>CM065329.1:9492984-12374694 GCA_033032175.1 Saturnia japonica
ATGGAAAAACAGACGACGGGAGTGAATTCCACTCCTTTGCCGTTCGCGTAATGAACGACAACGCGTAACGCTTCGTGCGAATCGGGAGAATTTCCACAACATAAGGATGGAAACTTCACGTCTAGTAGTTCACTAATAAAGTAGGTAATAACTAGTAATTTGGCAGAATACGTGCTATTCAACTAGTGATTTATTTCTACGCAATTAGAGCTGAGTAAATCGCATATTAGTATTATCGACATCAATAAAAACAGAATATTATATTACACACTGAGGATCATGTTCCGTTATGTTTTTTTTTTTTGATGAGCTAGTAATTTTTGTTAAACACATGTCATATACAGGGAGGAAAAGTATATGAAATCGCCAATCCCTTCCACAGGCAACCAAGTTCGGTGAAGCTGTAAAAGCCGCAGCGGCTTCAGGGCCACTAAGGATAACAGTGTAGTCAGTTCAAAAAAAAAAATCCACAGGCAAGCGCCATATTGGAAAAAAGTGACTCGTCCAGGAGACTGCGAAATTGGCGGCCATTCAGTAATTTAATAATTTGTCAGTAATTTTGCACAGTACCTTTAAATAAAACTTACATCGATATATTCTTTATGAATTGTCTTAACTGATAAATAAATAATTTAAACAAATTGGTATTTCATTATTTTGTAAATCTAAGCTAAAAATAGGGTAAGAGGATATTTGTTAGTGTTGGCGACAGAACAGTGTTTTTTCGTGTCTTAGGTTAAGGTATTTTGTGTTATTATTATATTGATGTGTCATATATTATGTATTACAATAAAATAGATTAATATTAACAATATTATAGAAAAATGTAAGCGAATACGCTACATTACAAGTTGCATGTGGTATGTTAAGAGATATATAAACGATTATGTATTGTGTGTCACATATGTGAAAATATAGCTAATATAGAACAGATTAACATATAAAGTAAGCCAATAGGTTAAGTATGTCAAAAGTTATAGAGATTTTACGAGCAGAAAATAGTGATGTCGCCCGTAAATTACATTGTTTTTGGCTTATGTACGGAATGTATATGTAATGTATATTATAAGTGAATATGTAATGGATAGATAATTCAAAGAGGAACATTTTGATATATAACATGTGTACATAGGATGTATAATGAGAGAAATATAAAGAGTTTAACAGGGCAACCAAAGCGAAAAGTAAAGTTAAAACATGAAATAAACACGAAATAAAACGGGGCTCTCTTTACGGTCATTCCTCGAACCACTTAAGCTCGAAGAAGGGCCGTATTGGGCACGGTGCAATTCAACGAGTCTACTACGAGTAACTACAAGAAGAAAGCTTTGGTCGTCCTGCGAACAATCTACGGTCAAGATATCGAGTTTCATTGAAGACCCGGCACCTCAAGCGGTCGTGCATTATTGCACCCCCCGGACCCCCTCACCACCAACATCACGCCGCCCACTGGCATCCGTACGGTATCTACGAGACGGGCATCCGGCGCAACAAAACGCCCGTCCAAACCGGGGAAACGTCACACCCCCCCCCCCTCCCTCACGCAGAGGGGAAGTGACGCGTACCCAACAGTTGGTCCTTCGAGCCGGATCCTCGATACCGTTACGGGATGCCAGTCACCAGGAGCCAGAGGGGCTCTCCGAGGGAGCAGCCGCTTGAGGTTGCACCACAAGAGAGCAGCACAGAGACCACAGAAGTTACTTCATACGAGACCACCGTCACCGGCACGACGCGGGAAACAGCTTCAAGGGAAGACCATGATGCACCAACGGTGAAGAAGAACCGTCCTGCATCCATCAGGTCTTCAAGAAGACGGAAGGAGCTGGAAGCCCGCGCCGAACTGGCCGATAAGGAGCTGCGAGAGGCACAAGCAGCCACGACAGCTGCCAGGCTGCGACTGGAACTCATCCAGGTGGACAACGAGGAAGAAGACTCAGTTATTGAAGAGCCAATAGACCGGGTGGACCAGGTCAGGGACTGGGTCCAGAAGGCTGCAGAGGGCGTCTCCAAGGAGGGACACGAGGGGGAGGCACCCAAGGAGGGGTGTATACGGACCCCCCCACCTTCCGCACGCGAACCCGATACTAAGGCCGATATGGAGAAGAGTCATCAGAGCCTTGCAAGAGTCCTCACTGAAGCATTAAGGGGAGTCCAGATCCAGAGCCAGGCACCGCAGCCAGACTACGTGCACCAACTACCACTGTTCGATGGTGACACAAGAGAATGGATGGCCTTCAAAGCTGTATACGAAGACACCGCTCCGCTCTTCTCTGCCACACAGAACATGGCAAGATTAAGAAGAGCATTGAAGGGAGAAGCAAGAGAGGGAGTTCGCAGCCAACTGTACTCCGAGAGCACACCGGAGGAAGTGATGGAAGCCCTGAAGCGGAGTTATGGAAGAGCGGATGCACTGGTTCTGGCAGAACTGGACAGGATAAAGAAACTGCCACCGATCAGTGACAACGCCTATGACGTATGCTTGCTAGCAGGCAACGTCAACAACACCGTGGCGGCAATACGAGGACTGCGAAAACCACAATACCTGCAATCTCCAGAAATACTGAGGAGCATCGTCGACAAGATGACAGCAATATTGAAGTACCGCTGGTACGACCACGTAGCGGACAAGGCCGAAGGGGATCCTGACCTCAACATGATGGCGGTATTCCTAAACAGGATGGCGGATCGCTGTGGACCACACGCGATACCAGACACCACAACAAGGAGGCAGATACCAAAGCGACAAGCTGCGCACACTACAACCGAACACGTGGACCAAGAGAGGCCAAATAGAGAAAAGCGGGGGATTGAAAGAGAAGGAAGAGACAAAGCAGCATGCCCACATTGCCACGAGGAACATTACCTGCGGGAGTGTCCAAAGTTCCGTCAAGCACCTGTGAAGAAACGATGGAGTATCGCGAAGGAATCGCGACTATGCTACAAGTGCCTGAGCGGAAGGCATAGGAAAGAGACCTGCCGTCAACCTTCATGTACAACCTGCAAACGATGGCATCACAACTTGCTTCATGAGGACAGAGAAGAGTCCAAGCAAGAAGATGGAAAAGAAGTAGCCAACAACGTGAGGCTACCAGTGAACTGCACCAGGTCTTCAAGAGCCTACTTGAAGATGCTTCCCGTCGAGATCTACGGACCAGCAGGAGCAGCTGAAGTCCTGGCACTGCTGGATGAGGGGTCAACAGTCACACTCCTGGACTCGACGGTGGCAGAACAGGTTGGCCTCAAAGGACCTAAGGAGACGCTTCATTTGGAGACTGTGGGTGGAAAATCCATGGTAAGCAAGGATTCAATGAAGCTCAACATGCAGATAAGGTCACTACACCAGTCCAAAAAGCGAACAGTCACCGGGGTGCGCACCATTGACGACATGCATCTGACTCCTCAAAGACTGGAGAGGAGCACCATAGAGAACTGCGCACACCTAAGGAAGCTGGTGAATCAGCTGCACCACGAAGAGGGTTCTCCCAAATTGTTAATAGGGCAAGACAATTGGGAGCTCATTATCTCAAGAGGAACGCGGAAAGGAAAGAAGAACCAACCAGTAGCATCCTTCACACAACTTGGATGGGTGCTGCATGGGTTCGATGGAGGCGCATCAAAACCAGTCAACTTCACCACATGCGCACACGTATCAGCACGTGAAGAAGCATTGGAGAAGTTGATGAAGGACCATTTCGCGGTAGAATCATTGGGGGTTCTACCTAAGAGGCCAAGCACAGAACAGGACCAGAGAGCAATGGACATATTGGAGAGAACCTGTCAACGCTTGGAAGATGGACGCTTCGAAGTCGGGCTTCTGTGGAGAAATGATGTTGAGGAGTTGCCAGACAACTTCAAAGCCGCAGAAGTAAGACTGAAAGGGATCATGAAGAAGCTACAGAAAGATCCGGAACTGAAGATAGAATACGAGAACCAAATGGAGAACCTATTGAAGAGTGGATACGCTGAAGAAGCCGAAGGAGAGTCCACTTCAAGGAGGAAGTGGTACTTGCCACATTTTGCCGTCACGCATCCTACCAAGAAGAAGAAACGCCTGGTGTTCGACGCTGCTGCCAAGTCAGGAGGGAAGAGTCTGAACGACCTGCTCTTACCCGGCCCGGACCTGCTGCAGTCGCTCTTTGGTGTCCTGCTGCGCTTCCGCCAGAAACCGATCGCAGTGGTAGCAGACATCAAAGAGATGTTTCTTCAAATACGGATACGAGAAGAGGACCGTGACAGCTTAAGGTTCTTATGGAAGGGGAATCAAGCAGAAGGACCCATCAAGGAATACAGAATGACATCAGTCATATTTGGGGCCGCCTGCTCTCCTAGTGCTGCAATCTTCGTGAAGAACAAGAATGCCGCCGAATATCAAGATCAGTTCCCGGAAGCTGCTAGTGCAATAGAACATAATCATTATATGGACGACTACTTACAGAGTTTCGACACAGAAGAGGAGGCAATCAGAGTAGCTAGTGATGTGGACACCATCCACCGGAAAGCCAAGTTTGAATTGAGAGGATGGGCATCCAACAATCACACTGTGATAAGAAGCCTCACCAAAGAGACCGGGCAGCAAGAGATCAGCATCGGACCAAGTGAAGAGAAGACCCTGGGCTTGCTATGGTGCACGGGAGATGATGAACTGGGTTTCAGAACGTGCCTTCGCAAACTCAAAGAGGACGTCGCGATAAGAAGAGGACCTACCAAGAGAGAAGTAACGAGTGCGGTCATGGCCACCTTCGATCCTATGGGAGTGGCATCACCGGTTCTCATACAAGGGAAGGTACTCATACAGAACATATGGAGAAGCGGCGTCGATTGGGATGAAGAAATCACTCCGAAAGATCAAGAAGCCTGGAAAGAATACCTCACCAGCGTACAGATCCTGGAAGGTCTACGTATCCCGAGATGCTTCACGGACTCGAGCGACGAGGGGGAGCTGCACGCGTTCACCGACGCCAGCGAGACAGCCTACGCTTGCGCAGTATACTACAGAGCGAGCAAAGGACAAGGAGGCTATCAAGTCGCACTACTAGCAGCCAAGGCAAGAGTGACTCCCCTCAAGCCAGTATCCATCCCGCGGCTAGAGTTGCAAGCTGCGCTATTAGGCACTCGGATGACACGAGCGGTGGAAGAAGAACTGGATCTGAAGATTAAGAGACGAGTCTACTGGACTGATTCAAGCACAGTCCTTTCGTGGATAAGATCAGATCCAAGGACGTTCAAACCGTTCGTGGCACATCGACTCGCGGAAATAGAGGACCTCTCAAAACCTCAAGAGTGGCGTTGGGTACCGACCAGTCAGAACCCAGCGGACGACGCAACAAGAGGGGTGCCGCGAGACTTCGGACAGAACCACCGTTGGTTTAATGGACCCGCGTTCCTGAGCCAAGAAGAGACCAGCTGGCCTGAACCTCGTTCATTCAAGTCGAAACCAACGGGAGAAGAGAAAGAGAAGCACACTGTTGCCACCGCAAGGATCTCAAAGGATCAGCCGCCTACACCAGAACCTGAACGATTCTCGAGCTGGACGAGGCTATGGAGAGCGACGGCAAGGGTGCTTCAATTTATTGACCTGTGTCGCAAGCGAAAGGAGCACACTCTTGTTTCCCGTAAGATGGAAAAGAAGGACCCGACTTGGAGAAGAGCAAAGAAAAGGAAACTCAAGAACGTGACGAAGGCAGCAACACCAAAAGAAGCAAAGAAGTTCCTAATTCTGGATAAGGCTCACTTGGAAAAAGCGGAGAAACTGTTGCTGATGAGAAGTCAAGAAGAGAGTTTCGGGAAACCTACGGCATCAAGAGACTCCGATGGACACAACAAATTGAAGAAGCTTGACATCATCAAAGAAGATGGACTGTTACGAGTCAAAGGAAGGATCGACGCGGCTACGTTTATGGAAAGAGCATATCGACGACCCGTAGTCTTGGATGGCAAGAACAAGATCACGAGGTTGCTCATACGACATTACCACGTAGCGTTCAACCACGGGAACCATGCAACCGTGATGAACGAGATAAGACAACGCTACTGGGTTTTGGGGCTGCGATCGACAGTACGGACGGTGGCATACCAGTGTCAATGGTGCAAAGTATACAGAAGCGCACCATCTAGACCACCCACCGGAAACTTACCAAAAGAGCGGTTACGATTCGGCGAGCCGCCATTCACCTGCACCGCTGTGGACTACTTTGGGCCAATGACGATCGCGATAGGACGGCGACACGAGAAAAGATGGGGAGCGCTGTTTACGTGTCTCACCACGAGGGCAGTACACATAGAGTTGGCGGCGTCTCTATCGACGGATTCGATGATACTGGCACTTCGACGCATGGTTGCTAGGCGAGGAACACCTAGCACAATATACAGCGACAACGGAACCAACTTCGTCGGAGCCAGTAAAGAGCTAGAAGAAGCAGTCAGGGGCTTGCAGAAGGAAGATCTCACCACCGCAGCAGAGAAGATGGGCATCCGGTGGAAATTCATACCACCTGGGGCTCCAAATATGGGAGGTGCGTGGGAACGCCTAGTCCGTTCCATCAAAACGGCACTAGCGGCGACATTAAAGGAAAGGTGTCCGCAAGAAGAGACCTTACACACTCTTCTTTTGGAAGCGGA
The DNA here is from genome assembly GCA_033032175.1 of Saturnia japonica. NCBI lineage: Eukaryota > Metazoa > Arthropoda > Insecta > Lepidoptera > Saturniidae > Saturnia > Saturnia japonica. Next base: position 9,499,603 of record CM065329.1, read on the forward strand.
ACATATGGTAAACGCAAGACCGCTCGTCACCACGGAGGAAAATGAAGGTGAAGAAGCCCTGACTCCCAATCACTTCCTTATTGGGAGGTCCTGCGGGTCTCCACGGATTGGAACCTTCACAGATGAAGACCTCATCGGGCGACGGACCTGGAAGGTGGCGCAGCGCATGGCCGACCATTTCTGGAGCAGGTGGCTAAAAGAATACCTACCCACTCTGCTTACCAGGAAGGTCGATGGACGAAACACAAAGGACCTGCAGTGCGGAGACACTGTCCTAATAATTGACTCCACACTGCCACGAAACACATGGCCCCGGGGCGTCATTACTCAAACGCACCCTGGACCAGATGGCCGCATCCGAGTGATAGAGGTGCGCACCGCCGGCGGAACACTGAAGAGGCCGAGCTCCAAAGTAGTGCTGCTGGTTCCTGCAACGAGCTACGAGCAACAGAACGACGGATCCAGGCAGACTACGACAGCGTCGCCATGACATGAGATTGGTGCTGCGCACGAGGGGGAGGATGTTGGCGACAGAACAGTGTTTTTTCGTGTCTTAGGTTAAGGTATTTTGTGTTATTATTATATTGATGTGTCATATATTATGTATTACAATAAAATAGATTAATATTAACAATATTATAGAAAAATGTAAGCGAATACGCTACATTACAAGTTGCATGTGGTATGTTAAGAGATATATAAACGATTATGTATTGTGTGTCACATATGTGAAAATATAGCTAATATAGAACAGATTAACATATAAAGTAAGCCAATAGGTTAAGTATGTCAAAAGTTATAGAGATTTTACGAGCAGAAAATAGTGATGTCGCCCGTAAATTACATTGTTTTTGGCTTATGTACGGAATGTATATGTAATGTATATTATAAGTGAATATGTAATGGATAGATAATTCAAAGAGGAACATTATGATATATAACATGTGTACATAGGATGTATAATGAGAGAAATATAAAGAGTTTAACAGGGCAACCAAAGCGAAAAGTAAAGTTAAACATGAAATAAACACGAAATAAGACGGGGCTCTCTTTACGGTCATTCCTCGAACCACTTAAGCTCGAAGAAGGGCCGTATTGGGCACGGTGCAATTCAACGAGTCTACTACGAGTAACTACAAGAAGAAAGCTTTGGTCGTCCTGCGAACAATCTACGGTCAAGATATCGAGTTTCATTGAAGACCCGGCACCTCAAGCGGTCGTGCATTATTGCACCCCCCGGACCCCCTCACCACCAACATCACGCCGCCCACTGGCATCCGTACGGTATCTACGAGACGGGCATCCGGCGCAACAAAACGCCCGTCCAAACCGGGGAAACGTCACACCCCCCCCTCCCTCACGCAGAGGGGAAGTGACGCGTACCCAACAGTTAGGCTTGCATACAAACACTCCAAAAATTAAAAAAAAACTAACAATGAATGTCACAATTTTTTATTTTAATAACATTAGCGATCATATAATTTTAATATATAATAAAATAAACACGCCTCTACTCCACACAAATTTTTTACAGCATACGCTTCACAAAAGATAACTAAAATTCACGATCCATGCTCTGACTATAAAAACATACTCATGTTTCAAGTAAATTTTTGAGAACACTTCCACTGAAAGACTAATGTTGAAAACTAAAGATCGTACTCAGTCTTAAGTTCCGAAATTGAAATTTATAGCCGCAAGCTTAGCATTAGTTCAGCTCTGACTGAGTAAAGTTCAATTCATCGAATTTGACGATTTACGGAAGACTTTGACTTTGACAATCAAAAAAAATAGTATAGCATAATAGTGACCTAACACTGATTTTATACACATTTTAAATTATCTGTATTGCTTGATTCTTATTGGCTATACTATATAGAAATTACTGTTTTTATTACGTTTTTGTTAAATTTAATCTTTTTATTTTATAAACAAATAATCTGTCATTTTTAGTTTAAAGCAAGCTGAATATTATACAATTACACAATTAAAATTCTATTTTAAATATCTTTTTCATTTTCTATATAATTCGAAATTTATTTATATACATATTTGTGTTAGCGACGCGTAGGCCTAAGCGTGATGATAAAAATCATAATTGTAAATATAAGTTGTAGGGACTAATAATTTATATACACAATCATCGATTTAATGTTTTGAATATAATATTACAGCTATTAAAAATGCTTATAATACCATAGAAATAGTCTCTTAAAATATTGAACTTATGTCTCGTCAATAATCTGTGTTTTATAGAAGTTATGTGTAATATTTAATGTTGTATAGGATAATTAGCCTGATATGTATGTTTTATAAGGTTTATAACGTTCAATAGTACGTACATACCGTGTTTTTAGGCCGTTTATGGTTGTAATGTTCATTGCTTTATATTTACGATGTTTATCAATCTTTAGTGTTGCAATTAGTGTTTTTATATAGGTATTTATGTCCACAATAACATAAGACAGATTTTATAGTGATTCGATAAGAATATTAAAAGATATTAACGATTTATTAGACATTGTGTAGGAATAATAATAATAACATAGACAGGGACATCAATAGTGCAGCCGCAACGCGTCACCGCGGTTAGCGGGCCATGACCATATTTGGTAATGCTAGAGCAGTAAAGATATAGATGCTATCGCTCCGTCCCGCTCCAACGGTGAGATAAAAGTCTAGCCGTCGGGGCCTACCGGCACAGACAGGTGCCACAAACTGAAGACTCAAGAATCAAGACTCAAGACTGGAAGAAACAGTACTAAGAAGACAGTACTAAGAAAATAGTACTAAGAAAATTATTGTATATTGAGAAGAGTTTTGTATCTTGAGAAGAATACAGCGAAATTTTATTGTGGTATCTGTGTGTCATTGTGTCTTCAAGTGTTCAACCCGCCAGCGACCCAGTCTTCTCCGCTCCCGTGCTACGTCAGCGCCACGCCTACAAGAAGGCACCTCACTGCGTGTGTACCTTAATGTTTCGCCTTCTTCACGCCTAGTAGTTTCGGGTGTGAGCAGGGTCGGTCACACGTAGTGAGAGGGGCTCGCACGCACTGGTTTCCAGACAGCTGGTTACCGTAGCGTGTATTCCGCCGTCGGTAATACAGAGTTCGAGGGAATCGTTTCCGTCGCGTTTGCGCTCTCGGTGCGCGGTCCCGCTCTGTATTGTTGACGTAGCACATTTGTAACGGGCAGACGCACGCCCATTTTAATTTGAGTTGAATAAATTTAACAGTCCGGGTGTGGTATCGAAACGTTAATTATTGAAAGTTACCAGTCACTCCCAAAACGACTATAAATTCAAAAGCTAAGATTGCGCCGAGTAAATTCTCAGCCAAGTTTGAGCTAAGCTGAGGATGAGCTAAGACTGAGTACGCTCTATAGATTTTGACCTTAGTGACAAGGGTTTATTTTAAGTTGGGTTCATAAATAATGTCTCACGTGAGAATTTAGCTAAGAAAAGTTTAGTCTTTTATTTACAAAAAAAAAAAAAAAAAACTTTAAATTTAAAATCTATACGAAAACTGGTATGAACAAACTTTAGCAGTTTAGAGTAAGTTCTATCCATTATAATATGAATCAAACTTAACATTTTCAATTTAGATTAAATTTACTAACAAAATTGCAAAAGAATATGGTTAGTTATCTTACAAGAACATTTCACAAATCAACGCCAAACGTTGACGTTAGGTGTGCGAAAGGCACGCGTTTACCTTACCTACCTACACCGGCTAGCGAAGTACGACATAGTATGTCTTTTACGAGAAATATATTGCTCTTACTTTTTACAAATATGTTTTATTATTTTAATATATTCAGATGCGAACAAAACAAAAGTATACAGATAATTCATTACTTATATAGTAACAAAAATAATATGTTACCTCAAATTATATGTGTCACAGATTAACAATAAATGAAAAAATGCCAGTACAAAAACTAAAAAATAATTATAATGTTACATTATTTTTTTAATCTACGTAAATTTCAATAAAATATATCTATGCGTGGAAAGAGCTTATTATATCTAGTAGTCATTATCAACTAATTTACATAAGTTAAATACAACAGGTTTTCAATAATCAAACAAACCACCTTATGGTACGTGGGCCATATGAGGATACAACACCTTGGTGCTCGGAAGTATATGCAATTAGTGTAAAACAATGAAATAATATGAATTTATAATGAATCACAATAATTCAATTATTGAGTAATTGATCAATTACAATAACGGACAATTTCAAAAAACCTATTGAAATTGTGTATAAAACTAATTTATTCATACAAATTTATAATATGTTAGACATATTTTAAGATAATTTTTTATTATAATATAATTAATAAACTGTCTCTTAAATATTTCTGAAGTACTACATCTTATCGATAGATGGCGACATGGATTGTCGGAAGTAATAACGAACGCACCCAGATATACGAATACCAGCCAACTAACAAAAAAATCGGTTTAGTAGTTCTTGAAGCACCAATACAACAATATACCAGACAGGATTCGTAAAATCGGTTTAGTAGTTCTTGAAACACCAATACAACAATATACCAGACAGGAATCGTAAAATCGGATCAGTAGTTCTTGAAGCACCAATACACAGACGGAATTAGTAAAATAAAGTAACCGCACTATTTATGTAATACGCACGACACGTCATGGATGTAAAAAAATCGAGAAGTAATTAGTAAAATCGGTTTAGTAGTTCTTGAAGCACCAACGCAACAACATACCACACAGGAATAGTAAAATCGGTTTAGTAATTTTTGAACCACCAATGCTACAACATACCACACAGGAATAGTAAAATCGGTTTAGTAGTTCTTGAAAGACCAATGCTGACAACACACGGATAGGATTAGTAAAATCGGTTTAGTAGTTCTTGAAGCACCAACGCAACAACATACCAGACAGGAATAGTAAAATCGATTTAGTAGTTTTTGAACCATCAATGTCACAACATACCACATAGGAATAATAAAATCGGTTTAGTAGTATTTGAACCACCAATGCTTCAACATACCACACAGGATTAGTAAAATCGATTTAGTAGTTTTTGAACCATCAATGTCACAACATACCACACAGGAATAATAAAATCGGTTTAGTAGTATTTGAACCACCAATGCTTCAACATACCACACAGGATTAGTAAAATCGATTTAGTAGTTTTTGAACCATCAATGTCACAACATACCACACAGGAATAATAAAATCGGTTTAGTAGTATTTGAACCACCAATGCTTCAACATACCAGACAGGATTAGTAAAATCGATTTAGTAGTTTTTGAACCATCAATGTCACAACATACCACACAGGAATAATAAAATCGGTTTAGTAGTATTTGAACCACCAATGCTTCAACATACCACACAGGATTAGTAAAATCGATTTAGTAGTTTTTGAACCATCAATGTCACAACATACCACACAGGAATAATAAAATCGGTTTAGTAGTATTTGAACCACCAATGCTTCAACATACCACACAGGATTAGTAAAATCGGTTCAGTAGTTCTTGAAACAGCAATAAAATGAAGAAACTAAGATGAATGTAGAGCAATAAAGCAAGGTGTCATACATACCGTTTTCTCACAACCCACACAGTAGAAACGAATCAGTTTTTTGCAAATGACGCATGCCCGTCTTTTACGGCTGTTTTTGCTGGGTAAAAACTGGTACTCAGCTAGATGGTGTTTGATTTCGATACGTTCTACTGGGGTTGTATTAGAATCAGACAATTTGTTGCTGTGGTGTTGTAGTATAGTCTCTATTAATTTAATTCTAAAAGAACGGTGTGTAATAGAAGAAGAAGTAGACTGCTTAAATAAAATGTAGGCGTTTAATACAGACACGTTAAGGAGCCTACGGAATAGTTTTTTATACCATATCCGTGTGAGTTTCCTTTCAATGGGGAACATTGCCAGCATTTGGTCTTTTTTATCTACTCCCCCCATCATAATGTTGTAGTCTTGAACTACTGACGGTTTTAGTGTCGAATTGACCATGTTGGTGGTATTACCATGGTATGTAGAGATCATCGCCACTCGGTTCCTATCTCTCCATACTATCAAATCGACATCACCAGATGTGAATCCGGTGATCTGGCCTGGCTGCATATTTGCCTTGGTAAGGGCGTTCAGTTCTTGTGGCACAAACTGGCGATTGGTCCTCAAAGTGCCAACACAATCAATACCTAGAGTTTTTAACTTTCTTGCAAGAGCTGGGGAATTATAAAAGTTGTCCATCCATAACGTGTAGCCCTTGTGCTCAAGACCATGAATTAGTCTTAAAACAATTGCCGGCGTATAAGCGTCTAAGGGGTCCAACTGCTGTGACATAGGCCCGGCATTTTTATGAGAGTGAACCTCAAACCGCCACAAGTAACCTGTTTGCGATTCACAAAGCTCATACGTTTTAATGCCCAATGAGGCGGCTTTGTTCGGAATAAATTGATTGATGTTCAACCAACCTTTCCACTGCAGCAATGATTCGTCTAGCGCTATATTTTGGTTCATATTGTATAGTGATGAAAATTTACTGTTAAGGTGCTGTATTACTGGCTTAATTTTAAATAATTTCGCCTCGGAATTGTCAAGATTTTGCTGGCACATGTCTCTGTTGTCGTTAAAATGCAAACATGTGTTCAACAGTTGAAACCGTTTCAGAGACATGTGCAACCGAAATCCTGGCGTAGCAAATATGTTACAGTTGGCACCCCAATATTCTTCAACCTTGCTTTTAACGACGACGCCCATTGCAAGCAAGATTGAAAAATATACATATAATTCGTCAACACACGTATCGCGCCAGTCATTAATGCGGCTTGCAGCAGCGAGTGTGGAGCTAGCAAGCATTTGGAGTGCCAACTGCTGTGCATATTTGTTGGTCTCCGAGGCGATGTGTTCCATTATTTGTCGATCCCATATAGCTATAAAAGCATTATATGGGTTGGCATGTGGAACTGTCGAACCGACATTAGTATTGCAAAACGTTTCCCTCCTCGACTCAGCTGAAAGCGGGGAATTGGGATAACGTGTCCATGTGAAATCGTATAAGTTAGTTGGCTGGTACATATCTGTGTTATCAGAGACAGACTCAACCGGTTCTGGGACAATATCTTCTGAATCCAATGGGGTTGGCAGCAGGGCTTGGGTCGTCCTGGAGATATTATTAAAAATGTCAGATTGTTCCTCCTCCTCCTCCTCGTTTTCACTTTCTATTCCACTTCCTGTTTAATCAAAGTAATATATTTATTTATACAATAACCATCAGCATTCTGAAACAGTTGTATAACCACACATCGGAAAGTGTTTAACTTACCATTATTTACCAGTAACTCAACTTCATCATCATGAAGTGGTCTGCCTCCAGCTTTTGTTGGTTCAGCTAACTCAACATACCTGGAGAAAAAATAAACATAAATTTAACAAATACATATATGAATTACCTAGGTTTTAAAGCGATTTAGTTTATACCCTTGACCTTGCACGTGTTAAACTATTGACTGAGGAAAAAATGCATTTTTCCGGAATAAAAATTATCCTACGTTACTGTAGATTTCAAACTAACTATATACTGTAATTTCATACCAATCGGTGCAGTAGTTTTAATGTGAAAGAGTAAAAAACCAACAAACACACTTTTGCAATTGTGATATTAGTAGGCATATTAAACTAAACAACTTACATTGCCGGGGATGGCGAATCCTCAGGATATAAACCGTCTCCTGCAAGTGATGGCCCTGGAGCTTCACCAACAGCAGAAGAAGCAAGAGACGACCAAACATCGAGCTGGCTTGTGTTCGGCCAGGAAGCTGTATATAAACTGGTGTAAAGGAATAACAACATAAGTTTTTACCGAAATATTAGTAAATACATACACTAACAAAGTTTAATACTTACGGGTTCCAACTGCGCCTTTTTTTGTTAGTCAAGGGTTGCTCCAAACGAGAAGCGATAGGCCAATCGCCTGTATTACTGATATAGGGCCTAAAACATTATAATTAATCTTTAATACTAGAAAAATAGAAATGAAAAACTTTTAAACTAATAAAACAAAAATTGCATGTCAATAGCGGAGGGTGTTTTATTGGCTTGTCCGATGCTATCCCGGCCACTCTGCTGATGGAGAATTCACCTTGCACGTCCACCTCTTCCACAACTTCCATGACCAACAACAACCCCACTGCCTCTGCCGTCAAGAGTCAGAATCCTTCCACGACCAGTTCGAGGCCCTCGCACTCTTAAGACGAGCTCTTACGCTAATTAGGAATTAAAATTGTTAAAATAAAATTATATTAAACATAAAACCGAACACTGTTACTGAAAAAACAGTCTTTTTGTTCTTTATTGGTCCAAAGTGTGGCGCCAATTCCATTCTCGTCGTACCTTTAATTAAGCCAAGTCTTGTTTGTTTTGTCACCTAATTTTAACTACATACAGTATTTCAATAAACTTTAAAATTACTATCGAGGTATAATTTCTACAAAAATATCAACTATAAAAAAACACAATGAAGTTAATAGTGATATCAGATATTATCATCATTAGAAGGAATATAAAAATCTTTACTAAATATCAACAATATTAATTAACTTGTAATTCTTTCATCCATACTTGCACAACTGTAATGATCTAGACAATTATATGTAGGTCGACCATTTACCTTTCCCGCGATAACATTTGTTTGTATTTTAAGGGTTTTAAGTTCAACTTTTTTGTGAATTGACAGATTGTAACAAATTTAAACTTTTATTACATTAATAATAATTACTTATATTATAGATATTAATTACAATCCTAGTGTAAATATAGCTACTTTATTACAAGGAAGAATAATCTCGACATGATGTTTCAGTGGCATGTTGAGTTGATTTAGGAATATGACAAAATATTTCACCACCCAGCATTTCATTTCACAATGCCAGTCACCGCCATTTTGAAATCCGCTGATGGGTACTCACCTATTTGTTCTTCTTGCATTGGTCTCGAATTGGACTTCTTCAGTAGTTACCAGTACATTATTACATGTCCTTGTGTCCTCAGTATTATCCAATATTCCTTGCACTTCTAAACACTTAATTTTTTTTATTGAACGATGATTTTTATCCTCATCTTCTTCCCTTATATTTAACGACAATACAGTCTCCGTATTTTCAGGTTTTACTCTTTGTGAGTTTATTTTTAACATCTCCTCATCCTAGAAACGACAATAATAATTTAACTCATCAGTAACTTACAGCCAAATCAGCCCGGAGACGTTATTAAGTTCGAAGTAGTGTACGGAAGTACACGTGTAGCTACTAGCTCGCGCAAACTGTTTTATCCAGTTTACTACAAACGTAAAAACGTCTCAAAGCTGATTCACCTATAAGTTGTTACAAACTAAGTGTTGTTAAAACATCGTTTTTTTTAGACTGTCGATAGTAATCGATTAATTATCAATTGTTTTAGTAGCGTTAGCAAGCTCATCGTAATCTACATAATGGAGTTATGCGATAAAATAAAAATATATACAATTTAAAGGAAAAAAACTTTAAAGTTACACTTTGTGTTTGTATATTTTAGTCACGTATATTACAGAATTTAATGTTTTAATTTAGCTTCAAGTATCGTAACCGAATTAGAATTATTTTCATCATCACTATTACAATTTATAATTAATTCAAAATCAAAATATTTCATTTATTATAACTCTTATTTTGGCGCGTTTAGTAGAGGGTAACAAATAGACTTAGGTACGCTTGCTACTTATTACGAAAGTGCGACATTTTTTATTATGTAAAAATAAAATTAAACTTTATATTAAGTCCTTACATATAAAATTGGCGTTTTATATGGAAAAAGAAAAACGAAAAAAATATTATGAACTTATATATTTGATCAATCGAACGATATTACCATTAACCAACCGTTATTATCTATGAAGTTTTCCATTTTGTAAAAAGAACGATATCAAAGAAAAATCAAATAGTGCTAAAACAAATGAATCACTAAATTCGAAAGACAAATACACAAGCCTAAATTTGAAATAAATTTGGATTTGGAATTCCTAACCAAACGCCAGATATTTGAGATCAAAGTGGCCAGTTCAACAAAACACCAATTTCTTAAGTAGGAACCTAATATAAATAAAAACTATTTTAATCAAATAAAAATAACCAATTTTCTTAACCCACCTTCGTGAGATGAAACTACTATACCAGTTAATGAGAGGAGAACTCTTGATCAGAAGTGAGATGCAAAATGACATTAGTACTAATTACTTACTTCAAAAACTAGTTTACTACTGAAGCTAGATTGAGGATATCCATCCTCAGGAAATTCCTTCTTCAATTTTTCCAACACATTATCCTTACTGTCATAGCAGTTTCCATACTCTTGTGACTCTAAGTAACCAGATGGATACTGGAATATATTGAGTGGTTCAGATGAAATATTTTTAGATAAAATTAATATATTCCTAGAGTCTAGGGCATCGGCCGAAGTTATCTATTAAAACATTTAAGAAGAAATTTTATACTATGCTGTAAATTCAACAAACAATCAGTAAAACTATGCAGCTCTTCAATATATCTATACTAACTGTGCCTGCGCTTGCGCACGTGTGGACTACAGAGTGCCGTCGAACGAGCACACGCGCGAATCGCTCCCAATTATTTTAAAGACAAAAATGCTTATTGTGGGTGAACCTTAGAAGATAAACATATGCTCCAGCTGACTTTTTTGTTGGCCTTTTTATGATCTCCAATTCTTTAGTGCATTAACTTGATATATCTCTATGGTTTAATCAGTGTATGCCATTTATGCGACTGAATTGATTCACCGTACCAGTTTATTTTATTTGCATGGAATCCTAATTATTTTTCTAACAGTGAAAGCCTGGTCAAAAGCAGTCTAACTGTATCGGGGATTACTTTGAACAAACAAACAGTAAGACATATAATTTTTTTTTAAATTGGTATTATCTTTTAAGTACCGAATAAACTTTCATATGCCTTATGTAAAAAATTTATTACACAAATTTGATGGATCTGTGGAGTAAATAAAATGGATGAGATCAGAAATTAGTATATTAGGGGAAGTCATAAAATAGCACCAGTCATAGAGAAGTTGAGGGGTTATAGGCTAGCGTGGTGTGGGCATGTCATGAGGAGGGATAAAAGTCATCATGTATGTAGAAGAAGAATGTTAAGTAGATTTTCTCGTTTTTAGCACGGTAGTTTATACACGTGTTAGTGAGATTGGTTAAAAAATTTTTTTTTTCCTTTTTCGGCTATAATTATTAATCTAAAACCGGGTTATTTTGGCGGTGGATAGTGAATTATTTGTACAAAACAGTAAGTGCATTTATCAACAACACTCGGTAACTCCATTGCTTTATACAATGTTGTTACGACCTCCTGATCCCCCGATCGTTTTGATCGAATTGGCTCCAATCTAACTTCTATTCCTACTGCTACGGCAACTAAAAGATCCCTTGTAGACACAGAAACGACTAATGTTTCAAAAAATAACCATAATAAACCTATCTTCAGCCTCACTATCGATTCACACTATTTATTTGCACCCTGCATTAAACAACTCTATTAAAATCTATGATAATTTTGACAAAGGTCCCTTTATAGTGCATGTTTCCCCTTTGGAGCTTGATTTGGCAGCGGGTTTATCTATAAGACCGATTAAATATGGCCAATTTTTAAATCATCATAAAATAGAAAATAGTTGTGGTAATGGAGTTAAGAGGGTGGGCAGAAATAAGATCTCTATTGAATTTAAATCAGCAACTGATGCTAATAATTTCTTAGGAAAGTCTATTATCGCTCAAAATAAATATACTGCTATTATCCGTACTTATAATATAACTATAATGGGCCTGATCCTAATTAATGAATTTATCCTAATTAACAAAATAATGCTTTAATTACATAGATATTTTGTACATAATTTGTTGTGTATATATTCATTAACTTTGGGTATATTGATAAATTGGTTTGGATACTACATGCTAAAATTATTCTCTTTTGGACTTCTATCATTTATCAATCAGTCTGCTTCCTTTGTAACTCTATCTACCATAGATAGTGTACATTCATATCTACAGACATTGGCGAAATTGTGTTAATTACATATGGTGCCATAAATAAGAAGAATGTTAAGTATGAAGGTGTATGGATATATGAGTAAAGGAGGACCGAAGAAGGTGTGGATGGATTGTGTGAAGAATGATATGCACAGGTGTGAATAGTGAGATGATATTATATAGAGTTGTGTGGAAGAAGAAAACATGTTGTGTCGACTCTACTTATGTAAGATAAGGGTTAAGAAGAAGAACACCTTTAGCAGAAAGTTGTTATTTTGACATTATAAACACACTTAAATTCTATTTATTTGTATAGATTGAAAAATACATGTTCAGAGACAAGTAGGAGACACAGTCATAATAAAATAATATAAACAATACCATATTGTTACTGCAAGGTGGTTCCTCATCTTTGCACTCTACTGTTTCATTTCTCAGTGTTGATGTAGACATTTGTAGATTCCTCTGTGCCTCTGGAACTGTGGTACTCAATGTATCACAGATTGGTGCTAGACATTCCCTTCTGTCCATTGTTCTGTTTGTTTCAACCAATTCTTCTAATTCATTTGGTTATTTAAGTAACTTGAATTTATAAATGAGTTTATTATTGGAATGTGTTTATTTAAAGTTACAGCTGAAATTAAATGAGATTAAAAATGTTTTGAATTGATAATATTTGTTCTTCAAGGTTTTTATCACTATTGAGAATGGTCTGTCATGTGTAACTTTCACCCATGACACAATATGTGGACTGAATAGGGGGAAGGTGTCGATAATCGGGCAACCTTTTTTTTTATGGCGCAAATTAGACGCGCGACCCATCTCTATTGGGGCAGTTGGGATATAAAAGAGGTGACGCCTCACTATTCGGTCTACTCCGTCGTTCACACCAGCAGTCCTCACTTGTGCGCTTGCGCCTAGTATAATGTGCCGTCAAAGTAAAAAAAAAATATTGCCCACCCCTTTTGCCGGGGCGTGCCTGCGCAATTATTAATTAAAAAATTACAATAAAAAGTGTATTAACCGCGTTTATAATCCCTATGAGGATACGCTGATGTAACCTAAGGCGATGTGCCGGCCAAATTGCAAGTGTAAGTTTCTTTAGTTCGTCTTTTTCCCGGGACGTGGTCCCCTCGAGGTTGAAATAAAAATGAATCGGAATACATGAATTTCTACCCGTTCAAATGGCAGTTTTCTTTCAAATTAACCCGAGTGATTGAGAAGATATCTCGCGATAAAGTTAGGAAGTGAATGGGTGTATACGGGCAGCACGTGGTCGTGCGGGGCGGCGCCCTAGCCGCGCCAATCTCCATCGGCGGGACCAGCGGGGCTCACGCGAGGATAAGCGTGGGTTCATCATCAACAACATCAGGGCTGGTGAGCGCGGCCGCCGGCTACCAGCAGTTGCAGCCAGGCGGGCGAAGAAGCCGAGGATCGACGCCAGATGCCCTTTCCTCCCCCCAAGTTATCTTTCTCAATACTTATCAAGTATCGGTTTTTTTTATTAGGAAGGTAGGTAGGTACCAAACCTTTACCACCTTAAATGTTTTTCCTCTTTCAACAAGATACCCTCTAGTTAGCACATAGATTAATTGTTTCCATATGGGATTAACTTATTTAACATTTTTTTTAATTTTAATAATATTTTTTTTTTTTTCACTTGACAGGACTTATGATAATTAAGAGAGGGTAAATGACAAAAAAAATGATACAACTAAGGTGGTAAACAAGCATACGGCTCGCCTGATGGTAAGCGGCCACCGTAGCCCCATGATCGATTGATTTTGATTCCCCTTCTTAAAGATCTCTGAAAGTCCTCCCAGTGTTCACAGGAACATAACACAAGGTTATTTTTGGCTGTGGTCTTCTGTAGGGTGGAAGTACTCCCCCAGTCGGACTGCACAAAGTAAAGAGAAATCTCCAAAGAAATTTCTCTGTGCCATATGTCTCTTAAAATATCATTTAGTTAATTCTATCCTATTCAGATTTTCTCAATAATCTACATATATATAGTATATATATACTATAGTCATAAAAGTTCGTGCTCGACCGTCCTGTTTTCGACAGACGTTAGCGGGGACGAGGTAAAATAAACGACAACGGAGCGAGTAATCTAGCGGGAAAGGAATTGCGTGACGTAGGACAAACAGCCAATACGAAATGTAGGTAAATTTCAGTACAAAATAATCGCGATTACGCAATTTATAACTAATGACGAAATATTCCTAGAATTTAAAATTGTTTTCATTTATTAAACTTTAAGCAAAAAATTGTGTTTTTAAAGAAAAATTACATTCCCATTCACAATCAGTATTGATAGTAGAAATAAAGCCAAATAGAAATAATTTAAATTAAAACTTTTAATAATAAATATACACTAATATAAAGCTGAAGAGTTTGTCTGTTTGGTTTAACACGCTAATCTCAGGAACCACTGGTTTTAATGGAAAAAGTGTTTCAGTGTTAGATAGCCCATTTATCGAGGAAAACTATAGGCTATATAACATCACGCTATGATTAATAGGAGCGGAGCACCAATGAAAATGTTGGAAAAAGGGTCAAATTTATTTCTTTTGCGAGCTTCCAGTGCGCTCGCTGCATAAATAGTTAAAGTTACGCAACAATTGTGTGTGATAGAATTGTTTAATGAATATCTTAGGAGATATCACAGTTTTAAAATAACTCGGCAGCAAAATAATGATCAAGTACCGCGAGCGCATTTTTATTATGCACAATAATGTGGGAGGCGGGCGGTCATGTGGGGAGGGAAGGGCGAATGTTGCTCAAATGGTTCCTAGATAAAACAAAGAAAGTTTCAGCTCCTTTTGAATTGTATTAAAGGTGCCTAAGACCAACTCTCTCTAACCTCTCTCTCTCTCTCTCTTATGTGACAGAGACAATTTTGCTCGGGTCAGTTAGTATAATATAAAGATAATAATGACATTTTACTATAGCATTGTAATAATAATAATCACCATCATTTATTGCCAAAAACAAGTTACATTATAAATGAATATAATTACGTACACAATTTGGCAATGGGACAGACTCAGTTGATGCTATGTGACGCGGACACCACAGAGTGCTGCTAAAGTAAGTAGGTAACCCATGAAATATAGTCAGAGAGCAACCCTAGTGCAGCTTTAGGTAATAATGTAGTGCTACCTCACCCTCACCAACATCTCTTACATGGGAAGGTTGCGGACCAACTTGTTGCACCAACCAAAACATATGGGCATTTTACTAGCAGCCTAGGCTATTATCTCAAGGAAGGTCAAGAACCAGCCAATCCACATTCTATCAGATAGCATGGCTGCAATACTGGCTCAGAGGTTCTAGCCAAGTTCAGGAATGTAGCTGAGAACTGACTCAGGAATAGCACACAGCAGATTACATGGTGTTGATGCAGCAAACGATCTTGCGAGAAGGGGATCTATAGGTAGGGGATCATGATAATGTCAGGTCCGGAACCAATTATTCCTCTTCCTTTTTGTTGGATCAAAACAGAAATATGTTTGAGAACATGACAAATCACAACCAGCTAGGAAATCACTGGCCCTTGTAAGTCCCAAGAGCTCCTAAACCTTTTTGTGCTTGAATAGGTCAAGCAAGAATGATTACCATAACAGGAAAGGGTAACAACAAACACCTTTTTAATCTATGTGTTGCTGAAGGCCCCCTGTGTCGAGCATGCATGGGAGTAGAAGAGACAGGCAAACAAATACTCTCGGAGTGCAGAGAGTTGCCCCACTACCAGATTAAAATAATCGGCACACCAAGGACTCTCCCAGAGGTGTTTGACAACATTGGGTGACTGACGGAGTTCCTGGAAGCATTGGACTGGCATGATTCAAGTTGACTAGTATCATGCAAAATAGATGCGAAAACTTGATACCTGATCAATAATCTATACATAATATTATAATGCTAAAGAGTTTGTCAAGAATGGAATGTAAAAATTGTTTTAGCGTTGGATATCCCATTTATTAAGGAAGGCTATGCACTATATAACATCGCGCTACAACCAATAGGAGCAGAATATCAATGAAAAACATTGCAAAAATGGTGAATATTTATTCCTTTTCAGAGCTTTATGTGACCCAGACAAATTTGCATGGGTCAGCTAGTAAGTGATAAAATTTAGAGTAAACCAGCACCAGCTCCTACAGAAGGATGCTTACTAAGCTCACTAGGTTCATGCTTTTACTCATCACAAGGAACCTAAAAAGAGTAACAAGCTACCTGTTTGCTTTTGAGATAGATACATTTTAGGTAAACCTGTAGTGTTCCTTTTATATAAAGAATAAAATTTACAAAAGCCCATTTTTATAAAAGAAATTAGTGTAAAATTATTTTTCATTATTTAATATATATTGGAACCATCCATTACAAAAAAATAGCCTATAAAAGAGACTAATCTCTATCAATTTCAAAATTCATGCCAAAGTATTCTAAATTCAACCCTGATATACCTACCTACCTAAATAATTACATCAAGTAAAATATAAACATACTTACAATAAAAAATGTAAGCCAAGCCAAACTGCGTTCTTTGTGAGATGGGTACCTCGTAATTATTCTATCGTAATTGTTACCGCTTCCGCATCCTCAGTGGATTCAACCACGTTGGTAATTCAGGGTAATCGAGATAAATGTAGGAAAACGGCTTATACAAAAATAGACTTTTTCACTATGTAGCGAAGTTCACATTATTTAAAAACTAGCTGTGCCCAAGGCATAGCTCGCGTGGACTATAGAAGAACGCATAGTGCGTACAAAAATTGTAGTTGCATAAAACAGTTAAAACTTGATTAAATGAAGATATCGTGTTATTTTTTTTTTTATAAAGAGTAAACCAAAAAAATGCTCAAAATCAATCCAGACGATTTTGCGTAATGCGCGTACAATGGCAAAACTGAAACATTTTGTTTATAGATAGATTTAAATCACATAATTTATTTAAAATAAATGCCACACACGTTTCAGCTTCCAGTTTTACTCACTTTTACCATTACAAAAAACTTTTTTAACAAATTTTCAACGTTGGACGACACCGAAGAGAAAGACCCATAGAGTAAAGTAATTACTTGTACATCAAGGAATATAATACTTTACGAGAGTTGTACATCTATTAGTCTGTCAAAGTAATGGGAAGTAATGCATCGGGAAAAAGACCACAGATTAGATAATATTGTTATTAGTAGCCATAGACTTAATAATTAATGGATAATTCACTAATACGGGAAATGTACTCTGTGGCCTTTATATATCAATTAATTAAAGAAATATCAATTGTTTTTCGCTATCAATTTTTAATGGTTCTAACGTTTTTTTTTTTGTGACAGTAGGTATTCAATCACCCTTTTTCTTACTAACTAGTCCTCTTTATTGAAAAGAATTATCAAGTGAATATAGTGTACTGTTTTAGAACGAATTCAGTATCCCAACAAGATAGTGGCTCCCTTGTTAAAATTTTCTATGTAGGTAGCTTTTGGAACAAGCATCTCTAAATATATGCTTCCAGTTTATATTTATAATCCACTTCACATAAGCCCAAAAATCAAGCTATATCATGCAAAATGCCACCAATATTACATAATATAGGGTCCAAGACCTAAAATAATGAATTTAAAATTAAAAAGCTCCAAAAACTCCAGTCACCCTTAAATATCACCCATAAATATAAATAGGCGTGTCGCGTCAACCTTACTCATATTGTGTATTGTACTTCTTTTTCCTAACTTGGCATCCGATCCTCTTTAATGAAGACCATTACTGCCATTATCGAGTGAATTGTAGTGTCATGTGCTATGACGAGGATGAGTTAGTATCCTAACAAGATGGTAGCTCACTTGTTAGAACTTCCTAGGAAGATTTTTTGGGGACTCAGAATTAATGCTTTCAGCTTATATTTATAAGCCACATAAACCTAGGTTTTTGACCCTAAATTATGTAATATTGTTGGCGTTTTGCGTGATATAGTTTGGTTTTTGTGCTTATTTTAAAAATATTTAAAGGGTTCTGCGTACATAATATGAAACTGGTCATTGGAATCAAGTCGGACGCTTAAATGGCTTACGTTGATTAAACCATAACAAATATATATCATATTAATGTACTGCATAATTGTAAAGATTAAAAAGATGCCCGTAGGCCTGATCGAAGACATTCTGTAATAACGCGAGCGCCGCCGCGGGCACAGCTAGTTCTGAATAACATTGAACGTCTTTAGGAGCCTACGCTGCGACACTTCGTACAAAATATATAATGAAAGAATACAGCATTTGGCATCGCAAGAGTATAATAATTTCTTTTTTTTAATGTAATTGATACCTAATATTTCAAATTTAAAGTTTTCTACGCAACGCGCTGACAATACTTTGTTTCAATAATTCAACGACAAACACTTGCAAAAGCTACAACACAAAACGTAATCCGTTCATTCATTTTAAAAAACAATCACTTAAATTTTAATGGAAATTTAACAAATGGAGAGCTAATGATGACTTTCTTGCAACTGACTGTCAGTGAATGATAGTGATGTCTGAAAGTGACACCCTTTCTGTGCATCCACTAAATTGTTAATATTATACCTAATAATAAATTAACATTTGTTTAATTAAAAATAAGGGAATTCCGATCGAGTTTCTTCTCGATGTCTGGGATATTTTCCGAACTGGCAGTAGTGTTTTGACGTTCATAAGTGCCTTCTTAGGGCCTAAATTGATTAAAGGATTTTTGATTGTTGTCTGTTCGTATAATGGAGCTCTGTTATTATAATTATATCATATTTTAATTTGTTAAAGTATATTTGTTTTTTCTTACTGTATTACTAAATTCATTCCTGCTCTTTTTTAATTAATTTTTTTCTGCTCACCGTGTGTAATCGTGTCATAAACTCCTATAATTAAGATTGCATTTGTTTAGAGTCTTTGTTGGTAAGCTCATAATTAGTTAGAGTGTAAATCTAGTTATATACCTATGTATTCTCAGCCCATAGCTGATATGATTCAGCTGACCCACCGTCGTTCCCACGAAAGGGCTAGACGCTAGGTCAGCATATTTAGATTAGTTAGAACTTAGAAGTAAGTTTAGTTTTTAACACCAGCCTATAATCGAGATCTAAATCTTAACCAAATTAATTTTAGTTTAGTTTTTTTAAAAAGGCTGTCGCTCCCCGAAGTTAACTATCTTGTTGGTGTTCTTTTTTAATTTTAAATAAATAAATTTTATAATCTGTATTGCACAAAAAAGTGTAAATGGAGGACTTAATGCTAAAAGCATTCTCTACCGGACTTCCCGGGGAGTAAGAGAAAGGTATATGCAACTTGTGCATAGTATTTAATAAAGTAAAAAAAAAAGAAAAATCATAAATAGGTACCATAAAGAGATATATTTTCACAAAGTCACAATTTACGATTGAGTGTCGATTCCAGGTAAAATTGTCGACGCAACCTTTAACAAAATATTATTTTGTGTGCACACGTGCTCCTTTGATATATTAAGATCCCGAAGCACATTACCCATAAAAAGGATACATTGGCATAACATAAAACAGCCACAAATTTATACATAATAGGTACTTGATTTAAGAACTGCATGCATAATATAACACTACATAATATTGTAACGCAAGTAATAATGGAAAAGAGGTGAAGAGACGCGGTGCGGGGGTGAAGAGAGAGCGGTGTGATATATTTTTTAAAATGGGTATTCTACCTCCTCCAGACATTTGTCATGGTTAAAAAAAACAGAGACGTCAAATATAAAAATTATTGCTTTACATGTTTTATTAATAATATGTTATTTTATTCGAATGATTATTTACAGAAACTTAATTTTAAATATAGCAAAAAGTTTCATTTGTATCAATCCTAACTAAGAAAAGCAAAAATTTGCAAAAAATGAACAAGTAAATTAAATAATACGTGTTAGGAATAAGGTTTATAAATACGTGTTAGGAATAGATATAATAATATGAACTGAAAATGTGTATTTTAAAACGATTAGAATAAGAATATAGCTAGCTGTAAGTTTAAATGTATAAATTTCACTAGTTGTAAGGATGAACCATGCCAGACTCGGAACATCTGGCATGGTGACTCATGGTACTGCCGAGAGCGCGCACACAGGGCGTGCGCGCTCATTGGCTGAGCGACGCCCCGCACGGAATCCATCGCACTACCGGTTGCGAGGCAAAGGGCGAGGATAAATATAGCGGAGAGGGCGGCAGTACTGCGGGGATTCCGATTTCGACCGCTGACGTGAACGGACGTGTCCGCTCGCGCTCTCGATCGCTCTCTGAATTTCGCGCTCTGCTTAAACTAGTGTACAAACTTGTTTACCCTGATCCACGGACCCGGTCCTAGGCCTGCCGGTTCAGAGTACACAGTTCTAAGCTAGTTTTTTAAGCTTTTCATACCGCGTCTTATAGCGAGGTCGGTGTATTGTTGTGTAGCGAGTATCTAGGTACTCGTTGCGCGTATAGCGCCGTCTCGCTCGCACATTTCGTGTAGCACTTCGGTGCACACGAAAAAACCGTACTTTTCAGTACGATAATAAACGCGCTTTTCAGCGCGAAATCCTGTTTCCAAAGACACGCAAATCCACGGTTTAGTGGTCGTTCGTCGGATACCTAACGGTGCTAACGAAGACGAACGGGGCGTGACCCGAGCGCTCTCCGGTTACTGATCCTTCTGAGGTAAACGATAACTCGGACGGGCCTGGGAATCTTAGCCTTTGCCTTTTTGCATAGTTAAGCCCCAGGTGTCTCCTACCCAACCCTTCCTATCCTTACCATCCATCCTTGTGGTTGTTTGGGCGGAGCCACGGTATATACCGGCCTGCGTCCTCTGCCACAAGACTGCTAGGGACTCCCCTAGGGAAACGATAGGTCCTTCTCCTGTGTTTCATTACACCGTGACACACAGGTCTCATTGCTCCGGGCTCGGATAGCCCGTTAAATTCATTCGGCGTACCCCCCTGCCCTCCAGGCAGGGAGGTGAATAAATTCACTTCCCCCGTCCTCCAAACAGCTACCGCGATGGCCGAATCAAAACTCGCGGAATTAGAAATCCGTTTTAGGCAGCTGGAAGCCGAAAACCAGCGCCTAGTTAATTTTATGTCTCTTCACATGCCCGAGCTCAGCAATGAGTATATAAGTAGGTCACAGATGGCGGACTCGCTACGTCCGCCGTCAGCCAACCAGAGCGCCGTTACCGCGCACGCCATCCCCTCCACCTCCGCCGCGATCTCACCCGCCGCCGCGCCACCCGGCTTTCACGCGACCCGCCTCGGTCCCTGCGACCGAGTACCCCCACCCCACTAACCTCGCAAGCGCGAGCCACGCCCCTAAGTCCCGAGCAAAATCGCAACAGCGATCTTTTACCCGGTCCCTATGGCCGCCCCGCTAAACCCGTTGCCCCCGCGGCAACAAAATCAACACCGGTGTCCAACTCTTTTTCGGCCCTTCCAGCCGAAACAGATATGGATGCCCCATTAAGTCCAACCCCCTCCTCGGAAATGGAACTCTCGCTCCACTTCCAAGAACCGGTCCTAATCCCGACCGAACCTACCGCGGAAAATGACGAATTCACGGTCGTCAAATCCCGCAAACGCGCGCCCCGTGATAGCCCCGTTGAGGAAAACGCGGCTAAAACAACCAAAACGACGAACGGCTCCGCCGCCCCCGCACCCTCCTCCAATACCGACGAACCGATCGTCGGGAAAAATCAAAAACCCCCTCCGATAATTATCCACGACAAAACTGTCTGGACAAAGCTCACCAATGAGCTCAAAACACTAAAAATAGGCTACACCAAAGCCCGTAATACCGCGACAGGTATCTCCCTGACGATGAGCACGTCAAACTGCCATCGCAGATTGACCACCCTCCTCCGTAGTAGGAACATTCCCTACTACACTTACGCCCTCGAAGAGGAGCGTGTCTTACGGGTTGTGCTTCGGCGTATCCCCGTCGAGATATCACCAGAGGAAGTCTTTGCCTCCATAGAAGCCCAAAAATTCCCCATCCGAGAGGTACATCGGATGTACAATAAAGAGAAACGAGCCCTTCCAATGCTCGTGTTAATTTTAGATAAAACGCCTGAGGGCAAAAAAATATTCAATTTGGAAATTGTATGCGAGCTCTCCGGAATAACCGTAGAGCCTCCATACAAAAATTCGAAGCCCTTCCAATGCCACAACTGCCAGTTGTACGGACACTCTGCCCGCAACTGCTTCCTTCGTCCGAGGTGCGTTAAGTGCCTCGAAGACCACCCAACCAGGGAGTGCACGCGTCAGCGTGACTCTAACACCCCCCCGAGCTGCGTACTATGCAGGGAGGAGGGACATCCTGCGAACTATCGCGGATGCCCCAAGGCCCCGCACACCATGCACCCCCGCCGCCCTGGGCAGGCTGCCCCTCAGCGGGCACCCCCCGCCTCAGGGTCCCGGGCGCAGAAACCTCTGCTCAATCCAGAGGTCTTTCCGTCCCTCCCTGCCCCCCGCCGCACTCAGGCGACCGTAGGCCCCCCCGCACCCCAGGTGCAGCCCAAACCCGTGCGTTCGACTCAGAACGCATGGGCCCCCAAACCGCAGCCCCTTATGGCTATGGACATCCCTGCGCCCCGCGCTCCAGCGCCCCGCGCCCCAGCACCACGCGCTCCAGCGTCCCGCGCCACCACAATGGATGACCTTATGTTATCGCTCACTCGTGAGCATGAGATACGCGAAATCCTTGCATACAAGGCCCATATGGAGCAGTACGGTTTTGTCGAAACCATAGCTGCCTTTCCCCGGCTCGTAGAGACGTTACAGCGTCTCGATCGCGAAGCCGCCAACCTCAGGCCTCTCAATGGCTAAACTCAAGCCGAGAGGTTTAAACATCTCCTTTTTTAAGGCGCGGAACTTATATCCGCAGCGTGATCTCGTCGCGACTTATCTTAAAGATCACCAAATAGACGTTCTCTTAGTACAGGAAACGCTCTTAAAGCGTGCTAAACGCAATCCGAGTATCGCAAACTATAACATCGTCAGAAATGACCGCGGCGGCCGCGGGGCGGCCCGTCATTTAACTAAGTCCGTTCCTTGGGTGATGCCATAGATCTGCCACCTTACCAATTGGAAGTACCGTGTGTAGACTAGAATTACCGATATCCGTCCATAACGATAGTACGTCACCTCACCAGAAAGTACCTCTCGAGGTGTAGAGAAGGAACCTTTCTTGCATTCGGTCATTATCGCAGTGTGAACAGTGTCACACCCTAACAATTGGAGATGTACCTCAATGGGGTTATTCTCGAAGGGAGGTAGATGTTAAATTTGATCATAGCGCTCCCTCTTACGACGCATTAAGCACTTACATTCAATGTGACATAGCCCTCCGAAAAATCGGCGCTTCGGTACCCTTCATTCGGGTTGTACACGACTCGACTCCGATTGCCTTACGCCCGGTCATCCCCAGCCCAACAGTGACAAGCCGCACTCAGCAATTGGATAGACTTGCAAAATTAAAAACCTCGCAATAGGAGTCCCGCCCAGTCTTAAGGGCCGAACGTGGGAGTCAGTTGCGCGTAACCACGACCCGCAGTTGAACCACAATCTGCATCGGAGAGGCCTCGAGAGGTTCGAAGCGGCAAACGATTCCTTTGAATACTACTTCACGAACAAGTTTGACGGAGAAGAATCGCACTCTGCAATCTGTGACGTCTTGTATCACATATCGCTACTTCAAGAGCGGTTAAAGCCCGTATAACCGAGCTCAAAAGTCACAGATGGGACACCTTAGTCGAAGGGCTAAGGCCGTCACATCTGACTTATTGGAAATAGCCCAGCCCTTAAAATAGACACCCAACCTCGCATGCCCCCCCTCGAAAGGGGTCCCGGCACTACACCCGCTTTCGATACCATCGACAAGGCGGAGTGCCTTGCCGCTTGCTTGGAGAGCCAGTGCTCCCCGAACAGCGTCAAGAACACCGACCGAGTCAGAGACATCGAAGCCCGCGTGGAGGAGCTGAATAAGCCCCCGGCATCAGAATCCCTGTCCCCAGTCACTTCTGAGGAAATCTCTGCCATTCTCAAAAGCCTTAAGCTCAGAAAGTCACCAGGTCCCGACGGTATCAGGAACGAAGTACTCAAACTTCTTCCCGATCACCTCATAGCTCTATTGGTCTGCATATTCAATGTAGCCATAGCCAACTGCCATTTTCCAGCCGCCTGGAAAACGGCCATTGTCATAGGTATTCACAAGCCCGGCAAGAGCACGTCGCTTCCCGACAGCTACCGCCCTATCAGTCTCCTAAATACCCTAGGTAAAATCTATGAGCGGATCCTCCTGAACCGTCTCAAATCCGTAATAGAGGAGAAAAACCTCTACCCGCCTGAGCAATTCGGTTTTCGTGCTAGACATTCTTGCACTCATCAAGTGCACCGCCTCACGGAGCACATTCTGTTTAACTTTTCCGAGTTATCCAAACCCCGTCGCACGCTGGCAGTCTTTTTCGACGTAGCCAAGGCCTTTGATAAGGTCTGGCACGAAGGATTAGTCTATAAGCTGTACTCCCACGAAGTCCCCGATAGATTAGTTAAAATCATCCGCGATTACCTCAAAGACCGCACCTTTCGCTACAGAGTGGAAGGTGAACTATCCACACCCCATCCCATACGCTCAGGCGTCCCCCAAGGTTCCATCCTGGCACCTAGCCTCTTCAATCTGTACGTCAGTGACCTACCAAAACTTCAAGAGAAAGTTGAAGTAGGTCTATACGCTGACGATACAGTCATATACTCCTCTCAAAGGCAAACGAGAAACCTCAAATGTAGGATCCAAAGGGCCGTGACCACTCTCGGGAAGTGGTTTAACGACTGGCGAATAGCCATAAACCCCACGAAGAGCGCAGCGGTGCTCTTCGACCAAACCGCCACAAAGATACCGCAAAAACTCAAGGACAATCCCCTTGAACTCTTCGGTAATCCGATCCCCTGGGAAAAGGCGACCAAATATCTAGGTGTAACCCTAGACAGTAGACTCTCCTTTATACGCTACATCAATCTGGTTAGGAAAAGGGCCTCCTGGACCCTCGCCCGACTACATCCTCTGTTATGTGCTGCAAGCAAAATGTCCACGAGACACAAGCTTACGCTCTACAAGATGTGTATCCGTCCGATCATGACATATAGCTGCGTTGCGTTCGCACATATGCCAAGTTATAACTGGGAACGCTTACAAGCCATCCAGAAGTACCGCTACTCGACGCTAGATGTTGCTTTATAAGATATAAAGATATTTTGTATTACAATTATTATTTGCAAAGCAGCTATAAATTCGATTCTTTTGGAATAGGGATGTCAGACACTTTGTTACGAGAATTAGGTTATTCGTTTAATTAAGATATTATTAATGAAACAAAGAAAAAATTCTTTATTTTGGAATAAAATAAAATATAAGTATGTTTTAAAGGCAAATTAACGGCTTTTTACTAAAGGCATATTATGTGGCATTCATAATTTTTATTGAGTTTTGGCAAAATATTTTAAGAAAAAGAAAGACAATTTATCATTTGGTTTTGAATCTATATATATTCCAATTAGCAATTGTGATATGGGGCAAACCACCCTTATTTGGTGACCCCGAAGACTACGCAACCTGGGAGCTCATCGTGACCACTGTGGCGCTATAGGCTATTATTTGGTGACCGCGACGATTGCGCAACCTGGGAGCCTCGGAGCGTATTATCGCATTTGTCACCACTTTTGTGTGATGACTCAAGACAGTGTTCTGGGTACCATTATTGGAGTTGCTAACTTAATAATTATTGTGGCCCTACTTCGCGCTACTGAAATGGCGATCACTCTTCATATCGTGGAGCTTCTACACCGGACGCAGCTTCAAACTGTGCAGGCATATCCAGCGTGACATCCTAGACTGATACGTGATGTCTCTATATGGAAGGTCGCAGCTTGCTGCAACACCGCGCCGCGCTTGTCTGCTGCCTGAGATTTTGTCCTGCTTCGAATAGCGGAACGTGTGTCATCTCTTACTGCATGACATCGCATTGCATTGCATGTTATTGACAAGACACGTAACAACATGACGTTGTTCACTTCCCTCGTCGCACTCTATCTGCTCATGTTTTCTCATCCGTATCTTGTGTATCACCTCGGCCTGCTCCCTTGCACTCAGATCAAACTATACAACCATATCAGTTTTTAAGCTATTGCATAGCTTCTATCGCGGGCCTTGGGCGTGGAGACCGAATCCAGAAATTCCATAACGAAAATAACCTAACACCCCCCACTCCGACCGGCACAGCGGTGAAACTTTGACTAGGGTGTCGCGACAGGCTCGACGGGAACACGGACTCCTCTCACCGCTAGATGGCGTTGTAAAATATGTTTGATAAAAGAACGACATACATAGAGTTATAAAACCTACATAATTTTATTTGTTCATTATAAGTTATAAAATAATATATATGTATATATATAAATAGTTTTTTTTTTTACATTTTGATATATTTTAATATGCAAGAATAGCAATTTTTGTCAAATTTGAGTATTATTTCGAAAGAGAAATTACTTACAGCATAAATTTTCATAACTAAAACTAAATAAAAGCAAATTTTTGGTCAGCTGGCTTTTATTTTACTTATTTCAGATTCGGACGCCAACGACTGGATATACATAGAAAATGATTTATTTTATTATTAATAAATTATTAGGAGTATGATAAAATTATAATATTGTGGTTTTGCAACTCTATACAATTCGACATTCAGACGCATTTTCCAGGACCGGATCTAGAATATAATTTCTTTACGAAAAATTAGTACTTAGATCTGTATGATAATATAATAAATAGATGCAAGTCCTTAACAGACAAAAACCTTAAAATTTTCTTGGTAGGTACAGTATACCACCGCTTTATGTTGGCGCAGCATTAAGCCATTCACTGTGTATATAATAACCTGTGTTTACCATTTATATTACAAGTATGATTGACTCTAGTAAAGTGAATAAGGTTCGTTATGAAATTAAAATACAAAAATATTTAATTCATCTAATATATAACAATAACTTTGCACCACGGTTTCACCTACCCCCCCCCCCCCCCCCCCCCCCCCCCCCCCCCCCCCCCCCCCCCCCCCCCCCCCCCCCCCCCCCCCCCCCCCCCCCCCCCCCCCCCCCCCCCCCCCCCCCCCCCCCCCCCCCCCCCCCCCCCCCCCCCCCCCCCCCCCTTTTTTTTTTTTTTTTTTTTTTTTTTTTTTTTTTTTTTTTTTTTTTTTTTTTTTTTTTTTTTTTTTTTTTTTTTTTTTTTTTTTTTTTTTTTTTTTTTTTTTTTTTTTTTTTTTTTTTTTTTTTTTTTTTTTTTTTTTTTTTTTTTTTTTTTTTTTTTTTTTTTTTTTTTTTGGAGGAGCTGAATAAGCCCCCGGCATCAGAATCCCTGTCCCCAGTCACTTCTGAGGAAATCTCTGCCATTCTCAAAAGCCTTAAGCTCAGAAAGTCACCAGGTCCCGACGGTATCAGGAACGAAGTACTCAAACTTCTTCCCGATCACCTCATAGCTCTATTGGTCTGCATATTCAATGTAGCCATAGCCAACTGCCATTTTCCAGCCGCCTGGAAAACGGCCATTGTCATAGGTATTCACAAGCCCGGCAAGAGCACGTCGCTTCCCGACAGCTACCGCCCTATCAGTCTCCTAAATACCCTAGGTAAAATCTATGAGCGGATCCTCCTGAACCGTCTCAAATCCGTAATAGAGGAGAAAAACCTCTACCCGCCTGAGCAATTCGGTTTTCGTGCTAGACATTCTTGCACTCATCAAGTGCACCGCCTCACGGAGCACATTCTGTTTAACTTTTCCGAGTTATCCAAACCCCGTCGCACGCTGGCAGTCTTTTTCGACGTAGCCAAGGCCTTTGATAAGGTCTGGCACGAAGGATTAGTCTATAAGCTGTACTCCCACGAAGTCCCCGATAGATTAGTTAAAATCATCCGCGATTACCTCAAAGACCGCACCTTTCGCTACAGAGTGGAAGGTGAACTATCCACACCCCATCCCATACGCTCAGGCGTCCCCCAAGGTTCCATCCTGGCACCTAGCCTCTTCAATCTGTACGTCAGTGACCTACCAAAACTTCAAGAGAAAGTTGAAGTAGGTCTATACGCTGACGATACAGTCATATACTCCTCTCAAAGGCAAACGAGAAACCTCAAATGTAGGATCCAAAGGGCCGTGACCACTCTCGGGAAGTGGTTTAACGACTGGCGAATAGCCATAAACCCCACGAAGAGCGCAGCGGTGCTCTTCGACCAAACCGCCACAAAGATACCGCAAAAACTCAAGGACAATCCCCTTGAACTCTTCGGTAATCCGATCCCCTGGGAAAAGGCGACCAAATATCTAGGTGTAACCCTAGACAGTAGACTCTCCTTTATACGCTACATCAATCTGGTTAGGAAAAGGGCCTCCTGGACCCTCGCCCGACTACATCCTCTGTTATGTGCTGCAAGCAAAATGTCCACGAGACACAAGCTTACGCTCTACAAGATGTGTATCCGTCCGATCATGACATATAGCTGCGTTGCGTTCGCACATATGCCAAGTTATAACTGGGAACGCTTACAAGCCATCCAGAACAAGTTTCTTCACCGCCTTACCGGTGCCCCCTGGTTTGTTCGTATGGAGGATCTCCATAGAGATATGGACCTTCCCTCGATACATGCATACGCCAAACACCTTTCTCGCTCGTATTTCGACACCGCGTCGAACCACGCGAACCCCTTAATAAAAGCGGCAGCTTCTTATGTTCCCGACCCCAACGCCTGCCGGAGAAAACGCCGGCCGCGTAATATATTCACTGACCCGCCCGACCAAACCGAAAAAGCTAACGCGTTCTACGCCGACACCGTCTCTCCAAACAGAGCGTGCCACCGCCCACGCCCGCGTAACCACCGTTCTCTCCGCAGAGGACGGGCGGTCAACTTCGCTCCCGCACACCCGTCACGTCCACCCTCTCTAGCGGCAACCCAAGCCTAGGTCCGTTCCTCGGTGTGAAGCCCTTGGGTCAGGCAGCCGCCCGCGCGATACAAAGTGACACTATACGTGCAACACTTAGTTACCCACACACAACATTACACACGTATGAACACACACACGTGCACACCACACAGGTACATAGGTTCTGTAAGGGACCTTTTTTTTTCTTTTTTTGCGCTAGTTAGTGTAGAAAAACCATTCCGATTATTAAATACACATACGCATGGTCCACTCCTTCCTCCCAGGAGGAGGGGAACGTGCATATGAGTATATATTAGTTAGCTCGAATTCTCATAAGATTAGGGAATTAGTTAGATCGCGACTTTTTCGCATTCGCGACGACCGCCCGAGCCGAGGTTCGGCCACTCTGGCACCCTCGTGCGGGTCGTCACAAACTTTCGCGGCTGAGTGCCCTAAGCGCTCGCCCCCAAGTCCGGTGAAGCTGTAAAAGCCGCAGCGGCTCTGTTTGACGATAGGGCCCCTCAGGCTAACAGTGTAGTCAGTTCTAAAAAAAAAAAAAAAAAAAAAAAAAAGGCAGTACTGCGATCAGTTCGAGAAACACTACAACAACAGCAAGCAGCGAATCTACAAGCAAACTACAGTCAAGAACGTTATTAAGAAACCACATTGTTACTACGAACTACTGTAACTTTGTAAGAAACAAGAATAAAACAAGCGCTATTAATTTAGCACACATTAAAATATTGTGGACGTCTTTTAT
Source organism: Saturnia japonica (assembly GCA_033032175.1). NCBI lineage: Eukaryota > Metazoa > Arthropoda > Insecta > Lepidoptera > Saturniidae > Saturnia > Saturnia japonica. Next base: position 9,529,461 of record CM065329.1, read on the forward strand.
TCACAATAAGTAGTTTCAAAGATTAGCGTGTTTAAACAAACAAACGAAAATCTCTTCCGCTTTATTATATTACTAGCTGTGCCCCGCGGTTTCAACTGCGTATAATTTCGGGATAAAAAGTACCTAAGCCTATGTGTTAATCCAGGGTGTCAACTACTTCCATATCAAATTTCATTAAAATTTGTCCAGCCTCTTGAGCATGAAGAAGTAACAAACATTCAAACACACTCACAAACTTACGCATTTATAATCTTAGTAGAATATAGCATGTATAGATTTCTACTGATTTTCATTTTAGTTTACCAATTTTTGTCACTTAATTTACCATTTATGTAAAATTTAGGTTGGCAACACTGGTTAATGGTTCCTGGCATAGTTGCAAAAGTTCCCGATTTATTAAGAGATGGACTGATTTTGGTCTTCTTCTTCTTCTTCCTAACTTGGCAACCGGTCCTCTTTAATGAAGACCATTACTGCCATTAACGAGTGAATTATATTGTCATGTGCTATGACGTTTCAGTATCCTAACAAGATGGTGGCTGCCTTGTTAGAACTTTGTAGGATCTCTGAATGAATGCTTTCAGCTTATATTTATAATCCACCTCACTTATGCACAAAACCAAACTATATCACGCAAAACGCCAACAATATTACATAATATAGGGTTAAAAACCTAAGTAAATTAATTAATATAAAAACCACAACATGTCACTTCAAGATCCCGCCAAAAAAGAACCACGATACACGTCAATTTTAGGATTTCAAATTGTTATCTTCTGGTTCTGATACATACACACCGAGTATTTTCCTCTCATTTCATTTCAAATCATTGAGTAAACTCCTTCTTTCTTCTTCTTTATATAATGGCAGCGTGTTTGTAAACACAATGTCACGTATATAGAACCATAAACTAAGGAGATTTATCGTAAACTATGACCAGATCTTTATTAAATTAAAATGTATTCGGCCCGGGCTATTCTTATACAAAACACAAAGACAAAACAACACAATATACATTATAATATAATCTAAACCAGAGATAAATAACAATTAAACCTACAACTTCAGTAAATCAACCATAATTGAATAACTCAATTATTAATTAACTTAAAATCGCCCTCCAATTCTATGTACTTTACGCCCATAGGGTGCTCGAGAGTGTGTTGTTATATGCTGTAATTTAATATATATAAACTGTAAATATATATGTGTATGAAAATTATTGAAATGATTACAAAATATAATTATTTATGTACATTTATTTATAATAAAATGTTACCGAACGTATGACAAAGTAACCGTAGGTAAATCGAAACGTTCAATAGCGTGAATTCCCTCTGGTTATTGGTCTATGGTGAATTCTATATAATCTGTGGTAGGTATTGACAAATATTGCAGAAATAATCGTTTTCTATTATATTTTTTTCTCAAAAACTACGGGTTTCCGCATGTTGAAACTTTGTGTATATGCTTATAATAATGTAATCTTTCTGTAAAAGGAATTTCATCCTCCTACTCGATGGACGTCAATGGAAAGCTGAGCCCGAAAATATTCTCAAAAACCAAAATTATTAATAACTTTATTTCAAAAATAAATACATAATCAGTTCATTAGAAAGACGAGATTGAAACAAATAGAATTATGGATAGTAAGGAATATCTAGCACCCAGCTGTGATACAGTGAGTACCAAAGCTCCAGAGGTACAGTGGAATCTAAGGATGTGTATCCCCACACTGAAAGAAGAAACAGTAGAGTGCTTATATGAGGAAGAATCGGCTTGCAGTGACAATATAAACATGGTATTGTATAATAATATATTATTCACAGTATTAATGTGTCTGTATTATTCATAGGGTTGCAATTGGCCCATTCTAGCAGATATATTGGGACTGTCTTCATCCTTACATCCTCTGTCCCAACATCCCGACAAAACACTATAACGTATCAATTTTCCATGCAGTGATAGCTTTTCAAAAACTTCCAGTAAAACTACTTTGCCACACTGTCAAAGGAGGAAAATTATTTGGAGATTTTAAGCAATGGCTGCTCTTAACTATACAAATCCTGAAAGCAAATTCCAAATGCTCAAACTCTGCATATATTTGTTTATGATAGGTACCTGATCACAAGACCACTGTGGAATGTATATTTTTAATAATGAACTAGTGGACTGATGAAACAAATCGCCTGCTGCTGAAGTCTGTACAGTTAATATTATAGTGCTAATAAATTACTAAAATATGGAGTTTTATAAACTTGTATGAATTGAGCATAAATTACTTAGAAAATTTGTCTCCTTGCAACCCTACTCATGCAAAGTCACAAAGGTTGGCTTCACAAGCCAAATCAGAGCTCATTAACGTTGGAGTTGAAATAGTTGCTGTGGCTGAAATCAGACAGGATTTCATCATCATTTTTCAACTTGCAGTCTTGCATAGAAGAATGGCATATCTGACTCAGTGATGGACTTGGAATTAGAGCAAACCGGCCACTTACAATGTCAGTACTTGGATTCATTATAGATAAATAAGTTTAGAACTATTATTGAGATTTCATATCAACTAATTTTGATTTGATAGCTACTCACATGTATGCATCCTAGCCATTTTACTGCTCAATTGATTTTTCACTCATTATTATTTATTTATTTGATGTCTGATGATGCTTTATTTAATTAATTGGGAGGGTATCATCAATTCAAACATTTTTTAACAGATGATCAGCTATAAATTTGTAAGTTATGAACTGATTTGGATAATTCTTTTTTTTTTAAGTTGCATTTTAATTTCATTGGCATTGGACCTTCAACTATGAAAATACACTAGGAAATTCTTCATCATCACTGAAGTCGGTTTTATTATTTGTTAAAAATTGTATTGGAGTAAATGGTTTATTCAAGAAGAATATAATTTTGTCTGTAAATGTTTAAAATTTTGTTCCAGTATCCATCTGCACCCTCAGAGCCATCTAAGTTTATGAATTACTATGACAGTAAGGATTATGTGTTGGATCAACTGAAGATGGAATTCCATGAGAATGAATGTCCTCAATCACGTCATGTCAGTATGAATAGTAAAATAACTTTTGATGTGAGTAATACTAAATTTTTCTGTTTATTCGTTTTGCACTACACTTTTAACCATGAGTATAGTTTGAGCCTTTGTAGTCATTGGCTTAAGCAGATATACTTACTGCATAATTTAATCCCGTAGGAATTATGAGTTTTTTTTCTGAAACTTATATATATATGGATATGATATGGATGAATACTTAACCTTGTATTGAACAAGCATTTCAAACTCCAAAAGTATGTGTCCCTTCCTTTCTCATAAGGTATTCTCTGCAATAAATAGATTAAAAAGATGTTTGTTATAGTGCCCATGGCTCTTTAAGGGCTTGTGTAGACTGCACCGTGGACGCGCTGGAGTCGCGCTTTTGTGCATCTATACTGCCGCAGCCACGCCGCCGCTTTATTTGTCTATCACTGGTACATTTTTAGTAATATATTGTTAGCCACTAACATCATACATGTAGGCATACCTAAATATATGATGAATTTAACTAAAAAAAAGGATTTAGCGTATGCACACTACATATATGTAAGGAAATGGCTAAATAAAAATAAGAAGTCAAATAGACACTTATGGGTTCATCCTATTTTGATGCAAAGACATGGTGGATTCCGTACACTTTATAAAGATCTATGTTACTCTAAGTTTTGTGATTATCTTCGGATGCATATCAAAATTTTCGAAAAATTGTTAGATACTAGCTGACCTGCGCAACTTCGTCTGCGTCACACAAGAGAGAGAGAGAGAGCGTTAGAAAGAGTGGGACGTAGGCACCTATAATTCGCATAATAAAAATGCGCGCGCTGTTCTTGATCTTTATTTTGCTGCGGAGTTATTTTTAAACTGCTATATTTTCTAAGGGATTCATTGAAATCAATTGATGTAAAGGGCAATTTTGTTTAAAATTAAATACTTGTGATGAATGAATGTATGTATGGTATGTACGTATGTATTACGATAAGGATTAATACCATGTTTATAAAAACACCTTCACAAATGATGCATTATTTTAGAATAAATGTAAAAAGGTTACATTGAGTCAACCTTAAAATATAGATATAGGCTATCGCGAACTTTTTTTTAGAACTTTTAAAGAGAAACAGTTCCATCGCACATGATTGTTACGTAACTTTAACCATTTACGCAGTGCACGGAATAGAAGTTCTCAAAATGAATCAATTTTCCCCGTTTTTGCAACATTTTTCATTGATGCTCCGCTCCTATTGGTCGTAGTGTGATTTTATATAGTCTATAGCCTTCCTAGATAAATGGGCTATACAACACTAAAATAATTTATCTATTCGAACCAGTAGGTACTGAGATTAGTGCGTTCAACCATTAGTATATATATCTATTATATGCAAACACTCAATTTTTTATTTATTAAAATTCAACATGTTCATTATTCCTACACCTAAAATTTTCATGGTAAGCAATGTATTACGAAAAATGTACAGTGATGTAGTAATCATGCGGCGGCGGCGGCGCCGTTTACACGATCCCTAAGACTCCATGTTGGACATCTGTTCATGCATTAAATGGTTCTAGAGAATTTGGGATAAACTGACAGGTTATATTATGTACACACATCTGAGTTAGTGCTTTGCGGCACTCATGTAATGAGATGAAATTGTTTAGAAGCCAGTATTGCAGCCATTCGTATCTGATTGAATTTGAATTAGATGGTTCTTTGCCTTCCATGATTATAACCTGAGCTGCTATAAATATTGTTACAAGAGAAAAACTTTTTTTTTCTATTGCATAAATCATTTATTACTTTAATGTGTGTTAGTTTATACATTAATATAATAACAATCAAAATATATGAAGCTCATTCAGACATGATCGCCATTGGCTTTAATACAGTCCTATAAACGTTGAGGTCAGTAATGGAAACACGCACTTTCTTCATGGAGAAATTCTTCACTGCCAAATTTATGGATTGTTTTAGGGACTCCAAATTATCATGGCGTTTAGAGCATGCCATACTCTCTAAAACAGACCGATAAGATCATAATCCAGGGGATTAAGATCGGAACTAGATGACGGCCAGTCTTCAAGCTCTGATGAAAGTCCGAAACATTCGTTTCCAACCACGCTTGAGTGGATTGAGCTTTATGACCCGATACTGAGTCTTGCTCAAAGGACCATTCTTGGTTATGGAACATGGTGTTTTTAAGAGGCTCAACCACCTTCTCAAGAATTGTATCTTGATACACTTGTGCCGATGTTTTGATACCTTTTTCACAAAAATATGGCCCAGTCACTCCTTGATAGCTAATCACCTCCACCAAACCATCACTGAAGTTGGATAATGTCCACGTTGTACTCTGCTGACTAATTGGGAAGCTTCTATAGAGCTTCGAGCATAAACTCGGTCATTCTGCTTGTTAAAACATTGCTCAATAGTAAAAAATTTCTCGTCAGTAAATTTCATTTTTCTATTGACCTCCCTTTGCGTACCGCTTAAGAAGTTTTTTTGATTTTACAACCCTATTTATTTTTAAATTATCAGTTAAATAATGACCAATGCATCTCTTATAGGCTGCAAGTCCTAAGTCATCGTTTAAAATACGCGACATGGTTCTAGGTGCTATAATTCATTTCTCGAGATAAAATTCTTTTACTTTCGGACAGGATTTCTTCTAATTCTTTCCTACACTACTTTGATCGCATTTTTTGTACGAATACTACGTGGACGGCCAGATCTTTTTCTGACACAAACAGAGGAGGTTATCATTGTACCTATCAATAGCCCGGTATACAAACATTCGACTAATACCAAGAGGATGTACAGTTTTAAAAATTGCATTTGGCTCCCTACCTGCTTTGTGTAATGCTATCACAGCAATTCGGTTCTCTTTATCACCCCCACTCCATTTTAATATCACAAAAATATTTAATACCGTTTGGTGCGAAAATGAGAAAACACAATGAATATTCCTAGAAGAATAACAGATTTCAAATTTGAATACAATATTGTGTTTTTTTTTTAAATGTAACAGTATTTATGGCCAGACTAAATAATATTATATTCTGCCTTAATGATAGTGTAGCGGCGGATAAAGATAGGAAAATGAGTGGATACCTCGTTTTCTTCGGCGCTGGTTCTGATGATAGCGGTTGAGGCAACTTGTATATATGCACGTTTTAATGTCACGCGCGCGTGGTGCTTCAGTGGACAGCGGCAGACTCACTGAATTTTTGAGGTAGGGACGAGAGCGGGGTGAAATGTGGGGTGGGAATGTAGGGTATATTTAAAAGGAATCGAAGAAATATATATGATAGATAAAAGAGAAGGTTAGAATATATAATATAATGGTGTGTATGTATACTCGGCGCAACCAGATAGTGTTATGGAAACGCGGAGCCATAAATCAATGCTTAAATCTTCTGAGAAGACACCCGTACTGAACCTGCAGTTGTTTTAGAGCCATCTATGAAGATTATGAGTACTTTCACAATGAGGCTCTTGTTGTGTTCCTCATACAATTGTATTTTGTATTGAAAACAAATTGTACTGGTATTTTATCGCCGATAGCACCTGTAAATGGAATATCCTCCATGACTACATGTAGTATGAAAGTGTGGGGTGTAGGACTATTTTTCAATAAGCTTAAAATCTTCAGGCGAACTGCCGATGCTGTTGCCTCATGTTGTGTTAATAGGTATAAGGATGGCAGGTTGAGCATGGTCTCAAAAGCAATAGAGGAGGTGGTTTCATGAATTCTGTAATTGCCATGTCTGCCTTTGCAATCGTTTTAATGTAGATTTCCTTGTTTGTTAAGACCTCCTCTATTATACTTGTTGCCATGTTTAACGCAGATTCTGTTGTTTCGCCAAGAATTATAGGCTTGTTGGTTTTTATGTAACATTAGCATCCTGTCACATATCCTCTCCAGCGTTTTGAGGAGAAATGTTGTGAGGATCATGGGTTTGAAAGATTTAAGAATTATGTAGTTACTCACTTTCCTCCATTTTAGCAGTATGTATTTGTTTGTTAACACTACACTACACTGTGGTCGTACTTACAGCGTCTGTTGTTTTCACCGCTCTGTGGTTGTAACCCTATTGCAGATTTCTTTGTTTTATCGTTTCTTGATTTCGTTCGGTTGTCTAAAAGAGAACTGTCCTTCATTGACACATGACTCGTTTAATGAATATGAAATCACGGCTGATTGATGACCACAAGTACCTTACTGCGTCTCGCGAGTCGGAGATAATCACAGAGTGCGAGGTAAGAGATAAATAGCTTTAAGTATCAGAATTTTTAAAGTCTTTGTTTTGGTCACAGATTTTAATTATTTATTTGTACGTAGTTGGTAACAAGTTTAATACCGGAAAGTTTAAATTATTATTTTTATTTTTAGAATATGGAATTATCAAAATTTAGAGACAAACAAGAAATAAAACATGAAAATTCCGAGGATCAAGAAGAAAATGTGGATAAAATGTACCAGGTTACTATAAAAACAGAGAGGTTATTAGAGCAAGATATATTGGATAATGCTGAAGCGATTACCATACATTATGATGTCCTGGTGACTCCTCAAAAAGTTCGATGCAAGTTATGTGGTAGAATATTCAAAAATAGGTGAATACCTGACAAATTACTCATAGTTAATGACATACTGACATACACTATACTATAGAAATCATGAATTTATTACCTAAATCTCTTTAGAGTACAGCAAACATAGATAAATCCTATAAACGAAGTAAGAACGAATATTTATTATAAAGTGTGCATTTATTTAGGGAAAAGTTCTTACATTACAAATATGGTGGTATTAAGATATTTTACTTTTAATTATATTGTGTGTACGACACACATTTATTCTATAATAGCTTGACACATTGACGGTAGGTACTGTCCCTAATCCCAACGAAACAGTGACCCCCGAGATATCGCAATCGCTCGACAGTCGCCGCTTGCACGCCGTCCTGCATAAATTTAAACTGAATATGCACAGGCTGATACCAAAACGCGACGCGCAAAAGCGATTCACTCTGACGGATTTTTCACCGCTTGCATGGTGGTTGCGACCCAGTCGAAAATCGTTAGTCGTCGGTTTGTACGCAAAGAAACTTTAAAATCTTAATCGCCTGTGCCGTCACACCACTATAAAGTAAGATTAAATACAATTAATAAAGGCATCATTTATAATCATAATTATATTAAAATAATTTTTACTGTGTACTAACTGTGCCCGCGGTCCATTTAGCGTGGTCTACTGAATGTCAGTACTGTGGTGACCCCACATCCACCCACGAAGCAGGCGACCAGCCCGTTATATCAAAGACAATGATGCTTTTTATTATTTGCGTGGAACCCTAATGCATTTTCTAAAATTAAAGTGGACTAAATTGCTCTTTATAATATTAGCTATCTGCCAGTGAAAGTCCCGTCATAATCGGGCCAACCGTTTCTGAGAATACCTGGAACAAACAGACAGACAGTTTTTTTTTAAAGTACCGTTATATCCTTTCATATGCATTTAGTAAAAAGCTGTTATTTTACATTACAAAAAGTCACTTCAATTTTATTAGTATAAGATACCATCACGCCTGTATCCCCGACGGGCTAGGCAGAGGTGCACTAATGTACACCCACAGTTTGCCGGCGGGTATGATTTTTTTTAGATCCCATGTAATAATTGCCATTAATCGGGCACAAAGCCAAACTCCGAGTTGCTACTGAGAATTTCATAGTAAAACCCAATAACACTGTGCTCGACCTAGGAATTGAACCTGGGACCTCGAGATACGACCGCTAGGTTAATGTATAATTTTATTGTACAGGTGGTTTGCCCGGCACACTGTAATGCAATTCAACAAGCTTTAGACCTAGTGGGAATTGCAGCTAAAGTTGTCTTAGTTTTAACTGTACATCCTGACTTATAAAACATTAGAAACAATATATTATCATTCATTATTATATTTTAACATTTCCAGTTTCAATTTATTAATGCACAATAATGAACATATAAAAATTGAAATAAACACATTAAGGGATAATGAAATGAATGAGTCAAACAAGTGCCAATATGGCGACAGAGTTTTTAATAATAGTGATAATATGCTTACACGAGTCGGTGATGTTCACAGCAAGATAAAAGCTAAAGGCAAATTATGCGGAAAACAATTAGCCTTCTCCCTGCACCCCGATGGTAACATTAATAACAAATTTACTGGTAAAGAGGATGGGAAAATGAGATATAAATGTGACTCGTGCGAGCGTGTCTGTAAAAGCAAATATATTTTAACAATGCATATAAAAAGGACTCATTATGATTATGGGAGAATGTTTGGTTGTTGGTGCGGGAAACAGTTTCGTACACCGATACACTTACGTGTTCATATGAGGCGGCAGCATGATGGTAAAATGAAAGATATAAATAACTATAAAGTTCAATGTGACGCTTGCCAAAAAATATTCAAAACCAAGTTCTACTTAGAAAGGCATATAAAAAAAGTTCATCATGATTACGGAAGAATGTTTGAATGTTGGTGCGGAAAACAGTTCCGTACACCAATGCTTTTGTCTGACCACAAGAGGACCCAACATGGTGCTAAAAAGGTATACAGATGTGAATACTGCAAGGTTGTATTTAATTTGAAGTGCAGTTTAACAGAGCATATGATGAGAGTTCATTATGATTACGGGAAAAAGTTTGATTGTTGGTGCGGGAAACAGTTCCGTGCACCGATACACTTAAGTCAGCATATGAGACGGCAGCATGATGGCAAAATGAACGATAGAAATAACGACAAAGTTCAATGTGATATTTGCCAAAAAGAATTAAAAACCAAACACTATTTAAAAAAGCATATAAAAAAAAATCATTATGATTATGGGAGAACGTTTGAATGTCGGTGCGGAAAACAGTTCCGTACACCGATGAGCTTAAGTCAGCATATGAGGCGGCAGCATGGTGCCAAAGTGAACGATAAAAACTCATTGTGAATTGTCGCCATGAATACACTTTTTGAGATATGCTAAATAAAAGGCATAATTTTTTAATCAGAAAATTCTGGAAACATTTAAATTAATGAATAAAACCTTATAAAACTTTTAAAAAGATTTTTTTTTTCATTTTTAATCTCCAGGGTTATTTATTAAATTCAAATTAAATCCTATTTTAAGCAAAAATAATTTCACAAGTGCAGTGTTGTTAAATTTCGAAAAACATCAACAGTATCTACCAGATTTCAAATTAGAAGGGAAGAATTGAAGAATCCCGATGAAATGGCAGGCACCTGCCACATAATATGGTCATGGCCATGGGTAAAATGGCTTCATCCTGCTTATGACTAGGTAGGTAATGCTGCTCTGAGTATTTTAATTCTATGTTTCCAACAGTAAAAAACATATTCCCTAAATATAATGATTGTGTAGGAATTTGGTTAGCGATAGAAGGTCCTATAAAAGTTTTGTACAAGTAGTTATATCCGTACAAAATTTGCTATACGGACAGTCGTGGACAAAATACTCTAATCGTCCAATCAGAAATGAAAACACTCGATTATTCTGCACGCGGGTGTAGGAATGAATTTGCGCGGTGCGGGAGGCTAGCTCAGTCCGATGCGACTCATGTCACCGCGCGACAGGTAAAATAGTGCGCGTTTGAAAACAACGCCAAGTCCGGTGAAGCTGTAAAAGCCGCAGCGGCTCTGTTTTAGGATAGGGCCTCTAAGGCTAACAGTGTAGTCAGATAAAAAAAAAGCACTTTTACGTGATGCAAATAAACAGTTTTAGAGTGTAAAAGCGATGGTAGAAATGAAAATTTTCTAAATGGAGGTATTACATACAATCTTAAAGTAACATCTTCTTATTAATTAAATAAAATCATATTTTAAAGAGAAATAAGTGGTGTTATAGAACTTCACTAATAACAAACAACCTTAAAGTCATAGAAACAAAGTTTATTTTAATTTATCTAGTGATTTGTTGGTACTCAATTAGAGGTGAATGAATCGCTTACTAGTATTATCGACATCGATAAAAATAGTATATTATATTCCGTACTGACGATCAATTTCTGTACCTATTTTTCTTTTTTTAATGGGCTAGTAATTTTTGTTAAATAAATGTCATATAAAGGTGGTTTGACCCATATCACAATTGTAAATTGATTTAAATATAAATTCAAAGCCAAATGATAAATCGTCTTGTATTTCTTAAAAATTGTCAAAACCCAATAAAAAGTTTGTAAAGTATGAACGCCACTTAAGCATGTAGTAATAAGTTGTTATTTTGCTATTACAAACAGACACTTCAATTTTATTAATTGTATAGGTACCAACATTTATTTTTACCATAATTATATTTTGTCTCCACTTTTTTCGCAAAATATTGTAAATTATAATCTTTAAAAGTTTCATTAATATGAAAACTAATATTATGACCAAAATAAATCATCGACAAGTAATTCTCGTAACAAACTGCCACTACATCCCTATTCGAATAGCATTGACTTATAGATGCTTTGTAAATAACAACTGTAATACAAAGATACTAGATATGTAGCGAATAAAATGTTTTATAGCGACATCTAACGTCAAGTAGCGGTACTTGTTGTTAATTTAAACATTGCTGGAGTCTCGAATAAAAAAGGTCTAAATGGTGATTGTATACAAAATAAAATTAAGCCTTATCGTTTACACAGAGAGTTTTATTTTGAATATACACTTTAGGTAACTTAACGCCTGTTGGATTAACAATGCTTTTGAATTGTGATTGGTGTTTTATTAGTAGTATATGTTTTGTTTGTGTGATTTTGCGACATAAGTCCCGATACTGAGATACAAGTGTACCAATTACCAATTCCAACTTACTCTTTATCGTAGAGGTGTTATATTAGGCTGATATTTAAAAACTCATATTAGGTTCCCGTACCTATTACTTGATATTAGTCAAATAATAGTCACCAATTCAATATTCGCTATTCGCTACCTACTTGAATCTAATACCTACTGATATTAAACATATAATCTCTACTTAAAAGATTGTTGTGAATATTTATTATTATTATCCGTATTTTTATTATATAACGTAAATGAAAAAGTGATTAAATTTTCTTTCGTATTAATAAACTAGCTAGGCCCGCGGCTTCGCTCAATTGTACTACAAAATGTCCACGTGAATCTTACTCCCCGCTCCCGGCTATTTTAAAGACAATAATGCTTAATGTAGGCGTTCCTTAGAAGATAGACGCATACTCTCCGTGACTTTTTTGTAGGTCTTTTTAATGCTTACAATTATTTAGTACGTTAATTTGCTATATCTCTTACAGTTTACTCAGCGTAAGCCATTTTAAGCGCCCGAATTGATTCACCATGACCAGTTGTTTTTTATTTATGCAGAACCCTGATTCTTTTTCTAAAATAAAGGTAGCCTAAGTTACTTCCTATAAAATCAGCTATCTACCAGTGAAAGTCCCGTCGAAATCGTTCTAACCGTTTTGGAGATTACCCGGAACAAACAGACGGACAGGCAAAAATTATAAAAATTGGTTTTTTGTTATATTTTGGTATCGTAGGTATATATTTTCATATGAATTCAGTAAAAAGCTGTTATTTTGACATTACAACCAGAAACTTCAATTTTATTAATTGTATAGTATACATATTTACTGTATGGAACGCAAAAATAGTCTCCGGATATTTATGTATTACGTTTGACTTATGATATTTTATACGTAGATACGGCATTAACGCTCATTACATTTCACCCTGAATCGGTGCTGCTTCATCTACAAAATACTAAAACAATTACCAACTTCAAATCACAACTGCTTCGATAATTGTTTAATAAACACGAGACGGAATGATAACGAAGATAAATGATGACGAATCTGGTTAAACTACTGTATGACTCCTCGTGAGAGTTTGTTGAATTGTTCTTGTTGTGCAAGTACCAGGGAAGGTTCGTGATCTTATGCGATTGAGGCGGTCACATTCACTTACACACAATTTACTCCACATACATAATATACATAATCTAGGTCGATGGGGTTGCGTCCAAGAACATCGCACCGAATTCGGGGGTGTCTTTTTTTTTGTCTTGCTTATAATATTAACTTTGTTATTAACCAGCTGCGAAACGCAGTTTTCAATGTTCGAAATAATTGTGAAGCGCGAAAATTAAATTGCTCTAGGGCCCAGCACGTCACGGGTTTTGACGTCTTGAATATTCTAGAATACAATCACATAGTACGATAGTATTTATATGTTAATCTCTATAAAACTGATTTTACATGTAATTTTTTCGTGACGAACAGTGCGCTCTTTTTTTTGTTACTGGTCGTGAAAAATAGTAGAATGCCTGTTATTTTTCATTGTCATTTTAAATTTATTGATTAAATTAAAAGTAATGCATTCAGATGCCTGTTAGTAACGCCTATAGAAGTTTTATTCGATTTTTTATTTATTAGAGTACTATTTGTCTTTATAAAGCTATCTGGAGAATCGGGATTTTAATCTTGCTCTAGCAAGATATTTGGGGAAATTGGACATTGACATGCTGCTCACTCGGTGTGTCGGTCTCTCCTAGTCAGTGTGACCCAATGTGGTAGTTTTCTACATTTTTGATAGTTTGAGGGCTCTTTAGGCTTGATTTTGGTAGTGAAAAAGTATTCGGTAGGTTTTGGAATATTCGTCTGGAACATCGGCTTCAATATAATGATGGGTCCTCACAATTCAGTTGCCAGTAGTTTGCGTTCCGAATTAACAGGTATACAATAATGTAAGTGCATTTGTCACTCAATGCATTTATGCGCCAATGAAGCTTGCAAAAACTACCAAGACTGTGAGGATTTATCAAGAAACGTGTATGTATTTTTCAAACATAGTGCCAAAAGACAATCGGAATACATTGAATTTCAAGAATTTATGAATACAAAAATTCACAAATTACTACACCCGTCGCAAACTAGATGGCTATCGCTGGTGTCTGTAATAAATAGGTTGCTAGAGCAATGGGAGACCTTGAAATTGTTTTTCATCCACCAGTGGCTAGCAGAACGCACTGTCGCTGAGGAGCTGGTCTATCGTGAATTAAACGACGACTTTCTGAAACTCTATATCTTATTTTTACAATGGATATTACCTAAATTTGTGAAGATGGACGAGTAATTCCAAGGAACGGATTCTATTTTAATAGAACAGGATGGATAGTATAGAACTGCTTTACAAAGATCTCTTCCAATACTACATGTCCAGAGACTATGTTAACCAAACTGAAATATACTACATTGACCCAGAAAACTCAAAAAACCAATATCTTAAACCAAAAAAGCTCTTGGTAGAATTTTATATTAGTTGCCGCGACTTTCTAGTTACAAGCTGCAAGGAAATTCGGAAGCGTTATGATTTAGCTAATGAAATACTTCCGCCCCTGAATAATCTGTCACCTGAAGAGGCTGTGCGCCACAGTAATAGAGAGATTTTTCCATCAATGTTGCCATTAACCCAGAAACTACCACGAATTGTCAAAATTGAAAATTACCTTCAAACAATCGAAGATGAGTGGAGACTTTTACCAGATGTCAACAAATTTTCGACATTAGACATCGGCACCTGGAATGCTCACGAATTTTGGGAAAACATCCATCAAACAACCGTCTGCAAAACTCTAGCGAAGTTTGCTTTAGACGTTCTATATTTTCCACACAGTAACGTAAACTGTGAAAGGATATTCAGTCAAGTTAACAACATTGTTTGCACCTATTTATTGTATTGTGAATCGATGATCTAATGTTTCTTCCCTGAATCTGCCCCCCAACCCGATCCGTCTAATTTCCTACCGATTTCTTGTACCTATCGTCGTGCGCACCACATCTTCATTGATCTAGCGTAAACGAACCGTCACTCCGACAAAATCGTGCCGTTGAGCCTGACCAGGCGGCACATACCTCAAACTTTGTCATTTGGAAGAAAGGATCCATATTCGGGCTGGACAGATTGTGAGTACCATTTTTTCCTATCCTACCTATATTTGTTCCCCATTATCGGATCGGTTCACATATGATTTTCACTTAGTATTCTTAGGTACACCAAAATCTTTTAGCTTCCGCTTAATTTTAATAAATCCATACAGTCCACTCATTTTCGCGCAAACAAACATGAATACCAAGATGCGATATAAGTTAGTAACATCGACTGTAAATAAGACTCTAGCAAGACAACTGATTAAAAAAAAGGCAAAGTTTAAGGTGTCGCGCGACATGTGCGACAAAATGAGAAGCAAGGACAAGTACGCACTAGATAAACATAAATCTGAAGTAATAGAAATGATAAGAAACCTTTATGGAGAAGAAACAAATGAGGACTAAATAATTTTAAAATAAATAATGAAATACGGCAATTTATTTTATTTTCCCTTAAAATATGGCAAACCAGACTATATATAACATACGTCAGCTCAGATTTTTACGATAACACCACTGGCAAAATGTAAAATTTAGGGATGCAATTTAAAAAAAAATTGTTTAATGAATGCTCCTGGTATATGAGTTTTGTAATTTATGAATATTAACCCTCTGGTTATTGGTCTATGATTCTGTTAATTTAAAATAAAATAAGTTAAAAAAAAAAAGACTTGTGGCACTCGGGGACTGCTGCGGTAAAGCTATTTTGCATAGTATTTTTTATCAACTTATGCAATTATAATTATTTATTTATGCAGTTTTTTTTCCTTTTTTTTTCTTTGATATTAATTCAAGTTACACTTTTTGAGCGTGGTGACTGATAAACCAATGCCACCTAGAAGCGAGTTGCGCAACTAAAGAGAAGCGTGATCTTTGAAAAAAGTCATTAAAAGTTCTGCTATTCATCGATAGATGCAAAACTAAATAAACAGGGACGGATCTAGGAAATAAATTATTAAATAGCCAAGCTGAATTAGATCGAGAGTGTGTGTATTATTATAACAAATTATTTTGTGATTAGCTTTGCCCACGACTTCATCCGCGTGTGATATGTTTTATTTTTCAAAATACTCAATATGCAAATAATACTCCTGAAATATTTATTATATCAAGTAATTTACAGGTTATTATTTATAAGTTAAGCGTGTAAACAAACTCACTTGCGTTGCGTATTTATAATATTTGTCGGAAAAGCCTTTTTCTTCGATAAGTGGAATAGGCTAATGCTAAATATTTTGGAATATTTTTTCAAACCGAACCAGTAGTTTAGTTAGCACGTTGAACGAAAAAGAACACAAACGTGCAAACAAAAAACACTTTTGCTTCATAATATTAGAACATAAGTGAAAAATAGACAGCATACTTTATTCAATTTGTATGTAATCATTAATCTTTCTTTTTTATTATATCATACTTGCATCTATTTATTATATCATCATACAGATCTATTGTGAATAAAAGGACGTCCACAATATTTTAATGTGTGCTAAATTAATAGCGCTTGTTTTATTCTTGTTTCTTACAAAGTTACAGTAGTTCGTAGTAACAATGTGGTTTCTTAATAACGTTCTTGACTGTAGTTTGCTTGTAGATTCGCTGCTTGCTGTTGTTGTAGTGTTTCTTGAACTGATCGCAGATTCGCTGCTTGCTGTTGTTGTAGTGTTTCTCGAACTGATCGCAGTACTGCCGCCCTCTCCGCTATATTTAACCTCGCCCTTTGACTCGCAACCGGTAGTGCGATGGATTCCGTGCGGGGCGTCGCTCAGCCAATGAGCGCGCACGCCCTGTGTGCGCGCTCTCGGCAGTACTATGAGTCACCATGCCAGATGTTCCGAGTCTGGCATGGTTCATCCTTACAACTAGTGAAATTTATACATTTAAACTTACAACTAGCTATATTCTTATTCTAATCGTTTTAAAATACACATATTCACACATATTCAGTTCATATTATTATATCTATTCCTAACACGTATTTATAAACCTTATTCCTAACACGTATTATTTCATTTACTTGTTCATTTTATACTATTAGACTATCGTTATTCGCCCGCCCTGCTCGCTGTCCGCAACAGTTCTCCCCCCGGCGTAGCCTGCGCAGCCTCACTCTCCTCTCAGGACGGCGAGCTTCGTCGTCGGACGCCGGAACAGACCGCTCCTCGTCTTCACGTCGGCGCTCCGCACTCCTCCATCTGGTCCGGTGTAGGTTCTCGTGACGATTCCGCGCGGCCAGGTGTTGCGCGGCAAGGCAGAGTCGACAACCACGACCAAGTCTCCGACGTTCAGAGGGCGCGTGCTGTCGGCTGAGTTCCCGCGTGGCACCAGTGTAGGGAGGTACTCCTTAACCCAGCGCCGCCAGAAATGATCGGCGAGCGCCTGGGTTGCTCGCCAGGTACGCCGGTCCGCCGTGTCGCAGGTCCCCGTCGTAGGCATACCCGTCGAACTCCCAAGCAGAAAATGGTTGGGAGTGATCGCCTCTGGGTCCCGCGGGTCGACGCTCACGTGCGTTAGAGGCCGCGCGTTAATAGAATGCTCGGCCTCCGCGAGCACGGCTTGGAGCACCTCTTCTTTAGGCGCACGCTCGTTCAAAGTGGCGGCGAGCGCGGTTTTTACCGACCGCACTAGCCGCTCCCATGCACCTCCCTGGTTAGGCGCGCCGGGCGGGATGTAGCGCCACTCGACGCTGTGCCCTAGCCCCTCCCCCCGTAGCGCAGGTGCCCATTCGGCGTAGGCGGCGCGTAGCTCGGTGTCTGCCCCACGGAAGTTGGTCGCGTTATCGCTGTAGTGGCTGAGTAAGCCGAGCGGGTCATAGATTGACATAACCGCACTCAGAGCTTCTCGTTTTGTAGGTGCCCGCTTGTGTGCGCGTACATCGGCTGGTACTCGATGCATGGACGTGTTAAACTCTAGTTCATCCGTAGCTGCATTCCAGTATAGGCCCAGGATCTTTTCTTGTTCATGCCCGCCAAGTTGTGCGGGCGATCGTGCGCGTAGCTCGTCCGGTGTTCCACTGAGTACGCTCGCTCGGTTGCTGCTCCATCCGCGTAACGTAAAGCCGGCTACTGCGTGGACTTCTTGTATTTCCCTTATAGTGTGGATAGCTGTTTCTTCATCGTCGTAGCTATCCACCAGGTCGTCCATGTAGTGGCTCTGCGTTATTGCCTTGAACGCGTCTAGATGCGTTCGTTCATGCTTTTCAGCATTGCGGTCGCGTACACTGTGTGCTATGAATGGTGAGCTTGCTGCGCCGAATATCAACGATCTCATTTTATATTTCTGTGGCGGCTTGTTCCGGTCGTTGCCTCGCCACAGAAATTGTTGTGCCGGCTGGTCCGCTTCGAGTATTCGTATTCTCAGAAACATTTCCTCTATATCAGCAGTGACGGCGACGGGCTTCTCTCTGAACCGGAATAAAATCCCCTGCAGCGATCGTAGCAGGTCCGGTCCCTCTAATAACTCGTCGTTTAAACTCGTAGTTCCACTGCGTGCTGCGGCATCGAACACTACTCGTAGCTTGCCGGGTTTGTTCGGGTTGAATACAGCGAAGTGAGGTAAAAACCAGCTGATGTTGCTAGTCTGTTCGTGTCCCTCGCAGCGTACGGCGTAGCCCTTCTTAAACAAGTTTTTGATCTGACTTGTATACGCCGCCGCAAACTCTGTGGAACGATCCATTTTCTTTTCTATCGAGTGAAGTCGTCGTAGCGCCATGTTGTAGCTATTAGGTAGTACTACGTCGTCGCGGCGCCACGGTAGACCTACTTCGTAGCCTTCACTGCATTGTTGGATCGTTCCGTCGAGAATTCGCGTCGCGCGCTTGTCGGCGTCGCTGATTCTCGGTTCGCGGGCTACGCCGAGCGCGTCTATTTTGAAGTGCCGTTCTACGAGCTCGTGTAGACTTTCGTTCCGGATCTCGCTGCCAGTGTTGCGTTCAGGTGCGTATATGTGTAGCAGGGCTTCGCTGTGGCCGATGATCACGTGTGGTGCGGTTCCGTGCACCACCCAACCCAGTTGAGTTTTCGACGCCGCCGGCTGGTTCGGTTTGCCGACGCGTAGCTCTCTGGATACGATCATCTCCCAGTGGTCCGTACCTATCAATATACGCGGCCTCGCCTTCTCATAGCACACCTGCTTCACTTTCAAATTGCGCAAGTGAGCGTGTTGGAGTGTGCTTAGAGACACTGTTTGTTCGCGCAGTCGGAGTCCTTTTATCGTTCGAGCTCGGAACTCGTGCTTCTTGTTGCCGCCCGGTTCGTACAACTTCGCTTGTACAATTTGGCTATTCGTGTACTCTTTGCCCATATTGACGCCTTGTAGTTGCAGTGGATGTGACGGTCCATGCGCTCCGATGTCCTTGGCCAAGTCCTCGTCGATTAGCGATATAGTCGAGCCCTCGTCCAACAGAGCGTACGTATTCACCGCTCCTTTGGGGCCCGATATAGCCACCGGACAGATTTTTAGTATAATCTGTCTCGGTTCTATAGTTGTTGCGACAGCCATTACCGTCTCGCTCGTTGACGGTGTCACGTTGTTCTGAGCTAGCTCTTCGCTATCGCTTGGTCTGTCGTTGTGAAGCGACGAGTGATGCGGACGACGACAGGAGTTAATACCGCACGGCTTTCCTTTGCAGTACACACGACGATGGCGTTTGTCAATACATTTGAAACAGACGCCTTTGCTCTTCACTAGCTCCCACCGTTGCTCGACGTTCAGTGCCTTGTATTGCGGGCACCGAGACAACGGATGGGGCTTATCGCAGCTAGGACACAGATGTTCGGTTTCTGTATCCACCGTAGCAAAGACGTTCTGTCTCTTTCTGGCGGCGACTTGCGGTGCGGCAGGCTTCAATACTTCGCGTCTAGAGGTCGCTGTCGAAGCGGTGGCGGGCGCATATGTGTGTTTTAAAGCACGGCTAGCTTCATGCATTAGGAAGCGTGATAATACAACGACCTCTGGATCAGTTGTTCCCTCGTTCTCTTCCGCATAGTCGCACCACCGGGACTTCAGGTGTGGGCTAAGTTTTTCTAATACTTCCCGAGCCAGCATCGGGTTGTACAGGTAGCTCCGTTTGTCGAGATTTAGTAAAACACAGACTATGTTTTGTAGTTTTACTGCGAACGCGTTCAGTTCGCTTGCGGTAGCTCCCGGTCGTGGTAATTTCCGCATATCATCCAGCGCCTTGTCTATAATTACTTCCGGCCTGCCAAAACATTGTTTCAGTGTCCGCATGATTTCATCTGGATTGTTCGCGGTGTGTAGTAGCGCTGCCACTGCGTCGCGGGCATCCCCACGCAAGCTATTACGTAGGCGCGCTATGTTTTCTATCGGTGAGAAACGATATAGCTGCGTGGAGTCCCTCATAGCTGCTTTGAATGGCAGCCACTCGTTGATCGCTCCAGTGAAAACAGGTAAGTCAGCGGCTTGGCGTGGCGGTGGATGAGTATGCGTCATCTTTTCTAGTATCGCGGCGAGCTGTTTAATATCACTGCTCGATTGCGACGGTGATTGCGAACGGGCACGTCGTTCAGGCCTGCGTTCGTCTTGTTGCCGCGCGTCGTTACGGGTACACGGTAATTGCTCCCCCCGTGTAGCTTCGGGCTGTGAGCGGAGCCAGTCATCCACTCGGTGAATACGTTCATCTGGCTTCTCGTTCGTTTGCTCACGTACGTCCTCTGCTTCATCCCGTATCGACGTTAACTCCACGGCGAGGCGTTTCTTTATTAATTCTGCCTCGATACGGAGTTCTTCACGGCGAATTGCGGCTAGTTTCTCTTCCGCTTGTATGCGGCGAGGCGTGGTCGCATAGTCGCACTCGTCGTCGATCTGTGTGAGCGTGGCGGGGAAACGTGGCCTGTTCTGACGTCAGTGCGAGTAACAGGTACAGAGGGTGTTCCCTCCGGTCGGGGTGTGCCCTCAGCCCTCTGTGTGTCTGGCGATAGCGGCGATTCTTCGAATACTCGGACTGTGTTATTTCTGTTTTGTGATTCCATTGCGTCTCCCTGGCTTCTCGTAACAACCATTGATCTGGGTACGCCGTTCGTGGATACAGATGTATTGATAACACGTCGTTTCTTCTTCAAGCGTTGTTGTAGATCGGCGAAATGTTCTGTTCTTTTTTCTTCCGATCCGGCTTCCGAAGGACCAGATAATATTGTGAATAAAAGGACGTCCACAATATTTTAATGTGTGCTAAATTAATAGCGCTTGTTTTATTCTTGTTTCTTACAAAGTTACAGTAGTTCGTAGTAACAATGTGGTTTCTTAATAACGTTCTTGACTGTAGTTTGCTTGTAGATTCGCTGCTTGCTGTTGTTGTAGTGTTTCTTGAACTGATCGCAGATTCGCTGCTTGCTGTTGTTGTAGTGTTTCTCGAACTGATCGCAGTACTGCCGCCCTCTCCGCTATATTTAACCTCGCCCTTTGACTCGCAACCGGTAGTGCGATGGATTCCGTGCGGGGCGTCGCTCAGCCAATGAGCGCGCACGCCCTGTGTGCGCGCTCTCGGCAGTACTATGAGTCACCATGCCAGATGTTCCGACTTTGTCATTTGGAAGAAAGGATCTATATTCGGGCTGGACAGATTGTGAGTACCATTTTTTCCTATCCTACCTATATTTGTTCCCCATTATCGGATCGGTTCACATATGATTTTCACTTAGTATTCTTAGGTACACCAAAATCTTTTAGCTTCTGCTTAATTTTAATAAATCCATACAGTCCACTCATTTTCGCGCAAACAAACATGAATACCAAGATGCGATATAAGTTAGTAACATCGACTGTAAATAAGACTCTAGCAAGACAACTGATTAAAAAAAAGGCAAAGTTTAAGGTGTCGCGCGATATGTGCGACAAAATGAGAAGCAAGGACAAGTACGCACTAGATAAACATAAATCTGAAGTAATAGAAATGATAAGAAACCTTTATGGAGAAGAAACAAATGAGGACTAAATAATTTTAAAATAAATAATGAAATACGGCAATTTATTTTATTTTCCCTTAAAATATGGCAAACCAGACTATATATAACATACGTCAGCTCAGATTTTTACGATAACAACACTGGCAAAATCTAAAATTTAGGGATGCAATTTAAAAAAAAATTGTTTATTGAATGCTCCTGGTATATGAGTTTTGTAATTTATGAATATTAACCCTCTGGTTATTGGTCTATGATTCTGATAATCAAAAATAAAATAAGTTTAAAAAAAAAAGACTTGTGGCACTCGGGAACTGCTGCGGTAAAGCTATTTTGCATAGTATTTTTTATCAACTTATGCAATTATAATTATTTATTTATGCAATTTTTTTTTCCTTTTTTTTTCTTTGATATTAATTCAAGTTACACTTTTTGAGCGTGGTGACTGATAAACCAATGCCACCTAGAAGCGAGTTGCGCAACTAAAGAGAAGCGTGATATTTGAAAAAAGTCATTAAAAGTTCTGCTATTCATCGATAGATGCAAAACTAAATAAACAGGGACGGATCTAGGAAATAAATTATTAAATAGCCAAGCTGAATTAGATCGAGAGTGTGTGTATTATTATAACAAATTATTTTGTGATTAGCTTTGCCCACGACTTCATCCGCGTGTGATATGTTTTATTTTTTCAAAATACTCAATATGCAAATAATACTCCTGAAATATTTATTATATCAAGTAATTTACAGGTTATTATTTATAAGTTAAGCGTGTAAACAAACTCACTTGCGTTGCGTATTTATAATATTTGTCGGAAAAGCCTTTTTCTTCGATAAGTGGAATAGGTTAATGCTAAATATTTTGGAATATTTTTTCAAACCGAACCAGTAGTTTAGTTAGCACGTTGAACGAAAAAGAACACAAACGTGCAAACAAAAAACACTTTTGCTTCATAATATTAGAACATAAGTGAAAAATAGATAGTATACTTTATTCAATTTGTATGTAATCATTAATCTTTCTTTTTTATTATATCATACTTGCATCTATTTATTATATCATCATACAGATCTAAGTACTAATTTTTCGTAAAGAAATTATATTCTAGATCCGGTCCTGGAAAATGCGTCTGAATGTCGAATTGTATAGAGTTGCAAAACCACAATATTATAATTTTATTATACTCCTAATAATTTATTAATAATAAAATAAATCATTTTCTATGTATATCCAGTCGTTGGCGTCCGAATCTGAAATAAGTAAAATAAAAGCCAGCTGACCAAAAATTTGCTTTTATTTAGTTTTGAAAGTGTATGCCGTAAGTGATTTCTCTTTCGAAATAACACTCAAATTTGACAAAAATTGGTATACTTGCATATTAAAATATATCAAAATGTAAAAAAAATAATAATGAACAAATAAAATTATGTAGGTTTTCAACTCTATGTATGTCGTTCTTTTATCAAACATATTTTACAACGCCATCTAGCGGTGAGAGGAGTCCTTGTTCCCGTCGAGCCTGTCGCGATACTTATGACAAAGTATCACCGCTGTGCCGGTCGGAGTGGGGGTGTTAGGTTATTTTCGTTACGGAATTTCTGGATTCGGTCTTCACGTTTACTTGTACATCTAATAGTCTGTGTTCACGTTCAAGGCCCGCGATTAAAAGCTATGCAATAGCTTAATAAAAGCGTATACAAATAAGTAAATGAAAATGAATGCAAAACTAGAAAATATGATATTTATTACTATTATTAAATTTGAAATACACATTTACTATTTTCATTAGATATAACTATATCCTAATACATCAAGTATGTACTTAAATCTGATAAATTATAATTATGTTGTAATAATTAAAAATCAAAATAACCTTTATTCAATTAGGGCCCTAAGAAGGCACTTATGAAGATCAAAACACTACTGACGGTTCATAATATATCCCAGACATTGAGAAGAACCGGCAAGGAACGCGATCGGTTTTTTTTTCAACTGTACTAATTTTAATACAACAGGTACAATAATAACAACTTAGTGGATGCACATAGAGGGAGTCATTCACATAATGATCCACCCTAAAAATAACCTTTTGACAGTAAAACCTGCTTGACATGGTCCTTAAACTTTTTGTCTGGCAAATCAGTAATGTACTTTGGAATCTTATTATAGAACCTAACACTATTACCTAAAAAACTTTTATTTGTCTTAATAGGTCTAAAACTTAGTACTTATGACTAATTTATCTCTATTTCTAGTATTAACATTGTGCTGATATCTTTGACTAAATGTAACTTGACTAAGTTTTTGCGAACATACATTGTTATCAAGGATAACTGCTATTATTAATAATATTAATAGGATGATTTGCTGATCTCATGTTTTTATATAATTTGATGAACAATAAAATCGATTGTTCATGTTTGTTGGAACAAATTGGTCTAAGGACTACAACTAAACATATCCGTAAACCTCAGACCTTTCACGTTCATACAACCAAGACCAATTATGCCCGTAATTCAGTGTTGATAAGATGTACACAGTTATATAATGCAAAAGCTAAAAATTTCGACATATTTTTTGACAGTAATGCAGCTTTTAGAAGAAAAGCTATTGATTTATTCAGAGTTTGATAAATATATGTGATTATTACACACACACACACACACACATTCACGCCAGAAGCACTACATCGTTCTTTTTGATGCAAATAATATTTCATTAATAATTTCGTTGGGGTATAGAATTGTTATATCTTTATTGTAATACGATTGAAATCATTTTGGCTAAGCCAATATGTCAACTTAATTATGTATGTAAGTTAGAATTTAAGAGCTGTAGATTTCCTGAAATAAATAAATAAAATATATTGGGAGAGTAAAGTTACTATACCATATTCCTGGAATTTGTACTTTATTGAAACGTGACGTCTCATGCTGTATATTGCTTGTATTGCCCACTTTTGTAATATGAATAACATATCTATAACTCAATATTATGAAATATGTTAAGTATATGAAAAATATACTATATATTATATACTAATTGTAACTGTTATTATAACATTTCTTATACATTAATAATTGAATTTGTTGCATACTTATGAAATGAACTTATGAAATATGTATGAAAATAAGTTAAAGTAGGATGATAATTTACTTCACATTCAATTTTTTCATGTAAATTATGATAAATGAATATAAAAAAAAATTCTTTGTATCTTAATAATCAATTTCCAGCCAATAACAATATAAACCCTTAATGCTACTTTCAGCACAAGTTCATTTCCCCATTTGATGCTATAAATACCAAGAAAAAAAAACTGAATATCAATGTAATTGTATAGTCAAATTAGAGGCACATATACACATTTATCATCAATAGACTATATAACATTGACGCAACAACATTCCTTACAAAACTAAAAACATATAAACTATTTTTGTATTATGTTAGATTTATACTTTTGTTTTTCCAAAAAAATCATTTTAGAAAAGTCACAGACTTGGGATTTCTAGTAGTTTATGGTTATTATCAAAAATACCTGAGTACTACTAAATTATTTTGTCTTATGTTCAATAATACAATAAGAATTAACCACATCCTTATAATTAAGAAATATTTCAATTGAGCAATATTTCAGTGTCAATCAATTTGTCAAGTAATTAAAAGTAATGTTAAATATTTTCATGGTTTCCCATAATAATATCCATAATGCTTGCATACTGTGTATTGTATGAAGTTGGTTGTTGCAACTTTTCTTTAATCAAATCACATGGTGACTTTGTGTTGAAATCAAATCTGATTACTTTGTTTTGTTGTATCTTTACTTTTAGGTATGGTGCAGCAACTGGTCTTAACCTTGCAGTCAGTACTTTACCAAAAGGTGAACACTTAACCTTATTAACTTTTTGTTTTAAAACATATGAAATATCAGTCTGACATGGTAATATAGGGGGTAGTTTCTTATCATGTAGTGATTCCTCAGTTTCAGATAATTCACAAACCTCATCAAATTGTTTATTGTTTTCAAGCAATAAAGATTCAAAGGAACTACTGCTACTAGTTAATGCTTCAGTTGGTTTTGGTATCGCTACAGGCGTTTGAATTGCTGCCAATAAATCTATTACATACTCATTGTCTTTCTCTTCTTGGAGGGCCAGCTTATTCATTTCTTGTTCTAAACGTTGCCTCTCTTTTTGTTCTTTACGTTCTCTAGCTTTGACCATGTTAGATATTTGGTCAGCGAGAACCTTTTCTATTGGACTTTCCGAGACGCAGTATTTCGGTAAGGAAAGTTTTTCTTCGGGTGAAATTACGCAAGGATTCGATAAAACGCTTTGTACATCACTTAAAAACGGTGTTGGTATAGATTCAGGTGGCGTGCCTTCTACAGTGGCCGAGTTTATATCTTCTACGTTGTATTTTGTTAAATGATTAGCTACTAAATCTAGTAGCGATGTGTATGAACTGGCGTCACTCATTGTGGGTTTTATTATAGTCTATTTATTCAAAACTTGTAATAATAATCAAAACATAATAATATCAGTATTAATTAACTTTACACCCGAATTTATAACTACTTGTACATCTAATAGTCTGTGTTTATAACAACAAATATATTATCAGTGTTGCCAACACTGTATTTAGAAATAGAGCTAGAAGGTTATGAAAAAGGAGCTAATTACTTATAGTTAAAAAGAGCTAAATAAAAATGTATATGGAAATAACATTTTAATCAATGGCTTATACTGACATATAAGACAAACAAAGATCAAAGATCTTAACGTATACGATAATGTCTAATATTCTTAAAAGATAATGCGAAATATTTCTAAGTTCTAAGACAGTATTTACAAATTGGCAAATGTCAGATAAAATATGATTAATTATCGTCATCAGAACAATCATTTATTAAATTTATAAATGCTATTCCACTTGTAGTTGGTTCTTCTTCATTCGCCCTTGAGTTTTCGTAAGTTACCATTGTACCTATTTCTTTAAATACATCTTTCGGCAATTCAAGCTGTGACAACATTTTTTGACTCGTCGTAATCCTGATTTGATCGTGATCCTGATCCTGTTTGTTTCGTAATTAGTTCTTGATAATATTAAACTGACTAATACCCTTTCAACTTTAGCGTTAGACCAGGGCAAAGAAATTATTGAAAGAGCGAAAGAACACAATTCTTTGAAAGGATTCATGTCAGCCACATCTTTGCATAGTAAGGCCGGATACAGTGTTTCACCAACCATCAGTGCGTATGATCCGTCCTGATGGTACCTATTAAACGACCGTCAGTTTGTAGCTTTCAGTGCTTTACTATCTTCGTAAACGTGTAAGGAACAGAAGAACGAGTAAGGAACGTACACCTAATCGCCACCCAAAGAGCATTTCAAGAGGAATTCACTACTTTATATTGATTATTGCGCGAAGATGAAGATTTTTTTTATTAATTCGGAATGTCGATCAAAAGTATTGATGAATTATAAGCGAAATTACAAGACAACTTAAAACATCAACCTTATATCACCTGTGGAAAGACTTTTTTTGACGATAATACACATATCCGTGTGGTCGGTTTACCGGTCGGTGAAGCACTGAACGTGTTTATTTGTTTCCATAGTGCGTCGGTCGACACACGGAAATGCGTAGCAATATGCGCGTGCGTACGGTCAGTCCAGCACTGTAATGATTTATGAATTTTCATACAAATGAGAAGCATGACTAACGTACGCACTGACGGTCAGTTTAGCACTGTAACTGGCCTAAAACTTCATATCAAAATGCTATTGTGTTATTCTTCTTTCCCATGGCACTAGGGCGATGTTATCCCATTGCGTTTCCTCTTGAATTTGAACCAATTTTGAAAAGCAGTTTCAGAAAGCCATTCTCCTCGGAATTTTTATGTGTATGACTTACTCGATGACATTTTGCACGTTACACCTGTCTATAATAATACTAAATGATTCAAGTTATAGCTACACCAAAAAAAATCAACACAAAATACACTCCGGATACAAACATTAATGAAGAAATGCGGTACTTCTCGTGGATTATGATAGGATTCCAGGGAATTCCCAACGGATCGCTACTTTAATTCCTATAAATTTATAGACAATAGACGTAGGTTAGGTAGTAATGGTTGCGTTCAATTTTCATAAAAGATTCGGATACACGCGTAAAAATTTATGAGAAAATTATATCGATTTTTTTTCAAGGTGTGGAATAGAGCTAAAATTCTATTAAAAAGAGCTATGGAGCTAAACACGTTTTTTTGGAGCTAACTCATTATAAATAGAGTCGAATTTAGCTCTAAAAGAGCTAAATTGGCAACACTGTATATTATTGTACTTAACACTTGTGGCATGCTGTGGTATCTTCGAACTACGTTTTTTATTATTATTTAGCGACATCTTTCGAAGATAATTGATATATCTACGACAGATTTTCATTACATTGTTACCAGTAGTAAAAAGGGTTCATAATATTATCAGTACGAACCACGAACCTATTAGTTACTAATTTATTAATAGAACTTTATTTCTTCAGATTACTACTACATAAATAGAAAAAAGTTAAAAGATAACAATTATAAAGTTCTGTGTTAGACTTAAAATAATATTTTTACCACTTTTACCAGATCAGGACATTTCCTCCATATTATTAGATTATTAAAGAGTTTAGAGAAAATCTTTAAATATATATGGAGATAAAATATGAGGTTATAAAATATAACAAAGGAAACTGGGTTTTTAGCATAGTACAATACGTAGTAACAAATAATATTGTAAATGACCATACTATTTTGGAGGATTTTATATAAAATCTCAAAATATGGGGAATTTGTAGCTTAGGTTAGTGATTAACCCATTTCTTCCTTTGGCAACATTTAAAAAATGTCTAGGTACCTGTTTGGATGCGCAAGCATTTTTTCGTGTAGATTATTATCAGTGATTTGACCAGTAGTTTAAGGTTTTAAAAACTTTACGGAAAGTGTTTGTGTTATTGGCGTTGAATTGAGTTATCTTTCGTCCGAACTTAAGAACTGTTATTAGTGTCAGGTTAGGTTGGAATTTGAGTCAGGACTCCATAAGTATGTACGTCTTATGTTTATATAATACAATAAATATATTACTATTCTCATGAAATAAAATTGTTTTAAATAGAGTAAATACCCTATAAATATAAATAAATATTTAACTAATCTACGTTCGTATATGTACACTTATTTCAAGTATATCCACGAGATGGAGGCACTCAAAATAAAAGTATATTTTTGACATACCCATCTATTTCCGTATATTCATATTAATTTAAGTTTTCTTTATTATTAGTATTACGTTTAAATAAATGATTTATGTTTAAAAATAATAGATATTCCTTAATAATCGACTTTTTAAAATATTTTCTTGAAAAAATAAATTATACACTAGAAATATTCACAATCATAACTTTCATAATGAAATAATCAATTTAATTAGGACAAAAATAGTTACTCATAAAGGAGAATGCCCACTCTTGTACCAAATTTTGTTGTTAACAAGGTTGAATAAAAACTAAACAATATTTTTTTTAATATTATTTTACGACCTTTTGTTCTCGGAATTTGGTTTTCCAAGTAGGATATTTTTTAAGCTTTTATCTATAGCTATATACTACATATAAACTTGTGGCGCCTCATTCGCCACTATTTTTGTACTGGCTGTTTCTTATTGTTAATATTAAAAATACTTAGGTGATGACATATCAGAGAGACATACAAAATTCAGACGGTTGGTTTCACGTCACGTTATGTACGTGTATTATTTTATTACAAAGTAAATGTGCTATAGCCCTACTGACTAGCATTATTATTGAACACGCCAAAAACTAATATAACAGAGCAGAAGAGTTTTCAAGTTCTTTTGTTTGCTCGCAGATGCGTTGCCGGCTTTTAGGAAAGAATAAGCTCTCTTCTTGAAGGTCACCAGGTCATAACGGCACGGAAAGATCTCAGGCGACAGCTGGTTCGACAAAATGGTTGTGCGAGGCAGAAAATTCCTTAAGAAATGCACTGTTATGGAACGATGGACATCGAGGTGGTGTGGATGGAATTAACGATTCTGACGCGATGTCCGATAGTGAAATTCAGCAACCGGGATCAATCCAAACAATTCCTAGGAACACTACCCATTATAAATGCGGTAGAAGATGCAGAGTGAATCAACATCTTTACGCAGAGCGAATGGATTAAGCCGATCGGAAAGAGCTTGATCGTCAATAATTCGAGCCGCCTTACTCTTAATGCGGTCAAAAAGAAGTAGCAGGTACTGGGAGGCTCCCGCCCAGAGATGAGAACAATACTCCACGTGGGGTCAAATTTGCGCCTTACAAAGATTTAGGCGATGAGCCGATGTGAAGCTCGCCTTACTGAGCACACCAAGCTTCTTTGAGGCCAATTTGGCCTTACTTTCCAACTGACCGTGGAACTGGACGTCACTCGAAATGACGACGCCAAGTATTTCGATACTGGCCGTCGCAGACTCAAAAAGAGGAGTTGCGACAAATGGTGACTTTTTAGCGGTTAACGCGCAGACTTGTGTCTTTTTAGGGTTGAACGGGACTAAGTTTAGTCGACCCCAGTCCGAGACTTTAGTTAATAAAAACTGGACTTCATACACAGGTTTGTTCTGGGTCTCATCGACGTATTCCCGAGAAATGTTAGCACGGCCAGTGTATAAGACATCCACAGTGCTATCGACAGTATGGCAATGAATGTTTCTGATTTGCTAGAAGTCATTGACATGAAGAAGAAACAGAGTTGGAGAAAGTACATATCCTTGTGGGACCCCAGCATTGAAAAAATTTAGGATCAGAACATGCGCCGTCGACGACTATCTTGATGCTCCGATCGGACAAAAAGCTGGGGATTCAGTTGCGTAAGTTCTCGGGAAGCCCATAGGAAGTTAACTTCGAAAGAAGCGCTTTGTGCCTAACCCGATCAAAGGTCTTCGCTACTTCTAGACTGACTGGAAGCACCTCTCCCTTGGTCTCAACTGCTTCTGCCCACCTATGTGTCAGGTAAACCAGAAGATCCCCGGCCGAGTGACCC
The DNA here is from genome assembly GCA_033032175.1 of Saturnia japonica. Taxonomy (NCBI): domain Eukaryota; kingdom Metazoa; phylum Arthropoda; class Insecta; order Lepidoptera; family Saturniidae; genus Saturnia; species Saturnia japonica. The sequence continues at coordinate 9,560,476 of CM065329.1, forward strand.
CAACGAAAGCCGTACTGGCGGTCACTAATCAGCCTGTGTTTCTCTAAGTACCAAAGGAGCTGGCAGTTGATAATAGATTCCATTATTTTGGAGAACAACGAAGTGATGGCTATAAGCCTGTAATTAGACGGATCCGAGCGGTTGCCTTTTTTAGGGATCGGGTGCACTATAGCTGCCTTCCAGGATTTTAGGACTACGCCTAATGAATAGGAGTGTCGGAAAAGACGCGTTAAATCCGGTGCCAACTCCGGAGCACATATCTGCAACACGATCGGAGGGATGCCATCAGGTTTACTCGACTTATGAATATCCAAGAAAAGAAGTGCTTTGCGAAGTTCATTTTGCACTGAACTTATCCTCCGGCATCGTTGTATCGCACCGCGGGATTGACGGTGGAAAATTTGCCCGATCATCCACAGTCGAGTTTGATGAAAAAAGAGAGAGTTCAGATGATTGGCTTTCAACTTCGCGACATGGGCCAACGAGTCATCCTCCGTGTGTAGGGATGGAAAAGAAGACTGACAGAATTTTGCTAACACATCTTTGGCGAGAGAACAAAACGTATGTGTTTCAGACGGGTGACGCGCCAGCTTCTCGCCAATTCTGCCAATGTGCTCCGACTTTGTCTTAGCAATGACACTTTTGAAGGACTTAGAGAAAGAGTTATACTCCTTTTTAAATGTGCTGGTATTTACATCACCAGACGTCGATGCAGCAGCCCAGGCCTGGTAGCATTCCTGTTTTTAGCGTAAGGCCGTCTTGCAGGAGCGACCAAACCAAGGCTGGGATCTGCCACCGATTAGCACCGCAGAGAAGGAAATAAAGAGCTCCATACTCTGAAGTACCACAACAGTGACAGAGTCAGCAACGACTTCTGGATCATCCGGCGAGAAGCAAATCTACCCCCATGGGTAATACTCAAAGAATAACCGCATCCCGTCCCAATCGGCTGAACTATAGTGCCATACGCGGCGGAAGCCCGCAAAGCGAGTCCATGATGAAAGCGTAACAGGCACTGAACTCCGGGTAAGGCAGTGGTTCGACGAACCAAAAGGAAGATCGACAAAAACCAGGTAGCCGTCCGGATGAGAAGTCAACAAAAGGTCCAACAGGGAAGGTGTATGATCCTCCACATCTAGGATTCGCGTTGGCGTGTTAACCAGTTGTGTCAGATCATGTGCTAGTGCGAAATCGCAAACAGATCTCCCCGCATGATCGTTGGTGCATGACGTAAGCCACTCGACGTGGTGGGCGTTAAAGGCACCGAGAATCACGCTCTCTGCGGACGGGATTTGCTGCAGCACAGAATCTGCTGCCATTTGCATGTGCTCAACTAGTCGGTCAGTTTCTGCATTACAACTATGGGATCTATACAGACTAGCGTAGATTTGCGGATGATCGTCGCAGTCTACGCGTAGCCAGAGGATGGATAAATCTTGAATTTCAAGGCTGTCGAGGTGATGATTGCAGGTATCCTCTCTGATGTACACGCACACCCCAGCCTGCGGTACAAAGGAATGCTCCAGATTGTACCCCGAGTAGGATAGGAAAGAGATGTCAGCCGGAGAAGATATCTTCGTCTCGGTAAGAAAGAGCAAGGCCGGCTTCGCTACATAGATGGAAGTGGACGGCATTTAAGTTGGAATTCAGCCCCCTTATGTTACAAAAGTCCACAGCTAGCGTAGAAGAGGTGGCCACTTTTTAGACCTTATATTATGTAATACTAATAGCATTTTGTGTGATATAGCTTGGTTATTGTGCTTAAGTGAAGTGGATTATAAATATAAACTAAAAGCATACATTTCGATGTGCCACAAAAACTACCTAGAAAATTCTAATAAGTGATCCACCACCTTATTTGGATACTGAATTCGTTCTATGACAGGACACTATAATCACATGATTAATGGCGGTAACGGTTTTCAAAAAAGAGGACTAGTTGCCAAGGTAGTAAGAAGAAAAAGGGCGATGGAATACTTCCTGTCACAAAAAAAAATTAGATCTATCAAGAAAAATTCGACAGTGAAAGAAAAATCCATTTTTAATAATCGATTTTTTTATTTAAAAATTGTATATTAATTAATAATTAATTGTTTAATGTTTGACATTTTTATATTGTATGTTTTTTCGCATCCCTACTAACATTACGTTTATAAATTCATACTATTTTCATTTTCAAAGTTTAATTTCATGATTTATTTACTTTTCTTTTTTCATGTTTGTACAAGTTGTATTGTAAAATCAACATGAAACTTTAAAATTAAATGTACATATACATAACTAAAGAGATTTCAAATTAAATTATCTTTTAAATGGTAAAAACGGAAGTGGTTAGAAGGTAGAGTCCGCTAATAAATCAAATATTACGAACATTTTTTTCTAAAAAAACATAATTATGCAACATATTAACAAATAGGACTATGGATAACAAGGAGCCTTTAGCACTTAGCTGTGAGGCATCGAGTACCACAGCTCCAGAGGCACAGTGCATTATACAGATGCCCACACTGAAAGAAGAAACAGCAGAGTGCATAGACGAGGAAGTATCACCTTGCATTGAGGATATGGTATTGTATATTTATATTAATCAAAGTAGGTATTTATGTGTTCTCATACAATGTCTGTGAATACCCATAGATGTAGTATTGTATAGATTGGCAATGGGTAGATTTGGGTGAACCGAAAATCAAAATACATTTGTGTTTGTGTAATAGTGCAGCACCAAGTGCTGACTCTGCCTTATTGTCAATATTGATACACATATTAGTGTACAGTAAGAGCTCTTTATTTGTAAGGTATATACTCCGTAAATATGCAGCGAATACAGAAACTGTGAATATGGAATGGTAATTTATATTGAATTATAGGGAATGCATTCCTAGGTTACAAAATAAAAAACAAGTATTTAAAAAAAAATATTTAATTGAAGTTTTTGACCATATTGATTCATTATTATCTTCAGGCTTAGGCAATGGTTTAAAGAATTTTGTAATTTTTTCTTGCTTGGCAGTTTTTAAAAGCTCCTTAAACTCAGACTGATATGCAGCAGTGGCATTAGCAATTTGCCTTTTAAAAATAAGACTATGTTCCATAGACGGATAAATTTTCATAAAGACATCACAAAGCTTATTTGCCATTCTTAAACCTTCACTAAGATATTTCTAGTCACTTTATTCTATCTATTGAAACTCATCTCGTCCTATTCCATCCACAATTTCGGCTATTTTTGCAGTGAAAGTTTGAATTTTCAGCACAATTACAATTTTTGTAAGGAATGGAAAGATACAAAAATTAAACACATAGCAGCTCTTATTAAGGGGAGGAATGTCTAATGTGGCGGCATTTAAAAATTAACATACTCTATGCAATGAGTAAATAAGGTTGAAGTCATTCAGTTTATTTACATTCTCAAAAACATGGATAGTGGTGAAGGCGGCTTGTGTCAAAGCCAGAACCAATACAGCGGCTATATCATTTTACAACATACTTTAGGCATAGTTGTAATAAGGTCTATCTTACTCTTTAATTAGTCTGTAGCAGTGCTCTTCCCAAGTGCTGTGTAGTGGATCAAAACGCCCGTGGATCACCGCAATGACACCTTTAGAAAGGATATTTGGTTGGATACCTACATATTGGAATCCTTTATATCAATGTGTATGTACCGATGTACTGATTAGATCTGCGAATCTTTAGCTGCAAATATAGGAATTGGGTTGCATTCATTTAATCCACAAATAGTGAAAAAGTGGAACATGGAAGTCTAAATAAAGAGCTTTTACTGTGTTCGTGTCACCTAGTTCAACGGAAACACAATTTTTTTAATGCTACAAATTACACTAACCATAATATGCATTATGTCCATATTATCATAATAAGCCTTTCCTTGTAGTAGTTTAATTCTAGAAGAATATAATATTTCTTATGTAAAAATGTTGAATCCAAGCCAGTTATATAATATATGTTATATTCCAGTATCCTGCTGAGCTCTTGAAGTCACCAGAGTATGTAAATTATTATGACAGTATGGGTTTTGAGGTGGTAAAATTTAAAAAGGAAATCCCTGAGGATGAACAAACTCAGTCAGACTTCAGTATTAATTATACAATGGTTTCTGAAGTAAGTTACATTTTTGTTAATCTTGTATCCCACTTCTGATCATTACCTTTCCTCTCATAGTGAATCAAAAAATCAAAATCAACCCAGACCAACTACTAGTAAATAAGTTAAGCAGGACTTTCTCAATATGAGAAGCAAGTTAATTTCCAGAAATAAAGTAATGCTATGTTATCCATCATACTGTAGCAAGTTCAGTTAGTGAAAGTTGAAATTATTATTTTTCTTTTTAGAATAAGGAGTTAGAACTTATAGACAAACAAGAAGTAAATCATGAAAACACAGAGGAGGGATTGTCATTAATTATAAATGAAGAAAATGCGAATGGAAACTACCAGTTCATAGTAAAAATGGAGAAGCCAGAAGAGGATCAATATTTATTTGATAACGCAGGAGCCACAAGTTTACATCATTATGATGTCCTAATGAATCCTCAAGAGGTTAAATGCAAGTTGTGTAGTAGAATATTCACAAATGGGTTGGTACCTGTCAAACAATTTTATGAACTAGTTTAAAATATAGAAATCATGAGTTTATTTCTTGAATCTTTTTCTGAGAAAGCAGATATGGAGAATAGAGATACTATTGCCTCAATTTCTCATTTCCATTATAAAATAGCTGACTTGTTACAAGGAATTCTAATCAAATGTTAGTTATTTAAGATGAAATTCTTACTTTAAACCAGGTATGGGTAACCTTTGACATGTTGAGGGCCAAACTTTAGTCTGTAAATTTAATTTTTATTTGATCTTTAATTTTTATTTATAATTTTATTTTGTTTGTATAACTTATGTCTTGCAAATTAAAATCCTTAAATCTATGAAAGTCTATTTTCAGCCCACAGAGCGCCGCGCGGTTTATGAATCACTTGCCTATTATTTGACTAATATCTGGTAACCTATTATTCTGTATTCGTATATCATAATATATAGCTCTCAGCTCGTATTATAATACCTGTACGTATGACGAATATATTCAGTAAACTTCTATTATTTCATTTGTTTGTGCTTAATAAATTATTATAATATTTTATTTTTTGCAGTTTCAATTTACTGAGGCACAATATTGAACACATAAAAGTTGAAATAAACACACTGGATGATAATAGTAAAATGATGATGGAGTTACACCAGCGCCAATATGTTCACAGCAAGAAAATACCTAAAGGAGAATTCTGCGGAAAGCATTTTAAGAAGGCACCGAACCTTAAACATAGTGTAATGCTTTTACACAAACAAATATCTCCAAACCAAGTAACTGGAAACAGTGTGAAGTGTAAATATTGCAATGTAGATTACAAACACGAAGACATATTGTATGAGCATATGGAACAGTGTCGTACTGGTAAGGAGGTAAAGGAAATGAAATATAAATGTGACTCATGTGAAGGTACTTATGGAAGTAAATACAATTTGACACAGCATATTAAGTCGATGCATTATGATTACGGAAGAACGTTTGATTGTTGGTGCGGGAAACAGTTCCGTACACCGATACAATTACGTAAGCATATGATACAGCAACATGATGGCAAAATGAGAGATGCAAATAACGAAAAAGTTCAATGTGACACTTGCCAAATAAAATTCAAAAGCAAATACTATTTATTAACGCATATAAAAAATGTTCATTATGATTATGGTAAAGCATTTGAATGTTGGTGCGGGAAACAGTTCCGTACACCGTTAAACTTACGTAATCATGAAAGATGGCGGCATGACGGCAGCATTAATGATACAAATAATGACAAACTTACTGGTAAGCAGGTAGAGGAATTAAAATATAAATGTGACTCGTGTGCAGGTACTTATAGAAGTAAATATAGTTTAACACAGCATATTAAGTCGATGCATTATGATTACGGGAGAACGTTTGATTGTTGGTGCGGGAAACAGTTTCGTACGCCGTTAAACTTACGTAATCATGAGAGATGGGTGCATGACGGCAGCATTAATGATACAAATAATGAAAAACTTATTGGTAAGCAGGTAGAGGAATTAAAATATAAATGTGGCTTGTGTGCAGGTACTTATAGAAGTAAATATAGTTTAACACAGCATATTAAGTTGATGCATTATGACTACGGGAGAACGTTTGATTGTTGGTGCGGGAAACAGTTCCGTACACCGATACAATTACGTAAGCATATGAGACAGCAACATGATGGCAAAATGAAAGATACAAATAACGAGAAAGTTCAATGTGACACTTGCCAAATAAAATTCAAAAGCAAATACTTTTTATCAACGCATATAAAAAATGTTCATTATGATTATGGTAAAGTATTTGATTGTTGGTGCGGGAAACAGTTCCGAACACCGAGAAACTTACGTGCTCATATGAGTCGGCAGCATGATAGCAAAATAAAAGATAGAAAAAACGACAAAGTTCAGTGTGACACTTGCCAAAGAAAATTCAAAAGCAAACACTATTTAATAAGGCATATAAAAAATATGCATTATGATTATGGTAAAGTATTTGAATGTTGGTGCGGGAAACAGTTCCGTACACCGAAAAACTTAAGTGCTCATATGAGTCGGCAGCATGATAGCAAAACAAATTATAGAAATAACGACAAACTTCAATGCGAGGCCTGATGAAGTGAGGGGTAAGCCGGGCAAATGTCCAGAGAAGCATATATTAGGGGCGGCAAATATACAACATGTAACATAATAAACTAACTTTTGAAAACAGATTGTTCAGAATCGGCTACTGAATCGATTAAAGACATTTTTAATATAGGTAATTTTATATCCTGAAAATACTCAAAAAGAAGTAAATTAATCAAACTTTCGTCGAACAGTCGAAACAAAAGTGAAACATAAATCCAAACAGTAAGGTTTTGTTTTCAATGTAATTGCGGATAAGTTTTTTACAACAATAGAAATAAAAAAAAAAAAATTCAGTGAATGATTGTCAATTGTCATCAGCGGATGTGACCGGCGCGGGCGCGGGTGGTGCGGCGGGATTAAAGTTTGGGTTTGATTAAATGGTGAGAACTTTGGCACAGTGTGGAGATAATGTGGCACTAGCTTGCAGAACATTTAATAATAGGCATGATACCACCGTAGACCCCAGGGCTAAGTTAGCCGCAACTCAGCGGCTCCAAGACCACGGTTCTTTTTTACCGAACACGGCCATCTATCGGGCAGATAAAGTACGAACACGTACTCGTCTGTAGAAAGAAAGGCTGTTTGGTGCCGGCAGAGTAGAATAGAACCATCCCATATCTTCCCGTGGTTATCGTAAAAGGCGATTAAGGGAGTGCGAGTTAATACTGACCCTTTGTAAATTTCTCACAGTGATACTGTACCGTCTGTCCGAGTCCCTCTCCGGTAGTAACGGTCCCCATTCCACTGGGTCCAGAAGGACAAGGATGAGTATGTGCACCGTGTCTTGCGCTTACACTTGTGCATCTTAATATATCCTGCGCATCTGACTGCTTCCGTTACACGGACTCCGAGTACGCAAAAGTCTTGTGGCGAGAGGTAAAGGTAGAGAGGTCTAGCCTGGTGCAAGCTAGACCTTGTCTGATATCTGCACGCAGGCGGTTCCGGGGGTGTGAGTATACGCCGTGATAGATTTCGCGGTGCACATTTGGGGCAACAGCGCGGGCCCGGCAGCACTTGGGATTACAAAGCAGCCCTGTTTAGGGAGGCACTGCTTTCCCAGCTCAGCCAGGGAGGGGACTAGAAAAGGTTTCCTAAAAAATGCTCGTCCCGACTTGGCAGATGGTAGTAACCGCGGCTGTCATCGCATCATTCAATTCGTGATCGAAGTTACAAAGATAATATTAATAGAACACCTATTATGACGTTCGGTGCGTGGAACGTGCGAACGCTTCTTCATCGAGATGGCATCGCCTGCCCTGAACGTAAGTAGCTCGGGAACTTCATCGCTATTACGTGGATATGGCTGCTCTCAGCAAAACATCTCCCCGATGAAGGAGAGTTGGTGGAAGTAGGTAGCGGCTACACTTTCTTTTGAAAAGGTACCGTTGCCTCCGAAACTCGACGATCAGGTGTGGAGTTTGCCATCAAGAATCGCTTAGCAAAGCGTTTAGAGGAGTACCCTGTACATATCTTAGACCGCGTTACTACATTGCGTCTTCACCTGGACAAAGACAACTACCTTAATGTCATCCGTGTTTATGCTCCTTCGCTAGACAAGTCTGATGACATCAAGGATAAGTTCTATGAGGAAGTGACTAAATGCTTCGATAGCATAAGCGCCAGAGAGCCGGTTTTATTGCTGGGTGATTTCAATGCCAGGGTTGGTAGGGACTATGAGGCTTGGCCTGGAGTTCTGGGTAGACATGGAATTGGCAATGTGAACAGCAATGGTCAGATGCTGCTCAGTCTCTGTGCTCAATACGGTCTGCCAATTATGAACACTATGTTTAGACTTGCTGCCAAGTATAAGACAACATGGATGCACCCAAAATCCAAGCATTGGCATCTGATTGACTATGCAGTCGTGAGGCAAAAAGATTTCAGCCAAATTCAAGTCTACAAAGACAAGACTTATTGTTACTAAGCTGCGCATCCGACTCCGTTGCCCGCGTAGATCCATTATAAAAAAAGCTTGCGTCTTTGAACTTGGATAAGCTAAAAGACCTCGCGGTCAGGGAGAATTACGCTGAAGTCCTGTCTGGAAAGCTGTTGCCAGCAAATGAGGTAGGTAATGTTGTTGCTGCCTGGGGAACTTTGTCATCTCATATCATGGAAACCGCTTCAACTGTACTGGATAAAGAATACCGTCGCAACGTCGTCGCCGTCGAAATGATGGGGTCCTACAGGCAGCATTCGACAAGCACCGAAATCTCCTGCGACAGTATAAAAGGCGAAGAGGAATCGTTGCGGTTGTTAAAGCTAGTTACCTCGAATTGCGTAAGCTGTCTCGACAGTTGAAGGATAAGTGGTGGCAGGGCAATGCCGGACACTTGCAATGGCTCACTGACATAAACCAGCTGGGAAACTTCTACCGTGAGGTACGTAAGCTGAATGGTACATCCTACCACACAAGGGTGCCTCTAAGGTCTCTAGATGGTAGTCATCTGTTGACGAGCGAGGAGGATGTACTAAAGCGCTGGGCGGAGCACTTCAATACTCTGCTAAACGTGGATCGATCAGCTGATCTGCAAAGTATCGGTTTAATGCCTCAGCTCCCTTTTTACCTTTGAGCTGGACGTGTCTCTAACGCGTGACGAGGTTGTTACTGCTATCAGACAACAACAAAACAAACTGCCGGTTGGCATTGACCTCATACCGGGAGAGCTGATTAAATACGGTGGAGAGAAGTTGCATACGCTGGCGTGGAAACTATTTGTTCGCATGTGGGAGGAGGAGCGCGTTCCGGATACCATTAAAATATCGCGTATTAGTGCTCTCTACAAGAACAAAGGTGACCGATCTGACTGCAACTCACACTGCGGTATTTCGCTTCTTACAGCCGCCGGAAAGGTCCTTGCTAGAGTTCTCCTAAACCGCCTATTAACTTCTCAGAAAAGATTCTGCCAGAAACCCAATTTGGCTTCCGTGCGGACCGCGGCACATGCGAAGCTATATTCTCTGTGCGTCAAATGCAAGAAAAGAGTAGAGAACAGGGTCGTCAGATGTACCTTTGCTTTGTTGACCTGAAGAAGGCTTTCGACAGCGTGCCTCAAGAAACTCTATGGTTAGTGCTGAGTAAGCTCGGGTGCACGGAAAAGTTTGTGAGACTTCTCAGACTCTTGCATGACAACATGCAATGCTGCGTTGCTGTAGACGGTGAACAGAGAGACTTCTTCCCCGTCACCTGTGGGGTGAAGCAAGGATACGTCTTAGCCCCTACTCTGTTCTCCTTATAATTTGCGGTGGTAGTTAGAGAAGTTTTACAAACTGTTTCTGAAGGAGTGCGCATCCGCTTCCGCACAGACGGCAGCCTTTTCAACTTGGCTAGACTTAAGGCGCGCTCTAAAGTCTCATACGCACTGATCACTGACATCATGTATGTTGATGACCTGTGCTTCCTAGCAGAATCCCCAGACGGCCTGCAACAGCTGATGTCCGCATTCCCACTTGTGGGAATGTACAACCAACATAATATACATTTGTGGATGCACGAAAATCAGAGTGGACTCCTTCCAGCATCGTTTCTCGGTTAATGTTTGGGCGGGAGTCATCGGTACACACGTATTCTTAGAGATTTTAACAGGAGCGTTATATTTACAGTTTTTGCGAGAGACTACCGACGCTGTTAGAAGACATACCTCTTGTCAGTTTACGAGAGTATTCTACCAACATGACGGTGCCCCTACGCATTTCACGTAGAGTGTTCGACAGCATCTTGATGGTCAGTTTGGAGAGCGTTGGATCGGTCGTGGCGGACCTGTCCAGGGGCCTCCTAGATCAACAGACTTGACTTCTTTTGACTTTTTTTGTGGGACATATTAAATCGTTAATGTATTTTAACGCGACGACAACAAGTGCCGAAGACCTAAAAATTAGGATAGTGGCCGTGTTGGGTACGCGTCATTTCCCCTCTGCGTGTGGGGGGGGGGTGACGTTTCCCCGGTTTGGACGGGCGTTTTGTTGCGCCAGATGCTCGTCTCGTAGATACCGTACGGATGCCAGTGGGTTGCGTGATGTTAGTAGTGAGGGGGTTCGGGGGGTGCAATAATGCACGACCGCTTGAGGTGCCGGGTCTTCAATGAAAGTCGATATCTTGTTTGTTGATTGTTCGCAGGACGACCAAAGCTTTCTTCTTGTCGTTACTTGTACTCGTTGACTCGTTGAACTGCACCGTGCCCAATACGGCCCCTCTTCGAGCTTAAGTAGTTCGGAGAATGACCGTAAAGAGAGCCCTGCTTTATTTCGTGTTTTAACTTTAGTTTTCGCTTTGGTTGCCCTGTTAATCTCTTTATATTTCTCTCATTATATATCTTATGTACACATGTCATATATCAAAATGTTCCTCTTTGTATTACCTATCCATTACATATTCACTTATAATATACATCAAGTATATATTCCGTATATAAGCCAAAAACAATGTAATTTACGGGCGGCATCACTGTTTTCCGTTCGTAAAGTTTTTATAATATTTGATATCCTTACTCTATTGGCTTACTCTATGCATTAATCTATTCTATATTAGTTCTATTTTCACATATGTGACATACAATACATAATCATTTATATACATCTTAATATATAACATGCAACTTATAATGTAGCGTAGTCGCTAACATTTCTCTATAATATTGTCTGTATCAATCTATTTTATCGTAACACATAGTACATAACACGTAAACACAGCAATATCACATAATATCCTAACATAAGACACGAAAACAACTGTTCTGTCGCCATCAGGCTGCCTACCAAAAAGTGAAAAGTGACACTAGTGATTTAAGTAAACTAAGACAAAAACGGGCAATAAAGTGCATTGAACAAAGTGGTTGGACATTTTGAAAATCTTTTGAAGAGAGGTCGCCGTATGAGTGCAAATTAATCTGTAGACTCAAGACTGCAGTAGATTGTACGTACTAAGTTATGTACTTCATTCTTTAATTATTGAAAAAGTACTATTCACATATTTTAAACACGTCGCCTTTATTTAATTTATCTATTAAACAAACAACTGGGTAAATAATGTTTCGCTGCCAATTTTCCAATAACCACCGGATGAACTCTAACCTTTGTACGTAATTACGTGGAGTCTACTCCTGACAGAGTCTCAGGTGAAATGAATGCTCACCATCAACATGAAGCGTTAACCATACGTACATGTGACTGACGTGAAAATGTGGCGCTGCTTCTCGGGTACTGCTATGTGGATTCTCGTCTAAATAATTGAGTATTTCGTTCTGAAGACGAGTACGTGTGCGGACATTGTATCCCCGGTCGATGGCTGTGTTCGGTTGAAAAGAACCGTGGTCTCGGAGCCGCTGAGTTGCGGCTAACTTAGCCCTGGGTCTACGGTGGTATCATGCCTATTATTAAATGTTCTGCAAGCTAGTGCCACATTATCTCCACACTGTGCCAAAGTTCTCACCATTTCGGTGTTTTGAATTTTAGTATATCGAAAAGACATCGCGTCCGAAAGTTATCAAAATATTTCCAAAAAACACGCTCTCACTGATAAGGCCGACGCGACGCATGAGGCATGACTAGATTCAAATTTGACTAGCTTGTTTTGTTTGTATAACTTTTGTACACGCCGCGCCGCCCGCTCCGGTCACATCAACTGATGGTAATTGACAACGTTCGCTGAAAATCTATTTTTTAAATAACATTCTTTCTTTTCCAATTACATTGAAAAAAAGTCTTATTGTTTGGATTTAAGTTTCATTTTCGTTTGTTTCGACTTTTTGACGATGGGGTCATTAATTTACTTCGCTTTGAGTATTTTTTGGATAAAAAATTATCTATATTAGAAATAACTGAAATCGATTCAGTAGCCGATTCTGAACAAACTGTTTTCACAGTGCGTGTTTATTATGTTACATGTTGTATAGAGTCTCATGCTGTAATCTTTGTATTTTTCATGTATAACCAGTCAATGTACTTTATTTCGTGTTAAGTTATTGAGAATATCTTATAAACGACGTCTTGTTATTTTGTAGTTATATGAATTATAAATGTTTTTCTGTTATAACGTATGTCTATGTGCTATTAGCAACGTGCTTAAGAAATTTATATGGTTTAAAATGACTTAATAATTAAAGTTACGTGTCTATTGAAGTTAGGGTAAGGATTACCTAGCATAAACTGTGTTTTTATGACTATTTACTCGTTAGGAACTGAGATTGATGTAGTGAAAGCGATTACGTTTTATCTTCTGCCATGTTGAGTACAATAAATAATTTGTGTGTTTGTGTTTTTATTTGTACGGTAAGTATTCCCTAACCAGAAGACTATTTCAAGTCTTCTGAAGTAAATGGCCTATGTAAATTGTCTTACGTAATTTATCTTATGTGAATTTTCTTATGCAAAAACTGTATTACGTAACTCAAATGAGCCATTGACTTTTTGTGGAATAATAATAATTATTATTATTAATCATCATCAATATCAAAACCTGTGATTGGTTAAATGTAATGTTAAGCATATAACGGCTAATGTAATAGTTATAAGTACATATATCTTTTAAAATCCGCGCCAAATTCTTCGACGGCACCCACTTGGCTACCCACATACAAACATCACGCACATACGTGCACACCTCACAGCTACATAGGTTCCGCAAGGAACCTTTTTCTTCTTCTTTTTTGCACTAGTTAGAGTAGAACATATTTCAGCTCACTAAATATACATACACATGTTCCTTCCTTCCTCCCAGCAGGAAGGAACATGTATATCTGTATATGTTAGTTTAGATCGATTTTACGGATAGGGAATTGGACAGATCGCGACTTTATTGCAATCGCGGCAGCCGTCCAAGCTGAGGTCCGGCCACTTTGGCACCCTTGCGCGCTGGTTGCCCACGCTTTTGCGGCTGAGGCGGAAAAAAAGTATTGCCAGAACATGACTCAAGAAAATTTTGATATTTCATGTAAAATTATTAGAGACACGATAAAAACTCTTCACTCTAAAAAAAATCTGGTGGCATACATTTTGTGAATCAATTAATCCTGATACTAATCTGTCATTAGTATAGAAGCATATTCATCATTTTCGTGGGTATTATAAGGACCCAAGATTTCCTTTTAAGATAACTTCAAAATGGATTGAAAATTTTGTAGACAAATTGGCACCTGCGTTTGTTCCTTCTATAGAAAATTTCCCTTCTTCATATAGACAGAGTTCTGATGTCCTGAACTCTTTTCAATGTGTGAGTTAAAAGCTGTGCTGCGCTCTGTTGAGGATTCATCTCTGAATGGACGGGTTTCCTTATTCCTTTCTTTCAGGAGCTGGTGATTTGCCTAGATTACTATTTAAAGCTTATCAATATTTCTGTTGATAATGGAATTATGCCGGATACTATGAAGGTTTATGTAGTTGTTTCAATTTTAAATCCTTGGAAGGACCCAGATGATCTCAACAATTACAGACCTATAGCTATGTCATCGATATTAACAAAGATTGTTGAACATTTAATTCAAAAAGTCTTAAATTTTTAGCCGAACGTAGAAATATTTTAACTTGATCTCAATTTTGGGTTCCGCAAAGGTAAGGATACTATGGATAGTTTATCCTTATTAGTGACAGATATTCGAATAGCCTTTTCAAAAAATGAGTCTCTTGTTGCTGCTTTTTAGATGTCTTTTCGGCATACGATAACGTTTTACTTCCTGTTTTAAAACGTAAATTGTCATAGCTGTCTGTAGCGACATCTCTCGCCACAACTGACGCATCAACGCATCGACACAACTACGTAGCGACACAGCGACATCTATCGAGCCACATAAGTAGCTTCCTACTATCGTACATCGCGCTATAGAAATTAACTCTATCGTTGAGTATATATACAAGAACCCGACTACAACAGTCGAGGCAGCTGCCCGCCAGACATAGCACTCGTCTGGCCGGAGGATCCTCCCTTTTCTATGGCGGATGAGGAACTTTACTCTCTGTTCCTCACCTCCGCTAAACTGTTATTAGATATAACAATTTTTCGTTAGCCTAGAGGTCGTAAGCGCGACTGCTATGATCGAGGTCCTGGGTTCGATTCCGAGGTCGAGCAAAGTGTTATTGGGTTTTTCTTATGAAATTCTCAGTAGTAACTCTGAGTTTGGCTTCGTGCCCGATTAATGGCAATAGGCTCGCCCCCTATAACATGGGATCTGAAAACATACACGGCGAACTGTGGGTGTACATTAATACACCTCTGCCTAACCCTTCGGGGAATACAGGCGTAATGGTATCATTTCCAGAAAAGCTTGTTATGTATATTTTTACTCTTTTTTCTAAAAGATCAGTACATTTGAGGATAGAAGGATGAAATAAAGTCATCTCGATGTTTGTATAGACGCCTACCCCAGGGTTCAGTTTTGAGTCCATTGTTACTCAACTTTTAAACGTATGATATTAAAATTGTCACGCAAATCTATTATAACATATCAAAATATGTTGACGATATTACGCTCTTTACGTACGGTAAGGATATTTTGCTCAAGAAGGTATTTATTTATCTAGAGGAATTTTGGCTTTGCAAAAGTGGATAAATAGATACGAGTTAAACTTATCTTAAAAGCTCTTTAGCGGAAGTGAGGAACAGAGAGTAAAGTTCCTCATCCGCCATAGAAAAGGGAGGATCCTCCGGCCAGACGGGTGCTATGTCTGGCGGGCAGCTGCCCCGACGGTTGTAGTCGGGTTCTTGTTATACTCAAATGTTAGTTAATTTCTATAGCGCGATGTATTATGCGTCGTATGTAGCTCGATAGATGTCGCTATGTAGATGCGTCAGTTGTGGCGAGCGATGTCGCTACAGCTCTATTGTTATTTTTACAAGAAAATGTCTGAAACCAAGGATTAATATCATTGTTGAAAATATTCGAATTCCAGTAGAAAATGAAAAGAAAATTCTGGGGTTTATTTTATATTCGAAATTATCGTTTATACCTCATATCAATTACGTTCAAGTTAAGTATGAAAAAAATCTTAATATTATGAGATGTCTAGCAGGTGTTTGGTGCGGTGTTTATTTAAAATTGATTAATAATACCTTGGTTCGTAGTGTATTCGATTATGGTCCTTTTTTATGGGGACCTATCTCAGAGAAATACATAGAAAAGCTGAATTTGTTGGAAGCCAGATCCTTGATTGATTACTGGGGCAATGAAATCAACTCTCAAAAATGCGTTGCAGGTTGAGTGTGGGGGGAGGGGTGTTGGGATTCTCCTCTGGACCTGAGGCGGCAATTGTTGTCTGACAAGTTTTTTTAGTGCTAATAGCTGTTTCATCCAATAAATCCCAAAATTCCTTCGCTGTCGACGCTTGTTAGATCTTCTCCGTACTGGGCTCATAAAAACATTCCTCGATAGGTTTTAAGTTTTTTCAAGTCAAAAAATATTCTTGACCCATCTTTCAAATATAGTAGGTTTCCTCTCTTTGAATTTTATCTCAAAGTTCCTTGTTGGCGACAGAACTGTTATTTTCGTGTCTTGTGTTAGGTTATTATGTCATATTATTGTGTTTATGTGTTATGATAAAATAGATTGATATGGATAATATTATAGAGAAATGTTAACGACTACGCTAAATTATAAGTTGCATGTTATGTATTAAGTTGTATATAAATGCTTATGTATTGTGTGTTAGAAATATGGAAATAGAACTATTATAGAATAGTTAAATGCATAGAATAAGTCAATAGAGTAAGAATATCCAATGTCCGTCACACAGAGGGGTAGTGACGCGTACCCAACATTCCTCTTTACAAACCTGCACTTTGTCTTAAATTAGAATTAGTTATAGATGATCCTTTTACACCAAAACATTTTTTTAGGATTGTCGATACAGATTGGCATTATATTTTTACTGGTGCCTCAAAACAATCGCAACAAGGGTCTGTAGAAGTGGGGATATTCCATTAAAATTATAATATAATTCAGGAAATAAAGTGTCCTCCGGAAACTTCTTTTTTTACTGGGGAATGTAGAGTGATTATGGAGGCTATAAAATATATTTTGATACTTTAGGCATCTAATACAGTAATTTGTTCTGATTGTTTAATTGTTCTATATTCATTTCGAAGTAATCCTTTCTAAGAAGGTAATAAAAACTATATTGTATTTCAGTGCAAGTATCTTATATTAAGATGTTTTTTCTCACAATTAAAAGTAGTTTTGGCCTGGATTCTAGGACACAGTGGTATCCCTGGGAAAGAATGAGCAGATTTGGCTGCTAAAGAAGCAATAGTTTGTGGTTATAAGGTCCCCTTTAAATATTATCCACAAGACTAATTAACTAATTAACATTAGTTAATTTCTAATGGTGATTTGAAATTAAGATGGTATCATAGATGGAATGGTAGTAATAGACAAAAAGGCTCTAAATTTGCACATATTCGACCAGTTATTCCAAATAAACCGTGTTTCTATAAAGTTCATGTTATTAGATAAATTTCATCTATCATTTGCAAAATGCGATCTAACCATTGTTGTATACCTGTCCATTTAAAGAAACTACTTACCATTATAAATTTGTGAGTGTGTTGGCTTGATGAGGGTTCCCTTGAGCATATATCTTTTGTTTACCCGAAATTTAACCACTCTCCTTTATTTGATTCATGCACAAGTTATGGTTTTCCATTACCGATTAATATAGAATGTCTAATTTATAATCCTAGTCCAATTACTGTGAATATTCTCTCAAAGTTTATAGTTATAATAGTAATAATATTTGTTTATAAAATATATATGTAGGTATAGGTATACCAGAATCTCATGGAAAATAGGGAAATTAAATTTTGTAGTAAGAAACACTGGGGTAATTGGAGTAAAACGTCTTGATACTTTTAATTTTTTTATTAATATTCCCTAATATCATTCATCAAAAATATTATTTGTACTACGCTGTCAAAAAAGTACCGGTAAAAACAGCACTGTATTGACAGATGCAACTCAAACTCCGTGCCAAAATGGAAAACAGTTGTGTCAATCTAACAACAACAAAAAAACCATAAATTGAATTTTGAACCATAAATAACAAATAGTCCATTCCCGATGCTTTTTTGACAGAATGTATATACTGTAATAGGAGTTGTTGGTTTTCCATAAGACTTGAGTGGTGGAGCAGACTATAAATCGAAAATGCATTGACTTGTTTATATTACATAATTATATTATGATATCGCCTCTTTGCTTCAATAACGTGATAAGTCCGACAATTCATTTTTATTATTATTTTATATTTGAAACCGCCGTGATCAATTTTATTTTTCCTAAAAACGTGGTATCTTTTATGACTGTGAGTTTTCTTCTTCATGTGCTCTAAATATCTGAATCTTTGTATCATGATGTCATGACGCTCCATCAAAATAGTTCTTTTTGATTGGCACTTTACAAATTTAAAGCCAATATTCTTCAGAATAAGCCTGTAAAAAAGCATAAGTTATAAAATGTAGCAACGTTAAACTATAGCAAGTAAAATAAGTAGATACATATATGTTTTACCTCAATGATTCTCTGCCCCCATTGAAATCAATATCTTCCCGAAGAGTTTGTAACAATTTCCTCACGGTTGGAATTTCTTTCCGTACAGTATAAAATTTCTTTATTTTATTTCTGATCACTTCTAAATCAAAACTGTCCAGATTAATTTTTTTCTTTCCCCTTTCCTCTTTTTACCAGGCGTACAGAACACACCTTCGTTTCATTAATAATTCTTCGTATGGTAGAAGAAGAAACCCCTGTAAGTAACAGTTCAATAACATAGAGTAAGGATAGTACACTAATAATATATACTAATAATATTACTCATTTGATTTCATCATGGGTTTTAATTTTTCTTTTAATGTACGAGAACCCTTAATAATTTACACACAAAAATGTTTGTTTGCAAAATATCAAAAAAGCTGCCAAACTATTAGTAACTGTAACTTTAACACTATGATTAAAATAATAATAATTGTTTCGGTACTTAGAAAAATGTATGTATAAAATATAAAGTATCTTGACTTGTTAGTTCTACTTACCGATGAATGTTTGAACTCTCTTTAAAATCGAAGATTCTGATTGGCCTCCATCTTATTCAGCACAAATCTTTTGGTATACATTGTAAACAACATCCCTTGCTTATAATAGAATTGGTTTTTTCAACATTTTCACGAAAACTGTAACTTTTGAAGAAAAAAACAAAACATCTCTGCAGCGGTTGACGCATCTCGAACTTAATTTGATAGATGACAATTGATAATTGCCATATGAAACTCACAATTAATTTTTTTGTTTTCGTTTTTTGAGATTCTGGTACACCTATATATATTCATGATTTTATAGTAATTAGATTTAGATTTTTAAATAAAACATGCATATGGAGAATATATTAATTTAGTTTTAAATTTGGTATATTAAAGTAAAATTTCTTTCCTTCAAATTTATCGACATTCTCTTTTAAAGACGTGAAGTTGATGAACTTGATATTATTAAAAACGCGACGCTGGCAATATGATACAAACATTGCCATTTTCTCGAATTGAAATTGAAGATATTTAGGGCTATTTCATCTACGGGTATTTTTTTTAAGAGTTGGTAGCCCTGGTTTGTAACTAAGTGTCTGTATTTGGTCTATGGTCTGTATCATAGACCAATAACCAGAGGGTCTGTATAATTGTTATTTATCTCTGGTCTGTATCAGAGATAAATGTCTGTATTATCAACCTTAACAACTATAAATCAAAGATTAAACCAGAGAGCTATAAATAATTCTAATAATTTTTTTTAGTCGGCTGAATCTAACATTATTTTTGTACGTTTCATAGTATTTTCATTTTCCTATACTTTCATTTCATGATATTACTTTTTTTTTTTGCATATTTGTTCAAGTTATATTGTTAAAACAACATGAAACCTTAAAATTTTAATAAACATACCTAAAGTGATTTCAAATTAAAATGAAATGTAAATAAACATATGTAAAGTGATTTCAAATTAAATTATCTTTTTAATGGTAAAACTGAAAGTGGTTAGAAGGTAGAGTCTGCTACTAAATCAACTATTACGAACATTTTCTCAAAATAAACAAAATTATAATTAACTTTATTCATATATTTAACCAGTACAAATGAAAGACGAAATTGGAACAAATATCACTATGGATAGCAAGGAGCCTCTAGCACGCAGCTGTGGGACCTCGAGTACCACAGCTCCAGAGGCACAATGCAATATACAGATGCCCACACTGAAAGAAGAAACAGCAGAGTGCATAGATGAGGAAGTATCACCTTGCATTGAGGATATGGTATTGTATATTTATATTAATCAAAGTAGGTATTTATGTGTCTCATACAATGTCTGTGTCAAATATATAATACCATAGATGTAGTATTATATAAATTGGCAATAGGTAGATTTGGGTGAGCCGAAAATCAAAATGCATTAGTGTGCGTGTAATAGTGATGCACCAAGTACTGGCTCTACCTTATTCTTGACACACATATCGGTGTACAGTAAGAGATCTTTATTTGCGGGGTATATACTCCGTAAATATGCAGCAAATACAGAAATTGTGAATATGGAATGGTAATTTATATGGGATTATAGGGGATAAATTACTAGGGTACAAAATAAAAAACAAGTATATAAAAAAAAGAATTTAATTGAAGTTTTTGATTATTAAATATATATAGATATATATATTCAATATTGATTAATTATTATCTTCAGGCTTAGGCAATGGTTTAAAGAATTTTGTAATTTTTTCTTGCTTGGCAGTTTTTAAAAGCTCCTTAAACTCAGACTGATATGCAGCAGTGGCATTAGCAATTTGCCTTTTAAAAATAAGACTATGTTCCATAGACGGATAAATTTTCATATAGAAATCACAAAGCTTATTTGCCATTCTTAAACCTTCAGTAAGATATTTCTAAAGTCACTTGAATCTATCTGTTCGAACACATCTCGTCCTATTCGATCCTTAATTTCGGCTATTTTTGCAGTCAAAAGTTTGAATTTTCAGAACAATTACAATTATGGTAAGGAATGAAAAGATGCAAAAATAAAACACAAATAGCAGCTCTACCTAAAATGGCCGCATTTAAAAATTTATATAATTTATGCATTGAGTAAATAAGGTTGATTTCATTCAGTTTGTTTACATTCTCAAAAAAGCTGACCATGGTGAAGGCGGCTTGTGTCAAAGCCAGAACCAATACAGCGGCTATATCAATTTACAACATACTTTAGGCATAGTTGTAATAAGGTCTATTTTACTCTTTTATTAGTCCATTTGATGACTCCATTAGAAAGGATATTCGGTTGGTTACCTACATATTGGAATCCTTTTTATCAATGTGTATGTACCAATGTACCACTTAGATCTGCAAATCTTTAGCCCCAAATATAGGAATTGCATTGCATTCATTTAATCCACAAATAGTGAAAAAGTGGAACATGGAAGTCTAAATAAAGAGCTTTTACTGTATTCATGTCACCTAGTTCAACGGAAACACAATTTTTTTAATGCTACAAACTACACTAACCATAATATGCATTATGTCCATATTATCATAATAAGCCTTTCCTTGTAGTAGTTTAATTCTAGAAGAATATAATATTTCTTATGTAAAAATGTTGAATCCAAGCCAGTTATATATATGTTATATTCCAGTATCCCGCTGAGCTCTTGAAGTCACCAGAGTATGTAAATTATTATGACAGTATGGGTTTTGAGGTAGTAAAATTTAAAAAGGAAGTCCCTGAGGATGAACAAACTCAGTCAGACTTCAGTATTAATTATACAATGGTTTCTGAAGTAAGTTACATTTTTGTTAATTTTGTATCCCACTTCTGATCATTACCTTTCCTCTCGTAGTGAATCAAAAAATCAAAATCAACCCAGACCAATTACTAGTAAATAAGTTAAGCAGGACTTTCTCAATATGAGAAGCAAGTTAATTTCCAGAAATAAAGTAATGCTATGTTATCCATCATACTGTAGCAAGTTCAGTTAGTGAAAGTTGAAATTATTATTTTTCTTTTTAGAATAAGGAGTTGGAACTTATAGACAAACAAGAAGTAAATCATGATAACACAGAGAGGAAAATGTCATTAATTATAAATGAAGAGAATGCGAATGGAAACTACCAGTTTATAGTAAAAATGGAGAAGCCAGAAGAGGATGAATATTTAATTGATAATGCTGGAGCCACAAGCGTACGTCATTATGATGTCTTAATGAATCCTCAAGAAGTTAAATGCAAGTCGTGTAGTAGAATATTCACAAATGGGTTGGTACCTGTCAAATTATTTTATGATCTAGTTTAAAATATAGAAATCATGAGTTTGCAGATATGGAGAATAGAGATACTATTGCCTCAATTTCTCATTTTCATTATAAAATAGCTGACTTGTTACAAGGAATTCTAATCAAAAGTTAGTTATTTAAGATGAAATTCTTACTTTGAACTTTTAGCTGAATTTGAGGCTGTTAAGGGCTGAGGGAGAGAGGGGAGGGTTAGAGGTCATCCCTCTGTTAAGGAAAAGGTGTGCATAATATAAGATTTAGAGATCGTTTTTTTCCATTTTGAGTTTGTCTATCTAGGCATTGTATTTGAATTTTCAATGAATATTTATTTGCTGAAACTTTTTTTTTACTTGGAGATACTCGTCCTGGGTACACACCCGCCTGGGGATACAAATAGTTATGTAGTGGTACTTCTTGTCACTAAAACTTCACAGTGTACTATCCGTCGCTTCGATGCAGGCTCGCTGGTAGCATTCTACAACACCGCTCCAGCAATTCTGGACTTCGACCTACAGGAGACAGTTCGATACCCCGATGCTGTGGAGACCTCGAACCGAATGTATTGGTGATACGATAAGGTCTATACCTCCTCCAGCTCTCTCCATTCTCGCACACGACGCGCGACAGACGACGTGGCAGATGAAACGTCCAACACGGACCCACCGTTCTGTCCCTCGCACGTGAATGCGTTTCCCTTGTTGAGGAGGGAGTCCTACCTTGACTGGCCATTCCTCAACTGCCACGCACCCGCGTGTCCTTGGCCACCGCGACTTAGCGTTAAGATTGCTAAGCAAGACAGTGGTGAGCGGCGAAAGCCGCCTATCTGCCATCCCCAAATAGTCGAGAATTATCTCGATAACGAGAGGCAGTCGGGTACAACCCTGACTGAATAGGGCTGAACCAGTGCAATAGGAAAACGGCCCCTCCGATCCATCTCACCTTGGCTCAGCAAGGCAGAGGAGAAAGCAGATGGAACACCTTCCTACTTTTACCTATTAGTCTGTGCCAAACCTCGAGGTGGTTTCGGTGCGGAAGGTACCTTCGCTTTACTTGGGGAGTTCGGCCTTCATCCGGGGCCCCCCATGTAATGTGCTGCCGGCTTTCCAGCGTCAGCACAAACGGCACAGTGCAGCGCCTCTGCCTCACAGTCTCGTGCCCTGTGACCAGGGTTCTCGAAGCGTAAGCAGAGTGCCCCGCTGTCGGCTGCTGACGGGCATAAGAGCTGAGACCCTTTCACTTGAAACAGCGCTTGGGCTTATGTTCAAGCATGTGGACCCAGGCCGCGCTCCAATTGACAAAGAGGCGACTAGCCTCCACCAGGGTCCTAGCTGCTGCTACGATCACCGACAAGTGTATTGTAACCAGACCTCTATAACTGTGTATTTTGCCAGCCCTTGTATGGGCTGGCTGGCATCCGCCCTTTAACCCCGTGGCGGGGACAACCTCACCTCTGGACACACAGTCATCCAAACTGACAATGCGGACGCTTATCCTCTTGACAGGCCTGTGGATCAAGACAATGTCCGCTTACGCCGCTTGGAGACCCTGCGCCAGTTTGTCGGCTTGCTCCGGGCCTTGAGAGCCAGGAATTTCGATGATCCAGGCTCTCGTTTTGGTTTCACGGAGGGAAAACTTGGTGATTCCTATCGACGTCAGATTGACAGCCGCCCTAGCCCTCAGAAAAGCCGCATTGTAGCTCAACCCCTGAGCCATTGCGTGGGGCTGCAATGTTATGACCACTGCAGCTGCACGCGGACTCGAGGGGAGCTTCACCTTGGACTTCCCAGGCGCACCCTTCGGAGATGCGGGAGCTGCCTTCGCATCCGCCATCGCTTTCCCCTTATTATTCCGTCTGTTTTTGTGACGGGACACTTCGGTCCACGTCGCTTCGGCCTCTGGAGCCGTGGTTGGAGACGTGTCCAGGATCGAATCCCAGATCACTCCGCGGCCAAGGATGGACGAACCACCCCTGCGGGGAAAAGACGTCCATCCAGGCGGGCGGTAATCATCTCACCGAAATACACCCGGAGAGAATGCTCCATGCTGTCCATTCGAACATCGTCATCGAGTTTTCCTGCTCCCGGTGAATGTTTTCTGACTGCAACTGCGACACTGGCGCTAGATGAGCAGTCTTTGTCTGGCCACGCAGAGTGTTGACTTCCGCCTTCAGTTCGTCACCTTTTCGCGAAGCTTACGCGTCTCGCGCCGAACTATGATCGTTTCCTCCTCCACCGTGCGCGTAAGTGCTGTAGCTGTGACCTCCTAAAGGGTCGTGGCTACCTCCTTTAGTTTTATAAACCCAAAAAGAAAGTTAATATTTTCGTCCTTTGGTTTTCGCGAAATCTGGTAGAATTTTCTCATTATTCTTTATCAGATTACTTAATGCTGGCAATCCATAGTAATTGAAAAAATTACGCAACGGCAGAAAACTCATGAACCAAATAACCATTACAATATTTTGATGGCTATTTATGATATTTTACACCAAAAGTTTGACAAAGAAACTCAGGTGTGCGGGTTTTCTTTCAAAGGATCGTCATTTTCCCTCCTTACCTCTTTTCAAAACGTCTCGCTAGCAATGCGTGACATCCTCAATATCTTAGGTATAGATATTCTTAACAATCTTACTATCTCCTCCAAGGATTACATCGGGAGTGTCATCTCAACTACATCTCGGAGTCATGGAGTATTGAACAGGCTTCGACAATTTTTACGCCCGAACGCCGTATTTGCTTTACAAGGCTCAATTCGACTTTGTAATTTTACGCGAGGCACCGTGGTACTGCTGGCTACGAATTTTCTCTGTCGCTCGCCTCTTACTAGATGTGAGGGCGAGGTATGGGTGCGGTGTTTTCAGTTGGGTTCTTCGTGTTCTAGGCTAATTCAATGGCAATTTTTTGCAGGACAGCTCGGATATGGGTCGTCAGCTTTTCGCCGCAGCCCTCTCGACCGGCTTCAATGGTGGTTTGGACACTGCTTTAGTCGCGTCAGGATTTCTTTATCAGCGGTATTCATTGGCGTTTCGGGTACAGGCAGCAGATTGACGCTTTGATTACCTGCTTCTCTCCTAGTATGACGTCTGCGAGTGGGCCTTGTCCTGCCTCCGCGTTCCACCGGGTCATTGACCGGCGCCATCAGCGACGACGGAGCCACCTCTTCCACGGTGGTTAGCAGTGGCAATGTTCGTCCTCTGTATTCTGACTGTCTTCTAGCCGTCCTCGATACTGCACTTGCGCGCTTATTGCGCTGCTCCGCGCGGTACACCGGGCACCTCGTATAGTTGGCAGGGTGTGCACAGCCACAGTTTGCGCGGGTCAGGGGTTCGTCTTTGGGCCGTCCGTAGTACTGTGCGTAGTGTGGGCCCGTGCACCGGACGCAGGCGAGCTCCTTATGGCATTTCTGGGAACTGTGCCTGAAATGCTGGCATCTATGTGGCACTGCATGGGGCCGGTTTTGCCCCGCCAGGCTTCAATTCGCACCCCCTTCATGTATAGCATCTCATTGATGCTGTAGATTGCCGGGGCTGTCTCTTTGGTCATTTTGATCGCTGCATGGAATATGCACGCGGGGCGCCCCTCCGCGCCCGTATGCATTTCACATGGTCCGCTTTATGTCCTTTTCTCTGTAGGGCGGCTGCTATATCATCAGGATGTGTGTCCGCTGGGAGACCTCTAATTGCGATCTTTAGGTGTTTCTCATCCGACAGTGAGTATGAGAACCACTCACACTCCTTGTGTTGCATAAGGTAATCATGAATTAATTTCTTCTCAGGCGGCTGCTGAGCGTCATCTGCGCTGGTGCTCGCTCTTGGTTGTTCTGTAGGCTTGCTGGCAATCTTTGCGTAGGAATTATCGACAGTCTGCTGGCCTGTTTTGCCGGGACTGGTGAGCGGCATTGCGCGGGGAGGACGGGGCCCGTCGATTCCTCCGTTCCTTCAACCGAGACAGGTCTTGGGCTATCTCGTTTTCGCTACCGGCGGGAGCGGGCGAGGGTGGGAGGCGCATATCAAGCCGTCTCTTTCTCTCCTCATCCGCCTCGCGCTTTTCTTGCTCCGTTTCGAGCAATATCAGGAGACCAAAGGCCGCGTACTCCAAAGCTGTTCTGTCCTCCTTGAACAGCTCCCTCTTGGTCTCCCCGGCCGTCCGTACGCGCGAGTACAGCGCCACCCAACGCTGCAAGTCAACCGTCATGAGTGACGGAGACAAAACATCGCCGGGCGGCGCCGCGCTCAGTGCGGCAAGTGGTCGGGGAGCCAGCGCCGCGCTAGGAGGCACAATCCTCGTCCAGCGGGATCGCGGGTGGCAGGTCCGCGAGTGACGGGGAGGGGGGTTGCGGCTTTCGGCCCGTAGGACGGCTCGTTGAACGGACGCAGGGCTTCACATTTTCGATCTGATGATCCGGTTTAAGTAGCGGTTTCGGTTTCATTTGGGCTTCTTCGGTGTCCTTGTAGCTAGCAATGGTCTTGTGTTTCTTCGTGTTTGACTCTGAAAAGAGCATTTGGCAGCTGTAGGGCCCTTAGAAGGGCCTTTTGAGGGCTTACTGCATGAGACAAGCGCCATGCAGCAAGTGGCAGTCAACGGGGCGGACCGTGGTGTGAGCTTTTATGGCAGTGACATGGGCGTTACGTCGCGACGGAAACTATGTTTGCGCGGACTGTATACGCGTTGGAGCTCCGAACACCGGCACGGACCGAGCGCTTCTGCCGGTTGGCCGCAACAGCCCCATATTTATATCGGTGTTGGAGCGGAACAGAGCGATGGCGTCTATTCCCCTTTTCCTCTATTTCCCTAACCTTGCCTAGTAACACGGCTTGTGGCGTGGCGCCTCGTGCCTATTCTGTTATTATTATTATTACAATTTCACGTAATTAGTTAATATCTCACAAGATTCTTATTGGAATGTTACAAAACCTATTAACATAATAAAACATTAAGGAATAGTAAACTTCGTAAATATTAAACTTTAAATATTACAACACAAAACGGCCTATAAACACGTTATGTATGAATTATAAACATTACGAGCACGATAGAATTCACATATAAGCCTAACTATTCCTATAAAATCACAAACATTACACATAAGTGGTTTAAAACAAAGTGAAATATAAGTTCAGTACGTTTCTATGCTATTCTTATGAAATTATAAGCTTTCTTACTACGTATTTACTATCTTTAAATACCTACTTTTTATTTATATAATACAGAAACAGTATTTTTTAAATATAATTGTTCATTTCTTAAGCCTAGCATCTTATACCTACAACTAAATATGAATATTATTTCTTAAATCATCAAGCTTAGCCCTATGCGCCGCGCGGTTTATGAATCACTTGCATATTATTTGACTAATATCTGGTAACCAATTATTCTGTATTTGTATATCATAATATATAGCTCTCAGCTCGTATTATAATACCTGTACGTATGACGAATATATTCAGTACACTTCTATTATTTCATTTGTTTGTGCTTAATAAATTATTATAATATTTTATTGTTCGCAGTTTCAATTTACTGAGGCACAATATTGAACACATAAAAGTTGAAATAAACACACCGAGTGATAATAGTAAAGTGATGATGGAGTTACACCAGCGCCAATATGGCAATAAAAGTTTTAATAACCACGACAATATGCTTGCACACGTCGGAGATGTTCACACCAAGAAAATACATAAGGAAGAATTATGTGGAAAGCATTTCAAACAAATGTTTCCAAACCAAGTAACTGGAAACAGTGTGAAATGTAAATATTGCAATGTAGATTACAAACACAAAGACATATTGTATAAGCATATGAAACAGTGTCGTACTGGTAAGGAGGGTGAGGATATTAAATATAAATGTGACTCATGTGAAGGTACTTATGGAAGTAAATATAGTTTAATAAAGCATATTAAGGTGATGCATTATGATTACGGAAGAACGTTTGAATGTTGGTGCGGGAAACAGTTCCGTACACCGATGCACTTACGTAATCATGAGAAATGGGTGCATGACGGCAACATTAATGATACAAATAATGGCAAACTTACTGGTAAGAAGGTAGAGGAATTAAAATATAAATGTGACTTATGTGAAGGTACTTATGGAAGTAAAGTTAGTTTAACGCATCATATTAAATCGATACATTATGATTACGGGAGAACGTTTGATTGTTGGTGCGGGAAACAGTTCCGTGGACCGATACAATTACGTAAGCATATGAAACTGCAACATGATGGCAAAATGAAAGATACAAATAACGAGAAAGTTCAATGTGACACTTGCCAAAGAAAATTCAAATGCAAATACTATTTATTAAAGCATATAAAAAATGTACATTATGATTATGGTAAAGTATTTGAATGTTGGTGCGGGGAGCAGTTCCTTACACCAACACAGTTTAGATACCACAAGAGAACGCGACATGATGCTAGAATTGAAATACACAAATGTGAATACTGCGAGGCCGTGTTTAATGCGAAGCCACTATTAACAAAACATATAAAGATGATCCATTATGATTACGGGAAAACGTTTAAGTGTTGGTGCGGGAAACAGTTCCGTACACCGATATACTTACGTCAGCATAAGAAACGGCAGCATGATAGCAAAATAAAAGATACAAATAACGACAAAGTTCAATGTGAAACTTGCCATAAAAAATTCGCAAGCAATAACCGTTTATTAACACATATAAAAAATGTGCATTTTGATTATGGTAAAGTATTTGAATGTTGGTGCGGAAAAAAGTTCCGTACATCAAAACAGCTGGGAAGCCACAAGAGAACGCGACATAATGCTAGAATTGAAATACACAAATGTGAATACTGCGAGGCCGTGTTTAATGCGAAGCCACAATTAACAAAACATATAAAGATGATCCATAATGATTACGGGAAAACGTTTAAATGTTGGTGCGGGAAACAGTTTCGTACACCAATATACTTATGTAATCATGAGACATGGCGGAATGACGGCAACATTAATGATACAAATAATGACAAACTTACTGGTGAGCAGGTAGAGGAAATGAAATATAAATGTGACTTGTGTGAAGGTACATATAGAAGTAAATATAATTTAAAGCAGCATATTAAGTTGATGCATTACGATTACGGCAGAACGTTTGAATGTTGGTGCGGGAAACAGTTCCGTACACCGATACACTTAAGTCAGCATATGAGGAAGTACCATGATGGCAAAATGAAAGGTACAAATAACGAGAAAGTTCAATGTGACACTTGCCAAAGAAAATTCAAAAGCAAACACTTTTTATTAACGCATATAAAAAATATTCATTATGATTATGGTAAAGTATTTGAATGTTGGTGCGGGAAACAGTTCCGTACACCGATACACTTAAGGAATCATATTAGACTGCAACATGATCGCAAAATGAAAGAAACAAATAACGAGAAAGTTCAATGTGACATTTGCCAAAGAAAATTCAAAAATAAATACTATATAATAAATCATATAAAAAATATGCATTATGATTATGGTAAAATATTTGAATGTTGGTGCGGGAAACAGTTCCGTACACCGATAAACTTACGTGCTCATATGAGTCGGCAGCATGATAAAAAAATAAAAGATACAAATAACGACAAAGTTCAATGTGAAACTTGCCATAAAAAATTCACAAGCAAAAACCGTTTATTAACACATATAAAAAATGTTCATTTTGATTATGGTAAAGTATTTGAATGTTGGTGCGGAAAACAGTTCCTTACACCAAAACAGCTGGGAAACCACAAGAGAACGCGACATGATGCTAGAATTGAAATACACAAATGTGAATACTGTGAGGCCGTGTTTAATGCGAAGCCACAATTAACAAAACATATAAATATGATCCATAATGGTTACGCGAAAACGTTTAAATGTTGGTGCGGGAAACAGTTCCGTACACCAATATACTTATGTAATCATGAGACATGGCGGAATGACGGCAACATTAATGATACAAATAATGACAAACTTACTGGTGAGCAGGTAGAGGAAATGAAATATAAATGTGAGAGGAAATGAAATATAAATGTGACTCATGTGAAGGTACTTATAGAAGTAAATATAATTTAAAGCAGCATATTAAGTTGATGCATTACGATTATGGGAGAACGTTTGAATGTTGGTGCGGGATACAGTTCCGTACACCGATACACTTATGTAATCATATGAGGAAGCACCATGATGGCAAAATGACAAATAACGAGAAAGTTCAATGTTACACTTGCCAAATAAAATTCAAAAGCAAACACTTTTTTTAACGCATATAAAAATATTAATTATGATTATGGTAAAGTATTTGAATGTTGGTGCGGGAAACAGTTCCGTACACCGATACACTTAAGGAATCATATTAGACTGCAACATGATCGCAAAATGAAAGAAAGAAATAACGAGAAAGTTCAATGTTACACTTGCCAAATAAAATTCAAAAGCAAACACTATTTATTAACGCATATAAAAAATGTTCATTATGATTATGGTAAAGTATTTGAATGTTGGTGCGGGAAACAGTTCCGTACACCGATACACTTAAAGAATCATATTAGACTGCAACATGATCGCAAAATGAAAGAAACAAATAACGAAAAAGTTCAATGTTACACTTGCCAAATAAAATTCAAAAGCAAACACTATTTATTAACGTATATAAAAAATGTTCATTATGATTATGGTAAAGTATTTGAATGTTGGTGCGGGAAACAGTTCCGTACACCGATACACTTAAAGAATCATATTAGACTGCAACATGATCGCAAAATGAAAGAAACAAATAACGAAAAAGTTCAATGTTACACTTGCCAAATAAAATTCAAAAGCAAACACTATTTATTAACGCATATAAAAAATGTTCATTATGATTATGGTAAAGTATTTGAATGTTGGTGCGGGAAACAGTTCCGTACACAGATAAACTTACGTGCTCATATGAGTCGGCAGCATGATAGAAAAATAAAAGATACAAATAACGACAAAGTTCAATGCGAGGTACGGATGTAGTGAGGGGCAAGCCGGGCAAATGTCCGGAGAAGCATATATTAAGGGCGGCAAATTGAGTATGGTGGGCAGCAAAACAAAGTACCATTGAATTCATAATTATAATATATTTATTTATAAATAATATATACAACATGTAACATAATAAACGCACTCTGTGAAAACAGATTGTTCAGAATCGGCTACTGAATCAATTTTAGTTATTTTTAATATAGGTAATTTTTTTATCCTAAAAATACTCAAAAAGAAGTAAATTAATCAAACCTTCGTCGAACAGTCGAAACAAAAAAAAAAAATGAAACATAAATCCAAACAAGGTTTTGTTTTCAAAGTAATTGGAAACAATAAATGTTATTTTAAAAATATATTTAACAATGATCTTTATTTCAAGTAGAAGAAATTCTTTTACAACAATAAAAATAAAATAAATAAAGATTCTGCAAACGATGTCAATTGTCATTAGTTGATGCGACCGGCGCGGCGTATAGGCGGGCGTCGCGGCGGTATCAAAATCGAAGTTATACAAACAAAACAATTTAGTCGAGCTTGAATCTAGGCATGCCTCATGCGTCGCGTCGTCCTTATCAGTGAGAGCGTGTTTTTGGAAATATTTTGATAACTTTCGGGGGCGATGTCTTCGATATACTAACATTCAATACACCAAAATAGTGAGAACTTTGGCACAGTGTAGAGATAACGTGGCACTAGCTTGCAGAACATATTATAATAAGCATGACACCAGCGTAGACCGCTGGACTATGTTAGCCGCAAGTCACATGTACGTGTGGTGAACGCTTCGTCGTGGAGCATACATTTCACCTGAGACGCTGTCAGGAGTTGACTCCTTCCAGCATTGTTTCTCGGTTAACGTTTGGGCGGGCGTCATCGAAACACACGTACTGGGGCCCGTATTCTTAATGATTTTAATAGGAGCGTCATATTTCCTGTTTTTGCGAGAGACTAACGACGCTGCTAGAAGACATACCTTTTGTCAATTTACGAGAGGTATTCTATCAACATGACGTTGACCCTGCGCATTTCACATGGAGTGTTGGACAGCATCTTGATGGTTAGTATGGAGAGCCCTGGATCGGTCGCGATGGACCTGTCCAGTGGCCTCCTAGATCACCTGACTTGACTTTTTTTGTGGGGACGTATTAATCGTTAGTGTATTTTAACGCGACAAGTGCCGAAAACCTAAATATTAGGATAGTGCCCGCCTTCCAAAAAGTGAAAAGTGACACTAGTGTTTTAAGTAAACTAAGACAACAATTATGCAAACGAGCAATAAATGCACTGAACAAGGTGGTGGACATTTTGAAAATGTTTTGAAGAGAGGTCGCCGTATAAGTGCAAATTAAACTGTAGACTCAAGACAGCAGTAGACTGTAAGTACTAAATTACGTACTGTCAATTATGGCATCTTTGCCACATTTTTATACAAAAGTTGATGTTTCTTGAAAAATACCTTGTGAAACCTACATGTTACATAATTAAAAAAAAAAACTTTTATTAATGCTCCAATTCTTTAGTATATTATCACATTATAGTAATTTTTTGAATATTAAAAACGAAAAATAATAAAATAGGAAAAGATACCCAAAAATTGGTATGATTACCAACTGCTATTACTCCACAAATAAATGTTTAGAGGCTTAAAATGGATAAAGACGATACTCCTAATATAAATTATTCTTACTAAATTTCCATAGTTGTAGTGGATTCAACTAAGAATAGTCACACTAAACTTTAGGTAAAGTTGGTACTGGATAATGAGAAAAAATCATAGTAATGCAATTTCATGCTTAGGGATGTCACTGTCATAATGAAAACTGGAGACTTTATTGTAATAAGTTTATTTATTTATTTAATCTTTTTAAAATTAAATGAACTACATTTTAACCGGCAAAAGCATTGATTTTGCAGTGTGTCTCTTACTTCTGATAGAAGTGTCACCCCTTTGTATGGTTATAATAATATACTTTCAACTTCGCGTACTAAAATAAAAAAGGCGCTCTCTTATCTTTTCTTAGCTCGTCCGATCGCGTGCTTTGAATATTAATGAGTAGAACTATGCGCGTACGCATTGGTCGGGCGCTTTAAATAAGACGCCTCGCACCGCTCTCATCAGTCTCCTTTCAACAGTAGCCTGAAGACAAGCCTAGTTTTTATCGTAGTGATTGTGCGCGTTATAGAACATTTGGTGAGTAACAAATAAATTATTTTTCGAGCATAGGCTTTCGTTCCCTCATCAAGTGATATTTCCAGCAAGATCAGTAGGCTAGATTCGTAGTTAGTTCGTGCCACAGCAGGCAGTCCACCCGACTAGCAGACTTATTTATTGCCGTCTTCACGAGCGATCACTCTGCCGGTTTACAAAAACCCGGTAAGAAATTAGCATATCATCGTTCGTTTCTCTTCAAACTTTTACATGAATACCGCCATTTTTTTAATATCCTAATCTTACACGTTTATTTTCTCAATTCGTTTATTAAATTCTTCCTTCAGCTCAATTAACTTTTATATGTATCCTATTTAGCTTACGAATTTAAAACGCGGGCGACCTTCAGTCGGCCTTGGGTTCAGATTGCTCTGATTAATTTTCATTTCACTTACACTAAAAACTGGAACGTCAATGAAAGTCGGTAGTGAGCGACAGACTGGTTTATTTAAAAAACTATATTTACCCACCGCCTTACAATATTGACCAATCGTTACATCTCTCCCCGCTAAGCTGACAAATACAACAACTATTAGGTAATATAATTTGTATTAGAGATATTTTTCTTATTTGCTCGTTTGAATGCACGCAGTGCACGAGCAGACGCATCTGGCGGTGGTGATACGGGTACAACCGGACTGGACTGTTTGCATTTTTGCGGTGATGGTGTTTTGGCTTGAGCATTCGGTGCAAGCCCTATCTTTAGCGCTTCACATTGCATCTCGTTTTCACCGCCAGACAGGTCCTCATAAACGTCAACTTCAGCTGCGTTATTAGCTTCCGGGTTTTCGTTTTCTTCAACCACGGATCTGCTACTCATCCTGGATAATGAGTATCTATCCATAATTTGATCGGCATGCCTACGCCACTCTACCCCGTTACCTACACTAACTCGGTACGAGACTGGGCCCGTTTTCTTTACGACGGTGGCTTCGGCCCACTTATCCCCCCTCGCTGTGTAGTCCCGGGCTAGTACCGCGTCACCCACCCGGAAGTGTCTATTGGCACCGGTAGCGCGTGCTACTTGATGCTCTTGCTTGGCGCGTACCGCGGCCGCTCGGTCCGGCCGCAACGCATCAAGCCGGCTACGTAGTCGCCGTCCCTGTAATGCCATTGCTGGTGACACTCCCGTAGTCGCGTGTTCACAGTTCCGGTATTGGAAAAGGAATTTACATGGCGATGTTAACATCGTCATTTTCATAAATTGCCCTTTTTATGGCCTTTTTTACAGTTTTAACTGCATTTTCAGCTGCACCGTTACCCTGAGGCCTGTACGGAGCCGAAGTTGTATGTTTAATACAATTATTATTTAAATATAATTTAAATTCCTGAGATAAAAAAGGTGGACCGTTATCTGTCACCAATTGCGATGGTAGTCCATAACGCGCAAAAATATTCCATAACACTTTAATTGTTGCGCAAGCGTTTGTACTCCTCATGGGTACCGCTTCAATTCATTTTGAGTGCGCGTCTACTAAAATAAAATATCGCATGCCTCCGCAATCCGCAAAGTCTGCATGCACACGCTGCCACGGATGCAGCGGGAACTCCCACGGGTGTAGCTGCACTCGTGGCGGCGCGTCACGCACACTGCAGCACGCGGCACATGACTTGCACAACTCTTCGATGTCTCGATCTAAAGATGCCCAATAAATATAATTCCGCGATAAACTTTTCATTTTGTTAACGCCTAAATGACCTTCATTAATTTCTTTTAAAATTTGTTTTTGTAGAACGCCAGGAATGACTATTCTGTATTTATACAGAAGACATTCCTGGTCGAGTACAAAATCATTTTGTCTATTAAAATAGGGTTTCTCCGCGTCGCAACTAGGGACAGACGGCCAACCAAACAGAACGTAACCTTTTATTTTACATAACAACGCATCGTTTTCTGTTTCTTTGGAAACGTCTTTGAAATTGACTGGCAAACTATCCTTAATTAGATTTACATAACCTATTGTCTCTGCGGAGCCACCTTCCTGAGGCAACGGTAGTCGCAATAAAGCATCGGCTGGGCCGTTATCCCCGATCGAACGAACTCTATAGCGAAATCATATGCGGCCAGGCGTGCCGCCCATCTCTGCAATCGGCTTGCTGCCGTCTGTGGGATTCCTCTTTTATTTCCCAAAATATGTGTCAACGGCTGGTGGTCAGTACGTAAAGTGAAACGCCTTCCGAACAAGTATTGATGATGTTTAGTGACACCGAACAAGATTGCAAGTGCCTCCTTATCTAGCTGGCTGTAATTACGCTCTGTGGCATTGAGTGTGCGCGACACACAACTGACCGGGCGTTCGCTACCGTCCGGGTAGCGGTGTGCCAGCACCGCACCCAGTCCGTACGCGCTACTGTCCACTGAGAGTATTAACTCGCGTCCCTCTTCGTAATGTGCCAACACCCGTTCGCTCAGAAGAGATTGCTTCGCTTTTATAAAAACCCGTTCACACTCGGAGCCCCATTTCCAGTTGACATCTTTTGTTAACAGGTTATGCAAGGGTTTTAATAGCGTGCTCAGATTGGGTATAAACCGCCCGTAATAATTTAGCATTCCTAAAAAACTTAAGTTGAGATACGTTTTGAGGTCTAGGTACACTAGAAATAGCCTCCATTTTATCTGGATCTGGTCGCAAGCCATCCTTATTAATAATAAAGCCGAGATATTTTACACTGTTTTGTAGAAATCGACATTTACTTAACTTTACAGTAAGTCCCATTTCACGCAACCTTTCGAGTACGGTTCTTAAATTTTTTTATGAATAAGCCTATTTAGTCCAGTTACACAAATGTCATCTAAAAAAAACGACACACCCTGGCACTCCACGCAGCGTTTCTTCCATCATTTTCTGGAATTTTTCGGGTATACATGATAAGCCATATGGAGTACGTCGATACGCAAACGTACCCATGTGAGTAGTAATGGCAGGACATGGTTGAGACTCAATCGATAAAATGCACTGTTCGTACGCGTGTGATAAGTCGATTTTGGTAAAGTTCTCACCTCCACTTAGGTTGGCGAACAACTCATCAATACGAGGTAACGGGTAATAGTCCCTTTTTAATTTAGGATTAATTGTGATTTTGTAATCACCGCAAATACGTATATCCCCGTTTTTTTTTACAACTGGTACTATTGGGGTTCCGTAATCTGAATAATCCACGCGATAGATCGAGCCGTCCGCCTCGAGACGCGACAGTTCGCGCTCGACGCGTGCGCGTAGTGACAGTGGTATCGGTCTCGCTCGCACATAAACCGGTTCGTTAACAGAGCGCTTGCATGTACCCAGTTTATTACAGAACACTTCTGGAAATTCATTACATAATTGGTTAACGAATTCATCATCCGAGATTTCATTGAGGCTTATTCTGGTAATTTTTAACGCGCGCATCCATTCCCGACCTAATATGGGCCGCGCTCCATCCTTAATTATGTAGTGTGGTAAGGATTTTACCCTGACATCGCCTAAGAAAACGTCTACCTCAATGTAACCTAGTGAATCAATCCGTGAACCTGAGTAGGAACGTAGCATTACATTATCGGTTTTAATATTTTTATAGGAAAACAAATGTCTGTACACATCATCACTTATCGCTGAGATACGGCTACCAGTGTCTACTTCACATTCGATACAGTTACCATCAATAAATACTTTTACAATAAACGGTTTGTTACCTTTAGCTGCTAATTCAATGTTGAACATACCATCGTCCGATTCCTCACTAATATAATTATGTTGGCCGCCACTATTGCGCCCTTGTTTACACATCACTCTCAAGTGACCCTTTTGGCCACACACATCGAAATTGTAATTTTTGAATTTACACTTTTCCGCCATATGAGCCTTGCCGCAACGCTAACAAGCTCGAGTGCGCGTGCCCGCAACTCCCGTACCGCCGCCTGCACCGGACGCTCGCTGTGGCTGCGCGCGCGAGCCGTCTCGCCCGCCGCGCGCGTAATGCAGGCCTTCGCCCGCCTCGCCACCCGTCATCCCCGATGAGTCCGCCGCCGTCGACGCTGTTGACCCGCTCACCTGAGCATGCTTCTCTGCTGCTTCCAGAGCCAGCGCTAGCTCGACCGCCTCTTTGTATTTAATGTTTTTCTCTGCAAAGATTCTCGACCTCATTAAGTCGTTTGCCAGACCCGAAACGAATTGGTCGCGCAAATTTTCTTCGAGAGTTGAACACGACTTGCACTTGCCGAAGTTACACGTAGCTGCGAGATGTTTTAACACTTGTAGGTACTCTGTGAGAGATTCGCCGGCACCTTGGCGACGTAACCTGAATATGTGCCGTTCGGCTATTTCCGAACGTTGAGGTTCCAAGTGTTCAGTCACTAATTTCACTAGTTCGTCATACGTTCTACTCTCTGGAAAATCAGGCGAACATAGATCACACATTAACGCGTATGTTTCTTCTCCGACGACGGTTATTAACATAGGTACCTTCAATGCGTCACTGATCTCATTTAACACAATATATTGATTTACGCGACGAATATAGGCCGGCCACTGTTTAGAATTTAAACAGAAGGGTTCTATTTTACCGATAGGCATTTTCTTAATAGATTTGCACGATTTACAACCGATAAAAATAAATAATTCGTCCTTGTCGCCAGTGGAACGTCAATGAAAGTCGGTAGTGAGCGACAGACTGGTTTATTTAAAAAAACTATATTTACCCACCACCTTACAATATTGACCAATCGTTACAAAAACTTCCTTCGAGTAATAGAACGAGATTGTACGTGAAAATAAACCAGTGTAATAGCTTCTAATAGATTATTACATGATGCGTTCCAGGTCATTCGGGGATTTTTTTTTTGGACATAATTACTGCCGCCGAGTGCTGATAGCTCCGCCGCCTTCGCTTTCAGCCGGCGCTGGGGAGCCGTGCACCAACGGAGCCGCTTCGCGTACTATCCAGTTAAGAATTGTCTTCCTTCTTACGACAGATTTTACGTTATTTTATCTTTAGTGTTAACCACCTTACTAAATCTATCCACGAACTATCGCTTGCCGTGATATCCCACTATCACCATATAAACTATTCTCTGAGATACGTATATACCAAATTTCTTTCCTTTTTCTAACCTGTTTGCAACTAAGACAATGTTGCTGACGTCTAGATTTTAAGTATATCTTACCTCTTCTAATAGTATATCTTACCTCTTCTAATAGTATATCTTACCTCTTCTAATAGTATATCTTACCTCTTCACTTTTCTTGAATAAATAATTTTTTTTAACTTCGCCCCAGTAATTTTCTGTCGTTGCACCCCTAGGGCTAAAGTGTAACAAAGTGGATTAGGTGTTCGCTTTTCTTTGAGGTAATTTAATAGGATTTCATCAACATTGTGATTAATTTCTTCAACAAAATCTGGTAGTCGCTTAAGACCTTCCATACAAGTCTTCTCACACACATAAATGTTGTGTGGGGGGACCGCTTCAGGGCATAGCCTTCTTGCGGTGGCGTTCTTCGCCGCCCGTAACAACGGGAGTGTCTTATATAAAGATCGCGCGTATTTATACGCGCGACCTGTTGAACTCTATCCTTTTCCCGCGCCTCTCAGTCTGGCGTGGGTGCACGGACGAGTTGGCGCGCATGAGGCTTCCAAATTTTTCTTTTGCATCGCTGATACAAGTTTTCCGTTTCGTCTGGAGATCTGGTGTGAAGCGGCGCTATGTTTCGGAGGTGAACATGCGCCGACATGTCTACTCTTCAGAACATGTTTGTTGTAAGGCTGCTTACAAATTCGTCCAGGCTTTCTATCCGCAGATCGCGGTGAATGGTCGAGTTCCTCACGAAGCGTGGGGCCCCTACTATCATTCTGAGCGTCTGATTCTGCTGGATTCGTAATCGGCGCTTCAAATATTCTGATGCGCAACCGAACCATGCAGGGGCAGCGTACGTGAGGCGCGATCTCACGTAGGTCTTATATAGACCTAGTCTTGTGCGGAGCGGCAGTTTCGAGTCGAGCACTGGACGTAGCACTCTCCTAGCGAAGCCAGCTTTCGCTACTACGCTCTCTGTATGCTTCCTGAAGGTTAGTCCTCTGTCTATCTTCACTCCCAAGTATGTTACCTCGCTCCTTCATGGCAAGGGCCTTCCCTGGAGTGTCAGGGGCGGTATATATTTATTAGATCGTCCAATCAAGAACGCATGCGTCTTATCTACGTTAACGGTCAGCCGCCACTTTGCTAACCATTCTGGTAAGGCGCTGAGCGATAGTTGCAATAAAAGTGCGGCCCTCTTCCTGTTGATAGATGAAGTCCATCCAGTACGCAGTGTCGTCAGCAAAGAGGGCAAGCTCTGCTTCGCCGACCACTGGTATATAATTGGTGTAGAGAGCGTAGAGTAGTGGAGACAGACAGCTGCCCTGTGGAACTCCCGCCTTCACCAAGACCTCTCTTGATAGGTGTGTTTCGACCCGAACACGTACCCGACGATCTTCCAAAAATGATTTAATCACCTTGAACAACTGTTTAGTAGTCGTTGTGGCCGTCGTCAACTTAAACAGGAGGCCTTCGTGCCACACCCTCTCGAAAGCTTTCTCTATGTCCAGAAACACAGCAGCGACATGCTTCTTGCGGTTGTACTGTTCGACTAAGGTGTGGATAGCACGGGTGAGCTGTAGTGTAGTTGAGAGTGGCCTTCTCAGAAACCGAATTGTTCAGGTTTGAGCGTTACGTGTACTTTGAGAGCTTGCAGTACAAGGCGCTCGAAAACCTTTGACATCGTGTTCAGTAGAGTGATTGGGCGATAGCTGTCTGGCTGTCCGAGGTTTTTCCCTGGCTTAGGTATCATGATAACATGCCCTTCCTTCCACGAGCTTGGGAAGTGCCCTGTGCGCAGTATACCGTTAAACAGTCGCGTGATTGCGGCGACAGTTTTGAGTGGAAGGCTACGCAATACGGAGCCCATTATACGGTCCGCGCCCGGAGCTTTCCGTGGCCTCAGTTTCTCAATCGCGCGCCGCACCTTTGCGAGCTGACGAAAAGGATTTCTTCGGCGCTGCTGGCGTCTTGGAGGTAGGCTTCCAAGTGTCTGGCTACGTCGGCTAGGTGAGTATGATCGCTAGCCGGATTTGGAAGGCACTGGCTCTCCAGGTGGGCTGCAAATATTTCGGCTCTATCCGAGGCGAGAAATCTAGGTTTATTATCATCCCCCTTCAACGGGTAAGCCTTCCTTGGCGCTTGTGATAACGCTCGGCTCAGGCGATGTACTGAGGGCATGTTATCGCCTATGTCCATGATATGGTTATCCCAATTCTCGGCTGCATGGTCGTCTAGTGGGACCTTAACGCGCGTTATGAGCGAGTTGGGTTTTCAAACTCGGGCAACAGGTATTCTGCCATTGATATCGGAGTGCTCTGTTTTGCCGTATTAGTGCCTTGATCCAGCGGGGGAGGGGCCAGTGTCTACCTCCCGTTGGAACAGTGTGGGAATTGCTCTCTACTGCACTCTGGATCGTCTTGGTAAGGTCCTCCGTCAGTCGCTCCACCTCATCCCGAGTGGACACTGGTCTCGAGGGGGTTGTTGCCTGCAATTCCTCCTTGAGTTTGTTCCAGTCGACTTTCTGTCGCGCTGCCGGGAAGCCAATCCGGACTGGTGTACATTGAAACTCAAGTAGGACCGGCCTGTGGTCGGACGGTAGGTCTGTTAGGACCGTCTGCGTCGGTTGGTAAGTTATTCCCTATGTGAACACTATGTCCAAGACGTCTTAAGACGTTGCCGAATGGTGCGTAGGTTGTTCCGGTCCAACGATCTCGTAGCCTTTGAGCATGGAGTGGGCGTGCATGCGTCTGCCGAGTGCAGTTGTAACGCTCGCATTCCATGCCGTGTTCTTAATGTTGAAATCGCCCGCGAGGACGGTCGGCATAACATTTTGGTACAGCAGGCTTTCAATGTCGCCTTCGATGGTCCTTGTATGGTGTTCCGGCGGTCTATAAATGGCATAGATTCTAGTATTTATGCCGGCGATGTTCACCAGGACCCCAAGTGCGTAGAGCGACTGGAA
Source organism: Saturnia japonica (assembly GCA_033032175.1). Lineage (NCBI taxonomy): Eukaryota > Metazoa > Arthropoda > Insecta > Lepidoptera > Saturniidae > Saturnia > Saturnia japonica. The sequence goes on from CM065329.1 coordinate 9,601,709, forward strand.
CTCCATGTATGGGATAGCCTGGTGGACAATGTTCCTCTTCACGAGCACCGCTAACCCCCGATAGTGGTAGCCCTCTTCGGTCAACTCGCATTTGATGTACGTGTGGTATTCTGGAACCTTGTAGTCGTCTTGCTGCTTCAGGAAGGTTTCGGAGATTAGCATAATGTCCACATCTTGGTCCTGTACAAAATGTGACAACAGCTTTTTCTTATTGAGAGATTGGGCGTTCCAATGTACCACTCTGAAGGACGTATTAACCATCGTGTTGGGTTACATTGGTTGGGGCCCTCAGAGCGGCTTCCTGCCTCCCCGCGCCCCCGCCTGCATGCATAGCGAGGATTGCCTCCCAGAAAACGTCCAAGGCTTGTTTAGCCGCGCCAATCTGCGGCGCGAGCTGTGGTTGATGCCGTTGATGCGATGTGGATGCCGTCGTCCTTGTCGCGGCTTGAGCCGCACCGGCTTGCTTCTTGCTGCCCCGCCGACCTTTAGGTCGTGTCCGGACTGCGCTCCCTCGCTTCACGGGATCATTGGCCGGCGCCATGAGCGAGCCGCCGGCTGATTCTTCCACGGTATTATTATTAATCTACTAATTTTCATAATCGAATAATGTTACTAATTATTAGTAAAATTAATTCTTGTTCAGTAGTAAATCATAATTACATCAAAATAAGTTCTATCTATTTTATCTGGTACTTGGTACAGGGCATTAAAACCTGGTACGTGTACCAGAATACTCGTACGTCTACCATTCCTGCAGAGTGCATTCCCGCGCCGGGACAGACGACGGTGTTATCATGTTTTAAAAATTTGTTAAATTTTAAGGAAACTAAAACTAAATATGTTAATTTTAAATTGCAATAACATTTTTATTTTCATAATAAATAAAATTGTATTATCTTTTTTGGTAATGTCATTGGGATACCTGTATTATACATATTGTTGTATTGTACATATTGTAAATCAAAACCACTTAACGAATTCGGCTGAAATTCACAAATAATTGCTATTATGTAAGCATCCGCTAAAAATAGATTTTTGAAAATTCAACTCCTAAAGGGATGCTACGTGGTCAAAAAATTTTTATGGTTTTTTTTTAAAACGGGTGGAACTGTGGGACAAAGCTAGTTTAATTATAAAACAAATTAAAGGTGTTAAAAAACTTTCAGAAGCTTCGATTAAAACGCTCCTGAACAAAGTTATTTTCATATAAAATGTCTAAGACGTCATTAGTTTTTTATGAAAAACGAAGCGACAACCCTAGGTGTAGGTAAAGTTAGCAATTCCACAATAGTAGTACCTTTACCAAAACAAGAGTAACATTACCTAACACAATTTTAACTAAAGTACCATTTGTAATGCAATAAAGCCATAACCAATATGTTTCTACCTATTTTGTTCACAGTACTTATGAAAGTTACTTACCAACCAGTTGTGATTTCAGTTTTAAACATGAAAGTTCGGTAAAAAAAGCAGTTGCGCCCATTTGCCACAAATTACTATGAATGACAATATTAGCGGTGAGCGATTATGAGATATACTAATGTAATCTTTCGATTATGAAGATATCTTGAGATATTTCGATTATAGATATTAGAAATTACTAATATTATTTGATTATGAGTAATTATTCATAATCGAAGTACCATTAGTAATTAGTAATGGTAGGTTAGTAATTTGATAAAATGAGTAATTATTACGACTGAATGACGTTTTTTATGTATTTGTTGTGTCCTTAGTTTACGACTGTGCGACCTTTTTTGTTGTTGATGTGAAACATGTATAGGTGAGGGGTAAACCGGATTGTAGGCGTGGCGATATAAGCCGTGGCGACGCATCGCGTCGCTATATGATGGAATATATGTTGTGTGATTCGATAGTTGTTTTAAATTTGAAAGTAATATGGCATGTGCACGGTTGCACTCACCTTGGGCTGTCGCAAGTCGGGTTTTATGTACTGGGACGTGGCCTCGCTCCAGAGATGGTTTTTTTCACACAAGACACAATTTTATAATAGTTTTTTAGTGTTTTGGAATATTTGCGTTCGCAAGCGATTCAGTTGTCGCAACGGCTTCTCAACGACTCGCAGATGGCGCTAAGCGCGTCACATACCCGGGTCAGCCCGTGTTGCCATTTATGAAAACCCAACATATGTGGTATACGTAGTAACACTGTATACGCGAGGGAAATCCTGATTGTTGGTGTGGCGACGCATCGCCACGCTATATGTTCATTAATTTTTAGTGTTCAAAGTTTCTTTCTTTTATTCACTAAGATGTTTCACATCTATCAGGCGTCCGGTGATGGTCAATTATTTTTGTAGATAATACGAATGCGCCGACTTTTTTTTGGCTTTCCACTCTCGCCCGCCTCCGGGTATGACATCAAACGCTCTATTTGAATGATCATTCATATTCGTAATTCGATTATGAATTATCACTCATAGTTGAAATATCTCGTATATGTAAATCATTTATAACCGCCCACCTCTAGACAATATGTTTTTTTTATCAGTGCTACCAATATTAAAATTTTATAGTGATGCCAATAACTTTTTTTAATATTACAAAAATAAGTACAGCTATAGAGTAAATAGTAATCTTTAAACTCCTAATTGGGTTATCGAAGGAGTGTTATGGTAAAGTTAATCAGGATAGATTATTTCCTACTGGAAAGATGCCATAATTGAGGTACTTTATTCTTTAAAAAGCAATATTCACATCTTTCAAACACGCCGCCTTTATTTAATTTATCTATTAAACATAAACAACTCAATATTCGGTAATTATGCACGATTCTCATTTCGTTTGTCGGAACTTCTCGATGCCGCGCCGCGTCAATTGCGTCGCGGACTCGCATGATCTCGTCTCTGTTGACTGCGTATTGCATATTGTTTGCTTAGATTTGTAATATGACCATACTATTCGTCCACAATGAGTATAACCAATTTCACAAATAAAAAAATATTAAAACACATATAAGTAAATTTGTTGTTTCGGTAATATGATTATAACTGATTATTATAATTGATTTGTTTGAGGGTGTGCGTTATTCCTGTTACATGTTCTATATATATATATATATATATATATATATTCATGTTCGCGACATTTTAAACTAGTAGACTAATATAACACAGTTGTGTAAATCGTATGTCATGTTTGTGTAGTAAATAGATATTAAATGATATATAGATAGTTGCAAATAATATATTGGATAGTTAGTGTTTATAAATTATATTCTTGTTACCATATAATGTATTAGATAATAGTTATTCTTGTGTAGCGTATAGTAAATTTGTATTATAATATCGATAAGGATATTCAGAATAGTTTAACTAGTGTATTCCAGACATAGTAATAAGATAAAATACATAAAAATAACATTAAATCGTTTGAAATCATGTAACTTGTAATCTTAGTTGTAAGTTTAAGTAAAATATAATTAGTTGTAATCTGTACATATATATTGACCAATAAAGAGAAAGCGGAGAGTACACGCGCCCTACAGTCTCGCCATCCCGCTCTGATAGTAGTGAGTCCTGCTCTGTCACTGTACCCGGCAACGGTGCACGCAGATAGGCGAACCTTTGTCGTGCTAAGAGTTTTACCCAATCATAGTTGTGAGGTGCAGAGCGGACCCATAGATGCGAAGCGGGGTGGCAAAATTAGTTCAGTTCAAGAAATCACTAGAACAAGCAGCAAGTATTCTCCGCATCTAAATAGCAAACATAGTGTTTCATTCGAACCCTACGGTTAATCTCTAGAAATCAATCAATAATTCAGAAATATCGCATAGTGAATCAGCATAGTTATAGAACAGATGTGAGTCATATTGAAGGTGGCTTACAATATATATGTATACGTCCACACATAGCATAACTGTTCATATTGTACAATGCATTTTCTGATGCTTTAGGCAAACCAATTCAATCAGAATTCTTTGCATTTCTGAGAAATATGTTCCTAACCTTTGTTGGGAGTTTCTTAACAAATTTAGCTGCTTCCAGTATATACATGCATGGCAGAGTCAATAAACGTAGCTTTTTAAACAAGTGCCTATATGACTTCTATGGGGGTATACCATCTGCCCTAATAAATTTTACTGTGCTAATAAGGCTCTCTGTCGCGAAGTATCGCGAATATAAAATAATGTCCGTAGAAAACTCGTGCCGGCGACGGCGACAGACAGACGCCGCGCGATAGAAACAGATGTGTGCACTGCGAGAACGTAGCGCAACACTATATAAACAGTCAGCTACCGGTTTAAAAAAATTACTCTCGTTCGAGGTGTCGGGCTGGCTCTCTAGCGGCAACCCAAGCCTAGGTCCGTTCCTCGGTGTGAAGCCCTTGGGTCAGGCAGCCGCCCGCGCGATACAAGTGACACTATACGTGCAACACTTAGCTACCCACATACAACATTTACACACGTATGAACACACACACGTGCACACCACACAGGTACAGGTTCTGTAAGGGACCTTTTTTTTTCTTTTTTTGCGCTAGTTAGTGTAGAACAACCATTCCGATTACTAAATACACATACGCATGGTCCACTCCTTCCTTCCAGGAGGAGGGGAACGTGCATATGAGTATATGTTAGTTAGTTCGAATTCTATTAGGATTAGGGAATTAGATAGATCGCGACCTTTTCGCATTCGCGACGACCGCCCGAGCCGAGGTTCGGCCACTCTGGCACCCTCGTGCGGGTAGTCACAAACTTTCGCGGCTGAGTGCCCTAAGCACTCGCCCCCCAAGTCCGGTGAAGCTGTAAAAGCCGCAGCGGCTCTGTTTTTGGATAGGGCCCCTAAGGCTAACAGTGTAGTCAGTTCAAAAAAAAAAGTGTCGGGCTGGACGGACCGCGCCGCTCGCTACCACCTGGCGTTCGAGACCTCTTACAACGCGACTGTGGAGCGCAATTCATGCGACGCATAGTATGGTCTGCGTTGTGCGCGCGCCACTTGAAACTCCACTTTCCCCGCCATGGCGCCACAACCACGCGGGAGAAAGTTATAAGGCCCTTCTCAGGGCCAAACCACGATTACTTGCAAGCACTCGGACTCCGCTGAAGACCTCAGCCACGCAAACTGGACTCATCCGCAGCCGTATGTTCTCCGTGGAGAACACTCCGCCCGCTACCTTATCACAGGCTCCTTCGTCGCATTCGGACGCGCGAGTGCTGCCGTCCGCCGGCACGGTGACTCCGAGAGCACTGTACAAGCGTGACCCTACCATGCTCGCCCAGCTGCTCGGCACAAAGGTACTGTGTTTACGCGTTCAGGAGGCAGAAATTGAAGGATCGAAACCGAACCAAGATGACGCCACAGCATTACAGTTCGGTGCACACGAAGTTTTATCTCCCTCACATATCCCAAAAGCCATTCTACACCTGAACCTCGAGCACCACATCTAGATCAGCACGAGCTATTCTTCCAGTATAAGCTAATTTTATTCATTATTAATATCTAGTGATGATTTTTAATAAACCTTAATGGTCAGTTACAATTTAATGTAAAAAATATTACCTTAATAAATATTTTGGTATTTAGTGAAATTTGCTCCTTTTCTACAATAATAGCAATAATTCACTATTTATATAAGATATAATAATGAATTATACCATTATGAAATCTACTCAAACCCGTCATTATTTTAAAGTTATTGGTCACTCATGTTTTGATACATTTTTTTTTATACCCAAGATGCTTAAACTTTGTAAAAAAATATTTTAGCAAATTTTTCACTGAAAAATTAATACAAGTTTTTTTTTTTTTTAATATTACCATAGCTAGTCAAACTATTTACTGCTTATCGATTGGCATAGTTAGCGTATAATAATAGAACAACAAAAAACCGATAGAATTCAGTCATTTGTGGTCGCAGTGCACAAGAATGTAAAACAAGGTAAAAATATGTAGTTTTTTATTTAAAAAAAATCATATCTTAGGTACTACCTAGGATATATTTTGTTTCGCATTTTTTTCTGAACGGCCGTAAGTTCTGCTATAAGCCATTTCAAGGTTATCCATTTATTACCGGACTCCCTGTATAAAAGATACGTATTGAACTGCAAGTCGACTTACGAGAAGTATTTCTTTGTTTTGAAATTGAATTTATCGCCATGAAAAGACAATACGATATGTGCGTAGTGGAAGGAGGCCCCTTTATTTTCAAAGGGACTGACTGAAACAACAGAAGATGACACTGCTTTTCGTAAGTACATTTTATTAAAACTTGGTTAAAATTTTCAAATCTTTCAACATGAGAAATATTTATGTTGAAAGTATGGGAAAAACTATACAAAATTTTTTTTTACATCGTAAATGATACTTAAATAAAAACTTAGGTACTTGTTTTGGTTGCTTAAAGAAATTATAATTAGTCAAAATTAAATGATTTTTATTTATTTTAATTGTGCTAATGAGTGGTAGAAAAATAGTCGATTTTCAATTATATTTTGGTAGATTTGGTTGATATAGCTGAAATTTTTGGTAGAAGCCCAAAAAAAAAAACTAGTCACACTGCTGTGAAGTTCTTTGTAATAGCTTGGTCTATGGATTTATCTCTGGTCTATGGTAATAGCTCTAGCAGTGTTGCCCACCCCAAAAAACTAAAAAACAACAGCTGACCAATAAAAAAAAAACAGGAGAAAACAGTAGGTAAAGTAAAAAAAAGATTGTGTGGTTTTACGAAACCACGGTAAAAGTGAAACTCTTTTTCACATTATAGACATTAACTAAAAAAATTTTGGAATAATATTCCATTAATTATTGGCCTTGGCTGCTCTGGCGAGCGCCTTTCACTTTATCCCTACTCCGCGGCCTATCGTCACGCGACATGCAACACACAGACCAAAAAGTTTGAGACGATCTATTAAAAGTTTCACTTTAAAAAGCCGTCCTTTTAACGACAAAGACCGCCAAGCATTAAAATGTCTGAAGATGCTATATCCCAAAGCAACTCCCCTCGATCGAATCTTACATGAAATACCTCTCACGATCTTATATCGACACAGCGTCGAATCACGCGAATCCGTTGATCAAAGCCGCCGCGATTTACATCCAGTCCCAAACGCCACCCGCTTACAGCGCAGACCGCGTAACATCTTCACCGATCCCGAAGACGAAATCGAGAAATAAATAGCGTACTACTCAACCGTCTCTCTAAACGGAGCGTGTTCGTGTCCACGCCCGCGTAATCACCGTTCCCTCCGCAGGGGACAGGCGGCTAATTACGCTCCAGCACACCCACCGCCGCGACCTTCCTCTAACGCGGCAACTCAAGCCTAGGTCCGTTACTCGGGGTGAAGCCCTTGAGTCTGGCAGCCACCCGCGCGATACAAATGACACTTTACGCGCAACACTTAATTACTCACATACAAACGTCACACACGATATGTACATAGGTGCACACCTCACAGGTACACAGGTTCTGTAAAGAACCTTTTTTTCTTTTTGCACTAGTTAGTGTAGAACATATTTCAGATTACTAAATACACTTACTGTTGGGTACGCGTCACTTCCCCTCTGCGTGAGGGAGGGGGGTGTGTGACGCTTCCCCGGTTTGGACGGGCGTTTTTTGTTATGCCGGATGCCCGTCTCGTAGACGCCGTACGGATGCCAGTGGGACGCGATGTTAGTGAGGGGGTCCGGGGGGTGCAATAATGACGACCGCTTGAGGTGCCGGGTCTTCAATGAAACTCGAACTCTTCAATGTACAGCTCGCAGAACGACCAAAGCTTCTTCTTGTTGTTCTTGTAGTTACTTGTACTCGTTGAATTGCGCCGTGCCCCATACGGCGCCTCTTCGAGCAAGTAGTTCGGAGAGTGACCGTAAAGAGAGCCCCGCTTTAATTCGTGTTTTTATTTTAGTTTTCACTTTGGTCGCCCTGTTAATCACTCTATATTTCTGTTGGCGACAGAACTGTTATTTTTGTGTCTTGTGTTAAGTTATTATGTCATATTATTGTGTTTATGTGTTATGATAAAATAGATTGATATGGATAATATTATAGTAAAATGGGCGTGCGTCTGCCCGTTACAAATGTGCTACGTCAACCAATACAGAGCGGGACCGCGCACCGAGGGCGCGAACGCGACGGAAACGATTCCCTCGTACTCTGTATAACCGACGGCGGATAACACGCTACGGTAACCAGCTGTCTGGAAACCAGTGCGTGCGAGCCCCTCTCACTACGTGCGACCGACCCTGCTCACACCCGAAACTATATTATATACATTGTGTATACATGTTATATATCGAAATATTCCTTGCGGTATTACCTATCCATTAAACATTCTATATACATTAAATAAATATTCCGTACATAAGCCAAAAAATGCAATTTACAGGCGGCATCACCGCTTTTCGTTCGTAAAGTTACTGTAACATTGGATATTCCTACCGCATTGACTTATTCTATGCATTTACCTATTCTATAATAATTCTATTTCCATATATGTAACACACAATACATAAGCATTTATATACAACTTAAAACATAACATGCAACTTATCAATGTAGCGTAGCGCTAACATTTCTCTATAATTTATCTATATCAATCTATTCTATCATCATGACACTTAGTACATAACACATAAACACAATAATATAACATAATAACCTAACACAAGACACGAAAATAACAGTTCTGTCGCCAACACATACACATGTTCCTTCCTTCCTCCCAGGAGGAAGGAACATGTATATGTGTATATGTTAGTTTAGTCGATTCTACGGATAGGGAATTAGACAGTTCGCGACCTCATTGCAATCGCCGCAACAGCCAAAGCCGAGGTCCGTCCACTTTAGCACCCTTGCGCGCTGGTTGCCCTCGCTTGCGCAGCTGAGTGCCTTAAGCGCTCGCCCCTAAGCCTGGTAAAGTTGTAAAAGTCACATTGGCTCTGTTTTCGGATAGAGCCCCCATGGTTAACAGCAAGTCAGACATAAAAAAATAGCATTAGAACAGTTCATGTATAAAAACGACAGTTTGGGTACAACATCGCAAGAAAAAATCTACGAGCAAGCAACGAACAAGCTACTAATGTAAAACGAACATAATATATATTTATTAATATAAATATTTTGTTTCAATCATAATAGCCACATTACAAACCTACGCAAAAAATATGCAATACGCAGTCAACAGAAGCACACGTGAGACGGGATCAGGCAATAATCTGTTTTCACGGAGTATGTTTATTATGTTACATGTTGCATACATCATTTATAAATAAATATATTATTATTACGAATTCAATGGGCACTTTTTTAACTGCCCACCATACTCAATTTGCCGCCCCTAATTTAAGCTTCTCTGGACTACATCGGGCCTTGAATTGAACTGTGTCGTTATTTCTATCTTTTATTTTGCCATCATGCTGTCGCTTCATATGTCCACATAAGTTTATCGGTGTACGAAACTGTTTCCCGCACCAACAATCAAATACTTTACCATAATCATAATGCACATTTTTTATATGCTTTGATAAATAGTCTTTGTTTATGAAATTTTTATGGCAAGTGTCACATTGAAATTTGTCTCTATTTGTATCGTTCATTTTGCCATCATGCTGCCGCCTCATATGTATACGTAAGAGTGTCGGTGTACGGAACTGTTTCCCGCACCAACAATCAAACATTCTCCCGTAATCATAATGCATACCCTTTAAATGTCTTGTTAAATTCGCCTTTGCATTAAACACCGCCTTGCAGAATTCACATTTGTACACTTCATTTTTAGCACCACATAGTGTTCTCTTGTGGCTTTCCAACAGTTTTGGTGTACGGAACTGTTTCCCGCACCAACAATCAAATACTTTACCATAATCATAATGCACATTTTTTATATGCTTTGATAAATAGTCTTTGTTTATGAAATTTTTATGGCAAGTGTCACATTGAAATTTGTCTCTATTTGTATCGTTCATTTTGCCATCATGCTGCCGCCTCATATGTATACGTAAGAGTGTTGGTGTACGGAACTGTTTCCCGCACCAACAATCAAACGTTCTCCCGTAATCATAATGCATACCCTTTAAATGTCTTGTTAAATTCGCCTTCGCATTAAACACCGCCTTGCAGAATTCACATTTGTACACTTCATTTTTAGCACCACATGGTGTTCTCTTGTGGTTTCTCAGCTGTTTTGGTGTACTGAACTGTTTCCCGCACCAACAATCAAATACTTTACCATAATCATAATGCATATTTTTTATGTGCTTTGATAAACAGTCTTTGCTTATGAAATTTTTATGGTAAGTGTCACATTGAACTTTGTCTCTATTTGTACTTTTCATTTTGCCATCATGCTGTCGCTTCATATGTCCACATAAGTTTATTGGTGTACGGAACTGTTTCCCGCACCAACAATCAAACGTTCTCCCGTAATCGTAATGAGTTCTCTTTACATGCTCACTTAAAGAACGTTTACTTCTATAAGTACCTTCACATGAGTCACATTTATATTTCATTTCCTTACTTCTTTATCAGTACGACACTGTTCCATATGCTTATACAATAAGGCTTTGTGTTTGTAATCTACATTGCAATATTTACAGTTCATACTGTTTCCAGTTACTTGGTTTGGAGACATTTGTTTGTGTAAAAGCATTTCACTAGGCTTAAGGTTCGGTGCGCTCTTGAAATTCTTTCCGCGTAATTCTTCCTTATGTATTTTCTTGGTGTGAACATCACCGACGTGTGCAAGCATATTATCATGGTTAAAACTTTCGTCACAATATTGGCGCTGGTGTAACTCCATCACTTTACTATTATCATCCGATGTGTTTATTTCAACTTTTATGTGTTCAATATTGTGCCTCAGTAAATTGAAACTGCAAATGTTAAAATATAATAATAATTTATTAAGCACAAACAAATATAAATAAAAATTAAAGATCAAATCGAAATAATAAATGTAATACGCGCAGTCTTACAAAAATCGTGTACCTCTTCAATTTTTTATTTATTTAGTTATAGGATTTTTTATACTGTTTGTGGTGCCTTCGGTAATTGTAGTACCGCAAAATATCGGCACTGTACCTATTGGAAAGCACAGTGCAATCCAACAACAATGGTCACTACCGAGGGATCTACACAGATTCACAGTACAGCAAAGATATTATGACGGGGATAACATGTTTGTTCGTGCTGAGATGTAGGTCACCGTAAGGTGAGGCTCCGGAGCCCAGCGCATTTGGTTCTGTCATGAAAGGGCGAGGAGAAAATTAAGTTGAACAGCTTAACTCCCCGCGATTCTAACGGTAGAACACGGTCAGCGAGGCAATGTTCCTGCGCTGCTGAAGCGGCTCCATGAACCTCGTCTCATCATTCACAATGTGGATAGCCCATCTCTGTAATTCGTCCAGAACATCGAAAAGGTACTTTGCGGATTCATCCTTTGGGAAAGGTGCGAACAGTATTCCATACAATACCGAACTTGAGCCTTGTAAAGCATATATAGTTGTTCGGGCCTGCAAAATCGTTGCAGCCTGTTCAAGATTCCAAGCCTCCGGGATGTAGCCGAGATGACACTCCCGATGTAATCCTTGGAGGAGAAGGTAAGGTGGCTATGAATATCCATACCTAGGATATTGAGGATGTCACGCATTGCTAGCGAGACGTTTTTAAGAGACGTAAGGAGGGAAAATGGCGATTCTTTGAAAGAAAACCGGCACACCTGAAGTTCTTGTCAAACTTTTGGTGTAACATACCATAAATAGCCAGCAAAATATTGTAAAGGTTATTTACGAACGAACGATACGCGTAGGCTTAGCGAAGAGGTGACCGAGCTGAAGGCGGAACTCACCACTCTGCGCTGCCAGACAAAGACTGCTCCTCCAGCACCAGTGTTGAAAGTGCAGTCAGAAAACCTTCACCGGGAGCAGGAAATCGAGATGATGATCCGTATGGACAGGATGGAGCATTCTCTTCGGGTGTATTTCGGTGAGATGATTACCGCCCGCCTGGATGACGGTCTTCACCCTGCAGGGGTGGTTCGTTCATCCTTGCGTCGATCCAGGACACGACTGCAACCGCGGCTCCAGAGGCCGAAGTGTCCCGTCAAGGGCTGGCGAAATACGCAGTTATAGAGGTCTGGGTGCGATACACTTGTCGGTGACCGTAGCAGTAGCTAGGACCCTGGCGGAGGCGGAGGGTGGTCGCCTCTTTGTCAGTTGGAGTGCGGCCCGGTTCCACAAGCTTGCACACAAGCCCATGTGCTAAGCCAAGTGTTAAAAGTGAACGGGTCTCAGCCCTTATGCCCATCAGCAGCCAACAACGTGGCACTCTGCTTACGCTTCGGGAACCCTGGTCACAGGGCACGAGACTGAGGCGCAGAGACACTGCACTGCACCTTTTGCACTGCGGCACATTACATGGGGGGCGTCGGGTAAATGCCGAACCCCCTAAGTAAAGCAAATACACCTTCCGCACCAAAACCACTAAGGCATTCCATCTGTCTTCTCCTCTACCTTGCTTAGTCAAGGGGAGATGGTCTGGGGGGCCGTTTTCCCATAATACTGGTTCAGCTGTCTGGGAAACAGTCAGAGTGGTACCAGACTGTCTCTCTTTTTCGAGACAACTCTGTACTCTTAGGGGATGATGGTTAAGAGGCTGTCGCAGCTCCCCGCTGTTCTGCTTGGCAATCTTAATGCTAATTCACATTAGCCACGAACTCGCAGGTGCGTGGCAGTTGAGGAAAAACCAGTAGAGGCAGTACTCCCTCCTCAACAGAAGTTTAAAGTAAGAAGTCAGCTATTTTATAATAGAAATGAGAAATTAAGGCAACAGTATTCCAGTTACCTCTGTTCTCTATATCTGCTTCCTCAGGAAAAGAATCAACAAATAAACTCATGGTTTTTAGATTTTAAACTAGTACATAATATAGTTTGACAGGTACCAACCCATTTTTGAATGTTCTACAGCACAACTTGCATCCAACCTCTTGAGGATTCATTAGGACATCATAATGATGTAAGCTTGTGGCTCCAGCATTATCAAATAAATATTGATCCTCTTCTGGCTTCTCCATTTTTACTATAAACTGGTAGTTTCCATTCTCATGTTCTTCATTTACAAATAATGACAATTCCTCCTCTGTGTTTTCATGATCTACTTCTTGTTTGTCTATGAGTTCTAAAAACTCCTTATTCTAAAACAAAAATAATAATTTCAACTTTCACTAACTGAACTTGCTACATTATGATGGATAACACAGCATTACTTTATTTCTGGAAATTGGCTTACTTCTCATATTTAGAAGGTCCTGTTTAACTTATTTACTAGTAGATGGTCTGGGTTGATTTTGATTTTTTGATTCATTACGAGATGGAAGGTGATGATCAGAGGTGGGATACAAAAAATATAACTTACTTCAGAAACCATTGTATAATTAATACTGAAATCCTCAGGAATTTCCTTTTTCAATATTTCCATCTCAAAACCTATACTGTCATAATAATTTACATACTTCGGTGACTCCAAGTGCTCAGATGGATTCTGGAATATAATGACTGGCTTGGATTCAACATTTTTACATAAAAAATATGATATTCTTCTAGAATGAAACTACTACAAGGAAAGGCTATTATGATAATATGGACATAATGCATATTATGGTTAGTGTAATTTGTAGCATTATAAAAATTGCTTGTTCGTTGAACTAGATGACATGAATACACTGATATGTATATCAATATTGACAATAAGGCGGAGTCAGTACTTGGTGCAGCACAATTGCACACACACTAATGTATTTTGATTTTCGGCTCGCCCAAATCTACCCATTGGCAATCTATATAATACTACATCATGGTATTCACAGACATTGTATGAGACACATTCACACCTACTAATACTTTGAATAATATAATATACAATACCATATCCTCACTGCAAGGTGATACTTCCTCGTTTATGCACTCTACTGTTTCTTGTTTCAATATAGGCATACACATCCTTAGTTTCCACTGTGCCTCTGGAGCTGTAGTACTCAATGTATCACAGCTGGTGCTGGGTGCTAGATGTTCCTTGCTATTCATAGTTATATTTGTTTCAATCTCGTCTTTCATTATTTGTACAGGTTATTTATGTGAATAAAATTACTTTTAATTTAGTTTATTTTGAGAAAATGTTCGTATTATTTGATTTATTAGTGGACTTTACCTTTTCTTCTAACCCCTTTCTGTTCTACAATTAGAAAGATAATATAATTTGAAATCTCTTTAAATATGTTTATTTAATTTTAATTTGAAATCACTTTAGGTAATTTTATTAAAATTTTAATGTTTCATGATGTTTTTACAACAATTACATGTAGGAATACGGAAAGGAATCGATTTCAAAGAGGTATCGATACTTTGATTGTAATGCTAAATATTTATGGAATCGATACTTCTGTATAGATACTAATCCCTGTATCGATTCTTTTCATTGGTATTGATACTTTACTCAGCTCTACTGCAGCTATTGGAATCCCCAACCAAAAAGTTGACCGTAGAAGTGTTGCCACAAAATAAACACAAACTGGATTAGGAACTTAAATCCTAGATAGAATAATTAATTATATATCTTCTTAGGCGGTGCGCGCCATTTTGAAAAAAAAAGGGATATGTGTACTTCAGTAGTGGCAAAATATTAATTTATATTATAGTAAGACAACCCGTCCCTAGTACTTCTAGACGTCGTGATATACGTCTCCCGTCTAGGTACTATGATTACTCTATGTAGGTTGTATATGCATTGGTTGTTGTTAGTTCTATTCTTGAATTTGACAGAGAATAAAAAAGAAGAGCTCTAGCTAGCGCGTCGTTTGAATGTCTTTTAAAAAATGACTGTCGTGTTTTCTGATTATTTTATGTAATAGCCTAACTTACGAATTTGTAATATATTGTGGTGGTTGAATAAACGTTTCAACGATCTGCCGACTATATTATTTATAAGACTAACCTAGCTTGGCGAAAATATTATGTTTTCGTTGTTAAATTTAAAGCGTAAACAGCTTTTCTCTAGTGTAATTTTCATTATTATTGTATTAAACGTTTTCGATGCCTTGGCCGTAGGTCGTAGGGTAGGTATTTCATAGAATAAGTTGCAACATTCATTGGAAATGTTTGATCCTTTTGTTTCGGAAATTTATAAATTATAATCGCACAGATTGTTACTGTTAGTAGTTTAATTGATATTAAGTTCAGGGAGTGAGACAAATTATTTTATTATGCCGCCTCCACTAAAAAGTGATGTCTGGAAGTCATTTCGGAAGAATGACGACAACAGTGCTTGCTGTAAAATATGTTTCAAAACTGTTAGAATTAGTGGAAACACTTCCAATTTACAAAAGCATTTAAAGGTGAGTAATGGACCTTGTGCATTGGAATATTTTTTTACTTGTTTGAAATAACACAGGAGTCCTGAGTCCACTACGGATGCAAATTAAAATCATTAATATAGATAGATCTTAATAGTGTGGATAGGTAATTGTCGAAAATAATACAAACGAAAGATTTAAAAAATTTAAATATGATCGTAATAGTGACGGGCAATTGTCGAAAACAATTATCGAGTCTCAATACCGATGTTCAGTTCAATTATTTATTTATTTTGGTTTCAGTACCCAAGAAGATGCAGTAAAAAAGAGAACAAGTTCAAATCAAACGACGATTAAAGTTTTTCAACGTAAAGAGCAAAATGCAGATGTAAATACTACAAAAACTGACGAAGATCATTCAATAGTGAAAACTATACCACACAACACACAAACTTGTAAATCGAATGATATTTTATCCACTTCAGTGATGAACGCAGTAATTTCAAATACAACTTCAAACAGTAATATAATTAAATGTTTTCCAAGTACGAGCATGACAAAAACTCAACTCACAATCACTGAAACATTGCAAAGAGCAGCTTCTTATTCTGAGGGAGGTCTGCAATTCGAAATGATTATCAGACATTTGCTGTATTTTATTTGTACAGATCACAGGCCTTTTCATATTCTTAATGGCACAGGGTTTCGTAACTTAATGAAAATGGTAGCTCCTCACATAAAACTCCCTTCGGTAGATACATTAAAACAAAGATTGGATGATATTTACGACGTGGTCGTAGAAAATTATAAAATTAAGTTGAAACAAGCAGATTCTTATGCAATCACGTTTGATATTTGGTCTGAAATGAGATCTAAACGAAGTTTTCTTGGAGTTACTATCCATTATTTAGATATACAACATAACAATCTTAAATCAAAAGTCCTTGCAGCGGAACCACTAAGTACTCGCCATACAGCAGAAAACATTGCAGAACACTTAGAAAAAATTATTAAAAGATTTTACTTGTGAAAGCAAAATATTGTAGCTCCTATTACGGATAGAGGCACTTATGTAATTGTCGCTGTTAACACCTTTTTAGACCCATCAAAACATATACCTTGCTTCGCACATACTATCAACCGTGTTGTTGAAAACATACTTGAAGAAGAACAAGTCACTGGACTTATAACAAAGGTAAGAGAAATCGTAAAACATTTTAAAAATAGTGTAGTTCAAAGCGATTTATTAAGAGAAAACAAGGCGCGAACTACCTGAAATTAATATTAGACGTAAAAACACATTGGAATAGTACTTATGATATGCTAGATAGATACATCAAGCTAAGAAGCACACTGCTTGAAATTTTATTTGAGAATACTCGAGCGCCAGAAGTTCTCACTGTCGCAGAAAACAGCTTAATCCAAAAAATAATTCTGGTACTACAACCATTTCAATATGTAACGAGGGAACTATGCGGCGATAAATACGTACCCATAAGCAAAATTATACCAACTGTAAATTGCTTATGACAATAAATTAATAATATAAATACAAAGAATGACGAAAGTGGCCTAATAGAGAGGTTCAAGGAACGTGCATTGAAAGAGCTAAATAACCGAATTGGCTTAATCGAAACGAATCCTTTATTGGCAGTGTCGACCATCCTGGACCCCAGGTTTAAAAAGTTCGCATTTTAATGATCCTAATGCATTCGCGCGTGCTATTTCTTTAATACGAAGACATGTCAATGATATCTCACTCTCACCCATGCAGCAGTAACCGCGATGACATTCCTCTGACGAAGACGTGTATGATTTTTGGAGCACCCACAAAAAATTGGTACATGAGAAACAAACAAGACGTACTGAGGGAGATAGAGACGAAACTAGTCTCTACTTGGCAAACCCTGTCGCTAGCTTGAAATCAAATCCCCTTGATCTATGGATCGATATGAATAGTGTTTTTCCAACATTGTACAATTTAGCAAGGAAATATTTAATTATTCCTGGGACCTCTGTACCTTCCGAAAGATTGTTCTCCGTTGCTGGAGCTACAGTATCTGAAACGCGCAACCGACTGACTGGTAACCGACTGAAAAAATTATTGTTTATGTCAGACTGTGATGAAAGTGACTGGAAACTGTATAAAAAAAACTTTTTTGCTGTTTTGATCTCATCACCTATATTTTTAATTAATGCACGTATGTTCTAATTATTTTAAATAAATAACCTCAATTTAATAAGTTGTGTTTAATATGTCTTCGAATCATTCACCCAAATAATAGAAATAAAAGTACTCGATACCTTATGGTACTCGATACCTTATGGTATCGATACTTATATTTCTATTCTTTGCTTGGCATCGATACATTTGTTACAATACAAGTAACGAGTATAGTATTGATACTTTTGGTATCGAAATACCGTATCCCTAATTACATGTTCAAAAACTCAAACTTAAGTTCAAACTAAGGATATGAAAAAATAATCGTATTTTTTAAAAATCCTTTAATAAACGATATTTTTTTTTATAAAAATCAATTTTTGAAAACAATTTTTTAATTCAAAAAAATCAATTATTAAAGAATCGATTTTTTTTTTGGATCTAATGTTAAATTTTTTGTGTCAGTAGGTATTCAATCACCCTTCTTACTAACTTGCCAACTAGTCTTCTTTATTGAAAACCATTACTGCCATTATCAAGTGAACATAGTGGTAAACAAGATGGTGGCTCCCTTGTTAGAACTTTCTAGGGAGTTTTTGTGGCACATCAAAATGTATGCTTCCAGTTTATATTTATAATCCATTTCACATGCTCAAGCTATATCACACAAAACGCTTATCAGTATTATATAATATAGGGTCTAAAACCTAAGTTAATGGATCTATACTAGTACTATTAAGCTAAAGAGTTTGTTTGTTTGTTTGGTTGAATGCTCTAATCTCAGGAACTACTTCTTCGAGTAGAAAAAATAATTTTTGTTTGATATCCCAGTGATCGAAGAAGGCCTATAGACTATATAACATCACGCTACGACAAATAGAACAATATGATCAATTAAAAATATTGCAAAACAGGGAAGGATTATTGCTTTTGAGAGCTTCCATTGCGTGCGCTGCGTAAATGCGTAAAGTTACATAACAACCATGTGTGACGGAATTGTTTCTCTTAAAAAGTAAAAAAAAAGTCCGTGATAGCATTTGGCTATCTTTTAAAGTTGACTCAATATAACTTTTTTTAGGGTAATAAAATTTGTTCTAAAATAATGCATTATTTGCGATGGTGTTTCTATATATATGGTGTTTACCTTATTGAAATAAAATATTCATAACAAGTATTTAGTTTCAATAAAATTGTCCAAATTGTCAATAAATATCTTAGGAAATATCACAGTTTTAAAATAAATCCTTAGCAAAGTAATGAAAGTTTCAGCTCCTTTAGAATTGTATTATAGGTGCCTACGACCCAATCTTTCTAATCCTCTCTCTCTCTCTCTCTTTCTCTCATGTGACGCAAACGAAGATGCGTGAGTCAGTTAGTTAAAAATAAAAACCAAATACCAAAACATTTCATTTTAAGATCCCACCAAAAACTTCAATCGCCCATAAGGGCCCATATATCACCCATAAATATCGTTATTTATAATTAAATAATGAGTTGCTTTTTAATTTAGTATTGTATTTTTGTGTTCAAAAGGATTGTAATACAGGTAATGGAAGGCAACACCCGCGTCTTTGAAACTATTTACGCAGTGTATAATAATTTTTAGCTGTGCCCCACGGTTTCTCACGTGTTAATTTTATACGACAATTTTTAATTTTTCTTCCCACAAATACAAATTACATATTGAAATTTTTCATTATCTCCTAAACTATGTGTCCAAATAACATGCAAAAGAGCAAAATTTAACTTCATAAAATTGTCTTTAAGATGAAGTAACTCTTGTTCGTAAGGATTAATATACCACGTGTAAAATAATGATCTTTAATCACTTTTTAATGTTAAACCACTCTTTGTTATATAATAGCTTATTGTGGGTTATGCATAAGATACAAGCATATGCTATTCCGGACTATTTTAAAGATGTACTGAGGCCCAATATTTTTGGACAACATGTATTTACGTAAAACTAAAAATTATCGCAGCGCACGTGGATAAAGCAGTTCGGGAGAGCTTTGTGTTCCGACTTACTTTACAAAAATCAATATTAAAGACGTGTATCTTGATGCTAAATAGGCTATACTATTCCTTGTGAATCAATCTATCATCATATACAAAAAGAATTTTTCAAATCAGACTGGTAGTTTCAGAGATTAAATATTAAACTAAAAAAAAAAACATATAAACACTTCCGCTTTGTTAAATTAGTATACATATAATTTATAGTATAGATAATACTTTTCAAATTTAAAGAATATTCCTACTTTGAAAACCAAATTCCGAGGATAAAAGGTCGTAAAATAATATGGAAAAAAAAAATCTTTACTTTTTATTCAACCTTACTATACAACAAAATTTGGTACAAGAATGGGCATTCTCTGTTTTTAACAATATTTTTTGTCTTTTTATTGAAATAAGTAAATTTAAATTGATTAAGAAAGTTATGATTCTAAATATTTCAGGTTTTAATTAAATTTCTAAAGAAAACATGAAAAAAATTATAAAAAAAAATTCGATTATTATTGAACAAAAATCTATTATTAATTAATCGATATTTTTAAATATTTTAATCGATTTAATAAAAATCGATTTTTTTTTAGAAATTCACATCCCTAGTTCAAACTGTTCAAATCCAGGAAGAAAATAGTAAATCATGACATTAACTAGATACGGCACAGAATTCTCAGTATGATTATGTACTTTATGCAGGGAAAAACTGTGGTATTGACAGTGTTGCCAAGTTAAGAAAACAAGAAGTGGCCAACCAATTTCATGAAGTTGCTAGCATCTCAAAAATTTCTCTGGAATAAAAAGTTGGAATTAGTACACTTGTGTCACAGTATCGGTACGTATGACGCCAAAATCACACATACAATACATACTACTACTAATAAAAAACCAATCACAATTCAAAAGCAATATTAATCTTAAAGTCGTTAAGTTACATAATACGTAATTTGAAAATAAAACTCTCTGTGTAAACGATAAGGCTTAATTTTATTTTGTATACAATCACAATAAAGTCCTTTTTTATTCGAGATTCCAGCAATGTTTAAATTTACAAGACGGCTACTCGACGTAAGATGTCGCCTTAAAACATTTTATTCACTTTGGATCTAGCTGCTTTGTATTACGGTTGTTATTTACAAAGCATCTATATAGTCGATGCTATTCGAATAGGATTGATAGAATGATTTATTTTGGTCATACCATTCATTTTCATATAAGAAACTTTAAACATTATAATTTACATTTTTTTGCGCCTAAAAGTGGAGAAAAAATATAGTTATGGTAAAAATAAATTTTAGTACCTTTACAATTAATAACATTGAAATGTCTGTTTGTAATGGCAAAATAACAGCATTACTCCATGCATATGTGGCGTTCATACTTTTTAAGTATAAACTTTTTATTGGGTTATGAATATTTTTAAGTTATACAAGACGATTTATTATTTGGCTTTGAATTTATATTTAAATCAATTTATGATTGTGATATGGGTCAAATCATCTTTATTTCGTGACCCCGAAGTTTACGCAACCTGGAAGCCCATTGTCACCGCTATGGTGCTAATGACCCTTAATTGGTGACTGCAACGATAGCGCAAGCTCCCAGGTTCACAAGTTCTCGCCTCAGAACGTATTATCGCATTTGTCACCCCTTTTGTATGATGATCCGTGACAGCGTTTTGGTGACTTAAGAGTTTGAGTTGCCCCCTTAATTGAAACTTTTATTAGATCGTCTCAAACTTTTTGGTCTGTGTGTTGCATGTCGCGTGACGGTCAGCCGCGGAGTAAGGAGAAAGTGAAAGGCGCTCGCCAGAGCAGCCAAGGCCAATAATTAATGGAATATTATCCAAAAAGTTTTAGTTAAATGTCTTTAATGTGATAAAAAGTTTCACTTTTACCGTGGTTTCATAAAACCACACAATGACTTTTTTAATATCTGTTTTGCAGCCTCGAAATAAAACTCCTTACACTTTATTTAGAAAATTTTCAGCTGTTTTTCCTCTATTTCTCTCTTACTTCTGATCAGATTTGGTACCAATACACCGACGTATAATATCTTGCAACGATAAATGTTTCTGCTTATTCCAGAATAATACTTATACTACTACTATTACTATATCTACTAATAAACCTTGACGTTTAATATTTTAGTTTCTTTTGCGTCTAAAATATTCGTCTGCTTCATGTTTTTGCTTTTCAGTGAGTTCCAAATATACAGTTTGTACCTACAAAGCATTCCAAAATAGTTGTGTATGCAGTCAGTATTTAGTCGTAGGTAAATATAATTTTGTTGTCTCGGACTACATTCCTTTATTGAGCTCGGTAAATATAGGCAATGCAAATTTTAAGAAACCCCGGATACCTACAATTCCGTTGACGTCGGTTCGAGAGCCTTGGAAATAATATATTGCGCAGAAAGTAATCTATCTACATGATCTGCAGCTTGAAAACATAACTTTATCGATGGTAGTTGTTCAAGAAGGCTGTTTACTACCGCAATAATTGACAGCCAGCTTATTTGGCTAGGGTGGAGTAAGTGTAGTTTAACATTTGTGAATGCTTGAAATGTTTTGAAATTTCCAATACGTTTTGGAGAATTTTGTATAAGGTTAAATACATCTCTACAAAAGTCTTCTACGACCCCTTGGTAATTTCTCAAATGCGTATGATGCGCAAATGTTAAAAGAATATGACAAATGCACTTTATAGTAAAAAAGTGAGGTATGTTATTTTTAAAGCTTGTACATGGTTTATCATTTTCAATGGAGTACTAAAGTGTTTAACCCAATAAAAATACAAATAATACATGGCGCAGTCGCAATTAAAGAACCTTTAAAAAGAAATAAAATATGGCAAAAGTAGAAAACAACTACACTATATCACCACCCGGTGAACTACGTTGGTCCTGTGCAAACATGGCTGACAATTGGAAGTTTTATAAACATAAATTAACAGAAACCTCACTAGTTGCAATAAAGATTTATTAGATGTTAAAAATTATATCTTGAAAGGATGGCCTTCACATAAAAATATGTTTCCTGAAAACAAGAAATTATTGGATATATAAAGAAGACCTTACATATAAAGACAATATTTTACTTAAAAATAAAAGTATTGTTATACCCAGTAGTTTAAGAATAGAACTGTTACACAGACTACATTATCCACACTTAGGTATAAATAAAACCATATTAAGAGTTAAAGATTCTGTGTTTTGGCCTGGTATAAATTGTCATATTAAAGATCTACTCTCTCAGTGTGAACCATGCAGACTATACAGTAATAGTAATAAAAAAGAAACATTAATTCAACATAATGTACCATTCTTACCTTGGGAAAAAGTAGCAGTAGATATATTTAACAATAAAGCAAAACATTAACAGAGTTTAAAATATAATTATCTAAGCTATTGTAACTCAACCTTTAAATTGAAATTTAATATTAACTAAAACTTTTTTTGCCAATTCTTATTAGTATTTTTCTTTTCAATCCGAAAAAAATACATATATTTGATATCAATCGCAATTTTATTTTTTGTATTTATGAATTATTCTAGTGAGCATAGATGGGCATTTAAGTTTATGCACGAAAAATTAATCGATAATAATAAAACAAAATAAATAGTGAATTATTGAATAATACTTTTGAAAAGGATTTGTAATAACATTTTTATAAAACATATCTGAATGTTTGCATAGTCTTTTATGATCTCATAAAAATTTATTTATAAGTCCATGTCATATTATCTATTGAATGTAACAGTATCTTTTCGTATCTATAATCCATCATTTTTTTCTATATCGATGTTGAAAATCAAATAGTGCGAATACGGTTACTTGAGAATATTATTTACTAATACAATAATTAAATAATATAAAAATTTACTTTATAATGATGCTCGTATATAATTGTAAATATAAATACGAAAGTTCTCAGTTGGTTTAAGTATTAAGTTTTTATAAGTATAAGCGTTATAAACATATTTCGGAACATAAGAATATATCAGATCTTATAAGAATTCTATAATAACCACCTCAAGAAATTTAATTTTTTTGGACTGAAATTTTTTTGAACAAATTTTTAAATGATTATTAAAAACCACTACTCATTATTATCAATGCTCTGACAGAATAAAAGCATGTTGACTTGTTTTGATAAAGGATAAGATTTTGAAAAAAAAACACTATTTGAAATTCAAAGGATAAACATTAAAGTACAAATAATTAAAAATGCATAAGGTATAAAGTTTAATGTGTGATTTTATATTATTTTTATAGAATTGACAAAAAAAAAAATTTAACAAAGTGGATGTGTGTGTTATATATGTTTACATGTGCGTATCGATGTTCGCTGCTGTCGATAGAAGACGGATACAACGTGTTGCGGACAGCGAGCAGGGCGAGCGAATAACGATAGTCTAATAGTATAAAATGAACAAGTAAATGAAATAATACGTGTTAGGAATAAGGTTTATAAATACGTGTTAGGAATAGATATAATAATATGAACTGAATATGTGTATTTTAAAACGATTAGAATAAGAATATAGCTAGTTGTAAGTTTAAATGTATAAATTTCACTAGTTGTAAGGATGAACCATGCCAGACTCGGAACATCTGGCATGGTGACTCATAGTACTGCCGAGAGCGCGCACACAGGGCGTGCGCGCTCATTGGCTGCGCGACGCCCCGCACGGAATCCATCGCACTACCGGTTGCGAGTCAAAGGGCGAGGTTAAATATAGCGGAGAGGGCGGCAGTACTGCGACAGAGGCTATTCCGATTTCGACCGCTGACGTGAACGGACGTGTCCGCTCGCGCTCTCGATCGCTCTCTGAAATTCGCGCTCTGCTTAAACTAGTGTACAAACTTGTTTACCCTGATCCACGGACCCGGTCCTAGGCCTGCCGGTTCAGAGTACACAGTTCTAAGCTAGTTTTTTAAGCTTTTCATACCGCGTCTTATAGCGAGGTCGGTGTATTGTTGTGTAGCGAGTATCTAGGTACTCGTTGCGCGCATAGCGCCGTCTCGCTCGCACATTTCGTGTAGCACTTCGGTGCACACGAAAAAACCGTACTTTTCAGTACGATAATAAACGCGCTTTTCAGCGCGAAATCCTGTTTCAAAAGACACGCAAATCCACGGTTTAGTGGTCGTTCGTCGGATACCTAACGGTGCTAACGAAGACGAACGGGGCGTGACCCGAGCGCTCTCCGGTTACTTCCTTCTGAGGTAAACGATAACTCGGACGGGCCTGGGAATCTTAGCCTTTGCCTTTTTGCATAGTTAAGCCCCAGGTGTCTCCTACCCAACCCTTCCTATCCTTACCATCCATCCTTGTGGTTGTTTGGGCGGAGCCACGGTATATACCGGCCTGCGTCCTCTGCCACAGGACTGCTAGGGACTCCCCTAGGGAAACGATAGGTCCTTTCCTGTGTTTCATTACACCGTGACACACAGGTCTCATTGCTCCGGGCTCGGATAGCCCGTTAAATTCATTCGGCGTACCCCCCTGCCCTCCAGGCAGGGAGGTGAATAAAATTCACTCCCCCGACCTCCAAACCGCCACCGCGATGGCCGAATTAAAATACGCCGAGTTAGAAGCGCGTTTTAGGCAGCTGGAAGCCGAAAACCAGCGCCTAGTTAATTTTATGTCCCTCCACATGCCCGAGCTCAGCAATGAGTATAGAAGTAGGTCACAGATGGCGGACTCGCTACGTCCGCCGTCAGCCAACCAGAGCGCCGTTACCGCGCACGCCATCCCCTCCACCTCCGCCGCGATCTCACCCGCTGCCGCGCCACCCGGCTTCACGCGACCCGCCTCGGTCCCTGCGACCGAGTACCCCCACCCCACTAACCTCGCAAGCGCGAGCCACGCCCCTAAGTCCCGAGCAAAATCGCAACAGCGATCTTTTACCCCCGGTCCCTATGGCCGCCCCGCTAAACCCGTTGCCCCCGCGGCAACAAAATCAACACCGGTGTCCAACTCTTTTTCGGCCCTTCCAGCCGAAACAGATATGGATGCCCCATTAAGTCCAACCCCCTCCTCGGAAATGGAACTCTCGCTCCACTTCCAAGAACCGGTCCTAATCCCGACCGAACCTACCGCGGAAAATGACGAATTCACGGTCGTCAAATCCCGCAAACGCGCGCCCCGTGATAGCCCCGTTGAGGAAAACGCGGCTAAAACAACCAAAACGAAGAACGGCTCCGCCGCCCCCGCACCCTCCTCCAATACCGACGAACCGATCGTCGGAAAAAAGCAAAAACCCCCTCCGATAATTATCCACGACAAAACTGTCTGGACAAAGCTCACCAATGAGCTCAAAACACTAAAAATAGGCTACACCAAAGCCCGTAATACCGCGACAGGTATCTCCCTGACGATGAGCACGTCAAACTGCCATCGCAGATTGACCACCCTCCTCCGTAGTAGGAACATTCCCTACTACACTTACGCCCTCGAAGAGGAGCGTGTCTTACGGGTTGTGCTTCGGCGTATCCCCGTCGAGATATCACCAGAGGAAGTCTTTGCCTCCATAGAAGCCCAAAAATTCCCCATCCGAGAGGTACATCGGATGTACAATAAAGAGAAACGAGCCCTTCCAATGCTCGTGTTAATTTTAGATAAAACGCCTGAGGGCAAAAAAATATTCAATTTGGAAATTGTATGCGAGCTCTCCGGAATAACCGTAGAGCCTCCATACAAAAATTCGAAGCCCTCCCAATGCCACAACTGCCAGTTGTACGGACACTCTGCCCGCAACTGCTTCCTTCGTCCGAGGTGCGTTAAGTGCCTCGAAGACCACCCAACCAGGGAGTGCACGCGTCAGCGTGACTCTAACACCCCCCCGAGCTGCGTACTATGCAGGGAGGAGGGACATCCTGCGAACTATCGCGGATGCCCCAAGGCCCCGCACACCATGCACCCTCGCCGCCCTGGGCAGGCTGCCCCTCAGCGGGCACCACGCGCTCCAGCGTCCCGCGCCACCACAATGGATGACCTTATGTTATCGCTCACTCGTGAGCATGAGATACGCGAAATCCTCGCATACAAGGCTCATATGGAGCAGTACGGTTTCGTCGAAACCATAGCTGCCTTTCCCCGGCTCGTAGAGACGTTACAGCGTCTCGATCGCGAAGCCGCCAACCTCAGGCCTCTCAATGGCTAAACTCAAGCCGAGAGGTTTAAACATCTCTTTCTTTAATGCGCGGAACTTATATCCGCAGCGTGATCTCGTCGCGACTTATCTTAAAGATCACCAAATAGACATTCTCTTAGTACAGGAAACGCTCTTAAAGCGTGGTAAACGCAATCCGAGTATCGCAAACTATAACATCGTTAGAAATGACCGCGACGGCCGAGGGGGCGGCACTCTCATTTACTACAAGCGCTCGTTGTATTGCATGCCGATAGATCCTCCGATACTTACCAATATGGAAGTATCCGTGTGTAGACTAGGAATGACCGATCATCCGTCCATAACGATCGTATCTGTGTACCTCTCACCGACGAAAGTACCTCTCAGGTCTGACCTAGAGAAGCTACTCTCGCTCGGCACATCGGTCATTATCGCAGGTGACCTCAACAGTGGACACACGTCCTTCAACAATTGGAGAGACACCAGCAATGGGGTTATTCTCGAAGGGTTGTCGGACGAGTTAAACTTTGACCTCATAGCGCCTCCCACTCCCACCCACTTTCAAGATCACTGTACACCGACAGTGCTTGACATAGCCCTCCTGAAAAATATCGCGCTTCAGGTACGACTCATTCGGGTTGTACACGAACTCGACTCCGACCATCGCCCGGTCATCCTACAGCTAGGACAACTAGATGACTCCAGCCCTCCTACAGTC
The DNA here is from genome assembly GCA_033032175.1 of Saturnia japonica. NCBI lineage: Eukaryota > Metazoa > Arthropoda > Insecta > Lepidoptera > Saturniidae > Saturnia > Saturnia japonica. The sequence continues at coordinate 9,629,041 of CM065329.1, forward strand.
ACAATGGTTGACTATGCAAAATTAAAACACTACCTCGCGGATAGGCAGTCCTCGCCCAGTCTCGTTAGGGTCCCGGACGTGTTGGAGTCAGTTGCGCACGTAGATCTCGCAATCGACTCCCTAGTTGACCACCACCAAGTCGGCATCGGAGAGGCCTCGAGAGAGGTCGAAGCGGCGAACGATCGCCGCTTTGTACTCCCTGCCGACGTGCGAGCGTTGTTGACGGAGAAGAACGCTGCGACTCGTGCGCATGACTCTTATCCGACCGATGCAAACCGCGCACGATTACGCGCACTTCAGAGAGCGGTTAAAGCCCGTATAACCGAGCTCAAAAGTCACAGATGGGACACCTTAGTCGAAGGGCTAAGGCCGTCACATCTGACTTATTGGAAAGTAGCCCACGCCCTTAAAATAGACACCCAACCTCGCATGCCCCCCCTCGAAAGGGGTCCCGGCACTACACCCGCTTTCGATACCATCGACAAGGCGGAGTGCCTTGCCGCTTGTTTGGAGAGCCAGTGCTCCCCGAACAGCGTCAAGAACACCGACCGAGTCAGAGACATCGAAGCCCGCGTGGAGGAGCTGAATAAGCCCCCGGCATCAGAATCCCTGTCCCCAGTCACTTCTGAGGAAATCTCTGCCATTCTCAAAAGCCTTAAGCTCAGAAAGTCACCAGGTCCCGACGGTATCAGGAACGAAGTACTCAAACTTCTTCCCGATCACCTCATAGCTCTATTGGTCTGCATATTCAATGTAGCCATAGCCAACTGCCATTTTCCAGCCGTCTGGAAAACGGCCATTGTCATAGGTATTCACAAGCCCGGCAAGAGCACGTCGCTTCCCGACAGCTACCGCCCTATCAGTCTCCTCAATACCCTAGGTAAAATCTATGAGCGGATCCTCCTGAACCGTCTCAAATCCGTAATAGAGGAGAAAAACCTCTACCCGCCTGAGCAATTCGGTTTTCGTGCTAGACATTCTTGCACTCATCAAGTGCACCGCCTCACGGAGCACATTCTGTTTAACTTTTCCGAGTTATCCAAACCCCGTCGCACGCTGGCAGTCTTTTTCGACGTAGCCAAGGCCTTTGATAAGGTCTGGCACGAAGGATTAGTCTATAAGCTGTACTCCCACGAAGTCCCCGATAGATTAGTTAAAATCATCCGCGATTACCTCAAAGACCGCACCTTTCGCTACAGAGTGGAAGGTGAACTATCCACACCCCATCCCATACGCTCAGGCGTCCCCCAAGGTTCCATCCTGGCACCTAGCCTCTTCAATCTGTACGTCAGTGACCTACCAAAACTTCAAGAGAAAGTTGAAGTAGGTCTATACGCTGACGATACAGTCATATACTCCTCTCAAAGGCAAACGAGAAACCTCAAATGTAGGATCCAAAGAGCCGTGACCACTCTCGGGAAGTGGTTTAACGACTGGCGAATAGCCATAAACCCCACGAAGAGCGCAGCGGTGCTCTTCGACCAAACCGCCACAAAGATACCGCAAAAACTCAAGGACAATCCCCTTGAACTCTTCGGTAATCCGATCCCCTGGGAAAAGGCGACCAAATATCTAGGTGTAACCCTAGACAGTAGACTCTCCTTTATACGCCACATCAATCTGGTTAGGAAAAGGGCCTCCTGGACCCTCGCCCGACTGCATCCTCTGTTATGTGCTGCAAGCAAAATGTCCACGAGACACAAGCTTACGCTCTACAAGATGTGTATCCGTCCGATCATGACATATAGCTGCGTTGCGTTCGCACATATGCCAAGTTATAACTGGGAACGCTTACAAGCCATCCAGAACAAGTTTCTTCACCGCCTTACCGGTGCCCCCTGGTTTGTTCGTATGGAGGATCTCCATAGAGATATGGACCTTCCCTCGATACATGCATACGCCAAACACCTTTCTCGCTCGTATTTCGACACCGCGTCGACCCACGCGAACCCCTTAATAAAAGCGGCAGCTTCTTATGTTCCCGACCCCAACGCCTGCCGGAGAAAACGCCGGCCGCGTAATATATTCACTGACCCGCCCGACCAAACCGAAAAAGCTAACGCGTTCTACGCCGACACCGTCTCTCCAAACAGAGCGTGCCACCGCCCACGCCCGCGTAACCACCGTTCTCTCCGCAGAGGACGGGCGGTCAACTTCGCTCCCGCACACCCGTCACGTCCACCCTCTCTAGCGGCAACCCAAGCCTAGGTCCGTTCCTCGGTGTGAAGCCCTTGGGTCAGGCAGCCGCCCGCGCGATACAAAGTGACACTATACGTGCAACACTTAGTTACCCACACACAACATTACACACGTATGAACACACACACGTGCACACCATACAGGTACATAGGTTCTGTAAGGGACCTCTTTTTTTCTTTTTTTGCGCTAGTTAGACTATTGCGCTAGTTAGTGTAGAAAAACCATTCCGATTATTAAATACACATACGCATGGTCCACTCCTTCCTCCCAGGAGGAGGGGAACGTGCATATGAGTATATATTAGTTAGCTCGAATTCTCATAAGATTAGGGAATTAGTTAGATCGCGACTTTTTCGCATTCGCGACGACCGCCCGAGCCGAGGTTCGGCCACTCTGGCACCCTCGTGCGGGTCGTCACAAACTTTCGCGGCTGAGTGCCCTAAGCGCTCGCCCCCAAGTCCGGTGAAGCTGTAAAAGCCGCAGCGGCTCTGTTTGACGATAGGGCCCCTAAGGCTAACAGTGTAGTCAGTTCTAAAAAAAAAAAAAAAAAAGGCAGTACTGCGATCAGTTCGTGAAACACCACAACACCAGCAACAGCAAGCAGCGAATCTACAAGCAAACTACAGTCAAGAACGTTATTAAGAAACCACATTGTTACTACGAACTACTGTAACTTTGTAAGAAACAAGAATAAAACAAGCGCTATTTTTTTTTTTTTTTTTTTTTTTTTTTTTTTTTTTTTTTTTTTTTTTTTTTTTTTTTTTTTTTAGAACTGACTACACTGTTAGCCTTAGGGGCCCTATCGTTCAAACAGAGCCGCTGCGGCTTTTACAGCTTCACCGGCGCTTAGGGCACTCAGCCGCGAAAGTTTGTGACGACCCGCACGAGGGTGCCAGAGTGGCCGAACCTCGGCTCGGGCGGTCGTCGCGAATGCGAAAAAGTCGCGATCTAACTAATTCCCTAATCTTAGGAGAATTCGAGCTAACTAATATATACTCATATGCACGTTCCCCTCCTCCTGGGAGGAAGGAGTGGACCATGCGTATGTGTATTTAATAATCGGAATGGTTTTTCTACACTAACTAGCGCAATAGTCTAACTAGCGCAAAAAAAGAAAAAAAAAAAGGTCCCTTACAGAACCTATGTACCTGTGTGGTGTGCACGTGTGTGTGTTCATACGTGTGTAATGTTGTGTGTGGGTAACTAAGTGTTGCACGTATAGTGTCACTTTGTATCGCGCGGGCGGCTGCCTGACCCAAGGGCTTCACACCGAGGAACGGACCTAGGCTTGGGTTGCCGCTAGAGAGGGTGGACGTGACGGGTGTGCGGGAGCGAAGTTGACCGCCCGTCCTCTGCGGAGAGAACGGTGGTTACGCGGGCGTGGGCGGTGGCACGCTCTGTTTGGAGAGACGGTGTCGGCGTAGAACGCGTTAGCTTTTTCGGTTTGGTCGGGCGGGTCAGTGAATATATTACGCGGCCGGCGTTTTCTCCGGCAGGCGTTGGGGTCGGGAACATAAGAAGCTGCCGCTTTTATTAAGGGGTTCGCGTGGTTCGACGCGGTGTCGAAATACGAGCGAGAAAGGTGTTTGGCATATGCATGTATCGAGGGAAGGTCCATATCTCTATGGAGATCCTCCATACGAACAAACCAGGGGGCACCGGTAAGGCGGTGAAGAAATTTGTTCTGGATAGCTTGTAAGCGTTCCCAGTTATAACTTGGCATATGTGCGAACGCAACGCAGCTATATGTCATGATCGGACGGATACACATCTTGTAGAGCGTAAGCTTGTGTCTCGTGGACATTTTGCTTGCAGCACATAACAGAGGATGCAGTCGGGCGAGGACAAGCGCTATTAATTTAGCACGCATTAAATATTGTGGACGTCTTTTATTCACAATACAACGTATTATACAGTTACAATATCTCGGAAAACGGTGACTATTGTTTGCATTTCTCTTAACCAATTACTGCAGAGCTTCCCGCTTTAGAGTAGCTAAGCAATATGGCTCGGGTCTCGGGATCCCAGTAGACCAGTAGACATTCGACTCACGTATACGACAGCCGAGTTTAGTTTTTCGCCCCATTCTTTGTTATAAGTAATAAGTATCTTGCGCTTTTTTGCGATGTAATTTTACTTGCAATTTGACCTTTATTTTATTTTTCATTAATTAAGTTCAGTGTTAAAGTAGTATCCTTATGTATGCGTACGTAAAATTAATGAACAGTGGAAAATTTACTACTGTTGGAATTAAACAATTCAAAAATTACAAGTCGAATCGTCCGAGCAAAGTCTTTGAAGTTAAAATAAAAGGCGAATATCATAAATGTTTGATTGGATTAACTAATGGTGAGTTTTATATAGTATTACATTTTATATTACATTCTATGTATTTTAATGTTTTAATACGTTAAATTTTCAAATCATGTATTTAAACTAAAGTCAACATGGTGTTCTTTTTAATTACATTCAATGTCTTATAAATTATTTCTTACTTTTTATTAATTATTTTTTCTTAAAATAACCGAGTTTCATAAAATATTCATCGTAATTAACAAATATTTCCGGTGAGGTTTTTGATTGATAACAAAGTTTGAAATTCTTTGTTTAATGAAAATCTTGTAAAAGAGAAACAACTTTGATCAGAATCTATGAGAAGTGTATTGAAAATGTAATTTTCTGATAATATATCAGTTCGGGTATGGCATTTATAAGTTTATCAAAATTTGTATGTTTATTAGAAACTATGAGAAGTTTATTAACAATAAAAGTTTCTGGTAAAATATCGATAGCTACTAGCATAGAATTTATAAGATCTTTACTGTTTTATTGTTATTAATCAAAAATATGTTATTTTAGAATCCAAAGAAGGACTGGCAGATCAAATAAACAAGGGTGGGCGAGTCCGATTTCCACCAGCAGCTCTGTTATCAGATTTATCTGAAATTGACGAAAAAACGATTGAAGAGAGAAAAGAAGAGAGTGAACCCAACAACAGTTCCAACCCTAATAATAGTGAGGAAAAAGTAACTGATTAAGATTGAAAAAATTATAAAGTGACGGATATATTCATTTATACTCAAATATCTGCTAATTTTAAAGATATAAACCAACATGGTTTTTCATTACTATAGTTATAAATTAAATTAACTAATTATAAACCTATTATAATATTTTCTGTATTTCTAATATTAAATTTATTGGCTTACTACTATATTTTAAACGCATTTCTACTTCTAAGGCTTACAAATGTTATAAATTTGATATTTGATATAAGTTTCATTGAAAAAATAAAAAATGTAATAATCATGATTATACACTTAATTGATCAAATTATGAATGTTTTCTTTTAGTTATTATGTTATGGATAAATGTCTGTAGATTTATCATAAATAATTTAGGAATTATCGAAAGTGAGTCATAAAAATTGAAGCATAATAAATATAATTAACCAGCATATGATCAGTTTGATGTTTTACATTGATTACTTGAATAATTTTTCAATATTGATGTAAATTTCGAAATCGTCACTGAACCTCTCTCTCGAGATTCTGTATTTTAGGGAAAAAGAAATCCTTTTAAAAATTGGTAACTGTACTGAATGAATTCATTCACTAACTCTCCTGAAAGTTTTCTTTAGGCTACGTCATTATTATCAGAATGTTCAGTATACACACTGATAAAAAAAAAATGAAAATCCTGATGAAAAATTTATTTTAATCAATTACTCTCTAGATTCCATATATAAAATCGAAAAAATAATTTCCTTACTATAACTGGTGGCAATACTTATTGAAATTACTTATTAGTTCTTATAATTTTTTATAATGCAAATATGAAAATTTTGATAATGCAGAATCAATCACCCAAAATTTTCAAATTTTTTATTATAGGCATGATTTTCAAGATCTTGGTATGAAAAAATAAAAAATATTTCCTTTTAAAATTTGATGACTCAAATACATAAATTTACTCAATAATTATCGCTCTAATTAAATTTCATATTTTTACTCAATTTATATCTAAAAACTAATGAATTGCTTTCTAGAATGTTTCTCATCGAATCTCAATTTCTGAAAGAACTGTCATATTTTTATTTCTTACAAATGCTTATAAATCTCCGAATCTAATCATCAACCTCTTAAAATTCTGATAACTTTTATGAGAATTTTAGAAACAGCATTTCTTTGAGAAACTTTTCATATAAGAAAATGATCTTGAAAGTTTTTATGAGATTTTTAGTGGACGAATGCAGAACATTTTCTGATAGCTTATATTTTTATAAGAATATATCAGATATTTTCCACAATATTGTTTGAAATTCTTCCAAAGCTTATAGAAATTTTCATAGAAATTCATCTTATTAAAACTAATGCAAATGTTATGTGAATAAACTCATTAAAACTCATAAAATTATTTGCCAGAAGAATATTACATTTGTTCGAAATTCCTTAAAAACTACTCATAGAAATAAATCTTTTAAAAACTGATGCAAACGTTATGTGGAGTAATTAATTAAATCTCATAAAATTATTTACTATGAAGACATTCAATTTCTTTGAAAATCCTCCCAAACTACTCATAGAAATAAATCTTTTAAAAACTAATGCAAACGTTATGTGGATTAATTGATTAAATCTCATAAAATTATTTACTATGGAGGCATTCAATTTCTTTGAAAATCCTCGCAAACTACTTATAGAAATAAATCTTATTAAAACTGATCCAGATGTTATATGAATGAACTCATAAAATCTTATAAAATTATTTATAATTTACTATTTTTTACATACTATACTAATTATTTTACTATAGCATTCAAGTTCTCTGAAGTTTCTCAAAAAATACTTCTAAGCATAAATCTCATAAAAATAATGGAAATATAACATGAATTTACTGATTAAATCATAAGAAAGTTCGGTTAGGTTCGCATTTAATTAACCTTGAATGTTGTATATCAGTATACAATCTCATACCACTACTCCGACAAAGTTCTCCTTAAATCTCATATGTTCTCGTAATTATTATAATCCTAAAATAATTAATTTTCCCGAACTTATAAATACTCATAGCTAAACAATTTTATCCCTCAACTCTCATAAATTCTAATTAAACTTATCAGTTTTGCCAAAAAAATTGTTAAACCCTCTATTGTTAAGAGAAAATAATTTTATAAGAATTTTCGAGGTATTTCATGGACAAATGCAGATCGCTTTCTCATAACCAATTTTTTTATGAGAATTTATGAGACCGTTTCTACAGGGGTGTAACTTTTTGGAAAACATTCCTAAGCTACCTTCTCATTATGCGAGAAAAGACTCGTCGAAGCTGTATTTAGAACCTACTTACCGTTGTCTGACTGATTTATATAGACAATACAAAGAACACTGTGCACAAAACGAAGAGCCTACTCTTTCTCGCTTCACTTTCGTGAAACTGTTTCACGACAAAAATCTATCCCTATACACTTTAAAAAAGGACATGTGCGATACTTGCAGTGGCCATGCAGTAGGGAACATTAGTACCTACTACCGATTATAAGCACCACATTAGACGCAAAAATAGAGCGAGACAAGAGAAGGCAACATCTGGAGAATTCATTTTGCTGTCCATGGATTTAGAGTCAGCAAAAGTATGCCCTTATAACTGCTAGCGCACTATACTTTACATCAAAACTTACCTGTCATAATTTTAAAATATACGACCTGGTTACGCACCAAGCCTCCTGTTATTGGTTTGACGAAACGTGTGCGGATCTAACTGCTAGTACTTTTATATAATTTGTATGTGATTACCTCGAGAGATATTGTTTGCCCAAACAATTGCCCATAGTTACTTATTCAGATGGATGCACCTATCAAAATAGGAATAATATCATAGCAAATGCTCTATTGAATATTAGTATTGAACATAAATTGATTATCACACAGAAGTATTTAGAGCCTGGACATACACAAATGGAGTGCGACGCAGTACATGCTGCAATTGAAAGAAAACTAAAAAATAGAGAGATACATCTTCCTAGCAACTATATAACTGTAACGAAGGAGGCACGAATAAACCCTAGTCCTTATGAAGCTATTCAGATAAGTTACGATTTTGTAAAGGATTACAACAATAAATCCACGTGAAGGTACAGTAGCATTAGACCCGGCCGAAAAGCTGGAGATTCTGTTGTTGTTGATTTACGATCCATCCAATATAGACCAGAAAGTACTATTAATTTTGATGATGATTGGACTGAGCTACCTATAAGACCAAAAATCTAAATTCTATATATTACTCACCTTTGCATACTGCGCCAATTCAAATAGCGTCTACCAAATTTAATCATCTCCAACAATTAAAAGAAGTATTGCCAAAAGATTGCCATTTATTTTATGATAGTTTACCATACAAGTGATAACAGTTTGCTAATAAATAAAGAATCTGATTAAAATAATTCGTGTCTTGTTCAAGCGATTACCTTCTAAATATCTTTACTTTATTACATATATTGGATAAGTGTAGAGTTAATACCTCCTAACTAACCGTATACCTACTAAACCTTCAAAATATTTGTTAATATATAATCAGAATCAAATCATTAGTTATTACTATTTATAGTAAATAAACACATTCTTCAATTTTAAATTTTTCAAGAAATTTAATGTTTTTTTCATTTTGTGTAAAATATTGATTTTAGCATTTAGGGGTATTGGCACTTCACCATCGATATGTAACACACAATACATAAGCATTTATATACAATTTAATATATAACATGCAACTTATAATGTAGCGTAGTCGCTAACATTTCTCTACAATTTTATCTATATTGATCTATTCTATCATGACACATAGTACATAACACATAAACACAATAATATAACATAATAACCTAGCACAAGACACGAAAATAACAGTTCTGTCGCCAACACATACACACGTTCATTCCTTCCTCCCAGGAGGAAGGAACATGTATATGTGTATATGTTAGTTTAGCTCGATTCTACGGATAGGGAATTAGACAGACCGCGACCTCATTGCAGTCGCCGCAACAGCCAAAGCCGAGGTCCGGCCACTTTAGCACCCTTGCGCGCTGGTTGCCCACGCTTGCGCAGCTGAGTGCCTTAAGCGCTCGCCCCTAAGCCTGGTAAAGTTGTAAAAGTCGCAAGACATAAAAAAATAGCATTAGAACAGTTCATGTATAAAAACGACGCAAGAAAAAATCTACGAGCAAGCAATGAACAAGCTACTATTATAAAAAGATCATAATATATATTTATTATTATAAATATTTTGTTTCAATCATAATAGCCACATTACAAACCTACGCAAAAAATATGCAATACGCAGTCAACAGAAGCACACGTGAGACGGGATCAGGCAACAATCTGTTTTCACGGAGTATGTTTATTATGTTACATGTTGCATACATCATTTATAAATAAATATATTATTATTACGAATTCAATGGGCACTTTTTAACTGCCCACCATACTCATTTGCCGACCCTAATTTAAGCTTCTCTGGACTACATCGGGACTTGAATTGAACTCTATCGTTATTTCTATCTTTTATTTTGCCATCATGTTGTCGCTTCATATGCCTACATAAGTTTATCGGTGTACGAAACTGTTTTCCGCACCAACAATCAAATACTTTACCATAATCATAATGCACATTTTTTATATGCTTTGATAAGTAGTCTTTGCTTATGAAATTTTTATGGCAAGTGTCACATTGAAATTTGTCTCTATTTGTATCTTTCATTTTGCCATCATGCTGCCGCCTCATATGTATACGTAAGAGTGTTGGTGTACGGAACTGTTTCCCGCACCAACAATCAAACATTCTTCCGTAATCATAATGCATACCCTTTAAATGTCTTTTTAAATTCGCCTTCGCATTAAACACCGCCTTGCAGAATTCACATTTGTACACTTCATTTTTAGCACCACATGGTGTTCTCTTGTGGTTTCTCAGCTGATTTGGTGTACGGAAATGTTTCCCGCACCAACAATCAAATACTTTACCATAATCATAATGCATATTTTTTATATGCTTTGATAAACAGTCTTTGCTTATGAAACTTTTATGGTAAGTATCACATTGAACTTTGTCTTTATTTGTACTTTCCATTTTGCCATCATGCTGTCGCTTCATATGTCCACATAAGTTTATTGGTGTACGGAACTGTTTCCCGCACCAACAATCAAACGTTCTTCCGTAATCATAATGCATCGACTTAATATGCTGCGTTAAACTATATTTACTTCCATAAGTACCTTCACATGAGTCACATTTATATTTAATTTCCTCTACCTTCTTACCAGTAAGTTTGTCATTATTTGTATCATTAATGTTGCCGTCATGCCGCCATCTCTCATGTTTACGTAATTGTATCGGTTTACGGAACTGTTTCCCGCACCAACATTCAAATACTTTACCATAATCATAATGAACATTTTTTATATGCGTTAATAAATAGTATTTGTTTTTGAATTTTCTTTGGCAAGTGTCACATTGAACTTTCTCGTTATTTGTATCGTTTATTTTGTTATTATGCAGCCGACTCATATGAGCACGTAAGTTCATCGGTGTACGGAACTGTTTCCCGCACCAACATTCAAATACTTTACCATAATCATAATGAACATTTTTTATATGCGTTAATAAAAAGTGTTTGCTTTTGAATTTTCTTTGGCAAGTGTCACATTGAACTTTCTCGTTATTTCTATCTTTTATTTTGCCATCATGTTGCTGCCTCATATGAGCACGTAATTGTATCGGTGTACGGTACTGTTTCCCGCACCAACAATCAAACGTTCTTCCGTAATCATAATGCATCGACTTAATATGCTGCGTTAAACTATATTTACTTCCATAAGTTCCTTCACATGAGTCACATTTATATTTCATTTTCTCTACCTGTTTAACAGTAACTTTGTCATTATTTATATCATTAATGCTGCCGTCATGCCGCCATTTCTCATGATTACGTAAGTTTAACGGCGTACGGAATTGTTTTCCGCACCAACATTCAAATACTTTACCATAATCATAATGAACATTTTTTATATGCGTTAATAAATAGTATTTGCTTTTGAATTTTCTTTGGCAAGTGTCACATTGAACTTTCTCGTTATTTCTATCTTTTTTTTTGCCATAATGTTGCTGCCTCATATGAGCACGTAATTGTATCGGTGTACGGTACTGTTTCCCGCACCAACAATCAAACGTACTTCTCCCATAATCATAATGCATCCTCTTTATATGTTCTATAAAATTATACTTACTTCTAAAAGTACTTTCACATGGGTCACATTTATATTTCATTTCCTCACCCTCCTTACCAGTACCACACTGTTCCATATGCTTATACAATATGTCTAAGCGTTTGTAATCTACATTGCAATATTTACACTTCATACTGTTTCCAGTTACTTGGTTTGGAGACATTTGTTTGTGTAAAAGCATTTCACTACGCTTAAGGTTCGGTGCGCTCTTGAAATTCTTTCCGCGTAATTCTCCCTTATGTATTTTCTTGCTGTGAACATCACCGACGTGTGCAAGCATATTATCATGGTTAAAACTTTCGTCGCAATATTGGCGCTGGTGTAACTCCATCACTTTACTATTATCATCCGATGTGTTTATTTCAACTTTTATGTGTTCAATATTGTGCCTCAGTAAATTGAAACTGCAAATGTTAAAATATAATAATAATTTATTAAGCACAAACAAATGAAATATATAGAGGTGTGACCAATATATTCGTAATAGGTATTATATAATAGGAGCCGCGAGCCATATATTATGATATACAAATACAGAATAATAGATTACCAGATATTAGTCAAAAAATAGGAAAGCACTTCATAAACTGCGCGGCGTACTGTGGGCTGAAAATGGACTTTCATAGACTTAGGGATTTCAATTTTCAAGTCATAATTTATACAAACAAAATAAAATTATAAATAAAAATTAAAGATCAAATCGAAATAATAAATGTAATACGCGCAGTCTTACAAAAATCGTGTACCTCTTCAATTTTTTATTTTATTAGATATACGATTTTTTATAGTGTTTGGTGCCTTCGGTAATTGTAGTACCGCAAAGTGTCGGCACTGTACCTATTGGAAAGCACAGTGCAATCAAACAACAACGGTCACTACCGAGGGATCTACACAGATTCACAGTACAGCAAAGATATTATGACGGGGATAACATTTTTGTTGATGCTGTGATGTAGGTCACCGTAAAATTGAGGCTCCGGAGCCCAGCGCATGTGCTTCTGTCATGAAAGGGTGAGGAGGAAATTAAGTTGAACAGTGTAACTCCCCGCGATTCTAACGGTAGAACACGGTCAGCGAGGCAATGTTCCTGCGCAGCTGAAGCGGATCCATGAACCTCGTCTCATCATTTACAATGTGGATAGCCCATCTCTGTAATTTGTCCAGAACATCGAAAAGGTATTTTTCGGATTCATCATTTGGGAAAGGTGCGAACAGTATTCCATACAATGCCGAACTTGAGCCTTGTAAAGAATATACAGTTATTCGGGCGTGCAAAATCGTTGCATGCTGTTCAAGACTGCAAGTTTCCAAGATGTAGCGGAGATGACACTCCCGATGTAATCCTTGGAGGAGATAGTAAGATTGCTACGAATATCTATACCTAAGATATTGAGAATGTCACGCATTGCTAGCGAGACATTTTTAAGAGACGTAAGGAGGGAAAATGGCGATTCTTTGAAAGAAAACCCGCACACCTGAGATTTTTGTCAAACTTTTGGAGTAACATACCATAAATAGCCATCAAAATATTGTAATGGTTATTTACGAACGATACGCGTAGGATTAGTCTTCTCCTCTACCTTGTTGAGCCAAGGGGAGATGGTCCGGGGGGATGTTTTCCCATAATACTGGTTCAGCCGTCTGGGAAACGGTCGGGGTGGTACCAGACTGTCTCTCTTTTTCGAGACAACTCTGTACTCTTAGGGGATGATGGTTAAGAGGCTGTCGCAGCTCCCCGCTGTCCTGCTTGGCAATCTTAATGCTAATTCATGGTGGCCATGAACTCGCAGGTGCGTGGCAGTTGAGGAATGACCAGTAGAGGTAGTACTCCCTCCTCAACAGAAGTTTAAAGTAAGAAGTCAGCTATTTTATAATGGAAATGAGAAATTGAGGCAACAGTATTCCAGTTACCTCTGTTCTCTATATCTGCTTCCTCAGGAAAAGAATCAACAAATAAACTCATGGTTTTTAGATTTTAAATTAGTACATATATTATATAGTTTGACAGGTACCAACCCATTTTTGAATGTTCTACAGCACAATTTGCATTCAACCTCTTGAGGATTCATTAGGACATCATAATGACGTACGCTTGTGGCTCCAGCATTATCAAATAAATATTGATCCTCTTCTGGCTTCTCCATTTTTACTATAAACTGGTAGTTTCCATTCTCATTTTCTTCATTTATAATTAATGACAATTCCTCCTCTGTGTTTTCATGATCTACTTCTTGTTTGTCTATGAGTTCTAAAAACTCCTTATTCTAAAACAAAAATACTAATTTCAACTTTCACTAACTGAACTTGCTACAGTATGATGGATAACACAGCATTACTTTATTTCTGGAAATTGGCTTGCTTCTCATAATGAGAAGGTCCTGTTTAACTTATTTACTAGTAGTTGGTCTGGGTTGATTTTGATTTTTTGATTCATTACGAGATGAAAGGTGATGATCAGAGGTGGGATATAAAAAATATAACTTACTTCAGAAACCATTGTATAATTAATACTGAAATCCTCAGGAATTTCCTTTTTCAATATTTCCATCTCAAAACCCATACTGTCATAATAATTTACATACTTCGGTGACTCCAAGTGCTCAGATGGATTCTGGAATATAATGACTGGCTTGGATTCAACATTTTTACATAAAAATATTATATTCTTCTAGAATGAAACTACAACAAGGAAAGGCTATTATGATAATATGGACATAATGCATATTATGGTTAGTGTAATTTGTAGCATTATAAAAATTGCTTGTTCGTTGAACTAGGTGACATGAATACACTGATATGTATATCAATATTGACAATAAGGCGGAGTCAGTACTTGGTGCAGCACTATTACACACACACTAATGTATTTTGATTTTCGGCTCGCCCAAATCTACCCATTGGCAATCTATATAATACTACATCATGGTATTCACAGACATTGTATGAGACACATTCACACCTACTAATACTTTGAATAATATAATATATAATACCATATCCTCACTGCAAGGTGATACTTCTTCATTTATGCACTCTACTGTTTCTTGTTTCAATATAGGCATACACATCCTTAGATTCCACTGTGCCTCTGGACCTGTGGTACTCAATGTATCACAGCTGGTGCTGGGTGCTAGATGTTCCTTGCTATTCATAGTTATATTTGTTTCAATCTCGTCTTTCATTATTTGTACAGGTTATTTACGTGAATAAAATTACTTATAATTTAGTTTGAGAAAATGTTCGTATTATTTGATTTATTAGCGGATTTTACCGTTTCTTCTAACCACTTTCTGTTCTACCATTAGAAAGATAATATAATTTGAAATCTCTTTAAATATGTTTATTTAAATTTAATTTTAATGTGAAATCACTTTAGGTATGTTTATTAAAATTTTAAAGTTTCATGTTGTTTTTACAACAATTACATGTTCAAAAACTCAAACTAAAGTTCAAACTGTTCAAATCCAGAAAGAAAATATAATCATGACATTAATTATGCACGGCACAGATTTCTCAGTATGTTTATTTACTCCATAGACCAATAACCAGAGGTGTACTCTATGCAGGGAAAAACTGTGGTATTGACAGTGTTGCCAAGTTAAGAAAACAAGAAGTGGCCAACCACTTTGATGAAGTTGCTAGCATCTTAAAAATTTCTCTGGAATAAAAAGTAAGTTGGAATGTACACTTGTGTCACAGTATCGGGACCTATGACGCCAAAATCACACAAACGATACATACTACTACTAATAAAAAACCAATCACAATTCAAAAGCAATATTAATCCAAAAGGCGTTAAGTTACATAAAACGAATGTTCAAAATAAAACTCTCTACATAAAAGATAAGGCTTAATTTTAGTTTGTTTAAAATCACAATATAGTCCTTTTTTGTTCGAGACTCCAGCAATGTTTAAATTTACAAGACCGCTACTCGACGTAAGATGTCGCCATAAAACATTTTATTCACTTTGGATCTAACTGTTTTGTATTACGGTTGTTATTTACAAAGCATCTATAAAGTCGATGCTATTCGAATAGGATTGATAGAATGATTTATTTTGGTCATACCAATCATTTTCATATTAGATCAAACTTTAAACATTATTATTACATTTTTTTTGCGCCTAAAAGTGGAGAAAGAATATAATTATGGTAAAAATAAATTTTGGTACCTATACAATTAATAAAATTGAAATGTCTGTTTGTAGTGGCAAAATAACAGCTTATTACTACACGCATATGTGGCGTTCATACTTTTTAAGTATAAACTTTTTATTGGGATATGACAATTTTTAAGATATACAAGTCAATTAGTGGACTGAGTAGTTGATGACTCTATAGGGAAGGTCGCAAATGGCTGCAGCACCGCGCAGCGCTTGTCTGCTGCCCGACGGTTTGTGGCGCTTCAGACAGTGGAAGGTGTCGTGTCATCTCATACTGCATCGTATCGCATCACGTGGCATTGCATCTCATTGACAGGAGTCGCAGCAACATAACGGTGTTAACCTCCCTCGTCGGGTTCTATATGCTCATGTTTAATCTCATCCGTCTCTTATATATCACCTCCGACTGCTGTCCTTGCACTCAGATCACACTATACAACCAGATCTGATTTCCTAATCCATTGGATTTTTATCCTTGTCATATACCCTATCCATTAGTGCAATAACATAGTGAATATCGGTTTTTTCGATTTTTTAATTGGTTCGATTCCCGGTATAGGTAAGCTTTTTTTTAGAAAATCTGTAAATGCAGTTATTAATTTTTGAAAATATGAGAAATTTTGTTTGAGTAAAGTTTGACATCTTCAACATTTAACATACTTTTTCCAAATCCCGTCCGTTTTTTCTATCCTGTATAAACATTTATTTAACAAAAATTACTAGCACATTAAAAAAAGAAGAATAGTTACAGAACTTGTTTTTTTTTTTTTTTTTTTTGAACTGACTACACTGTTAGCCTTAGGGGCCCTATCCAAAAACAGAGCCGCTACGGCTTTTACAGCTTCACCGGACTTGGAGGACAGAACTTGATCGTCAGTACGGAATATAATATTCTATTTTTATCGATGTCGATAATACTAGTAAGCGACTCATGCAGCTCTAATTGAGTAGCAACAAATCACTAGTTAAATTAAAACAAACTTTGTTTCTATGACGTTAAGGTTGCTTGTTATTAGTGTAGTTTTATTGGCGGCAGGATCATGGTTCATATAGGTGTACCAGAATCTCATGGAACGAAAACAAAAAAATTAATTGTGATTTTCATATGGCAATTATCAATTGTCATCTATCAAATTAAATTCGAGTTGAGTCAACCGCTGCAGAGATGTTTTGTTTTTTCTTCAAAAGTTACAATTTTCGTGCAAATGTCGAAAAAACCAATACGATCACAAGCAAGGAACGTTGTTTACAATGTATACCAAAGGATTTATACAGAAGAAAATGGAGGCCAATCAGAATCTTCGATTTTAAAGAGAGTTCAAACATTCACCGGTAAGTAGAACTAACAAGTCAAGATACTTCATACAGGGTATTAGTAGACCGCTCCCGAAAATGAATACAGAGGATAGTACTAATGACACCTTTGATGATGGGATGGAAAAAAATTGATCCTGATTAAAAAAATCATATTATTTAAACTTTTTATTAGCATTATTTACGCTCCATCATGTTAGTACAACTTAATGAAACGAGAATTTTACAAAAAAATACAATACTTTACTAAAAAATAAGCAGCAATGAACACCAAATTAAATACAGCTGATTGCTCTGGTCAAATAACGCGCAGGCACGGCGCGTCGCGGCGCCAGTCCAGCGCGAGCGCGGCGCGGTGCCATTCTCGCGCGGCCCGCAGCTGGCGATCGCACAAATACTTATTTACAATATTGTCTAAATACCTAACTTATCTACTTTGCCACTGTGCTAGTGTCTACCTGGCCACTTTCATTCGAATTCTCCGGTTGAATTAAAAAAGTAACGGGTTCGATTCCCCGCGAATGAAAAAACTACTTAAATAAAATTTTAACAAGCATTGAGCCATGTTTTTTAATCCATCGTGTAAGAATGTTTATTATTCTGATGTATTCAGTTATGTACCTATTCATGTCAGTTCAGTACTAAGTTATTTATAAAAAATGTAGGTATGAAACAGCTTACCGATCTAAAGCTTCCGTGGTCTTATGAGATGCGGCTCAAATTGTGCCCCATTCATTTCGAGGCAGATATGGGCTCGGCGTTGCGTATCCTCATGCAGGCATCATCGTGGAGTCCTCGACCCAGTCCGCACGTAGTTTGTCGAAAACATCCACGGTCCTTTGGTGCATTTCGTTGGCACTAACACACTTACGATTAAAAGCACATTCTCTCACATACCCCTATAGAAAGAAGACTAACAATGCATTATGAATTATTACAGCACTACACTTTAGGTTTTTCGTACTTTCGCTCATTTTAGTCGTTCATTTTACACACACACCGGCGGTGACATCGCGTCACCGCGCTCTCCCCGTGCCAGCGCGTCAAAACAGGACTGGCATGCGGCCGCGGCCGCGGCCTGCTGGTGTAGGTACTAAATTTGCAAGCGACATAAAAGAATTAGAGGTGGCGCCGGCGTTCACGATAAAACTTGCAAGTAATTTTTGTAAGTGATCAGAAATAAAATAAAGGAATTTTTTACTGTACGGAAAGAAATTCCAACCGTGAGGAAATTGTTACAAACTCTTTGGGAAGATATTGATTTCAATGGAGGCAGAGAATCATTGAGGTAACACATATATGTATCTACTTATTTTACTTGCTATAGTTTAACGTTGCTACATTTTATAACTTATGCTTTTTTACAGGCTTATTCTGAAGAATATTGGCTTTGAATTTGTAAAGTGCCAATCAAAAAGAACTATTTTGATAGAGAGTCATGACATCAAGATACAAAGATTCAGATATTTAGAGCGTATGAAGAAGAACCGTGAATCACAAGAACCTAACAAACTAGATGTAGTTTATTTAGACAAAACTTATATACACGGTTCATGTTCTGTAAATAAGTGTTGGCAAAGTAAAGATCTTGCAGGTCCGTATAAAAGTATTTCAGCGGGAGCAAGATGGATTATTGTGAATGCTGGCGGAGAAAACGGTTTAGTGCCCTATTGTTGCTTAATATATAGGTCAAAAAGTATATCTGCGGACTACCATCATGATATGAACCAAAATAACTTTAAAAAATGGGTCACGGAAAAACTAATACCAAATCTTACGAAACCAGCTCTCATTGTCATGGATAACGCAAGTTATCATTCTATACAGTTGAATAAACCGCCCATACAAGACGACCGTATAGCTGATATTTTAATATTTAAATACCATTACCGTTCTTTAGAATGGCTGCTTAAAAATAATATTGATTATGAAGATCGTTGGCGTAAGTGCCAATTACTTGAAGCAGTGCAACAAAACAAAGCTCCACCCATATATGAGATTGATGAAATTTTTAAATCGCACGGTCATGAAGTGTTAAGGCTTCCCCACCTTACCATTGCACTCTAAATCCCATAGAAATGATATGGGGTATAATGAAGCAGAAAGTTGCAGAGAAGAATATTAATAGGCCTGCAACTGATATCAAGTCATTAACAGAGGAAGATTTCTCATAAATTGGTGCAGATGAATGGCAAAAATGTTGCGAGCATGTAATAAAACATGAAAATGATTTCATTAATCAAGATAGGTTATTAGAAAAGCAAGAGGTGCGATTTATTATAAATACCTCTGTGTCTTCATCATCTTCCTCAGATGAAGAAGAAGATATGCATGTGGAGTATTTAGAACCATTTTCCAGCTCGGAATAAAGTTATTTTATTTTTATGATAAAAAAAATGCAATTACATATTATTATCATAATATAAATATCTAAACAAGTCAATGCATTTTCGATTTATAGTCTGCTCCACCACTCAAGTCCTATGGAAAACCAACAACCCCTATTACAGTATACAGGGTATTAGTAGACTGCTCCCGAAAATGAAGACAGATGATAGTACTAATGACACCTTTGATGATGGGATGGAAAAAAATTGATCCTGATAAAAAAAAATCATATTATTTAAACTTTTTATTAGCATTATTTACGCTCCATCATGTTAGTACAACTTAATGAAACGAGAATTTTACAAAAAAATACAATACTTTACTAAAAAATAAGCAGCAATGAACACCAAATTAAATACAGCTGATTGCTCTGGTCAAATAACGCGCAGGCACGGCGCGTCGCGGCGCCAGTCCAGCGCGAGCGCGGCGCGGTGCCATTCTCACGCGGCCCGCAGCTGGCGATCGCACAAATACTTATTTACAATATTGTCTAAATACCTAATTTATCTACTTTGCCACTGTGCTAGTGTCTACCTGGCCACTTTCATTCGAATTCTCCGGTTGAATTAAAAAAGTAACGGGTTCGATTCCCCGCGAATGAAAAAACTACTTAAATAAAATTTTAACAAGCATTGAGCCATGTTTTTTAATCCATCGTGTAAGAATGTTTATTATTCTGATGTATTCAGTTATGTACCTATTCATGTCAGTTCAGTACTAAGTTATTTATAAAAAATGTAGGTATGAAACAGCTTACCGATCTAAAGCTTCCGTGGTCTTATGAGATGCGGCTCAAATTGTGCCCCATTCATTTCGAGGCAGATATGGGCTCGGCGTTGCGTATCCTCATGCAGGCATCATCGTGGAGTCCTCGACCCAGTCCGCACGTAGTTTGTCGAAAACATCCACGGTCCTTTGGTGCATTTCGTTGGCACTAACACACTTACGATTAAAAGCACATTCTCTCACATACCCCTATAGAAAGAAGACTAACAATGCATTATGAATTATTACAGCACTACACTTTAGGTTTTTCGTACTTTCGCTCATTTTAGTCGTTCATTTTACACACACACCGGCGGTGACATCGCGTCACCGCGCTCTCCCCGTGCCAGCGCGTCAAAACAGGACTGGCATGCGGCCGCGGCCGCGGCCTGCTGGTGTAGGTACTAAATTTGCAAGCGACATAAAAGAATTAGAGGTGGCGCCGGCGTTCACGATAAAACTTGCAAGTAATTTTTGTAAGTATCTACCTGTTTTCAAATTAAAGTATTGGCCGGACTAAAAACGGAAGTGTGTTAACATAAAGTATAAGAATTCTATTTTAAATTCATTCTGATAGATTAATTGACTATCGTAATTGCAATTAATTTCAACTATTAAATTATTCTGTACCATTTCATTTTTATTTTCTTGTATAAAATCAAAGATAAAAAGATTAAATAGTTTTTATAAATAACAGCTAAGCTTATAAAATAAAAGTTGGGAATGTCTAACGCTTTATCGATCTGTGGAAATGTACAAAGTGCTGTCAACGGCGGCCGCGGCTCACCGCCAAAGGAGCGGTTTGTTTTGGCGGGCCTGATTATTAAATTTAGTATTTTTAGTTTTTGAGACAGTTTCATTTAGACTTTCATGCGCGCATGAGCGACAGATATTCGTTCAATCGTATTGATATTTAAATTCTTGTTAATATTTTATTGTTACATTTTGTGTATCTTGTTAAGTTTGTGTTGTTTTTATTATTGTTCTGTTTTAATAATGCCTAACGCGTACGTTTATAGTGCTCGTGAATACGGTAACATGTTAATGTGCCTTGTAGAAGCTCGCGGGAATGCTTCGCGTGCATTGCGAATTTACCGAGAGAGATTCCCGACAGCTCGACATCCGGCTGACTCTCGTCTGATAACAGCAGCATTTCAGCGAGTGTTGGAAAATCGACTCATTGCTCCAGTAGCGACAGGAGGTGGAAGTCAAGTGGCAGTTCAGGCCGAGGAGCGCATTTTAGATGTCGTTCGCCGGTATCCGAACTTAGGTACACGAAGTATTGCTAAATTGTTAAGGTGTCGGAATGGAACAAGTGTGTCGTACTGGACAGTTCATAAGGTGTTAAAGCGTAACCGAATGCGGCCATACAAAGTGCACAAAGTGCAAGCTTTGGTACCCGACGATCACGACCGCCGGCGAGTTTTCTGCCGTTGGTTATTATACCAGCAACAACGTGTCCCTGATTTCATTGAACACGTCATCTGGACGGACGAGTCAACATTTACCAGAAAGAGGTTGTGGAACCGAAGAAATACACACGTGTATTCCGAGGTGAACCCGCACGCAGTTCTACAAACCGGGCACCAAACCCGATGGTCGGTTAATGTATGGGCAGGTTTATTTAAGGATCGCATACTAGGGCCAGTATTTCTGCCACAGCGACTTGACGGACAGCGATATTTAAACATTATAAATGAACAAATAGTGGATATTTTAGACGACCTATCATTGACTGAATATCGCCGCACATGGTTTCAGCATGATGGTGCACCTCCACATGTGGCAAGGTTCGTCCGTGAGCGCCTCACCGAGCTGTTTGATGATCGCTGGATCGGCAGACTAGGACCACACGCTTGGCCACCTCGGTCACCCGATCTGAACCCGTTAGACTTCTTTCTGTGGGGGTATGTGAAAGAAAGGGTTTTTAATCGTGAGTGTGATAGTGCTAACCAAATGCGCCAAAGGATCGTGAATGTTTTCGACAAACTACGTGCGGACTGTGTCGAAGACCCCACGATGATGCCCCGACTGCATAAGGAGACGTAATGCCGAGCTCAAATCTGCCTCGAAATGAATGGGGCACAATTTGAGCCGCCTCTCATAAGGCCACGGAGGATTTAGATCGGTAAGCTGTTTCATACCAATTTTTTTTTTATAATTTTTTTTTGAACTGATCTGAGTAGATCGTACATAACTGAATACATCAGAGTAATAAACATAATTACACGACGGATTAAAAAGCATGAATCTATCCTTTTTAAAGTTTCATTCAAGTATTTTTTTCATAAGCGGGGAATCGAACCCGGTACTTAACTTATTCAACCGGTGAATTCGAAAGAAAGTGGCTAGGTAAAGACTAGCACAGTGGCAAAGTAGATAAGTTAGTTATTTAGACAAATGTTGTAAATAAGTATTTATTTGATTGTTAGTTGTTTGTAGCGCAAGATTGACGCTGCGCCCGGGCGTTCGTTGATCCGAGTATCAGCTGTTTTTGATTTTGTGTTTCATTGCTGGATTTTTTTTTAGTAAAGTAATGTATTTTTTATGAAATTATCGTTTCATTTAGCTGTACTAACACGATGGAGCGTAAATAATGCTAATAAAAAGTTTAAATAATATGATTTTTTTTTTATCAGGATCAATTTTTTTTCCCTCCCATCATCAAAGGTGTCATTAGTACTATCGTCTGTCTTCATTTTCGGGAGCGGTCTACTAATACCCTGTATTTTATACATACATTTTTCTAAGTACCGAAACAGTTATTATTATTTTAATCATAGTGTTAAAGTTACAGTTTGTAATAGTTTGGCAGCTTTTTTGATATTCTGCAAACAAACATTTTTGTGGGTAAATTATTTAGGATTCTCGTACATTAAAAGAAAAAACCCATGATGAAATCAAATAAGTAATATTATATTGTGTACTATCCTTACTCTATGTTATTGAACAGTTACTTACAGGGGTTTCTTCTTCTACCATACGAAGAATTATTAATGAAGGAAGAGTAAACGGAGGTGTGTTCTGTACGCCTGGTAAAAAGAGGAAAGGGGAAAAAAAATTAATCTGGACAGTTTTGATTTAGAAGTGATCAGAAATAAAATAAAGGAATTTTTTACTGTACGGAAAGAAATTCCAACCGTGAGGAAATTGTTACAAACTCTTCGGGAAGATATTGATTTCAATGGAGGCAGAGAATCATTGAGGTAACACATATATGTATCTACTTATTTTACTTGCTATAGTTTAACGTTGCTACATTTTATAACTTATGCTTTTTTACAGGCTTATTCTGAAGAATATTGGCTTTGAATTTGTAAAGTGCCAATCAAAAAGAACTATTTTGATGGTGCGTCATGACATCAAGATACAAAGATTCAGATATTTAGAGCGTATGAAGAAGAACCGTGAATCACAAGAACCTAACAAACTAGATGTAGTTTATTTAGACGAAACTTATATACACGGTTCATGTTCTGTAAATACGTGTTGGCAAAGTAAAGATCTTGCAGGTCCGTATAAAAGTATTTCAGCGGGAGCAAGATGGATTATTGTGAATACTGGCGGAGAAAACGGTTTAGTGCCCTATTGTTGCTTAATATATAGGGCAAAAAGTATATCTGCGGACTACCATCATGATATGAACCAAAATAACTTTAAAAAATGGCGAGTGTTGGAAAATCGACCCATTGCTCCAGTAGCGGCAGGAGGTGGAAGTCAAGTGGCAGTTCAGGCCGAGGAGCGCATTTTAGATGTCGTTCGCCGGTATCCGAACTTAGGTACACGAAGTATTGCTAAATTGTTAAGGTGTCGGAATGGAACAAGTGTGTCGTACTGGACAGTTCATAAGGTGTTAAAGCGTAACCGAATGCGGCCATACAAAGTGCACAAAGTGCAAGCTTTGGTACCCGGCGATCATGACCGCTGGCGAGTTTTCTGCCGTTGGCTATTATACCAGCAACAACGTGTCCCTGATTTCATTGAACACGTCATCTGGACGGACGAGTCAACATTTACCAGAAACGGGTTGTGGAACCGAAGAAATACACACGTGTATTCCGAGGTGAACCCGCACGCAGTTCTACAAACCGGGCACCAAACCCGATGGTCGGTTAATGTATGGGCAGGTTTATTTAAGGATCGCATACTAGGGCCAGTGTTTCTGCCACAGCGACTTGACGGACAGCGATATTTAAACCTCATAAATGAACAGTCGGAGGACATTTTAGACGATTTATCATTAGCTGAATATCGCCGAAAATGGTTTCAGCATGATGGTGCACCCCCACATCCTCAGATTCGTTCGTGAGCGCCTCACTGAGCTATTTGATGATCGCTGGATCGGCAGACTAGGACCATACTCTTGGCCACCTCTGTCACCCGATCTGACACCGTTAGTCTTCTTTCTGTAGGGGTATGTGAGAGAATGTGCTTTTAATCGTAAGTGTGTTAGTGCCAATGAAATGCACCAAAGGACCGTGGATGTTTTCGACAAACTACGTGCGGACTGGGTCGAGGACTCCACGATGATGCCTGCATGAGGATACGCAACGCCGAGCCCAAATCTGCCTCGAAATGAATGGGGCACAATTTGAGCCGCATACAGTTCCTAAGTGAACACAGCTTCTGTACGTTATTGTAAATATAGGGGCCAATGAACGGGCCAAACTTTTGCGCAAAGGCCGTGCCCACCAAGGGAGCTCTCACACGGAATACACGACGTCCTGACAGTTAGCTGTATTCTGATAAGACAGCCACCATTCTATGTTCTCTAAGAGCGACTTATAGGTGATATTTAAAGACGATTGAAGATTTTGGTTGGGTTTTGAAATTACATGTTGTGGATTTTATTTTTAACTAGCTGACCGTACAAATTCGTCTGCGTCACAGAAAGACGTGAGAAAGAGAGAGAGGGTTAGAAAGAGTGGGTCGTAGGTACCTATATTAGAATTGTAAAGGTGCTGAAACTTTCATTAATTTGCAGCGGAGATATTTTAAAACTTTGATATCTCCTAAGATATTTATAGAAATCAATTGATGTCAAGGACATTTTTGTTCAAAATGAAATACGAAATAATTTATAGAAATCGCTTTGCTTTTTTAATTTTTTAAGAAAAACCATTCCGTCAAACGTGGTTGTTGCGTAACTAACAATTTACGCAACCACCACCACACACCGGGTGTGATAATCTGCTTAGTAATATACGTATATAACTTAGTAATATTATACTACCTGGAACAAAGAAAAGACACTTAAAGTGTAATAAAGTTGTCAGTTTCAAACTTAAACTACTTTTTCGACTAAGTTAGCCGTTTATTACATTACAACGCCATCTATCAAACAAATGAGTACTTGGTCACTATTTTTACTAATTGACGAAGCTGTACAAATTAAAGAAACAATTATGTTCTACACTTATATAATTAAATATAAATTGAAATAAATTTAGTGGTGGCACACACTTTTATCACAAACATACAAATTTTAAAATCAAATACAAATATATAGAAATAGCATTCACATATTATAACTACTGTTGGCGACAGCGGCGTCGCCCCATATAGAATATAATTGTCAAAACAGATTTATATAGATTTATTGTATTATATTATAGAATATAGTGTTATATATAGAATTATAGAATAAAGTACATAAAGATATAGATATAAGATATTGACAACATACATTTACCATAGAATAGATGATAAGTAGCTATAAGAATATCGAAATAAATAGTGTACATAATCGTCTAGTTATTCCCCCATAGATTTAAGATAAGAATAACAAGTTATATAAGTACGCGCTCGGCCCGCGTCCCGAAACTATATAAAGAAAGTATCGATCTGTGTTCGGGACCGGGTATTTCGCTCATACGGGCGCGTAATATAGATTAAGCATAGAATAAGTTATATTTATCGATAGGGAATACCACATAGAATAGTTAGACATAAGAAGTTTGTACATAAGTTTAATAGATAAATAAATATAACGAGAAAGCCGAGCCGACCGTAGTGAAAATCACATAGAAAAGGAGCACATTTTGCCCGAGCGCAAGGGGCTCTCCTTACGGTAACGCCGAAAACTGCATTATCGCTCCTGCGGCGTTGCCGAGCACTAACCGACCGACCTCCGACCGCCTACCACCGAACATTACCGAAGACCTGCGACTTATCGACACTAGTGCCACGACAGAACTTATTGAAGGCTTGCGGTTATAAAGACAAGATCGGTCGGCTCGGTTTACGTTTGTTAGTGAAAAAGTTTTTGTTTTTATTTTCGAGTGAGCTTGTGCGATATCGCACACCTCAGGACCCCGTATCGAGCACTTCGGATTGGCAAGAATAATCGCCACGAGGCGGGCATCCGGCGTCTTATAGGATTTTTAAGAAACAGTACAATGCTGCGTACCGAAGAACTACATCTATACAATTAATAAAATTGAAGTGTCTGTTTGTAATGTCAAAATAACAGTTTTTTACTAAATGCATATAAAAGTACATACGATACCTATAACAAAAAGCCCATTAAAATTTTTGTATGGCTGTGTGTTTGTTACGGGTAATCTCCGAAACGGTTGGACCGATTTTGACTGAAAGATAGCTGAATATTCCCTCGGAATACGTTGTATTTTTTTTTAAACACTACCTGTAAGTAACGTCTTCATTTAGCCTAATTAGTTATAATTTAGTAATTCTAAGGGAATAGTCAATTTGTTTTTTTTTTTTTAATTTTGTTACTTTAGTTTAACTTAACTTTTATTAATAAATTTCTTGATACCTTTGCCCTTAGTTTCTATATTTACAACCCTAGGGCCAAAGCTTAACACTACATCGAGCCTTGCATTAAACTTTGTCGTTAGTTCTATCTTTCATTTTGCCATCATGCGTCCGCCTCATATGCTTACGTAAGTATATCGGTGTACGGAATTGTTTTCCGCACCAACATTCAAATACTTTATTATAATCATAATGAACATTTTTTATATGCTTTAATAAATGAGCTTTGCTTTTTAATTTTCTTTGGCAAGTGTCACACTGAACTCTGTCGTTATTTGTATCTTTCATTTTGCCACTATGCTTCCGCTTCAAATGCAAACCTAAGTTTCTTGGTGTACGAAACTGTTTCCCGCACCAGCAATCAAACGTTCTCCCGTAATCATAATGCATACTCTTAATATGCTGTGTTAAACTATATTTATTTCTAAAAGTACCTTCACATAAGTCACATTTATATTTAATTTCCTCGACCTCCTTACAAGCAAGTTTGTCATTATTTGTATCATTAATTTTACCATCATGCTGACGATTTAAATGCCCACTTAAGTTTAACGGTGTACGGAACTGTTTCCCGCACCAACAATCAAACGTTCTCCCGTAATCGTAATGAGTCCTCTTTACGTGCTGATTTAATGAACGTTTACTTCTATAAGTACCTTCACATGAGTCACATTTATATTTCATTTCCTCTACCTCTTTATCAGTACGACACTGTTCCATATGCTTATACAATACGTCTTTGTATTTGTAATCTACATTACAATATTTACACTTCATACTGTTTCCAGTTACTTGGTTTAGAGACATTTGTTTGTGTAAAAGCTCAACGCAACGTTTAAGTTTCGAATCGCTCTTGAAATGCTTTCCGCCTAATTTACCCTTAGGTATATTCTTGGTGTGAACATCACCAACGTGTGCAAGCACATTATCGTGGTTATTAAACCTTTTGTCACCATATTGGCGCTGATGTAACTCCATTACGTCACTATTATCAGCCGATTTGTTTATTTCAACTTTTCCGTGTTCAGTATTGTGCGTCAGTAAATTGATACTGCAAATGATAAAATACAATAATAGTTTATTAAGCACAAACAAATGGAATAATTGAGGTGTAACGAATACAGAATAGGTTACCAGATATTAGTCAAATAATAATTTATGAACCGCGCGGCGTGGTTAGTCGTCTCCGCCGTATGCGAAGATTTTATAAAGTACCCGTCTGCGTGGGTACGTCATAGCGGCGCGAGACAGCCGGAGTGAGAACAAACAAAATAAATTTATGAACAAAAATTAAGGATCAAATTGAAATTAGATTGCTTTTACTAAAAATAATAAAAGGAAATGTAATACACGCAGTCTTACAAGGAATCGTGAACATCTTCAATTTCTCATTATTTCATAATATAATTTTTTACAATGTTCGGTGCCTTCGGTAATTCTAGCACCGCAGAGTGACGGCACTGTACCTGATGGTAAGCACAGTGGAATCCAACAATACCGGTCACCACCGAAGGATCTACAATCCATCGCCAGTCGTCCACAGCTTCACAGTACAACAGAGATGTCGTGTGTGACGTAGATAACATATATATGTTAGCGACGCATAGGTGTAGGTGCGGTAGTTAGGAAATAGTTCCAGTAATACTTAGTTGTAGGTACAAGTTGCTAGGCTTAAGGAATAATAATTTTATATTTGATTAATAATTGATTTACGGTTTAAATTTAAATATATAGGTTTTAGGTACATAGTGATAGTAAATAAATAGTAATAGGACTTATAATAATGTACAAAGTTGATATTTACGAAAGTAATCTTTGATTAATACAAGTTATTTGTAATGTATGAGTATTTTTATAGGAATAGTGTAGCTTATGTTACATTTCTATCGTGTTTATAATGTTAGTAATTCGTACATAACGTGTTTGTAGCTACTTTATGTTGTAACGTTTAGTGTATGATATTTTCACCGTTTACTGTTCTTCAATGTAACATTGTGGTTATTTAGATATATATTAGTGTTCTAAACAGATTAGAATAGGTTTCGTGATGATTTAATAAAAATCTAAGAGGATATTGTCAAATTACGTGTATTTGTATGTAATTGCACCGTGTATAATGAAACCGCAGTTAGGTAAAATAGACGGACCGAGAGTTACAGGCAAAGAGATTAGCTAGTAATATCGCTTCTCCTGCGATTCATAGACCAGTGATCAATCAGAATATCTCAGCGGAGGTAATGCAGATCGACAGAAATTAGCTTGCATGGCACGAAATTGCTAGCTTGCTAACAGCATCAGCGATTCAGCGCACTCTCGGTTGTACCAGGAGTGTCGAGATCGGATCAGTCGATCTTGGAGAAAGGAGTATAACATTCCATCCCGTTCTCGATTTCGTCAGCAGTCATTGAAGGATCTTTCTCGTTAAAGTAACATCGCCGCCAGCGGATGGACGTGAAATAATTCCGCATTTAATCCCAATTTGGTGACTTTGCGCTTGATCCTAACATTAGGAGGTGAAGCGCGAGGCACAGATATAACTACCAGTCAGTGGTCCGATGAACTCAAAAGAGCACAGACCTACACATAATACCTAGTAGGCTGGCTCGTCAGCAGAAGGTCCAGCAGAAAGGTCCCGTGACTTGCAACATCGATCATGTCATATGCTTAACCGAATCCGTGAGCACTTCGTCCTGTATGGTCTGTCTTTGAGGAATACAACGACAATTCATGGTACGCGCTAAAGTCCACCAAAACTACGAACTCCGCAGTAGGAAACTACTCCTACGCATAGATTATCGCTTAACTTATATAATCGAACGGCCGAGTTGTCTCTTTATACACGTTATGGGATCGGGAGAGGCACACGTAGATATGGCTTCGAGTGTCCAAGTCCACGTGTACCCAAAGAATGGAGAAGAAATGATCTTCTATACATACATAAAGCTATAACACACATCAGACCGTACAGACACGTATACAGGTCGCGTGGATTATGAAATGAATAAAGTTTAAAGTCAGAATTTTATCTTAAATAATTAACATTTGAATAGAATTCCTTATAACAAGTCGAATATTTTATTATGAAGATGAGAAATTGAGGAAACACTATTTCTGTTATATCTGCTTCCCCAGGAAAATATTCAATAAATAAACTCAGGACTTCTATATTTTAAACTAGTACATAAAATAGTTTAACAGGGTACCAACCCATTTCCGAATAATCTCAACTGGTATTCAACTTCTTGAGAATTCATTAGGACATCATTTTGTACACTAGTGGCTCCAGCATTATCCAATACATATTTATCCTCTTCTGGTTTCTCCATTTTTACTATAAACTGGTAGTTTCCATTCGCATTCTCTTCATTTATAATTAATGACATGTTCCTCTCTGTGTTTTCATGATTTACTTCTTGTTTGTCTATGAGTTCTAATAACTCCTTATTCTAAAACAAAAATAATAATTTCAACTTTCACTAACTGAACTTGCTACAGTATGATGGATAACATAGCATTACTTTATTTCTGGAAATTAGCTTGCTTCTCATAATGAGAAGGTCCTGCTTAACTTATTTACAAGTAGTTGGTCTGGGTTGATTAAAATGTTGTCGAATTACTGCTAGATGCCTGATAGATTAAACCATTATAAACATACAATATAGCTAGGTACTTAGATTATGGATAATAAAGACTCAATTTATTTACATTACGAGAAGAACGCTGATGATCAGAAGTGGGATACCAAATTAACAAAAATATTACTTACTTCAGGAATTATTGTACAATTAATACTGAAGTCTAATTGAGGATGTTCATCCTCGGGGAATTCCTTTTCCAATTTTTCCACCTTAAAACCCATACTGTCATAATAATTTACATACTCCGGTGACTCGAAGGGCTCAGAAGGATACTGGAACATAATGACTGGTTTGGATTAAACATTTTTCCATAAATTTTGTTTTTGTCTTTTAACCAGATAAAGATCCAAAACACACCCACATTCTGTTTCAGTGTTAATAAAATGCTGGATTAGCAGAAAGATCCTGACCTCAACCCTATTAAAAAAGTTACAGAGAATCATGAATTACTACTATATTACTGAACATAATGGAGCTTTATAATTAGGCCTAAAAACTATCTTATTTAAAATTTGTAGAAAACTGTAACCAGTAATGGTGATCTAAGTTAATAAATTGTCCTAGTATACATTATAATATTCCCCTACAAAGCATGAACACATTGACATCTCTTCTTTTCAGGCAGCTATTTTAGGTTTATATTGTATGGTACCCAAGTCATTCTATCAACATACTAATTTATTCATCATATAAATTAGACCGCGACTTTTTGCAATCGCGGCAACAGCTCAAACCGAAGTCCGGCCACTTTGGCACCCTTGCGCGCATGTTACCAACGCTTTCGCGGCTGAGTGCCTTATGCGCTCGCCCCCAAGCCCAGTAAAGTTACAAATTTGCTGCAACTCGACTTGTCAGCCTATTTACACCTTGTATTCAACATAGTGAACATACGATATTATGGAAAAGTAATATTTCAGTTTAAAAATTGCTTTAAATACTTCCATTACTCAATTGTTTGTCGACCACTCAGGATTTTCGTAAGCAACCTAAATTTAAATAAAAAATAAAAACAACACAAAAGGAAATTCATAGATAACAAATTTGTGTTGAAAACTATTGCTTAAAACTATTTTACAACACAAATATACAAAACTAGCAGCGAACCCCGGCGTTGCTCGGGTTAAAATACATCGCATGTTTAATGGTATAAAAATATATAAGGATACATTTTTTAACACAGAAATTATATATTACTATTTTCGATATCGAGAGACTTATTCTGCAATTAAACATGCGGTGTACATCGAGTTTATCTAATAAGGTGAACTAATTAACAAATTAAAATAATTTTAAGAAAAAGTTTAGTAAATGAAAAATTCATGTTTTATTTACAAATTATATTATTCCATATACATGACATGTTACATTGTATATTGACATACAGTGGTGGTCGTATAATTAGAAACACTACCAACGGTCCTTGACATTATGTAAGATACTTCAACGCAATCGTTTTTAAATTGAAATTAAACAATAAATAGGACAACAATATGTTCAACGATTTATCGTCTATTCGAAAAACAATATAAATCCCATTACACAAGCGCAGTTTCAATATTACATTACGGACAAAAATTTAAATCAGTTTTAAGGTATGAACAATAATACGCAACTAATTAGAAACAAGAACAAAAAAGTATAAAAAAACAATGTTTTTTTACGTATTAGTAATTAGTATTGTTATTTACGAAACATCACACAGCCCACTAACAGTTATAATTAATATTTAGTGGCGTATCCCTTATTTTCAATAACAGCACTGCAACGACGTGGCATTGATTCAATCAATTTCATACATTTTTCCAGGGGATTGAATTCTATGCTTCATATAGTTCATTTTGACTGGTGTTACGTTTGTTTAAGACTTTCTTTTTAACAATATACCAGAGATTTTCTATTGGGTTTAAATCCGGACTATTTGTTGGCCAGTCTAAAACGGATATACGCTGTTCGCTAAGGAAACATTTGACGCTATTGGCCGTGTGTTTAGGGTCATTGTCATGCTGAAAGATCCAGGTTACAGGCAAATGATCGTCCGAGTAGGGAATCATTGTGTGCTCTAAGATATTTTTGTATTGCCATTGATTCATTGTACCTTCAATCTTCCGAACGGGTCCAACTCCACATCCGGAAAAACACCCCCAAACATATATGTTACTGCCACCGTGCTTGACTATAAATAAAAAAAAAATTAAAAAAAAACCTATTTAATCCAGTAAGTTACATAAAATAATAAAACAGTTATATACATGCAATGTGGTTAATTTGAAGATAAATTTAAGTATTATTATTATAAGATGTAGATTAATTAAGTTACGTGGGCCCCTCTTCGGGTAAAGGCTTCCTCCAAAGAATGCCAAGCGTCACGATTTTTAGCAACAGAAGACCAGTTCTTGCCTGCGATAACCTCTAATTCATCCTTCCACCTTGTCTTTGGCCTACGTCTGTAACCGTGAGGCCCGCTCCATAGTGTTGCGATTTTTGTCCATCTGTCGTCGGTATTACGAACCACGTGACCTGCCCATCTCTATTTTAAACTTCGGGCGAAAGATAACGCATCTATTACTTTTGTCTGTTCCCTTATTTTATTGTGGCGTATTCTATCTTTCAGTTTGATGTTTAGTGAGCTTCGTTCTAGTGCTATTTGAAATGACGTTAGCTTTCTGTTGGTTGTAGAGTCGAATAACCATGTTTGACAACCGTACGTAAGACAGGGTAAAGGCCATTACTTTCTTTTTTAACAATAAGTTCATGTCCGACTTCATAACTTCTTTATAAGCCCAGAACTTCCTCCATGTTATTGCAATTCTCCTGTCTAGTTCTTCAGTGGTGTTTGTTCTGTGCTTGACTATACTCCTTGTGTCTTTATAATTAAAAGCATTGTTTACAGGACGTCTAACATAGCGCTTTCCATCGGAATTTACCATATTTATTTTAATTTCATCTTAAAATACCACTTTTTTCCATTCTCAATACTCAACATATTTTTTAGCGAATAATAATCGCTTCTCTCGGTGTTGCTTGGTAAAAAGCGGTACCTTTCGAGAGATTCTTCCAAGCAATTTAGCTTCCATTAATCTGCAGCTATCAGTCTTGACGAGATATTTCTCGGGTCATCAGGCGAAAAAACTTCATTTTTCATTTGGTTGGAGCCTTTACTTGGGTTTTTGTTAGCAACACGAACGATTAGGGTATCTTCTCTGGGACAGGTTTTTCTTGGCCGAGCCTTTCTAAGAACATTTTCAACAGTTCTATGTATTTTATAATGATCAATTCCATTAAACACTTTCTTAACTGAACAATTTAAATGCTCAGCTATTCTTCTGTAAGCCCACTTATGACCTATATGTAAATTAACAATTATTTGCCTAGTTGATTCGTCACAACTTTCATTTTTGCCCATTTTGAACAAATTAAAATTCAGATTAATTTTGAATTGCCTTCAAAATAATAGAAAAAGCCAAGAAAGAAATGTTATCCTACAATTTTAAAAAAATAACGAGCTATGGATGCTTTTTTATAATGTATCTAATTAGGCGTCCAAGCTGCCAGTAGCAGAAAATAAACTCATTTTGTAATTAAAAGTAAGATACGTTTTATATTTTATGCATTTAATGAGTTTTTTATTTAAGTGACTATATTATTGCATGATTATTAATTACTGAATGTGTATATTTTTTACGAACATTTGTATGTTAAAGTTATACTTTCATTATTCATAAGAAGTGTTTCTAATTATATGACCACCACTGTATATTAAATATTTACATTTTTTTTATTTTAGTATTATTTTTTGTTTTGAATTTATTTTAACAACACTTGCTTATACACTACATTTATAGTTTTGTTGTTCCGACTATAAATAAACAAATTTCGAGGTGATCCTACTTGTGAGCATGCAACGTATAATTGGCAGTGTGCAAATCATGGTTCCCATAAGTCAACTCCACAGTACATTAAATTTTATCTTCCGACGGAATCATTTCCTGTATGATGTTGATGTCGTTGACAATGTCGTTCTTCGTGGCTAAAATAATTCGGTCGCGTAACCATTCCAAATGACTTCGTTTAGGAGATTGAACACATAATTGTATTAATGTTTGGTTAGATATTTCTAAACATTTATCTTCTATCAATATCAAAGCTTTGTTAAAATTGTCTTCATTAAAATCAATTTCTAAGTCCGGGTATTGTCATTGTAGTTCAGCCAAGACGTCATCGCTCATATATTCTCAATATTTAAGCCACAGTAAATTGTATTAGAACGATTATATGTAGTTAAAACAATAATTGCAAATAGCTCACGAATTTAATTCGCTGTTGACGTTTGGACTGCTTCGTTCATGCTAACTCCCAATGATTATCGTTTTCTAATAGACCTAATCTTTGACATGCCTCTTGATATGTTTCACAAATATAACCATTGATAGTTTTTAGGTTTTCAAAACACGTTGGGCAACGAATAGTAATAAACGTAGATTCAAACATTCAGCGTTTTTTGGATGCACTGTTTAGACAAGTCCTATTGTGTTATTGTTGAATACCCCATCGTGTCCTTTTACACGCATTCCACGTATTCGAGGATTAAATTGTTTACTTGTTGTATTCCATGTATAATAATAACTTGATACTTCTGAATAAAGTAAAGTCTTAGCAAATGGATCTTTCTGGCATAGTTCAAAAAACGCTATTAATATTGTTCATGTTGGTGGTTCTGTCGCAACTCTTTTTTGCCATTTCTGTAGTGAAAAACACACGTTCTCCATTTTCTAAGTGGACGGATAAATGGAGAACCGGCTGATCTCGATGGTGAATTGGAAAAATTAAATTCGCCAAATCGCTTTGTTGGTATCGATGTAACGACCCATTTGATACTGTGAAAGTTTTAGAACTTTCTAGAACATTCCAGATCAATTATAACCATTTTACACATTTTGGAACTTTCTAGACTGTTCCAGAAATTATGAGATCTTTTCAGAAGTCCTCATATGTTAGAAAAGGACGGAAATATATGCTTTAACATTTTCGCCATCCACTTCCACCCATCGCGACCAAACTCGCTTACTACCACCTGGAGACCAAGGGGTATTTACCACCGCAACGGGAAGTTGATTGGGGTAGCTGGTGATAGAGAAAACTGTGTGTTTACGTACTAACAAAGCTTTATATATATATATATATATATATTTAGATTATAAGTAGATCCAGCAACTTCGATTTTTATACTATGTATGGGGCATTCACTAAGCAAACAATCAATGGTTTTAGAGCCTTCCTCCGCTCTTTTATGTAAAAATAAGAAAATTTTAAACTATTCCCTGCCACAAATGATAAAAGGTAATAACTTTTTCAAGACTATTACAACACGACTGCTATGCTCGAGGTCTAGGATTCGATTCGCAGATCGAGCAAAATGTTATTGAGTTTTTTTATGAAATTCTCAGTAGCAGCTCGGAGTTTGACTTTGTGCCTGATTAATGGCAATAGGCTCGCCCCCTATTACATGGGACCTAAAAACATACTCGGCAAACTGTGAGTGTACATTAGTACACCTCTGCCTAACCCTTCAGGTAATACAGGCGTGATGGTATGTATGTTTCAGGTTAGAATAATTTTTATTAATTGTTATCAAAAACAGAGGATTACCGTATAATAAGAGTGGTATAATTATAATCCGGGATCTAATCTCTATCGATTTCAAATCCCAATTTAAATGCTAAAGATGAAGTTATGATTAAGTTTATTGATCAATATGTATTCAGTCATTGCATGAGACAAATTCATACTTTGAATAATATAATATACAATACCGTATCCTCACTGCAAGGTGATACTTCCTCATATAAGCACTCTACTGTTTCTTCTTTCAGTGTGGGTATACACATCCTTAGATTCCACTGTGCTTCTGATGCTGTGGTACTCAATGTCTCACAGATAGGTGCTAGATGTTCCTTACTCTGCATAGTTTTGTCTCAATCTCGTCTTTTATTGGTCCTGGTTAGTTTAGATTTATGTGAATAAATTTATCTTTTTTCCCATTTTGATAAAATGTTCGCAATGTTTGACACTCTCGTAGGAGAGCATAGACCAATAGTAAGAGAGTATTATATTCCTTGGTTTGACAAAAACAAATAACCACAGATTAGCGGTGGGCGATTATGAGATATACTAATGTAATAATTCAAATAGTAAATAACTGAGATAACTCGATTATAAAAATAAGTAATTAATAATATTAGTAGTTCTATGATGAGTAATAATTCATAATCGAAGTACCATTAATAATTACTGTAGCTGCTACCAACCTAAATATTATCAATCACAAATACGTTCTCATCCTTGCGTTAAACACATGCGAACCTACCGTATTGAGGAAGCGCTCCACAGGATGCCACCCGGAAGACTAGCGCCGATACTT
This sequence comes from Saturnia japonica, assembly GCA_033032175.1. Lineage (NCBI taxonomy): Eukaryota > Metazoa > Arthropoda > Insecta > Lepidoptera > Saturniidae > Saturnia > Saturnia japonica. Next base: position 9,665,985 of record CM065329.1, read on the forward strand.
CGTCTTCACAATAGCGCAACATTAATAACGCAATAAATAACGAAAGGGATCGGCCGAGAACAATACCCCAAGCGGACGCTCCTCGGCACCATGGCGCTCGACCCGCTACCGCATCTGTTGGGCTACGACATCTATTGTCCACACTGCATTGACCACACGCAAGCAAGGAACAAGGGACCAGATTCTCCCACTCTGACAGACACATATGTTCGGTTATAAAGACCCGAACATTTTAGTAAAACACATTTTATATTCAACCTTCTGATTGTATGTTTCATTTATACAAAATACCTAATCTTAGAGTGGCACAGCCAGCCAGCATCCACGGCTACTATGGGGCAGCTGCCCGCCAGACATAGCACCCGTCTGGCCGGAGGATCCTCCCTTTTCTATGGCGGATGAGGAACTTTACTCTCTCTGTTCCTCACCTTCGCTAAAGTGGTGACCCCAACGTGATACGTCAGCACAACCTTCTTCACAAAGCTACGTCATCATCACTTTCCTCAAGCTTTCGAGCAGCGAGTCCAATAAAGCCAGCCAGCATCCACGGCTACTATGGGTACCCTGACCATACGCATGCATCGGACGCGCATTCCTGGTCAGCCCCACAGCCTTCTCAGCGACCTTGGCACAGCACACTGCACTTCGGCCAGTCAGCAAGCAGCAGAAAACGCACTTCTCTCCTGGTCGACGCAACAGCCAATCACCGCAGACAGTTCCGACCCACCGTGAACTATGCGACATCATCCCGACTCACTGGGGCAATCACCGCACACAGTTTCGACTCACCGTGAACTACGCGACATCATCCCCGACTCACTGGGGCAATCACTGCACACAGTTTCGACTCACCGTGAACTATGCGACATCTGGTTCCGACTCACTGGAACTCTCCACTGGCCCGGCAAGCATCACAAATGGACGACTCAACCTGCTATCGACCTCCGGTCTCGGATGGGAGTGATGTAGCGACATCTCTCGCCACAACTAACGCATCAACGCATCGATACAACTAACTACGTAGCGACACATAGCGACATCTATCGAGCCACATAGGACGCATCCCTACTATCCTACATTGCGCTACAGATATTCATTCTGTCGTTGAGTATATACACAATAACCCGACTACAACAGTCGGGGCAGCTGCCCGCCAGACATAGCACCCATCTGGCCGGAGGATCCTCCCTTTTCTATGACGGATGAGGAACTTTACTCTCTCTGTTCCTCACCTTAGTTGTATCGATGCGTTGATGCGTCAGTTATGGTGAGAGATGTCGCTACATCACTCCCCTCCGAGACCGGAGGTCGATAGCAGGTTGAGTCGTCCATTTGTGATGCTTGCCAGGCCAGTGGAGAGTTCCAGTGAGTCGGAACTAGATGTCGCATAGTTCACGGTGAGTCGAAACTGTGTGCGGTGATTGCCCCAGTGAGTCGGGATGATGTCGCATAGTTCACGGTGGGTCGGAACTGTCTGCGGTGATTGGATGCTGCGTCGACCAGGAGAGAAGTGCGTTTTCTGCTGCTTGCTGACTGGCCGAAGTGCAACAACAGTCAGGGCAGCTGCCCGCCAGACATAGCACCCATCTGGCCGGAGGATCCTCCCTTTTCTATGGCGGATGAGGAACTTTACTCTCTCTGTTCCTCACCTCCGCTAAAGTTAAAATTACTAATAATAGTAGTTCGATGATGAGTGATCATAATGCTAGGTTACTAATTTGATAAAATTAATTTTTTTTTACGACCCAACGACCTTTTTTGTTACATATTTTAATTGTTATAATAATATGTGACGCAACCTTTTGTTTTATTTAGCTTTCCGCTCTTGCCCACCTCTGGGTAATATTTCAAAGGGCTCAGCTTTCCATTGACGTCCGTCGAGTTGGGGGATGAATTTTTTTTTACAAGAAGGTTACATTATTTTAAGCACATACGCAAAATTTCAATATGCGGAAACCCGTAGTTTTTGAGAAAAAAAATTATTAAAATAAATTATTTTTGTATTAATTGACATTTATCAATTATGTGTGATAAATTCATAATGGAATTACGAATATAAATGATCATTCTTAATGGAGTCTTTGATGTATTACCAAGAGGAGGGCGAGAGTAGGGAGAGAGATTTTGGTATCAAATTAAAGTATCGATACCTAATTCGATACCACTTCAACGATTCGATTCTTGTAAATACTTAAATCATTTTTTATGGCCGAATGATCTTTTTTCGACTTTTTTTCCATTCAACTAGGCTCTGGTAACTTTTGGTAGAATTTTAAAGTCGCCGAAGTAGATTGACGAATTAAAATGTGGTCACACTGGAAACTATATCGTCGTATTTAACCTCTGGTTATTGGTCTATGGTATTTAAGTTATCGTATTACTTACAGTTTCGAGTAACTTTTATCTTATCAGTACTCAATGAATACTTATTAGAGCTAGAGAACAAAATACAAGCCACGTTTCCGAATTCAATATTTTTATAAAAAAATTAATGTGTAGTGACCGTTATCAAAACTTAAGTGCATACATTGTATGCTGAAATAAAGCAAAGCAAGAGCAAACACGAGCATCGTCAGCATTATTTGTTCCGACATGTTTAACGATTATCGTAATATTTAAAAAAAATTATAATAAAACCTTATTGAATTATTTATTCTTCATAAATTACTCCATTCAATTAACAAATACATACGAAAATTTTGATGTTTTTACGTTGAGATTTCAGAGAGACTGAAAGACTCGATGGGAATTCGGTTTTATGATATATAGCAATAATAATAATTACTATCGATTGTCCACAAAACAATTAATTATTATCAATCAATTATCACCGCTATCTCACCCACCCCGCATCGCTATTCTTTAAAACGCCCCGAACTCCCAACAGCTGGCAAAGGATTTTTTTTTTTTTTTTTTTTTTTTAGAACTGACTACACTGTTAGCCTTAGGGGCCCTAAAGCCGCTGCGGCTTTTACAGCTTCACCGGACTTGGGGGCGAGCGCAGAGGGCACTCAGCCGCGAAAGTTTTGTGGACGACTCGCACGAGGGTGCCAAAGTGGCCGGACCTCGGCTCGGGCGGTCGTCGCGTTCGCAAATAGGTCACGATCTATTCGAATCCCTACACCTACGATTCGAGCTAACTAAATATACACATAGGCACGTTCCCTTCCTCCTGGGAGGAAGGAAGGAACCGTGCGTATGTGTATTCAATAATCGGAATGTTTCTACACTAACTAGCGCTAACTAACTAGCGTAAAAAAAGAAAAAAAAAGGTCCCTCACAGAACCTATGTACCTGTGTGGTGTGCACGTGTGTATGTTCATACGTGTGTAGTGTTGTATGTAGGTAGCTAAGTGATGCACGTACAGTGTCACTTGTATCGCGCGGGCGGTTGCCTGACCCAAGGGTTTCACACCGAGGCTGGCAAAGGACCAAGGGCGGGGAATATATAGTGACCGCAATTTATTCAATCGATACCATTCTTTTCAATCTTTACTGGTATTCTGATTCGAATGGGGATTTGGTTTGATACCACTAACCAGTATTGAATGAAAAGGTTCGATACTAATAAGTACGTAGTAGTATCCATAGAGTACTATCCTTATGGCATAGAGTAGCCTTATGGTACCGAATCGTCCCTAGTTCATTATAGGGATGAGAACTTCTAAAAAAATATTTTCTTTTAAAATCCAATATTTTTATAAATTATGAAATCAATTATCTGATAATTGATTTTTGTTAAAAAAATTATTGATTTTTTTTCATATTTTCTTGAGAAATTTAATTAAAACCTGAGTGATATTTAGAATCATAACTTTCTTATTCAATTTAAATTAACATATTTCAATAAAACGACAAAAAATATTGTTAATAACGGAGAATGCCCATTCTTGTACCAAATTTTTTGTACAGTAAGGTTGAATAAAAAGTAAAGAAATTTTGTTTTCATAATATTTTACGACAACTTTATCCTCGGAATTTGGTTTTCAAAGTAGGAATATTCTTTAAACTTTTAAAAGTATTATCTATACTATATATTATATGTATACTAATATAACAAAGCGGTTGTGTTTTTTTTTTGTTTGATATTTAATCTCTGAAACTACCAGTATGATTTGGAAAATTCTTTTTATATACGATAGCTTGATTCACAAGGAATAGTATAGCCTAATTAGTATCAAGATACACGCCTTAACCAGCCATTAATATTGATTTTTGTCAAGTAAGTCGGAACACGAAGCTCTCCCGAACTGCTTTATCCACGTGCGCTACGATAATTTTTAGTTTTACGTAAATACATTTTATACAAAAATGTTGGTCCTTAGTACATCTTTAAAATAGTTCGCAATAGCATATGCCTATATCTTATGCATAACCCACAATAAGCTATTATATAACCATGAGTGGTTTAACATTAAAATGTGATTTTAGATAATTATTATACACATGGTATATTAATCCTTACGAACAAGAGTTACTTCATCTTAATGACAATTTTATGAAGTTAAATTTTGCTCTTTTGTATGTGATTTGGACACATAGTTTAGGAGATAATGAAAAATTGAAATTATTTATATTTGTCGGAAGAACAGTTATGATAGGCTACACGTAAGCACTGGCATTGCGTTGCGATGTTTGTAGTATAAAATTAACACGTGTGAAACCGTGGGGCACAGCTAAAAATTATTATACACTGCGTAAATAGTTCCAAAGACGCGGGTGTTGCCTTCCATTACTTGTATTACAATCCTTTTGAACACAAAAATACAATATTAAATTAAAAAGCTAATCATTATTCAATTATAAATAACATTATTTATGGGTGATATATAAGGCCGATTCAAATTTTTGGTGTGATCTTAAAATTACATGTTTTGGTATTTGGCTTTTATTTTTAACTAACTGACTCACGCATCTTCGTCTGCGTCACATGAGAGGGAGAGAGAGAGAGAGATAGGGTTAGAAAGTTTGGGTCGTAGGCACCTATAATACAATTCTAAAGGAGCTGAAACTTTCATTACTTTCCTGCGGATTTATTTTAAAACTGTGATATCTCCTAAGATATTTATTGAAAACTAAATAATTGTTACGAATATTTTATTTCTATAAAGTTAATATCATATTAATAGAAACACTTAAATGCATAATTAAATAATGCATTATTTTAGAACAATCTTTATCACCATAAAAAAGATTATATTGAGTCAACTTTAAAATATAGCCAAATGCTATCACGGACTTTTTTGTAACTTTTTAAGACAAACAATTCCGTTACACATGATTGTTAAGTAACTTTACGTATTTACGCAGGGCACGCAATGGAAGCTCTCAAAAGCAATAATCCTTCCCTTATATACAATATATTTCATTGATTTTTTGCGTCTATTGGTCGTATCTTGATGTTATATAGTCTATAGGCCTTCTTCGATCACTGGGATATCAAACAAAAATTATTTTTTCTACTCGAAGAAGTAGTTCCTGAGATTAGAGCGTTCAACCAAACAAACAAACAAACTCTTCAGCTTAATAGTACTAGTATAGATCCATTAACTTAGGTTTTAGACCCTATATTATATAATACTGATAAGCGTTTTGTGTGATATAGCTTGAGCATGTGAAATGGATTATAAATATAAACTGGAAGCATAATTTTGATGTGTCACAAAAACTCCCTATAAAATTCTAACAAGGGAGCCACCATCTTGTTTACAACTATATTCACTTGATAATGGCAGTAATGGTTTTGAATAAAGATGACTAGTTGGCAAGTAAGTTAGAAGAAGAGTGATTGAGTACTTACTGTCACAAAAAAAAATATATTAGATCCATAAAAAAAAATCACCCGTGAAAAAGTTCGATTTTTAAATAAATGATTTTTAGGAATTAAAACATTGATTTTTATATATAATATGTCTATTATTAATCGATTTTTTTTTCACATTCCTAGTTCATTAGTTATATATAAATATAAATATTTACTTTTTCTTTATGCATTTGAAATTTGAACAGTTTGAACCATTATGAGCATGAAGAAAAATCTGTAATTTACTAGAGTATAATATTATCAAATAGTTTCTTTAAGATGCTGTTAATGTATAAATCTAGTAAATTATGGATTTTTCTTTATGCTATATTCGAAATTTGGAAGTTTCACTGGAAGCGATCGTTATGAATTTTGCCGCATTTTGAGTTTTAATTGCTATTCCGCAACAGCGGTAGTGTTGTAGGTGTGTAAAGCTATGGTCGCTATTTTTTATTTGACAGATACACTTCTTCTATCGGTAGAGAGTAGTTTCCTCTAGATATTGGTCTATGAGTATATAATCTTTCATTCTTTGGTTTGAACTTTAGTTTCTGTTTTTGAAGTTGTAATTGTTGTAAAACTAAAAACAACATGAAACCTTAAAATTTAATTAAACTTACCTAAAGTAATTTCAAATGATATTATCTATTTGGTAAAACAGAAAGTGGTTAGTTTTGTTTACCTTTTCAATAAAAACCGCTACTAAATCAAGCATTACGGACATTTTCTCATAATATGCAAAATTATAAGTATATTTATCCATTTATCTGCCAGTACAAATAAAAGACGAGATTTAAAAAAATAGAACTATGGATAGCAAGGAACACCTAGCACCCAGCACCAGCTGTGATACATTGAGTATCATAGCTCCAGAGGCGCAGTGGAATCTACAGATGTGTATGCCCCCACTGAAAGAAGAAACGGTAGAATGCATAGATGAGGAAGCATCACCTTGCAGTGAGGATATGGTATTGTATATTATATTATTCAAAGTATTAAGTAGGTGTGCATGTGTCTCATACAATTTCTGTGAGTACCATAAATGTAGTATTGTATAGATCAGCAATGGATAGATTTGGGCGAACCGAAAATCAAAATATCTTAAGTGTGCATGTAATGTGCTGCACCAAGTACCTACTGACTCTGCCTTATTGTCAATATTAATACACATCAATGTATTTATGTCACTTGTAAAAATGTTGAATCCAAGCCAGTTATTATATTCCAGTATCCGTTTGAGCAATTGGAGACATCGGAATATGTAAATTATTATGACAGTATGGGTTTTGAGGTGGAAATATTGAAAAAGGAAATCCCTGAGGATGAAGGACCTCAGTCAGACTTCAGTATTAATTATACAATGGTTTCTGAAGTAAGTTATAATTTTATTTATTTTGTATCCCACCTCTGATCATCACCTTTCCTCTCGTAATGAATCAAAAAATCAAAATCAACCCAGACCAATTACTTGTAAATAAGTTAAGCAGGACCTTCTCAATATGAGAAGCAAGCCAATTTCCAGAAATAAAGTAATGTTATGTTATCCATCATACTGTAGCAAGTTCAGTTAGTGAAAGTTGAAATTATTATTTTGTTTTTAGAATAAGGCATTATTAGAACTTATAGACAAACAAGAAGTAAATCATGAAAACACAGAGGGGGGATTGTCATTAAATATAAATGAAGAAAATGAGAATGGAAACTACCAGTTTATAGTAAAAATGGAGAAGCCAGAAGAGGATCAATATATTTTGGATAATGCTGGAGCCACAAGTGTACATTATGATGTCCTAATAAATCCTCAAGAGGTTGAATGCAAGTTGTGTAGTAGAATATTCAAAAATGGGTTGGTACCTGTCGAACTATTATTATGTACTAGTTTAAAATATAAAAAATAGAGATGAAACAGATATCTGGTATCTGGCCTGTCTGGCCTTATTTTCACTATCTGGCCGGATACCGGATAGTAAAATTCAAAAAATTCTCATTATTTTACACAAGGCAAATCACATCACAATAGGTTATGGGCACCATTTATTTTTATAGTCGTTCAAGTTTAGTACTCAAAATTAACAAGTGGCAAATTGGGTTGAATGAGTACCAGATTTTCCGCATTTATTGATAAGAGGAGACTGCTCTTAGCTTCAAATACCAGACCAGCTTCTGAAAATAGCCTTTTGCTGTAAATGCTACTGCCAGGTGCTGAAAGATAAATTCTAGTAAACCTTGACAAAAGCGGGTACTTGATTCAAATTAACTGACAATTAAATAAACACAAACAGATACGCACAATAATACTCGAATGCCTCAGAGTTGTCTCGATCTCTGCTCACGTAGGATAACACCCGAACGCGCCCGAATATTTCTGATCTCATTCACTGCACAAATATTGAAATCAAACTAATTGCGTCATGTAACGCGCAAAAGGGCAGAATATCCGATAGCCAGATATCCGGCGCTCCGGCCTCGTAGCTTGCCGAATATCCGGTATCCGACCAAACCACTATTCCTTTCATCTCTAATATAAACCATGAGTTTATTTGTTGATTATTTCCTGAGGAAGCAGATATAGAGAACAGATATAACAGGAATACTATTGCCCCAATTTCTCATTTTCATTATAAAAAAGTTGACTTGTTACAAGAAATTGTAATCAAATGTTAGTTATTTAAAATGAAATTCTTACTTGAAACTTATAGCTGAATCAGATGCTGCGGATAGTATAGATTTTAAGATTTTATTTTTCAATTTTGACTATATTTTTATCTAGGCATTGTATTTCAAACTTCTTTTTTAACTTGGAGATTCACATCCCGGGTACACATCCACCCGGGGGTACGAGTGGTTATGCAGTGGTACTTCTACTCACTAAAACTTCACGATGCCGCCACTTCAATGCAATTCTGGACCCCGACCTACAGGAGACAATTCGATAAACTCTAGCTGTGGAGACCTCGAACTGAATGTATCGATGATAGAATAAGATATGATATTAAACCTCCTCCAGCTCTGTCCATTCTCGCACACTCCACGCGACAGACGGCGCACAGTGGGCTGAAATCGGAGCCTCCCTTTCATTTGATTTTAGAAAAATTAAATATGTTATTTCATAGTTTTAAGTATACAGTTTTGTCAAAACAGTCATATCATTGTATAATTTAGCAATTTCAAGCTTTATTTTTACCTTTTACACCATATAATATGGACTTGTAAATTTCAAATGTATGAAAATGGATTTTCTTTTCGTCATAACTTTTCTGTGTTTTGAGTTGTAAAGCTGAAACTTATACATATCGTTACTGGGGTGGTAATGAACCCTTAGGACCTTTCACCTTGACCCCGGGCGTCTCCGTTCAACAGATATTTGTTGATGAAAATTTCATACTTTGATGACATTGTATTGAGGTGAAATCATCAATCTGTAGGTTTATTTTCGACCTGAATGCTACAGGTATCGATTAATAAAGTTACCCCTGATTTACCCTACCGCTTCGTTTTCAAAAATACGATTCAGAATTCGTTTTAAAATTTCAATATACCTATTTTTCTTTATTAAAAGTTGTACATTACCTAAAGATTTGGACTATCTACTTAAATTAACACCAATTATCATTAACAAATTACCAATTTAGCAATTTCAAGCTTTATTTTTACCTTATATACCAAATAATATTGACTTGTAAATTTTATATGTATGAAAATTAACTTGCCTTTCTTCATATGACATTGTATTGAGGTGAAATCATCAATCTGTAGGTTTATTTTCGACCTGAATGCTACAGGTATAGATTAATAAAGTTACCCCTGATTTACCCTACCGCTTCGTTTTCAAAAATACGATTCAGAATTCGTTTTAAAATTTCAATATACCTATTTTTCTTTATTAAAAGTTGTACATTACCTAAAGATTTGGACTATCTACTTAAATTAACACCAATTATCATTAATAAATTACCAATTTAGCAATTTCAAGCTTTATTTTTACCTTATATACCAAATAATATTGACTTGTAAATTTTATATGTATGAAAATTAACTTGCCTTTCTTCATAACTTTTTTTGTTTTCAATTATAAAGCTGAAACTTATACGTATCGTTATCGAGGTGGTAACGAACCCTTAGGCCTTTTGACATTGATCCCAGGCGTCCCCGTTCAAAAGATATGAATTGTTATTGTTGTTTTTATAGTAGTTGTTGTTGTATAGATTAGTTCTAGAGATCGATTATGATTCTAAATGAAACTGGTATAAATACCATGAGTAACTATATTTCATTTCATAAATCATCAAAACTCCGTACCCTAAAGTTACCCAGCCTTAATTTTAATTTGTTCAATATGAAAGGACTGGTGTCAAATATCGACATTTTTGTGTTCATGAAGCAAAATTCTTTTGATGCAGATAAATTATTTCAAAGATTGTTAACTTCTGTGAATTTTGCTCTGTCTGAAGAAGAAAAGACCGAACTTAAATCGTTTTGTGCAACTTATTCAAGTAATCTTAAACGAAAATGGAAATCCGCTAATTATACAGGAAGTAATTTTTTACAAAAGTTTGCAGAGTGGTTAGACATAGATATCAAGTGGCCAGCAATTATTGAAACATACATTGATCAGTTGAGAGATGAAGATGCATCAACTAATGTTTCCTTAGCATTACTACCAAGTACATCAGTAGAATACACTGTGCCTGATAGTGTATTTTTGTCACCCAAAACAAAGTCACCGAGAGAAGTATTCGCGGACCTGAGTCCACTTCAAAAAAGGGGAAGAACAGAAAATCTTATTAGCGAAAATGATTTTGCTACATTAGCGTACGCTCTGGCCAAGAAAGCCGCTGAAAATGAAAACCACACTGACTTTTCTGAGTTACTAAAATTTAATTAAACACTCTGAAGATGCAAAAATGCTTCGAGCATGCCTAAACCCTACAAAGCGAACTTATTCTGCTGATGCAGCACTGGGTATATCAACGTCTTTGAAGTTATCAAAATGGCAATACATAACACTAAGGCAGAGTGTTGGGTACGCGTCACTTCCCCTCTGCGTGAGGGGGGGGGGTGTGACGTTTCCCCGGTTTGGACGGGCGTTTTGTTGCGCCGGATGCCCGTCTCGTAGACACCGTACGGATGCCAGTGGGCGGCGTGATGTTAGTAGTGAGGGGGTCCGGGGTGCAATAATGCACGACCGCTTGAGGTGCCGGGTCTTCAATAAAAGTCGATATCTTGACTGTAGATTGTTCGCAGGACGACCAAAGCTTTCTTCTCGTTGTTACTTGTACTTGTAGACTCGTTGAATTGCACCGTGCCCAATACGGCCCCTCTTCGAGCTTAAGTAGTTCGAGGAATGACCGTAAAGAGAGCCCCGTTTTATTCAGTGTTTATTTCGTGTTTTATCTTTACTTTTCGCTTTGGTTGCCCTGTTAAACTCTTTATATTTCTCTCATTATATATCTTATGTACACATGTCATATATCAAAATGTTCCTCTTTGAATTACCTATTCATTACATATTCACTTATAATATACATTACGTATATATTCCTTACATAAGCCAAAAACAGTGTAATTTACGGGCGGCATCACTATTTTCCACTCGTAAAATCTCTATAATATTCGATATACTTACTCTATTGGCTTACTCTATGTGTTAATCTATTCTATATTAGTTATATTTTCACATATGTGACACACAATACATAATCGTTTATATACATCTTAATATATATCATGCAACTTGTAATGTAGCGTATTCGCTTACATTTTTCTATAATATTGTCAGTATTAATCTATTTTATCGTAACACATAGTATATAACACGTAAATACAATAATAACACATATTAACCTAACCTAAGACACGAAAACAACCGTTCTGTCGCCAACACAGAGTACAAAATACATGGGGTGTGATATTTTCCCATCATATAATGCAATACAGTCTGCGAAAAAGGAGTGCTACGTGGAAAAAGAAGACATGTTGATAACAGATAGTGAAGTCAAGCTAAAACTTCAGTCTGTTCTGAACATCACAGTCAAGAGACTCTTAAAAACATTACCATTTCCAACAGAGGTTAGTGGTAGCAATTTAACTCTCACCAGTAAATGGGGTTTTGATGGTGCATCTGGACAAAGCAACTACAATCAAAAAATGATTGGGGATGATTCCAGTATCTTCATGTGTTCATTTCTACGGTTGAAACTGGTGAGAGAGGATACAAATAAAATTAAATGGGAAAATCCCAATGCATCATCAACATTTTACTGTAGACCTATTTATTTTAAGTTCATAAAGGAAATTATTTAAATATAAAAGAAGAAATGCTGGCAGTTGAAAAGGAAATTGCTGCATTGCAGCCAACTGCTGTCAATGATACAAATGTGAAACACAGACTTCAGATGACCATGATAGATGGTAAGATAACCTCATATCTTTCAGATACCTCAACAGCAGCATGTGATATTTGTAAAGCGAAGCCGAAAGATATGAATGCCATTGACTTGATATCGCGAAGAACTCATTCTGAGGATATTTTTAAGTATGGCCTATCTTTCCTCCACGCCTGGATTAAATGCATGGAACGCGTATTGCATATTGCGTATCGCCTAGATTTCAAAAAATGGCAAGCCAAAGGAGACGATTTAAAGCAACTAGTAGATAACAAGAAAAAAGTTATTCAAGAAAAGTTTCGAGATGAAATGGGACTGCTTGTAGATATAGTTAAACAAGGTGCGGGAACGACCAATAAGGGGAACACCGCAAGAAGGTTTTTTGCAAATCCTCAAGTAACTGCACAGATCACTGATGTTGATGAAGAACTTATCAGGAGATTTGCGGTGATTCTTCAGATAGTCTCATGTGGAAAAGTTCCGGCAATATTGTTCTAAAACAGCTCATAAATATGTCGAGTTATATCAGTGGTATTATACGCCTTCTAGCGTGCATAAATTACTCATGCATGGTGCAGACATCATTGAGCATAATAACTTTATCCCAATTGGCAAACTTTCTGAAGAGGCTTCTGAAGCACGCAATAAAGATTTTAAAAATTTTAGAGTATTCCACTCGAGAAAAATTAGTAGAATTGCAACAAATGAGGATATTATCCATAGTTTGTTAATAACTTCTGACCCATACCTGTCCAGCATCAGACCTAAGATAAGTCAACTTAGCCATAAACCGCTATCAGATGAAGCTAAATTGTTATTGGTAAATTCTACATCAGATAAAGAAAATATAGAGTTTGTAGATGTAAGAAATTTGTGTGACTCTGAGTAATGTATGAGTGTAATTAAGTAGGTATCATCGGAACTATATGTATATCATAATTTACAATATCATAATTTTGTTATAAAATATTTTTATATATTTGGAACTTACATTTACATCTTCTATTTAGAGGTACTGTTGAAATCGATAAGTTAAACTGAATATAAGATCTCATGTTATTTACACTGCTTTCATTTAGAATCCTAATCTAGCCCCAGAAATAACTGTTTAATCTTTTATGACAAACATCAATATCAACGAAACAAATAAACTAATTACCCTAATTAGCAAAATCAAGACATTTTGGTACAAATGTGGAACAAAAACAATCAAGAATAGTAGCAGGTAATGATAATTGGTGTTAATTTAAGTTTATAGTGCAAATTTATAGGTAATTAACAACTTTTAATAAAGAAAAATAGGTATATTGAAATTTTAAAACTAATTCTGAATCGTATTTTTGAAAACGAAGCGATAGGGTAAATCAGGGGTAACTTTATTAATCGATACCTGTAGCATTCAGGTCGAAAATAAACCTATAGATTGATGATTTCACCTCAATACAATGTCATCAAAGTATGAAATTTTCATCAACAAATATCTGTTGAACGGGGACGCCCGGGGTCAAGGTGAAAGGTCCCAAGGGTTCATTACCACCCCAGTAACGATATGTATAAGTTTCAGCTTTACAACTCAAAACACAAAAAAGTTATGACGAAAAGAAAATCCATTTTCATACATTTGAAATTTACAAGTCCATATTATATGGTGTAGAAGGTAAAAATAAAGCTTGAAATTGCTAAATTATACAATGATATGACTGTTTTGACAAAACTGTATACTTAAAACTATGAAATAACATATTTAATTTTTCTAAAATCCTATGAAAGGGAGGCTCCGATTTCAGCCCACTGTGCGGCGTGGCGAATGAAACGTCCAACACGAACCTACCGTTCTGTCGCAAACACGTGAATGCGTTTCATCTGTTGAGGGAGGAATCCTACCTTGAATGGCCATTCCTCAACTGCCACGCACGCTCGTGTTCGTGGCCACCGCGACTTATTGTTAAGATCGTCAAGCAGGACAGTAGAAAGCGGCGACAGCCGCCTAACCGCCGTCCCCAAAGAGTCGAAAAAGAGACAGTCTGGTACAATCCTGACGTGTCTCCCAGATGGCGGAACTAGTGCAATGGAAAAACGGCCCCCCGACCCATCTCCCCTTGCCTTCCTACCTCTACCTATTCATCTGCGCCAAACCGCAAAGTGGTATTGGTGCTGAAGGTGCCTTTGCTTTACTTGGGGGGTTCGGCCTTAATCCGACATCGACGCAAACAGCGCAGTTCAGTCTCGTGCCCTGTGACCAGGATTCCCGAAGCGTAAGCAGAGTGCCCCGCTGTCGGCTGCTACCGGGCATAAGGGCTGATAACCATGCACTTGTGTCAGTGCTCTGGGCTTGTGTTGTTTAAGCACATGGACCTGGGCCGCGCTCCAACTGACACAACTGACAAACAGACGATCAGCCTCCGCCAAGGTCCTAGCTACTGCTACAGGCACCGGCAAGTGTATCGCACCCAGACCTCGTCTATAACTGCACATTTCACCAGCCTTTATATGGGCTGGCTGGCATCTGCCTTTTAACGCCGTGACGGAGATGACCTCATCTCTGGACACAGTCATCCAAGCCCCCCTAGCCCTCAGAAGAGCCGCATTGTAGCTCAAGCCCTGAGCCACTGCCTGGGGCTGCAATGTTATGACCACTGCAGCCGCACGTGGTTTCGAGGGGAGCTTCACATTAGGCTTTCCAGGCGCACCCTTCGCAGCCGCCACCGCTTTCCCTTTCTTCCTTCTCTTTTTGTGACGAAATACTTCGGTCCACGTCGCTTAGACTTTGGCCCACCTACAGGCCCAGTTTCCTCCAGCCTCCTGTCCCCGGCCAAGGAGGGACGAACCACCCCTGCAGGGAGAAGACCGTCATCCTGGCGGGCGGTAATCATCCCACCGAAATACACCCGGATAGTATACTCCACGCTGTCCATACGGACCATTATCACATCTAGCAAGGCCTAGAGGACGATTTCCTGCTCCCGGTGAAGGTTTACTGAAGGCATCTGCGCACTGGCACACTGGCGCTGGTGGAGCAGTCTTTCTCTGGCCACGCAGAGTGGTGAGTTCCGCCTTCAGCTTGGTCACCTCTTCGCGAAGCTTATGCGTCTCGCGTCGAACGATGATCGTTTCCTCCTCCACCGTGCGCGTAAGTGCTGTAGCTGTGATCTTCTGAAGGGTCGTGGCTGTCACCTTCAGTTTTTTAAACCTAAAAAGAAAGTTATGATATTTTCCGCCTTTGGTTTTCGCGAAATTTGGTGGAATTTTTTAATTATTCTTGATCAGAGTACTTAATAATGGCCATTGAGAAAATTACGCAACAGCAGAAAACTCATGAACCAAATAACCATTTGCTAGCTTATTAGCTATTTATGATATGTTACACCAAAAGCTTGACAAAAAAAACTCAGATGCTGTGCGGGTTTTCTTTTAAAGAATCGCCATTTTCCCTACTCACCACTCTTAAAAACGTCTCGCTAGTAATGCGTGACATCCTCAATATCCTAGGTATGGATATTCATAGCCACCTTACCTTCTCCTCTAAGGATTACATCGGGAGTGTTATCTCCACTACATCCCGGAGGCTTGGAATCTTGTACAGGGTGCGACGGTTTTTCACCCCCAACAACTGTATTTGCTTTACAAGGCTCAAGTTCGGCATTGTATGGAATACTGTTCGCACCTTTCCCAAAGGACGGATCCGCAGAATACCTTTTCGATGTTCTGGATAAATTGCAGAGACGGACTATCCACATTGTAAATGATGCAGACGAAGTTCATGGAGCCGCTTCTGCTGCGCAGGAACATTGCTTCGCTGACCGTGTTCTACCGTTAGAATCGTTGGGAGAGTTCTGAAGAGTTGTTTAACTTTATTCCCTCCTCACCCTTTCATGAGAGAACTACACGCGCTGAGCTCCGGAGCCACAGCTTTACGGTAACCTACATCTCGGCACGAATAAAAATGTTATCTCCGTCGCAATATCTTTGTCGTACTGTGAATCTGTGGACGACTGGCGATGGATTCTAGATCCCTCGGTGGTGACCGGTATTGTTGGATTGCACTGTGCTCACCATCAGGTACAGTGCTGACAGTTTGCGGTGCTACAATTACCGAAGTCACCCAAACTTTAAAAAATAGTATTATGAAAAATTTAAGAGGTACATGATTTATATTTCCCTTTCGTATCTGTACTATAAGTCTATGAAAGCCTATATTCAGCCCACAGTGCGCCACGCAGTTTATGAAGCGCTTTTCTATTATTTGACTAATATCTGGTAACCTATTCGTATATCATAATGTAAGGCTCGCGGCTCGTATTATAATACCTGTGCCTATTACGAATATATTCGATATATGTATTTCTATTATTTCATTTGTTTGTGCTTAATAGATTGTTATTATATTTTATTATTTGCAGTTTCAATTTACTGAGGCACAATATTGAACACATAAAAGTTGAAATAAACAAAGCAAGCAAAGTCTATTTATTAGCGCATATAAAAAATGTTCATTATGATTATGATAAAGTATTTGAGTGTTGGTGCGGGAAACAATTCCGTACACCGAAATACTTACGTAACCATATGAGGTGGCAGCATGATGGCAAAATTAAAGATTCAAATTACGACAAAGTTCAATGTGACACTTGCCATAAAAAATTCACAAGCAAAGTCTATTTATTAACGCATATAAAAAATGTTCATTATGATTATGATAAAGTATTTGAATGTTGGTGCGGGAAACAATTCCGTACACCGATATACTTACGTAAGCATATGAAGCGGCAGCATGATGGCAAAATGAAAAATACAAATAACGACAAAGTTCAATGTGACACTTGCCATAAAAAATTCACAAACAAAGACTATTTATTAGCGCATATAAAAAATGTTCATTATGATTATGATAAAGTATTTGAATGTTGGTGCGGGAAACAATTCCGTACACCGAAATACTTACGTAACCATATGAGGTGGCAGCATGATGGCAAAATTAAAGATTCAAATAACGACAAAGTTCAATGTGACACTTGCCATAAAAAATTCACACGCAAAGAATATTTATTAACGCATATAAAAAATGTTCATTATGATTATGATAAAGTATTTGAATGTTGGTGCGGGAAACAATTCCGTACACCGATATACTTACGTAAGCATAAGAAGCGGCAGCATGGTGGCAAAATGAAAAATACAAATAACGACAACATTCAATGTGACACTTGCCATAAAAAATTCACAAACAAAGACAATTTATTAACGCATATAAAAAATGTTCATTATGATTATGATAAAGTATTTGAATGTTGGTGCGGGAAACAATTCCGTACACCGATATACTTACGTAAGCATATGAATCGGCAGCATGATGGCATCATTAATGATACAAATAACGACAAAGTGCAATGTGACACTTGCCATAAACAATTCTCAAGCAAAGACTGTTTATTATTACATATAAAAACTATTCATTATGATTACTGTAAAGTATTTGAATGTTGGTGCGGGAAACAATTCCGCACGCTGATATATTTACGTAATCATAAGAAATGTGAGCATGACGGCCACATTAATGATACAAATAATGACAAACTTACTGGTAAGAAGGTAGAGGAAATTAAATATAAATGTTACTCATGTGGAAGTACTTATGGAAATAAACATAAATTAATCCAGCATATTAAGGTAATGCATTATGATTACGGGAGAACGTTTGATTGTTGGTGCGGGAAACAGTTCCGTACACCGCAGTACTTACGTTACCATATGAAGCGGCAGCATAATGGCAACATTATTGATACAAATAGAGAAAAAGTTTAAAGTGACACTTGCCAAAGAAAATTCAAAAGCAAAGTCTATTTATTAAATCATGTAAAAAATGTTCATTATGATTATGGTAAAGTATTTAAACGATGGTGCAGGAAACATTTCCGTACACCAATGAACTTAAGTGCGCATATGAAGCGGCAGCATGATGGCAAAATGAAAGATACAAATAACGACAAAGTTCAATGTGACACTTGCCTTAAAAAATTCAAAAGCAAAGTCTCTTTACCGCATATAAAAATGTTCATTATGATTATGATAAAGTATTTGAATGTTGGTGCGGGAAACAATTCTGTACACCGAAATACTTACGTAACCATATGAGGTGGCAGCATGATGGCAAAATTAAAGATTCAAATAACGACAAAGTTCAATGTGACACTTGCCATAAAAAATTCACAAGCATAAACTGTTTATTAACACATATAAAAACTATTCATTATGATTATAATAAAGTATTTGATTGTTGGTGCGGGAAACAGTTCCGTACACCGATACACTTACGTAACCATATGAAGTGGCAGCATGCCGGCAGCATTAATGATACAAATAGAGAAGAATTTCAATGTGAACTTGCTAAAGAAAATTCAAAAGCAAAATCTATTTATTAAAGCCTATAAAAAAATGTTTATGGTAAAGTATTTAAATGATGGTGCGGGAAACAGGTCCGTATACCGCAGTACTTACGTAATCATATGAGTTGGCAGCATGATAGCAAAATAAAAGATAACTACAAAGTTCAATGCAAGGCCCGATGTAGTCAGGAGAAGCATAAATTGGGGGCGGCAAATTGAGTATGGTGGGCAGCTATAAAAGTACCTTGTTATAGAATTACCCTTTGTGAATACTGCTAATCAGCAGTTCGTATTCTAAAGAAGCCAGACGCAACGTTGTAATAATAAGCGCATCCTGTAAGACGCGTGGTTGCTTCATAGTTCTAGGAGTATTTTTAAGTTATTTTGAAGACATTATTGGTAGCGAATAAACATTCTTCAAAAAATTAAAATCTTTTTTTTAAAGTCCTCCGTATACGCCGTATATTTATATTTATTTACATCATTCATACATATATTCATTCACTCATTATTTCCTTCCTAGTTCCCACCCCAGTCGCTTTCAAAACGCATCGCCGAGTGGTCAGGTTATAGAATCGCTCTTAACAAGTAGAAGTGACAGTGCACGCATTACTCTGTCAAAAACGCTCCACTAAAAGTTTTTATAATTACCCTTATATTAATAACTACCTATTACAATATATAAAACCAGGCTCGAGTGCCAGTGAACATATAGAAACCTAAAGAACTTGCGACCTATGAAAACGGGAGATGTGGAGCGACAAGGTACCTATTTCCTTTCCCTTCATTGTATACCGGCGGCTTCAGTAATAATATAGGTACTCATTTATTTATAAATAATATATACAACATGTAACATAATAAACGCACTCTGTGAAAACAGATTGTTCAGAATCGGCTACTGAATCGATTTCAGTTATTTTTATTAAAGGTAATTTTTTATCCTAGAAGTACTCAAAAAGAAGTAAATTAATCAACCCCTCGTCGAACAGTCGAAACAAAAAAAGCAAACAAATCCAAACAATAAAGTTTTGTTTTCAATGTAATTGGAAACGAAAAATGTTATTTAACCAATAGATTTAAGAATGAACTTTATTACAAGGAGAATAAATTATTTTACAACAATAAAAATAAAATAAATAAAGACTCAGCGAACGATGTCACTTGTCATCAGCTGATGCGACCGGAACGGGAGCGGGCGGTGCGGCGGGATCAAAGTTATAAAAACAAAACAAGTTAGTCAATCTTAAATCTAGTTATGCCGCATAAGTCGGCCTCATCAGTGAGAGCGTGTTTTTGACAATATTTTGATAACTTTCGGGCGCGATGTCTTTTCGATATACTAACATTCAATACACCGAAATAGTGAGAACTTTGGCATAGTATGGAGATAACGTGGCACTAGCTTGCAGAACATTTAATAAGAGGCATAGCACTAGCGTAGACCACAGGTCAGCGGCTCCGAGACCATGTTTCTTTCAAAACGAACACGGCCATCGACCGGGCAGACAATGTACGCACACGTACTCGTCTTCAGAACGAAATACTCAATTATTTTGAAGTGAATCCCCATAGCAGTACCCGAGAGGCAGCACCACATTTTGACGTCAGTCACACGTACTTGTGGCGAACGGTTTGTGGTAACGGGGAGCATCCATTTCACCTGAGACGATGTCAGGAGTTGACTCCACGTCATTACGTACCAAGTTCAGCAGGTGGTTATTGGCGAAAGTATATTTACACGTGTGGGAATGTACAACTACCATAATAGACATTTGTGGATGCTCGAAAATCCTCACGCATGCAGAGTGGACTCCTTGCAGCATCGTTTCTCGGTTATCGTTTGGGCGGGAGTCATCGGTACACACGTACTGGAGCCCGTATTCTTATAGATTTTAACAGGAAAGTCATATTTACTGTTTTTGCGAGACACTCTACCGACGCTCCTAGAAGACATACCTTTTGTCAATTTACGAGATACGAGAGGTATTCTACCAACATGACGGTTCTCTGGCGCATTTCACGTGGAATGTTCGACAGTATCTTGATGGTGAGTATGGATAGCGCTGGATCGGTCGCGGCGGACCTGTTCAGGGGCCTCCTAGATCAGCTGACTTGGCGCCTCTTGAATTTTTTTTGTGGGGATGTATTAAATCGTTAGTGTACTTTAACGCGACAATAAGCTGGGGACAGTGGTAATGATTCCCAAGCAGCACAAAGATACCCGCAAACCGTACGGTTACAGACCGATATGTCTGCTAAATACATTGTCCAAAATATTTGAAAAACAACTCAACAGCAATGAAACCACATCTGGAACTCTGCCCCGAAACATTTCGGATTCCGTGAGGAACATTCCACTACATAACAGCTCACTAAATTAGTCCACACTCTAGTCAATATCCACAACAACAGGAAATACACCGCTACCGCGCTGCGCTGTTCCTAGACATGGAGAAATCGTTTGAAAAAGTGTGGCACGACGGACTACTCTATAAATTGTCAACAGCCACATCGGTCCCTGGATAGCTATTCAATATAGTGAGATCCTTCCTGCAAGATAGGCGGTTTCAAGTCAGCTTAGAGAGCTGTACGTCGAGGCAAGCCGCAGTGCGTGCAGGGGTGCCGCAGGGGAGTTGACTCTCGCCATTGAACTATATAATAAATCAAAAGTCCTTACTGTAAGACAACTTTTTATCCTAAAAACTATTCTTACTATGCACGGTTGTTTAATACATTATTCTAACATTCACTACAATAAAAGACGTAAGCATCATGTATGTGAGACACTTTCACTCCATCTGTAAATTTCACATAAATTCTTCTGTTTTTAGGTCCTCATATATATTATCAGGTTAACCCTTTTCTTCATATTTATAATTTATCTAAAGAAAGAGCAAAACGTACTATTTACAACTGGTTATTATTACTTTCGTACAGTAATACAGAACATTTATTATCTATTGTTTCATAAGAAGTACTTACGCTTATTCAAAATTGTTGTGCGTAAAACGATGATAATATACGTAAAATTAGAGAACGAGGGTCTGGAGATCTGTAGTTCAGGTCTTTGTACCTTTTTCGGACTCCAGATCTCATGACCTACCATTTGTATAAAATTTATGTTCGTATTTTTTGTGTATAAACTATATTGTATATAGGTGTCCCAGAACTGAACGTCAAGCCGAAACGGGTTGACAGGATTGATTGTAACCATCATGAGAAAAGTAATAAAAAATATCTATCCAATGCAGTTTGGAAATAATGGGCATTTAAGAAAAACCTAGAAATTTGGTGAAACTGTAACCATTTTTCGGTTATTGTGGTTAATTTTTATTATTTTTATTCATTTAAACTTTGGAAACGTAACCCTGAATAACATTTCTAGAACCACAGTTAAAAATAATGACACAACTGCCCCAAGTTTTCTAGAATTAAGACTATTAGTTAAACTATGAATTTAATTTTGTTTTAAATTTGTCGACTGTGAAAGGCCCCCCTTAAAAAAAATGTACTAAAGTGCCTTGGCAAGTGCCATTAAAAGTTCGCGAATGTATATATATAAAGTGGTAATATAATGAGAAACACTTCTTATGATTAAAGAAAGTATAACTTCAACGTACAAATGTTCGTAAAAATATACACATTCAATATTTAATAATCATGCAATAATATAGCCACTCAAATAAAAAACTCATTATATGCATAAAATATAAAACATATCTTACTTTTAATTACAAAATGAGTCTTAAATACACATGTAGTAGTTTATTTTCTGTTACTGGCCGCTTGGATTATGGCGGCAATTCAAAATTTATCTGAATTGTATTTTGTTCAAAAAGGTCAAAAATAAAAGTTGTGACGCGTCAACTAGACAAATAATTGTTAATTCACATATATATATCATAAGTGGGCGTACAAAAGAATAGCTGAGCATTTAAATTGTATTGTTAAGAAAGATTTTAATGCAATTGCAATTATAAAACACATGAAACTGTTGAAAATGTTCTTAAAAAGGCTCCGCCAAGAAAAACCTCTCCTAGAGAAGATACGCTAATCGTTCGTGTTGCTAAAAAAGACCCAAGTAAAGGCTCTAACCAGATTAAAAATGAAGTTTTTTTACCTGATGACACGAGAAACATCTCGTCAAGACTCATACGCCGAAGATTAGTGAAAGCTAAATTGTTTGGAAGAATCTCTAGAAAGGTACCGCTTCTTACCAAACAACACTGAGAGAAGCGATTATTATCGCTAAAAAATATTTGGAGTATTGACAATTGTTAGTGTTTCTTATTATAAGTACGACCAACACTATAACTTATATTATATATTAATAAAATACTATATATATGCTAAATGTGAGGTAAAATAAATAAATTTATTATTACTCCTTTACGCACTGTACACAAATGACATCCCGGTCGGCGAAGAGGTGAAACTTGCCCTGTTCCTGGACGACACGGCCTACTGCTCTGAGCCACATAGATGAACAGAAAGAGGTCTGCAGCCCTTATACAGCCCTCTTGATGCTCTGCCAGACTGGTGTGCAGCATCGTTTCTCGGTTATCGTTTGGGCGGGAGTCATCGGTACACACGTACTGGAGCCCGTATTCTTATAGATTTTAACAGGAAAGTCATATTTACTGTTTTTGCGAGAACTCTACCGACGCTCCTAGAAGACATACCTTTTGTCAATTTACGAGATACGAGAGGTATTCTACCAACATGACGGTTCTCTGGCGCATTTCACGTGGAATGTTCGACAGTATCTTGATGGTGAGTATGGATAGCGCTGGATCGGTCGCGGCGGACCTGTTCAGGGGCCTCCTAGATCAGCTGACTTTGGCGCCTCTTGAATTTTTTTTGTGGGGATGTATTAAATCGTTAGTGTACTTTAACGCGACAATAAGCTGGGGACAGTGGTAATGATTCCCAAGCAGCACAAAGATACCCGCAAACGTTACGGTTACAGACCGATATGTCTGCTAAATACATTGTCCAAAATATTTGAAAAACAACTCAACAGCAATGAAACCACATCTGGAACTCTGCCCCGAAACATTTCGGATTCCGTGAGGAACATTCCACTAATAACAGCTCACTAATTAGTCCACACTCTAGTCAATATCCACAACAACAGGAAATACACCGCTACCGCGCTGCGCTGTTCCTAGACATGGAGAAATCGTTTGAAAAGTGTGGCACGACGGAACTACTCTATAAATTGTCAACAGCCACATCGGTCCTGGATAGCTATTCAATATAGTGAGATCCTTCCTGCAAGATAGGCGGTTTCAAGTCAGCTTAGAGAGCTGTACGTCGAGGCAAGCCGCAGTGCGTGCAGGGGTGCCGCAGGGGAGTTGACTCTCGCCATTGAACTATATAATAAATCAAAAGTCCTTACTGTAAGACAACTTTTTATCCTAAAAACTATTCTTACTATGCACGGTTGTTTAATACATTATTCTAACATTCACTACAAAGACGTAAGCATCATGTATGTGAACACTTTCACTCCATCTGTAAATTTCACATAAATTCTTCTTTTTTAGGTCCATATATATTATCAGGTTAACCCTTTTCTTCATATTTATAATTTATCTAAAGAAAGAGCAAAACGTACTATTTACAACTGGTTATTATTATTCGTACAGTAATACAGAACATTTATTATCATTTTTCATAAGAAGTACTTACGCTTATTCAAATTGTTGTGCGTAAAACGATGATAATATACTAAAATTAGAGACGAGGTCTGGAATCTGTAGTTCAGGTCTTTGTACCTTTTTCGGACTCCAATCTCATGACCTACCATTTGTAAAAATTTATGTTCGTATTTTTTGTGTATAAACTATATTGTATATAGGTGTCCCAGAACTGAACGTCAAGCCGAAACTTGACAGGATTGATTGTAACCATCATGAAAAGTAATAAAACTTATCTATCCAATGCAGTTTGGAAATAATGGGCATTTAAGAAAACCTAGAAATTTGGTGAAACTGTAACCATTTTTCGTATTGTGGTTAATTTTTATTATTTTTATTCATTTAAACTTTGGAAACGTAACCCTGAATAACATTTCTAGAACCACAGTTAAAAATAATGACACAACTGCCCCAAGTTTTCTAGAATTAAGACTATTAATTAAACTATGAATTTAAAATTTTTTAAATTTGTCGACTGTGAAAGGCCCCCCTTAAAAAAAATGTACTAAAGTGCCTTGGCAAGTGCCATTAAAAGTTCGCGAATGTATATATATAAAGTGGTAATATAATGAGAAACACTTCTTATGATTAAAGAAAGTATAACTTCAACGTACAAATGTTCGTAAAAATATACACATTCAATATTTAATAATCATGCAATAATATAGCCACTCAAATAAAAAACTCATTATATGCATAAAATATAAAACATATCTTACTTTTAATTACAAAATGAGTCTTAAATACACATGTAGTAGTTTATTTTCTGTTACTGGCCGCTTGGATTATGGCGGCAATTCAAAATTTATCTGAATTGTATTTTGTTCAAAAAGGTCAAAAATAAAAGTTGTGACGCGTCAACTAGACAAATAATTGTTAATTCACATATATATATCATAAGTGGGCGTACAAAAGAATAGCTGAGCATTTAAATTGTATTGTTAAGAAAGATTTTAATGCAATTGCAATTATAAAACACATGAAACTGTTGAAAATGTTCTTAAAAAGGCTCGGCCAAGAAAAACCTCTCCTAGAGAAGATACGCTAATCGTTCGTGTTGCTAAAAAAGACCCAAGTAAAGGCTCTAACCAGATTAAAAATGAAGTTTTTTTACCTGATGACCCGAGAAACATCTCGTCAAGACTCATACGCCGAAGATTAGTGAAAGCTAAATTGTTTGGAAGAATCTCTAGAAAGGTACCGCTTCTTACCAAACAACACCGAGAGAAGCGATTATTATCGCTAAAAAATATTTGGAGTATTGACAATTGTTAGTGTTTCTTATTATAAGTACGACCAACACTATAACTTATATATATATATATATTAATAAAATACTATATATATGCTAAATGTGAGGTAAAATAAATAAAATTATTACTACTCCTTTACGCACTGTACACAAATGACATCCCGGTCGGCGAAGAGGTGAAACTTGCCCTGTTCCTGGACGACACGGCCTACTGCTCTGAGCCACATAGATGAACAGAAAGAGGTCTGCAGCCCTTATACAGCCCTCTTGATGCTCTGCCAGACTGGTGTCCCAAGTGGCGGGTCACAGTCAACGCGGGGAAAACGCAAGCATTCAAACTAGGGCACGCTGTCAAACAAACAACGCCTTTGACGTTCCTGGGGCTATATTTGCCATGGAGGAGGGTGGTCAATTACCTATGCGTCAATATAGACAAAGGACTGACCTTCAGGGACCATGTGGAGAGTGTTTAAGCGAAAGCCAAACTCGCAAGGAAAGTCCTGCGTCCAGTACTCATCTCGAGACTGTCGCTCCGCACGAAAGTAGGACTCTATAAAATGTACGTGAGATCGCGCATCACATACGCGGCCCCGGCATGGTTCGGTTGCACAGCAGAATCCTTTAAGTGCCGATTACGAGCCCAATAGAATCTGGCACTCCGTACGATAGTCAAGGCCCGCGATACGTGCGGAATGCGATCATCGCTCTCGATTTCCGAGTAGAAAGCCTTAACGATTTTATAAGCAGCCTAGCCAAGAACATGTTCCGGAAGGTGGACATGTCGGCGCATGCGCACCTACACGACATAGCGCCGCTTCATGCAAGGCCACCAGACGGCATTTTGCTTACGAAAGCTATCCTGCGCTATATTTTCTGCAGAACACACCCATTAATAAGAACGCTAAATTTGTTTATGTTCAAATGTATTTAGAAGCCATAAGTATTTGAAATACTAACTAAAAAATGCCTCAGAATCAGGTATTTTAAATACAGATATACATATTTTGTATTACGTACCAACGTAATTACGGTAACGTACGTGTATTTACGTAATTTAATTACATGAAATTCAAATACTTCCCAACCTTGCCTTTCGTGTAACTATGGCAAACTCAGTAAAATTCATTGTGCAAACTCAATAAATAACTCAAGCACAACTTACTGCGGCACCGCCTTGAGTTAACTCAAATTTGCGTGATGGCTCAGCAAAGTAGTATGCGAGGAAAGAGAGTTAGAGAAATGAATGAGTCGGCTGACCGACGCAGGCTCCGAAGTGCGACGCTATCCTTTAGCCGGCTCGCTGCGCTGTGCGCCAACACATTTCACCCTGCGCAGTAAACTGAGTTGGGGCAATTGCGCGGCGTAGCACGAGTGTTCCAAGTTAGCCATTTTGTTGCTATATCTGGTAACATTTAAGATTTGTTTAGCCAAAAATATCAAAGATTAGTGGCTAAATATTTTAGCCATGAATTTAGCAAACTGTTCTAAGAATATACATTAATTTATATTTCCATATAATAGCACTTGTTTTCACACATCTACAATGCCAGCGGAGAATTAGTATTTCATGATTTGCCTCTGACGGCTCTATTCCTCTATCTGAAATGCTGAGGGCGGAAAGATTATTAAAATTTAGCATACTGACAGCAGTAAAGAAAAAGTAGGTATAGAAATAAGATAAGTTTACATTCACTTAATTGTTTACTAAGAAAAAGAAATTATTTAAAACCTGCTTTCCTAGTTTTTAAAAAATCAACCATCAACGTCTAATGAGTGTTATGTTGAATCAACGTTTATTCAATAAATAAAACTTTTTTAGGTAATTAATTTTGTGTTTGTTTGTAGCCTAAATTTTTAGCCACTATTAGCTGCTTTTTAGGGTACGAAGTTTTTAACATTAGCAATTTTATCAAAGTGGTTAACCATTTCTTGTTCCCTTGTCTTGGCAACACTAGTGATGAGTCTTTGTACAGTGTTGCCAAGTAGGCCATTTTATAGCTATATCTGGAAACATTTAAGCTTGACTTAGCCAAAAATATAAAATTCTATTGGCTAAATATTTTAGCCACAAAATTTAGCAACTTTTAATTATTGACAAGGTAAAATTAAAATAATATAATATTTCATACCTCTTTCTGAACAAATTTTGTATGGAATCTTACGGGGTCTTATCTTACGGTGCGACGATAAACTGAATAATTATTTGATGTTTGTATTCGAAATAATTTCAACTACCTGTCAGTTTTGTCGATCATTAGAACGTTGAATAGAACTCCACGTCATTACGTACCAAGGTTGGAGATCAGCGGCTGGTTATTGGTAAAAGTACAATTACACGTGTGGGAATGTACAACCAACATAATAGACATTTTTGGATGCACGAAAATCCTCATGCATGCAGAGTGGACTCCTTCCAGCATCGTTTTTCGGTTAACGTTGGGGCGGGAGTTATCGGTACACACGTACTGGGGCCCGTATTCTTAGAGATTTGAACAGGAACGTCATATTTACTGTTTTTGCGGAGTACTCTACCGACGCTCCTAGAAGAGACCTTTTGTCAATATACGAGAGGTATTCTACCAACATGACGGTTAAAACGGGCGCACGAAGCCGAACAGTGCAACGGTACGCTTCTAACAATAATTAGCTACGCCAACGATAACAGTACCGAGCGGGTCCGCACAACGAAAGTGCGGTGCGGTGCGGCGACCGATCAACCCTCAGACTCCGTACCACAAAGACGGCGACTACGTACTACGGTAAGCAGCAGAGAGCTGCAAACCAGTGTACGCAAGCCCAACTCACTACGTGTGACCAACTCTGTTCACACCCGAACCTACTAGACGTGAAGAGAGCGAAACAGAACGGCACACACGCAGTGAGGTGCCTACACGGAGGTGTGGTGTTGGCGTAGCTACGGAGAACTAAGTGGACTGGATCGCTGGTGGGTGAAAGATTTCTTGATGATAATGACACACACGAACACCAAAATCAAGTCGCTTTATTCAATCTTCACAATGCAGAATGGCCGGTTACAATAATTCTTAATACTATCCAGTGCTTCGGTTTCATGACACAGAGTTTCTTGCAAGTTTTCAGGGTTTTGAGTCTTCTTATCTTGAATAGCGTTTGACACTCTGTGTGCCGGTTGGCAATACTATTCTTCTCGCACATAATTATGTGCGAGGGAAACCGCTTCAGGGCGTGCCCTATGTCGGTGACTATCTCTTTCACCCGTGACGACGGGTGCACCGTGACCTCGCTCTTGAGGTTGCCTCGCGTAATAGTACGCGAGGCACCGTGGTACTGCTGGTTTGCGTAGGTAATCTCCGAGTCGCTCGCCTCCTACTAGTTGTAGGGGCGATGTTCACGCGTGGTGCTCTTTTGTGGTTTTCTTCATTTTTCTTTAGCTCTCCATTTACGCCGCGATTTCTCGTAGCGCATGATCAATGCTGGCGGTGATGTCGCCTCCTCCGCCCCTGCTGGCGGTCAGGATTGCTTCCAGAGCTGTCTTCACAATTTGCAGGAGTGCATTGGCTGGCTGTGGTGTCGCGAGTTTAGTCGGTACGGTTGGCTTCTTAGGAGGTGTGTTTACAGACATTCTCTGTGGCATGGGCCTTTTAATTGGGCGGGGCTTATCACCTCGGCCCACCGGGTTGTTGACCTGCGCCATCAGCGACGACGGTGCCATCTCTTCCACGGTGGTTATCGGAGGCCTCTGTGTTCTGACCTTCTCGTTGATCTAGATACAGCCCCGCTCGAGAATTGCGCAACTCTCTTCGGTACACCGGGCACCGCGTATAACTCGCCGGATGCGGTCCGCGGCAGTATGCGTAAGTGGGTGGCTGCTCTTTAGGCCGTCTGCAGTCCAGTGCGTAGTGTGGGCCGCCGCACCGGACCCACGCTAGCTCTTTATGGCATCGCTGATGGCTATGCGCCAGGCTTCGATTTGGACCCCTTTCATCAGAAATAGCTCGTCAATGGCGTAAATTGCCGGGGTGGTTTCTGCGGTCCTCTTGATTACTGCGTGGTATATGCAGCCCCTCGCGCCCCTATGCACTTCACGTACTCAGCAAGATGACCCTTCTCCTTCAGGGCGGCCGCTATGTCGTCTGGATTCGTGTCCACTGGTAATCCTCTAATGGCAATTTTACGGTGTTTCTCGGCTGGCAGCGAGTACGAGAACCACGAAATATTCTCGTGTTCCTCGAGTTTGCCTAGGTAATCTTGCAGCAGGCGGTATTCGTCCTCGTCCTGCGGCTGGAAGCGCTCCCCGGACCCCCTAGGACGCGCGTTTGGTGGCCTCTTTAACAGTTTAGTAAACTCTTCCAAGTGGGCGTTCCACTGTGGGAATTTGTCCACAACTACCCGCGGTAATCTTGGTTTTTCTTTGGTAGTCGACTTAGTCGGTAATTGGGCGGTCTGCGAGTGTGGACTAGTCACTATTTTCTTGGCAATCTTCGCGTATGTTTCCTCCGTTGTCGACAGGGTAGTCGGTCGAGTCGCCGCGGGGGAAGGGGCGGGCGACTGTTGGGATGCCAATCTGTGCTTGTATCTTGAACCAGACGGCGGGAGCGGGCGGGGGTGAGGGGCGCGTGCATCTGTTGTCTCGCCTCCTCCGCCTCGCGTATCTCGTTGTCCGTCTCTGGGAGGACAAGTAGCCCTAACGCCGCAAACTCCAAAGCCGTCCTGTCTTCTGTAGACAGCTTGGTTTTCTTATCCGCGGCCTCTCGTATGCTCAAGTATAACGCCATCCAGCGCTGCATATTGACATCGCGCCCGTAGCCACCGATGGCCGGGGAGTCTGCGCCGCGCTTGCGGGTGACGAGTCCGCGGGCAGCGGGGCAGGATGCTGCGGTGTTTGGCCAACAGTGTGGCTCGTTATTACTCCAGAGAGCTTCTCCTTATTTCCAATTAGGCGATCCTGGTTATACGTTTGGGCTGGTTCGGTATCCTTATGGCTGCTTGTGATCTAGGGTTGTCTTGAAGTGCTGGCTTCTGCGTGGTCCATAGGTAAGCTTCGTTTCTTCGTTTGGCCCTGAAAAGGGCCCTTTGTGGACTTGCTGCCAGGTTTTGAGGCCTACAAACACGTTATGTATGAATTATAATCATTACAAGCATGATAGAATTCACATATAACCCTGACTATTCCTATAAAATCACAATTATTACACATAACTGGTTTCAAAACAAAGATTATCAATGAAATATAAGTTCAGTACGTTTCTATGCTATTGTTACGAAATTATAAGCTTTATTACTACGTATTTACTATCTTTAAATACCTACATTTTATTTATATAATACAGAAACAGTAAATACCAATGATTTTTCAAATATAATTGTTCATTTCTTAGACCAAGCATCTTATACCTACAACTAATTATGAATATTATTTCTGAAATCATCACGCCTAGCCCGATGCGTCGCTAACAACGGCGCTCCGGCGCATTTAACGTGGACTGTTCGACAGCATGTTGATGGTGAGTATGGAGAGTACTGGATCGGTAGCGGTGGACCCATCCAGTGGCCTCCGAGATCAGCTTACTTGACGCCTCTTGAATTTTTTTTTGTTGGGACGTATTAAATCGTTGTGTACTTTAACGCGACAATATGCTGGGGACAGTGGTAATGATTCCCAAGCAGCACAAAGATACCCGCAAACCGGACGGTTACAGACTGATATGTCTGCGAAATACATTGTCAAAAGTATTTGAAAAACAACTGTTAACAGCAATGAAACCACACCTGGGACAGTTCGGATTTTGTGAGGAACATTCCACTACATTGCCGCTCCAGCGTTGCCAGATGTACGAGGAATCTTGTAACTTTACGAGAATTGGCAGTCTTATACGAGATACGAGAAAAAAAAAATCTCGTACTCTTTTTTACGAGATTTTAACAATGTTGACTGCCTGCGTCATGAATACTAATATAAGAAATATTAATTATAAAAAGAATATATGTCCATGCTACAAACGAAAGACTCCGCACATGACTAGATTCATTACCTCATCACCAAATGTGTATTTAGATGTTGACCGGAGAATCCCCGCTAAGATGAATTTGTTGTCATTACCCTTATGGCACTAATAAATAAATATTGCCTTATCTCTGTTACACTAACTGAAACATGTGGGGAAATGTATATTTATGCAATAGTAGTTGGAAGTTCCAGGGCATTACCTAATTTTACCCTAATTATTCAGTGGCTAATTTTACATAAGGAGTACTTAGTGACAGTGACTTTCGCAATGAGTGGTTAAGATATCTGATATTTCAAGACTAGCTGTAGAGGCTTCAATTTCCTAGAAAACGAATTGTGCATATTATCCATCAAGCTCTCTGGATGCCGAATTAAAAAACTTTTGGTAAAAAAAAACCCCTAATACCGAGTCGGTTTATGCACAAATTATGAAGTACTACGTTGTATAAACGGTATATGTCATATTGCCTTTGGTTATTTGTCTATGGGTATTTGTGTTATTTTTCTATGGTTTATTTATGTGTTCTGTCAGTAAGCCTCTGGTTATTGGTATATGTATGTCAGTAAGTCAGTGAGTGATTAATGAATATTATTGGTCTATGATGAATATGTCATTGTGCCTGGAATATAGAAATACTTTCAACACCAAACTAAATAAATTTACTCAGCTATACAACCATTAAAAATATAAGACGCAATTGAATTAAATAGAACTATTGATACAGCACAACATCTAGCACCTAGCTGTCATACATTGAGTACCTACTATAGTTCCAGAGGCACAGGGGAATCTACAGATGTCTACGCAAACTCCTAAAGAGGAACCAATACAGTGTAAAATTGAGGAAGATGCACCTTACAGAAACTATAAGGTATGTTTTAATTGTTTATTTGTGTATAACATACCAAGTCTGTAAGTAAGTACTGGTCTAAGTCTGTTTAAACCGTATGCAGAAAAATGTACAATGGCCTTTAGACCAGCTACAGTGGTAACCAAGATGTTTTGGAAGGGATTCTATAAAATTCAAAGTCTATCAATGTAATGTTATGTTAGGGGTTGGATGGTTATACAATAATGGAGGTTTGAAATCAATATAGAATAGATTCCTGATTGTAACGATGCTACATTCATTACAATGTAATTCTCTGTTTTCGAGAAAATTAATAAAAGCAACTCCTACATCAAAAAACTTAAAAAGTGTTAGTTGCAAATACAAAAATAAAAACTGAAAAGAAAGGCAAAATAATTTCTGAAACGAAACACAAACACCTTCATAGGCCAAACTTATGGGTCTAATTAAGATTTTCTGTCTGTACTTCAAACTATGTTATTTTGTTTGAAGTATGGAATAAATGTATTAGTAATTGCTATATTATTCTGGTAAGTTCTCTGTTTTACATATAATTTGTAAGTTTGATCTACAAAGTATGTGGCTACTATAGTGGTTTCAGTTATATTCTTGTTCAAATTTACCCATTCTTTGTAAAATCAGTTAGAAACAAAGATTTATTCGTAGCAATGGAATTACTTTGTTAAAAATATATATTGTTACACCTCTGGGTAGCAAGTAAAATACTATTATTTTTCATGTACTTAATTTATTCCTACTCAAGAACATGTTCTAAACAAACTCACAATATTCATATTTAGTGTTGAAATACTTACAGTTCCTGGTTCCATTTGTAGATTTTATATATATCTCTTGTTGTTTTCACTTCTCTTTTAAAATTATGACTATCACAGGTTTGTATACAAGCCCCTTAAAACTAGCTTGCCTGAGCCACCAAAGTACTGCAACAAAAGAACTGAAGCAACCAATAGAGGCATTCTTAAATTGATCTTTTTCTTATGATTGTGTTATAAAAGAAGTATATAATCTAAGGAGTGACAAGAAAACAAGCACTGAACTTTTAGATATTGAAAATACCCATGTTAAATAATTAGACATTATTAACCAATGCTTCACCTAAATAGGATGCAAGTTAGCAAATCTTACACTAAGAAAAATTAATACCACTGAGATAGAACTTAATTAATAATTACATTATTAATACAATGTCTTTATTTGCGACTGATCATTTAGAAATTGCAAGCATTATATCAAGTCTGAAATCAAATATGGCTCCAGGGTGGGATAGCATATCAATGAATTTTCTCAAAACTAATAAAATATTTTTAATTCATCCTTTATTATACCTTTGCAACATGAGTTTTGAGTCTGTCAGTTCCCTAAAGTTCTGAAATCTGTTGTCATTACACCTATATTTAAAACAGGTAATAAAACCCTTCCAGGTAACTATAGGCTTGTAAACAGGAGGTTAATGAATTATATAGATAAAATCAATTATATTTCCCCTAACCAATTTGGTTTTCGAGCAAATAAATTGACAGATGATGCTGTTTTAAAATTAACCACAATGATTTTCTCCCACCTCGATAAAGATGACAAATGTGTTGGTGTGTTTCTACATTTACAAAACGCCTTTGATACTGTTTCAGTGCCTATATTATTGACACGTCTACAAAATATTGGATTTCAAGGAAAAGCACTTTGGTGGTTTGCAGACTACTTGACGAATAGAATTCAACATGTACTATTGATATCAAGAGATATAATTCCCTCTACCTTAATACATTTAAGAATCTTAATAATCATCGACTAAGAAATACGAAATACTAAAGGAAATTCTTTATATATATATTATGATTATTATGGCGTAGATTATCTATTACAAGCAGTAAAGTAGTAAATATGCCATCACACAAAGATTAGTGAGGATTTCTCATGTCAAACAACATACAAGCTGTGTACATATACTTTTAAGCCAATTTTACACACATACACACACAACACGCGCGCACACAAACACATACAAAGACGTAAAACACACACACTGTTATCAGTAGTTTGAGAGTAAGAAATCATGTAATTGTTGTTTTTTGGGGAAGCCACTGTTACCTGAGACACAGGTTATACCTAGTTCAGGGGTTCAGCCATACTTGATGTATTACATTGTTTAAAATAAATGATTATGATTATGAAATCTTAATAATTTATTTGAATTTGTATATGATATTTAGTTGTTTCTAACTTTCATTGATTTAAGTACTTGCAAAAAAAAGGTGTGCCCCATGGTTTCACATGTGTTAATTTTATACAACAAACATCGCCAACACACCCATGTAGACAATTTATTATTTTTATGAGGAATAAATGAATTTTTTAAATTATAATATAGCCTATGTTACTCGCTGATACTGTTGCTTAATATTGGTGAAAGATTTTTTTAAATTGGCCCAGGAGTTTGAGTTTATCCATTACAATCAAATCTTTCCTTTTTATAGTATTTGTATAGATATACTCAAATAAGACATCAAGAAATCACTAGGAGGTACTTGAACTTGTAAACAGGTTGGGAAAAACATGAGTCATCATTTTTAAAAGAAGTGAAACATTATATTTATAGACTATTGTTTGTTGATGTAATCAGAGCAATAAGGCTTTATATGTGTGAATAAAAATAATGTTTCCTCCACAACCTATGACAACATACTGGAAGTTTCAATACATTCTAGATGATTCCAGAGATTTTAAGAATAGTGTTTTACTTTCTATTTCCACTCGGACCATAACAATATATTTCATAAATATTCCAGTATCCATCTAAGCCTTTGAAATCATCAGAGTATGTAAATTACTATGACGATGAAGATCATGTGTTACAACAATTGAAGAAGGAATTTCCTCAAGATGAATATCCTCAATCAAGTGGCAGTAAGATTAGTAAAACAGGTTCGGAAGTGAGTAATACTTGCTTATCTCTGTGTGCTTAGTGCGAGTTTGCAAAATCTTTTCGAATAACTTTACTGCAATGTTAATCGAGTATATGTGGAACGTACCGAGAACTGAATAAATATGAGTGCTTTCGACATTCTAATATGAATATTCGATTGGCGTTTACTCAGAATATGTTTAGTAAATCTATGGTTTCAAGTGTTTCCTATTTGTTATGTTGGTAGTGCTGTAGCGTCGCATGATAAACCAATCAAATGTATGAACTCTCTTTAACCATATTTTGTTATAAGAAACAAGTTACGTATCAGTTTAGGCGGGTTACTTAGTTGTAAGGCAGCTTTGTTTATTTACATCTAAAACACTTCATTTGATTGTACATTGTCTGATTTTTTAAATTTTTATTTCTAATTTACTGTTACTTTGAACAACTAATCTACAATGAAAACTAGTCAACTACAATTTGAACTTATGATTACTTATATGGAACAGTAAGTGTAAATCTGATTTATTTATCATCAATCGTTATTATTAAATGAACTTATGTACCTACATTATAGTGCTATGAATATATTTAAGACACGGAGATCTCAGCAAACCATCTGCTAATCCCAGAGGCATGATAGCAGCTATAAAGCACTGGGAAGAGTTTAGTTCTTTATTAAACAGTGATGGCAATATTAGTGATAAAAAAGTACAGAAAAATGGAAAAGTTACGGCAGTGTTTATATTTCAATAATAATTGGTTGTGGGATAAGCTTTTGGTTCATTAATATTTGGGGTATTGCATGTTTAAAGGTTTGGAGTGACTACAAAATGCACGACTGCACCGCGCAGGCAGCACTACTGGTTGTGGGCCGGCTGTGTTTTCAAAATTAACAGATTTAGAACAAAGAGTCCTCAATCTGATTGGGAAACAGTCTGCAAGGTGCTTAGCAATTGATGAGGCAGGCTTTTCACAGGTTATATATTAAGTTCTTATTGTATGTACTTAACATTATTAAATGTATTATATATATATCCTCCAATCCTAGAAACATATTTTTGTTATTGACAATTTAAAAACTTATATATTAATGTAAATAGGTACATTAACCGTTAATATTTACCCATAAAATCATTTTCCCATATTCCTGTAATGCCAAATATAACTCCTATGTTATGTAAGACACAGCAAGCTTGTTTAATTTTGGCACATTTCAATGGTTTGTAGCGAAGAACTCTGTCTTTATTTAAGCAACGCCATCGGTTCTTCAGCCTTCCAAAAGTGTTTTCAATTACAACTCTAGCTTTCATATGCTTTTCATTATATTTGGCATCTGCTGTTCCTGAAGTACCGTTTCAAATAGGAGCCATAAAGCCAGAGTCCCCTAAAATATTAGTAAATATTATTATTGCAAAGTAATCCATTGATTCATTGTAGAGATCAAATAAAAGTAATATCTTTATATAAGTCTTATGTATATTACCCAAAAGCCACACTGTTTCTCCATGTTGATGCAATGCCTGCATGTAACTGTTAAAACTGCTGTTTTCCCATACAAATGAGTCGTGATTAGCCCCAACAAATTTTGCGTTAACATGTAAAACGCGGTATTCATCATCACATACCTGAAAAAAAAAGATATAAGTTATTTATATACTAAACTACATAACATATAATTGACATACAATACATCTTAACATTGTCTAA
This sequence comes from Saturnia japonica, assembly GCA_033032175.1. NCBI lineage: Eukaryota > Metazoa > Arthropoda > Insecta > Lepidoptera > Saturniidae > Saturnia > Saturnia japonica. The sequence goes on from CM065329.1 coordinate 9,702,987, forward strand.
ATAAGGAATATTTACCATTTGTATATTAAGAGAGTGGTAGTGTTTGAGCAATAATAACGATGTCCTTCTCTAGGTGGCCCAAATATTTTAAAATGGCTACCATCAACACACCCAATCACTCCTGGTATTTTATATGTAGCATAAAATCCGGAAAGAATAAATATGTGGGTATATTTTAGTATATATATTAAAGTTTGTTATTGAGAATTTGTGTTATTAGCAATTGCTAATAAGCTGTACCTTTGTAATTTGTTTTCTCTATTATAGTTATTCTAAATTGTGTGTACAAAAAGGTGAAATAAATACAAATTACAATGAATTGTTAGGTAGTGAAAAGAAAGTAGTTTTTTCTCCTCCGGGATGAAAAGTTCACTTTTAGTCCGTCACGCGGGACAAAAGTGCCCTATTCTCTCCCGCGTGACGGACTAAAAGTGAACTTTTCATCCCGGAGGAGAATAAAATTGTATACGCACCTAGGCAGAAAAGTCGCCTTCGGCTCGGGTGACATTCGCGGGCGTGAATGTCCTACTTTTCTCCCTCGGTGCGTAATATACTATTTTGTAATAGATGAAAGTTTTGATATAATGTTACAAACCTTTAACTAACTGTTCGTCTGGCAGATGGAGTATCAGGAAACCTAATATATTTATTCACAAAATCCTTGTATGTCAGAGCTTGGGTCACTTCTTTACCGCTATTGGCCGCTGGTAAGATCCAGTCGTATAAAAAAAAGAGTGCAGCGAGTACCTTTTGTAGAAAATACGTTAATGCTAAATACGGTTATTGTAACTACATACTTACATTACCATTATTTCAAATGTAACTCGCTGAGAAGACTTTAGACTAGTATGTCGTCTAAGTTCCTTGCACAAAATCATAAATGCGTGCTTTGTAAGGCGTTACCTCTTCATAAATTCGGTCTTCGTGAGATATTTCAATGGATCACTACCAGCGCGAGCTCTTGCGCGAACACCGTACATATAATTACGGTTATCTTGTGCTCTAGCTGTTTCTAACATGTTCAAAGCAATAAATAACGTACTGCCATAAAAGAATAACTTTTCTACAACTAAATTATAATTTTTAAATGACTTAACCTATAAAATAAACGTGAAAAAACATATTATAGAGAGCGTGAAAACGTATACTACTCGAACTGTCAAAATGGTATATATGTGTATCGCACTCCCACGATAAGCATTTACGCGCGTATACGTTCTCACTTGTCGAAAGTCACATCGACAAAGTAAACTTTAAAATCTCACACTTTAATCCTATGTTTTACGTTGGTGCCAATAGGTGGCACTTTTTAAATCTCATACAAATCGAAGTTAACGATAACACGATCGAGTAGTTAGAAAAGCTCGCACTAAGCACACTGTTTTTTTCATTTTGCATTCTTGTTCTGGTTATGGGCTTTCTTCTCATGAAGATAATAGTTTGAACCTTTGTGATAATTAACCATTTACAGTGTTGTGCTGGTCAACTGGCTTAGACCGGCGGAATATCAGCTCGATGTCCACAAGTTCGAACACGTACAAACTAATTGTTTGGAATTCACTTTCATAAAAAATTTAAATTGCTAACATTATGGGCTGAATGTGAAGGAAAACATAGTTAGGAACCTTGAACGGCTTAGAAATGTTCTTAGAACTGTTGATTTCTCTGCATTTGCAATCCCCATGAACAGCCCCTAAATGGTTCATCAACTAATATACCCTAGAGTCTCGATGAAAGTGCAGTCGCACCTGTGTGAGAGAAAGTAAATACAATTGAAGCTACCTACGGCGTAAAAACCCATCTATGTAATTTCTGCGAAAATTCTTCAAGGCAACTCATTATACACATTTTGTAAGAGACAAATAAGTTTTTTCTCTTTTTTGTGTAAAAGTATGCCATCTTGTTCTTCTAATAAAAATTAACCGCAGGGGTCAAGTAAAACTTTCATTCATAATTAAATTTCACAAGTTCGGAAAGGAATATTTTGTATGGAACTGTTATTTCGTATCCTGATTTACCATGAAATTTCATAAAAACGAAAGTATTTGTTCCCAATAATGTTATATGTTCAATTAGTATATATTTAAAATAATATGTCAGGTATAGCAAATTGTGGGTAAAATAGTTGATTGACCCAAATATGTGTTAAACCCTAATGATAAATTTCATACCAGTAATTCAAAAGTGATTTGATACTGTGAAAATTTGCTTAATAATTTTAGTTGCTGAAGGGTTTTGTTATTATGTTTCAGGGATTATTAAAAGTAATAGACATAGGAAAAGTAAAAACTGAAAGCCAAAGGGACGGATCCTTTTTAAAAGTAAAGGAAGAAATTGAGGATGAACAGCAGCAGTTTGCTGTAAAAACAGAGAGGTTAGAAGAGCAAGGAATATTGGATAATGATGGAGACACGAACACACCTTATGATGTTTATTTAACTCCTCGAGAAGTTCAAAGCAATTTGTATGGTAGATCATTAATAAACGGGTGCGTATACATTACATTGTATTTTTCACTTATAATTTATTTTGCAATGCAGGAATCTAATTATTTGCGAAATCTACATTTCTATTATATTTTCTCACACCAAAAAAATCTTTTTAGAGTTTACTCTTTAAGAATTGAATTTTCATAAAAGGAGCCCGGTATGGAAATTTTATGAGGAGTGATATTTATAAAAATGTTTTAAGCGTTAACAAAAAGCGTTACACTTTTCTGTGCAGCACACCTTGCGCACTTTTCACTTTGAAATCGTGTCAGTGAGCAAGTGAGTGAGCGAGGGAGTGAGCAGTGAGAGTCCTGTCAAAATCGTTAGAACCGTTTCGGAGATTACCCGAAACAAACAAACAGACAGACAAAATTTAAAAAAAATAGGATTTTTGTTATAGGTATCGTATATACTATCATATGCATTTAGTAAACAGCTGTTATTTTGATATTAAAAACAGACACTTCAATTTTAGTAATTATATAGATTACACATATTTTTATTTTACTAAAAAGCCACCACAGAAACGCTGTCATATGCATAAAGTTGAGTTTACTACAATTTCAGATGAAACTTATGAAATTTCTTCGGCACCTATATAATTTTAAGGTCACTATTTCTACACTTCATTATAATTTTAGAATCTCGTGTCAAAAGATAACCTAATAAGATTAGCACAGCTACTGTAAAAGTATTGTACAATGTTGTCACGTTTTCTGATAGGTGTTTCCAATCACATGATTCCCAGATAAAATAAATGATTTTAATTGTATTGTAGATTTGTATTGTTGTAGGCTCTTCAACCAGTAATTTTTAAACGTACTGTTATCTCACGAATTACAACATGAATGCAGATACATTAAATTAATTATAATATTTTAACATTTTCAGTGCCAGTTCATCAAAGCCCAATAATGAACACGTAAAACTTAAAAAAGACACTTCACCAGTTAATAATGGCATGTATGATTTACGACAATGTCAACATTGCAATAAATCTTTTATTAATCACGATGATGTGTTTGCACATGTTTGTAAAATTAACAACATGCAAACACATAAATGCAATTTGTGTGGAGAGAGTTTCAAGAACGAGCCGGATCTTGAAAGTCACGTCTCACTATCACACAAATCGAACTACCCACCAAGTCATGTCACTAGAAACGGTGTGAAATGTAAATATTGCAATACATATTTCGAAAACATATACAAATTGAGTAAACATGTGAAGCTATGTCATATGGACAAGTTGGAAAAGAAATATAAATGTGACTTATGTGAGGGTAGATTTATAAGTAAACATTCTTTAACAAGGCATATAAAGAAAACGCATTATAACTCTGGAAAAATGTTCGATTGTTGGTGCGGGAAACAGTTTCCTTCATCGATACACTTGAGTGATCACAAGACGCTGCAGCATGACCGGAGGTTTGAAAATAAAAATGTCAAATACAATTGTAAGAACTGCGACGCCGTTTTAAATTCTAAGCTTTCTTTAACGAATCATATGAAAAGAATTCATTATGATTATGGGAAGATGTATGACTGTTCGTGCGGGAAACAGTTCCGTTCACCGATACACTTGCGTGAACACAAAAGGCTGAGGCACGATCGAAAATTTAAGAATACAAATATGGGCAAATTCCAATGTGACTCCTGTCAGAAGTATTTCAAAACCAAACAATATTTAGTTGTTCATATAAAGAGAATTCATTATGATTATGGGAAAAAGTTTAATTGTTGGTGCGGTAAAGAGTTTCGTACACCGATACAGCTCAACGTACATAAAAAGACAACACACGTTCTGATGTATGGTGGTTTCAAATTTAGTTTTTAAGTTTATTTTGAAGCAGTGATGGCTCGGTTGGTAGCGTGCACGGACTCAGCGTCGATCGACGCGAGTTCGAATCCTCTGAGCGCCCGGTGAAGGAAAACCTCGTGATGAAACCAGAGCATGGTGTAGAGCTTTTTCTAATGTTCGCCTGGCCAACTATCATCCTCTTGTTGAAATTGAGTTTTCAAGAACCAATAGGAGTGTTCCAGCAGCTGCACTTGAGAGCTAACAACTGTAAACCTATAATGATGAATGAAAAAGAACTAATCAAAATATAAAGGAAACCATGATTTTCTGACGACTGACAGACAACACATGGCTCAGAGTATTGAACGGATTGGGCTGGAGTACACAGAAAGTTATCATGATGTGGGTGTCGGCTAAGAACGCATTTATGACATGTTTATGTAGAGATCATATTATAATGAAAATAATTTCAGCATAACAACGTGTGCGTAGCCGCGGGCGCACTACTAGTTAAGAATAAGCATATAATAATAAGCTTTAATTTTTTCACAGATTATAAAATCATTCAAAGTAAATTTAATGGCTATTTAATAGAAATTGTAATATTATAATTTGTACAATTAATTAATTATACTTATTTAGTGTGGGAATAACTTTTTGAAATAATTGTCATTTTTTATTTTCCTAATATGGCAACTATACCTCAGTGACTGTTAAAGATGTTCGCTTTAATATACATAGCTGAAAAGAAAACTCCCTTAGAAGTATATAGCATAAGCTATCTATTTATTTTTACTGCGGACTACTATCAGCGCTAATCTGCATTTCAGTAACATTTGTAATTATTGTTCCAGATCTCGTTTTTTTTATTATAACGCCATGTATTGTGTGGTTTAAAAATCTATACTTATCAAATACTAACTAAAATCAACTTTATGCTATTGAAATAAAGGTCAAATGTACATTTATGCACAATATTATAACGACGTTTCTAATATAAAGAACTAGCATAAATATTATATAGCAGATCGAAAAAGAGCAGAAATATTATGAATCGCATTTCCTTGTCTCCTGTAAAAACACCTAGTAGGTACTTTTTCCATGGAATTTTATTTATTTTTGTTATGTTGTGTTGATAGATAAACACTTGTGTAAAAAGTGCTTAGGAGGATTTGAAAATAATAAAAAAATCCTCAAGACGGACAAGTTCGAAACAAATAATAATCGCTTTATTAAATTCAAAATAACAAAGAATCAAATTTAAAATAAATGCATTCTTTGCTGTTCCAGGGAAATGTGTAGTCTTATTAAACTTTATTTATTAGAAAAATCTATTACAACCTGCGATTACAATGAATCAAACAATATCGCATGATTACTATTTTAATAAAGAGTTTTGTCCGAACACGGAATGCAAGCTGCGAATTATAACTAGAGGTGTAACGAATATATTCGTAATAGGTATTATAATACGGGGCACGAACTAATATTAGGTCCTTACATCTGAAATTGGCGTTTTGTACGGGAGGAATATAAAGTCAATTTTTTTTTTGTAAAATATATTTAAAGTATGCACCATTGTTATTTATGCACTTTTGCAATCTCATAGGTAGTTCATTGATAACTTTACTAAAAAAAAACCATGGGGGCGAGAATCAATAAACTCTTTGAAGGCGGTTTGGGCTGCCGCATCAGAGTAGAATTTTTTTCCTTGTAAGGAGTTGTCCAAATTCCGGAAAAAAATGGTAATCTATTGGAGCAAGGTCCGAGGAGTACTGTGGATGTCGCAGACATTCCAATAGTAGCTCATCTAAATTAGTGGTTGTTTGTTGTGCAGTGTATGGTCTTGCGTTGTCGTGAAGCAGCAGTGGCCTAGAGCGATTGACCAATCTCGGTTGTTTAGCAGCTAGTTCTTCTTTCATGGTTTGCAGTTGCTGACAATAGATATCTGCCGTAATCGTTTGGCCAGATTTTAGAAAGCTGTAGTGAACGACACCGGCGCTAGTCCACCAAACACACAAGTAACTTTTTCTGAATCAATTTTCGTTTAGTGCAGGTTTTGGCTGGGTCTCCAGGGTTCGGCCATTGCGACGAGCGCTTCCGATTATCGTACACTATTTATTCACTTTTCATCACAAGTAATTCGATTTAAAATCCCTTCATTATTGTGTCGGTTGAGCAAAGTAACACAGCAGTCGACGCGTGTTTGTAAGTTCGATTCACTCAATTCATGAGTTACCCCATCGTTCAAGTTTTTTTACTTTCCCGATTTGCTTCAAGTAGATTAATACAGTTTTATCACTTACCCCGAAGCCTGCAGCTATCTCTGAAGTGCTTTGTGATGGATCCGCTTCCACAATAGCCTTTAATTCTTCATTTTCCACTTTGGCCTCCGGCCGTCCACGGGGTTGGTTCTGAAAATCGAAATATCCAGAACGAAAACGTTGAAACCAAAAACGTACTGTGCTTTCTTTTGCGACATCAACGCCGTACACATCATTAATCCTTCGAGCTGTTTCTGCAGCACTGGTGCCACGGTAGAACTCGTACTCGTAAATATTCCATTGTGCGGTAATAAGCGACGCCAAAGAAAAAAATTATGAGGAAAAAACAAATTAATTAATGTTTTCAAAACTCTAATATACCAGCTAAATGAATTTATAAATTTGAATTTGGAATTCTTAACCAAAAACCAAAGAGGAGATATTTCAGATTAAAGTGGTCAGTACGACAAAACGCTAATTTCATAAAAGTATGGACCTAATATATTATGATACACGAATACAGAATAATATTTTACCAAATATTAGTCAAATAATAGACATGCGATTCATGATCCGCGCGGCGACTCACCGCAAAGTACCTCTCTGTCCGTTATAAGGGGCGCGCGTCTTGAGAGTAAGCGAGATGGCTATATGATTTGAACTTTGAATAGAAACGAGTGCTTGCTACTGGCTTATCGTATGCACAGCTAGGTATGTATAGTAAAGACAATTAATTATACACGTCCGGCTTCGTATGCAAACTGCATGGTTGGTAACATAATAAGCAAGTAATGAGAACGGAATCACTATAGTAGGCAAAGGTTTTACGTATATCACTGTATTAGCTAATATGGCTATTAGTCAATTCATAGATAAGTTTGTAATTTTTGCACTACGTATTATATTAGGGGTTCCTTCAGTTCCTTGTAACTAGCTGTAATTGCATGCATGTTATCCTACCAATTTTTTTAAAATGTCAAATGTAAATATTTATTATCTTGTGTTTAGAATTAACTAAAAAGTCAATCGATTGACGTTTTTAATGGAAATACGTAATAAAAAAATAATCTATACTTATTTATATTTTTAATCTCAGAATACAGAACAATTTTTAATATACTAAAGATTTTAACGTTAACGACAGTCCGTAATTTATCACTACGAAGGAAAATTCACTGTTTCATTCAGATTATTTAATAAGCGTACGGATAATAAAAATATACATTCTTGACAATCTTTTATTTATAACTCGCATTCTATAAGTAGAGAATATATACGCTTAATATCAGTATTAGATTCAAGTAGGTAGCGAATATTGAATCGGTGACTATTATTTCACTAATATCCTGTAATAGGTACGGTATCCTGATATTAGTTAACTATTCCAGCTAAGGAACATTAAAACACACTCGCCGTTGTACACTGTTAATGCTTTAAAATATGTTACTTATAGCATAAAAAACATTATGTGCTTTTATTAAAGCATATCGTTGTAACGCGTTTTGTGTTTATGGCCGTTGTTGATATGCTCAGTTATATAGTACTCTGTGGAGATGCCTAGACTATATAGAAGGTTTACTTGAAACATGACAAATGTCAAATGATTATTTTAGAGATTTATCATAGATTGGAAGTTTATTTATTTATTTTTTTATGGTAAAAAGCGGGCAAATGGGCAGGTGGCGCACCTGATGGAAAGTGATCACCGCCGCCCACAAACATCCGTAACACCCGAAGGCTCGCAGATGCGTTGCCGGCCTTCCAGGGAAGAATAAGCTCTCTTCTTGAAGTTCACCAGGTTATAACGGCTCGGAAAGATCTCAGGCAGCAGCGGATTCCATAGAATGGTTATGCGAGGCAGAATGTGCCTTAAGGAGCGCACTGTTGTGCAACGCTGTACATCGAGGTGGTGTTTTTCGATATAGATTCATTTTTAGAACTGAATATAATTGATAATACGATTGCTCTTTATATCAATTGAGGGATGTGTAAGCTGTGTAAAATAAATAGCAAAAATAAACTAACAGCAATTGAAATTTCAACGGAATACTAGAATTTAATACAAAATTAATTATAGTCTATTTTCTTCTTTGGGTGTCTGCAGTAAAAATGTGGAAAATACGTAAATATATTTCTTAGATCGATGATCGATTAAAATTTGATTTAATGATTTTATTTTCTTTGTATACTCTAGTTCTAAGTACCGTAGAATTGTAACGATTCACGTAGTAAGAAAAAAGAGCTCGCGATTATCTTCGACCCCAGCAAAGAAGATATCCCCGAGGGTATCAAACCTCACCTTCGACTCTCATGTCCTTATCGTTCGGAACAGAGCCGCAATGGTCATAGGTGGACTACAGACCCCGACTGTAAGCAAAATGTCCCTGAGACACAAGCTTACTCTATGCAAAATAATATATATACATATAATTGCACGGCATTATGTCAAAATCCAGTATCCATACATTCAAAGTCCTCCAAACGCGATTCTTACTTAAAATCAACAAAGCCCCTTGGAACGTTCGAAAGGTATTAAAGCGGGCGCAACGAAGCCTAACAGCACAATGGTACGCTCCTAACAATAATTAGCTACACACAACCATAACAGCACTGAGAGGGTCTGCACAACGAGAGAGCAGCGCGGCGCCCGATCAACCCTAGGACTCGGTACCACGGCGAATACGTATTACGGTAAGTAGAGACCTGCAAACCAGTATACGCAAACCCAAATCACTATGTGCGACCAACTCTGTTCACACCCAAACCTACTAGACGTGAAGAGAGCGAAACAGAACGGCACACACGCAGTGATGTACCTACACGGAGGCGTGGCGCTGGCGTAGCTATGGAGAATTAAGTGGACTGGGTCGCTGGCGGGTGGAAGATTTCTTGAAGATAATAACACATGAACACCAAAATCAAGTAGCTGTATTCAATCTTCACAATGGCCACTTACAATAATTCTTAACACTATCCAGTGCTTCGGCGTCTTGACACAGAGCTTGCAAGTCTTCAGTCTTGAGTCTTCTTTTCTTTAATAGCGTTTGAGACGCTGTGTGCCGGTTGGCCGCCAAAACCCCATATTTATACCTGTGTTGGAGCGCGACGGAACGACGGCGTCTATTCCCCTATTTCCCTTACCTTGCTTAGTAACACGGCTTGTGGCTTGTTCTGTTATTATTATTACATACAATTTCACGTAACTAGCTGACATCTCATAAGATTCTTATTGGAATGTTCAAAACCTATTCAAATCTATTAAGAACATTAATATCTATCTAAATACACACAATATAACATTAAGGATTAGTAAACTTCGTAAATATTAGACTTTAAACATTACAACACAAAACAGCCTATAAACACGTTATGTATGAGTTATAAACATTACAAATACGATAGAATTCACATATAAGCCTAACTATTCCTATAAAATCACAAACATTACATATAACTGGTTTAAAACAAAGATTATCAATAAAATATAAGTTCAGTACGTTTCTACGCTATTCTTATCAAATTATAAGCTTTATTACTACATATTTACTTTCTTTAAATACCTACATTTTATTTATATAATACAAAAACAGTAAATCAACGATTTTTCATACGTCAATGCTTATTCCTTAAGCCTAGCATCTTATACCTACAACGAATTGTCCATGTTATTTCTTAAAAATTAACTCCTAGCTCTATGCATCGCTAACAGGGATTCTCGTCAAAATAATTGAGTATTTCGTTCTAAAGACGAGTACGTGTGCGTACATTGTCTGCTCGGTCGATTGCCGTGTTCGGTAAAAAGACCCATGGTCTTAGAGCCGCTGAGTTGCGGCTAACTTAGTCCTGGGGTCTACTCTGGTACTATGCCTGTTATTAAATGTTCTGCGAGCTAGTGCCAAAACTTTAATCCCGCCGCACCACCCGGAACCGCGCCGGTCGCATCAGCTGATGACAATTAACATCATTCGCCGAGTCTTTATTTATTTTGTTTTTATTGTTGTACAATAATTTATTCTCTTTGTAATAAAATTAATTCTTAAATCTATTTTTTAAATATCATTTTTCCTTTCCAATTACATTAAAAACAAAACATTACCATTTGGATTTATGTTTCATTTTATTTTTGTTTCGACCGTTCGACGAAGGTTTGATTAATTTACTTCTTTTTGAGCATTATTAGAATAAAAAATTACCTATATTAGAAATAACTGAAATCGATTAAGTAACCGATTCTGAACAATCTGTTTTCACAGAGTGCATTTATTATATTACATGCTGTGTATATTATTTCTAAATAAATAAGTAATAATAATAATGAATATAAGATTATTTAATCCTATTTGTGTTATAAAAATAAACAATATGTGTTTCTCTGTAATCAAGGATTAACGTTTAGTTATCTATGCACTTATACAATAATTCTAACAATAATTTGTCTAACCTTACATGTAATCAAGGAAATGACACTAAAGTTTATTTTACAGTTCTTAACCATTAAGCTTTCACAAATTTAAAACTGAAATGACTTGTAAAAACACTGCACAACAATTCAACGACTTTCTTCATATCAAAACTGTCGTACTGTCTACATAACTGTCAAAGTTTTCACTGACTACAGAAATCACGTTCAGAAAGTGCAACATTTTCTTTGCATAAATTCAATAGGTAGTTTTTTACTGCCCATCATACTCAATTTGCCGCATTTAATTTAAGCTTCTCTGGACTATATCGGGCCTTGCATTGAACTTTGTCGTTATTTATATCTTTCATTTTGCCATCGTGCCGCTGCCTCATATGTTGACTTAAATATGCCGGCGTACGGAACTGTTTCCCGCACCAACATTCAAATACTTGACCATAATCATAATGAACATTTTTTATATGCTTTAATAAACACTCTTTGCTTTTGAATTTCCTTTGGCAAGTTTCACATTGAATTTTGTCTCTATTTGTATCATTCATTTTGCAATCATGCTGCTGCCCCATATGCTTACGTAAGTACTGCGGTGTACGGAACTGTTTCCCGCACCAACAATCAAATACTTTACCATAATCATAATGAATATTTTTTATATGCTTTAATAAACAGTCTTTGCTTTTAAATTTCCTTTGGCAAGTGTCACATTGAACTTTGTCTCTATTCGTATCTTTCATTTTGCCATCATGCCGCTGCCTCATATGCTTACGTAAGTATGCCGGTGTACGGAACTGTTTCCCGCACCGACAATCAAACGTTCTCCCGTAATCATAATGGATTGACTTAATATGCTGCGTTAAACTATATTTACTTCCATAAGTACCTTCACATGAGTCACATTTATATTTAATTTCCTCTACCTTCTTACCAGTAAGTTTGTCATTATTTGTATCATTAATGTTGCCGTCATGCCGCCATCTCTCATGTTTACGTAATTGTATCGGTTTACGGAACTGTTTCCCGCACCAACATTCAAATACTTTACCATAATCATAATGCACATTCTTTATATGCGTTAATAAACAGTCTTTGCTTGTGAATTTTTTATGGCAAGTGTCACATTGAACTTTGTCTTTATTCGTACCTTTCATTTTGCCATCATGTGTCCGCTTCATATGCGCACGTAAGTGTCTCGGTATACGGAACTGTTTCCCGCACCAACAATCAAACGTTCTCCCGTAATCATAATGCATACCCTTTATATGTTTTGTTAAATTCGACTTTGCATTAAACACCGCTCTGCAGAATTCACACTTGTATACTTGATTTTTAGCACCACATGGTGTTCTCTTGTGGCTTTCCAACAGTTTTGGTGTACGGAACTGTTTCCCGCAGCAACATTCAAATACTTTACCATAATCATAATGCATATTTTTTATATGCGTTAATAAACCGTCTTTGCTTGTGAATTTTTTATGGCAAGTGTCACATTGAACTTTGTCTGTACTTGTACCTTTCATTTTGCCATCATGCGTCCGCTTCATATGCGCACGCAAGTTTCTTGGTATACGGAACCGTTTCCCGCACCAACAATCAAACAGTCTCCCGTAATCATAATGCATCGACTTAATATGCTGCGTTAAACTATATTTACTTCCATAAGTACCTTCACATGAGTCACATTTATATTTAATTTCCTCTACCTTCTTACCAGTAAGATTGTCATTATTTGTATCATTAATGTTGCCGTCATGCCGCCATTTCTCATGATTACGTAAGTTTAACGGCGTACGGAACTGTTTCCCGCACCAACATTCAAATACTTTACCATAATCATAATGAACATTTTTTATATGCTTTAATAAACCGTCTTTGCTTGTGAATTTTTTATGGCAAGTGTCACATTGAACTTTGTTGTTATTTCTACCTTTTATTTTGCTCTTATGCTGCTGCCTCATATGGTTACGTAAGTGTATCGGTGTACGGAATTGTTTCCCGCACCAACATTCAAATAATTTACCATAATCATAATGAACTGTTTTTATATGCATTAATAAATAGTATTTGGTTTTAAATTTCCTTTGGCAAGTGTCACATTGAACTTTGTCGTTATTTGTATCTTTCATTTTGCCATCATGCTGCCTCTTCATATGCAAACGTAAGTTTATTGGCGTACGGAACTGTTTCCCGCACCAACATTCAAACGTTTTCCCACAATCATAATGCATACTCTTAATATGCATTGTTAAACCATATTTACTTCTATAAGTACTTTCACATGAATCACATTTATATTTCATTTCCTCACCTTCCTTACCAGTACGACACTGTTTCATATGCTTATACAATAAGTCTTTGTGTTTGTAATCTACATTACAATATTTACACTTCAGATTGTATCCAGTTACTTTGTTTGAAGACATTTGTTTGTGTAAAAGCATTACACGACGTTTAAGGTTCGGTTCCCTCTTGAAATGCTTTCCGCTTAATTCACCCTTAACTATTTTCTTGGTGTGAACATCTCCGATGTGTGCAAGCATATTGTTGTGGTTATTAAAACTTTTGTTGCAATATTGTTGCTGGTGTAACTCCATCACTTTAATATTATCACCCGGTGTATTTATTTCAACTTTTATGTGTTCATTATTGTGTCTCAGTAAATTGAAACTGCAAATGTTAAAATATAATAATAATTTAATAAACACCAACAAATAAAATAAAATAGGTGTAAACAATATATTCGTAATAGGTATTATATAATAGGAGCCGCGAGCCATATATTATGATATACAAATACAGAATAATAGATTACCAGATATTAGTCAAAAATTAGGAAAGCGCTTCATAAACTGCGCGGCGTACTGTGGGCTGAAAATGGACTTTTATAGACTTAGGGATTTCAATTTTCAAGTCATAATTTATACAAACAAAATAAAATTATAAATAAAAATTAAAGATCAAATCAAAATAATAAATGTAATACGCGTAGTCTTACAAAAATCGTGTACCTCTTCAATTTTTCATAATACGGTTCTTTAGTGTTCGGTGACTACGGTAATTGTAGCACCGCAAAGTGTCAGCTCCAGAGGCCGAAGCGACGTGGACCAAAGTGTCCTGTCTCAAAAAGAGAAGGAAGAAGAAGGGGAAAGCGGTGGCGGCTGCGAAGGCAGCTCTCGCTTCTTCGAAGGATGCTGCCTGGGAAGTCAAAGGTGATGGCTCCTCTCGAGTCCGCGTGCAGCTGCAATGGTCATAACATTGCAGCCCCAGGCAGTGGCTCAGGAGTCGAGCTACAATGTGGCTCTTCTGAGGGCTAGGGCGGCTGTCGATCTGACGTCGATAGGAATCGACAAGTTCTCGCTACGTGAGACCAAACACGGGAGCCAAGATCATCGAAATTCCTTGCTCCAAAGGCCCGGAGCGAGCCGACGAACTGGCGCAGGGTCACCAAGCAGCATTAGCGGACGTTCCTTTGATCAAAAGGTCTGTCAAGAGGATAAGTGTCAGCATCGTAGGCTTGGATGACTGTGTGTTCAGAAATGAGGTTGTCCCCACCACGGCGTTAAAGGGCGAATGCTAGCCAGCTCATACAAGGGCTGGCGAAGTACGCAGTTACAGAGGTCTGGGTGCGATACACTTGTCGGTGACTGTAGCACCAGCTAGGACACTGGTGAAGGCGGAAGCTGGCCGTCTCTTTGTCAGTTGGAGTGCGGCCCGGTTCCACGAGCTGGAAAGCCGGCGGCACATTACATGAGGGTCGCCGGATAAAAGCCGAACACCCCAAGTAAAGCAAAATCACCTTCGGCACCAAAACCACCTTGAGGTTTGACGCAGACAAATAGGTAGAGGTAGGAAGGCGTTCCATCCATTGTACAAGTTGAGCTGTCTGGGAAACAGTCGGGGTTGTACCAGACTGTCTCTGCTTTTGGAGACAACTCTCGACTCTTAGGGGACGACGGTTAGGCGGCTTTCGCAGCTCCCCACTGTCCTGCTTGGCGATCTTAACGCTAATTCGCGGTGGCCACGATCTCGCAGGTGCATGGCAGTCGAGGAATGACCAGTAGAGGTAGTACTCCCTCCTCAACAGAGGACACGCAGTCACGTGCATGTGACAGAACAGTGGGTCCGTGTTGGACGTTTCATTTGCCACACCGTCTGTCGCGTGCCGTGTGCGAGAATGGAGTGTGCTGGAGGAGGTGGAGACCTTATTGTATCACCAATGCATTCAGTTCGAGGTCTCCATAGCTAGATTTTATCGAACTGTGTCCTGTAGGTTAAGGTCTGGAATTGCCAGAGTAGTGCTATAGAATGCTACCAGTGGACCTGCATCTAAGCAGCGGATGTTAAACAGTGAAGTTTTAGTGAGAAGAAGTAGCATTACATAACCACTTGTATCCCCGGGCGGGTGTGTACCCAGGATGCGAATCACCAAGTTTAAAAAAAAGTTTGAACAAATAATTATTCATTGAAAACTCAAATACAATGCATAGATTGACATAAACTCTAAACTGAAAAAAAAAAACAAACTCAAAATCTTTTATTATCCACACCTTTTCCTTTACAGGGGGATGACCTCTAACCCTCCCCTCCCTTCCCCAAACCATTCACAGCATCAAATTCAGCAAAAAGTTTAGACCTCTAACCCTCCCCTCCCTCCCCCAATACCTTCACAGCATCAAATTCAGCAAAAAGTTTAAAGTAAGAAGTCAGCTATTTTATAATGGAAATGAGAAATTGAGGCAATAGTATTCCTGTTATCTGTTCTCTATATCTGCTTCCCCAAGAAAAGAATCTACAAATAAACTCATGGTTTTTATATTTTAAACTAGTACATAATATAGTTTGACAGGTACCAACCCATTTTTGAATATTCTACTACACAACTTGCATTCAACCTCTTGAGGATTTATTAGGACATCATAATGTACACTTGTGGCTCCAGCATTATCCAATATATATTGATCCTCTTCTGGCTTCTCCATTTTTACTATAAACTGGTAGTTTCCATTCGCATTCTCTTCATTTATATTTAATGACAATCCCCCCTCTGTGTTTTCATGATTTACTTCTTGTTTGTCTATAAGTTCTAATAATGCCTTATTCTAAAAACAAAATAATAATTTAAACTTTCTCTTACTGAACTCGCTACAGTATGATGGATAACACAGCATTACTTTATTTCTGGAAATTGGCTTGCTTCTCATAATGACAAAGTCCTGCTTAACTTATTTACTAGTAGTAGGTCTGGGTTGATTTTGATTTTTTGATTCATTACAAGAGAAAAAAGGTGATGATCAGATGTGGGATACAAAATTAACAAACAATAACTTACTTCAGAAACCATTGTATAATTAATACTGAAGTCTGACTGAGGTCCTTCATCCTCAGGGATTTCCTTTTTAAATTTTTCCACCTCAAAACCCATACTGTCATAACAATTTACATACTCTGGTGACTTCAAGTGCTCAGATGGATTCTGGAATATAATGACTGGCTTGGATTCAACATTTTTACATAAAAAATATTATATTCTTCTAGAATGAAACTACTACAAGGAAAGGCTATTATGATAATATGGACATAATGCATATTATACCATTTCCATTTCTTTATTTTCTTGATGACAGCTCCTGTGAAAACTTGGACAGGCATTTTTTTTACATTATGTATAGATTATTTTACAAAAATATGACATTTACACACATACAAGGTTATACCAGAGTCGGAGAAACTGATAGGGATGGAGCTATATTGATAAATGTAACATGATAACAGACCCAATATTTTTTTACAAAATGTAAGAAACTAAACTACTGCTAGATAATTTTGTACAAATTTATTAACTAATATTATATTTCATTACAAGATGTTAGACATATTAATTCTTGATTGATAAAGCCAACTTCTTCAAAATTTTCGAAGCTGTTGTAAAATAAGTAGGTATAGGTAGGTACTTGACAATGAAAGGAAATAATTATAAGGACAGGTAATCTTTATTTATTTATTTTAATCAACATCGACATATGCGATAAATATCATTACTTATTTGGTCACAACACTACAACTATCAAATTAGAACTGTCATCGAGAAAATAAAGAAATGGAAATAGTATATGGTTAGTATAATTTGAAGCATTATAAAAATTGCTTGTTCGTTGAACTAGGTGACATGAATACACTGATATGTATATCAATATTGACAATAAGGCGGAGTCAGTACTTGGTGCAGCATTATTACACACACACTAATGTATTTTGATTTTCGGCTCGCCCAAATCTACCCATTGGCAATCTATATAATACTACATCTATGGTATTCACAGACATTCTAGGAGAACCATTCATACCTATTTTGAATAATATAATATACAATACCATATCCTCACTGCAAGGTGATACTTCCTCATCTATGCACTCTACTGTTTCTTCTTTCACTGTGGGCATACACATCTGTAGATTCCACTGTGCCTCTGGAGCTGTGGTACTCAATGTATCACAGCTGGTGCTGGGTGCTAGATGTTCCTTGCTATCCATAGTTATATTTGTTTCAATCTCGTCTTTCATTATTTGTACGGGTTTTTTAGTTACTTATAATTATGTTTATTTTGAGACAATATTCGTAATGTTAAATTAAACCGACTTTAAAGCATAGGCAAAAAATCCACAATTACTACGCAATAAAATTTAATTTGAAATCTCTACACAATTTTACATATTGTTTGTACAACTTTAACTAATTTTTTTACACCAATACATACAAATTTGATTTTTATTTGAAATATTATATCTTTCAATTTTGACGTGTTCGGTGTAGGGTAGTACTGGGCGTTTTGTTCAGATACTGTTTTAATAACCAGTTCTTCTATGAAAAACGAACGAACTGTTTCTCTATTTAAAAAAACAAGTTTCAAAACGAACGAGACCATTTTATGATAGAACAGATCTATAGCTATTGTTATAAGGACTATAATTGAATGAACAGTAAACCCTTTCAAGGAACTACTTTGAATTTGAAGCAACGAATAAGCTACAATGAATCTTATTGCTAAAGATAATATACAATACAAATATGGTTGTAAAAGAAACACAAAACGAAGGAACGAATAAAAACTGGTTTTTGGTTAAACGTCAAATGTTCGTTTTTTCAGTAGATACAGTTTGTTCTCCAACTTAAGAATAAACCGTTTTTTTTATAACCGGTTTTAAGAACGGTTCCTTGACTGTACAAAAGCGTTTCGTTTCGTTTTACAGAAAAAACAGAAACGACGCAGCACTAGTGTAGGGCGTACACTTTATTGTAGAGGTGGGAATTAGGAGTTATTACTAATGAAATCAACTGATTATGAAGATATATCGATTATCGCCATAAGAAATTACAAATGGGCAATCAGTAATTCATTATAAATTATCACTCATAATCGAATTAGTAATAATGATCATTGATAATGGAGATATACCAACGACTAAGTAATATCTCAAAGACTCCACTATGAATGATAATTCACATTAGTAATTTGATTATAAATTAACGCTCATAACGATTTATCTCATAAATGTTAATTATCATAAATGTGTATCACTACTTTTTTGTTGATGCCATGGCAGTGGCACTCCCATAGAACTGTGAAAAAGAAATGGAAACTAACGTATTCTAATAACGAGGGTATAATAAGTTTCGGTTGAAAGTTTTAATGATTTACGTCAAAAAACTAGATGGCGACGCCTATCGCATAGACGCGAATGTTTTAAGTTTTATTTGTGAAAATGAATCTCTAAAATATTTATAATATTCGTATGTTTTACTGAACTGGATTTTTATATTATGTGAAATTATATTAATTGCGATTACAAACTAATAGTAAAATTATACTAGTTTATCCCCTGCCTAGGGATGTGTCCTTATTTCGACAAGCGAGTAACGAAATGACTGGAGTTGAGACCTTGCCAAGGCTACTTGCACCGTATGGTATTTAAAGGGCAATATATAGCCTGTTTCTGAACTGTTCCAACCTAGATAGTATTTAAAAAGAATGATAAGGACAAAACAAAGGCCGCAAACCAACTGCCATACTGTAGTAATAATAGTAATAGTAGTCGAACACCAACACCAACAGTCTATAACATACTTTTAACTCAATAGTAGAGATGGTTGAGGTGCGGCACGGTACACACGACGGTGAAAGACGTACTTAACACTGCATCCCCACATTGTGCGAGGTGAGGGGTCCAAGGCAATGGGCGATGCCTTAAGACGCGGGAGAGTTTTTGCCACCGTCATTCACGGGAGGGTTGTACCAGATTATGAGGTCATCGAGTACACGATTAGGCGCAAACAATATTACTAAAGCGGCTAAATCACAAAATCGATAGTTATCTATGAGACTTTGTAATCGAAGTTTTGGTTAAAGCCATACTCAGTTGTGGATGTTTTATTTTTTCGCTCTACTTGGCCATTTTTTAATGTAACTCTAACATGTGTTTTATCTACAAACGAGTACTAATTGTACATTGTTTATTGTCGAAAGTTATACCGTATACATAATTTATTCCATAAATATAGTACCTAGTAGGTACCTACCATATTGTTAGTGAATATAGAATATGTTCGGGAAAGTCTCGTCAAAGTTTTGAGTGGAAACTATATATTTTTAAACTTGGCTGCGTTCCGTTTTATCAAATTTTTCGGTTAGTATTTTTTTAAATTATTATATTATACCACGAAAAGTAACATTTTGAGATAAATAACATATGAGTAACGCGACAGGGTCAAAAGTAACCACAGAATGTATGTAACGCAAAAGGTTTCAAAGTAAAGCTCGGGCAACATTCCTAATGAGAATGACGTGCGAGATATTTTTTTTTCTTTTTTTTGAACTTACAACACTGTTAGCCTTAGAGGCCCTATCCAAAAACAGAGCCGCTGCGGCTTTTACAGCTGATAATGAGAACAACGACTTTTATTTTGTTAATTATCTCTGACATCGTAGAAAGAGCACACATAGAATGCTGGATAACTCCATCTTTTACACACACGAAAGAGATATAATAATGAAGTAACGTACACAACAAAAAGGGACACGGCTATTTATCTTCTATCTCGTACATAGAGCCGGCAGTGTTGCCAAGTTGGCCATCTTGTGGCTATATCTGGCAACATTAAGATGGACTTAGCCAAAAATATAAAATTCTATTGGCTAAATATTTTAGCCACAAAATTAATACTTCCTTCATTCCATAATATTTATTTTCATTCATCTACATCATACCTATTTCTGAACAAACATTGTCTATTGAATCTTACGGGGGTTTCCACCAGCCGGGGAAATACCGCGTGGTGAGGATTTTCTTTACTTCGTTTTCGTTCCGTGCTGTGCTACTCTTACCTACTTGTAGCTTGTAGAATCGTCGTTGTCAGTCTTAAGCAATTGAAATAGATTTACCTTTTAAAAAGAAAAACTATTCTCAAAAATATCATACTGAATGGGAAAATGTGGCAGAATTTAAAGGATGGTTGAAACACGTCAGTGCAATGTGTGTTATATGTGTTCTATAAAATAAGCTATCTAACAGTGAAAGTCCCGTCGAAATCGGCCCAATCGTTTCGGAGATTACCCGGATCAAAGAGACAGACAGACAGACAAAAATTCAAAAAATGGGTTTTTTGTTATCGGTATTGTATATACTTTGATATGCATTAATAAAAAGCTGTTGACATTTTGACATTTAATTACAAACAGACATTTCAATTTTATTAATTGTATAGATTGTTTGTGAACATATTATGAGACGGCAGCATAGTGTCAAAATGAAAGATTAAAGTCGCCAGTGCTCGTTTAAAACCGCACGATAATTATCGTATATGTACGACAATTGTAATTTTATTACAATTATAACGAGAACCTACACCGGACCAGATGGAGGAGTGCGGAGCGCCGACGTGAAGACGAGGAGCGGTGTGATCCGGCGCCCGACGACGAAGCTCGCCGTCCTGAGAGGTGAGTGAGGCTGCGCAGGCTACGCCGGGGGGCGAACTGTTGCGGACAGCGAGCGGGGCGAGCGAATTACGATAGTCTAATAGTATAGAATAAACAAATAAATGAAATAATACGTGTTAGGAATAAATATAATAATATGAACTGAATATGTGTATTTTAAAACGATTAGAATAAGAATATAGCTAGTTGTAAGTTTAAATGTATAAATTTCACTAGTTGTAAGGATGAACCATGCCAGACTCGGAACATCTGGCATGGTGACTCATGGTACTGCCGTCCCTTTCCCACGGTTAGCCTCGCTCTGCGGAGAGCGCTCACACAGGGCGTGCGCGCTCATTGGCTGAGCGACGCCCCGCACGAAATCCATCGCACGACCGGTTGCGAGGCAAAGGGCGAGGTTAAATATAGCGGAGGGGCGGCAGTACTACGATCAGTTCGAGAAACACTACAACAACAGCAAGCAGCGAATCACCAAGCAAACTACAGTCAAGAACGATATTAAGAATAAACATTGTTACCACGCACTAATGTAACTTTGTAAAACGAAACAAGAATAAAACAAGCGCTATTAATTTAGCACACATTAAATATTGTGAACGTCTTTTTATTCACAATAGAAACAGTCAGACAAAAAATTAAAAAATGGTTTTTGTTATAGGAATTGTATATATGTACTTTGATATGCATTTAGTAAAAAGCTGTTGACATTTAATTACAAACAGACACGTAATTTTATTAATTGTATAGATTGTTTGTGAACATATTATGAGACGGCAGCATAGTGTCAAAATTAAAGATTAAAGTCGCCACTCACTTATCAATCCAGCCCTCGTTTAAAACCGCACGATAATTATCGTATATGTACGACAATTGTAATTTTCAAATTATATGAAAATGCGATAATTTTAATATTTTATGAATTCAAAAAATTGGTCTTCCAGCGCTGAAATCGGTAAAGTGCAATAGTTTTGGTCCAATATACGGAAAAGCGATAATTTCAACGTTGACTGCCGCGCTATAAAGACCCTAAAGACTAACAGATGGCCGGTAGATATTAGCCTGTCAGTTAATCGTAATAGATCACAGACTTAGTTTTTTTTTAAGGGCCCCACTGACTAACAGTTAGCTGGCAGATGTTAGCCTGTCAGTTAATCGTAATAGATCACACACTTACAGTTACTTTTTAAGGGCCCCACTGACTAACAGTTAGCCGGCAAATATCAGCCTATAAGTGAATCGTATTAGACCACACGCTTAAGGTTTCTTTTAAAGACCCCACTGACTTACAGTTTCTTTCAAGGTTTTGGACAGACGGCTTAAGTGAACTGCGGGTGTGTGGCTTTCGGCGACACGAGTCACAGTCGACAGGTATTGGCTGGACAGTCCGCAACCTCAAGGCCAAATCTTACACACACTGTTACCGGAAAAGATACTCGTTATATTATATAGCAAAAAAACACGGCCTTAGAAAATTTTGCATAAGCTACTTATTATTTATTTTTACAGCAGTCTGGTATACCTGATCTGCCTTTTAGTCTATTTTGTAATTTATTGTCGAAACTAAACAAACAAGCATCATAGCACATCGTTTTTGAATAATGACTTCATGGTCATTGTGTGAACTGACGGTCTACTGCAGTGTTGAACTGCCGACTGTCGGCTATCACCTTCCTGCAGCCGCCTGCTAGTGTGTGGACATGTATAGTTAACAGCGCCGATATTCGACCATTGACGGCAGGCAAGAATCTTTTAATGAGTGGACTATACTGACTTTGGACGGAAGGTTGACTGATAAGACGAAACGCTGCCGGCCAACTATTAGTCAGTGGGCCCTTTAGGTTGTGAACCCTCTCAGCCCACCGACCAGCACCGCCCTCGCTTGAAGTCGACTGGTGAACGCAGCGTGGCCAGCTCGGCTACGTCGCATATCAACGAATTGACGAGTAGTTTGTACGTGGTGTTGCGCCACCGTATCGGCGCGTTGACAACTCGCGGTCGACTCGAGGATAGCGTGTTGCTGACTCGCGGTCCACTCGAGATATGGGTGTTGACAACTCGCGCTCCTCTCAAGACACGTGCGTTGACAACTAGCTATCGGTGCGTTGACAATTCGCGGTCCACTTGAGAGACGCACGTTGACAACTCGCGGTCCACTACCAACCGGCACGTAGAATCGTATTCCTATAAAAATATCGCATTAACGCATTGTATGAAACTGACAATTCTTTATAATTTTTAAATACCTATTATATCATAAACAGTGCCGTTGAAAAGATTGTTATCGTATTATGAGGCATCGCTGACAAAATTGTTTATAGAATAAGAGCAGCTGGCTTTTATTTATACTTGTACTTATTAAAGGTAGATTGAGATTATTTTAAATTGATTGTTGGACTTTGTAATACCATGAAATATGATTAATATCAATTTATTATTGTGCCTTCAGTGCCTTCTGGACGCCTGTTATCTAAGCCGGATCCACAATTTCAGAAATTCGTAATAGGTTTAATCCACAGTGCATATTAAAATAATTATTTTTGAGCTAATTAAGTGCTGATCAGTGGCAAATGTGAAAAACTAGTTGAATAAAACCATTTTAAATACTCATGCTAAATACAATCGATTATATTATGTGTGTATCGATTCAAACGAACTCGATACACTTATGATGCGATAAATAGATAAAGTACATATTAATGGGCATCCCTAGGTGACATCATGACGCCAATTAAAAAGATACTTTTGTTTTCGTTCGATACCAGTAAACAGTGTAGTGCCACCAGTATAAGTTGGCGGTGGATTGAGGAACTAAGGCGAACTAAACTGATTCTGAATAATATTAAATTTATGATTAAATTTAAACTAAATATTCTTGTGTATTAATTTCGTTATCGAACTTCATTCAGTTTTAGAGTCAATCATGGTGGTAAAGTGTAAAGAGTGAACACGGATTTTTTGCGCTATGCCGTAATGCTGCGCCAGCATATATTGGTGGCTCTGTACTCAGTATCAAATGTTGGTGTTATCTACTACTAGTAATAATATCAAAATGTAAAGTATCGATACAATATGTGTACTTAGCAGTATCGATGCATCCCTAATTTTCAGTCGTTTGTCAACTCCGGCGCAGGAGGCTAGATGCGCATGCGCCCTCTATGTATTATTAAATATTACGTCACATCGTACGTACGTACTTAGAAGGCTTGTTTCATTTAATTATTATCAGTTTATTTTATTTGTTTTAGTTATAAGGTATGATAGCAGGTAGTCAAGTTGTGCGCGAGCGGAGGACTAAAAAAACACATGAATTTTTTTGAAGAGCGTTTATTTGCTACCAATAATATCTTAAGACTAATTTAAAAATACTCTTAGAATTATGAAGCAACCACCAGACTCGCCTTACAGGATGCTCTAATTATTGCAACGTTGCGTCTGGCTTTAGAATACAGACTCTGATTAGCAGTATTCATAGAAGCTGATTCTATAACTAGGTATTTAAGATTTTAACCTTAATAATACTTACTGTGAGAAATGCATAATATTGACATTAATGACTTTGAAAGTTAGCGACATCTATCTCGCCACATACGAACTATCTTACATCGCGATATTAAAATTTTACTTAACAATTGCAATATATACAAGAATCCGACAACAACCGTCGGGCAACTGTCCGCCAGACGTAACAGCCGTCTGGTCAGAGGATCCTCCCTTTTAATGTGGAGGTGGTAATAACTGCCCCCACATGTCTTTAAAATCATTCAATGTATGACCTATGGATATTTGAGGTAGTCAATTACAGTAACCAATTTACCTCTACCATTATTTAACAAGACGACGAACCAAAATGTAGTATTTTGGTAAGTTAACAGCTTCTAAAATTTTCTGCCTATCCTGTTTAAAAACTTTATGCACGCCGCTGTTGCGGGCGAACGTAAAAGTTTATAATGTAGCATTGATGTTTTGTTGTAAGGAAAGTAGGTAAGTTGTAGAAACAAAGTTCGTATCTTGTAGTAACTCTTTTTGTCGAGCATTGTATTTGTCTTGCCTGCGTTTGCGCTCAGCTTCTCGTTTTCTCTGAAGTTGAAGTTGTCTTTGTTCCAAACTTATGTTTTTTCTCCTTCTACGTTCCGTGACGGGTTCCAATGGTCTCCTACGGCCTCTGGTTCGAGGTCTTCCTCTTGGTCTGCCTGTTGTAACCCTCGACATCTTATAGACCTAAACATATTTATTTTAAATCTAAATAAGCGCTAATATCTCTGGAATTATCATATAGAATTGAAAAATTATTTTTGCATTTATTGCCTACGTATTTTTAATATCTACATGGATACAACGATAATAATAAGAAAAATTGTAGAGAACAGGTAGATCAAGAAGGGCATATATTCAGCAAGTGAATGAAAAAATAGGCGACACACAGTGGAATAAAATTTACCACTAGAGGAAATAGGATTTTTATTTTTTCGTTTTTGAGAAAAACTATATATGTTCTTCGAATAACACCATAAATATAATACTATTGATGTATATTTTATAAAAACGTCTTAGTAGATTATTGTTGTATGTAACCTGAACTTCAAGTAGACCCTGTTGCTTCATCTTATTATACCTAGAGCTGAAACTTACCTGGATCGGTAGATCTAGAAAACAATTGCATGAATCATCCGTTTTGTCTATGTGCTTTACCTTTTCCTCTAGCGGTAATGTTTATCCCACCCTGCACCGTGTAGTGTCACGATGTCAAGAGGAAGGCACAGTGTACGGAAAGCTGAAGATTGCACCAACGTTCTTAAACTTTACGATGTAGACCATGCCTTGTTCGTTACTCAATCAAGCAAAAACGTCTAAACGGATCTAGATGAAATTTAGCAAACAGCCTTGTTCAAAACGAATATAGTAACAAATCGGCGGGTCACTGATTGAACGAGTTCCGCGCCTACATTCACTCGCTACTTCCATTGCATTGTCTCTGAGAATTGTAAACGATGCATTAAACGAATTTTATATACAAAATAAACGAATTATTGATACGCAAACTCCATAATTAACATTTGGACCTTCGGAGCCGAAACAAAATCTGCAAGACCAGCACCTAAAGAAATACATCAGCTGAGAAAATCGAAATCACAACGAACAGTTTGAAATCCATACTGGTCAACGGTCAGGTATTCAAAATCCCTTTATTTCCCATAATATTACGGTTTTATTTTGTGTCTAAATTGTGTTTTGTTAGTGATTATTTATCGTTTTTGCATACTAATATCGTGAGTTTAAAATTTACGCCGTTTATTCAAATTTTGTAACCGTATTTATAATCTCTAAAAATGAATTTAAACGAAGATACGTATAAAGAAGGAAGTTCTACGTCTACTTCAATAAGTCAGAAGTCTATTGCAGAGCTTATAAAACAAAGAGGCACAATAAAAGGTAGATTAACGTTATTTGAAAAAAATGTTGCAAAATTAACGAATGTCGAATTGTTAAAAACACAAATAGCCGATTTAAATTTACGTATGCAAACAGTGCCTGAACTTTTTAAATCATATAATGCCCTTCAGGATGATGTCGATCGAATTACAGACGAGTCAGAATTCATGGATCAGTTACAATATCGTGAAAATGTAGAAGAGTTATATTATACAAATATGGCTATCGCTAAACGCATTTGTGATGAAAATAATTCCAAAAGTTCACGCGAACCTTTATCAAACGGTTCTTCTACGGTACAACTACCACAAATAAAAATCCCTGCATTTGACGGTTCGTATGATAACTGGCTTGAATTTAAAAATTCGTATGTTTCTATGGTTCACAATCGTACCGATTTAGATTCAATTCAAAAGTTTCATTATTTACGTTCCTCTCTGACCGGGTGTGTGTTACAAGTCATCAGTGCCTTAGAATTCACAGCACAAAATTACTCCCACGCTTGGGACCTGCTAGAAAACAGATTTCACAATAGTCGCCTGTTAATACACAATCACGTGAAGTCTTTATTTACCGCACAACCTTTATAGGTTCAAAGGATCGCCATTGCTTATTAGAGAGCTAATAGATACCTATTCAAGAAATTTACGCTCACTTCAAACGTTAGGCGAACCTACAGAATCATGGGATACTCTAATTATATATTTGATAGTCTCAAAGCTTGATTCGTTCACGGAACGCGAATGGGAACGTCACAAGAGTTATCTCTTGCCTACAGATAATTCCGTTACCGCCATAAAAATAAAACTAAACGATTTGATCACTTTCCTAAAAAATCAATCAGACTCATTAGAAATGGTTTATGTAAACCATATTAAACCAACTCAAAACGTTAAGTATTCTAATGTTATCAAAACACCACACTCATACGATCACAAAAAACAGTCGTCATCCTATGCGCAAAATAGTTACAGCTATGTATCTACATATAATAACAACGGTGCCAACGCGAAACCTACCAACCACTATAAGCGCATACGCGTTTGTATTATGTGTAACTATAATCACCCACTATATGCCTGCACTAAATTCATTAATCTTTCAATCCAAGATAGGTTAAAGGTAATAGAACAAAATCAACTTTGCCGAAACTGTTTACGTGCCGGTCATACGTATGTAGAATGCATGTTTGGGTCTTGCTAACTCTGTAACCTCAAACATAATACACTGATTTTTTTTTTTTTTTTTTTTTTTTTTTTTTTTTTTTTTTTTTTTTTTAGAACTGACTACACTGTTAGCCTTAGGGGCCCTATCGTCAAACAGAGCCGCTGCGGCTTTTACAGCTTCACCGGACTTGGGGGCGAGCGCTTAGGGCACTCAGCCGCGAAAGTTTGTGACGACCCGCACGAGGGTGCCAGAGTGGCCGAACCTCGGCTCGGGCGGTCGTCGCGAATGCGAAAAAGTCGCGATCTAACTAATTCCCTAATCTTAGGAGAATTCGAGCTAACTAATATATACTCATATGCACGTTCCCCTCCTCCTGGGAGGAAGGAGTGGACCATGCGTATGTGTATTTAATAATCGGAATGGTTTTTCTACACTAACTAGCGCAATAGTCTAACTAGCGCAAAAAAAGAAAAAAAAAGGTCCCTTACAGAACCTATGTACCTGTGTGGTGTGCACGTGTTCATACGTGTGTAATGTTGTGTGTGGGTAACTAAGTGTTGCACGTATAGTGTCACTTTGTATCGCGCGGGTAATACACTGATACACATAAGTAACAATTTAAATGTAGATGGGGCGGTGGAGCGTGCGCCGCTTGTAATGACGCAGGCGCCTGACCAGCTCACCCCTTCCACTTCGAGTGCGATGCATGCAACAGCTCATTCATGCCATTTCACTAATAATGACTCTAAACGAATAGCCACAAAGTCTGTTTTGCTATCAACTGCATTGGTAGATGTCGCGGCCAGCGATAACAGATATTATATGATAGGCGCTCTCTTAGACAATGGAAGTCAAAATTGTTTTATTACAGACGATCTATGTAAACGATTAAACGTTCAAATAATACAGTCCACTATTCGAATTACCGGTGTCGGACAGTTCGTCACCGAATCTACTCGATCGTGCGATATCACTATATTATCAAAGTTAAACGATTACACAACTCGTCTTCGGTGCGTAGTTTTACCGCGCATTACATCGTGTTTGCCGCCGATAGATATAAACGCACAATCTATACGTATTCCACAACACGTTCACCTTGCCGACCCCGCTTATCATACGTCTTCAGAAATTGATTTATTGATAGGCGCGGATAAATTCTGGAAGTTGTTAGACGAAGGCACAATGAGACTGTCTAATGGTCCATTCATACAAAACACAAAATTAGGATGGATATCTAGGACATATAACACGGGTGGATAATTATAATTTTACTAATTATTTCAGGCCACATAATGGTGTACTCAGAAAACAAAGTACGGCCACAGAATTACATGTTGTAATCTATACGAGTACCATTACAACTTCGAAAATATCACTAAACGACGTAAAATCAGTTAATCTATTACCTCGAAACGATATATCTTTTATTTTAGAAACTTTTACTCAAAAGGATCAGCGTAAATTAGAATTTATGTCATGGCGACAAGATCAACCAGAACCTTGCGATGGTTATCGTCTCAACACCGTGACCTACGGCCGCGGCTTAACTAGTGCACCAGTCTTAAATCTTCGGTGTCAGAGACAACTCACGCTAGAGTGTGATGATGACGTCATCGCTCGCGTCAAAAAGAAAACCTTTCATGTCGATGCATCACAAAATGCTTACGGTACGTGTTCATATATACGCACCTATAATAATTCCTCGGTTTCGGTGAAGTTGTTTTGTTCCAAGAGTAAAGTGGCTCCGATTAAACCGGTAACCATTCCTCGTCTCGAATTATGCGCGGTTTTAATCGGCGCTAGATTATACGGTAGAATAATTAAATAGATGACAATTAAATTGAATCAAGTTTATTTTAGACCGATTCTACGATCGTACTGGGATGGATCCGTATAACTCCTCACCTTAAAACTTTTGTGCAGAATCGAGTAATCGAAATAAATGAGTGTAATTCATTGCTATTAAATTTTGATAAAAGGCATCCGATATTATTGTGCAGTAAACATAAATTTACACGATTGTTGTTTTCACGAGAACACGATAGATTATTTCACGCAGGACCACAACAGTTGTTGTCAACTATACGAGAAATATGGTGGCCTCTAGGTGGTAGACAATTGGCTAGGAAAACTTTATTTGACTGTGTTGCATGTACTCGAAAGTCAGGGAGGACGTTAATACATATAATAAGCAACCTATTACAACCAGCTTTATCATTCAAACCTTGCTGGGTTGATTACGTTGTGCCAGTTAACATATTAAATCGCAAAGGCACAGGATCTAACCTTGTAAATATAATGTGTCTATTCGTCTGTTTCAGTATTCGTGCTATACATTTGGAATTAGTTTCTAATCTTACTTCTAATGATTACATACTCGTTCTGAAACTTTTTATTTCGCGCAGAGGCAAACCGCCCGAAACATTTTTATATGATAAATTTAAAACAAAATATTATATTAGAGCAAACTATTTACTTTATTATACTTTATCTACTTCATTTTTTAAACCAAATTCGACACAATTTTAACACAAATCGGTGCTGTCCTTACTTCCCAACCTGCATCCTCAATATCCACAAACCCTAAATCTCCAACTTCTTTGTCCTATCCATTTTTTCTAATCAACCTACCGTTGACTGCTCCGGCTTATGAAGACCTGACAGAGGTGCCGTATCAACAACTCACACTATATTCTCTACTAGTGGAGAAGATGAGACAACATTTCTGGAAACGCTGGTCTCAAGAATACGTTTTGGAGCTAGATACCAGAACCAAATGGAAGACTAATACCGGTGACATCGCTCGTGATACAATTGTATTGGTGAAAGAAGATACACTTCCTCCACTGAAAATGACGTCTGGGCCGTGTTATACAAACATTTCCTGGCAAGGATGGTGTGTCTCGCTTGGCGGAGATTAAAACTTCTACCGGAACTATACGAAGAGCATCTTCAAAAATTTGCCCGCTACCATTATAACTGAAAGACGACATCACGTCATTGGGTTCCTGTTGGGAGGCGAAGCTTCCAAAGCGGGGGCCATGTTCAAAACGAATATAGTAACAAATCGGCGGGTCACTGATTGAACGAGTTCCGCGCCTACATTCACTCGCTACTTCCATTCCATTGTCTCTGAGAATTGTAAACGCTCCATTAAACGAATTATTGATACGCAAACTCCATAATTAACAAGATTAATTAATAATTAACATTAATTAACATAATTAATTACCCAGATTGAGATATAAGATAATTGTTATCCCGATAAATATCCAATTCTGAAGCCCAACACATTTAGTGGTCTATAAAAGGCAAAAATAATTTTCCAGATTTAGTACTCCAGGATGTACTGCAAACTTTTCTATACATATACATAAAGTCAAAAAATTAGCACTCTTTAATTCTTATAATAATATTTGCTGTGCCCCACGGTTTCACCCGTAAAATTGAAGATAAAGTTCTGGACAGGAACACCCTAATCACCTAGCGATATGAAATATATTTTATTACCCATTATCATACCTAGCACATAAACCTAAAAAATTCATAAAAATAGGTACAGCCGTTTTGAAGGAGTACGACCACAAACACCGCGACACGAGAGTTTTATAAAGATATGGTACCAATGGAAGTAATCCTACTAATATTATAAAAGCGAAAGTTTGTGAGTGTGTTTGTATGTTTGTTACTTCTTCACGCTCAAACGGCTGGACCAATTTTAATGAAATTTGGTATGTAGGTAGCTGACACCTTGGATTGACAAACAGGTTACTTTTCATCCGAAAATTTGAAAATTATCGCGAAATTATACGCGTGTGATACCGCGGGGCACAGCTAATAGTATATAGTTTATCATTTTAGCTACAAACTCTTTAAGTTAAGCGCATGCATAATGACCACCAAAACATCAAATAAGTACTACATTGGGATCTCGAGTTCTCTTACAAAAAAAAAAAAAAAAACACTAAACACCAAATACCTAAATTAAATGATCACCAAATCTTAGCGCGTAAATTAATATATGTCAAATAAAGATACAGCGAGAGAAAGGCCACATAATAATACAAATACTAGGTTATAGATATTAAAATTTTGGTGATCATATATTTTTAACTATAAAAAGTGATTTTTTGAGGTTATATTTTACTATTAAACTGGTAATCGGTGAAAGTACGTAAGCCACAAATATTTATTACTCACTTCAGAAACTGTATCATTATTTTTATTATGGCCTGATTGAGGGCATTCGTGTTCAGGGAATTCTTTCTTCATTTCTTCGAATACAACACTTGCACTGTCATAGTAATTGATAAAATTTGATGACTCTAACGGCGGTGCAAACGGACACTGGAATACAAAGATTTAAACTATTTCAGATAAAACTATAATCCAATAGAACTAATGTTTCTACAAGGAATTTGTGTATGGCATATAAATATATTTTTAGGAGAGGTAGGGTAAAAAGAAATTTCTTTGGAGAGAGTTCTATCTACTTGGGTTGGGGCAGTCCCTGGTTGAATACCTCTACCTCTACCCTATAAAACAATGCAGCCAAATAATCTTGTGTTGTGTTCCTGTACTTAGTAGGTACAGTTTTCCAAAGCTCCTATACAGTATACTAGCTGTGCCCCACGGTTTCACCCGTGTTCATTTTATCAGACAAACACCGCGCCGCCAATGCATCCCCATGTAGTCTTATATCATAATTATTTTTCTTCACGCAAGTACAAATTATTTTAAATTTTCATTATCTCCTAAACTATTTGTTCAAATATCACACTCTAAAGAGCAAAATTTTAGTTCATAAAATTGTCTTTATGATGAAGTACATAACTTTTGTTCGTAATATAATATGCCATGTCTAAAAATAATGCTTTTCGAAAAATCTTTGTCACAAATTACCTTATTGTGGCTTATGTATAAGATATAGGTATATGCTATCGCTGACTTTTGTTTAGATATACTAAGGACCAACATTATTGTAGAACATTGTATTTCCGTATCGTTAACGATCACGCCAGCGCACGCGATTAACGCAGTTCGGGAGGACCTCGACTTCTGATTTACGTAACAAAAATATTTAAGGCTATCTGAAAGTTGTAATCTAATTTTAGATAGCCTATACTATTTCTCGTGTATCTGGCTATCATATACAAAAATAATTGTTCGAATCCGACTGGTAGTTCCAGAGATTAGCGTGTATAAACAAACAAAGAAACAAAACTTCCGCTTTATTATATTTTAGTATAGATACCATGAGTTAATATGCTCAAAAGAAGAAATAAAGCAATACCACAAAGAAATAAAGCAAAAAGGCAAGTTTCAATGAAATTATAAAGACCACAGACTAAATCGAAAGTTCTTTGTCTAATTAGTTTTTAATTTTTAACCTTAATTAATTAATTATCCTTTTAACTTAATGGTTATTATGTTTACTGTTCCATATTGGTGATCTTTCTATAGCTAAACCACTGGAATGACTTTAGCGATAAAAAAAAAAACCGTCACAGGACGCCCGCGCCTGGCAGATGTGAAACATCGAAATTATTTTAAGGTATATATATAAGAACAGATTACGATAGGAATCTCAGATATGGCATAATGAAAAGATAAAGCATTACAAATTTGTTCCATAAAATATTCATTTTTATTAAATACAAAAATTAATTTGAAATCGCGACAACTCCATTATTTTCATAATTCATAGTACATATATTCCATCATGCGTGCATATGCATCACAGCGTGGCGATGGGTCGCCACGGCCTGTATCGCCACGCCAACCATCACGTTTTCCCTCGCGTATAGATGTTTCACATCAAAATAGGTGTAAGTAACCAAAAGAACGTCATTATGACTACTCCAAATCTAGTATATTTTATGAAATTGCGTATGCCGCTGCTCGCACCGCACCCACCGCTAGGCCGCGCTGCCGCGCTCTCTGTTATCATCGGGAAGGTAAATAAAGTCGTAAAAGTTCTTAAGCAAGCGTCCCTTCGCGGCTGAGTGTTCTAAACGCTCGCCCCCAAGTTCGGTGAAGCTGTAAAAGCCATCAGCGGTTCTGTTTTGAATAGGGCCCCTAAGGCTAACAGTATAGACAGTCAGAAAAAAAAAAAAGCTACTGTCCTATGTTTCCGAACGGCGAGGGTACTACAAAGGATAACGGGGACAAGTAATGTAGCGGGGAAGGGAAACTAGTGCAATTGCGTGACGTAGCCGTGCAGCCACAGTTAACACTACTGAGTACATCTGAAGTAAACAGTATCACGTCTTCATACAAACGGCCGAAACGCGCGATGCGTCATACTTCTAAATGTACGTAAATCTCGGTACACAATAGTCGCACGCGCGACACAGTTACTTAATTTATAATTAACTAGCTGTGACCGCGACTTCGCTCGGCACAAGAGCTAATCATGCTACCCACACTTCTGGTTATATGCTTATTGTGGGTGATCCTTAGAAAATAGATATATGCTCTCACCAACTTTTTTGTAGATCTTTTCTACAACTATTTATTACAATAAATTGATATATCTCATGGTTTACTCAGCGTAAGCCATTTAAGCTATCGAAATGAATCACCATGCCCAGTTTTTTTTTATCTGCGCGGACTCCTAATTCTTTTTCTAAAATAAAAGTAGCCTAAATTACTCTTTATAGCATCAGCTTTCTGCCAGTGAAAGTGCCGTCTAAATCGGTCCAGTCGTTTCGGAGATTACCCGGAACAAACTGACGTAGAAAATTTAAAAAGAAATGTGTATTCATATGTATTTGGTAAAACTTTGTTATATTGACATTAAAAACAGACACTTCAATTTCATTAATTTACGAAACTATACTTCATACAATTTAATACTATTTTTTATTTATTAAACTAAGCAAAAATTATGTGCTCATAAAAAAAAATACATTCTATTCTTCCTTACTAACTGAATATCACTTTTAAAACTAAAAATAAAACTCAATGAGAAATAATTTAAATTAATACTTACAAAATTTGCAGCTATTTAGTTTGGTGAAAATATAATAATGACAATTTATATAACACTTTAAAATACCCAGATAAAAGTCAGAAATCAGTCCCAGTGCATGTTTATCTACCGAATGGCTGTAGGTAATTATTTACTATTTATCTTTTTTTTTTTATATATTATTTATTTTATATATTTTAAATAAGAACACTGCCATCTTAACTGGATACCACACTGTTTACTTTAGTGTACTATGTGGTGTAGTGACGTAATGACTTGCTATATCATCAACACGAAGTCAGTGTCACATACTGCCATCCTTTAACTAGAAAACCGTTAACCCTCAATTGGTAGATTTCGACTTCTTAATGCATAGTTATATTAGTAATAAGTAGTTCCAGACTGTAAAACATGTTGTTGGACATTAAGTAACATAATATTTGCAGCATAAATACTAAAATACTTAGATAAATAAATAAAAATGGTTTTCAAAATAACTGGCAGTAATCTAAGAATTGTTATAGTTTTTAGAAACAATGATTTTCACATTTTTTGCTTTTTCTCCAAAACAACTGTTTGGGCTTAACAGCCTTATAGTTAAAGCATGGTCATACACAATCTCATATGACTATAATAATTGATAAATAAGTATTCATTATATGTTTAGTACAATACCATATATTCACTGGAACGAGTTTCTTCCTCATCTCTGCTCTCAATTATTGTTTCTTCCTTAATTTCTATTTTCACTGTTGGCATACACATCTTTAGATTTCTTTGTGCCTCTGGAGCTGAGGTAATGAATATTTCACAGTGGGATGCTAAATTATAATTTTGTTATGTTAATGACTAATAATAAATAGATAAAATTTATTTCCCAATAATAATTATAAAATGGCTCAACTTTGGATGACATACCTTTGAATTGAGGCTTCATATTTGTTCTACAGTTAGGCTACATATAAAATTTTATGATCTGGTAATAAATAGTTTAAAAGAAGGGAAAAATAATTTGGTAGATTTAACTGTGTACCTTATTATCCTTAGTTATATGCCATTAGTACTAATATTTTACAATGATTATTATTACATCAACCATTAATAATGTTACTGTTACAATACAATATATTTATTTGTCTGAATATGGTCTATACAGGTTTTAAATATAAAAAAATAATTGCATCATAAAATTAATTTCAATTTTTTTTTTTCTTGTTTCTTCAGGGTAGTTTTTAAATGATTTTCGTGTGATTTAAGTTATAAATTTATTACTTATTATTCTGTTTTTCTTTCCTTTGGTTTATAATGTAGCCAATAGGTACCTATTTACTTTGAGATGGCCAAGCCTTGAGTAAAACTATAATAGTTTGGTATACCTACTTTTTATTTCAAGAATATAATTTATAGTATTTTGTTTATTATTTAGGCGGTCGAACGTCACTATTGGCACTGCTCGATTCCGCGGCCGTAACAACCCGCACCAAAAATCGCATGTGATAAACCTGCCATGTAATATCCGCTTTATGGTCCGCTGTGATACTATACAAACCAAGTTCAGTCTATGTATGTGTGGATTTTTATTTTGTGAAATATTAGTAGACAGAATAAGAATACCAAAACGTAGGTAGTTTTTTTTTCAGTTTTTGTAATTGCAAGTAAAATTTATTAGGTTTTGAGGTTACAGTTGTTTTTATTGATTTTCTCGAAAACGGCAAATTACCTTTTAATGAAAGTAGTACCGTTATAATCAGGGATCTAATCTCCATCGATTTCAGCCCCTAGTGGCCTAGTCCATGCCAAACGATTCATTTTACTACATTAAAACAATTTTATTATTTTAGCCATGGGTAACAACGCGCTGCGCCGCGCAATTGCGCCAACTCAGTTCACTGCGCCAGGTGTGTTAATACACTTATTTCAAAAATGTGTTGGCGCACAGCGCACTTACGTGTAGCGAGCCGGCTAATGTACAGCGTCGCACCCCGCCGCACCGCTCGCGTCGGACAACTGACTATTTTGCTGCTCCATGGCACAAATTTGGGTTAACTCAATGCACCGGCGCAGTACGCTGCGCTTGAGGTATTGAGTCGGCGCAAGGAATTTTGCTGAGTTACCCATGGTTAATATTTGTGATTCATCATCAGTAATCACCTCATCACACATCAAAAAGTGATAAATGTTTTAGGGATAAAAAAAATCCATTATTAAATTAATTAAATAATTTTATAAATCAAATATTAATTTAATGGCTCTAACGTCATTTTTATTCCGACAGTAGGTATTCAATCAACCTTATACTTCCTGGCTTGGCAGATGACTAGTTAGTCCTCTTTATTGAAAACCATTACTGCGATTGTCAAGTGACTATAAGTGTTAGAACTATAAGAACAAATTCAATATCCCATCGAGATGGTGGTTCCCTTGTAAGAAGTTTGTAGGGAGTTTTTGTGGCACCATAAAATGTATGCTTCCAATTTATATTTATAATCCTCTTCACTTAAGCACAATATTATGCAAAATGCCACCAATATAACATACTATAGGGTCAAAAACCTAAGTTAATGAATTAAAAACAAAAAATACAAAATGTGTCTAAAAGATCCCGCCAAAAACTCAAATCACCCTTAATTTATAATTAAATAATGAGTTGCCTTTTTTTAAAAAATGTATTTTTGTGTTCAAAAGTATAATAGTACAAGTATTGGAACGCACCGCTCGCGCTCGCCCGAGCCTATGGAATAAGTTATTACTCATTATTGCCGAACCGGCAGTAGTGTTTTGACGTTCATAAGTGCCTCCTTAGGGTTTAAATTTAATAAAGATTATATTGATTTTTTTGAATATTTTACAATTATAATATGTACTTTCAAAGTTTAAAGAATATTCCTTCATATAAAATCTAATTCCACGGACAAAAGGACGTAAAATAATATGAAAAAAAAACTTTATTTTTTCTTAAACCATAATTTATGCGCATGAAAAAATTTGGTACATGAATGGGCATTCTCTGTTACTGATAATAATTTTTGTTTTTTTATTGGAACATTTTTCTTTAAATTGATTTTTAAAGTTAGGATTATGAATATTTCAGGCATTTAATACAATTTCTTTAAAAAAAATGAAAAAATTTCGCTAATAGACACTTTTTTTCCTCTGCACTGTATTAGCCAAATGACCAGGCTTTCTTCCAGACGAGGAAATTCACCTTTAGTAGTTCTTTTCCGTAAGCCAGCAGTTTGAGCATTAATTTTCTCCTTGTACTTTATTATGGTTGAGAGAGTACTCAGAGGAATCTTAAATTCTTTTGCAACATCACATTTCTTCTCACCTTTCTCTACTTTGTCGATTAACTTTTTCTTTTCAGCAATCGTCAAACATTTATACTTTCTAGGGCTCATAATTAACAAAAACTTTTAATCTGTATACCAACGAAAGACTAACAGTAACTGAAACATATCTAAACAAACCAATTCGTTTGGAAGTGTGAGTCAAATAAGTCAAACTAATCATAGCCAAAACAAAGGCTCAACAAACAAACAAGTTGATACATGTTTGACCTTGTCGCAAAACGTATGTACTTACAATCTTTCTCTCTGCAACTTCGAATTGTCGAGTGTTGGACGCCAAAAAGTTCGAATTAACGCGTCGTTTTCTTATATAGCAATAATTTTTTCGTACGAATTACCAAGTGTTTATAAATGTGTTGATTTAGTTCGAAATATAAAGAGATTTTGTAAGGAACTCGTGATAACTTTGAATTATAGAGAGGTTCGAATTATCGCAGGCTTGAATTAACAAGAGTCGACTGTATTTTAAATACAATAATCAATTATATTTTAATCAATTTTATAACTTTTCAAAATAATCAATATTTATTTAGAATTTCACATCCCCAATTTTTAGTTATCTCTGGTATGTCTCTGTTTCTCTCTGGTCTCTATGTATCTGCTTTTTTTTGTCGGATGAAGTTAGATGTGTACTCGGGTATGCGACCCTGGCTTCCTCGAGCTACTAATGTTATATTCATGTCTTCCTATCACCATAACATTAGTATCCTCTACCCTTCATATTCCTATCATACTCCACATCTCCTTTTATCCCTATCTTTGTACAGAATCGATGGCGGTATAGCCATCTACTTCAGCCAATACCCCGAAATACGTGCAAAGCCTGTTTTGGCAACGGAGACATATGCTTCCGTCGTCTGTGGCAATTAAGCAGGGCAATGTGTGATGCCTACAATGGCGGAAATTGGGGACCTTATTGGATGGCGGCCAAATCACTGCATCCTGACTATCACAGGTCGTACCGGGTAACCGGTCCATCGGGTCTTGACAGAACTGGACGAGAGAGTGGGTTTGCACCGGCGCAACTGCTTATCCACTTAAAATAACTCACGCGCAGATGAACCTTAGCATGACTTCGGACTCCGAGCGAAAGCCCTATTGCGATGGAGCAAAGGTGGTGATATTTTGGGTTACGGTGTATACTGTATACGGTGTAAACTGACCTAAAATGTTTTTGAAATTTTCATTTGGGTAATACAGTTTTCACACCGGGTATCCGTAATTTTTTGTTTAACACCTTAGATACATAGATTACAATTTAATTAAACTGTTAATACATTTTGTAACAAAATTATGTATGTGCTCATTAAATAAATCATTTTTATATATTGTTATTTTGTCACTTCTAATCTCTTAACACAATATTACTCGATACCAAGTAATAACGATACTTTTAGCTTGGCTAAAAAATATATAATATATCGATGGCTTGTTTGGGTTCGATATTTATGATTCAATATTTGAAGTTGAGTAGGTTAGGTATCGATACTTTTAAAATTTTGCGGATCTCTAATTATAACTAGCGGTGGGCGATTATGAGATAAACCAATTTAATATTTCGATTATGAAGATATCACGATTATAGTGATTGGTAATTACTATTTTAGCAGTTCGATGATGAGTGATCATTCATAATCGAAGTACCATTAGTAACAGCGCTACTATTTTAGCGCTTTCGGCGCTAGATCTAGCGGAATTTTAGGGTAATCATCTCCCATTATTAGCAGCTGATTCCTAGTGGAAAATCTAGCGCTCTATCGAAATGGTGGTTAAATTATATCATACTTATTTTTATAACAATTTCAAAACGAACATTATTTCCACTGAATATTTTTAAACTTCTGAATAAGTTTGTAGTGACATCTCTCACCACAACTGACGTATCGACGCAGCTACATAGCGACATCTATCGAGCCACATACGACGCATCCTACATCGAGCTATAGAAATTAACTCAATCGTTGAGTATATATACAAGAACCCGACTACGACGGTCGGCCACAAGTCCGGTGAAGCTGTAAAAGCCGCAGCGGCTTTAGGGTCCCT
Organism: Saturnia japonica; assembly: GCA_033032175.1. Lineage (NCBI taxonomy): Eukaryota > Metazoa > Arthropoda > Insecta > Lepidoptera > Saturniidae > Saturnia > Saturnia japonica. Next base: position 9,742,916 of record CM065329.1, read on the forward strand.
CAGGCTAACAGTGTATTCAGTTCAAAAAAAAAAAAAATACGGTCGGGCCTCGCCCGATTGCATCCTCTGTTATGTGCTGCAAGTAAAATGTCTACGAGACACAAGCTTACGCTCTACAAGATGGGTATCCGACCGATTATGACATATAGCTGCGTTGTGTTCGCACATATGCCAAGATATAATTGGGATCGTTTACAAACCATCCAGAATAGGTTTCTTCATCGCCATAACGGCGCCTCTTGGTATGTTCGTATGGAAGATCTCCATAGAGATATGGACCTTCCTTCGATACATGCTTATGCCAAACACCTTTCTCGCTCTTATTTCGACACCGCGTCGAACCACGCGAATCCCTTAATCAAAGCGGCAGCTTCATATGTTCCCAACCCCAATGGCTGCCGGAGTAAACGCCGGCCGCGTAATATCTTCACTGACCCACTCAACCAAATCGAAACAGCAAACTTGTTCTATTGCACCGCCTCTCCAAACAGAGCGTGCCACCGCCCACGCCCGCGTAACCACCGTTATCTCCACAAAGGACGGGCGGTCAACTTCGCTCCCGCACACCCGTCACGACCCTCTCTAGCGGCAACCCAAGCCTAGGTCCGTTCCTCGGTGTGAAGCCCTTGGCTCATGCAGCCGCCCGCGCGATACAAGTGACACTATACGTGCAACACTTAGCTACCCATATACAACATTACATACGTATGAACACACACACGTGCACACCACACAGGTACATAGGTTCTGTAAGGGATCTTTTTTTTCTTTTTTTGCGCTAGTTAGACTAATGCGCTAGTTAGTGTAGAAAAACCATTCTGATTACTAAATACACATACGCATGGTCCCCTCCTTCCTCCCAGGAGGAGGGGAACGTGCATATGAGTATATGTTAGTTCGAATTCTCTTAGGATTAGGGAATTAGATAGATAGCAAACCTTCTCGCATTCGCGACGACTGCCCGAGCCGAGGTTCGTCCACTCTGGCACCCTCATGCGGGTCGTCACAAACTTTCACGGCTGAGTGCCCTAAGCGCTCGCCCCCAAGTCCGGTGAAGCTGTAAACGCCGCAGCGGCTCTGTTTTTGGATAGGGCCCCTAAGGCTAACAGTGTAGTCAGTATAAAAAAAAAAAGCCGTCGGGACAGCTGCCCGCCAGACATAGCACCCGCCTTGCCGGAGGGTCCTCCCTTTTCTATGGAGGGTGAGGAACTTTACTCTCTGTTCCTCACCTCCGCTAAAAGTTTAAAAGTTATTTTACTTCTACATTCTAATGCAGATATTGAAAGAATATTTAGCACAATATACAGGTAAGAATGTTCTTGACTTCTAAACAATCAACATGTTTCAATGATGGTAGATATTTTAAGATGATGCAACAGGGCCTAATTGAATTTAAGCTTCCATACAACAAGAATCTAATAAAACATTTTTTTATTTAACTATGCATTATTTAAAAATAAGATATACATCAAAGTCATTATAATTATAGTGTAATTCAAAGTCGAAATTTTGTCGAAAAAGAAAAAAAATTATAGAAATACTATTACTGCTAGCGGCAATTTTACCCCAGTGTGCGTCGCTGTGCCCGTCATACTCTGACTCATACATATCTCTAACTTACTTGCATCGCGCACTATTTTGCTCGCACCATGGCGCAAATTTGAGTTAACTCAATGTGCCGACGCAGATAACTGCGCTTTAGCTATTGAGTTGGCGCCAGAAATTTTGCTGAGTTACCCGTTTACATTTTGGCATTTATCCACCTATATATTGGGTTTGAATATCTAGTATCGTAACTATGTATTTTAATATCATAGATATTGGTTGATTAGACACAACTATGTATTTGAATATCTTCTTCTTCTTCCTAACTTGGCAACCGGTCCCCTTTAATGAAGGCCATTACTGCCATTATCGAGTGAATTATAGTGTTATATGTTATGACGATTCAGTATCCTAACAATATGGTGGCTCCCTTGTTAGAACTTTGTAGAAAGATTTTGTGGGACCTCAGAATGAATGCTTTCAGCTGATATTTATAACGCAATTAAGCAAAAAAAAAAAAACTATACCACGCAAAACGCCACTAATATTACTTAACACAGGGTCAAAACCCTAAGTTAATGAATTAAAAATAAAAACCACAACATGGCACTTCAAGATCCCGCCAAAAAAACCATTTGAATATCTATTTTATCGTAATCTGCGTATTTTAATAACATAGCAATTTCTTGATTAGACACAACTCGACATAACCGGTGTACTGTACGGTGCACAAAGTACAGATATGATTTTTTTACGTTTTAGTTTACAATACTAATATTTGTTTTGTTGATCCATTTCGTACATTATTACTTGAGTTAAACGAATTCATTGAATGTGCTATAGAGGTTACTTTTAAATTTAGTTACTTCGACAAAGGTGTCTTCTTTAAATCACTAGCTATGCTCGCGTCTCCGCTCGCATACACTACAGCATTCTTGTTTAGTTTTTATTTATAAATAAAGTATAATTTTACATAAATTAAAAGAATAATTAACATATCTTTTATAATTTAGACATACATATATTTCATGTTTATATAAATTTTATTTATATCAAGGCCTCTTTGTGTACGTGCGACTGCTTTGCTGGAGGTCCTGGTTTCGATGCCCAGGTCAAAGTGTTATTGAGTTTTTCTATGAAATTCTTAGTTGGAGATCGGAGTTTCGCTTAATACCTGATTAATGGCAATAGGCTCGCCCTATTACATGGAACCTAAAACGTACCTGGTGAACTATGGGTGTACATTAGTATACCTCTGAGTAACCCTTCATGGAATACAGGCGTGATGGTATTTTATGTAGTGTACGAAATTCCTTGATTTTTTATTGTCCCCAAGTATGTATAATTATACAAATCGCTACTGCAATTGAGATGTGAAATTCCTTTCATAAACTAACCTTTTAAGCGTATTATCTGTACAAAATAATTTTGATGTTTCATATCTGCCAGGCATGGCGCGATGGTTCATTTTTGGGTTACTACGGTAACGAAAAGTTTTCATAACATGACGTTATATTATATTAACGTTATTTGTATCTAGTATCTATATGTATAATATCATTTAATTTAGAGATATTCATTATTATGGCTTTTTTGACCTAAAACTTTCTCAAAATGAAACAAGATTAATCTAACGTATTTTTAATATATATTACAACATAATTGCGAAAAATCTACCGTATTTTTTGAAGAAGTTTACGTTCAAATAAATTTCAGGGTTGGCAACACTGGATAATACTGTCGTCGATACCGTACTCAACCGTATTGAAAGATTAAAACGGTGTGGTTTACATAAATATTTGTTTCGTTAATTATTTTTGTTATATTCAACGGAGTCCTATGTTCTTTTTATAACGCGATGGTGGCAAACAAGTATGCGATCTGCTTAATGGTAGGCGATTACTGCAGCCCATATAGTATGGATCCTGATACTTTTAATTTAGGTTTGGTTATGAGCCACGTCATGATATATATACAGTATACTCACTATTATTAACACAACGAAAATAACACCTATATATTATATAAAATAAACAAAAAAAAAAGAAAACAAAAGTACATATTAATAAACACATTCAAAACCAACGAAAACTAGCAACGAAGTTATGTTACTTTTAGCTAATGCGGAATTCAAACTTAAAAATAGAACACAATTTAGGACAACATAATATTTATGAAAATACCGGCGAGGGCGAAGCATGTTATTTATTACCTAATATGGCTTAAAAGTGTTTATATTAATGGTGGTGATTTATTCCAATTTAAATTTTAAAACACTAGTCATATGGTTAAATTTAGTAATATTAATGTGTAATTTATAGCTTTAACTCTCAAATATAACTTGCACTCTTTCGTGCGTACTCGGTTTATATCGTCTCTTTTACGTGAATCGAGTAATCGCCGATTTGGATATACCATGTTGGTACCGTGGTACAGCGATACGAACAGATACGAATATCTGTTGTGTACGTTGGATATATCAAATACCCAATACATAGTTATCGCTGTACTAGATATAATGATATTGAGATTTCTAAAGATATCAGATAGGAACTGTATCTATGTACGATTTAAATCGCCCAGGCCTTTATCGCTTAAGGTACTTCAAGTCCGGTGAAGCTGTAAAAGCCGTCAGAAGATCCAGGGCCACTGAGACTAACAGTTATAGTCAGTTCTAAAAAAAAAAGCATAGGGTACAGGTAATATAATACGAGCAGCGAACTAATATATGTAATGAAAATAATGATACACGAATACAGATCAATAGCTTATCAGTTAATAGTCAAATAATAGGCAGGCGATTCATGACTCGCTCGACGAGTCACTGCAAAGTACCTCTCTGTTCGTTATAGCGGTGCGAGTCTTGCGAGTAAGCGAGATGACTACATGATTTGAAACTTCGAATAGAAACGATCGCTGGTTGCTGACTTTATCGTATGCATAGCTAGGTATGTATTGTAAAGACATCATCATACACGTCGCCAAGGAATATAGTACTCTCTTACGAGCACGTCGAGCTTCGTATCAAAAGTGCATGAGTTGGTAATACACTTATGCCTGGTCCTTTAAACAACGAGTTGTCATTGTACATTCGCTAGTCGCTACCATTCGTTTTTGCATTTATCGCTACGAGCCGTTACAGACGTTCCTAAAACTTTTTACATCTGCTACCAGCGACGAACGGTTGTCGGTTGGCCTGCCTACCGAAGCCCTCCAACGCGTCGCTGCGTTTCGTTGTTACAGGCAAGTTTATCTTGAATATAAATGAAATATTATGTAAAAACTGTTATATATAAGCAAGTATGCATAATGTATGTAACAAAATTACTTTTTTTTAAATCATTTTACTGACGACAATATAGTTATTTCAAAAAAATAATGCAACAATGTCCAACTAAATAACCGAACATTTTTTTTCCTGACACATTACTTCATACATATCTGTGGTAAAGAAAGGGAAGACAAAAAAAATCTATGGTAAAAAGTTGACCATCTGACAGATAGTTAAAGTTAGAATTTATATCCTCTGGTTATTGGTCTATGTTTATATCTATCACAGGTTTTTTAAAACTGAAAAATGCTAATTTAGATAGCTACCTTTAGTAGCTATTTTAATTGGCAGTAACAGTTAGTTATTTTATTGGAACAGGCCGTTAGTGGCACTATCCATAAGCAGAGCCGCAGATGGCTTTTACAGCTTCGACTTGACCTTTTTTTATGCATCGCTATCGCTTCAATTTAGAGATGGTCGATTATGAATTATTTAAATAATTGAAACATTCTATTATGAATGGTTTACATAATTAAAATATTTCGATGATGAGTTATTATTAATAATCGATTTACGGGCCCTTACGTGTAGGTACTCAGAGGTGGGCGATTATGAATGATGACTGAATTGAGATATTTATATTACTAAAAATCTAAAAATTTAGAGTGGAAACCTAAAACAAAATGGTCGATCAGTCGTAAACAAAGTTCTTTACAAGAACAATTACATTATAATAATTAGCTAAAAAAAAGGTCGTTAGGTCGTAACAATTACTATAAATCATATTAGTAATTACTAATGGCTATAATCGAAATATTTCAAGTTATATTCATTATTGAATGATTACATTAGTTACTACTTAATTTACTTGTACGACACTAAGCCAGTCTATAATATACCTCCATTTCTTCAAGGTAGCATGTTAAGGCTTCCAGCCGTATGATCTTGATGTCACATATAAACCAGAGAAATATCTATATATCGCATCCACTCTATCCAGAGCTGCTTTACCTGATGAGTCACTTACACGTAAACTTATTAGATCCTTAGTGGTTAGTCCAACAAAGCTTAAAGATTTTCAGGAACATACTTCCAATGATGAGGTGTATTGTTTTAGATGTTTTCTCCCTAACATGCGGTGTAGGAATTTGGATAGGTATTTTGCCGGCCACTCACCTCGGGCATGCTGATGTTGATTTTCGTGGCTTCTATGCACTGCACATCACGCACTGTTGAAGCACTATGGAACCCCGGGGGTTTGTGAAGTCCGAGCTTAAATATTATTTGATTTATACTTTTAATTTGCGACGGAGATGCAATAGTTTTATGCGCTCTGTTAGGCGACACGTTTTGTCTTTTCTGTTTTTTCAACTGTCACTCGTCGCACGTGAGTTTTTGGTTTTGTTTGTAGATGGCGCTAATTGTGGCCGAGGTAGGAAAAGTTATGAAGGAATATATGCATGCTCTAACATGAGGACTTCTCTTTAATTATCCAACATTGCCACAATGGCTGGCCAGTAGATAAGAAATCTGTGCCGGATCCTGTTAAACCTTATTTTCATCTCAGGAATGAAACGCTTGTCATGAATGGAGTAGTATTTAAAAATTCAAGTATGTTGTCCCCAAGTCTCTAAGAAATAACGTCTTACATCTCTTACATGAAAGGCATCAAGGGATTCAAGGTTGTAAACGCCTAGCCAGAAACCCTGTATATTGGCCTAACCCTTCAACCCCATGATTATAAAATGATTCCATGGTATAAAGTGGGAGTTGACCCGTTTGATTTTAATTCACAGAAATACCTCTTGGTAGTAGATTATTTTTATAAATATGTTGAGATTGCATTGCTAAACAAAGGTACCTCTGGTAGCTATGTACTTTACAACTGAAATCAATATTACACTTTTGTATCTGACATTGGTCCTCGTTTTCACTCAAGAGATTTTACCGATTTCTCTTAATTCTACTAACAGAGTTCACAACGTAGGAACTTGTTTTGTAACGATGTAAAATTCGTTAATTTTGTTACGAATAACATCTATGTCAAAACTATCTAGGTCGAACACTGTGGGCTTATGTGGCCGTTTTTCCCTGGGGTATTCCAGACACCTTCATTTACTGTGCCTTCCTTTTTTATTCTTTTTAATGTTGTAACACTCACTTCTGTAAAGAATGATGAAACAGAATGATTAGGTGCTGCATTTATAATAGCAAATCATTTATTAGATTATATCTTTATTAAACTTATGTACTTAGGAAAACCTCACCAGTGATTGAAGCTATTTTATCCTAGTATTGGTTCTGGGTTCTTATCCTGTCTTTTGCTCTAAATCAGTCAGTTTTTCAATAGTTTTGATTATCTCATCAACCCCTGCTACATCCATCAGATTTTCTGTAAAAGAAAACAAGTTGTGTTAAAATTACAATGTAACATTTATTAAGGTATGATAGATAACCATAACGCATTATTATGAAACTATTTAACGTAATATAAACTGAATGTGGATCAAAATAGAGAAATAGTTTTGTAAAAATATAAATAATAATTACGATTTCAAACAAAGTATCAACTTCTAAGCGTCATACTAACCTAAGAAATTCAACACCACACGTAAACAATCTTGTTTCAGTTTGCATTCAGCGTCTTTCTCATGTTGTTTTTCTTCACATTTAGAAATCATGCGAAACAACATCTCCCTCACTCCACTTTTAATAGTTTTATTCATTTTTGAGTTAGAAAAATGCTTAACGAGGTCACAACAAATCACCAACAACACGCCATCTTGTTTTGACAAATTGATTTTGACTTTTTTTCTAACATTGCCATATAAAAAGTCTGCAAATATTACGAGTGTGTACTTTCGTTTACCAGACTCTATACAATGTGTTATTGCAATTAAGTTGGTGTAAAAGACGGGACGGCGCTGTTGCACTCTGATCAACTCGACCGAAGAGGTTTTTAATGAGCTTCTCAATGTCCGCCTCCTCACTCACGTGATTCTCGTGGTTGACGAACTTCACCGGCGTAGAGTCACTCGTAGAGCAGCAACCGTGTAGCTCCCATCCCAGGCTGGTTAGTGAAGCAACTGGTTGGTTTGGCTTGATAATTTTCCGTAACATGATCATTTCTCAGTTGTCTTGTCCGATGAGTAGAGCCGGCCTCTCTTTACTATAAAATAACTCGTTCATGTGTTTGAGATACGAACACTTTTCAATGGTTTCCATACTAACATGTTGCGGTGACAGCTAGAGGTTACTTATAGTCCGGACTCCCTTTAATATGCGCTTATCCTGCCGGTGAGCTCCTCTAATTTTAATATCAATCACTTTTCTCTCGATGAGCTTCCCTCCGACGGTCTTCAGGATGAGCGAGACTCCCAATCTGTTGAGCCACGGCGTTGTCCAACAGTGACACGGCTGACCCCTTATCTAGTAGCGCGAGTACGCGTGTGGATCCGGCTGGTCCGAATATGTCTACCGGTATCATCTTCCGGGAGTTATGTTTTATGTAGCTATTACATAAACAGGTTTTAATTTTTTGTAAGGGTATCAAAATTGATTAAATAATGTATTCCTTTAATTACATAATTGTTGCCATAACTATCAATCAGTAACTGGTTAATCTTCAAGCAAAACATTATATTATTATCTTAGAGCCGCATATCACGAAGGTCGAAAGAAGTTTTAATCAATTAGCTAAGGTATAAAATATCAATAATAAATGTTTATAGTTTTCATTGAATATATTTTATTTCTACAGGAAAGGCTTAAAATTGTAGATAGCGTAGGTATTAACTATACAACGTTCTAATGATCGACAAAACTGACAGGTAGTTGAAATTATTGCGAATCAAACTTGAAATAATTATTCAGTTTATCGTCGGTGATACTGCAAGTCCAAAACGTGATATGTCACATCGAATGAATGAATGAATGAATAGCTACTTTATTGCACTTTTAGTTTTTACACTGGGGAACTTATTGCTTTATAGCTTTTAATTTCAGCTAACCAGTGGTCATGTGAAATAAAATATTGAACTGAACTGACAGTATGAACTGATTTTACATGTAGATTGACAGAGAAAAAACTTTCTTTTTTTCTAGGTGTTGACATGCATTTATTGTGGTGTTATAATCGAATCTTGAATGTGGATCATATGTAAAAATAAATATACTTCTAACATTTTTCAATTATTAACGAAGTCTCGTCTTTTGACAGAACATGCGATCATTCTGGCTGGAGCTAGTCAGATTATAAGGATGATCAAGATTAGTTACCAGGTCTCTTACGGACAGCGATAACAATACACATGCGAGGCTTGGGGTGGCTATTTAGGGGAGGTTGGAGGCCACTAGAGGCAACCACAAATAAACAGACATTCTTACGTGGGTTGTCGGATCTTGCACTTAACCCTGATTACGCCCACAAGATTTGTGATTCCGTAATGAAGATATGAAGAAAAATCCTGCTGTTTTCGATAGGCTATTCTGACGTCTCTCTTCGACACACTTAATCAATTTAAAGCTTTATAATGTACTATATTTTTTGTCTTTTTTTGCGGTGCGTAAGTATATAAATATTGTTATTGTTGTTGTTGTATTAAAAATGTCGATGATTGACGTGAAGAAGATTTATTTCAATTCCACACAGTTACAAAATACACGAACTCACAACACTGTTATTTATTTCACTGTGGTTTCGATTCCTTTCATCGCTCGTTGTTATCGCTTTGTAATTCAACACTGAACTGCCTCGGCGCCGCGCCCGAGTTGCTTCAATACCTACACTAAAGGTTCGCAGAAAAATCGTGAATCGTAGCTAACTTTCTCGACGTTTAGTTTCTATGCATACTCGATGACGTAATCGTGGCGATAAGCCCTATAAAGGTGTGTGTAAATTGCGATGTTTAAACAGACATGCGCCGCGGTTGTTTATGACGCGAACATTATTTCGAAGTTCTGAGAGGTTTGTAGTTGCTTCGAGATATTTCAGGAACAGAACTTTCTCTTTTTTTAATCGGGTTGTAACAAATCGTAACAATATGATGGTTTTCCGACTCGTTAATACATGACGTATAATTAATTGCCCATGCGAAAAACAGGGAAACTCCAAGTTGATTCCGCAAACTTTCAACAACTGACCTTGCGATTTATTTATGGTCATCGTAAAGGCCAGACGCACGGGAAATTATAGACTCTTAAAATCGAATGGCAAGTCCGTTGGAATCATACGGTATACGCGGGATCAAGACATCCTCTCCTTTATATTTTCCTTTGATGATCTTGGCTTCGATGACGTTATTCATTAGCTTTTTCACAGCCAGTCTCGTTCCATTGCACAGTCGAGGTTACGCAGCATAATCACAACTGATCCCACTTTTAATTGCAAATTGCGAGGTGGTAGTCCATGCAAATCCAGGGGATTTAAAAACTCTGCGAGATAGTTGACTACGTCATCCTGGGTTGTAACTGTGTCAACTGATTTATAAGAAAACAACTCTTTGTTTGTTTTTGGCTGCAAATATTACTCGGCCACTCAGCCAACTATGGTTTTATTTAATAATACTATTATTTATGTTTCTCAATGTTTAAACTTTCCCTGAACTTCCACAAATATTTCAAGATCAAATTAACCAAATTGGTCCAGCCATACTCGAGTTTTAGCGAGACAAACGAACAGTAATTCATTTATATATATAGATTTAACAGATACTTTTTTAGCTGCACACCATACTCAATGTGCCGTCCTTAATTGAAGCTTCTCTGGACTACATCGGGCCTTGCATTGAACTTTGTCATTATTTCTGTCTTTTATTTTGCCATCATGCTGTCGCCTCATATGATTACGTAAGTACTGCGGAATACGGAACTGTTTCCCGCACCAACAATCAAACATTCTCCCATAATCATAATGAATTTTCTTTATATGCTCATTTAAACGATATTTACTTCTACAAGTACTTTCACATGAGTCACATTTATATTTCATTTCCTTTTTGTAATTATTTGTAAAATTAATGTTGCTGCCATGCGGGCGTCTCTTATGATTAAGTAAGTGTCTTGGTGTACGGAACTGTTTCCCGCACTCACAATCAAACGTTCTCCCGTAATCATAATGCTTATTCTTAATATGCTCTCTTATACAATGTTTACTGGCATAAGTACTTTCACATGAGTCACATTTATATTTCATTTTCTCGACCGCATTACCAGTAAGTTTGTCATTACTAGTAACATTAATGTTGCCGTCGTGCTGGCGTCTCTTATGCCTACGTAAGTTTATCGGCGTACGGAACTGTTTCCCGCACCAACATTCAAATACTTTACCATAATCATAATGAACAGTTTTTATATGCTTTAATAAATAGATTTTGCTTTTGAATTTTCTATGGCAAGTGTCACATTGAACTTTCTCGTAATTTCCATCATGTCGCTGCTTCATATGAAGACATAAGTGTCTTGGTGAACGGAATTGTTTCCCGCACCAACGATCATACGTTCTCCCGTAATCGTAATGAGTCCTCTTTACATGCTCACTTAAAGAACGTTCACTTTTATAAGTACCTTCACATGAGTCACGTTTATATTTTATTTCCTCACCTTCCTTAGCAGTACGGCACTGTTCCATATGCTCATACAATAAGTCTTTGTGTTTGTAATCTACATTACAATATTTACACTTCAGATTGTATCCAGTCACTTGGTTTGAAGACATTTCTTTGTGTAAAAGCACTACGCGAGTTTTAAGGTTCGGTTCCCTCTTGAAATGTTTTCCGCATAATTCACCCTTAAGTATTTTTTGCTGTGAACATCACCGACGTGTGCAAGCATATTGTTGTGGTTATTAAAACTTTTCTTGCAATATTGGCGCTGGTGTAACTCGATCGCTTTATTATTATCACCCGGTGTGTTTATTTCAACTTTTATGTGTTCAATATTGTGCCTCAGTAAATTGAAACTGCAAATAATAAAATATAATAATAGTTTATTAAACACAAACAAATTAAATAATAGAGGTGCAACGAATATATTCGTAACTAGCTGGTACCCGCGACTTCGTATGTGTATTATTGGATATACACAGACTGATCACACGACAAGCTAAAAGAAAATCATAGATAGGTTTTTCACTATGTGTATGGTGGACGCGATCCCTACCAACCCGCTATATTACTGCATATACGCCGACTGATCTCGGATCATAGATGGGTTTATCATTATGTATATGGTATTGTAATTATATGCCAATATGAATCGAACACATTAACCGTCGTAATAAAACTTCAAAAATTAATTTAAATCACCCTTATTCCAGCGGCTTGCGAGAAGGTTGTTTGAATAACGCGAAACCCTTTTTATTTCTTACCTAAAGCATAAATATGAATTTTCACCCCCTTAATTTGAGGCAATATGGGTTCTTCATAAAACTTTCATCCCCTATTTCACACCTTCAAGTTTACATAAGGTAGCTTATGTCCTTCTCCTTGGTTCAATATATCTCTTTATCTACATTTATTAAAATTGGTTTGAAGTTTGTCAAAAAGTCAGAAGGTTGCGTGTTCATATCAAGTCGGGATCACCACATGTGGGATAACACAATGAAAGAATTCACTCGTAGCAAAACTGTATAATCCAGATAATTTACAATAGTTGAGGACAGATGAGTATACATCGCCTCAGAGCATGTAACATACGAAATCTAGTTTTGTTATATAGCGAGTCTAAGTTGTAATATTTGTATTTTTCATGTACATCCAGTCAATGTACTTTATTTCGTGTTTCTATGGTAAATTATTGAGAATATCTTATATGTAAACGATGTCTTGTTATTTTGTAGTTATATGAATTATAAATGGTTTTCTCTTATAACGTATGTCTATGTGCTATTAGCAACGTGCTTAGGAAATGTATATGGTTTAAAATGACTTAGTAATTAAAGTTACGTGTCTATTAAAGTTAGGGTAAGGATTACCTAGCTTATACTGTGTTTTTATGACTATTTACTCGTTAGGAACTGAGATTCATGTAATGAAAGCAACTACGTCTTATATACTGCCATGTTGTGTACAATAAATAGTTTGTGTGTTTGTGTTTTTATTTGTACGGTAAGTATTCCCTAACCAGAAGACTATTTCAAGTCTTCTGAAGTAAACGGCCTATGTAAATGGTCTTATGTGAATTATTGTATATAAAAATGTATTACGTAACTCAAATTAGTCATTGATTTTTTTATGATATTACCCGCCTTCCAAACCGCCACCGCAATTGCCGAAACATTAAACATTAAACTACGCATTTATAAACTTCGTGATATTACACATGCCATCGTTTAGCGATAAATAACTTTACCGGGCACAGATGGCAGATTCATTTCACCCCGTCGCGACCAATCAGTGCGTCGCTGCCGCGCACACCGTCCCCTCCACCTCCGCCGCACCGCCCACCTCGGACCCCGTGACTGAGTACCCCTACTCTTCTAGCCTCACAACCGCGAAACGCTCGCAGCATCCGTCTCGAGCGCAATCGCAACAGCGATGCTACACCCCCGGCCCTCATGGCCGACCCGTAAAACCCGTTGCTCCCGCAGCAGTAGCAGGCTCTCCAATTCCCTTCCGGTCCAGACTGACGCCCCCGTTAGCCCAGCCTCATCTTCGGAGATGGAATTCTCCACGCATTTCAGTCCTTAGTAAGTAGCCCTTAGCTTGGTGAAAACGAAATAAGTTAGGTATCCGATTTAGGAAACACTTTAGCTTAAGGATCCCTTAGTTAGGGGTAAGTTAAGTGTACGTTGGTGAAAACGGGCATGAGTCCAACTGTCTATTATTATCTAGTCTAGATGATACTGGCATATAGGTAACATTTGATTAGAATTCCTTGTAACAAGTTATAATAGCAATGAGAATTTGAGGCAATACTATCTCTATTCTCTATATCTGCTTCCCCAGGAAAAGATTCAACAAATAGACTCATGTTTTCTATATTTTATACTAGTACATAATATAGTTTGACAGGTACCAACCCATTTTTGAATATTCTACTACACAACTTGCATTCAACCTCTTGAGGATTCATTAGGATATCATAATGTACACTAGTGGCTCCAGCATTATCCAATATATATTGCTCCTCTTCTAGCTTCTCCATTTTTAGCATAACCTGAAATTTTTTATTGACATTTTCTTCATTTACAGTTAATGAAAATCCCTCCTCTGTGTTTTCATGATTTACTTCTTGTTTGCCTATAAGTTCTAATAATTCCTTATTCTAGAAACAAAAATAATCATTTCAACTTTCACTTACTGACCTTGCTACAGAATGATGGACATCATAACATTACTTATACTGCTACATGCCTGATAGATTAAACCATTATAAACATAGAGTATAGCTAGGTACTTAGATTGTGGACAATAAAGACTCAATTTATTTACATTACGAGAGAAACGCTGATGATCAGAAGTGGGATACAAAATTAACAAAAATATTACTTACCTCAGGAATTATTGTATAATTAATACTGAAGTCTAACTGAGGATGTCCATCCTCGGGGAAATCCTTTTCCAATTTTTCCACCTTAAAACCCATACTGTCATAATAATTTACATACTCCGGTACGTCCAAGTGCTCAGACGGATACTGAAATATAATGACTGGTTTGGATCTAACATTTACATAAAACATTATTTTCATCTTTAAACAAGATAAAGATCTAAAACACACCTCACATTCTGTTTCAGTGTTAAAAATACTGGATTAGCAGAAAGATCCCTGACCTCAACCCTATTAAAAAAGGTTAAGCTCATAGCACAGAATCATGAATATAACTGAACTTTATGAGGTTTTAAAATTCGCCCTAAAAAATATCTTATTTAATATTAGTAGAAAACTGTAACCAGTAATGGTGGTCTAAATGAATAAATTGTCTTATTATCCATTATATTATTCCCCTACAAATCCTGAATACGTTGACATGTAGAGAAAAAGTAGGTCAAAGGTACGTTCCGTTATTATGAATATTGTTTGTGTGAAAGTTAATTGAGGTTATACAGAGTGTTTTCTATTTACAAATTTTATAGAAATTTGCAAGTAATTATTATCTTCATATTTTTGATGTATTTATGCTTTATTAATGTATATATATATAGCTGTGTGTGAAAAGCTGAAAAATAAATCATCGTGAACACTTTTTTTTTAACGATAACCCGAATGCCTATATTTGTTTAATATATTATATAAATGTTTAATATTTATTTTTTATTTATTGTAATTATTATTTAAAATGCTTTTTACTTGTTACTGTCTTCCGAAATATTGGCGACGTATATTTGTTTTTAAAGAATAATGCGTGAGGTATACTGTGTTATTCCATTTTCATGATTATTATTGGTGTACATATTAAGATAATATTATGTTGTTTCTTAATTTATAGGTATGCACCTGACAGTCTGCCTGTTTATTCAAAATGTAAGCATAATACAAAAAGTTTAAAGTGTGGTTCTCTGTTAATGAGCGATTTGATAGATGTACAGAAAATGTTTTATGCTCAATATAATAAAATATATCAAGGCAACTTCATTTTAAAGAATTACGTAATAGAAAATGTTCAAAGACATCGTCCAAAAAATGGGAGTCGAAGTTGAAAATTAACTAGTACTAAATACTTTCTTTATAAAAAATCAGAGGGAAAGAATGTGCAAGTCTATAAATCAGCTTTCAAATCTATTTTAAATATTAAAAAAGGACAGAAGTCTTGGTGTATTGCAAAGATCAAACAAGTCATCAGGCGGGTTAGCAAAAGGATCTCGGGGTGGAGATCGCTTATTTAAGAAAAATTAAGTTAAACATACTGCTAAAAACACATTTATACATTCATTTGAATGCAGGGAATCGCATTATTGTAGAGGAAAATCAGCAGGAAGAGTGTATCTTAGCAGTGAACTCAACATAAAAATATGGCATCTGTGTAATATCCGTGCATCTCATGAAAATATAGTAAAAGAATCTTTTTTAGAAAAGAATTAAATAAAAACTATGATATTGGTTTTGGGAATCCTCGAACCGATGTGTGCTCCCGCCGCGCTCTTCCGAGCTACTAGAAACTATAAAGGTGGCTAAAACGAATGACGAAAAGCAGACCTTAATGATCACTAAACGAGTTCATAATTTGAAAACCAAAGCTTTTATAACTTATTAAAAGATGACGACAATCATGTATTAGCATTGTCTTTTGACTGCCAAAAAAACCATTACCAACCCAAACTATCAGACCAGTCAGCATACTTCAGTAGGCAATATAATTTTTATAATTTCACTAATGTAATTGGTAATTCGAAAAGTAAGTTGACTACTGAAAATGTATTATGTTACTATTGGTATGAAACAGAAAGGCCATAGGGATCAAATAAGATTTCAAGCGCAGTTTACCGCACTTTAAAAAACCTAAACCTACTTGAAAACATTAAAACGATAAGACTCTTAGCAGACGGTTGTGGCGGCGGCCAAAATAATAATTCCAAATTAATTGGTATGTGTTGCAAGTGGTTGAACTCATTTGCGCCTAAACAAATAAAAAAAATGGAATTATTTCCTGTAGTAGGCCATTCTTTTCTTCCAGTGGATAGAGTATTGGCCAAAATTAAAAAAGACATTAAATGAAGAGAAGTGATTGTGGAACCAGAAGAATACGCTAATATAATAAGTAATTTCAGGAAGACTTTCACTTGTCTCAGGAAGTCCCAGTTTTAGACTGGAAAACTGCAAGCAGCGCTGTACTGACACTGCCTGGTAGTTGGCATTTTGGATTCAACATTTCAAAAAGATTTTTTTTATCTAATGGCAAAGCTAACGTTGCTATCCAAAGTGAAGAGAATTACAGAAGTGAACGAAACGCAAAAAAGATGGTTACTAAAAAGGGTAAATCTGTATGTAAAATAACACCCATCAACTTACCTGTGGGTACCAATAAAAAAAAAAAAAAAAAAAAAAATTGCAGAAACATTATGCAGAAAATTCGCGTGAATTACCAGATTTAATTTTCTACCATACTGCTGAGCAGGCTTTTTTTAATAATAGCCATAAATGATACCATGAAAATGACATGGAGTGTGAAATATTAGAAGAAAATGAACAGTTTGTTTAACTTGTGTGAAGGAAATTACCTGTACTTAATTAAAATTATTTTGAGGATTTCAATTCACACTTAGTTTATATATATTTTGTGAAAATAAATGGCTACTAATTTAAACAAATGACATTACTTAATAGAATGACTACCATTTATTCTGAAAGCTACTCATTGAATAAAGATACAAGTTTTTGCTTTGTCCTGAAAATTAGTTTCATGTGGAGCAAGCGGATATAAGAATTACATGACTCATTTCAGCTCTCTAGTTATTGGAGAAGTACTACTTATATTTTGATTATCATGAGTCAGTCAATGTCGAATTTTAGTAACTTTGCAACTCTATAACTTCTGAATTAATGAAACTATAAACTTTAAAACAACTTTGAATTGTTGAGTTCCTTATGTACTCTTGGTAAACAGAATTTCAGCCTTCTACAACAGACAGAAATGAAAATACGCCGAAATACTTCCAGTAAAGATAGCAAGGCCGTGCCTTGCCCTTGACTAGGCGGGGGCACTGCTGTACCTCCATATATACTCTATTTTACACAAATAATCAGATTTTATATATAGGCAAAAGATTTTCTTTCTGAGAAGTCTAATAAACTGACTTAGAGCTTCTGAAATGCAAAATGAGCCCAATGAGACTTAAATATCATTTCATATGTAATTTTGTCCATTGAAAAGGATAGGAAAGTAAATATTGATAATGTGATCGACTATTTTAGCCAAATAAAGTCAGGTAAGCAATTTAATATTTTCTGTTTTATTTGGAGATACTCAATAGAAGACCGCTTCGGGTACCAACCCATACTACGCCACCACTGTATAGTAGTTAACAAGCAGAATATAAATGTGGAGGAAGAGACCTTAGAGATTGTATATAATTATATTAGTTTATGTTTAAAATCCTTGATTATTTATATACTTTTCATTTTTTTATAGCAGCATCTGTCAGAATTTGCATAATATCCTTGATTTAATAAACAATGTGACAATATTAATTACCTCATTATATTCAGCATCAGGAATGGCATGTCCATTAAGAATTTTCTTAGCAAAATCAGTAAATGCTGACTCGTTGAAATGCTTGTTGCATAACATTCTACACTCAGAGTATAATTTTTGTTGAAAATCATGAGAATGCCATGCGCCATTGGGAAAACAGAACTTAGCCCATGATTCAGCACTGAAATCAAAATAACAATAAAATAAATTTTTGAAACAAAAAGGCAAGCAGATTAACTTGTTGTTGTAAGTAAGATTTACCTTAACAAATTAGTTGGTCCAGGATAAGGAAACCTGAAAAGTTTAACATTTGGATCTTCCTTTGGTGATCGTCCACATTTTAAACACTTTTTCCTCATATTATCTGCCATAGGGAAATAATCAATAAATGATAAGTTTAAAGAGAATGGAAGTAAAATCAAAATAATATAATAATATACAGAGGCAATTAAATAATATTAAATCATGCTAAAATATAAGACTCAATAAATAACAACTATATTAATACAGTTTACAAACCTGTAGAAGTACTAGGTAGAGGTGCCTCTGCCGGTTGTCATAACAGTACACCTCTGGTTATTGGTCTATGACAGTACATACAACATCAGTAGAAGTCACATTGGTCACATCCGTAATTTATAAAATAATTGGATTTAAAAAAAAATTTTTTTTTAGAAGTTCTCATCCCTATAATGAACTAGGGACGATTCGGTACCATTAGGTTACTCTATGCCTTATGGATAGTACTCTATGGATACTACTACGTACATATTATTATGAACCTTTTCATTCAATACTGGTTAGTGGTATCAACCAAATCACCGTTCGATTCAGAATACCAGTAAAGATTGAAAAGAATGGTATCGATTGAATAAATTGCGGTCACTATATATTCCCCGCCCTTGGTCCTTTGCCAGCTGTTGGGAGTTCGGGGCGTTATAAAGAATAGTGATGCGGGGAGGGAGAGATAGCGGAGATAATTGATTGATAATAATTAATTGTTTTGTGGACAATTGATAGTAATTATTATTATTGCTATAAATCATAAAACCGAATTCCCATCGAGTTTGTCAGTCTCTCTGAAATCTCAACGTAAAAACATCAAAATTTTCGTACGTATTTGATAATTGAATGGAGTAATTTATGAAGAATAAATAATTCAATAAGGTTTTATTATATTTTTTTTTTAATATTACGATAATTGTTAAACATGTCGGAACAAATAATGCTGACGATGCTCGTGTTTGCTCTTGCTTTGCTTTAATTCAGCATACAATGTATGCACTTAAGTTTTGATAACGGTCACTACACATTAATATTTTTATAAAAATATTAAATTCGGAAACGTGGCTTGTATTTTGTTCTCCAGCTCTAATAAGTATTCATTGGGTACTGATAAGATAAAAGTTACTCGAAACTGTAAGTAATACGATAACTTATATACGACGATATAGTTTCCAGTGTGACCACATTTTAATTCGTCAATCTACTTCGGCGACTTTAAAATTCTACCAAAAGTTACCAGAGCCTAGTTGAATGAAAAAAAGTCGAAAAAAGATCATTCGGCCATAAAAAAAGATTTAAGTATTTACAAGTATCGATCTGTTGAAGTGGTATCGAATCGGGTATCGATACTTACTTTGATACTAAAATCTCTCTCCCTACTCTCGCCCTCCTCTTGGTAATACATCAAAGACTCCATTAAGAATGATCATTCATATTCGTAATTCCATTATGAATTTATCACACATAATTGATATGTCAATTAAGTAAATTGTTCTTAATAAATAATCTCAATAATGAAAATAGTTCATAATCGCCCACCTCTACTGCCAGACCGATAGTACTGAGACGACATGGCTAACACTGCGCTACACCGCGCAATTGCGCCAGCACAGTACACTGCGGCTGATGTGTTATCACACTTATTAGACGTGGGTGTTATTTTACGTCACTATATACGATAACTAGCTACGCGGTCATGTAACCAAATCACTGGTTTCGAGTCAATTTACAAGTAGTGATTTTTGTGAATGCGTTATTACTGGATTGTTGGGTGTGAATATTCGAGCGAGCGAGAGCGAGATTCGACTGTCGGTCGTTCAAGTGCACAGAATTACATTTCTTTCGCATCGCACCTACCAACCGTATAAGTATGGCCGTGTGAAAATTTCCGAGTAAACGAGAACGGGTGACAGGAATAAATCCGAAGTAATCCTAACGTGCATGTGCCGTGGTATACCTGTTCGTAAATAATTTCAACGGCTCGCCATTCCGGGAAGCGAGCGTCATTTTGAATTTAAAGTAAAATAATGTTAATGTTTAAATTTAGTTTGTTTTAGTTCCTCGTTGTACTTGTGCATAATTTTGAGTAGGGTACTTTCTTATAAAAACTAACGTTTATATGTTATTTTGGTGTTTTTCGTAAAGCATCTTTCTTATTATGTAAATAAAATTATCTTTATATATTATAACAGTATAGTTGATGGAAGTTATTATGAAAAAATCACAGTAGCTGAAAAATAATAGCTAGTTACAAAAATCACTAGTTTTGAAACAGGTGAAACCGACCAAGTCACTAGTATCATTACGTTTCTTGAAAATGACGTAATGACCCACATCTAACACTTATTATAAATGATTTGGCGCACAGCGCACTTCAATGTAGCGAGCCGGCCACGGCCACAGAGTATTTTGTACTATACTGGCTACGGCCGCGGCACAGCGCACACTGAGGTAAAAATTGCAGCGAGAAAAAATAGGATTTTTAAATATTTTTTTTTTCGTTTTAGACAAAAACTGTATACGTACTTTGAATTAGAACATAATCGTAAACTTTTGATTGGAATCTTATTTTTAAATAATGCATAGTTAAGTAAAAAAACATCTTATTAAATTCTTGTTGTATGGAAGCTGAAGTCAATTAGACCCTGTTGCTTCATCCTATGATATCTAGAGCCTGGTAACCTTTGAGTTTACGCTATCATTGCGGTCACCAAATAAGGGCCTTCGGGGTCATCAAACACTAAGTTATTGAAAAAAGGGTACGGGGCAGAGACGGTTGAGTGCTCATCGCACGCAGACTTTTACAGTGTTAACTTCAGCAACACGTGAGATTCCATCTGGTTCCGGAAACAACATCTTAACTCTTCCGAGACGCCAGCACAGTGGAGGTATTGAATCTTCTTTTAGAACCACCATGTCACCAACCTTCAGATATTCTGTATTGAGCATCCATTTTTGCCGTATCGGTAATTCGGCTATGTATTCTTTTTGCCATCTCGACAAAAAATGTTGCCGTAATTGTTCCAGCCTTTGATGGCGTTGTAGATAATTCGTTGTAACGTCTTCAAGCGCAGGTGATGGAAAGGAGGTAAGAAGGAAGTGGCCGGGAGAGAGGAAAAGAAAATCATTGGCACTAGATAGCATGGGACATAAGGGACGAGTGTTTAAAATCGCCTCCACTTGTGTGAACAGAGTTTGATATCCTCAAATGTGAGGTGACTATTGGCTATTATTCTTATAATGAGGGGTTTTGCGAACTTGATTCCGGCTTCCCATCTACCACCAAAGCGAGGAGCGAACGCGTGAATGAATTTAAAATTGATGCCTTCTTAAGCAGCAAACTCACAAAACTGATTACTATTTAATTTTGAAAATAATCCCAGCTTATATGCCGCCGCGACAAAGTTTCACCCGTTGTCGGAAAATATTTCCACTGGCTTACCGCGACGTGAAATGAACCTTCGTAATGTCAATACAAAGTCGTTTTTAGACAAAATACTAACTGCTTCGAGGTGCACAAACTTGAACCGTAAACAAAAAATAAACACAGATAGCACTTTATAAGTTTATTGCCACGACCGTTACGGTTCAGAGTTAAAAATGGGCAAGAAAAATTCGTTCCTACTGATAAAAAGGGTTAATCTAGGGTTATACGTTTTGAAGAAAGATTACCCATTTTGATTATCATGAGTCAGTCAATGTCGAATTTTAGTAACTTTGCAACTCTATAACTTCTGAATTAATGAAACTATAAACTTTAAAACAACTTTGAATTGTTGAGTTCCTTATGTACTCTTGGTAAACAGAATTTCAGCCTTCTACAACAGACAGAAATGAAAATACGCCGAAATACTTCCAGTAAAGATAGCAAGGCCGTGCCTTGCCCTTGACTAGGCGGGGGCACTGCTGTACCTCCATATATACTCTATTTTACACAAATAATCAGATTTTATATATAGGCAAAAGATTTTCTTTCTGAGAAGTCTAATAAACTGACTTAGAGCTTCTGAAATGCAAAATGAGCCCAATGAGACTTAAATATCATTTCATATGTAATTTTGTCCATTGAAAAGGATAGGAAAGTAAATATTGATAATGTGATCGACTATTTTAGCCAAATAAAGTCAGGTAAGCAATTTAATATTTTCTGTTTTATTTGGAGATACTCAATAGAAGACCGCTTCGGGTACCAACCCATACTACGCCACCACTGTATAGTAGTTAACAAGCAGAATATAAATGTGGAGGAAGAGACCTTAGAGATTGTATATAATTATATTAGTTTATGTTTAAAATCCTTGATTATTTATATACTTTTCATTTTTTTATAGCAGCATCTGTCAGAATTTGCATAATATCCTTGATTTAATAAACAATGTGACAATATTAATTACCTCATTATATTCAGCATCAGGAATGGCATGTCCATTAAGAATTTTCTTAGCAAAATCAGTAAATGCTGACTCGTTGAAATGCTTGTTGCATAACATTCTACACTCAGAGTATAATTTTTGTTGAAAATCATGAGAATGCCATGCGCCATTGGGAAAACAGAACTTAGCCCATGATTCAGCACTGAAATCAAAATAACAATAAAATAAATTTTTGAAACAAAAAGGCAAGCAGATTAACTTGTTGTTGTAAGTAAGATTTACCTTAACAAATTAGTTGGTCCAGGATAAGGAAACCTGAAAAGTTTAACATTTGGATCTTCCTTTGGTGATCGTCCACATTTTAAACACTTTTTCCTCATATTATCTGCCATAGGGAAATAATCAATAAATGATAAGTTTAAAGAGAATGGAAGTAAAATCAAAATAATATAATAATATACAGAGGCAATTAAATAATATTAAATCATGCTAAAATATAAGACTCAATAAATAACAACTATATTAATACAGTTTACAAACCTGTAGAAGTACTAGGTAGAGGTGCCTCTGCCGGTTGTCATAACAGTACACCTCTGGTTATTGGTCTATGACAGTACATACAACATCAGTAGAAGTCACATTGGTCACATCCGTAATTTATAAAATAATTGGATTTAAAAAAAAATTTTTTTTTAGAAGTTCTCATCCCTATAATGAACTAGGGACGATTCGGTACCATTAGGTTACTCTATGCCTTATGGATAGTACTCTATGGATACTACTACGTACATATTATTATGAACCTTTTCATTTAATACTGGTTAGTGGTATCAACCAAATCACCATTCGATTCAGAATACCAGTAAAGATTGAAAAGAATGGTATCGATTGAATAAATTGCGGTCACTATATATTCCCCGCCCTTGGTCCTTTGCCAGCTGTTGGGAGTTCGGGGCGTTATAAAGAATAGTGATGCGGGGAGGGAGAGATAGCGGAGATAATTGATTGATAATAATTAATTGTTTTGTGGACAATCGATAGTAATTATTATTAGTGCTATAAATCATAAAACCGAATTCCCATCGAGTTTGTCAGTCTCTCTGAAATCTCAACGTAAAAACATCAAAATTTTCGTACGTATTTGATAATTGAATGGAGTAATTTATGAAGAATAAATAATTCAATAAGGTTTTATTATATATTTTTTTTAATATTACGATAATTGTTAAACATTTCGGAACAAATAATGCTGACGATGCTCGTGTTTGCTCTTGCTTTGCTTTAATTCAGCATACAATGTATGCACTTAAGTTTTGATAACGGTCACTACACATTAATTTTTTTATAAAAATATTAAATTCGGAAACGTGGCTTGTATTTTGTTCTCCAGCTCTAATAAGTATTCATTGGGTACTGATAAGATAAAAGTTACTCGAAACTGTAAGTAATACGATAACTTATATACGACGATATAGTTTCCAGTGTGACCACATTTTAATTCGTCAATCTACTTCGGCGACTTTAAAATTCTACCAAAAGTTACCAGAGCCTAGTTGAATGAAAAAAAGTCGAAAAAAGATCATTCGGTCATAAAAAAAGATTTAAGTATTTACAAGTATCGATCTGTTGAAGTGGTATCGAATCGGGTATCGATACTTACTTTGATACCAAAATCTCTCTCCCTACTCTCGCCCTCCTCTTGGTAATACATCAAAGACTCCATTAAGAATGATCATTCATATTCGTAATTCCATTATGAATTTATCACACATAATTGATATGTCAATTAAGTAAATTGTTCATTATAAATAATCTCAATAATGAAAATAGTTCATAATCGCCCACCTCTACTGCCAGACCGATAGTACTGAGAAGACATGGCTAACACTGCGCTACACCGCGCAATTGCGCCAGCACAGTACACTGCGGCTGATGTGTTATCACACTTATTAGACGTGGGTGTTATTTTACGTCACTATATACGATAACTAGCTACGCGGTCATGTAACCAAATCACTGGTTTCGAGTCAATTTACAAGTAGTGATTTTTGTGAATGCGTTATTACTGGATTGTTGGGTGTGAATATTCGAGCGAGCGAGAGCGAGATTCGACTGTCGGTCGTTCAAGTGCACAGAATTACATTTCTTTCGCATCGCACCTACCAACCGTATAAGTATGGCCGTGTGAAAATTTCCGAGTAAACGAGAACGGGTGACAGGAATAAATCCGAAGTAATCCTAACGTGCATGTGCCGTGGTATACCTGTTCGTAAATAATTTCAACGGCTCGCCATTCCGGGAAGCGAGCGTCATTTTGAATTTAAAGTAAAATAATGTTAATGTTTAAATTTAGTTTGTTTTAGTTCGTCGTTGTACTTGTGCATAATTTTGAGTAGGGTACTTTCTTATAAAAACTAACGTTTATATGTTATTTTGGTGTTTTTCGTAAAGCATCTTTCTTATTATGTAAATAAAATTATCTTTATATATTATAACTGTATAGTTGATGGAAGTTATTATGAAAAAATCACAGTAGCTGAAAAATAATAGCTAGTTACAAAAATCACTAGTTTTGAAACAGGTGAAACCGACCAAGTCACTGGTATCATTACGTTTCTTGAAAATGACGTAATAACCCACATCTAACGCTTATTATAAATGATTTGGCGCACAGCACACTTCAATGTAGCGAGCCGGCCACGGCCACAGAGTATTTTGTACTATACTGGCTACGGCCGCGGCACAGCGCACACTGAGGTAAAAATTGCAGCGAGAAAAATTGGATTTTTTTTTTTTTTTTTTTTCGTTTTAGACAAAAACTGTATACGTACTTTGAATTAGAACATAATCGTAAACTTTTGATTGGAATCTTATTTTTAAATAATGCATAGTTAAGTAAAAAAACATCTTATTAAATTCTTGTTGTATGGAAGCTGAAGTCAATTAGACCCTGTTGCTTCATCCTATGATATCTAGAGCCTGGTAACCTTTGAGTTTACGCTATCATTCCGGTCACCAAATAAGGGCCTTCGGGGTCATCAAACACTAAGTTATTGAAAAAAGGGTACGGGGCAGAGACGGTTGAGTGCTCATCGCACGCAGACCTTTACAGTGTTAACTTCAGCAACACGTGAGATTCCATCTGGTTCCGGAAACATCATCTTAACTCTTCCGAGACGCCAGCACAGTGGAGGTATTGAATCTTCTTTTAGAACCACCATGTCACCAACCTTCAGATATTCTGTATTGAGCATCCATTTTTGCCGTATCGGTAATTCGGCTATGTATTCTTTTTGCCATCTCGACAAAAAATGTTGCCGTAATTGTTCCAGCCTTTGATGGCGTTGTAGATAATTCGTTGTAACGTCTTCAAGCGCAGGTGATGGAAAGGAGGTAAGAAGGAAGTGGCCGGGAGAGAGGAAAAGAAAATCATTGGCACTAGATGGCATGGGACATAAGGGACGAGTGTTTAAAATCGCCTCCACTTATGTGAATAGAGTTTGATATCCTCAAATGTGAGGTGACTATTGGCTATTATTCTTATAATGAGGGGTTTTGCGAATTTGATTCCGGCTTCCCATCTACCACCAAAGTGAGGAGTGCACGCGTGAATGAATTTAAAATTGATGCCTTCTTAAGCAGCAAACTCACAAAACTGATTACTATTTAATTTTGAAAATAATCCCAGCTTATATGCCGCCGCGACAAAGTTTCACCCGTTGTCGGAAAATATTTCCACTGGCTTGCCGCGACGTGAAATGAACCTTCGTAATGTCAATACAAAGTCGTTTTTAGACAAAATACTAACTGCTTCGAGGTGCACACACTTGAACCGTAAACAAAAAATAAACACAGATAGCACTTTATAAGTTTATTGCCACGACCGTTACGGTTCAGAGTTAAAAATGGGCAAGAAAAATTCGTTCCTACTGATAAAAAGGGTTAATCTAGGGTTATACGTTTTGAAGAAAGATTACCCATTTTAGGATATATCATTTTTCCTTAAAAACGTCGACATACTGCACATAGATGCACAGTGCGTCGAGCTAGGTGTCTGCCGCTTATCGGCCATACAGTTTCTCTGACTGCAGCTAATAATAATTAAGGTCCGGCGTGCATTAGGCGAATATGCTCGAGATTAAAATAAAGTTTAGTTAAGTAATGACACGAATCAAGTAATGTAGGATATTTTTTCTCGTACGGATAGTTTGACGCATCGATTCTACCGCCAACTCTCATTAAGTTATTATTGTCAAAAAATGGAGATAATGATGATAATTTAGATTTATGGTTAAGTTGTTTATTTTGAGATAACATTTTATATTCAAGTGGGAATGATTGTTGTTGAGCTATGGAACAGAGACTATAAAAAGGGTAGTTTAGTTCTTCTAATGATAAAAAACTAGTGCTTTTAATTGATAGATTTTTTATATTGAAAATAAATCTTTTGACGTAGGCGTATACTCGTTGTAGTTTAGACATATTAGAATAATTTTCAAAATTATTCCTATCGGCATGGATTTTATATCAGGTAAGATGTTTTGTACTATATTTTGTTTAAGCACCGGCCAATCGTTTTCCTAAATGTAAAAGTCGTTTCTTAGCAGAATGATAGGAATTTCCTAAACAATCAGGGTTGTCAAGCAATGGTAATTTAACACAAAATCTACTACTACTTAATCGGGTTGTATTTATCGTAAAATGTTGTTCACATGAATTTTCGGTTGAACTTAATATTGACTTTTGTGGTAGCTCTTCAAGCTCCCAGAACATGGCTATAGACATATCGATATATGCTTCTTTATATATATCGGATTTATTGATAGGCATTGTAGTATGATTACAATGAATATGTTTCAGTATAGACGCTTGAATAGGACCCGTGAGGAACCAATACCTAGTTTGGAATTAATTAATTTTGGATTTTTGGGACCTAATGAATATTGTTCAGGTAGAATAATGTCCCAAAATATGTCCGCTCCAAGTAAAATATCAATAGTGGATGGTATATCAAAACTTGGATCGGCCAAATGTATGTGTTTGGGTAAGCTGAATTGGTTTTTGTTTCGTAACACACCGGAGTCTTTCGTAATACACCTTTTAGCTCATGAAGCACATGACAAGATAATTTAGTATTGTACGGCTTAATAATTGACTTTGGTATTATAGTGCAAAATTCAGTTGCTTGAATAGAGGACTGGTTGCCGATTCCAATAACATTAATTAGATATAATACTTCTGTATTTAATTGTAATTAATTTTTTACATTTTTAATGATAAAAGATGTTTGACTTCCGTAGTCCAATAGAGCACTTCTTTTCTTTCCTGTTTGTAACTGGATTATATAGGTAAACTATGGTCGTAAATAATAGGACTTGATCAGTTTGTTTACAAAACGTAACTATAGAATCTGACTGGCTGGAAGTTGAAACAGTATTGAAATCATGAATTAACGTGTTATGACGATTCTTGAAGTGTTTACATGGCCTTATTTTGCATTGTGACATGTGGTGGCCCTTACGTAAACAACTGATGCACAAATTATAATTAGTAACATCAGATAGTTGATCTTTTATAGTTTTATTTAAAAAAATAGGACATTCTTTATTTTTATGGTTGTCATTACAAATACCACAAGGAAAGTTATGAGTGTTTTGTATTGATCTGTATGGGAACTTTGGTTTGATATAGAAAACGATTTAGTACTAGGTATATTGCGAGGATATTATTATCAGTTTTATTGAGGTACTAAGTCAGGTATATTAGTAAAATAATTCTTTTGCTCTTCTCATTTCAGGAGAGTACGACTATCTAATTTTGAAGATAAAATAAATATTAAGATCGTATCCCACTTGTCAGTAGGCTACCCCACACTGGGTAGAGCGGGGGGGGGGGGGGGGGGGGGGGGGGGGGGGGGGGGGGGGGGGGGGGGGGGGGGGGGGGGGGGGGGGGGGGGGGGGGGGGGGGGGGGGGGGGGGGGGGGGGGGGGGGGGGTTTTTTTTTTTTTTTTTTTTTTTTTTTTTTTTTTTTTTTTTTTTTTTTTTTTTTTTTTTTTTTTTTTTTTTTTTTTTTTTTTTTTTTTTTTTTTTTTTTTTTTTTTTTTTTTTTTTTTTTTTTTTTTTTTTTTTTTTTTTTTTTTTTTTTTTTTTTTTTTTTTTTTTTTTTTTTTTTTTTTTTTTTTTTTTTTTTTTTTTTTTTTTTTTTTTTTTTTTTTTTTTTTTTCGCCCAATCTATTGTTTCTCGTTCTATTGAATTCTTATCATGTCACGGTCTCCAATTTATGTCTACGCTTGACACTTAAGTTTGAAAGAAACCCCCTTATTTCAAATAGATATATAATGTTTAACAAATGTTAAAGCAAGCGGGACTCATTCTCCGTTATTTCGATGCTGCAATCAAGAGCCAAATTGTACACTAGATGCATCAGTGAAAATACCCAGTTCAGCACCGTATATTGGATGTTGAAGAAGCGTGGTATCGCTAAGACTTCTCTTGCATGCTTCGAATTGTTCTAGAAGCTTAGGTGTCCATTGCTATGGCTTAGCACCTTTGATGTGCGTAGTAACTAGGGCTTCAATCAATGGAGCTTGAAACTGTGCAGGTTGAGTATAAAAAGGCGATAGGAATTTATCATTTCTAAAAACTTTCTCATCCCTTTCACGGTTTCAGGCGGAGGGAAATTTAGTTGATTTTGGACACGGTCCTTAGGAGGACTTGTAACTTCATCATTGATCACATAACCAAGAAATTCAACTTCACTATAACCAAGAATACACTTAGTTGGATTGAGAACAACACTGTATTCTTGGAAACGCTTAAACAGGGTGCGTAAAAGTTTGGCGTGACTGTATTCGTCTGGAGAAAGGACTAGTACATCATCAATGTATGGAAAACAAAAATTCAGACCCCAATGTGACCTCGTCGATTAAGCGCTGGTACGTTTGGCCAGCATTGCGAAGACCAAAGGTCATGAAAGGAAACTCAATGGCATTCTTCAAAATATCATCAAAAACTGGAATCTGATGGTATGCTTTTACCAGGTCAAACGTACTAAACCCAGTAGCACTAACGCAACTATTAGCAAAGTCCTGAATGTGACGAACAGGGTACTGGTCAGGTACTGTTCTGGCATTCAAAGATCGATAATCGCCACATAAATGCCAAGTGTTATCTTTTATAGTGGTTATATGTAACGGAGATGACAAAGCACTTTTATATGGTCGGGCGGTTCCGCAACGCACCGTAGCTTCAAACACCTGCTTGGCTGCATGGAGCTTCTGAGGAGCCAACCGACGAGGTCGTCATGAAACCGGGGGTCCGTTAGTAGTTTTAATAAAATGCATCGTATTGTGCATTACAATCCTAGGCACACCAGGAGGTCGATTTATATCTGGAAACTCTGCTAAAATATTAGCAAAACTTGATCTACCCGAAAACACCTCATTGACACTATCTTGTTGGGGTTGTGCAATTGAAGCGCAGACAGACAACTTGGTAAGGCCTTAAATTAGACATTTGTGTCGGCAATTTGGAAATAAGGTAAAAAAACTAAGAAAATCAGAACCCATTTGTTATAAATAAAAAATAATTAATTACATAGTTTTAATAAAATTATGACATCCTAAAAGAAGACAATTAATATCTGTCAACATAATAACAAAACATTAAATTCTTTTTATAACAATAGTAAGCTAAACTAAACTAAACAGGTTTTAATCTACAATAATAAATATTTACACTATATTCGTCCACCCCTAAAAGCTTTAATCTATTTCCTGTATTAAGCGTCTAGGTGGGTGAATATTGCGTCGGCTTCTACGCAAGGTTGAGCATGCAAGTGGAGTTTGTGTTTTTGGTGGTGCCTCCTTTTGTGTTTGCTCATCAGTTTTTTCTTGACATGAAGATAGTTCGTCGAGCGTTGGAACGAGAGTTGTTGATACTGAAGGTCGGTCGATAATCGGTGGTAGTTGTTCAACAGATTCGCAGCGACGGCGCATCTGATCGGCATGGTACCTTCTCTCACCATAAGGAGTGGTAACAACCTATGAATATTTATGTGTACGACGGTTGACTATGGCTGGCTCCCACCGAGTATTGTCTCTCGTACGAATAAATACATCATCCCCTTGTTCAAAATTAGGTACACGTTTTTCGTTGTTGATGTTTGCTTGTATTTCGGCATATGCACGTGCTCTCTTTGCATCTGGTTTTACATTATCCAAAACACAAGCTAGACGGCGGCCGAACATCACTTCTGATGGAGTTTTACCAGTAGTGCTATGTGAATAGAAATTTCTCAAGTCGTTGTTTAAGACTGAACTTGTCATTGGTACTTGAGGACATTCTGGTCTTAAATGTACGCACGAGACGTTCAGCTAATCCGTTGGTTCGGATGATAAGAGAGGACTTGATGTGTTTAATACCTCTGGCTTTACAAAACAAATCAAACTCTTGCGAAGTGAATTGTGGACCATTATCCGAAACTATAAAATGTGGTAAACCGAAAGTACTAAAAATTGTGTCCAATTCTTCACAAAGCATAAGTGAAGTAGTTTTAGCCATGGTTTTACTTCTATCCATTTTGATAGTGCATCAGCAAGAACAAGCCAATGTTTCCCTCAAAAGGACTGCAAAGTCAACGTGAATCCTTTCCATACTTTATCAGGAATAGACCAAGAGTAAATTGGTAGCTCAGAAATATTTGGTCTATTTTCTTGACACTTACTACAGCGTTTAATATATAAATCAATATCTTCTTCAATAGATGGCCACCAAACATAGAAGCGTGCAAGTGCCCTCATAGCCGAAGGGCCTGGATGTCCTGAATGTAAAAACTTTAAAATTGTGTTTTCTCAAGGTTATGTGGTCTTATAAGTCTACCTTGCCATAAAATGATTTTATTTTCTAATGAAGTTCGTTCCGCTTGCGAGCATATGGCTTGATCTCGTTTGAGTAATGTTGTTCACGCCATCCAAATCGAATATATCGCGCTATATCCTTAAGTACAGGATCTTGTTTTGTATGCTCCCTTATACAATCTTCTGATATAGGAAGAGCACCAACTCTGTCTGTTTGTAAACGAGTTTCTATTTTGTACACCGCAATCTCAGCATTTGACGGTTGCCCCTCAGGGTTAGGCATCCTAGAAAGGTAGTCAGCCATTACAATATTTTCTCCTTTTGTATAGACTATATCATAATCATAACTACCTATCAACAAGGCCCATCTTACGAGACGATTATTAACTAACTTTGGCAAGTTACGGCGTGTGCCCAAGAGATGGATCAATGGTTTATTGATCGGTAATAGAGTAAATTTCGAACCACGTAGGTACTGATCAAATTTTTTTAGTTCCAAAGATATAGCCAAAGCCTCACGATCGATTACTGAGTATTTGCTTTCTGCAGATTTTAATTGCCGTGATGCAAAAGCTATAGGTTGCATAAGGTTTCCGTCTTTATGAAACAGTACAGCGCCAACACCTTTTTCCGAAGCGTCACAAGCCAGAAACAGAGGACGCTTTTCATTTAACGCTATAAGAGGTTTGGAACCAGCAATAAGTGACTTAATTTGTTCAAAAATTGTAATTCTCATGTTTTGTCCACTTCCATTTCTGTCGACTACCTGTTAACGTATGGAGATCTGCACATTTGCTGTGTAAATGAGGTATAAACCGTTCATAAAAATTGACGAGACCAAGAAAAGACCTTAATTCTTTCGAGTTTAAAGGCGGAGAAGCTTTGGTAATGGCTTTCGATCTTAGAATTTGTTGGTCTCACTCCATTCTTGTCAATAATATGGCCTAAATATTCAATTTCAGCTTGTAAGAAGAAACACTTCTTCAAATTTACTTTTAAACCTGCCTGTTCTAATTTCTGGAACACAGTGTTTAGAGTTTGAAGATGTTCAGCATCATTTACTCCCGTCACCGCAATGTCATTAAAGAAAACAGCCACGTTTGGTATACCTTCGAGAAGTTTTTCAAGATAATGTTGAAATATAGAAGTTGCTGTAGAGATTCCAAAATGGCATTCTATTATATTGAAAATATCCTTTGTGTGTAGTAAATGATCAGGTATATTTTTTGAGTCAGGAGCTACAACAAATTGTAAGTAAGCATCTTTCAAATCTATTTTCGAAAACTTTTTTCCATTTGCTAAATTCTGTCGTAATTGATCAAAGGGAACTGGGTGTGCGTGCTTGATAAGAACTGAATTGATTGTACTACGAAAATCCCCGCAGATGCGAATTTGCCCGTTTCTGCTTTATACCGTTTGACTGTTGGTGTGCCCATTCTACAGGCGTTATATTAGGATCTATTTTACTTATTATGCCCTCTGCCACCAACCGTTCTAGTTCCATTTCAATGTTCTTTCTCATTGCAAATTTGATTGATCGTGGAGGTAGATGCTTTGCTACAGCGTCGTATTTAATATGAATGTTTACTTCATAATTTTTAACCCTTCTTACAAGTTTATTATCGAAGAGTAGCTTGTGACGATTGAGTACTTGTTTAAGTGTAATAACAGGTTTGATTGAATATACAGGTTTGGGAAATTGTAACTCAAACATTTCACTCCACTGCAGACCGAAGAGTAATGGATCTGCATCTTCCATTACAACGACTGGTAATATTTTACTTTTCCCTTCAATCTGTACAGTTACGTCGGTTATACCTTTTGGTTTAAGTTTAACATTGCCGTAGGCTCGTAGTCGCGGCGCTTTAGTTAGCGTTGGTGCTCCTATTTGCTTATAGTAATATTTTACTTAACAACATAGCTGTACTAACATCTGCGATGACAAAATTATAATCAAAAACCCTTCTTTAACCTACATCTAAACTAAGTGGAATGCATCCATAAGTTTTAATTTAACTACCATTGACAGCGCCAAGATTGGTAGTCATCTGGTTGAACTTGATTTCTTAAATATTTTTTAGGAAAACAACAGAAGTTCGAGACTGTGTCGATAAAATACTGCCGCTTGGAAACCCTATCAGTAACAAATAAACGGTGGCCGGGTATATAAACAATCAGTTGGCGCCACATACTGACGGTTGATCCGGTTTTCCGGAGGAATCCAATTGCATGGTTTTGTACACTTGTTGCTTTAGTATTAATCTTTTGGTGATACCAACAAATCTTATTCTGGACAGAGTTAGTCCTACGTGTTGGTGACAGCGGCGTCGCCTCATAAAAATAGAGTAAACATATGGATTTATATACATTTATAGAAATACGGAGTATTAGAATTATAGAATAGAGTCGCAATGTAAATAATAGATAAATAAAGTACATAGAGATATTGATAACTTTTACATAAACTTACTATTGAATAGAACATAAGTAGCTACTTATAGCTTATTGTATTGAAATAAATAGTGTACATATTCACCTTATTATTCCCCTAGATTTAAGACTAGAACAATAACTTATGTAAATACGCGCTCGGCCCGCGTCCAAAACTATGTAACGAAAATATTGATCTGTGTTCGGGACCGGGTATTTTGCTTATACGGTCGCGTTATATAGACTAAGCATAGAATAAGTAATATTTATCGATAGAGAATATTTCACTGCTGACATTCTTGATAATATTGTATTGATAATTGCTCTTCATCAAAATTTTTATAAATTGTAGTGTCCGGAGCCTGGCAATGGATGCCGTCGCCCAATCTATTGTTTCTCGTTCTATTGAATTCTTATCATGTCACGGTCTCCAATTTATGTCTACGCTTGACACTTAAGTTTGAAAGAAACCCCTTATTTCAAATAGATATATAATGTTTAACAAATGTTAAAGCAAGCGGGACTCATTCTCCGTTATTTCGATGCTGCAATCAAGAGCCAAATTGTACACTAGATGCATCAGTGAAAATACCCAGTTCAGCACCGTATATTGGATGTTGAAGAAGCGTGGTATCGCTAAGACTTCTCTTGCATGCTTCGAATTGTTCTAGAAGCTTAGGTGTCCATTGCTATGGCTTAGCACCTTTGATGTGCGTAGTAACTAGGGCTTCAATCAATGGAGCTTGAAACTGTGCAGGTTGAGTATAAAAAGGCGATAGGAATTTATCATTTCTAAAAACTTTCTCATCCCTTTCACGGTTTCAGGCGGAGGGAAATTTAGTTGATTTTGGACACGGTCCTTAGGAGGACTTGTAACTTCATCATTGATCACATAACCAAGAAATTCAACTTCACTATAACCAAGAATACACTTAGTTGGATTGAGAACAACACTGTATTCTTGGAAACGCTTAAACAGGGTGCGTAAAAGTTTGGCGTGACTGTATTCGTCTGGAGAAAGGACTAGTACATCATCAATGTATGGAAAACAAAAATTCAGACCCCAATGTGACCTCGTCGATTAAGCGCTGGTACGTTTGGCCAGCATTGCGAAGACCAAAGGTCATGAAAGGAAACTCAATGGCATTCTTCAAAATATCATCAAAAACTGGAATCTGATGGTATGCTTTTACCAGGTCAAACGTACTAAACCCAGTAGCACTAACGCAACTATTAGCAAAGTCCTGAATGTGACGAACAGGGTACTGGTCAGGTACTGTTCTGGCATTCAAAGATCGATAATCGCCACATAAATGCCAAGTGTTATCTTTTATAGTGGTTATATGTAACGGAGATGACAAAGCACTTTTATATGGTCGGGCGGTTCAGCAACGCACCGTAGCTTCAAACACCTGCTTGGCTGCATGGAGCTTCTGAGGAGCCAACCGACGAGGTCGTCATGAAACCGGGGGTCCGTTAGTAGTTTTAATAAAATGCATCGTATTGTGCATTACAATCCTAGGCACACCAGGAGGTCGATTTATATCTGGAAACTCTGCTAAAATATTAGCAAAACTTGATCTACCCGAAAACACCTCATTGACACTATCTTGTTGGGGTTGTGCAATTGAAGCGCAGACAGACAACTTGGTAAGGCCTTAAATTAGACATTTGTGTCGGCAATTTGGAAATAAGGTAAAAAAACTAAGAAAATCAGAGCCTATTATAGCTGTACTAACATCTGCGATGACAAAATTATAATCAAAAACCCTTCTTTAACCTACATCTAAACTAAGTGGAATGCATCCATAAGTTTTAATTTAACTACCATTGACAGCGCCAAGATTGGTAGTCATCTGGTTGAACTTGATTTCTTAAATATTTTTTAGGAAAACAACAGAAGTTCGAGACTGTGTCGATAAAATACTGCCGCTTGGAAACCCTATCAGTAACAAATAAACGGTGGCCGGGTAATAAACAATCAGTTGGCGCCACTACTGACGGTTGATCCGGTTTTCCGGAGGAATCCAATTGCATGGTTTTGTACACTTGTTGCTTTAGTATTAATCTTTTGGTGATACCAACAAATCTTATTCTGGACAGAGTTAGTCCTACGTGTTGGTGACAGCGGCGTCGCCTCATAAAAATAGAGTAAACATATGGATTTATACACATTTATAGAAATACGGAGTATTAGAATTATAGAATAGAGTCGCAATGTAAATAATAGATAAATAAAGTACATAGAGATATTGATAACTTATACATAAACTTACTATTGAATAGAACATAAGTAGCTACTTATAGCTTATAGTATTGAAATAAATAGTGTACATATTCACCTTATTATTCCCCCATAGATTTAAGACTAGAACAATAACTTATGTAAATACGCGCTCGGCCCGCGTCCCAAAACTATGTAACGAAAATATTGATCTGTGTTCGGGACCGGGTATTTTGCTTATACGGTCGCGTTATATAGACTAAGCATAGAATAAGTAATATTTATCGATAGAGAATATTACAAAGCCAGCCGACCGTAGAGAATATAACATCAACAAGAGCCGTATTTTGCCCGAGCACAAGCAGCTTTCTTTACGGTAAGGCCGCAGTCTTCCTTATCGATTCTGCGACGTTGCCGAGCACCGACCGACTGACCGCCAACCGTCTACTGCCGATCCACCGAACATCACCGAAGCAAAGAATAGACATCAGCGCATTGACGGAATTTTATTGAAGACACCATCGGTTGTATAGTCAAGATCGGTCGGCTCGGTTTACGTTGACTAATGAAATGGTTTTGTTTTATTTTGAGTGAGCTTGTGCGATATCGCTCACTTTAGGACCCTGCATCGAGTACTTCGGATCGACATGAGTAATCGCCACGAGACGGGCATCCGGCCTCTTATAGGATTTTTAAGAAATCCTATAAGATCAACAAACCCGTCCAACCCGGGTTGACGTCACTCACCTTATCGACGCGTGTGACGTGCTGCGTACCCAACACTACGTAACCGCTGCTATTCTACAGATTGACTACGAAAGCGAGTTGAGAGGCTAGCAACTTGTTGAGTAAGCTTTTTATCTGCTATATCCGTCGTCTTGTCACTTGGTAGATCAGCATGCGATGCCATAATAGCCTGGATTTGTTGTGGGAGACGGCGCAACCATAACTGACGAAGTACGTTTTAATCTAAAGGTGATGATCCTGTCAAAGAACGAAGTTGTCTCCAAAACTGAGAAGGTTTTCGGTCACCAATTTGTTCAACATCTAATAATTTCCGAATAAATGTCTCCTCAGATACAGATAACGACATCCTCAGTTTCTTGAGCATATTTTTCATTAAGATGAGCGACTATATAGTTAAATTTAGTGCAATCAGTAGTTATGCCTGCTATATCGAATTGAGCCTCCGCTACAGCAAACCAATACTCAGGTGTGTGAAGCCAAAACGGAGGTATTTTCACTGAAATTGTAAAAATTTTAGATTCATTTTCCGTGGAAGGACGCGCTTCTAAAATAGCATTGAAACATTAACAGGAAAATGTGACACCTCAATCGCTTTACAGCAAAAATGTAAGAGAAAAAAAAAAGAATATTGGACACGTAAATTAGTATTAGGTCTTATTCTATTTGTAACAATGTTAAATACAAAATACAATTTTTTATTTTATTCACTATTTCAAAAAAATATGCAAGTTAAAACGACCTATTATAATATTAATTTAAAAATAATAATAAAAAAATTGGTCGTGTACAAATGGAAATGCACTTCCCTAAAGTTATAGTTATTGTTGATTTCGAAAACCATGATACCGTCATGACAAGATACATGTTAATAAAACTGACGTTTAATATTATTTATTTAAAAAATGTATTAATTTGTACTACACAGAATTATTTAGGAGATAAAAATAAGGTTGTTGGTTATTGATGAGGCACGTGCACGTTATTTTTTTTTTTTTTTTTTTTTTTTTTTTTTTTTTTTTTTTTTTTTTTTGAACTGAACTGAAGAACTGACTACACTGTTAGCCTTAGGGGCCCTATCGTCAAACAGAGCCGCTGCGGCTTTTACAGCTTCACCGGACTTGGGGGCGAGCGCTTAGGGCACTCAGCCGCGAAAGTTTGTGACGACCCGCACGAGGGTGCCAGAGTGCCGAACCTCGGCTCGGGCGGTCGTCGTGAATGCAAAAAGTCGCGATCTAACTAATTCCCTAATCTTAGGAGAATTCGAGCTAACTAATATATACTCATATGCACGTTCCCCTCCTCCTGGGAGGAAGGAGTGGACCATGCGTATGTGTATTTGTTAATCGGAATGGTTTTTCTACACTAACTAGCGCATTAGTCTAACTAGCGCAAAAAAAGAAAAAAAAAAAAAAGGTCCCTTACAGAACCTATGTACCTGTGTGGTGTGCACGTGTGTGTGTTCATACGTGTGTAATGTTGTGTGTGGGTAACTAAGTGTTGCACGTATAGTGTCACTTTGTATCGCGCGGGCGGCTGCCTGACCCAAGGGCTTCACACCGAGGAACGGACCTAGGCACGTGCACGTTAGGATTACTTCGGATTTATTTGTCTCGTTCTCACTTACTCGGAAATTTTCAATCTGCCATCTCGCTCGCTCGGTCAGCCGGTAGTCGTGGTGCGAAAGAAATGTGACGCTGTGCGCTTGACCGACCGTCGGGCGTCAGTCGACTCTCGCTCTTGCTCGCTCGACTACTCACACCCAACAATCACAGTAACATTAATAAGTAACGCATTTACAAGACAAGTATCACTACATGTAATTTGACTCGAAACTAGTGTTTCGGTTGCATGGCCGCCTAACTAGTTGTATCTAGAGTCGAGATATAACGCCCACGTCTAGCGCAGACTCAGTTGCCGTTAGGCGTGGTCCGCGTGGTGCGTTGAAAGTATGTTTCCGGGTTATGAAGGAATATTTGTAGTGTTAGTAAAAGTACACAACATCAATGTGCTGTGGATTAACTGTTAGTCATTAGCACTATCAAAAATGTATTGTTATTCAGGGTATTTTGTGATTACGGGGAAGATTTTGTGACGGATTTCCGTACTTAAATACTATCGATTTGTAACATTTATTATCTAGGCTCTGGTAGTTTTTTAAAGTTGCCGATCAGAGATTACCGATGTTGAATAACGAATTAAAATGTGGTCACACTGTCGCATCGCACGGTCGCGAAGACCGTAGAGGTGGGTGATTATAATTGTTTTGTGTAGGAATTGTGTTTTTGATTAAGAATTATAATTCTTAATTGAATTATGAATATTAATTATCATTCATAATGGAGTCTTTGAAATATTACCCAGAGGTGGGCAAGAGCGGAAAGCTAAATAAAACAAAAGGTTGCGCAGTCTGTAGTACTTTACAAGATCACTTAATATTAGAACAAATATAATAAGTAACAAAAAAGGTCGTTCGGTCGTAAATTTGGTACGACTTTCCATTGACGTCCGTCGAATTGATAGCCGGGAGAGGGCGGGGAGGGTGGGGGGAGGGCTACTACCCCCCCTTAAAAAGAAAAGTTGCGGAACACCCCCCTTTTTGAGTTTTTTAAATTTTTAATTCTCAGCAAATTTTCCTCATTTTA
Organism: Saturnia japonica; assembly: GCA_033032175.1. NCBI lineage: Eukaryota > Metazoa > Arthropoda > Insecta > Lepidoptera > Saturniidae > Saturnia > Saturnia japonica. Next base: position 9,782,423 of record CM065329.1, read on the forward strand.
TGAGTTAAAACTAATAATAAGTGTAAAAAACAAGGGGTGACCCCTTGGAGGGGAAGGGGTCCCCTTCGGAAGGAGTAGAACCCCCTTCATCAGCGAAAAATAGGGGGACAGGTTCAGAGGGATTTTTATATCTATTTTGATACTGCAACATCTCCAGCGCTGCGGGAAGAGTAGCCTCTACGCCCTTGCGTAACTAATTGTAGGCATCCATTCTCGCCTCCGCAGCTTCAGCTTATTTGGCGACCAGCCTCAGCAGCTTTGGCTCATCCGATGCCTACAATTAGTTACAGCAGGCGGAGACTGCTCTCCCTACGCGCCTCCGGCTTTATAAAAACACTCTAGGGGTAAGAGAGACTCGTACCAGGTAGAGTTGGAGGTGATCAATTCAGTTCTTTGCCATAAGTTGAACCTAACCTATTATTTTATTTGTTATCTTCCCTAAGTACTGTTAAAATAAAACAAATTAAATACTAATTAATAATATTTTAATCAATTTTATAAACATATTGTATTAATTCTTGAAAAACATCTTTATGCACTATTTTATTTTTCTTCGCCAAGAATATTCTATGAGCCAGTCTGTGAAGTTTCCTTTATAACCATCCCTATGGAACATCACAGTGGCTTTCGATTCGTTGTGTGTGTGTCCCTTCTGGTGCCACAAATTTATTTATAGGGTTGCTGTGATTTACCTTCTTATGCATGTATCCATATCGAGGTAGGCAATCATAGGCTCTCCAAAAATCATTATGGATTTCAGTGCCTACCTCCACTTGCTTTTCTATTAGTGTCACCGACATTTCCGCAGATCTATCATTATCGGGACACACTTCTAATCTTAAATCATCTTTCCCGTTTTCTATCATGCCCAGCATCCAGTGGCCTTCAATGTGTCTCCCTCTATTGTACTTTCTTTTTCCAAATTTTGATTCATCGTTTGTACAATTTTGCCTGGACCACAAATCTTGCCGTTAACTTCTTGGTGCTCCAATACATAAACAATTACCGTCTCCCGGCAGTAAGAAAGCCAGTCAGCTATCGTCCTTGTTGATAAAACTGCTTCTCGTCTTCACGGGATGTCTCTAATTTTACTTGAAGATAACTGTACTTTTGGCTAAACATTACATTAGTCGGAAGACTAACGATGACACTGACAATGACAGTACAAAATTTCGTCAGTTTTACGTTTCGTTCTGCAAGCCCGCAAAAGACTAACTCTACACATTTTAATTTCATGAATCATAATGAAAACAGTTCTATAATTTAATATATATAAACTGGTAAATATATATGTGCTTGATAAATTATTGAAATGAGTACAAAATATAATTATTTTCGTAAATTTATATAAAATAAAATGTTACTGAACGTATGACAACTTAACCGTAGGTAAAACGAAACGTTCAATGGCGTGAATTCTATATAATCTGTGGTAGGGATTGACAAATAATACAAAAATAATTTTTTTAAATAATTTTTTTTCTCAAAATCTACGAGTTTCCGCATATTGAAACTTTGCGTATGTGCTTATAATAAAGTAACCTTCTTGTAAAAAAAAAATCATCCCCAAACTCGACGGACGTCAATGGAAAGCTGAGCCGAAATTTTTTTTTTTATTTTATCAAATTAGTAACTTAGCATTATGATCACTCATCTTCGAACTATGTACTATTATTAGTAATTATAAATGGGGCTTGGATTTAGAATCTTTTGGCACGAATTTTGGCTTGAAAGTGGTTGAAGTAGATAGAGAATTATTCCCCGATTATAACGTAACTAGTCCCATTACAAGGTAATTAGCCGTTTTCGAGAAAATTAATAAAAACTATCTTAACCTCAAACCTTACAAAACACGAAAATGACGTTTATTTAGAGATACCAGATGAACAAATACTAAAATAGTTCGAAAATTGTGACAAAGTTGTACCTTTTTTAGTTTAATAAATTACCAATAGCACACATTAAAGAGGTTCATAATATTTTGATAGTAATAAATGTTTATAAATACATAAAATAAAATTCATAATTAAGCAATTTACTAGTAAAATGTCATTTTGTTATTTCGGTAATTTTTAGTAATTGTTACTACATTTTCTTAAATTTCATGAGGTGGCAACTCAATTTAAGGCCACTTGACTTTTATACAAAGTTTGTTTTGTTTCCACCGATTTTCTTTCACAACACCAGCTACCCCAATCAACTTCTCGTTGCGGTGGTAAATACCCCTTGGTCTCCAGTAAGCGAGTTTGGTCGCGATGGGTGAAAGAGGGTAGCGAAAATGTTAAAGCATATATTTCCGTCCTTTTTTAACGCATGAGGACTTCTGAAAAGATCTCAAAATTTCTGGAACAGTCTAGAAAGTTCCAAAATGTGTAAAATGGTTATAATTGATCTGGAATGTTCTAGAAAGTTCTTAATTTTTTTTGGATTGATCTGGAAAGTTCCATAATGTGTACGAATGTTATTATTGATCTAAAAGAACCAAATCGAAGTGATGTACATCTAAATATTCTAGAGTGTTCTGGTACTGGAAACTTCGGTGTCTGATTGTATATAAACCGAAATTTAGTGACTTTTCGTCAGTTCAATCATGTTTGCAGTCGAGTAAAGATCAATTGGAATCAAGAGTAAACAAACAGTAAGTAAACAGTTACAAAAAAATGGGTGCGTGTACTTATGTACGCGCGTGAGAAGTTATACTTCTTTGGCATCATTAAAAAATAGTTTTTAATTGCATGCAAATAATTAATTACAATAAAATAATAGAAGGATTGGAAAAGGATAATCAACAAAGTTCATTTTAAATTTGAAAAATTAAATAAATAAATATTTATTTTCTTACAATAAGTCTAACATAAATTGTCTTATTATTCGAATTGTATTTTTAATTAAATGATGTCCACTTCCATAGTATCTTCCGGTAATGTCTGAATCGGAACTTTTAATATATATATATATATAAATTTAGAGAATAAAAAATATATAAGACATAATTTGTACTAAAATTGAATTTAAGGTTGGTCATTTTTTAAATATTTTTATTGATTTCTTAATTTAATATTCACTTTTCATTTTTATCAAAAAAATTCATTTAATTTATTTAGTTATTTTTATAAATATTTATTATTTATTCAATTTAATAGCAAATATTATAATTTGATGTCTCTAAACCAAGTAACTGGAAACAGTATGAAGTGTAAATATTGCAATGTAGATTACAAATACAAAGACGTATTGTATAAGCATATGGAACAGTGTCGTACTGATAAAGAGGTAGAGGAAATGAAATATAAATGTGACTCATGTGAAGGTACTTATAGAAGTAAATGTTCATTAAATCAGCATGTAAAGAGGACTCATTACGATTACTGGAGAACGTTTGATTGTTGGTGCGGGAAATAGTTCCGTACACCGTTAAACTTAAGTGGGCATTTAAATCGTCAGCATGATGGTAAAATTAATGATACAAATAATGACAAACTTGCTTGTAAGGAGGTCGAGGAAATTAAATATAAATGTTACTTATGTGAAGGTACTTTTAGAAATAAATATAGTTTAACACAGCACATTAAGAGTATGCATTATGATTACGGGAGAACGTTTGATTGCTGGTGCGGGAAACAGTTTCGTACACCAAGAAACTTAGGTTTGCATTTGAAGCGGAAGTATGGTGGCAAAATGAAAGATACAAATAACGACAGAGTTCAGTGTGACACTTGCCAAAGAAAATTAAAAAGCAAAGCTCATTTATTAAAGCATATAAAAAATGTTCATTAGGATTATAATAAAGTATTTGAATGTTGGTGCGGGAAACAGTTCCGTACACCGATATACTTGCGTAAGCATATGAGGCAGACACATGATGGCAAAATGAAATATAGAACTAACGACAAAGTTTAATGCAAGGCTCGATGTAGTGTTAAGCTTTGGCCCTAGGGTTGTAAATAAAGAAACTAAGGGCAAAAGTATCAAGAAATTTATTAATAAAAGTTAAGTTAAACTAAAGTAACAAAATAAAAAATAACAAATGGACTATTCCCTTAGAATTACTAAATTATGACTAATTAGGATAAATAAAGACGTTAAAATCAACGTATTCCGAGGTAATATTCAAGTTGGAATGTCGCGACAATCTGACAATCCGTAGGCAGTTTCCGTGGCAATAAAGAATAAATGAAATAAGATTAAATAGCTGCAAATCCATGAAGCGGCAACGTCGGCTCCCGGTTACGCGGCGCCAGCTGACGGCGGGGCTGCGGAGCAGTCAGTCAGCTCGGCAGCAGCTGCGTCAAAGTAAAAAAACCCCGTTCCACCTAGAACGCATCGTGAAATAATCTATCGGAAATCATTTCCCGGGATGGCTTGTTTTCACCTAGATTTACACATGATTTTATTTATCATAGGTAGTTTTTAATTCAAGCGAAACGAAAATTAATTTGGGCGATCTGAGCCCTAGGCTGACCGAAAGTCGCCCGTGTTTCAAAATTTACAAATTAAATAGGTCTAATCAAAGTTAAAATGAATGAGAATCTAAGAAAAAGATTATAATATTATTTAGAAAGTCGGTATCCAGCTAAAAGTGTTTTAGACACTTATGGTTTACTCAGCATAAGCCATTTAAATGCCAGACTTGATTCACCATGACCAGTTTTTTTTTATTTGTGCGGAATCCTAATTCTTTTTCTAAAATAAAAGTGGCCTAAGTTACTCCCTATATCATCAGCTATCTTTCAGTCAAAATCGGTCCAACCGTTTCGGAGATTACCCGTAACAAACACACAGACATACAAAAATGTTAATGGGCTTTTTGTTATAGGTATCGTATGTACTTTTATATGCATTTAGTAAAAAACTGTTATTTTGACATTACAAACAGACATTTCAATTTTATTAATTGTATAGATGTAGTTCTTCGGTACGCAGCATTGTACTGTTTCTTAAAAATCCTATAAGACGCCGGATGCCCGCCTCGTGGCGATTATTCTTGCCAATCCGAAGTGCTCGATACGGGGTCCTGAGGTGTGCGATATCGCACAAGCTCACTCGAAAATAAAAACAAAAACTTTTTCACTAACAAACGTAAACCGAGCCGACCGATCTTGTCTTTATAACCGCAAGCCTTCAATAAGTTCTGTCGTGGCACTAGTGTCGATAAGTCGCAGGTCTTCGGTAATGTTCGGTGGTAGGCGGTCGGAGGTCGGGACGCGGGCCGAGCGCGTACTTACATAACTTATTATTCTTATCTTAAATCTATGGGGGAATAACTAGATGATTATGTACACTATTTATTTCGATATTCTTATAGCTACTTATCATCTATTCTATGGTAAATGTATGTTGTCAATATCTTATATATATATCTTTATGTACTTTATTCTATAATTCTATATATAACACTATATTCTATAATATAATACAGTAAATCTATATAAATCTGTTTTGACAATTATATTCTATATGGGGCGACGCCGCTGTCGCCAACAGTAGTTATAATATGTGAATGCTATTTCTATATATTTGTATTTGATTGTAAAATTTGTATGTTTGTGATAGAAGTGTGTGCCACCACTAAATTTATTTCAATTTATATTTAATTATATAAGTATAGAACATAATTGTTTCTTTAATTTGTACAGCTTCGTCAATTAGTAAAAATAGTGACCAAGTACTCATGTGTTTCATAGATGACGCTGTAATGTAATAAACGGCTAACTCCGTTGAAAAAGTAGTTTAAGTTTGAAACTGACAACTTTATTACACTTTAAATGTCGTTTCTTTGTTCCAGGTAGTATAGTATAAGTTATATACGTATATTACTAAGCAGATTATCACACCCGGTGTGTGGTGGTGGTTGCGTAAATTTTTAGTTACGCAACAACCATGTTTGACGGAATTGTTTTTCTTAAAAAATTAAAAAAGCGAAGCGATTTCTATAAATTATTTCGTATTTAATTTTGAACAAAAATGTCCTTGACATCAATTGATTTCAATAAATATCTCTCTCTCTCTCTCTCTCTCTCTCTCTCTCTCTCTCTTTCTCACGTCTTTCTGTGACGCAGACGAATTTGTGCGGTCAGCTAGTTAAAAATAAAATCCACATGTAATTTCAAAACCCAACCAAAATCTTCAATCGTCTTTAAATATCACCTATAAGTCGCTCTTAGAGAACATAGAATGGTGGCTGTCTTATCAGAATACAGCTAAATGTCAGGACGTCGTGTATTCCGTGTGAGAGCTCCCTTGGTGGGTACGGCCTTTGCGCAAAGGTTTGGCCCGTTCATTGGCCCCTATATTTACAATAACGTACAGAAGCTGTGTTCAATTAGGGACTGTTTGCTTTACAAAGCAAGAAGCAAACTTATCGGCTGGCTAAGTACCCTGACATATAACACAACTGAGGATGTACTTACAATACAAAAATAATTTTACATTTTACTATTTCTCTGATTACTAAAACTATAACTTATTTTCCATGATGGTTTTGGCTGTTGCATTTATATTGTGTTTTATTTAATTTATGACAATATATATGTTGTATGTATTATTTTGTACCTGTATGTATGATATGTGATTTATGATTGCATGTATTTTGTTTGTGTATTATGTAATTATGTTTATGTAGTATAATAAATATGTAATAGTCTGAGTTGTTATTATGAGTAAATATAGTATGGTAACTCGTATGAAAGGTTCCCAAGACACAGGCATGCCTAGTTTGGGGCCATTGTTAAAATATAAGTTGTAATAAATGATAGAAATAAACTAAATAAAAAAATTCGTTATTTATAATTAAATAACGAGTTGCTTTTTATTTACGCAGTTTGTAATAAATTCTAGCTATGCTTCAAGGTACTGGTAGTTCCAGAGATTAGCGTCTTTAAACAAACAAATAAACATAAAAACTCTTCTGCTCTGTTATATTAGTTTATACATATATATATAGTATAGAATATAGATAAAAGTTTAAAGAATATTCCTAGTTAGAATACCAAATACCGAGGAACAAAGGTCGTAAAATAATAGGAAAAAAAAAACATTGTTTACTTTTTATTCAACCATGTTAAAAAATCAAATTTGGTACAAGAGTGGACATTCTCCATTATAAACAACAATTTTTGTCTAATTAATAAAAATCAATAATTTTTAATCGACTATATTACGAATATAATTGATTTTTTTCAAACTGATTTTTATTTTAAATTTCTTTCCTTCTGTTTTTTTTAGAAGCGCTAGATTCTGCTAAGCAAATGTGATTTTAATAAGCGCTAGATTATAACGCTGTTTTTAAATTAGGAGTTAAATAGATACGTTCCACATTACCACCCTATAACAAATATATTGTTTGATTGACAAAAAATTAGTAGTTATAGGTAGGTATAGTTTAGTTTTCATATTTTCAAGTACCTATCGTTTACGTTCTGAACAAAAATGAGTTTATCTATGTATAGCGCAAGGCATAGTATTGGAATTAAATCATCAAATATTTTAAATAAGTTTTCATTTCTTAACTAATATAAACAAAACTAAGACAAAAAAACAATTTCAAGCAATTTGCCTCAATACAATATCATCAGGAAGGACATCACTGAAACATGTGGATTGTTTAGAAGTCAAGCCATTTCTTACTTGAGTCAAATCAGCTTTCTCCACGACGCTATGCAAGTGGAGCCAGCGAGAAACGCCGCTCACCAAAGTGAAATATTTGATTTTCAAAAATAAAGAGAAACTAATATCATGTAACCACGTTCGAATAGGTCATTCCTGTTACACATCGATCGACGGGAGAGAAGCCCCAAGACCATAGCAGGGCGATACTGTGAACGTCGCCGACTCATCGCTGCAACGCAACACTTGGTCACGAGGAGAAGTAGTCGCAAGCTACCCCGGCCCAGATGGCAGGACATGAGTGGCAGACGTCCGGAACCCGAGAGGAGGCGTGCTGAGGCGTCCTACATCGAGGATGATTGTCATCGTGCCTGCAACGTTCGCGACCTCAACTTGGAGTGCAAGGTGGAGCGTACACTGGGGGGAGACTGTTAGCAACGCATAGGGCTAGGCGTGATGACTTAAGAGATAATATTCATATTTAGTTGTAGGTATAAGATGATAGGCCTAAGAAATGAACAATTATATTTGAAAAATCATTGATTTACTGTTTCTGTATTAAAGAAATAAAGTGAAGGTATTTAAAGATAGTAAATACGTAGTAATAAAGCTTTTAATTTCGTAAGAATAGCATAAGAACGTACTGAATTTATATTTCATTGATAATCTTTGTTTTAAACCAGTTATGTGTAATGTTTGTGTTTGTATAGGAATAATTAGGCTTATATGTGAATTCTATCGTATTTGTAATGTTTATAATTCATACATAACGTGTTTATAGGCTGTTTTGTGTTGTAATGTGTAAAGTTTAATATTTACGAAGTTTACTAATACTTAATGTTATATTGTGTGTATTTAGGTAGATATTAATGTTATTAATAGATTTGAATATGTTTGTAACATTCCAATAAGAATCTTATGAGATATTAGCTAGTTACGTGAAAATGTATGTAATAATAATAATAACAGAATATGCGCGACGCGCCAAGCCACAAGCCGTGTTACTAGGCAAGGTTAGGGAAATAGAGGAAAAGGGGAATAGATGCCATCATTCCGTCCCGCTCCAACACCGATATAAATATGGGGCTGTTACGGCCAACGGGCACACAGTGTCAAACGCTATACAAGAAAAGAAGACTCAAGACCCTGAAGACTTGCAAGAAGCTCTGTGTCAAGAAAACGAAGCACTGGATAGTATTAAGAATTATTGTAACCGGCCATTGTGAAGATTGCTTACAGCGACTTGATTTTGGTGTTCGTGTGTGTCATTATCTTAAAGAAATCTTTCACCCGCCAGCGACCCAGTCCACTTAGTTCTCCGTAGCTACGCCTACGCCACGCCTCCGACTAGGCACCTCACTGCGTGTGTGCCGTTCTGTTTCGCTCTCTTCACGTCTAGTAGGTTCGGGTGTGAACAGAGTTGGTCGCACGTAGTAAGTTGGGCTTGCGTGCACTGGTTTGCAGCTTGCTGGTTACCTTAATACGTATTCGCCGTGGTACCGAGTCCGAGGGTTGATCGGGCGCCGCGCCGCGCCGCCCTTTCATTGTGGGGGGGGGGGGGGCGTGGTACTGTTATCGTTGGCGTAGCTAATTATTGTTAGGAGCGTACGATTGCGCTGTTAGGCTTTGTGCGCCCGTTTTAGTAGTGGTATTTATTTGATACTGAGAATGTATCATCAGATGAATTTAACACCAATACGGCATCGAGTAAAAATATCGACATCTGGATGGTATCCTTTATCCTTAAGTTTAGAGTTTAATATGTTACTAATCTGCAGAACAACACTGTTGATAGTGTGAAAAAAGTTTTTGTCTTACAAAATACAATACATACGTATGTAGAGCTGGGAAAATTACTAGATCGACGATTTAAAATGCACGTGGATGTGCCATGCAAAATTAAAAAAAAAAACCTTTATAAAGAAGATATTTTCTTCCTTCTACTTCTACAACATAAAGAGCTTTCAGTTCGGCAAAATAGACGACGTGCTAAATTAAAAGATCAGGTGTCTTTATATTCAGCCTTGAAATTGAAATCAAACCCGTGGGAATAATGAAAGATATAAAATCTATCTTTCCAATGTTATATAAAAAAGCACGAATATTTTTACAAATAGTTGACACCTCTGTGCCTTGAAAGAGGTTATTTTCAAAATCAGTGTTTCTAGAAACTGTTTAACCCGAAAATTATCTTGAAAAGTACCTAATTGTTTTTGGGAAGCAGACTGAAAATAAGGATTTTCGTAAACATAAAATGTATGAGAAAGTATTGTAGGCTTTACTTGTATTTAATTTTTAGAACAATATAAATTATACAATACACCTAAGTATCGATTCTTTCCCATTGCTACGGTATCAATTAAAAGTGTAATTTTTATTATACTTGATTGGTATCGTTTCATCCCGAACATCGACAGTATAATCGATTCCGTTGTGCCATTTTGTGAGTAAAATAATAAATATTTGATATGCAGTAATTAGGAACACAACTATGAGATGACAAGATCAAAAAATTGATCTAAACTTAGTAGTAACTTTCTTCCCCCTGACCATGACAACATACTTACGCATCTCTCGACGTTCGTTTTTCAAATGAGATATCAACATAATACTGGAGCTTTATGAAATTGGGGCTGGAAAGGCAGTGATGTATAATATGAAGCATGATCCTGCCGCCAATAAAACTACACTAATAACAAGCAACCTTAACGTCATAGAAACAAAGTTTGTTTTAATTTAACTAGTGATTTGTTGCTACTCAATTAGAGCTGCATGAATCGCTTACTAGTATTATCGACATCGATAAAAATAGAATATTATATTCCGTACTGACGATCAAGTTCTGTCCTCCAAGTCCGGTGAAGCTGTAAAAGCCGTAGCGGCTCTGTTTTTGGATAGGGCCCCTAAGGCTAACAGTGTAGTCAGTTCAAAAAAAAAAAAAAAAAAAACAAGTTCTGTAACTATTCTTCTTTTTTTAATGTGCTAGTAATTTTTGTTTAATAAATGTTTATACAAGATAGAAAAAACGGACGGGATTTGGAAAAAGTATGTTAAATGTTGAAGATGTCAAATTTTACCCAAACAAAATTTCTTATATTTTCAAAAATTAATAACTGCATTTACAGATTTTCTAAAAAAAAGCTTACCTATACCGGGAATCGAACCAATTAAAAAATCGAAAAAACCGATATTCACTATGTTATTGCACTAATGGATAGGGTATATGACAAGGATAAAAATCCAATGGATTAGGAAATCAGATCTAGTTGTATAGTGTGATCTGAGTGCAAGGACAGCAGTCGGAGGTGATATATAAGAGACGGATGAGATTAAACATGAGCATATAGAACCCGACGAGGGAGGTTAACACCGTTATGTTGCTGCGACTCCTGTCAATGAGATGCAATGCCACGTGATGCGATACGATGCAGTATGAGATGACACGACACCTTCCACTGTCTGAAGCGCCACAAACCGTCGGGCAGCAGACAAGCGCTGCGTGGTGCTGCAGCCAGTTGCGACCTTCCTTATAGAGTCATCAACTACTCAGTCCACTAATCGACTTGTATATCTTAAAAATTGTCATAACCCAATAAAAAGTTTATACTTAAAAAGTATGAACGCCGCATATGCGTGTAGTAATAAGCTGTTATTTTGCCACTACAAACAGACATTTCAATTTTATTAATTGTATAGGTACCAAAATTTATTTTTACCATAATTATATTTTTTCTCCACTTTTAGGCGCAAAAAATGTAAATAATAATGTTTAAAGTTTCATTAATATGAAAATGAATGGTATGACCAAAATAAATCATTCTATCAATCCTATTCGAATAGCATCGACTTTATAGATGCTTTGTAAATAACAACCGTAATACAAAACAGTTAGATCCAAAGTGAATAAAATGTTTTATGGCGACATCTTACGTCGAGTAGCGGTCTTGTAAATTTAAACATTGCTGGAGTCTCGAACAAAAAAGGACTATATTGTGATTGTATACAAAATAAAATTAAGCCTTATCTTTTAGTAGAGAGTTTTATTTTGAACATTCGTTTTATGTAACTTAACGCCTTTTGGATTAATATTGCTTTTGAATTGTGATTGGTTTTTTATTAGTAGTAGTAAGTATTGTTTGTGTGATTTTGGCGTCATAGGTCCCGATACTGTGACACAAGTGTACTAATTCCAACTTATTTTTTATTCCAGAGAAATTTTTAAGATGCTAGCAACTTCATCAAAGTGGTTGGCCACTTCTTGTTTTCTTAACTTGGTAACACTGCAACACTGTCAATACTACAGTTTTTTCCCTGCATAGAGTACATAAACATACTGAGAAATCTGTGCCGTGCTTATTTAATGTCATGATTTACTATTTTCTTTCTGGATTTGAACAGTTTGAACTTTAGTTTGAGTTTTTGAACATGAAACAACAACAACATGAAACTTTAAAATTTAAATAAAGATATTTAAAGAGATTTCAAATTATATTATCTTTCTAATGGTAGAACAGAAAGTGGTTAGAAGAAAAGGTAAAGTCCGCTAATAAATCATAAACATTTTCTCAAAATAAACTAAATTATAAGTAATTTTATTCACATAAATAACCTGTACAAATAATGAAAGACGAGATTGAAACAAATATAACTATGAATAGCAAGGAACATCTAGCACCCAGCACCAGCTGTGATACATTGAGTACCACAGGTCCAGAGGCACAGTGGAATCTAAGGATGTGTATGCCTATATTGAAACAAGAAACAGTAGAGTGCATAAATGAAGAAGTATCACCTTGCAGTGAGGATATGGTATTATATATTATATTATTCAAAGTATTAGTAGGTGTGAATGTGTCTCATACAATGTCTGTGAATACCATGATGTAGTATTATATAGATTGCCAATGGGTAGATTTGGGCGAACCGAAAATCAAAATACATTAGTGTGTGTGTAATAGTGCTGCACCAAGTACTGACTCCGCCTTATTGTCAATATTGATATGCATATCAGTGTATTCATGTCACCTACTTCAATGAACACACAATTTTTATAATGCTACAAATTACACTAACCATAATATGCATTGTGTCCATAATATCATAATAGCTTTTCCTTGTAGTAGTTTCATTCTAGAAGAATATAATGTTTTTATGTAAAAATGTTGAATCCAAGCCAGTCATTATATTCCAGAATCCATCTGAGCACTTGGAGTCACCGAAGTATGTAAATTATTATGACAGTATGGGTTTTGAGATGGAAATATTGAAAAAGGAAATTCCTGAGGATTTCAGTATTAAATATACAATGGTTTCTGAAGTAAGTTATATTTTTTATATCCCACCTCTGATCATCACCTTTCATCTCGTAATGAATCAAAAAATCAAAATCAACCCAGACCAACTACTAGTAAATAAGTTAAACAGGACCTTCTCATTATGAGAAGCAAGCCAATTTCCAGAAATAAAGTAATGCTGTGTTATCTATCATACTGTAGCAAGTTCAGTTAGTGAAAGTTGAAATTATTATTTTTGTTTTAGAATAAGGAGTTTTTAGAACTCATAGACAAACAAGAAGTAGATCATGAAAACACAGAGGAGGAATTGTCATTAATTATAAATGAAGAAAATGAGAATGGAAACTACCAGTTTATAGTAAAAATGGAGAAGCCAGAAGAGGATCAATATTTATTTGATAATGCCGGAGGCACAAGCGTACATCATTATGATGTCCTAATGAATCCTCAAGAGGTTGAATGCAAGTTGTGCTGTAGAACATTCAAAAATGGGTTGGTACCTGTCAAACTATATAATATATGTACTAGTTTAAAATCTAAAAACCATGAGTTTATTTGTTGATTCTTTTCCTGAGGAAGCAGATATAGAGAACAGAGGTAACTGGAATACTGTTGCCTCAATTTCTCATTTCCATTATAAAATAGCTGACTTCTTACTTTAAACTTCTGTTGAGGAGGGAGTACTGCCTCTACTGGTATTTCCTTAACTGCCACACACCTGCGAGTTCATGGCCACTGTGAATTAGCATTAAGATTGCCAAGCAGGACAGCTAGGAGCTGCGACAGCCTCCTAACCGTCATCCCCTAAGAGTAGAGAGTTGTCTCGAAAAAGAGAGACAGTCTGGTATCACCCCAACTGTTTCCCAGATGGCTGAACCAGTATTATGGGAAAACGCCCCCCCGGACCATCTCCCCTTGGCTCAACAAGGTAGAGGAGAAGACTAAGCCTACGCGTATAGTTCGTAAATAACCATTACAATATTTTGATGGCTATTTATGGTATGTTACACCAAAAGTTTGACAAAAATCTCAGGTGTGCGGGTTTTCTTTCAAAGAATCGCCATTTTCCCTCCTTACGTCTCTTAAAAACGTCTCGCTAGCAATGCGTGTCATTCTCAATATCTTAGGTATAGATATTCGTAGCAATCTTACTATCTCCTCCAAGGATTACATCGGGAGTGTCATCTCCGCTACATCTCGGAAACTTGCAGTCTTGAATAGGCTGCAACGATTTTGCACGCCCGAATAACAGTATATTCTTTACAAGGCTAAAGTTCGGCATTGTATGGAATACTGTTCGCACCTTTCCCAAACGATGAATGCGAAAAATACCTTTTCGATGTTCTGGACAAGTTACAGAGATGGGCTATCCACATTGTGAATGATGAGACGAGGTTCATGGATCCGCTTCAGCTGCGCAGGAACATTGCCTCGCTGACAGTCTTCTACCGTTAGAATCGCGGGGAGTTACACTGTTCAACTTAATTTCCTCCTCACCCTTTCATGACAGAATCACATGCGCTGGGCTCCGGAGCATCAATTTTACGGTGACCTACATCACAGCATCAACAAAATTGTTATCCCCGTCATAATATCTTTGCTGTACTGTGAATCTGTGTAGATCCCTCGGTAGTGACCATTGTTGTTTGATTGCACTGTGCTTTCCAATAGGTACAGTGCCGACACTTTGCGGTACAACAATTACCAAAGGCACCAAACACTATAAAAAATCGTATAACTAATAAAATGAAAAATTGAAGAGGTACAAGATTTTTGTAAGACTGCGCGTATTACATTCATTATTTTGATTTGATCTTTAATTTTTATTTATAATTTTATTTTGTTTGTATAAATTATGACTTGAAAATTGAAATCCCAAGTCTATAAAAGTCCATTTTCAGCCCACAGTACGCCGCGCAGTTTACGAAGCGCTCTCCTAATTTTTGACTAATATCTGGTAATCTATTATTCTGTATTTGTATATCATAATATATGGCTCACGGCTCCTATTATATAATACCTATTACGAATATATTGTTTACACCTATTTTATTTTATTTGTTGGTGTTTATTAAATTATTATTATATTTTAACATTTGCAGTTTCAATTTACTGAGGCACAATATTGAGCACATAAAAGTTGAAATAAACACATCGGATGATAATAGTAAAGTGATGGAGTTACACCAGCGCCAATATTGCGACGAAAGTTTTAACCATGATAATATGCTTGCACACGACGGTGATGTTCACACCAAGAAAATAGATAAGGGAGAATTACGCGGAAAGAATTTCAAGAGCGCACCGAACCTTAAGCGTAGTGAAATGCTTTTACACAAACAAATGTCTCCAAACCAAGTAACTGGAAACAGTATGAAGTGTAAATATTGCAATGTAGATTACAAACGCTTAGACATATTGTATAAGCATATGGAACAGTGTGGTACTGGTAAGGAGGGTGAGGAAATGAAATATAAATGTGACCCATGTGAAAGTACTTTTAGAAGTAAGTATAATTTTATAGAACATACAAAGAGGATGCATTATGATTATGGGAGAAGTACGTTTGATTGTTGGTGCGGGAAACAGTACCGTACACTGATACACTTACGTGTTCATATGAGGCAGCAACATGATGGCAAAAAAAAAGATAGAAATAACGAGAAAGTTCAATGTGACACTTGCCAAAGAAAATTCAAAAGCAAATACTATTTATTAACGCATATAAAAAATGTTCATTATGATTTTGGTAAAGTATTTGAATGTTGGTGCGGTAAACAGTTCCGTACACCGATGAACTTACGTAATCATGAGAAATGGCGGCATGACGGCAGCATTAATGATATAAATAATGACAAAGTTACTGTTAAGCAGGTAGAGAAAATGAAATATAAATGTGACTCATGTGAAGGAACTTATGGAAGTAAATATAGTTTAACGCAGCATATTAAGTCGATGCATTATGATTACGGAAGAACGTTTGATTGTTGGTGCGGGAAACAGTTCCGTACACCGATACAATTACGTGCTCATATGAGGCAGCAACATGATGGCAAAATAAAAGATAGAAATAACGAAAAAGTTCAATGTGACACTTGCCAAAGAAAATTCAAAAGCAAATACTTTTTATTAATGCATATAAAAAGTGTTCATTATGATTTTGGTAAAGTATTTGAATGTTGGTGCGGTAAACAGTTCCGTACACCGATGAACTTACGTGCTCATATGAGTCGGCTGCATAATAACAAAATAAATGATACAAATAACGAGAAAGTTCAATGTGACACTTGCCAAAGAAAATTCAAAAGCAAACACTTTTTATTAGCGCATATAAAAAATGTTCATTATGATTATGGTAAAGTATTTGAATGTTGGTGCGGGAAACAGTTCCGTACGCCGTTAAACTTACGTAATCATTATAAATGGCGGCATGACGGCAACATTAATGATACAAATAATGACAAACTTACTGGTAAGCAGGTAGATGAATTAAAATATAAATGTGACTCATGTGAAGGTACTTATGGAAGTAAATATAGTTTAACGCAGCATATTAAGGTGATGCATTATGATTACGGGAGAACGTTTGATTGTCGGTGCGGGAAACAGTTCCGTACACCGGCATACTTACGTAAGCATATGAGGCAGCGGCATGATGGCAAAATGAATGATACAAATAGAGACAAAATTCAATGTGACACTTGCCAAAGGAAATTTAAAAGCAAAGACTGTTTATTAAAGCATATAAAAAATATTCATTATGATTATGGTAAAGTATTTGATTGTTGGTGCGGGAAACAGTTCCGAACACCGAGAAACTTACGTGCTCATATGAGTCGGCAGCATGATAGCAAAATAAAAGATAGAAAAAACGACAAAGTTCAGTGTGACACTTGCCAAAGAAAATTCAAAAGCAAAGACTGTTTATTAAAGCATATAAAAAATATTCATTATGATTATGGTAAAGTATTTGAATGTTGGTGCGGGAAACAGTTCCGTACGCCGAAATATTTAAGTCATCATATGAGGCAGCGGCACGATGGCAAAATGAAAGATAGAAATAAAGACAAAGTTCAATGCAAGGCCCGATGTAGTCCAGAGAAGCTTAAATTAAATGCGGCAAATTGAGTATGGTGGGCAGCTAAATAACTACCTATTGAATTTATGCAAAGAAAATGTTGCACTTTCTGAACGTGATTTCTGTAGTCAGTGACAACTTTGACAGTTATGTAGACAGTACGACAGTTTTGATATGAAGAAAGTCGTTGAATTGTTGTGCAGTGTTTTTTACAAGTCATTTCAGTTTTAAATTTGTGAAAGCTTAATGGTTAAGAACTGTAACATAAACTTTAATATTGTTTCCTTGATTACATGTAAGGTTAGACAAATTATTATTAGAATTATTGTATAAGTGCATAGATAATAAACGTTAATCCTTGATTACAGAGAAACACATGTTGTTTATTTTTATAACACAAATAAGATTAAATAATCTTATATTCATTATTATTATTATTATTTAGAAATAATATATACAGCATGTAATATAATAAATGCACTCTGTGAAAACAGATTGTTCAGAATCGGTTACTTAATCGATTTCAGTTATTTCTAATATAGGTAATTTTTTATTCTAATAATGCTCAAAAAGAAGTAAATTAATCAAACCTTCGTCGAACGGTCGAAACAAAAATAAAATGAAACATAAATCCAAATGGTAATGTTTTGTTTTTAATGTAATTGGAAAGGAAAAATGATATTTAAAAAATAGATTTAAGAATTAATTTTATTACAAAGAGAATAAATTATTGTACAACAATAAAAACAAAATAAATAAAGACTCGGCGAATGATGTTAATTGTCATCAGCTGATGCGACCGGCGCGGTTCCGGGTGGTGCGGCGGGATTAAAGTTTTGGCACTAGCTCGCAGAACATTTAATAACAGGCATAGTACCAGAGTAGACCCCAGGACTAAGTTAGCCGCAACTCAGCGGCTCTAAGACCATGGGTCTTTTTACCGAACACGGCAATCGACCGAGCAGACAATGTACGCACACGTACTCGTCTTTAGAACGAAATACTCAATTATTTTGACGAGAATCCCTGTTAGCGATGCATAGAGCTAGGAGTTAATTTTTAAGAAATAACATGGACAATTCGTTGTAGGTATAAGATGCTAGGCTTAAGGAATAAGCATTGACGTATGAAAAATCGTTGATTTACTGTTTTTGTATAATATAAATAAAATGTAGCTATTTAAAGATAGTAAATATGTAGTAATAAAGCTTATAATTTGATAAGAATAGCGTAGAAACGTACTGAACTTATATTTTATTGATAATCTTTGTTTTAAACCAGTTATGTGTAATGTTTGTGTTTGTATAGGAATAGTTAGGCTTATATGTGAATTCTATCGTATTTGTAATGTTTATAACTCATACATAACGTGTTTATAGGCCGTATTGTGTTGTAATGTTTAAAGTCTAATATTTACGAAGTTTACTATTACTTAATGTTATATTGTGTGTATTTAGATAGATATTAATGTTATTAATAGATTTGAATAGGTTTTGAACATTCCAATAAGAATCTTATGAGATGTCAGCTAGTTACGTGAAATTGTATGTAATAATAATAATAACAGAACAAGCCACAAGCCGTGTTACTAAGCAAGGTAAGGGAAATAGGGGAATAGACGCCGTCGTTCCGTCGCGCTCCAACACAGGTATAAATATGGGGTTTTGGCGGCCAACCGGCACACAGCGTCTCAAACGCTATTAAAGAAAAGAAGACTCAAGACTGAAGACTTGCAAGAAGCTCTGTGTCAAGACGCCGAAGCACTGGATAGTGTTAAGAATTATTGTAACCGGCCATTGTGAAGATTGAATACAGCTACTTGATTTTGGTGTTCATGTGTTATTATCTTCAAGAAATCTTTCACCCGCCAGCGACCCAGTCCACTTACTATAGCGGACAGAGAGGTACTTTGCGGTGAGTCGCCGCGCGGATCATGAATCGCATGTCTATTATTTGACTAATATTTGGTAAAATATTATTCTGTATTCGTGTATCATAATATATTAGGTCCATACTTTTATGAAATTAGCGTTTTGTCGTACTGACCACTTTAAACTGAAATATCTCCTCTTTGGTTTTTGGTTAAGAATTGCAAACTCAAATTTATAAATTAATTTAGCTGGTATATTAGAGTTTTGAAAACATTAATCAATTTGTTTTTTCCTCATAATTTTTTTCTTTAGCGTCGCTTATTACCGCACAATGGAATATTTACGAGTACGAGTTCTACCGTGGCACCAGTGCTGCAGAAACAGCTCGAAGGATTAATGATGTGTACGGCGTTGATGTCGCAAAAGAAAGCACAGTACGTTTTTGGTTTCAACGTTTTCGTTCTGGATATTTCGATTTTTAGAACCAACCCCGTGGACGGCCGGAGGCCAAAGTGGAAAATGAAGAATTAAAGGCTATTGTGGAAGCGGATCCATCACAAAGCACTTCAGAGATAGCTGCAGGCTTCGGGGTAAGTGATAAAACTGTATTAATCTACTTGAAGCAAATCGGGAAAGTAAAAAAACTTGAACGATGGGGTAACTCATGAATTGAGCGAATCGAACTTACAAACACTCGTCGACTGCTGTGTTACTTTGCTCAACCGACACAATAATGAAGGGATTTTAAATCGAATTACTTGTGATGAAAAGTGAATAAATAGTGTACGATAATCGGAAGCGCTCGTCGCAATGGCCGAACCCTGGAGACCCAGCCAAAACATGCCCTAAACGAAAATTGATTCAGAAAAAGTTAGTGTGTTTGGTGGACTAGCGTCGGTGTCGTTCACTACAGCTTTCTAAAATCTGGCCAAACGATTACGGCAGATATCTATTGTCAGCAACTGCAAACCATAGCTGCTAAACAACCGAGATTGGTCAATCGCTCTAGGCCACTGCTGCTTCACGACAATGCAAGACCATACACTGCACAACAAACAACCACTAAGTTAGATGAGCTACTATTGGAATGTCTGCGACATCCACAGTACTCCTCGGTCCTTGCTCCAACAGATTACCATTTTTTTTCCGGAATTTGGACAACTCCTTACAAGGAAAAAAATTCTACTCTGATGCGGCAGCCCAAACCGCCTTCAAAGAGTTTATTGATTCTCGCCCCCATGGTTTTTTTTTAGTAAAGTGATCAATGAACTACCTATGAGATTGCAAAAGTGCATAAATAACAATGGTGCATACTTTAAATATATTTTACAAAAAAAAAAAATTGACTTTATATTCCTCCCGTACAAAACGCCAATTTCAGATGTAAGGACCTAATATTAGTTCGTGCCCCGTATTATAATACCTATTACGAATATATTCGTTACACCTCTAGTTATAATTCGCAGCTTGCATTCCGTGTTCGGACAAAACTCTTTATTAAAATAGTAATCATGCGATATTGTTTGATTCATTGTAATCGCAGGTTGTAATACATCTTTCTAATAAATAAAGTTTAATAAGACTACACATTTCCCTGGAACAGCAAAGAATGCATTTTTTAAATTTGATTCTTTGTTATTTTGAATTTAATAAAGCGATTATTATTTGTTTCGAACTTGTCCGTCTTGAGGATTTTTTTATTATTTTCAAATCCTCCTAAGCACTTTTTACACAAGTGTTTATCTATCAACACAACATAACAAAAATAAATAAAATTCCATGGAAAAAGTACCTACTAGGTGTTTTTACAGGAGACAACAAAATGCGATTCATAATATTTCTGCTCTTTTTCGATCTGCTATATAATATTTATGCTAGTTCTTTATATTAGAAACGTCGTTATAATATTGTGCATAAATGTACATTTGACCTTTATTTCAATAGCATAAAGTTGGCATTTGGCTGATTTTTGTAAACCACACAATACATGGCGTTATAATAAAAAAACGAGATCTGGAACAATAATTACAAATGTTACTGAAATGCAGATTAGCGCTGATAGTAGTCCGCAGTAAAAATAAATAGATAGCTTATGCTATATACTTCTAAGGGAGTTTTCTTTTCAGCTATGTATATTAAAGCGAACATCTTTAACAGTCACTGAGGTATAGTTGCCAAATTAGGAAAATGAAAAATGACAATTATTTCAAAAAGTTATTCCCACACTAAATAAGTATAATTAATTAATTGTACAAATTATAATATTACAATTTCTATTAAATAGCCATTAAATTTACTTTGAATGATTTTATAATCTGTGAAAAAATTAAAGCTTATTATTATATGCTTATTCTTAACTAGTAGTGCGCCCGCGGCTACGCACACGTTGTTATGCTGAAATTATTTTCATTATAATATGATTTCTACATAAACATGTCATAAATGCGTTCTTAGCCGACACCCACATCATGATAACTTTCTGTGTACTCCAGCCCAATCCGTTCAATACTCTGAGCCATGTGTTGTCTGTCAGTCGTCAGAAAATCATGGTTTCCTTTATATTTTAATTAGTTTTTTTCATTCATCATTATAGGTTTACAGTTGTTAGCTCTCAAGTGCAGCTGCTGGAACACTCCTATTGGTTCTTGAAAACTCAATTTCAACAAGAGGATGATAGTTGGCCAGGCGAACATTAGAAAAAGCTCTACACCATGCTCTGGTTTCATCACGAGGTTTTCCTTCACCGGGCGCTCAGAGGATTCGAACTCGCGTCGATCGACGCTGAGTCCGTGCACGCTACCAACCGAGCCATCACTGCTTCAAAATAAACTTAAAAACTAAATTTGAAACCACCATACATCAGAACGTGTGTTGTCTTTTTATGTACGTTGAGCTGTATCGGTGTACGAAACTCTTTACCGCACCAACAATTAAACTTTTTCCCATAATCATAATGAATTCTCTTTATATGAACAACTAAATATTGTTTGGTTTTGAAATACTTCTGACAGGAGTCACATTGGAATTTGCCCATATTTGTATTCTTAAATTTTCGATCGTGCCTCAGCCTTTTGTGTTCACGCAAGTGTATCGGTGAACGGAACTGTTTCCCGCACGAACAGTCATACATCTTCCCATAATCATAATGAATTCTTTTCATATGATTCGTTAAAGAAAGCTTAGAATTTAAAACCGCGTCGCAGTTCTTACAATTGTATTTGACATTTTTATTTTCAAACCTGCGGTCATGCTGCAGCGTCTTGTGATCACTCAAGTGTATCGATGAAGGGAACTGTTTCCCGCACCAACAATCGAACATTTTTCCAGAGTTATAATGCATTTTCTTTATATGCCTTGTTAAAGAATGTTTACTTATAAATCTACCCTCACATAAGTCACATTTATATTTCTTTTCCAACTTGTCCATATGACATAGCTTCACATGTTTACTCAATTTGTATCTGTTTTCGAAATATGTATTGCAATATTTACATTTCACACCGTTTCTAGTGACATGACTTGGTGGGTAGTTCGATTTGTGTGATAGTGAGACGTGACTTTCAAGATCCGGCTCGCTCTTGAAACTCTCTTCACACAAATTGCATTTGTGTGTTTGTATGTTGTTAATTTTACAGTCATGTGCAAACACATCATCGTGATTAATAAAAGATTTATTGCAATGTTGGCATTGTCGTAAATCATACATGCCATTATTAACTGGTGAAGTGTCTTTTTTAAGTTTTACGTGTTCATTATTGGGCTTTGATGAACTGGCACTGAAAATGTTAAAATATTATAATTAATTTAATGTATCTGCATTCATGTTGTAATTCGCGAGATAACAGTATGTTTAAAAATTACTGGTTGAAGAGCCTACAACAATACAAATCTACAATACAATTAAAATCATTTATTTTATCTGGGAATCATGTGATTGGAAACACCTATCAGAAAACGTGACAACATTGTACAATACTTTTACAGTAGCTGTGCTAATCTTATTAGGTTATCTTTTGACACGAGATTCTAAAATTATAATGAAGTGTAGAAATAGTGACCTTAAAATTATATAGGTGCCGAAGACATTTCATAAGTTTCATCTGAAATTGTAGTAAACTCAACTTTATGCATATGACAGCGTTTCTGTGGTGGCTTTTTAGTAAAATAAAAATATGTGTAATCTATATAATTAGTAAAATTAAAGTGTCTGTTTTTAATATCAAAATAACAGCTGTTTACTAAATGCATATGATAGTATATACGATACCTATAACAAAAATCCTATTTTTTTTAAATTTTGTCTGTCTGTTTGTTTGTTTCGGGTAATCTCCGAAACGGTTCTAACGATTTTGACAGGACTCTCACTGCTCACTCCCTCGCTCACTCACTTGCTCACTGACACGATTTCAAAGTGAAAAGTGCGCAAGGTGTGCTGCACAGAAAAGTGTAACGCTTTTTGTTAACGCTTAAAACATTTTTATAAATATCACTCCTCATAAAATTTCCATACCGGGCTCCTTTTATGAAAATTCAATTCTTAAAGAGTAAACTCTAAAAAGATTTTTTTGGTGTGAGAAAATATAATAGAAATGTAGATTTCGCAAATAATTAGATTCCTGCATTGCAAAATAAATTATAAGTGAAAAATACAATGTAATGTATACGCACCCGTTTATTAATGATCTACCATACAAATTGCTTTGAACTTCTCGAGGAGTTAAATAAACATCATAAGGTGTGTTCGTGTCTCCATCATTATCCAATATTCCTTGCTCTTCTAACCTCTCTGTTTTTACAGCAAACTGCTGCTGTTCATCCTCAATTTCTTCCTTTACTTTTAAAAAGGATCCGTCCCTTTGGCTTTCAGTTTTTACTTTTTCTATGTCTATTACTTTTAATAATCCCTGAAACATAATAACAAAACCCTTCAGCAACTAAAATTATTAAGCAAATTTTCACAGTATCAAATCACTTTTGAATTACTGGTATGAAATTTATCATTAGGGTTTAACACATATTTGGGTCAATCAACTATTTTACCCACAATTTGCTATACCTGACATATTATTTTAAATATATACTAATTGAACATATAACATTATTGGGAACAAATACTTTCGTTTTTATGAAATTTCATGGTAAATCAGGATACGAAATAACAGTTCCATACAAAATATTCCTTTCCGAACTTGTGAAATTTAATTATGAATGAAAGTTTTACTTGACCCCTGCGGTTAATTTTTATTAGAAGAACAAGATGGCATACTTTTACACAAAAAAGAGAAAAAACTTATTTGTCTCTTACAAAATGTGTATAATGAGTTGCCTTGAAGAATTTTCGCAGAAATTACATAGATGGGTTTTTACGCCGTAGGTAGCTTCAATTGTATTTACTTTCTCTCACACAGGTGCGACTGCACTTTCATCGAGACTCTAGGGTATATTAGTTGATGAACCATTTAGGGGCTGTTCATGGGGATTGCAAATGCAGAGAAATCAACAGTTCTAAGAACATTTCTAAGCCGTTCAAGGTTCCTAACTATGTTTTCCTTCACATTCAGCCCATAATGTTAGCAATTTAAATTTTTTATGAAAGTGAATTCCAAACAATTAGTTTGTACGTGTTCGAACTTGTGGACATCGAGCTGATATTCCGCCGGTCTAAGCCAGTTGACCAGCACAACACTGTAAATGATTAATTATCACAAAGGTTCAAACTATTATCTTCATGAGAAGAAAGCCCATAATCAGAACAAGAATGCAAAATGAAAAAAACAGTGTGCTTAGTGCGAGCTTTTCTAACTACTCGATCGCGTTATCGTTAACTTCGATTTGTATGAGATTTAAAAAGTGCCACCTATTGGCACCAACGTAAAACATAGGATTAAAGCGTGAGATTTTAAAGTTTACTTTATCGATGTGACTTTCGACAAGTGAGAACGTATACGCGCGTAAATGCTTATCGTGGGAGTGCGATACACATATATACCATTTTGACAGTTCGAGTAGTATACGTTTTCACGCTCTCTATAATATGTTTTTTCACGTTTATTTTATAGGTTAAGTCATTTAAAAATTATAATTTAGTTGTAGAAAAGTTATTCTTTTATGGCAGCACGTTATTTATTGCTTTGAACATGTTAGAAACAGCTAGAGCACAAGATAACCATAATTATATGTACGGTGTTCGAGCAAGAGCTCGCGCTTGTAGTGATCCATTGAAATATCTCACGAAGACCGAATTTATGAAGAGGTAACGCCTTACAAAGCACGCATTTATGATTTTGTGCAAGGAACTTAGACGACATACTAGTCTAAAGTCTTCTCAGCGAGTTACATTTGAAATAATGATAATGTAAGTATGTAGTTACAATAACCGTATTTAGCATTAACGTATTTTCTACAAAAGGTACTCGCTGCATTCTTTTTTTTTATATGACTGGATCTTACCAGCGGCCAATAGCGGTAAAGAAGTGACCCAAGCTCTGACATACAAGAATTTTGTGAATAAATATATTAGGTTTCCTGATACTCCATCTGCCAGACGAACAGCTAGTCAAAGGTTTGTAACATTATATTAAAACTTTCATCTATTACAAAATAGTATATTACGCACCGAGGGAGAAAAGTAGGACATTCACGCCCGCGAATGTCACCCGAGCCGAAGGCGACTTTTCTCCCTAGGTGCGTATACAATTTTATTCTCCTCCGGGATGAAAAGTTCTCTTTTAGTCCGTCACGCGGGAGAGAATCGGGCACTTTTGTCCCGCGTGACAGGGACTAAAAGTGAACTTTTCATCCCGGAGGAGAAAAAACTACTTTCTTTTCACTACCTAACAATTCATTGTAATTTGTATTTATTTAACCTTTTTGTACACACAATTTAGAATAACTATAATAGAGAAAACAAATTACAAAGGTACAGCTTATTAGCAATTTCAAGATAACACAAATTCTCAATAACAAACTTTAATATATATACTAAAATATACCCACATATTTATTCTTTCCGGATTTTATGCTACATATAAAATACCAGGAGTGATTGGGTGTGTTGATGGTAGCCATTTTAAAATATTTGGGCCACCTAGAGAAGGACATCGTTATTATTGCTCAAACACTACCACTCTCTTAATATACAAATGGTAAATATTCCTTATTTAGACAATGTTAAGATGTATTGTATGTCAATTATATGTTATGTAGTTTAGTATATAAATAACTTATATCTTTTTTTGTCAGGTATGTGATGATGAATACCGCATTTTACATGTTAATGCAAAATTTGTTGGGGCTAATCACGACTCATTTGTATGGGAAAATAGCAGTTTTAACAGTTACATGCAGGCATTGCATCAACATGGAGAAACAGTGTGGCTTTTGGGTAATATACATAAGACTTATATAAAGATATTACTTTTATTTGATCTCTACAATTAATCAATGGATTACTTTGCAATAATAATATTTACTAATATTTTAGGGGACTCTGGCTACACACAACACCCGTGGCTAATGGCTCCTATTTTAAACGGTACTTCAGGAACAGCAGATGCCAAATATAATGAAAAGCATATGAAAGCTAGAGTTGTAATTGAAAACACTTTTGGAAGGCTGAAGAACCGATGGCGTTGCTTAAATAAAGACAGAGTTCTTCGCTACAAACCATTGAAATGTGCCAGAATTAAACAAGCTTGCTGTGTCTCACATAACATAGGAGTTATATTTGGCATTACAGGAATATGGGAAAATGATTTTATGGGTAAATATTAACGGTTAATGTACCTATTTACATTAATATATAAGTTTTTAAATTGTCAATAACAAAAATATGTTTCTAGGATTGGAGGACGCACATGAATGTGCAAATATTTCTACTCCTACAGAAATAGGTTCCACTGCAGTATTGATTAGAGGACGATTATTATAAGGTCGGTTAGTAAGAAGGATACGACAATAATAAAATAGGCAATTATTTACAATATAATTTAATTACAAAACATTTACATTATTTTTTCTTCTATTCTCTACAATACCTAGTAACTAATCTATCCAATAAATTTAAAACCCTTAACCCTACAGCTTGCCACTCCCTTTGCGTTTGCACCTCTAGCTCCCTTATTCTGTTTTGTTCCCCTCTCATTTCCATATATTCCCGATGTTGCTGCATCCTAAACTGCCTCCACTGTGTGTCCGAATCGACAAAATGTTGTGCAGCGTCAAAGGCGTACGTTGGCCTCACTGTTCTATGAGATGATCGCCTAAAAATTCTTCGTGGTGACCTCCGAAGTATTCTAGACGATTCCCTTCCAGTTCTGGAACTTGGTGGTGTTTGGCCAGACTGAGCAGGCTGCACCTGAGGAACAGGAACATTTTGGATCACCGAGGGAACCGATGAAGGCTGACTGGAGGCTTCACCTGAGAAAAAAATTTAGGCAGTTCATTGAATGTTACACATGTCATATACTAAAAATAATGAATCTGCTGTTGTATTTACATAGCATGTCATAAAAGGCGACTAAAGGTGGCTTCTGGTTGCTGTGTGGACTGGCAGCCTGTCTCTATAACACAATAATGTGGTCTTGAAATCCAGAAATATTTTTATTCTTGATGCGGTCTGAAGATTTTCCTGTGGGGCTTTTCTCACCCCTTAAAGTATAAGGGTGTGAATGTATGTATGTAATGTTTACCTTCTATGAATTCATCACCCATATGGATATGAGGAGGTATAAGTTGAGCTAGAGGTGGCTCTTTATCGCCTTGATCAATGCCTAAAATTTCTATATTATTATATAATCTCTTTGTGAAACTATAATTGTTTTATAACTAAACTATATTTGTTGGACAACTTACTTAATTCCAACTGTATATTTTCTGTCTCTGGTATAGGGGATGGCACATTGGAAGCATATGATGTTCCTTGCAGAATGTTAACATCCTAAAAAAGATTTAATTATGTACAGTAACAATAGTAATTATTACATTTAAATGAAAATATCTGGGTGAACAAACTGCACTTGGTGCATCATCAAATTAAAAAAAAACATTTTTTTTTAATCCAAATCATTGGAACAGTTACCAAGAAACCAAGTACATATAAATATGTATTATATATATATATATATATATAATACATTTAATAATGTTAAGTACATACAATAAGAACTTAATATATAACCCGTGAAAAGCCTGCCTCATCAATTGCTAAGCACCTTGCAGACTGTGTCCCAATCAGATTGAGGACTCTTTGTTCTAAATCTGTTAATTTTGAAAACACAGCCGGCCCACAACCAGTAGTGCTGCCTGCGCGGTGCAGTCGTGCATTTTGTAGTCACTCCAAACCTTTAAACATGCAATACCCCAAATATTAATGAACCAAAAGCTTATCCCACAACCAATTATTATTGAAATATAAACACTGCCATAACTTTTCCATTTTTCTGTACTTTTTTATCACTAATATTGCCATCACTGTTTAATAAAGAACTAAACTCTTCCCAGTGCTTTATAGCTGCTATCATGCCTCTGGGATTAGCAGATGGTTTGCTGAGATCTCCGTGTCTTAAATATATTCATAGCACTATAATGTAGGTACATAAGTTCATTTAATAATAACGATTGATGATAAATAAATCAGATTTACACTTACTGTTCCATATAAGTAATCATAAGTTCAAATTGTAGTTGACTAGTTTTCATTGTACATTAGTTGTTCAAAGTAACAGTAAATTAGAAATAAAAATTTAAAAAATCAGACAATGTACAATCAAATGAAGTGTTTTAGATGTAAATAAACAAAGCTGCCTTACAACTAAGTAACCCGCCTAAACTGATACGTAACTTGTTTCTTATAACAAAATATGGTTAAAGAGAATTCATACATTTGATTGGTTTATCATGCGACGCTACAGCACTACCAACATAACAAATAGGAAACACTTGAAACCATAGATTTACTAAACATATTCTGAGTAAACGCCAATCGAATATTAATATTAGAATGTCGAAAGCACTCATGTTTATTCAGTTCTCGGTACGTTCCACATATACTTGATTAACATTGCAGTAAAGTTATTCGAAAAGATTTTGCAAACTCGCACTAAGCACACAGAGATAAGCAAGTATTACTCACTTCCGAACCTGTTTTACTAATCTTACTGCCACTTGATTGAGGATATTCATCTTGAGGAAATTCCTTCTTCAATTGTTGTAACACATGATCTTCATCGTCATAGTAATTTACATACACTGATGATTTCAAAGGCTTAGATGGATACTGGAATATTTATGAAATATATTGTTATGGTCCGAGTGGAAATAGAAAGTAAAACACTGTTCTTAAAATCTCTGGAATCATCTAGAATGTATTGAAACTTCCAGTATGTTGTCATAGGTTGTGGAGGAAACATTATTTTTATTCACACATATAAAGCCTTATTGCTCTGATTACATCAACAAACAAGTCTATAAATATAATGTTTCACTTCTTTTAAAAATGATGACTCATGTTTTTCCCAACCTGTTTACAAGTTCAAGTACCTCCTAGTGATTTCTTGATGTCTTATTTGAGTATATCTATACAAATACTATAAAGAGGAAAGATTTGATTGTAATGGATAAACTCAAACTCCTGGGCCAATTTAAAAAAAATCTTTCACCAATATAAAGCAACAGTATCAGCGAGTAACATAGGCTATATTATAATTTGAAAAATTCATTTATTCCTCATAAAAATAATAAATTGTCTACATGGGTGTGTTGGCGATGTTTGTTGTATAAAATTAACACATGTGAAACCATGGGGCACACCTTTTTTTTGCAAGTACATAAATCAATGAAAGTTAGAAACAACTAAATATCATATACAAATTCAAATAAATTATTAAGATTTCATAATCATAATCATTTATTTTAAACAATGTAATACATCAAGTTTGGCTGAACCCCTGAACTAGGTATAACCTGTGTCTCAGGTAACAGTGGCTTCCCCAAAAAACAACAATTACATGATTTCTTACTCTCAAACTACGAATTAAAAGAACAAAATAAAATAACAAATGAGACAAACTACTGATAACAGTGTGTGTGTTTTACGTCTTTGTATGTGTTTGTGTGCGCGCGTGTTGTGTGTGTGCTTGCGTGTTATGTGTGTAAAATTGGCTTAAAAGTATATGTACACAGCTTGTATGTTGTTTGACATGAGAAATCCTCACTAATCTTTGTGTGATGGCATATTTACTACTTTACTGCTTGTAATAGATTATCTACGCCATAATAATCATAATATATATATAAAGAATTTCCTTTAGTATTTCGTATTTCTTAGTCGATGATTATTAAGATTCTTAAATGTATTAAGGTAGAGGGAATTATATCTCTTGATATCAATAGTACATGTTGAATTCTATTCGTCAAGTAGTCTGCAAACCACCAAAGTGCTTTTCCTCGAATACCAATATTTTGTAGATGTGTCAATAATATAGACACTGAAACAGTATCAAAGGCGTTTTGTAAATGTAGAAACACACCAACACATTTGTCACTTTTATCGAGGTGGGAGAAAATCTGTGTGATTAATTTTAAAACAGCATCATCTGTCAATTTATTTGCTCGAAAACCAAATTGGTTAGGGGAAATATAATTGATTTTATCTATATAATTCATTAACCTCCTGTTTACAAGCCTATAGTTACCTGGAAGGGTTTTATTACCTGTTTTAAATATAGGTGTAATGACAACAGATTTCAGAACTTTAGGGAACTGACAGACTCAAAACTCATGTTGCAAAGGTATAATAAAGGATGAATTAAAAATATTTTATTAGTTTTGAGAAAATTCATTGATATGCTATCCCACCCTGGAGCCATATTTGATTTCAGACTTGATATAATGCTTGCAATTTCTAAATGATCAGTCGCAAATAAAGACATTGTATTAATAATGTAATTATTAATTAAGTTCTATCCCAGTGGTATTAATTTTTCTTAGTGTAAGATTTGCTAACTTGCATCCTATTTAGGTGAAGCATTGGTTAACAATGTCTAATGATTTAACATGGGTATTTTCAATATCTAAAAGTTCAGTGCTTGTTTTCTTGTCACTCCTTAGATTATATACTTCTTTTATAACACAATCATAAGAAAAAGATCAATTTAAGAATGCCTCTATTGGTTGCTTCAGTTCTTTTGTTGCAGTACTTTGGTGGCTCAGGCAAGCTAGTTTTAAGGGGCTTGTATACCAACCTGTGATAGTCATAATTTTAAAAGAGAAGTGAAAACAACAAGAGATATATATAAAATCTACAAATGGAACCAGGAACTGTAAGTATTTCAACACTAAATATGAATATTGTGAGTTTGTTTAGAACATGTTCTTGAATAGGAATAAATTAAGTACATGAAAAATAATAGTATTGTACTTGCGACCCAGAGGTGTAATAATATATATTGCTATGAATAAATCTTTGTTTCTAACTGATTTTACAAAGAATGGGTAAATTTGAACAAGAATATAACTGAAACCACTATAGTAGCCTCATACTTTGTAGATCAAACTTACAAATTAATGTTTTATTATATGTAAAACAGAGAACTTACCAGAATAATATAGCAATTACAAATACATTTATTCCATACTTCAAACAAAATAACATAGTTTGAAGTACAGACAGAAAATCTTAATTAGACCCATAAGTTTGGCCTATGAAGGTGTTTGTGTTTCATTTCAGAAATTATTTTGCCTTTCTTTTCAGTTTTTATTTTTGTATTTGCAATTAACACTTTTTAAGTTTTTTGATGTAGGAGTTGCTTTTATTAATTTTCTCGAAAACAGAGAATTACATTGTAATGAATGTAGCATCGTTACAATCAGGAATCTATTCTATATTGATTTCAAACCTCCATTATTGTTTAACCATCCAACCCCTAACATAACATTACATTGATAGACTTTGAAATTTTATAGAATTCCTTCCAAAACATCTTGGTTACCACTGTAGCTGGTTTAAAGGCCATTGTACATTTTTCTGCATGCGGTTTAAATAGACTTAGACCAGTACTTACTTACAGACTTGGTATGTTATACACAAATAAACAATTAAAACATACCTTATAGTTACTGTAAGGTGCATCTTCCTCAATTTTACACTGTATTGGTTCCTCTTTAGGAGTTTGCGTAGACATCTGTAGATTCCCCTGTGCCTCTGGAACTATAGTAGGTAGGTACTCAATGTATGACAGCTAGGTGCTAGATGTTGTGCTGTATCAATAGTTCTATTTAATTCAATTGCGTCTTATATTTTTAATGGTTGTATAGCTGAGTAAATTTATTTAGTTTGGTGTTGAAAATATTTCTTTATTCCAGGCACATTAACATATTCAATTCACTCACTGACTTACTGACAGAACACATAAATAAACCATAGAAAAATAACACAAATACCCATAGACAAATAACCAAAGGCATTATGACATATACCGTTTATACAACGTAGTACTTCATAATTTGTGCATAAACCGACTCGGTATTAGGGTTTTTGACGGGATCTTGAAGTGCCATGTTGTGATTTTTATTTTTTATTCATTAATATTATGTAATATTGGTGGCGTTTTGCGTGAAATAGTTTGGTTTTTATGCATAAGTGAAGTGGATTATAATTATAAGCTGAAAGCATTCATTCTGAGAAGAAGAAGTATCTAATACCTACCTAGTAATCTTCTTCTTTTTCCTAACTTGACAACCTGTCCTCTTTAATGAAGACCATTACTACCATTATCGAGTGAATTATATTGTCATGTGTTATGACGATTCAGCATCCTAACAAGATGATGGCTCCCTTGTTAGAACTTCCTAGGAAGTTTTTGTGGGATCTCGGAATGAATGCTTTCAGCTTATATTTACAATCCACTTCACTATGCACAAAAACCAAACTATATCATGCAAAACGCCACCAATATTACTTAATATAGGGTCAAAAACCTAAGTAAATTAATTAAAAATAAAAACCACAACATGTCACTTCAAGATCCCGCCAAAAACTCCTATTCGGTACTGTACTATATAATAGTAGGTAGGTACTGGGCGTTTCGTTTAGAAACGCTTCTAAGAAGCAGTTTTTCTACGAAAAACGAACGAACTGTTTCTCTATTTAGTAATTGAAACAATAGATAATAAATTTTCTGTATTACTGTATGAAAGTGTTAATAACCAATTGTAAATAAGTAATACATTTTGCTCTTTGTTTACATAAATGAAAAATATGAAGTATAGGGTTAATCTGATTATATATATATGAAGACCTAAAAACAGCAGAATTTATGTGAAATTCACAGATGGAGTGAAAGTGTCTCATAAACATGATGCTTACGTCTTTTATTGTAGTGAATGTTAGGATCATGTAATAAACGACCGTGCATATTAAGAATAGTTTTTAGGATAAAAAGTTGTCTTACATTAAGGATTTTTAATTTATTATATAGTTCAATGGCGAGAGTCAACTCCCCTGCGGTTTGCCTCGAAGTACAGCTCTCTAAGCAGACTTGAAACCTCCTATCTTGCAGGAAGGATCTCACTATATTGAATAGCTATCTAGGGACCGATGTGGCTGTTGACAATTTATAGAGTAGTCCGTCGTGCCACATTTTTCAAACGATTTCTCCATGTCTAGGAACAGCGCAGCGCGGTAGCGGTGTGTTTCCTGTTGTTGTGGATATTGACTAGAGTGTGGACTAATCTGGTGAGCTGCACAGGGTTGCCATATGGCGATTTTTTTTCTCGTACCAGAGCTGCCTAAATTTCTAGTACTTTCCACACATAATCTCGTAAAAGTATAAATTTAAAAAACTCTCGATATCCATAATTTACACTATGTACCTATACTAGCTATCCATACCTTAACTTATGTTAAATTGAATTAGCTTATCCCTTAAGTTTGGGGCCGCAAAATGAAAAATAAATTTACCTTGTGCTGCTATCAGTGTTTCGTATTTTGGAATACATTTCCTTAGATAGTTTGAAATTTATACAATTTCCTTTGCGATTTGTGCCTTTAGCACTTTCTTCAGCTAAAAGTCTACTATTTCCTGTATCTATATTTATAAAATGATTGAGGTTTGCCGAAAACTACAGGATAGATTTTGATCAATTTTGTTGTTTTATTCCGTACTCCTTATCCAAAAAATAATTATCACGACAACTTAATATAATAAAAATATATTAAAGTTTTAAGAAACTACGATTTCTATACGAATTACGTGTTCTTCTGTCGTCTATCTGAGTGAAGCTGCAGGCACAACTAGTCTGTAATAAGACAATTTCTGAGGACTGTGTTAATTTAATTAGTTTTGATTAAAACCTGCACACGCGTGCCTTTATGGGGTTTAGCCAACCATTGCATTATGCAAACCAAATGAAGTCAACTTTTGAGACCGTAGACCTGATGAAACAAGTTTTTTTTTACCAAAAGTTTTTTAATTCGGCATCCAGAGAGCTTGATGGAAAATATGCACAATTCGTTTTCTAGGAAATTGAAGCCTCTACAGCAAGTCTTGAAATATCAGATATCTTAACCACTCATTGCGAAAGTCACTGTCACTAAGTACTCCTTATGTAAAATTAGCCACTGAATAATTAGGGTAAAATTAAGTAATGCCCTGGAACTTCCAACTACTATTGCATAAATATACATTTCAATTACAGAGATAAGAAGGCAATATTTATTTATTAGTGCCTTAAGGGTAATGACAACAAATTCATCTTAGCGGGGATTCTCCGGTCAACATCTAAATACACATTTGGTGATGAGGTAATGAATCTAGTCATGTGCTGAGTCTTTCGTTTGTAGCATGGACATATATTCTTTTTATAATTAATATTTCTTATATTAGTATTCATGGCGCAGGCAGTCAACATTGTTAAAATCTCGTAAAAAAGAGTACGAGATTTTTTTTGTCTCGTATCTCGTATAGGACTGCTAATTCTCGTAAAGTTACAAGATTCCTCGTACTACTGGCAACGCTGGAGCTGCAATGTAGTGGAATGTTCCTCACGGAATCCGAACTGTTCCAGGTGTGGTTTCATTGCTGTTAACAGTTGTTTTTCAAATACTTTTGACAATGTATTTCGCAGACATATCAGTCTGTAACCGTCCGGTTTGCGGGTATCTTTGTGCTGCTTGGGAATCATTACCACTGTCCCCAGCATATTGTCGCGTTAAAGTACACAACGATTTAATACGTCCCAACAAAAAAAAATTCAAGAGGCGTCAAGTAAGCTGATCTCGGAGGCCACTGGATGGGTCCACCACTACCGATCCAGTACTCTCCATACTCACCATCAACATGCTGTCGAACAGTCCACGTTAAATGCGCCGGAGCACCATTGTTAGCGACGCATCGGGCTAGGCGTTATGATTTCAGAAATAATATTCATAATTAGTTGTAGGTATAAGATGCTTGGCCTAAGATATGAACAATTATATTTGAAAAATCATTGGTATTTACTGTTTCTGTATTATATAAATAAAATGTAGGTATTTAAAGATAGTAAATACGTAGTAATAAAGCTTATAATTTCGTAAGAATAGCGTAGAAACTTACTGAACATATATTTCATTGAATATCTTTGTTTTGAAACCAGTTATGTGTAATGTTTGTGATTTTATAGGAATAGTGAGGGTTATATGTGAATTCTATCATGCTTGTAATGATTATAATTCATACATAACGTGTTTGTAGGCCTCAAAACCTGGCAGCAAGTCCACAAAGGGCCCTTTTCAACCACGACGACCACACGCTTACCTAAGGACCACGCAGAAGCCAGCACTTCAAGACAACCCAAGACCACAAGCAGCCATAAGGATACCGAACCAGCCCAAACGGATAACCAGGTTCGCCTAATTGGAAATAAGGAGAAGCCCTCTGGAGTAATAACGAGCCACACTGTTGGCCAAACGCCGCAGCATCCTGCCCCGCTGCCCGCGGACTCGTCACCCGTAAGCGCGGCGCAGACTCCCCGGCCATCGATGGCTGCAGGCGCGATGTCGCTATGTAGCGCTGGATGGCGTTGTACTTGCGCATACGAGAGGCCACGGATAAGAAAACCAAGCTGTCTACAAAAGACAGGATGGCTTTGGAGTTTGCGGCGTTGGGGCTACTTGTCCTCCCGGAGACGGACAGCGAGATACGCGAGGCGGAGGAGGCGAGACAACAGATGCACGCGCCCCTCACCCCCGCCCGCCCCCGCCGTCCGGTTCAAGATACAAGCACAGATTGGCATCCCAACAGTCGCCCGCCCCTTCCCCCGCGGCGACTCGACCGACTACCCTGTCGACAACGGAGGAAACATACGCGAAGATTGCCAAGAAAATAGTGACTAGTCCACACTCGCAGACCGCCCAATTACCGACTAAGTCGACTACCAAAGAAAAACCAAGATTACCGCGGGTAGTTGTGGACAAATTCCCACAGTGGAACGCCCACTTGGAAGAGATTACTAAACTGTTAAAGAGGCCACCAAACGCGCGTCCTAGGGGGTCCGGGGTGCGCTTCCAGCCGCAGGACGAGGACGAATACCACCTGCTGCAAGATTACCTAGGCAAACCCGAGGAACACGAGAATATTTCGTGGTTCTCGTACTCGCTGCCAGCCGAGAAACACCGTAAAATTGTCATTAGAGGATTACCAGTGGACACGAATCCAGACGACATAGCGGCCGCCCTGAAGGAGAAGGGTCATCTTGCTGAGTACGTGAAGTGCATAGGGGCGCGAGGGGCTGCATATACCACGCAGTAATCAAGAGGACCGCAGAAACCACCCCGGCAATTTACGCCATTGACGAGCTATTTCTGATGAAAGGGGTCCAAATCGAAGCCTGGCGCATAGCCATCAGCGATGCCATAAAGAGCTAGCGTGCGTCCAGTGCGGCGGCCCACACTACGCACTGGACTGCAGACGGCCTAAAGAGCAGCCACCCACTTGCGCATACTGCCGCGGACCGCATCCGGCGAGTTATACGCGGTGCCCGGTGTACCGAAGAGAGTTGCGCAATTCTCGAGCGGGGCTGTATCTAGATCAACGAGAAGGTCAGAACACAGAGGCCTCCGATAACCACCGTGGAAGAGATGGCACCGTCGTCGCTGATGGCGCAGGTCAACAACCCGGTGGGCCGAGGTGATAAGCCCCGCCCAATTAAAAGGCCCATGCCACAGAGAATGTCTGTAAACACACCTCCTAAGAAGCCAACCGTACCGACTAAACTCGCGACACCACAGCCAGCCAATGCACTCCTGCAAATTGTGAAGACAGCTCTGGAAGCAATCCTGACCGCCAGCAGGGGCGGAGGAGGCGACATCACCGCCAGCATTGATCATGCGCTACGAGAAATCGCGGCGTAAATGGAGAGCTAAAGAAAAATGAAGAAAACCACAAAAGAGCACCACGCGTGAACATCGCCCCTACAACTAGTAGGAGGCGAGCGACTCGGAGATTACCTACGCAAACCAGCAGTACCACGGTGCCTCGCGTACTATTACGCGAGGCAACCTCAAGAGCGAGGTCACGGTGCACCCGTTGTCACGGGTGAAAGAGATAGTCACCGACATAGGGCACGCCCTGAAGCGGTTTCCCTCGCACATAATTATGTGCGAGAAGAATAGTATTGCCAACCGGCACACAGAGTGTCAAACGCTATTCAAGATAAGAAGACTCAAAACCCTGAAAACTTGCAAGAAACTCTGTGTCATGAAACCGAAGCACTGGATAGTATTAAGAATTATTGTAACCGGCCATTCTGCATTGTGAAGATTGAATAAAGCGACTTGAATTTGGTGTTCGTGTGTGTCATTATCATCAAGAAATCTTTCACCCACCAGCGATCCAGTCCACTTAGTTCTCCGTAGCTACGCCAACACCACACCTCCGTGTAGGCACCTCACTGCGTGTGTGCCGTTCTGTTTCGCTCTCTTCACGTCTAGTAGGTTCGGGTGTGAACAGAGTTGGTCACACGTAGTGAGTTGGGCTTGCATACACTGGTTTGCAGCTCTCTGCTGCTTACCGTAGTACGTATTCGCCGTCTTTGTGGTACGGAGTCTGAGGGTTGATCGGGCGCCGCACCGCGCCGCACTTTCGTTGTGCGGACCCGCTCCGTACTGTTATCGTTGGCGTAGCTAATTATTGTTAGAAGCGTACCGTTGCACTGTTCGGCTTCGTGCGCCCGTTTTAACCGTCATGTTGGTAGAATACCTCTCGTAAATTGACAAAAGGTCTCTTCTAGGAGCATCGGTAGAGTCCTCCGCAAAAAGAGTAAATATGACGTTCCTGTTCAAATCTCTAAGAATACGGGCCCCAGTACGTGTGTACCGATAACTCCCGCCCCAGCGTTAACCGAAAAACGATGCTGGAAGGAGTCCACTCTGCATGCCTGAGGATTTTCGTGCATCCACAAATGTCTATTATGTTGGTTGTACATTCCCACACGTGTAATTGTACTTTCGCCAATAACCACCCGTTGATATCCAACCTTGGTACGTAATGACGTGGAGTCCTATACAACGTTCTAATGATCGACAAAACTGACAGGTAGTTGAAATTATTGCGAATCAAACATAAAATAATTATTCAGTTTATCGTCGGTGATACTGCAAGTGCAAAACGTGATATGTCACATCGAATGAATGAATGAATGAATAGCTACTTTATTGCACTTTTAGTTTTTACACTGGGGAGCTTATTGCTATAAAGCATTTACTTTCAGCTAACCAGTGGTCATGTGAAATAAAATATTGAACTGAACTTACAGTATGAACTGATTTTACAAGTAGAGAGACAGGGAAAAAACTTTTTGTTCTAGGTGTGTGACATGCATTTATTGTGGTGTTATATCGTTAACGAAATCTGTATAGTGTAATACAATCGAATCTTGAATGTAGATCATATGTAAAAATAAATATACGTATAACATTTAATAATTACAATAATGAAGTATGTCTTTCGACATAGAACATGCGTTCATTCTGGCTGGAGCTTGTCGGATTATGAGGATGATCAAGATTAGTTACCAGGTCACTTACAGACAGTGATAACAAAAGACATGCGAGGATTGGGGTGGCTATTTAGGGGAGGTTGGAGGCCACTGGGGGCAACCCCAAATAAACAGACATTCTTATGTGGGTTGTCGGATCTTGCACTTAACCCTGATTACGCCCACAAGATTTTGATTCCGTAATGAAGATATGAAGAAAAATCCTGGCTGAAGGAAAATCCTTGTGTCTCCGATAGTCTATCCTGAGGTCTCTTTCTTCGAAACACTTAATCAATTTAAAGCTTTATGATGTACTATTATATTTTTGTCTTTTTTTGCGTTGCGTAAATATATAAATATTGTTACACCCGTGGGTATTAAAAATGACAATGTTTGACGTGAAGAAGATATATTTCCATTCCACACAGTTACAAATTTCACGAACTCACAACACTGTTATTTATTACACTGTGGTTTTGCTTCTTTTATCGCTCGTTGTTATCGTTTTGTAATTCAAAACTGAACTGCCTCGGCGCTGCGCCTGAGTTGCTTATATACCTGCACTAAACGATCGCAGAAAAATCGTGAATCGTAGCTAACTTTCTCGACGTTTAGTTTCTATGCCTATTCGATGACGTAATCGAGGCGATAAGCCCTATACATGTGTATGAAAACTGCGACGTTTACCCAAACATGCACCGCGGTTGTTTATGACGCGAACATTATTTCGAAGACCTGAGAGGCTTGTTGCTGCTTCGAGATATTTCGGGTACAGGATTTTCTCTCTTTTTAATCGGGTTGTAACAGATCTAACAATATGATAGTTTTCCGACTCGCGAACACATGACGTATAATTAATTGCCCATGGGCGAAAAAGGGGAAACTCCAAGTTGATTCCGCAAACTTTCAGCAACTGGCCTTGCAATTTATTTATGGTCATCACAAAGGCCAGACGCACAGGAAATTGTAGACGCTTAAAATCGAATGGAAAGTCCGTTGGAATCATACGGTATACGCGGGATCAAGACATCCTCTCCTTTGTATTTTATGATCTTGGCCTCGATGACGTTATTCATTAGCATTAGCACAGTCGAGGTTACGCGGCATAATCACAACTGATCCTACTTTTAATTGCAAATTGCGAGTTGGTAGTTAAGGGAACTTTAAAAACTCAACGAGATAGTTGACTACGTCATCCTGGTTTATAACTGTGTCAACTGATTTATAAGAAAACAACTCTTTCTTTGTTTGTTTTTGGCCGCCAATAATACTCGTCCACTCAGCCAAATTATGGTTTTATTTAATAATTGTTGACGCGTGCACCGCGTAAACCAGTTGCTGGCGGCTGAAGGAGAGGTAAAGCGCGCGAAGGGGGACTGACGAGCTACGGTGCGTGGCGCGCACACAACACTCGGAAGCGATAGAGATCCACGGCCGGACAATTATCATTTCAATTAAAACATTTATAACGTTTCATTAAGTAAAGTAATTATTTCATATGAGCAGGGGTTTCATTTAAGTAAGGAGAGACCTCTCAGCT
Organism: Saturnia japonica; assembly: GCA_033032175.1. Lineage (NCBI taxonomy): Eukaryota > Metazoa > Arthropoda > Insecta > Lepidoptera > Saturniidae > Saturnia > Saturnia japonica. The sequence goes on from CM065329.1 coordinate 9,822,827, forward strand.
GAGCTGACATAACATAACTGCTCCGACAATAATATAATCATTTATGTTTCTCACCGTTTAAACTTTCCCTGAACTTCCACAAATATTTCGAGATCAAAATTAACCAAATCGGTCCAGCCATTCTCGAGTTTTAGCGAGACAAATGAACAGTAATTCATTTATATATATATATATATATATATAGATTCAACAGGTACTTTTTAGCTGCACACCATACTCAATTTGCCGCCCTTAATTTATGCTTCTCTGGACTACATCGGGCCTGGAATTGAACTTTGTCATTATTTGTAACATGTTGCCGCCATGCGTGCGTCTCTTATGATTACGTAAGTGTATCGGTGTACGGAACTGTTTCCCGCACCAACAATCAAACATTCTCCCGTAATCGTAATGAGTCCTCTTTACATGCTCACTTAAAGAATGTTTACTTCTATAAGTAGCTTCACATGAGTCACATTTATATTTCAATTCCTCGACCGCATTACCAGTAAGTTTGTCATTACTAGTAACATTAATGTTGCCGTCATGCTGGCGTCTCTTATGCCTACGTAAGTTTATCGGCGTACGGAACTGTTTCCCGCACCAACATTCAAATACTTTACCATAATCATAATGAATTATCATGATATGCTCATTTAAACGACATTTACTCCTATAAGTACTTTCACATGAGTCACATTTATATTTCATTCCCTCGACCTCCTTACCTGTAACTTTGTCATTATTTGTAACATTAATATTGCCGCCATGCGGGCGTCTCTTATGATTACGTAAGTATATCGGTGTACGGAACTGTTTCCCGCACTCACAATCAAACGTTCTCCCGTAATCGTAATGAGTCCTCTTTACATGCTCACTTAAAGAACGTTTACTTCTATAAGTACCTTCACATGAGTCACATTTATATTTCATTCCCTCGACCTCCTTACCTGTAACTTTGTCATTATTTGTAACATCAACTTTGCCGCCATGTGGGCATCTCTTATGATTACGTAAGTGTCTTGGTGTACGGAACTGTTTCCCGCACTCACAATCAAACGTTCTCCCGTAATCGTAATGAGTCCTCTTTACATGCTCACTTAAAGAACGTTTACTTCTATAAGTACCTTCACATGAGTCACATTTATATTTCACTCCCTCGACCTCCTTACCTGTAACTTTGTCATTATTTGTAACATCAACTTTGCCGCCATGTGGGCATCTCTTATGATTACGTAAGTGTCTTGGTGTACGGAACTGTTTCCCGCACTCACAATCAAACGTTCTCCCGTAATCGTAATGAGTCCTCTTTACATGCTCACTTAAAGAACGTTTACTTCTATAAGTACCTTCACATGAGTCACATTTATATTTCACTCCCTCGACCTCCTTACCTGTAACTTTGTTATTATTTGTAACATTAATATTGCCGCCATGCGGGCGTCTCTTATGATTACGTAAGTGTTTCGGTGTACGGAACTGTTTCCCGCACTCACAATCAAACGTTCTCCCGTAATCATAATGAGTCCTCTTTACATGCTCACTTAAAGAACGTTTACTTCTATAAGTACCTTCACATGAGTCACATTTATATTTCACTCCCTCGACCTCCTTACCTGTAACTTTGTTATTATTTGTAACATTAATATTGCCGCCATGCGGGCGTCTCTTATGATTACGTAAGTGTCTTGGTGTACGGAACTGTTTCCCGCACTCACAATCAAACGTTCTCCCGTAATCGTAATGAGTCCTCTTTACATGCTCACTTAAAGAACGTTTACTTCTATAAGTACCTTCACATGAGTCACATTTATATTTCACTCCCTCGACCTCCTTACCTGTAACTTTGTCATTATTTGTAACATTAATGTTGCCGCAATGCGGGAGTCTCTTATGATTACGTAAGTGTTTCGGTGTACGGAACTGTTTCCCGCACTCACAATCAAACGTTCTCCCGTAATCATAATGCTTATTCTTAATATGCTCTCTTATACAATGTTTACTTTTATAAGTAGCTTCACATGAGTCACATTTATATTTCATTTCCTCACCTTCCTTACCAGTACGACACTGTTCCATATGCTTATACAATAAGTCTTTGTGTTTGTAATCTACATTGCAATATTTACACTTCACACTGTTTCCAGTTACTTGGTTTGAAGAAATTTGTTTGTGTAAAAGCACTACGCGACTTTTAAGGTTCGGTTCCCTCTTGAAATGCTTTCCGCATAATTTACCCTTAAGTATTTTGTTGGTGTGAACATCACCGACGTGTGCAAGCATATTGTTGTGGTTATTAAAACTTTTCTTGCAATATTGGCGTTGGTGTAACTCCATCGCTTTATTATTATCACCCGGCGTGTTTATATCAACTTTTATGTGTTCAATATTGTGCCTCAGTAGATTGAAACTGCAAATAATAAAATATATAATAATTTATTACACACAAACAAATGAAATAGTAGAGGTGTAACGAATATATTCGTAACTGTCTGGTACCCGTGACTTCGTCTGCGTATTATTGGATATACACAGACTGATCTCGGAGCACGACAAGCCAAAAGAATATCATAGATGGGTTTATCACTGTGTTTATGGTGGACGCGATCCTTACCACCCCGCTATATTATTGCATATACACCGACTGATCTCGGATCATAGAGATCGAATCATAGATGGGTTTATCATTGTGTATATGGTATTGTAATTATATGCCAATATGAATCCAATACAGTAACCGTTCCAATAAAACTTTTACAATAGTAGCTTGTTCTTTAGAAGACGCACTGCCGCTTTTAACACTTGAACTCTCTTAATTAAACTGTAAACTATATAAATGCCGTTTTTTTTTCTGTCTGACCTTGCTGTTAGCCTTAGGGGCCCTATCCAAAACCAGAGCCGCTGCGGCTTTGACAATTTTACTGGGCTTGAGGGCGAGCACTTAAGGCACTCAGCCGCGAAAGCGTGGGCAACCAGCGCACAAGGGTGCCAAAGTGGCCGGACCTCGGCTTGGGCTGTTGTCGCTATTTCAATGAGGTCCAGGGCCGCGCCGCCCCTGTGTGCGAAGTGTGCGACGCACACAGGCGCCGCCATCGAAATTATTTTTGTTACACTTACACAACAACATATTCTTTGTAGTGGAGTATCGATAAGTAAGTAGGTACAACAGGCGCAACGTATGCCTTGTAAATAACAAAACATAATTATAATGCGCTTATTGTACAAGTCTTCTAAGATAATATTCACGTGTGTGGTTTAGTGTTTAGGTTTTAGTTAACATTAGTTACGAGCTCAGCGTTAAAATCAAAAGAACCACTGTGAATTTGTTTCAATGAATTATGAACGTAACCCGATGCGGCGATGCGTGCGGCGCAAGCGGGGTGGGGTCACAGGGATTCCCCGACTTTCAAGGAACGAGAGTGCCAAAACAATTGAACCAATCAGTCAATTGAAAGTGTGTGCAAGGTACGCATTGATTTTTTATAATAAGATTGTTCTAGCTCTAAAAACAATATATAGTTTGTGTGTTTGTGATTGTTTTAACGTGTTTTCACGATGAGTGATAGTACTCAAGATAAAAAAAGAAATTATCTGTTTACCAGAATTTAATAAGGAAAAGAAAACAAGAAGAAGAACGTGATAAAAATACACGCTTCAGGTACGTGCTTTTACAGTCTGTTTGTAATGTCAAAATAGAAACGTTTACTTTTTTAATTTCATTACAAGCTCTGCTAAGCTTGGGACTAGACGGCGGAGTTTCATTGTCGAGATTTTTTTTATCACGCATATTATTATTATTATTATTCATAGATAGATAAATCAGTTTATTAAGATAGGTAGATATGTCATTGTTTGTCTGTCTTTAATTTAAGATGATGCCGCCGAAGTTACATCCGTTCCTCTGCCTGATACAACAATGTCACCGCCAGTACAATTATTGTCACCAATACCAACTTCTTCCAAAGATGACCCTGGACTCTGGCCAAAAGTTTTCATTGCTACTTTGATCCAGTATTTAATAGAAAATCCGATTAAACTATCATTTTCAGCGTGACTGCGGGGTGAAAATTGTACGAGTATTATTATGAAAGGCATTTAGGAAACGGTGAAAAGTATCACAGAGAGTGGCTGCTGTATTCAGTGTCCAAAAATACCGTTTATTGCTTCTGTTGCAAGCTATTTGAATCAAAACATAACAATACATTCTGCGAGGGAATTAGTGATTGGAAACATCTAGCTTTGTATTGCAGCAGACATGAGAAAAGTTCTGCTCATTTCAATAATTATAAAAAAGAAACAGATTTATATCACGCTCTTAAAAAATAAAAACACTATTGATAGTATTCAACAAAAAACTTTTAGAGGTTGAAAAGCAGCACTGGTACAATGTAAGTCAAAAAAATATTATATGTGGTCCAATTTCTAAGTACACAAAATTTGGCTTTTCGTGGCCAAAGCCAAAAATTATACGACCGCAACGTCATTTATAGTAGAAAAACTAGCCGAAAATAGTTTGGACATAAACAACTTAAGGGGCAGGGCTGTGATAATGGATCAAATATGCGCGGTAAGAATAATGGTCTTCAAAAAAGATTGCTGGATCTAAATTCCCGCGCTTTCTATGTACCGTGCGCTAGCTATAGTTTAAATTTAATAGTAAACGACGCTGCCAATCTCAATCATCATACGACTGGATTTTTTAGTATTGTGCAAGAATTATATAAATATTTTTCGTCCTCTACCAAAAGATGGGATATATTTAAAAAATATGTCATAGATCTGACCTTAAAACCATTGTCTGAAACAAGATGGTAAAGCAGAATAGATGCTATCAAACCGCTGTTTACAAATTTACCAGAAATTTATAATGCCTTATTTGAAATATCAAATGGTATAATATCATATGATCAGAAGGCAAAATATGACGCTAAATGTCTAGCAGAAAAAATATGCTCCTTTTCATTCATTTGTTCACTAAATATATGGCATATGATTTTGACAAAAGTAAATTTTGTGAGCAAAATTCTGCAGTCCATCGATATGAATATACAAGTTGCTTTATATGCTTTAAGGGAATTAAAGAAGTTTTTGATAAAAATTAGAACTGACGCAAATTTTGAGGAAATTGTAAATGATGCCATGAAAATTGCCGAAAAATTAGATGTCGAGGCTGAATTTGAAACTTCCAGATCCAGACCCCTAAGACATCGCAAGACTCCAAAGAGTTTTGATTATGAACACGAAGACCATACTATAAACGATCCGAAGACCGCTTTTAAAATTAATGTATTTTTTTATATATTGGATCAAGCTTTTTACGAAAGATTTAATTTATTGAATAATCAAAATGACGTGTTTAATTTTTTATTCAAACTAAGTGATGAACAAGATCAAAGTCGATTAAGAAGTAGCTCTCATCGTTTGCAGAAAAAAAATTCTGCGTATGATTCATTGGATATTAACGCCGATGATTTGTCTGAAGAAATGTGTCGTGTCAGTCTCTTTTCAAAAAATTAAATAGTGATATGGTGAAAATTCTCGAATTTTTATATTTAAACAATTTGACAGCTGTTTGCCCTAACATCACCATAGCATTACGAATTTTGCTAACTATACCACTTACCGTAGCGAGCGCGGAAAGGTCCATTTCTTAATGAAATCTTATAAAAAATTACCTACGCTCAACAATGAGCCAGGAAAGATTAACAAATTTAGCAACAATATCCATAGAGGAGGCCGTATTAGACCATATAGACATACATACACGAGATTATTAAGGATTTCGCAAACAGAAAAGCGAGAAGAGTGGAAATAATATAATTTAAGTATGTTTATATTCTTACATATTTTAGACTCTTTTTGTTTTCTTTTTTTAAACATAGCATACATAATATAGTTAATAAAGTATTATTAGAAAAATCAGCTATTTTGTTATTAATATCCAAGTATACAAGTAATTGTCTACTTAGATATATATTTATATCTAAATATAACATCGTAAATAAAGTATGTAAAAATTAATTACAGGTTTATTTTTCGCAGTAATTGCAAGCGGAAAAGAACTGGTTTTAACCATTTAGGAAAGTATTATCTAAGTATATAAAACTGGAGTACATTTATTTCGGTCAAAATTAACAAATAATAAAAAAACATAATTTGAAACATGAACATTCGTGAAAAATGGAGGCGCTGTGGGGGGGGGGGGGGGTCGGCGCGACCCTGATGAGGAGGCGACCTGTCTATTCCCTATCCGTAGAATCGAGCTAAACTAAAACATATACAGATATACATGTTTCTTCCTCCTGGGAATTACGCAAAAACGGCTGAACGGGATTTTAATGAAATTTAGCAGACAGATAGTCTATGACCTGGAATAACAAATAGGGTACTTTTTATCACGGTAAAAGTCACAGTTTAACCAGTGTTACCCTACAAATATAATAAATGAAAAGTTTGCATGTCTGTTACTCAACCACGCGAAAACGGCTGAACGGATTTGAATGAAATTTAGCACGCAGATATTCTATAACCTGGAATAACACATAGGGTAGTTTTTATCCCGGTAAAAGTCATAGTTTAACCAGTGTTACCCTACAAATATAATGTAAAGTTTGTATGTTTGTTGTTTGGTGTTTGTACTGTTATAATTTTTATTGGGACGGTTAATGTGTTGGATTCATATTGGCATATAATGACAATACCATACAAACAGTGATAAAACCCATGTATGATTTTCTTTTGCTTTGTCGTGTTCCGAAATCTATCTGTGTATATCTAATAATACGCAGACGAAGTCGCGGTTACCAGCTAGTTATGAATAAAATTATAGATTATATTGAAATTAGATAACTTTTACTAAAAATAAGGTAATAAATAACACGCAGTTGTACAAAGAATCGTGCACCTCTTCAATTTTTCATAATACGATTTTTTATAGTGTTTGGTGCGTTCGGTAATTGTAGCACCGCAAAGTGTCGGCCCTGTACCTGATGGTAAGCACAGTGGAATCCAACAATACCCGTCACCACCGAGAGATCTATAATCCCACGCCAGTCGTCCACAGCTTCACAGTACGATAAAGATATTATGACGGAGATAACATTTTTGTTTGTGTCGAGATGTAGGTTATTGTAAAGCTGGTCTCCGGAGCCCAGCGCATGTGGTTCTGTTATGAAAGGGTGAGGAGAAAATTAAGTTGACCAGCTCTTCAGAACACTCGCTGCGACACAGACGGAGAACACGGTCAACGAGGCAAAAGTTCCTGCGCAGCTGAAGCGGCTCCATGAACTTCGCCTGCATCATGTACAATGTGGATAGGCCGTCTCTGCAACTTGACCAGAGCATCGAGAAGTTCTTGTATTTGCCTAATCAAACACATAAGAGCAATCCGTCTCTCCGATACCGAAACGTTTCCGATCTTCCGAACTAATTTATTTTTACAATTATATACAAATCTTAACAGGTATGCCGTAACATTAACCAATTTATTGAGAGAACTAAAACGTTCTAAGAGATTAAAATCTGGATTCAAAAGTCCGATGTTAATAAATTTAGCCGTTGCTCGCAAACCAGGTAGTAAATCCGAAGGGAATTCCATATTTGGAATTATTATTCTTAGGCCAAGTCTGCGAAGGTTGACATAACCATGGTGGATTCCACCACAGGTCATGTGTCAATAACGCCACCGCCGTGGAACCGCGCGATGCGACATCAGCACAGTTCATATCACTGGGAACATGTCGCCAAGTGATACTTGCTTTCGATGTCTTAATTTCCGAAACTCGATTTCCTTCAAAAACTTGAAGCTGGTGCGGCGGTGTCCGTAACCACGCAAGCACAATTGTGCTGTCACACCAGGCTGTAATGTCTTCAAACCGAATGCTATTCTCTGTACATGAGTTCAGAACGGGTTCAGAACACCCGTAAGCAATTTTGCCCCGTTTAATTCCAACTTGGGAATAGTGAGTCTAGTTTTTAGAGGTGCTACTCTAGACTTTGCCATTAATAACTGAATCGCGCCTGTACCGTCCGAAGCTTCTGCGCGGATATATACCGCCGCCGAATAACCTACAGAACTGCCATCCGAGAAACCGTGGAGGCTATATCGAGCATCATAGCTTGGCTTTAAACAACGAGGCAGGAAGATCTCTTGTATTCTTGGCAAGTCCTCTATAATATCTTGCCACCGCTGAACTATATCAGCAGGGGCTCGAGAATCCCAATCAACCTTCCGCGAACCGTTATTGTTTTCAAGGCTGCTGCCTAGTAACGACTGAAGGATACGTTTTAATGAAAAAATAACAGGGCTAATCCAACCTAGCGGGTCGTATAGCCGAGCTACCAAAGATAGAATCTTACGTCGAGTAACCGTGCTGTCCGATGGTAAATTAACCGTGTACGTAAAACTATCCGAAACTGGATCCCACTGGATGCCTAAAACTTTAATAAGTCCATTACTGTCAAAACCGTCAAAGTACCGCGGGGTCTCCAAATGGTCGGTAGGTAGACCATCTAATAATTGTGGCACATTGCTAGACCACTTTCTTAACTCATAACCCGCCGAATGCATTACTTGGATAAGTTCATCGCGTAGCTCTAAAGCATCTTCCAAAGTATCTTCACTGCCGTTTAAATCGTCTACGTAACTATTTTTAATGAGAAGACGTGACACGCGAGACATCTCCTCGAGCTGAACCGGAACTGACAGACTACAGCCCGAGGTATTGTTTGATGTCGAGTTGACCGTTCGGGATTCGTCATAAGCGATTTGATGTAAACATCGTATGGAAATATATGGACTGCATTTTAAACCGTAAGTATTAGTGCAAAGTTCATACACCAACAGTGGTTCCGATGGGGATGACCGCCAGAAAATTAATTGATATCGACGATCTTCAGGATGAATCCAAGTTTGTCTAAACATCATTTTGATGTCCGTCGTAAATACTATACGAGGCCACCGAAAATTCAAAATGATGTCCGTGATGTCATTTTGGAGTCGTTCGCCACAATATAAGCAGTCGTTCAACGAAACCCCCGAGCTAGTTTTCTCACTACCATTAAATACTACGCGAATTTTAGATGTATCTCCGCATTTTTTAAATACACCATGATGTCCTATAAAATAATGTTCGAGTCCCGAACTAAAATCAAATGACGAAACTTGCATATGACCGAGTTCCAAATATTCGTTCATAAACCCAACATATTTCTCGCGAAATTCCGGGTTCCGTGCCATTCTACGTTCTAATGAGTAGAACTGGTTTAAAGCTTTATTCCGAGAATCTCCCAATAATTTCCTATCACACTCCGGAAGGAGTGGAAGACGAACTGTATATTTACCGTCTAAGCCGCGTGACGTCGTAGTTAAGAATAGACGTTCACACTCCAAGTCTATAGGATCCCTAATTTTAGTCTGAGGTGGTTCCTCAGTACGCCAAAATTTTTCTACCGTTTCCAATAACGTATTTCCTATAAAATAATCCGTTTTATTATCCGATTGTACCGGGCCGAAAATCGCAAAATCAAAAATAGTACCTAAGGCATAAGGACCGTGTTTCCCTAAATTGATTTAATCGCCATTTAAAATTTTACCCAAAATATCGCAACCGAAAATTATATCTATCTCTTGTAATCGAGAACATGCCTTATCCGCCGAATGTATATTGTTGCTATCACAATTTAAATTTAATCTCTCCGCTAAATAAGTAGTAGGTTTCTTTAAAACCACCGCCGTGACCGATAACAAGTTATTGGAACTTGTAGGTTTAAAATATATTGTAACAACTGATTGACTATTATGAGTCTGTAGCCCGCCGATACCTATTAAAGGTACAGTCATATAATGTCGATGCAAACCTAACCGAGAAACCAAATCATTTCGTACGATGGTCACTTATGCTCCGAGATCTAGTAGAGCGCGCGCCTTAATGAAACTGTTACTTTGTTTTTTCACATCAATAACCACCGTCGGTAAAATAACGTTGTCAATAAGTTTAGGTACCGTTTCATCCGAAATATTATTTAAATTACGCGCACCTTCCAACTGAGCTGACGAAATGATTTTATTATTTGTATATATTATTGATTGCTATGCTAAATGATTACTGCGCGACCGGACGTTTACCGGGCTAGCAGATTCCTGACGGCGTCGCGAACGTTCTCCAGATCGCGCGCAAGTACACTCCGAGTTCTGACGACCGAGCTTATCGGCACTGCGTCTCCGTTCCGAGAGACTATTATGGCTTGACACATAGCGGCGATCATGTGACCTATCACCCGCACCGCCTGCGCTGTAACCGGCTGATTTGTTACCCGTATATGATCGCTTACTATCGTGATTACGATCTTGAGACCTAACACCACGATACATTGCCGACTGAGTATTCCGTGATTGGTTTGTTGCGGAACAAACCAATCGATGGTGACCTACGTGACCACATTTATCACATGGCACATATTTGCCACAAGTTACCGCTGTATGAGTTCCGAAACATTTAAAACAAAGGCCGTTGTACACTACCCACTTTCTTCGTGAATGTGCATTAAGTTTAATAAATTTAAAACACTCCGAAATGTTGTGATTGTTCATATTGCAGTACATACAAGTTTTCCGTTCGGTTGTATGTTGGTTTGTACCTACAAGATGAATCACCCGGTTCCGCCTAGTGTTGCTCGACCGCGGATGCTTGTTTGAATATGACTGATTATTCGAAGTCGTCATATCCGTAGTAGCCGTATCTATATGGCGACACTCGTAAAGTTCCTGCGCAGCTGAAGCGGCTCCATGAACTTCGCCTGCATCATGTACAATGTGGATAGGCCGTCTCTGCAACTTGACCAGAGCATCGAGAAGGTATTTTGCGGATCCATCCTTTGGGAAAGGTGCAAACAGTATTCCATACAATGCCGAACTTGAGCCTTGTAAAGCAAATACAGCTGTTTGGGCGTGAAAAACCGTCGCACCCTGTTCAAGATTCCAAGCCTCCGGGATGTAGCGGAGATGACACTCCCGATGTAATCCTTGGAGGAGAAGGTAAGATTGCTACGAATGTCCATACCTGGTGTTCAGGCAACACTATTTTAATCTTTGCTCCGGTTGTTTCGGTATTTCGAGGCTTGGGGGCGCGCTCTTAAAAAACACTGTTTTTCGACGTCGCACTAGTCGGATTTATTAAGTACTGTGATTGCCTCAGCTTGTTCGTGGTGGAACAGTTTTGTATGAACCTAATCAAACACAATAACTCGAATGACGGCGGCCGCTAGAGTGAAGTGTGAATTTGCACCCGGTCACGGACACAACATCAACGGCGATCCCCAGGTAAGTCGGCACTGTTCAGCCGGGCTCAATTATTTTGGTGGACCTGAACAACTACCGATTCAATAGGATATAGGAAGTCCCGGGACCAGCGAGTTACGAAGCTATCGAAGGCTTTAATTCGCCGTTCCTAGTATCCGGCCTCTACACCTGGGATATTAAGGATGTCACGCATTGCTAGCGAGTATTCTTTGAAAGACAACTCAGGTGTGCGATCTTAGTTTTGTTGTCATTAAACTCAACCAAGTTACGTGCTCCCTGTGTAGATAGGCAGTGCAAGGGTGGCAAGTTCCTCCCGTCTTCTCTCTGACTGTGCTGCATGAGATGGACAACGCCGCGCTATGACCGCGGTGGTAGGAGGGCAGGAAACTATTTTTTTCGATTTCGATTCGTCGATCGACGCGATGTCCGTATACGCTACCAACTGAACTGTCTTCCCTTCGAACTCTGACTGCTGAGTGTGGTGAGAACCATGCTCGGCTCCCTCCGCCGCCATAGCCGAACCAGTAAAGACAGGTCAGGGGCCGTTTCCCATTGTACAAGTTCGGCGGACGGGGGAGGCAGCTAGGGTGTACCACACTGTCTCCGTTAGGCCAGGGCCCGGAATTGCCAGAGTGGCACGGTAGAATGCTACCAGGGCACCATCAAGGCGGCGGCTGGTACGCCATGGAGTTTTAATAAGTAGAAGTACCACGACATAACCACTCCTCCCCCTGGGCGGGTATGTACTCAGGATGGGTATCTCCAAGTTAAAAATATTAAAAAAAAGTTTTAACAAATAATAATCCATTGCAAATTCATATACAAATTTGTGTCCGCACTTTTTCCTTTTCAGGAGGATGATCTCTTAACCCCCCCGCCCCCCCCCAACAGCATCAAATTCAGCGGTAGCGACTCTTTATGCCCGTTTTCACCAACGTCCCCTAATTTTAAGGAACACTTAAAGTACATTTCAGTGACCACTTACGAAGATTTCGTTTTCACCAATGTCTAAGGGAAGCTTTAGAAGAAGAATCGAAACTGGGAAATTAAAAGAAGACACACATTTACTGACAAAGGCCTGGTTTTTTTTTTTAACCAAAAACAAAGATTTTTTGCTAGATATTTAAGTAACTCTTTTTAAATTAGTTTATCATATAAGGTTTTTTTTGACAGGGCAAATTAGTGTTACCTATAAATCAGCTAGAGATAGATATTAGAGATATTTTGCCACAGTGGTAGATATGGGTGGCATCAGTGTAGTAGCCACTTGCAGCAAGTATTTTAGAACATATATTTACTGGACTAATATTCAATTTCAAACATATTTGACGCCATCTCCAGTACTCAATAACTCGTCCACACTCCACCTATCGCTTTTTTTTCAGAAATAATAACGAATTACGGATATCCATCATGAGTTTATAGTTTTGAGTTAAAAAAAAAAATCAGTTTATTTATTTAAATAATTAATTGTTATTAATATTAATTTTAATTTTTTTTTCTAAAAATCTTATTTGGAGTATTATTACCATTTAAAACAGCCATATCGCTCCTGCTGTTCGCAAGTGCTCCGCTTACCAAGCAACAGGCATTCAATTTTTGTTTATTTAAATAATAATAACATATTTTAATAACGTAAGAGTGTTAAATAATTCATAAAACTTTTTATTGCTAAATTATTGGTGTATCACATACACTTTGTGGGGACCGGATACTTAGAACGGCGAATTAAAGCCGTCTAGTTTTGTGATTCGCCGGTCCCGGGACTTCCTAAATCCTATCAATTCGGGATTTGTTCAGGCCCACCAAAAATCACTGAGCCCGGCCGAACCGTGCCGACTTACCTGGGGTCGCCGTTGATGCGGTGTCCTTGACCGGGTGCAAATCCACACTGGTCACTGTAGCGGCCGCCGTTGTCAGAGTTATTATATCTGCTTAGGTACACACAAAACTGTTCCACCACGAACAAGCGTTTTTTATGAAGCAATCACAGTACTTAATAAATTTGAAATGATGATAAGGCTCCGAACACTCCGACCAGACCGACGTCGGGAAACCGTTTTTTTTTTTGTGTAGAGACCGTGCGCGCCCCCAAGCGTCGAAACACAGCCAACCGGCGCACAGGTAAAAAATAGTGTTGCCTGAACACACTGGCTTGACATAAAAACTGACCCTTAACTAAGTGTTTCCTTAGTAAGTAGCCCTTAGCTTGGTGGAAACGAAATAAGTTAGGTAGCCGATTTAGGAAAAACTTTAGCTTATGGATCCCTTAGTTAGGGGTAAGTTAAGTGTACGTTGGTGAAAACGGGCATGAGTCAACTGTCTATTATTGTCTAGTCTAGGTGATACTGGCATATAGGTAACATTTGATTAGAACTCCTTGTAACAATTTATAATGGCAATGAGAATTTGAGGCAATACTATCTCTATTCTCTATATCTGCTTCCCCAGGAAAAGATTCAACAAATAGAATCATGATTTCTATAGTTTAAACTAGTTCATAATATAGTTTGACAGGTACCAACCCATTTTTGAATGTTCTACTACACAACTTGCATTCAACCTCTTGAGGATTCATTAGGACATCATAATTTACACTTGTGGCTCCAGCATTATCCAATATACATTGCTCCTCTTCTGGCTTCTCCATTTTTAGCATAACCTGGAACTTTTTATTCACATTTTCTTCATTTATAGGTAATGAAAATCCCTCCTCTGTATTTTCATGATTTACTTCTTGTTTGTCTATAAGTTCTAATAATTCCTTATTCTAGAAACAAAAATAATAATTTCAACTTTCACTAACTGCTTGCTACAGAATGATGGATATCGTAACATTACTTATACTGCCACATGCCTGATAGATTAAACCATTATAAACATACAGTATAGCCTAGGTAGTTAGATTGTGTATAATAAAGACTCAATTTATTTACATTACGAGAGGAACGCTGATGATCAGAAGTGGGATACAAAATTAACAAAAATATTACTTACCTCAGGAATTATTGTATAATTAATACTGAAGTCTAACTGAGGATGTTCATCCTCGGGGAATTCCTTTTCCAATTTTTCCAACTCAAAACCCATACTGTCATAATAATTTACATACTTCGGTGACTCCAAGGGTTCGGATGGATACTGAAATATAATGACTGGTTTGGATTAAACATTTACATAAAACATTATTTTTATCTTTAAACAAAATAAAGATTAAAACACACCTCACATTCTGTTTCAGTGTTAAAAATACTGGATTAGCAGAAAGATCCTAACCTGAACCCTATTAAAAAAGGTTAAGATCATAGTACAGAATCATGAATATAACTGAACTTTATGAAGTTTTAAAAAATCTGTAACCAGTAACGGTGGTCTAAATGAATAATTTGTCCTATTATCTATTATAATATTCCCTACAAAGCCTGAATACGTTGACATGTAGTCTTTAAAGGGCGGCTATTTTAGGTTTATATTTTTATGGTACCTTAGTCATACTGTCACCATATAAATTAGGCAACTCAGATGGTAATTTTGTAACCTATTTACACTTTCTATGGATATGACAGTGACATTCAACACAGTGAACATACAATATTAAGGAAAAGTAATATTTCAGTTTAAAAATTACTTTAAATATATCCATCACTTAATTGTTTGTTCACCACTCAGGATTTTCGTAAGCAACCTAAATTTAAACAAAAAATAAAAAATTGTATTGAAAACTATTGCTTAAAACTGTTTTAAAACACAAATATACATAATTATAAGTAGATTCAGCAACTTCGTTCCCCCAGCATTCAGTGGTTTAAGACCCTTCCTCCGCTCTTGTATGTAAAAATAAGAAAATTGTAAACTCTTCCCTACTCCAAATGATAAAAGGTAAATATTTTTTTCAAGATTATTACAACGTGACTGCTATGCTCGAGGCTCGAGGTCTAGGGTTCGATTCACAGGTCGAGCAGTGCTATCGGTTTTTCTATGAAATTCTCAGTAGCAGCTTCGAGTTTGACTTTGTACCTGATTAATGGCAATAGGTTCAACCCCTATAACATTGGACCTATAAAAAAACATACCCGGCAAACTGTGAGTGTACATTACACCTCTTTCTAACCCTTCGGGGATACAGGCGTGATGGTTGTTATGAGTAGGTAACGTCACTAGTCGATAAGAGTCGGGCTGTCAACGTGGTGTTACAACCACGGTCAGCTCTCAGAGAAGTAACAGTCAATAACATATGATAATTAATGAACCCAAGTTCAACTGAAGTCCAGGTTTATCATTTATATAATAAACTGACCAAAACAATTGCATGTTATGTTATATTTTACAGAAAAAAAGAGTTATTTAAGAAAAATAACTGTGCCCCATGGTTTTACCTGTGTTTATTTTATGCAAAAAACACCGCGCTGCCAACTCACCCGTGTAGTCTATCATAATTGTTCTTCCTATAAGTACAAATTAATTTTGAATTTTCATTATCTCCTAAACAATGTGTCCACCAAATAACATACTATAAAGAGCAATATTTAACATCTTTATGATGATATAACTGTGTTCACAAGGATTAATATATGCCATGTCTAAAAATAATGCTAATGAATCACTTTTTAATATTCAACTAATCTTTGTCATAAAATACCTTATTGTGGCTTATGTATAAAACATAGGCATATGCAATCGCTGACTTTTTTTTAGATATACTAAAGACAAATATTTATATAGAACATTGTACTTCTCTATCATTATCGATTACAGCAGCGCACGCGGATAATGCGGCTCTGGAGGACTTCGACTTCCGACTTAAGTAACAAAAATCAATATTTAAGGCTAGCTGAGAGTTATAGCCTTATGTTAGATAGCCTATAATACTATTCCTCGTGAATATGGCTATCATAAAAAAAAAAAATTTTAATCGGAGTGCTAGTTCCAGAGATTAGCATGTTTTAACAAAGCATGTGTAAAACTCTTTATTAGTATAAATTAGCGTAAAATTCATTTTTCACTTGTTTATATTTGTTGGAATTGTAGCGAGACTCATGGCCACTCGGAACTGTTCGGCTGCGATCCACGTCATGCTTCGTGTGAGATAGGTTTTACCTTCATTTCCAGTCATCAGCCAACTCCGACGACGCGCCGGGAGGCTGCGCACACGCGTCCCGAACGTATTAATAAAATATCAGGTAAGGATTGTACTAGCACTTGTAATTATAATATGTTATATACAAACTTTTGTGAATATAAATAAATTAGTGAACATATATGTGGTTGTTATTTCGATCACCACAGAACCATCAAAATATTTTTTTAAAGCGCGTTCTGAAAAATTGTATAATTAGGTATAGGTTATTGTTTGTTTACTGTTTTGTTACACTCTGCTGAGTTACTATATGAATGCAGTTCAGTCTATGCAAGTGTATGTGTTTGGTTTCAGGGTTTTTTGTTTTGTGAAATGTTAGTAGGATGACTTAATAAGAATAACAAATTTTAATTTAGCTTTTAGTTTCACAGTTTTTGTATTTTCAAAGAACATATTAAGGTTAGAATCGTTTATATTAATTTCATCAAAAATGGGGGATAACCATGTAATGAGAGTGGTACCCTTATAATCAGGGATCTAATCACTATGGATTTCAATCCTCAATTTAAATACTAAAGTTGAAGTTAAGATTAAGTTTATTGATCAATATGTATTCACAGTCATTGTATGAGACACATACATACCTACTTTGAATAATATTATAATACCATATCCTCACTGCAAATTCTCGATAAACCTGAATATGTTATTACATTGTACAGTAGCAGAAGCAGCATAAAGGGGGGCGGTCCACCCCGGTACCCAGCACCGAGAGGTGATAACATGGTGACAACTAACTCGCACAGCTTAGTAGCCACAAGCCCATGGAAGAACCCCTTAGAACATTATCAGGGTAGTTCATCATATCAAAACGTTCATCAGATAATTAAATAATTTTAACTAAGGCGCTATTTCAATATCTCTTGGATTTCACATCAGTGTGCTAAATTTTAAATTTCAGCTCTCTAGTTATTAGAAAAGTACTAAGTCTATTTTGATTATTATGAGTCAGTCAGTGTCGAATTTTAGTAACTTTGCACCCCTATAACTTCTGAATGAATGCAACTATAAACTTTAAAAAACTCGGAATTGTTGAGTTCCTTATGTACTAAGAAAACATAACATAACATGGCTGTAAACAGAATTTCAGCCTTCTACAACAGACAGAAATGAAAATACGCCGAAATACTTCCAGTAAAGATAGCAAGGCCTTGCCTTACGCTTGACTTGGTGGGGGCACTGCTGTACCTCCTTAAAAACTCTATTTTACACAAATAATCAGATTTTATATATAGGCAAAAGATTTTCTTTCCGAGAAGCCTAATAAACTGACTTAGAGCTTCTGAAATCCAAACTGAGCCCAACGCGACTATCATTCCATATGTAGTTTTGTCCATTGAAAAGGATAGGAAAGTAAATATTGATAATGTGATTGACTATTTTAGCCAAATAAAGCAATTTAATATTTTCTGTTTTATTTGGGGATGCTCAATAGAAAACCGCTTCGGGTACCAACCCATGCTACACCGCCACTGTACAGTAGTTAACAAGCAGACTATAAATGTGGTGGAAGAGACCTAGGAGATTATATATAATTATATTAGTTTATGTATATTATCTGTGATTATGTATATACTTTTCATTTTTTATAGCAGCATCTGTCAGAATCTGCATAATATCCTTGATTTAATAAACAATGTGACAATATTAATTACCTCATTATATTCAGCATCAGGAATGGCATGTCCATTAAGAATTTTCTTAGTAAAATCAGTAAATGCTGACTCCTTGAAATGCTTGTTGCATAACATTCTATACTCAAAGTATAATTTTTGTGAAAATCATAGATACCATCTCTGGAAAACAGAATGCCCAGACTTGAAATTAATAACAATTAAATAAATTTTAAACAAAAAGGCATCAATTAATTTTTTTATAGCAAGATTTCTTACAGAATTTGCCATAATAAACCTGATTTAAATGACTTTTTGTGATTCCAATATTAAATTTCCTCATATATTCGCATAGGAAATACAATTGTCCATTAAAGAGATAGTAAAATCAGTAAATATCTGATCAATTGAATATGCATTTTAGCAAAAATAAATAACAACTATAATAATAATTTTCCTGTTGAATCTATGAGAGGATGCTCATGCCGTTCTTAGGTACAACACAGTAGCAGCCACATCATTACAGCACTGATAAGTAAAATAACAATATAATAATAATTTTATGAAACTGTAGAAGTATAGGTAAGGCCTTCTGTTGTTTAAGTACAGCATCTGTCACATCTTGACAAACTTGATGTAGATAAGAAACAACTATAATATCAGTTTACACATGTTGAATCTGTCCTTGGGATTGTCTTAGCATAAACATCAGTATGCTCACATCCTTGAAGCTTGCATAGAGAAATATAACAACTAAATATAAGTTTAAAAGTAGAAGTAATAATGCTCCGTTGTATAACAGTACAGCATCAGATTAGCATAATCATCAATTCAATAGAAAGAAAAATAACAACTATAATAATACAGTTTACAAACCTGTAGAAGTACTAGGTAGAGGGCCTCTGCCGGTTGTCTTAACAGTACAACATCAGTAGCAGTCACATCCTTGACAGACTTGCATAGAGAAAATAACAACTATAATAATACAGTTTACAAACCTGTAGAAGTACTAGGTAGTGGCGCCTCTGCCGGTTGTCTTAACAGTACAACATCAGTAGCAGTCACATCCTTGACAGACTTGCATAGAGAAAATAACAACTATAATAATACAGTTTACAAACCTGTAGAAGTACTAGGTAGAGGTGCCTCTGCCGGTTGTCTTAACAGTACAACATCAGTAGCAGTCACATCCTTGACAGACTTGCATAGAGAAAATAACAACTATAATAATACAGTTTACAAACCTGTAGAAGTACTAGGTAGTGGTCGCCTCTGCCGGTTGTCTTAACAGTACAACATCAGTAGCAGTCACATCCTTGACAGACTTGCATAGAGAAAATAACAACTATAATAATACAGTTTACAAACCTGTTGAAGTACTAGGTAGAGGTGCCTCTGCCGGTTGTCTTAACAGTACAACATCAGTAGCAGTCACATCCTTGACAGACTTGCATAGAGAAAATAACAACTATAATAATACAGTTTACAAACCTGTAGAAGTACTAGGTAGAGGTGCCTCTGCTGGTTGTCTTAACAGTACAACATCAGTAGCAGTCACATCCTTGACAGACTTGCATAGAGAAAATAACAACTATAATAATACAGTTTACAAACCTGTAGAAGTACTAGGTAGTGGTGCCTCTGCCGGTTGTCTTAACAGTACAACATCAGTAGCAGTCACATCCTTGACAGACTTGCATAGAGAAAATAACAACTATAATAATACAGTTTACAAACCTGTAGAAGTACTAGGTAGTGGTGCCTCTGCCTGGTTGTCTTAACAGTACAACATCAGTAGCAGTCACATCCTTGACAGACTTGCATAGAGAAAATAACAACTATAATAATACAGTTTACAAACCTGTTGAAGTACTAGGTAGTGGCGCCTCTGCCGGTTGTCTTAACAGTACAACATCAGTAGCAGTCACATCCTTGACAGACTTGCATAGAGAAAATAACAACTATAATAATACAGTTTACAAACCTGTAGAAGTACTAGGTAGTGGCGCCTCTGCCGGTTGTCTTAACAGTACAACATCAGTAGCAGTCACATCCTTGACAGACTTGCATAGAGAAAATAACAACTATAATAATACAGTTTACAAACCTGTAGAAGTACTAGGTAATGGCGCCTCTGCCGGTTGTCTTAACAGTACAACATCAGTAGCAGTCACATCCTTGACAGACTTGCATAGAGAAAATAACAACTATAATAATACAGTTTACAAACCTGTTGAAGTACTAGGTAGTGGCGCCTCTGCCGGTTGTCTTAACAGTACAACATCAGTAGCAGTCACATCCTTGACAGACTTGCATAGAGAAAATAACAACTATAATAATACAGTTTACAAACCTGTTGAAGTACTAGGTAGTGGCGCCTCTGCCGGTTGTCTTAACAGTACAACATCAGTAGCAGTCACATCCTTGACAGACTTGCATAGAGAAAAAACAACTATAATAATACAGTTTACAAACCTGTTGAAGTACTAGGTAGTGGCGCCTCTGCCGGTTGTCTTAACAGTACAACATCAGTAGCAGTCACATCCTTGACAGACTTGCATAGAGAAAATAACAACTATAATAATACAGTTTACAAACCTGTAGAAGTACTAGGTAGTGGCGCCTCTGCCGGTTGTCTTAACAGTACAACATCAGTAGCAGTCACATCCATAACAGACTTGCATAGAGAAAATCCTACAATAAAAACAAACATTTAACAAAACTAGTCAAAAACAGAGAACAGTTGATTTAGGTACTAAAAATTACGAAGAAAAATACAACCTAAACACAAACTTCTGCTAATGACTGCACCTAAGGAAATTATTCAACAATCATTTAAAAAAAAAACAGTTTTAAAGTAAATAATGATTACAATTAAAAATCCTCTAACTGACAGGTAATACCTTGCTCTCCTGAAATAGCAACTTTACAATAGCTACCATCGAGTTCAGACTCCAATTTTTTTATAAGAAAGATCACTCTTTAATTTCGCACAGCTAAAAGAAGTTAAGTATTCATTTTTCCGTTGTGGTGATAAAGTTTGATAAGTTAGGTTTGAACTGTGATTATAATAATCAAATGCCAGAAACAATTAATTACCTATCTATCTGTTGAAAGTTCATGTAAAAGTCCTAGATAGATATAACCATAGAGACATAACCACAAAAATAAATAAATAAATAATTCTCAAAAACTATTCTTCTTCCATACTTTTTTCTTCACAGGGTCATTACCGATTCGTCGATAACCAAAACACGAGAAAAAAATCCAGGAGTACAAAAGCAGAGTCAAACGGTAGGCAAGATATCAGGAGTACTTGTACATCTAATAGTCTGTGATCAGGAGTAAAGTAATACATGTATAAAACACACAGGATCAGAAAATCTTCATCGAGAAAAAAATAAAATACTTTTTGTCGTAAAAGGATGTGAAATATCGATTTAAATAATGAAACATTTAAAAAAAAACAATCGTTTTCTATATTAACAGTCAATTCTTTTTATAGCTCTAACGTCATTTCTTTCTATAACAGAAGCTATAGGTGTACCAGAATCTCATGGAACGAAAACAAAAAAAAATAATTGTGATTTTCATATGGCAATTATCAATTGTCATCTATCAAATTAAATTCGAGTTGAGTCAACCGCTGCAGAGATGTTATGTTTTTTTCTTCAAAAGTTACAGTTTTCGTGAAAATGTCGAAAAAGCCAATTCGATCACAAGCAAGGAACGTTGTTTACAATGTATACCAAAGGATTTCTGCAGAAGAAGATGGAGGCCAATCAGAATCTTCGATTTTAATGGGAGTTCAAACATTCACCGGTTAGTAGAACTAACAAGTCAAGATACTTTATATTTTATACATACATTTTTCTAAGTACCGAAACAATTATTATTATTTTAATCATGGTGTTAAAGTTACAGTTAGTAATAGTTTGGCAGCTTTTTCGATATTCTGCAAACAAATATTTTTGTGTGTAAATTACTTAGGGTTCTCGTACAATAAAAGAAAAATTAAAACCCATGATGAAATCAAATAAGTAATATTATATTATGTACTATCCTTACTCTATGTTATTGAACTGTTACTTACAGGGGTTTCTTCTTCTACCATACGAAGAATTATTAATGAAGGAAGAGTAAACGGAGGTGTGTTCTATACGCCTGGTAAAAAGAGGAAAGGGGGAAAGAAAAAAATTAATCTGAAGAGTTTTGATTTAGAAGTGATTAGAAAGAAAATAAAGGAATTTTATACTGTACGGAAAGAAATTCCAACCGTGAGGAAATTGTTACAAATTCTTCGGAAAGATATTGATTTCAATGGAGGCAGAGAATCATTGAGGTAACACATATATGTATCTACTTATTTTACTTGCTATAGTTTAACGTTGCTACATTTTATAACTTATGCTTTTTTACAGGCTTATTCTGAAGAACATAGGCTTTGAATTTGTAAAGTGCCAATCAAAAAGAACTATTTTGATGGTGCGTCATGACATCAAGATACAAAGATTCAGATATTTAGAGCGTATGAAGAAGTACCGTGAATCACAAGAACCTAACAAACTAGATGTAGTTTATTTAGAGGAAAGTTATATACACGGTTCATGTTCTGTAAATAAGTGTTGGCAAAGTAAAGATCTTGCAGGTCCGTATAAAAGTATTTCAGCGAGAGCAAGATGGATTATTGTGAATGCTGGCGAAGAAAACGGTTTTGTGCCCAATTTTTGCTTAATATATAGGTCGAAAAGTATATCTGCTGACTACCATCATGATATTAACCAAAATAGCTTTAAAAAATGGGTCACGGAAAAATTACTACCAAATCTTAGGAAACCAGCTCTCATTGTCATGGATAACGCAAGTTATCATTCTGTACAGTTGAATAAACCGCCTACACAAGCCGACCGTATAGCTGATATTAAAGAATGGCTGCTTAAAAATAATATTGATTATGAAGATCGTTGGTGTAAGTGCCAATTACTTGAAGCAGTGTAACAAAACAAATCTACACCCATATATGAGATTGATGAAATTTTTAAATCGCACGGTCATGAAGTGTTAAGGCTTCCACCTTATCATTGCACTCTAAATCCCATAGAAATGATATGGGTTATAATGAAGCAGAAAGTGTCCGAGAAGAGTATTAATAGGCCTGCAACTGATAACAAGTCATTAACAGAGGAAGCTTTCTCACAAATTGGTGCAGATGAATGGCAAAAATGTTGCGAGCATGTAATAAAACATGAAAATGATTTCATTGATCAAGGTAGGTTAATAGAAAAGCAAGAGGAGCGATTTATTATAAATACCTCTGTGTCTTCATAATCTTCCTCAGATGAAGAAGAAGATATGTAAGTGGAGTACTTAGAACCATTTTCCAGCTCGGAATAAAGTTATTTTATTTTTATGATAAAAAAAATGCAATTATATAATATCATAATATAATTATCTAAACAAGTCAATGCAGTTTCGATTTATTGTCTGCTCTACCACTCAAGTCCTATGGAAAACCAACAACCCCTATTACAGTATATACATTCAATCAAAAAAGCATCGGCAATGGATGATTTGTTATTATGGTTCAAAATTCAATTTATTGTTTTTTTGTTGTTGTTAGATTGGCACAACTGTTTTCCATTTTGGCACGGAGTTTGAGTTGCATCTGTCAATACAGTGCTGTTTTTGCCGGTGCTTTTTTGACAGCGTAGTACAAATAATGTTTTTGATGAATGATATTAGGGCATATTAATAAAAAAATTAAAAGTATCAAGACCTTTTACTCCAATTACCCTAGTGTTTCTTACTACAAAATTTAATTTCCCTATTTTCCATGAGATTCTGGTATACCTATATTCTATCACCCTTCTTCTTACTAACTTGCCGACTAGTCCTCTTTGTTGAAAACCATTACTGCCAGTGCCATTATCAAGTTAATATAGTGTCCTGTCTTAGAACGAATTCAGTATCCTAACAAGATGGTGGCTCCCTTGTTAGAACTTTCTAGGGAGTTTTTGCCACTTCAAAATGCACGCTTCCAGTTTATATTTTTATACCACTTCACTTAGGCACAATAACCAAGTTATATCATACAAAACGCTACCAATATTACATAAAGGGCCTGAAACCTAATTTAATGTATTAAAAATAAAAACCACAACATGTAATTTCAAGATCACACCAAAAACTTCAATCGCCCTTAATATCACCATTAGATATCGTTATTTATAATATCCAATAATGAGTTGCTTTATAATTTAATATTGCATTTTTGCGTTAAAAAGGAAAGCGAACAAGTTTTTTGTTTGTTTGTTTAAACAACTCTAATCTCTGGAACTACCAGTCAAATTCGAAAAATTGTTTTTGTGTGTGATAGCTAGACTCTCGAGGAATAGTATAGGCTACTTAAGATTAGGCTTCAGCTCTCAGATAGCCTTAAATATTCATTTTTGTTACGTAAGCGGAAGACGAGGCCTTCCCAAACTGCGTAATCCGTGTGCGCTGACGTAAACGTTAATGATTCAAAAATACAATGTGCTACAAAAATATTCTTACTTAATGTTGGGTACGCGTCACTTCCCCTCTGCGTGAGAGAGGGGGGGGGGTGTGACGTTTCCCCGGTTTGGACGGGCGTTTTTGTTGCGCCGGATGCCCGTCTCGTAGACGCCGAACGGATGCCAGTGGGCCGCGATGTTAGTAGTGAGGGGGTCCGGGGGGTGCAATAATGCACGACCGCTTGAGGTGCCGGGTCTTCAATGAAAGTCGAAATCTTGTTTGTTGATTGTTCGCAGGACGACCAAAGCTTTCTTCTTGTTGTTACTTGTACTCGTTGACTCGTTGAATTGCACCGTGCCCAATACGGCTCCTCTTCGAGCTTAAGTAGTTCGGAGAATGACCGTAAAGAGAGCCCCGCTTTATTTCGTGTTTTAATTTCAGTTTTCGCTTTGGTTGCCCTGTTAATCTCTCTATATTTCTGTCATTATATATCTTATGTACACATGTCATATATCAAAATATTCCTTATCGTATTACCTATCCATTACATATTCACATATAATATACATCAAGTATATATTCCGTACATAAGCCAAAAACAATGTAATTTACGGGCGGCATCACTGTTTTCCGTTCGTAAAAGTTTCTATAATATTTGATATCTTTACTTTATTGGCTTACTCTATGCATTAATCTATTCTATATTAGTTCTATTCTCACATATGTAACACACAATACGTAATCGTTTATATACATCTTAATATATAACATGCAACTTATAATGTAGCGTAGTCGCTAACATTTCTCTATAATATTGTCTGTATTAATATATTTTATCGTAATACATAGCACATAACACGTAAACACAATAATATCACATAATAACCTAACAATAAACACGAAAATAACTGTTCTGTCGCCAACACTTAGTGTAGCAGATGTGGGGCGTCATATATGTGCTGGGCCCTTAATTCAATTATCTATTGCGAATCAATCCCCCTCGTACACTATTGTTGCGATACGCAGTAAACAATATAATAACAACCAAAAGAAAAAAGACTACCTCGTCAAGAGCGGGCGGCGACCTTGACCTTGCCCCGTCTACCTTGACTGCAGAATGTGAGGTATTTGTGTTTGTGGAGTGAACTGTATATATGTGTGTGTGGCAGCCGCAGATACTACAACATCAGGGATACTATTACTCAAGCATTTAG
This sequence comes from Saturnia japonica, assembly GCA_033032175.1. NCBI lineage: Eukaryota > Metazoa > Arthropoda > Insecta > Lepidoptera > Saturniidae > Saturnia > Saturnia japonica. Next base: position 9,848,564 of record CM065329.1, read on the forward strand.
TTCAGCAAAACTTCTGGTACACCAACTCAAGTTATAAAAAACAACATTTACACCATGTATCAAAACACTCGGCGGACTATAACGTAGCGCTTCACCGAACGCCATTAATGATGTAGCGCATACAACAAAAACGCGAGCTCACGGAATCAAAGCACAGAGCGGTCTGTCAACGTGACGAGCCGACCCGTAGACGAAACGGGGGAATTACATAAATCTCATTTAGGCATAGTTATAACAAAAGCAGAGGCAAGAGGAAGATTTTGTTTTCTTAGCCTAGATACAGCAATTACAAAAAAATTGCTAGTTGTAATGTGTGTATGCAATTACGGAGCTCGCTGGGCCGGTCCCCGCTTGCAGTATGGCCATACCCTCCACAGGCTTTCTATAATAATAATAATAATCTTTATTTCAGATAAGTATAATCCATAGTTACCTAGTTACTTAGTACAAAATAAAACGAAAGTAAGATCCTATACCTATGTTAGTAAACACTAATATTTTGTGACAATTTTGGTTCTTGTAATACAATTTTGAACAAGATGACCAATAATAAAGAAGTCGTACCTCCCTGCTATGGTTTTCAGGATGGAGTTGAAGCTGGCCCGCACTCTGCAGAGCAACGAGGCACATTTTTGTCTGACGGTGGCATGAAAGCCATTGACGTGTGCCTGTGTAAACATACCAGAAGCACTGAAGAAACGGGACAGCCCCATCAACATCCTGAATCGATTATTATATTGGACCCGCAGGGCGCTAACAGCCCTCTGAGTATAATTGGTCCACAGGCTGCACGTATAAAATACTTGGCAATAAGCTTTAAAAAGCGTTACTCTTACTTGCTCACTACAACGTGCAAACCTGCATACCAACATGTTACATCGGACTGCCAGCGCCCTACGTTCCCTTTCAATATCCATTTGGTCATCAAGGTCATCGGTCACATAATGCCCCAGGTACTTGAACTGATAGACCCGTATTAGCTAATTACCATTCAGTTTTATCGCGGGCACAGTTTCTGGGCATTTACCACCGTCAGCCTTAAAGACCAAGAACTCACTTTTCTTCACATTATATGACAGGTCATGCACCTGAGCATGGCACTCACAACACGCCAGCAGCTCTCTAAGCGCCCTAACCGTAGGGCTCAGCAGCACCATGTCGTCAGCGTAACTAATGTTGTTCACACTAACGTCATCAATGCGACATCCTATATTCTTACCGCTCAGCTCAACGATCAAATCATTGATATAGAGGTTAAACAATTTTGGTGATGTTATCCATCCTTGTCTAACGCCGCACTCTAACCCATACGACACAGAGAACTTATCGGCCCATCTCACACTGTTTATTTGGTTATAGTACCAATACTGAAAAATACGCATCAGTTCTGTCGGCACTTTTCTCCCCCGCAGCTTTTCCCACAAAACATTGTAAGATACCATGTCAAAAGCTCGAGAGAGATCTAGAAAACAAGCATAAACTGGTGTTCGGCGTTTTGTATAATATTTTACCGTATGTTTGAGGCCAAGAATCGCACTTTCAGTGCCTAGATCATAACGGAAACCAACCTGTGCATCGTGTAGTTGCAATAAACTATCTAATCGCGCATCTAGCTGGCCATCTAGTACCTTCGCCATAATAGTTGCCAGGGAGATGGGTCAATATACATATGTATATAGAATACACATAGATTTTTTAGGCCCTATAAACGGTAGTACTTATCTTATAATAGTAGATGCGTATTCAAAATAGGTGGAATCTTATAAAATGACTTCAGTTTCATCTTCGTTAGTCATATTTAAACTACAGAGTTTATAACGAGATTCGGTTTATCGCACACCATAGTGAGCGATAACGGCACGGCTTTTACGTCACAAGAATTTAAAACATTTTATCGGGTCAACAGTATCGATCACATGAGTCACCTGCTTTTCACCCTTCGAGCAATGGGCAAGCGAAGAGTTTTGTTAAAATCATTAAAAAAGGTATTAAATCCAGCTTAGTTAATGGTGAAAATACTAAGCAAAGTGAAGTAACTTTATTGAAATATCTATTTGACTATAGAAACTCAGTACATATTTAGGCGGAAGTGAGGAACAGAGTGTAAAGTTCCTTATCCGCCATAGAATAGGGAGGATCCTCCGACCGAGGGTGTTATGTTTGGCGGGCAGCTGCCCAACGGTTGTTGTCGGGTTCTTGTATATATACTCAACTGATGGGTTAATTTCCATATCGCGATGTAGGATGTCAGTTGTGGCGGAGATGTCGTTATGTGTAGGATGCGTCAGTTGTGGCGAGAGATGTCGCTACACATAGTACAACAGGTTCATCACCGGCTGAGTTGGTTTTCGGCCAGAAACTTTGTTCACGCCTTGATATATTGAATGAGTCACCATCTAAGTCATCGTCGAGTACTCTCGCTAACCATGTTCATCAAAAACAGTGTTCACAGAGTAAAACATACGGTGGTAAAAAGAAACAATATTTACAATTAGGCCAGAAAGTAATATATAAAAAATACAGTATGAACAAAAGAGACAATTGGGGCATAGGTATTATTATAAAAAAACTTGGCAAGGTTACTTATTTAATTAAATATATTGAAATTAACGTTATACATTTAAAAAAAACATAAAAATTAAATAGCTTTGTATAAGGGATTTGACAACAGCGAAGGGAAAAGTCAACTGGAAATCGATGATTTTACTAAGAGCCACTCTTCATGTAATATTCATACACCAATCGAATCACAGGCTTCGTCAGATTCTGCTACCCCTCAGGTACATGTAGAACATGTCGAACGCTCTAACCATTCTGAGTCGGACCGCGAAACAACATCGCATTCTAATGAGCAATTCCACGAGACGGCAGCGGCGGAGACTTCAACAGCTCGTTCAGAAAAGTACTCTAGAGATGATGGTTCGAGGTTAGATATTATAAACAATTTTATTCAATGTTGGTTATTTAGTTACTGTTGGCGACAGCGGCGTCGCCTCATATAAGATATAATTTAATGAAATAGATTTATATACACTTATTATATTATATTATATTATAGAATAGATAAATTATTGAATATAGAATGTTATGTATAGAATTATAGAATAAAGAACATACAAGATATAGATATAAGATATTGACAATATATAGATTTACCATAGAATAGACCACCATATACCATAGCTATAAGAACATTGAAATAAATAGTGTACATAATTGTCTAATTATTCTCCATAGATAGAATGATAATTTATATAAGTACGCGCTCGGCCCGCGTCCCGAAACTATGTAAATTAAGTATCGATCTGTGTTCGGGACCGGGTATTTCGTTTATACGGGCGCGTAGTATAGAATAAGTTATGTTTATAGATAGGGAATACAATATAGAATAATTAGACATAAGAAGTTTGTACATAGGTTTAATAGTTAAATAAATATAGACGGTAAACCGAGCCGACCATAGTGAAAATCAAATAGAAAAGGAGCACATTTTGCCCGAGCGCAAGGGGCTCCCTTTACGGTAACGCCGCAGTCTTCATTCTCAATCCCGCGGCGTTGCTGAGCACTAACCAACCGACCTCCGACCGCCTACAAACGAAGACCATCGACACTAGCGCTACTACGGGAATCAACGGAACCTTGCAACCATCGACACTAGCGCCACCACGGAATTCAACGGAACCTCGCAACTTATCGACACTAGCGCCACCACGGAAATCAACGGAACCTTGCAACTTATCGACACTAGCGCCACTACGGAACATATTGAAGACTTGCGGTTACATAGACAGATCGTTCGGCTCGGTTACGTTGTTAGTGAAAGTTTGTGTTTTATTTTCGAGTGAGCTTGTGCGATATCGCACACCTCAGGACCCCGTATCGAGCACTTCCGATCGGCACGAATAATCGCCACGAGGCGGGCATCCGGCGTCTTATAGGATTTTTAAGAAATCCTATAAGATTAACAAACCCGTCCAACCCGGGTTGACGTCACTCGCCCTATCGACGCGTGTGACGTGCTGCGTACCCAACAGTTACTAATATGTTAATTGTAAAAATGATATGTGTGTTATACGTACATGTGCTTTAATAAAGGGGGAAGATGTTATGTATGACAACAGCTTTGTAAGGAAAGCGTCATTCATTAAACGTCTGTGCGCTTATGGCCGTCTTTGATTTCTCACGTCCCGTTATAACAGTATGGAATGACAAAAGAGAAACCGGAAAAGTATGAAATAGATCTCCGATTTGCATCGAATATCGCCTGAGAGATTTTAGCGGGATCTCAAAGTGTCATGTGACTGAGACACATAAATAAATAGGGTCTAGACTTTTTTTAGCGTTATGGTTTTAATGTTGTAGCAAACAAAGTCACCTAATATTAAGTGACGATGTTGTCCAAGATGGCAGCACGCTAAGCTTAATGGAAGACTGGCTCTCAAGTGCAGCTTCTAGAACACACCTGTTGGTGCGTGGTGACAGATTTTTAACTTGAGGGTGGTATCTATCCAAGAGGGTATTGTAAAAAGCCCTACCACCATGCTATGGGTTCATCACGATATTATTTTCACCGAAAGCTCATGATCATCGCAGGGGTTCGAACTCGATTTATATTTTGGGATCCGTACAGCAGCATCAGCGTTATGGGGTAATTTGGAACCATCATTGAACATGGATAACCAATCACTCCATAATATAGTATTAAATAATTGATTTGCAGAATTATTTTTTCTATTCCAAAATGAAATATAATTTTTGGGGAGTAAAATATATGTGAAGTTAATTATTATAAACTGGAAGCATACATTTTGACACCTCAAAAAGAACACTTCTTGTCTTGTCAGGATACTATATTCACTTGATAATGGCAAGTTAGGAAGACGATTAAAAAACGAATAATATTCGATACACCTATACATATTCAATTTCGAAGCATAATATCAAATAAAACAAATGATGTTTAATAGCTCATTACGTTACTGTTAGAACAGCCAACCTGAACTCCTGGCTGAAAGCTTTTCTTTTCTAAGACGGATTTCACATCTCCGGGTCCGCGTCGGTACCTCGGCGGGTAGCCATATGATCGCTATTTTATTACTAATCTCTGAAGGCCCTGAAGGGATAGATTACGAAGTCAGGGTATGCTCTCCAGTTCCGTAAGGTGCCGTTGGATCAGTTGGTATTCTGCTCCATTCTCGGGAATGAAGCGGACCCCGCAGCCAAATAGGCTTGCCTTTGGTATTCTCCCTAAATGCTGCGATATCACTTAAGACTGACTATGCCACTGCGGTAATCGTTGTAAGATGAAAGGGGAATATTTTACTTCTCGCTTCCTCTTAGTAATAGTGAAGTCAATTAGGACCATTGATTATTTAATTTTTAAATAAAACAATCGATTGTTTACATCCAATACATAACGTTATTTACCCACACACTACGGTATTACCTACACACTAAGGTACTTATTTTACATACATATTTACCTATTCTACTGCATGTTTCTTAATCCTAAGCGATATCTGTCGGTGTTCGTGTACAGAATCTTCTTTTTCTTCCTAACTTGGCAACCGGTCCTCTTTAATAAATACCATTACTGCCATTATTGAATGAATTATAGTGTCATGTGTTATGACGATTCAGTATCCTAACAAGATGGTGGCTGCCTTGTTAGAACTTTCTAGGAAGATTTTGTGGGATCTCAGAATGAATGTTTTTAGCTTATATTATTATAATCCACTTCACTTATGCACAAAAATCAAACTATATCACGCAAAACGCCAACAATATTACATAATATAGGGTCAAAAACCTAACATCATTAATTACAAATAAAAACCACATCATGTCACTTCAAGATTCCGCCAAAAACTCCTGCACAGAATCACTATATATTTACCAAATAACTTTTTTAAAATTAAAAAATTTGGTACTAACAATGAGTAGTTTGCCATGGTAAACGTAATTAATGTTTGAAATAAACTTATTGGATACACTTGGATATCTCTTTTGAAGTGAAAACTTCTTTAGTATCGTTGTGATTTGAAAGTCGATGAAACAAAACGAAAAAGCGAAAGTTTGTTGTTGCCACGCAATAATGAATTTTATTAACTCACTAAAAAGGCACGAAAAAATACTTTTTAGACAACACATACGACGTTATATTACCATGGATATTTCAAATGTGCATTAATTGAAAATCATAGTATTGTATTCTCTTTGTTGAAAATGATATTGTGATTAATGATTGTGAATCCTTGTATGTACATTTTCATAAACTTTTTTTTATTTAATTTTTTATTTAAAAAATAACATAGATATGAAGGTTTCACTTCTGCCACGTGTGAATTCCACACATAATTTTTTTCTTCCTAGCTCTATAAGACTTTAGGTGGAATCGGCTCTCCTAATTGCCTGAAGCAAGATCCAAGTGTCTTCGGTTGTCGGATCACGCAGTACTTCCTCCAATAGGAGTTTCATCATACTCATACTGTACATAGACAAGTGCGTAAAAGTCTGGTCGTCACACCGCTAACCCAATTTGACGACGATTGTAGTAGTGAAAATCAGAACTGAAAGGTGTGTACTGAATGTATTTTACCTTATTCTCTTGCAGGCTAAATCCTATAGATGTATGTGTTTATCTTTTTTTAGTGTCGCTTTTTCGTTTCATCGAGTTTCTAATCACAAAGGTAGTTGTTAATAAAGAACTTTTCACTTCAAAAGCAAATACAACTCATAAATCTACAATCACTTGCCTGTGTCAATGCTTTTAAACCTTCGTAAAATTTTTCAATAAACAAAGTGGAGTCTTCCGAAAAGATACACAGACACAGATAGCTGACGTTATAATAAGCAAAAACTTAGGTGACTTTTATTTAAAAAAAGAAAGAGTTCCGCGCAAATAATAATTTGTTCGGAAATCGACGATTTTCGGGCGCTTAAATAGCTTACGCTGAGTAAAGCATAAGTGATATTATATCAAATTAATGTAGTACCTACATAATTACAGGTCTTAAAAATACCCACAAAAAAGTCAGCGAGAGCATATGTAAAGTTCTAAAGTTTCTAAAGTTAACCCACAATGAACATTTTTGCCTCCAAAATTCCCGTAAGCGAGGGTGGTACCATTCGCGCATATGTCCGAACAGCTGCATTCCGTAGTCCACACGAGCGCAGCCACGGGCACAGTTAGTATTAAATAAAACAGGTTTATTTTAAACATTGACTAAAACAATTTTTCAATATTTGTCTACTCCTGTCTCTGCTTCATTAGTCTAGAGACCGTAAGCGCAACTGCTATGCTCGAAGTCCTTGGCTCTCAGTACCAGCTCGGAGTTTGGCATTGTGCCCGATTACTGGTAATAGGCTCGCCCCCTATTACATGGGACTTAAAATCATACCCGGCGAACTCTGGGCGTACATTAGTACATCTCTGCCTAACCCTTCGCATATACAGGCGTGTCTGTTCACTTCTGGATTTGATTGAGTAAAGGTTAATTCTTCACAGTTAGTACCATGACAATGATCAGCATTAACGATTGATACGCTCGGTAATTAATCTTTTTTCGATGACAGTAAAGATTCAAATGGAGCAAGTTGCTTTTTTAATTTCAAGTTATCTCTATACTTTTAGCGCGCACTGCTTTCATTTTTTTTTCTGAAAAATACGAAATTAGAAATCAATACACTTTTTATAGTCCATCTGTAGTGTATGTGGGATTATAAATATATACCTAAATGTATATAATAATATTAAAATATATTTATACTATGTATGTGTTAAGCATACATACAACTTACACATAAGCATACACAATAGGGATATTAGGAATGTTCGCATTTGCATATGGAAAAGAGTCCCCAAGCCACGGTGAAGCTATAAAAGCCGTCAGATGCTCCAGGAACCATAAGGCTAACAGATAATTAATAAAAAAAAAATCCAAGACAGTTTTATTTTTACAAGTGAAGTGGAAAACACAAGCTATATTGAAAGAGGACCATAGAGGCAGAAACTAAGTACCTACGTGACTACATATTTTGAAGAAGCGATTTGTGAGTTTGTTTGAATTTGTATATTTGAGTACAAATATATTTACGCGAAAGATAACGCCATTTTACTACCCACGGGTGTAACAATACCGTACCTGGTAAAAATCAATGCTTCACTTTGTTGCATCTTTTTTTGCCTCTGGCGGAATTGTTGTTGGCATTGAGCGTTTGTTTTTGGTATTTTTTTCGGACTGTGAAGTTGTTTTTCGTTTTTTTTTTTCTCTGTCGATACTCTTTTTGACGCTGAGCATTTGATTTCGCTATTTTCCCTCTTTAATGTATGTAAATAGTAAACACTAGAATCACATGCAAGTATGTGCATTGAATCGTCTGTTTGTGACGTTCTGTAACAGACGTCTCCTTTAATGCCTTTTAATTATATTACTTCTTTTATCGTTATAGGTTAAGCGATGTGGCTCAAGATGATAGCACGCTATGCCTAGTGGAAGACTGGCTCTCAAGTGCAGCTGCCGAAACCCAGCTATTGTTGTTTGGCGACATATTTTGAACTTGAGGGTGGTAGCTAGCCAAGCGGGCATTAGAAAAAGCCCTACCACCATGCAATGCAATATACAATTTTTCACCGTTTTCAATTATTTATTTCGAGATAACGCCATCTGTTTATACAATTTTAAAACTGATTTCACATCTACACAAATAAACAAAATTGAATTGTTTATTAGCAATGTCAAAATAGCAGCTTTTTACTAATTAAATATGAAAATATACAATATATGGTACTTATAACAATTTTGAAAATTTTTGTCCGTCTGTTCCGGCGAATTTCCGAAACAGTAAGATCAATTTTTACCGTACTTTCACTGGCAAATAGATGATTTTAAGGACTGACTTAGGCGCAAATAAAAGTATTTTCGGAAAAACGAATAATTTAGGAAGCTTAAATTTGTCTTAAGCTTAAATATAACGGTTATATCTAATCAATGTAGTACATAAGTAATTGAAGATATTATAAAACCTACAAAAAATATGCAAAAGCACATACATATTTATTTTCTAAGTTTCACCCAAAATAAGCAATTTTGTGTTTAAAATAACCGGGAGCGGGGGTCGCACGATTCGCGGCATTCTGTGATACACGCAAGTGCGGAGTCGCGGGCACAGCTAGTTAAATAGAGAATAAATGACGAATGAAAAGGGTTTAACGCATTTTCCTTACGTGACGATTTGTATAAATCTTAAATAGTGTGTGTGCAAGAAGATAATTTTGCGGTTTTAAATTAAGTTGTCTGCCTCCTAGTCTGGCACAGCCTTCGATAATATAGCTCAGTGAGCAATGGACGACAGACAACTATTTCAATTGTTATATCCAATTGAATATATGGGAAGGAACATCATCCGCTAACCTTGAACTTCCGAAACTGCTTCCTCTCCCAATCCAGCCTGGAGCTTAGATAAGTCAACAATCCCAACGCTGCACAGAAGCGTATTCCACCTCACTAAATATTCTTCACCACGTTAACGGATCGTATATTATATTAAACAAAAATGCACACACGGAGTAATGTAATTGTCGTCACACGCACTCGAGCGATCCGATCTCAATAATGATGCTGGTAAGGGGTGGCGGAGTGTCCCCTCCGATGGTGACGTCGTATGACGCTACAACGTCGTTAGCCAATTGGCATTAGGAAGGACACAGATCAGATGTCGGTGTGTCCGATTTCATTCTGACCACTTAAGCAAGAAAATGAACGAATTGAAATAATTGGCTCAAACACTTAGGAATTTCGTTTAATAAATATGTGGCGTCATGGGACGAAATAAATAAATAATACAAATATTCTGATAGGTAGTCATTTATAAAATAAAATTTCAATTTGATTTTTTTTTTTTTTTTTATGAATTCTATATTAATTACATAAGTTCAAATTTATTTTTACGGTATTGTTAAATAGCCTTAACTGGTGTTTTTTCTTTTATTTCTTCAAAAGTGACATTTATTGCTGCTTGTAATAGAATAAACGTGAAAATTGACCCATGACACTGTGGTATTTCTGGATATTTAAATCCATTATAAACAACGAAATTGGTAATAACATATTTATTATTTTTATATCAGCTGAGAGACAAGTAGAGTCATATGCTGAGCGTAGTCATATCTTGTAATTCCTTAAAAATATAAGTAAATGAAAAAATTAATTTTGTTATAAATAAAACATGAAATATAAATGAAATATTTATTTACAAAGATTCTGTTGATAAATATGTCCACGTCTCCATATTGAGGTGGAGGCTTTTTAATCCTTTTGAAATCAGAGTCGTTTTACAGATTGAGCAAAATGTCGGAACATAACAGCATCGTTAAATCAATTTGCTTGAAGAAAATTTGTTATAAACGTAAGAATATTATGTTTATAAGTAATTGATCTCTATCATGTCTGAAAATAAAACAATTTTCAAGTATTAATATAATTAAAAGGAAATTGAGTAACGATGTAAACTCTATATAACGAATTTGTAGAGAGTGGGTATTTTAATACGTTATCAAGACCGTTTTTAACAAAAAAGCCATCTTCAATGATTTTGAAAAGTTCCCTTGTGTATTATCGAAGTTAAAGGTCCAATGCCAATGAAATTAAAAGTGGACCACCCTTAAGGTATCCCCTTTCCAACCAAAAAAGTACTATATAAATCGGATAAACAAAGAAGTTACGGCGGAAGAACCATAAAAAATACATTCAAATTGGGAACCCCCTATGTAGTTTTTTTTTAAGTCGATTAAATAGAGTTTTCGGTGGTACACAGAGAGTAAAAGCAAATCAATGCAAAGCATGTAGGGAACGGAGAAATTTATTTGGAGATTTCCCTCTACTTGGGTCAGTCAGGCTGACAACCTACAGAAGATCGCAGGCAAATAAATGGGTTATGGACCTACGATAATTTTAGTAGTACATGGTTTTAATTTTAACTATATTAAAAAGTTTGAAAGGAACTAAGAATATGATGACGTCAAAACAACGCATAGCAATATGACAACAGTAGCCAAGTACTAAGCAAACACGTGCTAGCCAATTACAGTAAACACATTTCTTATATCCATTGTACGTACAGATATTTTTATAGTAAGCGCCCGAGTTGAATGCAGTTGGAGCCTGAGGTGAAGAGAGGGAGCATCTCTCCCCGCCATCCGCACGCCTCGCCTCACGCGCTATACTTTAGTGATGAGAGCGCCTTTAACATATATCGCGTTAGATACTCAAGTTGTGGGCCTCGTGTTATCTTTTTAAATAATGGACTCAGTTACATAAAAACATGGTTTTGTTTATCGCCGAACACAGGAAATGGCGAAAAATTAATGAGATGATAATTAAATTTCAGAGATTTATTGAGAAATAAATTAATGAAAAATAAATTATAAAAAATTGTTTGATAAATGATTTACCACCTACCTTGTTTTTTCGTTATGTTATCCGAGATGTAAATGTCAAATTTAAAACAACGTTGAATTTATTTTAAAAATAAAAAATTATAATTGGATCACAGCTCTATCGAATTCCTTAACTCTGCATTCAACTCGCACGCTAATAATACGACTCCGTATCTATTATTGTGTTTGAAGTTCATTGAAATCAATGTTTATTGGGGTCTAAATAATGACGTACTTTTTCGCTATTGAGAGTGTTTGTTACGTTATAAAGAGTGTTTCAATGTATGGATAACAATTTGAACCGAACTGGTAATTGTTTTTATGCCAAAGGGCCGCTAACAGGCAGTCAATCCCCCTGTCCACCTAATGGTAAATGGACCTATGGACAACTATTACACCAGGGACATTACGACCATGTCGCCGACCTTTGAGAGCGTATTCCAATGCCCTTTTGAACAGCCTCATGTCATAGTCCTGGGGGAAAACCCTGCTACGTCCATGACAGCAAGGTTCCAGTTTCTACGTTATATAGAGTTTTCCCGTTAAACAGAGACCCGTTATGTAGAGTTTACACTGTATTTTTTTGACAATGTAAAAAAATACCGCTCAGTTGTATCAACAATAATCATATTATGCCTTTCTTGCAGCTATTGTATGTTGTATTGGGACTGACTGTTAAAACATTGCGGCATATCTTTTGTTACGTTAAAATTTAAACAATTTGCACTCCGCTGCTCGTCTAGTATTTGTTCAGTGTTCTGTTGTATTGTGTCTATGCTTTGTATATCGGATGCTGTTGCAATTGGCTGCATATATTGACTTTTTTGTCTGGTCTCTTTTTTTCGCTGTTTGATTTTTTCTTTATTACGCTCCCGATATCTTCGGTCGCGTTCTTTTCTGAGTGCATCCTTTTTTGCTCTGAAATTAAGAAATTAAGAGCCGGGTTTATTTGCGAAAAGGAAAGTATATACGATACCTCTAACATTTTAAAATTTTTGTCTGTCTGTTTGTTCCGGATAATCTCCGAAATGGTAGGATCGATTTTAAAGGGACTTTCACTGGCTGATAGCTGATGCCTTAAGAAATAACTTAGGCTATTATGATTTTAGAAAAAGAATTAGGGATCCACGCATAAATAAAATAAAATTGTAGTGGGCAATGAATTTAGACGCTTAAATGGCTTACGGTGCGTAAACCATAAGAGACATATCAAATTAATGGACTGCATAATTGTACATTTTAAAAAGACCTACAAAAAAGTCACCAAGAGTATGTATATATCTTACAAAAATCGCTTACAATATGCATTTTTTTATTTCGGAGCGAGGGTCGTACGATTCGCGCGTGCCTTATCGACGGCATTCTGCAGTCCACGGGAGCGGAGCCGCGAGCACAGCTAGTTTTTTACAAGTACTGATCACTAGCCAAACTATAGTGTGATTATTTAATGTCGCCATTGTGTATATATATATAATTAGTATTAAATACTGTCGAATCACAAGAGGGTGTATGGGTACCCCAATGACATTACCAAAAAATATATCAAAATTTTATTTATTATGAAAATAAAAATGTTATTGCGATTTAAAATTAATATATTTATTTTTGTTTCCCTAAAATTTAGCAAATTTTTAAAAACGTGATAACACTGTCACCAGCAACGGCGCGGCGCGGCGCAGCGGTACGTTTGATCGTATGGCGGTACCCTTCGCCGCGCCGCCTGTATTGCCATGTAAGTTTCCTCATTTAACATTTTTTTTTTTACATTTTATTAGGGGTAATGTTTTTAACTAATAATCTGATATAGATTACATAAACAGAATATAATCTCGATACCTAATAAAACTTTCACGGATCCGACGGGGTTTTTAATACACACTATATATATATAATAGCTCGGCAAATTGACAGTACTGTCCCTTATGGTAAGGACAGTACAATCCAGACACGACGGTGACCACCGAGAGATCTAAATCCACCAACGGTCACCGCTGTCACACCGGTCTAACAAAATACAGTCTACAGCATACGAGCTATATGAATAAAAAAATCAAAATATTGTTAGAAGATAAAAGGAAATATTTATCTTACTGTTTACTGGAGACGTCAAGTTGTATTGTTTCTGTACTGTATACATTTGAACAACTGGCAATAATAGACTGTACATTTTGTCGATTCGTCCTATTTTCTCTTCTGCGATGGTTAATTTCCTCTCGATGCTTCTCACGGTATCTCCGATCGGCTTCTTTCTTCAATGCAATTTTCTTATTCACTCTGATTTTATAAAAAAAAAAATAATTTTAAATAATTAATAATGACATTATCAATCAAATATAATATTGTATGAAGGGCGAAATAAAGTTTTTTTTTCTCTTACCTGACTGATAGAATCTATCAAGGACATGTTAGAGATAGTTTGCTCATTGTTGCTCAGAGTAAAATTTGCTAATTAATAAATACTAGCGATCGCCTTAAGGTTGAAATTCGACCAGCGACTTTTTGATCATAGATTATTTTCTTTTTGACATTTACAGTATTCATGAACCTAAACAATGAGTACTATCTACATCACTTGCTGTCACTTTTCGTTGAGTGACAATGTCAATATTTTGGGGGGTCTAAGTTCACTGGCACTTGTCGGGTTAGGATTCGCAGTATTCATTTATTTGATTTAATATATTACTAACAGATATTATACATAAATTTTTGCTTTCTGCACTCCTCCATATAAACTTTAACCAAGCCAAATCAGTCTTTCGTGCACGCAATACGCTTAAAAAGGGATAGAAAGCTTTTGTTTCACGTATTAATATATTGATTTATGATACATAGCACAGACTGTAATAAGATCGAGGTGAGTTTGTTTCCCTGCACTGAAGCTGAGCTTTCGGTGAAGGAAAACATCGTGATGAAACCATAGCATCGTGGTAGGACACTTTCTAATGCCCGCCTGGCTAGTTGAAAATCTGTCACCAAACACCTATATAGGTGTGTTTCGGAAACTGAAATTGAGAACCAGTCTTCCACTAGGTTTAGCATGCTACATTTTGGGCCACATCGTCATTATAACATTAAAAAAAACTACTCTTGGAAATTTAATTATTAAATATTGTCAGGTAAGGTCATGCGCTTTGCGTTTGATACTAATTTTTCTTATAAAAGTTTGGTAGGAATAAAAAAAATTGTACGGCCGGCGCGGCATTCCCTCGACACTTTCATAGTCTTCGTCGCGGTCCTTGATAAAACCATTTTTTGTAAAATTGAGTGTTTCTTGGAGATTCCTTCAGACATTAATCCACGTAACGGTAATATTGATTGTACTGTATTATGTAAGATAATATAAATGTGTGTGTTGCGTGTTTTTGGATTTACTATATCGTGACTGTTTGATAAACTGTTGTTGCCGTTGAAAGTGACGAGTAAGGTGCGCCAGCCCTCCTAGTTAGACCGGCACACAGATTCACTATACATACACCACTTTAAATGGTTTACGTCTACGGAATTCGTGGCTAGGAAACCGCCGCGCCGAGTCTTGAGGTAAGCTTGTGGCATTTTGAAAAGACACAATGTGCTGTGTATCACAGCTTCTCTATCGGTTAACCGCGACTCTCGAACAGTCTGTTTTTAAGGACCCAGCACAAGGTTCGAGTTTTGATTGTCGTGGTTATCTCGACATGTATGTTTAACATAATATCGTAGCTAAATAATATTTGAGTTGTGTTGCTGCGGTGGGTAGGGTTTCGAAAGCTCTTTGGGTTCCAGGTCTCAAGGTTGTAATAACAATAGTGTTAGTATTGGAATATAATAGACTAGCTGTATCCTACGGTTTCACCCGTGTTAATTTTATCCGACAAACATCGCGCCGCCAACGCACACACTTTTCTTCCCACAAGTATAAATTATTTTAGTTTTCTAATATCTCTTTTACTGTTTGCCCAAATACAATACTCTAAAGAGAAAAATTTAACTTCATAAAATTTTCTTTATGATGAAGTAACTTTTGTTTGTATGGATTAAAATGACTTGTCTAAAAATAATGCTTATAAATCACTTTTTAATTTTCAACAAATCTTTGTCACAAAACACCATATTGTGTGTTATGTATAAGAGATACTAAGGCCCAATAATATTGTAGAACATTGTATTTCCTTATCATTAAAGATTACGCCATCGCACGCGGTTAAAACAGTTCGGGAGAGCCTCGACTTTCCACTTACGTAACAAAAATAAGTATTTAAGGCTATGAGAGTTGTATTCTACTCTTAAATAGCCTATACTATTCCTACGGAATCTGGCTATCATATACAAAAAGAATTTTTCGAAACCGACTGGTAGTTCCAGATGGCGTGTTTAAAAAACATAAAACTTTTCCACTTTAATATATTATAGTATAGATAATAAACTAACCTTTGGTTTGTTTTACTCGACTGCTGAGTACACGATGGAGGCATTTCACTATAATTAAATCATCTGTTATGATAAATTCACTTAAACTCACTGATATTCACGAATAAATTACAAGGTTAATATTTTAAAAAATTCACTCTGACACTCTAACGCACACACGTAAAGTTGTTAGTGTATGTAGTAGCGAGAGACGCATTCAGTATAAATACTGAGAGGAGAGCGCCGAGTCGGAAACCCGTCACGTCCACCCTCTCTAGCGGTAACCCAAGCCTAGGTCCGTTCCTCGGTGTGAAACCCTTGGGTCAGGCAACCGCCCGCGCGATACAAGTGACACTGTACGTGCATCACTTAGCTACCTACATACAATACTACACACGTATGAACATACACACGTGCACACCACACAGGTACATAGGTTCTGTGAGGGACCTTTTTTTTTCTTTTTTTACGCTAGTTAGTTAGCGCTAGTTAGTGTAGAAACATTCCGATTATTGAATACACATACGCACGGTTCCTTCCTTCCTCCCAGGAGGAAGGGAACGTGCCTATGTGTATATTTAGTTAGCTCGAATCGTAGGTGTAGGGATTCGATTAGATCGCGACCTATTTGCGAACGCGACGACCGCCCGAGCCGAGGTCCGGCCACTTTGGCACCCTCGTGCGAGTCGTCCACAAAACTTTCGCAGCTGAGTGCCCTCTGCGCTCGCCCCCAAGTCCGGTGAAGCTGTAAAAGCCGCAGCGGCTTTAGGGCCCCTAAGACTAACAGTGTAGTCAGTTCTAAAAAAAAAAAAAAAAAAAAAAAAGCCGAGTCAGAAAGAGGCAACCTGATGCAACGCTGACCGAGTGGCACGTAGCGACGTCCCAACAAAACGCTTTTACTTCCGTCCAAACGTACAATTAGATGTTTCACATTAAAAAAAAGGTATAACATTTTTTATTTCATAGCCCTCACGTATGCTGCCTGGATGCTTTTCAAACAAGGATCAATCCAGAGAAACGAGGACAGGTGGCTACCTGTTAGCTTAGTTAGTTATTCATGAATATCAGTTTTAATCTTATATAATTATTTTATTATTCACAGATTTGAGAAAAAGTCAGATGGAGCCTGTCAGAACACGAAAGCAACAACAAATTTTAATAATTTGTTTCAAAGTAAACGTTCTGCAATGTCAGCATGCAGATTGTATTAATATTATATCAAAAACAAGCCAAAATATTAAAAAGGAAACAAAAAATCCGGCAGCAACAATATAAACAATTGGTTAAAAATATATACTTTATTATTTTTGCTTTTTATTTGATTCCCAGACGTCGTACTTAAATATTCTATAGCCTACTAGCGGTGTGCCCGCGGCTCCGCACATGTTTATAGATACGCAGTAGTTATTTACATCCAGTAACTTTATTTTTACCCATATTATTGACAATTCATATGCCGTATCAGTTGAGGAATGGCGTGTATTTCCCGTGTACAATTTTCATAAAATAATTATTTTTATTTGTTTGTTACCAAAAGGATAAATATGAATATCCCTAATTTGAGACATGACGGGTTCTTCAAACAAACGTTCACCCAAGTTTTATTTTCACCATATGTGGAATAACACAAAGAAATGATTCACTTTTAGCAAAACTATATAATCCAGATAATTTACAATAGGTATATCGATTAGAATGTATAAACTCCCGCGAGCCGCGATTGACAGCGCACGTCAAATAAAACAGTAATTATGCCGTACTGCGTAGTTAAACAATTTAAAAACACTTCAGCCAATCTTAAAAAGAATTCTGGACTATCATTTAATAGGTAATTATTAGAAATACAAAACATTTATTATTAAGTAGGTATAACAATGTCAATATATCAATAAATCAGATTGACAATGAACACACTGGTTGGTATGGCAGCCGATGTCATTTCACCATTATCGCGCATGCGCATTTGGTGTTCCCATATTTTGTTCATAGAAACGTTCATCCCCTATTTTCTATCCTTAAAGTTACTTTCGCTACAAAAAGTACCCTATGTCCTTTTCTAAGGTCCAATCTAACTTATACCAAAATTCATCAAAGTTAGTTCAGCAGTCTAGACGTGAAAACGTAACAGACAGACAGGCAGAGTTACTTTCGCATTTATAATATTAGTATGGATGTCACTCCAACAATTAAGACGAATCTAACGACATCTCGTACGCTAAAATCAATCAACCCGTTTAGACCACATACATACATACCATCACGCTTGTATCTCCGAAGAGTTAGGCAGAGGTGTACTAATGTACACCCACAGATCGCCGAATATGTTTTTTAGTCCCATGTAATAGGAGGCGAGCCTATTGCCATTAATAGGGCAAAAACCCAAACTCCGAGCTGCTACTGATAATTTCATAAAAAAAACCCAATAACACTTTGCTCGACCTGGGAATCGCACCCAGGACCACGATCATAGCAGTCGCGCTTAAAGTTTTTGACCCTATATTATGTAACATTGGTGACGTTTTGCGTTTTAGTTTAGTTTTTGTGCATAAATCAAGTAAATTATAAATATAGGCTGCAAGCATACATTCTGAGATCCCACAAAAACTCCTTAGAAAGTTATAACAAGGGACTCAAAATCTTGTTAGAATACCGAAAACATCATAAGGCTTTATTAACTTTATAACGGCAGTAATGACCTTATGGTGTTCATTAAAGAGGACTAGTTGCCAAGTTAGGAAGAAAAAAACATTTATAGTTAATTTAATACAAAGATTCAAAATTCTGTAAGGATACATATATCCAGAGGCTTAGTAAAAGAGAAGCAGCGTAACGTCTTTATATTTTTATTCCTTCTACGATACTGCCTTTAGCTTTTTTTTTTTTTAGAACTGACTACACTGTTAGCCTTAGGGGCCCTATCCAAAAACAGATCCGCTGCGGCTTTTACAGCTTCACCAGACTTGGGGGCAAGCGCTTAGGGCACTCAGCCGCGAAAGTTTTTGACGACTCGCACGAGGGTGCCAGAGTGGCCGAACCTCGGCTAGCGCAGTCGTCGCGAATGCGAAAAGGTCGCGATCTAACTAATTCCCTACTGCTACAATTTCGAGCTAACTAACATATACTCATATGCACGTTCCCCTCCTCCTGGGAGGAAGGAGAGAACCATGCGTATGTGTATTTAGTGATCGGAATGGTCTGCCTTTAGCTCGATTCAACAATGCTTTATATATATTATCATTCTAGTTTATCAAAACAATGCACAGATGGTGTGCCAAAACAACTTCCGCATCAATATAATTCAAGCCGGATATACAGATGTATAACGGAAGTCATATTATATTTAATAAGTTTTGTATGAAGCCAACAATTCAAATTTTTTTTTTATTGGGACAATTCAATCCTTTTCAATAGTAATATTCGAAGTTGCCTCTGACGGTATTACTGCTATAATTGGTCTATGATAACAGCTGAGCGGAACTACCTATTATGTTATAAAAGTGTAGGACATAACATGATCAAGTATCTTATAAATACTGCATCTATTATTGTTCCATATATAGGTTCTGTAAGGGATCTTTTTTTACGCTAGTTAATGTAGAAATACTTTCCAATCACTAAATACACATACACATGTTTCCTTTCTTCCTCACAGGAGGCGGGGAACATGTCTATACGTATACATTAGTTAGCTCGAATTGTATTAGTTAGATCGCGACTTATTGCACAAGCCGAGGTCCGGCCACTTTGACACCCTTGCGCAAGTTGTCCTTACTTTCGTGGCCTTTCGTGGCTGAGAGCCCTAATCGCTCGTCCCAAGTCCGGTGAAGCTGTAAAAGCCGTCAGAGGCTCCAGGGCCCCTAAGGCTAACAGAAGATAAAAAGTCAGAAAAAAAATTGTTCCATATTCGGTAGTATTGAACACGGTCCTCTTGGATTATTTTTAATTATAATTGAAATTCTTCTTGAAGGAAGATAATTAATGGCATCGATTCTCCTTTCTCAGAATTTACATTGAAATCCCCAGCTAAAATGAAAGGTAGTTCATGTTTATTGGTTTTAAAAATCATTGAACCTCTGTGAATGTACGAAAATAATCTCTCATGCAAAAGTGATGACGCATTACAATTGACCGCGAAATTGTATATTTTCCAAATTGTCCCTGAACACGCCTTAATCTTATTATTTGCATAAAAGAAATTCGATGAGAAACTAACCTATCCGTGATAAAATCTATTATTGGTAAATTCTGTGGTATTTCTGAATAGTGAAATCCATTATAGACAGAGAAAATAGGAATTTTATTTTTTTCCTAACGCTGATCTTACAAGTACATCAAAACTTGAACACATCCACGTTTTGCACATTCGTAACTTGTTTGATTATATTTGCCGGTGCAGGTGGTTTCTTCGAATGCATTTTCGTGTGAAACCTCTAATGCGGTATAGCGGGTCAGACCGACTGTGCGCGTGGCGACGCGTCGTCATGCGTTTAAAAAAAAAAACAATTTCTTTAAAAAAAATCTGAATATTTTATTGTCGATTATGCCATATTTATTTACTTTCATAAACAATCCTTTTATGCATATTAACTATACAAAATAATTTTGATTTTTCACATCTGCCAAGCGTCCCGTGACGATTCACTTTTTTTTTCCAAACTAAAGTCGATCGTAAATTACGTAAGCGTGTCCAAGTTCATTATATTTAAAGTTACCCTCAAAATATTTATTAGCAAATTTAAGACATCTAAATTTCCTGTAGTTATTCAGAATTTGTGTTCCATTTGCATTCGATCGACCTGACATATCTCTATGAACACATGCTGCATTTCTTCCAAACCAGCTACACTTCGAGCATTTCTACTTAGTTCATTTATTATTTCTGTAAATTCTATATTCGAAGAGGTAGATGATTCTATGATCATTTGTGAATTTTGTATCCGTTGCCTTCTTTCCGCTTCACGCTGCTTCAGTTTGTCTCTGTTCTTCTCCCTGTATCTTTGATGACATTCTCTATTCTTTTGGAGATCATTCTTTTCTTTGGTTCGCTCATTTCTTTGAATGGATGATGTTTGTGTTCCTTCGAAACCAGATAAACTTTGAGAATTCGCATCTATTATTTCTTCTTTATTTATTTCTATTCTGTTTGTGTTTGAAGAGGTAGATGATCCTACAATACTTTGTAAATATTGTATACGTTTTCTTCTTTCCGCTTCACGCTGTTTCAATTTTTCTCTGTTTTGCTCCCTGTATCGGTTTTGGCGTTCTTTTTTTTTATTATTTACTCTAAAAAGAATATAAAAGTTTTAATGGAAGCTTAACTAAAAATATTTCATGTTCGTATATTATCATATTATTTAAAGTGAGCCGTCACGGGACGCTTAGCAGATGTGAAATAAGAAAATTATTTTATATCGATAATATGCATAAAGGGATAGTTTATGAAAGGATATAGATATGGCATAATCAAAAATAAAATATTCAGATATTATTTTAAGAACAAAAGATTGTTTATTTAGCTCATTACGACGCGTCACTGCATCATAATAAACGTTTCATACAATCATAACGCGTCGCCACGCCAACAGTCGGTGTGACCCGCCGCATTAGGTGTTTCTCGTCAATAATAGTAAAAATCTTACAAGATAATCCTACATATTAAAAAAAAAAACAATATAATTCGTAATAATAAATATTAATTTTAATTTACTGATGTTCATATTAACAACAACTAGGAATAACATTCTTAAGCCACTTGCTATCAGACAATTTCGAAATACAATTTTACCGGTCTTTATTAAATTTATTTCAGTTTACCCCATAAAGAATCGATTTTTTTATACATATATGCCGCAGTATGGAATTTTTACGAGGAGTGAAATTAATACAAGCGTTAACGTAAAAGCGTTATTTTTACTGTCAAAAGGTCATTACTCCTTAACAATTGATTTTTCATTACAATCCAATTTTTTACCGACATCTATCTATAGCTATCATAACTAACTTAATATTTATTTTGTAATCACTGATCAGTAACAATGTAAATATTAAATTTATGCGCCATCTTGTAACTAATGCAAGAACTATATCACTCTCTTGATTAATTTAATGAAACGTACAGTTTTGTGCATTCTACACGCGCTCAGTACACACATACTATCACTTAATAGTGTTGCATAGTGTAATTTTGTTTTCTTTGCAAAAGGTCGATCACTTTCTAAACTATCATTATCAGACATATTTTATTATTGTTAAAACTAGCTGTGTCCCACGGTTTCACCCGTGTTAATTTTATCCGACAAACACCGCGCCACCAACGTACACAAGTAGTCTATCATAATTGTTCTTCCCGCAAGTACAAATTATTTTAATATTTCATTATCTCTTAAACTGTGTCCAAATAGCATACTTTAAAGAGCAAAATTTATCTTCATAAAATTGTCTTTATTAATATAGAAGTATTATTTGTTTATAAGGATCGCGCCGTAAGAAGCGTCGCCACGCCCACTGTGGATCTGTACCACCGCATAAGATCGTTCATATTCTACATTGTGTGTACCCGGTAAAAATTCTTCTCAAAAACAAAAAAGCAAGACATATTATCGTTTCCTAGGTCTGTAACAAAGCATATTTTGATGTTATTTTCCGTGTTCTTTGCTATTGATTACAAAACCATAACGGTGTTGCCAGGTTACAATTAAATATTTTCCTGGGAGTTATAGTAAAATATGTGTATGTGGCATTGGTAGATTATTTTATTTACAACCTGACTATCATAAAATTAATAAGCAAGTAATATTAGTTTTTTTTTTAAACAATCTAAAACACTGAAAGAGATAGATGAAAAAATTGAGAAGACCCAGGACATATTAGTGTCTCAGTCAAAACTCAAAAATCAAAGAGGGCTGCCAAAAATTCCACGTGATTACGACTTCGGAACCGCGGTTATAGTAGGGATGGGTGATGTTAGAGAAATATCGATATAAAATTGTTAAGTAAGCATCGATGTCCGATAAATATCAAAACAAAAACATCGATCTTGCCCAAGTGAGCGAACTTTATCTGGTTGTGTTGGCGACAGAACAGTTGTTTTTCGTGTCTTAGGTTAGGGTATTATTGTATTGACGTGTTACATACTATGAGTTACAATAAAATACTACTTGACAATTTCTCAAAATGTAACAATTCTCTCCTCAAGTACAAATTATTTTAATTTTTCACTATCTCCTAAACTATGTGTCCAAATAGCAAACTTTAAAGAGCAAAATTTATCTTCATAAAATTGTCTTTATGATGAAGTATTATTTGTTTGTAACGATCGCGCCGTAAGAAGTGTCGTCACGCCCACTGTCGTTCTGTACCACCGCATAAGATCGTTCATATTCTACAATGTGTGTACCCGGTAAAAATTCTTCTCAAAAACAAAAAAGCAAGACATATTATCGTTTCGTAGGTCTGTAACAAAGCATATTTTGATGTTATTTTCCGTGTTCTTTGCTAATATAAACCCATAACAGTGTTGCTAGGTTACAATTAAATATTTTCCTGGGAGTTATAGTAAAATATGTGTATGTAACATTGGAAGATTATTTTATTTACAACCTGACTATCATAAAATTAATAAGCAAGTAATATTAGTTTTTTTTTTAAACAATCTAAAACACTGAAAGAGATAGATGAAAAAATTGAGAAGACCCAGGACATATTAGTGTCTCAGTCAGAACTCAAAAATCGAAGAGGGCTGCCAATAATTCCACGTGATTACGACTTCGGAACCGCGGTTATAGTAGGGATGGGTTATGTTAGAGAAATATCGATATAAAATTGTTAAGTAAGCATCGATGTCCGATAAATATCAAAACAAAAACATCGATCTTACCCAAGTGGGCCAGGTTTATATGGTTGTCACATCGGATCCTCGAACTCGACTTTTACAATACACAAATTTGTAAACACCAAAGTTCGATGTTTTTCTTCTAAACGTCGATACTTCGATAACATCGATGAATATAGAACATACCTACGTTAGTGATATGTTTGGTAAGTTAAAACAAATAAACAAAGAGAACCAAGAAATATTAACACTGATAATGAAAAAATCCAGGTGGCAGATATATGTTTAGTTGAAAATTGGTATGTAAAAGTATAAAATCAGTTGTTTTTTAGACGGGTGATGACAAACAGACAAGAAAACTTAATTTAACTATCCTGGCAACATTAATCACACGTGCACACGGCTAAATGGCGGTCCCAAATTTGTTGTTCTGAAGGCTCCATTTGTTGATTTCTCAAATCTGTGTCACTATTGTAGACATTAAAATATATTTCTTTTGTAAATTATTTTTATAAATGGCTATCCTGAATATTTGTGGTTTTATTTTATTTTGTGCATTTTTATTTATTTATATTTCAGAATTTCAAATAATTATTGAATTTACATCTACTAGGGGGTCCCATGACGCTTCGCTTTTTGTTGTTTTGATGCTGTTATATGAGGTACAACAAGGTATAAGGCATTAGTTAATATTAATTTAATATATTCATTAAAAATGGTAAACACTTCTCTACGAGTAATATTATTCATTGCTTACAATTACATAAGTGACAAATGGTTCTATGTTTACATACAAGATAATAAATATATTTCTCTAAGCTATTTTTTTCTTGGCAAAACCATATCACCGTTAATTCAAACCAAATTTTAAAGCTTACGTTCCTCGAAACACAATAAAAACTTTTCATTATGAACGCCATCTGTTGGTGCTAATAAAAATATATTCAAGGCGTCATCTATTAAAAATATGTTCAACTAAAATAACAGCTGTTAGATTGTTTAAATTCCTTAAACCACTCAAGCGTCCAGCTCGCGCGACTGTTTATCTCTCTAACGTCCAGCCGCGTGCGGCTCCCGATCCGCGCGCGACTTCGTAGCTCCGTTGTAACAAAAACGTACATAGCTACTTAACCGTAAAAGCTATAATAAAGAAAAAAGAATACATATCAAACTTATCTAATTTTTTAAATTGTTAGTTATAATCTGTGATAATCAGAACGGGGTTAAACATGTAATACGAAAAATAAAACATATTCATTTCTATCTATTTAAAATACAAGGAACAATTATTGAAATTTTTATCAATAAAATAATTTCACAATAAACTACACTTATTTCCTTTTCCTATGATGTAAAAATGATTATATTCATTTAACTCTAAGTATTAAAAAAAAAACCCCAAAACAAAACACCTACTACTCGTAATTATACCGCGATGTCTCGAGCGCTCTCGAATGCGAAATAAAAGCAACATGGCCGTCCATCTAAAGCTACCAACACAAGTTGTAATAATAACCAACATTAAAAAAAATATATTTATGAATTGGTTTTATGCAATCATAATATTTTTTAAATAGTTTTTTTCATTGGGATTTTTAAATAAAAACAAATAATAAAATTAATACATAGTTTAATTTAATCGAGCCACCCTTTATTTTGCTTAAACAGTAGTCGATCAAAAAAGCAGCTGATTATTGGTGATTTATGATCGACACAATGTATGTATGGATCGCCTGATTATTTTTCGCTGTTTTTTGGGTTGTTATTAAACCAGATATGGGCAACCTTTGACATGTTGAGGGCCAAACTTTTAAGGTTATACAAATAATTTACTAACTCTCCTTGTTTTTGAAATTTCAAATTTAAATCATTCTAATAGCCTGTAAGATCGACCAGAAATGCTAAGTCACATATCCATTTTGGGTCACTTAATTCAGATAGCGGTTTATCTTTTATTTTCATAAAGTCTGCTATCTCATTTCTAAGCTCGTAAAACCGTTTTAACATTTTTCCTTTGCTCAGCCATCTGACTTCACAATAATATGTTCCGTCGTTATATTCAGCTGATATTTCATCCAAAAACGCCTTGAACTGACGATGGTTAAGCCCTCGGGATCGAATAAAGTTGACGGTTTTTACTACCACATTCATAACATTCTGGAGTCGAATGGACTTAGAACACAAGTTCTGTTGGTGGATAATGCAATGAAGGACTATCAAATCATCTTTTTGCACATTTCATTCTGTTGCTTTTTCATTCAAAATTCCGATGAAACCTTTACGTAAGCCGACCATAGAAGGTGCACATCAGTGCATACTCCAATTAATTTTGACCATGGCAATCCAAAACTTGTGAATACCTTTTGAACTTCAATAAAAACATCCTCTCCTGTAGTGGTTCCTTTTAGCGGCTGGAAAGCAAGCAATTCCTTAGAAACAGTGAACTCCTTATCAACACCTCGAATAAATATAGCCAGTTGAGCTGTGTCAGACAAATCGGTGCTCTCGTCTATGTATGGTACTCCATGAAGCAATTTTCAATGCAGAGATTTACGTCGCATTGTAGGCACTTCCATACGGTCCTGGGAGTGACTTTTCTCTGCGCGCACATCCAACAGCGACTCTGTTTGAAGCCGGTTCGAACCGGAAAATGACGGTGCTCGAGTTGAGGTCTGTCGGTGGCTCTCTTTGATTGGGTTGTCGTCTGCAGTCCAGTTCGCGATATTATAAGTTTCGGTTCCGTCGTCAGGTCAATATGTCGGTGTATCTTCAGTAAGTCTTCCACCAACGTTGTCCTGAACTGTCTATGCGAAATGTTGCTATTCATTTTCTTGAAAATTATAAAACTGTTATTTATGGCACAGTTAAACAAGCGCCGGAACAATTCTTTGTACCATATTTTATTTTTTAAACGATCCAAGGGCTGAGCAGACAGGTACCGGTCTTTCCGGTCCACACCTCCCATTGATTTGTTGTAGTTCAGGACAACACTTGGCTTGTAAGTCAGTCGGTTATATTTTTGTCTTGTACCGATTTCGAGGTCATGGTACGTCGAGATCATGCTAACGAGGTTAGAATCTCGCCATATGATTATCGACAAATCGGTACAGTAGCTTGCTATTACTTCTCCTTGTCGCAGTTCTGTCTTTGTTATCGTCTTTAATGAATCGGGAACGAATTCCCGATTTAGTCTTAACGTCCCGTAACAGTCTGTCTGTTGCCGTTTAAGACATCGCGCTAATAATGGACTATTATAAAAATTGTCCATTATTAACGTATGCCCACGATGAAGTAATGGCTCTACCAAGTCATACACAATTTTAGCAGTTGCCTTGCTGGGACGTGCATCGCTACTGCTAGTTGTAAGTTGGTTAGTCTTTTCCGTCTCCTCAGGACTTTCGTCTGTCTCATCGAATGTCATGTCATGTTCAATGTTAATATCGTCAGTCGTAGTTGTGGTCGCAGTCCTGGTCTTGTCTTTTCCAGCATATATAAAAAACTTCCAAAGATAGCCAGAGGAAGACTCGCACAACTCGTAAGTCTTCACTCCGACTTGCGCAGCTTTCGACAAAATCTTCTGAGCGAAACCAAGTCTCCCGTGCCACTTCAGAAGAGATTCATCGATCACTATTTCTTGAGAAGGATAATACAGGCTGGAAAATTTGTCGTTAAAATAATCGGTCACGGGTTGTATTTTGCAAAGTTTATTGGGTTCAGTTATGATGTCATTGTCGACGAAATGTATCAGTGATTTAATTAAAATAAACCTATTATACGACATAATTTTAGAAAAATAAGGCATAGTACCGAAACCGTTAAAACCAAAGTACGACTCCTCCTCCGGTAGGGGGTACAGCCCTTGTAAAATAATAATGGCAAGAAAACTGATAATTTCGTCTCTGTCAGTCGGTGTCCATCTATAAAGTCGTGTAATCGGTAGGAATTTGTTTTGGTCTTTTAACAGTTTAATTTTTTGGTCAGCATATCGGTTGGTCTCTGTGCAAATTCTGTCAATAAAGTCGCTGTCTATCATTTTATAAAAAATTTCGACAATACGAGTCCGGTCTGTCATCATAAAAGTAGGTCCTGGAGTCCCGGTAAAATTCTCACGTCGTCCTGTAAAAATCTCACGGTCTCTTCTCCATTTAAAATCGTAACAGTCACGTGGTGTAAACTCCCTAATTTCCAGGTCATTTTGTCGGTCTTCTATGTCCAGTACACGGGCCTCGTAAAGTGTCAAGTCGGCCTGAACTGAGGGCTCTATCGAAGCGTTGCGCGAGGTCATGTTAGCCACTGGGAGTAAGAACTCCTCGTCTCCTATGTCCATATCACAGTCACTTAGGTCATCGGTCGGTTTTATCCACTCACCAATTACCACGTCAAATTCTTTGTCGTCAACCCCTGGAAAGAAACGATCTTACCGTTAATATTTCACAGTCTATATAATTTGTCTTCTAGTTGAATAAATAGCAAAATGTGTACCAATCGAAGTACGTTGTGTACTTGTGGAAGGCGCTACAGAAAATTCGACGTCAGCTACCATATTTTCTGAAATTAAATTATACTTATTTATATTGTGTAAATCGAGTCACAAATTAATCTAAACTTTTACAATTTGCCTTCATATATGACCAAGATTGGCCGAAAAGGGCGCGTAAGCAATATTAACAAAGAACTTATATTTATTTTCGTGATTAGGTATACAATGTTGTATATTTAGGTGTATATGTATAGCGTGTGTATGTGTGTGTATATGTTACTGGTAATGTGTGTAATTCATAAAAAAAAACAACAATAACTTGGTTCTTGAATCCTTTCGAGCAAATTTGTAGGCGTTTTAATGGTAATTATGTGGTTTGATTGAATTATACACAATACTAATAACACACAGGATATGTGTCGAGCAACATATTAACTGATTCCATTCAGAGGACGCTTTCATCATTATCTGAGTGGACTATGCAGGCTATCTAGAGAACTGGGAGAATTGGGGACCGTATTGATATCTGGCTTACCGATACGCAGGATGTCTCCAGATTCCTCTTGCACCCCTTCTAGATCCTCTGTAACAAACAGTATCAAGTTAACTCTTAAAATACAAGATTATCTATAAATCTAAAATACATTTACTTACGAATTTCGACGTTCGCCATAATTATTTCGTTTTGTCCGGGCGGCACCAATTGAATATTCTCTAAAACAAATAATTTAAATTCAAATAGGAAAAAATATATAACAAAAACCAAGAATTAACTTTCGGATTATAAAAACAATCATTACCTAGAATTATATTTTTATTTTTTTCATTAGGCTCTTCTTCAAACACGCATGACTCGCGCTCGGGAAACGGTATTCTAAAAAAAAACACCATGAAGACGTGATGCAAGGTTAAGTTATAGTATGTAGTGAATACACTTTTTTACCGCGTCTTTTGCGCGGTAGCGCGTCACGTAAAATACATCGTGAGGTCTCGGCTTCGCGCTTGCGAGATAAAAGTTTCTGCCTGACCTCTAGAGGTAGCGCTGCAGCGCGCCTCTGCGTTATTTGACGCTGGGCACGGACGATGTCTAGTTTACTGTTACAAAAAAAAAAAAAATACTATAGCATCAAGAATAAAAATCATACAATAAATCTGTGCAAAGTATACTTGCCTGCCTGTTTGGGTGGGCTTAGTATCGCAACCGCGCCTCCTGCGTCCTCCACGGCCTCCTCGGCTGCTACAGTCACTAAGGCTCCCGCGCTTCTTACTAGTTCCACGATTGCCACGGCCTCTCCGAAGCTCCGCGCCCCTCAACACTTCCATATGATAAATCAAACCTTTCAGTCGGTAATCTGTAATTAATGTAGGTATGAAGTAATTTAAAACATAAGTATTATTTAAAAAATTAACTACAATTTGGAGACAAAGCATTAAAAATATATGCAACCATGAAAAACACATGCAAGTGAAAACGATACTAAACAATGACTTATTAACAAAAAATAGAACCGCCTTCAATTTTGCAGTTATCTTCTTAGTCCAAGATCCAACACCAATGAAACTAATATGGGATGAAACACATCCAACAGAAACCAAACGAAAAAAACAATAAAAAAACTTAATCAAAACCCAAAAGTTCAGTTTAATTCAATTAGCATCATCTCAAGAAGATAAATACCAATGTACCAGCAGAACAATAAATATAGCAAACATAATATGTTGCTCTCTATAGCGAATCTTATTTGTAACGTTTGGTGTAACGTCCATGGATACCAAATAGTCTACAACAAAAAACCTGAGGAACACATTGATATTATTATGAAATCTTCAATTAATTTAATATATTTATATTTAAAAAGTGTATTATTTTGCTTATTACGAAATGTTATTCGATATTTTATATACTATTGTAATGTAAAACTTATAAAATATGTGTAAACAAAACTAAAATGTGCTGACACCAAGAGAACGGCCATTTTTTTCGAATCAACAATGTTTGGAAGTTAAAATTACATTAGATTTATCACATACAACTGTGATATGTCAAAATCATCGTGAAGCACAAATCTTCTAGTTTATTTTGATGTATAACACTTTTAAGATAAAGAAAACAAAACTGTAGTACTTACAACATAGTCACTGACACTCGTACAAAACACTTCGCGACAAACATGTAACACGAGTCAAATGAAGTTAAAAAAAAATCGGTTGTCTGTAAAGTCGATTTACTGACGATAGTTGAACGTTACAACGTCATAAGAAAATACTGATGGAATGGTATCATTTTTCAAAAGAAAATTTTAATTTTATTTCTTTGATAGATATTTTGTATGGATATAGAGAAGGAGGTAAATGGAAATGACAATTGAATTGATCAAGTTACATTTATTTGTACGCATAAATACAATGTCAATTTTTTTTAATTTATTTTTTTACAATGTACATTGTTTTTACAAGAATGAATGCGTTTTGAGCAATTGTTTTACAACTTTTAAACATGTGTGATATTTAACTTGTTACAATTTGTGCTATTCTGTTGAGAATAGGACGATGATAGGAAAAGTAGGAAATGAAAGGGAGTGTTTCGAGTGGAATGTGTCTTGAAAAAGTCAAATCGATGGTGGTCAATCAAAGTCAATCGAGATTGAACATGTCTTTCATGAATTTGAGAAATGTTTCGTCATTTTTTACGTTTGTGTTGGAAGTCGCCACAAAGAAGAATTGGTACATCGGTATCAACTTCCATGATGGGATGTACATACTGGCTGTTGTAAACATATGGAAATAGTGCTTGATGCAGCAGAACACTGATGTTAGTGATACTTGCTCCGCGCTAAGAACCATTTTAACGTGGTATCAGCGGTAAAGCATGTAACTTCTGCCAAGCAAACGTCACCAGTGTTTCTAATAAGGCGGGTTGTATCCGACAGTTCAATGTTGAGAATTTTGGTCGTTTGTTTCAGAATCTGATCGATTATTCTGCCGGGTTACATATTCAAAATTTTCAATTGAAATTGGATCACAATTGTCAATCATCCACGTTTCAGTCAAAATGAAATAATCAGACCTTAGAATCATTGTGTCTTTTTCAATATCTGCAAAGTGAGCAGGCAAACTCTTTGAATTAAGGTTAGTTATCATAGTTTGTCCTGAATTGTTTGAGTCATTACAGAATTTTACTGCATTATCAGAAATCGTTCAAAGTGAGTGTCCACGAAGTCGAATGTATTCGTTACGGATATCTCTTGTTGTCTCTAATCGTTTCCCTCCCGTCCGTGTTTAAAGCGAAATGGAGCATCTTTTTCGGTGATAATATGCAAGCCTTCTATACTTGTTACCCGACTCAGCGCCACGTACACCAACTGTTGCGGTTGTTTGGATGAGTATTTATAAACAATGACAGCAAACGTCCCACATTGTGACTTGTGAATAGTGATGGCACAAGCAGGAACGCAAGGAAACTGTTTTCGTTTGCATTTTATAGTTTTCGTTAGTGTAATGTTTACTATTTTCTTATAAACTGGTAGCCAGTTTGTAGACAAAGTGTTTGGCTTGCTTTGCACGAGAGGTCGACATTTAACTTTTGCTCTGGTTCCTGTTGTTTCTTCTGGAAACTCGAACCATAAAGTAACAATTTCTTCTCTAGCTGCTGGCGAAGTTGTACTGGTCGATGATCCTGCTTCTGCAAAATTGTCATCTACATTTGACTGCTGACGTTCGATATGTCGCAAGATACCAATAGCTCCATTTACCAACCCATCAGCGACATCTATATTAGAAGTTATCATGTAGGGATATCCTTCTGCCAATGGCAGCAGGTACGGTAATCCATCGGTTTCTGCCACTGTCATCTTGTGTAGATTACCTTGGTACTGTCTCTTCTCTTGTTCACTTGAATAACCAAGCATAATATCATGTGCGAGACAGTTGTATGCATTTAGAATTGCGCTTCGGTTGTACGAATCCACTTCATTGTTGCTAGCACGTTTTCCTTGCACCAAGCCTGAGTTTGATGTCTGGACTCAATAAGGGAGATATTATCGTTGCTTAGTTGAAGTCCATCGCAGATTTTTGTTAGAATCGTTAAAAACCGCTCATCGGTTTGTCGCACAACACGAACCAGTGAGAAATAATCAATGCTGTGCCAAAGAATCGGACCTCCTAATTGGCTGATCGGCATAGTATAACATGCGAGTTGCTCGTACAGGTGGAAGCTGTCTGAAATCTCCACATAATATAACGTGAATGGCTCCGAAAGGTTTGTCGTATATGCCAGTAATCAGCTTCAATCGGTAGTTAATTTTTTGAAGAATAGCTGAACTTAACATGCTGATCTCGTCGATGAAAACAGCTTTGACGCCTACGAACATGATTCTATAAGCTTGCAAATTTTCTGTGGATAAGTTTCGTCACACGAGAAGTTGTGAGACGAAACGCCGAATGAACTGTAGTGCCACCAAGAGGTACAGCGGCTTTACCTGTGCTTGCACAGGCAATGTAGGCATTGTTCATTGAGTCGTGCTCCTGAGTGTAGCGGTTGTATGTCTCCATGAGGCACTTTAACGTGTAAGTTTTTCCACAGCCTGCAGGACCCGTGAAGAAAATTTGAACTGCTTCAGAAGTGTAATCTCCACAACCATGCAATCGATGTATAACCTCAAGGATGGTCTGCCGTTGTTCCGGATTAGTTGTTCGTACAAGTTCATAATACTGCTGCTTTGACATTACATTGTGGAACGATTTGGTGAACATCATCGACGTTTTCGGCACCATCCTCTCCTAACAAATGTTAACACAAAGGCTGTTCTGGATTCTTCTTCCCGCAAATTACTGTTGTCTTCGTTTTGCAAAATCATCATCGTTTCAAGTTCTCTCATGAAGTTTTCAATTTTCAAATTAGACTCAAATTGACTACGGCGTTCCATGATCGCGCCTTTGTTGTCGTCAAATAATTGGAGAAATTTATTTTGATCAACAATTTCTAACATTTCGTTGCGGAATTGTACGTACAGTAGAAACATTTCTCGTTTATAATTGAGTTTCGTCCATGTCGTAATGTCTGTATCGTATGACACGTCCGATTAATCGTCTGCGGTAATGATTTTGTGCTCTTGATGTTCTTGCTGCGGGTTCACTTTCTAAATCTTCTTCATCATCCACGTGCACGTCGTCATACCACGATGCAAACTCAGCTAAATACACTTGTTCTAAAGATGCAGGACGCTTTTCATAGCGCTGGATTATGTTTTTGGTCCATACATCAGTACTGTTTTCGTCAAGGCCTTCGCGGTCAATTTGTTGACGACGTTTGCGGAAAGGTTGTCTTTCCGTCGGCCACACTGTTGGAATGTACGCAACTTGACGACTTGTCTCGCTCATTGGTTGACGTAGGAGATACCATGCCGCTTCTTGCGCTGACATCTCGACAGTGTTAACTTGATGCTTAAAACTTTCAACTGGTCTGTGTAGTTCAGTTCGGGATGCTCATCATCATAGTAAGCTCACGACGTAGATTACCCATTCCACGAGCTGATTTATTTACGTACTCCACAACATACTCTGCGCAGCTGTATTCATCCAAGATAAATTGAATGTCGATGTAAGAGTTGACTTCGCCAGCAATGTACGGATTGAAAGTGTTTGTCATAAGTTCGTCAAAGTTTCGTCTGAACAGAAGAGTTGATCTGCGTAACGTTGAGCGCACAATATCGAGGTATGAATCGTGTGTCAAACCATTAGCTTCAAGAAAGTGATCCATGCCCGCGTACCGACGTTCATCGAGTGCAGTACGCAGCTCTTTCGCCTTCTGTTGTAGTGTTCGACGGCGTTTATCAGATTGAGGCATTGGAACCAATACACGAGTCGTAGACATTAGCCAGTACGGAATTCCGAATCTACAAATTGTCTCACCTCGCTTCGTGCATGTGAAAGTATGTTTGTGTATCTGGTCGGCATAGATGGAATTGTTAGGTACATCATTCCGGGCTACCGTACTCAATTTTTCTACGAGCTCAATGGTTTTTGGCATATTTTCCGACGGGGTTTCATGTGGGTCGTTGTTTAACCACAATAAAATGTGTGCGTGGGGGCTTCCTCGATGCTGGAACTCAATACGAATGAAGTAATCTCTAACAAAATACTCTCCGAATTGATTATAGGACTGTTTGGATTTCAGCATTTTCATCAAGGAACCGACGAGCTTGTAGAAGTAAATGCAGAACGTCACAGGATCGTCGCTAACTAAAGTACAGCGCTCGGAAGTGTTGAGTTCTACTGCTGATTTTCCAGGATATTTATTGCTCAGTCTGAGAAGTATAGTAAGCAATTTCATCCATCGTATTTCGTTTGCATTTATACTGAGAAAGATGGTTGGCTTACCAAGTTGACGAATCATGGCAAAGAGATCTCGTTTGCGAGAAGCCCAGTATTGGACGGAGTTTGGCACTGTCTTCATGAATGCGAGGTTTTGTAAGACATATTCTTTTTTGAAATTCTGGGTCTTCTAACATACGTCGTGTAACATTTTCTGTGACTGAAACGTTGCGAAACGTGATGTAAATTCCATCCACCATACGTAGCCGCAAAATTTTCATTGCTACGTACAAGATTTTTTGAGGCGTGGCTCCGCTTCTATCGCTTCGTCGTATTTCACTGGTTGCCATCATGTAAGGTGTCACTGAAACTCCCATGTGGAATCGACGTGGATTTCCATAATATATCGATGGGAATGACAACTCTTCTGCATGACGGTCGTAAATGATGTTGAGGGGAGTTGCCCGGTGTCCTTGTGCGATATTGAGATAATCTTCTTCGTTCCACATCACGGTATGTTGTCTTGAAGCGAGAATCTCAGATTCAGGGTTCTGTTCTGCGGAGATATTTTCTATACGGTTTGACGGGTCATCCTCTACGTCATCGAGGTCTGGCAAAGCAAGATTCAGTCTCGACAAGTCCACTTTGATTTCGTACAAACGATATAATGGAGAGTTCTGCAGAACAGTTAACCACGAGGTAACTGTACTCTTGGACATGTATCCGCTAATGTAAACAGATTTGTGGGCAAGGTTTCTTTTAATGTTTACATTAATAACGTCGTCCTCATCCAATTGTCGCGGCAAACATTTTACCATTTCTTGTACGTCGACTGGTACGTTTATCACTTGTCCTACGATTCCAAAAAAAGATTATGGCGCAAACGACGCACTTGCATAAATGGTAGACGAGGCGAAATCAATCATTCACTGATGGGATCTAACAGTGGTAGGCCTGGTGGTTGGTCAGGATATGAGAATTCATTAACTTTTGCTAGCGGTGGCATCGATTGTTTGTTCAGTGACTTTTTGCAAGTGTTGCAAACCAGTTTATATTTGTGGCGACATCTACATAGCGACATCTATCGAGCCACATAAAACGCATCCTACTATCCTACATTGCGCTATAGAAATTAACTCAATCGTTGAGTATATATACAAGAACCAGACTATTATTATCTGCTCAGTTGTCGATGTTCTTTGATAAACCAATCTGAAATTACCTTCAGCTGTGCTGCACCACGCACTTTGGGAAACAGCCACCGGATATGGTTTGAAGGCTGTTAGCACTTAAGAATCTGTAGCCCCTATGACAGGAATTCTTACCTTTAGCCACGTACGCTCGTTCGTCCTGCCGATGGGAACGTCCTGGATAATCAGGTCTGATGAGCTGGAATAGGTAACGCACGCAGGTTTGCCCGTTGCACTTTGTAATGGTAACTCAAGAATCGCACGACGTCTGATTGTTTGTATTTTGTAATTATGTATTTCCCGTAATCCCCTCGAATCGCAAGCAGTTGCATGCGCCGGCGAAGCCCGACACTTTCTCACAGAGACGCCATTAACAACGGCGCCATGAAGATGTTGTGATTGGACGGGAACGTATGACCGCTTCACAACGCTCTGCTATTGGTTGAATCCCATCACATTAAGCGACAGATTCATACGATGTTCACAATGTAAACCGATGCAGATTAGTGCCCATCTTTAATTATGAATACCAGTTATGGTTACGAAACTATCGTTGTCCAAAAAAGTAGATTTGAATCTCACGATTGATTATGCCCATTTAGTGTTCCAAGTAGATTCTGCTTAAACTTCAATTTCAATCTGTTGTTTCGATCTCTTACATTACGTGATTCTCTTGCAGCTGCTGCCTGTGCAGGAGTTTTGGATGCAGCAATCCGCTGTCTGTACTCACGTTGTATTTGTGCCCTTGTTTTTGGAGCAGCAGTTATTGGTTCTGCAAATGCCGTCGCGGAGGTAGACGCATCAGCTTCTTGATCCTCCATGGGAACAGGAATTGCCGGAAAGAGTGGCTCATTTGTGAGATTGACACGCTCATCAGGTTGATCTGCAGTGGTAGTAGATTGTTGTTGCACGTGTTGTCGTTGACTTCTAGTTTGGACATTGTTCGACTCTTCCTCTGAACAAGATGAAGATGTAGTTTTCGCTTCAAGAGAACCACTGGCAATAGCTTTCGTTTTTTGATTTTCTCGCAGCAGCCGCCTGAGCAGGAGTCCTAGATGCTGCGATACGCTGTCTGTACTCACGTTGCTTTTGTGCTTTCGATTTTGAAGCAGCGATTATTGGCTGCGCAAATGGTGGTTCGTCAGGTTGCTTTTCCATGGTGCGATTGTAAGCGGTTCTGCAACATTTAGATTTTTTTTTTCATAAAATTCTTCGTTCAGAAAATCATTTTAAACTTACAAAATACTTGAATAAAATTTATTGTTTAAATTTCTACTAGACTGTTAAAATTTGATTTTTGATCTTATTATTTTATAATAATAAATTTTGTATTGACATTATTTCTTTCAGCAAGTAAATTGAATAAAATGTTGTTGTTCAATTAGTTACTTAATTATTTTTGCTAATTTAATTGTAAATTGTTGTAAAAAAGTAATAATTTTGAATAATTTATTATAAGAATAAACTGTGATTAAATTATTGTTCATATATCTTAAATTTAAAATTTGGAAACATCGTTAAAATTTTTGTAACAATAGCTTTTAAAACCCCCGCCTCAATGTGTTTGATATAGGAGAAAATTGTTCCCTTTAACGGCTGGCTGGTCCAGCCTATCATTTCAGACACGTTGTTATGATATGTGAAAAATTTAACATTTATGTTTTAATTTTTTGAAATCATATCTACGCTCGATAATTATTTCGATCGAATAGTAAAGCAATTGATTTATTACTCTTCGTGAAATAGTTCTGTTAACTTATTGTTATAGTTTTGTCAATTAGAGCATAACCTACAATCGCTGCACTAGCGGACCGATGCTATTTATTTTAATGATGAAAGCACGAATATTCGACAATATATCACTGAACATATATTTAATATCGAAAGAATCATTACCTTTATCGCCGCAATTATCGTTGCTATAAACAATTGACACAACCTTTACTTTTCACTGCACTTCATACTTGACGAAAACATGTAAATGTATTATTGTATAGCAGCTGTCGACGCGGACGCATCGCTCACTCAAGTAGGAGAGAGACAGATGTCGAACGCTGCCGAACGCGGAGGCCGATTGTGCCTCTATGTCGCTCGTTCCGCGCTCTCGCTTGCACTTCAAGCCTTAAATGGAACGCCTCAGAGCGAGGTAACACCGCATAAGTCATGTTTTTTCGTGCGTGCAGCCGGCTCCATCGAATTATAAGACGTTGTCAAGTCAAAATTTCTCATTTTGTTGTGTGAAAATATCTTCACTGCCATCGCATGTTTTTTCATCGAATTATTTAATCAGCTATTCATATAATCTATCATTACTCACCAAACAGAATCGCATTTTAAACTAGATGGAGCTAAAGACAACTCTTCGCTATGGATACTGTAGTATCCGTGGACGTATGAGGCTACTTTTTATTTGGATACTATGGTATCTGTCCAGGCGGTTTTTATAATTTCATATGTGGGTAGATCGCGATACCGTGGTTGGCAGCTAGGTGAGATTTTTTTTTGACGACCATCAGTTAAAACTAATTACGGTTCGAGAGCGGACGACGCAGTGTGTTATTTTATTGATATTAATATTGAAATCCAGGAAATAAAGGACAAAACCTTACAATTTAACTTTAATATGTGTGTGTGTACGAGTGTGTGGCAGTATAGCGGTGCACCGTAAGCAGAAGTCGCTGCGATCACGGTTAGTGGTTTGCTTCATATGGTTTTATGAAAACACCTGGATTGGGGTAACCAAACCATCCTGGTTTGATTTAGTTTTTTTTGGAGATTCGCGATAACAGTATCCTTGGACGCTTGAGTGGTTATAATGTGCGAAATATTATAACAAATAACGTAACTATTAATACATTGTTTTGTGTTAATCAAATAAATATACTCACACTTTGGGAAGGTTAGAAAACTTTTTTTTCACATTTCGTTTATTCTCATCAAATACCCTATAAAAAGAAATCATCGCGCCCGTGCTAGTGAAGGGAAACACAATTGAAGCTGCTTACGGCAAAAAAAATCTAACTATATGTTTTCTAGTAAAATTCCTGCAGGTAACTAACTCAGTATACGAATTTTAACAAGGGCACAAATTAGATTTTTTTTTGTTAAGTGCTTGCTCTATTTCTATTCAGTATCACACACAATAACCTTAATCATGGCGTCTTTTTCTATAGCAAAACATTAATCGCAATTGACAAGTAAAAGTTCATTTATAATGAATGTTGAAAAGTTAATGTGGCCTTCGGAAAGGAGTATTTTATATGGAACGGTTGTTTTGTATCCTGAGTTACCATGAAATTTCATAAAAACAAAAGGTTTTTGAGACCGTAATTAAGTTTCCCATTGTGTCTAATAATCTTAGATACTTAATTTTGTGAATCAATGAGTAAATATTAATATTAATACATGGACAGCAAAGTGTGGGTAAAATACTTGATGAACCGTATGTCATAGTTTCTTGAGCACTTACCTGTACTTCAATGGCGTACCACTCGGCTGGCATTCAACTTCTCGAGGAGTTAGAAGTGCATCATAATGTGTGCTGGAGCCTCCATCATTCGACAACATTCTTTGTTCTTCTATCCACACTGTATTTCTAATATACGGGTAATCTATATCTACAACTTCTTCCTTAATATTTAATAATCCATCACCTGTGTTTTCATTTTTTACCTTATGTTTATCCCAATGATTTAATAATTCATTGTTCTAGAAAGAAAAACATAAATTTCAACCGTTAGTAACATGTAATGTTACAAGTTAAACACTAATGCCCTGGCTACACGCACAGTCTAACTGTGCAATCATGACTGTACAAAAAAGAAGGAACATTGTACAGTGGCCACACATGCAGGTAAGTAAGCTCGTGTAAACTGGACTATACAAGCCAAAACTGCGCAGCCCAATCTTCAGCATGGTCAACGATTGTACAAGTAGGGGTGAGCTAAACATGTAAAATAAGATACGTGTTATACCTGTTCTTGTTCCTGAGAAATAACAGTTCCAGTAACCATCCCAAAATAACAGCCTGTTACGCTTTAGTAGGAATATAATATGTAGTAACACATATAACCATAGTTAACTATAAGATCGGAAGTTTAAAGGTGTCTTTCAAACATACCATTACAATAAAGTGTATCAATGTGTCTTTGTAAACGCATCATATCACGTTTTCAAACTTTGCCATTAGGGTGCTCTCTCTCTCTCTCTTACGTTTTAATTTCATCTCAAAGTGTAGGTAGTGTGTGTAATAGGTGGTAGCGCTGTTGGGTCGCGACCACCATGCATGTGATGAAA
Organism: Saturnia japonica; assembly: GCA_033032175.1. Taxonomy (NCBI): domain Eukaryota; kingdom Metazoa; phylum Arthropoda; class Insecta; order Lepidoptera; family Saturniidae; genus Saturnia; species Saturnia japonica. The sequence goes on from CM065329.1 coordinate 9,888,496, forward strand.
AGTCCTTCATAGTGACTCGCTTTTGCGTGTCGCGTTTCGGGATCTACCTATGCATATCAAGTTCATTTAATGTCAGCCGGCAGAACAGCGACGACCGATGAAGAATTACTATCTCTTGGTGGTGGCCAATGTGTTAGGATTGTTGTACTGTGCTTGCCGTCAGGGACATAACCGTCAATTTTCCGTGCTACTATTTAAAAAAAAGTAATAAAGTGCCTTAATATGCAATTACTACTGGACATTCGCTTGCTTATCATTGCGAAGATTTTGTTTCATCTATTAATAGTAATATAATGTATTAATATAAAATAATTATTAAGGTAGCAAAAAGGACCTTTCATGCAATATATTATATTTATGTAAATTAACTAGCTGTGCACGCAGCTGCGCTCACGTGGACTACAAAATGCCGTTGATTGGGCACACCCGCGAATCCCGCTACAGGTTAATTTAAATTAAAAACAAAACGATACAACCGCATCCTCTAAAGTCACCTTGGATGGAAAATACCATAATTAATCGGCAAGAAGCCATAACAGGAATGAGATTACACTCAGGACAGTTCACATTTATGATGCATAAAGCGCCATCTCCAATGTGTCCGACTTGCGGACTCGTAGAAGATGTGAACCACATTCTGGTAGGACTGTGTTCGGAGTGAATCTACTAGATCTAAACTTAATGCTTCTGGTTCCTTCCACATTTATATATACAATTCCATTTTGGTCGACACTTTGACTTCTTTTGCAAGGGAGCTATTTAAAATTAACTTAAGTAATTGTTAATAGTAGTTTTTGTTGTTTGGAAATTTTCTTGTGAAGTTTAAACTAAACAGGCAACATAGTCGCTCAAGCGACTAAGCCAAAAATAAATAGATAAGAAATAAAAACAGATGTTCCCTTTATGATGTTTTACCTCCTTCTCTTCCTCGTCCTACTAACCTTATGTGTATCTTAGCTTAACGTAAAATTACGTTATGTGTCAATTTATCCTGATTAACAAAATAATAAAGTATTATTATTAGATAACGTGTATATAATTTGTTGTGTTTGTATTCACTAACTTTGGGTATATTGATAACTCGGTTTGGATAATGAACATACTAAAATTTATCAATCAGTCTCCTTCGTTTGTAACTCTACCTACCATAGAGAATGTGCATTCATACCTACGGACATTAGCGAAACTGTGTTATTTACACGAGGTGCCAAAAATAAGATAAAGAAAAATTACAAGAAACAATTAATACTCACTTCAATAACTTCTTTAATATTCATACTGTCGCTTGATTGAGGATATTCCTCATCAGGGAATTCCTTCTTCACTTGTTTGAACACTGAATCTTTACTGTCATAGTAATTGACATACTCAGATGTCTGTATGGGGTCCGAAGGATGCTGGAATACAATGATTTACTCAAATTATTTATTTGTATGTACAAGATGTCCCAGAACGTCACGATAAGCCGGAATCAGAACAATAATTCAAAAAAGTCCGAAAATGTGAAACATCTTAGTGAATATTAAAAACTAAAAAAAATTACCAGGTGATCCCGAAACACGGCAAACATAAAAAGGTCACTGTGAAGTTGTTTATTTTATTACATTGTGTATGGTAGTCGCGATTCCAAACTACCGCTTTTAATCTATCGTACGTGTCCAACAGACGTTGGCGGAGGCGAGGTACAATAGACGACAACGGGGAGCGAGTAATATAGCGGGGAAGGGAAGCGCTTGCATTTGCGTGACGTAGACGCGCAAGCCACAGTACACTGAAGTAAACAGTATCACGTCTTCATACAAACGGCCGAAACTAAATCTAGGTAAACTTCAGTACATAATAGTCACGATTAAGCAGCAGAATGCCCACGCGAATCTTGCTCCCGGCTATTTTAAAGGCAAAAATGCTTATAGTGGGTGTACCTTAGAAAATAGATGTATACTCTTTCGCACTTTTTTGTAGGTCTTTTTAATGCCTATGATTATGTAGTACATTAATTTGCTATATCTTTTATGGGTTACTCAGCATAAGCCATTTAAACGCCCGTATTGATTCACCATAACCATTTTTCTATTTATTTGTGCGGAACCCTAATTATTTTTCTCAAATAAAAGTATAATAAAAGTTTCGTCCAACAAAAATTTTAAAAATTGAGTTTTTGTTATAGTTATCATATATATATACTTTCATATGCTTTTATTAAAAACCTGTTATTTTGACATTACAAACAAACACTTTTTTTTTTAACTGACTACACTGTTAGCCTTAGGGGCGTTATCCAAAAACAGAGACGCTGCGGCTTTTACAACTTCACCGAACTTGGGGGCGAGCGCTTACGGCACTCAGCCGCGAAAGTTTTTGACGACTCGCACGAGGGAGCCATTGTGGCCGAACCTCGGCTCGGGTGGTCGTCGCGAATACGAAAAGATCGCGATCTATCTAATTTCCTACTCCTACAAATTCGAGCTAACTAACATATACTCATATGCACGTTCCCCTCCTCCTGGGAGGAAGGAGGGAACCTTGCATATGTGTATTTAGTGATCGGAATGGTTTTTCTACACTAACTAGTGCAAAAAAAAGAAAAAAAAGGTCCCTTACAGAACCCATGTACCTGTGTGGTGTGCACGTGTTGTATGTGGGTAGCTAAGTGTTGCACATATAGTGTCACTAGTATCGCGCGGGCGGCTGCCTGACCCAAGGGCTTCACACCGAGGAACGAACCTAGGCTTGGGTTGCCGCTAGAGAGGGTGGACGTGGCGGGTGTGCGGGAGCGAAGTTGACCGCCCGTCCTCTGCGGAGAGAACGGTGGTTACGCGGGCGTTGGCGCTGGCACGCTCTGTATGGAGAGGCGGTGGAATAGTACGCGTTTGCTGTTTCGATTTGGTCGAGCGGGTCAGAGAAGATGTTACGCGGCCGGCGTTTACGCCGGCAGACTTTGGAGTCCGTTCAATTTTATTAATTGTATAGATGACGAAATATTATATTACATACTTTCTGGAATTTAAAATTGTTTTTCATTTATTAATCTATAAGCAAAAAATTATATTTTTATTTAAAAATAAAACGCAAGTAGAAATAATTTAAATTAAAACTTACAAAAGTTCTAGTAGATAATATTATATATTGGTGAAAAGATAATAATGACATTTTAACATATCATTATGAAATACATACGTAGGTAACCCAAGAAATACAGTCAGAGGGTAGTTCTAGTGCGTGTTTTTGTACTGAGTGCGTCTTTACGTAATTATTTAGAGAACACAGCCAAGAAAACATACTGTTTACTTTAGTGTATTGTAGTGATGTAATGTCTTGCTACCTCCTCCATCTTTCACATGGGACGATCGCGCACGAACTTGTTCGACTATAGCTACCACCCTCAAGTTGAAAATCTATTACCATGCACCTATAGGTATGTCCCAGCAGCTGCACTTGAGAGCCAGTTTCTCCTTGAAATTGATTTTACTAAGTTTGCCCGCGCCTGCACTCGCGTCGATTACATAATGCCGTCGATCGAACACACGCGTGAGTCATGCGACACCTGCTCCCGGTTATTTTAAAGACAAAAATGCTCACTGTGCGTAATCATTAGAAAACCGACATAAGCTCTTATTGACTTATTTGTAGGACTTTTTTAATGTCTACAATTATGTAGTATTAATTTGATATATGAGTATCTCTTATAATCTACTCAGGGTAAGCCATTTATGCTCTCTTAAACCGTTGTTTTTCCGAATTGATTTATATTCGCACAGAACCATAGTACATTTTCTAAAATAAGTGTAGACTAAGTCACTCCTTGTATATCAATTACTAATACTAATACTCCTTGTATATTAAATATCAACTATCAGCCAGTGAAAGACCCATCAAAATTGGTCAAGCCATTGAGAACAAACAGTAAAAAAATTTTAAAACTGTTTTTTGTTTTGTTAGAAGTACTATATATAGCATATATTATACTTTCATATGCATTTAGGATAATCTGTTATTTTGACATTACAAACAGACACTTCAATATAATCTATTTGTATAGATACATTACCATAGACGCCATGGAGTCACTGTACTGGCTGCCTCCCTCATATGTGATCTCTATTTCTTCTTCTTTCACTGCCGGAACAGTCATCTGCAGGTTCCATAGTACTTCTTGGGCTGCAGTACTTGGATTACCACATCTGGGTATGAGACATTCACTGCTATCCATTGTTCTATATGTTCGTCTATTGCTTGCGTCTACGGTTAATTAATTTAAACTTTCATTTTCTAATAGTAGTATAGCTGATATTAAACAAACATTATTATAGTAAAGCAGGGTTCACAATCATATGATAATTATCAACAAGGTTCTCCGGCTGTCCACACAGGGCCAGCCCGAACATTCCTGGAACCCTAGGCAAACGACTGGAATGGCACCCTTTTAAGAGAATGTCTACTTCACCATTTTCACAAATGTAATTTAAAACTTCTTGTGACATTGTATTGTCAGATATTCTAATTACAATAGATTCTATTTCCCTACATAACTCTGTTGCATCAACATACTTAGAGTCTGCATGACTAAGAGATTCTTCCAACTTTATACTGTCTTCCATAATGGTTTTGTAAGTTTTATTTTGCATATGAACATTACAAAGACTACTGAAAACATAGTTAACATTTTTTATCTGAGTAAATTCTTTATCAATTGAATTTTATAGTGGTATCCAACACAGCAAAAAAATGGGTGAGTGTACTTATGTACGCGCGTGTGAAGTTATACTTCTTTGGCATCATTAAAAAAATATTTTTAATTGCATGCAAATAATTAATTACAATAAAATAATAGAAGGATTGGAAAAGGATAATCAACAAAGTTCATTTTAAATTTGAAAAATTAAATAAATAAATATTTATTTTCTCATGTAAATTATCACCATCATGATCAGCAATACCAGTACTGGACACCGTTGAGACATCTGGACGATTTTTACTGGCACTGGTGGTAGCTAACTGAAATGATGGTTCAAAAGTCCTTATTCGTGAATTTGAAGTTGACGGGATAGATGAAATGTCAGTCACGGATGATTCGTTTACTTGTGAAAGCATTATTTTTCGCAGCCTATAAGCACGAGTACGTTCTGCTCCTGTTTTTTTTATTGGTTTTTCTACGGAAAAGCCTTGTCGAATTTTTTCAGCTTCTTTGGCAGCTTTTTTTCGATTGTAATAGTTTTTACAGTGTTCCGCATTTGTTTTACCCATCTTGAAAACTAGAACAGAAATTGAATAGTACCATTAATAGTCATCAAATTTAAACTAAAAGAATCTTAGATTGATCTTAGATATCAATAATTAATATTAAAAATTGAAAATTAATATATTTATATAATAATATATTTAATATATATATATTTGAAATATATTAATATATAAACCAAATTTAGAGAATAATAAATATATAAGACATAATTTGTACTAAATATTATAAGATTCTTAATTTTAAATGTTTATTATTGATTATTTAATATTTGAAAAATAAATTTAATAATAAATTAAAAAATTGAATTTAAGGTTGGTCATTTTTAAAATATTTTTATTGATTTCTTAATTTAATATTCACTTTTCATTTTTATCAAAAAAATTTCATTAAATTTATTTAGTTATTTTTATAAATATTTATTATTTATAAATATTTATTATTTATTCAATTTAATAGCAAATATTAAAAATTAATATTATAATTTGATGTTCAATTTTAATTTTTATCACAAACTTTTTATTAAATGTTTTATTAAATTTATTTCTTTATTTTGTAAATATTAAATAACCAATAATAAGTATTTAACATTAATAATTTAATAATATTTAGTTTTAATTATATTAAATAAAAGTATTTTAATTTATATCAATAAATAATACATACGGATAGTTAACCTCAATTATATTGGAGCACTTGAAAAAGTATATAAGCACAATTTTTTTCACTAATATTCACAAATAGTAAGTAATATCAATCAAAATATTCAATTTAAATCACTACTGAATATAATTTATTAGCACATATATAATTCGCACTTGTATGAAACTAAAACACGTGTTGGGAATGTATAAACTAGAAACATGTTGATAAATATTATAAATATGAAAACAGTGATCAGAGGTGACGAGCGTACCAACATGCGCGACTAATATCGAGGTTCAATTTCTATTTGGTTGGTAGCTTTTTTTTCGAGACTTAATGAGCGGTTAAGCAGACAGCTTCATACTGTTCATTTTGTGTCACAGATGCGCGCGCATCTTAAAATTTCACTCTCATCATTTTTTCATAACGCGCCTAAAGAAGTATAACTTCAATAAAGATTTATTTTTAACTTGTCTTCCTCAACATGTATTGGCTCCTCTTCTGCTTTATAATTAAATTGCCTTTTCTTTTTTCTTGAGTTGACTGGCTTTGATTCCAATGCGAAAGATGAGAGAATGTTGGCTTCTTTTTAATTTCCTTTGCTAATACCAGGATTTTTTTGTAGCCCAATTCACTTTAGGAGAGCATTAGTATTATAGCAGTATTCAGATGCAAATCTTTTGATTGTAGAAGTTTAATAGTATTTTCAAACATTATTCAATATTGTATCATACAACAAGAGAAGTAATAAACAAAATTCACGATTTTTTTTGGCAATAGACTGAGCCTACTTGACTTTGATTTCCAGACAAACTCATCGGAATATGGTCTTTGTAAATGTCCATAAGCGCATCATGCAAGTCAGGTATTTGTTAATGGATGGTGAGTTGCTCTCATTACAGCATACAGAAAGAACATAGTATAGGCATAGTATCACTTATGTCAGAGCGAGATAGGGACACAGGACAAGTTCCTAAAAGCCTTCTCAATAATGACGAACATAAATATCGCTCATTTTCGTAAAATATAAAATTTTACAATATAATTAGTGTTTGGTAGACCTATTACAGTTATGGTTACCTGTGCAGTGCCTTGTGTAACTCATTCATAAAGAAAATCTACAAAATATCCAATTCACAAGTGAGGCGGATTTAAATGTTTTGCTAACAAACTAAATTGTTTTAGAAACTTCATAAAACTTCTATTCATAAATAGATTGAAAAAACATCATATTTAATCATATTAATTCTCCGAAAATATATGAATTCAAAATTTTTTTTTATGAAATACATATATATTTGTGACTTTTAATTATAATTGCATTTCTATTTATGAGTCTATAGAAAAGAGTATGGCTTAGCTTTCCATTGGTGTCCGTCGAATTAGGGAAGGAATTTTTTTTTACAGAAAGGTTACATTATTATAATCACATAAGCAAAGTTTCAACATGCGGAGACCTGAGTAATAATCTATTGTAGACCCTGAGTAATAATCTATTGTATAGACCCGAAGGTATTAAGAAATTTCTCTAATTGAAATAAAAAAAAGGTGTGTGTGCATTCACACAGGATAGAAGTGAAACTTCAGTAAATCGACAAAAGAATGTGATGAATATATATAAGGGTAGGATAATTACAAAGTTTATTTGTTTAAAAATGAAAGTATTTTGATTAATTTTAAAAGATATTTTATATTTTAGTTAACATGTTACATAATTTATTGCTCAAGTTCCCTATTTTCAGTTTCAACAAATGATACAAGAGGCTTATGATAACTAAAATACGATACAAATGTTTTAGTTTCAATTTGGTTGATATATCTTTGGAATACTGCATCTGTTACCATTTTTTATCTTGTAGTTGATTAAGTGCGATTGTTACACATTTTTAAATTAAATGTTGTATCGAGAAACTCAATCAAAGGAAGAGCTGTATCTGATGCAAAAATCCCCACTTAAAATCATCGGAATTTTATCATAATTCTTTTTTCTTCGATTTTTGGAGATCCTGGAAATTCTAGCCATAAACGACCTATCTCTCCTTTGTCATGATATTCAATGAATATTAATTTTCCCGTCGCACCATTTGCTAATCCATCTGATACATCGATGTCAGTTGTTTTCATGTATGGTTTGTTCAAAACCAATGTAATTTCATACGGCAAACCTCCTGTATCAATAGTTGACATTTTATGTAATTTTTGACGCATAGAAAAACATTGAAATATTAGTTTATACTTAAAACAGGATTAAATAATATTTACACTTACCATTTATTACATCAGTCACATTAACACTTATATTTAAACATCTATTTTGATTGTTCAATAATTGTTTTTTACGCGCACGAAACTCGCGACTACGTTCTGTTGAACTTTTTCCTGTTTTTTTTTTAATTTTAATTTTATTTTCATTTTTTTTGCGTCGATATTGACGACACATTTCGGCATTAGTTTTCGGCATCTTATAAAATTTATTATTTAGCACAAAATATAAAAATACTCACAAATGCACTGTTAATTAATAACACACCAAGCCGACTTCTTACTAAAAGTAAATCGACAAAAACTTCACCCAGTTCCAAACGGTCGTAAGCACAGGTAAAAAATGTATGGAAATGTAGAACTTACTTTACACAGTATATCATTGATATTAGCTTTTGTGTCTCTTACCTGTCGTTTTTTCCGTTGCATCCGGTTTGAAATCACGATTCTAAAGAAGTTTCACTTCGAAAATATTTTTGCAATATTTATCAATCCCTACCACAGATTATATAGTATCCAGTATCCACGCTAGGGATGTAAAAAAAAAACGATTTAAATATAATCAATTAGTAATTATTATTATTTAAAAGAACGATTTTCTTGATAAATTTTTTATTAAAAAAATTAATTATTGAAAAAACGTTTTTTTTTCACATTGTTGACGGTTTTAATATAATTTTTTTTGTGACTAGGTATTTAATCACACTTCCTCTTACTAACTAGTCCTCTTTATTCAAAATCATTACTGCTATTATCAAGTGAATATAGTGTCCTGTCTTAGAAAGAATTCAGTATCTCAACAAGATGGTAGCTCCCTTTTTAGAACTTGCTAAAGAGTTTTTGTGGCACATCAAAATGTATGCTTCCAAATTACATTTATGATCCATTTTACTTAAACATAATAACCAAGCAATATCACACAAAACGCTACCAGTATTACATAATATAGGGTCTAAAACCTAAGTTAATAGATCTATACTAATATTATACAGCTGAAGAGTGTCTATGTCTGTTTGTTTGATTGCTATATCGTGAGAATCGTGACATTCGTGATGCTATTCGAATCCATACTGCTGTTTTCATTCGCTACAAGTACTCAGTACCTATCGAATTTTGGTTTTATCTTACTATACAGGGTATTAGTAGACTGCTCCCGAAAATGAAAACAGACTATAGTACTAATGACACCTTTGATGATGGGACGGAAAAAACATTGATCCTGATAAAAAAAAAATCATATTATTTAAACTTTTTATTAGCATTATTTACGCTCCATCATGTTAGTACAACTTAATGAAACGAGAATTTTACAAAAAAATACACTACTTTACTAAAAAAAAAACCAGCAATGAACACCAAATTAAATACAGCTGATTGCTCGGGTCAAATAAAACGCAGGCGCGGCGCGTTGCGGCGCCAGTCCAGCGCGAGCGCGGCGCGGTTCCATTCTCGCGCGGCCCGCAGCTGGCGATCGCACAAATACTTATTTACAATATTGTCTAAATACCTAACTTATCTACTTTGCCACTGTGCTAGTGTCTACCTGGCCACTTTCATTCGAATTCTCCGGTTGAATTAAAAAAGTAACGGGTTCGATTCCCCGCAAATGAAAAAATACTTAAATAAAATTTTAACAAGCATTGAGCCATGTTTTTTAATCCATCGTGTAAGAATGTTTATTATTCTGATGTATTCAGTTATGTACCTATTCATATCAGTTCAGTACTGAGTTATTTATAAAAAATGTAGGTATGAAACAGCTTACCGATCTAAAGCTTCCGTGGTCTTATGAGATGCGGCTCAAATTGTGCCCCATTCATTTCGAGGCACATTTGGGCTCGGCGTTGCGTATCCTCATGTAGGCATCATCGTGGAGTCCTCGACCCAGTCCGCACTTAGTTTGTCGAAAACATCCACGGTCCTTTGGTGCATTTCGTTGGCACTAACACACTTACGATTAAAAGCACATTCTCTCACATACCCCTACAGAAAGAAGACTAACGGGGTCAGATCGGGTGACAGAGGTGGCCAAGAGTATGGTCCTAGTCTGCCGATCCAGCGATCATAAAATAGCTCAGTGAGGCTCTCACGGACGAATCTGAGGATGTGGGGGTGCACCATCATGCTGAAACCATTTTCGGCGATATTCAGCTAATGATAAATCGTCTAAAATGTCCTCCGACTGTTCATTTATGAGGTTTAAATATCGCTGTCCGTCAAGTTGCTGTGGCAGAATCATTGGTTCTAGTATGCGATCCTTAAATAAACCTGCCCATACGTTAACCGACCATCGGGTTTGGTGCCTGGTTTGTAGAACAGCGTGCGGGTTCACCTCGGAATAAACGTGTGTATTTCTTCGGTTCCACAGCCCGTTTCCTGTAAATGTCTACTCATCCGTCCAAATCACGTGTTCAATGAAACCAGGCACACGTTGTTGCGGGTCTTATCCAATGGTAAAAAACTCGCCAGTGATCGTTCTCACCGGATACCAAGCTTGCACTTTGTGCACTTTTTATGGGCACATTCGTTTACGCTTTAACCCCTTGGAAACTGTCCAGTATAACACACTTGTTACATCTCGAAGCCTTAACAATTTAGCAATACCTCGTTTAACTAAGTTCGGATTTCAGCGAACAACATCAAAAATGCTCTCCTCGAACTGAATAGCCACTTGACTTCCACCTCCTGTCGCTACTGGGGCAGTGGGCCGATTTTCCAACACTCGCTGAATAGCTGCTGTTATCAGGCGAGAGTCAGTCGGATGTCCAGCTGTCGGGAATCTCTCTCGGTAAATTCATAATGCACGCGAAGCATTCCCGCGAGCTTCTCCAAGGCACATTATTCATTAACATGCTACCGTATTCACGAACACTATAAACGTATGCGTTAGGCATTATTAAAACAAATCTCTCATAAAATCAACACAATCTTAAAAAGAAACAAAAAACGTAACAATAAAATAATGACAAAAACTTAGTTAACAATACGATTGAACGAATATCTGTCGCCCACGCACGCGCACATGAAATGAAAGTCAAAGTGTAACTGTCTCAAGAACTAAAAATACTAAACTTAATAATGAACCCCGCCAAAAGAAATAAAGCGCCGCGGGCCGCCTCCTTGCAGTAGCCCCTCGTTAGCGTCGAAAGCGGCACTTTGATCTTTTCCGCAGATCGATAAACCGTTATACCTACATTCACGACTATTATTTCATAAGTTTTTTTTTATAACTTATTTTTGAACTGATCTGAGTAGATCGTACATAACTGAATACATCAGAGTAATAAACATAATTACACGACGGATTAAAAAGCATGAATCTATCCTTTTTTAAATTTCATTAAAGTATTTTTTTCATAAGCGGGGAATCGAACCCGGTACTTAGCTTATTCAACCGGTGAATTCGAAAGAAAGTGGCTAGGTAAAGACTAGCACAGTGGCAAAGTAGATAAGTTAGTTATTTAGACAAATGTTGTAAATAAGTATTTATTTGATTGTTAGTTGCGTGCAGCGAAAGATTGACGCTGCGCCCGGGCGTTCGTTGATCCGAGCATCAGCCGTTTTTGATTTTGTGTTTCATTGCTGGTTTTTTTTTAAAGTAAAGTAATGTATTTTTTATGAAATTATCGTTTCGTTTAGCTGTACTAACACGATGGAGCGTAAATAATGCTAATAAAAAGTTTAAATAATATGATATTTTTTTTATCAGGATCAATTTTTTTTCCATCCCATCATCAAAGGTGTCATTAGTACTATCGTCTGTCTTCATTTTCGGGAGCGGTCTACTAATACCCTGTATAGTATCAAATGAAATTATGAAAAGTAGGATACAATATGAGTAGAGGTGGGCGATTACGAATAGACAAAGTTCTTTACAAGAATATAATAAATATCAATTATCTAAAAAAAAGGCCGTTCGGTACTCGGTAGTAATAATTACTAATCCTATAAAATTAATAATTACTAATAGTATCCTAGCATAAGTAATTAGAATTACTAATGGCTTTAATCGAGATATCTTAATAATCAAATGAATACACTAGTTTATCTCATAATCGCCCACCGCTTATTATTATCTCAATATGAGTAATGGGATACTCAATTAGTATCAAATAATATCAATTCTCAGTATGTTTAATGTACTCTGTGCTATCGATTCATCACTACTCCAAGTCGCTCGTCATCGTTCAATAAATAAGTATTTATGGGAAAAGTTGTTACTTTTACAAGAACTTTAGTTATGAATATGAAGAATTATTATCAAACCTGCGCTGTACCTTGTTGTATAAGCACTACAATTAAGACGCCCACAAAACTATTTATTCATGTACCGGTTAGAACAGATACTAGAAATATGTGGTTGAAACTTGCTCGAATCAATGTGAAAAATGTTTCAGAAAAATCAAATTTATTTTTTTGTGAAGACCATTTCGATGTAAGTAATAACACTAATAACCAATTGCAATAGGTACTGTCTAAGAACGACTTTAAGTTAGTTCCACAAAATAAGTTTAAACTTTTTGTGAGGTTATATTTTCTATTGTAAAATTCAAATAACATACTTCATACATACTGTGGAATTGGGACTTCAATATATATGTTTTACAGTTTGATCATTTTGTAATTAGACTAAATGTAAAGTTTTACGCCATGGAAACAAATAGTTTTTGTTAAAATACGTGTAGAGAACAATCAGAATATCAGTTTTGTCTTTTGTTTTTTACATTTGTTTTCGTAAATTATTATCTTATTATATTAAATGAGCAATTCTTGGTACGACTTTCCATTGACGTCCGTCGAATTGATGGGCGGGAGAGGGGGGGGGGGGGGCTACTACCTCCCTTAAAAGGAAAAGTTGCGGAGCACCCCCCTTTTCGAGTTTTTTAAATTTTTAATTCTCAGCAAATTTTCCTCATTTTATGGGTTAAAACTAATAATAAGTGTAAAAAACAAGGGGCGACCCTTTGGAGGGGAAGGGGTCCCCTATGGAAGGAGTAGAACCCCCTTCATCAGCGAAAAATAGGGGGACAGATTCAGAGGGATTTTTATATCTATTTTGAGACTGCAACATCTCCAGCGCTGCGGGAAGAGTAGCCTCTACGCCCTTGCGTAACAAATCACAGGCATCCATTCTCGCCTCTGCAGCTTCGGCTCGTCCGATGCCTACAATTAGTTACAGCAGGCGGAGGCTGCTCTCCCTATGCGCCTCCGGCTTTATAAAAACACTCTAGGGGTAGGAGAGACTCGTACCAGGTAGAGTTGGAGTCAATCAATTCAGTTCTTTGCCATAAGTTGAACCTAACCTATTATTTTATTTGTTATCTTCCCTAATAGGTACTGTTAAAATAAAACAAATGAAATACTAATTAATAATATTTTAATCAATTTTATAAACATATTGTATTAATTCTTGAAAAACATCTTTATGCACTATTTTTATTTTTCTTCGTCAAGAATATTCTATGAGCCAGTCTGTGAAGTTTCCTTTATAACCATCCCTATGGAACATCACTTTTATATTTTGCCAGTGGCTTTCGATTCGTTGTGTGTGTGTGTCCCTTCTGGTGCCACAAATTTATGTATAGGGTTGCTGTGATTTACCTTCTTATGCATATATCCATATTGAGGTAGGCAATCATAGGCTCTCCAAAAATCGGTATGGATTTCATTGCCTACCTCCACATGCTTTTCTATTAGTGGCACCAACATTTTCGCAGATCTATCATTATCGGGACACACTTCTAATCTTAAATCATCTTTCCCGTTTTCTATCATGCCTTTTTTTTTTTTTTTTTTTTTAGATCTGACTATACTGTTAGCCTTAGGGGCCCTAAAGCCGCTGCGGCTTTCACAGCTTCACCGGACTTGGGGGCGAGCGCAGAGGGCACTCAGCCGCGAAAGTTTTGTGGACGACTCGCACGAGGGTGCCAAAGTGGCCGGACCTCGGCTCGGGCGGTCGTCGCGTTCGCAAATAAGTCGCGATCTAATCGAATCCCTACACCTACGATTCGAGCTAACTAAATTATACACATAGGCACGTTCCCTTCCTCCTGGGAGGAAGGAAGGACCCATGCGTATGTGTATTCAGTAATCGGAAATGTTTTCTACACTAACTAGCGCTAACTAACTAGCGTAAAAAAAAGAAAAAAAAAGGTCCCTCACAGAACCTATGTACCTGTGTGGTGTGCACGTGTGTATGTTCATACGTGTGTAGTTTTATATGTAGGTAGCTAAGTGATGCACGTACAGTGTCACTTGTATCGCGCGGGCGGTTGCCTGACCCAAGAGTTTCACACCGAGGATCGGACCTAGGCTTGGGTTACCGCTAGAGAGGGTGGACGTGACGGGTGTGCGGGAGCGAAATTGACCGCCCGCCCTCTGCGGAGATCTATCATGCCCAGCACCCAGTGGCTTTCAATGTGTCTCCCTCTATTGTACTTTCTTTTTCCAAATTTTGATTCCAAATCTTGCCATTAACTTCTTGGTGCTTCAATACATAAACAACTACTGTCTCCCGGCAGTAAGAAAACCAGTCAGTCAGCTATTGCTTGCAGTTAGATAATGTTTACCTAGATAGTTGTTTCCCTTTTTTTGTTTACAAGACAATACTACTACCACTTTACTATTATTTTTTACATTTAAGAAATATGATGATGATTCAGTTTTTTAAAATGATGTACCTTCTTCTGTAAATATTTATAGTTATTAAATTAAATTTAAAAAATGCACATTTTTTTTTAATTCTTTGGTATATTACCTGACTGCGAAAAGGTGGGTTATGTTTTGCGAATGTATGTATATATGTCTATTTCTCTGGCACACTATAGCCTAAACAGCTTGATGAGTTTTAGCTTACGAGGTGTCTTTAGATTTGTCTTAATGGGATTGACATAGATAATATAATATTTGAGTAAGATGATGTATAAAATAGGAATATATTTTTTTTTAGTCAAAACAAGTGTCAAAAATAAGTTAGTCATTAGTCATTTACATTATGCAGGTCTTAATGATGATTTAGCATATTTAACAGACATAACCACAAAAATAAAAATTTTTAACATGCTAAGTAATATTAAAAGGAGATGAATTACCTCACTGCAACACAAAACCACTTGACTTAAAAAACCACTTTGGCCTTTAATTTTATTTGCATAGGTTACACTTAAATATTATATAGCCTATGTTACTCCCACAATTAAGATGACTATAAAAACACTGCATATGCTAAAATCCACCAAGCTGTTTACGCTATAGAGAGTGATAGAGAAATAGACAATAAATATACATAGGTTCGAAAAATATAACCCTCCTTTTTCACAATCAGGTAGAAACTGACTCCCTTTTCATTCGAAGACCCCCTAATTCACTTTTTTACCCACCCATCCCATCTTAATAATCATTATGTAATCTAGTAAATCTAATAACTTTATTAAATCATCCCTATAATATCTGTCTATATATTTCAGCTGCCCAATGACATGGCAAACTACATGGAGTACCATTTGTTAGGTTCTGTAAAAAGGATATTAATGAAACGTACATGTTTGCCATCGAAATTTGCATGTCAATTGAACGGAGAAAAAGAAACTACAACCAATTCCCAAGAGTTTTGTACAAAAAGAAAAAAAATTAAACATGTTAAGTCATTATTACGAGGTGAAAAAGAAAATAAAAAAGAAAAAGCCAGTAGAAAGAGTACACACTTGTCAGGACCTTCAAGTGCAGGTATTTTTTTTACAAGCAATTTCCTATGTCGCATTAGGCTTATAAAGCTAGTATAGGGACTCAAGTGTCAAAAAAATTGCATACTATCTGTCTACAAGACACCAACAGTGACACTTTATTTTGGCATTTATAAAAACAATATTATGAAACATGTATTTTCCACTTTTTCTCAATATTCTGGCAAATTTTATTTGTATTGACAAAATTAAACTTTAATGTATCATTTTAACTAACATTAATTATATTATGTTGTTTAATTAAGTAAGTACATATCTATTTAACTACAGCATGTTTTCTGTAAGGGTTGTGTTTGTCTGTATGTTTTTCAGCAGCCTAATCTGGAAGAACAAATTTATATAGAATTTGATAATAAGTGACTCTCCTAGGACTGACTTGACACTGGCAGAATTCGTAATTACGAGACGCCGTTTAAAAAAAAATGTTGAAGTTGATTTTAGGTTCATTAAGTATTAGCCATTATAGTGTTTGATCGTAATTTTCCTTTAGAAATGTAAAAAAAGAATCTTTAAAAAAGCTATGTCAGCTCAGATGCATGACTGGAATTTGCTCCTTAGGTATGATTCTGTATACACGTATACACATACATGATTCCAAAGTGAAAGGTAGGTAGTGTAGAAAAACGTAACGCTTTTATAAATTCTACTCCTCGTAAATATTCTATACCAGGCTAAGATAATATTGTGAATAAAAGACGTTCTCAATATTTTTGCTTGGTGATTCGCTGCTTGCTGTTGTTGTAGTGTTTCTCGAACTGATCGCAGTACTGCCGCCCTTTCCTCTATATTTAACCTCGCCCTTTGCCTCGCAACCGGTAGTGCGATGGATTCCGTGCGGGGCGTCGCTCAGCCAATGAGCGCGCACGCCTTGTGTGCGCGCTCTCGGCAGTACCATGAGTCACCATGCCAGATGTTCCGAGTCTGGCATGGTTCATCCTTACAACTAGTGAAATTTATACATTTAAACTTACAACTAGCTATATTCTTATTCTAATCGTTTTAAAATACACATATTCACACATATTCAGTTCATATTATTATTGTAGTTATGAAAATATGTAGGTGTATTGAAATAAATATTTTTTAACGTTACACTATAGAAGGATGAAAGTTTATTGTCACAATTACACAAACATACAAACTACACAAGAACATAGAAGGAGTGATTATACAATAGTTTAAATTATGGAAAAATTACTAAATAAGCACGGCGAGATATATGTGATAGCTCAACGTTAGAACCGGGGCGGTACTAACGTCTGCATATGCCCCGGCTGTTGCGACGCGCGTATGCGCGAGCGCAACACCGGTATAGTGTTGTCTCGCTCACACTCGCAGGGCTCGTCTTAGCAACAGCGGCGCGCCGGCCGCTGTTATTAAGTAAACGACTATATACAAAATAAATCTGTTTGTACATGTAACAATATTAATTTTGATAATTAAATTTATTTACAATATTACACACAAATAAGTGTATTGAGTCACTACATTATATCTATTCCTAACACGTATTTATAAACCTTATTCCTAACACGTATTATTTCATTTATTTGTTCATTCTATACTATTAGACTATCGTTATTCGCTCGCCCCGCTCGCTGTCCGCAACAGATGTATTTATAAGCGTAGATGCATTAGCCATGCTCTATTTTGGCAATATTAAAGTCTGGTAATTGCCTGAAATTCTCTTAATAACATATTATCCAGTGTCGCGGTTTCACACCATTACTACAACTTAAAATATATATTCATTTCATTCTAACAACAAAAATAACATATAATGTCATTCTTATTCTTTCCCTTTTTGCATACTATATAACTGAAAGCATTGTTTATGGTTTGCATGTATAGCTTAATTATGCTGTGTTTTTAGTGCAATGATGTTGGCGTATGACGCGTCTTACTATATAATATATTATTGATACCAAGCATTCCATGCCTTACATGAAAAATGATTCTTAAAGAGTAAACTCCAAAATATATAAAATGTTTTTAACTGTTTTTTTTAACAAAACAACTGAAACCAAAAGAGACTCACCTCGTAAGGAGCGGGCGGTGAACTTAACCTTGCCCCGTCGACCTGGACTGCAGATTGTGAAGTATTTGTATTTGTGGGGTGAACTGTATGTATGTGTGTGTAGCAGCCTCAAATACTACAACAGCAAGGACACTATCACTCAAGCAATCAGTTCAGCAAACTTCTGGTACACCAACTCAAGTTATACAATGCAAAATCTTAACACCCATAAATTACATATAACTCAGCGCTAGCCGAATGCCAGGAATGACGTAACGCGTACAAAACAAAAACACACGAGTTCGTGGCGAAAGCACGAAGCGATCTACTCTACGTGACAGCAGAGCTGACGGACGAAGCGCAAGGCAGAACGACTGTCCCCGCGCATACAATTCGCCAATCACAGCGATCGCGGCATCGTGCGATGTGATGTATTCTAAACACAAGCGTTTGAAGGTTTCCTCACAATGTTTTTCTTCACCGCCAGCCTATAGAATTACCAATTTCAATTAGTAAGTGTATGTGAATTCTGAAAAGTTTGTTTGTATATGTCGGAGTTCGAACCTGCAAACATCGAATAGGCAATTCCGCCAGTCTATACCACTCGAACATCACGACACTGTGTTGTATAAATAAAGATTACTGCAATAAAATAAAAATAATGTTAATAATACAAAACTAAACTATTTTACTTATATTTTTTGTCTAAAAAATATATGCGAGTAAAATGAATAATTGATGGTTAACTTCTTCATGTTTTTGGCCTATAGTATAAAAGTTTTGGTGTTATTTTTGATCTAACAGGTACACCAAAGCAGTATAACTTCTTACGTGCGTATATAAGAACACACAATAGACTACTTGGCTCATATCAAATTTGGCGCAATAAATAAATATTTTCTGTAGTATTTGACTAAATAAACCTATATTTATCTATTTCTGATATTAAAAGTGTAAGATAGCTACATATTTTCAATTATTATTTTTTGAACTCTGAAAACGTCGGCCATGTTGTACCATCATAGGACTCAAAGCAAATTTCATGTTGGATCGTATACGAGTGAAATTCGCTATGTAGTCTGTGCTGTGTGTGACATTGACATTTATGACAAAAAGTAATGAGAAACTTTGTTTTCGACCCGTATGACGTCATAGCAGAGATAATATATAGACCAATATGGCTGAACGTATTCGCCTGTTTACGAAAAGTAAATTTTAAAATAAAGTTATGTGGTTTTGTAGTTCCTAAAAAATTACAATATATTTTTTCCTCTTATCAGACAATAATTAATCATATAAGAAGTACTTTAAAAAAGAGTCCTGTGGTCAATCATATTTTTTTTCCTCTTATCAGACAATAATTAATCATATAAGAAGTACTTTAAAAAAGAGTCCTGTGGTCAATCATATTTTTTTTCCTCTTATCAGACAATAATTAATCATATAAGAAGTACTTTAAAAAAGAGTCCTGTGGTCAATCATATTTTTTTTTATATCAATTTATTTTTTCGTTTTACAGATCATGAGGCAGAATTGAATGTAAAAATGTCTACACCAACGCTGAAAAAAGAAACAGTAAATGCTTATGAGAAAGAACCACGTTCTAGTGAGAATGATATGGTATTGTATATTTTGTTTTCAGTAAAAATGTGTCTCACATTTTTTACGCTTGTGAGAATATTTATTGATAAAAAAAATTGTACATAGCTTCAATACACTTGAATTAGATAAATTGAATAGATGTTTCTGAACTATTAATTATATTCCAGTATCCTTCTGAGCCCTTGGAGTCACCGGAGTATGTAAATTATTATGACAATAAGCATTATGTGTTCATAAAATTGAAGGAAGAATTCCCTGATGATGAACGCCCTCAGTCAGACTGCAATTTGAACAGTGACATAGTTTCTCAAGTGAGTAATAATATTTTGTTAAAGTGAAAACTTTATTAGTAGTACCCTTGTGATTCGAAACTCGAAGAAACGAAAAAAGCGACACTAAAATGGGACGAACACGTACATCTATAGGTTTTACCCTGTGAGAGAATGAGATATAAACACAAGTGTTTCCTAATATCTCGGTCTCCTTTTTGTATGTGTGTGCGCGCCTGTGTATTACGAAGCCTTGGGGAAAGGCGTCATAGCCAGCGTGATGTATTGTCCACGTGTATCGTTTACGTGGATATTTTATGCATTTAGTAAAAAGTTGTTATTTTGACTTTACAAGCAGACACTTTCATTTGATTTAAATCTCTGTGTAGAACATGCGGGAGATTTAGAAGAACCCATGGTAGTATTCGCAATTTCTGCCATAAAACAGTAGAGCTCGTGTTCGCGACTCTTGGAGTCTATGGAATATCATAAAAATTACAGTCAACTATAATGAAATTTTATAAGTAATGACGCTCTTTAAATGGCATCGTGAATAGTGGGCAATTGCCTTCAGTTTACTTTCAGCTTGATACCGGCGTGAGCGTCAAGAAATACATATGTCCTTTTTTGACAACAGAGTTTCCGCCTTACGCTGTGATTTTCTATCTCTGTTTCAACATGCTGATAACAAAATTTAGTTAGCTTATTGGTGAGAGTACAAAGCGCCTATTTATAAAACGTCATTGGTCAATTAAGATTAATTTTCAATACCATATTATTTTTCCGGGTTATGAATTATTGTAATTTTTTTGTTTCCTAGAAACTAGTCTTTTACCTACATATGAATTTAAAAGATTATCGTCAGTTTTTGTGCATAATAGGGACATGTACACAGTTATAGAAAATACTTTGCCCCGTCAGTCGAGTAAAAATATATAGGTTACATATGTATAGTGAGCGCGCGAGTTGAATGCAGTCGGCGCCTGAGGTGGAGAGCGGGTACATATCCCTCCGCCTGCACTGTTGTTATGTGACTGCTGTCTTTGACAACTTATCGTACGCTTAACGATCGCGTTAATGCTAGAAAGTAATTTTTTCAATAATGACTGATCCTAGTCCGTCAACATCTGTTACAAACTATATGTTTTATTCAATGACAAATATGAGAAAAAGTTAAAAATGGATCTGATGATTATAAAATTTCAAGGATTTATTTTTTAATTTGATTTCTTTGTGTGAAAAGTAGATGTCAGTGGAGAGGTGGCCATTAATTATAAACGACGATGACAAGAAAAAGTACAAGGTTATAGTAAAAACGGAGAGGCTAAAAGAGGAAGATAATATTTTGGATAATTCTGAAGAGACTAGCATACATTATGGTGACCTCGTAACTCCACTAGTAGTACAATGCAAGTTGTGTGGTAGAATATTCAAAAATAGGTGAGTGCCCAACAAACTATTTCATATACTAATTTACAAAGTATAAATCATGATTGTGGATGTGAAAATTTCTTTTGTACCGTTGTAATTTTAAACGAAAAACAGACAAACACATATTCGGATTTAGCATGAGAGAGAATGAGACATAATACATTATGCAGTGTTCCCTGTTATCTAGGTTACTAGGTCTCCTCTTTGTAAGCGTGTGTACGCCCGCGTATTATGATGTCTCGGGGAAACGGCATCATAGCCAGCGTGGTGTATTGTTCACGTGTATCGTTTATATATTTTTATGTTTCCTGAAAGTTTAACTTTTGCAGCGTATGAACTGCACACATGATTTTTTATTTATTTCCTTAAAGGTTTGCCACAATCTCAACTGTTTTCAACTTGAAGGTTGTGGGCTATGGTTTCGTCCCGATGTTTTTGTTTCCTTTCTGAGCTCAGGCACATTACAGGGATTCGAACTCACGTCAAACGACGCGAAGTCCATACTCCGCTACTATTGAGTTTTATTATACATCCTAACTATGATAACTAATTATTTAATTAATTATAATATTTAAAAAATTTCAGTTACAATTTATTAAAACACAATAATGGACATATCAAAGTTAAAATAGACACACCAGCGTATAATGAAACGAACAAGTTAGATCAGCGCCAATATCGCGACAAAACTTTTGATGACTTTAATTTGTTTGCACACGTCACCGAAGTTTACACAACGTGAAAAATCCCGAACGTGGATTATGTGGAAAGCGATTGAAGAGAGTGCCGAATCTTGTACATCACGTTATAATTTACCACAGAATTCAAGTATGTGGAAACAGTTTTGAAATATAAATATTGTAATGTAAATTTTCAAAGATAAATACGTTATAATTTGCCACATAATTCAAGTATGAGGAAACAGTTTTGAAATATAAATATTGTAATGTAAATTCTAAAGATAAATACGTTATTATTTGCCACAGAATTCAAGTATGAGGAAACAGTTTTGAAATATAAATATTGTGATGTAAATTCCAAAGATAAATACGTTATTATTTGCTACAGAATTCAAGTATGAGGAAACAGTTTTGAAATATAAATATTGTAATGTATATTCTAAAGATAAATACGTTATTATTGCCACAGAATTCAAGTATGTGGAAACAGTTTTGAAATATAAATATTGTAATGTAAATTTCCAAAGATAAATACGTTATAATTTACCACAGAATTCAAGTATGAGGAAACAGTTTTGAAATATAAATATTGTAATGTAAATTCTAAAGATAAATACGTTATAATTTGCCACAGAATTCAAGTATGAGGAAACAGTTTTGAAATATAAATATTGTAATGTAAATTCTAAAGATAAATACGTTATTATTTGCCACAGAATTCAAGTATGAGGAAACAGTTTTGAAATATAAATATTGTAATGTAAATTCTAAAGATAAATACGTTATAATTTGCCACAGAATTCAAGTATGAGGAAACAGTTTTGAAATATAAATATTGTAATGTAAATTCTAAAGATAAATACGTTATTATTTGCCACAGAATTCAAGTATGAGGAAACAGTTTTGAAATATAAATATTGTAATGTAAATTCTAAAGATAAATACGTTATAATTTGCCACAGAATTCAAGTATGAGGAAACAGTTTTGAAATATAAATATTGTAATGTCAATTCTAAAGATAAATACGTTATTATTTGTCACAGAATTCAAGTATGTGGAAACAGTTTTGAAATATAAATATTGTAATGTAAATTCTAAAGATAAATACGTTATTATTTGCCACAGAATTCAAGTATGAGGAAACAGTTTTGAAATATAAATATTGTAATGTAAATTCTAAAGATAAACACGTTATTATTTGCCACAGAATTGAAGTATGTGGAAACAGTTTTGAAATATAAATATTGTAATGTAAATTCCAAAGATAAATACGTTATAATTTGCCACAGAATTCAAGTATGAGGAAACAGTTTTTAAGTAGGTATACCTAAATATTATAATGTAAATATCAAAGGTAAATATGATAAATACGTGAAGTAAATAAATACGATACAATTTCCACAAAAATGAGGTGTCGAAATCAAGCGACTATAGGGAGAGTTTTGAAATATAAACATTTTTATGTTAATTTCAAAGATAAATACATAGTGCCAGGATTCTAAATTGGCAATTTGTTTATTTTATAAGTTGTGTTACGGCCGTTTTCAATAACATATCTGAGATCACTATCACCGATTAGTACATATTTGTACTAAGTATTTATTTAACTTAAAAGAGGCATTAGCTTCCCTCTTATTTATCCAAGCTATAAGATATGTATATATGTAGATACGAAATACTATCCATAAATAGGTTATTAAAACGAAATTAAGTACAAAAGGAAAGATTCAATAACTGAACCAACGGATAGATAGTTTACTGAAAACGGCAGTTAGTCAATCTTTATAAGCTTAATAATAACTAGCGATCGCCTTAAGCTTGGAATTTGACCAGCGACTTTTCGATCAAAGACAATTTTCTATTTAAGATTTGCATAAACATAAACAATGAGTATTATCTACATCACTTGCTGTCACTTTTCGTTGAGTGACAATGTCAATATTTTGGGGGGTCTAAGTTTCATTACACTGGTCCGGTTAAGATTCGCAGTATTAGGTAATTTATTTAATTTAATATATTAGTAACAGATATTATAGGTAAATCTTAGCTTTCTCCAACCCTTCTCCATATAAACTTTAAATAAAATCAAAATAAAAAAGCCTTTTATTTCTTGCAATTACATAATAATTAGAAGAAAATATGTACACGTAAAGATTTCGAATGTAGATTAATAATAAATACTAAATGTTTTAGTTTAAATGAGTAAATATTACCTAATCTCTAAAATTTAAAAAAGAACAAGAACCCCTCATGTTTGCGCCGCTTTTATATAGTTTTAAATATTGTGCGATATTGTGATCGGTTCGCAACTTTTTCTATCTCCGCTTACCCTCCCTTCCTTGGCACATGCAAACAGTTCGTCGCGGCGCCTCGTCGAATAAAGTTGATTTTCGCTCGGTTGTTGATACATTGACTTTAGTGCTCGTCAGTGGTATGACGGAGAACAATTTGGGCAGTACATCGAAGACGACCACCTAGCCGGCTAGCCAGATGAAACCGGAACCCACCACGAGGTATGTGCCAAATTCCTATCCTATATCCATATAGCTGATCACAATCCCCGCAAATACAGTCCACTCAATTAGTAGTATTAAATGCGCTGCGCTTCCAACGGCGCAAGCATAAATTTTTGGACCTCACGAGCAGGATATTGAATCCATCGTTAATTTAATTATTCGCTATATAGTACATTATTCCATAGGGAATAATTGCTTTGCACCTAAATATCTATATTTTAGTAGAAAACCCGCAATAGATATTCAGGACTAGAACTTAGGTAACCTATCTAGTGCATAGGCATAGGGTAGGACTAACGCTCTAAGTATTTAGAATCGTAGTTTGTTACTTATTAGTTTGTTCGCACCGCAACCGTTTTGTTTAATTTAGTTACATTTGATTTAGTTTCGAATGTAGGTAGGTAGACAATTCAAAAGAACGTACGAAATTAATTATCAAGCGAGTGTTTAATCATTCTTTCCGTACTTCTTTTAGGTACCTACGTATATTTGAAGTTGTACCTGGGGCTATTTAATTATTTGTAAAATAAACTCTCAGGACGAGGCAGCGACGTGACCTAGGGGGTATTATCCGATCTGTATATTTATCGTTCGATAGCTCCGCACTGTTATCTGATCATACATATACCTAACTACCTATTCACAGTCGCACACTACTGTTCTCCACCGCTTGCGTTACGATTTGGTTTGTTTGTAAGTAAGTAGGTAGTTGCTATTTACTTGTCGCTATGCCACCCAAGGCTATTAATCGTGATAATGATCTAAGGATGTTGTATGCTAAACGAGATATGTTATTTTCTCGCATAAAACACATTTCTGATTCTTCGAAAAATATTTACGATGAAGAGACGAAAGAATCATTTCTATGTTCAATGGAAACTGTAGACGATATTCGTATAGATTTTGAAAAAACGCTTGATAAAATTAATACATTTGAATTAGAAGTGAATCCTGATTACGTAGTTAATTATCAAAATTTGTCGTCGTTTGAAGATTTGTTTTGTCGCGTAAAGCGAGCCGCGAAATTGTTGCAAATACCTGCAAATTCAGAACAAAAACCGATTTTTGAACAACCGCTCAAACGCGATAGACCAAAATTACCGCCCATTCAAATTCCCGAATTTAATGGTGGTATTAAAAATTGGCCTTTGTTTTATGATAGTTTTGAGAATACAATTCATAAAAATGAAAATTTAACGGATCATGAAAAATTACATTATCTCGTAAATAAACTTACTGGTAAGGCAAAATCTGTTTGCGCCGGAATCACGATTTGTGCACAAAATTATGAATTAATTTTAAATACTTTAAAAGTAAAATACGAAGACAAAAGATTAGTGACAAGTGCTTATTTAGATCAAATATTCGATTTGAAAAATGTTTCCTCTTGCAATGAACACAATTTGGAAAAGTTTTTAGATATTTTTGCATCATCTGTTCGCGCCATAAAGAATCTTAAAGTTAATGACCTTAGTGATTTTTTGTTTTTGTACATCGGCTTAAAGAAATTAGACACAGAAACTGTTCGTTTATTTGAAATGGACAGACGTGGAGACAATCAACTACCCAAATTCGACGAGCTAGAAACGTTTGTACGCGATCATATTAAAGTCTTGCAACGCATTTCGGCACCAAAACATGAAGCTACAAAGAAAATTAATTCTGATCGTCGAACGGACGCGGTATCCAAATCATTTAAGCCCACTCAAACATACGTAAATATCGCATCACAGTCTGTTTGTTCGTTGTGTCACGCTCATCATGACCATATTTATAAATGCTCGAGTTTCCTAAAACTTACACCTAGTGAGCGTTATAAATTTGTTCGTGCCAATAATTTGTGTATCAATTGCCTTAGTGATGGACATCGTGTTTCATTTTGCAATTCAAATTCTAGTTGCCGTAGATGTCAAAACAAGCATCATACATTGCTTCATTTTAATGATAATAATGCCGCATCCAATGTGAGCAGAGTTGGTTTATCGCACGGTGGTAATGGTTCGTCAGTAATAAACTCTGCGCCCGCGCCCGGCCGCTTCTACGCAGTCGCGCAGCCAGCCCCCGCCACTACCCGGTTACCATCCATTGGCGACGCGCAGTCCGACACTGCGAGCGCGCGCGCCGCCGCGGCCTCCGCTCACACCGACCATTCAAATGACGTCGCCTTATGCTCGTTATCGTTATTGCGAACTCCGACTACTGTGCTTCTCGCGACCGCTCGTGTAATAGTTGTAGATGCGTATGGAAAAGAACATAGTGTTCGCGCTCTTTTAGATAGCGCTTCGCAGAGTAATTTTGTTACTCTCGAGTGTTGTCAACGCCTTGGTTTAGATATAAATAAACGGCCTGTATGTTCTATAGTAAAAGGAATTGGAGGTTCTGTAAAAACCATTCAGGGCTCCCTAAAAATTAAATTTCACTCACGTTTTGACTCGAGAATTAGTTTTGATATGGATTCGTTAGTTGTAGATAAGGTGACTGAACGTTTGCCGACGGTCTCAGTCAATACTTCAATGCTGTCGAATTTTGATGACTTACCTATGGCCGATGATACTTATGCTATTCCAGGAAATATTGAGATGTTGGTTGGAGCCTCGATTTTCCCGCACCTCCTGTTATCACGTAAAGTTCACGGTCATCCGTCACAAACCGCACCGCACGCACTGGAAACAGTTCTTGGATTTGTTATTGTTGGTACAGCTCCCGCACGAGTAGATTCTTACTCGACCATATCCTACTGCTGTGTCGTCGAGCCTCTAGAATCCGCCGTTCGTAAATTTTGGGAAATTGAAGAAGTCAATTACCCTCCTATTCTAAGCCCAGACGACAAAGTCTGTGATGAGTTTTATAGCCGCACAACTACTCGTGATGGAGATGGTCGTTATGTTGTCGCGCTCCCCTTTAAGGGTGATATTTTTGCTCTCGGTGATTCTCGTAGGTTAGCCGAAAAACGTTTTTATTGTTTAGAGAAAAAAATGCTAGCGTCTCCTAAGTTGAAACAAACTTACGACGACGTTATAAGGGAATACCTAGATAAAGGCTACATCTCGCCCGCACCTATTGATACTGTAGAGTCTATGAACGTTCCGTCGTATATTATACCACACCATGGAGTTATTAGGGAAGATAAATTTACCACAAAATTGCGCATAGTTTTAGATGGTAGCGCTAAGACTAGTACGTCAGTTTCCCTAAATGACATATTATATAGAGGACAAAATCTGCAAGGTAACTTGTTCGATATCATAGTTAACTTTCGCTTGTTTTCGATTGCCCTTTCAGCCGACATTCGTCAAATGTTTCTCTGTATCGGTGTAAACGAACGCGACCGCAGATTTCAGCGCATTTTGTATCGATTTTCCCCGCAGGAACATTTGAAGGTTTACGAGTTTAATCGTGTTTGTTTCGGGCTGAAGTCAAGTCCCTTTCATGCTCTGCGTACAATAGAGCAGCTTGCCTCAGATGAGGGATCTGCATATCCAAAGGCTAAGAAAACTATAGAGACTAGCCTCTACATGGATGATTTTGTTTATTCTGTAGAGAGCGACATAGAGGTCATTGAAACTGCCGCTGAAGTAATTAGTCTCATGAAAGCGGGTCAGTTTGATCTAGTGAAATGGACTAGTAACTCGCGAAGGGTTTTGGATTCAATTCCGCCATCATATCGCTTGTCAACTGTTAAAGAGTTTGACGAGGGTAATTTGCATAAGATTCTTGGCTTGCGCTGGTCACCTACATCAGATTCATTCAGTTTTAAAGTTTGTTTGACTCCACCAACTTGCACCAAACGCATTATATTGTCTTGTGTAGCTAGAATCTGGGATATAATGGGGTTTGTAGCTCCTGTAGTTTTGTATGCAAAGCTTCTTATAAAAGAGCTTTGGTTGTCAGGTTGTGACTGGGATGACAAGCCGCCAGATAGAATCGCTCATTTTTGGAATCGTTTTAGGGAAGAGCTTCCTTTGCTCGACCAAATTAAAATCCCACGGCATGTTGGTACCAATAAACATAGTATCATTACAGTTATTGGGTTCGCAGACGCTAGCGAAAAGGCGTATGGAGGCGTTGTTTACTTCCACATTCAGAATAATGACAACCTCTCAGTGAGCCTTATTACTGCCAAGTCTAAGGTTTCACCTCGTAAAGTCGTGTCTCTTGCGCGCCTTGAGCTTTGTGGTATACTTTTACTATCAAAACTCATTGGTACAATTGTCACGGCTTGTCATAACCGCATTCGTATAAATAGAATTTTTGCATTTTCGGATTCAACTGTAGCCTTGTGTTGGGCTCATTCTTCTCCCCATCGTTGGGACACCTTTGTTGGCAATAGGGTCGCAAAAATTCAATCTGAATTATCACCGCAAAATCTCTTCCACGTTGCTGGCACGGATAACCCTGCCGATTGCTTATCTCGTGGGCTAACTCCTGCGCAGATGTTAGATCACCCGCTTTGGTTTCACGGCCCTTCATGGACCCAAGCATCGCCCGAAGAGTGGCCTGTTTGTCCTTTCAACCCATTAACTGTGTCAGAACCACCAGAACAAAAGAAAAGTACTTTGGTTACAACTGCACCACGCGAGGAGTCACCAATATTATTGTTGTCGAGTAGACTGTCGTCTTGGTCTAAACTCTTGCGCTGCGTAGTGTATATGTGTCGTTTTGTTAAAATATTACCACCGCGTGAGTACATAGTTGCTGCAGATCTCGATAAAGCTGAGATAATTATTCTCCGTGAGCTTCAGCATAACTACTTCTCCACTGAATTTAATAAACTTAAATCTAACAAACCTTGTAGTCGCGCTTTTCAGTGTTTAAAACCCTTCTTACAAGATGGGCTCATACGAGTCGGTGGCCGTTTAAGTCAATCAAACTTGGTGTTTGAACACAGACAGCCGGTAGTTTTGCCACGAAAAGACCATGTTCTTAATCTTTTAGTGGATTATTATCACAAGATAAATTGTCACGCAGGACCTGATTTGTTGATGTCGATTATGCGGCAAAAATACTGGATATTTTCCGCTCGTAATTTGATTCGCTCTAGAGTACACCAATGCGTGCCGTGTTATAGGCTTCGTCCGAGAGCTGCAGCTCCGGAAATGTCTGACCATCGTGCTTGTCGTGTAGTAGAGTCAGTTAAGCCATTCATACATACCGGAACGGATTACGCCGGTCCGTTAAGAGTAACGATTTCACGCGGTCGTGGTATACGCTCGACGAAGGCTTATGTGTGTATTTTCGTTTGCCTGACAACTCGTGCAATTCATATAGAGTTAGCTAGTGACTTAAGCACGTCAAGTTTCATGGCTGCGTTTAAAAGATTTTTGTCTCGTCGTGGCGCTGTAGGACAAATGTATTCGGATAATGGCACAAATTATGTTGGAGCTAAACGTAATATCACAGAATTGCATGCATTTTTACGATCAAAGTATTTTAACACTGAATTTGCTCAAGTACTAGCTGAAAATCGCATTAAATGGTCGCTGAATACCCCCACCGCGAGTCATTTTGGAGGAAACTGGGAGGCCAACATAAAGGCCTTAAAATCGCATCTATATCGCGTTATAGGCGAGCAGATACTTTCATTCGAAGAGTTAAGCACGGTGCTCGCTCAAGTGGAAGCGGTTATGAACACCCGCCCACTGTGTAGGACGTTGTCTAGTGATCCTTCAGAGCCACTAGCACTAACGCCTGCACATTTTTTAAACATGACTCCTCTCAAGTATCTGCCTTGTAGAAATATTGATGAAGATCGACTACATGTTCTTTCGCGTTACGACTTATTGGATAAACTCGTCCAGTCGTTCTGGAAGCGTTGGAGGATAGACTATTTGCACACATTGCAGTCGCGTCAAAAATGGAATACACCATCGACTCCAATTACTATTGGAACGGTCGTGATTATTAGAACTGAAAATACACCGCCTCTACATTGGCCTCTAGGCATTGTTGAAGACGTTTTTCCTGGATCCGATGGCATTACTCGCATTGTTCGCGTTAAAACCGCAACCGGATCGTATTTACGCCCGGTTGTTCGCCTCTGTCCTCTGCCTAATCTACAGTAGCAGTGGTTAGTTTACTTTAGGTTTAGTTTATCATAGATCCGCTTTAGTTTAGTTATTTTGAAGGGAACCCTTCAAGCCGGGGGAAATGTTTGCGCCGCTTTTATATAGTTTTAAATATTGTGCGATATTGTGATCGGTTCGCAACTTTTTCTATCTCCGCTTACCCTCCCTTCCTTGGCACATGCAAACAGTTCGTCGCGGCGCCTCGTCGAATAAAGTTGATTTTCGCTCGGTTGTTGATACATTGACTTTAGTGCTCGTCAGTGGTATGACGGAGAACAATTTGGGCAGTACATCGAAGACGACCACCTAGCCGGCTAGCCAGATGAAACCGGAACCCACCACGAGGTATGTGCCAAATTCCTATCCTATATCCATATAGCTGATCACAATCCCCGCAAATACAGTCCACTCAATTAGTAGTATTAAATGCGCTGCGCTTCCAACGGCGCAAGCACCTCACGTGAGGATAAAGGTCTCCTCCAGACTATTCCAGCGGTCTCTATCTTTAACTTCTAGCAATTATTTAATCCCTACTAGTTTTTTAATATCGTCTTCCCATCGTGATTTAGGTCTCACTCTCTTTCCAGTACCTATTGGACCAGACCATGTTGTTAATTGGTTTGTCCATCGACCATCAGTCATTCTGGCAACATGTCCTGCCCACCGCTACTTTAGTTTTAATGAATAGCTAAGGGCATCAGTTACTTTAGTTTGTTTTGTATTCACGGTATGGGGTATTTTATGAATCTTCCTGACATTAACTTCTCTTCAGACTCCGCTGGCAGGATCTTATTTTACTTTTCACGCGATGTGCATATTTCCACGTCTGATCACGCGTAAGAGATAGGAGCAAGCAAGAATCCATTACCTTTTTCTTAATTTTCATAAGCATGGAACTTTTAAATATTTCTTTTAAATTTCAAAATTTTCTCCATGCGCCTGCAATTCTTCGCTCTACTCTAAATCATTATATTGATTAGTGAAAGAAACCTGCTTTCCTAGATAAATATAAGAATACTATTTCCATTTCTTTATTTTCTCGATGACAGTTCTAATTTGATAGTTGTAGTGTTGTGACCAAATAAGTAATGATATTGATCGCATATGTCGATGTCGATGACGATTCATCAGATTTTGATTAAAATAAATAAATAAAGATTACCTATCGTTATAATTGTTTCATTTCATTGTCGAGTACCTACCTATACCTACTTATTTTACAACAGCTTCGAAAATTTTGAAGAAGTTGGCATTATCAATCAAGAATTAATGTAACATCTTGTAATGAAATATAATATTAATTAATAAATTTGTATAAAAGTATCCGGTAGTAGTTTAGTTTCTTACATTTTGTAAAAAAATATCGGGTCTGTTATCGTATTACGTTTATCTATATAGCTCCATCCCTATCAGTTTCTCCGACTCTGGTATAACCTTGTACGTCTGTAAACGTCATATTTTTACAAAATAATGCATACATAATGTAAAAAAGACGCTCGTTCAAGTTTTCACATGAGCTGTCATCGAGAAAATAAAGAAATGGAAATGGTATAGTAACATATTCTAATGGTTTGATGCCAAGAGTAATGGGATATCTTTCGGAATTTGTCATAATTTTAGGTTTACTTAAATTAACTTCTAAGCCCACATTTCTACTTTCCATTTGTAATGAAAAAATCATTGATTCCGCCTCTTTAGCATTTTCTGAAAATAAACCAATATCGTCAGCAAAACGTAGATGGCTCATGCATTTTCCATTCATGTTTAGTCCGGTTTTAGTCCAGTCAAGTCTACTAATTTCTGACTCCAAAACAGATATAAAGATAATTGGTGAAAGTGGATCACCTTGTCTTACTCCTCTTCTTATTGGTATAAATGGTCCTGTTGTCTCTAATTTCACTCTGCTGTTAGTGGCTATAAATATTTTTTATAATTTGTATATATTTGTTGTCTACATATCGAGATTTTAGAGCTTCCCATATTGAAGAATGAAGGATGGTATCGAAGGCTTTTTTGTAGTATATGAAAATGATATAGACGGGTCTCTGATATTCACTATACTTCTCCATGATTTGTTCCAATGAATGTATATGGTCTATTGTAAAGTACCGTCTCCTAAATCCAGCTTCTTCGACCGGTTGGAATTAATCTAACATCACGCTGATCCTCTTCTTAATCAGTGCTTAAAATAGTTTATAGAGAGATGAAAGTAAACTAATCGGGCGATAATTGCCTATATCTTTTGGGTCTCCCTTTTTGTATAGCAATATCATTTCCGACTGAGACCATTGCTTAGGTATAGAACATGTATCTAATATCTTATTGATTAGGGCTTGCTAGGTGATATTTCGCTATTTTTATTGCTTCATTTGTTATTTTGTCTAAACCAGGGCATTTTTCCATTTTTAATCTATCTATCTCTCTAATAATTTCAGCTTCATCGTCCAAAATAATTGCTCTACCATCGTTTACTAGTTGTTAGTCATAATTTGTACAATTTGCAGTGTGCTATATAAGTATTTATAAAAATTTGTAGCAATGTTAATAATGTCTGTTCTGTTTTGTGATTTTTACCTGATTCTTCTAGCCCTTTAATCCATGTCTTGTGACAATTTAGCTCTTTTTAAACTGCCCGTAAGTATTGTTCATGTGTTTTTCGATAGTTTGCGCTCGATGGTTTATGTAGTCCTTTTTAATATATTTACTTATTAATTTATACAAAGCTTTTATCTCGTTTTTTATTGTGCGTGTTTTAGGTTTTATTTTGTGCAGTTATTGTCTACGATATATCGGATATCTTGTCTGGTCTGATATAACACAGATCTTCTGGCCAAGTTGGTAGCGTAGATGGGCGATTTTTAGATTATTTTCTATCGAGTTCACTATTTTGTCATAATATTCCTGAACTGTATCGGTGTCTTGGCAATAGACAAGGTCTCCCGTAGGGTTTTTTAGTGACTCCTTATATTTAGATATTTCATCATCGCGTTTCAAGGAGCTTTTTAAATTGTTTGTGTATTGCGATGGACATATCTTAATTTCTTTTAGTTTTATAGATGCTCTGTGGGATAACATAGATTAAAAACCTGAATATTTATAACATTTTTATAAAGGTTTGTTAAGATATAACCGAGGTCGTTTTTCGTTCTGCCATCTGGAGATCTCCAAGTCCATCTTGAGTTTTTTGGCTTTTTGAAGAATGTGTTGATAATACTTAACTTGTTTTCATATGCTAAGTTAACTAGTCGTTCACCCCTGCTGTTTCTTGTTCATAACTATGACTTTTCATTATTAGATTTTCCTTAAGATTTGGCTGACCAACTTTAGCTTTAAAATACCCCGTAACTATTACCTTCCTCCCAGACATTTTTAAAGCATTGTTGATATTATTATAGAAAAGCTGGACTTCATCATCACTTGCGGCTTCTGTATGTGAGTATACTTGTATAACATCTAGTTTGAATCCGTTTACTTTAACAGAGCCACTCGTTCTGATAGTCCATTGTAGCTTATAATATGTGGTTTGAAGTCCCTGTATTTATCCTGTATAGCAAAATATGACGTTTTCATAATCTTGGATAGAAGAATCAAGACGTCTAATTTCTGAAGACCGAATAAATCGTAATTTGTATTCTTCAAAGAGTTCATCAACTCTATTAGGCGTTGATTTGTTGACAAAGCCCTCACGTTGTATTTTGCCACATATAACACGTTGTTTGTATTAGTGATCTTTAGAATAAAATTAATAGAAATGAAGAAACTAGTTATCTCTGCTTTATTCTTCTTACTTTGTTGAATATATTTCGTGTGTGTTTGTATTTTTTTGTGTAATCGGAGACTGTGAAAAGATTATTTTCTCAGATTTGATCGTCTCAAATTACAATCGTATCATATTTTAGTATTGCTTCTTTTCCTTCTTTTCTGAGTTCTACAACTTGGGTCTGTAGAGCCTTTCGTATTTCAAGGATTTTTTGAGGGAAATCCTCTTTAATATAGTACGTACGGAGAGTCCATCAAAGCCTTTTTGTTTTTCAAAATCACTATCTTTTTAGTCATTGTTGAAAATGTCACTGTAATTAGCCTCGGTTTATCTCCTTTTTTCCCTAATCGACTCACATAATGGATATCGTATTTCCCGCAAGGTAACTTCATGTTTGTAGCTATGATATTATTTATCTTTGTGTATAGCTAGCTGAAAGTAACTTTTTTCGTCATCACTTATCCCGAAAAATACCAAGTTTCTCTGTTTGTTTCCCCTCTCCAAATTATCGATTTGTTTTTCCAGTAAGAGTTTGTATATAATATCCATTTCACTGAATTTTTCATTTATATTTGTATTTATATCCGTTGTTATATTTTTCTGCATTTCCTTCATCTCTTGTTTTCGGGAGTTTTTGTTCATCTTGAATGGGTTCTAAGATACCTACTCGTAATTTTGTTTATTTTTATATTTATTCTACTCATCGCTAGATGGTGTTGAAAGGAATAACGAGTTAGTGTAGATCCCCAGAGTTTAATCCAGTTTATCTACTTACCACTAGGTGGAGCTATACACAATTCGTACCAATACTGCTTTATTTTTTTATAATTTATCACTCCTGTTGTTCTTTCTAAAGAATTTTTCGTTTATTTTGTTTGTAGTTTAATTTAAAAAAAAAAACTTCTTTCGGCGGAACATCTCGCTTGCTCACAGTTAAATTAGCTGTTTTGTAATTCCTGTAACGCCGTCGTTTTTACAATCTTGTTTTTGGTTGTTACAACTTTTTAGGTATTTGTTTGATTACACTATTATTGTCTATGTAAATTCAATGATGCATTTTTTATCTATATATGTTTTCACTCTTTTTTAACATTATTCGTTTTAACTTATACGTTAAATACGGAGCAACTAAATACTGATGTTAACAAAGCGGCAAACTTTAACCATGCCAAATCTCAGTCTTCCGTGCACGCAATACGCTTAAAATGGTACCGAAAGCTTTTGCTTCACGTATTAATATATAGATATCAGCTTGTAAGATTGCCTGTCCACTGAAGCGGAATTGTGGAAATATCTACTAATAGAAATGCATACAAAAATCTAGAAATGCAATTCATTGGCCGAAATTTGCTGTAGATGCAATTGGGATTGATAAATTTTTTAACCCGGGTTAAATCAAAACCATTGCGAGGAATTGCATTCTATGTTCATCTATACAATTAATAAAATTGAAGTGTCTGTTTGTAATGTCAAAATAACAGTTTTTTTACTTAACGACACCTATAACAAAAAGACCATTTGCTAGCGTGCATTTTACGTCAGTCGTTATCGTAGTCGTTAATCGTAAAATTTTAAATACTGAATTGAAGGTTTCTGTTTAATAATTGAATTATTTTGTACAATTAGCTTTTACGGACACTTTTTCATACATAGAGATGGTAGTCCTTGTCTCTGCCTTCCATAGTATCGACGAATTCTTTCGATGTACGTCTCATGTCATGTGTCGAGTAACGTCAGTGCTAGATCGGCGCATTGTCGTAACCGATTGCAAGAGTGGCCACATGCGGCGGAGCTACGTGTGTCAAGTAAATGATACACTTCACTCTCTACGCCCCATGACTTTAGTATAATTAAATATAAACTGGAAGTATATATTTTGAGGTAGCAAAAACTCCCTAGAAACTTCTAATAAGGAAGCGACCATCTTGTTGGACATTGAAATCGTTTTAAGACCGAGCACTATATTAACTCGATAATGGCAGTAATGGTCTTCAATAAAGAGGACTAGTTGGCAAGTTAGGAAGAAGTCTGAACCTTAAGCCCTGGTGTTTATAAAACATTGATTAACAATCAATGAATTGATAGTCATTTGGACTATCGAATACTAAATTGTTGAAATAAAACATTCGATTGATGATTTACAATACAAAATTGAGAATATTTTTTGAAAATAATGTAAAATATGCAAGTTTCGGAAAAAAAGTGATGATTTTCTTTCCCTGACGTCTTCAACGACAGATTGACAAATATTCCGTACTAAAAACAATTGAAGGTCAATTAATTAATCGATTTTTTTTTCAAATTACTACAGATTGTGGAAAAGAACTATATTTTTTCGAACACGATTAACCCCACTCCATACAGAAAACAGAATTGTAAAAGTTATTTTGTTTATTGACACAAACATGACACGTTTATTATGTACAAAATTTTTAAATATTTACCGTTAAGCTACTAATTATAAACAATTTTTATCACAGTTCTTATAAACAATATATCCAAATTAAGTACGGTTTACCTCTTCCTAGTTATGAAATAATAAATTAGAATCCTACTACCCGTGCGCGATAAGTTGAGACGCGGAGTGCGCGGAATGCGACACCCCACCCGCTTCCCCGATGACACCCGCGTTGTACAGCGCGCAACGCCATTATTTAATATAGGGTTTTTTAGTCTCTTACTATAACTAAGCTAGTCGTGTTCTTTTTTTGTTCACTGTACCAATGACGTCACCGCGCTCAGGTCTCAACTTATCGCGCACGTGTAGTAGTACGTTTACATACACAGACTATGCCTTCTTGTGTACGTTCAAATAAATCGCCGAATGAAACAGTTTCCCGCACCGATATTTAAACTTTTTAACAGACCAAAAAAAAGGAAGAGGTTCTTTAATGGAATTTTTTTCTTTAATGGATTTTCAGCCATAACTTCTTTGTTTATGAACCGATTTAGGTGATTGTTTATAAATTGGAAAGGGGCTACTTCAAGCGTGGTCTCATTTTAATTTCATTAGCATTGAACCATCAACTTCGGAGATACAATAGGGAACTCCTCAAAATAATTGAAGCTGGGTATTTTTTTTTAAATTACCATAATCATAATGAACTCTCTTTATATGTACTACCACCAGCCATGTAACCAGCTTCTGAAAAACTTCTGGCAAAAATCGTATCAGAATTTGTATCATTTATTTTTTAGAACCACTCGCGCCAAGCTTTAGAGTAACAGTTTTACGGTAACCTCCATCTCGGCACGAACTAAAAGTTCTCTCTGATTTGTCTTTATCGTACCACGAAACCATCCCGGTTATTGTGTTCCCTCGTACCGAAATCGGGTCCTTTAAGCGTAACGTGAAGAGATATTTATGCATTATGCATGACAGCGGCGACCGCGGATGGATTTAGATCCCTCGGTGATCACCGTTATGTTTGCATTGTACTGACAAGGACAGTACCGTTAATATGCTAAGCTACAACAAAAAACATTTGAATATTGCTTTAGGAGCTGCTTTGGGCGAGGTAAATGAAATGTCGAGACTCTGTTACGTGTCTATTTATTGACCGCTCTATTGCTATTGTGTCGTAGTCTCTTGTGATCACCTAAATGTAACGGCGTTTGGAACTGTTTCCCAAACTAACATGAGCTCCGCCAGAATTACTTTCAGGGAGTTGCATCAGCATCTACACACTATACCTACTATATATTTATATAACAAAAAAAGCGTGGGGTGCATTGTGTCAATAGTTATAAATATTTTATTCACAGATATGAGTATAAGGATTATCATTTTGATATCTTTAAAAGCATCCCAACGCTTTTTTTTTTACAATAAAATATTTTATTTACACTATTACTCTATATTAAAATTTATCTTCTATTTTTTAGTTGGATTTTCTATAAAAGCGTATTTTCAATAAAATTGGAAAGTCATTGATTTTTATTATGAGACAGCCGGTTCTCAGGTTCCCTCTCGGAAAATTTCATCTTATTTAAAGTCGGTAACTTATCCGAGAAATAGTTGATCGGCGTGCCTGGTAGTTTCCCTTCTCGGTCTTGGCGCAAAGACACTATCAGTTTAGTAAAACAAAAAATCGCTAATCCTAATTATCCTAGTAAGGGAAACGGGTCTAACTGTTTGAAATATTGAATTATCATCGGTCCTTAACAAGTATGCCAAATTTCGAGTTAATCCGACGTTTTGAAGGGGGTCAGAATAATTTTCAAAGTTTCCGTTACATACCTACTAACATACATATGAAGCTAATAAAAGTGTTTTAAAAAGAAAAATAACTTCGTTGTATCTTCAATGTCGAAGGTCCGATGCCAGTGAAATTAAAATGGGACCAACCATTAAGTATTCTCTTTCCAACAAAAATCATCAAAATCGATTCACAAACAAGAAGTTATGGTTGAACATCCACAAAAAAATGTATTCATTCGAATTGAAAACCTCCTCCTGTTTTCACGCAGTTATCCAATAAAATGTAATTTATAGAATACGAGCTGTGCCCCACGATCTCACCCGTGTTAATTTTATACGACAAGCATTGCCAACGCACTCACGTAGGCAATTTTTTATACTTCGTGTTAGCAGCATTCACATTTGTTTAATTCGTTTATGGAACGAAGATCCTTACCGCGGTTTGCGGTAGGTGTTGGCGACAGCGGCATCGCCTCTTATAGGATATAATTAATGAAATAGATTTATATAAACTTATTATATTATATTATAGAATATAGAATAGATAGATTATTGAATATAGAGTGATATATATAGAATTATAGAATAAAGAACATAAAGATATATATATAAGATATTGACAATATATAGATTTACCATAGAATAGATGATAAATAGCTATAAGAACATTGAAATAAATAGTGTACATAATTGTCTAGAGTTATTCCCCATAGATTAAGACAGAATAATAATTTATATAAGTACGCGCTCGGCCCGCGTCCCGAAACTATGTAAAGAATGTATCGATCTGTGTTCGGGACCGGGTATTTCGTTTATACGGGCGCGTAGTATGGATTAAGTATAAAATAAGTTATGTTTATAGATAGATAATACAACATAGAATAATTAGGCATAATAAGTTTGTACATAAGTTTAATAGATAAATAAATATAGCGAGAAAACCGAGCCGACCGTAGTGAAAATCAGATCGACATGGAGCACATTTTGCCCGAGCGCAAGGGGCTCCCTTTACGGTAACGCCGCAGTCTGCATTATCGATCCTGCGGCGTTGCCGAGCACTAACCGACCGCCTACCACCGAACATCACCGAAGACCATCGACACTAGCGCCACCACGGGAATCAACGGAAACTTGCAACCATCGACACTAGCGCTACCACGGAATTCAACGGAACCTTGCAACTTATCGACACTAGCGCCACTACGGAACATATTGAAGACTCGCGGTTATATAGCCAAGATCGGTCGGCTCGGTTACGTTTGTTAGTGAAAAGTTTTGTGTTTCATTTTCGAGTGAGCTTGTGCGATATCGCACACCACAGGACCCCGTATCGAGCACTTCGGATCGGCAAGAATAATCGCCACGAGGCGGACATCCGGCGTCTTATAGGATTTTTTAGAAATCCTAATAAGATTAACAAACCCGTCCAACCCGGGTTGATGTCACTCGCCCTATCAACGCGTGTGACGTGCTGCGTACCCAACAGTAGGAGAAAGCTTCACGTAAGGAAAAACGTTATGCTCTCTCCGTGCATGTTTCTTTTATTTTTTCTATTATAGATGAGTGTGTGTATGCGTCCGAGTACCGAGACTCGACAATCGTACGCGGCCGGTTGTATATATAAACCCTCCTCAGGCGGCCCCCACATTGCAAAACATCGCACTTTGGGTGGGCTCCCCAGGGTGGTCTCGCGAAATAGGCGCGCGTTCAGTAATTCAATAGTTTATCACTTATGTTTATAACTTATATCGATGTGTTCCTTATGATTTGGATTGATTGATATTATATTTTATTTTTTATTAGTAATTTCATTCCTTTTGGGTGTCCCTCGACCACACGAGTTTTTTCTGTCTTTATGTTGCATCGTCTTGTGTCCACTCAAGTGTATCGGCGAACGGAACTGTTTCCCGCACCAACATTCAAACGTTCTCCCGTAATCATAATGAACTCTCTTTATATGTACGGCCAAATATTGTTTGTTTTTGAAATACTTGTGACAGGTGTCACATTGGAATTTAACGTTATTCGTGGTTTTAATCTCACGATTGTGCCGCCGCCTCTTGTGCTGACTTAAGTGTATCGGCGTTCGGAACTGTTTCCCGCACCAACATTCAAACGATCTACCATAATCATGATGCATTCTGATCATATGTCTCGCTAAATGCCGTTTCACCTTAAAAACCGCCTCGCAGCATTCGCATTTGTATTCTAAATTATTTTTGCTTTTATGTTGCATTGTCTTATGCCCACTCAGATGTATCGGTGAACGGAACTGTTTCCCGCACCAACACTCAAACATTCTCCCATACTCATAATGAGTCTTTTTTATATGCGATAGTAAAGCCCGTTTACTTTTATACACACGCTCGCACGAGTTACATTTATGTTTAATATCCTTATCTTTCTTAGCAGGACAACATTGTTTTATATGGTTAGTCAATCTGTATTTATGTTTGAATTCTACATTGCAATATATACATTTCATATCATTTGGAGATGCTAGATTTGGTGAATTCTTATTTTCGTGGAAAAGTTTAACGTGACGTTCAAGATTCGGTACGCTATTAAATAGCTCTCCACATATTTCACATTTGTGTTTATTCTCGCTGTGAACATCAGCAACGTGTGTAAGCATATTGTTATAGTTTTCAAAACTTTTGCTACAATATTGGCACTGATGTAACTCTATCACTTTACTATTATCACCTGGTGTGTTTATTTCCACTTTTATGTGTTCAATATTGTGCCTCAGTAAATTGAAACTGCAATGGGTAAAATATAATCATTAATTATGTATACGCTACCATGTTGTAACAGTTAGGTTGTATAAATAAAAGTAGATGAACTACGATTCCTAACAGGTTAGACCACATATTATGCATTTTCTCTGGTCCATTTACAGTTTGACGAATTTTACTATGTTGCAGAGTG
Source organism: Saturnia japonica (assembly GCA_033032175.1). NCBI lineage: Eukaryota > Metazoa > Arthropoda > Insecta > Lepidoptera > Saturniidae > Saturnia > Saturnia japonica. The sequence continues at coordinate 9,929,857 of CM065329.1, forward strand.
CTGGACAAATAGTAGACCAGCATAATGATTGCACTGAACGTGATATTACGTGCGCAACACGCAAAAGCTAGTCACTATGATTGTATGATAGGACTTTTCACCACCACATGCATGGTGGTTGCGACCTAGTCGGGCAAAACAACCTACCACTCCACTATCGCCATATCCTTATTTGTTACTCAGCAGGGTGCACTATGTGATTCAACACCCCTTACACCCCAAAATTATACTGATAATGGAACGGACCATTGCAAATTATTTAATCCTAATGAAAATGAATGAAATTGCATATATCTTGGCTTTTCCTGGAAGAGATTCAGTGAATAAAATCCTGATTTCTACTATCTAGACCAATAAATTAAATAGTTTGTTGGGTACTCACCTATTTTTGAATATTCTGCCACACAACTTGCATTTAACTTCTTCAGGAGTTAGCAGGACATCATAATGTATGCTAATCGCTTTAGGATTGTCCAATATATCTTCCTCAGCTGTTACCTCAGTTTTTACTATAACCTGGTATTTTTCATAGTCAGTTTCTTCCTTTATATGTAATAACAATTCCTCCTCTGTATTTTCATGTTTTATTTCTTGTTTTATTGATTCCTTATTCTAGAAACAAAAAGAATAATTTCAACCAGCTACCAATGAAGTCAAGTCCTTGCAAGCTAGACATTAATACTTCTGCAAATTGGTTTAACTATCAAATTAAAAAAGGCCTGTGTTTGAACGAATTAATGAATACTTTGTAGTTACACAATGTATTTATTACACTATATGTTCAAAGTTAAAAACAGATTTACTAGGAGTCAGTATGGCTAATTTAAATTAGGTGTTCCAGCAGCTGCACTTGAGAGCCAGTGCTCCTCTAGGTTTAGCATGCTAATATCTTAGCTACATTGCCACTAATAGCAATTCAACCTTTAAGTTACTTTAGAGATTTCTCTCTACTTGGGGCTTGTCCGACTGGTGGAATATCTCCACCCTACAGAACTCTCAGTCAATTAATTTTGTGTTGTCTTCCTGCAGTGAGTACGGTTTCTCAAGCTCTCTGGAGAAGGAGAGTTAATGTCAGCAACGTTCTAGTGATATACCTATGATATTAAAAGCATCTATCTATAAGTAATGGTAGCCGATGACCTGTACTTTCTTACTGTAGGCTGGCTGCATGAGCCTTTCTTTGCCAACTAAAAAAAAAGCACTAGCCTCAATTAGTTGTTTAGTCTTGAAGTTAGTTATAAATAGCTATAGACTGCACCCACCAAACTTTACGTCGACTTTAGAGGATTAACAGTTCTGTTAAAGCGTGTTTGGACCTTTGACATAGATTCGAAATTTCGAATGGGGGTCTAAACTAGTCCTTCTAAATGCACCTTCATCAGACAAGAAGTCATTACACATCAATTAAAGAACAATATACCTAAGATATGCTAATATTTACACATTTTAACATGTTCATCACATTGCATTAAAACTGCAAACTTTTTATGCTAAATAGTCAGACAGCCCTCCTGATTGATGATCAATGGTTACCATCGCCTTTGGACCATTGCAACATCAGGAGCAGAACAGACATGTTGCTGGCCTTGAATACTGTCAATCCCTTTTTGAAGAGTGTTATTTCATAGCTCTTGGAGACAACTATGCCGGGTAACTCATTCCACAAGCCTAGCAAATATGATAGGAAGGTGCTAGAGAAACTTGCTGTTGATGCATTTCAGCAAGGTTTGATGAGCAGCCAACCAACAGTGGAAGGTGTGAGTTTGAAACACTCATCATTATAATTTCTTATTGAAGTTGGTGTTCAGTTAAATCTTATAAAGTTGTATAAACATGCTTGCCATGGAATAAATCATTGTAATAACCTGTTTTTACCTCTATACCCTCAAATAAAAAAATAATTAATTAGAAAGCATAGATAGTTGTTTCAAATATTCTAATAACAGGAGTCACTACAAAACCATGCCATCATGGTGGTAATATATTTTCTAACTTGGTTGGTGTTAGGTGGGTATCTGACAAGTTATCACCATAAAGTTGAGAATCTGTCACTAAGCCCCCATAGGCATCTTCCTGCAGCTGGACTTGAGAGTCAGTTGCTCTCTGAGCTTACTATGCAACAGCATAAGTCATATCATCACTTGGGTATCAGGTGACATTATAATATAAGCTTAATACTAGATGATGGCCCGTTGATAAAATATGTCATGCAAAATTTTACAATTTTAGAACCTGATACCTGAGAATATTGCATCACTAATGAGAGATGTCTGTACATGATATACGGCATTTAATAGTACACAAATTACAATGTTTTTTACTTTGATTGTGACGAACCACAAACTAGCACCGACATCCAAAAACAAATCATGCATAAGTATAAAAAGTTCTTAAGTCATTACGGCAGAAACTTGCACATTAAAATATATAAATATTTAAAAAACTGAAAGACAAAATTGTTTGATGAGCTGAGAACCTCGTGTTTCCTTAGACCCCACAATCCCTCTTATCACAGTAAAGCAACACACCCTTTCCCCATAAATATAGACATATTTCATTATCTGCCCCTACGATATATAAAAAAATAGATTATTACTCACTACAGGAACTATTTTACTAATCATACTGTTGTCTGATTGTAGGCATACATTGTATGGGAACTCCTCCTTTGGTTGTTTGAAATCACATCTCTTACTGTCATAGTAATTTACACACTCTGATAATTGTAAGTGTTTAGATGGATACTGGAATAGAAAGACTGGCTTTATGAAGACATGATATCAAACATGAGACATGTTCATACTTTGAATAATATGTACAATACCATATAGTCACTGCAAGGTGATTCTTTCTCATATATGAGTTCTGCTGTTGTTTCTTCTTTAATGTCTATTTTCAGTGTAGGAATACATATCTGTAGATTCCACGGTGCCTCTGGAGCTGTGGTACTCAATGTATCACAGCTGGACGCTAGATGTTCCTTGCTATCCATAGTTAAAGTGGTATTTTATCGGACCTTTACAAAATGGTAAATAAACCTATAATAATTAAGCAATTCTCTTTTACCACTCACTATTGTAATTCGGTTTGAACATTATAAACTTCTTTTTACATTATTAATAGAAAAAACCACGTAAATAACTAAAACTAGAGCGATACAAACACAGAACATAAAAAATATGGATAGACAAATATTACAAATTTGATTTGTGGATACAAACAAACCAACAGTATTTTGACTTTTGGCCATAGCAATTAGTGATGCGACTCGAGCCGTTCAGTTTAGTTGAATAGAAAAAAGAAAAAAAGGTCATTCAACCTTAAAATATTATTTGAGTACTCACAAGAAGTATCGAACCTTTGAAGTGGTAATGAATGAAGTATTTAAATTAATACCTTAAATAAGTTTTTTATATCGAATAATGGGCGGTATCAAATTATTCCTACATTTGGCTAGCGGTGGGCGCTAAAGGGATATACTAATGTAATCATACAATTATGAAGATATCTTGAGATCCGTCAGGGGCTAGGAATAGCAAACATATAAAAATAGGCGACGTAGTAGTCATAGATAGTCTGCTACTGCGAAACTTGTGGCCTAAAGGATAAATCGAAGGCGTGTATAAAGGTCCAGACGGAGTTTACGCATCGCGGACGCACAGTCCGGTATGGTACGGACCAGAAAGCTCATCGTTTTCCCTACTAATTAATCAAATGTCTAAACCGAAGTGTGTTGAAGATAGATGAGATAGACCCGCCTCAATAAATTATAATTGTTATAGTTATGTATCTTTTATTGTAATTACTAAAAGCTACATTGTACAGTAATATAATTTCTAAGTTAATTGTTTGTTTGTATTGCATCATAGGATAAATTCATGTATGTACATGAAATTATGTAAATAGCACTCCAAGTACTAATTGTAAGTACAATGAATGTTTAAATATTGTGCCATAATGCTCGTCAGAATGCCTCTTCAATCGCAACTTGTGTCAAAAAATTCTCTACTCAATAATAATTTACTTCTTTAATTCTCTATTAATACTAATATTGTTCGATGATGAGAGATCATTCATAATCGAAGTAAGTTCAAATACTAATTTGTAATATTAGGTTAGTAATTTGAGAAAATTAGTACCTATTAATTACGGCCGAACGACATGTTTTTGTTTTTTACGTAATTGTTATGTGTTCTTAGTTTACGACTGTGTGACCTTGTTTTTTTAGTTGATATGAAAAATGTATAGGCGAGTGTTAGCTTTACGAAAAATATAGTTCTAATTTGTTTTACAATTCAGAAGTGGGATAACATCAGGAATTTTGGTATATTATTACCACCCTGATGTAATCATACGACCACAATATGGGCATTGAACATTGTACTGATGAAGTGATTATTTTGGGTCATATAGAGGTAAGTCATGTAAATGTAAGTCATGTAAAAAGTTTTCTAGATGAATTGTTTAAGCAAATGGCCAATTTATGCATTTGTGTTTAATTATAAATATTGATAAATTGCGAATGACTTTAGTAACCACTCAAATAATTTGTTATTTTATTCTGTTGTATTGGATTCAAGTTGTCATGAAGGTTAGTGGTTGCTAATTAGTTGGTTATCTTGCGACCCAACTAAACTAGAGTCTGTGGCATGGAGTGCTTGGAAGGTTATGAGAGTCGCAGCAGATTTGCAAAGTATAAAAACTTCTTGAGAGATTCAACTTGGGGACTTGAGGTCCCTGCCTATGACTGATTTATGTGTGATGACCATAAATACCAGTTACGAGAGCAGTTTTGATATGATTGTATAACTGCAATCTCGTTCGAGAATGAGGTAGTCTGAACATATCGAACAAAAGTGTTCAGTAAATACTCGAGTTCGCTGACCGTAAGACCAGATTTGAGTCTGTACCCGGATATTTGTTTTAAATTATTAATGAATCGGACACACCAAGCTAATACATGCTGGGTCCGGGAAAAGGAAGAATATTTATTCAAAACATGAGATACGACATCAGTGCTAGTATGGTCACTAACACTAATTACGTGGATTTAGTTCGACCGTGTGATTTATAGGCCACGTTGATGTCTCTGTTGAAATCCAGTTCGGGCCTGACCACCAGGAGGGGGGGTGTTGACACGGGATGTCAATTCTCAAAACTAACGTTGTCCGTGATTTTAACAACACGAGGTGCCACGAGTGTTTTTACTTTATGTGGTTCAGTATATGGTCGCGACAAAACGGTTTTACTATCAGTAAAAGCTATCATACGAGTTAGATCTATATGACCATGGAGAAGATTCCACATGTGCTTTAAAATCCGTGACATTAAGACGGCACCACAAAGCTCCAGTCGGTTGACGGTAAGTGGTTTTAAAGGTGCTACCTTCGACTTGGCAATAAGTAACTGAACAGGATTGTCTTTACTACCAAGCGCTCGTATGTAGACACAACAACCGTAAGCTTTTGTGGATCCATCTCAAAAACATATCAACTCGTAATGAATGGCCGTGGAGCTCGAGACTCAGGGTGAAGTCGAAGTTCTTTGAGATGAATTAGTTCCTTCACAAAGTCTTGCCACTCTTGAGCTATATCAGATGGCACAGACTGATCCCAATTGAGTTGGTAGCGCCACAAGGTTTGTAAGATAAGTTTAGCTTGTAAAAGACTACTGGCGTCAGCCAACCAAGAGGATCATAGATGAGAGCGACGTTTGAAAGTATCGCACGCTTAGTGCAGTTCGAATTTAGCTGCGAGAAAGATTATGTAAAGATATCTTAAACTAGATCCCATTTAATACCAAATGCCTTTAACGTACGTTGATTTTGTTGAGACAAAAATTCTTTAGAGTTGCTACTCCATTTGCGTGGTTCCATAAATGTATCATGGAAAGAATTTTAGCGGCATGAGGTCGCTCGCTACCATAATCGTGGGCAACCTGATAAAGAGTTCTAATTGCGAGAGACGGTTAGGAGACTCCCTCCATAAGATGTGCTGCCAACAACGATCTTCAGGTCGAAGTTCAATGTTACGATACATTTTAGTGATATCCGCTGTAAACACAACAGCGTGAAAACGGAATTGTCATTGAGAGAATTGCCATTCGTGCTTTTGGCGCTGGCATCGAATACAACCCTCAATTTGGTTGTAGTGCTTTCAGGACGTAAGGTACAGTGATGGGGAATAAAATAATTCCCGCTTGATGATGCCGATTCAACAGGCTGCATGGGTCCTAACGAGTCAAATGTCCTGTGACCCCAGTGCGTCAGGATGAATATAAATTAATTTTGGTGATCACTCATGGGTCATCTTGGTAATGTTAAATAATTTGTCATTTATAAAAATGTTAAGTAATTTGTTATTCTATTTATGAGTGGTGCAGTGCTGCATAGTATCGTACCAGGAGAGAAGTGCGTCTCTGTTTGCTGACCGGCCGAAGAGCAGCGTGTGGGTGCTAAGATCGTTGAGAAGGCGTAAGTGATGACTAGGAACGGGCGACCGCTGCGTGCTGAAGGTCCGGATACCTGTAGTAGCCGTGGATGGCTGGCTGGCACTTGTAAAACCTACACTGCTATGAGCGTGAGTGTAAATAACAACTTGAAGTGCAATGTGCACGAACGACTTGAAGTGCAATGTGCACGAACGACTTGAAGTGCAATGTGCTCGAACGACTAAAAGTGCAATGTACACGAACGACTTGAAGTGCAATGTGCACGAACGACTTAAAGTGCAATGTGCACGAACGACTTGAAGTGCAATGTGCACGAACGACTTGAAGTGCAATGTGCACGAACGACTTGAAGTGCAATGTGCACGAACGACTTGAAGTGCAATGTGCACGAACGACTTGAAGTGCAATGTGCACGAACGACTTGAAGTGCACGTAGTCGTGCGTGCGTCGGCGCGGCGTGGGTGCGCGCGGCGTGGGCGTGCGCGCAGCAGCGTGGGCGTGCGGCGTGCGCGCAGCAGCGTGGGCGTGCGGCGTGCGCGCAGCAGCGTGGGCGTGCGGCGTGCGCGTGCGGCGTGCGGCGCGCGATGGGCACGTATGTCGTGCATGCGGAGCGCGGCGGGCGCGTGCGGCGTGCGACGCGCGACGGTCACGAAAGTCGTGCGTGCGGTAGGCTGCGTGCGGCAAGCAGGTGCGTGCGGCGCGCGACGGTCACGAATAGTCGTGCGTGCGGTAGGCTGCGTGCGGCGTGCGGATGCGTGCGGCGCGCGGGTGCGTGCGGCGCGCGGGTGCGTGCGGCGCGCGGGTGCGTGCGGCGTGCGGCGGGCACGTGTAGTCGTGCGTGCGTCGTACGGAGTGCGGCGGGCACGTGGTCGCGGGGACGCGAAAATTTATCAGGATGGACGAGTTGTTAGCTTTACGAAAAATATAGTTCTAATTTGTTTTACACGAGGCATAATCCTGATTGATGGCGTGGCGATATAGGCCGTGGAAACGAATCGCCACGCTATATGATGGAATACATGTACTATGAATTGGCGAGAGTAAACCTCATTGTTAGCATGGCGATACAGCCCGTGGCGACGTATCTTCACGCTATATGTTTTCTTTAATTTTTAGCGTTGAATGTTTCTTTCTATTTTTCACTAAGATGTCTCACATCTATCGGGCGTCTGCTGACGGCCAATGTTTTCTTGTAGGTAATACGAATGTTCGGCCTTTTTTTGGCTTTCCACTCTCGCCTATCTCCGAGTAGAGATGGACGATTTTATCGAAGTACCTAGGTTACTAAACGAGTGAACGACCTTTTTTTTGGTCTCCACTCTCGTCTACCAGCCCACCACTAGGTATTACATCAATGGTTCTATTATGAATGATCATTAATTTTCGTTATTCGATCATGAATTATAATTATAATTCATCCATGTCAATTATACATAATTATATAACGCAAATAAGAAGATCACTCATAATCGCTCACCTCTACTTTTAGCCTAGCAATTAGTGATGCAACTCTAGGCATTACTTACTCGATTTACTCAAGTTAATTGTTTAATCCGTAATTGAGGGAAAACAAATTTGATTCGAGTTCATTTGCACACTAGTTACCAAGTCAACTCGGCTTGCCGAGTAGATTCGGTCAACGCTAAGCTAGATATCACTACGTCCATAATTTACGTCGGGACTTTACAAGATCAAACTTGCATCATGAATGTAAACAAACATTAGTTGAATTTTAGTGCGTCGTTTTATAGTTTTGTTATTGTTATATTAAAATGAGTGCTAAAAGTTAATTTTTTGTTACTATAGTACCTAGTACGAGGGCGGCACTGAAAATTTCGGGAATCAAGGAAGTGACACAGCATTACTATTTAAAAATGTATTTATTGCTTTTCGAAGTATTCTCCGCTCAAATGGACGCGTGTGTGCGCCCGTTATAAATGTGCTACGTCAACCAATACAGAGCGGGACCGCGCACCGAGGGCGGGACCGCGACGGAAACGATTCCCTCGTACTCTGTATAAATAACCGACGGCGGATAACACGCTGCGGTAACCAGCTGTCTGGAAACCAGTGCGTGCGAGACCCTCTCACTACGTGCGACCGACCCTGCTCACACCCGAAACTACTAGGCGTGAAGAGGGCGAAACATTAAGGTACACACACGCAGTGAGGTGCCTGCTGGTAGGCGCGGCGATGGCGTAGCACGGAGCGGAGAGGACTGGGTCACTGGCGGGTTGAACACTTGTGAAGATGCAAATGACACACAGGTACCACAATAAAATTTGCTGTATTCTTCAAGACACAATACAATTTCTTGGTACTATCTTCTGGGTACTGTTTCTTCCAGTCTTGTTTCTTGAGTCTTGAGTCTTGAGTCTTCAGCTTGTGACACCCGTGTGTGCCGGTTGGCCCCGGTAGTTCGCCTTTTATCTTGTTGCCGGAGAGCGAGACGGACGATGGCGTCTCTATCTATACTGCTCTTTACCAAATATGGGCATGGCCCATTAACCGCGGTGACGCGCCGCGGTTGCACTATTGCTGTCTCTATCTACATTATTATTATTAGTTGTATGCAATATCTAATAAATCGTTAATATCTCTAATTATATTTTTCAATTACTATAAAAACTATTTCACATTATTGTAGACACAAATACCTATACAAAAATACTAATTTGAACATTATAGGTTGGTAAACATTGTAAATACAGAGCGTTAAACATTACAACTTTAAAACGGCTTAAAACATGTTATATACACACTATTCGACGTTACAAACATTACAGAAACATATATAGCAAGCTAATTGACGTATATAACATAAAACATCACATATAACTTCTATATAACACGGATTATCGACGGTACATGAGTTCAGTATTTTAATTGATTATTTCTATGACATTGCAAGCATTTTTATAACTTAGTTACTATTCCGATATACCTACACGTTAAAGTATTACAATCAAAACATTAGATTTATGGTTGTTCATATAATTATTAATCCCTACAACTTATATTTACAATTACTATTTTGTATCATCACGCTTAGGCCTATGCGTCGCTAACATCCGCGAAATTTGACACATTTTTCCATACGATGGAACCAATCATTGAAGCAACCATTCCATTCGGAAGTTGGGGTCTCCAAAATGGCCGTTTTGTAGGAGTCCACATCTTCTTCAGGTGATGAAAATCTCTGTCCACGAATTTATTCTTTATTTTAGGGAAAGTATAGAAATCATTAGGGCTTAGGGCGGGGCTGTATGGCGCATGGTCTAATAATTCTATGTTTTCTTGCTCTAAAAACTCTTTTGTTCTGTGAGCGGTGTGAGAACTCGCATTTTCGTGATGGAGGATGATGCGGCGATTGCCGTTCTCTTTACGGAGTTCAGAAACGACCTGTGGCAAACAAATGCTAGCATACCATTCTGCATTAACCGTTTTTTGTCCCTCAAGAGGAATAGTTGTAACATGGCCGGTTTTGAAGACACGATACGATATACGATTTTTAATACCAAGGAGTTTTCGATTAAAAGATTTTAATATGACAGGAACAGTGGAAATATTCCATTACCGATACTTTTAGTGCAGCCTATGTATATAGCATCAAAAGAGATAAAAATAATAACTTCTTATTTGCAATTTAAACTCATTGTGGACGCGTCAACTAAACAATACAGAAGGTCGCTAATCCACGAGCGGGTTCAAGAATATTAGAGAAATTGCCTTAAAACTGAATAAATATAGGAAGCAACTGCACCGCTTATTCTACAATCACTTTAATTTGTGTTTTTTTGGGTCTTCAGCCTGGCAGCGCTTCTTCTCGGCCAATTCTTTAGGTTTGCGTCTTCGATAGCAGTGGACTAGCTGGATGTCATGCAGCCTGCATAACTCCAACAAACGGGATAATATAATACACGATTCGAGATAAATCGACTCGCGGTGGCGGTAGTCAATCATAGACTGTCCTTAAGCGAGGAAAGTGTGCGGTGCAGCGAAAATAATAAAGAAAAAAAAATCGATTATTTTTTCCCATCCTTACTTATCTGGTCACAACACCTGGTTAATGGTCTATGACAACACTTCAACTAACATATTAGAACTGTCATCGAGTAGGTAAATAAAGAAAAGGAAATAGTATAATAAATACATTTCATAAACACCAAACTAAATAAATTTAATCTGTTACACAACTATTCAAAATAATAAGTGAGAGCCGGCACTCGGCAGCAGTGGCACGTATCATTGATACATTGAATATTAAACATAATTTTAAATTATTAAAAAAATAAATTTTAAAGTACCGTAAATTGCCGCAACTTTGCCTGAATTTGGAACATTTTGACCTAAATCTCAAAACTGACTGATTACTTTTAAATTATATTACATGAGAAATAAAGTTTTAAATAGGATCTTCCTAATACTGCTTATTTTTTTAATAAATCTCTGCAGAATTCTACGTTATTACTGATTTTATAAGCAGGCAAAAATATGTACACTTGTCACAACTTTGCCTAGTTCCGTTTTTGAGCTAAAAACGTTATGATTCTCAAAAAACTAGAAGCTAAAATGAACCTTAATCTTTAGGTTACTTGATTGTAATTCCCTTGTCATTATTAAAGACATATTTCTCCGTATAAACGACAGGGCATTGTTAGTACAGTATTTTTTCAAATTTTCATACATTCTACTAGTAACGTATAGGGCTGACACACAAAATCTGATTCAGTTTTTAATCATATATTTATTTATCTGTAAATATTAATAATTTTTATCAACTTAACATTTTCTCATCTTCATTCATATTTAAACTATGAACAAATAATCATATAATTTGCAAAACTTAAAACTTCAATCACTATTCAAGTTCAAATTGTGCATATTTTTTGGGTTTTACGCTCATATCACTTAAACTCTATTTAATCATAATAACTTTAAATGTTGGCACTAATCAGTGTGATATCAAAATTAGTATATTAATATTAAATAACAAAAGGTACCTATAAATGTAAAAGCTCAGTCTCAAAGTAAAAGTAATTTGGAATTCTTAACTATAAAGTTATAAAAAAGTTTAAATCACAGCTAGTGTATGTAAAATGTGCCTAACGTTTAAGTGACTAAGAAGAAATTTTAATTCACTCGTACGCCAACCTGGGGTTTGGATAAAACATCCTGAATATCAAGACGCGTAACGTCAGATATATCGTAGGTCATCTTCTTCAGATAACCGTGTAGACGAACCTACATTTTTAAAGTGTATTTTTTTTTATTTGTTTACGATTGTTCAGTGTGGAATGCCAAACTGCTTTTCGGCCTCATAAGAGTCAAGTTTTTATTCGCCACTAAATCAATGGCTATTTGAAGCAAACTTGGATCGTAATCTTTATAACGTCGAGCGCCTAGGTTTCTTTGTTTTTCCATAATTACTCTAAGGCAAAAAAGTAAAGAAATATTAGCACTCGCAAAATCAAATCAAAGTGATCTCCATTGAAAAAATTTTTAGATTCGCAGTTTAGTAGGTATAGATATCTTTTTTGTATATATATATATATATGTTTAAAATAATCAAATATCAGTATATTCAACTTATATTAAAAGTTATTGGCGCCAAAAAATATCATGAGACGTCCGATGCTGCTTAGCGGCTTATAAACTGTGTGACGTTTTAAAAATTGGGGCATTCGTCATGGGTTGCCAGATTTATATTCTATATAAATACTATGTTTTTGTTTGCCAGATGTAAAAAATAAAAGAGTTATTGGGATATTTAAATTTATCTTTTAGGTAAAGTTAGGCATCGAAGGCAATATTGCGGTAGTTTACGGTACAATGTTTTATACCACTATACTTCCAGAGGCACACTGGAAACCATAGATTAATATGAAAATACGGAAATAGATGGCTTTTATTTTGAGTGCCTCCATCTCGTGGATATACTTGAAATAAGTGTACATATACGAACGTAGATTAGTTAAATATTTATTTATATTTATAGGGTATGTACTCTAATTAAAACAATTTTATTTCATGAGAATAGTAATATATTTATTGTATTAAATAAACATAAGACGTACATATTTATGGAGTCCTGACTCAAATTCTAACCTAACCTAACACTAATAACAGTTCTTAAGTTCGGACGAAAGATAACTCAATTCGACGCCAATAACACAAACACTTTCCGTAAAGTTTTTAAAACCTCGAACTACTGCTCAAATCTCTGATAATAATCTACACGAAAAAATGCGCATCCAAACAGGTACCTAGACATTTTTTAAATGTTGCCAAAGGATGAAATGGGTTAATCACTAACCTAAGCTACAAATTCCCCAAATTTTGAGATTTATATATAAAACCCTCCAAATTAGTATGGTCATTTACAATATTATTTGTTACTACGTACTTTACTATGCTAAAAACCTTGTTTCCTTTGTTATATTTTATAACCTCATAATTTATCTCCATATATATTTAAAGATTTTCTTTAAACTCTATTATAATAATCTTATAATATGGAGGAAATGTCGTGATCTGGTAAAAGTGGTAAAAATATTATTTTAAGTCTAACACAGAAGTTTATAATTGTTATCTTTTAACTTTTTCTATTTATGTAGTAGTAATGTGAAGAAATAAAGTTCTATTATTAAAGTAGTAACTAATAGGTTCGTGGTTCGTACTGATAATATTATGAATCCTTTTTACTACAAATCTGTCGTAGATATATGAATTATCTTCGAAAGATGTCGCTAAATAATAATAAAAAACGTTGTTCGAAGATACCACAGCATGCTGGAAACTACAGATGTCTACGCAATCTCCTAAAGAGGAACCAATACAGTGTAAAATTGAGGAAGATGCACCTTACAGTAAGTTTAAGGTATTGTTTTAATTGTTTATATGTGTGACATACATATCTGTGCGAACTGATCTAAAGTGTGTTTGAAGGACATGCAGAAAATATACAATGGCTTTTAAAGTCGACTGAATTTAACATTACCATCATTTTCTCAAAATAAACAAAATTACAAGTAACTTTAAATAACCTGTATAAATAATGAAAGACGAGATTGAAGCAATCATAACTATGGATAGCAAGGAACAACTAGAATCCAGCGCCAGCTGTGATACATTGAGTATCACAGCTCCAGAGGCACAGTGGAATCTAAGGATGCGTATGCCCATATTGAAACACGAATCAGTAGAGTGCATAGACGAGGAAGTATCACCTTGCAATGAGGATATGGTATTGTATATTATATTATTCTAAGTATTAAGTACTACCCGTGCACGATAAGTTGAGACTCGCCTGGAATGCAACCCTTCACCCGCTACCTCTGTAACTTGCCCTCAAGCTTCCATGTTCTACTGTAGGCAACACCATTTTTTTAAACGTCTTATTCTCATACTGGCTTACCTACATTACACAATGATGAACTCCGATTTAATAATCTTATTTGATACTGTCTCCTTATTAATTACTGCTATGTTTTATTGTTATTTTTTGTGTTAAGTTTATTGTTTACTTTACAACTCCAACTTTACATAGTGGAGAGAAATCTCATGTCAAAAGTGTTGGACTTTTTTAAAATGAAAAACGGAACAAACAGTTGTGTTTACCTGTTGATCAGGCAGTAAAAAGAACCTGTATGGCAAAGGGAGTTTCAAAAGCCATGTTGCTGAAGATCAAAGTGAAGCCAAGCGCTTACAAACTGCTTCACTGACACCTGGTAGTTCTACAGCGGAGAATGAAATAAATTGTCATTAAAAAAAATTAGCACAGAGGAAGTCGAGAGTGGAAACTTGTTGTATTATTTTTTATGCACAGTACAACCATGCGTCTCTGGCGTAACTAGGTCTCAACTTATTGCACACGGGTATTAGGTATGCATGTGTCTCATACAAAGTCTGTGAATACCATAGATGTAATATTGTCAATATTGATGTATTCATGTCACCTAGTTCAACAAACATACAATTTTATAATGCTACACATTATACTAACCATAATATGCATTATGTCCATATCATAACAGCCTTTCCTTGTAGTAGTTTCATTCTAGAAGAATATAATATTTTTATGTAAAAATGTTGAATCCAAGCCAGTCATTATATTCCAGAATCCATCTGCGCACTTGGAGTTACCAGAGTATGTAAATTATTATGACAGTATGGGTTTTGAGGTGGAAGAATTGAAAAAGGAAATCCCTGAGGATGAAGGACCTCAGTCAGACTTCAGTATTAATTATACAATGGTTTCTAAAGTAAGTTATAATTTTTGTTAATTTTGTATCCCACCTCTGATCATCCCCTTTCCTCTCATAATGAATCAAAAATCAAAATCAACCCAGACCTACTACTAGTAAATAAGTTAAGCAGGATCTTCTTGTGAAGTGTAGACTCCAGTAAATATAAAAATTAGTTATTATCTGTGGCACAATATCTCTTGTGTATGTAAAATATCTATGTTTGTTTAATGCGGATAGAAAATTAATAAAGAGTACTATGTGATTATTTTCTCCACCGAGTTTTATTAAAATAATATCACAAACATTCTGCAAACCCATAATTCATCACAAGTTATGGGCCCAGAATACGCCACTGTATAAATTACGGCGAGAGCAAACATCTGTTGAGAGTTTTTTTTTTTCTGGCTGTGTTGGCCGTATTGAGATTTTGAGACGCCATCGGAAGCCATTGTTTTGTTGAATTCGCCGGTCGTCGTAAGAGTGGATGAAAATGGACCTGTCGCAACCGCAATCGATTTCTGGAGTAAAGTTAAATGGAAGTGCGACATGGTGTACCTGGAAATTTCAGATGAAGGTTATTCTAAAGGCCAAAGGCCTATTTGAGATCGTGGATGGTTCCATACCTAAACCCGGCAAAGATAAACCGGCGGTGTACCAGGATTGGATTTCAAAAGATAGTAAGGCACAAGGTTGGATTGTTTTTCATATTGAACAAAGTATAATGACACATCTACTTACTGCCACTACGTCTGCCGAGATGTGGACGAAATTAAATAATATATACGAAAAAAAATCTACAACATCCTTGCACCTCGAGCAACAGAAGTTTTATTCGCTCAAATGTGATACTGATATTTCCCTATTTTTCTCAAAAATAGAAGAGGTAAGAGCTAATATTCGCCAGTTAGGCGATGATATATCTGACAAGATGGTTATCACCAAGGTACTTATATCCCTACCAGAAAAATATCGCCATTTTATTGCAGCTTGGGAATCGGTCCCTACAGAAAATCAAACTGTAGGAGAACTAATGGCAAGATTGTTGATTGAGGAAGAACGCAATATGTCTATTTCAACTAAATCAGATACAGCAACAACTACTAAGAAATTTAATGAGATAAAGTGTTTTGGTTGTGGCAAGATGGGCCATTATAAAAGGGATTGTAAGCTAAGTTGCAATTTTTTTATTGTAAAAAATATGGCCATTCTATTAAAATTTGCAGACTACGGCTAAATAAAGAGAAAAGCAGAGATGTTAGTAAAGGTACTGAGTCAAACAAAAAGAGTAATGCATTCACAACAATTATGAAGAACAAAGAAACTACCCAAGGCTGGTTGGTCGACACCGGTGCAAGCGAACATATGTGTTTTCAGAGAAGCTTATTTAGTGATTTTGAAGAGTATGAATCCCACCAGTCAGTAATAGTTGGTGATGGCAGAGAACTACAGGTTATTGGTAAAGGAAAAGTGATCCTTAAAGTTTTTGATGGAGAGGAATGGATTGATACCACTCTGCATAATGTGTTGTATGTTCCCAAACTGACAGTTAATTTGTTTGATGTAAGAAGTGTCATAGACAGAGGCTATAAAATGGAATTTGAAAAGGACCATTGTGAGATAAAGAATCAGGAAGGAAAAGTTGTGGCAATAGGGTACAGAGAGAAGTAATTGTATGTCATGTGTTTCAGTTATGATTCTAATCCTAATGCTAATTTAGCCATAGCAGTAGAAAGCTTACAGATCTGGCATGAGCGCCTAGGGCATCAAAACTTTCAGTATGTTAAACAGTTGTTAAATAAAAATGGAATTAAATATAAAAACGATATGGTAATATGTAATGCTTGTATGGAAGATAAGATGCACAGACTACCATTTCAGAGAAGTAATACTATTTCAAAGAGCCCATGTCAGTTAATACACATGGATGTTTGTGGTCCTATGGAGGTTGAGTCCTTAGGTGGTTCTTAATATTTTTTACTAATGAGAGATGATTATTCTACTTACAGATTTGTATATTTCTTAAAACAAAAGAGTGAAGTCCCTAACAAGATTAAAGAGTTTATAAATTTGGCTAAACAAGATACAGACGAGAAGATAAAAGTTGTAAGAACTGATAATGGAAGTGAATTTATTAATGCAACAGTTAAAGAGTTATTTAAGGAAAAAGGCATAAGACACCAAACATCTACAGCGTACACACCGGAACAAAATGGTAAAATAGAAAGAGACAATAGGACAGTGGTGGAGGCAGCTCGAGCTATGATAATAAGTGCAAAATTATCCAAAGAGTTGTGGGCTGAAGTGGTCAACACTGCTGTCTATATTCTTAACAGAACAGGACACAGTCATGAGAAAGCAAGTCACCTTTTGAATTATGGTTTAAAAAGGCTTATACTAATTTGGATGAATTAAAAGTGTTTGGTCAAAATTTGTATGTGCATATACCGAAAAATCTAAGAAGAAAGTGGGACTCTAAAAGCAAAAAGGGTTGTTTTGTTGGCTATGATGAAAATGTAAAAGGTTTTAGAATTTATTTCCCAGACTCAGCCACAATAGACATAAAGAGAGATGTTATTTTTGAGTCACCTAAAAAGGAAGAAATGTTCAGTGAAATACTAAATTACAGTTTTGAAGAAGAAATAAAAGAAAATATAAAAGATGAAGAGGAAGAATATTATACAGATATATCTAGTGATACAGAAGAAAAAGAAGAGAAGAAAGAGTTACCAGAAAAGAGAGTAAAAAGAAAACCTATGTGGTTACAAGATTATGACACAGAAACTAGCTTTATGTGTATATTAAATGAACCTAAAACTTATAATGAAGCTATTAACAGTGAGAGTAGTGAGAAGTGGAAAGAAGCCATGAAAAAGGAATTGGAAGTTCTAAAAGAAAATGATACCTGGAATAGTGAAATAAAAATACCTAAAGACAAGAGAGTAATAGATAGCAAATGGGTCTATAAAATAAAACAGGACAGTGAAGGTAACATAACCCAGTACAAGGCACGTTTGGTTGCCAGAGGTTTTCAGCAGGAAGACATATTTGAAGCCTTATGATGTGTATGCACCAGTAGCGAAAATTTCTACTATCAGGAGTTTAATGGCTTTGGCTAGTAAAATGAAATTACCAGTCCATCACATGGATGTACGGAGTGCTTTCCTGTATGGAGATATACAGGAAGATGTTTATATGAGACTACCACCTGGATGTGAGGACAATGTAAGTGTTGTTAAATTAAACAAAAGTATTTATGGACTAAAGAAATCACCCAAGTACTGGAATTTAAAGTTTGATAAAGTTATTGCTAAGAAAGGGTTTAGTAGATCTGAAAATGATTTCTGTCTTTATTGTAAAGTAAATTCTGAATATAAAATTTATTTGTTATTGTTTGTCGATGACATATTGATTTTGGGGACAAATGATAAGGAGGTACATAATTTAAAACTTTATTTGAGTAATATTTTCTCTATGAAAGACTTAGGTCATGTAACTAACTATTTAGGTATTCATGTTGAGCAAGATTTGCAAAATGGTATTATTGAAATGTCACAAAAACACTATTTAAAAAAAGATTTTAGAAAAGTTTAATATGTGTGAGTCAAAACCTATATCTACTCCAATGGAATTTAAATTTCAGATGTTTCAGTCAAATAACTCAGATCCTAAGTTAGAAAATCAATGTAGACAAATTCTTGGATGTATGCTGTTTTGTGTACTAGACCTGATTTATCTCCTAGTGTAGCATATTTAAGTCGTTTTCAAAATTGTGCAAATGAAGTATTGTTAAAAGCTCTAAAAAGAGTGCTTGGGTATGTAAATGTTACACTTGACCTGAAGTTGATTTTCAATAGTAATGAAAGTGCTGATTTGATTGGATATGTTGATTCCGACTGGGGAAGTGATATTAATGACAGAAAGTCAACATCAGGATATGTGTTTAAATTATTCAATTGTCCTCTTATGTGGTCATCTAAGAAGCAACATACTGTTAGTTTGTCATCTTCTGAGGCAGAACTTATAGCTCTGAGTTCTGCAGTTGTTGAGGCTTGTTGGCTTAAAAATATTTTAAAAGATTTTCAGATTTCTGTTTGTCCTATCACTATCTTTGTACATAATCAGGCAGCCATAAGTATTGGAAATAACCCTGAAAATAATAAAAGAGTAAAACATGTTGATATTAAGTTTAATTTTATTAAAGAGAAAATAGACAGTAATATTGTAGTTCTGAAATTTGTTAAAACAGATTGTCAATTAGCTGATTTCTTTACAAAGTCTTTACCTGTGAGTACATTTAATAACTTTAGACATCTTTTAGGTTTAATATGAGTGAATGTTAAATGTGTTTTAAAAAATAGTTATAAGTTAAGAATAACCATAGAACAAGATCTAAATAAAGTTTTTTTTTGTATTAGTATTATCATTTTACTATTAAGGGGGCGCATGTTTTGTTTGTTAAAGAGCCGATATTTTTTGTTTTGTTTCAAGAGTGTAATTTTTATTTTATTGAGGGGGCGTGTGAAGTGTAGACTCCAGTAAATATAAAAATTAGTTATTATCTGTGGCACAATATCTCTTGTCTATGTAAAATATCTATGTTTGTTTAATGCGGATAGAAAATTAATAAAGAGTACTATGTGATTATTTTCTCCACCGAGTTTTATTAAAATAATATCACAAACATTCTGCAAACCCATAATTCATCACACTTCTCAATATGAGAAGCAAGCCAATTTCTAGAAATAAAGTAATGCTATGTTATCCATCATACTGTAGAGTGTAGCAAGTTCAGTTAGTGAAAGTTGAAATTATTATTTTTGTTTTTAGAATAAGGCATTATTAGAACTTATAGACAAACATGAAGTAAATCATGAAAACACAGAGGGGGGAGTGTCATTAAATATAAATGAAGAAAATGAGAATGGAAACTACCAGTTTATAGTAAAAATGGAGAAGCCAGAAGAGGCTCAATATATATTGGATAATGCTGGAGCCACAAGTGTACATTATGATGTCCTAATGAATCCTCAAGATGTTGAATGCAAGTTGTGTAGTAGAATATTCAAAAATGGGTTGGTACCTGTATTATAAAATAGCTGACTTCTTACTTTAAACGGACTCTTGCGGAGCTTCACATTGGACTTCCCAGGCGCACCTTTCGGAGAAGCGGGAGCTGCCTTCGTAGACGCCACCGCTTTCCCCTTATTCTTGAAAATGAAAAATTGAAGAGGTTCACAATTTTTGTAAGACTGCGCGTATTACATTTTCCGTTCTTACCTTTAGTAAAAGCAATCGAGTTTTGATTTGATCTTTAATTTTTATTATAATTTAATTTTTTTGTTTGAGTTATAACTTGCAAATTTAATTCTCTAAGTCTAAGAAAGCATATTTTCAGCCCACAGTGTGCCGCGCGGTTTATGAATCGCTTGCTTATTATTTGACTAATATCTGGTAATCTATTATTCTGTATTTGTATATCATAATGTATGACTCGCGGCGTCTTATATATAATACCTATTACGAATATATTGTTTACACCTATTTTATTTAATTTGTTTGTTTTTAATAAATTATTATTATATTTTAACCTTTGCAGTTTCAATTTACTGAGGCACAGTATTGAACACATAAAAGTTGAAATAAATACACCGGGTGATAATAATAAAGTGATGGAGTTACACCAACGCCAATATTGCAACAAAAATTTTAATAACCACAACAATATGCTTGCACACGTCGGAGATGTTCACGCCAAGAAAATACTTAAGGATGAATTATGCGGAAAGCATTTCAAGGAGGAACCGAACCTTAAAAGTCGCGTAGTGCTTTTACACAAACAAATGTCTCCAAACCAAGTAACTGGAAACAGTGTAAAGTGTAAATATTGCAATGTAGATTACAAAAACAAAGACATATTGTATAAACATATGGAACAATGTCATACTGGTAAGGGGGTAAAGGTAATGAAATATAAATGTAACTCATGTGAAGGTACTTATAGAAGTAAATATAGTTTAATCCAGCATATTAAGTTGATGCATTATGATTACGGGAGAGCGTTTGATTGTTGGTGCGGGAAACAGTTTCGTACACCGCTACTCTTACGTATGCATATGAAGCAGCAGCATGATAGCAAAATGAAAGATACAAATAGAGACAAAGTTCAATGTGACACTTGTCAAAAGAAATTTAAAAGCAAATATTTATTAACGCATATAAAAAATGTGCATTATGATTATGGTAAAGTATTTGAATGTTGGTGCGGGAAACAGTTCCGTACACCAAAACTGTTGAAAAGCCACATGAGAACACCATGTGGTGCTAAAAATGAAGTATACAAATGTGATTTCTGCAAGGCGGTGTTTTATGCGAAGCTGAATTTAACAAAACATATAAAGGATAAGCATTATGATTATGGAAGAACGTTTGAATGTTGGTGCGGAAAACAGTTCCGTACACCAAGATACTTACTTATGCATATGAAGCGGGCGCATGATGGCAAAATGAAAGGTACAAATAAAGAAAAAGTTGAATGTGACACTTGCCATAAAAAATTCACAAGCAAAGACTATTTATTAACGCATATAAAAAATTTGCATTATGATTATGGTAAAGTATTTGATTGTTGGTGCGGGAAACAGTTCCGTACACCAAGATACTTACTTATGCATATGAAGCGGACGCATGATGGCAAAATGAAAGGTACAAATAAAGAAAAAGTTGAATGTGACACTTGCCATAAAAAATTCACAAGCAAAGACTATTTAATAACTCATATTAAAAATTTGCATTATAATTATGGTAAAGTATTTGATTGTTGGTGCGGGAAACAGTTCCGTACGCCGTTACACTTACGTAATCATATGAGTCGGCAGCATGACGGCAACATTAATGATACAAATAATGACAAAGTTACTGGTAAGAAGGTAGAGGAAATTAAATATAAATGTGACTCATGTGAAGGTACTTATGGAAGTAAATATAGTTTAACGCAGCATATTAAGTCGATGCATTATGATTACGGGAGAGCGTTTGATTGTTGGTGCGGGAAACAGTTTCGTACACCGATACTCTTACGTATGCATATGAGGCGACAGCATGATGGCAAAATGAAAGATACATATAGTGACAAAGTTCAATGTGACACTTGCCAAAGGAAATTTAAAAGCAAATATAATTTATTAACGCATATAAAAAATGTGCATTATGATTATGGTAAAGTATTTGAATGTTGGTGCGGGAAACAGTTCCGTACACCAAAACTGTTGAAAGGGCATAAGAGAACACCATGTGGTGCTAAAAATGAAGTATAAAAATGTGATTTCTGCAAGGCGGTGTTTAATGCGAAGCCGAATTTAACAATGTCGAGGAGGAGGATTACGGGGCGATTTTGAAATAAATCACTTTTCTTTTATAACATATTTCTTTTCTTAAATGTTTGTATCTTAGCAACTCTATATACATTTTGTTTTTTAATTCATAGACATATATTTTACTAGAAAGGAGATGCGCATTGTTATTCAACACTCTCCCTCAATGCACATCTCATACCTAATCTAAACATAAACTGAGAAAATTGAATTTTACTAAGAGGCTTTGTCAGAGCATCTGCCAATTGGTATTTCGTATTCACATATATAACATTGATTAACCCTTCCTCAATTTTTTGCTTTACAAAATTATACTTAATGTCCATATGTTTAAGGCGTTTTTGATCAGGGTTATTGACCGAGTTAATAGTACTTGTATTATCTTCATACATTGTTACTTTTTGACACTTAACATTTAAATCATTTAATAATTTTATAATCCAACAAGCTTCTACTACTGATTCACACAACGAAATTAATTCTGCTTCAGTTGTGCTTAAAGCTACTGTAGCTTGTTTTCTAGATCTCCATATTACGACATTATTAAACAGCATAAATAAGTAACCGCTAGTAGATTTTCTATCATTATCTCTAGCCCAGTCAGAGTCTGCATATCCTATCAAAGGTTTAATATCATTACAATTATTTTTATTATAAACTAATGCATAATGTAGAGTTTCTTTTACATATCTTAAAATTCTTTTTAATGCCTTCCACAAAGCTTCGTTAGGTTTAGATTGATATCTACTCAAATAACATACAGCATTACATATATCTGGCCTAGTCCCTACAGCGGCATACATCAATGACCCTATTAGTGATCTACATTTCTGCTCATAAGATAAATCTAGTTCAGTATCATCAAATTTAAAATTTACATCCATAGGTGTTGCACAACCTTTACATTCTAACATCTGATATTTTCTAAGAACCGTTTTTAAATATTTTGTTTGGTTAATTACAATCTTATTCTTCTGCCTACTAATTGATATTCCTAGGTACAATAATTCATCATGTCCCATGTCTTTCATTCTAAATCGTTGTGATAAAAATTCTTTAATTTTGTTTATTTTTATTATATCATCATTAATTATTAAAATATCATCTACATAGATTAATAAATACGTATTATTCATGCTATATAAACAATAATCGTTTTCTGATCTCTTGAATCCATATTCGGTAATTGTGCTATTGAATTTTTCATACCAATATTTTGGTGATTTCTTTAACCCGTATAATGATTTGGTTAACTTTAATACTCTTCGCTCCGGTAATTTTAGTCCTTCTGGTGGTTTAAGATATACATTTTCTTTTATGTCACCATATAGAAACGCACCCTTTACATCCATTTGATGTATTTGATAATCTCGACATGCTGCAATTGACAACATTATTCTTAGAGTCTGTAACTTTAATACTGGTGAGTATATACCTTCTAACTGTTCCTTTTGTTGATATCCCTTTACTACAAGTCTGGCTTTACATATTTCTTTCTGACCTATACTTTTTCTTGTAAAAACCCATTTACTATCTAATAATTTTTCTTTCTCTGGTTTAGATACCACTTTCCATGTTTCACTTTCTTGTAATACTTTAAACTCTTCTTTTATTGCATTTTTCCATTCTTGTCTGTATTTTCTATATTCTATTTCCTCATAACATGATGGAATATCTTCCTGGCTTGTCATCAATGCATACAAAACTTCATCACTGTCATTACTTAAATACATAATATATTCTTCATGCCATTTCTGTTTCTGTATTTTTCTTTTCCCTCTTCCTTCTTGTTCATCTTTACTTTGTATAACTTCATCCACCTGTATGTTTATTTTCTTTGTAGGTATATCTTTAGTATCGCTTGTCATTATATCCTTTTGCTCTTCTTTCCTTTCTTGTCTTGCTTCTTAAAATATCTTTTGTTCATCTTTTTGACTTCCTTCTTCTTTGTTTTCTACATGTAAGTATGGTAAGTATATATTTTCATTATACCTTTCATCAAATATAACATTTCTTGCATGTACTACTTTACTTGTTTCCTGGTCAAATAATTTATATCCCGATGTACTATATCCAATCATGATCATTTTCTTTCCCGTGTTATCCAATTTCTGTCTCAATTCCCTAGGTACATGGTTATATGCGACACAACCAAAAACGCGCATGTTTGACACATCAGGCTTTCTGCCTGTCCATAATTCACTTGCCGTTAACTCTCTCCCTGCTGATGGAGTTCTACTTGTTACATAAGCTGAATATAAAACAGCATCAGCCCAAAACTCTTTTTCTAACTTTGATTCCAACAGGATTGTTCTCGCCTTCTCCATAAGTTTGCGATTCATTTGCGGATTATAAGGTACTGTATATTGTAGTGATATTCCTTCTTGTGCACAAAAATATTGAAAATCATTAGTGACGTATTCCCCGCCGTTATCTGAACGCAGTTTTAGCAGATTTGTGTTAAAATGTTTGGTGACATAATAAAAATAATTTTGAAATTTCTCAAATACTTCGGATTTTTGTTTAATAAGGTATACAATTACAAAATGAGTATAATCATCGATAAAAGTCAAGAAATATTTATAACCGTCTCGACTGGTTGGAGATATAGGTCCACATACATCCGTATGTACTATTTCAAGTGGCTGTTTAGCTCTATATCCTATCTTATTATACGGTTGTCCTGTCATTTTACCTAGCAGACATGGTTCGCATAATGTATTTTCTATATTACTATTTCTTAAGTCATTTAAACCATTTACCATATTTGTTTTTACCAGCCGATTAATAATATGCATTCCTAAATGACCAAACCTTCTATGCCACAAACTAGCTATCTCATTAAATTCTTTGTTTACATAGTTGCAATTTTGTTGGTTGATTCTTGTCTTAATAGTATACAAATTAACTTCTAAGTTGCCTATCATTATCATGTTATCATATCTATTATAAATTCTAACCTTACCGTGTGTGAATATCGCTTTATATCCACTTAAATTCATTTTAGATACGGATATTAAATTTTTCCTTAATTCGGGAACAAAATATACATTTTTAATAGTACATGGATATGCTTTTCTACCTACATAACCCATTACCTGTATATTTCCAATACCTATCGCTTGTAAAGTTACACCATTTTTAGCAGCTGCAATATATTTAGGTTGCTTAAGCTCTATATAGTCTGTAAAATAATCTTTCGTGTTTACTAAATGATCAGAGCATCCAGAGTCTACACACCACAACAAACTGTCCATCTTTTGTTCACAATTGTTAGCTACATCTTCACACATAAAACAGTCACTCTCATCTATATTAAAAACTTGGTGATCTCTTTCTTGGTTGTAGCCTCCACGCTGTCTTTCGAATCTTCGTTGTTCTCGGTATGTTCCTCGAGCTTGTCCTTGATATGCGCTACGACTACGTCCTTGGTACACGCCGCGTACTTGTCCATGATAATCTCCCCGTCTTTGGCCTATGTAAGCTCCACGCTGCTCTCCTTGTCCGTAGTATTCACCTCCTCTTTGATACCCACGCCGAACTGAATTTATGTCACGTCCTTGTTTGTTGTAATCTTGATTCTTCTCCCGACATTGAAACTTTTTGTGTTCGGGCTTACCACAAGTATAACATTGAAATGCATTATTGATTTTATACTGTGCTGAACTAATATTCTTTTTCTTCTTTTCTTCTTCACCCATCAGTCTTTTTTTCACAAAATCATACTGCAAATTT
This sequence comes from Saturnia japonica, assembly GCA_033032175.1. Taxonomy (NCBI): domain Eukaryota; kingdom Metazoa; phylum Arthropoda; class Insecta; order Lepidoptera; family Saturniidae; genus Saturnia; species Saturnia japonica. Next base: position 9,955,661 of record CM065329.1, read on the forward strand.
TCAACAGTCTCAAGTGCTGTAACAATTCCTTCATAGCTTTCCGGCATCGATAGTAAAAGATAGTTGACTTTTTCATCCTCTTTTAATTCCGACTCCGCTTCCTTTAAATCCGTAAATATCGCCTCTAATTTTAATATATGTTCCAACAAAGATGACTTTTCATTATATTTTAAATTCGCTAAATTTCTTCTTAAAAATAACTTTGAGCGTACGCCTTTTGCTTTAAAATTTAATTCTAACGTTTTTATCATCTCATACACTGAACCTTTTCTCACGTAATCAAGATGGGTGTCGGACACGGCAGCGATAATGAGTGCCTGTGCCCTTGCCTCACCTTTTTTATTTTCATATTTACTTGCATATTTTTCATCCTCAATAGCTTCGTGAATTTCATTTTCTTTTAAAATACTTTTCAATCGAAATACCCACGTGTTGAAATTTTTACCATCGAATGGTATGATGGGAAAATGCTCACGTTTATACATATTTTATTCTTTTGCACATAACCTAACAATACATCAATATAACCATATCTAATAAAACCACGCTCTGCTACCTCTGTTGAGGAGGAGGATTACGGGGCGATTTTGAAATAAATCACTTTTCTTTTATAACATATTTCTTTTCTTAAATGTTTGTATCTTAGCAACTCTATATACGTTTTCTTTTTTAATTCATAGACATATATTTTACTAGAAAGGAGATGCGCATTGTTATTCAACAAACAAAACATATAAAGGATAAGCATTATGATTACGGGAGAACATTTGAATGTTGGTGGGGGAAACAGTTCCGTACACCAAGATACTTACTTATGCATATGAAGCGGGCGCATGATGGCAAAATGAAAGGTACAAATAAAGAAAAAGTTGAATGTGACACTTGCCATAAAAAATTCACAAGCAAAGGCTATTTACTAACGCATATAAAAATTTGCATTATGATTATGGTAAAGTATTTGATTTTTGGTGCGGGAAACAGTTCCGTACACCAAGATACTTACTTATGCATATGAAGCGGATGCATGATGGCAAAATGAAAGGTACAAATAGAGACAAAGTTCAATGTAACATTTGCCATAAAAAATTCACAAGCAAAGACAATTTATTAACGCATATAAAAAATATGCATTATGATTATGGTAAAGTATTTGAATGATGGTGCGGGAAACAGTTCCGTACGCCGTTACACTTACGTAATCATGAGAGATGGCGGCATGACGGCAACATTAATGGTACAAATAATGATATACTTACTGGTAAGGAGGTCGAGGAAATGAAATATAAATGTGACTCAGTTGAAGGTACTTATGGAAATAAATATATTTTAACACAGCATATTAAGTCAATGCATTATGATTACGGAGAACGTTTGATTGTTGGTGTGGGAAAGAGTTCCGTACACCAAGATACTTACTTATGCATATGAAGCGAACGCATGATGGCAAAATGAAAGATAGAAATAATGACAAAGTTCAATGCCATGCCCGATGTAGTCCAGAAAAACTTAAATTAAGAGCGGCAAATTGAGTATGGTAGGCAGCTAATAAAGTACCTTTTGAATTCATAATTATTATTATTATTTGTTTAGAAATAACGTATACAGCTTCTTACATAATAAACGCACTCTGTGAAAACAGATTGTTCAGAATCGGCTACTGAATCGATTTTAGTTATTTTTAATATAGTTAGGTAACCTTTTATTCTAAAAATACTCAAAAAGAAGTAAATTAATCAAACCTTCTTCTTCTCCCTCACGCAGAGGGGAAGTGACGCGTACCCAACAGCTTGTGTTGATTTAGTACTGATAACTTTGGCTTATCTCTTTTGGAATTGGACTTTTGTGTTGGCAACACAATGAAACAAGAAACATACAATGAGATAGAACAGGTACAAGAAGAAAGAGAGGAAAGTTTAGATGAAGATATAAATAGTATTACTGAGAATAGGCAGGTAACAAATAGAAAAAGAGAACAGAGAGACATTAAGAAACCAGTTTGGTTTAAAGATTACCTATTTTTAACATATAAAGAAGCTATGCATAGTGATGATAAAGAAAAGTGGCAAAAGGCCATACAACAAGAGTTAAACACATTAAAAATGAATAACATGTGGGATATAGTATCTGAGGTGCCAGAAGGATATAAAATTAAGCAGCAAGTGGGTGTTCAAAATAAAAACAAAATGGAAAGAGTCTATTAAAAGGTTATGATATACCTAAGATTGTTCAGAAACGGCCACTGAATCGATTTTAGTTATTTTTAATATAGGCCTGTTCACCGAGCGTGGTGTTGTTCGTGAAAAACAATAATGCCGACGAGTACCAGAAGCCGCGCGGGCAATAAAAAGAAACCACTTCATGAACGACTACCTGCAGAGCTTCGCGACGGAAGAAGAGGCTATCACCATAGCCAGCGAAGAGGATGTCGTCCATCGTGGAGCGAAATTCGAGCTCAGAGGCTAGGCATCGAATAGGCGCGGCGTCCTGGCGAGCCTCGCAGGCGCGCGACCCCAGGAGACATAGAGCTGGGGTCAAAGGAAGAAAAGACCCTGGGCCTGCGGTGGTTCTACGAGTCCGAGGAGATAGGATTTTGGACCCACCCACAAGACCCAAAGGAGATAGAAGTACGGACCCCGACCAAACGACAGGTGACAAGCGCGGCAATGTCAACCTTCGACCCTATGGGGTAGGCATCGCCCGAGCTAATAGAAGGGAAGACGCTCATTCAGAGCATTTGGTGGAGCGAAATCGACTGGGACGACGTTATCCTGGAAAAGGACGAAGTGGCGTGGAAACGCTAAATGGAGAACTTCGTGTGCTGCAAGGCCTCCGAGTAGCGAGGTGCTTCTCGTGCTATTGTAATACTGAGGGGGAGCTGCATATATTCAACAACGCCAGCGAGAAGGCGTACGCGTGTACAGTATATTGGCAATAGAAGACAGATGAGAGCACCTACCACGTCACGCTTCTAGCAGGGAAAGCCAGGGTGACCCCATTGAGACCAGTCTCCATCCCAAGGTTGGAGCTGCAAGCTGCGCTGCTGGGGACAAGGATGGCGTAGGCGATAGCGGATGAATTGGATATCGCGGTCGGCGGAAGGACGTACTGGACTGACTCCAGCACGGTCCTGACATGGATAAAAACCGACACGCGCACGTTCAAGCCTTTCGTCGCGCACCGACTCGCCGAGATAGAAGAGTCAACGAAGCCCCAAGAATGGCGATGGGTGCCCGGATCACAAAACCCAGCAGACGACGCAACCAGGGAGGCGCCGGCGGATTTCGACCACACGCATCGGTGGTTCAATGGACTCTAGTTCCTGACGTGGTATGAATCGCGCTGGCCCAAGCCGCGAACCTTCAAGCGAGAACCGTCTGGTGAAGAGAAAGAGGCCTTCCTGGTCGCCACGGCGAGGACCGCTGACACTCGACCCACGCCCGATCCGCACAGATTCTCTAGCTGGGTCAGGTTATTGAGAGCAACAGCCAGGGTCCTCCAATTTATTGAGCTGTGTCGATCCCGGAAGGAGAGCGCCTGTGTATCCAGACAATTAGAGCAGAAAGATCCCACGTGGAGGGTGACGCGAACGAAACCCCGATCAACATAGAAGTTAAGAACCCCGGAGGCACCTAAGGAAACGTGGCCGCCGCTCAATTCGTCCCACTTGAAGGAGGCGGAGAAGATCCTGTTGAGAGGCAGCCAGGGAGAGAGCTTCGGTGAGAAAGATCCCGAACATCACCACAAGTTGCGACGGCTCGACGCCGTGATGGAGGATGGCCTGTTGCGCCTGCGCGGACGTATCGACGCCATGGAGGGCCCATGACGGTGACTGTAGGGCGACGTCATGAGAAGAGGTGGGGCGTGTTGTTCACATGCCTCACCATGAGAGCAGTCCACATGGAGCTAGCAGCGTCACTGACGGCGGACTCAATGCTACTTGCGCTGCGCAGGTTTGCGGCCCGACGAGGAATGCCCAGTCATTTACAGCGACAATGGGACTAACTTCGTCGGCGCTAACAAGGAGCTCAAGCAGGCGATCGAGAACGTATAAATCATCTCACAAATAACAAAAATGTACGATATTAGCCACATTAGTGAAATCTGTGTCGCAGCCAATAGCGCCCACTTCCAGGTAATACAACAGTGGGGTCTGCGTTCCATAATACAATGTAAATACAACAATTTTTTAAATTTTTCAATTAAACTAAAAATATTTAGAGTTGTAGAGTGTATACGTGTATTTATGTGTATGTATTGTGTATGTGCGTGCATGCGTGTGGGTGTGGGTGCGTATGTGTGTAGGCGGGTGATTGTTGCTTGAATGGGTGGTTGTGGGTGTTCGAAACGAAATTGATGTTAAGGTTTAACAATTTCTTCGGTTTCGGTTTAAGTGTGAGAAGCCAATGAGCGATTTTCTTATCATCCTATCGGTAAGGGGGAAAATCTTTAGCTCTTTGTTAACTCTATTATATAAAACTGGACTCAGAAAATTACATTGTCTTCTAACTACAGCGAGACTGGAAAGATCGATTTTACAACCTATGTCGTTTCTGCTTATATGTATTTAGATGAAAAGTGAGGGTAGAGTGTTGACGGAGAACAGCATTTAGAAGAAAGGATTGCCTAACTGTAGGAATTCGCCACAGGGCATATGATTCATTCGTAGGAAAACGTATTGGCTTATATGCCATTACTTTTAATACAGCCCTCTGGGCTCTCTCTAGTCGAAGAAATAAGCTCTTTCCAGATCCACCCCAAGCCGTAATACAGTAGGGTAAAATTGAATGAGCTAAGGCAAAGTACACTGTTTTCAAGATATCAGAGTCTGCAGAGGTTCTTAATGATTTAAACACAAATATTAGTTTTCTGACCCTAGATATAAGTGAATCTACTTGTTTATCCCATGTCAAAGTGCTATCAATCAAAAGACCAAGATATTTAATGGTATGGATACGTTCAATTATAGGACAGCTACATGTCAAATTGTCTAATGAGGAACATGTATGAGCTGTTAAACTATAACAGGAGGTAGGCTGAGATGTAACTCTAGGAGTAAATGTAATAAATTTAGTTTTGTCTAGGTTCAGTGTTAGTAAGTTAGCGAACAGCCATTTCGTAACTAAATTTAAAGAATATTCAGCATGTGTTCGAGCTTCAGACCAATTTTCTCCTCGTTCAATAATTACGGTATCGTCAGCATAAGTTATGATTTTAGCATTATTAGGAGATAGCATACAAAGATCATTTATATAAATTATAAATAAGGTAGGACCTAGAACACTGCATTGGGGTACTCCATAGGTAAGAATTGCCTCTTCACTCATTAAGTTATTAATTTTGGCGGTCTGTGAGCGATCACTTAAATAGCTTTTAAAGATATCAAGAACTTGACCCCTTATGCCAATCCTTTCAAGTTTATTTAGTAGAATAGGAACAGATACAGTGTCGAATACCTTGGACAAGTCCAAAAAGATAGCTAAAGTTTTAAATCTATTGTCAAGGTTTTTACTCACAACTTCAGTTAATAATAAAACGGCATCTTCAGTACTTTTACCAGCACGAAAACCATATTGGTTTTCAGCGATAAAATCTTGAGTATTAAGATATCTGATTAGTCTACTATTCAAAATCTTCTCTAACAGTTTTGACAAAACTGATAAAACAGAAATAGGTCTATAATTGTTGACAATGCTTTTGTCTCCACTTTTATATATCGGATGTACTACTGCTTTTTTAAAAACTGAGGGGAAGACGCCTGTTGAAATGCAAAGGTTAAATACATGACAAATCAATGGAACAAGGACATGTCTGGCTATCTTAATCAATACAGCAGGTATGCCATCCCACCCAACAGCACAATTAATCTTTAAATTAAGAATATAGCGTTCAATCTCCTCATTGGTTGTCAAAAACAGGGCCATAGAAGATGGGATATTTTTTAAGAAAGAGTCTTGGATCAAACCCTTTTCGGACCTGGACAGTAATTTAGATGCCAGATTTACACCTACATTCGCAAAGAACTCATTAACCTCATTTATGGCACATTTTGGTTCAACATTAGAGGACAAGAGCTCACTAGCAACAGTTTTCGTAGTATCCAAATTTGCAATTATTTTAATGAGTTGCCAGGTAGCTTTAGGATTTTTACGATATTTTTTGAATTCGCTACGTTCATATTCACGTTTAATTTTCTTGAGTAAGTTATTACAGAAGGATTTGTATCGCATATAAGTTATCTTTATAGTAATGTTATTTGGGTTTCTTTTTGTCTTTAGATAAAGATTGTCTCGATTACGAATACATCGTAAAAGACCAGGTGTAATCCAGGTTTTAATTATACGTTTTCTACTGGGGACCTTAATATGATGAGTATTAGCCTTGACCACATTAGTAATAGCCGTAACTAGCTCAGTAGCAGCATTGTTAGCGTCATTAGATTTAAGCACTGTTGAGAAATCTATATTTTCAAGGGCAGTAATACAAACAGAAAAATTAGTACGCCGTAATAACGATGTAGATTTAGGGGCTGAGATATTTAGCCTATACAATATAATCACGGGAGTATGATCAGTTATCACACATAAAATGGAAGTTCATCCTGCCAGGGGCTCCGAATATGGGAGGCGCGTGGGAACGCTTGGTGCGGGCTGTGAGGACCGCGCTGGCGGTCATACTGAAGGAAAGACACCCGAGGGAATGGTTCTGCACACTCTTCTGTTGGAGGCGGAACACGTCAATGTAGATAAATTCTTGGACCTTTAATGTATGCTGTTTTGTGTACTAGACCTGATTTATCTCCTAGTGTAGCACATTTAAGTCATTTCAAAATTGTGCAAATGAAGCATTGTTAAAAGCTCTAAAAAGAGTGCTTAGGCATGTAAATGCTACACTTGACCTGAAGTTGATTTTCAATAGTAATGAAAGTACTGATTTGATTGAATATGTAGATTCCGACTGGGGAAGTGATATTAATGACAGAAAGTCAACATCAGGATATGTGTTTAAATTATTCAATTGTCCTCTTATGTGGTCATCTAAGAAGCAACCTACTGTTAGTTTGTCATCTTCTGAGCCAGAACTTTTAGCTCTGAGTTCCGCAGTTGTTGAGGCTTGTTGGCTTAAAAAGATTTTCATATTTCTGTTTGTCCTATCACTATATTTGTAGATAATCAGGCAGCCATAAGTATTGGTAAGTAATCCTGTAAATAATAAAAGAGTAAAACATGTTGATATTAACTTTAATTTTATTAAAGAGAAAATAGACAGTAATATTGTAGTTTTGAAATTTGCTAAAACAGATTGTCAATTAGCTGATTTCTTTACAAAGTTTTTACCTGTGAGTAAATTTAATAACTTTAGACATGTTTTAGGTTTAATATGAGTGAATGTTAAATGTGTTTTAAAAAAATAGTTATAAGTTAAGAATAACCATAGAATAAGATCCAAAATAAAGTTTTTTTTTTGTATTATTATTAGCATTTTACTATTAAGGGGGCGCATGTTTTGTTTGTTAAAGAGCTGATATTTTTTGTTTTGTTCAAGAGTGTAATTTTTATTTTATTGAGGGGGCGTGTGAAGTGTAGACTCCAAGAAATATAAAAATTATTTATTATCTGTGGTACAATACCTCTTGTCTATGTAAAATATCTATGTTTGTTTATTGCGGATAGAAAATTAATAAAGAGTATTTAGTGATTTTTTTCTGCACCGAGTTTTATTAAAATAATATCACAAACATTCTGCAAGCCCATAATTCATCACAAGAGTAGCAATGTAAATAATAGATAAACAATGTACATAGAGATATAGATATAGAATATTGATAACATATACATAGATTTACTTTCAAATAGAACATAAGTAGAGCTATAAGCGTATTGAAATAAATTGTGGTGTACGTTTTCGCCTTATTATTCCCACATAGATTTAAGACTAGAATAATAACTTATGTAAATACGCGCTCGGCTCGCGTCCCGAAAGTATTGATCTGTGTTTGGGACCGGGTATTTCGCTTATACGGGCGCGTAGTATAGACTAAGCATAGAATAAGTAATATTTATCGATAGAGAATACGACAAAGAATAGTTAGGCATAAGATACTTGTACATAGGTTTATTGGATAAATAAATATAACGAGAAAACCGACCCGACCGTAGAGAAAATAACATCGACAAGAAGCCCATTTTGCCCGGGCGCAAGCGGCTCTCTTTACGGTAACGCCACAGTCCACTTCATCGATCCTGCGACGTTGCCGAGCACCGACCCGCCTACCGCCGATCCACCGAACATCACCGAAGCAAAGAATAAACGTCAGCGCCTCGAAGGTGTTTTATTGAAGCCACCATCGGTTGTATATACTTACAAGATCAGTCGGCTCGGTTTACGTTCAGTAGTGAAAAGGTTTTGTTTCATTCCGAGTGAGGTTGTGCGATAACGCACACTTTAAGACCCTGCATCGAGTACTTCGGATCGGCACGAATAATCGCCACGAGACAGGTATCCGGCGTCTTATAGGATTTTCCAAGAAATCTTATAAGATCAACAAACCCGTCCAACCCGGGCTGACGTCACTCGCCCTATCGACGCGTGTAACGTGCTGCGTACCCAACAGTATAGACAGACAGAAAAAAAAACCGGCTTTTTATAAGATTTTATATCATTCTTATTCGAGCTGTCGAGCCGTGCAGATATCGTAGTTGTCAGAGTTCAGTGCCAGGCCGCCTGCGGGTATCGATAACATGTGAGTGTTAATTGACATCATTTAATAACAGATAGTTGTCAGTTAGTTTACAGATATCAAACTGTCTATTGACAGAGATTGGTTACAGTATATCAGTTTAACCTCAATCTCAGATTAACCAGACAGTTCAACCACACAGGGTTAAAGTAAATTAGATCAGTTTTACCAGACGGTTAGTTTAACCATGCTCAGTCAGAATCAGTTCTTCGACTGGCAAGCCCTCGCGAGACGAGGGTAAAGAAAATGGCCCCAAGTGGCGGCTCCCCACGAGACGAGTGATAACGGTTGGCCGTATTTAGACTAAAATTACATTAAAAAACTAAACCTGACCTATTGTAACTCATGAGTCATAAGAAAATAGCAAACTTTAGTACAAAAAAAAACAACACATCGGGCGGCAGACATTTTGTTTATAATATGACACTGCCACTTAGCGGATTGTCACGTAAAATTTAGTATGTTGTTGTTTTGTGTGCGAAGTGTCTGTTTCTAGGATTAAAATCATTAATTGGTAAGTAATTTTGAATATTTAAGCCAATTAAAATATATTAGTTTAGTTTTTATTTCCACTTTCGGCAAGTTTGTATATTAACTCGACTATCCAGTCACGACGTCGTATCGAAATCTTTTCTTTGAAACTAGTTAGCGATATTTACAGTAGGAATATAATTAACATCTATAATATAACGAAGCATTAATGCAATAAGTGTTTAGGATGGGGTCAATGACCTTGTAAAAAACATACGATCGTAATATCGTGAATGTTTGGAGTCGATTTGTAAAATGTTCTTTTATGACAACATACCATTGTTTTTGCAATTCTGTTACTAAATTTAATCTAAATATAAAATTTGATTCGTAAAAATTTGGTTATTTATAAAAATGAAACTATAAACTTCCCTTAGCTAAAAACAATATGTAAGATATTATTATTAACACAACTTTAAAATAAAACATAAACAAAGGTGTTAGCGAGCGGCGTTGTTCTCGAAATTAATTTCAAACATCTGTTTATTTTACGGCGCTTGTTCTAATGGATCGTTAGGAACGCCGGTATTGCGAATGATTAGTTTTAAAAAAAATATTTAGAGATTTGGGTTTATTTTATTTTATATTATCGATATATTATTTTAATGTTACTACAATAAAAGTTTCTGACATTCACTGTTAATCTTTTTAATTGTTGGAGTTTTTGTATGCAAGCCTAGCAAATATTCTCTTATCCTATTTCTAGGTTAGATTTACAAAATAATGAAACACCAAATTGTTTAAATTATTTATTAATCAGTTAGTCCAATTCATAAAGAACACACCGATATAAGTTTTATATACAGTGTTGGCGACAGAACAGTTGTTTTTCGTGTCTTAGGTTAGGGTATTATGTGTTATTATTATATTTACGTGTTATATACTATGTGTTACGATAAAATAGATTAATAGTGACAATATTATAGAAAAATGTAAGCGAATACGCTACATTACAAGTTGCATGTTATATGTTAAGATGTATATAAACGATTATGTATTGTGTGTCACATATGTGAAAATATAACTAACATAGAATAGATTAACATATAGAGTAAGCCAATAGAGTAAGTATATCGAATGTTATAGAGATTTTACGAGCGGAAAAAAGTGATGTCGCCCGTAAATTACATTGTTTTTGGCTTATGAACGGAATGTATACGTAATGTATATTATAAGTGAATATGTAATGGATAGGTAATTCAAAGAGGAACATTTTGATATATGACATGTGTACATAAGATATATAATGAGAGAAATATAAAGAGTTTAACAGGGCAACCAAAGCGAAAAGTAAAGTTAAAACACGAAATAAACACGGAATAAAACGGGGCTCTCTTTACGGTCATTCCTCGAACCACTTAAGCTCGAAGAAGGGCCGTATTGGGCACGGTGCAATTCAACGAGTCTATAAGTACAAGCAACGAGTAACTACAAGAAGAAAGCTTTGGTCGTCCTGCGAACAATCAACAAGATATCGACTTTCATTGAAGACCCGGCACCTCAAGCGGTCGTGCATTATTGCACCCCCCGGACCCCCTCACCACTAACATCACGCCGCCCACTGGCATCCGTACGGTATCTACGAGACGGGCATCCGGCGCAACAAAACGCCCGTCCAAACCGGGGAAACGTCACACCCCCCCCCCCCCTCCCTCACGCAGAGGGGAAGTGCCGCGTACCCAACATACAGAATGTCCCAGAACTCAACGTCAAGCCGAAACGGGGTGACAGGAATGATTGTAACCATCATGAGAAAAATAAAAAACAAAATCTCCCATGCAGTTTGGAAATTATGGGCATTTAAGAAAAACCTAGAAATTTTGTCAAACTGTAACATTTTTCGGTTATTGTGGTTAATTTTTATTATATTTGTTCATTTAAACTTTGGAACCGTAACCCTAAATACCATTTTTAGATCCACAGTCAAAAATAATTACACAACTGCTCCAAGTTTTCTAGAAATAAGACTATTTGTTAAACTATGAATTTAAAATTTGTCGAATTTGAAAGGCCCTCCTTTAAAAAAAATGTACTAAAGTGCCTTGGCAAGTGCCATTAAAACTTCGCTCATTTAATTAGGATTATAAAATGGTACAATACTTGTTAGTTTAATACTTTTAAAAAACTAGTAAAAAAATTAAAACCTCGATTTTTGTTAACCCATTTTACTCAGTTCAAATGTTTTTTATTGATGTGAGAGATGGATAATGAACATGCTTGCCATGAGAAAAATGAAAAATCTTGACCTAGTTTAGTTTTGATTTCATGGAATAAAAGTCAGATAGGGAAATAACATTTTTTGTTACATTAAATGTTCAAATAGTTTACCATCAACCTCAATACACGTCCTACATCTTATTAAAAAAATCGGTTGTCTGTAAAGTCGGTTTACTGACGATAGTCGAACGTGACAACGTCATAAGAAAATACTGATGGAATGGTATAATTTTTCAAATAATATCGAAAGAATCATTCATTACCTTTATCGCCGCAATTATCTTTGCTATAAACAATTGACACCACATTCACTTTTCACTGCACTTCATACTTGACGAAAACATGTAAATGTATTATTGTATAGCAGCTGTCCACGTGGACGCAACCTTCACTCAAGTAGGAGAGAGACAGATGTCGAACGCTGCCGAACGCGGAGGCCGATTATGCCTCTTGGTCACTCGTTCCGCGCTCTCGCTTGCACTTCAAGCCTTAAATGGAACGCCTCAGAGCGAGGTAACGCCGCATGAGTCATGTTTTTTCGTGCGTGCAGCCGGCTCCATCGAATTATAAGACGTTGTCACGTCAAAAAGATCTAGTTATTAGTCGGGCATATCGTCGAGAGTTGATGTCCTCAGCAGCTTGAGAAATTCGTTCACGCAGCTCGGCTACGCTGTCAATGGGCTTTGAATAAACTTTTTCTTTGAGGACGCCCCAATAAAAAAAATCCAGGGGATTTAAATCTGGGGAACGGGCTGGCCACAAGATAGTGCCTGAACGTCAAATCCAACTTCCCGGATATTACTGGTCAAGGAAATCTCTTATTTACACTGCGTAATGCGCTGGGCAGCCATCTTGTTGATACCACACGTGGCGACGATCTGTTAGTGGTACGTTCTCTAACAAAGTTGGTAAATTTTCTCGTAAAAAATGTAGATAATTCGTGCCATTCAAGTTCTCAGGCAGCTCAAAAGGCCCAACAATTTTGCCGTGTAAAATTCTGGTCCACGGGTTTACTTTAAAGCGATACTGGGATCTCTCTTCTCGCATTAAATGTGGATTCGCCACATGCCACTCGTGAAAATTGTGTAAGTTTATGTAACCGTCTTTTTTAAATGTAGATTCATATGACCAGAGAATTTTTTGGGGATTTCCTTTATGCCTCTGTAGCATTGCTCTACAAAATTAAATCCTTTCAGGATAATCTCGAGGAAGAAGACTTTGAACTCGTTGTACGTGAAACGGATGCATTTCGACTCTTTGTCAAATACGATGTGATGTGCTTTTGGGTATTCCCGTTCTTTCTTCAATTCCACGAACGGAAATACTTGGGTCATCTGCGACCTCTTGCAACAATTCTTCCTCGTAAGGAAAGCGAGATCTACCTCCAGCCCGTATTTGATTCGGGAAATGGCCCCCTCCGTGAGTGAACGGTGCACATTAACAAACACGCGGTGATCCGGATAGCGCTCTAAATTTGGATATCTTTCACGATAAAGTCTAGCAGCGGTACTTGCGTTTCATATAATTCTTGTGAAGTGTAGCGCGTATGCATGGTAGATAGCAAGGATGCCAGCACAAAAGTCCAATTCCAAAAGAGATAAGCCAAAGTTATCAGTACTAAATCAACACAAGCTGTTGGGTACGCGTCACTTCCCCTCTGCGTGAGGGAGAAGAAGAAGAAGGTTTGATTAATTTACTTCTTTTTGAGTATTTTTGGAATAAAAGATTACCTAACTATATTAAAAATAACTAAAATCGATTCTGTAGCCGATTCTGAACAATCTGTTTTCACAGAGTGTGTTTATTATGTCACATGCTGTATACATTATTTCTAAACAAATAAATAATAATAATTATGAATTCAATGGGTACTTTTTAACTGCCCACCATACTCAATTTGCCGACCTTAATTTAAGCTTCTCCTGCCTACATCGGACCTTGCATTGAACTTTGTCGTTATTTCTATATTTTATTTTGCCATCATGCTGCCGCTTCATATGATTACGTAAGTACTGCGGTGTACGAAACTGTTTCCCGTACCAACAATCAAATGTTCTCCCGTAATCATAATGCATATTCTATATATGCGTTAATAAATAGTCTTTGTTTGTGAATTTTTTATGGCAAGTGTCACATTGAACTTTGTCTCTATTTGTACCTTTCATTTTGCCACCATGCGTCCGCTTCATATGCATAAGTAAGTATCTTGGTGTACGGAACTGTTTCCCGCACCAACAACCAAAGGTTCTCGCGTAATCATAATGCATCAACTTAATATGCTGCGTTAAACTATATTTACTTCCATAAGTACCTTCACATGAATCACATTTATATTTAATTTCTTCTAGCTTCTTACCAGTAAGTTTGTCATTATTTGTATCATTAATATTGCCGTCGTGCTGCCGACTCATATGATTACGTAAATGTATTGGCGTACGGAACTGTTTCCCGCACCAACATTGAAATACTTTACCATAATCATAATGCAAATTTTTTATATGCGTTATTAAATGATCTTTGCTTGTGAATTTTATGGCACGTGTCACATTCAACTTTGGCTCTATTTGTACACTTCATTTTTAGCCATCATGATGTTCTCTTGGGCTTCATATGCATACAGAGTATTGGTGTACGGAACTGCTTCCCGCACCAACAATCAAACGTTCTCCCGTAATCATAATGCATATTCTTTATATGTTTTGTTAAATTCGGCTTCGCATTAAACACCTCCTTACAGAATTCACATTTGTACACTTCATTTTTAGCACCACATGATGTCCTCTTGTGGCTTCTCAACAGGTTCGGTGTACGGAACTGTTTCCCGCACCAACATTCAAATACTTTACCATAATCATAATGCAAATTTTTTATATGCGTTAATAAATGGTCTTTACTTGTGAATTTTTTATGGCAAGTGTCACATTCAACTTTGGCTTTATTTGTACCATTCATTTTGCCATCATGCGTCCGCTTCATATGCATAAGTAAGTATCTTGGTGTACGGAACTCTTTCCCGCACAAACATTGAAATACTTTACCATAATCATAATGCAAATTTTTTATATGCGTTAGTAAATAGTCTTTGCTTGTGAATTTTTTGTGGCAAGTGTCACATTCAACTTTGGCTTTATTTGTACCTTTCATTTTGCCACCATGCGTCCGCTTCATATGCATAAATAAGTATCTTGGTGTACGGAACTGTTTCCCGCACCAACAACCAAAGGTTCTCGCATAATCATAATGCATCAACTTAATATGCTGCGTTAAACTATATTTACTTCCATAAGTACCTTCACATGAATCACATTTATATTTAATTTCTTCTAGCTTCTTACTAGTAAGTTTGTCATTATTTGTATCATTAATGTTGCCGTCATGCTGCCGACTCATATGATTACGTAAATGTTTCGGCGTACGGAACTGTTTCTCGCACCAACATTCAAATACTTTACCATAATCATAATGCAAATTTTGTATATGCCTTAATAAAACGACTTTATTTGTGAATTTTTTATGGCAAGTGTCACATTGAACTTTGTCTCTATTTGTACTTTTCATTTTCCCATCATGCATCCGCTTCATATGCTTACGTAAGTGTATCCGTGTAAGAAACTGTTTCCCGCACCAACAATCAAACGTTCTCCCGTAATCATAATGCTTACTCTTAATATGCTGTATTAAACGATATTTATTTCTATAAGTACGTTCACATGAGTCACATTTATATTTTATTTTCTCTATCACTTTACCAGTACGACACTGTTTCATATGCTTATACATGTCGTTGTGTTTGTAATCTACATTGCAATATTTACAGTTCAGATTGTATCCAGTTACTTGGTTTGGAGACATTTGTTTGTGTAAAAGCATTATACGACGTTTAAGGTTCGGTTCCCTCTTGAAATGCTTTCCGCATAATTCATCCTTAAGTATTTTCTTGGCGTGAACATCTCCGACGTGTGCAAGCATATTGTTGTGGTTATTAAAACTTTTGTTGCAATATTGGCGCTGGTGTAACTCCATTACTTTATTATTATCACCCGGTGTGTTTATTTCAACTTTTATGTGTTCAGTATGGTGCCTCAGTAAATTTAAACTGCAAAGGTTAAAATATAATAATAATTTATTAAACACAAACAAATAAAATAAAATAGGTGTAAACAATATATTCGTAATAGGTATTATATTTAAGACGCCGCGAGCCATATAATATGATATACAAATACAGAATAATAGGTTACCGGGTATTAATTAGTCAAATAATAGGCAAGCGATTCATAAACCGCGCGTCGCTCTGTGGGCTGAAAATAGGCTTTCTTAGACTTGGGGATTTCAATTTGCAAGTCATAACTTACAACAAAAAAATAAAATTTTAAATAAAAATTAAAGATCGAATCGAAACTCGATTGCTTTTACTAAAGGTAAGATCGGAAAATTGTAATACGCGAAGTCTTACAAAAATTGTGTACCTCTTCAATTTTTCATTTTTTAATGATACGATTTTTTATAGTGTTCGGTGCCTTCGCTAATTGTAGCACCGCAAAGTGTCGGCACTGTACCTGATGGTAAGCACAGCGAAATCCAACAATACCGGTCACCACCGAGGGATCTACAATCCATCGCCAGTCGTCCACAGCTTCAAAGTACGGCAAAGATATTGTGATGGAGATAACATTTTTACAGACGGGTAAGCATGGAGCATTCTCTCCGGATGTCTTTCGGTGAGATGATTACCGACCGCCTGGATGACCGTCTTCTCCCTACAGGGGTGGTTCGTCCATCCTTGGCCGCAGACAGGAGGCTGGAAGAAACTGCACCTGCAGGATGGCCAAAGTCTAAGCCCGCTGGAGTCTGGACCCCAGAATGATTTGGGATCCGATCCTGGACACTACTCCAACCACGGCCTCAGAGGCCGAAGCGACGTGGACTGAAGTGTCCCGTCACAAAAAGAGAAGGAAGAATAAGGGGAAAGCGGTGGCGGCTGCGAAGGCAGCTCCCGCTTCTCCGATGGGTGCGCCTGGGAAGTCCATGGTGAAGCTTCCCAAGAGTCCGCGTGCGGCTGAAATGGTCATAACATTGCAGCCCCAGGCAGTGGCTCAGAGGTTGAGCTACAATGTGGCTCCTCTGAGGGCTAGGGCAGCTGTCGATCTGACGTCGATAGGAATCCACAAGTTCTAGCTACGTGAGACCAAAATTGGAGCCAGGATCATCGAAATTCCTGGCTCCAAAGGCCCGGAGCAAGAAGACGAACTGACGAACTTAGCGGACGTTGCCTTGATCAACAGGCCTGGCAAGAGGATAAGCGTCGGCATCGTCGGCTTGGATGACTGTGTGTCCAGAGATGAGGTTGTGACGAACTCACGAACTCTCAGGTGCTTGGTAGTGGAGTAATGAACAGTAGAGGTAGTACTCCCTCCTCTACAGAGGAAACACATTCACGTGCATGCGACAGAACGGTGGTTCCGTGTTGGACGTTTCATTCGTCACACCGTCTGTCGCGCGCCGTGTGCGAGAATGGAGTGCTGGAGGAGGTGAAGACCTTATCGTTTCACCGATACATTCGGTTCGAGGTCTCCATAGATAGGGTGTATCAGACTGTCTCCTGTAACTTGGGGTCCAGAATTGCCAGAGCAGTGCTGTAGAATCAAACCAGTGGGCCCACATCAAAGCGGTGGATGGTACACCGTGAAGTTTTAGTGAGAAGAATTGTATCCCCGGGCGGGTTCGTATCTCCAAGTTTAAAAAAAACGTTTGAACAAATAATTATTCATTAAAAATTCAAATACAATATGCCTAGATTGACATAAACTCAAAACAGAAAAAAAAATCAAACTCAAAATCTTTTATTATCCACACCTTTTCCTTCACAGGGGGATGACCTCTAACCTTCCCTTCCCTCCCCCAAACCCTTCACAGCATCAAATTCAGCAAAAAGTTTAAAGTAAGA
Organism: Saturnia japonica; assembly: GCA_033032175.1. Taxonomy (NCBI): domain Eukaryota; kingdom Metazoa; phylum Arthropoda; class Insecta; order Lepidoptera; family Saturniidae; genus Saturnia; species Saturnia japonica. Next base: position 9,973,093 of record CM065329.1, read on the forward strand.
AGTCAGCTATTTTATAATGGAAATGAGAAATTGAGGCAAAATAGTATATATCTGCTTCCCCAAGAAAGAATCAACAAATAAACTCATGGTTTTTATATTTCAATCTAGTACATAATATAGTTTGACAGGTACCAACCCATTTTTAAATATTCTACTACACAACTTGCATTCAACCTCTTGAGGATTCATTAGGACATCATAATGTACACTTGTGCCTCCAGCTTTATCCAAAATATATTGATCCTCTTCTGGCTTCTCCATTTTTACTATAAACTTGTAGTTTCCATTCTCATTTTCTTCATTTATAACTATTGACAATCCCTCCTCTGTGTTTTCATGATTTACTTCTTGTTTGTCTATAAGTTCTAATAACTCCTTATTCTAAAAACAAAATAATAATTTCAACTTTCTCTTACTGAACTTGCTACAGTATGATGGATAACACAGCATTACTTTATTTCTGGAAATTGGATTGCTTCTCATAATGACAAGGTCCTGCTTCACTTATTTACTAGTAGTAGGTCTGGGTTGATTTTAATTTTTTGATTCATTACGAGAGGAAAGGTGATGATCAGAGGTGGGATACAAAATTAACAAAAATATAACTTACTTCAGAAGTCATTGTATAGTTAATACTGAAGTCTGACTGAGGTCCTTCATCCTCAGGGATTTCCTTTTTCAATTTTTCCACCTCAAAACCCATACTATCATAATAATTTATATACTCTGGTGACTCCAAGTGCTCAGCTGGATTCTGGAATATAATGATTGGCTTAGATTCAACATGTTTACATAAAAATATTATATTCTTCTAGAATGAAACTACTACAAGGAAAGGCTGTTATGATATTATGGACATAATGCATATTATGGTTAGTATAATTTGTAGCATTATGGTGGTCCTCGACGCACTTAACGCACCTCGGACGTAGATGACAGTTGCGAGCGGAGTGGCCGTACAACTGACAGTTGTGACATTGGGAGGGCTTGCGGTTTTTGTATGGGGGCTCTACGGATACGCCAGAGAGCTCGCATACCTTCTGAAGATTAAATATCTTTTTGCCTTCAGGCGTCTTATCAAGTATTAAAACGAGCATTGGATGTGCTCGTTTTTCTTTATTGTACATCCGAAGTACTTCTCGGATGGGGAATTGTTGCTCTTGGAGAGAGGCGAGGACCTCCTCGGGTGTGATTTCGACCGGGACCCGTCGAAGCACCACTCGGAGGACTCGCTCCTCTTCGAGCGCGTAAGTGTAGTAGGGGATATTCCTACTATGGAGGAGGGTCGTTATTTGACGATGGCTGTCGGGCGAGCTCATCGTGACAGATATTCCAGTCGCGATATTACGCGCCTTGGAGTATTGAATTTTGAGCGGTTTAAGCTCATTTGTGAGTTGTGTCCAGACTGCTTTATCGTGGACTATGACGGGCGGGAGTCTTTGCTTTTTACCGCACAGGTACATGGGTTCTGTAAGGGACCTTTTTGTTTTTTCTTTTTTTGCTCTAGATAGTGTAGAACAAAGAATTAGAGTTGTGTCGCTCGCGAGCGAAAGATTAGAAGATATATAATCCCGACAAAAGAGCGAGTATATCAGTAGCTCACCTGTTTGTAAAGTATATCTTTAGCTCTTTAGCTCTCAGTAATAATGTTCACTCGGATATAATCAGAGCGATTCAGATCAGTTGAATAAAAAGATACACCACATTCTTACTTAAGAAAGAGATAGGTAGCTAATTCGATCCAACAGCCCGAGAGCGGAAAGGCGATCGGGTACTAATGATTATAAGAAAACTTATGTTACACCTTGATAATAAAGCACAATATTGGTTACGTAATTACCGTGTCAAGTATTTATGTAGTTTGAAGTGTTTTTATTTTTAAGGGTTTTTGTTTCAGTATTTCTAATTTTGATTTTAGTTTAATGTCACGCGTGATTTGACCCATGCACTTTGAACTTCGTATCGCTAAAAATAATTATCGTTACCTACGTATTTCGGATTGTGTTCATTATTAGGTACCTATAGATAAAAACTTTCTAAAGTGACTAGCAAATTTGTAAAAAAATATTGACTTAATACATGTTTATATTTTAAGGTAGATAATGTACATATACATTATTTCAATTCAAATCAATATGAATGTAGCCATGGCCACTGATTATAAAATACGCTAAGATATTTTGTTAGTCACACGATCTTCTTCAGTTTTATTGTTGTTATTACAGGTTTTAAAATAATAATTTGACTATCTCTATAATACATACTTTTGCATTTCTAGATTGACATACTTTAGCCTGCTAATTCTTAAGAATGAGGAAAATCAAATGTATAAATAATATTTTTCAAGATATCTCTATTCTAAACAAAATAGATGGCAATAATTCTATACTTTTTGTAAATCGTAAGATTTGTTTTTGTGAGATATATCTCGCTCTTTATCAACTAAACAGCTCTGTAGATCATTACATCAGTGAGCCCGATATCTCTCGCTCTGAGCGAGATATATATTTTTCATTGAAAAGATATATATCACTCTTTTCTTTTCAGTGTAATACTTTGCGCAAGACTACAAAGAATATACTACTCTCAGTGTAGAAAAACCATTCCGATAGTTCGAAAAAAAAAAAGCGCGACGGGACGATGGCATCTATTCCCCTCTTACTCTAACATTTCCTAGTAACACGGCTTACAGCGTGGCGCCTTGCGACTATTCTGTTATTATTATTCTTACACAAATACACGCAATTTACCGATATCTAATTAAATTCTTATTAAAGTGTTATAAAACCTATTTGAATCTATTAAGTACACTAATACCTAACTAAATACACTCAATATAACATTATGGAACCGTAAACTTAGTAAATATTAACCTTTAGCCAGGCAGTGATCACATAGCGACCACATGGATTTTTATTTTTTGTGACGAACCGATGTCATATAAAGACCACATAATGTCATTATTATATTGTCTATGAAACAGGCGAATTTCTGAACGAAAAAAAGTGCGTGTGTCGGAACTTTTCGTTTGACGTTTTGTTAACAAATACTCTTGTTGCCAAAAATGGTCGTTTTCGTGGGTTTGTGTTGATTAAAAATGTGATTATTCTGAAAATAAATATGGTAAGTGCTATTTATAACTACTTTATGATAGTGTATACAAGTTTATTCATCTGTAATATTATTTGCTCTATGACAATATATTTTTTTTGTGAAATATTTACTCCCAAAGTTTGTGGTCCACATATAACCTCTGCCCATTTGGTAAAAACATAGGTACGACTTTCCATTGACGTCCGTCGAGTTGGGGGATGATTTTTTTTTTTACAGAAAGTTTACATTATTATAAGCACATACGCAAAGTTTCAACATGCGGAAACCCGTAGTTTTCGAGAAAAAAAATAATTAAAATAATTAATTTTTGTATTAATTGTCAATCTCTACCACAGATTATATAGAATTCACGCTAAGGATGCGAAAAAAAATCGATTTATTAATTTAGAAAAATCAATTATCGAATAATTGAATTTTTTCACTGTCAATTTTTTTTTTTATGAATCTAATGTCAGTTTTTGTTCAAGTAGGTATTTAATAACCCTTCTGTACTTTTAAAACAGCGTTAAATTTACCAAAACTGCTATTTCTAAATTCTTGGCCCACAGAGATGTGGTAATTTTTTTTAAAAATATTTGTATACTTATTTGTTGTTGATTTTATTACTGTGATAAACACTGATTATTTGATTAATAAAGAGATGATTTTGAATATTTCAGGCGTATAATTCAATTTCTTAAGAATTTATGAAAAAATCGTTTATTTAAAACAATCGATTATTTTTTGGATAAAATCGATTATTTTTAAATCGATTTTATTTCTTTACAAAATAATCGATTAAAAAAAATACATCTCTAAATTTCACGCCATTGAACGTTTCGTTTTACCTAAGGTTAAGTTGTCATACGTTCAGTAACATTTTATTATTATAAGTTTACGAGTTTTTTAAATTTTTAATTCTTAGGAAATTTTTCTCATTTTTATGTTTTTAAACTAATAATAAGTGTAAAAAACAAGAGGTAACCCCTTGGAGGGAAAGGAGTAGAACCCCCTTCATCAGCGAAAAATAGGGGGACAGATTCAGAGGGATTTTTTATCTATTTTGAGACTGCAACATCTCCAGCGCTGCGGGAAGAGTAGCCTCTACGCCTTTGCGTAACTAATTGTAGGCATCCATTCTCGCCCCCGCAGCTTCGGCTAGTTGGTCGCCTTCGGCGACCAGCCTCAGCCGCTTTGGCTCGTCCGATGCCTACAATTAGTTACAGCAGGCGGAGGCTGCTCTCCCTACGCGCCTCCGGCTTTATAAAAACACTCTAGCGGTAAAAGAGACTCATACCAGGTAGAGTTGGAGTCAATCAATTCAGTTCTTTACCATAAGTTGAACCTAACCTATTATTTTATTTGTTATCTTCCATACGCTCTCATCTGCTAGGGACACAAACAATGACTAACGATGACATTGACAATGACAGTACAAAATGGCGTCAGTTTTACGTTTCGTTCTGCAAGCCCTCAAAAGACTGTGACACTACTTATTTTAATTCGTATGAATCATAATGAAAATAATGCTATAATTTAATATATATCAACTGATAAATATGTATGTGCATGATAATTTATTGAAATGAGTACAAAATATAATTATTTTCGTAAATTTATATAAAATAAAATGTTACTGAACGTATGACAACTTAACCGTAGGTAAAACGAAACGTTCAATGGCGTGAATTCTAATAATCTGTGGTAGGGATTGACAATTAATACAAAATTAAATTATTTTAATTAATTTTTTTCTCAAAAACTACAGGTTTCCGCATGTTGAAACTTTGCGTATGTGCATATAATAATGTAACCTTTCTGTAAAAAAAAAATCATCCCCCAACTCGACGGACGTCAATGGAAAGCTGAGCCAAAACATATGTGGCCTCTATGTGGCCACGGTCCCTTAAGTTGTTTACATAACTATTAAGGGTTATACTAAATCACTGTAAATTAACCGTTGATATACTAAACCAAACAAAAAATATAACAAACACTGTTTGATATTTGCAGGACAAGCAGAAACCACATAAAAATCGAATCCTTTGCGATCTTGAAATCGAAAGAGCTTTGGAAGAAATCATCAGAGGATGAAATATCTGACAAGAGGTTCCAGGTTATCCACCTCATGATATTGACAGGGCATTGGATAACTTACAAAATGTAATGGATGCTGACCTTATGAAGGTCTTAGCAGAAGTTTTTTCACATTCCCTTCGGCCTATATCTCCAGCAGTAATAGTGGAAGCCTTTAGAAGTTACAGAAGATGGTGGGCAGTTCGGAGTATCTGATGATATCAGGCTAAATAATGTTGGTGTCCACATGCCTTGTGTGGAAACCAGAAAACGATGCCAGTACTGCAGAACAAGAGAGAAACTACAAAAGTAAAAAAATAATGTGCAAGATCTGCCAAGTACAGTTGTATGAAGTACCTTGTTTTGATCACTATTAAAACTTGTTTTTTTAGTTATAGTGTGGTTTTATTATGACAAGGATTAATTTACAGCGAGTTGTCTAACCCTTAAAAGCTGCATAGATAACATGCAGGACAGTGGCCACATACAGAGCACATGTCTGCATGGGCAGCAGGCAGTGGTCATATAGAGACCACAGGGTTTTTTTCAGCAAATGAAAAAATAAAAATAAATCATGAAATTATATTTGTTTTAACCCTGTAATCTACCAAAATCAGCATTCAAAAGAAAAAAAAAAGACTAGGCCTGGTTAAGGGTTAAGCATCCGACATTACAACACAAAACAGCCTATAAACACGTTATGTATGAATAATAAACATTATTACATTACAAACACGATAGAATTCACATATAAGCCTAACTATTCCTAAAAAAATCACAAACATGACACATAACTGGTTTAAAACAAAGATTATCAATGAAATATATGTTTAGTACGTTTCTATGTTATTCTTAAGAAATTATAAGCTTTATTACTACGTATTTACTATCTTTAAATACCTAAACTTTATTTCTTTAATACAGAAACAGTAAATCAACAATTGTTCATATGTAAATGCTTATTCCTTAAGCCTAGCAACTTATACCTACAACTAATTGTCCATGTTATTTCTTAAATCATCACGCATAGCCCTATGCGTCGCTAACAGGGATTCTCATCAAAATAATTGAGTATTTCTTTCTAAAGACGAGTATGTGTGCGTAAAATTTCTGCCCGGACGATTGCCGTGTTCAGTTAAAAAGAACCGTGGTCTTGGAGCCGCTGAGTTGCGGCTAACTTAGTCCTGGGGTCTACACTGATACTATACCTATGAATAAATGTTCTGCAAGCTAGTGCCAAAACTTTGATCCCCCCGCAACGCCCATGCCTGTCCCATCAGCTGATGACAATTGACATTGTTTGTAGAATCTTTATTTATTTTGTTTTTATTGTTGTGTAATAATGTATTCTCCTTGTAATAAAATTCATTCTTAAATCTATTTTTTAAATATCATTTTTCGTTTCCAATTACATTAAAAATAAAACATTATTATTTGGATTTATGTTTCATTTTATTTTTGTTTCGACTGTACCACAAAGGTTTGATTAATTTACTTCCTTTTGAGTATTTTTAGAATAAAAAATTACCTATATAAAAAATTAACTAAAATCGATTCAGTAGCAGATTCTGAACAATCAGTTTCCACAGAGTGTGTTTATTATGTCACAAGCTGTATACATTATTTCTAAATAAATAAATAATAATAATTATGAATTCAATAGGTACTTTTTAACTGCCCACCATACTCAATTTGCCGCCGTTAATTTAAGCTTCTCCTGCCTACATCGGACCTTGCATTGAACTTTGTCATTATTTCGTATCTTTTATTTTGCATCATGTTGCCGCTTCATATGCTTACGTAAGTGTATCGGTGTACGAAACTGTTTCCCGCACCAACAATCAAACGTTCTCCCGTAATCATAATGCATATTCTTTATATGATTTGTTAAATTCAGCTTCGCATTAAACACCGCCTTGCAGAATTCACATTTGTATACTTCATTTTTAGCACCACATGATGTCCTCTTGTGGCTTCTCAACAGGTTCGGTGTACGGAAAAGTTTGCCGCACCAACAATCAAATACTTTACCATAATCATAATGCAAATTTTTTATATGCGTTAATAAATACTCTTTGCTTGTGAAGTTTTTAAGGCAAGTGTCACATTTAACTTTGTCTCTATTTGTACCTTTCATTTTGCCACCATGCATCCGTTTCATATGTTTAAGTAAGTATCTTGGTGTACGAAACTGTTTCCCGCACCAACAATCAAATACTTTACCATAATCACAATGCAAATTTTTTATATGCGTTAATAAATAGTCTTTGTTTGTGAATTTTTTATGGCAAGTGTCACATTGAACTTTGTCTCTATTTGTACCTTTCATTTTGCCATCATGCATCCGCTTCATATGCATAAGTAAGTATCTTGGTGTACGGAACTGTTTCCCGCACCAACAATCAAACGTTCTCCCGTAATCATTATGCTGATCTTTTATATGTCTTGTTAAGTATAGCTTCGCATTAAACACCGCCTTGCAGAATTCACATTTGTATACTTCGTTTTTAGCACCACATGGTGTTCTATTGTGGCTTTTTAAAAGTTTTGGTGTACGGAACTGTTTCCCGCACCAACATTCAAATACTTTACCATAATCATAATGCAAATTTTTTATATGCGTTAATAAATAGTCTTTGCTTGTGAATTTTTTATGGCACGTGTCACATTCAAATTTGGCTCTATTTGTACCTTTCATTTTGCCATCATGCGTCCGCTTCATATGCATAAGTAAGTATCTTGGTGTACGGAACTGTTTCCCGCACCAACATTCAAATACTTTACCAAAATCATAATGCAAATTTTTTATATGCGCTAATAAACAGACTTTATTTGTTAATTTTTTATGGCAGGTGTCACATTGAACTTTGTCTCTATTTGTACCTTTCATTTTGCCATCATGCGTCCGCTTCATATGCATACGTAAGTTTATCGGTGTACGAAACTGTTTCCCGCACTCACAATCAAACGTTCTCCCGTAATCATAATGCTTACTCTTAATATGCTGTATTAAACGATATTTATTTCTATAAGTACGTTCACATGAGTCACATTTATATTTTATTTTCTCTATCACTCTACCAGTACGACACTGTTTCATATGCTTATTCATGTCGTTGTGTTTGTAATCTACATTACAATATTTACACTTCAGATTGTATCCAGTTACTTGGTTTGGAGACATTTGTTTGTGTAAAAGCATTATACGACGTTTAAGGTTCGGTTCCCTCTTGAAATGCTTTCCGCATAATTCACCCTTAATTATTTTCTTGGCGTGAACATCTCCGACGTGTGCAAGCATATTGTTGTGGTTATTAAAACTTTTGTTGCAATATTGTTGCTGGTGTAACTCCATCACTTTATTATTATCACCTGGTGTATTTATTTCAACTTTTATGTGTTTAATATGGTGCCTCAGTAAATTTAAACTGTAAAGGTTAAAATAAAATAATAATTTATTAAACAAACAAATAAAATAAAATAGGTGTAAACAATATATTCGTAATAGGTATTATATAATAGGAGCCGCGAGCCATATATTATAATATACAAATACAGAATAATATATTACCAGATATTAGTCAAATAATAGGCAAGCGATTCATAAACCGTGAGGCGCTCTGTGGGCCGAAAATAGGCTTTGTTAGACTTAGGAGTTTCAATTTGCAAGTCATAATTTAAACAAAAAAATTAAACTTTAAATAAAAATTAAACATCAAATCGAAACTAGATTGCTTTTACTAAAGGTAAGAACGAAAAATGTAATACGCGCAGTCTTACAAAAATTGTGTATGTCTTGAATTTTTCATTTTTTCATACGATTTTTTATAGTATTCGGTGCCTACAGTAAATGTAGCACCGCAAAGTGATGGCACTGTACCTGATGGTAAGCACAGTGGAATCCAACAATACCGGTCACCACCGAGGGATCTACAATCCATCGCCAGTCGTCCACAGGTTCTCAGTACGGCAAAGATATTGTGATGGAGATAACATTTTTACAGACGAGTCAGCATGGAGCATTCTCTCTGGGTGACTTTCGGTGAGATGATTACCGACCGCCTGGATGACCGTCTTCACCCTACAGGGGTGGTTCCCCTATCCTTGGCCGCAGACAGGAGGCTGGAAGAAACTGAGCCTGTAGGAGGGCCAAAGTCTAAGCCCGCTGGAGTCTGAACCCCAGAATAATTTGGGATCCGATCCTGGACACGACTCCAACCACGGCTCCAGAGGCCGAAGCGACGTGGATCGAAGTGTTCCGTCACAAAAAGAGAAAAAAGAAGAAGGGGAAAGCGGTGGCGGCTGCGAAGGCATCTCCCGCTTCTCTGAAAGGTGCGCCTAGGATATCCAAGGTGAAGCTCCCAAGAGTCCGCGTGCGGCTGCAATGGTCATAACAATGCAGCCCCAGGCAGTGGCTCAAAGGTTGAGCTACAATGTGGTTCTTCTGGGGGCTAGGGCGGCTGTCGATCTGACGTCGACAGGAATCGACAAGTTCTCGCTACGTGAGACCAAAACGGGAGCCTGAATCATCGAAATTCCTGGCTCCAAAGGCCCGGAGCAAGCAGCCAAACTGGCGCAGGGTCTCCAAGCGGCGTTAGCGGACATTGCCTTATTCAACAGGCCTGTCAAGAGGATAAGCGTCTGCATCGTCGGCTTGGATGACTGTGTGTCCAGAGATGATGTTGTCCCCGCCACGACGTTATACAGTGAATGCCAGCCAGCCCATATAAGGGCTGACGAAATACACAGTTATAGAGGTCTGGGTGCGATACACTTGTCGGTGACCGTAGCAGCAGCTAGGACCCTGGCGGAAGCGAAGGCTGGTCACCTCTTTGTCAGTTGGAGTGCGGCCCGGTTCCACGAGCTTGAACACAAACTAGCCCATGCACTGTTGCAAGTGAATAGGTCTAAGCCCTTATGCCCGTCAGCAGCCGACAACGAGGCACTGTGTTTACGCTTCGGGAAACCTGGTCTCAGAGCACCAGACTATGAGGCAGAGGCGCTGCACTGTAGTTTGCGCAGAAGCCGGAAAGCCGACGGTACATTACATAGGTGGCGCCGGATAAAAGCTGAACCCCTCAAGTAAAGCAAAGACACCTTCCGCACCAAAACCATCTTGAGGTTGACGCAGACAAATAGGAAGGAAGGTTGGCAGGAAGGTGTTCCATCTGTCTTCTTCTCTACCTTGCTGAACCAAGGGGAAATGGGTCGGGGGGGCGTTTTCCCATTGTAATGGTTCAGCCGTTTGGGAAACAGTTGGGGTTGTACCAGACTGTGCCTTTTTTTCGAGACAACTTTCGACTCTTAGGGGACGACGGTTAGGCGGCTGTCGCAGCTCCCCACTGTCATGCTTGGCGATCTTAACGCAAATTCGCGGTGGCCACGAACTAGCAGGTGCGTGGCAGTTGAGTAATGAACAGTAGAGGTAGTACTCCCTCCTCAACAGAGGAAACGCATTCACGTGCATACGACAGAACGGTGGTTCCGTGTTGGACGTTTCTTTCACCACACCGTGTGTCGCGCGCCGTGTGCGAGAATAGAGAGTGCTGGAAGAGGTAGAGACCTTATTGTATCACCGATACATTCGGTTCGAGGTCTCCATAGATAGGGTGTATCAGACTGTCTCCTGTAGCTTGGGGACCGGAATTGCCGGAGCTGTGCTGTAGAATACAATTTAGTGGGCCCGCATCAAAGCGGCGGATGGTACACCGTGAAGTTTTAGTGAGAAGAAGTACCACTACATAACCAATCGTATCCCAGGATGAGTATCTCAGAGTTTAAAAAAACATGTTAGAACAAATAATTATTCATTGAAAACTCATATACAATGCCTAGATTGACATAAACTCAAAACTGAAAAAAAAAAATCAAACTCAAAATGTTTTATTATCCACACCTTTTCCTTCACAGGGGGATGACCTCTAACCCTCCCCTCTCTCCCCCAAACCCTTCCCAGTATCAAATTCAGCAAAAAGTTTAAAGTAAGAAGCTATTTTATATTGGAAATAAGAGATTGAGGCAATAGTATTCATGTTATCTGTGTTCTCTATATCTGCTAACCCAAGAAAAGAATCAACAAATAAACTCATGGTTTTTATATTTCAATCTAGTAGGTACATAATATAGTTTGACAGGTACCAACCCATTTTTCAATATTCTACTACACAACTTGCATTCAACCTCTTGAGGATTCATTAGGACATCATAATGTACACTTGTGGCTCCAGCTTTATCCAAAATATATTGATCCTCTTCTGGTTTCTCCATTTTTACTATAAACTGGTATTTTCCATTCTCATTTTCTTCATTTATAATTAATGACAAGCCTCCCTCTGTGTTTTCATGATTTACTTTTTGTTTGTCTATAAGTTTTAATAACTCCTTATTCTAGAAACAAAATAATAATTTCAACTTTCTCTTACTGAACTTGCTACAGTATGATGGATAACACAGCATTACTTTATTTCTGGAAATTGGCTTGCATCTCATATTGAGAAGGTCCTGCTTAAATTATTTACTAATAGTTGGTAGTTATGAGAGGAAAGGTGATGGATCAGAGGTGGGATACAAAATTAACAAAAATATAACTTACTTCAGAAACCATTGTATAATTAATACTGAAGTCTGACTGAGGTTTTTCATCCTCAGGGATTTCCTTTTTCAATTCTTCCACCTCAAAACCCATACTGTCATAATAATTTATATACTCCGGTGAATCCAAGTGCTCAGATGGATTCTGGAATATAATGACTGGCTTGGATTCAACATTTTTACATAAAAATATTATATTCTTCTAGAATGAAACTACTAAAAGGAAAGGCTGTTATGATATTATGGACATAATGCATATTATGGTTAGTATAATTTGTAGCATTATAAAAATTGTGTTTGTTGAACTAGGTGACATGAATACACTAATATATGTATCAATATTGACAATACTACATCTATGGTATTCACAGACTTTGTATGAGACACATGCCACAGACGCCATAGACGCATGGCTGTACTGTGCACAAAAAAATATCACAAGTTTCCACCCGCAACTTCATCTCTGCTATTTTTGTTAATAACAATTTATTTCATTCTCCGCTGTACAACTAGCAGTGTCGGTGAAGCAGTTCGTAAGCATTTGGCTTCACTTTGATCCTCAGCAACATGGCTTTTGAAACTCCCATTGCTATACAGGTTTTTTTACTGCCTGATCAACAGGTAAAAGTAACCCTTTGTACCGTTTTTTAATTTTCAAAAAAGTCCAAACTTTTAACACAAGATTTCTCTCTACACTATGTTAAGTTAGAGCTGTAAAGTAAACAATAAACTTAACACAAAAAATAACAATAAAACATAGCAGTAATTAATAAGGAGACTGTATCAAATAACATTATTAAATCAGAGCTCCTCGTCATTGCATAAAGTAAGCCAGTACGAAACTAAGATGTTAAAAAAATGGTGTTGCCTACAGTACAACACTTGAGCTTGAAGGGAAGTTACAGGGATAGCGGGCGGAGGGTTGCATTCCAGGCGAGTCTCAAATTATCGCGCACGGGTAGTACTTAATACTTTGAATAGTATAATATACAATACCATATCCTCACTCCAAGGTGATACTTCCTCATCTGTGCACTCTACTATTTCGTGTTTCAATATGGGCATACGCATCATTAGATTCCACTGTGCCTCTGGAGCTGTCATACTCAATGTATCACAGCTGGCGCTGGGTGCTAGATGTTCCTTGCTATCCATAGTTATATTTGCTTCAATCTCGTCTTTCATTATTTATACAGGTTATTTAAAGTTACTTATAATTTTGTTTATTTCGAGAAATGATCGAAATGTTCAATTCAGCCGACTTTAAGCCATTGTATATTTTTCTGCATGCCCTTCAAACACACTTTATATCAGTTCGCACAGACATGTATGTCACACAAATAAACAATTAAAACAATACCTTATAGTTACTGTAAGGTGCATCTTCCTCAATTTTACACTGTATTGGCCCCTCTTTAGGAGTTTGCGTAGACATCTGTAGATTCCAGTAAGCCTCTGGAAGTATAGTAGTATAAAACTTAGTACTGTATAATTTGTGAATATATTAATTATTCAATGTAATTTAGACATGTGTAAGTACTGCGAGTCATGTATTACGCGTAATATGTCACGACCGCGTACTGTAACAGTACCTATAACCCAACAAAATTTAGCATGTCACATAACTCTAAACATGACGTTCCATAGCAAGAGGTTAAAGGATAGGTCCGTCGCGTTCTAAGTACTGTACGTATGTACTGAAGTGTATTGTTATGTTTAAAATAAATCGAGTTATCGTTGTTATCGAATGATAACATTACTATATTTCATAATCGCCCACCACTATTAGAAATATTTCATAATCTCATAATGGTTAAGTTTGAAGGAAAATCAACTTTTTCAATAAAGCAGAATAAAGCTTGCGTTTTCATAACGCCGTGTCGTCACTCGTACAAGTAAACTATACAAATAGGCAATAATAAAAGGTCTATTTATGACATCAGAACATTCAGTACAATAGCACATACGTAATTGTTAGCGGGCTATATGTATGTCTAAGCTTAATGCGTTATTTCGGACGGGTCATGTTTAGAGTACTGAGTACTGCTCTAATGCCATATTACGCAGCACGAAATGTCATGCCAAATGGCATTACTTCATAGAGTACTGTTTTGCGCATGTCTACAACGTATCAAAGATACGTGCCACCATGCTGTGGTATTTTCGAACAACGTTTTTTATTATTATTTAGCGACATCTTTCGAAGATAATTGATATATCTACGACTGATTTTCATTACATTGTTACCAGTAGTAAAAAGGGTTCATAATAATATCAGTACGAACCACGAACCTATTAGTTACTACTTTATTAATAGAACTTTATTTCTTCACATTACTACCACATAAATAGAAAAAAGTTAAAAGATAACAATTAAAAAGTTCTGTGTTAGACATAGAATAATATTTTTACCACTTTTACCATCTCAGGACATTTCCTCCATATTATAAGATTATTATAAAAGAGTTTAGAGAAAATCTTTAAACATATATAGAGATAAATTATGAGGTTATAAAAAATAAAAAAGAAAACAGGGTTTTAGCATAGTAAAGTACGTAGTAACAAATAATATTGTAAATGACCCTACTATTTTGGAGGGTTTTATATATAAATCTCAAAATTTGGGGAATTTGTAGCTTAGGTTAGTGATTAACCCATTTCTCCCTTTGGCAACATTTAAAAATGTCTAGGTACCTGTTTGGATGCGCATAGGCATTAGCAGTGATTTGAGCAGTAGTATGAGGTTTTAAAAACTTTACGGAAAGTGTTTGTGTTATTGGCGTCAAATTGAGTTATCTTTCGTCCGAACTGAAGAACTGTTATTAGTGTTACTGTTGGCGACAGAACAGTCATTTTCGTGTTTCTTGTTAGGTTAATATGTGATATAATTGTGTTTACGTGTTATATACTATGTGTTACGATAAAATAGATTGATACAGACAATATTATAGAGAAATGTAAGCGAATACGCTTCATTACAAGTTGCATGTTATATATTAAGATGTATATAAACGATTATGTATTCTGTGTCACATATGTGAAAATATAACTAATATAGAATAGATTAACGCATAGAGTAAGCCAATAGAGTAAGTATACTGAATATTATAGAGACTTTACGAACAGAAAACAGTGATGCCACGCGTAAATTACATTGTTTTTGGCTTATGTACGGAATATATACGTAATGTATATTATAAGTGAATATGTAATGGATAGGTAATACAGAGAGAAACATTTTGATATATGACATGTGTACATAAGATATATAACGAGAGAAATATAAAGAGTTTAACAGGGCAACCAAAGCGAAAAGTAAAGTTAAAACACGAAATAAACACGGAACAAAACGGGGCTCTCTTTACGGTCATTCCTCGAACTACTTAAGCTCGAAGAGGGGCCGTATTGGGCACGGTGCAATTCAACGAGTCAACGAGTACAAGTAACAAGTAACAACGAGAAGAAAGCTTTGGTCGTCCTGCGAACAATTAATTGAAGATATCGACTTTCATTGAAGACCCGGCACCTCAAGCGGTCGTGCATTATTGCACCCCCCGGACCCCCTCACAACTAACATCACGCAACCCACTGGCATCCGTACGGTGGCTACGAGACGGACATCCGGCGCAACAAAACGCCCGTCCAAACCGGGAAACGTCACCCCCCCCCCCCCCTCAGGCAGAGGGGAAGTGACGCGTACCCAACAGTTAGGTTAGGTTAGAATTTGAGTCAGGACTCCATAAGTATGTAGGTCTTATGTTTATATAATACAATAAATATATTAATATTCTCATGAAATAAAATTGTTTTAATTAGAGTAAATACCCTATAAATATAAATAAATATTTAACTAATCTACGTTCGTATATGTACACTTATTTCAAGTATATCCACGAGATGGAGGCACTCTAAATAAAAGTATATTTTTGACATACCCATTTATTTCCATATATTCATATTAATCTATGCGTGCCACTGCTGCACAGTGCCGGCTCTTGCCGGCCTCTGGATAATGGTCTATGCTTGCCGGCTCTCACTTATTAGTTTTAATTAAGGTGTGAAAAAATTAAAGATTTTTTTTAAAATCGGCTAACAATCAATTATTTTATATAAAAATAAATTTTATAAATCGATTTTATAATTCCAAAAAATTGATTTTTTTAAAATCGATTTTTTTTCACGGGTGTTTTTTTTTTTGATGGATCTAATGTAATTTTTTTTGGGGCAGTAGGTATTCAATCACCCTTCTTTGTACTAACTTGCCAACTAGTCCTCTTTATTGAAAACCATTACTTCCATTATCAAGTGAACATAGTGGTAAACAAGATGATGGCTCCCTTGTTAGAACTTTCTAGGGAGTTTTTGTGGCACATCAAAATGTATGCTTCCAGTTTATACTTATAATCCATTTCACATGCTCAAGCTATATCACACAAAACGCTATCAGTATTATATAACATAGGGTCTAAAACCTAAGTTAATTGATCTATACTATTACTATTAAGCTTTGTTTGCTTGAACGCTCTAATCTCAGGAACTACTTCTTCGAATAGAAAAAATAATTTTTGTTTGATTTCCCAGTGATCGAAGAAGGCCTATAGACTATATAACATCACGCTACGACAAATAGAACAATACGATCAATTAAAAATATTGCAAAAACAGGGAAGGATTATTGCTTTTGAGAGCTTCCTTTGCGTGCGCTGCGTAAATGCGTAAAGTTACTTAACAATCATGTGACACGGAATTGTTTCTCATAAAAAGTTAAAAAAAAGTCCGTGATAGCATTTGGCTCTATCTTTTAAAGTTGACTCAATATAACCTTTTTTAAGGTAATAAAATTTATTCTAAAATAATGCATTATTTGCGAAGGTGTTTCTATAAATATGGTATTTACCTTATTGAAATAAAATATTCATAACAAGTATTTAGTTTAAATAAAATTGTCCAAATTGTCAATATATATCTTAGGAAATATCACAGTTTTAAAATAAATCCGCAGCAAAGTAATGAAAGTTTCAGCTCCTTTAGAATTGTATTACAAGTGCCTACGACCCAAACTTTCTAATCCTCTCTCTCTCTCTCTCTCTCTCTCTCATGTGACGTAGACGAAGATGCGTGAGTCAGTTAGTTAAAAATAAAAACCAAATACCAAAACATTTCATTTTAAGATCCCACCAAAAACTTCAATCACTCTTTTATATCACCCATAAATATCGTTATTTATAATTAAATAATGAGTTGTTTTTAATTTAATATTGTATTTTTGTGTTCAAAAGGATTGTAATACAAGTAATGGAAGGCAACACCCGGGTCTTTGGAACTATTTACGCAGTGTATATTAATTTGTAGTTGTGCCCCACGGTTTCTCACGTGTTAATTTTATACGACAAACACCGCAACGCCAGTGCTCCCGTATAGCCTATCATAATTTTTCTTCCCACAAATACAAATTACATATTTAAATTTTTCATTATCTCATAAACTATGTGTCCAAATAACATGCAAAAGAGCAAAATTTAACTTCATAAAATTGTCTTTAAGATGAAGTAACTCTTGTTCGTAAGGATTAACATACCACTTGTAAAATTATGATCTTTAAATGTTAAACCACTCTTTGTTATATAATAGCTTATTGTGGGTTATGCATAAGATACAGGCATATGCTATTGCGGACTATTTGAAAGATATCTAAGGCTCAATATTTTTGTACAACATTTATTTTCGTAAAACTAAAAATTATCGCAGCGCACGTGGATAAAGCCGTTCGGGAGAGCTTTGTTTTCCGACTTACTTTACAAAAATCAATATTTAAAACGTGTATCTTGATGCTAAATAGGCTATGGTGAATCAATCTATCATATACAAAAAGAATTTTTCAAATCACACTGGTAGTTTCAGAGATTAAAAATTAAACTAAAAAAAAAAAAAACATGAAAACACTTCCGCTTTGTTAAATTAGTACACATATAATATATAGTATAGATAATACTTTTAAAATTTTAAGAATATTCCTACTTTGAAAACCAAATTCCGAGGATAAAAGGTCGTAAAATAATATGGAAAAAAATTCTTTACTTTTTATTCAACCTTACTATACAACAAAATTTGGTACAAGAATGGGTATTCTCTGTTATTAACAATATTTTTTGTCTTTTTATTGAAATAAGTAAATTTAAATTGATTAAGAAAGTTATGAATCGAAATATTTCAGGTTTTAATTAAATTTCTAAAGAAAATATGAAAAAAAATCTATTATTTTTTAAACAAAAATTGTTTATTAAATAATCGATTTTATTATTATTTTAAAGTAATTGTTTTTTCTAATATTGATTTATTTTTAGAAATTCACATCCCTAGTTTTAATAGTTGTGTAACAGAGTAAATTTATTTAGTTTGGTGTCTATGAAAAAAGTATTTAATATTAAACAGACTGTTGGTCTATGATTATAAATATGTAGGGATGTCCACTTCGAAAATACATCGAAGTTTATTTCGGTGCTATAAATCGATATTAAGCATTAATGTTTACTAATAACTCGGTTAGTAACACCAACGCTTTGTATTCTAAAATTGCATCACAAATCTGTAGTCAGCCCCCTGAAACTCCATAGTACTCCATACAAACAAACCACAAGTTAAATTATCTATTACTCCTACAATAGAACTTTCTTTTCCGCACGCCTGTTGTGTGTTAAGGATTTTCAAGGAACCTATATAGCTAATAGAAAGAAATCGACATTTCATTTAAAACTTAGTTAATTCAGTTGTTGTTCATTAAAAAATTCAGAGGTAGTTTCATAGAATGCCGGCTATAATACATTGTCTATAATATAAATGGCGTAAACGGTAAAATAAAACATTTAGATGAATATAGTACACAGTATTCGTGACAACATTCAGTTGTGTTGGTGTTGTTATGCAATACTATGACGTCACGATAGCGTGCCAAATTGACGGGTAACTAAAGTGCCCAAATACGATTAAAAAATTTTCATTTTATTTTTAAATTAAAGTAGAAGTATTTTTGACCGATATATTTTTTACGATTATGTAACGTTTTATGGCGTCAATGAAAAATATTTAGAACAAAATAATGTATTTACCCTATTGTTCGAGATTACCAAAATAGTAATAAATAGGTATATTCATTATCTGGTTATAATTGATTCGATGTTTTATGAAAAATTCATCTATAGATCGATTATATCAATAGTTTTTCATAGCATCAGATGAATTCGCCGCATCAGAATACAAACATCAAATGAATTCGATTTTTACCACTACCACTGAACACTATTACTCCTAGCCAGGCTTGTTTAGTACATGTACTAAGTATTAATAAGAATTAATTCCTGACACCACTGCTGCCAGCTCTGTTTGAGTGTTAGCAACGGCGGCCTTACCCATTGCGAGGCTCCAGGCGGCAGGTTTTTGGGAGGCCTTTTGTCCTACGAAAAGTACCTGTGATGGGAAAGTAGGTCTGGTTGTTTGGAAGGTGTTCGTTATGTCTGACGAGATGTGCTAAAGTTATATTAATAAATAAAATTTGAGTTTTAAAATATTTTACTTATATTGAAAGATTTACAAAATTAACAAATACAGAGATGATAAATTTTAAAATTGATGTTTGCGGCTTTTACTAAGACTAAAATCTTTAATTATACCACAATATTCTAACGAATGAGCTACGTCATTTTCGATTGAAAGAATAGCAAGGGCTGAATGCCTATCCTGTGTCATCGAATTCCTCAAATATGTTTATCGTTACCTTCATACACACGGATGAATATATTCAGTTCTTCGTACAATTCATGTCCATCAATATCACATAATTCTCCTACTGTCATAGATATTTGCAAGTCACTGCATTGCTTCGAAAGTTCACTATCACTAATTTCCTTTAATCTTTTTATATTATACATGAAACCAAATATGCTCTCATAATGTCTAAGTGCCTCAAACCAAGGGTGGCAGCTTGCGCGCACAGTGTCGACAATAACATAAAAATATTTTATTTTGAAAATATCTTCCACATTCAATTCATAATAATTCATCTTCCCCTTCATAATGAAAATGCCTTTTTTACGTCATCTTCTGACTTCTTTAAACTGTCTGTTATTATCATATTCCTCGGCTATTTCTCTCGCTGTTAATAGGGATGACTGAAAACCATTTTCTTGATAATTATCGAGCCAATTTGTGAATGCGTCTAGGTGCATGTTTTCGCTTTGCCACGTTTTAATGATAACATTTATCTTTGTAAGTATGTCATACCATATGACAAGTGAAACTACAATTAATTCGTAGGTAGTTATTTCCTTTTCTATAGAATGGTATTCACTGACCAACTGACAATCTGTTGTATTTTCTGCTAAATCCTTTAAAGCATCACATATATCGCTTAGTTGGTATTAAACGGCCTTCACCGATGCTACCCTGCACTCTCATCTAGTTTCAGAAATTGGTTTTAGCGATTAGGATTTTACATGAGCATTTAAAATAGCCCACCTCTGACTTGAGCCGGCAAACAGAGTGTACAACCTTTGTAGCAAACCAAAAAAAGATTTTGCTTGGATACAAGACGATGCTGCATCTCCTAGGATGAGATTCCAGCTATGACTCCCATAAGGTAAAAAATAAGCAAGTGGATTAATTTCAATAATACGTTTTTGGACACCACTTTTTTCACCACGCATATTGGCATCATTATCATACCCATGGCTTCTGCAGTTTTGCAATGATATTACTAACTGTTCTAATTCTGTGATTATATAATTATTCAAACTCTCAACTGTGGTTTATACGACGGCTGTGAAACCAATAAAATGTTCTTCAATTTCAGCTGTTTTTGTATTAAAAATCTTATAATAATTGATAGTTGCTCAACACGAGAAACGTCGCGAGTATAATCAAGAATAATAGAGTAATAATTATTATTAATTATTTTTTCAACAATTTCAGTTTTCACATGACTTGCCATTAATTGTAGGAGCTCATTTTGAATATTTTTTCGGATATAGTGGTCATTAATCGTTTTATCTTTTACTTGTTGTAAGTGAAGTCTCAGCACGAGATCAAATCGGGCTATTAACTTTACTAAATCTATAAAATTGCCGCTTGTCTCACTCGAACCTGAGTCAGATGTTAGCTTCTCTCTATGACCCCTGAAGGCCAAATTTTGAGATGCAAAAATATTTACAATTGCGAGCAATAGTTAAAAAAAATCTCTCCAATGTTGCCTTTCTTGGTCAATTTGTGACTGAGCCAAGGAGTCAATAGTGGAACAGCTTTTTAAACCATTCTCTAAATTAATCCATTTTAGCATACAAAATGTTGTGCTGTCGAATAGACTTGTGTGACTTTAGGTAATCACCCGAGTGTTTCCAATCACACACTCCTTCACTTTATCCAATCTTTGTGTTTGGTACGCGTAACTTCCCCTCTGAGGGGGGGGGGGAGGTACTCGTTGAATTGCGCCGTGCCCCATACGGAGTTCGGAGAGTGAGGAGAGCCCTGCTTCAATTCGTGTTTTAATTTTAGTTTTTACTTTGGTCGCCCTGTTAATCGCTCTATATTTCTTTCTTTATATACATTGTGTATACATGTTATATATCAAAATATTCCTTGTCGTATTACCTATCCATTAAGCATTCACATATTATATACATCAAGTACATATTCCGTACATAAGCCAAAAACAATGCAATTTACGGGCGGTATCACCGCTTTCCGTTCGTAAAGTTTCTATAACATTGGATATTCTTATTCTATGCATTTACCTATTCTATAATAATTCTATTTCCATATATGTAACACACAATACATAAGCATTTATATACAACTTAATACATAACATGCAACTTATCATGTAGCGCTAACATTTCTCTATAATTTTATCTATATCAATCTATTCTATTAAGAAACTTAGTACAAAACACATAAACACAATAATATGACATAATAACCTAACACAAGACACGAAAATAACAGTTCTGTCGCCAACATAGGGGAAAATTGCATTCAATTTACATAGAATTAATGGGAGACGTATTCATAGTACCCAAAATCAATTGTATGTTTTTATTTTGAACTTTCTTAATCTTTTCTATCATTTTGCCTTAAGAGACATAACAAAAAAAGCGTATTCAAAATGGCTTCTAACTAATGTTTTGTACAACATTAAGAGAATCCTTGGATCAGCTCCCCACTTAGAGCCAGCCAAGATCTAAGAATATTTGTTGCTTTCAAAGCCCTAACAATCAAGTAATCGACATATTTTGACCATGTAAATTTTGTTGAAATAACACACCTAAGAATTTAACCGTGGTCTCGATAGGAATTTTAATTGTATGATAAAAGACCGATAATTCAGAAGTAACTATCTTTTTTTTTTTAAATATTACAAAATAACTTTTATGTGGATTAATTTCTAAAATTAAATCCAAACAGCAAAAGCTCTATACACACACCTTAGAGTCACCAAAATGTATATATGTATTGGGGAAATCCCAAGAAGAAGAAATTACATCTCTCCCAAAAGACAATTGTGCCACAGAACTAGAGTCAAGACTTCAATTCCATAGACAATTTATGGCAGGTGCACAGGTTGACAGACTGGGGTTTGTTATGATTATAATTTAATTTAGGATAGTTATGTATAAATTTCCAGCATACCTTACAATTTTCAGTTAATATAGGTTTTACAAATTATTATTACACAATTTTAATGTCCATAACCGAGACGTTCTTCTTGCTCCGACAGCTCAGCGTAGAGATCCTTGCCTAGGATCTAGAATAGAAGTCAGCACGGTGTAGGCCGTATCAGGATACACTGCTCAAGCAGACGACGAAGCACCAAATATCTTATCTATTGAGATTTCCTCATATGTAAAAGGAAAAGTTATTATTTGTATTATAAATACAAAATCCAGATGATACTTTCCCGGTAGTGTTCTTTCAATGTTCAGTAGGTATTTGTCGTTTTGGCAAAGGGTATTTCACCCATATTAATATTAAAATTATAAATTATAACAATTAAAATAACTTTTCTATATAAATATGTTATAAAATAAACTGTCTTTTTGACTCCCAGGTTTGTTGTACAATAATTTGGTTTTTATCAAAACACATGATAATTATGATATAAACGTTACTTCCTTTCAAAGTTCTGCAGTCCAAATCCATAAACATCATCAGATCCATCCTGAAGAATCTGTCATACTCCCTGTTCTAATTTTCTCTTTTGTTTTCGTTTGAATTCAAAATTTCATCTTACTAGACTTTTCTTATTTTAAAAATTAAAAATAAATCTAATCATAGATTTATTTTGCTAAACTAGAACCTGGATAGAATATTTGTCTATACCTGAGAAACTCCTAATCGCGCATGCTCTATTACTATAAAAGAATTATCAATGACAGAGATTGTCATAATATTGCAATGTAAACAATACGAACCTAAAATATTAACAAAGCTGTTATTAAACCAAAATTATCAAGTTATAAAATATCTAAACGCATCAATACATAAACCTATCATTAATTGGTATCCTGGAAATAAAAGAATAGGTACACCAAAACAATAATAAGGTAAATCAAATGAACTTATGATGTATAATATAAAGTAGATATTAAATAAGATTATCTTCCAAATAAATAATATAACAGGTTGGGTTTGAGAAAGAAAAAGGATGACCGAGAGAATAAAATCCTTTCTAGTTTCTACAACAAGATGAAAATGACAACTATAAAGTGCACGTCCCGGCCGGGGACCGCTTGTGTTCCCTCTGTCTGCTACACGATGGACCCGGCACCCGCACGGTGACGGGTGAATCCATGGAATGCTAAGATGTTTGTCTCAAATATTACAAACTAATCTATGAATCTAAGTAGGTAATATCCGTATTACACACACATACACATCCGTATATACACTTATATTCGTTATAAACGGTGCCTAATATAGTGATTCTGTTTTCATTGCTTGCTTACTGTGCTACCAACCCATGCAGTTTACATACGAAGCGCGACGTGTATATTGATGTCTTGACTCGCCGCGCGGATTATGAATCGCGTGCCTATTATTTGGCTAATATTTGGTAACCAATTATTCTGTATTCGTTTATCATAATATATTAGGTCTTTACCTATGAAATTGCCGTTTTGTATGAAAAAATTTAAACGAATTTTTTTCATGTATTTTTTATTTGTATTAATCGAAGTAATCTCCCATGCAATCAATACATCTTTGCCAGCGCAGTGGCAGTTTATTGATGCCCTTCTTAAAGAAATCAGCTGGAGGGGAGGCAACAAATTCTTCAAAGGCATTTTGTACTGCCTCTCGGGTATTGAATTTTTTTCCCGCCAAGGAGTTATCCAAATTCTGGAAAAAGTAGTAGTCTGTAAGCGCAAGATCTGGTCAGTAGGGCGTATGACGGAGAACTTCCAACCCCAGATCTCGCAACTTGGAGACCGTCTGCTGTGCAGTATGAGGTCGCGCGTTGTCGTGCAGGAGCAGCGGAGACGAGCGATTGACCAATGCTGGTTGGAGATGTGCCAGCTTCTCCATCATTGTGTTCAGTTCTTCACAGTACACATCTGCAGTAATGCTCACCCCGTTTGGTAAGAAGCTGTGATGAATCACACCGGCGCTAGATCACCAAGCAGTGACCATCACTTTTCTAGGGGTAAGTTTTCGCTTAGGGCATTGTTTAGGTGCTGAACCAGGATCCAACCAACTTGCTGACCGATTGCGGTTTTCAAACAGAATCCATTTTTCATCGCAGGTAACAATGCGGTTCAAAATTCCTTCATTTGTGTGTCTGTTGAGCAGTGCAAGGCACGTCATGACGCGTACTTCGCGTTGGCGATCATTGAGTTCGTGGGGCACCCATTTGTCAAGCTTTTGTTACCTTGCCAATTTGACGCAAATGGACCAATACTGTTTTGACGCTAACGTCGAAAGCTGCTGCTAATTCAGCTGTATATTGTGTATCATCAGCTTCCACAATCGCCTTTAATTCGTCATTGTCGACCAAAGTCTTCGGACGATCGCGAGGTTCATTTTTCAGGTCGAAATTCCCAGAAAGGAAGTGAGCAAACCAATTACAGGTGGTGCGTTGGTTTGTAGTGTTAGCTCCGTAAACGTCGTTGATGTTGCGTGCCGCTTGTGCCGCGTTGCTGCCACGACGGTACTCATATTCCATAATTACTCGAATTTTTAACGTATCCATGATGACAAAAAAGATTGAAATGCGATGAAAATGTAACACTAATCAATAAACAAATGACTACTTTTCGGAAAAAGAATTCCATGTTTTTAAAATAAAATTAATTTGAAATTAGAATTCTTAGCCAAACAAAAATTATTTTGATTTGAAATGGTCAGTACTGCAGAACGACAATTTCATAGGTAAAGACCTATTATTATTAGTTCTTGGCTTGTATTATAATTCATGCACCTATTACGAATATATTCGTTACACCTTTAGCGCTAGTTGAGATTGGTCCTGTAACGGCCCTAACAAACACTGTTTTTGTATGGAAAATGACACATTTGTAAAAATTATATAAAAATGACGCGTTGTTGTGTTCCAAATTTCAGTGAAACTGCAACTCGCCACTTTGATAAAGATATAAAAATTATGAAACATTGGCATAATTGTGGATCAAGGTTATGTCGAAAACATTTTAAAGAAAGCGACTTATATACAGATTACCAAATATAAAGGTAAATGTTTTAAAAGTATGCTTCAAAGTAATTAAACCACATTTATGTTATAATTGGAATCACAAGTAACAATCTTTGAAGTAACTATGTTTTGCCATTACTTCTTACATACATACATATATAAATCACGGCTATATCCCCCAACGGGGTAGGCAGAGACCACGTCCTTCCACCTGCTACGATCCTGGCATACGCTTCTTCGACATTCATTAATTTTTTCATGCATGCTCGTCGGTTTAGAGTACTCTAGACCTTACCTTCATTACCTAGGTACTTCTTTTATGAGTTTTATGCGTATACTACATAAACATTAGGTATACCGCATAGCAAGTAAGAAAATAACTTCAATTTCTTAATTTGTATCTAAACAGATAGGTATGCCAAATGTTGTACTGTAAGCTGCCAGTGGATAAATAGGTTATAGGTATTCCTGTTGATCAAATAAATTACAATTTCAATGATAAACACCATATACTTACAACATATAATGTAATACATCAAAGTAGTAATGTGTGTTATTTTATTTTATAGGAGTTAGTATAAAAAAAATTTAAAAAGTCAGCTGTAGGTACCTTCTATTTTCTCATGGCACGAGAAACCAAGTTCAGAGAAGGTAAATGCAAGAGAAGAACGTATTAAGGTTCGTAATTATAGAAAAAGCCTGGGTATTTCATATACTATAGATATTCCTGGGGCTGAGACATTGGTACCTATAAATTCAGATGTAGTCAAGACAAGTTAAACGGTTTACTCAAGGAACACAGACATCAAATTTTAAGATTACTCCTTCAACTGAATTATTGTTGCCTGATAATGAATCAGTTTTATTTTATACGACTTTAGAAACTCATGGTAAAATTTCTTTGTATCTATCAACTCTACTGCCAATGGCCTATGAAATCAAATACAGATGGAGTAGAGTTATCGGTTTATCAATAGAAGATCAATTTTGTAATACTCCTTATCGGAGTCTGCGAAGAAATAATACCTGACTTTGAACTTGCGAATAAGTGATTTGTATCAGCAAAACTGAAGTTTCCAAGTATATTTGTTACATGGATAAATTTTGTAAGTCATATCTGGAGTCTCATAAATATATGGCCTAGTTGCGAATTAGTGCATTTACATGCCCAGTAATTCCCATTGCAAAAACCAAGCCAGCCAGTAGCACAAAAAATGTCTTTCAGCCAGTACAAACATAAAAACATATTAAAGTTCTTAGTTGTATCTTTACCAGGAGGGCTACTAAGCTATTGCTCTGGAGCATATGCTGGATCAACAAGTGACAGGCAAATTGTTGAACGGAGTGACGTGTTTAATTTGTGTGAGCAAGGTCACAGTATCATGGCAGACAGTGGTTTTAATGTCCAAGATCTATTTATAAACAAACATGTTGGGATAAAAACATTCTAACATTCCTAAAAGGAAAGTCACAAATCTCATGGATATTATTAAAACAAGATCAAAAACTGGCTAGCCAACGAGTACATATTGAAAGATTAATAGGTTTAACAAAGACTTATAAAATACTTACTAATGAATTAAATCACAATTATGTACCAATAGCTACAAAGATATTTAGTATTTGTGTGATGCTATGTAATTTTAGAGAAGGAATTTTAAATAAAAAATCATATGAGTAAAAATAATCTATTTCTTATAAATAATTTTCATAAAAGAAATCCAGTTTAGTCAACATAATAATGAATAAAAGTTCATCTCTAAATACATTTATAACTTTTAAATCTTTGTAGGTGTACACTATAAAATTACGAAATTTCCTACCAGTACAGTATAATTGTCCTTGCACTTGGTAATAATAGGTTATACTAGGTTTCAAAGTTAAAATATTATTAATTTTTGTCAAATATGGCACACTTGTATAGTTTATCATTTGGAACCTATTTGCGTATGGAACATTTAATTTCTATTAATGTTTCAGAACCTAACAAGGCATCTGGAGAAGCTGCAAGATATGGTCGTTCCATTGCTTATAAAAAGCCCACACTGTACAACTGTTAATTCATATGTCTCACAGTATTTTTGTAAGGCAATTTTTCTCATTTATTAATACATTGACTTGTAGCCCTGGAGTGAAATGAATGCTGTTCTAGAATTTGTTTGCATAAGTATTCATTGTTGTGAGTTTTAAATAACATATCATATGAAAATTACTGACAGTTAATCTATGTCTTCTTTGAAATATCCATTCAACACTTGATGTCCGGCCTCTTGTGTTTTGTTCTATTTCTTGTTCCTCAGAGATATAGAAGCAATTTCAAATTATTAATTAAGCACTTTAAATTGTTGGTTTACTTATGACTACTCATGGTCAAATTCTATTGCACAGGGATTGGCAGGTTCAAATAATTGTTTCAGTGGCATGCTACTACTATTAGGAAAATTAAGTTCAAAGTTTCTAATTCTAGATTTGTAATTTTTTTGTTAATTTTGTTTAATGGATATGGTTCGTAAGTAAATGTTTGTCTTCCTCTTGGTATTTTTCCATTTTCTTTTTTTCAGTGTATGGATTTTTTGGAGCATGGAATTGTTGTAATTTTTGAGTGCAAGTTTCATGTAATAATATCATTTTACCATTAATCATGTCCTCAACACCAAATAATAAAACTGCCACATGCTTACAGGTTGCATTATTACCACTTCCTGCTGAACATTCACAGTGTGCTTCTTCGATATTTCCATATGAGTCTAATTTTATATTTACATCATAGTAAAGATTTTTCATTGTTTTTCTACATATTCCTTTGACATAGGTTTCGGAAGTAACTATGTGTGATCGAGCTGTTACCAAATGCCGAGATTCATATAGATCTATATATAGCGTTTTTCATTTTCTTATCAGTGCTGTAAGTGAATTAATAAAAATAAATTAAAAAACAGAATAATGTGAATATTTTACTTAATCTTTTCAATGACATTATACATCATATGAAATTCCCGCTTAATAGAAATATACCTAAGTGTGGAAAGGGGTGTAAAATAGCCTTTAAAAAAACATTTCTAACACACTGAGGTATATACATAAGATTAACTTTTAGCAAGATTTTTGAACTTGACTTTCTCATATTTATTTTCAACAATACTGTAATATATACTTACAAGGTTTAGATAATGCCTTATTTTTGTTTTACTTCGTAGGAAGTAAGCTTGTGCTGCTGTTTATGTCATGGTGTGACTCATTTAGTGTGTCCAAAATTAAAATTTGTGTAGTGAGACTCCAACCTGAAAATAGGGTGAATAAATTATACTCAAACATAACATCAAGCGTGTATTCCAGATATATACGTATGGTAGAGGTGAATTAAGTAGGTATGCAGTTTTGCCTGTAATATTTTATTTAAAAATATAAGTATCCCTAAATAGTGTAACAGAATCTATCATTCATGTTTGTCGCTTTATTTGCAAAGAACTTGAGCGAAGCCAAGGCGGGTGGTTAATAAGTTTATAAACACGAGTTTCATGCCGCAGCTAATGAGATATTCAAATAAAATGTTGTATACAGAATCAATTTGTTTTCGTTAAACATTCTTATTACTCTCAACCTTGATAAATTCGTTTGATTTAAAACTATAATTGCAAAACAATGGGGTTATGCGTATGATGCACCTTAGCTTTCAATAATATCTGCTTTTCTTCCGCGCAAAAAAGGAACCTCGTTTTCGTAATTCTTCTTTTAGTTCAGTTACTCTCCAAGAAGAAAACATGTTTTGAAAGCAATAATCTCAATTGAACAACCTCAACATTCAACAAACAAAATTTTCAAAACAGACCTAACTATTATAACGCCATCTGTTTTTAGTTTTCACCGGTCGCGGTCTGCCCCATTGTAATATAGGGATATTTCACTCCACGATCTACCTCACCCGATTTACCGGAGGAGGGCAGGGGAGTGCATAGCCGCAGGATCGTGCTTCTTATTAAGCATCACTGCCATTCTGGCCCCAATCTCACAAAACCACAATATAATTTATATCTCAGTTGAAAAGCGACCCTCGACAGGTGCGCACATATGGTAACATGGTACTGACACTGTCGAAACAAAAAATTTGTAAAATATCATTGACAAAAAGTCATTTTTGTTGTGACTGCAGTAGTCGATAAATAATGTTCAAATATGATTTAAAAAAAAACAACTATTTTCTGAAGACTACCACAATATAATTTATTATTCCCACAACGCGGTGCGCTCGTCTGTCATGGCGGGGGTGGGTGCGACGTAACAGTCGCCCTAGCTTGCGATAATAATAAAGTTTAAATCGGTAATTCTTACGAAATAATTATCGTTTAGTATTTTCAAAAATATATAAAGGATTGTTTTATGTAGAAAGAGTACTAAATATAGATGACGGGCTAGATAAAATGACTGATGTTTAAAGGGGGGAAAAATATGAGTTGTACCGCGCCGCGCTGTCGCTAACCTCTCGGCGGCAAGCGCCATTTTGAAAAAAGGGTTAAGCGCCACGGGTACTCCCGCGAAACGCTAAAGTTCGCGGGCATGCAGTAATTACATAATTTAGCAATAATTTTGTATAGTACCTTTAAATAAAACTATAGTTTGTCTATTCTTTATGAACTGAATTAACTGATAAATAAACAATTTAAACTGATATGTGTTTCATTTATTTTGTAAACCTACACTAAAAATAAGATATGAGAATATTTGTTAGGATTGATTAAAAAAATTCTAATAATTAAAAAAAAATTAAATTAATGTAAGAAATATTTATTTTATTAACATTACAAATATTATAACTATAACATAAAATTAAATGACTGCACCTCTCGTAGCAATTTTTTATATTATTACATTCGAAAGATAACACTCTCAAGGTCTCCCAAGGTCGAGTGCAGTAAAATAAACAAAGGTTTAAAATTAAATTCCTAGAACGACGGTTGGAAGCACTTTGTCAAGTGTTTATTTTAAAGTCGGGTTCATAAACAATGGCTCATAAAAGCTTAGCACTGTAAACAAGCAACATAAACAAAGACGTTAAAATCTATAGAAAAAAGGTATGATCGAACATTACCAGTTTAGAGTAAGTTCTACTTATTATTTTGTGAAACAAACTTTTTATTTTCAATTTAGATTAAATTTACTAACAGAATTATAAAATATAATACCATGTTATCTTCCAAGAACATTTCATAAATCGACGCTAAACGTTCACATTTTTTGCCGAAATGCACTTGGTTTACATACCTAAACTTGCCGGCGAGTAGGAAAAGTATAGATAACACTTTTACAAGAAATATACAATATCAAAAATAATTACGAACTTGAAAGTCTTTTATTTATAATAAAATACATGTAAATTAATAGTGATATCAGATATTATTAGCATTAAAAATAAGAATAAAAAAAACCAATAACAAAATATCAACAATAATTATTAACTTGAAAACCGTTTCCATCTTGCCCAACACGATCGCCATCATATGTTTCACAGAACCGTTGAACAAGCGTCAAGTGCTTTTCGACCGTTAAACTGCGTGTTTTTTGTGAAATAGGGAAAGAATGTAACGAATTGACACTTTTATTACGTTAATGATTAGTTATACTATAGATATTAATCATATTCCTACTGTAAATATAGTTACTTTATTAAATTTATTTAAAAAACTCGAAAAAAATTTCGTTTACAACTCGACTTGGTGTGGGAATTTGACGAAAATGAACTAAAAACTTCTCAAATATGAAATGTATTATCTTACAATGATTTAGTACTTATCTATCCATTATATTCAGTGTAGAATCAATTATCTTTTATGATATAATCGGCGCAATCGGTAGTTCGCAACGGACTAAATTACGAATTAAATGGCCGCCGGGCGATGTGTAATTCTTTGTCTAAAGTTTGCATTTATTTTTGGGTAAAGTGTGTACAGAAGTTTGAACTTTATTTTTAAAGTATTGAAGCTCAAATTTGTATGTAATTACGACGACGGGCAAAATATCAGGTCGTTACAGGCAAAAATTACGTTAGATGAACTATAATTTCATATCATTCATTGTACCCAATCAGTGTATGAAAATAATTGTATAAAAATGATTATATATTATAATTATTATATCATTTTACCTAGCTAAAAATTAATCTTTTGAGTTAAAAATAAACTTTACTTTTATATATTACCACATAACGAAAGTGCTTTTTAACTTTTGAAAGAAGAAGATTCCCTGATCATAGTAATATGAATTATATTGTACAATCAGGAAAATTAAAAGTGTTCACGCGATAGTAAAATTAATGCATTAATTTTGTATCTACAAAAGTTATGTTAAAATTGTTAATTTAGGAATTTTGTTAAAAGTGGTTATTTTCGAACTAAGCGATAGTGATAATTTAGTGCTTAGTAAGAGAAAACAATAAAAACAAAATTATTCATTTTAATGTCTTTTAATATGCGCTATAAAAAGCAAATATTTTTTGTAATAAATACTGTATTTTTGTCGTAAATACTGTGTTTGTGAGTCCAACTTCTTCTTTTGGTTACACTAGTCGACGTGCATGTCTTTCTGCCATAGGTATGCATAGTATGTATAATGTAATTAATTATATTTTTTAATACCTATGTAACTATTTCACAGACGGCTATTTTAATTCGAAATTAAGCAAATCTTGCATTACGGTAACTAAACAGCAGTTATACTACGTACTTTCCTTGTCCAGATTATGTCTTTTCAAAAATCGTAATAAAATTGTAGCGACATCTCTCGCCACAACTGACGCATCAACGCATCGATGCAACTACGTAGCGACACATAGCTACATCTTTCGAGCCACATAAGACATATCCTACTATCCTACATCTCGCTATAGAAATTAACTCTATCGTTGAGTATATAAACAAGAACCCGACTACAACAGTCGAGGCAGCTGCCCGCCAGACATAGCACCCGTCTGGCCGGAGTATCCTCCCTTTTCTATTACGGATGAGGAACTTTACTCTCTGTTTCTCACCTCCGCTAAAGTGGTGACCACGACGTAATACGTCAGCACAACCTTCTTCATAAAGCTACGTCATCATCACTTCCTCAAGCTTTCGAGCAGCGAGTCAGTACAGTCAACCAGCATCCCACCACTACGGGTATCCTGACCATACGCCCAATAGCGTTCTCAGCGACCTTGGCACAGCACACTGCACTTCGGCCGGTCAGCAAGCAGCAGTAGACGCACTTCTCTCCTGGTCGACGCAGCAGCCAGTTACTACGCAGCACTGCAACACTCCGACTCACTGGGACAATCACCACAGACAGTTCCAACTCACCGTGAACTATGCGGCATCTAGTTCCGACTCACTGGAACACTCCACTGGCCCGCAAGCATCACAAATGGACGACTCAACCTGCTATATCGACCTCCGGTCTCGGTGGGGAGTGATGTAGCGACATCTCTCGCCACAACTGACGCATCGACGCAACTACGTAGCGACACATAGCGAAATCTATCGAACCACATAAGACGCTTCCTACTATCCTACATCGCGCTGTAGAAATGAACTCTATCGTTGAGTATACAGGGTATTAGTAGACCGCTCCCGAAAATAAAGACAGACGATAGTACTAATGACACCTTTGATGATGGGACGGAAAAAAAATTGATCCTGATAAAAAAAAAATCATATTATTTAAACTTTTTATTAGCATTATTTACGCTCCATCATGTTAGTACAACTTAATGAAACGAGAATTTTACAAAAAAATACAATACTTTACTTAAAAAAACCAGCAATGAACACCAAAAATTAAATACAGCTGATTGCTCGGGTCAAATAACGCGCAGGCGCGGCGCGTCGCGGCACCAGTCCAGCGCGAGCGCGGCGCGGTGCCATTCTCGCGCGGCCCGCAGCTGGCGATCGCACAAATACTTATTTACAATATTGTCTAAATACCTAACTTATCTACTTTGCCGCTGTGCTAGTGTCTACCT
This sequence comes from Saturnia japonica, assembly GCA_033032175.1. Taxonomy (NCBI): domain Eukaryota; kingdom Metazoa; phylum Arthropoda; class Insecta; order Lepidoptera; family Saturniidae; genus Saturnia; species Saturnia japonica. The sequence goes on from CM065329.1 coordinate 10,006,536, forward strand.
GGCCACTTTCATTCGAATTCTCCGGTTGAATTAAAAAAGTAACGGGTTCGATTCCCCGCGAATGAAAAAAATACTTAAATAAAATTTTAACAAGCATTGTGCCATGTTTTTTAATCCATCGTGTAAGAATGTTTATTATTCTGATGTATTCAGTTATGTACCTATTCATATCAGTTCAGTACTAAGTTATTTATAAAAAATGTAGGTATGAAACAGCTTAACGATCTAAAGCTTCCGTGGTTTTATGAGATGCGGCTCAAATTGTGCCCCATTCATTTCGAGGCAGATATGGGCTCGGCGTTGCGTATCCTCATGCAGGCATCATCGAGGACTCCTCGACACAGTCCGCACGTAGTTTGTCGAAAACATCCACGGTCCTTTGGTGCATTTCGTTGGCACTAACACACTTACGATTAAAAGCACATTCTCTCACATACCCCTACAGAAAGAAGACTAACGGGGTCAGATCGGGTGACAGAGGTGGCCAAGAGTATGGTCCTAGTCTGCCGATCCAGCGATCATCAAATAGCTCAGTGAGGCGCTCACGGACGAATCTGAGGATGTGGGGGTGCACCATCATGCTGAAATCATTTTCGGCGATATTCAGCTAATGATAAATCGTCTAAAATGTCCTCCGACTGTTCATTTATGAGGTTTAAATATCGCTGTCCGTCAAGTTGCTGTGGCAAAAACATTGGTTCTAGTATGCGATCCTTAAATAAACCTGCCCATACGTTAACCGACCATCGGGTTTGGTGCCTGGTTTGTAGAACAGCGTGCGAGTTCACCTCGGAATAAACGTGTGTATTTCTTCGGTTCCACAGCCCGTTTCCTGTAAATGTCTACTCGTCCGTCCAGATCACGTGTTCAATGAAACCAGGCACACGTTGTTGCGGGTCTTATCCAATGGTAAAAAACTCGCCAGTGATCGTTCTCACCGGATACCAAGCTTGCACTTTGTGCACTTTTTATGGGCACATTCGTTTACGCTTTAACACCTTGGAAACTGTCCAGTATAACACACTTGTTACATCTCGAAGCCTTAACAATATAGCAATACCTCGTTTAACTAAGTTCGGATTTCAGCGAACGAACTCAAAAATGCTCTCCTCAAACTGAATAGCCACTTGACTTCCACCTCCTGTCGCAACTGGGGCAGTGGGCCGATTTTCCAACACTCGCTGAATAGCTGCTGTTATCAGGCGAGAGTCAGTCGGATGTCCAGCTGTCGGGAATCTCTCTGTATATACAAGAACCTGACTACAACAATCGAGGCAGGTGCCCGCCAGACATAGCACCCGTCTGGCAGGAGGATCCTCCCTTTTCTATGGCGGATGAGGAACTTTACTCTCTGTTCCTCACCTCCGCTAAAACATCAAACTTTTCAAAAGTATAGATAAAAATAACTTTGATCAGATTTTCTGTTTTGTCTATAGCGGGGATGTTTCAATCATTAATTTGAATGAATATTATATATGGATATAATATTCATTAATTTGAATGAATATTATATATGGATATAATATATAAATAAAATACTATATACAAGAATTTCTCACTTTATTAAAACCGTATGAATATCCATTGATAGTTTTTGAGTTAATCGCTTTCATACATTCAGACAAATAAACAGATGCGGCAGAGGTCTTTGTTTTATAATATGTAATAATAGCCCAAAGAGTGATCTGGGAATCTTCTTTGAACTAAACTTAGAAAGAGATTTCGTCATGTGGAAATTTTGTCTCAATAGTTGAATTTTAGATAAAAAAATTCGGTGTTCTCCATACCATACATTTTTACTAAATATTTACAGTAGCTATAACGTATTAACAGTGCATCTGGTAGCATTGCATATCACTGCAGGAACTTACGTCGAACTTGTTATAAAACTTCAGGATCATCGCGTTGCAGGTGATCGGATCGACATTTTGCCCTTGATCGTATCCTGCATACTAGATTCCTTTTTATTCTAAGCTAAATATTGACAAGAATAGTGGTAGATCGGTAAGTGAAATAACACCTTTAGCGTAGCGGTAGCGACGGTGTGACCACATTTTAATTCGTCAATCTACTTCGGAAATTAAAAAATCCACCAAAAACTACAAGCGCCTAGGTAAAAACTATCACAAATCGATAGTGTTTTTAGTACGGAAATTTGTCACAAATTCTTCCCCGTAATCACAAAATACCCTGAATCACAATAGATTTCTCGATAGTACTAATGACTATCAGTTAATCCACAGTACATTGATGTTGTACTTGTACCAAGACTACAAATAATTATTCATAGCCCGGAAACATATTTTCAACACACTACGCAGACCAAGCCTGATGCCAACTGAGTCTGCACTAGACGTGGCCGTTATTTCACGACACTAGATACATCTAACTAGGCGGCCATGCAACCGAATCACAAGTTTCGAGGCAAATTATATATTTTTTTAAATGCGTTACATATTACTGTTACTCTGATTGTTGGGTGTGAGTAGTCGAGTGAGGGTGACAGTCGGTCAAGCGCACAGCGTCACATTTCCTTCGCATAACGCCTGCCGGCCGGCCGGCCGAACGCGATGGCAGATCGAAAATTTCCGAGTAAGCGAGAACGGGTGAGACGAATAAATCCGAAGTAATCCTAACGCGCAAGTGCCGTGGTATTGACTTATACGAGTGATCTTTGTCACCAATAATAAACGAATAAAGTGGCCAATATATATTTACAGAAGATTACAACTATTTATATTTTACTTAAACATACAATTAAGATTACAAGTTACATTATTTCAAACGATTTAATGTTATTTTTATGTATTTTATCTTATTACTATGACATTTATGAGAATGATGATTATGATAATGTGTGTAAAAATGTAAATAGCCAAACAAACAAAATAATTGCCAAGTGTAAATAAAAGTGCAAAAACAAATGACAGTGAGAACGTTGAAAAAGTGCAAAAAAAAGTGAAAATATATCAAACATGTAAATAAACTGTAAATATGAATCATAATTGTATATACAATCAAATTAACTTTTAAATGAACCTGCATTAATAATTTTAAATCATAGTTTCTTAATAACTAATCAATCAATCATAAATACCTATAATTAATGCAGTCAGTCCTAAGCCTGCATAATGTATGAAGGTAAGTTAATTTATTGATTTAGCTGTGTAGCTACAAATACTTGTGGTTTAATTTATTTTCGTTTCGTGCGTAACTGTATAGTTCGTGGAGGTATAAAGGCAAACAATCACAGTAGTTGAATAAAAATAGCTAGTTTCAAGCTACTCTCTATCGTCAGTAAAAAAAAAGACCCTCGCCCATTATAGTCCACGACAAAGCTGTCTGGACTCGTCTGGAAAATGAGCTTTGATCGCTCAAAATCCCGTACTCGAAGGCGCGTAATATGGCGAAAGGCATTTCGATTACGATGAGTACGCCCGACAGCCATCGTCAAATAACCACCCTCCTCCGTAGTAGGAATATGCCCTACTACACATTTGCGCTCGAAGAAGAGCGAGTCTTCCGAGTGGTACTTCGCCGAATCCCGGACGAAATCACACCCGAGGAGGTTCTCGCTTCTCTGAAAGCCCAAAACTTTCCAATCAGAGAAGTACATCGCATGTACTCGAAAGAAAAACGAGCTTCAACTACTCGTTTTAATACTAGATAGGACGCCTGAAGGCAAACCATAACCCTCAAAATGCCACAACTGCCAGTTGTACGGGCACTCATCCCGCAACTGCTATCTTCGTCCGAGGTGCGTAAAGTACCTAGAGGACCACCCAACTAGGGAGTGCACAAAAGGACAAACTTCCTTCAACAATTGGAGAGACTCCAGCAATGGGGTTATTCTCGAAGGGTTGGCGGACGAGTTAAACTTTAACGTCATAGCGCCTCCCACTCCCACCCACTTTCAAGATCACTGTACACCGAAAGTGCTCGACGTAGTCCTCTTGAAAAATGTCGCGCTTCGGTACAACTCATTCGGGTCGTACAAGAACTCGATTCCGACCATCGCCCGGTCATCCTACAGCTAGGTCAACTAGATGACTCCAGCCCTCTTTCAGTCACAACGGTTGACTATGCCAAGCTCAAACACTATCTCGCGGATAGGCAGTCCTCGCCCAGTCTCGTTAGGGTCCCGGACGTAAATCTCGCGATCGACTCCCTAGTCAACCACCTCCAAGTCGGCATCGGAGAAGCCTCGAGAGAGGTCGAAGCGGCGAACGATCGCCGCTTTGTACTCCCTGCCGACGTGCGAGCTTTGTTGATGGAGAAGAACGCTGCGACTCGTGCGCACGACTCTTATCCGACTTAGGAAAACCGCGCAAGGTTAAGAGCACTCCAGAGAGCGGTTAAAGCCCGCATAACCGAGCTCAGAAGTCACAGATGGGACACCTTAGTCGAAAAACTGAGACCGTCCCATCTGATTTACTGGAAATTAGCCCGAGCACTCAAAATAGATTTTCACCCTTGCATGCCCCCCCTCCAAAGGGGTCCCGGCACAACACTAGCGTTCCATAGCGTCGACAAGGCGGAGTGCCTTGCCGCCTGTTTGGAGAGCCAGTGCTCCCCGAACAGCGTCAACGCAAACACCGACCGAGTCTAAGGTATCGAAGCCTGCTGAATAAGCTCCAGCGACAGAATCCCTGTCCCCTGTCACTTCTGAGGAGGTCTGCGCCGTACTCAAAAGCGTTAAGCTTAAAAAGTCACCAGGATCCGACGAGATCAGGAACGAAGTACTCAAACTTCTTTCTGATCAGCTCATAGTTCTATTGGTCTGCATCTTCAATGTAGCCATAGCCAACTGCCATTTTCCAGCCGTCTGGAAAACAGCCATTATCGTAGGTATTCACAAGCTCGGCAAGAGCGCGTCGCTTACCGACAGCTACCGCCTTATCAGTCTTCTCAATACCTTAGGTAAAATCAACGAGCGGCTCTTTCTGAACGGTCTCAAGTCCTTAATAGAAGAGAAAAACCTCTATCCGCCTGAGCAGTTCTGTTTTCGTGCTAGACATTCTTGCACTCATCAAGTGCACCGCCTCACGGAGCACATTACGTTTAACTTTTCCTAGTCATATAAACCCCGTCGTACACTTGCAGTCTTTTTCGACGTAGCCAAGGACTTTGATAAGGTCTGGCACGAAGGATTAGTCTATAAGCTGTACTGTCGCGAAATCACTGACAGATTAGTTAAAATCATTCGCGATTATCTCACAGACCGCACCTTCGGCTACAGAGTGAAAGGTGAACTATCCACACCCCACCCCATACGCTCAGGCGTCCCCCAAGGTTCCATCCTGGCTCCTAGCCTTTTCAATCTTTTCGTCGGTGACCTACCAAAACTTCCCGAGAAAGTCAAGATAGGGCTATACGCTGACGACACAGTCATATGCTCCTCTCAAAGGCAAAGAACCAATCTCAAAACTAGAATCCAAAGAGCCGTGACAACTCTCGGGAAGTGGTTTAACGACTGACGAATATTCATCAACCCCTCGAAGAGCGCAGCGGTGCTCTTCGACAAAACTTCCTCAAAGGTACCGAAAAGCCTCAAGAGTTATCCCCTTGAACTCTTCGGTAATCCGATTCCCTGGGTAAAGAAGACCAAATATCTAGGTGTAACCCTAGATAGTAGACTCTCCTTTATACGTCATGTCACTCTGGTTAGGAAAAGGGCCGCCTGGACCCTGGCCCGATTGCATCCTCTGTTATGTTCTGTAAGTAAAATATCCACGAGACAGAAGCTTACGCTCTACAAGATGTGTATCCAACCGATAATGACATATAGTTGCGTTGCGTTCGCACATATGTCAAGATATAACTGGGAATGGTTACAAGCCACTCAGAATAGGTTTCTTCACCGCCTTACTGGGGCCCCTCAGTATGTTCGTATGGATGATCTCCATAGAGATATGAACTTTTCTTCGATACTTATCTACGCCAAACACCTTTCTCGCTCCTACTTCGACACCGCGTCGAATCACGCGAATCCATTAATCAAACCGGCCGCGTAACATCTTCACTGACTCGCTCGACCAAATCGAAACAGCAAACGCGTTTTATTCCACCGTCTCTCCAAACAGAGCGTGCCAGCGTCCACGCCCGCGTAACTACCGTTCTCTCCGAAGAGGACGGGCGGTCAACTTCGCTCCCGCACACCCGCTACGTCCACCCTCTCTAGCGGCAACCCAAACCTAGGTCAGTTCCTCGGTGTGAAGCCCTTGGGTCAGACAGCCGCCCGCGCGATACAAGTGACACATACGTACAACACTTATCTACCCACACACAACATTACACACGTATGAACATACGTGCACACCAAACAGGTACATGGGTTCTGTAAGGGACCTTTTTGTTTTTTCTTTTTTTACGCTAGTTAATCATGCCCTAGTTAGTGTAGAAAAACCATAACGATAGTTCGAAAAAAAAAAGCGCGACGGGACGATGGCATCTATTCCCCTCTTACTCTAACATTTCCTAGTAACACAGCTTACGGCGTGGCGCCTTGCCACTATTCTGTTATTATTATTCTTACACAAATACACGTAATTTACCGATATCTAATTAAATTCTTATTAAAATGTTATAAAACCTATTTGAATCTATTAAGTACACTAATACCTAACTAAATACACTCAATATAACATTAAGGAACCGTAAACTTAGTAAATATTAACCTTTAGCCAGGCAGTGATCACACAGCGACCACATGGATTTTTTTTTGTGACGAGCCGATATCATATAGAGACCACAAAATGTAATTATTATATTGTCTATGAAAAAGACGAATTTCTGAACGAAAAAGTGCGTGTATCGGAACATTTCGTTTGACAGTTTGTTGTCAAATACTCTTGTTGCCAAAATCGTGGGTTTGTTTTTAAAAGTGTGATTATTCTGAAAATAAATATGGTAAGTGCTATTTATACCTACTTTATGATAGTATACAAGTTTATTCATCTGTAATATGATTTGATTTATGACAATTTTTTTTTTTGTGGAATATTTACTCCCAAAATTTGTGGTCCACATATAACCTCTGCCCATTTGATAATAACAAATGTGGCCTCTATGTGGCCACGGTCCCGTAAGTTGTCTACATAACTAAAGGGTTATACTAAATCACTGTAAATTAACCGTTGATATACTAAACCAAACAAAAAATATAACAAACACTGTTTGATATTTGCAGGACAAGCAGAAACCACATAAAAATCGAATCCTTTGCGATCTTGAAATCGAAAGAGCTTTGGAAGAAATCATCAGAGGATGAAATATCTGACAAGAGGTTCCAGGTTATCCACCTCATGATATCGACAGGGCATTGGATAACTTACATGTAATGGATGCTGACCTTATGAAGGTCTTAGCAGAAGTTTTTTCACATTCCCTTCGGCCTATATCTCCAGCAGTAACAGTGGAAGCCTTTAGAAGTTACAGAAGATGGTGGGCAGTTCGGAGTATCTGATGATATCAGGCTAAATAATGTTGGTGTCCACATGCCTTGTGTGGAAACCAGAAAACGATGCCAGTACTGCAGAACAAGAGAGAAACTACAAAAGTAAAAAATAATGTGCAAGATCTGCCAAGTACAGTTGTATGAAGTACCTTGTTTTGATGATTATCACTATTAAAAGTTGTTTTTTTTAGTTATAGTGTGGTTTTAATTTACAGTGAGTTGTCTAACCCTTAAAAGCTGCATAGATAACATGCAGGACAGTGGCCACATACAGACCACATGTCTGCATGGGCAGCAGGCAGTGGACAGTGGTCATATAGAGACCACAGGGATTTTTCAGCAAACGAAAAAATAAATCATGAAATTATATTTGTTTTAACCCTGTAATCTACCAAAATCAGCATTCAAAAGAAAAAAACGTCTAGGCCTGGTTAAGGGTTAAGCATCGGACATTACAACACAAAACAGCCTATAAACACGTTATGTATGAATAATAAACATTATTACATTACAAACACGATAGAATTCACATATAAGCCTAACTATTCCTAAAAAAATCACAAACATTACATATAACTGGTTTAAAACAAAGATTATCAATGAAATATATGTTTAGTAGGATTCTATATTATTCTTAAGAAATTATAAGCTTTATTACTACGTATTTACTATCTTTAAATACCTAAACTTTATTTCTTTAATACAGAAACAGTAAATCAACGATTGTTCATATGTAAATGCTTATTCCTTAAGCCTAGCAACTTATACCTACAACTAATTGTCCATGTTATTTCTTAAATCATCACGCATAGCCCTATGCGTCGCTAACAGGGATTCTCGTCAAAATAATTGAGTATTTCTTTCTAAAGACGAGTATGTGTGCGTAAATTTTCTGCACGGACGATTGCCGTGTTCAGTTAAAAAGAACCATGATCTTGGAGCCGCTGAGTTGCGGCTAACTTAGTCCTGGGGTCTACACTGATACTATACCTATGATCAAATGTTCTGCAAGCTAGCGCCAAAACTTTGATCCCCCCGCAACGCCCATGCCTGTCCCATCAGCTGATGACAATTGACATTGTTTGTAGAATCTTTATTTATTTTGTTTTTATTGTTGTGTAATAATGTATTCTCCTTGTAATAAAATTCACTCTTAAATCTATTTTTTAAATATCATTTTTCGTTTCCAATTACATTAAAAATAAAACATTATTATTTGGATTTATGTTTCATTTTATTTTTGTTTGGACTGTTCCACAAAGGTTTGTTTGATTAATTTACTTCCTTTTGAGTATTTTTAGAATAAAAAATTACCTATATTAAAATTAACTAAAATCGATTCAGTAGCAGATTCTGAACAATCAGTTTTCACAGAGTGTGTTTATTATGTTACAAGCTGTATACATTATTTCTAAATAAATAAATAATAATAATTATGAATTCAATAGGTACTTTTTAACTGCCCACCATACTCAATTTGCCGCCGTTAATTTAAGCTTCTCCTGCCTACATCGGACCTTGCATTGAACTTTGTCATTATTTCTATCTTTTATTTTGCCATCATGTTGCCGCTTCATATGCTTACGTAAGTGTATCGGTGTACGAAACTGTTTCCCGCACCAACAATCAAACGTTCTCCCGTAATCATAATGCATATTCTTTATATGATTTGTTAAATTCAGCTTCGCATTAAACACCGCCTTGCAGAATTCACATTTGTATACTTCATTTTTAGCACCACATGATGTCCTCTTGTGGCTTCTCAACAGGTTCGGTGTACGGAAAAGTTTCCCGCACCAACAATCAAATACTTTACCATAATCATAATGCAAATTTTTTATATGCGTTAATAAATACTCTTTGCTTGTGAATTTTTTAAGGCAAGTGTCACATTTAACTTTGTCTCTATTTGTACCTTTCATTTTGCCACCATGCATCCGTTTCATATGTTTAAGTAAGTATCTTGGTGTACGGAACTGTTTCCCGCACCAACATCCAAATACTTTACCATAATCATAATGCAAATTTTTTATATGCGTTAATAAATAGTCTTTGTTTGTGAATTTTTTATGGCAAGTGTCACATTGAACTTTGTCTCTATTTGTACCTTTCATTTTGCCATCATGTTGCCGGTTCATATGCATACGTAAGTTTATCGGTGTACGAAACTGTTTCCCGCACCAACATTCAAATACTTTACCATAATCATAATGCAAATTTTTTATATGCGTTAATAAATGGTCTTTGCTTGTGAATTTTTTATGGCAAGTGTCACATTGAACTTTGTCTCTATCTGTACCTTTCATTTTGCCATCATGCGTCCGCTTCATATGCTTACGTAAGTTTATCGGTGTATGAAACTGTTTCCCGCACCAACATCCAAATACTTTACCATAATCATAATGCAAATTTTTTATATGCCTTAATAAATAGTCTTTGTTTGTGAATTTTTTATGGCAAGTGTCACATTGAACTTTGTCTCCATTTGTACCTTTCATTTTGCCATCATGCGTCCGCTTCATATGGTTACGTAAATTTATCGGTGTACGAAACTGTTTCCCGCACCAACAATCAAACGTTCTCCCGTAATCATAATGCATGGATTTAATATGCTGCGTTAAACTATATTTACTTCCATAAGTACCTTCACATGAGTCACATTTATATTTTATTTTCTCTATCACTTTACCAGTACGACACTGTTTCATATGCTTATTCATGTCGTTGTGTTTGTAATCTACATTACAATATTTACACTTCAGATTGTATCCAGTTACTTGGTTTGGAGACATTTGTTTGTGTAAAAGCATTATACGACGTTTAAGGTTCTGTTCCCTCTTGAAATGCTTTCCGCATAATTCACCCTTAATTATTTTCTTGGCGTGAACATCTCCGACGTGTGCAAGCATATTGTTGTGGTTATTAAAACTTTTGTTGCAGTATTGGCGCTGGTGTAACTCCATCACTTTATTATCACCTGGTGTGTTTATTTCAACTTTTATGTGTTCAATATGGTGCCTCAGTAAATTAAAACTGCAAAGATTAAAATATAATAATAATTTATTAAACACAAACAAGTAAAATAAAATAGGTGTAAACAATATATTTGTAATAGGTATTATACATAAGACGCCGCGTATTATATATAAGTCAAATAATGGGCAAGCGATTCATAAACCGCGCGGCGCTCTGTGGACTGAAAATAGGCTTTCTTAGACTTGGGGATTTCAATTTGCAAGTCATAACTTTTAACAAAAAAAAATTAAAGATCAAATCGAAGCTACATTGCTTTTACTAAAGGTAAGAACGGCAAATGTAATACGCGCAGTCTTACAAAAATTGTGTATCTCTTCAATTTTTCATAATACGATTTTTTATAGTGTTCGGTGCCTTCGCTAATTGTAGAACCGCAAAGTGATGGCACTGTACCTGATGGTGAGCACAGTGCAATCCAACAATACCGGTCACCACCGAGGGATCTACAATCAATAGCCAGTCGTCCACAGCTTCTCAGTACGGCAAAGATATTGTGATGGAGATAACATTTTTACAGACGAGTCAGCATGGAGCATTCTCTCTGGGTGACTTTCGGTGAGAAGATTACCGACCGCCTGGATGACCGTCTTCACCCTACAGGGGTGGTTCCCCTATCCTTGGCCGCAGACAGGAGGCTGGAAGAAACTGGGCCTGTAGGAGGGCCAAAGTCTAAGCCCGCTGGAGTCTAAGATCCTATCCTGGACACGACTCCAGCCACGGTTACAGAGGCCGTAGCGACATGGACCCAAGTGTCCCGTCACAAAAAGAGAAGGAAGAAGAAGGGGAAAGCGGAGGCGGCTGGGAAGGCAGCTCCCGCTTCTTCGAAGGGTGCACCTGGGAAGTCCAAGGTGAAGCTCCCCAAGAGTCCGCGTGCGGCTACAATGGTCATAACAATGCAGCCCCAGGCAGTGGCTCAGGGGTTGAGCTACAATGTGGCTCTTCTGAGGGCTAGGACGGCTGTCGATCTGACGTCGACATGGATCTATAAGTTCTCGCTACGTGAGACCAAAACGGGAGTCAGGATCATCGAAATTCCTGGCTCCAAAGGTCCGGAGCAAGCCGACAAACTGGCGCAGGGTCTCCAAGCGGCGTAAGCGGACATTGTCTTGATCAACATGCCTGTCAAGAGGATAAGCATCCGCATCGTCGGCTTGGATGACTGTGTGTCCAGAGATGAGGTTGTCCCCGCCACGACGTTAAAAGGCGAATGCCAGCCAGCCCATACAAGGGCTGGCGAAATACGCAGTTATAGAGGTCTGGGTGCGATACACTTGTCGGTGAATGTAGCAGCAGCTAGGACACTGGCGGAAGCGGAGGCTGGTCGCCTCTTTGTCAGTTGGAGTGTGGCCCAGTTCCACGAGCTTGAACACAAACTAGCCCATGCACTGTTGCAAGTGAATAGGTCTAAGCCCTTATGCCCGTCAGCAGCCGACAACGAGGCACTGTGTTTACGCTTCGGGAAACCTGGTCACAGGGCACCAGACTAAGAGGCAGAGGCGCTGCACTGTACAGTGTCCGCCAACGCCAGAAAGCCAGTGGCACATTACATGGGGGACACCGTATAAAAGCCGAAACCCTCAGTAACGCAAAGGCACCTTGCACATCAAAACCATCTTGAGGTTGACGCAGACGAATAGGTAGAGGTAGGAAGGTGTTTCATCTGTCTTCTCTTCTACCTTGCTGAGCCAAGGGGAGATGGGTCGGGGGGCCGTTTTCCCATTGTACTGGTTCAGCCATTTGGGAAACAGTCAGGGTTGTACCTGTCTGTCCCTCTTTTTCGAGACAAGTCTCGACTCTTAGGGGACGACGGTTAGACGGCTGAGAAGCTCCCCACTGTCCTGCTTGGCGATCTTAACGGTAATTCGCGGTGGCCACGAACTAGCAGTTGCGTGGCAGTTGAGTAATGAACATAAGAGGTAGTACTCTCTCCTCAACAGAGAAAACACATTCACGTGCATGCGACAGAACGGTGATTCCGTGTTGGACGTTTCATTCGCCACACCGTCTGTCGTGCGCCGTGTGCGAGAATGGAGAGTGCTGGAGGAGGACCTTATCATATCACCGATACATTCGGTTCGAGGTCTCCATAGTTAGGGTGTATCAAACTTTCTCCTGTAGGTTGGGATCCAGAATTGCCGGATTGGTGCAGTAGAATGCTACCAGTGGGCCCGCATCAAAGCGGCAGATGGTACACCGTGAAGTTTTAGTGAGAAGAAGTACCACTACATAACCAATCATATCCCCGGGCGGGTGTGTGCCCAGGATGAGTATCTTCAAGTTGTAAAAAAAACGTTTGAATAAATAATTATTCATTGAAACTCAGATACAATGACTAGATTGACATAAACTCAAAACGGAAAAAAAAACAAACTCAAAATATTTTATTATCCACATCTTTTCCTTCACAGGGGGATGACCTCTAACCCTCACCTCCCTCCCCAAAACCTTTCACAGCATCAAATTCAGCAAAAAGTAAGAAGTCAGCTATTTTATAATGGAAATGAGCAATTGAGGCACTAGTATTCTTGTTATCTCTATTCTCTATATCTGCTTCCTCAGAAAATGAATCAACAAATAAACTCATGGTTTTTATATTTTAAACTAGTACATAATATAGTTTGACAGGTACCAACCCATTTTTGAATATTCTACTACACAACTTGCATTCAACTTCTTGAGGATTCATTAGGACATCATAATGTACACTTGTGGCTCCAGCATTATCCAATATATATTGATCCTCTTCTGGCTTCTCCATTTTTACTATAAACTGGTAGTTTCCATTCTCATTTTCTTCGTTTATATTTAATGACAATCCCCACTCTGTGTTTTCATGATTTACTTCTTGTTTGTCTATAAGTTCTAATAACGCCTTATTCTAAAAACAAAATAATAATTTCAACTTTCTCTTACTGAACTTGCTACAATATGATGGATAACAGCATTACTTTATTTCTGGAAATTGGCTTGCTTCTCATATTAAGAAGGTCCTGCTTCACTTATTTACTAGTAGTAGGTCTGGGTTGATTTTAATTTTTTGATTCATTACGAGAGGAAAGGTGATGATCAGAGGTGGGATACAAAATTAACAAAAATATAACTTACTTCAGAAACCATTGTATAATTAATACTGAAGTCTGACTGATGTCCTTCATCCTCAGGGATTTCCTTTTTCAATTTTTCTACCTCAAAACCCATACTGTCATAATAATTTACATACTCCGGTGACTCCAAGTGCTCAGATGGATTCTGGAATAATAGGTCTTTACCTATGAAATTGCCGTTCTGCAGTACTGGCCATTTCAAATCAAAATAATTTTTGTTTGGCTAAGAATTCTAATTTCAAATTAATTTTATTTTAAAAACATGGAATTCTTTTTCCAAAAGTAGTCATTTGTTTATTGATTAGTGTTACATTTTCATCGCATTTCAATCTTTTTTGTCATCATGGATACGTTAAAAATTCGAGTAATTATGGAATATGAGTACCGTCGTCTAACACTACAAACCAACACACCACCTGTTATTGGTTTGCTCGCTTCCATTCTGGGAATTTCGACCTGAAAAATGAACCTCTCGGTCGTTTGAAGATTTTGGTCGACAATGACGAATTAAAGGCGATTGTGGAAGCTGATGATACACAATCTACGGCTGAATCAGCAGCAGCTTTCGACGTTAGCGTCAAAATAATATTGGTCCATTTGCGTCAAATTGGCAAGGTAAAAAAGCTTGACAAACGGGTGTCACACGAACTCAATGATCGCCAGCGCGAAGTACGCGTCGAGACGTGCTTTGCACTGCTCAACAGACACACAAATGAAGGAATTTTGAATCGCATTGTTACCTGCAATGAAAAATGGATTCTGTTTGATAATCGCAAGCGCTCAGCAAGTTGGTTGGATCCTGGTTCAGCTCTTAAACAATGCCCTAAACGAAAACTTACCCCTAGAAAAGTGATGGTCACTGTTTGGTGGTCTAGCGCCGGTGTGATTCATCACAGCTTCTTATCAAACCGGGTGAGCATTACTGTGAAGAACTGAACACAATGATGGAGAAGCTGGCACATCTCCAACCAGCATTGGTCAATCGCTCGTCTCCGCTGCTCCTGCACGACAACGTGCGACCTCATACTGCACAGCAGACGGTCTCCAAGTTGCAAGAACTGGGGTTGGAAGTTCTTCGTCATCCGCTCTACTGACCAGACCTTGCGCTTACAGACTACTACTTTTTCCAGAATTTGGATAACTCCTTGGCGGGAAAAAAATTCAATACTCGAGAGGCAGTACAAAATGCCTTTGAAGAATTTGTTGCCTTCCGTCCAGCTGATTTCTTTAAGAAGGGCATCAATAAACTGCCACTGCGCTGGCAAAGATGTATTGATTGCATGGGTGATTACTTCGATTAATACAAATAAAAAATACATGAAAAAAAATCGTTTAAATTTTTTCATACAAAACTGCAATTTCATAGGTAAAGACCTAATATAATGACTGGCTTGGAAAAATAATATATTCTTCTAGAATGAAACTAATACAAGGAAAGGCTATTATGATAATTATTATAGACATAATGCATATTATGGTTGGTATAATGTGTAGCATTATAAAATTGCATGTTTGTTGAACTAGGTGACATGAATACACAAATATGTGTATCAATATTGACAATACTACATCTATGGTATTCAAAGACATATTATGAGACACATGCATACCTACTACCCATACGCAATAAGTTGAGTTGAGACCTGGTTACGCCATAGCCGCATGGTTGTACTGTGCACAAAAAAATATCACAAGTTTCCACCCGCAACTTCGTCTCTGCTATTTTTTTTAATGACAATTTATTTCATTCTCCACTGTAGAACTACCAGGTGTCGGTGAAGCAGTTTGTAAGCCCTTGGCTTCACTTTGATCTTCAGCAACATGGCTTTTGAAACTCCCAATGCCATACAGGTTCTTTTTACTGTCTAATCAACAGGTAAACACAACCGTTTGTTCCGTTTTTCATTTTCAAAAAATTCCAACACTTTTAACACAAGATTTCTCTCTCCACTATGTTAAGTTGGAGATGTAAAGTAAACAATAAACTTAAAACAAAAAATAACAATAAAATATAGCAGTAACACTAATAGCAATTAATGAAACAGTATCAAATAAAATTATAAAATCGGAGCACATCATCATTGCATAAAGTAGGTAAGCCAGTAGGAGACTAAGATGTAAAAAAAAATGGCGGTTGTCTGTAACTTCCCCTCAAGCTCCCATGTTGTACTGTTACAATAAAGGAGCTTGAGGAGAAGTTACAGAGGTAGCGGGCGGAGGGTTGCATTCCAGGCGAGTCTCAACTTATTGCGAATGGATGGTACTTAATACTTTGAATAATATAATATACAATACCATATCCTCACTCCAAGGTGATACTTCCTCATATATGCACTCTACTGTTTCGTGTTTCAATATGGGCATACGGATCCTAAATTTCCACTGTGCCTCTGGAGCTGTGATACTCAATGTCTCACAGCTGGCGCTGGGTGCTAGATGTTCCTTGTTATCCATAGTTATATTTGCTTCAATCTCGTCTTTCATTATTTATACAGGTTATTTAAAGTTACTTATAATTTAGTTTATTTTGAGAAATGATCGTAATGTTCAATTCAGCTGACTTTAAAGGCCATTGTATATTTTTCTGCATGCCCTTCAAACACACTTTATATCAGTTCGCACAGACATGTATGTCACACAAATAAACAATTAAAACAATACCATATAGTTACTGTAAGGTGCATCTTCCTCAATTTTACATTGTATTGGTTCCTCTTTAGGAGTTTGCGTAGACATCTGTAGATTACAGCATAGACCAATAACCAGAGGGTGCAGTGCACCTATATTAATCTATGGCCGCTATGGTATAGAATGGTTTATAACATACTCTAAACATAGTACTTTATAATTTGTGACTCTAAACAATGTATCAACGATAGGTGTCACTGCTTTCTAAGCAGTGCTTAGTGTTCCCTAAACATCGATAGTCAACTTATTAATCGGTATTAAATAACTATTGAATAAATATATATTTTTCTTCATTTCGAGCATAATGTCTCTGCTATGGGAAATCCCGGCGACCCGGTGTAGGTAACATAAAAATACGTGTAGTGTTGTCAAGCTGTAGGGAATTCCTCAAGATGCGGGTAATTTTAAACCAATAGTGTAATTTGTGTGGGGAGGATATAAGGTTTATTTATGAAAGTTTTAATTTGTTTTTGTGTCGTAGATTATAGTTTATTTATATGTATGTGGCTAATGTAACTATTAGTATTCGTAGAATTTTCTACGTTTTCTTCTTGCCTAATGCGGCGAATTTTTTTTGGGTAATTTCGATTGCCGGCATTGACAACATGTAAAGTAATAATTAGTAAAGAAAGAACAAGGGGATGATGAGTGAAGAAAAGCTAACAAAACCACAAGATAAGATTGTTATTTTACTTGTACGTCTAAAATGGATAGAAAAAACAAATCATCTGTCTGGAAGTTTTTCAAGAAAGTGGACAATAATAGTAAATACGTAAAGTTTGAGTTTTGCAATCAAGAACAGAAACATTCAGGAAATACGACTAATTTACTAGATCATCTGAAAAGAAAGCATATTGAGAAGTTAGGTGATGTTGAAAGTGAGATATCTGCAGCTGCTGGTGGACGTGGACGTGAGGGATCATCTTCTGATTCAGAACCAACTCAATCGAAAAAATCAAGAAATACTATTAAAAACTATTATAATAGAAGCCAGTACTGTGATACCAATTCCAAAATAAAAAGGGACCTAGATCGTCGCTATGCAGAGATGGTCGCTATCGATATGTTACCATACAGAACTTCTGAACACAAAAGTTTTAAAGAATTTGTTCATACATTAAACAGCAGATATGAGCTGCCTGATAAAAACACCCTGAATCATTCACTAATCCCGAAGCTATATGAAGAATTAAAAAATAAATTGGTAGTGGTCCTCTCAATGTGTAAATTTTTGAGTGTTACAACTGATATGTGGACAAACAATGAAAATGAAGGTATTTTGGCTTTGACTGTGCACATTATAGTGGACTAAAAATTACTTTCTCCCATATTAAAGGTTACAAAAACTGTAGGTCATCACAATGCTGCAGCAAGGTCACATGTAAGTTTTTATCCTTTATTCCACATCAAGTATGCCTTTTGATATTAGACATTATTTAGCTGTTGTCATTTTTAACCAACTTCAAAAAGGAGATTTCAATTAGACCCTATTATTATATTACTGTATATTTGTGCAGTGATATCATCTGCAATCGACAAGTTTTCATTTTATGATAGGTGCTGAAATGAGAGAAATCTATTTAGAGGTTTTGGTCTAGATATATATTTTATTTATACGAAATTTTTTAATCAAAATTTTTTGATATTAAAAAAAAGTAATTGTGAAATTTAAAGTAAAAAGAAGTTCACTGGCATGACACTTGACAGTGACAGATATTAGGGATGGACACCATCAATATGAGAATCGATAAAAACATATCTTAACAATTTAAGCAATGCTCATAATTTTTTGCGAGTTTTAGATCATTAATGAAATATTGTTGGTAAAATGGGCGTGCGTCAGCCCTTTACTAAATGTGCTACCTCAACCAATACAGAGCGGGACCGCGCACCGAGAGCGCGAACGCGACGGAAACGATTCCCTCGTACTCTGTATGACCGACGGCGGATTACACGCTACGGTAACCAGCTGTCTGGAAACCAGTGCGTGCGAGCCCATCTCACTACGTGCGATCGACCCAGCTCACACCCGAAACTACTAGGTGTGAAGAGGGCGAAACATTAAGGTACACACGCAGTGAGGTGCCTGCTGGTAGGCGTGGCGCTGACGTAGCACGGAAGCGGAGAGGACTGGGTCGCTGGTGGGTTGAACTTGTGAAGATGCAATGACACACAGATACCACAATAAAATTTCGCTGTATTCTTCAGGACACAATAACTCTTCTCAATATACAATTTCTTTGTACTATCTTCTGGGTACTGTTTCTTCCAGTTCTGTTTCTTGAGTCTTGAGTCTTCAGTTTGTGGCACCTGTGTGTGCCGGTAGGCCCCGACGGCTCGGCTTTTATCTTGCCGCAGGAGAGCGAGACGGAGCGATGGCGTCTCTCTCTGTACTGCTCTCGCATTACCAAATATGGTCATGGCCCGCTAACCGCGGTGGCGCGTTGTGGCTGCACTATTGCTATCCCTATCTACGTTATTATTATTATTTCTATACAATGTCTAATAAATTGTTAATATTTCTAAACACACTTATTGAATCACTCTAAAACCTGTTTTATATTATTGTAGACATAAATATCTATATAAAAACACTAATTGCAACATTATAGGTTGATAAACATCGTAAATATAGAGCGTTAAACATTACAACTTTAAATGGCTTAAAAACACGTTATGTATACACTTTTCAACGTTATAAACATTATAAAAACATATATAGCAGGCTAATTAACCTATACAACATTAAACATTTTACATAACTCCTACAAGACACAGATTATCGACGATATATAAGTTCCATACTTTAAGTGACTATTTCTATGATATTATAAACATTTTCATAAGTTATTTACCATTCTTATATACCTACAAGTTGTAATATTATATTCAAAACATTAGATTGATGATTGTTCATACAAATTATTAGTCCCTACAACTTATATTTACAATTATTATTTTTTTATCATCACGCTTAAGCCTATGCGTCGCTAACAGTTGGAATACAAAATTCGCGAGAAGGTTGTTACAATGGTTACTGACAATGCTGCAGAAATGATAAAAACGGCTGAAACTTTGAGATTTCGGCATTCACCCTGCTTTGCTTATTGCATCAACTTAACAGTTCAAGATTGTCATAAAGTGGAAGCATTTTCCGAGATTTTATTAAAAGTGAAGGCCATTGTGACTTTCTTCCACAGCAGTACATTAAGTAGTGACAAATTGCGTATGACCCAGAGAAGAGCCAGAAAAAAAGAGCTGAAACTAATTCAAGAGGTTTCCACTCATTGGAATAGCTCATACTATATGTTGAAAAGAATTTTGGAGGTGCGAAGTGAACTAGCGATTGCGATAAATGAAAGCCCAAGAGCACCTTCTCCACTCACAGCTGAAAATTACACAGCTATGGAGGAGATAATAAGGCAGCTGGAACATTTTGAAGTGGCAACAACCACAATTTCAGGAGAGTCATACATCACTGCATCTTTGATAATACCTCTCATATGCAATGCGTAACTTACCCTATGAACAGCGCCTCATAAACCTTGGTCTTACCACACTAGAACAGCGTAGACAAAGGGGCAGGTTAATCGAAACTTATACAATCCTCACTAATTATTACGATGTGCCCAGCCTTAAAGATATGTTTAAGTCAAATGAAAATAAACATCTACGAGGTCATCCCTTGAAACTTTGGGAATTCCCAGCAAAAAGAAACCCAATGAAGCATTTCTTGCCTAACAGAGTGGTCACAGCATGGAACAAACTTCCAGAAAAAGTTGTGATGGCTCCTACCATAACCTCCTTTAAGAGCAGATTGGACAAGGAAGATATCTCCAAGCTATTTGATACGCACGCATCAGCTAATTAGCTGCTAGTGTGTCTCAGCAAATAATAATAATATTATGAGGTATTTCTGTAAAATTGGCACACCTTGATGTAACTGTATTAACGATTGAAGGTTGACAGGTTTTAAATTCATTAGTTAAATCTGTAGATGAAAGACTGAAACCGTTCAATACCAGGACTGCTAATAAGCTTGCGACACTATTAGACCCAAGATTTAAAAAACACAGGTTCAGGACCTCTCAAGAAGCTGATAACGAAGCACAACTCTTCCAAAATGAACATGCGGCTCTCATCGATCCATACCAACAGAAATACAAGCTTCCACAACTACATCTGCTACAGCTACAGAGACAAATTTCATATCGGACCATCTGCTTTTTTTGCCCAATCAGTTACGTCATACAACACCAGTCGTTGAATCCATAATTGATGTTCGTCAATATTTAGAAAAGCCATTAATAGATAATGCTTGTCCTTTAAAATATTGGGCAAAATTAAATAATGTCTTGTGTATAATGCAAAGAAATATTTGTCCTGTGCAGCGACATCTGTTCCCTCCGAAAGGTTATTTTCCAAAGTGGGTTTTATTATGAATGAAAAAAGAAACCGAAAGAAAGAAAAAAAATTAAATACTTTAATTTTTATTAATCATAATTTGAATATGTTCTCACAATAATTAAAATTTTAGTTACTATTACAAAAGTATTCAAAATTGTGTTTTATTGTATACCTTTAAAGGTCTTGAAAACAGGAAACTATAGATTGTTATAAAAAACCAATTGATACTATTGAAATCTCAAATAATCGATTTTTAAGGAACACATATCACTGCTGCCGGTTCTCGCTTATTATTTTTAATAGTCGTGTAACAGAGTAATTTTTTTAGTTTGGTGTCTATGAAAGCAGAGATAAATTATGAAAGTATATATTACTATACAGATATATAAATATGTAGGGATGTCCACATAGGAAATACTTCAATGTTTTAATCGATGTAATACATCTAGATTATGCATCAATGTATACTAGAGTCTGGCAAATGAAACAAGACACTTGAAATATTTGAAGGCTTTTTATATGGCAATGTTAGACACAATGTCAAATTCAATTTGTCACAAAAGAGCGTGTTGTTGGTTTTTCGTTCTGACCTTGTTGAGCATTTTTCTAACTCAAAAATGAATAAAATTATTAAAAGTGGAGTGAGGGAGATGTTGTTTCGCATGATTTCTAAATTTGTAGAAAAACAACAGGATAAAGACGCTGAATTCAAACCGAAACAAAATTGTTTACGTTGTTACGTCGTAACAAAGTTCTAAAAATATAAAATAAATACAAAAAAAATCTTTAAACACAACCAAACAAAATAACTAGTTGTTACAATCGAATGGAAGCCGCGCGCTTTAACTAGTGATAGCATCATAACGACCATATAAGGTATTCGTTGGTATCTGAAAAAATTACAATAGTCCATTTCGCTCGGTTCGATTATAGCTATCTCAGTACCACAAGAATTTTCTAGAATATAGACAATAGTTTAGGGCGTAATTTGCTTCGGTTCGCTATCTCATCATACGAAACATCTAGAAATCTGGTTAGTACGCATTGTCGCCTCAGGGAGGAAAAAGGCCGTTCCGATATAAATAAATATATAAAAACGAATTCGCGCAGGAGGAAAACAATTTCGACGCCAGAGAGTTCGCACGACAACTATTGGTGATTCATATCCGTGTAAATTTTTTTTTCATTTTTGAAAAGTACTATTCAACAAGTGATTTCTTCAACTTTTTAATAGTGTAAAAAATTGCTATGGCTATATATTTCTTAATAGTAGTTTAACAACGTAATGAAATGTGACACCGAGTATCTTAAAAATTAATAAAATATAACCTTATCTATTTAATCATTCCGATAAGTTTTAAATATGTTTCACCGCGGTATTTTTCATCATTAACATACTATTATCATATTATTTTAGTCCAAATCAATCCTACCTTCACAAGAAACCAGGGGAGATATGGCCGCGATAATTAATTTCCACTGTTTGTTCCAAGAGTGTGTTGTTAACATCGGTGGCTTGTTTGTATCTAAATAAGAACCTATTATTCTAAAATATTTATTTTGTTAAAATTTCATAAATGATAAAATTCAATACATACTTGAAAATACATAATAAGCTTTTGGTTTTTGTAGTCAGTAGTCTATTAAAAATTGCTACCGACAAATTGTATACAAGATTATTCATATGAATAATAAACTCTAGTAATTAATTAAAATGTTTGCATTGACACATATCTTAATTTCGTTTAGGTTTTAAAGCCAATTGTATAATAGTAGGAATGTTATACATAAACTATACTTCCTCGTATTAGTTCATATAATGTAACACGAACACATAGCTGTGAGATTTAATTAGCGTGATGGTATGATAAGAGGGATTTCTCGACGTACCGGCGAAGTAAATATTATTAGTAACTACCTGTATTTGCGCATAACTTAAAATGTAATCTTTTCTTTTGTTCCTCATAGCGTAGTGGAATGGTGATCGTCCGGCATATCGTCAGGTGGGGTTTGATTCTGGGATGAGTAATTATATTTCATTTAAATATTTAATTTTCTTTGAATTATATTTCAACCGGTCCTAAATGTCGCCACTCCATTCCGTGTCATTTTTAATTGCTTCGCGAAAGATGCCGACGCCCACTCCTGCTCTCACCTAATGCCTGGGTATCGGATCTTTCGCGCTGCAAGTGTCATTTCGACGCGTTCCAGGAAACTGGTGGTCCACCGTACGGATTGCGAACTACGGGCTACACGTCAACCGTACGGATTGTAAACTACGGGCTGCACGTCCACCGTATGGATTGTGAACTACGGGCTGCACGTCCACCGTACAGATTGTGAAGTACGGGCTGCACTTCTGTCGTCAACTCCAGCTGACCTCTGGGGCTGAGGGCCTTCCATTGTATCACAGTGAGCCACAGGGCACCTCCGAGTTTCTCACGAAGTCAGTGGAAGCTTCGTCACTGAAGACCCCCCACGCGTCATGGGATCGAACAGACGAAAGATATATTCCCAGCGCACATAGGTTTTTTTTAAAGACCAGAAAGCTTACCTGTGCCACGAATCCACACCCCAGGTGTAGTCATAACTAGAGACTTTAGTGATAATTGTAAATTATTTAATTCAATTTAATTCTTTTTTTTAAAGATTTTTATTTTATTTTAACATTTTATAATAAACAATTGTAACATTTGTAGTTACGTTGTTACTTTTACCCGCCGTCAGGAGGACGTAACAACGTGTGGTGTTGAATTTCTTAGGTTAGAATGACACTTAGAAGGTGATATGTAGAAGAATTATTGCAAAGGGAGGATCCTCCGACCAGACGGGTGTTATGTCTGGCGGGCAGCTGCCCAACGGTTGTAGTCGGGTTCTTGTATATATACTCAATTGAAGAGTTAATTTCTATTGCGCGATGTAGGATGCGTCGTATTTGGCTCTATAGATGTCGCTGTGTGTCGCTATGTAGATGTCGCTACAGATACTTTGTTTGAAATCGTATTATTATTTATATTTTTACAATACTATTTCTTTATTTTGATCCACATTCGGTTTATATTACGTTAAATAGCTTCATAATATTGCATTATGGTTATCTAACATACCTTAATAAATGTTGCATTGTAATTTTAACATAACTTGTTTTATTTTACAGAAAATCAGGTGGATGTAGCAGGGGTTGATGAGATAGTGAAAACTATTAAAAAACTAACTTATTTGTAGCAAAAAGACAGGATAAGAACCCAGAACCAATACTTGGATAAAATAGCTTCAATCACTGGAAAGTTTTCCTAAGTACATAAGCTTAATAAAGATATAATCTAATAAATGATTTGCAATTATATGCAAAACCTAATCAACTGTTGCATCATTCTTGACAGAAGTGAGTGTTACAAGATTAAAAAGAATAAAAAATAAAAAAGGAAGGTACAGTAAATGAAGGTGTCTGGAATACCCCAGGGGAAAAACGGCCACTTAAGTCGATAGTATCCGACCTAGAGAGTTTCGACATAGATGCTATTCGTAACAAAAT
The DNA here is from genome assembly GCA_033032175.1 of Saturnia japonica. Lineage (NCBI taxonomy): Eukaryota > Metazoa > Arthropoda > Insecta > Lepidoptera > Saturniidae > Saturnia > Saturnia japonica. Next base: position 10,030,762 of record CM065329.1, read on the forward strand.
TAACGAATTTTGCATCGTTAGAAAACATGTTCCTACGTTGAGAACTCTGTTAGTGGAATTAAGAGAGAGCATTGGATTTAATGGATGCAGGGAAACTCTTCGCTACTTATTATTTTCCAATGACTATGAATTTAAGGAAAATAAGAATGAGAGTTCATTGTTAATTTAACGTTATGACATATCTGCCTGGAGACATCGGTTTTTAAGAACTATGGCTTTGTAACGTAGAGAAGGAAAGTCACAAATTTATTTAGTCGAGACCTATGTTCATAAAAACTACAAGACCAAGAAATCTTGGCAAGGTTCATCTACAAGTGGTGCAATTAAAAATGTTTCGACGGGGAAAAGGTACATAATTGTACATGCTAGATCAGATAAAGGTCCTGTGCCAAACTCATTGTTAGTCTTTATCACTAAATCCAAAATGGCGGACTACCACCACGACATGAATGCTGTAAACTTTAATAAATGGCTAAGAGAAAAGCTTACACCCAATTTAAATGAGCCGAGTGTAATAGATAAGAATAACGCCAGTCACCATTCAATCATTGTAAATAAAGCTCCTAGATCGCAAAATCGCAAAAATGCCATAAGGGAATGACTTACTTTGAATGATATTCCGTTTGAAGAATATCTTACAAAAGCAGAGCTCCTATTTTTTGTAAAACGAAACACACCAGAAGCAGATTAACTTCTGACGCAGAATGGGCATGAGGTATTACAACTTTCCCCCTAACACTGCGATCTAAACGCGATTGAGCTGGTATGGAGTTTGGCTAAACGTAAAGTGGCAAGTAAAAATATTGCCCTGGCTGCAGTGGAGTTAGAGGGGGTTATAAAAGAATCGTTTGAAACCACAACACCAATATCCGACCGATTATGACATATAGCTGCGTTGTGTTCGCACATATGCCAAGATATAATTGGGATCGTTTACAAACCATCCAGAATAGGTTTCATCACCGCCTTACCGGCGCCCCTTGGTATGTTCGTATGGAATATCTCCATAGAGATATGGACCTTCCTTCGATACATGCTTATTCCAAACACCTTTCTCGCTCTTATTTCGACTCCGCGTCGAACCACGCGAATCCCTTAATCAAAGCGGCAGCTTCATATGTTCCCGACCCCAATGCCTGCCGGAGTAGACGCCGGCCGCGTAATATCTTTACTGACCCGCTCGACCAAATCGAAACAGCAAACGCGTTCTACTCCACCGCTTCTCCAAACAGTGCGTGCCACCGCCCACGCCCGCGTAACCACCGCCCACGCCCGCGTAACCACCGTTCTCTCTGCAGAGACCCACCATCTCTAGCGGCAACCCAAGCCTAGGTCCGTTCCTCGGTGTGAAGCCCTTGGGTCAGGCAGCCGCCCGCGCGATACAAGTGACACTATACGTGCAACACTTAGCTACCCACATACAACATTACACACGTATGAACACACACACGAACACACCACACAGGTACATAGGTTCTGTAAGGGACCTTTTTTTTCTTTTTTTGCGCTAGTTAGTGTAGAAAAACCATTCCGAATACTAAATACACATAGGCATGGTCCACTCCTTCCTCCCAGGAGGAGAGGAACGTGCATATGAGTATATGTTAGTTAGTTTGAATTCTCTTAGGATTAGGGAATTACTTAGATCGCGACCTTTTCGCATTCGCGACGACAGCCCGAGCCGAGGTTCGGCCACTCGTCACAAACTTTCGCGGCTGAGTGCCCTAAGCGCTCGCCCCCAAGTCCGGTGAAGCTAAAAGCCGAAGCGGCTCTGTTTTTGGATAGGGCCCCTAAGGCTAACAGTGTAGTCAGTTCAAAAAAAAAAAAAAAACCACATCCCCAGAAGAGTGGAGGAAAATGACTGTTCATGTCATACATGTTGAAAGTAAATATAAAGATAGGGACAGAATTACAGAAAATAACTTAGCAAGTTTTATTATTAATGTAGGAAACAGTGATACCAGTGACTCTAATGAAGCTTTTGACATGGAAGTTTTAGATTCAGATTTTGATTATGAAAATGAATAAACTAAATTTATTATAGAATATTGTTGTTCTTTTTTTAATCAGATTGCTACATAATACCTAGTCTTATTTTTGTTCAGACGTAGTAAACTGATTTTTGGAAATGGGACGTGTTTCTTTGAATTGGATAAATATAGGTAGTGATTTTACATCTCGAAACTTCAGTTTACTTTGCCTAACCTAAACCACTGCTAGGCAAAGGTCTCCCCCGAATCCTTCTGGGAACTTGAATTTATAGCAATCGTAATTAGCAAATGCTTAGTGGTAAATTTCTTTTGATAAGAGGTTACCTAGGTAGGATAGTAGCTGCTAATACCACAGTATTGATTTATTTCCTAGACTTATTACCATTTTTGGACCTGTCCACATGCAGTCAAGCAGTAGTGTACAAATAATACTGTTTTTCAGCAAAAACATTTTATTTTAATTTTATACAGTATCAAATTAGGTTATTCCAGGTATGTCATACTAATTTTGGGTTGCAATACTGATATTTATTAAATTTGCCGCACTTTTTCAGTCTTTACTTTCTTTTGCCAGACTTTAAAATTTACATCGGTGTGTTATTTATGAATTGGACTAACTGATTTTTAAATAATTGAAATAAATTGGTGTTTAATTATTTTGTAAATATAAGCTAAAAAAAAGGTAAGAGAATATTTCCTAGGCTTGCATACAAAAACACTAATAATTTAAAAAATCGGTTGTTTGTAAAGTCGGTTGACTGACGATAGTTGAACGTGACAACTTCATAAGAAAATACTGATTGAATGGTATCATTTTTCAAACAATATCGATAGAATCATTACCTTTATCGCCGCAGTTATCGTTGCTATAAACAATTGACACCACATTCACTTTTCACTGCACTTCATACTTGACGAAAACATGTAAATGTATTATTGTACAGCAGCTGTCCACGCGGACGCATCTCTCACTCAAGAAGGAGAGAGACAGATGTCGAACGCGGAGGCCGATTGTGCCTCTTTGTCGCTCGTTCCGCGCTCTCGCTTGCACTTCAAGCCTTAAATGGAACGCCTCAGAGCGAGGGAAGCCCGCATGTGTCATGTTTTTTCGTGCATTCTGCCGGCTCCATATCACAGACTTTCACACCAATAATTCCTGTACACCCACGACCAAGAATATCACAAACTTGCTCTAATATGGGATCAGTTTTATATGTTGTTAGCTGCGGAAAGTGCTAAAGGCCCGAAGCACAAAGGGAATTATGTAAATTTTGAAGCATATCCGGAAATTTATTCCAGAATGACAGAACAAAAACTATACAATAAAAACGTAGATGATTTTACTAACACCCCTGACCTTATATATTATTAACATAAATAACCACAGTAATAGTCATATAATTACTAGTAAGTAGGTAAATTTTTTTATTTCTTATGCAAATAATTCGTATTCTTTTCTATAGAAATTAGTAAAATGAATAAAATAACTTAAAGTAATGTTTTATTTCAGTTGGTGGCCCCTAACTTATAGAATATGCCTACCCAAGGCTAGCTAGTATAAGTACTAACGTCTGACAGATTTTAACTTTCCGTCCGTTAATGACATATAGTTGCGTTGCGTTCGCACATATGTCAAGATATAAGTGGAAACGGTTACAAGCCATCCAAAATAGGTTTCTTCACTGCCTTACCGGGGCCCCTCAGTATGTTCGTATGGAAGATCTCCATAGAGATATGGACCTTCCTTCGATACATGCCTACGCCAAACACCTTTTTCGCTCCTACTTCGACACCGCGTTGAATCACGCGAATCGATTAATCAAAGTAGCAGCTACCTATGTACCGGTCCACAATGCCTGCCGGGAAACGCCGGCCGCGTAACATATGTTGTCACAATTTTCGAACTATTTTAGTATTTGTTAATCTGGCATCTCTAAATAAACGTCATTTTCGTGTTTTGTAAGGTGTGAGGTTAAGATAGTTTTTATTAATTTTCTCGAAAACGGCTAATTACCTTGTAATAGGACTAGTTACGTTATAATCGGGGAATAATTCTCTATCTACTTCAACCACTTTCAAGCCAGAATTCGTGCCAAGCGATTCTAAATCCAAGCCCTTAATATTTTAATGACAATTAAATTCATTAAATTTCTAACATATCTTCTTTTTTCCCTCCCTCTGTCTCAGAAATCTAAAGCTTTAGATAAGTATAAATATAAAGGAGATTTAAAAATTAGTTTGGCAATGCAGTTTCACTTCTGACCTGTGTAGTTTGTACGCACGCACTTTTTTAAATTGAGGGTCCACGATTGTTCCTATTACCATTGGTGTCCACTTTTCATATGGTTTGAGCCGTGTGTGCACCGACTCCTTCAATCGTGACAATATCCGCGTACTCTCATTACTATGAATATCAATTTTAATGTCTGCCAGTCTCCTTCTAATACCACGGATCAATGGCAAGATGAGCAATAATGTCACATAAGTCTCACCGGACATTTTTTTCGTGGCAGACTCAAATGGTTCCAGTATTTTAAGTATTTCTTCAATTTACACATACTTGTAGCGACATCTCTCGTCACAACTGACGCATCAACGCATCGACGCATCTACGTAGCGACACATAGCGACGTCTATCGAGCCACATAAGACGCATCCTACTATCCTACATTGCGCTATAGAAATTAACTCAAATGTATTGTTTTAAATGTTTTCTCCCTAGCATGCGGTGTAGGAATTTCGATAGGTATTTTGCCGGCCACTCACCTCGGGCATGCTGATGTTGATTTTCGTGGCTTCTATGCACGGCACATCATGCACTGTTGAAGCACTATGGAACCCCGGGGTTCGTGAAGTCCGAGTTTAACTATTATTTGTTTTATACTTGTAATTTGCGACGGAGATGCAATAGTTTTATGCGCTCTGTTAGGCGACACGTTTTGTCTTTTCTCTGTTTTTTCAACTGTCACTCGTCGCACGTGAGTTTTTGGTTTTGTTTGTAGATGGCGCTAATTGTGACCGAGGTAGGAAAAGTTATGAAGGAATATATACACGCTCTAACATCAAACGTTGAGTATATATACAAGAACCCGACAGCAACCGTCGGGGGCCCTGAAGCGGTTTCCCCACACACTAGTGTGTGAGATGATCTCGATGGTAACCGACGGGGCAGCTGCCCGCCAGACAAACCACCCGTCTGGCCGGAAGATCCTCCCATTTCTATGGCGGATGAGGAACTTTACTCTCTGTTCCTCACTTCCGCTAAATACTCATTAGCATTTAATCCAGGTGGAGAACGTTCTCATTTACATAGTGCAAGTGATAATTCATGTTTTACATCAAATATGCACTGGAGCTATTAATAGGCACTGTTCCATTGGGTGGGAACTTCTTGTATTAATTTTTATTCAGATTTCATTTCTGACACAACAATTGCTATAAATTTCGGTAATTCCCATGAAACGAAATAATACTTATTTCGAATGAATGAATACTGTCTCCGAATATTCTACGATAGGAATGACGAACCTTTGTTGGTGAACGTTCTATTTTTTTATGAAAAAATAATAATGTGGCATGTGCCATCAAACAATTGGTATGAATATTAATTTTAAACTTCTGCAATGTTTATTTAATTAAAAGAAAAGGTTAATATGATATCTGCTGTTGCAAATTAGATGCTATATTTCTTTTTTGACTCCTACTTTGTTACTTTTAGAAGAATGCAAGCTTAACTGGAGTCGTCTGACAATCATCAAATGTTTTTTTTTTTTCGAATAAGGAGTAGAACCAAATTATTTTATCGCGTGCTACCATTAACACCGAACACGCGTGCCATTGGTTTGCCATCTTCAATGGTTCAAATGGTTTATTCTACGCAATAGTTACTTGTTTCATTAATTCCACGCATGTTAGAATGACATTACTCTAGAATTCTAGAGATGAAAAATAGTCTAAAAATTAACAATCATTTGTACCTTTATAATTTTGGCCTACATCGATTGTCCTTAATTATCAATACTATCGATAGTCTATTGATGTTTTACTACACTACTTTATTAAAATAAATGTTTTTAAAAAAAATCAAATATGTGTATTGGTGCAAAAAAAAGTTAAAGTTAATGGTCTATGGTTGTAGAAACATTAGGTAAAATTGTAAATCAGGCTCCGTTAACTCGCCTATAACTTTTAACACGAAAAGCTCGCGCATCTATTGTACTCAACATGGGAAAAACCCTTAAGCATACCCGCTACGTTTCTCTTTCACACAAAAAAACACTCAAACAAAGGCATACTCATTGATGGTCTTCCGCCATATTGGTCTGTGGCCGCAATTTTCATTGGAATTGTCAAAATTGACAAAACAAATTGAACTGCCATTGTTCGTTGTCTTTGGTTATTGGTATATGATAGTAAAGAGATTTCAAGTTAAATTACTTTGATGAAAAAGGAATTTTATTGCGTAGTAATTGTAGATTTATTCTTTACAGTGGGCTGAATTGAACATTTTCTCAAATTAAACAAAATTTTAAGTAACTTTAAATAACCCGTACAAATAATGAAAGACGAGATTGAAACAAATATAACTATGGATAGCAAGGAACATCTAGCACCCAGCGCCAGCTGTGATATATTGAGAACCACAGCTCCAGAGGCACAGTGGAATCTAAGGATGCGTATGCCCATAATGAAACAAGAAACAGTAGAGTGCACAGATGAGGAAGTATCACCTTGCAGTGAGGATATGGTATTGTATATTATATTAATCAAAGTATTAAGTAGGTATTTATGTGTCTCATACAATGTCTCTGAATACCATAGTTGTAGTATTATGTAAATTGGCAATGGGTAGATTTGGGGGAACCGAAAATTAATATACATTAGTGTGTGTGTAAAGTGCTGCACCAAATACTAACTCGGTCTTATTGTCAATATTGATACACATATCAGTGTATTCATGACGGCTTGGATTTAGAATCGCTTGGCACCAATTCTGGCTTGAAAGTGGTTGAAGTAGATAGAGAATTATTCCCCGATTATAACGTAACTAGTCCCATTACAAGGTAATTAGCCGTTTTCGAGAAAATTAATAAAAACAATCTTAACCTCAAACCTTACAAAACACGAAAATGACATTTATTTAGAGATGCCAGATGAACAAATAATAAAATAGTTCGAAAATTGTGACAAAGTTGTACCTTTTTTAGTTTAATAAATTACCAATAACACACATTAAAGAGGTTCATAATATTTTAAAAGTAATAAATGTTTATAAATACATAAAATAAAATTTATAATTAAACAATTTACTAGTAAATGTCATTTTGTTATTTCGGTAATTTTTAGTAATTGTTACTACATTTTCTTAAATTTCATGAGTTGGCAACTCAATTTAAGGCCCCTTGACTTTGATAAACAAAGTTTGTTTTGTTTGCACCGATTTTCTTTCACAACTGATTTACGTACTTTGGACTTCAATTATTGTATACTAATTCAGCAGCCGCAACATCTAACGTCACCTTTCGTGTAGTTAGCGTATAAGTAAACACGACAAATGTATGGGAATAGGCAGCCTGAATAATTTTTTTACGTATCGTATCGTCAGTTTACCACGATACATACGGATTACTGGCGGGCATATGGTTGTTTAGGGGGATCATGGTTTCATCCATTGCAAAGTCAACCACAGTGACCCAGAAAATCTTTTTGTGGCTGGGGACGGCACTCACACAACGCATTGAATCACAGTGGCGTGTCATCAAACAATATTTCCAAAAAGATGATTTTATTATTATTATTATTATTATATTTGGTAAGACACACTAGCAGCTAATTAGCTGATGCGTGCGTATCAAATAGCTTGGAGATATCTTCCTTGTCCAATCTGCTCTTAAAGGAGGTTATGGTAGGAGCCATCACAACTTTTTCTGGAAGTTTGTTCCATGCTGTGACCACTCTGTTAGGCAAGAACTGCTTCATTGGGTTTCTTTTTGCTGGGAATTCCCAAAGTTTCAAGGGATGACCTCGTAGGTGTTTATTTTCATTTGACTTAAACATATCTTTAAGGCTGGGCACATCGTAATAATTAGTGAGGATTTTATAAGTTTCGATTAACCTGCCCCTTTGTCTACGGTGTTCTAGTGTGGTAAGGCCAAGGTTTATGAGGCGCTGTTCATAGGGTAAGTTACGCATTGCATACACCATCTTAGTAGCCCTTCTCTGTACATTTTCAATGAGCTTAATGTCTTTTTTGAAGTAGGGATCCCAGATAATATAAGCATGTTCAAGAAGTGTTTTTTTTTTTTTTTTTTTTTTTTTTTTTTTTTTTTTTTTTTTTTTTTTTTTTAGATCTGACTTCACTGTTCAACCCCAAGCACATGAGTTCCCCATTTAAGATCTTTGGATACTGTAACTCCCAAGTCCCTTTGTGTTTCAACTGCGGTTAATTGTTCACCACCAAGATAGTATATCTGACAAGGATTATTACTACCAATGTGTAGCACGGAGCACTTATTCACATTTAAAGTTAGAAGCCAGTCATGAGTCCACTTAAAAATCGCATTAAGGTCATTCTGTATAGCTCGCCAGTTGCTTCGAGGGTTAGCAAAAAATTTGGTATCATCAGCAAAAAGCGAAAAAGGTAGTTGCAGAGTACTTTTCAAGTCTGAGAGGAACAAGATAAAGAGCAATGGACCAAGCACCGAACCTTGAGGAACGCCACTGAGGACACTTCGCGGATCGGACATGACTTCGCCAATGCGCACCCGAAACGTTCTACCAGAAAGGAAGTCGCATATCCAGGCTAAAATGCTTCCACGTATGCCAAGGTGTTCCAATTTGTGTATGAGGCGTTTCAGAGGAACACGGTCAAATGCCTTCTCATAATCCAAGTAAATGATATCTGTTGGCTGTCCATTACTATGGTTCCGTGTCCACTCGTTTAAGCAATTTAGTAAATTGGTTGTAACAGATCGTTTTGGGATGAAACCATGCTGCTCATCCAGGGTAATCTTTTCATGTATTAGAAATTCTCTTATGTGGCAAGCTATCATCATCTCCATGGTTTTGCACAATACACTAGTCAAACTTATGGGCCTATAGTTGACGGGCAGTAATTTATTTCCTTTTTTATAAATCGGTACTACATTTGCCGTTTTCCAGTCAGCTGGCACTATTCCATCCTTCAGAGATTTGTTCATCATTTTCGCTATTTCGTCGCTTAGAGCTCCTGAGCATTTTTTCAATACCACTGAGGGTATGTCGTCTGGCCCTGATGCTGTAGTATCACTGAAGCTAGATAACTTCTTTCTTACTAAGTCTCCAGTAATACTTAAGTCTTGAATAGCGTTTATGACTCTAGGAACGTTGATATTTGGCATCGGTCCATCAGGCTCGTTGACAAAGTTCAATTTAAACTGATCAGCGAAGGCTTCGGCAATTAATTCAGGCTTCATAACAAGTTCATTTGAGACATTTTTTATTACGTTAGGGATGCAGATTTTAGAGTTCAGTTGTTTTCTTATGTAACTGTAAAAAGCCTTAGGACCTGAGTCTATAATAGTTGATTCGAAAGTGGTTCTTCTGTTTCTAGATAGACTAATAATTTTGTTATTGACCTTTCTATATTCTTTATATGAGTGTTCATTTTGATCAATTCTATAATTATTCCACAGTACTTTTTTCACTTTAGTTAACTTGACTATATCTTTGTTAATCCAGGGTTTGTTGGTGCAATGTTTATTATATATTTTCTTTTTTGGTATAAAATTATCTACTGCGTAAAGGAATTGGTTTTAAAAGTGAACCACACATCGTCTACAGATTCTTCTACTATATTCAAATTATTTGCTAAATACAGAGATAATTTATCGTAGTCTGCTTTGAAATAGTCATATTGAATGGTATTTCGATTTTCATTAGTTTTAGTGCTGGTACTGATTACTTGCATTGTAGCAGTGATAACAAAATGATCACTTTTACCTATTGGAGGGTGATATTCAATATCACATATTAATGAGTCATCATTGCATAATATAAGGTCCAAAAGTGACTCTTCTTGGTTTCGTTTCCTGGTAATTTGCGTTATAAGTTGGTTTAAGTTGCTGTTCGAATACATACTAACAAAATTTTCGCAGAGACTGCCATAACCATGAGTTTTGTAAAGAGGCCATTTTATCATTGGTAAGTTAAAATCTCCTGCAATGACTACAGTATTTTCAGATGCAGCTTTTCCAATGGTATTAAAAAGAATTTCATCCAATTCAGAAAGAGACCCTGAGGGCGGCCTGTATACACAAGCCATAAGTAAGGTAAGTTCTCTGTATTGAATATCAAGCCATAGTGCTTCGACCATATTATTTTGATATGTGCTATTAACTTTAGATATAATAGTTGATCCATTTATTATATTAGCAACATATATAGCTACACCTCCACATTTTTTACTATCTCTGTCTAAGCGATATAGTATGTAACCAGGTATGTTAATAATACTGTTTGGTATTGAGGAGTGTAGATGTGTTTCGGTTACTAGAATAAAAGCAGGCATATAGCTGTTAACCTCAAGAAGAAATAAATCGAATTTAGCCGTTAGGGATGCCAGGTTTGTATAAAAAAGGAGCAGTTCAGAGACCACAACACTGTTTAGTTTTTTGTGATACTCACAATCCTGGGAACTTTGTTTATATATTTAATGGTCAGGTCTTTCTCACCTTTCTCAACCCTCTCAGCCAACTCGTCACGAAGTGCCTTAAGTTGGTCTCTTTGATAGGGCGTCATATCCGACTGAGCGCTGATTGTTTTAGGTAGTTTACTTTTATTCTTCAGAACATTAATAGCACCATGTTTATTAGCTAGTACCACCTTGAGTGGACGAGGCTTACCATTGTTGGATGAAGGTTTACCTAAGCGAAACGTGGAAACTATCTCTGGTTCTTGTATAAGGAGTGGAGTCAATGTATTAGTTACTGAGAGTTTATCGTGTTGCTTTCTGTCCACCGAGGAAGTCGAACTAGACTCTGATAATCCATACATGATAACATTGCGGCTACGATTATTGCGATCCTCAATTTCATTAATCACCATGTCCAGGTTTATAGCATTTGAGCGTTGTTTACTGAGCTCTTGCACTTGATGTTGGAGTTCGGTGACCAACTTGCGTAACTCTGGTACCTGTCTCAATCCTTCCTCACATTCATCACACAAGTACGATAGCTTAGGATTTTGCAGACCAAACACACGTAGTTCAGTTGCAGTTAATCCACTACACTTGACACATACTGCCCTCCTGCAGCCTTTGCATGTTATTTTAGAATTCTTATCATCTTGAATTTGTACATCACACTTAAAGCATTGAGCCATGATTTATTCAATTACTTCCACACTTTATAACTTTTTATAGCAGAGGTAACACTGAACCGCTAATCAGCTAGAAGGCAGTGTTAATTTGACAGAGGACACAAAAGTCAAAATTGATTTAAGTTGTCAACTTGACAGAAACACGGCACGATAATTTAATTAGAAGTTGAGGGTATTAGAAAATAAAGTTTCCTTAAAAAAAAACAGATTTAAAAACCTTCTTAGCCCTAGACTTATCAGTAGTTTATCAAATGTTTTTAGATCACAACCAATAACAAACACTTATCTCCAAACTAAGCACAAATGACACCTCGATTGTTCACTATGAAACAGTTTTTTCAATTATTTTTGCAAGAGCTATTTTTGTGTCAACAAATCGAATATAGAGTTTTCGACTAATTTTAATAATAGATAAAATTTTACTGATTTACTATATGAATATCTGTGGAGACGCAATGTGATGAAACAAAAGAAAGATCCTTTGAGGAATTAATTACATTTATAATAAATGAAAACATAGAAAATGTGTTGTTTTATTGAAAAATTAAATTTACTAAAACCACAGTAGTACACTCCTGCCTAACCCTTCAGGGATACAGGCGTAAAAGTATGTTACGTTAAGGATACTAAAGTTTTATGTAAATTTTAGTAATTTGTTGACAAATAGGTAGCGAGTAGCGACCGAAGGGAGCGACGAGCTTGTTAGGTGTCTTGCGATATGTGCAAGCATGAGCCGAGCGAGCGTAGCGAGCGTACCGCGGTAGCGGTCGGCGAGTGCCAAGTCCTAATATTATCACTGAACCCCTATAACTTAGCTGTGGTGAGTTACCTTGTAACGGGAGTAGTGTCATAGGGTTTAGGGGCACCGTCCCCACCCAACTCCCCTGCTCCCGTACCCCTCCGCGTGCCAAACGATTCTAAATTTTAACCGCCTTTCCTTGTAGTAGTTTCATTCTAGAAGAATATAATATTGTTCTGTAAAAATGTTGAATCCAAGTTAGTCATTATATTCCAGAATCCATCTGAGCACTTGGCGTCACCGGAGTATGTAAATTATTATGACAGTATGGGTTTTGAGGTGGAAAAATTGAAAAAGGAAATCCTTGAGGATGAAGGACCTCAGTCAGACTTCAGTATTAATTATACAATGGTTTCCGAAGTAAGTTATAATTTTGATAAGCAGGAAGGACCTTCTCAATATGAGAAGCAAGCCAATTTCCAGAAATAAAGTAATGCTATGTTATCCAAATATCCATCATTCTGTAGCAAGATCAGTAAGAGAAAGTTGAAATTATTATTTTGTTTTTAGAATAAGGAGTTATTAGAACATAAAGACAAACAAGAACTAAATCATGAAAACACAGAGGGGGGATTGTCATTAATTATAAATGAAGAAAATGAGAATGGAAAATACCAGTTTATAGTAAAAATGGAGAAGCCAGAAGAGGATCAATATATTTTGGATAATATTGAAGCCACAAGTGTACATTATGATGTCCTAATGAATCCTCAAGAGGTTGAATGCAAGTTGTGTAGTAGAATATTCAAAAATTGGTTGGTATCTGTCAAACTGTATTATGTACTAGTTTAAAATATAAAAACCATGAGTTTATTTGTTGATTCTTTTCCTGAGGAAGCAGATATAGAGAATAGAGATAACAAGAATACTATTGCCTCAATTTCTCATTTCCATTATAAAATAGCTGATTTCTTACTTTAAACTTTTTGCTGAATTTGATGCTGTGAAGGGTTTGGGGGAGGGAGGGAAGGGTTAGAGGTCATCTCCCTGTGAAGGGAAAGGTGTAGATAATAAAAGATTTTTAATTTGTTTTTTCTTTTAATTTTGAGTTTATGTCAATCTAGGCATTGTATTTGAGTTTTCAATGAATAATAATTTTTTTCAAACTTTTTTAAACTTGGAGATACTCTTCCTGGGTACACACCCGCCTGGGGATACAAATGGTTATGTAGTGGTACTTCTTCTCACTAAAACTTCACAGTGTACCATCCACCGCTTCGATGTGGGCTCACTGGTAGCATTTTACAGCACCACTCCGGCAATTCCGGACCACAACCTATAACCATTGCAGCTGCACGCGGACCTTCACCTTGGACTTCCCAGGCGCACCCTTCGGAGAAGCGGGAGCTGAATTCGCAGCCGCCATCGCTTCCCTTTCTTCTTTCTTCTCTTTTTGTGACGGGACACTTCGGTCCACGTTACTTCGGTCTCTGGAGCCGTGGTTAGATTTGTGTTCAGGATCGGATTCCAGATCATTCTGGGGTCCAGACTTCAGCGGGCTTAGACTTTTGCTCTCCTACAGGCACAGTTTCTTCCAGCCTCATGTCCGCGACCAAGGAAGGACGAACCACCCCTGTAGGGAGAAGACAGTCATCCAGGCGGTAATCATCCCACCGAAAGACACCCGGAGAGTATGCTCCATGCTGTCCCGTCTGTAAAAATGTTATCTCCGTCATAATATCTTTGCCGTACTGTGAGCGCTGGTGATGGATTCTAGATCCCTCGGTGGTGACCTGTATTATTGGATTGCACTGTGCTTACCATCAGGTCAGTGCCGACACTTTTCGGTGCTACTATTACCGTAGGCTACGAACACTATAAAAATCCTATTATGAAAAATTGAAGAGGTACACAATTTTTGTAAGACTGCCCGTATTACATTTTCCTTTCTTACCTTTAGTGAAAGCAATCTAGTATCTATTTGATCTTTAATTTTTATTTTAAAATTTTATTTTTTTGTTTAAATTATGACTTACAAATTGAAATCCCCAAATCTATGAAAGCCTATTTTCAGCCCACAGAGCGCTGCGCGGCTTATGTATCACTTGCCTATTATTTGACTAATATCTGATAATCTATTATTCTGTATTTGTATATCATAAAATCATAATATATGCCTCGCGGCTCGTATTATATAGTACCTATTACGAATATATTGTTTACACCTGTTTTATTTTATTTGTTTGTATTTAATTAATTATTATTATATTTTAATATTTTCAGTTTCAATTTACTGAGGCACAATATTGAACACATAGAAATTAAAATAAACACACCAGATGATAATAATAAAGTGATTGAGTTACACCAGCACCAATATTGCAACAAAAGTTTTAAAAACCACAACAATATGCTTGCACACGTCAGTGATGCTTACACCAAGAAAATACTTAAGGGTGCATTATGTGGAAAGCATTTCAAGAGGGAACCGAACCTTAAACGCCATGTAAAGCTTTTACACAAACAAATGTCTCCAAACCAAGTAACTGGAAACAGTATGAAGTGTAAATATTGCAATGTAGATTACAAACACGAAGACTTATTGTATAAGCATATGGAACAGTGTCATACTGGTAAGGAAGGTGAGGAAATGAAATATAAATGTGACTCATATGAAGGTACTTATGGAAGTAAATATAGTTTAATCCAGCATATTAAGAGTATGCATTATGGGAGAATGTTTGAATGTTGGTGCGGGAAACAGTTCCGTACACCGATACACTTACGTATGCATATGAGGCGGCAGCATGATGGCAAAATGAAAGGTACAAATAGAGACAAAGTTCAATGTGACGCTTGCCATAAAAAATTCACACGCAAAGACCATTTATTAACGCATATAAAAAATTTGCATTATGATTATGGTAAAGTATTTGATTGTTGGTGCGGAAAACAATTCCGTACGCCGTTAAACTTACGCAGTCATCAGAAACGGCGGCATGACGGCAACATTAATGGTACAAATAATGACAAACTTACTGGTAAGAAGGTCGAGGAAATTAAATATAAATGTGACTCATGTGAAGGTGTTTTTAGAAGTAAGTATTATTTAATACGACATGTAAAGAGTAAGCATTATGATTACGGGAGACCGTTTGATTGTTGGTGCGGGAAACAGTTCCGTACACCAATACTCTTACGTATGCATATGAGGCGGCAGCATGATGGCAAAATGAAAGATACAAATAGAGACAAAGTTCAATGTGATACTTGCCAAAGGAAATTCAAAAGCAAAGACTGTTTATTAAACCATATAAAAAATGTTCATTATGATTATGGTAAAGTACTTGAACGTTGGTGCGGGAAACAGTTCCGTACACCAAAACTGTTGGAAAGCCACAAGAGAACACCATGTGGTGCTAAAAATGAAGTATACAAATGTGAATTCTGCAAGGCGGTGTTTAATGCGAAGTTGAATTTAACAAAACATATAAAGGGTATGCATTATGATTATGGGAGAACGTTTGATTGTTGGTGCGGGAAACAGTTCCGTACACCGATACACTTACGGTACCATATGAAGCGGACGCATGATGGCAAAATGAAAGATACAAATAGAGACAAAGTTCAATGTCACACTTGCCATAAAAAATTCACAAGCAAAAACCGTTTATTAACGCATATAAAAAATGTTCATTATGATTATGGTAAAGTATTTGAATGTTGGTGCGGGAACCAGTTCCGTACACCGACATACTTACGTCAGCATATGAGGCTGCAGCATGTTGGCAAAATGAAAGATACAAATAGGGACAAAGTTTAATGTGACACTTGCCAAAAGAAAATTTAAAAGCAAATTCTATTTATTAAATCATATAAAAAATGTTCATTATGATTATGGTAAAGTATTTGAATGTTGGTGCGGGAAACAATTCCGTACACCAAGATACTTACGTCAGCATATGAGGCTGCAGCATGATGGCAAAATGAAAGATACAAATAGAGACAAAGTTCAATGTGACACTTGCCATAAAAAATTCACAAGCAAAAACCGTTTATTAACGCATATAAAAAATGTTCATTATGATTATGGTAAAGTATTTGAATGTTGGTGCGGGAACCAGTTCCGTACACCGACATACTTACGTCAGCATATGAGGCTGCAGCATGTTGGCAAAATGAAAGATACAAATAGAGACAAAGTTCAATGTGATACTTGCCAAAGGAAATTCAAAAGCAAAGACTGTTTATTAAACCATATAAAAAATGTTCATTATGATTATGGTAAAGTACTTGAACGTTGGTGCGGGAAACAGTTCCGTACACCAAAACTGTTGGAAAGCCACAAGAGAACACCATGTGGTGCTAAAAATGAAGTATACAAATGTGAATTCTGCAAGGCGGTGTTTAATGCGAAGTTGAATTTAACAAAACATATAAAGGGTATGCATTATGATTATGGGAGAACGTTTGATTGTTGGTGCGGGAAACAGTTCCGTACACCGATACACTTACGGTACCATATGAAGCGGACGCATGATGGCAAAATGAAAGATACAAATAGAGACAAAGTTCAATGTGACACTTGCCATAAAAAATTCACAAGCAAAAACCGTTTATTAACGCATATAAAAAATATGCATTATGATTATGGAAAAGTATTTGAATGTTGGTGCGGGAAACAATTCCGTACACCAAGATACTTACGTCAGCACATGAGGCTGCAGCATGATGGCAAAATGAAAGATACAAATAGAGACAAAGTTCAATGTGACACTTGCCATAAAAAATTCACAAGCAAAAACCGTTTATTAACGCATATAAAAAATGTTCATTATGATTATGGTAAAGTATTTGAATGTTGGTGCGGGAACCAGTTCCGTACACCGACATACTTACGTCAGCATATGAGGCTGCAGCATGTTGGCAAAATGAAAGATACAAATAGGGACAAAGTTTAATGTGACACTTGCCAAAAGAAAATTTAAAAGCAAATTCTATTTATTAAATCATATAAAAAATGTTCATTATGATTATGGTAAAGTATTTGAATGTTGGTGCGGGAAACAATTCCGTACACCAAGATACTTACGTCAGCACATGAGGCTGCAGCATGATGGCAAAATGAAAGATACAAATAGAGACAAAGTTCAATGTGACACTTGCCATAAAAAATTCACAAGCAAAAACCGTTTATTAACGCATATAAAAAATGTTCATTATGATTATGGTAAAGTATTTGAATGTTGGTGCGGGAACCAGTTCCGTACACCGACATACTTACGTCAGCATATGAGGCTGCAGCATGTTGGCAAAATGAAAGATACAAATAGGGACAAAGTTTAATGTGACACTTGCCAAAAGAAAATTTAAAAGCAAATTCTATTTATTAAATCATATAAAAAATGTTCATCATGATTATGGTAAAGTATTTGAATGTTGGTGCGCCGTACACCAAGATACTTACGTCAGCATATGAGGCAGCGGCATGATGGCAAAATAAAAGATAAAAATAACGACAAAGTTCAATGCAAGGCCCGATGTAGTCAAGAGAAGCATAAATTAAGGGCGGCTAATTGAGTATGCTGGGCAGCTAAAAAAGTACCCATTGAATTCATAATTATTATTATTTATTTATTTAGAAATAAGGGGCCATCCATAAATTACGTCATACGAATTTCGTGATTTTTTTACCCCTCCCCCGTCCTTGTCATAGCTGGTCAAGAAGTTACCTCAGTTACCGAAAACAATGCGTCACAATAGACGGGTACACTAGTAGTGAAAACCACATAACATGTGGAGTCCCTCAGGGTAGTATTCTTGGCCCATCTTTGTTTCTTTTGTACATAAATGAGCTCTGAACTGAATATTTCAAATTGCAAAATTTACACTTACGCCGATGACGACACTGCTTTAATTATTAGAGGTGAAACATGGGAAGAGGGCAAGTTAAATGCAGAAAAGGCCCTCGCTATAGTAATGAATTGGCTATCTTCTAAATTATTAACTTTAAACTTGAACAAAACTAAATATATCACCTTCACTTCTTCTAATACGTCTCAACCTAAAAACTTCTCTTTGATAGCCCATCGTTGCAAAGATTCACAATTAATAAACTGCTCTTGTTTACATCTTTCGAGAATAATCTGTGTCAAGTACCTAAGAATTCAAAATGATAATATTTTAGTTGGGAGGCTCACATAACCAGTGTAACATCGCGTACCAGGAAGCTCATTTATGTATTTAAGAGGTTGAGGAATCTTTTTTTGCGCTAGTTAGTGTAGAAAAACTTTCCGATCACTAAATACACATACGCATGTTTCCTTCCTTGTATATTTGTATATAGGGAATTAGACGATCGCGACCTCATTGCAATCACGGTAACAGCCCAAGCCGAGGTGCCGAGGTCCGGCCACTATGGCACCCTTTTGAGCGAGTTGTCTAAAACTTTTGCGACTGAGTGACCTAAGCGCTCGCCCCCAAGTCCGGTAAAGCTGTAAAAGCCGTCAGAGGTTCCAGGCTCCTAAGGCAAAAACTATAGTCAGTTCTAAAAAAAAAAAAAACAGCTCCAAGATCAGGGTTCTTTTTATCCGAACACGGCAATCGACCGGGCAGACAATGTACGCACACGTACTCGTCCTTAGAACGAATTACACAATTATTTTGACGAGAATTCCTGTTAGCGACACATAGGGCTAGGCGTGATGATTTAGGAAATAACATGGACAATTAGTTGTAGGTATAAGTTGCTAGACTTAAGGAATAAGCATTTACATATGAACAATCGTTGATTTATTGTTTCTGTATTAAAGAAATAAAGTGTAGGTATTTCAAGATAGTAAATACGTAGTAATAAAGCTTATAATTTCGTAAGAATAGCGTAGAAACTTACTTATCTTATATTTCATTGATAATCTTTGTTTTAAACCAGTTATGTGTAATATTTGTGATTTTATATGAATAGTTAGGCTTATATGTGAATTCTGTCGTGCTTGTAATGTTTATAATTCAACAAAGTTTAATATTTACGAAGTTTACTATTCCTTAATGTTATATTGTGTGTATTTAGGTAAATATTAATGTTCTTAATAGATTTGAATATGTTTTGCAACATTCCAATAAGAACCTTATGAGATATTAGCTAGTTACGTGGAATTGTATGTAATAATAATAATAGAATAGTCGCAACGCGCCACGTCACAAGCTGTGTTACTAGGAAATGTTAGAGTAGGAGGGTAGTAAGTTAACTTTTTAGAAATAACAATCTGTGACCCCTTAAATATTAAACCTTGACACTCACTTAACTCATCTCTATAACTGTAATAAGTTTCAGCTATTGCCTCAACTTGATTTTTATTATTCGGCCAACCCAGTATAATATATTTTTTAACCATTGATAATTCTTCATCACATTTTGTTATTTCTTTAAGCTTTTGATCAGTTACTTGAAAACGTTCTACTATCATAGCCACACGACATTCTATATCTGTACTTTATGAATTTGTTGTATCATTTAGATATGAACGACTCAAATGATCTGCTATTAATAATTCTTTAAGACCAGGTTTATATTTTACTGTAAAATTAAATGTTTGAAGTGCCATTTTAATTTTTTGTAACCTTGCCGGACATTTATTCAAAGGTTTTGAAAAAATTGTTACTAATGGTTTATGATCAGACTCTACAATGAACTCTTGACCAAAAAGATACTGATAAAACTTTCTACATCCATATAAGATAGCTAAACTTTCTTTATCTATTTGACTATACAACTTCTCAGTTTCTGTTAAAGATCTAGAACTGTAAGCAATTGGTTTATTATTCTGTAATATTACTACACCTAAGCCTTCGCTCGAAGCATCGACACTTAATATAATTGGTTTGTCAATTTCAAAATAAGCTAATATTGGTGGTTCACAAAGCAATTTCTGTAATTTTGAGTATGCATTTTGTTCTGCATGTGACCAGACAAATGGTACATCTTTTTTAATTAATTGTCTTAGTGGGGCTGTAATTTCAGAAACATTTGGTACCTATGAATCTTGACACATAATTAATCAAACCTAAAAATCTTATTAACTCTTTTTTTATCTTTTGGTTCTTTCATCTTACTAATTGCTTCCACCCTATCTATATCTATTTGTAAGCCTTCTCTTGTCAGAATATGACCTAAATACTTTACTTCTATCTTTTTAAAGTTACATTTATTTTTATTAAATTTAATACCATATTCCCTTTCTCTTTGTAATACTTTTTTCAATGTTTCACCATGTCCAGTCTCAGATTTATTATAAATCAGTATATCGTCTAAATATATTTCAACTCCATTGATATCTTGAAATATATTATTGAAAACTATGAAAAATTTCTGGACTACTATACAAACCTTCGATCAAAATGTTCCAGTATTTTTTGAGGTTAGCTTGCAGACTAACAGTCAGTTGCAAGAAACTTCCATTAAATCTTAATGCCGTCATTATAAGTTTAATCCTCCATTAAACACATAACTGCATTGCAAGAATATCCATTAAGTAATGACCCTTTAAAATTAATTTTCGAACTGTCAATGGTGTCATTAGCTAAGTTTTGTGTTGCAAGAAACTTTTGACGTACTTTATTTTGACACTTCATTAGTTAAATTTTAATGACGCATTACTAGTCCATTAGCCGTCCATTAAACAAGCAAAAACCATTTTTTACTATTGTGACATGTCTTCAACATTTCTTTCATCTTTATCATCATCAGATGAAGAAGCTGTCTATCGTAACATTCCAGACAGAATTAACATTTGGGACAAATATGATGGTACAGAATTTGTGTCAAGATTCAGGTTCCCTAAGGAAACTGTGCAACAAATTCTAAATAAGATTGAACATCTTTTGGAGCCTGTGACACAACGTTCGAAGGCTATAAATGCGAAAAAACAGCTTTTAATAGCATTAAGATTTTATGCAACAGGAACTTTTCAAGCAGTTCTTGGTGATTTGATCACTTGTAACAAATCAACGATTTGCCGCATTATACAGAAAGTGAGTGATGTTATTGCGAAACTTGCTCCTATTTATATTAAAATGCCTACACAATCGGAGTATCATATAGTTGCTGAGCAGTTTTATGAACTGGCTGCATTTCCCAGAGTTATCGGTACAGTTGATGGTACACATATAAAAATTAACTCTCCAGGAGGAAGACTTGCAGAGTGTTTCAGATGTCGGAAGGGTTTTTTTTCTATAAATGTGCAAATAGTCAGTGATGCAAAACTAAAAATAAGAAATATTATCGCACGCTGGCCAGGTTCTGTGCATGACAGCACAATATTCAACAATTCTCCACTATGTGCAGAGCTTGAAAATTCAATATATCACCATTTTTATTTATTGGGTGACAGTGGTTACTTTTGTAAAAGTTACATTCTAACTCCAATATTAAACCCACAAACAATTAATGAAGAAAATTATAATAGAAGCCACATCATCACGAGGAATACTGTAGAAAGGTACATTGGTGTATGGAAACGTCGTTTCCCATGTATTCACAAAGGTAAATATTTTTCAAATTTCTTGAGCAGTTACTTGTCTAGTCTCAGAATAAAATTTATTTCAATGCAGCATGTGTAAATTTGTACACATTCCCTAAAAAAGAACCTTTAGCTACATATGCTACAAAATTAAATAAGTGGCATATCAGCCAATATTCATTTCCTAATATTAATAGTGCTAAAAATGTTTCTTTGGATATTTGTAATTAAATTATGGTGAAATAAGTACCTATTTAACATATTGTGTTATTTTAGATGTTATGATCAGAAATAAAACATCACCAAGCTTAGCTTGTTTCAAGATAGTTCACTGTTGACTGAATAATAAATAATTAAATATAGTTCAATTCTGATGCAAATTTTAATAGCCATTTACTTTCAGGAATCACTTTAAAAAAGATGGATACCATATTAAAAGTTATTGTGGCAACAGCAGTTTACATAATATTGCTATCGAGTTGGAAGAACCCACAGATACAGATAACCTTAATGTAACCATAGACACTGCTGAAGTATCAGTAGTACAAGGTCAACAGGACTTTTCTGTGAGAACATCATTAGTGAATACATTTTTTATTTAATATATGTAAGTACTAAAAATACAGACTATTTAAAATGGCCATGACATTCATAAATTTCTATGAATTTATTAAACATTTTAAATGCTAGTAATACATATTATTTGTCAATAAAATAACAATTCTGTTAATACTATTTTATTTAAAAAAATACTGTATACATATTATGTTGTGGACTTTAATTTGTCCATTTTAATATTATGCTCTTCTTCCATTTGCTTCATTTTCAAATTGTGTTCTTTTACTATTAAATTATGCTCTTTTTGGCGGAGCCTTATCTGTTGATACAGTTTTCTTTTTTCTAATGCTGCATTTTGACACTTCCTTTTAAAATATAATAATTTATAATTTATTTTATTTCTAAAAGAAGTTTTTTCTTTTTTCAGTAAGCTGTGAGATCTGAAAATAAGGATTGATTAACTGAGAGTCATAATTATATTTCTGCAATTGTGAACTGACAATCTTATTGAGACTAATTACTGAAAACAAAGATGTGTTTACTGTTATGAAATTTGTTTTTTTTTTACCAACTTAAAAAAAGATGGAATTTACTCAAATATATATATTAAGGATGGTTCAGTCATAACTAATTTGGATGATTCTTTTTTTGTTGGATAGAGGATACCTCAAATTTAGTCCCATTTTAATTGGTATTGGACCTTCATCTTCGAAGATACAGCAAAACTCTTCAAAATCATTTAAGTTGGTTTTCGTTTTTGTTAACAATTGTATTAACTCCTTTTGATGCAAAAATATGTTACCACTCATAGTTCAAATTTGAAATAAATTTACCTGTTTATTTGATTTATGACTTTACGTTTTCTGGAAACTGGAGTATAGTGTTGGCTTTCATCTGTAAAAATGAACCCAAAGTATAAAGACATTACTAGTCTGTTCTTTCACATTTTCAATTTATTTGATATTTTTAACACTAGATTATAAATAAACATACATACAATACATGCCTAAAAATATGCAAACTTCAAAAGGAAGTTGTGGATATCTTCTACTTACTAAACTGGTATGCCAACAATATATTACACAAATTAATTAATTACAAGTTCAATATTTACATGCAAATCACATAAATTAAATTACCATGTTTTTTAACAGATACATTTCTATAAGATGAAGATGGTCTATTCATTATAAAAGAAGTATCAGGAGTTTCAGCGTCCAAATTATTTTTATCACTTGCACCACCTGAAAAATAAATAATAAGATAATGGATGTGCATATATATGACAGTAGCATATAAATGACATGATTTCTGCATGTGGAATATAACTAAACATACCTAATTCTTCCTCTAATTCAGCTTCAATGACATTTTGATTACTGCTATCCATCTCGCAAATCACATCTGACAAAAATAATAAGATAATTAATTATAACTGAAATCATGGTGAAAAGCTATGTTATAATTTTTTTTTATTTTTTACCTCCAAAATATATAGCTGCACTATCACAAGTGTTAGGCAATGGTGTTACTTGGTTTTTTATGAGCTCTAGAACTTTTTGGTCTTGTTCAGACACTGTAGGACACCAAGTACCGCCTCCGGTTTTCTTTAATTGTATCTATAATAATGAATTAATAATAATAAATACACTGCATTGTACACTGTATTCTACAACACATTATACAGAATAACAAACCTTATCTTCTTTGTCATGTTTCTTAGCATCACATATATCTTTTTCAGATATATTTTTTATATATTCTTGTTTCTGGGAACAAATAACCAATGTTAAGGATCAATAAACATAAGTACCAAAATCTACATGATTGTTACACATTTAAAATTTATACATAAAAAGCATATAATCACATCATCACACCCATATCCTATAAGAGTGATATAGATTAAGATCTCCATTCCACCTCATCACACTCATGTGCTATAAGGGTAGAAAGAGATCATAGATTTGTATCCATCACAATCCTTACATATTTCTCTCACTTCTACTCTCATTAATATCTTCATACATTTAATAGCCCTCTTGCACTTATGGAAGGTTATACAAAGAGAGATCAAGTGATGAATAACTCCATAGATATCTTTTCTCAGTAATCAGTTCATACAAGCACTCCTTGTTTAATAATTAAAGTATAATTTAATATTAATTTTAACAGTAATGATCCTAAATTTAGTAGTTATCCTTATTTCAATATGTAAATGTCAGGCAGGCCTATTTATCTGAGCAGTTGCATTGTTTTTTTGTATGTGGAAATGATAACTGTAATTTTACCTTTTTGTAATTGTTTTGTTGGCCTGCTAAATACATAAAAATACGCCCAACTATTTTGGGAAATTCTAATCTATCCTTATCTGAGGATGTCTTCTATCTGGTCATGAAATAATCACTTAGCTCACCCCTCTGACAATCATTCATGTTTGCACCACATATCCAGCATTCACTCTTCTTTCTATATCCTTTTCAAAAACATATGAACAAATGATCAAATACTTACATTATATTCTGCTAGCACTTTACGTGCTTTTTGTTTTTTGTTGTCATATAAAACTTTTAATTGTTCTACTGAACGCGTTCCACTGCTTGCTGCGGAATTAAAAGAATTCCTAATTTTCTCCCAGGTTTCTTTTTTCTGTACTAAATACACCGCTCCTGATCTTTTGTCTTCAACAATGGAACAATGTCTGAAAATAACATAACTTGGTGAGGTGTTACTCAAAATTTGTAATTATAACAAGTGTGCAACTTAAAATAGATACTTACTTTTCAACGAGATCTAAAAGCATCGCTATTTCCTGAGTGGAATAGTTCGAGCTACGTTTTCTTTTACAGTCCATTATAAATCACTTTTTACTTCAACTTATTAAATAGCGGGTCGTAAATGCTATTAATACTTTTTAAATAAAAAGAAATAATTATTCGTATTCATTCAGTATTCATCAGCATAGACCAATAACCAGAGATTGTACACAACACACACTTGTACGTTTCGTTTCCAAAAACTTTATAAGTATTTTGTGTCGGTAACATAGTTAAAAAACCCTGTTAATACAGCCACTTCGGCACCCTCGTGCGAGAAAACAACCGTCGGGGCAGCTGCCCGCCAGACATAGCACCCGTCTGGCCGGAGGATCCTCCCTTTTCTATGGCGAATGAGGAACTTTACTCTCTGTTCCTCACTTCCGCTAAATACTCATTAGCATTTAATCCAGGTGGAGAATGTTCGCATTTACATAGTGCAAGTGATAATTCATGTTTTACATCAAATATGTGCCGGAGCTAGAAATAGGCAATGTTCCATTGGGTGGGAACTTCTTGTATTAATTTTTATTCAGATTTGATTTCTGACACAACGATTGCTATAATTTTCGGTAATTCCCTTGAAACGAAATAATACTTATTTCGAATGAATGAATACTGTCTCCGAATATTCTACGCCAGGAATGACGAACCTTTGTTGGTGAACGTTCTATTTTATTATGAAAAAATAATAATGTGGCATGTGCCATCAAACAATTGGTATGAATATTAATTTTAAACTTCTGCAATGTTTATTTAAAAAAAAGAAAAGGTTAATATGTTATCTGCTGTTGCAAATTAGATGCTATATTTCTTTTTTGACGCGTACTTTTATTACTTTTAGCAGAATGCAAGCTGAACTGGAGTCGTCTGACAAACATCAAATGTTTTTTTTTTTTCGAATAAGGAGTAGAAACAAATTATTTTATCGCGTGCTACCACTAACACCGAACACGCGTGCCATTGGTTTGCCATCTTCAATGGTTCAAATGGTTTATTCTACGCAATAGTTACTTGTTTCATTAATTCCCCGCATGTTAGAATGACATTACTCTAGAATTCTAGAGATGAAAAATAGTCTAAAAATTAACAATCATTTGTACCTTTATAATTTTGGCCTATATCGATTGTCCTGTACTATCATTACAATCGATAGTCTATTGATATTTTATGTACACTACTTTATTAAAATAATTGAATTTAAAAAATCAAATATGTGTAATAATGCAAAAAAAAAAGTTAAAGTTGTAGAAACATTATGTAAAATTGTAAAGAGATTTCAAGTTAAATTACTTTGATGAAAAAGGAATTTTATTGCGTAGTAATTGTAGATTTATTCTTTACAGTCGGCTGAATTGAACATTTTCTCAATTTAAACAAAATTTTAAGTAACTTTAAATAACCCGTACAAATAATAAATAATAACAAATAATGAAATATAACTATGGATAGCAAGGAACATCTAGCACCCAGCACCAGCTGTGATATATTGAGAACCACAGCTCCAGAGGCACAGTGGAATCTAAGGATGCGTATGCCCTTATTGAAACAAGAAACAGTAGAGTGCACAGATGAGGAAGTATCACCTTGCAGTGAGGATATGGTATTGTATATTATATTATTCAAATTATTAAGTAGGTATTTATGTGTCTCATACAATGTCTGTGAATACCATAGGTGTAGTATTATGTAAATTGGCAATGGGTAGATTTGGGGGAACCGAAAATCAATATACATTAGTGTGTGTGTAAAGTGCTGCACCAAATACTAACTCGGTCTTATTGTCAATATTGATACACATATCAGTGTATTCATGACACCTAGTTCAATGAACACTAGTTTTATAATGCTACAAAGTATACTAACCATAATATGCATTATGTCCCTAATATCATAATAGCCTTTCCTTGTAGTAGTTTCATTCTAGAAGAATATAATATTGTTTGTAAAAATGTTGAATCCAAGCTAGTCATTATATTCCAGAATCCATCTGAGCACTTGGCGTCACCGGAGTATGTAAATTATTATGACAGTATGGGTTTTGAGGTGGAAAAATTGAAAAAGGAAATCCTTGAGGATGAAGGACCTCAGTCAGACTTCAGTATTAATTATACAATGGTTTCCGAAGTAAGTTATAATTTTGATAAGCAGGAAGGACCTTCTCAATATGAGAAGCAAGCCAATTTCCAGAAATAAAGTAATGCTATGTTATCCAAATATCCATCATTCTGTAGCAAGATCAGTAAGAGAAAGTTGAAATTATTATTTTGTTTTTAGAATAAGGAGTTATTAGAACATAAAGACAAACAAGAACTAAATCATGAAAACACAGAGGGGGGATTGTCATTAATTATAAATGAAGAAAATGAGAATGGAAAATACCAGTTTATAGTAAAAATGGAGAAGCCAGAAGAGGATCAATATATTTTGGATAAAGCTGGAGCCACAAGTGTACATTATGATCTCCTAATGAATCCTCAAGAGGTTGAATGCAAGTTGTGTAGTAGAATATTCAAAAATGGGTTGGTACCTGTCAAACTATATTATGTACTAGTTTAAAATATAAAAACCATGAGTTTATTTGTTGATTCTTTCTTGGGGAAGCAGATATATACTATTGCCTCAATTTCTCATTTCCATTATAAAATAGCTGACTTTTATATTTTGCTGAATTTGATACTGGGAAGGGTTTGGGGGAGGGAAGGGAGGGTTAGAGGTCATCCCCCTGTGAAGGAAAAGGTGTGGATAATAAAAGATTTTTAATTTGTTTTTTCTTTTAATTTTGAGTTTATGTCAATCTAGGCATTGTATTTGAGTTTTATAATATTAAATAGTATCTATTTGATCTTTAATTTTTATTTTAAAATTTTATTTTTTTGTTTAAATTATGACTTGCAAATTGAAATCCCCAAGTCTATGAAAGCCTCTTTTCAGGCCACAGAGAGCTGCGCGGCTTATGAATCGCTTGCCAATTATTTGACTAATATCTGTTAACCTATTATTCTGTATTTGTATATCATCATATATGGCTCGCCTCTCTTATTATATAATACCTATTACGAATATATTGTTTACACCTGTTTTATTTTATTTGTTTGTGTTTAATAAATTATTATTATATTTTAACATTTGCAGTTTCAATTTACTGAGGCACAATATTGAACACATAGAAATTGAAATAAACACACCAGATGATAATAATAAAGTGATGGAGTTACACCAGCACCAATATTGCAACAAAAGTTTTAAAAACCACAACAATATGCTTGCACACGTCGGTGATGTTTACACCAAGAAAATACTTAAGGGTGAATTATGTGGAAAGCATTTCAAGAGGGAACCGAACCTTAAAGGTCATGTAAAGCTTTTACACAAACAAATGTCTCCAAACCAAGTAACTGGAAACAGTATGAAGTGTAAATATTGTAATGAAGATTACAAACACAAAGACTTATTGTATAAGCATATGGAACAGTGTCATACTGGTAAGGAAGGTGAGGAAATGAAATATAAGTGTGACTCATGTGAAGGTACTTATAAAAGTGAACGTTCTTTAAGTGAGCATATTAAGAGTATTCATTATGATTATGGGAGAATGTTTGAATGTTGGTGCGGGAAACAGTTTCGTACACCGATACACTTACGTAACCATATGAAGCGGACGCATGATGGCAAAATGAAAGGTACAAATAGAGACAAAGTTCAATGTGACACTTGCCATAAAAAATTCACAAGCAAAGACTATTTATTAACGCATATAAAGAATATGCATTATGATTATGGAAAAGTATTTGAATGTTGGTGCGGAAAACAATTCCGTACACCGATACACTTACGTAACCATATGAAGCGGACGCATGATGGCAAAATGAAAGATACAAATAGAGACAAAGTTCAATGTGACACTTGCCAAAGGAAATTCAAAAGCAAAGACTCTTTATTAAACCATATAAAAAATGTTCATTATGATTATGGTAAAGAATTCGAATGTTGGTGCGGGAAACAGTTCCGTACACCAAAACTGTTGGAAAGCCACAAGAGAACACCGTGTGGTGCTCAAAATGAAGTATACAAATGTGAGTTCTGCAAGGCGGTGTTTAATGCGAAGCTGAATTTAACAAAACATATAAAGGGTATGCATTATGATTACGGGAGAACGTTTGATTGTTGGTGCGGGAAACATTTCCGTACACCAATACTCTTACGTATACATTTGAGGCGGCAGCATGATGGCAAAATGAAAGATACAAATAAAGACAAAGTTCAATGTGACACTTGCCAAAGGAAATTCAAAAGCAAATACTATTTATTAACGCATATAAAATGTAAGCATTATGATTATGGAAAAGTATTTGAATGTTGGTGCGGGAAACAGTTTCGTACACCGATACACTTACGTAACCATATGAAGCGGACGCATGATGGCAAAATGAAAGGTACAAATAGAGACAAAGTTCAATGTGACACTTGCCATAAAAAATTCACAAGCAAAGACTATTTATTAACGCATATAAAGAATATGCATTATGATTATGGAAAAGTATTTGAATGTTGGTGCGGAAAACAATTCCGTACACCGATACACTTACGTAACCATATGAAGCGGACGCATGATGGCAAAATGAAAGGTACAAATAGAGACAAAGTTCAATGTGACACGTGCCATAAAAAATTCACAAGCAAAAACCGTTTATTAATGCATATAAAAAATATGCATTATGATTATGGAAAAGTATTTGGATGTTGGTGCGGGAAACAATTCCGTTCGCCGTTAAACTTACGCAATCATCAGAGATGGCGGCATGACGGCAACATTAATGGTACAAATAATGGCAAACTTACTGGTAAGAAGGTAGAGGAAATTAAATATAAATGTGACTCATGTGAAGGTACTTTTAGAAGTAAGTATTATTTAATACGACATGTAAAGAGGATACATTATGATTATGGGAGACCGTTTGATTGTTGGTGCGGGAAACAGTTCCGTACACCAATACTCTTACGTATGCATATGAGGCGGCAGCATGATGGCAAAATGAAAGATACAAATAGAGACAAAGTTCAATGTGACACTTGCCAAAGGAAATTCAAAAGCAAAGACTGTTTATTAAACCATATAAAAAATATGCATTATGATTATGGAAAAGTATTTGAGTGTTGGTGCGGGAAACAATTCCGTACGCCGTTAAACTTACGCGATCATCAGAGATGGCGGCATGACGGCAACATTAATGGTACAAATAATGGCAAACTTACTGGTAAGAAGGTAGAGGAAATTAAATATAAATGTGACTCATGTGAAGGTGTTTTTAGAAGTAAGTATTATTTAATACGACATGTAAAGAGTAAGCATTATGATTACGGGAGACCGTTTGATTGTTGGTGCGGGAAACAGTTCCGTACACCAATACTCTTACGTATGCATATGAGGCGGCAGCATGATGGCAAAATGAAAGACAAAGTTCAATGTGACACTTGCCAAAGGAAATTCAAAAGCAAAGACTCTTTATTAAACCATATAAAAAATGTTCATTATGATTATGGTAAAGTATTCGAATGTTGGTGCGGGAAACAGTTCCGTACACCAAAACTGTTGGAAAGCCACAAGAGAACACCATGTGGTGCTCAAAATGAAGTATACAAATGTGGGTTCTGCAAGGCGGTGTTTAATGCGAAGCTGAATTTAACAAAACATATAAAGGGTATGCATTATGATTACGGGAGAACGTTTGATTGTTGGTGCGGGAAACAGTTCCGTACACCAATACTCTTACGTATACATATGAGGCGGCAGCATGATGGCAAAATGAAAGATATAAATAAAGACAAAGTTCAATGTGACACTTGCCAAAGGAAATTCAAAAGCAAATACTATTTATTAACGCATATAAAATGTAAGCATTATGATTATGGAAAAGTATTTGAATGTTGGTGCGGGAAACAATTCCGTACGCCGATAAACTTACGTAACCATATGAAGCGGACGCATGATGGCAAAATGAAAGGTACAAATAGAGACAAAGTTCAATGTGACACTTGTCAAAATAAATTCACAAGCAAAAACCGTTTATTAACGCATATAAAAAATATGCATTATGATTATGGAAAAGTATTTGGATGTTGGTGCGGGAAACAATTCCGTTCGCCGTTAAACTTACGTAACCATATGAAGCGGACGCATGATGGCAAAATGAAAGGTACAAATAGAGACAAAGTTCAATGTGACACTTGTCAAAATAAATTCACAAGCAAAAACCGTTTATTAACGCATATAAAAAATATGCATTATGATTATGGAAAAGTATTTGGATGTTGGTGCGGGAAACAATTCCGTTCGCCGTTAAACTTACGTAACCATATGAAGCGGACGCATGATGGCAAAATGAAAGGTACAAATAGAGACAAAGTTCAATGTGACACTTGTCAAAATAAATTCACAAGCAAAAACCGTTTAATAACGCATATAAAAAATATGCATTATGATTATGGAAAAGTATTTGGATGTTGGTGCGGGAAACAATTCCGTTCGCCGTTAAACTTACGCAATCATCAGAGATGGCGGCATGACGGCAACATTAATGGTACAAATAATGGCAAACTTACTGGTAAGAAAATCGACGAAATTAAATATAAATGTGACTCATGTGAAGGTACTTTTAGAAGTAAGTATTATTTAATACGACATGTAAAGAGTAAGCATTATGATTACGGGAGACCGTTTGATTGTTGGTGCGGGAAACAGTTCCGTACACCAATACTCTTACGTACGCATATGAGGCGGCAGCATGATGGCAAAATGAAAGATACAAATAGAGACAAAGTTCAATGTGAAACTTGCCAAAGGAAATTTAAAAGCAGACTGTTTATTAAACCATATAAAAATGTTCATTATGATTATGGTAAAGTATTTGAATGTTGGTGCGGGAAACAGTTCCGTACACCAAAACTGTTGGAAAGCCACAAAAGAACACCGTGTGTTGCTAAAAATGAAGTATACAAATGTGAATTCTGCAAGGCGGTGTTTAATGCGAAGCTGAATTTAGCAAAACATATAAAGGGTATGGTATTATGATTACGGGAGACCGTTTGATTGTTGGTGCGGGAAACAGTTCCGTACACCAAGATACTTACGTCAGCACATGAGGCTGCAGCATGATGGCAAAATGAAAGATACAAATAGAGACAAAGTTCAATGTGACACTTGCCAAAGGAAATTTAAAAGCAGACTGTTTATTAAACCATATAAAAAATGTTCATCATGATTATGGTAAAGTATTTGAATGTTGGTGCGCCGTACACCAAGATACTTACGTCAGCATATGAGGCAGCAGCATGATGACAAAATAAAAGATAAAAATAACGACAAAGTTCAATGCAAGGCCTGATGTAGTCCAGAGAAGCATAAATTAAGGGCTATTAAGGGCGGCTAATTGAGTATGGTGGGCAGTTAAAAAAGTACCCATTGAATTCATAATTATTATTACGAATTTCATGATTTTTTAACCTTTCCCCCCCTACCTACCTACCTACCTACCTACCTACCTAGTGTAATGTCACATATTTTGAAATTTTATAATTAGAAATTTATGAAATTAAAACAGCAGTGTTCGGAAATATTTTTAATTTCCATTTAAATTATTGAAGTGAAACTTCTTTATCGGGGTTGGGAAAAAATTTAGTGTAACATTTTTTCGTTACGCGTCACATTTTTCCGTTACGCGCCATCTTTCGTCATACTAGACGAAACCATCACCATTTGTGGGTGACCCCTATCCCGCCCCTCACATTTTCTTCTTCCCTGCGGTTGCTTCCTCCCCGTCTTTCGGGTGCCTCAGTCTCCGCTAAAAGAATTTTAGGCACCATCTTGGAGGACGGATAGTTGGTGGTGAGTGGGAGGAGTCTAAGGTTGGGTGTCGGGTCAAGGACCCACCCTCAAAAATTTTACCGCCCTCCCCCCGCCTTCCCCCTCTGTGGAGTGCCCCCCTCATCCCTCAGGGATACTTCACCCCGCGAGGTCTAACTTTGCCATCTTTGCTCCTACAGACCCGTGCTTGGTGTCATTGTAATCGGGGGAAAAAGGCCTACAAACTGACCCCAATACATTTCTCAAATTATATATTATTGATAACATTTTAACAAATATTTTAAAATAAAAAGAGCTAAACCCCATTGATTACATGTATTAGGTATAATTAAATATAGATATAAGTATTCGACGCTGAGACTGACTATTATTAGGTAGATTTAATTTTACAACAGGACTATTTTATAAAATATTGACAAATTTAATGATTAGTAATTTAATTTAGAATTTTATTAACGTGTATGTTTTGAATTTTTTGAATTTCTATTTACAATTTATAACTGACAATTATTATTTATTTCTTCTATTACTTTATATTTACACTACTTTTTAAAATATATACAAAACCAGGATGTCTACATCACGCCAACATACTGGAATCAAGACGCTTAAACCTAAGAGTGACAGTGAGGCAACACATAGAAGGTTGCGCCAGAGTGAGGTGGGCGCCAGACGCAGAGCCAGCGACACGGAGAGCTCCATGCTTAAGGAGGTTCTGAACAAAAACGCGGCTAGCGTGGCGCGATCAAAGGAACCACCAGCGGTCACCTCAGAAGGGAACAAGGCAGAGGTTTTAGTGGGTGTTGCGGGAGGCCATGACCAAGGAGGCCCACTAATTGTTCGAGCGCCAGTAGGACTGGGCTCGGTGGGCTCACTACAGCCTACCATGGGTGCGTGCCTTGATGTATCGGATGGGGAATGGGGGAAGACTAATTTGGGGGTGAGACCGTTCCCTCAAAGGCTAGTAGGTTGAGCATGCTCCCTACCATAAAGGGTAGGGTAGGAATAGCCCTAGATATGGCGAAAATCAGAGCCACAGAGTTCCTCCAGGCGGGGAAAAAGGCGGCTGAGAGCTCGGGCAACCTCAAGAAGGAGATTAAGGCGGAGATCCTAGAGTCTCTGGAGGGCCTGTACGTCACCGGCCTTGAGCTGGTGGACTCCCGAAGTCGACATAAGGTGCAGGCGGAGCGCGCGCGAGCCGAAAGGGCAAGGGAGCTTGCATGGGCGGAGCGGGCGCACGCCAAGCAGCTGGCAGGACTCGTGGAGAGCCACGAGCGAACAGTGGGTTTGCTCACGAAACACGTGGAGGCACTAGTGGGCGAACTAGGAGCCCTTCGTTCGTGGCTCGACTACGAGGTAGCCGATCCCTTAAAGTCACTTCGGGGAGTGCAGGACGGGATAGAGGAACTCCGCCGGAGACCCGTAAACAAGATAGAGGCATGCCACATCCAGCCTGAGGAACTGAACAAGATCGTGGAGGGAGCGGCTCGGTTACAGGCATCGGTGACGTGCCTGGAGGTGGGATTGGATGGATTGCCTGGGCGCGTCGGCGAGTGCGTAGTCATGCCAACTCCCCCACCCCCCGTTCCCCCTACCCCTGACTGTGGATTACATCTTGAAGACATTAGGACCTCTGTGGGTCAATTGAGACACAAACTGGACCAGGTAGCGGATCAGCCGGGATTGAGGAATGTCTGCGCCGGGACTGAGACCCTTAGGGACCTCATGGGGCCCGTAACGTCGAAGATCGACACAGTGCTCCATGAGGTCCGCGAAATGGGGTGTCCGGCGGTCCTACCTCAATCAAACCAGCAGACTGGGGACCGAGATGGCTATGTCGGGCACGTACCAGGCCATTGACGGCAGGGGGAAGATCCGTTCGACTGCACTGGGTCAGGGCTCATGTCGGCATCGCGGGAAACGAGCGAGCCGACCAATTGGCGAAGAGAGCTGCCCACAAAAAGTCGGTGGCTGACTACGATCGGTATCCGGTGTCTTACGCAAAGAAAATCATACGAGAGGAGAATGTCCTTAAGTGGCAGGCGCGCTACGAGTCCTCAGACACGGGCGGGGTGGTAACGGAAAAATGTGACGCGTAACGAAAAAATGTTACATTAAATTTTTTTCCAACCCCGATAAAGTCGCTCGGTTACTAAATTTTGTGGAATGTAAACAATATATTTCGTATTTCAGTTACCATAAGCCATTAATAACACAAATATATAATAACGACATCAATGATAGTAATAATTCTATTACAATTAATGAAATTCAATAATAATCTTTGTAGTAATAAGCTAAAATGAAATAATTGTAGAATTTGTATTTATGTCTATGATAATAAAAGCCTTTTATTAAACTTTATCTAATTTAACTTTATTTAACCAAATTCTGTAAAGTTGCATATAGTATATTTTTTTTTGAAAAATAACGTCATAAAGAAGTTTCACTTCTTACGAGTGTACGCTAGTACACGCACACTTTTTTTTTTTTCAATAAAATCGGCATCAAATCAAACAAAGGTATAAAATTTAACACAACATTTAAAAAAATAACTTTAATGAAAGATAAAAACTTAATCCTCTTCAGTTCATAGACTTCGAATCCATTCCTTTATATTATTTATAACTGGCATAGTAGTCACATCGTTCTCATTTGGACAGTTCACATCAGAAACATTCATTGTGTCAACATCTTCATCTAACCATAAAGCTTCATTGTCACCGGTTGGCGACAGAACTGTTATTTTCGTGTCCTGTGTTAGGTTATTATGTCATATTATTGTGTTTATGTGTTATGTACTTTGTGTTATGATAAAATAGATCGATATGGATAATATTATAGAGAAATGTTAGCGACTACGCTACATTATAAGTTGCATGTTATGTATTAAGTTGTATATAAATGCTTATGTATTGTGTGTTACATATATGAAAATAGAACTATAATAGAATAGGTAAATGCATAGAATAAGTCAATAGAGTAAGAACATCCAATGTTATAGGAATTTTACGAACAGAAAGCGTTGATGCTTCCCGTAAATTGCATTGTTTTTGGCTTATGTACGGAATATATACTTGATGTATATAATATGTGAATACTTAACAAATAGGTAATACGACAAGGAATATTTTGACATATAACATGTATACACAAGATATATAATGAATGAAATATAGAGCGATTAACAAGGCGACCAAAGTAAAAACTAAAATTAAAACACGAATTAAAGCGGTTTAGGGTCACTCTCCGAACTACTTAAGCTCGAAGAGGCCCCGTATGGGGCACGGCGCAATTCAACGAGTACAAGTAACTACAAGAAGAAAGCTTTGGTCGTCCTGCGAACAGCAAACAAGATTTCAACTTTTATTGAAGACCCGGCACCTCAAGCGGTCGTGCATTATCACTAACATCGCGTCCCGCACTGGCATCCGTACGGCGTCTACGAGACGGGCATCCGGCGCAACAAATATGGGGAAGTGATCAGACCAGTACACATCGTCCACTATACCTACATCAGTAACTGTTGACCAACCAAGCTGACTGTGTGACGACACATTGGTCTAGCCATCTCCTGCAACCGTGCGCATCACTGACAAATGTATAGCTAATCGACTGTAATCATAATTTTTCAATGTCGGCACACCTCCACCCCTGTTCAGCACAGAAATCTAAAAGTTCACAACAAAAAAACACACCGGGGTGGGCGTTGAAATCACCGAGAATGTAAACAACTTCGACAATAGCGCTCATTTCACCTAGGCAATCAGTGAATTCTAACAGGTTTTCCCTCGAATCACTCGGCATATATACGCAAAACACAATTATAAATCTATTCCCTAGCGACACCTTAATAGCCGTCAAACGCGCACTCGCACAGCTGACTACTGTTACCGATTCAAAGGCTCGCTTACGCCTCAGGATTGCAGCACAGGGGCGCCCTCTAAGTATCCCTGCTGATGTGTCTACGACTGACTTCCCTGTGTACTCGAAATCATCATGTATTTGACCAAAGTAGGGTACATCGTGGGGAAGCAGCCACGTTTCTTGGAGGGCAACTATGTCAGCCGACACGCATAAGAGTTTAACTGGCTCGGAAGACCGTTTCACCGATTTGCAATTAAAATGATAATGACCTTGTCCATGTTATTGTAACGGTGTTTGTTTCATTACGCCAGTCTTCAACTTGTATGTGTCATTCACAAAACGTCTAAAAGTAATTCCGTCGGGCCAGAACTTATTATCTAGTAATAACTGTAGTTTTGTTTTGGGAACATACAATTAAAAGGAGTTGTACTTTTTTCCGTTGTTCTATTAATTGTAAACAACGTTACATCTTCCTGGATGTTCTCCTTTATATAAGCAACAATATCACTCTCATTAGTATCTTTGTAAACATTAGAGATAAACAATGGTACTTTGATGATAGCAGCCTTAAATTTTCCCTCAGGTCCAACGTAAGCTATACCCATCTTTCCACTAGTAGTTGGCTTCTTTGCTTTTTACTGAGACAAGATTCCATTTGTCCCCTACTATTTCTTTACGCTCGTTGCCTCGGGATAAGGTCGAAAGATTGATGTTTACGTTCGAGTAAATGAGATTTGAACGCATGGTAGGCGTTCTACATAGTTCATTCAGTAGCTGGCTGTCGTCAGTAGCCATGGGTAATAACGCTTTTAGCTCATACCGTACCGTATCTATATACTGGTTTTGAAAATCTATTATCGTAACTATGTTTTTTTATACCATAGATATTGCTTGATTAGACACAATTCGACTTATCTATGTACATATTTTGAAACGATGTACTGTACGCGTACGGCGTACGGTGCACACAATACAAATATGATTTTTTAACGTATTAGTTTTTACAGTAATAATATTTATGTTTTGTTGATCCATTACGTATATTACTTTAAGATAAACGAATTCATTGAATGTGCTAGAGCGGTTACTTTTAATGTTAGTGACTTTGGCAAAGGTATCTTTTTGAAATCACTACCTGTGCCCGCGTCTGCGCTTGCATACACTACAAAATTATTGTTTAGTTTTTATTTATAAATAAAGTGTAATTTTACATAAATTAAGAGAATATATAATTAACATTTTTTTTCAATTTAGACATACATATATTTCAAATTTACATAAATTTTATTTATATCAATGCCTCTTTGTGTATGCCATTAGCCTAGTGGTCCTAAGCGCGACTGCTATGCTCGAGTTCCTGGGTTCAATTCCCAGGTCAAGCAAAATGTTATTGAGTTTTTCTATAAAATTCTCAGCTGCAGCTCGGAGTTTGGCTTTGTGCCGATTAATGGCAATAGGCTCGCCCTATTACATGGGCAAAAAAACGTACTTGGCAAACTGTGGGTGTACATTAGGATACCTCTGACTAACCGTTTATGAAATACACGCGTGATGGTATTTTATGTTATTTTATGTTGTGTACGAAATTCCTTGATTTTCTATTGAGCGCAAATATGTATAAGTATACAAATTGCTACTGCAATTGAGACGCTAACATGCAACATATAATTGTCCATGTAAAAAGCATGGTGGCCGGAGGTCAACTGTGACTTATCCAAATTTTTACGAAACTATTATTTTACAAACCATCAAAACGACAAACCCAGGCACTTAAATAACATGTCAATACTTATTCAAATATAACAGGACACTTCAAAATAAAACAAATGACATTCCTATCAACCGAGAGCCGGTTATTATAAAGACAAATATGCTTATTATGTGTGGCTTTCTAGTAGGTATTTTCCATTATGTGGTACATTAATATGATATATCACTTATGGTTTCTCAGTGTTAGTCATTTAAACACCCGAAAATAATATTTTTTCTGAATTGATTCACCATTATCATTACTACTTATTTCTTACGTTACTTTATGTAAAAAAAAATATCCTACTAGCTGTACCATGTGGTTTTACCCGTGTAGGCAATTTTTTCAAATTATAATATATCTTATGTTACTGGCTGATAATGTAGCTTTATATTGGTGAAAGATTTTTTTTAAATAGTCCAGTACTTTTTCAGTTTATCCATTACAAACAAGAAATCAAATCTTTCTTCTTAGATTGGTATGGAGAACCTGGCCAGAAAACATAACTATGAATTTTAAAAAAGCATGTAAATTAGTTATGTGGTTCTCTCGTGCGAAAAGACCATAAACGGACAGATAGACAGAGACGTTGAGTTTCGTAATATGTATAGACGATGGTAGCAAACAAGCATGTGATCCGCTTGATGGTAAGCGATTACTGCAGCCTATGTAGTATGGATCCTGGTATTGATAATTTAGGTTTGGTTATGAGGCACGTCATGATATATATACAGTTTAAACACTATTATTAACACAACGCAAATTACACCTTTAAATTATTTTAACTAAACTTCAAACAAACTAAAAAAAAACTATAAAATATGAATTTCAAGTTCTATGATAAAAAAACTACTTTACAAAATTATCTTTTAACTTGAAACAGCTATTAAAAAGCAAAATTTAAAAAGATTGGGTGAGGTCAGGATTCGAACCTAGGACTTCGACCACAGCAGTACGTTAACGACCGCAGGGCTACGAATACGTCTGTGAAGATTATTGAAATTATGCTACTTGTAAATAATCTTACGCTTTTTTTAATATTACGAAGGTTTTTTCAGGCTAGGGTGCTCCTCC
This sequence comes from Saturnia japonica, assembly GCA_033032175.1. NCBI lineage: Eukaryota > Metazoa > Arthropoda > Insecta > Lepidoptera > Saturniidae > Saturnia > Saturnia japonica. The sequence goes on from CM065329.1 coordinate 10,070,296, forward strand.
GCAACGCCCCGGAACCTAGTCCCAAAAACAAAAGTACCTAATAATCCGAAGCCAATAATAAACAATTTCGAAACCGAAGAAATCTACTAATTAAGTTTTGTCACTTTCAGTTAATGCGGAATTCAAATATAAAAATAGAACACAAATTAGGACAACATAATATTTATGAAAAAAAGCCGAGGGCAAAGACCAAAGGTTATAAAAAAAAACAATAAACAGCATGTTATTTATTACCTAATAAGGTTTAAAGGTATTTATATTGATGGTGATAATTTATTCGAAGTTAAGCTTTAAAGTACTAGGCATAAGGTTAAATTTAGTAATATTAGTGTGTGATCTATAGCTATTTCTCACAAGTGCCAGAGTGGCCGAACCTCGGCTCGGGCGGTCGTCGCGAATGCGAAAAAGTCGCGATCTAGCTAATGCCCTAATCTTATGAGAATTCGAGCTAACTAATATATACTCATATGCACGTTCCCCTCCTCCTGGGAGGAAGGAGTGGGCCATGCGTATGTGTATTTGTTAATCGGAATGGTTTTTCTACACTAACTAGTGCATTAGTCTAACTAGCGCAAAAAAAGAAAAAAAAAGGTCCCTTACAGAACCTATGTACCTGTGTGGTGTGCACGTGTGTGTGTTCATACGTGTGTAATGTTGTGTGTGGGTAACTAAGTGTTGCACGTATAGTGTCACTTTGTATCGCGCGGGCGGCTGCCTGACCCAAGGGCTTCACACCGAGGAACGGACCTAGGCTTGGGTTGCCGCTAGAGAGGGTGGACGTGACGGGTGTGCGGGAGCGAAGTTGACCGCCCGTCCTCTGCGGAGAGAACGGTGGTTACGCGGGCGTGGGCGGTGGCACGCTCTGTTTGGAGAGACGGTGTTGGCGTAGAACGCGTTAGCTTTTTCGGTTTGGTCGGGCGGGTCAGTGAATATATTACGCGGCCGGCGTTTTCTCCGACAGGCGTTGGGGTCGGGAACATAAGAAGCTGCCGCTTTTATTAAGGGATTCGCGTGGTTCGACGCGGTGTCGAAATACGAGCGAGAAAGGTGTTTGGCATATGCATGTATCGAGGGAAGGTCCATATCTCTATGGAGATCCTCCATACGAACAAACCAGGGGGCACCGGTAAGGCGGTGAAGAAACTTGTTCTGGATGGCTTGTAAGCGTTCCCAGTTATAACTTGACATATGTGCGAACGGAACGCAGCTATATGTCATGATCGGACGGATACACATCTTGTAGAGCGTAAGCTTGTGTCTCGTGGACATTTTGCTTGCAGCACATAACAGAGGATGCAGTCGGGCGAGGGTCCAGGAGGCCCTTTTCCTAACCAGATTGATGTGGCGTATAAAGGAGAGTCTACTGTCTAGGGTTACACCTAGATATTTGGTCGCCTTTTCCCAGGGGATCGGATTACCGAAGAGTTCAAGGGGATTGTCCTTGAGTTTTTGCGGTATCTGTGTGGCGGTTTGGTCGAAGAGCACCGCTGCGCTCTTCGTGGGGTTTATGGCTATTCGCCAGTCGTTAAACCACTTCCCGAGAGTGGTCACGGCTCTTTGGATTCTACATTTGAGGTTTCTCGTTTGCCTTTGAGAGGAGTATATGACTGTATCGTCAGCGTATAAGCCTACTTCAACTTTCTCCTCAAGTTTTGGTAGGTCACTGACGTACAGATTGAAGAGGCTAGGTGCCAGGATGGAACCTTGGGGGACGCCTGAGCGTATGGGATGGGGTGTGGATAGTTCACCTTCCACTCTGTAGCGAAAGGTGCGGTCTTTGAGGTAGTCGCGGATGATTTTAACTAATCTATCGGGGACTTCGCGGGAGTACAGCTTGTTGACTAATCCTTCGTGCCAGACCTTTTCAAAGGCCTTGGCTACGTCGAAAAAGACTGCCAGTGTGCGACGGGGTATAGATAACTCGGAAAAGTTAAACAAAATATGCTCCGTGAGGCGGTGCACTTGATGAGTGCAAGAATGTCTAGCACGAAAACCGAATTGCTCAGGCGGGTAGAGGTTTTTCTCCTCTATTACGGATTTGAGACGGTTCAGAAGGATCCGCTCATAGATTTTACCTAGGGTATTTAGGAGACTGATAGGGCGGTAGCTGTCGGGAAGCGACGTGCTCTTGCCGGGCTTGTGAATACCTATGACAATGGCCGTTTTCCAGACGGCTGGAAAATGGCAGTTGGCTATGGCTACAATGAATATGCAGACCAATAGAGCTATGAGGTGATCGGGAAGAAGTTTGAGTACTTCGTTCCTGATACCGTCGGGACCTGGTGACTTTCTAAGCTTAAGGCTTTTGAGAATGGCAGAGATCTCCTCAGAAGTGACTGGGGACAGGGATTCTGATACCGGGAGCTTATTCAGCTCCTCCACGCGGGCTTCGATGTCTCTGACTCGGTCGGTGTTCTTGACGCTGTTCGGGGAGCACTGGCTCTCCAGACAAGCGGCAAGGCACTCCGCCTTGTCGATGGTATCGAAAGCGGGTGTAGTGCCGGGACCCCTTTCGAGGGGGGGCATGCGAGGTTGGGCGTCTATTTTAAGGGCGTGGGCTACTTTCCAATAAGTCAGATGTGACGGCCTTAGCCCTTCGACTAGGGTGTCCCATCTGTGACTTTTGAGCTCGGTTATACGGGCTTTAACCGCTCTCTGAAGTGCGCGTAATCGTGCGCGGTTTGCATCGGTCGGATAAGAGTCATGGGCACGAGTCGCAGCGTTCTTCTCCGTCATCAACGCTCGCACGTCGGCAGGGAGTACAAAGCGGCGATCGTTCGCCGCTTCGACCTCTCTCGAGGCCTCTCCGATGCCGACTTGGAGGTGGTCAACTAGGGAGTCGATTGCGAGATCTACGTGCGCAACTGACTCTAACACGTCCGGGACACTAACGAGACTGGGCGAGGACTGCCTATCCGCGAGGTAGTGTTTTAATTTTGCATAGTCAACCGTTGTGACTGTAGGAGGGCTGGAGTCATCTAGTTGTCCTAGCTGTAGGATGACCGGGCGATGGTCGGTGTCGAGTTCGTGTACGACCCGAATGAGTCGTACCTGAAGCGCGATATTTTTCAGGAGGGCTATGTCAAGCACTGTCGGTGTACAGTGATCTTGAAAGTGGGTGGGAGTGGGAGGCGCTATGACGTCAAAGTTTAACTCGTCCGACAACCCTTCGAGAATAACCCCATTGCTGGTGTCTCTCCAATTGTTGAAGGACGTGTGTCCACTGTTGAGGTCACCTGCGATAATGACCGATGTGCCGAGCGAGAGTAGCTTCTCTAGGTCAGACCTGAGAGGTACTTTCGTCGGTGAGAGGTACGCGGATACGATCGTTATGGACGGATGATCGGTCATTCCCAGTCTACACACGGATACTTCCATATTGGTAAGTATCGGAGGATCTATCGGCATGCAATACAACGAGCGCTTGTAGTAAATGAGAGTGCCGCCCCCTCGGCCGTCGCGGTCATTTCTAACGATGTTATAGTTTGCGATACTCGGATTGCGTTTAGCACGCTTTAAGAGCGTTTCCTGTACTAAGAGAACGTCTATTTGGTGATCTTTAAGATAAGTCGCGACGAGATCACGCTGCGGATATAGGTTCCGCGCATTAAAAAAGGAGATGTTTAAACCTCTCGGCTTGAGTTTAGCCATTGAAAGGCCTGAGGTTGGCGGCTTCGCGATCGAGACGCTGTAACGTCTCTACGAGCCGGGGAAAGGCAGCTATGGTTTCGACGAAACCGTACTGCTCCATATGGGCCTTGTATGCGAGGATTTCGCGTATCTCATGCTCACGAGTGAGCGATAACATAAGGTCATCCATTGTGGTGGCGCGGGACGCTGGAGCGCGTGGTGCTGGGCCGCGGGCGTTGGAGCGCGGGGCGCAGGGACGTCCATAGCCATAAGGGGCTGCGGTTTGGGGGCCCATTCGTTCTGAGTCGAACGCACGGGTTTGGGCTGCACCTGGGGTGCGGGGGGGTCTACGGTCGCCTGAGTGCGGCGGGGGGCAGGGAGGGACGGAAAGACCTCTGGATTGAGCAGAGGTTGCTGCGCCCGGGACCCTGAGGCGGGGGGTGCCCGCTGAGGGGCAGCCTGCCCAGGGCGGCGGGGGTGCATGGTGTGCGGGGCCTTTGGGCATCCGCGATAGTTCGCAGGATGTCCCTCCTCCCTGCATAGTACGCAGCTCGGGGGGGTGTTAGAGTCACGCTGACGCGTGCACTCCCTGGTTGGGTGGTCTTCGAGGCACTTAACGCACCTCGGACGAAGGAAGCAGTTGCGGGCAGAGTGTCCGTACAACTGGCAGTTGTGGCATTGGGAGGGCTTCGAATTTTTGTATGGAGGCTCTACGGTTATTCCGGAGAGCTCGCATACAATTTCTAGGTTAAATATTTTTTTGCCCTCAGGCGTTTTATCTAAGATTAACACGAGCATTGGAAGGGCTCGTTTCTCTTTATTATACATCCGATGGACCTCTCGGATGGGGAATTTTTGTGCTTCAATGGAGGCAAAGACTTCCTCTGGTGAGATTTCGACTGGGATGCGCCGAAGCACAACCCGTAGGACACGCTCCTCTTCGAGGGCGTAAGTGTAGTAGGGAATGTTCCTAATACGGAGGAGGGTGGTCAATCTGCGATGGCAGTTTGACGTGCTCATTGTCAGGGAGATACCTGTCGCGGCATTACGCGCTTTGGTGTATCCTATTTTTAGTGTTTTAAGCTCATTGGTGAGCTTTGTCCAGACAGTTTTGTCGTGGATAATTATCGGAGGGGGTTTTTGGTTTTTACCTTCGACCGGTTCGTCGGTATTCGAGGAGGGTGCAGGGGCGGCGGAGCCGTTAGCGGTTTTTGTTGTTTTAGCCGCGTTTTCCTCAACGGGGCTATCACGGGGCGCGCGTTTGCAGGATTTGACGACCGTGAATTCGTCATTTTCCGCGGTAGGTTCGGTCGGGATTATGATTGGTTCCTGGAAGTGGAGAGAGAGTTCCATTTCCGAGGAAGGGGTTGGACTTACTGGTGCGTCCATCTCTGTTTCGACTGGAAGGGCCGAAAAAGAGTTGGACACCGATGTTGAATTTGATATGGTTGCCGCGGGGGCAACGGGTATAGCGGGGCGGCCATAGGGACCGGGGGTAAAAGATCGCTGTTGCGATTTTGGTCGGGACTTGCTAGGGGCGTGGCTCGCGCTTGCGAGGTTAGTGGGGTGGGGGTACTCGGTCGCAGGGACAGAGGCGGGTCGCGTGAAACCGGGTGGCGCGGCGGCGGGTGAGATCGCGGCGGAGGTGGAGGGGATGGCCTGCGCGGTAACGGCGCTCTGATTGGCTGACGGCGGACGTAGCGAGTCCGCCATCTGTGACCTACTTATATACTCATCGTTGAGCGCGGGCATATGTAGGGCTACAAAGTTCATTAATCGCTGGTGTTCGGCTTCCAGCTGTTTGAATCTAGCTTCTAAGTCTGCGTATTTTAATTCGGCCATCGCGGTGGCGGTTTGGAGGTCGGGGGAGTGAATTTTATTCACCTCCCTGCCTGGAGGGCAGGGGAGTACGCCGAATGAATTTAACGGGCTATCCATGCCCGGAGCAATGAGACCTGTGTGTCACGGTGTAATGAAACACAGGAAAAGGACCTATCGTTTCCCTAGGGGAGTCCCTAGCAGTCTTGTGGCAGAGGACGCAGGCCGGTATATACCGTGGCTCCGCCCAAACAACCACAAGGATGGATGGTAAGGATAGGAAGGGTTGGGTAGGAGACACCTGGGGCTTAACTATGCAAAAAGGCAAAGGCTAAGATTCCCAGGCCCGTTCGAGTTATCGTTTACCTCAGAAGGAGGTAACCGGAGAGCGCTCGGGTCACGCCCCGTTCGTCTTCGTTAGCACCGTTAGGTATCCAACGAACGACCACTAAACCGTGGATTTGCGTGTCTTTAGAAACAGGATTTCGCGCTGAAAAGCGCGTTTATTGTCGTACTGAAAAGTACGGTTTTTCGTGTGCACCGAAGTGCTACACGAAATGTGCGAGCGAGACGGCGCTATGCGCGCAACGAGTACCTAGATACTCGCTACACAACAATGACACCGACCTCGCTATAACACGCGGTATGAATAGCTTAATAACTAGCTTAAAACTGTGTGCTTTGAACCGGCAGGCCTAGGACCGGGTCCGTTGATCAAAACAAACAAGTCGTACACTAGTACAAGCAGAGCGCGAATAAGATAGCTTAAAAAACTAGCTTACACTGTGTACTCTGAACCGGCAGGCCTAGGACCGGGTCCGTGGATCAGAATAAACAAGTTGTACACTAATTTAAGCAGAATGCGATAATTCGGAAAGCGATCGAGAGCGCGAGCGGACACGTCCGTTCACGTCAGCGGTCGAAATCGGAATCCCGGTATTTGGAAATCCATTAAACTATATATATATAGTTGGCGCTGTACTCGATAAATAGTTATTCGGTTTTGTAAAGATATCAGATTCTGTATCTATGTACGATTTAAATCGCCCAAGCCTAGTCGTCAGTGTCTCGCTTGGCTCGCTCCGCTGCCGCGTCTTGTCGAGCCGTTGTGCGAGCGAGACAGCATTGCACGGATTCATGTTATTCATCACGTGCGCATGATCAGCTGATCGCTTTGCACCGTTAGTGTTTACTGGAATCGATGAAAGTTTATTCTGCCCACCCACACATTGAGGAGAACAGTCGCTAATATTCGATTTTAACATAGATTTGGGCGATGTATCTTTGGACTATCATAGAAAATATAAGTTGCTGAGAACTGAGACTTTTAAGAACTGTTATAAAGATATGAAACACCTTGTGATTGCAGGCATTGAAAGTGAGAAAAGAACATATTTCAGCCAACATATTAATAATAATAATATAAAACTCTAAAAAGCTTTGGAATTACCTTAAGACTACTATTTTGCCTGATAAGAAGTAGCGAGCCACATAAATTCCACCACAATTTGATAATCAGGACATCATTAACTCGCATTTTCTTCGTATACCCGTGCAAGATAGTGTTTCTATCTCGCAGTTAACACACTATGAGCATCTAAGGTTTAGTTCCACCACCTTTTTGTTGCATCTCGTAAGTGAGAACACAGTACTGTCCATAATTAATAGTTTAAAATCAAACGCTCAAGGTATTGACGGTGTCTCCTTGGATATGTTTTTAATGACACTGCCTCAATCTCTAAATGCAATTACTGCAATAGTTAACCATTCAATTACAAGTGGTATTTTTCCCGATACTCGGAAAGTAGCTGTTGTAAAACCTATACCTAAGAGCAACAATCCCTCTACTTTGAAAGACTTACGGCCAATCAGTCTTCTACCTTGTTTATCCAAAGTCTTGGAAAAGGCTGTGAGCATGCAACTCATGGAGTATTTAGAAAGGAATGATATTCCTTCTGAGGCCCAGTCTGGCTTCCGCAAGGGACATAGTACCTCTACTACTCTCCTTGATATTGTAGATAACTTATTGGATGCTCAAGACAAAGGGATGTGCAGTATACTTATACTCTTGGATTTCTCACGCGCATTCAAATGCATAAATATACCCCTACTTTTATCAAAGCTTGTATTCTATGGATTCGATGCTTCTTCTGTGAGTTGGTTTCGAAGTTATCTATTTAATAGATGTCGGTTTGTTAAATTGAGTTTACTTAATGGGTCTACGGTTCAGTCCTCTTCTGAGCCTGTTACTCGAGGGGTGCCTCAAGGATCTGTTTTAGGTCCTATTTTATTTATATTGTATTGCAGAGATAACCAAATCCATTAAATATTGCAAGTATCACCTCTATGCGGATGATCTGCAGTTGTACCAGTCATTTCTTCCATCTAATCCAACCGATGTTGTAAAAAAAATAAACTACGATTTGGCAAACATATCACACTGATCTACATCTAATACATTAGTTATCAACCCTCAAAAATCGAATTAAATGGTAATTGGTAGTAAACAAAATATTGTCAAGCTTAGTTGTGTGACATTTGACATACTAGTGGATGGCGAGCCTATTGAGCGTGTTACGGAAGCTAAAAGTCTGGGATTAATTGTTGATAGCAACTTACGTTTTGAGAAGCATGTAGCAGAAAGCATAAGAAATTGCTTTTATCGTCTGAAATTACTGTATAAAATACGCCCTTTCCTGAGCAAAGAAATCAGGATAGCTCTTTATGAATCTTTGATTCTCTCCAGTCTTAATTATTGTGATGTTGTATATGGACCTTGGTTGCTTAAAAGAACGGAGAAACTAATCCAACGCATTCAAAATGCATGTGTACATTTCTGTTTGGATGTTCCATCATGTTCTCATATTACTCCTTATTTAAATTCTTCTAATTTGTTAAAAATGAAGGTGCGTAGGAGGCTGCATCACAACCTTCAACATCACAACAGCACAACCTTCTTTTACACAAAGCTACGTCATCATCACTTCCTCAAGCTTTGGAGCAGCGAGTCAATACAGCCAGCCAGCACCTACGACTACTACGGGTATCCTGACCATACGCATGCAGCGGACGCGCATTCTTGGTAAGTCCCACAGCTTTCTCAGCGACCTTGGCACAGCACACTGCACTTCGGCCGGTCAGCAAGCAGCATAAGACGCACTTCTCTCCTGGTCGACGCAGCAGCCAGTCACTACGCAGCACTGCAACACTCCGACTCACTGGAGCATTCTTGCAGCATCACCCCGACTCACTGGGGCAATCACCGCAGACAGTTCCGACTCACCGTGAACTATGCGGCATCACCCCGACTCACTCAGGCAATCACCGCAGAAAGTTTCGACACACCGTGAACTATACGGCACTAGTTCTGACTCACTGGAACATTCCACTGGCCCGGCAAGCATAACAAAGATGTATGGACGACTCAACCAGCTATCGACCTCCGGTCTCGGAGGGGAGTGATGTAGCGACATCTCTCGCTACAACTGACGCATCGACGCATTTACATAGCGACATCTATCGAGCCACATACGACGCATCAACTAACAATTGACTATATATACAAGAACCCGACTACAACCGTCGGGGCAGCTGCCCGCCAGACATAGTACCCGTCTGGCCAGAGGGTCCTCCCATTTCTATGGCGGATGAGGAACTTTACTCTCTGTTCCTCACCTCCGCTAAAGTTTCATCGATAACAAATTGGCAAAAACTATAAAACTGAAAAGAAAGCATTGTAATCAAGCTGGTAACTCTTGCTTCTCTTAACTATATCTCATATGTAAATGGACTATGCTAAGCCACTATACAAATCAATCACCACGTTTATGTAAACGCTAATGTTGGTGTATGTACACCAACCATTGTTTATCGTAGACGATCTCTGCGCAGACATTATTATAGGCCACGACCTTCTCAAGAATCATTCGTCTCTTGAACACCAGTTTGGTGGTGACAAAGAACCACTGAAAATCTGCAATGTGCTTGAAGCTTCTGTTCCACCAGCGTCAGTTTTTACTAATTTATCGCCTAATATCAAACCAATCGCTATCCGGAATAGACGCCACTCCGACGAAGATCAGCTTTTCATATCAAATGAAATATCTAACCTTTTAAAAGACTAATGCCATTAAGCCCAGTGTGTCACCCTGGAGAGCACAAGTTCTGGTTGCTGGAGGAGACAGTCACAGGAAACGCCTTGTAATTAATTAGAATTACTCACAGACCATAAATAAATATACGGAGTTAGATGACTATCCTTTACCCAGCATCGATTCAATTGTCACTCTAGTAGCCAAATATAACTATTTTAGTCAGATAGACCTCAAGAGTGCTTACCATCAAGTTAAAATCCTTCCTAAAGAAAAAATCTATACAGCATTTGAAGCTTGCGGAAATCTTTACCAATTTACTAGAATACCTTTTGGAATAACAAATGGAGTTGCCGCATTTCAAAGAACTCCTCAATTCATCATAAACGCTGAAAAGTTAAAAGGATCCTATGCTTATAGATGATGTAACTATCTGTGGGAAGGACAGCCAAGATCACGAAACTAACTTACGCAGATTCATGGTAGCTGCTAAAAAATATCAACTCACGTTGAATACGCAAAAATGTGTATTTGGAACGGAATCTATCAATCTTCTAGGCTACACTGTTAACAAAAAAATAATCAAACCAGATAAATCCAGATTGGATCCACTCATTAACCTGTTCCATCACCAGATATTTCTGTTTCCATCAGTTACAGCGTCCTTGAAAAAAGCGCTAGGTTTGTTTGCTCACTATTCAAAGTGGATCGCCAATTTTTCCGCTAAGATTCGTTAGTGGAAGCAACTTTTCCGCTATCAGAAGACTCAATAAACTGCTTCACTAATCTCAAGTCTGACATCGCAGAATCAGCCCTCGCAGCTATTGATGATAAACAAGTATTCTCTATTTAAACTAATGCTTCCGAGTATGCTATTGCAGCAACTCTGTTACAAGAGGGTCGTTCTGTCGCATTCCTTACACGCTCAATGAATAATTCCGAACGTCGACAGCCCTTTATTGAAAAAAGGCTAGCGCCATTGTAGAAGCATTGCGAAAATGGCGCTCCTTTTTAATCGGAAGACATTTTTTACTTGTTACAGATCAGCAATCGGTCTCATTCATGTTTGATCAGCAACATTCATTCAAAATTAAAAACGAAAAAATAGATAGATGGCGCTTGGAACTGTCTTGTTATAAATATGACATTATTTATCGCCCAGGAAAACAAAATCAAGCTGCCGATGCATAGTCTAGAATTTGTCTTATAATGGATACTACTTCCAACAAACTCACAGAACTTCATAACTCTTTATGTCATCCAGGCGTCACACGGATGATACACTGGATTCGAGCAAAGAACTTAATTATTCTGTTGATGAAGTAAAAAGAATGACTTCGGCATGCCGAGTTTGCGAAGTAAATAAAACCGCGATATGTAAAAAATTAAGGGCAACTCATAAAAGCGGCAGCACCTTTCGAACGCCTTAACTTGAATTTCAAAGGACCGCTACCATCCAATACTTCTAACCGATACATTTTGACCATAATATATAACCATTATTATTATTATTAGTATTTTGACCATTTTGATAATTCGTCACCTGATACGATGTTGTATACAGCATTTGACGATCATGCGTGGAATCTTTCGATAGTTCTGACGCACCAAGTAACGCGAGCCGCTTTTTGCTCTTCACAGAGCGAATGCGGTATCCATCGGGAAAACAACGTTTTTTACACCTAATTGTTCATGCAAGCCTATTTGTATTTGACTCATGCCAATGTCTAAAGTTGCCTGAATTTCGCGGTATGTCACATGTCGACCTTCCTCAATCAGCTTACGCACAGCATCAACGTTTTCTTGGGTGACTGCAGTTTTTGGACGACCTTGACGAGGATCATCACTGAGCTTGACACGTCCACGTTGAAATTCAGCAAACCAGCGATAAATTGACGTTTTGGTTGGGGCTTCATCACCAAATGCAGAAATCATCCGGTCAACACACTTGTTAGTTATGCGTCATTGATGTGACAGGGGTAGGGTAAACTCAAGGGGTATCCGCGAGCGTAGGGGGTGCAGAGCTATTGAAGGCGGTGCGCGGGGCACTTTTTTGCGTTACGGTTGCAGACGCACGCTCGTTGATTTTAATTAGCGCGATCTTGTATTTGTACCCTGAACGAGTTACAAGTTGGTTTTCGAGCCGAATCGTTTATTGAAGATCCCCCATTATGTTCAATACACCACGCAAAATGGTCAGAACTCGTGGTGCAATTGCACGGGAATTTCAAGAACGTTCCACCAGCGATGGACCCAGTGGGCAACTTAAGACAAGATCCGAAACGGCCGTTAACGAGAAACGTGATCAAAGTCCCGTAAAAGTGAGTAGCTTAAAAATTGAAGTTGGTGGCTGCCATAAGTCTGTTGGTTCTGCAAGTAGAAATAATTTCAACCCGAAAATCGTTTGAAGCACGAAAAAAGCAACTACAATTGGAGGCAGCCGATGCTTTAGCACAAATCGAAAAGGATTTGGTGCAGAAAAGGCTGGAAGCTGATGTCGCTGCAGTGGAACAGGAATGGTCCCAGGGTTCTCACGGTGACAAGGAATCCTTACGTGATGTCTCCCAGAAGATTGAAAAATGGCTCAATGGAAGTGAACAAGTAAAACAACCTCCGAGTGTTATATCTGCACAGCCGCCACGCCCTGTAGAAAAAACACACGACACGGTATACCTACCTACGCTCGTGCCACTACCTGTGCCAGCGCCGCAAACAGATTTTGAACAACTAGCACATGCTATTAAGGACATTGCGTCTGCAGCTATTTCAAGCGCACCTAATGCACAGATGTTAAGCCGATTAAGTACACCGAAAGATCTGCCTGTTTTTTCCGGCGATCCAATGGAATGGTTATCCTTCAAACAGGCGTATCATGAGTCGACGGAGGTGTGTGGTTTTAATGAAAAGGAGAATATGTGGCGGCTGAGAAAATGTCTTAAAGGCCAAGCCCGAGAATCTATCACAGCACTGTTAGTCAGTGCTGCTTCTCCAGACGCCGTGATGTCTACACTACAGCTACTATTCCGGAACCCTGATATTATTTTATCCCGGATAATTCAAGATATCAAAAGTTTACAACCCATAAACCTGGAATATCAAAGAGATATTATTTTATTTTCTGTTAAAATACAATATTATGTATCAGCTGTACTGGCTCTGGGTCAGCACGAATACCTGCAAGGATTAAGCATCACGTCGGTTATTCTAAAGAAGTTGCCACCAGTTTTAATCTCCAAATGGACTGACTACGGGTTCGCGCGACTGGAAGAAGGAAAGAAAACCAGGCTGGAGATACTCTCGGAGTTTTTAAGTCAGGAGAAGTTAAAAATATCCAAAACGGCTGTACCTTTAATATAGTTTCTAATGAGTCTAGACGTAAATATAGTCAAGTATATCATTCTGTGTTAGTACAAAGCCAAAATGTAACAAATGACGAAAAGTTCGATTCTGTCGGGTAGGCGATCATAATTTACCTAATTGTAAAAAGTTTAAAAAAGCGTTATGTAAAAATAGGTGGACCTTTGTTAAGCGTTTTGGTATTTGTTTTAGATGTTTAGTGTCACGTCATAGTAGGGAGTCTTGCCTCGCACCCGTTTGTGATATCGATAACTGTGGTAGGTCACATCATAAACTACTACATTATAAAAACACGAACGCTGTGCCCGTTCAGCGTAGTGTCAACATTTCACAATTATCAGATTCGGAACCCACTATAAAAACTGTATCAAATATTAATTCATTTTCTAAAGTATTACTTAAAGTCGTGCCAATTAATATTCACGGGTCTAATAGTATCATACGCGTTTTCGCATTGTTAGATGACGGCTCAACTGTTTCACTGATAAGTTCCGACCTTGCAGAACGGCTAGGGTTGCGCGGATATAAAAAAACGATGCGTATTTGTAGTGGTTGGGACAACGCGGAACTTGTGTGTGATAGTGAGATAGTGGATCTAGATATATCTAATAGGAAGGGATCTAGATATATCTATAGGAAGGGATCTAGATTTAAAATCACGGCAAGAAGCGTTAGTGAATTAAACTTACCTACACAGGCAACCTTAAGTACCGTGAAGTATCATCATTTCGATAACATACAGGATGAAATTATTCAACCGTTTTCTTGTAAGCCTGAAATTTTGTTAGGACAAGATAATTATCACTTGATAATACCGATACGGGTAATTAAGGGGAAACCGAATGAACTACGTTAGGGTGGTGTGTTCACGGGCCTGTACCTAACTTACTCCATGACAGTGCGTCTCACTCCTCTCTTTTCATTCACGATAATCAAAATGAGTGTATCCTACAAGAGCTACATGATGATGTCCATCGATCGTTCTCGATTGAGTCAACGGGAATTACAGCAAAACCACGTCAAAATAGAGAAGATGTCCAGGCCGTCGCTTACCTGGAACAGAACTCCACACTGATCTCCGGGAAGTGGCATGTCGGTTTACCTTGGAAAGACGTCACGAGTTTGATGCCTGATTCCCTACCTACCGCTATGAAACGTTTTGCTAATATAGAAAATAAAATGAAAGCTAATAAAAACTTCGCCATAAGGTATATTGACAGAGTTCATCATTTACTGGATAATAGTTTTGCCCAGGAGTTAATCACACAACGTTTTTGGTTTACTATTCCATATATTGGATATTTTGTATCGATATAGCAATATATCAGATTAAAATAAACAGATATTTTTAACTAAATATGTCTTTAAATCGATACTTTTTCATCAAGACTATTTCAGTCACAAATTATAAAGTACTACGCATAGATTAATATAGGTAGTAGGTACCATAGACCAATAACCAGAGGAGTAGGTACTACGTTGTATACACAATTTCAATAGTCTGTGCCTTGGTCTATGGTCTGTGCCGTAGTATTGTATTCTCTTTTGTCCGTGCGTGTACATATTAAACGTTTGTAGAGTCTTTTCATCATTTTTCGTTTTTATTTTAGTTCAACAGTAAATATTAGTTTTGGTGGTAAACTATGATAAGGTCTAAACAGTGTTGGTAATTTTTATATACTGCCACGATAGCATGATTGTATCGTCGTTATATAGCATATTTATGTACAATTTATTTCCTTTTCGCTTACCTTTTTTACAGCATGATTATTAATTTTATTTAAAAAATAACAAACAATAAATTAATATTATTAAAAATTTATAAAATTGTTCATCATTTTTATAATTAAATTCTTCAAATATGCCAAAAACGAATGCAGAATATTGTCGCGATTATCGAAGAAGAAAAAGAGAAAACAGGTTTAATAAGGTCCCAAAAAGTTCAACGGAACGTGTTCGTGAATTTCGTGCACGCCGAAAAGCATTGAATGTGGAAAATGCTAGTTCTAATACGCTTAATGATGATTTTACTGTTCAAAATAGTGAAAGAGATCATAGTAAGTACCTACCTGCTCAAATGTTTTCTAATCAACAAATTTTGTCCTAATACGCACTGCTTGCACGTCAGATGATATTCCCATGTATATTTCAAATGTGCCAGGTGATGCCTTAATTTAAAATGATATTGTGAATAATGATTGTCAGTACATACTTGTATGTACATTTTTATAAACTATTAGTGAGTGTAATTAGTGATAGTGTTAGAGATTTAAATTAGTGTATTTGATCATTTTTTGAATAAAACTAAAATAGATGTTAAGACACTTCTACCATGTGTCAATTGCACAGATGTTTTTTTAATTCATTAACTTTGGTTTTTGATCCTATGTTATGTAATATTGGTGGCATTTTGCGTGATATAGCTGGTTTTTTGTTCATATGTGAAATAGATTACAAAATAAATTGAAATCATACTTTTGAGGTGCCACAAAAACTCCATAAAAAATTCTTACAAGGGAGCCGCCATCATTTTAGGATACTAAAATAATTCTAAGGCAGGACATTCCATATTCACTTGATAATGGCAATAATGGTCTTCATTAAAGAGGACTAGTAGTAGGTAGAAGAAGCAATTCTCTGTCTTCTGATACCATTTCCACACCCCTGGACAGAGTTATAGGAATTCAAAATCAAATTTAAAATTTTGCACTTGTAATTAGTATAACAATAGTCTATACAAATAAATAAAATAGAATTTTTGTTTGTAATGTCAAAATAACAAAAAATCATTTTCATAAATTTTGTCTCTTTTATTAGTTATCTCTGCCTAACCATTTGGGAAATACAGAAGTGATGGTATGTTTGTTACGAGTAATCTTCGAAGTGGTGGACTGAGTTTGATAGGATGTTCATTGAGGAATTAGGTTTCCACACAAATAAAATAATAAGCAATTTTATCTTCATACTAACCCTCAAGTGGCCTGAAAATGTGGTCTATAAAATTTGGAGTAGGCACTCACTGGCTATTGGGTTTCTTTTCCTCATTGCAAAAGGCCTAACATGCTCAGACCTCTCTTCAGTCCCCCCTTGCTACCTGTTTACTTTTTAATGGCTAAACTTTATGTAAAAATTTAGTATCTCATATATATAAATAATATAATTTATAGTGTTTTGTATTTATAAAAGAAATTTAGTGTAATATCCATTATAGGATTTTATATTGACTGGAACCATCTAAATATAAACTAAAATGTCCTTGGTATTATTATTATAACAAAATATTAGTAAAACAATAAATTTTGATATATCACTTGATTGCATTTTTGTTTACATTTTGTTAAGCTCTTCTGAGATATTATACAAATGCAGTTCAGTCTAAGTAGGTGTTTGTTTTTCATTTCAGGAGTTTTTTTTTATCACAGTAGACATAAATATTACTAGAATGACATAATTATCATAGAGTGGTACCCCTATAATCAGGAGTATAATCTATATATATCTGTTCAAACCTCCCAATTTGCACCAAAGGATTCTAAATCCAACCCAAAACATTTTTCAGGTATGCCGAAAACGAATGCAGAATATTGTCGTGATTATCGAAAAAAAAAAAGGGAAAACAAGATTAAAAAGGTCGCAAAAAGTTCAACGGAACGTGTTCGTGAATTTCGTGCACGTAAAAAAAATATTTCTTTTATTTCGTCCACTGTACAAAATAGTGAAAACAATCATTGTAAGTACTAAATATTTTCTCATCAACAAACTTCTCCCTTAATCCATACTGGTCACAGAGAGTCCCGCTTTCAGGCTGTCTGTCCATCTGTCCCCAGTTAAGGTTTTTTGAGTTTTTCATATAAATATCTATCAAACAGAATAAACTCTTTTGTGCTGTCTCAACTGTAGGAACATTTGTACAATTATTGAGTTTTAGAGATGAAGAGATTAAGTTTTGTGTAACTCAAAGTAATGCACCTGTCGAAAGAATTTTTTCCCAAATTATTATAAAAATTGTTGAGTGAAAAACAGGGCTAAGTGTCACACTTTTGAAATTTGATTGGTGTAGGCATTACTTTGCGGAAATCCATCGTAATTACTTTATTCTAATTTTCTTTGCTACTTCCGCCTGAAATGAGAAATTGTTGAGTTCAACCTGATAATATTAAATCTAAAGCTAATAGTGAAAAAGAGGAAAAATAAAATGCTATTAACTGAAATGATTAAAGAGATGCTGTTGAGCCTGTACACCTCAAGTTATTAACCTATAAGGAATAAGTGCTGTAAGCACATTATAATCTTCTATACAATTAATAAAATTGAACTGTCTGTTTGTAATATCAAAATAACTGTTTTTACTAAATGCATGTGAAAGTATATATTATATGATATCTATAACAAAAAAATCGGTTGTCTGTAAAGTTGGTTTACTGACGATAGTTGAACGTGACAACGTCATAAGAAAATACTGATGGAATGGTGATGAAGCGATGTGTAAATAATCTCTTCGCCGCGGTGATCGTACTTATGCAAGTATGATTAATTTAAATTCTATTTGTATTGATATCCCTTGGCCCAATCTAGAATATGGTTTCAAAAATAAGATTTAGGTGCATTGAACGCTAAGTATGCCCACTAACCTTTGAATCCAGCAACCCAGAACACTTCTGCTCTGCTAATCTTCGGCAAACGTTCTTTCCAGCACAAAACCACAACTTCTTCAGAACTCAATGTTCTTTACCCGGCCGGGAATCACAAAAAGACACAAAGATACTATCACATACAAAAATTTCATCAGTAAAAATTATCCGATGACAGTTCTAGGCACAGAGCAAATGCAAAACTGCACGTCGCTAGTTGATTATGGTTGGAGGTAGTTCGGCAATATATATGGGCCAATCAGATGCGCTTATATCACACGACAGCGAGAGTTTCAGCGAATCCAAGAGCTAGATTCTAGGATCGCGGGAACACTAACATCCAATGCACGTTAATTTTGAAAACCGTTAAGTTATATACTTTAGGTATTTATGCCCAACCAAATGGTATCACTTTTCAAAAGAAAATTTTAATTTTATTTATAGTTTTGTCAATTATAGCATAACCTACAATCGCTGCACTAGGGACCGATGCTATTTATTTTAATTATGAAAGCACGAATATTCGACAATATATCACTGAACATATATTTAATATCGAAAAAATAATTACCATTATTGCCGCAATTATCATTGCTATAAACAATTGACACCACATTCACTTTTTACTGAACTTCTTGCTTGACGAAAACATGTAAATTTATTATTGTATAGCAGCTGTCCACGCGGATGCATCGCTCACTCAAGTAGGAGAGAGACGGATGTCGAACGCTGCCAAACGCGGAGGCTGATTGTGCCTCTTTGTCGCTCGTTCCGCGCTCTCGCTTGCACTTCAAGCCTTAAATGGAACGCCTCAGAGCGAGGTAACGCCGCATGAGTCATGATATTTCGTGCGTGCAGCCGGCTCCATCGATTTATAAGACGTTGTCATGTCAAGAGTTCATTTTTAAAATTTTTGTCTGTCTGTCTGTCTTTTCCGGGTAATCTCTGAAACGGTTTCACCAATTTTGACGGGGCTTTCACTGATAAATAGCTGATGATATAGGGAGTAACTTTGGCTACTTTTATTTTAGAAAAAGAATTAGGTTTCCACACAAATAAAAAAAAACTGGTCATGTTGAATCAAGTCAGGCGCTTAAATGGTTTATGCTGCGTAAACCATAAAAGATATAGCAAATTAGTGTACCATATAATTATAGGCATTATAAAGACCTACAAAAAAGTATGGGAGAGTATACATCTATCCTCTAAAGAACACCCACAATAAGCATTTTTGTCTTTAAAATAGCTGGGAGCAAGATTCGCGCTGACATTCTGTAGTCCACGTGAGTGAAGCCATGGGCACAGGTAGTAAAGAAATAATAAAAAAATAATAAATAATATGTTACAGATAAGATGTGAAATGACCACAATCAATTACAAGTTTTCGCCCTTCAATGTTTTATGTTGCAGTAAGACGAAATAACCATTTTATCATTTCAGGCGGAAGTAGCAAAGAAAATTTGGATAAAGTAAACACTTTTGAAACTAATTTTGATTGAAGACCAAGATCAACGAATCATGTAATGAGCTGCTTTTTACATGAAAACTAGACCCGATATTTTAAAACAGAATATTCACTTCACTTCTTATAAAAATGGTGACATGAATTAAGAACACAATTCCGCCAGTGTCATGTGGTTAAAATTTAAACAATTCTTCTATTGAAGTTGACTAGTGCCTCTATTACAAAGTTCTTTAAGTGTCACACTTTGATGAGAATAAACAATTGTCATGTTACTCTTATATGAAAGAAGCATAATTGCCATACATCACGTCTATACTCTATAGCCCTATTTGTTATTCTCTTTTCAGATGTTTCCCAAGTAGATGTATTAAATGTACAAGATGATGCCTCAACTGGATATAATATTGTAAATAATGATTGTGAGTAACTGAATCTATACTCATATTAAATCCTCACATATGAAATTGATGTTTTGTTGAACTGGCCACTTTGTTATCAAATATCTGGCATTTAGAATTGGTTTCAAATTTAGTGATTCATTTGTTTTCCCACTATTTGATATCTTTCTCTTCAAAAAATGGAAAACTTAAAATATAGCGTTATTTACGAATATAAGTTCCACTGTGGCATCAGCGCTGCAGAAAAATCTCATCGGATTAATGACGTGTATGGGGAAGCTACTATAAAAGAAAGCATAGTACGTATTTGATTCCAACATTTTTGCTTTGGAAATTTTGACTTACGAAACAAACCCTGTGGACGGCCGGAGACCCTAGTTGATAATTATCATATGATTGAGAACCCTGCTTTACTATAACAATGTCCTTTTTAATTTCAGCTATACTGCTATTAGAAAATGAAAGTTTAAATGAATTAACCGCAGATTCAAGCAATAGACGAACATATAGAACAATAGATAGCAGTGAACGTCTCATACCCAGATGTGGTAATTCAAGTACTGCAGCTCAAGAAGTATTATGGAACCTGCAGATGACTGTACCGGCAAGTGAAACAAGAAGAAATAGAGATCACATATGAGGGAGGCAGCCAGTACAGTGACTCCATGGCTTCCATGGTAATATATCTATAAAAATAAATCATATTCAAGTGGCTGTGTGTTAATGTTAAAATAATAGATTTCTCCTAAATGCATATGAAATTTTAATATATTGTATATATTAGAGATGAAACGGATAGTGGTTTGGCCGAATACCGGATATTCAGCAAGATACGAGACCGTTACATACATACGTTACATGACGCGATCAGTTTGATTTGAATATTGGCGCGGTGATCGAGATCGAAAATATTCGGGCGCGTTCGGGTGTTATCGCACGTGAGCGGAGATCGGGACGACTCGGGGGCGTTCGAGTTGTTATCGCGCATATCAGTTTGTGTTTGTTTCTCAGTTCGTTTGTTTATTCCATAGTCAGTTAATTTGAATTGGTACCCGCAGTTGTCAAGGTTTGCTAGAATTTATCTTTCAGCATCTGGTAGTAACGTTTACAGCGAAAGGCTATTTTAAGAAGCTAGTCTGAATACGAAGCCAAGCGGAGTCGCCTCTTACCAACAAATGCGGAAAACTTGGTATTGATTCGCCACATTTTTGACGTTCGATTATAAAAATAAACGGTGTGCATAACCTATTGTGGTATGATTTGCCTTGTGTGAAATAAAGAGCAATTTTGAATTTTATCTGGTAACTGTAGTTCTCCGTAGCTACGCCAGCGCCACGCCTCCGTGTAGGCATCTCACTGCGTGTGTGCCGTTCTGTTTCGCTCTCTTCACGCCTGGTAGGTTTGGGTGTGAACAGAGTTGCTCGCACGTAGTGAGTTGGGTTTGCGTACACTGGTTTGCAGCTCACTGCTGCTTACCGTAACAGGTATTCGCTGTCTTTGTGTTACCGAGTCCGAGGGTTGATCGGGCGTCGCGCCGCGTCGCGCTTCTCTTTC
Organism: Saturnia japonica; assembly: GCA_033032175.1. Taxonomy (NCBI): domain Eukaryota; kingdom Metazoa; phylum Arthropoda; class Insecta; order Lepidoptera; family Saturniidae; genus Saturnia; species Saturnia japonica. Next base: position 10,091,240 of record CM065329.1, read on the forward strand.
GTTGTGCTGGCCCGCTCAGTACTTTTATCGTTCGATGGCGTAGCTAATTATTGTGAGAAGCGTACCGTTGCGCTGATAGGCTTCGTTGTGCTGGTTTTAACTATTGTTTACTAAAATTTACCTAGATTTCGTTTCGGCCGTTTGTATGAAGACGTAATACTGTTTACTTCAGTGTACTGTGGCTTGCACGCCTACGTAACGCAATTGCAAGCGTTTTATTACCCCGCTACATTTCTCGCCCCCGTTGTCGCCTAATGTACCTCGCTTACACCAACGTCTGTCGGAACCGTACGATAGATTAAAAGCGGTAGTTTGGAATCGCGACTACCATACACATAGTAATAAAATAAATACCTTCACAGTGACTTTTTCATGTTTTTCGTGATTCGGGACCACCTCGTAAATTATTTTTTAGTGTTTAAAATTCACTAAGATGTTTCATATCTTCGGACTTTTTAAAAATTATTCTTCTAATTACTGACACCACATGAGTTAACCCCCATTTCCGGCTTATCGTGATGTTCTGGGACATCTTGTATATACATACATAAAATTACATAATTTGAGTAAATCATTGTATTCCAGTATCCTTCCGACCCCATACAGTCATCAGAGTATGTTAATTACTATGACAGTAAGGATTCAGTGTTCAAACAAGTGAAGAAGGAATTCCCTGATGAGGAATATCCTCAATCAAGCGACAGTATGAATAATAAAGAAGTTATTGAAGTGAGTATTAATTGTTTCTTCTAATTTTTCTTCTTTTTATTTATGGCACTGCATGTAAATAACACAATCTCGCTAATGTCCGTAGATATGAATGTACATTCTCTATGGTAGGTAGAGTTACAAACTAAGGAGGCTGATTGATAAATTTTAGTATGTTTATTATCCAAACCGAGTTATCAATACACCCAAAGTTAGTGAATACAAAAACAACAAATTATATACACATTATCTAATAACAATACTTTATTATTTTGTTAATCAGGATAAATTGAGACAAAACTTAAAATGAAAGGATTACTAATTACTAAAGCAAAGATACACATAAGGTTAGTAGGACGAGGAAGAGGAGGAGGTAAAACATCATAAAGCAGTGGACTGTATTTATTTTTCTTTAAGCAACAACATAATCAAGTTTCCCATTGTTCCCAATAATGTTATATATTATACAATTGTGATATTACTTTTGTGTATGACTGTTATTAATCCGGTCATATTTAAAATAATATGTTAGGGACAGTAAATTGTGGGTAAAATAGTTTATTGACCCAAATATGTGTTAACCCTAATGATAAATTTCATACCAGTAATTCAAGAGTGATTTGTATACTGTGAAAATTTGCTTAATAATTTTAGTTGCTGAAGGCTTTTGTTATTATGTTTCAGGGATTATTAAAAGTTATAGACATAGAAAAAGTAAAAACTGAAAACCAAAGGGATGGATCCTTTTTAAAAGTAAAGGAAGAAAATGAGGATGAACAGCAGCAGTTTGCTGTAAAAACAGAAAGGTTAGAAGAGCAAGGAATATTGGATAATGATGGAGACACGAACACACCTTATGATGTTTATTTAACTCTCGAGAAGTTCAAAGCAATTTGTATGGTAGATCATTAATAAATGGGTGAGTATACATTACATTGTATTTTCCACTTACAATTTATTTTGCAATGCACGAATCTAATTATTTGCGAAATCTACATTTTTATTATACTTTTTCACACTAAAAAAATCTGTTTACAATTTTACTCTTTAAGAATCGATTTTCATAAAAGGAACTCGGTATGGAAATTTTAAGAGGAGTGATATTCATAAAAGTGTTAAAAAACCCTACATTTTTAAGCGTTAACAAAAAGCGTTACGTTTTTCTGCGCAGCGTACCTTGCGCACTTTGAAATTGTGTCAGTGAGCGAGTGAGTGAGAGAGAGCGAGCGAGCGAGGGAGTGACCAGTGAGAGTCCTGTCAAAATCGGTAGAATCGTTTCGGAGATTACCCGGAACAAATAAACAGAGACAAAGTTTTTAAAAATAGGTTTTTTGTTATAGGTATCGTATATACTATCATATGCATTTAGTAAAAAGCTGTTATTTTGACACTACAAATAAACACTTCAATTTTACTAATTATACCATTTCCATTTCATTATTTTCTCGATAATAGCTCCTGTGAAAACTTGAACGAGCATCTTATTTACATTATGTATGCATTATTTTATAAAAATATGACGTTTGCACACGTACAAGGTTATACCATGTTGATTTCTTATTTTTGTCATTGCTATTTTAATAAAATATAGATATCTCAATATTGTGTTCTTTTATTTTTACACGACACGCGGTAAACATACTTTTACATTGTTACACTGACAGCAAGAGACAATACAAGTTTTCTTTTATAATCCATAGACTCTAACATACCAGAGTCGAAGAAACTGATAGGGATGGAGCTATATCGATAAACGTAACACGATAACAGACCCGATATTGTTTTACAAAATGTAAGAAACTGAACTACTGCCGGATACTTTTGTACAAATTTATTAACTAATATTATATTTCATTACAAGATGTTACACGTATTAATTCTTGATTGATAATGCCGATTTCTTCAAAATTTTCGAAGCTGTGTAAAATAAGTAGGTATAGGTAGGTACTCGACATTGAAACGAAATAATTATAACGATAGGTAATCTTTATTTATTTATTTTAATCAAAATCTGATAATCGTCACTATCACTCGATGGTTATTACTTATTTGGTCACAGCACTACAACTATCAAATTAGAACTGTCATCGAGAAAATAAAGAAATGGAAATAGTATATATAGATTACACATATTTTTATTTAACTAAAAAGCCACCACAAAAACTCTTTCATATACATAAAGTTGAGTTTACTAGAATTTCAGATAAAACTTATGAAATTTCTTCAGCACCTATATAATTTTAAGGTCACTATTTCTACACTTAATAATAACTTTAGAATCTCGTGTCAAAAGATAACCTAATAAGATTAACACAGCTGTGTGTATAAGTATTATATGATGATATCACGTTTTCTGATAGGTGTTTCTAATCACATGACTTCCAGATAAAAAAAAAAGAAAAAAAAGATATTTTTTTTTTGTATTGTGTTAGGCTCTTCAACCAATAATCCAATATGTTGAAATAATTAACTTGTAATTTTTAAACATATTTATTATCTCGCGAATTATTACATGAATGCAGATATATTAAATTAATTATAATATTTTATCATTTTCAGTGCCAGTTTATTAAAGCCTAATAATGAACATGTAAAAGTTGGAAAAGACACTTCACTAGTTAATAATGGCATGTATGATTTACATCAATGTCAATATTGCAGTAAATATTATATTAATCACGATGATTTGTTTGCACATGACTGTAAAATTCACAACACGCAAACACACAAATGCAATTTATGTGAAGAGAGGTTCAACAGCGAGCCGGAACTTGAATGCCACGTCTCACTATCACACAAATCGAGATACCCACCAAGTCATGTCACTAGAAACAGTGTGAAATGTAAATATTGCAATGCATATTTCGAAAGCAGATACAAATTGAGTAAACATGTGAAGCTATGTCATATTGACAAGTTGGAAAAGAAATATAAATGTGACTCATGTGAGGGTAGATTTATAAGTAAACATTCTTTAACAAGGCATATAAAGAAAACTCACTATAACTCTGGAAAAATGTTCGATTGTTGGTGCGGGAAACAGTTTCCTTCATCGATACACTTGAGTGATCACAAGACGCTGCAGCATGACCGCAGGTTTGAAAATAAAAATGTCAAATACAATTGTAAGAACTGCGACGCCGTTTTAAATTCTAAATTTTCTTTAACGAATCATATGAAAAGAATTCATTATGATTATGGGAAGATGTTTGATTGTTCGTGCGGCAAACAGTTCCGTTCACCGATACACTTGCGTGAACACAAAAGGCTGAGGCACGATAGAAAATTTAAGAATACGAATATGGGAAAATTCCAATGTGACTCCTGTCAGAAGTATTTCAAAACCAAACAATATTTAGTTGTTCATATAAAGAGAATTCATTATGATTATAGGGAAAAGTTTAAATGTTGGTGCGGTAAAGAGTTCCGTACACCGATACAGCTGAACGTACATAAAAAGACAACACACGTTCTGATGTATGGTGGTTTCAAATTTAGTTTTTAAGTTTATTTTGAAGCAGTGATGGCTCGGTTGGTAGCGATCAACATGAGTTCGAATCTCTGCAATGAGCCTGGGCGCCCGGTGAAGGAAAATTTCAAGCACCAATAGGTGTGTTCCAGCAGCTGCACTTGAGAGCCAGTCTTCACTAAGCTAACAACTGTAAACTTATAATATGAAAAAATTAATAAAAATATAAAGTAAACCGTGATTGTCTGACCAACAGACAACACATAGCTCAGAGTATTGAACGGATTAGGCTGGAGTACACAAAGAGTTATCATGATGTAGGTATCGACTAAGAACGGATTTATGAAAATACATCCCGTAAAGGGGTATTACGGGTTTCAAAATGTTTATGTAGAAATCATATTATAATGAAAATAATTTCAGCATAACAACGTGTGTGTAGCCGCGGGTGTACTACTAGTTAAGAATATGTATATAATAATAATCTTTTCAACACACTTGCTCTTAAAGTGGCTCTAATATCACCGCAATAAGCCACATAATGACACCTGTAATCAAACTGTGACTTTTTCATTGCTATTATTCACAAGTGAGTTATAGAGTTTTTTTTTATTTTATTGGTCGAGTTGCTTTGTTCTTAAAATAGTTTCGACACAAAAAAGATAATGATCAATAGAATAAATAAATTAATGTACCTATTGCTTGCTCATTTCATACAACTTCGTATTTAAATAGATAATTTCAACTTGTAAGTGTTTAATAAATAAAACTTTCACTCAAATATAACTTTTGTTTTCTCTGTAATAAAGAAAACTTTAAATTCCTCATTTTATACGTGGCTAAAACGCTATCTGCGGAAAGCCAAAAAATAAGAAACCTCATTCCTTTAGTCTATGGCCGATCGCCATTGTTAGTTGCGCTCGCAAACTGATTAATTTTTCCCGCCATAGCGAAAAAAAATTCACAACTCCTTGTCACTGTTGAAATTTTAGTTATTTATTAATTAAAATGTCTACAAATACCAGTTATGAAGAAAATGATTTGTGTTGTACACCGCCCGATATAAGATGTGAAGCCCTTAACGTTATGCAAAGTTTACTACCTGAAAACTCCAAGGAAAAATGATTTTTTATTATTATTTTCTTCACAAGTGTGTTGAAAAACGTCGTATGATACACGTGTGTATTGGTGATTACCGTCCTCGGCTCTCTTAAGACTCTCACGGCCTCACCTAACGGCTCGGGTCTCAATGGCGCCTCAGCGGTAATCACCAACATTACACACTTGTACCATAATGTACTATTAATTTGTTCTCACAAATTATAAAAGCATTAGAAGTAAATTTAATGGCTATCTAATAGAAATTATCTATAATGTAATCTAAATCTAAATACATATACAGTGTAAACTCTTTATAACGTTATCCTTTATGACGATAAACTCCCTATAACCCACATATTGAAACACTCTTTATAGCGATACGCCATTCTCTATTACGAAGAAATGTGTTCATATTTTTAGATAGTAAATATTTATTATCGGTATTATTGTTAATGTTATGTTATCAGGTAACAAAAGACTGAAGCTCCGAAACATCCTAGGCCGGTCTAGCTTTTGTTATCCTTAATTGCCTTGAACACGTGCAGTACGACGCATTGTTTTCTCGGAAGTGATGGTCTTCGACCAAGCATACTGGGTACCTATCGTATTATCAGTCGTAAACCTACTTTTGAAACTGTTAACATGGCCTGTAAACGGAAAGCGATTAGTGTTGACGAAAAAGTTTGATAGAAGAAGATATGAATAGAATACATCAAATAATTCAAAACAAGTACTGGCATAGCAAAAAACGTCAGACAAAGTTATCAGACTAAATGTGTAAACAATAATTTATAAGCATTTATTATCTAAGACATACATATTAAAAATTCTTGTTAATTTGGTTGTTTTTTTGTTCACTCCATATAACGATAACTCTCTATAACGACAAAAAATTCTCAGTCCCTTGAGTTTCGTTATAAAGAGTACACTGTATATAAAATGCTTTGTTAGTACGTAAATGCACAGTTTTCTCTATCACTACCAACCCTAATCAACTTCCCGTTGGGGTGGTATATACCCCTTGGTCTTCAGGTTGTGTTAGTAAGGGAGTTTCGTCGCGGTGGGTGGCGAAAATGTTAAAACATATATTTCTGTCTTTTTCTAACGCATGAGGACTTCTGAAAAGATCTCAAAATTTCTGGAATAGTTCCGGAATATGTAAAACTATTATAATCGATAAAAAATGTTCGTAATCAATTTAGAATGTTCGAGAAGTTCTAGAAATATCTGGAATGATCTAGAAAGGTCTAGAATGAGTTACATTTATTATGATCAATTTAGAATCTTCGAGAAGGTTCTAGAAATTTCTAAAATTATCTAGGAAATTCTAAAATGACTGCAATTTATTATAAGCTATTTAAAATGTTCGAGAAAGTTCTAAATTTTTTTGTATTGATCTGGAAAGTTCCAAATGAGTGAAATTTATTATAATCGATTTAGAATGTTCGAGAAAGTTCTAGAAATTTCTAGAATGATCAATAAAGTTCCAAAATGAGTGAAATTTATTATGATCGATTTAGAATCTTCGAGAACGTTCTAGAAATTTCTAGAATGATCAATAAAGTTCCAAAATGAGTGACATTTATTATGATCGATTTAGAATCTTCGAGAACGTTCTAGAAATTTCTAGAATGATCAATAAAGTTCCAAAATGAGTGACATTTATTATAATCGATTTAGAATCTTCGAGACGGTTCTAGAAATTTCTAAAATTATCTAGGAAATTGTAAAATGACTGCAATTTATTATAAGCTATTTAAAATGTTCGAGAAAGTTCTAAAAATTTTTGTATTGATCTGGAAAGTTGCAAAATTTGTGCGATTGTTTAATTGATCTGAAAAAAAAAAAACAAATTGAAGTAATGTACATCTAAATATTGTAGAGTGTTCTGGTACTAGAAATTTCGGTCTCTGGTTGTTGGCGACAATGGCGTCGCCTCATGTAGAATAGAATGATCGAAATAGGTTTATAAAACTACAGAATTATAGAATAGAGTTGTAATGTAAATAATAGATATTTAAAATACATAGATTTACTATAGAATGGAACATAAGTAGTTATAAGCATATCGAAATAAATAGTGTACATATTCATCTTATTATTCCCCCACAGATTTAAGACTAGAATAATAACTTATGTAAACACGCACTCGGCCCGCGTCCCGAAAGTATTGATCTGAGTTCGGGACCGAGTATTTCGCTTAAACCGGCGCGTAATATAGATTAAGCATAGAATAGTTAGGCATAAAAAATTTGTACATAAGTTTATTTAATAAATAAATATAACGAGAAAACCGACCCGACCGTTGAGAAAATAACAGAAAAGAAGCCCATTTTGCCCGAGCGCACGGGGCTCTCTTTACGGTAATGCCGCAGTCTACCTTTTATCGATTGTGCGGCGTTACCGAGCACCGAGTAGGGATGTAATTTCTAAAAATAAATCGATTTTTAAAAATAATATAATCGATTTTTTTTTTCATTTTTTCTTTAGAAATTTTATTAAAACCTGAAATATTTAGAATCATAACTTTCTTAATCAATTTAAATTTACTTAATTCAATAAAAAGAAAAAATATTGTTAATAACAGAGAATGCCCATTCTTGTACCAAATTTTGTTGTATAGTAAGGTTTAATAAAAAGTAAATAATTTTTTTTCCTTATTATTTTACGACCTTTTATCCTCGGAATTTGGTTTTCAAAGTAGGAATATTCTTTAAATTTCAAAAGTATTATCTATACTATATATTATATGTATACTAATTTAACAAAGCGGAAGTGTTTTTATGTTTTTTTTATGTTTAATATTTCATCTCTGAAACTACCAGTCTGATTTGAAAAATTCTTTTTGTATATGATAGATTGATTCACAAGGAATAGTATAGCCTATTTAGCATCAAGACACATGTCTTTAATATTGATTTTTGTAAAGTAAGTCGGAACACAAAGCTCTCCCGAACTGCTTTATCCACGTGTGCTGCGATAATTTTTAGTTTTACGTAAATACAATTTGTACAAAAATATTGGGCATTAGTACATCTTTAAAATAGTCCGCAATAGCATATTGCATATGCATATATTGGATCTTATACATAACCCACAATAAGCTATTATATAACAAAGATTGGTTTAACATTAAAAAGTGATTAAAGATCATTATTTTACACGTGGTATATTAATTCTTACGAACAAGAGTTACTTCATCTTAAAGACAATTTTATGAAGTTACATTTTGCTCTTTTGCATGTTATTTGGACACATAGTTTAGGAGATAATGAAAAATTTAAATATGTAATTTGTATTTGTGGGACGAAAAATTATGATAGGCTATACGGGAGCACTGGCGTTGCGATGTTTGTTGTATAAAATTAACACGTGAGAAACCGTGGGGCACAACTACAAATTAATATACACTGCGTAAATAGTTCCAAAGACGCGGGTGTTGCCTTCCATTACCTGTATTACAATCGTTTTGAATACAAAAATACAATATTAAATTAAAAAGCAACTCATTATTTCATTATAAATAACGATATTTATGGGTGATATATAAGGGCGATTGAAGTTTTTGGTGAGATCTTAAAATGAAATGATTTGGTTTTTATTTTTAACTAACTGACTCGAGCATCTTCGTCTGCGTCACATGAGAGAGAGAGGATTAGAAAGATTGGGTCGTAGGCACCTATAATACAACTCTAAAGGAGCTGAAACTTTCATTACTTTGCTGCGGATTTATTTTAAAACTGTGATATTTCCTAAGATATTTATTGACAATTTGGACAATTTTATTGAAACTAAATACTTGTTATGAATATTTTATTTCAATAAGGTAAATACCATATTTATAGAAACCCCGTCGCAAATAATGCATTATTTTAGAACAAATTTTATTACCTTTAAAAAGTTTATATTGAGTTAACTTTAAAAGATAGCCAAATGCTATCACGGACTTTTTTTAACTTTTTAGAGAAACAGTTTCGTCACACATGATTGTTAAGTAACTTTACGCATTTACGCAGCGCACGCAATAGAAGCTCTCAAAAGCAATAATCCTTCCTTGTTTTTGCAATATTTTTAATTGATCGTATTGTTCTATTTGTCGTAGCGTGATGTTATATAGTCTATAGGCCTTCTTCGATCACTGGGATATCAAACAAAAATTATTTTTTTATTCGAAGAAGTAGTTCCTGGGATTAGAGCGTTCAACCAAACAAACTCTTCAGCTTAATAGTACTAGTATAGATCCATTAACTTAGGTTTTAGACCCTATATTATATAATACTGATAGCGTTTTGTGTTAAATAGCTTGAGCATGTGAAATGGATTATAAATATAAACTGGAAGCATACATTTTGATGTGCCACAAAAACTCCCTAGAAAGTTCTAACAAGGGAGCCACCATCTTGTTTACTACTATGTTCACTTGATAATGGCAGTAATGGTTTTCAATAAAGAAGACTAGTTGGCAAGTTAGTAAGAAGAAGGGTGATTGAATACCTACTGTCACAAAAAAATTTACATTAGATACATCAAAAAAAAATCGCCCGTGAAAAAAATCGATTTTTAAAGAATCAATTTTTTGGAACTAAAAAATCGATTATTTTTTCACATCCTTAGCACCGACCGACCGCCTACCGCCGATTCACCGAACATCACCGAAGCACCGCGACCTATCGACATCAACGCCTCGACGGAATTTATTGAAGACACCATCGGTTTTACAGACAAGATAGGACGGCTCGGTTTACGTTTGCTAGTGAAAAAGTTTTGTTTTATTTCGAGTGGGCTTGTGCGATACCGCACACCTTAGGACCCTGTATCGAGTACTTCGGATCGGCACGAATGTTCGCCACGAGACGGGCATCCGGTGTCTTATAGGATTTTCCAAGAAATCTGATACGATCAACAAACCTGTCCAACCCGGACACGTTGACGTCACTCGTCTTACCGACTCATGTGACGTGCTGCGAACCCAACACTAGTGGTTTAAAAACTGAAATGCAGTGACTTTTCGTCAGTGTTATCATTGTAATAATCAAGAGATTTATTTTGTGTAACTTTATTATATTGATAAATATATACAAAATGGCAAAGCGGAAAAAAGTATTGTGAAAATGAAATAGAGAAACAAAGGGAAAACGGCTTTCGAATATTCGTCAAGGAGTGAAAAGACTTAGAGAAAATCAAACCGAAGAAGACAGAGCACGCACTAACGAAGAAACCAGATCCTGAGTCAAATCGATTCGAAATTGTCAGTCTGCTGACCAACGTGAATTGGAAAAGAGAAAAAATTTAAATTTACAGTCCGAACAACAAAACTATAGATGTAGTATTTATGCAAGTTTGTAAAAATTAATTCAAAACAAAAAATAATACTAAAATAAAAAATGTTAATGTATAATAAATGTCAATATATAATGTATTATGTATATGAATAATATAATATATAAATAAAATATGAAATTTACAATTACTAAACTTTTTCTTAAAATTATTTTAATTTGTTCATTAGTTCACTCTATTATATAAACTCGATGTACACCGCATGTTTAATTGCAGAATAAGTCTCTCGATACCTATGTGTCTAATTTGAGAAAAATTCAAATGAAGCCATGAAGCCTTATAGGTTCCAAATGCAATTGTATTCATGGTGGTAAAAAAGTATAAAGATATATCTTATTTTTAAGGATTTGAAAAGAAATATTTAAGACAGCCAACTATATAAAACCTTTTTACATCGTGTTCTAAACAAGAAGACTACGAGCTTCTTAAGTCGAACTTCAAGGAAGCCAAAAATTCGAGCTATAGAGTTTTCGACTTAGGGGGCATTCAACTATAACGTAACGCAATTTTTGAAGATTTTTTACCCTCCGTCCCCCTCATGTGTCGCGCCGTAACATTTATCTGTACCCTCCCCTCCATTCTTAAATGTTAAATTACACGCAGGTCAGCGTGTCAGAATGAGTGCTTTTATAGATAAAGATGAAATCTCCCTGTTTTGAGGAAATTACAGTATGAACTAACTCACTTTTACAACAACAAAATCAATATGAAGTACCCAAAATGAAACGTGATAAGTTAAGTCCTAAATTATTATTTAGAAATTATACAAATTCCTTTACTTATATCATTTCATGGAATTAGTAATCCAATTGAATGTATATTCTTGTTTACTAAGAAATAATGACTCGGAATGTCGGCAGAGGTAGTTACAGAGATAATTAGTTTTAAATTTTCGAGTTGTAAAATCAAACATTGCTATGTTCGAGTTACAGAGGTATCATTTATTTTGTCGAGATATGGAGGGAAAATATGTACGGAAATTACTTGTAGAGGTTCACTAATTATTTCGACTATAGAGGGTTGAGATTTCGAGTAATGGCGGTTTTAGGGCCTGAAGGGAAGGGAACAATACATTTCTTCCAGTTTGAGAGGTTTTCGACTTAAAGAGGTTCTACCGACTACTGTATTTCATTATTAATTGCAAAAGCGGGATATCTACACAAAATTATTGAGGAATTAATTATGTCGGCAGTCAAAGAGGTAATCAAAACTAATCTCCATCATAAGCCACCGTCAGGTTTTATAAAACAAATTCTTTGAGTAGGTACTCGCTGTACATTGTATTATTCATCGTTAGTGCTGGTATGCAAATAATTAGAATGAACGCCTGTATACACGTCGCTCCATTACGTTATTAGAGCAGGCAACAAGATAAGAAGCAATTAATTAAATGACAGATTATTTAGCCAACTTTCTCGTAAAAATGATGAAGATTATAATCGGTTGTTCCTGCACACAGAAGTACAATGGCTCTCGAAAGGTTTTTGTCTACTATTTCAATCTATTTGACGCACTACGAGACTTCCTTAAAAACAGAAACGATGAACTATGTGGAAACTTGATTGCGTCCAAAAATTATATCGCTCATTAAACAGAACTTTTTAAAATATATAATGACGTTAATTTACAAATGCAAAGTGATGAGTTGAATTTAATAAAAACAAAAAACTTCATAGTAGGAGGTGAATACAGCCACTTTCTGACATTAGCATTATCGGTAAACCAGAAAAATTGACTTACTGCCGACACCAGAATGCTCTCCATCCACGGCGATCGCGGTATTGTACGACGCGGCACGTGAATTTGTATTCCAAACACATTAATTAGTTCCTTATTGTAATTCCAATCTATTAAATATCAATACATTATATACTCTTATCACATATTCCATACACAAGCAAAACAATAGAATTTAGGGCGGTTTCACCGCGTTCCGTTCATACATTAGATGTGATGTCGTACATTTTTCCATATAAACTTATTCTTTCCCTCCCTCCCTTTATTCTCCCTTTTATCGTAATTCTAATCGCATATACGTTACACTTAATAAATAAGCACCTATATAATATATAATACATGACAGGTAATTCGTAATGTAGCGTAGTTGCTAACCCTTTCAGAACCATTTGACAGGCTTATTTTTTATGTATTGCTTCATTGCATTATGCACCTTGAATTTTGTCATATGTTCGTCGATTGATTGTTTTTCTGTATTGCTGAGGGCATTTTGAAACAAAGTATTGAAGTGATCTATTATTGACCAAATTTGAAAAAATTAGAGTATTTGAGAAAAAACCATCAGTTACGTGTGGTAATAATACATTTTCACAAGATTACTATTCCCCATAAATAGTTTCACTATACGGCCACAGGGACACTGGTGTACCTTTATGTTTATAATAAGTCATCGTTATACTTAATAGAAATAATAATTTTACATGTATATAAAATGAAAATTTACTTACAAGGTAATGATTTTTTCACCCTGTAAATACAAAAAAACAGTTTTATACTTCCGAAATCGTATTCAAAATACATGATTAGCCCGCCAAACGAAGTGTCAGTTTCTAATAGCCATAGAGAAAAAACGATATTTTTATTTTGTGTATCTATCATAAAAAACAAAAAAGGTGGCTATATAAAAACACTCTAGGGATAGGAAAGACTCGTACCAAGTAGAGTCGGGGTCAACCAATTCGGTTCTTGAACAAGTTTTTTTTTTTTTTTTTTTTTTTTTTTTTTTTTTTTTTTTTTTTTTTTTTTTTTTTTTTTAGAACTGACTACACTGTTAGCCTTAGGGGCCCTATCGTCAAACAGAGCCGCTGCGGCTTTTACAGCTTCACCGGACTTGGGGGCGAGCGCTTAGGGCACTCAGCCGCGAAAGTTTGTGACGACCCGCACGAGGGTGCCAGAGTGGCCGAACCTCGGCTCGGGCGGTCGTCGCGAATGCGAAAAAGTCGCGATCTAACTAATTCCCTAATCTTATGAGAATTCGAGCTAACTAATATATACTCATATGCACGTTCCCCTCCTCCTGGGAGGAAGGAGTGGACCATGCGTATGTGTATTTAATAATCGGAATGGTTTTTCTACACTAACTAGCGCAATAGTCTAACTAGCGCAAAAAAAGAAAAAAAAAAAGGTCCCTTACAGAACCTATGTACCTGTGTGGTGTGCACGTGTGTGTGTTCATACGTGTGTAATGTTGTGTGAGGGTAACTAAGTGTTGCACGTATAGTGTCACTTTGTATCGCGCGGGCGGCTGCCTGACCCAAGGGCTTCACACCGAGGAACGGACCTAGGCTTGGGTTGCCGCTAGAGAGGGTGGACGTGACGGGTGTGCGGGAGCGAAGTTGACCGCCCGTCCTCTGCGGAGAGAACGGTGGTTACGCGGGCGTGGGCGGTGGCACGCTCTGTTTGGAGAGACGGTGTCGGCGTAGAACGCGTTAGCTTTTTCGGTTTGGTCGGGCGGGTCAGTGAATACTTGAACAAGTTGAACCTAAACTATTTTTGACAGTAACAATACAAAATGGCGTCAGTTTAACGTTTCTTTACACAAGCCGGCAAAAGACTTTAAACACTACACATTTTAATTTTAATAGCTAAATGAAAATTATTGAAATGAGTACAAAATATAATTATGGACATAAATTTATATTAAATACAATGTTCCTGAACGTATGACAACTTAACTGTAGGTGAAACGAAACGTTCAATGGTGTGCATTAGGGATGTGATTTAAAAAAATATTTAGATGTGAAAAATTTAATAAAATTATCAATTAAAAAAAATCAATTCATGCATTAAAAATAATTGATATTTTCATGAGAAATTTAATTAATAAACCCCTGAAATATTGACAATCATAACTTTCTTAATCAAATAATCAATTTAAATAAACATGTTTCCATAAACAGACAAAAATTATTGTTTATTACGGAGAATGCCTATTCTTGTACCAAAAGTTGTTGTATAACAAAGTTGAAAAAAAAAAGTTAATAATTTTTTTCATATTATTATAAGACCTTTTACATACATAAATACCATCATGCCTGTATTCCCCGAAGGGTAGGGCAGAGGTATACTAATGTACATCCACAATTCGCCGAGTATGTTGTTAGGTCCCATGTAATAGGGGGCGAGCCTATTGCCACTAATCGGGCTCGAAACCAAACTCCGAGCTGCTACTGACAATTTCATAGGAAAAACCCAATAACACTTTTCTCGACCTGGGATCCGAACCCAGGACCTCGCTCATAGCAGTCGCGCTAACGACCACCAGGCCAACGAGGCAGTCCTCGGAATTTTGTTTTCTAAGTAGGAATATTCTTTAAACTTTAAAAAATATTATCTATACTTTATATATGTTTTTTTTTAATATATATATTAATATAACAAAGCAGAAGAGTTTGTATGTATCTTTGTTTGTTTAAACACGCTAATACTCTGGAACTACCAGTCGGATTCGAAAAATCCTTTTTGTATACGATAGCTTGATCACGATAAATAGTACAGGGTATCTAGCATCAAGGTACACGTCCCAGCTAGCCTTTAATAATGATTTTTATTAAGTAAGTCGGAACACGAAAATTTCTCGAACTACTTTATCCGCATGCGCTGCGATAATTTTTATTTGCACATAAATACAATGTTGGATAATAATATTGGGCCTTAGTATATCTAAAAAATTGTTCAATATAGCATATGCTTATCTCTTATACATAAGCCACAATAAGCTATTTTATGACAAACAATTGATACAAATGAAAAATTATTTATGATCATTGTTTTAAATATGGCTTAAAAAGACAACTTCAAGTTAAATTTTTAGTTTAGGGTATAGCGAAAAATTAAAATAATTTGTACTTGTGGGAAGAACAATTATGATACGCTAATACGGGTGCGTTGGTGTTGCGGTGTTTGTCGTATAAAATTAATACGGGTGAAACCGTGGGGCACAGCTAGAAATTATTATACACGTGCGTAAATAGTTCCAAAGGCACGGGTGGTGCATTCCATTACTTGTATTACAATTACAGATATGCCGATTAGTCGGTAAAGTCGACTATCCGGCTTCTTATTTTGTATGTATTCCTAAACGAAATGTCTGTAGGGGAATTACATTAAATACATATAAACCTTGATTGTTTATTAATATTTTTATTTAATACACAGTCTTACACATTTTAAAATATAAAAAAAAGCAACCTTTCGTTTGGGAATCAATTTCTAAAATTACTTGCATAATTGTTGATTGCTTTCCTTACATTTCTGCCATTGTGTCGTGTAATGGCGTGAATTTTTATAGTATCTATATCCCACAAAGTTGGAATTTATTCTAAACAATTTTTTATATTATTGGAGGTCGGTGTTTGAGGGAAATGTTTCATTTGCAACAATGCGTGTTGATATTTGAAACTACCGTCAAACCAGTGAGCTGCAAAACTCAAATTTCACATGTCAGTAGAATAGAATAGAATATATTTTATTGTTTCAAACATACACTGTACAATAAAACTAAAAAGTAGAAAAAATAACGGAATAGAAACAACAGGGGACCTTAATGCTTAAAGCAATTTCTTCCAGGTAACCTTACAAAGGATTGGAAGAAGGAAAGAACGAGATAGTTAAAATATAAAGATAGATTAGTTAATATCGTACATATACAAATAAAAGAACAAATATATAAACAATAACATTATTAATAAAAATAAAAGCTACACCCTTAAAACATAGTATGAAATTATATATAAATACACGCTCGCACACACGCTCACATAAACATACAAACACATACACACACACATACATACAAGCACCAACAGAATTGATTAAAAGCGATAAATAGTGATCCATAACAAAGTATTTAAAAATATTAAGTGATTGCGCACGTCTTATTGGTAATGGTAATGCATTCCATAACCGAGCTGCATGGGTTGACAATGACTTGTCAAGAAAACTAGTCGTATGTTCAGGTATTTCAAAAGTTAGGTCTTCAGACAATCTTAAATTACTTGTCTGTAAATCGATTATTAAATGTTCAATTTTTATATTGTATTTTTTTTCATATCCCTATCCCTAGCGTGAATTCTATATAATCTGTGGTAGGGATTGACAAATATTGCAAAATTACTTGATTTCAATTACAGAAATTTCTCAAAAACTACGGGTTTCCTCATGTTGGAACTTTGCCTAAGTGATTATATTAATGTAACCTATCTGTAAAAAACATTTCATCCTTCAGCTCGACGGACGCGAATGGAAAGCTAAGGTGCACTCTTTTCTATAGACTGTTCGTAGAAATGCAAATCTCTTTGAAGTTTAGATTAAAAGTCGCAAATATATACGTATTTGTTATAAAAATATTTTGAATTCGTATATTTTCAGAGAATTAATATGATTAAATACGATATTTTCTTAATTTATATATGAATAGAAGTTTTATGAACTTTCTAAAACAATTTAGTTTGTAAGCAAAACTTTTCGTGAAATGCATATTTTATAGATTTTCTTTATGGTTGAGTTACATCAAGGCACTGCACAGGTAACCATAACTGTAATACGTCTACCAGACACCAAATTATATTGTAAAATCTTATATTTTACGAAAATAAGCCATATTTATTTTTGTCACGATTAATAAAGAGCACCGCAGGGCCTAGGCTTGTAGGAACTCTGCCTGTGTCCCTATCTCGCTCTGACATAAGCGATACTATGCCTATACTATGCTCTTTCTGTATGCTCTAATGAGAGTAACTCACAATCCATTAACAATTAGCTGACATGCATGAGGCGCTCATGGACATTTACAAAGACCATATTCCGATGAGATTGTTTGGAAATCAAAGTCGAATTCAGGCTCAGTCTATTGCCAAAAAAATCATGCATTTCATGTTTATTGCCTCTCTTGTTGTATGATACAATATTTTGTTTGAAAATACTACCAAACTTCTACAATTAAAAGATTTGGATCTGAACGCTGCTGTAATACTAATGCTTTCCTAAAGTGACTTGGGCTACAAAAAATCCTGGTAGAAATAAGGGAAAAATAAAAAGAAGCCAACATTCTCACATCTTTCGCATCCAAATCAAAGCCAATCAACTTAAGAAAAAAGAAAAGGCAATTTAATTATAAAGCGGAAGACGAGCCAATACATGTTGAAGAAGACAAGTTAAAAAGAAATCTTTATTTTGCTGTGTTGGATACCGCTATAAAATTCAATTGGTAAAGGGTTTACTCAGATAAAAAGTGTTAACCATGTTTTTGGAAGTTTTTGTAATGTTCATGAGATGCAAAATAATACTTCCAAAATCGTTATGGAAGACTGTATAAAGTTGGAAGAATCTCTTTGTCATGTAGACTCTAAGTATGTTGATGCAACAGAGTTATGTAGGGAATTAGAATCTATTGTAATTAGAATATTCGACAACACTATGTCACAAGAAGTTTTAAATTACATTTGTGAAAATGGCATAGTAGAAATTCTCTTAAAAGGGCGCCATTCCAGTCTTTTACCTAGGGCGCCAGGAATATTCGGGCCGGCACTGTGTGTATGGCCGGATACCCTAGTTGATAAGTATCATACGATTGTGAACCCTACATTACTATAACAATGCCTGTTTAATTTCAGCTATACTACTATTAGAAAATGTAAGTTTAAATGAATTAACCGCAGACGCAAGCAATAGACAAACATATAGAACAATGGATAGCAGTGAAAGTCTCGTGCCCAGATGTGGTAATTCAAGTACTGCAGCCCAAGAAGTATTATGGAACCTGCAGATGACTGTACCGGCAGTGAAACAAGAAGAAATAGAGATCACATATGAGGGAAGCAGCCAGTACAGTGACTCCATGGCTTCCATGGTAATGTATCTATACAAATAGATTATATTGAAGTGTCTGTCTGTAATGTCAAAATAACAGATTTTTCCTAAATGCATATGAAAGTATAATATATACTATATATACTACTTCTGACAAAACACAACAATTATTTTTACTATTTGTTTCCAAGGGTTTGACCAATTTCGATGGGACTTTCACTAGTAGATAGTTGATATTTACAAGGAGTGACTTAGTCTACATTTATTTTAGAAAAAGTACTATGTTTCTGTGCAAACACGCATTAAGGCTGCCTTCTGACTGTATTTCTTGGGTTACCTACTTATGTATTTAATAATGATATGTTAAAATGTCATTATTATCTTTTCACCAAAATATAATACTATCTATTAGAACTTTTGTAAGATTTAAATTTAAATTATTTCTACTTGACCACTTCACCTCACTTCACTTCACTTCACTTGACCAGTTTCAAAGTGACTATGAAGTAAGAAGGGATTGTACATTTATTTAAAATAAAAATGTAAATTTTTGCTTAAACTTTAATAAATGAAAAACAATTTTAAATTCCAGGATGTATGCAATATAATATTTCATCATCTATCATATTTTGATATTCCTAATCTATACAATTAATAAAATAGAAGTATTTGTTTGTAATGTAAAAATAACAGTTGTTTAATAAAAGCATATGAAAGTATATACAATACCTATAACAAAAAGTGCATTTTTAAAATTTTTGTCTGTCTGTTTGTCTGTTTGTTTGTTCCGGGTAATCTTCAATACAGTTGGACCGATTTTGAAGAAACTTTTACTGATAGACAGCTGATTATATAGGGAGTAACTTGACTACTTTTATTTTAGAAAAAGAATTTGGTTCCGCACGAGTAAAAAAAACTGGACATGGTGAATCAATTCGAGCACTTAAATGGCTTATGCTGAGTAAACCATAAGAGATAGTGAGCGAGGGAGCAAGATTCGCGTGGGCATTCTGTAGTCCACATGAGTGAAGCCACGGGCACAGCTAGTTAGTTATAAATTGCTTAATTGTGACTATTATGTACTGAAGTTTACCTAGATTTAGTTTCGGCCGTTTGTATGAAGACGTGATACTGTTTACTTCAGTGTGCTGTGGCTTGCGCGTCTACGTCACGCAATTGCAAGCGCTTCCCTTCCCCGCTACATTTTTCGCCCCCCTTGTCGTCTATTGTACCTCGCCTCCGCCAACGTCTGTTGGACACATACGATAGATTAAAAGCGATAGTTTGGAACCGCGACTACCATACACAAAGTAATAAAATAAATATCTTCATGTGGTTATGAAAATATGTAGGTGTATTGAAATAAATAATTTTTACGATACACTATAGAAGGACGAAAGTTTATTGTATCAATTAAACAAACATACAAACTACACAAGAATATAGGAGTGATTATATAATAGTTTAAATTAAGGAAAAATTACTAGATAAACACGGCGAGATATAAGTGATCGATCAAAGTTAGAACCGGTACGGTACTCTGCCTCTCTCCATATGCCCGGGCTGTTGCAACACCGGTATAGTGTCGTCTTGCTCACACTCGCAGGGCTCGTCTTAGCAACAGCGGCGCGCCGGCCGCTGTTATTAAGTAAATGACTATATACAAAATAAATCTGTTTGTACATGTAACCATATTTTTTTTTTATAATTAAATTTTAGTCAAAACATAATTTTAGTGTTATTTAAAGCTAAGTAATACTGAATGAATATAATATAAATAATTTTGACAATTAATAATATTTACAATATTACACACAAATAAGTGTACTGAGTCACTACATTCACAGTGACTTTTTTATGTTTGTCGTGTTTCGGGATCACCTGGTAATTTTTTATTAGTTTTTAATATTCACTAAGATGTTTCACATTTTCGGACTTTTTTGAATTATTGTTCTGATTACTGACACCATATGAGCTAACCCCCATTTCCAGCTTATCGTGACGTTCTGGGACATCTTGTATGTACATACATAACATTATATAATTTGAGTAAATCATTGTATTCCAGTATCCTTCCGACCCCATACAGTCATCAGAGTATGTTAATTACTATGACAGTAAGGATTCAGTGTTCAAACAAGTAAAGAAGGAATTCCCTGATGAGGAATATCCTCAATCAAGCGACAGTATGAATAGTAAAGAAGTTATTGAAGTGAGTATTAATTGTTTCTTGTAATTTTTCTTCTTTTTTTTATGGCACTGCATGTAAATAACACAATCTCGCTAATGTCCGTAGGTATGAATGCACATTCTCTATGGTAGGTAGAGTTACAAACGAAGGAGACTGATTGATAAATTTTAGTATGTTTATTATCCAAACTGAGTTATCAATATACCCAAAGTTAGTGAATACAAACACAACAAATTATATACACGTTATCTAATAATAATTCTTTATTATTTTGTTAATCAGGATAAATTGAGACAAAAACGTAAAATGAAAGGATTACTAATTACTAAAGCTAAGATACACATAGAGTTAGTAGGACGAGGAAGAGAAGGAGGTAAAACATCATAAAGGGAATATCTGTTTTTTTTCTTATCTCTTTATTTTTGGCTTAGTCGCTTGAGCGACTATGTTGCCTGTGTAATTTAAACTTCACAAGAAAATTTCCAAACAACGTAACAATTACTTAAGTAATTTTAAATAGCTCCCTTGCAAAAGAAGACGAAGGGTCAACCAAAATGGAATTGTATATACCAATGTGGAAGGAACCAGAAGCATTAAGTTTAGACCTAGTAGATTCACTCCGAACACAGTCCACCAGAATGTGGTTCACATCTTCTACGAGACCGCAAGTCGGACACATTGGAGATGGCGCTTTATGCATAATAAATGCGAACTGTCCTGAGCGTAATCTCATTCCTGTTATGGCTTCTTGCCGATTAATTATAGTATTTTCCATCCAAGGTGACTTTAGAGGATGGGGTTGTATCATTTTCTTTTTCATTTAAATTAACCTGTAGAGGGATTCGCGGGTGTGCCCGATCAACGGCATTTTGTAGTCCACGTGAGCGCAGCCGCGTGCACAGCTAGTTAATTTACATAAATATAATATATTGCATGAAAGGTCCTTTTTGCTACCTTAATAATTATTTTATATTAATACATTATATTACTATTATTAATAGATGAAACAAAATCTTGGCAATGATAAGCAAGCGAATGTCGTGTAGTAATTGCATATTATGGTACTTTATTACTTTTTTTTATTAATAGTAGCACGGAAAATTGACGGTTATTTCCCTGACGGCAAGCACAGTACAATCCTAACACATTGGCGACCACCGAGAGATAGTAATTCTTCGTCAGTCTTCACTGTCCTGCCGGCTGGCATTAAATGAACTTGATATGCATAGGTAGATCCCGAAACGCGACACGTAAAAGCGAGTCACTATGAAGGACTTTTCATCACATACATGGTGGTCGCGACCCAACAGCGCTACCACCCTACCTACAGTACTACACACACTGCCTGCACTTTGACATGAAATTAAAACGTAAGAGAGAGAGAATGCACCCTAGTGGCAAAGTTAGAAAACGTGATATGATGCGTTTACAAAGACACATTGATACACTTTATTGTAATGGTGTGTTTGTTTCAAAGACACCTTTAAATTTCTTATTATTAACTTTACTAAATACTAGGCTGTTTCACATACTAGTGAGGCGTATTTATCGGAACAGATAGAAAAAAAAACCGGTATTTCTGAGTAACAGCTCGTAATGCTGAAGATTGAGCTGCGCAGTTTTGGCTTGTATAGTCCAGTTTACACGAGCTTATTTACCTGCATGTGTGGCCACTGTACAATGTTCCTTCTTTTTTGTACAGTCATGATTGCACAGTTAGACTGTGCGTGTAACCAGGGCATTAGTGTTTAACTTGTAACCTTACATGTTACTAACGTTGAAATTTTTGTTTTTCTTTCTAGAACAATGAATTATTAAATCATTGGGATAAACATAAGGTAAAAAATGAAAACACAGGTGATGGATTATTAAATATTAAGGAAGAAGTTGTAGATATAGATTACCCATATAGTAGAAATACAGTGTGGATACAAGAACAAAGAATGTTGACGAATGATGGAGACGCCAGCACACATTATGATGCACTGCTAACTCCTCGAGAAGTTGAATGCCAACCGAGTGGTACAGCATTGAAGTACAGGTAAGTGCTCAACAAACTATGACATATGGTCAATCAAGTATTATATTTTACCCACACATTGCTGTTCATGTATTAATATTAATATTTACTAATTGATTCACAAAATTAAGTATCTAAGATTATTAGACACAATGGGAAACTTAATATCAAGACAAAAAATCGTTCCATATAAAATACTCCTTTCCGAAGGCCACATTAACTTTTGAACATTCATTATAAATGAACTTTTACTTGTCATTTGCGATTAATGTTTTGCTATAGAAAAAGACGCCATGATGAAGGTTATTGTGTGTGATACAGAATAGAAATAGAGCAAACACTTAAAAAAAAAAGAAAATCTAATTTGTGTCCTTGGTAAAGTTAGTATATGAGATACCTCCAGGAATTTTACCAGAAAACATATAGTTATATTTTTTCGCCGTAAGCAGCTTCAATTGTGTTTCCATTCACTAGCACGGGCGCGATGGTGCCTTTTATAGGGTATTTGATCAGAATAAACGAAAAGTGAAAATATTTTTTTCCAAAAAAAAAATCTTTCTAACCTCCCCAAAGTGTGGGTATATTATTTGATTAACACAAAACAATGTGTTAATAGTTACGTTATTTGTCATAATATTTCGAACGTTATAAGGAATTTAAACAATCTAACAGCTGTAATTTTAGTTGAAAAGATTTTAATAGATGGCGCTTTGAATATATTTTCATTAGCACCAACAGATGGCGTTCATAATGAAAAGTTTTTATTGTCTTTCGAGGAACTTAAGCTTTAAAATTTGGTTTGAATTAACGGTGATATGGTTTTGCCAAGAAAAAAATAGCTTAAAGAAATATATTTATTATCTTGTATGTAAACATAGAACCATTTGTCACTTAAGTAATTCTAAGCAATGACTATAATATTACTCGGAGAGAAGTGTTAACCATTTTTAACTAATATATTAAGTTAATATTAACTAATGCCTTATACCTTGTACCTCATATAACGGCATCAAAACTACAAAAAGTGATGCGTCATGGGACCCCATAATAGATGTAAAATATATAAATTCAATTATTATTTTTTAATTATGAAATATAAATAAATAAAAATACACAAAACAAAATAAAATCACAAATATTCAGATAGTTATTTATAAAAATTATTTACAAAAGAAATGTATTTTAATGTCTACAATAGTGAAACAGATTTCAGAAAACGACAGATGGAGTCTTCAGAACAACAAATGAGAGACCGCCATTTAGCCGTGTGCGCGTGTGAATAATGTTGCCAGGATAGTTAAATTAAGTTTTCCTGTAGGTTTATCATCACCCGTCTAAAAAAATTGATTTTATACTTTTACATACCAATTTTCAACTAAACTTATATCTGCCAACTGGATTTTTACATTATCAGTTAATATTTCTTGATTCTCTTTGTTTTTTTGTTTTAACTTACTTAACACTAACGTAGGTATGTTCTATATTCATCGATGTTAAAGTTGAAAACATCGATGCTTAGAAGAAAAACATCGAACTTTGGTGTTTACAAATTTGTGTATTGTAAAAGTCGAGTTCGAGGATCCGATGTGACAACCAAATAAAGCTCGCCCACTTGGGCAAGGTCGATGTTTTTGTTTTGGTATTTATCGGACATCGATGCTTACTTAACAATGTTATATCGATGTTTCTCTAACATCACGCATCCCTACTCTAACCGGCGTTCCGAAGTCGTAATCACGTGGAATTTTTGGCAGCCCTCTTCGATTTTAGAGTTCTGACTGAGACACTAATATGCCCTGGGTCTTCTCAATTTTTACTTTGGCGTGTATCTCTTTCAGTGTTTTAGATCGTTAAAAAAAAAAAAAATTACTTGCTTATTAATTTTATGATAGTCCGGTTGTAAATAAAATGATCTTCCAATGCTACATACACATATTTTACTATAACTCCCAGGAAAATATTTAATTGTAACCTAGCAACACTGTTATGGTTTTGTAATCAATAGCAAAGAACACGGAAAAGAACATCAAAATATGCTTTGTTACAGACCTACGAAACTAAAATGTGTTGCTTTTTTGTTTTTGTGAAGAATTTTTACCGGGTACACACAATGTAGAATACGAGCAATCTAATGCGGTGGTACAGATCGACAGTGGGCGTGGCGACGCTTCTTACGGCGTGATCCTTACAAACAAATGATACTTCATAAAGACAATTTTATGAAGTTAAATTTTGCTCTTTGGAGTATGCTATTTGGACACGTAGGAGATAATGAAAAATTAAAATAATTTGAACTTGCGGGAAGAACAATTATGATAAACTACTTGGGTAGCGTTGGCGGCGCGGTGTTTGTCGGATAAAATTAACACGGGTGAAACCATGGGCACAGCTAGTTTTAACAATAATAAAATATGTCTGATAATTATAGTTTAGAAAGTGATCGACTTTTTTCAAAGAAAACAAAATTACACAATGCAACACTATCAAGTGATAGTATGTGTGTACTGAGCGCGTGTAGAATGCACAAAACTGTACGTTTCATTGAAGTAATCAAGAGAGTGATATAGTTCTTGCATTAGTTACAAGATGGCGCATAAATTTAATATTAACATTGTTACTGATCAGTGATTACAAAACAAATATTAAGTTAGTTATGATAGCTGTGGATAGATGTCGGTAAAAAATTGAATTGAAAGGAAAAAAATCAATTGTTAAGGAGTAATGACCTTTTGACAGTAAAAATAATGCTTTTACGTTAACACTTGTATTAATAACACTCCTCGTAAAAATTCCATACTGCGGCATATATGTATAAGAAAATCGATTCGTTATGGGGTAAACTCAAATAAATTTAATAAAGACCGACAAAATTGTATTTCGAAATTGTCTGATAGAAAGTGGATTAAGATGTTATTCCTAGTTGTTGTTAATATGAACATCAGTAAATTAAAATTTATTATTAAGAATTATATATATACATATATTTTTTTAAGTATATAGGATTATCTAGCTGAGGTTCATGAGTTTACAAGTATATTTAAGCCGCGTTGAATTATATTCTTTTTATAAATATTTCAGTACCAAACATTCATCACAATTTTCACAATGGTCACAAAATATTATGCACAATGAGTGATTAGCCATAGGTGAGTTCTGCATCCCAATAGCCACTAACGTGGCGCGCCTTGTTATATGACTGGTCTCTTGCCCTACTAAAATTTTATCTTAATCCCTCCCACACCAGAGTAACTTAGTAAGATGGGGGAAGGCCTCTGGAAAATCTTGCTATACTTGTGGTGGGGCAATAGGCACAGCCAGGCACTTATTAGTAGGATGCAAGGTGCTTCTTGATAGGATGATGATTCTTTTCTTGATGATAGAGTACTTCAAATCATACGTGAAGCAGTAAGTCTTTCAGTAGCTAGAGCTCAAAAAGGATTGACCACTAACAGGAGACAAAGAAAAGCATTATAAAATCCCAGAGGGTGTGGGTGTTTCCTCATCCAGACCGGATATATTTCTTTATTCTCGAGAAATCAAGCGTATAGTACTTGTAGAGCTTTCTGTACCGTGGGAAACTAACATACTTAAAGGTCTCGCAATAAAAATGAATAAATATTACGATCTAAGTAATGAGCTAACCAAAAAACGGCTATGGGATAGAAGTGGGAGCGAGAGGTATTCCTGAGAAATCTCTCTAATTTGGCAGGGAGGGTATCGCGCGCAGTCAAGGTGAGCGCTGATGTGCATCATAAGAGGGCTCCTTAAACCTACACCTGGGTTGCAAGTCCCGGGGGCTGCTCGTGTTCCCTCTGTATGTCACACGATGGACCCGGCACCCGAACGGTGAATCCATGGAATGCTAAGATGTTTTGTCTCTTGAAACTGGACATAACCAAGATTAATTAAACACAAGACATACCATTAAAGATTTTTACTATTATTGATGTGAAACATCTAATGCCGGGGGTTACACCGACTGCTGCCGTGGCGACCCGTCGCCACGCTATATGATTGTATGAAATGTTTAATATGGTGTAGTGACGTGTCGTAATGAGATTAAATAAAAAATCTTTTGTTCTTAAAATAATATCTGAATATTTTATTTTTGATTATGCCATAACTATATCCTTTCATAAACTATCCCTTTATACATATTATCTATATAAAATAATTTTGTTATTTCATATCTGCCAAGCGTCCCGTGACGGCTCACTTTAAATAATATGTTAATATACGAACATGAAATATTTTTAGTTAAGCTTCCATTAAAACTTTTATATTCTTTTTAGAGTAAATAATAAAAAAAAAGAACGCCAAAAACGATACAGGGAGCAAAACAGAGAAAAATTGAAACAGCGTGAAGCGGAAAGAAGAAAACGTATACAATATTTACAAAGTATTGCAGGATCATCTACCTCTTCAAACATAAACAGAATAGAATTAAATAAAGAAGAAATAATAGATGCTAATTCTCAAAGTTCATTTGGTTTGGAAGGAACACAAACCTCATCCATTCAAAGAAATGAGCTAACTAAAAAAAAGAATGCTCTCCAAAAGAAAAGAGAATGTCATCAAAGATACAGGGAGAAGAACAGAGAAAAACTGAAGCAGCGTGAAGCGGAAAGAAGGCAACGGATACAAAATTCACAAATGATCATAGAATCATCTATCTCTTCGAATATAGAATTTACAGAAATAATAAATGAACTAAGTACAAATGCTCAAAGTTTAGCTTGTTTGGGAGAAATGCAGCATGTGTTCATTGAAATATGTCAGGTCGATCGAGCGCAAATGGAACACAAATTCTGAATAACAGGAAATTTATATCTATGTCATAAATTTGCTAATAAATATTTTGAGGGCAACTTTAAATATAATCAACTTGGACACGCTTACGTAATTTGCGATCGACTTTGGTTTCGGAAAAAAAAGTGAATCGTCACGGGACGCTTGGCAGATGTGAAAAATCAAAATTATTTTGTATAGTTAATATGCATAAATGGATCATTAATGAAAGATGTAGCGACATCTATCTCGCCACATACGAACTAAGAACTGACGAATCCTACATCGCGATATTAAAATTAACCTAACAAATGAACATATATACAAGAACCCGACAACAACCGTTGGGCAGTAGCCCACCAGACACAACATCCGTCTGGTCGGAGGATCCTCCCATTCCACCCAAAAAGGAAATAAATAGGGCATAATCGGCAATAAAATATTCAGATTTTTGATAAAGATAAGGATGATTGTTTATTTAAACGCATGGCGACGCGTCGCCACGCGCACTGTCGGTCTGACCCGCTGTACCGCATTAGAGGTTTCACACGAAAATGCATTCGAAGAAACCAACTGCACCGGCAAATATAATTAACACAGTAACGAATGTGCACAATGTGGATGTGCTTAAGTTTTGCTGTATTTGTAAGATCAGCGTTAGGGAAAAAATTAATTTCCAATTTTTCTCTGTCTATAATGGATTTCACTATTCAGAAATACCACAGAATTTACCAATAATAGATTTTATCACGGAAAGGTTACTTTCTCATCGAATTCCTTTTATGCAAATAATAAGATTAAGGCGTGTTCAGGTACAATTTGGAAAATAGACAATTTCGCGGTCAATTGTAATACGTCATCACTTTTGTATATTCACAGAGGTTCAATGATTTTTAAAACCAATAAACATGAACCCGTTCATTTCAATGTAAATTCTGAGAAAGATGAATCGATGTCATTAATTATGTTGCTCCAAAAAGAATTTCAATTGTAAATTAAAAATAATCTAAGAGAACACACTACTAGATATAGAACATTTTTTTTTTCTGACTTTTGACGTGACAACGTCTTATAAATTGGTTTGCCGGGTGACACTTCAAGAAACTGCGTTACGCTCCGCTCACGTTATGCGCTCACAATGAGAGCGAGTGAGAGGCACGCGTCCCTTCCACTCGGGCATGGTTAGCCCGCCTAAGAGCGAGAGAGACAGACATAAAAAGTGAAAGGCACGCGTCCCTTCCACTCGAGCACAGTTAGCCCGCCTAAGAGCGAGAGAGAGAGAGTGAGAGAGATAGGCATACACACCGGTTCATGTCTTGCGCTTCTATTTCGCTTAGGCGCCTGCATACAAGTTTACACGTTGCCAGTTAATTGTAAAACAATTGTGTAGTGATAATGTGAAGGTAGTTTCGTCCATCGCAACAATTCAAACAGCAAAGGTAAATAATTTCAGACTGATAATATAACATGATGAAATAAATGACTAAGACATAAGTGAATAGGTTATGTTGTAGTAATCACAATGTTGTGGTAGTTTTCAATCAAAAAAGTAGTATAAATCGTTTCTCAACCAATAATAATTTGTTTAACTTGAAAAAATGAGCGCGACTTGCTATGTAAAAAATTGAAATAACAATGTTTAACCTCCAACCTGTCAAATCGAAACTTTCAAACATTCAAACCGAGACGACCAATCACTGCGCAAGGTAGTAAGCGCGCGATTTACAAATTCAAAGATCAAATGTGAATTTGTTTTCTCCTTTTAGAAAATACACTTTGAATTAAAATCGATTGATATTAACAATTAATGTGATTTAAATAAATGTTTTAACTTTTAAATTTAGTTTTTATATTTATAACAATGTAAAACAAGTTAAATTTATTAATAACTTATAACAACTGATTGATTTTTTTTTATCGTTATAGAGAGTTATTGTTATATGGAGTGAAGAAAGAAAAACAACCAAATTAACTATAATCTTTAATATGTTTTTGATAAAATTAATACATATAGTCAGTTAACTTTGCCTGACGTTTTTTGCTTTGCCAGTACTTCTGATAATAGGTACGATTCGTAGATGTTTAGTTCGAGACCATCATTTTCAAGCAAACCAAGCACGTGTTCAAGGCAATTAACAATAACAAAAGCGAAACGGCTGTTTACGACCTCAGCAGTTTCGGGACCTCAAAGGTTTAGTCGGCGTCTTTTGTAACTTGATAAGATAACATAAACAATAACACTGATAATGACGGTTTTCTGTGTCTAAATATAAACACATTTCTTCGTAATAGAGAATGGCTGCTGCGCTATAAGGAGTGTATCAATGTATGGGTTTTAAGGTAAACCAACCAAATTGTGATCTTTTCTATGTTATAGAGAGTTTATCGTTATAAAGAATGATGTTATAAAGGTTTACACTGTATTTGAAAACATTTAAAAATATGAGAAACAATAATTTCTAATTTGTTCAATTTTAGTACAATGGAGCCAGATGTACAAATTCCTTCAACGTCCAGTACACCGATGGAGACTGATGATATCGTGCCACCAACGTCTGCCATACCTTTCGCTGTGCCACACACACCCCATAACGGCAAAGCGCAACGACAAAGTATGTATAGAAAACGTAAGGCCGCGGAAAGAACTCCAGCAGAGGCAGCAGATTTTGCAAAAGCAGCCGCCGAAAGACAACGTAGATGCAAGCAACGTAGACTCGCCAACTCAGCTCTTGACACCGGCACGCTAGAGTCAGCCACAGTGTCTGCTCATGTGGTAGTGGAAAGAACAGTTACTGCCCAGACCAGCCCAGACCAGCGCTCAGCGACAACGTGCTTACAGACAGCGTAGAGCTGCTCAAATTGTTTCACAAATAAGTACTCCACCGACTCACACAGCAGTGCAACCGGAACAATCAACCTGGAATATCAAATGGTCGTCGTCAATAAAGAGGTTTAAAACGACATTTCTGGACAACGAATTTGGCCACGCTTGCTCTGTTTGCGACCGATTGTGGTTCAAGAATGACCTTAAAATCATCACTGCTGCACAACTACAGGTCATATCGGATTGGTTCGTTAAGGAAAATAGGCAACTACGCGAGGAGGATTATACGCATATTTGCAACACCTGTAGATTTTCGCTGAACAAACATAAGCTTCCTACCCTTGCAAAAGTGAATGGCTTCTCATATCCAGAAATACCTCCTGGCTTACCGCCACTGGATCCAATTAGTGAACGATTAATCTCACCACGTCTGCCATTCATGCAAGTGCGTCGTCTGCGGCATGACTTCTCTTATGGAATTATTGGTCAAGTGATCAACGTTCCAGTCAACGTAGAAGACATGGTAAAATGCTTGCCCCGGCATTTAGATGAGGACGACGTCATTAATGTCAACATCAAACGGAATCTCGCACACAAAACAAATTACATCAGCGGCTACATGTCCAAAAGGACAATCAAAGAATGGTTGGATGTACTTCAAAATTCAAGTCTATATCGCTTGTACGATATCAAAGTAGATTTGTCAAGGCTGCAAACTGTCGTGCCACCAGAGGAAGATTTGCAGGATGACTCGGCTCATCGAATCGAAACAATCGCCGCCGAGTGTACTCCGGAGTCAGAAATTCTTGCTTCCAGGCAGCATACACTACTGTGGAACGAAGAGGATTGCCTCGACATCGCACCAGGACATCGGGCCATGCCTCTGAACATCATTTACGACCGTCATGCTGAAGAACTATCATTTCCTGCAATATACTACGGCCAGCCTCGTCGCTTCCACATGGGAGTTTCAGTGACACCTTACATGATGGCAACCAGTGAATTACGACGAAGTGACAGACGCGGAGCCACGCCTCAAAAAGTCTTGTACGTTGCTATGAAGATTCTACGTCTCCGCATGGTAGATGGCATTTACAGCACATTTCGGAATGTGTCAACCACGGAAAACGTAACTCGACGCATGTTGGAGGACCCGGAATTTCTTAAAGAATTTGTCGTTCAAAATCTTGCCTTCATGAAGTCAGTACCCAATTCCGTCCAGTATTGGGCCTCTCACAAACGAGATCTGTTTGCGATGCTCCGTCAACTAGGTAAACCGACCATATTTCTCACTTTAAGTGCAAACGAAGTACGCTGGTTGATATTACTGAACTTACTCCTCAAATTGAGTAACAAGTATCCTGGAAAAGTTGCTGAAGATCTAAACACGTCAGAGCGGTGCAACTTAGTGAGCGACGATCCAGTTACGTGCTGCATATATTTCCACAAACTCGTCGGTACATTGATGAATATGCTGAAGGCAAAACAATCATATAATCCATTTGGCCAGTACTTTGTTAAAGATTATTTCTTTCGCATTGAGTTCCAGCATCGAGGAAGCCCCCACGCACACATTTTGGTGTGGTTGAATAATGATCCACACGAGGCCGTGTCAGAAAATATGCCAATGACCATCGAGCTCGTGGAGAAGCTGAGTTCTGTCGCCAAAGAAGATATGCCCAACGAGACCATCTACGCCAATCAAATTCACAAGCACACTTTCACCTGCACGAAGCGAGGTGAGACGACTTGCAGATTTGGGATCCCGTACTGGCCAATGCCTGCTACTCGAGTCTTGGTTCCAATGCCTCAGACTGATGGACGCCGGTCAACATTCCAAAAAAAATCCAAGGAGCTACGAACGTGTCTCAGCGAACGTACATACCCTAGCATGGATGACTTTCTGAGGGAACATGGTCTGACATTTGATGCATATCTTGATATAGTACGTTCAACCCTTCGCAGGCCAACTTTGTTGTTTAAACGTAACTTCGATCAACTTATGACAAACACGTTCAACCCTTACCTTGCTGGTCAAATTAATTCCAACATCGATATTCAGTTTATCTTAGATGAATACAGCTGCGCACAGTACGTCGTGGAATACGTGAACAAATCAGCTCGTGGAATGGGTAACTTGAATCGAGAGTTGACTAAAATGATGGAAGAACATCCTGACCGCGATTACACTGGTCAATTAAAAGCATTGAGTGTCAAACTTCTCAATGCAGTTGAAATGTCGGCGCAAGAAGCAGCATGGTATTTGTTACGACAGCCGATGAGCGAAGCAAGCCGTCAAATTGTGTACATACCAACAGTGTGGCCCTCAGAGAGACAACGTTGCCGCAAACGTCGGAAACAATTGGATCGCGAAGGAATCGCAGAGGACAGCACAGACGTGTGGACCAAAAACATCATTCAGCGGTATGAAGAAAGACCTCCATCTTTGCAAGATGTATATTTGGCCGAGTTTGCGTCGTGGTATGCTAACTCTCGTGATTTCATTGACAATGAAGACGACTTGAACGTGCATGAAGATGACGATCCTGAACCGCCGACTGGAGAAAGAACGACATCGAGAGGATATCGCAAACGTCTGATCGGTCGAATCATACGATACAGATGCTACGACATAGATGAAACTGTCAATTATAATTATCAACGTGAGATGGTACTGCTGTACTTGCCCTTTCGCAACGAAGTCGCTGACATTGTTGATTGTAATAAATTTATACAATTATTCAATGACAACAAGGAAACTATCATGGAACGCAGAAAACTTTATGAGAACAATATTGACATCGACAAAGTGATGCAAGAGCTAGAAGCAATGATGATTTTGCAAAATTCAGACACCACAGAACCAACGGAAACAGAGTCAAGAAGAGTGTTTGTAGAACAGCTGTTAGGAGGAGAGGGAGCTGAAAATAACGATGATGTTAATGAAATCGTGCCGCAAAACGGATTGTCAGTTGTAAAAAAACGGAGCAACGTGATGCCAAAACAACAATATTGTGAGAAGGAAACATGTGTATGTGTATTTAGCGATGGGAAAGCATTTCTACATTAACTAGCGTAAAAAAAGGTCTCTTACAGAACCTATATATGGAACAACAATGGATGCAGTATTTATAAGATACTTTATAATGTTATGTCCTACACTTTTATAACATAATAGGTAGTTCAGCTCAGCTGTTATCATAGACCAATTATAGCAGTAATACCGTCAGAGGCAACTTCGAATATTACTATTGAAAAGGATTGAATTGTCCCAATTTAATAAAATTGCGTGCGTACAAAGTATGTGGGTTAGAAGTGAAACTTCATTGGCAAACTAATTTTTAAATGTCGTTTATATTTATACTAATCTAAAGCTTTAGATTTCCGAGCCTTAGAGTGACGGAAAAAGGAAGATATGTTAGGAATTTAATGAATTTAATTGTCATTAAAATATTAATTTATATTAAATTCTTAAATGCAGAGTGGCAAATTAAAATGCCACATGTTATTTGTAAATATTAAAACTTCATAACCTTCAAACGAATTAACATAAAAAATTGTTTAATAACGAAAAGATAACAAATATGTTACTTACTCTAAACAACTTTAGTATAGGACGATTTACAAATTTATCACAAAATGTTTATTTATAAATTTAACTCACTGTTTACACATTGTCTCCATGGCTACGTGCTTCTTGCTACGTTCACCCTTTCTCACTCTATCTCAGTCGGTCACAATCGCTTTCTCCCTCTCTCTCTCAAAACGTTTCACATTTTCGTGACGCGTCTTCTTGACGCGTCACATCCGTAAAAAAATTACCATCATGCGGGCAAAGAAATTTCACATTAAATTTTTTTTTTTTTTTTTAATTTTTGTATTAAATTAATTATAAATGTTTATTTAATAAACAATTATCTTTTTCTTTCAAAAAATCCGAATATATTATTTTTGATTGTCTTCTTCTTCTTCCTAACTTGGCAACTAGTCCTGTTTAATGAAAACCATTACTGCCATTATCAAGTTTATAAAGCCTTATGATGATTTCAGTAGCCTAACAAGATGGTGGCTCTCTTGTTAGGACTTTTGAGGGAGTTTTTGTGGGATCTCAGAATGTATGCTTTCAACTTATATTTATAATCTACTTGACTTCTGCACAAAAACTAAACTATATCACGCATAAAGCCACCAATATTACATAATATAGGGTCAAAAGCCTATGTAAATGAATTAAAAATAAAAACTACAACATGTCACTTTAAGATCCAGCCAAAAACTCTTTTGTTTATGTCATATTTATTTCCTTTTATAATCTATCCTTTCGTGCGTATTATCTGCACATCTGCCAGGGCCGCGAAAAAGGAGGTTTATGTTTTTCGAGCGTATATGTATTATGTCTATTTCTTTGGCACGCTCTATAGCCCAAACGGGTTGATGGATTTTAGAGTACGAGATGTCGTTCGATTCGTATTAATTGTGGGACTGACACAGGCTATAAAATATTTAAGTACGACGTCTGGGAATCAAATAAAAAGCAAAAATAATAAAGTATATATTTTTAACCAGGTGTTTATATTGTTGCTGTCGGATTTTTTGTTTCCTTTTTAATATTTTGGCTTGTTTTTGATATAATATTAATACAATCTGCATGCTGACATTGCAGAACGTTTACTTTGAAACAAATTATTAAAATTTGTTGTTGCTTTCATGTTCTGACAGGCTCCATCTGACTTTTTCTCAAATCTGTGAATAATAAAATAATTATATAAGATTAAAACTGATATTCATGAATAACTAACTAAGCTAACAGGTAGCCACCTGTCCTCGTTTCTCTGGATTGATCCTTGTTTGAAAAGCATCCAGGCAGCATACGTGAGGGCTATGAAATAAAAATGTTATTAAACCTTTTTTTTAATGTGAAACATCTAATTGTACGTTTGAACGGAAGTAAAAACGTTTTGATGGGACGTCGCTACGTGCCACTCGGTCAGCGTTGCGTCAGGTTGTCTCTTTCCGACTCGGCGCTCCCCTCTCAGTATTTATACTGAACGCGTCTCTCGCTAGTAGGTACATACACTAACAACTTTACGTGGGTGGATTAGTGTGTCATAGTGATTTTTTTTTAATATTAACCTTGTAGTTTATTCGTGAATATCAGTGAGTTTAAGAGAATTTATCATAACAGATGATTTAATTATAGTGAAATGCATCCACCGTGTACTCGGCAGTCGAGTAAAACAAAACAAAGGTTAGTTTATTATCTATACTATAATATATTAAAGCGGAAAAGTTTTTTGTTTTTTAAACACGCTAATCTCTGGAACTACCAGTCGGTTTCGAAAAATTCTTTTTATATACGATAGCCAGATTCTGGAGGAATAGTATAGGCTATTTAAGAGTAGGCTACAACTCTCAGATATAGCATTAAAT
The DNA here is from genome assembly GCA_033032175.1 of Saturnia japonica. Taxonomy (NCBI): domain Eukaryota; kingdom Metazoa; phylum Arthropoda; class Insecta; order Lepidoptera; family Saturniidae; genus Saturnia; species Saturnia japonica. The sequence goes on from CM065329.1 coordinate 10,126,938, forward strand.
ACTTATTTTTGTTACGTAAGTGGAAAGTCGAGGCTCTTCCGAACTGTTTTAACCGCGTGCGTTGGCATAATCTTTAATGATAAGGAAATACAATGTTCTACAATATTATTGGGCCTTGGCATATCTAATAAAAAGTTAGTGATAGCATATGCCTATCTCTTATGCATAACCCACAATATGTGATAATATTTTGTGACAAAGATTTGTTGAAAATTAAAAAGTGATTTATAAGCATTGTTTTTAGACATGGCATATTAATCCTTACAAACAAAAGTTACTTCATCACAAAGAAAATTTTATGAAGTTAAATTTTGCTCTTTAGAGTATTGTATTTGGGCAAATAGTATAAGAGATATTAGAAAACTAATATAATTTATACTTGTGGGAAGAACAATGGGTGCGTTGGCGGTGTGATGTTTGTCGGATAAAATTAACACGGGTGAAACCGTAGAGTACAGCTAGTCTATTATATTCCAATACTAACACTATTGTTATTACAACCTTGAGACCTGGAACCCAAAGAGCTTTTAAAACCCTACCCACCCCAGCAACACAAATATTATTTAGCTACGATATTATGTTAAACATATATGTCGAGATAACCACGACAATCAAAACTCGAACCTTGTGCTGGGTCCTTAAAAACAGACTGTTCGGGAGTCGCGGTTAATCGATAATGAAGCTGTGACACACAGCACACTGCCTTTTCAAAATGCCACAAGCTTACCTCAAGACTCGGCGCGGCGGTTTCCTATCCACGAATCCCGTAGACGTAAACCATTTAAAGTGGTGTATGTATAGTGAACCTGTGTGCAGGTCTAACTAGGAGGGCTGGCGCACCTTACTCAACAATCACGATATAGCAAATCCAAGATCACGCAACACATACATTTATATTATCTTACATAATACAGTACAATCAATATTACCGTTACGTGGATTAATGTCTGAAGGAATCTCCAAGAAACACTCAATTTTACAAAAAATGGTTTTATCAAGGACCGCGACGAAGACTATGAAAGTGTCGAGGGAATGCCGCGCCGGCCGTACAATTCTTTTTATTCCTACCAAACTTTTATAAGAAAAATTCGTATCAAACGCAAAGCGCATGACCTTACCTGACAATATTTAATAATTAAATTTCCAAGAGTAGTTTTTTTTAGTGTTATAGTGACGATGTGGCCCAAAATGTAGCATGCTAAACCTAGTGGAAGACTGGTTCTCAATTCCAGTTTCCGAAACACACCTATATAGGTGTTTGGTGACAGATTTTCAACTAGCCAGGCGGGCATTAGAAAGTGTCCTACCACGATGCTATGGTTTCATCACGATGTTTTCCTTCACCGAAAGCTCAGCCTCAGTGCAGGGAAACAAACTCACCTCAATCTTATTACAGTCTGTGCTATGTATCATAAATCAATATATTAATACGTGAAGCAAAAGCTTTCTACCCCTTTTTAAGCGTATTGCGTGCACGAAAGACTTTGATTTGGCTTGGTTAAAGTTTATATTGAGGAGTGCAGAAAGCAAAAAATTATCTGTAATATCTGTTACTAATATATTAAATTAAATAAATTAATACTGCGAATCCTAACCCGACCAGTGCTATTGAACTTGGACCCCCTAAAATATTGACATTGTCACTAAACGAAAAGTGACAGCAAGTGTTGTAGATAATACTCATTGTTTAGGTTCATGAATACTGTAAATGTCAAACAGAAAATAGTCAATGATCAAAATGTCGCTGGTCGAACTTCGACCTTAGGGCGATCGCTAGTAATTATTAATTAGCAAATATCATTCTTAGCAACAATGAGCAAACAATCTCTAACATGTCCTTGATACATACTATCAGTCAGGTAAGAGAAGAAAATAACTTTATTTTTCCTTTCATACAATATTATATTTGATTGATAATGTCATTATTATTATTTAAAATTATATTGTTTATATAAATTCAGATTGAATGAGAGAATTATATCGAAGAGAGAAGCCAATCGGAGATACCGTGAGAAGCACCGAGAGGAAATTAACCAGCGCAGAAGAGAAAATAGGAAGAATCGACGAAATTTACAGTCTATTGACGCCTCTAGTAAACAGTAAGATAAATATTTTTCTTTATTTTCTAACAATATTTAGGATTTTTTATTTATATAGCTCGTATGTTGTAGACCATATATGGGCAACAAACGGCCTGCTAGACATTTTGAAAAAACCCAATTATAAAAATATTACATTACGTACTTATACTCACAGGAGTGACAGTGAAGCGGCAAAAATCAAATCCTTTGATGTTTTCCGCCTCACTATTTGATAATCGCCGCTACTCGGCTTGCTCGATCAAATTCTTTGAGGTTTGCCGCCTCACGGGCGACACTTCAAAAGACTTATTGCTTCTCAATGATTCTAAACTAGTTTTTTCCAGATTATTTCTTCATTTTGCCTATATAAGCAGGTGGATGGTCGAATGTTAATTTTAACCAGATCGCGACCTATTCGCATTCGCGACGACCGCCCGAGCCGAGGTTTAGCCATTTTGGCACCCTCGTGCGACTCGTCGAAAACTTTCGCGGCTGAGTGCCCTAAGCGCTCGCCCCCAAGTCCGGTGAAGCTGTAAAAGCCGCAGCGGCTCTGTTTTTGGATAGGGCCCCTAAGGCTAACAGTGTAGTCTGTAGTAAAAAAAAAATCGAACTTTTGTTCAGTTCTATTTGAGCTACCGAGGTGATAACTTGGACAAGCGATATCCTAGCGAACTGCTCGAGCCGTCAACTTGCTTTGTGACTTTGTGTGCATCTTGAGTGGTTACTAACTATAGTTTGTTATTAAGTTTATTGAACGAAAAGTAAACAAAAATGATGTCTGGTGGAAAGAAAAATGGACTAAATAATTCTTTTTTATCTTACACAACGGTAAGCCTATTTGTTTGCTGTGTAATGAATCCATTTCAGTAATGAAAGAATTCAATATAAAGAGGCATTACTCAACTAAGCATGCTACGCTGCACTCACTGACAGGACAGTTAAGAACTGACAAAATCCAGAAGCTTACTGTAAATTTGGAAAAACAGCAACAAATATTTCATAAACAAAGAACACAACTTGATAATGTTGTGAAAGCTAGTTTTATAGTTAGCTCAATATTCGCAAAAGCATAAAAACCATTTGCCGAAGGAGAATTTATCAAGGAGTGTATGTTAGAAGTTTGCAGTATTTTGTGTCCTGAAAAGAAAAATTAATTTGAAAAAAATATTTTGTCAAGACGAACTGTTGTTCGACGTATATAAATGGTGGCTAATGATATATAAAAACATTGACTGACCGTATAAGTGGTTTTAAATCATTTTCCATAGCATTAGAAGAGAGCACCGATTTGTTTGACACAGCTCAACTGGCTATATTTATTCGAGGTGTTGATAAGGAGTTCACTGTTACTGAAGAATCGCTTGCTTTACAGCCGCTAAAAGGAACCACTACAGGAGAGGATATTTTTATTGAAGTTCAAAAGGTATTCACAAGTTTTGGATTGCCATGGTCAAAATTAATTGGAGTATGCACTGATGTGCACCTTGTATGGTTGACTTACGTAAAGGTTTCATCGGAATTTTGAATGAAAAAGCAACAGAATGAAATGTGCAAAAAGATAATTTGATAGTCCTTCATTGCATTATCCACAAACAGAACTTGTCTTCTAAGTCCATTCGACTCCAGAATATTATGAATGTGGTAGTAAAAACCGTCAACTTTATTCGATCCCGAGGGCTTAACCATCGTCAGTTCAAGGCGTTTTTGAATGAAATATCAGCTGAATATAACGACGACCCAAAATGGATATGTGACTTAGCATTTCTGGTCGATCTTACAGGCTTATTTGAATGATTTAAATTTGAAACTTCAAAAACAAGGACAGTTAGTAAATTATTTGTACAGCCATTTGAAAGCGTTTTAAATCAAACTACGCTTGTGGGAGTCACAGATGCTGTCTGGTAACAGTTACCTTGAAGACGTAGAGTTGTGCGATTTCTACAAAAAATACCAAGAAGAAGACAATTTTCCACAGCTTAGAAGATTTGTGCGTTTTGCAGTACTTATAAATGCGAACAGTTCTTTTGATTGATGAAAGTTAATAAATCAACACATCGTACAAGACTGACTGACGATAATTTGGAAAATTCTTTACGTCTTTGTATCAGTGGAATTAATCCAAATATCGATTGATTAGTTCTCCAAATTCAAGCTCGAGTGTCTCATTGATTTCGGTGTATTAAACTTTCGTAGTTTGTAACTATTGCAAATTTAACGATTTAATTATAATGTACCATTTATTAAATTTAATTTTGTTATTTTAATAAATTCTACTATAATAACATTGTCGTATTATTTCATGTCTAATATCAATCGTAAAAAATATTACCACTACTTTAGAATGCACTAAGTATTTTTAAACGCGGCCCGCGAACGTATTTACACGCTAAAGTTTGGCCATACCTGCTGTAGACTGTACTTTGTTAAACCGGTGTGACAGCGGAAACCGTCGACGGATTACGATCTCTCGGTGGTCACCGTCGTGTCTGGATCGTGCTGTGCTTACCATCAGAGACAGTACTGTCAATGTGCCGAGCTATTGTATTAAAAAATATAGGTTCCACAGATTATACATCGTGGCGACACAGTGGTGACATTAATTAATTAAACTGTAGTTCGGCTGGTGGTCAGTACTTATAAAAAACTAGCTGTGCTCGCGGCTCCGCTCGCGTGGACAACAGAATGCCGTCGATAAGACACGCGCGAATCGTACGACCCCCGCTCCGGAAGATAAAAATGCTTATTGTGAGCGATCCTTATAAGATAGATATATACTCTTGGTGACTTTTTTGTGGGTCTTTTTAATGTCTACAATTATGTAGTACATTAATTTGATATGTCTACTATGGTTTACACAACGTAAGCCATTTAAGCGATCGAATTCATTCCCCACTATAATTTTATTTTATTTGCGCTTGGAACCCTAATTCTTTTTCTAAAATCAAAATAGCCTAGTAGCTTCTTAAGACATCAGCTATCAGCCAGTGAAAGTCCCGTCAAAATCGGTCCAACCGTTTAGAGAGATTACCTGGAATAAACAGACAGACAAAAAATTTAAAACGTTATAGGTATCGTATATGCTTTCCTGTTCGCAAATAACTACCCGGATTTTAATTCCCTAATTTCAGAGCAAAAAAGGGTGCACTCAGAAAAGAACGCGACCGGAGATATTGGGAGCGTAATATAGAAAAAATCAAACAGCGAAGAAAAGAGAACAGACAAAAAAGTCAATATTTGCAGCCAATTGCAACAGCATCCCATATACAAAGCATAGACATAATAAAACAGAACACTGAACAAATACTAGACGAGCAGCGGAGGGCAAACTGTATTCATTGTAACAGTCAGTCCCAATACAACATACAATAGCTGCAAGAAAGGCATAATATGATTATCGTTGATACAACTGAGCGGTATATCTTTACATTGTCTAAAAAATTCAGTGTAAACTCTACATAACGGATTTCTGTTTAGCGAAAAACTCTTTATAGCGTAGGAACTAGAACCTTACTGTCTTGTATGCACCACGGGTTTTCCCCCAGAGCTGTGACATGGTGCTCTTCATAAGGGGATTGGAGTACCTTCTCAAAGGTCGGCGACTTGGCTGTATTGTCTCTGGTGTTGCAGTTGTCCATAGGCCCATATACCATCAGATGGACGAGGGGATTGACTGCTTTTTAGCTGCCGCCCTTTGGCATAAAAAAAATTTACCAAGGCCTGTTCAGTTCATATTGTTATCCATACATTGAAAAACTCTTTATAACGTAACAAACACTCTCAATAGCGAAAAAGTACGTCATTATTTAGACCCCAATAAACATTGATTTCGATGAACTTCAAACACAATAATAGATACGGAGTCGTATTATTAGCGTGCGAGTTGAATGCAGGGTTAAGGGATTCGATAGAGCTGTGACCTAATTATATTTATTTTAAATTTGACATTTACCTCTCGGTTAACATAACGAAAAAACAAGGTAAATCATTTATCATTTTATTTCTGACACAGAGAAACCAAACTGAAAAAAGTAAATCTTATAAATTTTTCGCCATTTCCCGTGCTCGACGATAAACAAAACCATGTTTTTATGTAACTGAGTCCATTATTAAAAAATATGACACGAGGCCCACAACTTGAGTATCTAACGCGATATATGTTAAAGGCGCTCTCATCACTAAAGTATTGTCGCGTGATGCGAGGCGTGCGGACGGCGGGGTGAAGATGCTCCCTCTCTTCACCTCAGGCTTCGACTCCATTCACCTCGGGCGCTTTCTATAAAAATATCTGCACGTACAATGGATACAAGAAATGTGTTTATTTGTTTACTGTAATTGGCTAGCACGTGTTTGCTTAGTACTTGGCTACTGTTGTCATATTGCTATGCGTTGTTTTGACGTCATCATATTCTTAGTTCCTTTCAAACTTTTTAATATAGTCAAAATTAAAACCATGTACTACTAAAACTATCGTAGGTATGGGTTATTTGGCTGCGATCTTCTGTAGGGTGTAGGTATTCCACCAGACGGACTGACCTAAGTAGAGGGAAATCTCCAAATAAATTTCTCTATTCCCTACATGCTTTGCATTGATTTGCTTTTACTCTCCGTGTAACACCGAAAACTCCTTTTAATCGACTTAAAAAAAACTACATAGGGGGTTCCCAATTCGAATGTATTTTTTTATGGTTCTTCCGCCGTAACTTCTTTGTTTATCCGTTTTAGATAGTTATTTTTTGTTTGGAAAGGGGATACCTTAAGGGTGGTCCTTTTTTATTTTCATTGGCATTAAACCTTTAACTTCGATGATATACAAGGGAACTTTTCAAAATCATTGATGTTTGTTTTGTTTTTTGTTTAAAATGGTCTTGTTAACGTATTAAAATAAATACCCACTCTCTACAGATTCGTTATATAGAGTTTACATTGTTACTCAATTTCCTTTTAATTATATTAATACTTGAAAATTGTTTTATTTTCAGACATGATAGAGATCAATTACTTATAAACATAATATTCTTACGTTTATAACAAATTTTCTTCAAACAAATTGATTTAACGATGCTGTTATGTTCCGACATTTTGCTCAATCTGTAAAACGACTCTGATTTCAAAAGGATTAAAAAAGCCTCCACCTCAATATGGAGACGTGGACATATTTATCAACAGAATCTTTGTAAATAAATATTTTATTTATATTTCATGTTTTATTTATAAACAAAAGTAATTTCTTCATTTACTTATATTTTTACAGAATTACAAGATATGACTACGCTCAGTATATGGCTCTACTTGTCTCTCAGCTGTAATAAAAATAATTCCCAATTTCGTTGTTTATAATGGATTTAAATATCCAGAAATACCACAGTGTCATGGGTCAATTGTCACGTTTATTCTGTTACAAGCAGCAATAAATGTCACTTTTGAAGAAATGAAAGAAAAAGCATCAGTTATAACTATTTAACAATACTGTAAAAATAAATTTGAACTTATATCATTAAAATATATATAATTTGTAAATAAATTCATAAAAATAAAATAAGTAAATTAAATTGAAATTTTATTTTATAAATGACTACCTATCTGAATATTTGTATCATTTGTTTATTTAGTCCCATGACGCCTCATATTTATTAAACTAAATTACTAAAACTTATAGAAATCGTCACTGTAGTGTATCTTTCTCTATTGTCGGTTTTTAGACCCGCATGCCGACTCACTCTTGTTGCTCACAGCTGACTGACTGTTTTGCGATCGGCATGTGCACTAGAGATGACCTAATGCTTCCTTCTCTTTCACTCACAGACACTATACAGTCACGTAAGGAAAATGCGTTATGTTCCCTTTATGTGACTTTTATTGTATATTTCTTTTTCTTTTTTATAACTACCTATGCCCGCGACTGCACTCGCGTGGATCACAGAATGCCGCGAACCGTGCTTATTTTGGGTGATTCTTAGAAGATAAACATATGCTTTGCATATTTCTTTGTAGGTTTTATAGTATCTACAATTATGTACTACATTTATATAGCCCTTGTAGTTGATTCGATGAGAGACAAATATATAAGCGTCCTAAATTGTTAGTTTTCCCGAATTAAGTTTTATTTGCGCCTAAGTTATTCCTTAAATTCAGTTATTTGCCAGTGATAGTACGGTCGAAATCGATCTTACTGTTTCGGAGATTTTCCGGAACAGACAGACAATAATTTAAAGATTGTTTTATTGTCATAAGTACCATATATTATTTACTTTCATATTTCAATATCTGGGCGACCGAGATGTGCTCGGTGTCGTTTATACAAAAGAGAAACACACCTATCTAGGTAAACTTGGAATGTAAAACACTATCTAAATGCAAAGTTTTATCTAAATCGTTGAAGCCGTTTCCGAGAAACCAATGACATATACATACATATATATATATATTTGCTGAAATATATAATAATAATAATTGATCACATAATATAATAAGATATGTTTTTAGTAAAAAGCCGTTATTTTTACATTGCTAACAGACAATTCAATTTTGTTTATTTGTGTCTGTAGATGTGAAATCAGTTTTAAAACTTTATAAACAGATGGCGCTAACTCGAAGTAAATAATTTAAAACGGCAAAAAATTGTATATTGTATTGCATGGTGGTAGAGCTTTTCCTAATGTCCGCCTGGCTTGCTACTACCCTCAAGTTCAAAATCTATCGCTAAACAACAATAGGTGTGTTCCGATAGCTGCACTTGAGAGCCAGTCTTCCACTAGGCTTAGAGTGCTACCATCTTGAGCCACATCGCTTAACCTATAACGATAAAAGAAGTAATATAATTAAAAGGCATTAAAGGAGACGTCTGTTACAGAACGTCACAAAAACAGACGATTCAATGCACATACTTGCATGTGATTCTAGTGTTTACTATTTACATACATTACAGAGGGAAAATAGCGAAATCAAATGCTCAGCGTCAAAAAGAGTATCGACAGAGAAAAAGAAACGAAAAACAACTTCACAGTCCGAAAAAAATACTAAAAACAAACGCGCAATGCCAACAACAATTCCGCCAGAGGCATAAAGAGATACAACAAAGTGAAGCGTTAATTCTTGCCAGGTATGATATTGTTACACCCGCGGGTAGTGAAATGGCGTTATTAAAGTGAAACTTTTATTAGATCGTCTCAAACTTTTTGGTCTGTGTGTTGCATGTCGCGTGACGGTCGGCCGCGGAGTAAGGATAAAGTGAAAGGCGCTCGCCAGAGCAGCCAAGGCCAATAATTAATGGAATATTATTCCAAGAATTTTTAGTTAAACGTCTTTAATGTGAAAAAAAGTTTCACTTTTACCGTGGTTTCATAAAACCACACAGTGACGTTTTCTTTCGCAATTTTTTTTTATTCGTACTCAAAAATAAATTCAAACAAACTCGCAAATCTCTTTTTCAAAATATGTAGTCACGTATTTAGTTTCTCCCTTTATGGTCCTCTTTCGATATGTCTACGACTAAAGACTACCTATCTAAATATTTGTATTATTTATTTATTTCATCCCATGACGCCTCATACTTATGAAACGAAATTCATAAGACATAGAAATCGTCACGTAAAAAAAATGCATTGCGTATGCGTTTCATGTGACTTATTCTCTATTTCTATTGAATTTTTAAAACTAGCTGTTCCCGCGGCTTTGCGCTCGCGTGTATCACAGAATGCTGCGAATCGTGCTACCCCGCTGCCGGTTATTTTAAAGACAAAAATGCTTATTGTGGGTGACCTTCTTAGAAGATATGCAGATATATTATGCTCTCGTCGATCTATTGTAGGTTTTTTAATATCTACAATTATGTACTTACTACATTAATTAGATATAGCTCATAAGAGTAAAAAAGTACCTAACTATAAAGTTTTCCCAGTGTAAGACAAATTTAGGTTTCCTAAAATATTAGTTTCTCCGAATTGACGTTTATTTGCGCCTAAGTCAGTCCATAAAATCAGCTATTTGTCAGTGGAAGTACGGTTAAAATTGATTTTACAGTTTCGGAGATTCGCCGGAACAGATGGACAAAAAATTTCAAAATTGTTTTATTGTTATGAGAACCATATAATAAATACTTTCATATGTATTTAGTAAAAAACTGTTATTTTGACATTACTAACAAACACTTTAATTTCGTTTATTTGTGTAGATGTGAAATCGGTTTAAAAATTTATAAACAAATGGCGCTATCTCGAAATAAATAAGTTTTAAACGGTGAATAATTGTTTATTGTATTGCATGGTGGTATGGCTTTTTCTAATGCCCGCTTGGCTAGCTACCATCCTCAAGTTGAAAACCTGTCGCCAAACAACAATAGGTGTGTGGCGGCATCTGCAATTGAGAGTCAGTCTTCCACTAAGGAAGCGTTCAAGTATTTTGTAACGCAATTTTTGAAGATTTTTGAGACAACCCATGTAACTCGCCGTAAGGGTTTTCTGTACCCCTCCCCCTCCTCAAACGTTACGTATCACTCAAGTCAGCATAAGAGCTTTTATAGGTCAAGAACAGCTGATGATGCAAATCTCCCTATTTTGAGGACATTACAGTATGAACCCACTTTAACAACACTGACTATAACAGCAATTCAGTAGAGGGATTCCCCGTAAAACAAACGAAAAGGGTTGCCAACTTGGGAGAACGAAATGAAAACGACGTAAAATAGAATCGAGCGATTCCCCGCAAAACGTAAACGATAAGGTTTGCGATCTTGGAAAATTTTAATTGCCTAGTTTATTTAAATGAAAAAAAAAACTGTTACGTAACGGATTGTTCGAATTGCCCTCCGGCCCTTGTAAAGCATCGTAACGTTTTACAAGACCCCCTCTCACTAAATTGCGTTACGTAATACTTGCATGGCCCTACTGATTGTGACTACAACGCTCAACCTATAACGATAAAAGAAGTAATTTTTTTTTTTTTTTTTGACTAAATTAAATCAATTTTTAATCCAACATAAAATAATAATAAGTAATATAATTAAAAGGCATTAAAGAAGAAGTCTATTACAGAACGTCACAAAGAGACGATTCAATGCACATACTTGCATGTGATTCTAGTGTTTACTATTTACATACATTACAGAGGGAAAATAGCGAAATCAAATGCTCAGCGTCAAAAAGAGTATCGACAGAGAAAAAGAAACGAAAAACAACTTCACAGTCCGAAAAAAATACCAAAAACAAACGCGCAATGCCAACAACAATTCCGCCAGAGGCAAAAAGAGATACAACAAAGTGAAGCATTGATTCTTGCCAGGTATGATATTGTTACACCCGTGGGTAATAAAATGGAGTTGTCTTTCGCGTAAATAATTTATTTGTACTCAAAAATACAAATTCAAACAAACTCACAAATCACTTCTTCAAAATTATAGTCACGTATTTAGTTTCTCCCTCTATGATCCTCTTTCGATATAGCTTGTTGCTTTTACTTCGCTTGTAAAAATAAAACTGTCTAGGGTTTTTTTTTCAATGAATTATCTGTTAGGCTTATGTTCCCTGGAGTCTCTCTTTTACAGCTTCACTTTGGCTTGGGGACTCGGCCGCGAGTGTCTTAAATGTTAGTTTGTCAGTAAACGATGCGAATCTTTCCCACATGCAAATGCGAACATTCCTATTGTGTATGCTTATGTGTAAGTTGTATGTATGCTTAACAAATACATAGTATAAATATAGATTTCATAACATTATATACATTTAGGTACATTATTATAGTCCCGCATACACTACAGATGGATTATAAAAAGTGTATTGACTTCAAATTTCGTATTTTTCAGAAAAAAAATGAATGCAGTGCGCGCTAAAAGGTATAGAGATAACATGAAATTAAAAAAGCAACTTGCTCAACTTGAATCTTTACTGTCATCGAAAAAAGAATAATTACCGAGCGTATCAGTCGTTAATGACAAAGAAGCTGACCATTGTCATGGTACTAACTGTGAAGAATTAACCTTTACTCAGTTTCAAATACAGACGAATCAAATCCAAGAGTAAACAGACATACATTAATAACACAACTATAACGCCTGTATACGAGAAGGGTTAAGCAGAGATGTATTAATGTACACCCACAGTTCACCGAGTATGTTTTTTAGGTCTCATGTAATAGGGGGCGAGCCTATTGCCATTAATAGGGCACAAAGCCAAACTCCGAGCTGGTACTGAGAATTTGATAGAAAACCCTAATAACACTTTGCACGATCTGGTAATTGAACACAGGACTTCGAGCATAGCAGTCGAGCTATTGAAAATATGTGTTGGTCATTTTATATTTTGAAAATAAACTAGTTTTTTAAATACTAACTCTGCTCATGGCTGCGCTCGTGTGAACTATGGAATGCCGCCGAATGGTGCTACCCTCGCTTTTGGTTATTTTGATGACAAAAATGTCCATTGTGGGTGAACTTTAGAAAACTTTAGAACTTCACAAATGCTCTCGCTGACTTTTTGTGGGTAATTTTAAGATCTGTAATTATGTAGGTACTACATTTATTTGATATAATATCTCTTATGATTTACTCAACGTAAGCCATTTAAGCGCCCGAAAATCGTCGATTTCCGAATAAATTATTGATTGCGCGGTACTCGTTCTTTTTCATAAATAAAAGTCACCTAAGTTATTGCTTATAACGTCAGCTATCTGTGTCTGTGTATCTTGTTGGAAGACCCCACTTTGTATAATTTTACGAAGGCTTAAAAGCATTGACACGGGCAAGTGATTTTTTAGTTGTATTTGCTTTTGAAGTGAAAACTTCTTTAGTAACTTCCGTTGTGATTAGAAAGGTGATGAAACGAAAAAGCGACGCTAAAAATAGACAAACACATACATCTATAGGATTTAGCCTACAAGAGAATAAGATACAATACATTCATTACACACGGTTAATGTAAGTCCTGATTTTCACGACTGCGATCTTCGTCGAATTGGGCGAGCGGTGTGATGACCAACTTTTTTATACTTTTCCTGATCCAACAACCCAGAACAAATTGATCTTGTGCCAGAAAATTAGGAGAGCCGTTTCCACCTAAAATCGTATAGAGCTAGAAAGAAAAAAAAAATTCTACAATTCACACGAGGTAAAAGTGAAACCTTCATATCTATGTTTTTTTTTTAATTCAGAAAATGATCCAATACACGCTAATTTAAAGTTTATGGAAATGTACTTACTTACATAAACTCCCAATCATTATTCACAATATCATTTTGAATTAATGCCCATTTGAAAAATCCATGGTAACGTAACACAATATCAATCAGTAACAGAATGTCATAAGTGTTGTCTAAAAAGTTTTTGTTTCGTGCCTTTTTAGTGAGGTCATAAAATTCATTATTGCGTGGTACCAACAAACTTTCCCTTTTTTGGTTCCGTTTCATAGACTTTCAAATCACAACGATGCTAAAGAAGTTTTCACTTCAAAAGAGATGTCAAGGTGTATCCAATGAGTTTATATCAAACATTAATTACGTTTACCATGGCAAACTACTTTCTTATTAGTACTAAATTTTGAAATATAAAAAAAGCTATTTGTAAATATCTAGTGATTCTGTGCAGGTGCAGGAGTTTTTGGCGGGATCTTGAAGTGACATGTTGTGGTTTTTATTTTTAATTAATGATGTTACGTTTTTTACCCTATATTATGTAATATTGGTGGCGTTTTGCGTGATATAGTTTAGTTTTTGTGCATAAGTGAATTGGATTATAAATATAAGCTAAAAACATCCATTCTGAGATCCCACAAAATCTTCCTAGAAAGTTTTAACAAGGCAGCCACCATCTTGTTAGGATACTGAATCGTCATATCACATGACACTATAATTCACTCGATAATGGCAGTAATGGTCTTTATTAAAGTGTACCGGTTGCCAAATTAGGAAGAAGAAAAAGAAGATTCTGTGCACGAACACCGACAGTGTTGGGTACGCGTCACTTCCCCTCTGCGTGAGGGAGCGGGGGGGGGTGTGATGTTTCCCCGGTTTGGACGGGCGTTTTGTTGCGCCGGATGCCCGTCTCGTAGATACCGTACGGATGCCAGTGGGATGCGATGGTAGTGAGAGGGTCCGGGGGGTGCAATAATGCACGACCGCTTGAGGTGCCGGGTCTTCATTAAAACTCGAACTCTTCAATATACTGCTCGCAGGACGACCAAAGATTTCTTCTTGTTGTTCCTCGTAGTTACTTGTACTCGATGATTTGCACCGTGCCCCATACGGCGCCTCTTCGAGCTTAAGTAGTTCGGAGAGTGACCGTAAGGAGAGCCCCGCTTTAATTCGTGTTTTAATTTTAGTTTTTACTTTGGTCGCCCTGTTAATCGCTCTATATTTCTTTCATTATATATATTGTGTAGACATGTTATATGTCAAAATATTCCTTGTCGTATTACCTATCCATTAAGCATTCACATTTTATATACATCAAGTACATATTCCGTACATGAGCCAAAAACAATGCAATTTACGGGCGGCATCACCGCTTTCTGTTCGTAAAGTTCCTATAACATTGGATATTCTTACTCTATTGACTTATTCTATGCATTTACATATTCTATAATAGTTCTATTTCCATATATGTAACACACAATACATAAGCATTTATATACAATTTAATATATAACATGCTACTTATAATGTAGCGTAGTCGCTAACATTTCTCTATAATTTTGTCTATATCAATCTATTCTATCATGACACATAGTACATAACACATAAACACAATAATATAACGTAATAACCTAACACAAGACACGAAAATAACATTTCTGTCACCAACAGACAGACATCGCTTAGGATTAAGAAACATGCAGTAGAATAGGTAAATATTTATGTAAAATAAGTAGGTAATTAAAGAAATAAAGCTAAACTTAGAAAAACCTAGGATAGTTAAACATGTTAATAAATCTACAGTATAGAATAACTGATGTATTGATTACGCAGTATGTAGTTAGTTAACGTATAAATAAATACATAAGAAGAATGTAACACGAATGGTTTATAAGACTAGAAAATATAGTGAAAGTAAACGATACGAGTGCGAGGCTGGACTTGCGTAGGAATGGGATGCGCACACAAATATCACGACGCCTATCGTAGTGCGTGGGTGAATTACGTTATGTATTGGAAGTAAACAATCGATTGTTTTATTTTATAAATTAAATATTCGATTGCCCTGATTGAATATCGATTAATAGATGTTTTACATACACTAGAACTCCGGCTGTCGGGCTTCGTCAGGAGAGAGTCCGAGACATCGCTGTGTCACGTGACTGTGGTAACTTGAGAAAACTTTCTAACCCACTGGCATCGCACCGTAGCTGCTTCTAACAGGATCACCAGGTGTGGGAAAATACCATACTTTACGTCTGGAAGCCGGACGTCCTTGGCTCTTTGGGGGAAAGGAGTTGAGTGAAGAGTGTGAACTTCCTTTTTATTGCCATGGCATCAAAACAGGGCAGTGAGAAAACTAAACGCTCTTTTCATGGCCAAACTATTGCTATCATAGTGATCACACGGAAAACCACGACCCAATCCACTGCTGCATCACCGTCTAACGCGACCAGGTATGAGGGGAGTCTACCCTCTAACCCGTTAAAACGGAATAGCAACGACCTTTAAAACAGTCAACGCTACCGACACCGTTTGCTCTCAAAGAAATCCTGGAAGAAACAGATGCAAACCACACCACTACTAAAAGGGACTGAGAAGTAAAATATCACTCTTTCATCATAGAACGATTACCTTAGTGGCATAGTCAGTTTCAAATGATTTCGCAGCAACTAGGGAGACTACCGAACGCACGCGTATTTGGCAGCGGAGTCCGCTTCATTCCCTAGAACGGGCAGTGTACCAACTGATTTAACGGTACCTTACGGAGCTGCACAGTATACCCTGACTTCGTATTCTGTCTGTGTCTAGATGGATGCATCAAATGGAATAAAGTTAAAGAAAAAACATTTCTATTTATTTACATATATTACGACGAATAATTTCCTAGGTACTAATTTTTGGAAAATTTCTGAAAAATCGAAGTAACGTCAGGATTCAAGAATTAAATTCAGTATAAATCAAACATCATATGCATAAAACTAATATTACTTGATTTGATACTAAACTAGTTTATACACTTAAGTAAGTAGTTTATACAATATACAACTAAAAACTTTAAATAGAAAAGTTTGATCAAATACCGGATTATGAAAGACCGTATTTTATTGTTTAAGTCGGTAAATATCAGTATTTTTCGAGTTAACCTCGGAATTTTCGTAAAATTTTATCTGGTCTTACACTTTCGCTTTCTTTTTTTCGCACTTACGGAAAAAGGTAAAGGCGATAAGTGACGTTTATACAAATAAACCCAAACCATTCACTATCACTGCAAGCAGCAAGTTTGTCTGTTTATTTGTTTGTTGTTGATAATTATTGTCTACCTTAATTAATTTTGATCTTGTGTGACTGAGCTGAGTGGTAAATATAATTAAGTGAATAAGTAGGTACCTACTTCATATAGACAAAGTAATTGACTGTAATATTTGTATCAATGTTGTTCAATATCAAGCTACGTAAAGAAGTGCAGGTAAGTACTTATTTTACACACAAATAAGAATAAAATTGCGTTTTTTTCGACAATTATAAAAATGCGGTATTTTTGTGATCAAAATGTTACTTTTTAAGCATTCCTTTGTAACTTTTCACTATCGGTCACTGACGCCACTGGCAACACTGATTATGTTCTGTGCTCCTAATCATAGAGTAAGGTAATACTAGATGTGGTCTTTTATGAATGATTTACAATTATTGAGATTTTTAATTTATGAGATATATTTCAAATTGAATTACGAAAATGAATGATCATACTTAATGGAGCCTTTGAAGTATTACCCAGAGGTGGGCGAACATGTAAAGCTAAAAAAATGTTGTTCGGGTCGTAATAATAATTACTAATTTTATTAAATTAAGTAACCTACGTACTGCAATTATTACGAGTGATCATACATAATTGAATATTACGATCAAACGAACTTTTATTTTTAGCTAATTCTTATGTGTTCTTGTAAAAGACTTTCTTTACGACTGCGCGACCTTTTTTTAGCTTTCCACTTCGCCCATCTCTGGGTAATACATCAATGACCTCAATTACGAATTATCATTGTTCGTAATTCGTTTAAAGAATTATCACTCTTAATTGAACTACTAATATTAGTAATTTCTAATTGCTATAATCGATATATCTTATTATTATTAATGAATGATTATTTTAGTTTATCTCGTATTCGCCCACCTCTAGTTGTTATTAAAAAGTAAAAACTATTGTTGAAATGGTTGAAGCGTAAATAAATATAAACTATTATATTAGACCAAAGAATCAAATATAACTATGGATAGCAAAGAACATTCAGCGCCCAGCTTTGATACATGGAGTACTACAGCTCCAGAGCCACAGTGGAATCTACAGATGTCTACACCAACACTGAAACAAGAATCCGTACAGTGTGTAGATGAGGAGGAAACTTGCATTGACATTATGGTATTGTATATTTTTCCATTTATGTACATACCCAATTTCAAGAACTTCGTGACATCCTTAACTCGTCTATTGAAATAAATAATTATACGCATCATGAATGTTTTTTTTTTTTTTTTTAACTGCATACATTGTTAGCCTTAGGGGCCCTATCCAAAAACAGAGTCGCTGCGGCTTTTACAGCTTCACTGGACTTGGGGGCGAGCGCTTAGGGCACTCAGCCGCGAAAGTTTGTGACGACCCGCACGAGGGTGCCAGAGTGGCCAAACCTCGGCTCGGGCGGTCGTCGCGAATGCGAAACGGTTGCGATCTATCTAATTCCCTAATCCTAAGAGAATTCGAACTAACTAACATATACTCTTATGCACGTTCCCCTCCTCCTGGAAGGAAGGAGGGGACCATGCGTATGTGTATTTAGTAATCGGAGTGGTTTTTCTACACTAACTAGCACAAGAAAAGAAAAAAAGGTCCCTTACAGAACCTATATACCTGTGTGGTGAGCATGTGTGTGTTCATACGTGTGTAATGTTGTATGTGGGTAGCTAAGTGTTGCATGTATAGTGTCACTTGTATCGTGCGGGCGGCTGCCTGACCCAAGGGCTTCACACCGAGGAACGGACCTAGGCTTGGGTTGCTGCTAGAGAGGGTGGACGTGACGGGTGTGACATCATGAATGTAAACTTGATGATATTTTTATAAAGCTTGGGTTGGATTTAGAATCGTTTGGCTCGAATTGGGGGTTAAATCCCATATTGATTATATCCCTAATTATAACGGTACCACTCTCATTACAAGGTAATTTGCCATTCATACTTTAAAAAATATTAGTTATAAATACAAAAACTATGAAATAAAAACAAAATTATGGTTTGGTATACTTATTCCCTCAACTTATATTTCACAAAACGAAAACTCCTGAAACCAAACACTGAACACCAGACTGCACTGCATCTGTATACTATCAGCAGGCCTTAACCAACTAGTAAACAAACCTAAAAAAGCAATTTATCCAAATTTCAATTTTTCTATTAATATAGCTAATACCATGTACTTTTTTTTTAAATATTTTGATGTTTAAAAAAAATATATATATAATAGCAAATGAAATAATGTAGTAGTAATGAATTTTACTCTAAATTTCTTTTATAAAACCAAATTTCTACAAATTATGTTCTTAAATAAAAGGGATACTGTAGTTTTAACCTAAGGTTTAGCTATTGAAAAGTAAATAGGTAGCAATGAGAGATGGGAGGGTGCTCCAAGTGTGTTAGATCTTTTGCCATGAGTGGCAACTCCAAATCTTATCATGTATTATTGTTATTCTAAGTTTGACTTTGAAAATTTGAACACCCTATAACTCCGGCCAGGGGAATTATTTTTCCATGGAAATGGTATCAGAAGATAGGGAATGGCTTCCTCCACCCTCCCTGTACCTTCTGGTGCTCATCATGCAAAAGTAATACAAAATATCGGAATTTTGAATTTACCCTTGAAACTTTAAGGACCAAGAACTCTAGCCAGGTGAATTACCTCCCCGAACCCTCTGTCCATGAAAGGATTTTAAATTTTAACCTAAGACTCTTGATTTCATATTTGTGAGTTGTTAGTAATTAATTTCAAAATGAATTCTTTGATTTATTGAATGTGATGATTTATAATTTGTTTATATTGTTACAATAAGAATTAATAATAAATTGTTTATCCTCATAATTTAAAAAACTAAAAATAAGTTTATATAAAAATCCTGAATCAGTGGGACACAAACTTACAACCACTTTTACTGTACATACAACATTACCTAGAAACTGGGTTATAACACAGCTGGGTCAATTTCAGGACTTTCATAGTTTTGAAAATCTGTGTTTATTTTTTTTAGTGTGTCACTTTTTTCAGTTTAGCTTTCACCCTATGATAAGTAATTTCTTTACATTATAGTAATGCCAATATAGATTTATGTAAATAAAATTATATTCAAGCCCATCATTGTGTTCCAGTATCCATCTGTAGCTTTGCAGTCATCAGAGTATGTAAATTATTATGACTATAAGGATCATGTATTGGAACAAATGAAGAAGGAATCCCTTGAAGATGAACTTGGCCAATCAGTCAGTAGTTTGAATACCAAAATAGTTTTTGATGTGAGTAATTAATTTTGTAGACATGTCTTTTTTTATACTTCAAAGGTGGCAAATAAAGCATACAGCATAAGACTAAGCACTTTGTCGACCTTGAACCAAAGGAGCTCTGGAAATTCTACTCACCGCAGGAACACAACCCAAGGTTATTTGGCTGCAATCTTCCGTAGTGTATTCTACCAGTCAGGTTGCCCCAAGTAAAGAGGAAATCTCTAAAGAAATTTCTCTGTGCCCTACCTCTGGCCCTATGCCTTGTATCCCACTTCTGATTATCATATTTTCTTTAATAATGATAATAGTTTGAGCTGATATTGGTTGGTTTAATAAACCTAGACTAACTAATAATAAACATGTGTTTAACTATAGTGGCTTTTGTCTATAGGAGAACCAAACTTGGACACTCTGGACCTTTTACAATCTTCCGGTTCATAAAGCCTCTTCAGCTGCACAAGGACATTGCATCACTGAGCATGTTTTACCGTCTGTATCATGGAAAGTGTTCTGAAGAGCTGTTCAACTTAATTCCCTCTTCTCCCTTTCATAACAGTATGACGCATGCTAGGCTCCGAAGCCACAGCTTAACGGTAAACTCCATTTTGGCACAAAAAAAAATGTATGCAGTTCACAAGTGGTAAAAGTGAAACCTTAAAAAAACAAAAGACACTTCTTATAACTTCATTTACTCAATTTGTCGATCATTCATACTGATAACTGTGCATACAACAGTGTGTACATGTCTGGTTGTCTCTCACTTAATAATTAAACTGTCATCATTTGCAAATAGAAAATATTTGTATGAATTTTGTTTCTTCACATCTATGGGCACTCTGAGCAATAATGAACAAGGATCACTTGATTAGTTCATGCATGCGATATTCTGTCACATTCTGTTATACTGAAATAATGGTCTGTTTCACTCAAACTAAGAACTATTTTTCCGTCCTATAATTTTAATCATACAGTTTGAAAGAGAATTAACTTTTGAAGTTCCAAGTAAAAAGGTAATGTATATTTTTAACAAACGTCATACTTGTAAGCTGGAGATACACTCTTACATGTAAGTGTTGCGAACCTATAAGATTTACCCCATACAAAAATCGCATAACGTGTCTATAGTAATTTTCACTTCAAAAACATATTTCCCATACTAATTTAATAGTATGGTAAGTTATGAGTTTCTTGCTTATAATATCTTCAGTTATTGAAGTTTTACATCATTATTTTTGTTTTCAGAATAAGGAATTATCAAAATTTATAGACGGACTAGAAGTTAAACATAAAAACATGGAGGAGGGAACATCATTAAATATAAAGAAAGAAGATAAGGATATAGATTATCAATTTGTAATCAAAACGGAGACCTTACAACAACAAGGAGTTGTGGATAATGCTGGAGACACAAGTGTAAATTGTGAGCAGAAAACATTGAATGATAGGTAAGTAAAATCATGAATTCACATGTTAAATCTCTTCTGTCGCAGGTATATATAGAATCAATTGTTTGTATCCATACTGCTCAAATTAGGAAAATATGCTTTGTATTCAGAATACTGTTTGACCAAAGTGAAAATAAAAAACAATTCTATTCGAGAAATGTCTTCAAACTCTATAATCTTACTCGAAAAATGGATGTTTATGTATTCGTTATTATGAAAAAACATCACAGTTCACAAACACATTCAAAGCTTATTGGTCCGATTATGTAATCAAACAAACAATGATCTGAAAATAGAACACTTTCCCTTTTAAAAAAGGTTGATTTGTTTAGTTAAGGTTGTGCTAGTAGTTCTACTCTCATTTTATTTGGGTATATAAAGTAAGTCAGTCAGGATAGTTCCGTTTTGGACAACCAAGTGCAAGCAACAAACGATACATGAATAAATCTGCAAGAAGACCATAGAGTAGTATATACAAGAGATACTGTAATTACGACAACAATTTGTTTGACTTTTGTTTACTGAGTACAAATAAATTATGTAAAATAATAAATAGCATCAATCTTAGAACACAACAAGAGCTTATTATCCCGAGTATTTCTTATTAAAGCTTCTGTTTTATTTGTAACGCACATCGCTGCGGTGCGTGAAAAGCGTCTAGAATGGTCTTTCGCTCTGTCGCAGTTTGCGTCTTTGGTGTGGAGCAAGCGCGGTGCAGTAGGTAGTGGATACTGCGCACATCGCAGCTTCACTTTGTGCTCGGTGCAAAGCTTTGGTACGCGTCACGTTTCGACGTGGATTTGTTTGTTTCTTTCTTTCTTTGTAAAAGTATTTTTCTCGGACTGTTTCGAAGTCTTTTTTGAATTACGATAAATTCAATTCTTCTTCCTCCTCCAGCAAAGCTTTTTTAAATATTTTTGTTCATGTTGACTATTCTACTTTGGTAGCTGCAGCAAATTTAATAGACCACTTCTCTACACAGACAGCTACGACGCGTCATGACGCTGCGGTCAAGCCGCGCACCGCAGCGTTGTGCGCTAAAATTATAAGACTAAAGCTTAAATCGTAAAGTTGTATAGGGGAGGATTCGTACTTTAAATGTTAACCATTGGTAGACCAATACTGGCATGATGAAAAAATAACATTAGTATTTCATAATTTTAGTATTCAGTTAACTACCGTGTTTGAAGAAATTTCCCATATACTTTGCACCATTAGTATCCCAGAATCATATTATCATAACTAATGGTAAGGGGCGTTCAAATATTACGTAAATCAATTTGGGGCGAGGAGTTAACAACGAACAACGCGTTACGTAACTTTGTTTTTATTTATTAAAAAAATCTATTATAATTAATTTCCAAAGTTCGCAAATCTTTTCATTTATTTGTTACAGGGAATCCCTCGACTGTATTGTACGTCTGTTTTATTTTGTTTTCGCTATTTGTGTATTCGTTAGTGTGTACGCAGAAGCACATTGCTGTAGTCAGTGTTATTAAACTGAGTTCATACTGTAATGTCCTCAAAACAGGGAGATTTGCATCATCAGCCGTTTTTGGTCTATAAGAGCTTTCATGCTGACATGCTGAATTGCTGACTTGAGTGTTACGGAACGTTTAAGAAGGGGGAGAGGGGGACAACAGAAAAATGTTACAGCTCCTTATACGGGAGGCAGGGTACAAAAATTGCGTCACGTAATTCTTGAACGCCCCCTAATAACATGGCATTATCATTTGGGCCACTCAACTAATATACCCATACATACACACCCACACTTTGAGAGGTTAAGATTTCGAAAAAAAAAGCCTTTCGTTTATTCTGATCAAGGCAAATAAAATGGAAGTTACTTACGGCAAAAAAACTATCTAAGTGTTTTCTGACAAAATTCGTGAAGGTAAAGCATTTTGTAAGGGACACAAATAAGTTTTTTTTTTTTTAATATTTTGCCTTATTGTATTGTGATGATATAGTTTATCGT
This sequence comes from Saturnia japonica, assembly GCA_033032175.1. Taxonomy (NCBI): domain Eukaryota; kingdom Metazoa; phylum Arthropoda; class Insecta; order Lepidoptera; family Saturniidae; genus Saturnia; species Saturnia japonica. The sequence goes on from CM065329.1 coordinate 10,150,103, forward strand.
GTTCATTTATAATAAACGTTCAGAAGTTAATGTGATGTTCTGACATGAGTATTTTGTATCGAACGCATATTTCGTATACTGCGTTACCATGAAATTTTATAGAATACAACATTTTTGAGAGCGTAATTAAGTTTTCCGTTGTGTCTAATAATCTTAGATACAATAAATTGTGATATTATTGAAGTGAAAACTTCTTTTAGCGCGGTACGCATATTTTTAGTTGAGATAAAATCTCTGGACTCGCTACACCGTTACGAGACGCAGCTATAGTGTGTGCATATATGCATGTAAGCAGACCGCGAACGCGTCTAGATAAATAAAAAAAAACATTTATTGCTATGAAATTTTATAACAACTGCTTTGCCTAGTGTTTGAACAACCGATAATACAACAATTGTTAACTCCCGATTAATAAATATTTTTTAAAAATAAATCTAATGTTACGATATCACAGCAACATATGCCGAGTATAGACGTTTAGTTTTGCGTTTAGCCGTCAGGATCGCATCTTGTTTGGTAAGTTTCGGAGCATTAACTTTATCGGAGCCAATATGTGTGCTAGTAGGCATTTTTGAGCCGTGAACTCTGTACAATTCGCAGTATACATTTATATTTAACACTATTTTCTTTCAATTGGACAATATACCTTTATTGTAATTTTAATAATTAAAATATTTACAATATATTTAAGCTATTGATGTGAATAATATGTCTTAAAATTAACTTAAAACTGTGAAATGTCAATAATTATATACTGTACAAAGGTTTAATAAGAAGTGTTTTAGAATTTAAGTTTATAAATCTATCATTGCTGATATCACTGTTCCTCATCTCGTAGGTAAATATTTGTTTTTAACTTAATAAAATTACTTGTTTAATATAATAAAAAATAGAATAATAACAAATAGGAAAAAGCAACACGTGGCAGATCATGTGTACGACTGTCGGTAACACTAATAACTGCTACCTACAGCGTTACCAATACTCGTATACAGGGAGATACCAGTGCGCCCATTTTTTTTGGATATTTTTGATATGAATTTTGGTAACTTGGTTATGCTACCAGAGACCATGAACGTGTTCATATTATGCTAAACTCTTTTACACATATGAATGTATATAGGGATAGCGAGAGAAAGCGCTATAGGTATATACACATTATAGCAGACCGCTATATGTGTATAAATCTATACAGCTATATGTGTGAATACTTTAGTAGGCATTTTGGGGAACTTAAAAATTCAGCGCATGCGCATATTCTCTCTGCTTATGAATTTTGAATGCATAGTATAATGTCGCAAACTATTTCAGCGAAAAAATGGAAGAAAATACAGATGATTCTCACGAAGATCGAAAAAGAAAAATACAGATAAATGACTTAAAAGATGAAGAAAGAAAACGAAAAAGGAGAGAAAGGAATAAGCGGTATAGAGAAAATAAAAAGAATAAGCTCGCTATACCTGTTAATGAAGAAAAAAGAGAAGCAGAAAAACATAAAAACAGAGAAAAGGCTCGGCGATATAGAGAAAAGAAAAAGAATAGTGGGATTGCGGAGGCTACTGAGTCTATCACTTCTGATTCTTTCAGCCAAAAAAACGCTGAAAAATGTAAACGTTACAGAGATAAGAAAAGAATGTCACAGTTTCAAACAAAAAATATGTATAATTCACAGAATGATTTATACGATGCTCAAATCGCACGTCCTGAGAAAAAACCAAATGCTGATCGTCAAAAAGAAATTCGTCAACATCGTACACAAGAACTGGCCGAAATAAAATTGAGAGATTTACAAACGTAATTTAATTTAATATTTACAAATCAAAATTATAATATATGACGAGTATATGATATACTATCAAGTACGAATGCATATGGAGATTCAGATTGTGTGTTCTTATTTTCAAGAACGTACAATCAAAATATATGTGTTCATTATGACTTTGGTGCTCGACTTCGTCTTGACGACGGCGCATACGAATTTTATGATGACACTGTCTTCTGCATTTATACAGCAAACGATTCAAATAGGATTCATCTTCATCTTTTTGGGCAGCACTATAAGCCTTACTTCTAAGTTCAAGATTTATTTGAGGGAAACGGAGATATTAGACGAAAGGAAGTCAATGTTGATGCCAACAATGTGTGTGATAATGATACAGATAGCACCGAAGATAATCAAGGAAATCATGAAAGTGACATGGTGGTAGATAGAGGTGTGTGTGACAATGATAATCAAGAAAAAAAATTATGAAAGTGACATGGTGGTAACTAGAGAAGAGGACACTTCACAAATCACATATCCATCATCAGAAGATGAATTTTATATTCCACCGCATCGTTCCAATTACATTCACCCCTCATCTCAGATTGTAAAACCACCATTGTTTGGTCATACTTGTGACATTTGTGACAGATTGTGGTTTAAAAATGATTTGAAATATTTGCCAAATAACGACACAACCCCAAACATTGCATTTATAAGAACATTCATTGCTCTTGAATACTGCTAATATGGAAATAAAAGTATGTTCAACTTGTTTTATGCAGATTAAAAAGCAAAAGATTCCATCGTTATCTGTTTACAATGGATTCAAATATCCACCTATTCCTGAATTTCTCAAAGACTTCCCTTTGGACTTAGTATCTGAAAGACTTATATCTCCAAGAATTCCATTCATGCAAATTCGTAGTCTTCGGCATGTTCATGGTCAATATGAAATTTATGGGCAGGTGATTAATGTTCCGATTTAAGTAAATACAACGGTGCAACTTTTACCAAGACACGTAGACGTTGACCATGTCATAACAGTTCATATTAAAAGGAAAAAAATCCACAAATCTAGTTACGTGTACGATATAATCAGAAAGAGAAAAATAGAAGCGTGGTTAAGATATTTGAAAGATACACCCCTTTACACGTCCTACTTTGTTTCTGTTGACGATCGATTTCTGAACGATAGTACTTGAGAATCGTTCCCGGCTTAGGAGAGTTTTTTTCTATTGATAGACTCATTTCATTTATTTAAAAATACAAAAAAAAAATTTTTTTGTTGCTATTATTTTCAGATAATGTTCCAATCAGTCTGCTATTTGATGAACACGCCGAAGAATTATCTTTTCCGCAAATATATTTGGGTCAATTTAGGCATTTCACTGTAGGTCTGTTAGTCACACCTTTTATAACGGCAACAAGCGAACTTCGGAGATCGGACAGGCCTTCTCCTCCTCAGTAACCCCTCAACGCTTGTTATTCATGTCTATGAAAATCATGAGGCTTAGAATAAAACAGTCTCTTTCAATTGCATTCAAGCATGCTGGCAAAGGTGTTCAAATTACAAAAGAGCAAATACAATCAGAAGATTATATTCATGGCTGCAGTGAAACAAATTTGGCTTTTCTCCGATCCATCCCCAATTCAGCATTTTATTGGGCTGAAAGAAAAAGAGATCTTTTTGCCATGATTAGACAACTCGGTAAGACGACTATTTTCTTTTCTATAAGTGCTAATGAAATTGGATGGCCTAAATTGTTGCGATTGTTGCATAATATAAAACATAATGCGGGAATATCGGACGAAGAACCACATGATTTGCACTTAATTCAGAAAAGTGATCTAATTAATGAAGATGCAGTAACTTGCACTATATATTTTAATAAGCTAATCAATATTGAAAATATTGCAATCGAAAAGGTACACTCTATTAAAAAAATACAGAATTTTGCATTATTTTAAAAGAATATAGCTTCAACATAAGAGTAGTCAACATGCGTATATCTTAGCTTGGTTAGACAATGCCCCAGATGATGCTCTTGGCAGAGCTTATGATAAAGCCATCGATCTCATTGATTTTCTTATATCTATATCTGCTTCGGAAGCTCCTGGTAATATTCGACTACAAACTCATAAGTGTACTTTTACCTGTAAAAAGGGCGCGTGCGTATGCCCATATACAAATGTGCTACGTCAACTTATACAGAGCGGGACCGCGCACCGAGGGCGCGAACGCGACGGAAACGATTCCCTCGTACTCTGTATAACCGACGGCGGATAACACGCTACGGTAACCAGCTGTCTGGAAACCAGTGCGTGCGAGCTCCCCTCACTACGTGTGACCAACCCTGCTCACACCCGAAACTACTAGGCGTGAAGAGGGCGAAACATTAAGGTACACACGCAGTGAGGTGCCTGCTGGTAGGCGCGGCGATGACGTAGCACGGAGCGGAATGGACTGGGTCGCTGGCGGGTTGAACACTTAGTGAAGATGCAAAATGACTCACAGGCACCACAATAAAATTCGCTGTATTCTTCAAGACACAATACAATTTGTTGGTACTATCTTCTGGGTACTGTTTCTTCCAGTTTCTTGAGTCTTGAGTCTTGATTCTTCAGCTTGTGGCACCCGTGTGTGCCACGGTTGGCCCCAGTAGTGCGCCTTTTATATCGTTTGCTGGAGAGTGAGACGGACGATGGCGTCTCTATCCGTACTGCTCATTACCAAACTTGGGTGTGGTCCGGTAACCGCGGTAATGCGCCGCGGTTGCACTATCGCTGTCTCTATCTATTATTATTATTATTTGTATGCAGGATACAATAAATCGTTAATATCTCTAATTACAATTATTCAATTACTATAAAAACTATTTCACATTATTGTAGATACAAATACCTATCCAAAACACCAACTTTAATATTATAGATCCATAAACATGGTAGATACAAACCGTTAAACATTGCAACTTTAAAACAGCATGAAACTCGTTATATATACACTATTTGATGTTACAAACATTATAAAACATATAGAGAAGGCCAATATACCTATACAGGGTTTTAGTAGACCGCTCCCGAAAATGAAGACAGACGATAGTATTAATGACACCTTTGATGATGGGATGGAAAAAAAATTGATCCTGATTAAAAAAAAATCATATTATTTAAACTATTTATTAGCATTATTTACGCTCCATCATGTTAGCACAACTTAATGAAACGAGAATTTTACAAAAAAATACAATACTTTACTAAAAAAAAAACCAGCAATGAACACCAAATTAAATACAGCTGATTGCTCGGGTCAAATAACGCGCAGGCGAGGCGCGTCGCGGCCCGCAGCTGGCGATCGCACAAATACTTATTTACAATATTGTCTAAATACCTAACTTATCTACTTTGCCACTGTGCTAGTGTCTACCTGGCCACTTTCATTCGAATTCTCCGGTTGAATTAAAAAAGTAACGGGTTCGATTCCCCGCGAATGAAAAAAATACTTAAATAAAATTTTAACAAGCATTGAGCCATGTTTTTTAATCCATCGTGTAAGAATGTTTATTATTCTGATGTATTCAGTTATGTACCTATTCATATCAGTTCAGTACTAAGTTATTTATAAAAAATGTAGGTATGAAACAGCTTACCGATCTAAAGCTTCCGTGGTCTTATGAGATGCGGCTCAAATTGTGCCCCATTCATTTCGAGGCAGATTTGGTCTCGGCGTTGCGTATCCTCATGCAGGCATCATCGTAGAGTCCTCGACCCAGTCCGCACGTAGATTGTCGAAAACATCCACGGTCCTTTGGTGCATTTCGTTGGCACTAACACACTTACGATTAAAAGCACATTCTCTCACATACCCCTACAGAAAGAAGACTAACGGGGTCAGATCGGGTGACAAAGGTGGCCAAGAGTATGGTCCTAGTCTGCCGATCCAGCGATCATCAAATAGCTCAGTGAGGCGCTCACGGACGAATCTGAGGATGTGGGGGTGCACCATCATGCTGAAACCATTTTCGGCGATATTCAGCTAATGATAAATCGTCTAAAATGTCCTCCGACTGTTCGTTTATGTGGTTTAAATATCGCTGTCCGTCAAGTTGCTGTGGCAGAATCATTGGTTCTAGTATGCGATCCTTAAATAAACCTGCCCATACGTTAACCGACCATCGGGTTTGGTGCCTGGTTTGTAGAACAGCGTGCGGGTTCACCTCGGAATAAACGTGTGTATTTCTTCGGTTCCACAGCCCGTTTCCTGTAAATGTCTACTCGTCCGTCCAGATCACGTGTTCAATGAAACCAGGCACACGTTGTTTGGGGGTCTTATCCAATGGTAAAAAACCCGCCAGTGATCGTTCTCACCGGACACCAAGCTTGCACTTTGTGCACTTTTTATGGGCACATTCGTTTACGCTTTAACACCTTGGAAACTGTCCAGTATAACACACTTGTTACATCTCGAAGCCTTAACAATTTAGCAATACCTCGTTTAACTAAGTTCGGATTTCAGCGAACGATATCAAAAATGCTCTCCTCGAACTGAATAGCCACTTGACTTCCACCTCCTGTCGCTACTGGGGCATTGGGCCGATTTTCCAACACTAGCTGAATAGCTGCTGTTATCAGGCGAGAGTCAGTCGGATGTCCAGCTGTCGGGAATCTCTCTCGGTAAATTCGTAATGCACGCGAAGCATTCCCGCGAGCTTCTCCAAGGCACATTATTCATTAACATGCTACCGTATTCACGAACACTATAAACGTATGCGTTAGGCATTATTAAAACAAAACTCTCATAAAATCAACCCAATCTTAAAAAGAAACAAAAAACGTAACAATAAAATAATGACAAGAATTTAGTTAACAATACGATTGAACGAATATCGGTCGCCCACGCACGCGCACATGAAATGAAAGTCAAAGTGTAACTGTCTCAAGAACTAAAAATACTAAACTTTATAATCAACCCCGCCAAAAGAAATAAAGCGCCGCGGGCCGCCTCCTTACAGTAGCCCCTCGTTAGCGTCGAAAGCGGCACTTTGATCTTTTCCGCAGATCGATAAACCGTTATACCTACATTCACGACTATTATTTCATAAGTTTAGTTATCCCTACTGACTAGTCTTCATATGGAATTTAGAAGTTATAATTCAATTTTTTTTTATACATTTATACAATCAATTGTACCCTGACGTAACAAGAAGCTCGCTACTACAAAAATGATATTAGAATATTAAATTAACCTAATTGGATTATCACGTACACAATTAAAAAATTTACAATTTTGTACAAGAAATTAAAAATGAAATGGTACAGAAAAATGTAATAGTTGAAGAAACTATTTGCAATTATGATCGACAATTAATTAATCTATCAGAATGAATTTAAAATAGAATTCTTGTACTTTATGTTAACAGACTTTCTGTTTTTAGTCCGGCCAATACTTTAATTTGAAAACAGGCAGGTACGTCACATCTAGTAGGTTAGTTGCGTGCAGCGCAAGATTGACGCTGCGCCCGGGCGTTCGTTGATCCGAGCATCAGCTGTTTTTGATTTTGTGTTTCATTGCTATTTTTTTTTTTTTTAGTAAAGTAATGTATTTTTTATGAAATTATCGTTTCATTTAGCTGTACTAACACGATGGAGCGTAAATAATGCTAATAAAAAGTTTAAATAATATGATTTTTTTTTTATCATGATCAATTTTTTTTTCCATCCCATCATCAAAGGTGTCATTATTACTATCGTCTGTCTTCATTTTCGGGAGCGGTCTACTAATACCCTGTATAACACAAAACATTACATACAACTTCTATATAATATGAATTATCGATGATATATGATTTCCATACTTTAAGTGATTATTTCTATTGAATTACAAACTTTTTCATAACTTATATACTGTTCTTATATACCTACACGCTATAGTAATACATTCGAAACATTAGAAACATTAAATCTATGATTGTTTGTATAAATTATTCATCCCTACAACTTATATTTACAATTGTTATTCTCGTATCATTACGCTTAGACCTATGCGTCGCTAACAACTTGCTACAAGGTTATAGCGTCGAGAAAGCAACAAAAATGTAGATTTCGAGTCTCCATTCATGCCGCTTAAGACAACAATGATTTTGATTCCCATGCAAGAAACAGAAGACGGTTTCCATCAGTACAAAGCTAAATATAAAGCGATTCGAAAAAATTTGGAAAATTACGATCACGATGATTTCCCATTGTTTTATAGTGAAAATGATATTGTTTCTGATGAGGAATATGTTAATATTATTCGAGCAGGAATTAATAGACCACGGGTATTTCTGAAGCGCAAACCTTGCGAAAAATGGCATAATCCCTATAACCCATTCCTATTAAATGTTGTAAAATCAAACACTGATTTTCAATTTATAACTGAAGAATATCCTTGTGCAGCTTATGTTGTGGAGTACGTGAATAAAATTAATAGGGGTGTTAGCAATTTGCTAAGAAAAATAATTGAAATTATGAATGAACATCCTGAGTTCAACATTTTTGATATTGCTAAAAATATTAGTATTAATCTCTTGAACCACACTGAGACGACGAGTCAGGAAGCTGCATGGTATTTATTGAGAGAGCCTATCTCAAAAGGTTCAAGTGTAGTTGTCTTCATACCAACTATAAAGCCAGTCGAAAGGCAAAGAATTAAGAAGACCATGAAGGAATTGGAAAACCTCGACGATAATTCTATAGATATATGGAAAGAAAATTAGTTTGACAAGTATGAGAAAAGACCTGACGATTTAGCGAATATTTCTCTTGCTCAATTTGTTTCAAAATATTATAAAAATAACAAAAATGAATGGAAATGACGAGATGAGCCAAGGATTATACGATATCGTAATTATGATATGGCTACAGACCACAACGAATACAAGAGAGAAATGGATACTTTGCACTTATACCGGCATGAAGAAGCAGAAATGTGGTTCCCTCAGTTGTACGATGAACATAAAGCACTCACACTAGACAGAAGAAAATAGTTCGAATCAAATCTTGATATCCAAAAAACGATGTAAGTCTGCCGAGAGTTCTGCCGTGAAAATATTCATGATGATGGAGAGGAAATAAATAACGTCGTTGGTAGAATCCCTGACAAAAATCCATTTGCAGAATTATATGACAACCCAAACGCTGATCTAAATAATGATCTACGGCTTGCATTGTTTGATATGCTTGGTACTATTGCAAAAAAGAAAGAAAATATCTTATCTTATGCAGAATTTTATTCACTTATGCGCAGAGCAAACGACGAACAGCGAGAAATCTTGACTTACATTATACATCATTTAATATCAAAAGACGAAGAAACGCATGAACCATTGCTGATATTTTTGACTGGGCCAACTGGAAGCGGTAAAACGAATGTTATTAAAGCACTTATGAAGATAATGGAATTTTCAACGCATATATTGCTTTCACTTCAACGGGAAAAGCTGCTGCTGCCATAGGTGGAACAACGATGCATAATGCTCTAAGTACAAGGTGTCCAGAAAGGGTATTGGGTATTTGTTTTCGCGCCATATTCGAAACGGGGCGTCTAAAGGGTGCGGGGAGGGGTTCGTGGCGTCCGCCATTTTATGGAGTTTTAGTCACGATGGAGCAGTACTCGGGGACGCATCGCGCATTTTGCGTACGAGCGTATTATCGTAATGGTGATTCAATAGTGACTGCTCAACGTCTCTATCGTGCGAAATATCGTACACGCCACGCGCCAAGTGACGATGGCATTAGGAAATGGATCAGGATGTTCGAGAATACAGGTGCGACAGTTAAAATTCAAAACTCTGGTCGTCCTCGTTCAGTTCGCGATGAAGAAACAAATGAAGAAGTTGAGGCGTCGGTTCGTCAAAATCCGTATTTATCCATCCGAAAGCGAAGCCAAGCGTTGAACATCAAAAAATCGTCTTTACATTCGATTTTAAAGAAAGACTTACATCTAAAAGCCTATAAAATTCAATTGGTTCAAGAATTGAAGGATACGGACTATGCTAATCGACTGAATTTTGCGAACGAAATGCTGCAGCGATTTAACAACTTTAACAACATACTGTTCAGTGACGAAGCAAATTTTCACCTGAATGGTCATGTTAATAAGCAGAATTGTCGGTACTGGGCAGTGGAGAATCCCAGACGAAAGCATGAACGACCCCTGCATAGCCCAAAGGTCGTTGTTTGGGCCGCTATGTCTGCTAAAGGCATAATTGGTCCTTATTTTCATGAAGATCAACGAGGCCGAGCAATTAATGTGAATAGTGACCGTTATTGCGATATGTTGCAAAATTTTTTGGTCCCAGAGTTGCAGGAGTTTGCAGGTTTCAACTCAAGAACGTGGTTCCAGCAAGATGGGGCCACTTGCCATACCTCAAATGACTCAATGGAAGTTGTTAACGAATTATTCCATAATAAAGTCATTTCGCGAAGGGGTAACATCAACTGGCCTCCCAGAAGCTCCGACATTAGCCTGCTTGACTATTTTGCATGGGGATACCTTAAATGTAAGGTTTATCAAAACAATCCGACGAATCTAACCCAGTTAAAGCAAAACATCAGGTCAGAAATGGCAGCAATATCGATAGCTATGTGTCAACGTGTTATCGCCAATTTTCGTTTCCGTTTAGAAGAGTGCCAGCAACGTAACGGTCATCATTTGGATAACATCATCTTTTCCAAATAATTCTCCAATTCATATGCTAATAATAAATAATAAACTTTTTTATTGCATACAAATAATTTTTGTTTCATTGAACTTACAAATACCCGATACCCTTTCTGAACACCTTGTATATCACTATCAAGGCTATTACCACTTAATGTTGAAAAAGCTTATCAATACCACGCGCTATTTCAGTTTGTTAATGTTATTATTATTGACGAAGTAAGCATGGTTTCCGCAGAATTACATGAAATTGACGAACGTTTGAAGCAAATAACTGGTTTTTTTGCAAAAGATTTTGGAGGATTAGATGTTATCCTTATTGGAGATTTGGCGCCAATTACCCCCCGTAAGGGCACGCCAATCTTCAAGCAAATTAAAAAAAAAAAGAATTACAATCGATTACCAATGCTAGTGTAAACGAATACAATAGTGGAATTTTAAACACACATGTTAATAAGGTTGTTTCTTTGGCGCCGGATGTTTTCGTTGATTACAACTACAAATATAGATGTTTCTGATGGTTTATCAAATGGTACTGTGGGAATATTACTTAACGTAGAATCAGATGAAAATAATGAAATTTTAAGAACTCGGTTGAAATTTCCAAACAATATTGGTCAAAAACGGTCAAGAAAGTTGAGAAACCACATTGCACGTTTAAATCTTGATATCGACGCTGTTCCAATTTTTACTCAAACATCTACAATAGCACTTAACAACAACAAAACTATACTGGCAAAAAGAAAACATTTTCCACTGATTTCTGTTTTAGCAATGACAGTTCACAAGTCTCAGGGAGGTACTTTCGATGCTATTATTTACGAATACGGTCGTTCCCACCAAAGAGAATTAGTTTACGTTGCATTATCAAGAGTAACTAATTTAGATTGATTGTTCTTAAACACTAAAGAAAACACAAGGGCGAGCTGGAAATTTCATCATGGCAGAGTAGGAAATGCACCGGTCGACGATCCAGATGCTACAAAAAATCAAAAGAGGTCGACAACTCATCGAGACGATTTAGCAGTAGAGATGAGACGATTGCAAGAAAATACTTTGCAAGCAATAACAAAATTATTCATTGATTTCGTTTCTAAAGATAATGTACATTATCTATTCTTACATTCAATTGTCAAGGTTTACGTGCGCATGTCCAAGATCTAGCAATATACGTTCTTTGTTAAAAAAATGAACGTGTTAATTTTAACAGAAACTCATATGGGAGACGAAGAAATAATCGACGTTCCTAGTTTCGACTATGTTGCAAGTTTCCGTAGACCCAATCGTCCGGCGGGAGGAGTGGCTGTTTATGCAAAGTTTCATAATTTAACGTTGCACAAGTCATATGGATGTGCATGCGAAATACTCAAGTATCTTCACTACTTACGTTTCTGATGTTGGTGATATATGCATTTGTCGTTGCCACTCTGACAATGGAAAGCTCATTGTGATGGTTGCTGTTTATATTTCGCCTAATAAGTATTTAAATGCGATACGAGATTTTTTGTTTGAAAATTTATTTATTTATTCTAAAGGTTCTGCAGTGCTTCACGATAACATGGAAAAAGATTTGATGATTTGCCAATGATTTTGGGTGGGGATTTCAACATAAACTTTGCAGACGATAAAAATTTACCATTAATTGAATTTTTGAATAGAGAATTTGATTTTACTATGTCCAATCAACGCAATATTAGCACGAGATATAAAAGTACAATTGATGCGGTATTCACGAGATATTTAAATAACTTCGAATCAAAATTGTTTATTTCCTATTTTAGTTACCACTAACCTATAGTTTCTATTTTAGATTGCAATAATTTTAATGATAATGATGATGATACAAGACTTGTTGAAATTATTAACGATGATTTATAAAATTATATTAAATGAATTTTAAAGTTTCTAATAATTAATAAAATACAATTCATATCCCAATAACCTTAGTACCCATCTAAAAAATGTCTAACGCGCCAAAATAACTCTTCATTTCATTCGGCACTCCTGGAGTGCAAACCCGTAATTTTTTTTTGTGAATGAATTTCATCAATTAGTACATATTAATAATCTAGTGTTGTGCACGCGACTCTGAACACATTTGTTACTACGCGTAGTAGTCATTTACATCCCGTACTTTTCAATCCAATTGAGTAGTGGTATGCATTTCAAAATCGGTTGTTTTTTTTTTTATTAAAAATTATTTTAATTTGTAATGCATTATTAACGATTCTTGTAGCCTCTCTATTATAGTATGATGTATGCTTCCCGTCTACAAAATTTGATCAGAATCGGTTGGGAATTGATGAAAATCATTTTTATTAACTTTTCTAGTTCTAGTTAGTATCTCTAGAAGTAATATTGACAATTCTTATAGCTTATTAAATATGTAAATACTTAGACTTCTCGTGTACAAAATTTCATCAAAATCGGTTATGAATTAATAAAATTTTAATTATTGTAAATTATTTTTCTACGATTCCTAAAAGTGTTATTGAAAATTCTCAAAACATAGCACGTATGACGTATATATCCCGTGTACAAAATTTAATCAAAATCGATCATGAATAGATAGAAATAGATATTTTGATATATTTTTTTATGATTTTTATAAGTAATATTGAAATTTCTTATTCCATATCAATAGACCGATGACATAAGCATCCCATACACAAAATTTCATAATCATTGTAACATTGAAATTTACTTCTGTTTTTTTTATTTGTTGCAATATAAATGTAAGTAAGGTGTGTTTATATATTGTATACTAGCTGTGCCCGTGGCTTCGCTCATGCTCCTCCGATCCCGGCTATCTTAAAGACAAAAATACTAATTATGGGTGTTTCTTAGAAGATAGATGTATACTCTCCCATACTTTTTTGTAGGTGTTTTTAATGTCTACAATTTACTGTTTACTCAGCGTAATCAATTTAAGCGCCCAAATGGATTCACCATGACCAATTTTTTTATTTGTGCGGAACCCTAAATCTTTTTTTAAAATAAAAGTAGCCTAAGTTATTACCAGCTATCTACCAGTGAAAGTCCCGTCAAAATCGGTCCAACCGTTTCGGAGATTACCCTGAACAAACAGACAGACAAAAATTTTAATAGATGGGCTTTCTGTTATAAGGATCGTATATACTTTCATATGTATTTAGTAAACTGTTATTTTGATATTACAAACAGACACTTCAATTTTATTAATTGTATAGATTTATATTAGCAACACTGGTTGTTATGGTTACAGTTATGTTTGATTCTCATCTTAAAATTAAGTAATGACAGTAATTTGTAATTTTTAAAATGAATGTATTCTTCATACATTCAATTATTCTCATTCATAAATTTATTATTATTCATACATTTATAATAATATTTGATAGTCGAAATGCATGTTAATAGATTATGACTATCCTCCTCTGAACGGTCAACACACTCGTCGTTATCACTTTCCGTGCTTCCTACGGCTTAATAGGTTGCGAGATCACTTGATTCATAGTTATTTCTCTTCTGCTCAGAGCCTTTATCCTTACATACATACCATATATCACGCCTATTTTCCAACGGGGTAACCAGGGACCACGTCCTTCCACCTGCTACGATCGTTGCATACATCTTTCGCTTCTTCAACATTCATTAATATTTCCATGCAAACTCGTCGGTTTAGAGTACCTACCCTTGACCTGACCTTTCTTCAGAACGTCTTCGATTTGTTCGATGAATGTTCGTCTAGGCCTTCGTCTTCCAACGTTTCCTTTCACACTCGCATTATAAATTTGTTTAGTCATTCTTCTTTCATTCATCCCCTCTACATGCCCAAACCATCTAAGCATCCATTTCTCAATCCGTGTGACTATATCTTCTTTCACACCACAAAGCTCTCTTATCACACTATTTCTTATCCTGTCACTCAATTTTACTCCTAAAATACCTCATAGCGCTGTCATTTCTACTGCCCTATCCTGCCTTTATCCTTCCTCAATAAAATAATAGGTCTTTACCTATGAAATTGCCGTTCTGCAGTACTGGCCACTTCAAATCAAAATAATTTTTGTTTGGCTAAGAATTCAAATTTCAAATGAATTTTATTTTAAAAACATGGAATTCTTTTTCCAAAAGTAGTCATTTGTTTATTGATTAGTGTTACATTTTCATCGCATTTCAATCTTTTTTGTCATCATGGATACGTTAAAAATTCGAGTAATTATGGAATATGAGTACCGTCGTGGCAGCAACGCGGCACAAGCGGCACGCAACATCAACGACGTTTACGGAGCTAACACTACAAACCAACGCACCACCTGTTATTGGTTTGCTCGCTTCCGTTCTGGGAATTTCGACCTGAAAAATGAACCTCGCGGTCGTCCGAAGACTTTGGTCGACAATGACGAATTAAAGGCGATTGTGGAAGCTTATGATACACAATTTACGGCTGAATTAGCAGCAGCTTTCGAAATAAAAAAAATCAATAAACTGCCACTGCGCTGGCAAAGATGCATTAATTGCATGGGTGATTACTTCGATTAATACAAATAAAAAATACATGAAGAAAATTCGTTTAGATTTTTTCATACAAAACGGCAATTTCATAGGTAAAGACCTAATATAATTAAAATGATTGCGGTTGGCATTAAAGGGAGAGTCACGCACAAACTATTGAATAGATTTTGATAGTTTTTATTTTTTTGTATCGATCCTTAGATACTTGGGCCTTATAAAAAACAAAAACTCGATAGCTTCATTCAATAAATAGTTATTAAAGTTTTAAGAAACTATTAGGTATTTTTATAAGCGATGTGTTATCTTGCCGTCGTGTTAACATTATAAACACTGAAGATGACGTCCCGGGCATCATCAGTTAGTAGGTTATAAAATGAAAAATTAATTTTCCAACGTTGACTATTAGTTCCAAAGATTAGCGCGTTCAATCAAACAAACAATCTCTTTACCTCAATAACGTTATAAAGATAGAACTATTTAACATGTTCTTACGGGACCATACTAGTGAATAATATGTAGTCTCCTGTAGTCGTGACTCCTGTAATTTTAATTATTCACACCATGATAGGGGTACATCAATAATTATTATATTTTACATTTACAGTTCCGATTTATTACGGCTCATTAATGAAAGCGTAAAAGTCGAAATAAACACACCAGGGTATGATGAAACGAATGGGTTACACCAGTGTCAATATTGTGACGCACATTTTGATAACCATGACAATATACTTATTCACATCAGCCTTGTTCACAACGAGGGAACACCCAAATGTGAGATATGTGGGAAACGGTTCACGAGCTTGTCGAATCTTAAACGTCACATCCTAGCTTTACACAAAAGTGAGAAGATTTCAAAGAAAGTATATGGCAACAGTTGGAAATGTAAATATTGCAATAAAGATTTCATACACAAATATATATTGAATGATCATATGAAAGTATGTCCTCCTGGTAAAGAGGATGAGGAAATGAATTATAAATGTGATACATGTGAGGGTGTTTATAAAAGTAAAAAATCTTTAAAAATGCATAAAAAGAGAATGCATAATGATAGTAAGAGAAAGTATTTATGTTGGTGCGGTAAACAGTTCTATACACCTAAAAACTTAAACCAGCACAAAAGGCTGCGGCACGATTTTGAGATTAATAATGACAAATATAAATGCAACATGTGCTAAAAGCTATTTAAAGCTAAGTATAGCTTACTTAGACATGTACAAAAAAATCATTATGATTATGGGAAATCGTTTAAATGTTGGTGCGGGAAACAGTTCCGTTCATCGTTACACTTACATGACCACAAGTTGCAGCACGATGGCAAAAATAAATATCAAAATAATGAGAAATTCCAATGCGACTCGTGCCAGAAGCATTTCAAATCCAGGCAAAATTTAGTTATACATATAAAGAGAAATCATTATGATTATGGAAGATGGTTCGAATGTTGGTGTGGAAAAAAGTGTCGTTCACCGATACACTTAAACGAGCACAGGAAGGTGCACAATCGCAAAAATAAAATTCCAAATAATGAGAAATTCCAATGCGACTCGTGCCAGAAGCATTTCAAATCCAGGAAAAATTTAATTATACATATAAAGAGAAATCATTATGATTATGGAAGATGGTTCGAATGTTGGTGTGGGAAGAAGTGTCGTTCACCGATACACTTAAACGAGCACAGTAAGGTGCACAATCGCAAAAATATAATTCCAAATAATGAGAAATTCCAATGCGACTCGTGCCAGAAGCATTTCAAATCCAGGCAAAGTTTAGTTATACATATAAAGAGAAATCATTATGATTATGCAAGTATGTATACGACTTGTTGATATTGATATTAATATATTATTTATTGTTGTTCATATTTTGTGATTGTTTTTTTTTCTGATTGTTAATGCTAATAATATCTGATGTATTACTATTAACTTACATGTATTTTATAGTTGTATTTTTATTTTCTAATTAGCGTAAGGCAACCAAGAACGCGTGGGGGACGGCGTCCTGGATGCGGTCGCGTACTTACCCGTGGTGGTCGTGGTGGTAGACGCGACTCATCCGGGATTAGTAGCGACCCAGGGCGTTCAAGCAGACCCAGCGCTGAGGACGTGTTAGTTTTTTAATAGTATAAAATTTTAACATTTAAGTTTTTTTACAGTATTAATACTTTTTTTTATGTTGTAGGTTGGAAATGAACGTCCTCGATAACTTAATAACCGTTGCTCCGCTAGCGCAACGGTTAACAATAAAAAAAAAGCGCACGTGGGATCAGTAAGTATAAAACTTTACTAATAATAATTTAATTTAATAAGTCTACTAATAATTTGCTGAAAACATGTTCTTTTCACCAGTGCACAGAGAGCAATGGACGAGGCGGGGACGAGCCAGGACCTTTGGTCGATGCCAGGGCCTTCAAGTTCTGGAGCCGATCAAGGGCCTGCTGTTCTGGCGTCGCCGGCAATGTAAGTCGTTTAATATTACAATTGCAAAAGTGAGTTTGTTAGTTTTTCACTCTTTCACGTTAAAAGTACTGTACTGGACTGGTAAGAAATTATAGTATAGACGTAGTTTGGAACCTACAGTCAAGTAGGATAGTTTTTATTCCCGAAAAATGCCTTTTGTCCACAGTCAATGGTTCAATGCGTGCGAGGTATAAACTAGATCGCTTTAAAAATTTATGTTTGATTTTTCAGGTCTGGAACATCAATCGTTCCATTAAGAAGAGCACTCCGGGATGATGAAATAGAGTGTCTCATCAATAATGGTAAGTTAAACATTTTCTAGTGAGTGATGTATACTGACGTATACGTAACTGTGTAGGGTGCTGATGGTTATTGTATACATATTACTTTTGATTTACAGGAAGTGATATAGAAAGTGACCTGGATGATGCGGAGGAAGACCAAGATCTGGCATTACCCTGCATCTCCAGGGCACAAGCAGCGGAGTTGGAGACTCCCCTGGACACTGATGTTCCCGCCACTCCTGCCAGTGTTTCCACCGACGAAGCCAGTTACCAGCCAGGTAACTTTTATGATTTTAAGTGGACACGTTTTCCCGAATCCCCGACTTCAGCTGAGTTGAGGAGAGAAAACTTTTCCGATAGTGATGTTGGGCCAACAGTTCCACATGCCGACCCATATGCAGCTTTTACAGCCATATGGGATCGGCAATTCGTGGAATATATAGCCTCGGAAACGAACAAATATGCGCAGCAATTGGCATTCCAAATGCTCAATTCGGGGCAACTTTTACCCCAAAGCCGTATTGGCCAATGGCAAGACACATGCGCAGATGAAATATATGTCTTTTTGGCTATATTACTTGCCATGGGTCTTGTCATTAAAAGTAAAGTTGAAGAGTATTGGAGTGTCAATTCTCGCATATTAAGTACGTCAGGATTTCGCGCATACATGTCTCTGCATCGTTTTCAATTATTATGTCGTTGTTTGCACTTCAACGACAACAGAGACATGTGTACGCAAAATCTTGACAATTCCGAGGCGAAGTTGTTTAAAATCCAACCAGTAGCATCACACCTGAATAATAGATTTTCGACGCTGTACAACATGAGACGAAACATAGCCTTAGACGAATCATTGCTGCAGTGGAAAGGTTGGTTGAACATCAATCAATTTATTCCGAACAAAGCCGCCTCAGTGGGTATTAAAACTTATGAGATTTGTGAATCTCAGACAGGCTACTTGTGGCGGTTTGAGATTCACACTCATAAAAAAGTCGGGCCTATAACCCAGCAGTTGGACCCCTTAAACGCATATACGCCGGCAATTGTTTTAAGGCTAATTCAAGGTCTTGAGCACAAGGGCCACACGTTATGGATGGACAACTTTTATAATTCGCCAGCTCTCGCCAGAAAGTTGAAAACCCTAGGTTTTGATTGTGTTGGCACTTTGCGGACCAATCGCCAGTTTGTGCCACAACAACTTCACGACCTAACCAAGGCGCAAATGCGGCCAGGACAGATCACCGGATACACATCCGGTGATATCGATTTGACAGTATGGAGAGACAAGAACCGAGTGGCGATGATCTCCACATATCATGGCAATACCACCACCACTGTCAATTCGATAGTGAAACCGTCAGCCATTTACGATTATAACATAATGATGGGGGGAGTAGATAAAAAAGACCAAATGCTGGCAATGTATCCTATTGAAAGAAAACGCACACGGGTTTGGTATAAAAAACTATTCCGTAGGCTCCTTAACGTGTCTGTATTAAACGCCTACATTTTATTTAAGCAGTCTAGTTCTTCTTCGATTACACACCGTACATTCAGGATACAGTTATTGGAGACTATCCTACAAAAACATAGTAATCCAATCGAATCCACCGATCCAACCCCACAACCTACTATTTTCAACAAGCACCATCTGGCAGAGCACTCATTTGTACCTAACCACAGCAGGCGTTTAAGACGGCAATGCGTGGTTTGCAAAAAAAAGGGGCATTTGTACTGTGTTGGTTGTGATAAGACAGTGTGTATGACACCATGCTTTGTTGCATTACATTCAACTTAGTTTTGTCCTTTTATTGCTGCTTCAAAAACTACTGAACCGATTTTACTCATCATGTCTGTGCGTTGTTGTATTGGTGCTTCAAAAACTACTGAACCGATTTTACTCATCCTGTCTGTGCGTTGTTGTATTGGTGCTTCAAAAACTACTAAACCGATTTTACGAATCCTGCCCGTGTGATGTTGCATTGGTCTTTCAAGAACTACTGAACCGATTTTACTCATCCTATCTGTGTGTTGTTGTGTTATTGGTTGTTCAAGGACTACTAAACCGATTTTACTAATACTGTCTGGCTGATTCAAGAACTACTGAACCGATTTTACTCATCTTTTCTGTGTGTTGTTGTATTGCTGCTTCAAGAACTACTAAACCGATTTTACTCATCCTATCTGTGTGTTGTTGTGTTATTGGTTGTTCAAGGACTACTAAACCGATTTTACTAATACTGTCTGGCTGATTCAAGAACTACTGAACCGATTTTACTCGTCTTTTCTGTGCGTTGTTGTATTGCTGCTTCAAGAACTACTAAACCGATTTTACTAATTCTTTCTTTTTTTTTGTAGCATCATGACGTGACGTGCGTATTACATCATTAGTGCGGTTACTTTATTTTACTGATTCTGTCTGTGTATTGTTGTATTGCTGCTTCGAGAACTACAAAACCGATTTTACTCATCCTATCTGTGTATTGTTGTATTGCTGCTTCAAGAACTACTAAACCGATTATACTCATCCTATCTGTGTGTTGCTGTGTTGGTGTTTCAAGAACTACTAAACCGATTTTTTGGTTACTTGGCTGGTATTAGTATATCTAGGTGCGTCCGTTATTACTCCCGACGATCTGTATCGCCATCTATCGATATTATCGATTTTAAGTACTGGCATTTTTCATTTATTGTTTATCAGTGGAACATAATTATTATCTATACCTAATAACTGTATACTTTTGTTTTGTTCACAAATAAAATATTAAAACATTTAAAAAAAAAAGATCAATGTTGACAGTGGTATAATGTCCACTTACCATAAGGTGGTCTGTTTGATAATTGAAAACCTATTGTAAATAATTTAAGTTAATTCTACTAGTAGTACTAGATATGATAAATTCTTTCTACACATAGATATATTTTATTGTAATTTACGTAGATATAAAAATAAATCGTTACCATCTTACCTCGAAGTAGATTAGCACAATTCAATTATTATTATTTTTTATTTTAAGTACTGGCATTTTTCATATAATGTTTATCAGTGGAACATAATTATTATCCATACCTAATAACTGTATACTTTTGTATTTTTCACAAATAAAATATTAAAACATTTAAAAAAAAATCAATATATTTTTCGTAAAAGTATTATTAGTATCTACTATCTGTATACTTTTGTTTTATTCTTAAATAAAATATTAAAACATTCAAAAAAAATAATAATATTAATATATTTCTTGTAAAAGTGTTATCCATACTTTTCCTTACATCGCCGGCAAGTTTAGGAATGTGAACAAGTGTATTTCGGCAAAAAATGTGAACGTTTAGCGTCGATTTATGAAATGTTCTTGGAAGATAACATGGTATTACATTTTATAATTCTGTTAGTAAATTTAACCTAAATTGAGAATAAAAAGTTTGTTTCACAAAATAATGAGTAGAACTTGCTCTAAACTCGTAATGATTGATCATACTTTTGTTCCTATAGATTTTAAAGTCTTTGTTAATTTTGATTGTAAAGAAAAAACTATAAACTTTTACAATGCTAAGCTTTTAAGAGCCATTGTTTATGAACCCGACTTTAACATAAATACTTGACAAAGGGTTTCCGATGGTCGTTGTTCTCGGAATTTAATTTGAAACATTTGTTTATTTTACTGCGCTCGACCTTGGGGTCCCTTGAGAGTGTTGTTTTTCGAATGCTATTTTTAGAATAATTTGCTCAGAAAGTTGTGTGTTGTTAATGTTATGTTAGTGTTAGATTATTTGTAATGTTAATAAAATAAATATTTGGGATATTCCTTGAGAGTTTTTTCAATTATTGGAGTTTTATTGCAATCCTAACGAATATTTTCTTATTTCTATGTTTAACTTAGATTTACAAAATAAAAGAAACAGCAAATACGTTAAATTGTTTATTTATTAGTTAGTACAATTCATAAAGAATACAAAAATATATTATAAATAGGTAGTATACAAAATTGCTGATAAATTATTAAATTACTGCAATCCCGGGAACTTTCCCGTTTCGCGGGATTGCCCATGCGCAGTTGACAGCTTTTTTTTTCCTAGTAGGGCCGCAGAGGAACGGTTAGACAACGCTTCGTATCACAACGTAGAATTAGACAAAAAACCAACGAAATCCGCTTTGAAGCAGACAGTACTCAATTGGCTACAAGAATATGATGTTACATGTAATTCAAATATGTTGTGATAACAATTATACGAGCTTATATAGTCGTTACAGGTAGAAAAAAGTACGTAATCGATGCAACAAAGTACTACGCTTGCCCCCATACTATGCACATCTTAACCCAATTGAAATAGTATAGAGTTTTGTTAAAAACAAATTAACAAAATTAGATCTCGGCACAAATTTAAATCAGAAAGCAGAAAAACATGAAAACATCTTTGCAGATAATTCTGAGGTTCAATGGATTGAATGTGTAAATCACGTAACCAAAATTGAAAAGGATCGGGTTATTGATCGAAATTACGATGCCGTAAATAAGTCGTTCATAATACACTTAACAGAAGAGACGGAATCAGATTATTCATCATTTTTAGTATCTGCAAGTGATTCAGATTGAAAATATTTATTTGATTATTGCTAATGTCTAGGGTCCTGTCCTGTACCTTCAATGTAAAAAAAAAACCAATCTTTATAGAATCACTTTGTCGTCCATTTTCTTTCTGTATTTGTATTCGTGTGTCCTGACACTGTTTCTCGAAATCAACTTGCGGTATAAAGCTGAAATGAATATGCAATAATAAGACTGAACACATACTTAGCGTTATAATTTATGTTAAAGTATTATATTTATCATTCGATGTCCATCACATTTGCGATAACTTACGCAAATTGATCTGAAGATTTAGCTTAATCTAATACCGTGTATATTCATATACACCCGCTGCCCCGCGTCCCGTAAACGTTAGGGAAGGCCGACTTTATAGCGGTCTGGCTATAGCTCGCGTAAACTGTTTTATTCCTGTTTACCACAAACGTAAAAATGTCTCCAAGCTGATTTACCTATAAGTTGTTACAGGCTAGTGTTGGTAAAACATTGGTTTTTTGAATAATCGATTAATTATCAATTGTTGTTAGTAACGTTCGCAAGTTCGCAATTTATTTAATGGAGTTATGCGATAAAATAAAAATATGTACAATTTAAAGGAAAAAAACTTTAAAGTTACACTTTGTGTTTGTATATTTTAGTCACGTATATTACAGAATTTAATATTGTAATTTAGCTTCAAGTATCATAACTGAATTAGAATTGTTTTCATCATCACTATCACAATATATAAGTAATTAAAAATATTTAATTTATTATAACTCTTATTTTGGCAAGTTTAGCAGAGGGTCAGAGATATGGAAGCCCGCGTGGGGGAGCTGAATAAGCTCCCCGCATCAGAATCCCTGTCCCCAGTCACTTCTGAGGAGGTCTGTGCCATACTCAAAAGCCTTAAGCTTAAAAAGTCACCAGGTCCCGACGGGATCAGGAACGAAGTACTCAAACTTCTTCCCGATCACCTCATAGCTCTATTGGTCTGCACCGTCTGGAAAACGGCCATTGTCATAGGTATTCACAAGCCCGGCAAGAGCGCGTCGCTTACCGACAGCTACCGCCCTATCAGTCTTCTCAATACCCTAGGTAAAATCTATGAGCGGCTCCTTCTGAACCGTCTCAAGTCCGTAATAGAGGAGAAAAACCTCTATGCGCCTGAGCAATTCGGTTTTCGTGCTAGACATTCTTGCACTCATCAAGTGCACCGCCTCACGGAGCACATTTTGTTTAACTTTTCCGAGTTATATTTATTTTATTTTATTTATTTATTTTTTTATTTATTTGTAAAGTAATAATCTTATTTCTAAAAAATAGTCCCACAAAACCGTGTGATCAGTTTGACTGTGGGATCAAACGGACTCTTAAGTTGTATTTACACATTACAATATTATTTATTCATGGAACGCCACTATTACGTTGCCTGCACCCGTGATTAGCTCAGCGTGGATAACAAATATTTTTTAATCATTTTTTAAAAAATTGCTTTATCAGTTTCGTGTCTAATTTCCGCCGGCAGACTGTTAAGTATGTATAGTAAACGTTTTTTTATAGTTCTATCACCAAAGTAATTAGATACTTTAGGTACATTATATTTGCCGGCGGTCATAGATCGAGTACAATAACTATTAATCACACTGGATAGGTTTTTATGCTCTTCACTGCCATGATGGTTTACAGCCAAAAGAAATTTATGTTTTAGACTAATTGGTAAAATCTTGCACATATTAAATAATTTTCTATAATCACCTTTACAGTCAATTTTTGTTTTCTTACTTACTAGCAGTTTGAGGAACCTTATTTGTAAAGTTTCTAGTTTGTCTAGATTTGTTTTAGATGTTAAACCATAGCTGTCCAGTGCATAACTAAAAATAGAATCAACTAAAGACATATACAACAATCTTAACGTGCTAATGGGTACTTTAAAACTAAGATGATAAAGTTTACCTAATAATATTCTTAACTTACTACATAAATAATCTATATGTTGGGACCAAGAAAAACATTCATCTATTTTTAAACCAAGGTAGGTTATACACTTAACCTTTTCGATGGATTTACAATTACAGTTGATTGAGTTTTTATGGGTACATGAAAATTCGTGAGTGTATAAGGGCGGATGTGAGCCTGATGGACGCAAGTACGGCGAGTGGATAATTAATAATTTTGTTTTGTCCGAATTCAATACAATGCCGTTATCATGAGACCATTTTACAACAGCGTCAATGTCATGCTGTACCAGCCTACAAGTTTTTACAATGTCAATTCCAGCAAACAATGTGCACAAATGATCCGCGAACATGTATGCAGAGCAATACTGCGCACACCACATAGGCTATTAACATGCATCAGGTAGCAGAGTGGTCCACAGCCAGACCCCTGCGGAACACCACATCTCACATCCGTCCTATCACTGAATGAGTCACTCAATCTAACACGGTAGGAGCGTGACGTGAGGTAATCGCGGAACCATAGGTTCAGAGGTTCTCCCACACCGCACTCATTCATCGCATTAATAAGCGTGTCTGTTTCCAGGGTATCAAATGCTTTCCTAAAATCGAAAAAGACAGCAATCACAAATTTTTTATCCTCCAAATAACTGTTAACCTCGTCTGTGAACTTGGCAAGTAGGGTATTTGTACTTTTCCCTTTCAAGAAACCATGTTGACAATTGTTAATAATTTGATGCTTTTGAAGGTAATCACCTACTTGATTTAATACACATTTTTCTATAACTTTATCTATACTAGATAAAATAGATATAGGTCTATAATTAGAATAGTTCTTACGATCTCCTTTTTTATAAATCGGTCGGACTATTGATTCTTTTAATTTGCTGGGAAATTGAAAGTGTTTTACTGATAAATTAACAAGTTTCGCCATTACAGGACTAAATTTATCTACAATAAATTTAAGGTCAGACATACGAATTAGATCGCCACCCGGGGATTTATTACTATTCATATTTTTAATAATGTTTTTTATGTATTTACTATTCACGGGTTGCCATCTCATGTTCATGTCTGAAAGTTTTACATATGAATTCCTATCTAACCATTTTTCAGTACATGTGTGTTTAATATGTTCAATTTCGTTCTTAAACGTAGTTGCAAATTTGTTACAAATATCTAAGGTACTGCCCTGCCCTCCATACTAGTTAATATTGATGAATCCACCGATTTTGTTAGTAACTCCTAACATAGTATTAATTTTTTCCCATAACTTTTTTATGTTTTTATTACATTCTAATATACTTTCTCTATAGTATTTATTTTTACTTTTATTGATTGCTTTTTGGCATTTGTTTCTATATTTCGTATAATTTAGACGCTTAAGCATATTCTTTGGATCATTGCTCCATATATCAAATAGCCTATCTTTTTCCTCTATCATTTTCTTTAAGTTTTTGTTAATCCATATTTTATTGTTTCTGTTACTTACATAGATATTCTTAGTTATATAGCATTGGTTATATACATCAATAAATATTTGGTGGAACGACTTATATAATTCTAGAGGACAATCAATGGTCAATAATTTATCAAAATTTGTATTTAGCAACTTTTCTCTAACCATATTATTGTCTAACATACGCTTAGTAGTTACTGGTGTATGTGTGGTGGGCGCGCACGCCCGGACGGCAAACACTTCGACGGAGTGCGTTTCCATTCTATAGCTGCAGATATAAAGTAATGGTCAGATATTTTGTGTTTAATTATGGCCGAATAAATAGATGCCTTGCTTACCCTTATATAAAGATGATCTATAGAAGATGTTACTATTTTTCCCATAAGAATTTCTTTGCGAGTTATATCATCGATACATTTTGTAAATCCATTTTCAGCTAGAATATTTTCATAAGAGATTACATGTTTGTCGTTAATATTGAGTAGATTGATATTGATATCGCCACAAAAAATTATAGTAGAATTTTGTGGGAAATAGTCTAAAATGTTACGAATTTCGAGAATGAACTCTTCTAATAATACCTTATTGTTAACTCTTGGTGGCCTATAAATTGCTATTAAGTATATAGTTTCGTTAAGATAGTTAAGTGTAATGGAAACGCATTCTGCCACTCGTATCCCTGCCGATACAATCGGTTCGTAAATTCGAGCGGCGAGCTCCTCGCGCGTATAAACCAACACACCTCCACCTCTACGGCCCAATCGTGTAAATTTATTTATATCATACCCACTTATTTTGAATAAAGACAACATTGAGTAATCAATATTAGGTTAGGTTAAGACTATTATATCCAATTGAACTAAACTATTGTGAATGATTACAAGTAACTCATTAAAATTTTTATTTAAAGATCTTATATTTATATGTAATATGCTTAGTACTTTTTTGTTTACTAAGGTACTTGTCCATGTATTTATGTTATTAACACAAACATATTTAACTTCGCTGTTATTTATAATATTAATATTGTTTATGTCTGCGAATTTTAATAAAGTAAATTATACAGGTACCTTAAACAAATTTTTTTAGGGAAATTAACATTAAACTTACTAAACTTTTACAAGATCTCTTAATTCGCCTTCTGATCTGAGCCATATTGTTTTATCGCCGTCTTCTTTCTTCACAAGTATTCTTCCATTTGACACCCAAATGTATTTGTAAATACCACGAAGTTGTGTTTTAGCATTCCATAGTAGTGTTCTTGTTGTCTTAGCCAAGTCCTTATTAATGAATATTTTGCTAGTCGACGACCCGCCTGTAATACAACTGCTTATTGTTTCGGGTACTTTACGACGTTTCTCCAACCAATCGTCTCTGGATACACTACATGTAGTCTTAAATCCTACTAGAATGGAAGCTGGCTTCAATCCCTTTTTCGGTGGGTGAATTCTTCGTGCCCACTCAATTCCGTCACTGCTTACACCAATTTTATTACCGATTTTAGATACTAATTCCTTAACATTTTCACCGGGTAGGTACTCGACTCCTACACCCGTAAACCCCGTCGTACACTGGCAGTCTTTTTCGACGTAGCCAAGGCCTTTGATAAGGTCTGGCACGAAGGATTAGTCTATAAGCTGTACTCCCGCGAAGTCCCCGATAGATTAGTTAAAATCATCCGCGATTACCTCAAAGACCGCACTTTTCGCTATAGAGTGGAAAGTGAACTATCCACACCCCACCCCATACGCTCAGGCGTCCCCCAAGGTTCCATCCTGGCTCCTAGCCTCTTCAATCTGTACGTCAGTGACCTACCAAAACTTCCCGCGAAAGTTGAGGTAGGGTTATACGCTGACGATACAGTCATATACTCCTCTCAAAGGCAAAAAATAAACCTCAAATGTATAATCCAAAGAGCCGTGACCACTCTCAGGGAGTGGTATAACGACTGGCGAATAGCCATCAACCCCACGAAGAGCGCAGTGGTGCTCTTCGACCAAACCGCCTCACAAATACCGAAAAAACTCAAGGATAATCCCCTTGAACTCTTCGGTAATCCGATCCCTTGGGTAAAGGAGACCAAATATCTAGATGTAACCCTAGATAGTAGACTCTCCTTTATACGCCACATCACTCTGGTTAGGAAAAGGGCCCCCTGGACCCTCGCCCGATTGCATTCTCTGTTATGTGCTGCAAGCAAAATGTCCATGAGACACAAGCTTACGCTCTACAAGATGTGTATCCGACCGATTATGACATATAGCTGCGTTGTGTTCGCACATATGCAAAAATATAATTGGGAACGTTTACAAGTCATCCAGAATAGGTTTCTTCACCGCCTTACCGGCGCCCCTTGGTATGTTCGTATGGAAGATCTCCATAGAGATACGGACCTTCCTTCGATACATGCTTACGCCAAACACCTTTCTCGCTCATATTTCGACACCGCGTCGAACCACGCGAATCCGTTAATCAAAGCGGCAGCTTCATATGTTCCCGACCCCAATGCCTGCCGGAGTAAACGCCGGCCGCGTAATATCTTCACTGACCCGCTCGACCAAATCGAAACAGCAAACGCGTTCTATGCCACCGCCTCTCCAAACAGAGCGTGCCACCGCCCACGCCCGCGTAACCACCGTTCTCTCCACAGAGGACGGGCGGTCAACTTCGCTCCCGCACACCCGTCACGTCCACCCTCTCTAGCGGCAACCCAAGCCTAGGTCTGTTTCCTCGGCGTGAAGCCCTTGGGTCAGGCAACCGCCCGCGCGATAGCAGTGACACTATACGTGCACACCACACAGGTACATAGGTTCTGTAAGGGACCTTTTTTTCTGTGTTTGCGCTAGATAGACTAATGCGCTAGTTAGTGTAGAAAAACCATTCCGATTATTAAATACACATACGCATGGTCCACTCCATCCTCCCAGGAGGAGGGGAACGTGCATATGAGTATACGTTAGTTAGTTCGAATTCTCGTAGGATTAGGGAATTAGTTAGATCGCGACCTTTTCGCATTGGCGACGACCGCCCGAGCCGAGGTTCGGCCACTCTGGCAACCTCGTGCGGGTCGTTACAAACTGTCGCGGCTGAGTGCCCTAAGCGCTAAGCTGTAAAAGCCGCAGCGGCTCTGTTTTTGGATAGGGCCCCTAAGGCTAACAGTGTAGTCAGTTCCAAAAAAAAACAACCGTTGGGCAGCTGCCCGCCAGACATAACACCCGTCTGGTGCTGTAGGTCCGTTGTTTGTAGTTGTTGCAGAACATAGCGAAACTTTTGGTCATCAGAAGTCTTCAGAGGATCCACGACAGCTTCAAACTGGATGAACCATGCTCGTGGAATCTCTCGCCAGAAAGGCAGAAGTCTTGACTGTATGGAAACAGCGGCCAGGTCGTATGCTGTTCTTGCGTTCTTGTTTTTTTCAACTGTGTTTTCCATCGTCAGGGTAACCAGACGTGGGAGCTCAGTGGTTAACGAATGATACCACTTCCAAATTGATACTCTTCACTTCTTCTAAGTACAAACACTTTTTTAGTTGAGGGTTTAAAATCCTTTGATGTGTGAGAGTTTATCAATATGCTCATCGCTCCGCTCCGTTCACTCTCTCTATGTAAGTCTCCGAGAGTTCAAAAACTTTTGTGTAATTTTATTTTTGAAAAAATGGGACAATTTCCTTTTCATGGCCATACTTTAAAAACTCTGAAACACAATATGTCCGCCGGAGTTTTTAGCGGGATCTTCAAGTGACATTTTGTGGTTTTTATTTTTATTTCATTTACTTAGTTTTTTGTCCCTTTATTATGCGTTTTGCGTTATATAGTTTATGTACATAAAAGTAGTGGATTATAAATATAAAATGAAGGCATGCATTCTGGGATCCCACAAAAACACTCAAGAAAGTTCTCACAAGAGAGCCACCATCTTGTTAGAATACTGAAATCGTCATGTCACATGACGCTATAATTAACTTGATAATGGCAACAATGGTCTATAATAAACAGAACTAGTTGCCAAGTTAGGAAGAAGAATATGTCCGCCATTGCTGTTTCACTTTTGTTTTTAGCGGAACTCCGTCCGCCATTTTTATACGTCTTTGGATAAAGTATTGATGTAATGTAAAAACTTTATTTTGTAATGCAAGTTCTATGTCCAATTTTTAATAAGAAAAAGGAATTTAGAATGTTTTGACAGTATAACATAAGGTTTTGGGGATAGAGAGTAACTTCTTTTACTGAAGTCAGGTTAAAACATATTCGTACATAGAAGTTAAATATTTACAATCTAGTTAAATTTCGGGAGCACTGCCGAGGTTTTTTAAAAAGTCTAAGACAAGACTGATTCTCAAGAAGCTTTATTAAGAATGCTTTTATTTGTTACAAATGTCTCTTTTATAAACTCTTATTCTATAAACACAAAGTGGGGCTGTTTACTATGAAATAATGAGAAATATGTCGCAATACATTCAGTCAAAACACCAGGTGTCTATCAGTAGTTTGCAGACATAATATGGGTTAAAAACGTAACATCAGCATTTCTAACGTATGTACCAATTAACAAGACGTAATAAGAGAGGGTACAGACTGCATAACTCCTCCCCCCTCAAGTTCGAAATTATCAGAGGGATGATTATCACTATGATTATTTCGATAGCAATAATTTTTACAAAAACTGAGCTTATATACTAAGAATACAAGAATTAATAGAAATATAATCACATATAACAATAAAGTTCCGGCACTAACACTTTTTACATTAATAATTCTTTCACTTGATGTTTTTAGTTCACTTTCACTGATTTTTAAAAGATTATTTAAATGTTGAAGATTTATTAATTCACTGTTATCCAAATTGATGGGTTCACGTTGCAATTGTTGCTCAGTAATTGTTATTTCGGGAAGATTAATAATCGGTAATTTTGACATCTTCAAATTACTCGTAGTAATATGGTGAGCTTTTAGCGTAATTTCACCAATTTTAACATCGCAATGGTCATCTAGGACGAGGAAGTATGTCCCTTCTATATTTTCTTTCGTTATTTCGTCGTTACAAATTTTTGATAATATATTCTCAGCGTTACTATGAAGAATCCATCTCTCTTTTCCAATTGGTTGTATCTTAATGGTCTTGATTTCAACTGGTACTGGATGACAAGAACTCGTATTCGAAGAAAATTGAATTAATGCTGTTATGCAAGTGTCTTCTGAAGTTGTTCGAGAATCATCCTCGTGACACAGGAACATTTCGTCGTGAATACAAGGTAAAGTGAGCGAGACAAATTTAGACCCTTTTACTAATAGGTAAGGAAATTTAGGAATAATGATGGTGGTATGATTAGAAGGATTGGTCATAGGTATTGGAATTGCTCTGTAGTATGTATAAATTTCATCTCTAATTATTGGTATATCTAAAATGAATGTTATTTGACTTCCTTTTGTATAAGCTTTAAGCTCTATACATTGCTCTATTTTAACTAAATTGTCATAACTTACTGGATACACAAGTTTGTAGAATTTCTCTATCTTTTTTAACAATTCTAATAATTCATTTGAGTTTATAAGAGATTGGTGTAATATTTTTAATTTACTGAATGCCAGAGAAGTTTCAATTTCATTCAACCGAATGTAGAGTAGTTGAAAATTATGGAAAAATAAATTATAAACATTAATAAAATTATGGGTAGTTATATCAATATTAGTTTGATTTATTAATTTTTTTATTTCTCGTAACTCTTTATCTATTCGAATGAAATTGTCCTTCGTGAAATTTGTTATCTTTATCATTGATTCAGAAATATCTGATATTAAGGTTACCTTTTTAATGAGTGTATTTTGGCGTGTCGTTAGAGAATCAATCATATTTTCATATCTTAAAGCATCATTATGATCTAAGTTACCAGTTATAAGCTTAATAATAGATCCAAGAGGATTGAGAAGTCCACGTTTAATTCTAGTTGATGGAGATAACTGTTCTAATTTTTGAATACTAATATTCATTACATAATTCGTTTGAAGCTTTACATTAAAAAGTTGAACATTAGATGTTTCATTATCAAAATGTGTTTTTAAATATTGATTAAATTTAGTATATCTTTTTATATTGAATTCTAAATCCTCACGTATCAGACTTAAATCTAAAATCTTAATTATTGTCCACTTATCATAACTTACACTAGCTTGACCTTGTTTCACAAGGACTATACCGGGATTTTTATCGATTCTGTGAAGTTGAAGGGCGTGAATCCTGATGATCAGAGCCAGGAGCCCGAGGAGGTACCTGCGAAGGTCGTTTTATATCCTTAATAGGCACGTTTGTTTTTCGAGTTTTCATTTTTACAGGACAGATATTTCTGTCAATTTTACCATATACTTGTGCTTTTTGATAACGCGGTTTATCTTTACTTCGCCTTGTATTAACACCTTTTACAAATATAGTGTCCTCTTCTTGAATATCAAATGATGTTTCACCACCACGTTTTGTTTTAATCTTTTCTTTATTTTCAATTACTTTGTCTGTTAAATATTTATAAAGATATTTCGTTCGTTTCATATGATCGTTTACTAATTGTTGCGTATATTGTTTGTTAAAGTTTACTTCAAAAGTACTATTAGAATCAGTGTGTCCAAAAACTACTTCAAATGGTGTAAGACCAGTCGTTGAGTGAATGGTTTGATTGTATGACATAATTGCATAAGTCATAACGTTAGCCGCGTCAGTTATTTTATGTTCATATTTAGCGATACGATATATTTCTAAAATAGTTGAATGGAATCTTTCAATTAAACCCATAGAATTAGGATTATGTGGAGTGCTTATGTGTAATTCTATTTTATAAAATTGTAATGTTTCTTTTAAAAGTGTATTGTTGAATTCAGTACCAGAATCAGCACTGATCTTATTTGGTACGCCATAAAATGAGAAAAATTTAATTAAGGCACGAACTACTTCAGGTGTAGAGCGATTGGATATTTCAAAAGCCTGACCTAGTTTACTGAAAGCATCTATTATGGTAAGGAAGTAGCTTCCTTCTATAGAGAATATATCTATAAATATTTCAGCAAAAGGTTTTGTTTGAGTTTGCGTTAACATTAATTCTGGTTTTAAAGGTTTGCGATCATATTTTAGAGTTTTACAAGTTTCACAAGAATTGATTACAGAAGCGACTGTTATATCCATATTTGTCCAAAAATAATTACGCTTTAATTTCATAAGAGTTTCTTTGATTCCACGGTGACTTGTTTTACCTTGATGATAAGCAAGTATAGTGGCACGTTGCTCTTTTTCATCACCTAAGTATATAACTCTTTTAGTACATTCATATATTTTGACGGTATCTTTTTTAAATAGTTTTATCACGGCATTTGTAAATTGTTTACGGTGAATTTCGCTCTCAAAGTAAAAGAAATATTTAATTTTAGGTTTTATATATTCTAAAAGAAATTTCTTAACAAGGTTAGTGTTGTTTACAGGTAAATGTACTTCCAAAATTTTTTGTTTTTCATGTGATAAGTCTTTTATTGATAATTGGTTTCTGTTCCAAGTAAAAATAAGGATTTGATTAGGTTTTGTGTCGATGGCTTCTTCAATAATGGGAATACCATTCGTATCAATATCTTCAGCAGAATGTATGGTTTCCGGTAATGAACAGGCAGTAATAGTACTGGATGAAGGAGAACGAATTGGGTGAGTTAAAGTCTTATCGGAATCTGAAGGAATAGTTAACGTTTCTGATGAGTCTGAAATTAGTATTGGACTCTCAGATCGTTCAGTGTCACTCACGTTTACTCGTAAGGACATATCGTCCTTTAATATATTTAATTTAATTCGTGATAGAGCATCAGCATTACTATTTTGTTTAATAGGACGAGCTGTGCGCATTGACACATCGCTTGCCTGAAATTGAGGTGGGTTACGTTGAGGTTGATTTTGTGGTGGTATACCAAATTTAAATTGTTGATTTGGCATGTTGAAATTAGGTCGGTTTTGTGTATTGTTAAATTGTGGTTTGAACCCTTGTTGATTAGGAATACCGAATTTAAAATTATTATTTCCAAAATTTGGTTTATATCCTTGTTGGTTTAGGTTAGGTCTGAATTGTACATTTTGATTTGGAATACCGAATTTAAAATTATTATTATACGGTTTAAAATTATTTTGTGTTTGGTATGGAATTCCGAATTTAAAATTTTGTTGTCCGGAATTAAATGTATTTGGCACAAATGCAGGTTGAGGTTTGAAATTATTATTAAAATTATTTGTTAAAGTAGGCGTGAAAAATTGTTGAACTGGTTTAATATTAGATTTATTTTTATTTTTAGAATTGTACTGATATTGAAAATTGACCTCCTCCATGACAACACTTAGTGCGTTTTCTAAAACGGTACAACCTTTAAGTCGCACAATTCGAATTAAATCCTCTGGTAAATTATATAAAAATACATTCAAGCACATATTATTATAGATAATCATTTTAGCGGCTTTGAGGCCTTCATCAGTTAATAAATTGACCTTGGAGAAGAGGGTGCAGCGTGTTTGTTGTATCCTGTTACAAAATTGCGTATATGTTTCACCAACTTTAATTTTTAAATTTTCCAACTCAATTGCCACACACTCTTCCGATCTAGGATCACCAAAATGTTGAATCAAAACAGCTCTTAATTGTTCCCAAGTTGTTATGTCTTCTCTTTCACTTAGTAGAGCAGCGGCTTTACCACATAATCTACTAGTTATAGCATGAAACACATATGTAGTTTGAACAACATTGTTTGATCCGCTAAAATTTCTGATTATATATTCACTTTTTTTAATAAATAAATTTAAAGTATTTTGATCACCATCGTACTTGGGAATTAAACTTAAAAGTTCTTTTGATACTAATTGAATTGTTGATTCATTGTTTCGTTGCATTTTGAATTGTATTTATTTAATTAAACACACACAAAGTAAAATTCACAAAATTAAAATTCACAAAATAATATTTTCAAAATAAAATTCACAAAATAAATCTTATAACAAAATTATCAAAATCAAAATTCTCAAAATTAAAATTATCGAAATTAAAATTATCAAATTAAAATTCTCAAAATTAATATTTATTATTAATATTTCTCAATATCTTATAATCTATGAAGTCAAATAACTTTCGACGATTTTTATTCGAAAATTATGAAAAATAATTTTCAACGATGTTTGTTTGAAAATTATAAAAATTTGTTAAATAATTTTCAACGATTTTTGTTTGAAAATTATAACAATGTCCAACGAAAAATACAACCACAGAAAATAACAAGGACGAGACAAGGATTGTAAAAATGGTCACTTACAGTCTGCTCGTTCCCATGTCTTGCCGTATAGCTGCTTTCGCTTTTAGGACAGGATCTCTCGGAAATAGATGTGGAACCCGACGTTAACTTATTTATTGGTTCGTAGATACTCAAAATCTGCACATGAGACCGATTTGTAAGACTCGAACACAGACTTTTATTGTTGATTGAGTATCCTACCGACTGCGCCAGTTAAATTTCGGGAGCACTGCCGAGGTTTTTTAAAAAGTCTAAGACAAGACTGATTCTCAAGAAGCTTTATTAAGAATGCTTTTATTTGTTACAAATGTCTCTTTTATAAACTCTTATTCTATAAACACAAAGTGGGGCTGTTTACTATGAAATAATGAGAAATATGTCGCAATACATTCAGTCAAAACACCAGGTGTCTATCAGTAGTTTGCAGACATAATATGGGTTAAAAACGTAACATCAGCATTTCTAACGTATGTACCAATTAACAAGACGTAATAAGAGAGGGTACAGACTGCATAACTATCTACAATAAATACTTAGGTATACATCATTGAAGCAACTTCTTTTATGTATTGGATCTGAGCTGATCTGAGCTGTTACTGAATGTCTTTCCTCCAAACTTGTTATTGTTATGACAATTTTCATGTAATTATTTTCAATATTAAAATTTCCTCTGGATAATGCATACACAAGTCCATAAATTGATTATCACAATTTTAATACTTAAGTAATATATATGTATATTAGCACTGATAGTGTTGGCGACAGAACTGTTATTTTCGTGTCTTGTGTTAGGTTATTATGTTATATTATTGTGTTTATGTGTTATGTACTATGTGTCATGATAGAATAGATCAATATAGATAAAATTATAGAGAAATGTTAGCACCTACGCTACATTATAAGTAGCATGTTATATATTAAATTGTATATAAATGCTTATGTATTGTGTGTTACATATATGGAAATAGAATTATTATAGAATAGGTAAATGCATATAATAAGTAAGAATATCCAATATTATAGAAACTTTACGAACGGAAAGCGGTGATGCCGCCCGTAAATTGCATTGTTTTTGGCTTATGTACTGAATATGTACTTGATGTAAATAATATGTGAATGCTTAATGGATAGGTAGTACAACACGGAATATTTTGATATATATCATGTATACACAATGTATATAAAGAAAGAAATATAGAGCGATTAACAGGGCGACCAAAGTAAAAACTAAAATTAAAACACGAATTAAAGCGGGGCTCTCCTTACGGTCACTCTCCGAACTACTTATGCTCGAAGAGGCGCCGTATGGGGCACGGCGCAATTCAACGAGTACAAGTAACTACAACAACAACAAGAAGAAAGCTTTGGTCGTCCTGCGAGCAGTATATTGAAGAGTTCGACATTCATTTGAAGACCCGGCACCTCAAGCGGTCGTGCACTATTGCACCCCCCAGACCCCCTCACTACCATCGCGTCCCACTGGCATCCGTACGGCGCGGCAAAACGCCCGTCCAAAACGGGGAAACGTTACACCGCCCCTCCCTCACGCAGAGGGGAAGTGACGCGTACCCAACAGATAGTTAATAATAAAAAATATCAAAATGAACATGCTATAAATTTACCAGTTTTGCCAAACCTGATATCCCTTTGATCGTAGAATTGATCAAAAATACGGTAGATTTTTCGCAATTACCTATACAAATAAATAAAATCGCAATTCGCTTATAAAAACAAACCCATAGACACGATATAAAAAAACAAACAATACCCAGTACAAAAATCGTGACTCGCCGTCTTTTATCAATACAAAAAGTAACCATGAAAATATTTGATTTAATGATATATCAACTGGTCTATACAATAAAATAAAATTGAAGTGTCTGTTTGTAATGTCAAAACAACAGTTTTTTTGTAAATGTATCTGAAAGTATACACGATACTTACAAAAAAAAAAACAATTTTAACATTTTTGTGTCTGCCTGTCTGTTTGTTCCGAGTAATCTCCGAAACGGTTAAACCGATTTTGACGGGACTTTCACTGATAAATAGCTGGTGTTATAGGGAGTAACTTAGGTTACTTTTATTTTAGAAAAAGAATTAGGTTTCCACACAAATAAAAAAATCTTGTCATGGTGAATCAATTCGATCGCTTTAATGGCTTACGTTGAGTAAACCTTAAGAGATATAGCAAATTAATTTTCTAAACAATTGTAGACATTAAAAAGTCCTACAAAAATGTCACAGACTATACGTCTATCTTTTAAGGAACACTCACAATAAGCACTTTTATCTTGTCTTCGCCAGCGCACGTAAATAAAGCAATTCTAATTCCAACTTACTTAAAAAAATTAATATTAAGGCTAGCTGAGAGTTGTAACCTAATGTTAGATAGCCAATGCTATTTCTCGTGTATCTGTCTATCATATACTAAAAGAATTTTTCGAATCTGACTGGTAGTTTCAGAGATTAGCGTGTATAAACAAACAAGCACAATCTCTTCTGTTATATTATATTAATACTAGTTGTGCCCCGCGGTTTCACCCACCTATAATTTCGCGGTAAACCGTAGCCTATGTGTTAATCCATGGTGTCCGCTAATTTCAAACCAAATTTCATCAAAATTGGTCCTATCGTTTGAGCTTGAAGAATTAACAAACACACTCACAAACTTTCACCCTTTTTAATATTAGTAGAATATAGTATAGATTCTGAATCAGTTTTCTGTGAGGGCCGGGTAAGTTGGTAGATCTACTGATTTTCATCTTACAGTCTACTAATTTTCGTCACTTTATCTACCATTTTTCTAAAATTTAGCTTGGCAACACTAGTTCCTTGTTTCTGAGTTTTTCCAATGTTTCCAAGTTAGCCATTTTATGGCTTTATCTGGCAACATTTAATATTCATTTTGCCAAAAATATCCGTTATTAATGGCTAATCGGTGAAACTGTAAAAGCCGCAGCGGCTTCAGGGCCCCTAAGGCTAACAGTGTAGTCAGATCTAAAAAAATGACAAATTTAGCATCTTTTATAATAATACGTAAACTTTTATTTTCCTATACACTATCACTTGTTTTCATTCATCTACAATGCGAGCGGTGAATCAGTATTTCATTAGATGTGTTATTTGGCTTGGATGGCTCTATTTTTGCTATCCTTAATGGCTAAGTTAGAAAGATTATTTATAATGATGATTGTGGCAAAGAAAAATCATAGAAATAAGTCGAATTTAGGCACACTATAAATAGTTTACTACTAAGAATAAGAGATTATTTTTAAAAAGCAGACGTGTGCCTTTTACCATGTACTCACGAAAGTGTTGGATCAAAACAGGAAGTAAGAAAATATTTTTTCTCAAACATGCATGGAAATATTGTCATTATTTTCGAAAAAAGAACACAGACAATGAAAATCAAATCCATTACAGATGCGTTTTTTGAATTTTTAACATTACGATGCTCCAGTAATGTTGTATGAAATGGCGCGCTTGGGTTCATCACATTGCATTCTAGTTCGGAAACAGAATCTCTCCCGGTGGCAATTTGCCAACATCTAAATCCACAGCCATCCATCTAAAAACAGCATTTTCAGCCATTTACAACTACATCCAATACCCATCTGCGAACCTCATCAGAAGTTCAACAAACAAACGTAATTGTACCGGGGAAATCAATACCATTTTCTTTTAGTGATTGCCCCAATATGACTAATGTAACTTTTAATATTAATTAAATTAAATGTATCATATAATAAGTATGTTTTATTTCCATGCATGTTTGAGAAAAGCACTTTATATGCCTTGGCAGAAATGGCAATTGCTTGTCTCGTAGTAGTGAAATACTCGCCTATGGCTCGGCCTTCAAACTCATACTCGACCTGCAATTGCCTATTTCACGGCCTTTGCAATAATGTACTATTTTGGAGATTTTGGACATGTTGTGGTTTTTATTTATAATCCATTATGTTAGGTTTTTGACCCTATATTATGTGATATCGGAGGCATTTGGAGTGATATAGTTTAGTTTTTGTGCATAAGTGAAGTGGATTATAAATAAAGCTAAAAAACATTCATTCTAAGATCTCAAAAAATCTTCCTAGAAAGTTCTAACAAGGGAGCCACCATCTCTTGTTAGGGTACTAAATCGTCATAACACATGACATTATAATTCACTCGATAATGGCAGTAATGATCTTCATTAAAGAGGACTGGTTGCCAAGTTAGGAAGAAGAAGAAGAATGTACTATGTGCATAATAATTTCCTTGTTCCTGAAGAACCAGAATTATCAACTTCCAATGAGTATTGTATGGAATTAACCTATAGTGATTAACTAAAACGTTGTATATGTTATGAACTTGTATTTATTTTTAACACAATTCCTTTGTATACTTTTAGCCACTTTATACGGAATGAATTTTTGTCATTCTAGCCCTTTATAAAAGTGTTTGGTCATTTCTTGTTTCCTTGTCTTGGCAACACTGGTCTTGCATGCTTTCGCCATAGACCAATACTTTCGCTTTCCTGTCTTTCTCACAGATTAGTAGTTATTAGTAACCACAGAGTATTTTATTAATACTGAGAATTAGTAACTATAATTCTTTTCCGTATTAGTGTATTACCTATGGTCTTTCTCCTCAGCAGAGAGTAGTATATTCTTTGTTCTTTGTGGTTCTTTGCTCCTCAGGGTAAATGAACGTTGAACATTTAAAAAAGCTTATTTTGTAATTGTAAAAGTCAGTAAAACTGGAGGCTAAAACGTGAGTGGTATTTATTATATTTAAATTTTTTCTGATTTAAATCTATCTATAAATAAAATATTTCAGGTTTTGCATTGTATGTATGCGCATTACGCAAAATCGTCTGGATTGATTTTGAGCATTTTTTGTTTTACTCTTTATCAAAAAGAAAATAACACGATGTGTTCATTCAATCAAAAGTTATTAAAGTTTTAACTGTTTTAAGCAACTACAACTTTTTAAAGCACTATGCGTTCTTCTGTCGTCCACGTGAGCTATGCCCTGGGCACAGGTAGTTTTTATAATGTGAACCTCGCTACATATTTGATAAAGTATTTTTGTATTAGCCGTTTTCCAACATTTATCTCGATTACCCTGAATTACCAACGTGATTGTATCATTGTAGCCACTGAGGACGCGAAAGCGGTAACAAATACGAGGAATCTAACGAAGAACGCAGTTTGGCTTGGCTTACATTTTTATTTTATATATAAATTATGTATGATGTAATTATTTAGGAGGGTTGGATTTAGAATAGTTTCGTATAATTTTGAAATTGTTAGAGATTAGTCCCTTTTTTAGGTCACTTTTTTGTAAATACATTGACGGTTCCAATAAATATAAAATACCAAAAAATAATTTATTTTATAAAAGTAGTCTTGTAAATTCTATTCTTTAAACAAAAAGAACACTACAGGTTTACCTAAAATGTAGCTATCTCAAAAGCAAACGGTAGCTTGTTACTCTTGTTAGGTTCCTTGTGATGAGTAAAAGCATGAACCTAATGAGCTTACTAAGCATGCATCTGTAGGCGCTGGTGAGTGTCTACTCTAAATTTTATCACTTACTAGCTGACCCGCACAACTTCGTTTGTGTCACATAAAGCTCTCAAAAGGAATAAATTTTCTCTATTTTTTCAACATTTTTTATTGATGCTCTTCTCCTATTGGTCGTAGCGTGATGTAATAATATAGTCTATAGCCTTCTTGATGAATGGGCTATGAAACACTAAAATAATTTTTCCATTCGAAGTAGTAGTTTCTGAGATTAGTGCATTTAACCAAACAAACTCTTCATGTTTATTATGTTAGTATCGATTAATTAACAGGTATCAAGTTTACACTGTCATAATTTCCACAACTCAGCATCCATGTACACTTATTGTGGTATCACAATCATGTGGTCAACTGGAATCATGCCGGCTCAATGCTTGCAGGAACTCTGTCAGTCACCCAATGTTGTTAAATACCTCTGGAAGAATCCTTGGCATGCTGGTTATTTTAATCTGGTATTGGGCCAACTCTCTCTCTCTTCTACTCCCATGCATGCTCAGCACAGGGGACTTTCAGCAACACTTAAACTAAAAAGGTGTTTGTTGTAGTACCCTTGTCCCGTTAAGGTAATTAATTGTTCTTGTTTGACATCTACTGAAGCATAAAAAGCCTTTGGAGATCTTGGGATTAACAAGGGCCAATGATTCCTTAGCTGGTTGTGATTCGTCGCGTTCTCAAACATATTTCTGTTTGATTCAACAAAAAGAATGAGGAATAATTGGTTCCGGACCTGATATTATCATGTCAGATCCCCTTCTCGCAAGAATGTTTGCTACATCAACACCATGTGATCTGCTGTGTGCTATTACTGAGTCGGTGCTCAGCTACATTCCTGAACTAGGCTTGAGTTAATTGTCTTACATATTAGCCAGTATTGCAGCCATGCTATCTGACCTACCTACCTTCCTTGAGATATTATAGCCTGGGCTTCTAATAAAATACCCACATGTTCTGTTTGAAAGGCAATGTTCTAAGAAGACTCATGCCCAATCTTGCAGTCGTCTAGGAGCCATTTATAAAGAAACTAAGTCCTTTCACATTAAGGATCTCATTCTTTTCCTCATGCAGATGTATCTTGTATTTCTTGTTGAAAACTAATTGTCTCAGTTTTTTAATCATAGATAGAACTGTTATGTCCTCCATAATTTTGCATAATATGGAAGTGTGGGGCATTTATCGATCCTTCCATTCCTTAGATTTAAAGTTTTGAGGTGATATTTTTGCTTTTTGTGTAGTGTGAGGGTGGCAGGTTAAGCATGTTTCCAAGAGCAATAGTGGGGGTGGTTCTCATGCACCCTGTTATTGCCATGAATTTGAGAATGTCTTAGTTTAACTATATCTGTTATTAACCTAGTTCTAGACCAATTATTATTTATGTTATTCTATGTTCAATTTCCAAAATTACAATTTTCACTTTGAAACAATTATAACTCAGAAAAAGGGGTATTACTATTCTATCGGATTGAAATCAGAGGATAGAGAACTTATCCTGCAGCTCAGGATTCAAAACTAATGCTAAATAACAAAATTTCAAATTTGACCTTAAAACTTTGACCATCAATAACTCAAGTTAGGGAAATTAATCTTGTAATGGGAGTAGTAATGTAAGGGGTTTAGTGGCAGCTCCTCCCCCCAGCCAACACTTCTAGATCCTCTCCTTAGCCATATTTGTGCCCTTCTAAATATATAAATTGTCAATAATCAATATGAATAACACATTTAACTTTATAACTTTTTTTCTTGTATCATGATTGAAATAAAAATTGTATGATACCTATTTTTAAAGCAATTTCCTCTCAATATATATGATAATATATATTTTTTCAATTTACAATGATAATTTTAGTCAAGTAAAAATAGATTTATTATTTATAGAGGGAAAACTATAATACTTAATTATTGATATTTTCTTTTGTATTTGCTTAGCATGCAGTTATATTTTATTATTATTATTATGAGGATCGCACACGAACATGTAGGACTATAGGTGTCAATATGTAGATTATTGAGGAATTGTGAATAGGATCCAATTAACTAAATTATATTTTAAGAGACATATGGCACAGAGAAATTTCTTTGGAGATTTCTTTTTTAATTGTGCAGTCCGACTGGTGGAGTACCTCCACCCAACAGAAGATCACAGCCAAATAACCTTGTATTGTGATCCTGTGAACACTGCGAGGGCTTTCAGAGCTCTTTAGAAAGCGGGGTTGAAAATTGGTAAATGCGCTTGTAATACCTCAGGCGGCCACTTACAATCAGGTGGGCCGTATGCTTGTTCGCCACCTTTGTTGTATAATTTTCTTCATCCTGAACACCCTCTGTCAAATATAATAGGTAACACCATTCTCAATAGTGATAAAAACCTTGAAGTACAAATATTATCAATTCTAAACATTTTTAATCTCATTTCATTTCAGCAGTAACTTTAAAGAAACACATTGGAAAAATAAACTAATTTATAAATTCAAGTTACATAAATAACCCATTGAATTAGAAAAATTGGTTGTAACAAACAGAACAATGGACAGAAGGGAATGTCTAGCACCAATCTGTGATACATTGAGTACCACAGCTCCAGAGGCACTGAGGAATCTACAGCCATCTACATCAACACTGAGACATGAAACAGTAGAGTGCAAAGATGAGGAACCACCTTGCAGTAACAATATGGTATTGTTTATATTATTCAAGTTATGACTGTGTCTCCTACTTGTATGTGAATATGTATTGGTCAATCTATACAAATAAATAAAATTTAAGTATGTGTGTTTATAATGTCAAAACAACAGCTTTTTACTAAAGGCATTCTTCTTCTTAACCCTTATGTTACTTAAGTAGGGTTGGCACAACATGTTTTCTTCTTCCACACAACTCTATATAATATCATCTGACTATTCACACCTGTGCATATCATTCTTCACACAATCCATCCACACCTTCTTCGGTCCTCCTTTACTCATGTATCCATACA
Source organism: Saturnia japonica (assembly GCA_033032175.1). Classification (NCBI taxonomy): domain Eukaryota; kingdom Metazoa; phylum Arthropoda; class Insecta; order Lepidoptera; family Saturniidae; genus Saturnia; species Saturnia japonica. Next base: position 10,193,628 of record CM065329.1, read on the forward strand.
TCTTCATACTTAACATTCTTCTTGTTTATGGCACTGTGTGTAATTAACATAATTTCACCAATGTCTATAGATATGAATGTACATTCTCTATGGTAGGTGGTGTTACAAACGAAGCAGACTGATTGATAAATGATAGAAGTCCAAAAGAGAATAATTTTAGTATGTAGTATCCAAACCAAGTTATCAATATACCCAAAGTTAGTGAATATATACACAACAAATTATAAACAAAATATCTATGTAATTAAAGCATTATTTTGTTAATTAAGATAAATTCATTAATTAGGCCTGCCCATTCTAGTTATATTATAAGTACGGATAATAGCAGTATATTTATTTTGGGCGATAATAGACTTTCCTAAGAAATTATTAGCATCAGTTGCTGATTTAAATTCAATAGAGATCTTATTTCTGCCCACCCTCTTAACTCCGTTACCACAACTATTTTGTATATTATGATGATTTAAAAATTGGCCATATTTAATCGGTCTTATAGATAAACCCGCTGCCAAATCTGGCTCCAAACGGGAAACATGCACTATGACGGGACCTTTGACAAAATTATCATAGATTTTAATAGAGTTGTTTAATGCAGGGTGCAAATAAATAGTGTGAATCGATAGTGAGGCTGAAGATAGGTCTATTATGGTTTTTTTTTGAAACATTAGTCGTTTCTGTGTCTACAAGGGATCTTTTAGTTGCCGTAGTAGTAGGAATAGAAGTTAGATTGGAGCCAATTGGAACAAAACGACCGGGGGATCAAGAGGTCGTAACAACATTGTATAAAGCAATGGAGTTACCGAGTGTTGTTAATAAATGCACTTACTGTTTTGTACAAATAATTCACTACCCACCGCCAAAATAACCCGGTTTTAGATTAATAATTATAGCCGAAAAAGGAGAAAAAAATATTTTTTTAACCAATCTCACTAACACGTGTATAAACTACCGTGCTGAAAACGAGAAAATCTACTTAACATTCTTCTACTTACATGATGACTTTCATCCCTCCTCATGACATGCCCACACCACGGTGCTGGTGCTATTTTATGACTTCCCCTAATATACTAATTTCTGATCTCATCCATTTTATTTACTCCACAGATCCATCAAATTTGTGTAATAAGATTTTTACATAAGGCATATGAAAGTTTATTCGGTACTTAAAAGATAATACCAATTAAAAAAAAAAATTATATGTCTTACTGTTTGTTTGTTCAAAGTAATCCCCGATACAGTTAGACTGCTTTTGACCAGGCTTTCACTGTTAGAAAAATAATTAGGATTCCATGCAAATAAAATAAACTGGTACGGTGAATCAATTCAGTCGCTTACATGGCATACACTGATTGAACCATAGAGATATATCAAGTTAATGCACTAAATAATTGGAGATCATAAAAAGGCCTACAAAAAAGTCAGCTGGAGCATATGTTTATCTTCTAAGGTTCAACCACAATAAGCATTTTTGTCTTTAAAATAATTGGGAGCGATTCGCGCGTGTGCTCGATCGACGGCACTCTGTAGTCCACACGTGCGCAAGCGCAGGCACAGCTAGTATAGATATATTGAAGAGCTGCATAGTTTTACTGATTGTTTGTTGAATTTACAGCATAGTATAAAATTTCTTTTTAAATGTTTTAATAGATAACTTTGGCCGATGCCCTAGACTCTAGGAATATATTAATTTTATCTAAAAATATTTCATCTGAACCACTCAATATATTCCAGTATCCATCTGGTTACTTAGAGTCACCAGCGTATGGAAACTGCTATGACAGTAAGGATAATGTGTTGGAAAAATTGAAGAAGGAATTCCCTGAGGATGAATGTCCTCAATCTAGCTTCAGTAGTAAACTAGTTTTTGAAGTAAGTAATTAGTACTAATGTCATTTTGCATCTCACTTCTGATCAAGAGTTCTCCTCTCATTAACTGATATAGTAATTTCATCTCACGAAGGTGGGTTAAGAAAAGTGGTTATTTTTATTTGATTAAAATAGTGTTTATTTATGTTAGGTTCCTACTTAAGAAATTGGTGTTTTGTTGAACTGGCCACTTTGATCTCAAATATCTGGCGTTTGGTTAGGAATTCCAAATCCAAATTTATTTAAAATTTAGGCTTGTGTATTTGTGTTTCGAATTTAGTGATTCATTTGTTTTAGCACTATTTGATTTTTCTTTGATATTGTTCTTTTTACAAAATGGAAAACTTCATAGATAATAATGGTTGGTTAATAGTAATATCGTTCGATTGATGAAATATATAAGTTCATAATATTTTTTTCGTTTTGCTTTTTCCATATAAAACGCCAATTTTATATGTAAGGACTTAATATAAAGTTTAATTTTATTTTTACATAATAAAAAATGTCGCACTTTCGTAATAAGAAGCAAGCGTAAGTCTATTTGTTACCCTCTACTAAACGCGCCAAAATAAGAGTTATAATAAATTAAATATTTTGATTTTGAATTAATTATAAATTGTAATAGTGATGATGAAAATAATTCTAATTCGGTTACGATACTTGAAGCTAAATTAAAACATTAAATTCTGTAATATACGTGACTAAAATATACAAACACAAAGTGTAACTTTAAAGTTCTTTTCCTTTAAATTGTATATATTTTTATTTTACCGCATAACTCCATTATATAGATTACGATGAGCTTGCTAACGCTACTAAAACAATTGATAATTAATCGATAGTCTAAAAAAAACGATGTTTTAACAACACTTAGTTTGTAACAACTTATAGGTGAATTAGCTTGGAGACGTTTTTACGTTTGTAGTAAACTGGATAAAACAGTTTGCGCGAGCTAGTAGCTACACGTGTACTTCCGTACACTACTTCGAACTTAATAACGTCTCCGGGCTGATTTGGCTGTGAGTTACTGTTGAGTTAAATTATTATTTTCGTTTCTAGGATGAGGAGATGTTAAAAATAAACTCACAAAGAGTAAAACCTGAAAATACGGAGACTGTATTGTCGTTAAATATAAGGGAAGAAGATGAGGATAAAAATCACCGTTCAATAAAAAAAATGAAGTGTTTAGAAGTGCAAGGAATATTGGATAATACTGAGGACACAAGGACATGTAATAATGTACTGGTAACTACTGAAGAAGTCCAATTCGAGACCATTGCAAGAAGAACAAATAGGTGAGTACCCATCAGCGGATTTCAAAATGGCGGTGACTGGTGGTGAAATATTTTGTCATATTCGTAAATTAACTCGACATGCCACTGAAACATCATGTCGAGATTATTCTTCCTTGTAATAAAGTAGCTATATTTACACTAGGAATGTAATTAATATCTATAATATAAGTAATTATTATTAATGTAATAAAAGTTTAAATTTGTTACAATCTGTCAATTCACAAAAAAGTTGACCTTAAAACCCTTAAAATACAAACAAATGTTATTGCGGGAAAGGTAAATGCTCGACCTACGTATAATTCTCTAGATCGTTACAGCTGTTTACTTAGTTGTGCAAGTATGGATGAAAGAATTACAAGTTAATTAATATTGTTCATATTTAGTAAAGATTTTTATATTCCTTCTAATGATGATAATATCTGATATCACTATTAACTTCATTGTGTTTTATAGTTGCCATTTTTGTAGAAATTATACCTCGATAGTAATTTTAAAGTTTATTGAAATACTGTATGTAGTTAGAATTAGGTGACAAAACAAACAAGACTTGGCTTAATTAAAGGTACGACGAGAATGGAATTGGCGCCACACTTTGGACCAATAGAGAACTAAAAAACTGTTTTTTCAGAAACAGTGTTCCGTTTTATGTTTAATATAATTTTATCTCAACAATTTTAATTCCTAATTAGCGTAAGAGCTCGTCTTAAGAGTGCGAGGGCCTCGAACTGGTCGTGGAAGGATTCTGACTCTTGACGGCAGAGGCGGTGGGGTTGTTGTTGGAGACGGTGGTATTGTTGTTGGTGGTCGTGGAAGTTGTGGAAGAGGTGGACGTGCAAGGCGAGTTCTCCATCAGCAGACTGGCCGGGGTAACATCGGACAAGCCAATGATATTTCAGGTCGAGCTACTACCAACAAAACACCCTCCGCTATTGACATGCAATTTTTGTTTTATTAGTGTAAACGTTTTTCATTTCTATTTTTCTTTGTAGTATTAAAGAATATTTATAATGTTTTAGGCCCTATATCAGTAATATAGGCGATTGGCCTATCGCTTCTCGTTTGGAGCAACCCTTGACTAACAAAAAAAGGCGCAGTTGGAACCCGTAAGTATTAAACTTTGTTAGTGTATGTATTTACTTATATTTCGGTAAAAACTTATGTTGTTATTCCTTTACACCAGTTTATATACAGCTTCCTGGCCGAACACAAGCCAGCTCGATGTTTGGTCGTCTCTTGCTTCTTCTGCTGTTGGTGAGGCTCCAGGGCCATCACTTGCAGGAGACGGTTTATATCCTGAGGATTCGCCATCCCCGGCAATGTAAGTTGTTTAGTAATATGCCTACTAATATCACAATTGCAAAAGTGAGTTTGTTGGTTTTTCACTCTTTCACATTAAAACTACTGCACCGATTGGTATGAAATTACAGTATATAGTTAGTGGTTGGGCATTGAATTGCTGGGCGAGAGTGTCAGATCACTCTTGCCGAGTAATTGTTTTTTGGCGTCTGGCAACCCGCGGGGTAACGGACGCGCACTTGAAAAAACCAGTTGGCTTCGAGTGTCAGTTAAGCGCACACGCACCTCGCATTTCTTTCAACGCTTCGCTTTCTTTTTAACCTCTGTGTGTGTGGCCAAAATTCACGCTACACGCTAACCCTCAGTTTTGGGATACCCGGGAAGCTGCACAACAAGGAGGAATTGGTCGGTAAGTGAATTCTGATAATTCTTTCTTGGTGGTTCAGTGTTCGTATCATACCCCCCGGGAAAGTAGTAGATCTGGAGGACGACCAGCACGCAGATTTGTTTTTCCACCAGTTAGTTTGAAATCTACAGTAACGTAGGATAATTTTTATTCCGGAAAAATGCGTTTTTACCTAAGTCAATAGTTTAATATGTGGAAGGTCAAGGGTATAAACTAAATCGCTTTAAAAATTTATGTTTGATTTTTCTCCAGGTCTGGAACACCAGGTCCATTAAGAAGAGCACTCAGGGATGATGAAATAGAGTGTCTCATCAATAATGGTAAGTTAAACATTTTCTAGTGAGTGATGTATACTGACGTATACGTAACTGTGTAGGGTGCTGATGGTTATTGTATACATATTACTTTTGATTTACAGGAAGTGATATAGAAAGTGACCTGGATGATGCGGAAGAAGACCAAGATCTGGCATTACCCTGCATCTCCAGGGCACAAGCAGCGGAGTTGGAGACTCCGCTGGACACTGATGTTCCCGCCACTCCTGCCAGTGTTTCCACCGACGAAGCCAGTTACCAGCCAAGTAACTTTTATGATTTTAAGTGGACACGTTTTCCCGAATCCCCGACTTCAGCTGAGTTGAGGAGAGAAAACTTTTCCGATAGTGATGTTGGGCCAACAGTTCCACATGCCGACCCATATGCAGCTTTTACAGCCATATGGGATCGGCAATTCGTGGAATATATAGCCTCGGAAACGAACAAATATGCGCAGCAATTGGCACTCCAAATGCTCAATGCGGGGCAACTTTTACCCCAAAGCCGTATTGGCCAATGGCAAGACACATGCGCAGATGAAATATATGTCTTTTTGGCTATATTACTTGCCATGGGTCTTGTCATTAAAAGTAAAGTTGAAGAGTATTGGAGTGTCAATTCTCGCATATTAAGTACGTCAGGATTTCGCGCATACATGTCTCTGCATCGTTTTCAATTATTATGTCGTTGTTTGCACTTCAACGACAACAGAGACATGTGTACGCAAAATCTTGACAATTCCGAGGCGAAGTTATTTAAAATCCAACCAGTAGCATCACACCTGAATAATAGATTTTCGACGCTGTACAACATGAGACGAAACATAGCCTTAGACGAATCATTGCTGCAGTGGAAAGGTTGGTTGAACATCAATCAATTTATTCCGAACAAAGCCGCCTCAGTGGGTATTAAAACTTATGAGATTTGTGAATCTCAGACAGGCTACTTGTGGCGGTTTGAGATTCACACTCATAAAAAAGTCGGGCCTTTAACCCAGCAGTTGGACCCCTTAAACGCATATACGCCGGCAATTGTTTTAAGGCTAATTCAAGGTCTTGAGCACAAGGGCCACACGTTATGGATGGACAACTTTTATAATTCGCCAGCTCTCGCCAGAAAGTTGAAAACCCTAGGTTTTGATTGTGTTGGCACTTTGCGGACCAATCGCCAGTTTGTGCCACAACAACTTCACGACCTAACCAAGGCGCAAATGCGGCCAGGACAGATCACCGGATACACATCCGGTGATATCGATTTGACAGTATGGAGAGACAAGAACCGAGTGGCGATGATCTCCACATATCATGGCAATACCACCACCACTGTCAATTCGATAGTGAAACCGTCAGCCATTTACGATTATAACATAATGATGGGGGGAGTAGATAAAAAAGACCAAATGCTGGCAATGTATCCTATTGAAAGAAAACGCACACGGGTTTGGTATAAAAAACTATTCCGTAGGCTCCTTAACGTGTCTGTATTAAACGCCTACATTTTATTTAAGCAGTCTAGTTCTTCTTCGATTACACACCGTACATTCAGGATACAGTTATTGGAGACTATCCTACAAAAACATAGTAATCCAATCGAATCCACCGATCCAACCCCACAACCTACTATTTTCAACAAGCACCATCTGGCAGAGCACTCATTTGTACCTAACCACAGCAGGCGTTTAAGACGGCAATGCGTGGTTTGCAAAAAAAAGGGGCATTTGTACTGTGTTGGTTGTGATAAGACAGTGTGTATGACACCATGCTTTGTTGCATTACATTCAACTTAGTTTTGTCCTTTTATTGCTGCTTCAAAAACTACTGAACCGATTTTACTCATCCTGTCTGTGCGTTGTTGTATTGGTGCTTCAAAAACTACTAAACCGATTTTACTCATCCTGTCTGTGCGTTGTTGTATTGGTGCTTCAAAAACTACTGAACCGATTTTACTCATCCTGTCTGTGCGTTGTTGTATTGGTGCTTCAAAAACTACTGAACCGATTTTACTCATCCTGTCTGTGCGTTGTTGTATTGGTGCTTCAAAAACTACTGAACCGATTTTACTCATCCTGTCTGTGCGTTGTTGTATTGCTGCTTCAAAAACTACTAAACCGATTTTACGAATCCTGCCCGTGTGATGTTGCATTGGTCTTTCAAGAACTACTGAACCGATTTTACTCATCCTATCTGTGTGTTGTTGTGTTATTGGTTGTTCAAGGACTACTAAACCGATTTTACTAATACTGTCTGGCTGATTCAAGAACTACTGAACCGATTTTACTCATCTTTTCTGTGCGTTGTTGTATTGCTGCTTCAAGAACTACTAAACCGATTTTACTAATTCTTTCTTTTTTTTTGTAGCATCATGACGTGACGTGCGTATTACATCATTAGTGCGGTTATTTTATTTTACTGATTCTGTCTGTCTATTGTTGTATTGCTGCTTCGAGAACTACTAAACCGATTTTACTCATCCTATCTGTGTATTGTATTGCTGCTTCAAGAACTACTAAACCGATTATACTCATCCTATCTGTGTGTTGCTGTGTTGGTGTTTCAAGAACTACTAAACCGATTTTTTGGTTACTTGGCTGGTATTAGTATATCTAGGTGCGTCCGTTATTACTCCCGACGATCTGTATCGCCATCTATCGATATTATCGATTTTAAGTACTGGCATTTTTCATTTATTGTTTATCAGTGGAACATAATTATTATCCATACCTAATAACTGTATACTTTTGTTTTGTTCACAAATAAAATATTAAAACATTTAAAAAAAAAAGATCAATGTTGACAGTGGTATAATGTCCACTTACCATAAGGTGGTCTGTTTGATAATTGAAAACCTATTGTAAATAATTTAAGTTAATTCTACTAGTAGTACTAGATATGATAAATTCTTTCTACACATAGATATATTTTATTGTAATTTACGTAGATATAAAAATAAATCGTTACCATCTTACCTCGAAGTAGATTAGCACAATTCAATTATTATTATTTTTTATTTTAAGTACTGGCATTTTTCATATAATGTTTATCAGTGGAACATAATTATTATCCATACCTAATAACTGTATACTTTTGTATTTTTCACAAATAAAATATTAAAACATTTAAAAAAAAATCAATATATTTTTCGTAAAAGTATTATTAGTATCTACTATCTGTATACTTTTGTTTTATTCTTAAATAAAATATTAAAACATTCAAAAAAATAATAATATTAATATATTTCTTGTAAAAGTGTTATCCATACTTTTCCTTACATCGCCGGCAAGTTTAGGAATGTGAACAAGTGTATTTCGGCAAAAAATGTGAACGTTTAGCGTCGATTTATGAAATGTTCTTGGAAGATAACATGGTATTACATTTTATAATTCTGTTAGTAAATTTAACCTAAATTGAGAATAAAAAGTTTGTTTCACAAAATAATGAGTAGAAAAACTAAAGTAGTAAAGTAGTAAAGTAGTAAGTAGAAGTACTCTAAACTCGTAATGATTGATCATACTTTTGTTCCTATAGATTTTAAAGTCTTTGTTAATTTTGATTGTAAAGAAAAAACTATAAACTTTTACAATGCTAAGCTTTTAAGAGCCATTGTTTATGAACCCGACTTTAACATAAATACTTGACAAAGGGTTTCCGATGGTCGTTGTTCTCGGAATTTAATTTGAAACATTTGTTTATTTTACTGCGCTCGACCTTGGGGTCCCTTGAGAGTGTTGTTTTTCGAATGCTATTTTTAGAATAATTTGCTCAGAAAGTTGTGTGTTGTTAATGTTATGTTAGTGTTAGATTATTTGTAATGTTAATAAAATAAATATTTGTGATATTCCTTGAGAGTTTTTTAAATTATTGGAGTTTTATTGCAATCGTAATGAATATTTTTTTATTTCTATGTTTAGCTTAGATTTACAAAATGAAAGAAACAGCAAATACGTTAAATTGTTTATTTATCAGTTAGTACAATACATAAAGAATACAAAAATAATAGTTTTATAAATAGGTACTATACAAAATTGCTGATAAATTATTAAATTACTGCAATCCCGGGAACTTTCCCGTTTCGCGGGATTGCCCATTTGCAGTTGACAGCTTTTTTTTTCCTAGTAGAGCTGCAGAGGACCGGCTAACTGTAAAAACCAATTATAGCTTAAAAAATGGCAAGAATGTAAAAAAAATAGTAATTTGTTTGTGGTTAGATACGATTAAATTTTTTTCAATTACAAATCTCAGTGGTCTGTATAGAATAAAAAAATGATTGGTACCGATTTTAATTTCTTTTCCGACTATTCTCTTTATTATGAATTCTGCAGTATCTGTTTTTTTTTTTTTTTCAAGAAAATTGGCTTTCCTTTCAAAAGACATGACGCTCACACGAAAAATTGTCGAGAGCGAAAGACGTAGGTTTAGATAAAAAGACAATGGCTGACGGACAAAAACAAATTTTACTGCATAATTGCGAAGATTTAGTGGAAATTATCGTTACTGAATTTTCAATAAAGGTAATTTCCAACGTAACTGAATAACATCAAATACGAGAACTGTGCTAGAATTTCATTACCTTATTTTAATAATCTATAATCAGGGTTGGGCAGTATTTGAATTACATGTAATTAGTTCTTAAAATGTAATTTGTAATTGATATTTCAAATACCTGACTCTGAGGTATTTTGTAGTTAGTATTTAAATACATTTGAACATAAAACGAAACGGTTCAATCTCTCCAGCCCACTGTTGCTTCAGGACGGCGCGACGCTAGACTCAATACTTCACAACAGACATTCGCTAAATTAGAGGAATTGCTGTTAGAATGTCTCCGGTATCCACCATACTCCCCGGACCTTGCATCAACAGATTACTACTTTTCGGAATTTGGACATTTTTTTGCCAGGAAAAATTTCAATTCCGATGACGCGGCTGTCCAAACTGCCTTGAAAGATTTTACTGATTCTCGCTCCCAAATTTTTTTTTCCAGTGGAATTAATTAACTACCTATAAAATGGCTTAGGTGCATAGACGATAATGGTTCATACGAGGGGAGGTCCAAAAGTTCATGGAATGGAAGGGTTTTAAATAAAATGAAACAATAAATCTATTTTTCCTTTTTAATACAATCATCCTTAAGCTGAATACATTTATTAGATCTATGAATTAATTTAGTAAACCATCGTAAAAATATTTTTTATCTTTTGACTCAAAATGAGCCAACATCTAATATACATAGGTTTACTGTACAGTTTGCTCTCGAACTAAAGGAGATAACCAGTTTTTTTGACGTAACAACGTCTTATAATTCGATGGAGCCGGCTGCACGCACGAAAAAACATGACTCATGCGGCGTTACCTCGCTCTGAGGCGTTCCATTTAAGGCTTGAAGTGCAAGCGAGAGCGCGGAACGAGCGACAAAGAAGCACAATCGGCCTCCGCGTTCGACATCTGTCTCTCTCCTACTTGAGTGAGCGATGCGTCCGCGTGGACAGCTGCTATACAATAATACATTTACACGTTTTCGTCAAGTATGAAGTGCAGTGAAAAGTGAATGTGGTGTCAATTGTTTATAGCAACGATAATTGCGGCGATAAAGGTAATGATTCTTTCAATATTATTTGAAAAATGATACCATTCCATCAGTATTTTCTTATGACGTTGTCACGTTCGACTATCGTCAGTAAACCGACTTCACAGACAACCGATATTTTTTATAATTGTTTCTGAGAACTGTTTTTTGAGTGTAAAAACCTATTCGTTTCGTTTTACGAGAAATCTAATAATACCCAGCACTAAAAGTCAAGTGGTCATGCCAACTCATGACATTTAAGAAAATGTAGTAACAATTTCTAAAAATTACCGAAATAAATTAACAAAATGATTTACTATACTAGTGAATTGTTTAATTATGAATTTTATTTTATGTATTTATAAAAAAAAATTACCGTCAAACTATTGTGAACTTCTGTTAATGTGTGCTAATTATACTAAAAAAGGTACAACTTTGTCACAATTTTCGAACTATTTTAGTATTTGTTCATCTGGTATCACTAAATAAACGTCATTATCGTATTTTGTATGTTTTGGTAGATTGAGATAGTTTTTATTAAATTTCTCGAAAATGGCTAATTAGCTTGTAATGAGGACTAGTTACGTTATAATCGGGGAATAATTCTCTATCGACTTCAACCACTGTTAACCCCGAATTCGTGCCAAACGTTTCTAAATCCAACACATTAAATGAATGTTATTAGTGAAAGACTTATTTTTCGTAAAACATTGTTTTTGTTAGCCTCTTTCTATTGTGATATATTTTATCATGATTGTATTGTATAATTCTAACGTGTTCTAAAATAATAGTAAATAACAGCAATTTTGGATAAGATATCAAGGAACAGCTGACACCCGGCCTGACAAACATAGAGCACCACAGCTCCAGAAACACAAATGAATCTACAGCTGTCTACACAAATATTTAAAACAGAAATTAAAGAAGAAACACCAACAGAATGCAGAGATGGAAAAGAATCACCTTGCATTGATAAAATGGTATTTTTAATATATACTTTTACTTAATATTTTTAAGGTAATAGTTTTAGGTTCTATATCAGGATCCCGAAGCACATTACTGATTTGCCGGACAACAAGTTCAAGGACCATGTCAAGTGGGTTTTACGGTCAAAAGGTTATTATAAGATTGGATCTCTATATGAATGATAGTGATGTTGTTGTTGATAGTGACTGATAAATTATTGTTATTGTATCTGATATATTATCAGTTTATATCTTAAACTAAGTGACCCTACGGGGGGTTGCGGAGGTAGAGGAGCATTTTTTTTTTATTAATAAAAGATGCACAAGTCAGCATTTTGGAATTTTGACTCATAACCATTGTTTAAATAGCTATCAATGAATAAATGGTGACCAATTGTTCTGGCACTCCAGCCTCTGACACCTGCATTTTGTTCTAAAAGAAATCTAACTTAACTCACGGTTTTGGTCAGTGGTGAACTGTGACAGCCTCTCGCAACCTATACTTCAACAGAATTTATTGTATTGTTTATTATTTAAAAAAAAAAAACATAATTCTGTTAAATATTTATGTTGGCGACAGAACAGTAATTTTCGTGTCTTAGGTTAGGTTAATATGTGTTATTATTGTATTGACGTGTTACATACTATGAGTTACAATAAAATAGATTAATATTGACAATATTATAGAAAAATGTAAGCGAATACGCTACATTACAAGTTGCATGTTATATATTAAGATGTATATAAACGATTATGTATTGTGTGTCACATATGTGAAAATATAACTAATATAGAATAGATTAACATATAGAGTAAGCCAATAGAGTAAGTATATCGAATGTTATAGAGATTTTACGAGCAGAAAATAGTGATGTCGCCCGTAAATTACATTGTTTTTGGCTTATGTACGGAACGTATACGTAATGTATATTATAAGTGAATATGTAATGAATAGGTAATTCAAAGAGGAACATTTTGATATATAACATGTGTACATAGGATATATAATGAGAGAAATATAAAGAGTTTAACAGGGCAACCAAAGCGAAAAGTAAAGTTAAAACACGAAATAAACACGGAATAAAACGGGGCTCTCTTTACGGTCATTGCTCGAACCACTTAAGCTCGAAGAAGGGCCGTATTGGGCACGGTGCAATTCAACGAGTCTACAAGTACAAGCAACGAGTAACTACGAGAAGAAAGCTTTGGTCGTCCTGCGAACAATCTACGGTCAAGATATCGAGTTTCATTGAAGACCCGGCACCTCAAGCGGTCGTGCATTATTGCACCCCCCGGACCCCCTCACCACTAACATCACGCCGCCCACAGGCATCCGTACGGTATCTACGAGACGGGCGTCCGGCGCAACAAAACGCCCGTCCAAACTGGGGAAACGTCACACCCTCCCTCCCTCACGCAGAGGGGAAGTGACGCGTACCCAACAATTTACTTCAATTTATAGACTTTGAAGGGGCTGTAGTTTTTGACATTCCTAAGTGCCTTCTTAGAACTTAAATTTAATAAATATTTTTAATATTTTAATTTGGTATTCTTGCTATCTGATGCTATGTGGCAAACCTGATACTACCTACTTCTAAAAAAAAATTGTCTTCTGTTTCTACTAAGTATTGTAGATGCAGTGTAAATGTTAACTTATCAAAAAGTGTTCAGAATTTACATATGGCATAAGAGACAAACGTCTTAGCATTTCATGGATTCACGGTGAGAGTGCTGGGTCCATCGTGTGGCAGAGAAGGGAACACAAGCAGCCCCCGGGACTTGCGACCCAGGTGTAGGTTTGCCTCCTTATGATGCACATCAGCCCTCACCTTGACTGCCTGCGATACCCTCCCTGCTAAGCCAAATTTGGTAAGAGCCTGTTAATGCTGCTTTAGATACCCTTTCTTAAATAGAACTTACTCCTTGTTCTCAACAGGCCGAGGACTTTTAGCAAGTTATAGAGAGATTTCGCTGGAATACCTCTCGCTCCCACTTCCACCACATACAAGTTAACCACATAGCTGTTTTTGGTTAGCTCATTACATAGATCGTGATGTTTATTAATTTTTATTGTGGTCTTTAGGTATATTAGTTTCCCACAGTACACTATGCTGTACAAGTCTATACCTACACTTGATTTCTCGAGAATAAAGAAATATGTCCAATTGGATTCCTGGTATGGTTGTTTGCATTAAATAACTGATTATATGTCCACAGATGTATAATCATAATATACATTATGTCTATGCAATATGTGTAAACAATTTTGTTTCCTTGTAAGGCAGACTTTAGTTTTATCTATAATAAAAATGTTTAACTGAAGTCAGTCATTATGTTCCAGTATTCACTTGAGCACTTAGAGTCACCTGAGTATGAAAATTACTATGACAGTAGTAAGATTGATGTCTTGGAAGAGTTGAAGAAGGAATTCCCTGAGGATGAATGCCCTCAACCAGAATGCCGTATGAACAGTAAAATAGTTTCTGAAGTGAGTATTTAATCTTTGTATTCCTTGTTTATTTTAGAATCCTTTTCTGATCATGAGCTTTCCTCTTATAATGAGAATAGTCTTGAGTCTTTTTAATGGACCTAAACAGATACTCTTTATATTTATGATGGGCTAGTCTGTAAGGTATGCATGATTATGTGGGCATGTTACAAACAGGTCAATGTGTTTAAACTAGAGTTGTTGCTGATGCATATTTTTCACACATCAGATGCAGATGCTGATTTTATTATTTTCTTTAAATTTAGGAAAAATTTACTGATCTTTATTTCACTCATAAAAGATCACCGTTTTCTTTGTTAATTAAATAATAATAATTTTGTGGCATTTATAAACAAAAATATCTATCCTACATGAAGATTACTTAATAAGGTTTTGTTTTGTAAGTTCATAATACTATGATATTTTTTTTATGTAGAAAAAATTATCAACTTTATCATTTTAATGATAGTTCATTGTTCAGTCTGCTATAAAAATCCTGGAGACAGGAATCAATGAACTCTTTGTAAGGGGTTTTCACAGTCACATTGGATTTTAAATTTTTCAGAAATTTCCTAGAAATTATCCAAATTCCAAAAAATATTGGAAATCAGTTGGAGAAGGTCTGGTTAGTACGGTGGGTGATGGAGATTTTCCAATAGTTTTGAAACAATCCACTGTGCGGTGTGTGGATGAGCATAGTCATGAAGAAAGATTGGTTGTTTGACAGCAAGTTGGTTCGTCATCATTTGCAACTGTCCACAGTACAATTCTGCGGTAATTGTGTAATTTTTGTAATGAACCCGATTTGCGTATCTTCTGAGGAAATAAAGTTAAATAAATAAATTTGAATATTTTACCAAAAAAACCCAGTGTGACCAGATTTAACGGAATTCTGCTATTTTAGCAGAATGTAACTTATATTTTAGGGCTTGACAGATTAAGTTGCAAAAAAGAAAAACTTAAGCTGTTAGCAGAATCTAATGGAATGTTAGTAGAAATTTGACAGAATGAGGAAATTAAATAAATTTTACTTAAATAGTTTCGCTAAACACATTATAAAATCGACCATTTTCTTTTTGTCTGATTGTTCTTGTCGTGATGGCTTGCCCTGAATGTCCACATCGAAAGTCTTTCTGTTCACTATGCAACACCTTGTATGGACATAGATATGGTGCTTGAAGTGGTCTTCATTCAGGACCTTGACGAACAAAGACATGGGTTGTAGAGACAAGGTCATCTTTTGCAATGTAGGTTTTATTTATACTCCCATGCCAAGTTCTTGGTTGCGTTGTCATCTTGCTAATGAGAGATCGCAATCGGCTAAGGATGTCGCTCCCATTTACTTCCGCTTTTGTACTTGGAGTTATGAACTGTCCGAGTAAGTGGAGTGGTATGGCGATAATAGGCGAATGACCCCCTCTGTCCGGCTATGATTTTTTACCGAGAATTTCTCCTCTACCGTCGGCAGATACGGCAAGGGAAGAAGGTGAATAAACACACCCCTCCCTTACCAGTCCAGTTTTTTTTATAGAGGTTTCCTCCTTGGCCGTCATTGATTACCTTTACGTCCGTCGAATCCGGTTGTGGTTTTTCAACGAAGTGTTCATTTTCGGTAATTTTTTATATGGTTTTCTTCCACTGTTCATTCATGATTTTTATAATGGTATTTTTCTTCACCGCAGTCTGGTAATTTTTTAAAGAGGTTGTCATCTTCGGTGCCTTTTAAGGTGGTTAACAACCCTAGTTTAACGCTAACAGGCCTTTTCCAGTATTAAATACAAGGAAACTTCCAGAAGTAATTTAATGCTGTGTTACCTTGTAAAATATGCAACAATTATTATCGGTTATATTTACAATTGGTTATGAATACTTTCATACAGTAATACAGAAAATTTATGATGAAAACGATGATAATATAGGTAAGTAGGTAGGTAGGTTTCAGTTCTTTCTACCTTTTTCAGACTCCAGACCTCACATTAAATGTAACTATCTATTTATTATAATAACTATTGTTGTATAAAATTTATGTTCGTATTTTTTGTGTACAAACAATATTGTATATGTATAAATAAGATGCTAAATGTGAGGTCCAATTATTAAATTAATTATTATTATTACTTATGGTAATGATAATTATTTTTGTTTCTAGAATATGGAATTCTTACCACTTGAAAACAAACAAAGAGTAATAATTGAAAACACGAAAGATAAACTTTCATTAAATTTAAAGGATGCAGATGGGAATAGAAATGACCAGATTACCATAAAAACGGAGAGGCTAGAACAGCAAGATATTAGAGATAATTCTGGGGCCACTAGTGTACATTATGACGATGCATTCACTTCTCAAGAATTTAAAAGCAAGTTCTGTGGTAAAATAATTAAAAATAGGTGAGTATCCCTCAAAGTGTTTTGTTGAATTATTTATCTATACTATTAATAAAACTTAAGTGTCATCTGTAAAACAGCAACTTTTTACTAAATGCCTATGAAAGTATATACGGTACCTATAACAAAAAAAAAGAACCGTTGTCCGTCTGTTTGTTCCTTGTACATCTCTGAAAGGGTTGGACCAATTTTGATAGGAATATCACTTGCAGATAGCTGATGTTATAAGGTTTTACTTAGGTTACTTTTATTTGAGAAAAAGGATTGGGGTTCCGTGCAAATTAAAAAACTGATCACGCTGAGTAAAGCATAGGAGATACATCAAATTAATTAATGTTATAAATAAGTGTACATATTACAAGGATCTACGAAAATTTCAGTGAGACTATATTATGTCAACTTCTAAGGATCATCCATAATAAGCATTTTTATCTTAAAAATGACTGTGAGCGAAGATAGCACGATTGGCGCGTGTGCTCGCTCGACGGCATTCTGTAATCCACACGAATGTAGCCGCGGGCTCAGCTAGTAAATATATACAAGGAATTATATTGTGTTCATGTTGCACATAGCATGATTTTCATTGAAAATGTGATGTATATACATATTGAAAATACATAAAATCAGCCATAGTATGAGGGCATAAGATGCAAGGAATTGTGCACAATTAGTATAGATAGTTATTTAAAGGGAAATTGTTATGTACTTTCATTTTAATTTAGTCTGCTATGTCTAGTAAAACAATCCTTGGGTAAACATGTTCTAATGTGAGTCAATCACAATGATTTCTATAAACCCAACTAAGCGCTATTATTATTCGACATTTTTCATGTAAAAGTCAGTTTTGTTATTTAGCTTCTTTTAGCTACAAAATCAAGTGTTTAATAATGTGGTATATTCAGTTAAAACCACTGTATGACCGAACAATATTATTTTCACCAGCAATATCAATACTTCAACGTATGTTGACTACCTACTATTCAGTCTGTCAGAGTCGTTATTTAACTTTCGCTGTTGTTTTGTATCTCTCTGTGGTCGCAGGTATTCTAAAGTTGCATCTAACAACAGATGCAATGCAGTCATAAAGTTATGCAAATATACATATAAATTATGTGCTACTTGTCCCGCACACCGCAGTGCAATTTGACAAGATATAGCTAGAGCAACTACAACATTCGTGGTCTGCCCCAGCAGGATTCACAACCAAGGGTCTTTTAATTTTAATTATACATCTTAACCACTGGGGTATGAAAGCAAATAAATTATTAACCATTATGTTTTATCATTTACAGTTTCAATTTATTAAAGCACAATGATGAACACGTAAAAACTGAAATAAAAACACCATCGGATAATGAATTTCATGAGTTACACCAGTGTCAATATTGCGATAAACGTTTTGATAACTATAATAATATGTTTACACATATCACTGATGTTCACAGCGAGAATAATGCCAAATGTGAAATCTGCGGAGAGCAATTTAGTAGCGTACCGAATCTTGAACGTCACGTCAAACTTTTACATGAACTTAAGAATTTACCAAAACATGTAACTACAAACGATATGAAGTTATGTCGTACTGTTAGTGAGGTTAATGAAATGAATTATAAATGTGACAAATGCGAGGGCGTTTATAAAAGTAAACATTATTTAACAAAGCATATAAATAGAATGCATTATGATTATGGAAAAACGTTTGACTGTTGGTGCGGGGAACAGTTCCGTTCACCGATACACTTGAATGAACACAAGATTCGTCGACATAGAACGAATGGGAAAAATGAATTAAATAAATGTAATCATTGCGAGACAGTTTATATTACGAAGAGCAGTTTAACAAGGCATATGAATAGTGCTCATTATGATTACGGGAGAACGTTCGATTGTTGGTGCGGGAAGCAGTTTCGTACTCCGCAGTTCTATCGTGAGCATACGAGGCGGCAGCATGGGGGTAAAATGAATGTAATAAATGACGAGAAAGTTCAGTGTGACTATTGCCAAAAAAAATTCAAAACCAAACAGTATTTATCAGATCATATAAAATTCGTTCATTATGACTATGGTAAAGTATTTGATTGTTGGTGCGGGAAACAGTTCCGTACACCGATACACTTACGTAAACATAAGAAACGGCACTCTGATGGTAATGTTAATGATACAAATAATGAAAAATGATACAGACACAACTGTTAGCGACGCGTAGGCCTAAGCGTGATGATAAAAATCATAATTGTAAATATAAGTTGTAGGGATTAATAATTTGTATGAACAATCATCAATCTAATGTTTTGAATGTAATATTACAACTTGAAGGTATATAAGAATAGCAAATAACTTATAAAAATGTTTATAATATAATAGAAATAGTCACTTAAAGTATTGAACTTATGTATCGTCGATAATCTGTGTCTTATAGGAGTTATGTGTAATGTTTAATGTCATATAGGACAATTATCTTATCGTAAATCTTCTCACTCACTAATTTAATGTCTGGGGAAACCGCTTCAGGGCATAGCCCTCTATCGGTGACTGTCTTCTCCGCACGCTACGACGGGCGTGTCTCTGTAACAAGGCCTCGCGTAACTGACGCTGAGGCCTGTGAATTCTCCTCTTTTCTCGCGCTTTCTCAGTCCGGCGTGGGTGCACGGACGAGTTGGCGGGCCTGAGGCTTCATAGTCTTCCTCTTACATCGAGGATATGATTGATCTGGTGGTCTGGTGTGCAACGGCGCTATGTGCTGGAGGTGTACATGCGCCGAAGCATCCGCTTGCCGGAACATTCGGGTAGCTAGGCTGCTTATAAAATCGTCCAGGTTTTCTATGCACAGATCGCGTTGTATGGTCGAGTTCATCACGTAACGTGGTGACCCGACGATCATTCTGAGCGTATGATTCTGCTGGGCTCGTAATCGGCGCTTCAAATATTCTGCTGCGCAACCGAACCATGCAGGGGCGGCGTACGTGAGGCGCGATCTCACGTAGGTTTTATATAAACCTAGCTTCGTGCGGAGCGGGAGTCTCGAAGTGAACACTGGACGCAGCACTCTCCTAGCGAAACCTGCTCTCGCAACTACGCTCTCTACATGGGTCTTAAAGGTAAGTCCTCGATCAATTTTGACCCCAAGATAGGTGACCTAGTTCCTCTATGGTAGGGCACTTACCTGGAGTGTCAGTGGTGGTATTGTTATCTTCGAACTTCTAAGTAGGAACGCCTGCGTCTTATCAACATTCACGGACAGCCGCCACTTTGCTAACCATTCTGGTAAGGCGCTAAGCGACGGCTGTATCAAAAGTGCGGCTCGTTTCCTATTCATAGAGGTTGCCCAGTAGGCGGTGTCGTCCGCAAAGAGGGCGAGCTCTGCTTTGCCGACCACCGGCATATCGTTGGTGTAGAGAGCGTAGAGCAGCGGGGACAGACAACTTCCCTGCGGTACTCCTGCTGGCACCAGGATTTCTCTGGAGAGGTGGGTTTCAACAGAAACTCGCACCCGGCGATCTTCTAAGAAAGATTGAACGATGTTAAATAGCTGCTTCGTTATCGTGGTGGCTGTCGATAACTTGTACAGGAGTCCTTCGTGCCACACCCTGTCGAACGCCTTCTCCATGTCCAACTTGGTATGCCGATCGCTGCAATTATATATATTTTCAAGTCATTCATTACAATATCAATTATTTTCATAATGTTCTCTTTGGTAAATCTAACTTTGTTTAAAAAAATTCATTACCTACTCAAATCCTGCAACGGATTTATCAATTCATTATAAATGTGTGACCTCCGAACCTTTCTTGCGATATTATTCCTAGGCTCCTCTTGTATTTGAAAGCCGAATGTGCCTAACACCTGTGCTTGTGTACCTAATGCGTTATCAAAATATTCTTTATAGGAAAATAAGTCACAACAATTTGCGCAACAAGACGAATGAGAGTGGTAAAATCAGCTGATATAAATCCACCATCTTGTTACTTAAGGCGTTTTTAAGGGTCCTTAATTTGACAGCTATTTAACGACGCCACTAATCGACTGATTAAGGATAAATAATGTTTATGAGTAAGAAATACTGTTAAATAGTTATTATTCTTACTTAATTACAACAATATCTAAAGTCCAAACAGACTGTGCCCTAACACAACAGTTTGTTTTTCCTGTTTGTTCGAATCTGTAGAATTTCATCAATTTGACACGTGCAAACTGTGTTTTACAAATATTTCTGTTTATTATGTAATCAATAAAAAAAAATTATTAACATTTTCGCCAAGCTAGCTCAGTATTATCTATACTTATAATAAAAGAGTAAAGAGTCGAAATCTGTACATTGAAGATATTTGAGAAAAAAATATATGGGGGGGGCTTAGAATCATGGACAGAACACATTTCGATAGTTTTTAAAATTTTTGTCTGTCTGTCTGTCTGTCTGTCGGATTGTTTGAACACCAATCACGCAAAAACTACTGGACCGAATTTAATGAAATTTGGTATGATTGTAACTTATAGTCTAAAGGTACATTTAGGATACATTTTTATACGTATGAACATTTGCATGGTCTATAAATTGCGTTTAGGTTTTATGTACATGAAACAATGTAATGCATGTGCATGTAATACTACAAATATTTCAAGTACATAGTGAAATGAAGCTTAATAATATGAAATGCATCCAAAAAAAAACGTACAATAGTAGTAAAATAAACTGGCTTAATTTTTTTTGAAAATTCTACGATAGATGTCGTTGTTTATTTTTTGTGCTATGAAGGCTATGTAGATTAAACAATGTAATTGATTTATATGTAATACTATAATATATTTCAAGTACATAGTGAAATGAAGTTTAATTGAATGAAATTTATCCAAATTATTTTATCTTAAAATATTAGAAAAAAAAACGTTCAATAGAAATTAACTTGCTTAATTTTGATCTAAAATTTTTCGATAGATGTCGTTGTTTGTTTTTTGTTTTATGAAGGCTGTGTAGATTAAACAATGTAATTTATGTTTATGTAATACTACAATATATTTCAAGTATATAGTGAAATAAAGTTTAATTGAATGAAATTTATCCAAATTATTTTATCTTCAAATATTAGAAAAAAAAACGTTCAATAGAAATTAACTGGCTTATTTTTGATCTAAATATTTTCGATAGATGTCGTTGTTTGTTTTTTTTTTGCTATGAAGGCTATGTAGATTACACAATGTAATTTATTTATATGTAATACTATAATATATTTCAAGTATATAGTGAAATGAAGTTTAATTGAAATAAATTTATCCAAATTATTTTATCTTCAAATATTGGAAAAAAAAAATGTTCAATAGAAATTAATTGGCTTAATTTTGATCTAAAATTTTTCGATAGATGTCGTTGTTTGTTTTTTGCACTAAGAAGATTTTTATTTTACCTATATTATGACGCCACACATATCGTTTTAGTTCATTTACACGTTTAAAACTTGGAAAATAATAACACCATAACATCATTTTTGTTATATTTATCCCGAATTCAAATTAAAACTATTAGTTACCACTTTGTGCATTATTAATATTAATTTTGAATCGTTTGTCTATTTCTCTGTTAATCTGTATGCCAATCACGCAGAAGGTACCTTTTTGAAGCCTATGATAAGTAGCACATAGGATGAATTTTTACACGTATGGATATTTGTGTGGTGTATAAATAGCATTTTTTTTTAATTATCAAAAGTAAAAAAAAAGGATTTTATGTAATAAAAAATGAAATATGTAATATAAATTATTTAATTTTCACGTCATTTTAAATAAATATAGGTACCTACTTACTGTAAACAAAGATGTAGGTATACCATTTACTACTTATCTATTTATTATTTCATGTATGGCGCAGTCATTTTTAGAGATTTTAGATTGAAAAACAAATTAAACAGTGTTTAAGAAAATATTTATATAGGAAGTTCAATTTATTTCGTTCTAAAATTCTACGATAGATGTAGCTCTTCGGGACATGTGAGTTTGTAGATCGCACTGTCAAGAAATGTTCTTGAATTAGTAAATTAAATATACCTACTACCATTCTGCATTGTTCATTACGTCTTTTGAATACTAACGATTAACGATAAATAGATTTAAAACACAAAAAATAAACTTGGCTATTTCCTAAAGGATTTTTGATTAATTGCGTTACGGATTGGAATTTGTACATTTATTTATTGACCTTGGCTATTATTAAAGGATTTCGTTTTATTGTATTGCGGATTCGAGGTAACTTGAATTTTGCAATTGGACTACTGATTTTGACCTTTACTTTATAATTTAAAACACAAAAAATAAACTTGGCTATTTCCTAAAGGATTTTCGATTAATTGCGTTACGGATTGGAATTTGTACTTTTATTTATTGACCTTGGCTATTATTAAAGGATTTCGTTTTATTGTATTGCGGATTCGAGGTAACTTGAATTTTGCAATTGGACTACTGATTTTGACCTTTACTTTATATTATTGTCGTTTAGATTTAGGTAAAATGCCTGGTAGAAAAAGAACGAGTCTATCTCAGTATACTAGCAATCGAAAAAGGTTGAGAAATATTCGATCTCAAGAAACTGAGGAAGACTATCAGATAAGACTTGCAACTGAACGAGAGCGTCAGGCCAATGTACGCGCTTCAGAAACCGATCGCGAACGATGCGAGCGATTAAATTCAAATCGTAGGCGTATAGCTGCTTCTCGATCGATAGAAAGTAGTGAAGAGCGTGAGGCGCGGCTGACTGCTGACCGCGAGTACCACGCCACGTCGCGAGAGTCAGAAACATTCACAGAGCGTGAGGCACGGCTAACTGCTGACCGTGATTACCACGCTATGTCTCGTGAGTCTGAAACATTCACAGAGCGTGAGGCACGACTAACTGCTGACCGTGAGTACCACGCTATGTCTCGTGAGTCTGAAACATTCACAGAGCGTGAGGCACGGCTAACTGCTGACCGTGAGTATCATACAATGTCCCGTGAATCAGAAACATTCACAGAGCGTGAGACAAGGCTGACTGTTGATCGTGAGTATCATATCGCATCTCGCAACACAGAAACGTTTGCGCAGCGTGATACACGACTGACTGCTGATCGCGAGCGTCACGCAACTAACAGATCTCTTGAAACTGAAGAGCAACATCAGCAGCGGCTCGAAACAAGTCATGAGAACTACCAACAAGCTCGGGAAGTGCAATATATTCATAGATCTCTCGAGAGGAATAGGATTAAAGAAATCCGAGATTTAGAGACCACAGATGAACGTGAAGCTCGCATAGCCGAAGATCGGGTGCGACATGCTTTAAATAGGATGTCATTATCATCACAAAGTGATGATGCCCAGGAAGAATATGTGAGTAACGAAGTTCTTCCGTGGAGCAATAAGGAACGCAGTGGTTTCTTTTATAATCCAAAAATAAATTATGGTCTATTCTCTAATATCGGTGCAATGATAAACATTTGCGCCCACTGCCAAGCACTTAAATGGCAGAGAGAAAGTCTTGGATTTTGTTGCTCAGCCGGAAAAGTGTTTCTGAATATTCTTCAGGATTCTCCTCCAGAGCCTTTGAAGTCACTGCTGATTGGAGAACATTCACAATCTAAGGAGTTCTTGGACTCGATTAGATCCTACAACAGTGCATTTCAAATGACTTCATTTGGTGCTAAAGAAATACGTAAAGGTTCATTTATGCCCACGTTTAAAATCCAAGGGCAGGTATGCCATATTCAATTCAATATTCAATCCATGCCATTGGTTCGTTATTGCCTGAGACCGAACCAAAATTTTTACAAATATATTTTGTATCAGATTATATTGAACAAGCAAATATTAGAAGGCAAAATTTTCCAAATTTAAACCAGAATTTAATAATTGAACTACAAAATATGCTACACACAGTCAACCCCTACGTGCATAGCTTTAAAGCCGCTATCGAGTCCGTTTCGGAGAGTCAAAGTAATGAGTATAAATTTGTTATTAACGCAGAGAGGAGACCGGCTCACGAGAACCGTGGCCGATATAATGCTCCAAATGTCAACGAAGTTGCGGCAGTTTTAGTCGATCAGGAATGTGATCGACGCGACATCATTCTACGTTCACGAGATAATAGACTTCAGCGTGTTAACGAGACTCATCGTGCCTATGATGCTCTACAATACCCACTAATTTACTGTCATGGTGAAAATGGATATAACTTTAGCGTATTCAATGTCGATCCAAATACCGGTGCACTGAACTACAACAAAAAGACGTCAGCTATGCAATTCTATGCTTATCTCTTGCAAGTGAGACGCGGCCGGTTTATTTACTTACACCGGTTTCGGGGACTATTTAACCAGTTTGTTGTTGACATGTACGCTAAAATTGAAACCGAACGATTAATTTATATTCGAACTAATCAAAGAAGATTACGTGCGGAAAATTATGTTGATCTACAGGATGCTATACAACATGACACAGACGTGAATAATTTGGGTCGCTTAGTAATTTTGCCTTCAAGCTTTACCGGCGGTCCCCGTTACATGCACAAATGCATACAAGACGGCTTTTCTTACGTCAGAAAATACGGAAGACCCGACCTATTCTTAACATTTACCACAAATCCAAAATGGTTTGAGATCACATCTGAACTCCTACCTGGACAAGTATCACATGATCGCCATGATATTGTAGCAAGAGTTTTTCACTTGAAACTGAAACTGTTGATCGAGTTACTAACAAAAGAAAAAGTCTTTGGGCAAGCTTTATGCTTTATGTACAGCGTCGAGTGGCAGAAACGTGGTTTGCCACATGCCCACATTCTTCTGTGGTTGCAGGAAAAACTTCGTCCAAATGATGTTGATATTTTGATAAGTGCCGAAATTCCAAATCCCGAAGAAGATCCTGTCCTGTATGACATAATAAAAACGCACATGATACATGGTCCATGCGGCACTTTAAATATGAACTCTCCCTGCATGAAAAATGGTAATTGCACTAAGAGATATCCAAAAGCATTGACTGGAGTGACAATAACAGGTGAAGATGGATATCCAAAGTACCGGCGTCGTGGACTACAGGAAGGAGGTCACACTACCAATATAAGATGCCGAGGCCAGCAGATAACCCTGGACGATAGATGGGTCGTGCCATATTCACCTGTTTTATCTAAAACATTTCAAACGCACCTTAATATTGAAATGTGTAATAGTGTACAGAGTATCAAGTATATATTAAAATATATACATAAAGGGGACGATCAGGCCACAATTGGGGTAACCAATGAACGTGATGAAGTCACAAGATTTCAATCTGGTCGCTATATTAGCTCTTCCGAAGCCGTATGGCGGATTTTAAACTTCTCGATACATGAACATTATCCACCTGTAATGCACCTGGACGTACATCTCGAAGGAGGACAGCGAGTATATTTTGACGCTGATAATGTAAGACAACACTTGGAAAATCCACGACAAACCACTTTGTTAGCGTTCTTTAACCTTTGTGCAATGGATCACTACGCTTAAACTCTCCTGTACGATGAAGTGCCGTCCTACTACACATACAACAGTCAGCGCGGAAGTTTCAATCGTCGGAGAAGAGGTCTTGCTGTGGAAGGTTCACCTGGTGTATTTAAGGAGCACATTATCGGACGTGTATATACCGTGCACCCAAATAATGCCGAGTGTTATTATCTGCGCATGCTTCTGCATGTGGTTCGCGGGCCTACTTCGTTCGACGACTTAAAGATTGTAGATAGCATCCAGCACCTGACTTTCCAAGCTGCATGTCGAGCGCGAGGAATATTGGATGACGATCAACATTGGGATGACGCTTTGGCTGAAGCTTCCACCAGTGATAGTCCACGCCGCTTGCGTCATTTATATGCTGTTATGTTGGTATTCTGTGCTCTATCAGATGCAGCACAATTGTGGCAAAAATATCAGGATCAGTTGGCACAAGACTTTTTCAGAGAAGTACAGGGTAGCAATAATTGCGACACTATAAATGATGCGCTGCGTGATAACATACTAAATCGCTGTTTGAATGCTATCCAAGACATTGTGATATCTATCGGTGGTAAATGTTTAACGCATTACGGTTTATCTGAACCAACTTTACAAGGTAACCGCGATAATAGAGAATATTCTGCCGAGATTCGCTATGATCCTTTGGAATTAGCTGAAACTCTACGAGATGGAGTTCCAAAGCTTACAGCAGAACAAAGGGGAGTTTTCGAACGAATTTGTCATAGTGTAAACAATGATTTGGGTCAAATATTTTTTTTGGATGCCCCTGGTGGCACTGGGAAAACATTTCTCACCAAAATTATTTTAGCAAAACTTCGCAGTGAGGGAAAAATTGCAATAGCTGTAGCATCGTCTGGTATAGCAGCTACCTTACTACCTGGAGGAAAGACCGCACATGCTATGTTTAAAATCCCAATACAATTAGATTTCAGTGACTTCCCGTTGTGTGATATTTCACGAAATAGTGATAAAGCACACGTGTTACGAAACTGCAATATAATTGTATGGGACGAGTGTACCATGGCACATCGCAAAGCGGTTGAAGCTGTCAGCAGGACATTACAAGATATCAGGCATTGTGAACAGCCAATGGGATGTATAACAATACTGTTTTGTGGTGACTTTCGGCAGACTTTACCAGTTGTGCCACGTGGCACACGGGCCGACGAGGTAAACGCTTGCTTGAAGAGTTCAAATCTATGGGTCAATATTCTTCGAGTTAACTTGACCGTAAATATGAGAGTGCAGACAGGAGGCACCCTGTATGCTGAACGATTTTCCAGCCTGTTATTACAAATAGGTGAAGGTACATACCCTGCAGAAACAGGCAAAATTAAATTGTCAGATACATTATGTCACACAGTTATATCAATAGAGGAACTGATCTCTTCAGTGTATGGTGATCCAGCGTTGATAATGAGTTTTAGTAATAGTTGGCTATGCGAGCGAACTATTTTAACTCCTCGAAATGACCAAGCTGCTGGTATCAATATAACCATACTAGACCGCATACCTGGACTGAGTGTTGAATACACGTCCATAAATAGAGTCATTGACGAAGTGGAATCCACACATTACCCGGTCGAATTTTTAGATTCCTTAGATGCTCCAGGACTTCCATTGCATAAAATATTGGTAAAAGTTGGTGTTCCAATTATTTTACTCCGAAACTTAAGCCCACCAAAATGATGTAACGGTACACGCCTTAGAGTTACATCTCTGCAAAGGAACATAATAGAAGCGGAGGTGCTGACAGGGTGTGCTGTAGGTGAGCGCGTTTTCATTCCCCGCATACCACTGATCCCTAATAACTTCCCGTTCCGATTCAAACGCGTTCAATTTCCAATCAGTGTCTGTTTTGCGATGACAATTAACAAAGCGCAAGGACAAACTTTGCAAACAGCTGGCGTGGACCTTCGCACCTCTTGGTCGCTCTTTCCCGAGTGAGCGACGCAAACCATTTGTATGTGCATGCCCCGGGAAACGTTACTGACAATGTAGTTTATAGAGAAGCTCTATAGGTACATGTATGTAGGTATTAGACGTTTTTTCCTTGTAAAATTTCAGTTTTCTCACAATTTTTGACCCCTTTAAGAATTTTGTTTTACATAAAAGTGTTTGTTCCGTTATCGGTAACTGAGTCCTATAAACTATTTTTCATAAACATAGGTTTAAAACTGGAGTAAATCCCATGCAGATATTTATAAACCTTGCAGTTACTAGCTTCGTATGTATACTTTAGTAGGTATACGTTCACATATGAAAATATTTGATATCAATTGATATTATGTACCTACTAAGACTATTCTTTCAAGGAAAATAAAACATTATTATGATATTGAAATTGTATTAAACTACCTACCTTATCTTTTTCAAAAATGTCGAATTAAGCACGTGTTTTTTTTAAATTTACTATCGAAAGGAAAAAAACTCATATCTCTGAATTTAAGCCTGACTTTGCATGTAGGCTGTTTTCACCCACTTAAATGTTGTTTAAAAAAGATTTTTCTTAATACGTTCCGATGTTACAAAATTAAAAACTACTCTCCAAATTGATAGTTTCTATATTAAATAAAATGTCGTTCCTTAAGTCAGATGTTTTTATTATAGTAAGAACCGTAAGTAAACATTTGTGACATTATATTAATACTGAGCCCCTTCCCACAAATTTTCAGTTCTAATTTTTAATTAACGTGCTTTCCATAAAAAGCCGTAATCCTTATTTTGACCAAATTAGGGTTTGTTTTTCGAAAGGTTGCTTAAATCACTGTTTACCATATACCGAATTCAACGCGGACGGAGTCGCGGGCACAGCTAATAAATAATATAGTCGGCAGATCGTTGAAATGTTTATTCAACCACCATAATGTATTACACATTCGTAAGTTAGGCTATTATATAAAATAATCAGAAAACACGATAGTCATTTTTTAAAGACATTCAAACGACGCGCTAGCTAGAGCTCTTTTTTTTATTCTCTGTCAAATTCAAGAATAGAACTAACAACAACCGATGCATATACAACCTACATAGAGTAATCATAGTACCTAGACGGGAGACGTATATCACGTTATTGGTCTATGGTATATCACGGCGTCTGGAAGTACTAGGGACGGGTTGTCTTACTATAACATAAAAATAATAATCTTTGTAAAAATAAATATTTAAAGGTCGGTACTTAAAATGTTTATCCTAAATAGGGCGTAATTATTTTAGTCGCAAAAACAAAAGGTTTCAGAGGACGCCCTAACCTTGTACGAATAGTGAAAAATGCAAATTATCTCGGATTACAACTAACTTATAATTATAATTGGATTATTGAGAACGGCCATAAATCCCCGACCGGATTGTTGAACGTCACTTTTAGCATTGAAAAGCTAATTTGAAATGGTTACACTCCGCGTGCCGTTGTGACAATTTATTTCTATGACTGGGTTTTTTGCTTTGGGACCTTGAAAATCATTCACATTAATTTTAATCAAAGTCTAGAATGATGAACTTTTTTTCATGATTTCACTAGGATTGACATCTGGTTATTTGTCTATGATGACATTATAAGTAAGTGCTCGCCCCCAAGCCACGGTGAAGCTTTGAAAGCCGTCTGAGGCTCCATGGCTCTTATGACCACCATTAGTGTAGTCAGTTCTAAAAAAAAACTTTAAAAAGTATCTTACTATCACAGCTTTAGTTCAGTGCATTCATTCCACTGTAAAGTTAAACTAACAATATAAATAGATATTCCTTGGTCAACATTAAGGGCGACTTGCACCAAAAAAGTATAATTCAGGTTTAGCTTCAGTCCAATTTAGTTTTCTCAAAATTTATGCAATTGTCCATCTAAAAATAATATGGGTAAACGCTTTAATTATGATTTAAGGTTTTGGTGCAAGCCGTCCTAAGAATACGTACTATTAAAAAGAATTACCATAATATCTTTTGTCGAAAGTAGGGTAACACTAAAAAAACTTGATAATGGTTGTAAGATTTTGGTAGGATATGTTGTGGTTTTTGTTATTTATTTATTAACTTGGGGTTTTCGACCCTATATTATGTAAAATTGGTAAATAACGTTTTGCGTGATAATGTGTATGCGTGAAGTGGATTACACATATAAACTGGAAACATGCTTTTTGAGATGCCATAAATAGTTTCATATAGAAATTACTATTCAACCATATTGTTTTAACTCACTTTGAACACTTGAAAAGATTACGAAGGCTTAAAAACATTAACACTGAAATGAAAAACATGAAGAAGAATGAAGCCAAATTATTAAAACGAAATAAAACACTTTTTTTCAATTTTCGCTTCTTATTTGATTTCCATACTTCGTACTAAAATAACTATAAGGCCTATAGCTCTCACAATTAACACATAGGTACCTATCTAACGTCACCTCGTATGCTAAAATCAATAAAGTTGTTTAGGCAATAAGTATAGAACATAGCAAAGAAATAAACATACATAGGTAATACGTTCGCTCGAAAAAAAAACCCTCCTCTTTCGAAGTCTGGTAAAAATAAAGTACTTGGCTTAGACCTTTCAATAAATGAAATCAAAACATGTAATATAAACATAATATCTGACTTGTCTGTATGGTCAGATACCTTTGCAAAAATCTATCGGTTGATTGAGTTGTGAATACGATGTTGTGTGTACTATATTCCTTGCATATAATGTGTATGTATTTGCCTGCTCTTTCTACGGTATGTATACCATTTCCATTTCTTTATTTTCTCGATGACAGCTACTGTGAAAACTTGAACGAGCGTCTTTTTTACATTATGTATGCATTATTTTATAAAAATATGACGTTTACACACGTACAAGGTTATACCAGATTCGGAGAAACTGATAGCGATGGAGCTATATCGATAAACGTAACACGATAACAGACCCGATATTTTTAAAGTGAAACTTTTATTAGATCGTCTCAAAGTTTTTGTTCTGTGTGTTGCATGTCGCGTGACAGTCGGCCGCGGAGTAGGGATAAAGTGAAAGGCGCTCGCCAGAACAGCCAAGGCCAATATGTCGACGAATATATTTCGCAGCAACTGACCGTGTAGTGTATAGACTTACTCATTTGTGCCAGTGATCCACGCTATTTCGTTTGTTTTTGTTAGTGTTTAATGTAAATGTTGTTATTTATTAAGTTTCACTTTTACCGTGGTTTCATAAAACCACACAATCGTTTTATTTACAAAGTGTAAGAAACTAAACTACAGTAGTATACTTTTGTACAAATTTATTAACTAATATTATAGTTCATTACAAGATGTTACACGTATTAATTCTTGATTGATAATGTCAACTTCTTCAAAATTTTCGAAGCTGTTGTAAAATAAGTAGGTATAGGTACCTACCTCGACAATGAAACGAAATAATTATAACGACAGGTAATCTTTATTTAATAATTTTAATCAAAATCTGTTTGTTCAAAATATAATAAATATATGCGGTCGATATCATTACTTATTTGGTCACAACACTACAACTATCAAATTAGAACTGTCATCGAGAAAATAAAGAAATGGAAATAGTATAATAAATAGTTTCGCCCATTCCTCTTATTGTTTTGGCACCCCAAAAGTTTTTGAGACCAGTTTTTATTTACACTTCATGTATGCACAACAAGCACAATTTAAAATTCAAAATGCTATCAATACCTATTACATAATATTATAATATAGGATTAAAGAACCTATGCTAATGTATTAAAATAAAAACCTGCACTACATGGCAGAACAAGATGTAGCTAAGTTTCCACCAATAACGCCTCCATTCTTCTTTTGTTTTGGCGCAGCAAAAAGCACTCGTCAGCGTCAATGTTTTTAAGCCTTCGTAGTAGTAGGTATTTTATTCAAAACGGTTTTTATCAAGATGTTGGCTCCCTTGTTAGAACGATATAGGGAGTTTCTGTGTGATTTCAAATCCATGCTTTCAGTTTATATGTACACAATAATCAAACTATATCATGCAAAACACGACTAATATTATATAAAGGGTCAAAAATACAAATAAATGAATTAGATATAAAAAACAACATGTCACTTCAAGATTCAGCCAAAAACTCTGCGTTCCTCTCAAGATAAAAGTGGAGATGGTCAATATTTAATAATGTAATGCACTAGTCCTACGCAACAAATAAATTATTGAGAACATAGTAATAATATTCTGTTGCTGATTATCCGTTGGTCGTAATAATCATTTTTGACAATGACAATATTCAGCCAGTGTGTAGCGGCGGATGCAATGGCATGCTACCGATTTGGTGGACGTATAAAATAATACTTTAGTGCGATAGATAACATAATTTTAACTTGAACAATAATTTTCTAAGATTATCTGACGGACATGCGCGTTCACTTTACTTCTTAAAAGATTGGCGTCATGCGTTAAAAACACAATTACGCCAATGTCATGTTGTTAAAAAAAGCTTTTCAGTTGAGTGACGTTCAAGGAACTTAATATACTCGCCTAACGCTTTACTTTACTCTATGGTCAGAACGTTCATTTATTTATCTCTGGTTCAAGACCTCTGGTTATTGGTCTATGATATCCATCAAATATCAATATAAATGAATATACAGTGTAAACTCTTTATAACGATAAACTCCCTATAACGTTGAAGTGAGCCCAACTTGGTTGGTTTGCGTTAAAACCCACATATTGAAACACTCTTTATAGCGATACGTCATTCTCTATTACGAAGAAATGTGTTCATATTTTTAGACAGTAAATATTTATTATCGGTATTATTGTTTATGTTATGTTATCAGGTAACAAAAGACTTTGAAGCTCCGAAACATCCGAGGTCGGTCTAGCTTTTGTTATCCTTAATTGCCTTGAACACGTGCAGTATGATGCATTGTTTTCTCGGAAGTGATGGTCTTCGACCAAGCATACTTGGTACATATCGCATTATCAGTCGTAAACCTACTTTGAAACTGTTAACATGGCCAGTAAACGGAAAGCGATTGGTGTTGACGAAAAAGTTTGATAGAAGAAGATATGAATAGAATACATAAAATAATACAAAACAAGTACTGGAATAGCAAAAAACGTCAGACAAAGTTATCAGACTATATGTGTAAACAATAATTTATAAGCATTTATTATCTTAGACATACATATTAAAAATTCTTGTTAATTTGGTTGTTTATTTGTTTACTCCATATAACGATAACTCTCTATAACGACAAAAATGCTCAGTCCCTTGAGTTTCGTTATAAAGAGTTTACACTGTATTTGTTTTCTGACTGCACTCAGGGAACAAATACTCACTACTCAGTGTTCTGTGCTCATACTCGTCTTCTAAGCTGTACAGCTACATTTCTACCTCGTTTGAACTGTACAGATTTAAAAAAAGAAATTCATCGTTAATATTGAAAGACTTACGACATTTATTTTGTTTTATAGTAAGAAAAGTTTAGTTTTTTTTTTTTTTTTTTTTTTTTAAGTTCAGTTTATTATAAATTTCTTTTTAACAGTATCAGTGAGCTTATGCGGTAGACTGAGAATTACCCTCTCGTATAATGTGATATTCCTTATGAGTACCAGAGTACTAGTCGTAAAGAATAAAGTAAATAAAAGCAATTTTCGATAAGATAGTAAGGAACAGCTGACACCCAACTGTTACATATTGAGTATAGAGGCACAGATGAATCCATAGATGTCTTCACAAACATTTAAAACAGGAATTAAAGAAGAAACACCAGCAGAGTGCAGAGATGAAAAAGAAACACTTTGCAGTGACTATATGGTATTGTATATATTTACATTAACTTTATTCATCCAATTATTGTAAAGAAGTACTTTAAAAAGAAGTAGTCCGCTTGGATTTAGAATCGTTTGGCAAGAATTCTGGCTTGAAAGTGGTTGAAGTAGATAGAGAATTATTCCCCGATTATAACGTAACTAGTCCCATTACAAGGTAATTAGCCGTTTTCGAGAAAATTAATAAAAACAATCTTACCCTCAAACCTTACAAAACACGAAAATGACGTTTATTTGGAGATGCCAGATGAACAAATACTAAAATAGTTCGAAAATTGTGACAAAGTTGTACCTTTTTTAGTTTAATAAATTACCAATAGCACACATTAAAGAGGTTCATAATATTTTAAAAGTAATAAATGTTTATAAATACATAAAATAAAATTTATAATTAAACAATTTACTAGTAAATGTCATTTTGTTATTTCGGTAATTTTTAGTAATTGTTACTACATTTTCTTAAATTTCATGAGTTGGCAACTCAATTTAAGGCCACTTGACTTTGATAAACAAAGTTTGTTTTGTTTGCACCGATTTTCTTTCACAACTGATTTACGTACTTTGGACTTCAATTATTGTATACTAATTCAGCAGCCGCAACATCTAGCGTCACCTTTCGTGTAGTTAGCGTATAAGTAAACACGATAAATGTATGGGAATAGGCAGCCTGAATAATTTTTTTACGTATCGTATCGTCAGTTTACCACCATACATACGGATTACTGGCGGGCATATGGTTGTTTAGGGGGATCATGGTTTCATCCATTGCAAAGTCAACCACAGTGACCCAGAAAATCCCTTTGTGGCTGGGGACGGCACTCACACAACGCATTGAATCACAGTGGCGTGTCATCAAACAATATTTCCAAAAAGATAATTTTAATAATAGAGAAAATTTTACTGATTTACTATATGAATATCTGTGGAGATGCAATGTGATGAAACAAAAGAAAGATCCTTTGAGGAAATAATTAGGGCAATTAATTACATTTATAATAAATGAAAACATAGAAAATGTGTTGTTTTATTGAAAAATTAAATTTACTAAAACCACGGTAGTACACTCCTGCCTAACCCTTCGGGGGTACAGGCGTGAAAGTATGTTATGTTAAGGATACTAAAGTTTTATGTAAATTTTAGTAATTTGTTGACAAATAGGTAGCGAGCGTACCGCGGTAGCGGTCGGCGAGTGCCAAGTCCTAATATTATCACTTATCATGTTTATTCTGAGTAAAATCCTATCAAAATCTTGAATTTAACTTTAAAACATAAAACCCCTATACCTTTGTCCAGGAAGGTTATTTCTTCATGGGAATAGTGTCAGAAGGTGGGTGGCTGCCCCCATCAACCTCCCTGATCCATTTCTTGCCTCTAATATTACAAGAGATTGCAAAATGTGGAAATTTTAGATTTGACCTTGAAACTTTGAACCCCTATAACTTAGCTCTGGTGAGTTACCTTGTAACGGGAGTAGTGTCATAGGGTTTAGGGGCACCGCCCCCACCCAACCCCCCGCTCCCATACCCCTCCACGTGCCAAACGATTCTAAATTTTAACCAAGTAGTCTTCTATTTATCTGTAGTCTAGTTCACATATAGTAGATTAGGTATACTAAATGTTGTAAATTAGCAGTATAAGTGTTATTTTACCAAAAAGTGTTCAGTATTTTCAAATAGTGTATGTAGATTAAACATGTAAATTTATTCACAAAAAAATTTAACATAGTACTTAATTTTAAAAATGGAATCCTGGTATTGTTGTTAAACACATTGTGTCCTATGAAATAAAGATTGTTAATAACTTGGTTCTTGGGGATGCCACATTAGTCAATTTTACATATAATTTTGGACATCCGGAATCAATGGCTTAAGCACATTTACTTTAAATAATTGATTATATGACCACAGATGTATATACATTTTTGCGCAATATGCATACATAATTTTGTTTTCTTGTAGTACCTATTGTAATTGATGGAGTATTTAGTTTTTTTCTGAATATGTTTAACTGAAGCCAGTCATTATATTCCAGTATCCATATGAGCCCTTAGAATCACCAGAGTATGTAAATTTCTATGACAGTAAAATATATGTGTTGGAACAATTGAAGAAAGAATTCCCTGAGGATAAATGCCCTCAATCAGAATGCAGTATAAATCAGAAAATAGATTCAGAAGTGAGTATTGATTCTTGTTTACCTTGTTTATTTTAGGTCCCTTGTCTGATCATGAGCTTTCCTCTCATAATGAGAATAGTTTGAAGCTTTATAATGAGGAATGATTTGAGGATGGGCTGGTCTGTAAAGTATACAGAAGATTATGTGGACATGTTATAATTAGGTCAATTTATTAAAACTGGGGTTGGTGCTGATGCATGTTTTTCTCACATCAGCAGATGCTGATGCTGGTTTTAATTATTTTCTTTAAATTTAGGAATAATGTAGTGATGATCTTAATGAGTTCACTCATAAAAAAAAAAACTATTCTCATTGGTATATAATAATAATAATAATTTTGAGATATTTATAAAAAAAAAATATTGATATTATATGAAGATCTAACTTAATAGGGTCCTTCTTCTCTTGTTTTATATAGAAATATTTTTTGTAATTAAAGATATGGTTATATTTAATTAGTTGAAGAAGAAGAATAGTAATATTGGTGATGAACTTTAGCCATTTTAGTGGTTATTCATTGTTTGCTCTGCTATGAAACTCCTGGGTATAGGAATCAATGAACTCTTTAAAGGTGTTTTCACGAAATGATTGGATTTGAAATTTTGCCCCTAAAAATAATCCAAATTCTAAAAATAAAAATGGAAATCAGTTTGAGCAAGGTCTGATGAGTATGGTGGGTACTGGAACTGGTTATAACTCCTATAGTTCTGCAACAATCCATTGTGCGGTGTGAATGAGCATTAGAGTGACCAAATTGTTATTTTTAGATTCTCTACCAAAAATTTCAGCTAAATCAAACATCCAACTGAAAGTCGACTATGTTCCTACCACACATTAACAAAAATACAACTAAAACAAGTTCCTAAATTTTTAAGTAATCATCAATATCTTGATTTTAATATTTTTTTAATACTTGTATAGGTTTTCCATCACATTCAACATAGATATGTCAGTTCACAGATTTGTAAAATTTTAACACAATTTCAGAAAACATATTTTTTAGAAAACTTGTTGAAAGTGTGTGTTATTGGGGTATCTGTACCTGTTATAAATGTAAATTCATTAGCTCGCATCCTGAGATGACGAGATCGCGGGAAGGCCTGTGATAGGCGGGCGAATAGCAGGTGCAATATTTGTTTCTTTTTCGCCTATGAACTGAACTGAAGGGAACTAGCAGTATGCATTATTATATCCTATTTTTAATTAATCGTTTTTTCAAATATTCATGCTAATGTAATTTACTACAACTATGTGATATAAATAATAACTATTTTATAATATGTTTTAATGGAACCAAATTGGATCTATGCTTGCAGCTTTCTAACAATTAATGTAGCAATATAATTTATCTATATAGCAATATATATTTATATATGATATATATGAATGTGTCGTTGATGTGACAATAAATAAATAAATACAATATATAATTTATATAGTTCTTATCTCTTGAAGGAGCGTTTAAACGAACTAGGCTAATATCGTGCTACTTAGGAGGTTAGCCAGTGACTCGTTACAGCTCAATATAATAAAAGGAGGAAACACGTTGGCTGGGAGATTATTCCACATATACACGGTACGGTAAAAGAAAAAAATTAGTGAACTTCTTTATTCGTGCAATGATGTGCGTTAACGTGTAGCTGTTGGCTCCATAGACCACATGACCACGTGATTCTGACAATAACAAGCAAGACAACAATAACAAG
Source organism: Saturnia japonica (assembly GCA_033032175.1). Taxonomy (NCBI): domain Eukaryota; kingdom Metazoa; phylum Arthropoda; class Insecta; order Lepidoptera; family Saturniidae; genus Saturnia; species Saturnia japonica. The sequence goes on from CM065329.1 coordinate 10,231,371, forward strand.
CAAGTAATTAGAAGCAAGCCAACTGCCAGAAGTACTTAAATTCTGTTATCTTATCAATGTAACAATTTTTGTAATTGGAGGTAATTGTTAGTTATGCGTCATAGATGTGACAGGGGTGGGGTAAACGCAAGGGGGGATCCGCGAGCGTAGGGGGTGCAGAGATATCGAAGGCGCGGTGCGCGGGGCACTTTTTTTTGCGTTACGGTCGCAGACGCACGCTCCTTGATTTGAATTAGCCCGATCTTGTATTTGTACCCTGAAAGATTTACAGTAATGATAATTATTTTTGTTTCTAGAATACGGAATTATTAACAATTATAGATGAACAAAAAGTAATAATTGAAAACACAGAACAGAATTTTTCATTAAATTTAAAGGATGCAGATGGGATTAGAAATAACCAGATTACCATAAAAACGGAGAGGCTAGAAGAGCAAGATATTAGAGATAATTCTGGGTCCACTAGCATACATTATAATAACATTCCAGTAACTTCTCAAGAATTTGAAGGCAAGTTCTGTGGTAAAATATTCAAAAATAAGTGAGTATCCATCAAAGTGTTTCATTTACTTCTCTATCTATACAATTAATAAAGTTGAAGTGTCTGTTTGTAAAGCTGTAAACTCGCAGCTTTTTCCATAGAAGGTCTGTTTTGTTCTTTAACTCCTTTGAGCTTGTTATAGAAAATCAAGTGTTTAATAATGTGGAATATTCAGTTAAATGCACTGTATAGACCGAACAATATTATCTTCAACATTATCAACGCTGCAACGTCTGTTGACTACCTACTATTCAGTCTGTCAGAGTCGTTATTTAACTTTTGCTGTTGTTTTGTATCTCTCCGTGGTCGCAGTTATTCTAAAGTTTCATCTAACAACAGATGCAATGCAGTCATAAAGTTATGCAAATATACAATTTATGTATTAAAAACCCCGTCGAATCCGAAAAGGGTATATAAGTACCCCAATGACTTTACCAAAAAAATAAATATCTAAATTTAATTTTTTATGAAAATATAAATGTTATTGCAATTTCAAATTAACATATTTAGTTTTAGTTTCCCTAAAATTTTGCAAATTTTTAAAACGTGATAACACCGTCGGCATCCCCTGCGCCGCGTCGCCTGTATTGCCATGTAAGTTTCCTCATTTGACTAATTTTTTTAACATTTTACTAGGGGTAATTTTTTGTACTTATAATCTGAGATAGATAACATAAACAGAATATAATGTCGATACCATATAACACCCTCACGGATCCGACGGGGTTTTTTAATACACACTGCATAATTAAATTATGTTCTGTTTGTCGGGCACACCATAGTACAATTTGACTAGCTACAGCGACTGCAACTACAACATTTGACGTGTGCTCTAGCGGGAATCACAACCGAGATACTTTCAAGTACATATCCTAACTACTACAGTATGAAAGCCAATACATCATTAACCTTTATGTTTTATCATTTACAGTTTCAATTTATTAAAGCACAATGATGACCACATAAGAACTGAAATAAACACACCAGCGGATAATGAATTGAATGAGTTACACCAGTGTCAATATTGCGATAAACGTTTTGATAACTATAATAATATGCTTATACACATCACTGATGTTCACAGCGAGAATAATGCCAAATGTGAAAAATGTGGAGAGCAATTTAGTAGCGTACCGAATCTTGAACGTCACGTCAAACTTTTACATGAACTTAAGAATTTACCAAATCAAGTAACTCCAAACGATATGAAATGTGTACATTGCAATGTTGGTTTCAAAAATAAATACAGATTGAATAACCATATGAAGATATGTGGTCCTGGTAAGGAGGAAGAGAGAAAGAAACTTAAATGTGACTCATGCGAGCGCATCTATCAGACGAAAGGGGCTTTAGTATCACATATAAAAAAGACTCATTATGAGTATGGGAGAATGTTTGAGTGTTGGTGTGGGAAACAGTTCCGTTCACCGATACACTTGAATGAACACAAGAATCGTCAACATAGAACCAATATGAAAAATGAATTATACAAATGTAAATGCTGCGAGGCGGTGTATATTTTTAAAAATCATTTAACAAGGCATATAAAGAGTTCTCATTATGATTACGGGAGAACGTTTGATTGTTGGTGCGGGAAACAGTTCCGTACGCCGCAGTTCTATCGTGAGCATACGAGGCGGCAGCATGGGGGTAAAATGAAAGATAAAACTGACGAGAAAGTTCAGTGTGACTATTGCCAAAAAAAATTAAAAATGAAACGGTATTTGATAGATCATATAAAAATATTTCACTACGATTATGGTAAAGTGTTTGAATGTTGGTGCGGGAAACAGTTCCGGACGCCGATACACTTACGTAGGCATAAGAGACGGCACTCGGACGGTAACGTTAATGATACAAATAATGAAGAATTTTACAAATTGATTAACCATATGAAGTTGTGTCGTTCCGGTAAGGAGGATGCAGTAATGAAACATAAATGTAACTTATGCGAGCGCGTCTATAAGAATAAATGGGCTCTAATATCACATATAAAAAGGACTCATTATGACTTTGGGAGAATGTTTGAGTGTTCGTGCGGGAAACAGTTTTACAACAGTTTGGACTTGACTGAATACAAGAGTTTGGATATGGAAGAAAATTGTATCGTAGACAGTGTTTAACATAGCACATAAAGAGGGTGAATTAATTATGATTATGGAAAAATGTTGAAATAAACTGTTTATTCATGTAAAATATTTCCAGTCTGGGCTATCTATAAACAAACACAAAGACAAACACAACACGATACACATATTAACTAATCCTACAACATTTATTACATAACTGTAGTCTATATAATAAGACTACAAACATGCAAGAAATTATCGTACTATATAAAGCTTCATTTTGTAAATTATGATAATTTTTGACAGGGATTCTACTGTGAAAGGGTTATCGGGGACAAGTGTTAGAAGGCACATAAGGTTGGTAGAATGGGGAATACCAGAAGTTAAAACATCATAAGGGAGAATCTATTTCTAGTACAGTTAAAAATCTTATCAGAAGAACCTTCTTCCAAACCACATAACATACCATCATACCGGTATCCTCGGAGGGTTAAGCGGAGGTGTACTAATGTACACCCACAGTTCACCGAGTATGTTTTTAGATCCCATGTAATAGGGGGCGAGCCTATTGCCATTAATTGGACACAAATGTCAAACTCCGAGCTGCTACTGAGTATTTCATAGAAAAACGCAATAAGTGTGCTTGACCTGGGAAACCATATTCACATAAAAAATGATCCCTATCCTTAGTTTGGCCAGATGAACCTGCTTGAAGGAGTGACCGAGGCGAAGGCAATAGATTATGTAAGTAACATATTTGATACTATACCGATGTTTAAAAAACAATTGGTTTTTGGGGGATATAAATTTGCATAGAGCCATAGTGTTTGCCTTTTAACTTTTTGGACAAATTCCAATCTCTTTGCCATGCAGCAATCATGCCCGATTTAGTCAATGAGCATATGTCACTTATGTAAATCCTGTAGTGGTCCATGGATCCAGAGTGAACAGCGTTCTTAGCGCAGGACTCTACTGTTTCATTACCTGAGATGCCAGTATTCCGGAATCCAAGCAAGTACCATGTCCAGACTTTAAAATACGACACTCCTACAATGCTTTCCTAATATATAATATAATATAACTGTATGCCTAAATTTGAGACGGAAAGGGTTCGAGATGATTGTTTGTAGACAGCTATTACTGTCTGTAAAAATAATAGATCTATTAAATTTGTGAGAATTTATAAATAAAATGGCTTCAAGTACGGCGGTAACTTACCCAGTGAATACAGTGGTAATAGGCCATTACCACTGGCCATTTATAGTTTATCATAATTTTAATTCAAAATATTGGCAAAAAACTTGTTATTGGTTGTAAGTTTTTGGCGGGATCTTGAGGTGACATACAATGTGGTTATGTAGCGTTTTGCGTGATATACATAGTTTGGTTATTGTTTAAACGTAAAGTGTATTATACAAAAAAAATTGGAAACATGCATTTTGAGATGTCACGAAAATTCAACCATGCCTCAGCCATGGGTTACGCTGGTTAAACCTTAAAACATATAAGCACAAAACACACAGAGAACAGGTGCGGGTCAGGTCGGCAGTGCAGCGGATCTATTAATCACTATTTAAATAGACGACAAACACACGAAACACTAGCGCGGGTCGGGAGAGGCCTAGCGTCGTTACATTTGTCGTAATAAACGTTCTTACATATAGGCATTTACACAGAGAGCGTGTGTGTGTCGTGAACAGCGCGTGCAGTGAATGTGTCATCGAGTTCTTGTAATTATTTACAAAATGTGTTCGGATTTCGCCATGGATATTAAAGAACGCAATATCGAATGTGTACAGAAACATAATTGTTTATACGAAACGAGTAATAAAGATTATAAAAATGCTGTTTTAAAGGCAAGGATATGGAATTCCATTGCAGAACAATTAAATGAAACTAGTGAGTATTTTTAATTATTTGTGTTGGGTACGCGTCACTTCCCCTCTGCGTGAGGGTGGAGGGGGGGGGGGGGGGTGACGTTTCCCCGGTTTGGACGGGCGTTTTGTTGCGCCGGATGCCCGTCTCGTAGACACCGTACGGATGCCAGTGGGTGGCGTGATGTTAGTAGTGAGGGGGTCCGGGGGGTGCAATAATGCACGACCGCTTGAGGTGCCGGGTCTTCAATGAAAGTCGATATCTTGATTGTTGACTGTTCGCAGGACGACCAAAGCTTTCTTCTCGTTGTTACTTGTACTTGTAGACTCGTTGAATTGCACCGTGCCCAATCCGGCCCCTCTTCGAGCTTAAGTAGTTCGAGGAATGACCGTAAAGAGAGCCCCGTTCTGTTCCGTGTTTATTTCGTGTTTTACTTTAGTTTTCGCTTTGGTTGCCCTGTTAATCTCTTTATATTTCTCTCATTATATATCTTATGTACACATGTCATATATCAAAATGTTCCTCTTTGAATTACCTATCCATTACATATTCACTTATAATATACATCAAGTATATATTCCTTACATAAGCCAAAAACAATGTAATTTACGGGCGGCATCACTGTTTTCCGTTCGTAAAATCTCTATAATATTTGATATCCTTACTCTATGCATTAATCTATTCTATACTAGTTATATTTTCACATATGTGACACACAATACATAATCATTTATATACATCTTAATATATAACATGCAACTTGTAATGTAGCGTAGTTGCTAACATTTCTCTATAATATTGTCTGTATCAATCTATTTTATCGTAACACATAGTATATAACACGTAAACACAGTAATATCACATAATATCCTAACATGAAACACGAAAATGACCGTTCTGTCGCCAACAATATGTGTTTATTAATTATTATTAAAATAGGTTACAAATTTTTCTCTAATTTGAAAAGCTACATAGGTCGATCGTCGACTTGTTGGATTTATCAATGATAGTCCTTTTGAAATAACCGCTACCGTATCTTGAGAAAAATTAATATCATCATTACCCCGTTTAACAATGATGTAGTTATTCAAACATGTTGTGGATTTTACAACATCAATTGTAGTTTCAACTGCACATTCCATCCGCCTTCTAAATACTCTCCATTTGTGTGTCAACATCCCAAAAGCGTTCTCTACAACACGTCTTGCACGACAATCTATAATTGAAGTGGTTTTTTTGTGCATCGTTTAGCCCTTGGAAAGGGTCTCTTTAAATTGGTTTTGGATCACTGGTACACGGTAAAGGTTTAGCAGGTAATAACATATTTTCATGAATATAATCTTGTAAAAACTTGAATTTTCAAAAATTGCGCTATCACTATGACGACCATAACTTCCAATATCAACCGTAATAAATTTATAATATGGATCTACTATAACTAGCAGAACTATTGAAAATATATTGTTATAACAGTAGTAGTTTGAACCACTGTTACCGGGACATTTTATATTAATATGTTTGCCATCAATGCTGCCAACACAATTAGGAAAATTCCAAACTTCTCTATAACCGACTTCAGACTGCTTCCAAGTATTTTCTGATGGTGCAGGCATGTATACTGGCTGCTATATGTCCCATATTGCTTTACAAACCTTTTATTATTTTGGAAACTGTACTGCTTCCCAATCGAAAGGAAGAGGCCATGTTTTGATATGATTCACCAGTCATTGAGTATCTGAAATAAATATAATATAATATTTATTTTTATATTGCAGGTGAAGCGATAAAAAGAAAGTGGAAAACTATGAGGGATGGCTACATGAAATATAAAAAACAAAGCAAGGGTACTAGAGGCTGTGAAAAAAAAACATTTAATTTCATGTGGTCAGCGCATCTCTCATTTTTGGATAGTAGTATAAGTCTCAGAGAAACCGTATCCAACATTTGTGATGGAAGCCAGACCCACATGTCTGCTTATTCAGAAACTTTACACTCTTTGATTTCTACACCTAAAAATCCCGATAATTCTGTACCACTTACACCAGGGACATCTTCTAATTCAATACCTGATTTACCAAGTTTACTAGAATCGACAGCAGCACCCTGTTGAGCTAAAAAGGATAGTAGGACCTATATCGATGACATTATAGTAACCCATTTAAATAATAAAAAAGACTAAGTTATGACAGCATTGACTACTTATTTTTAAGTTATGCACAAACTTTTAAAAAAATTTTGATACGAAAACAAGCTATGATTAAAGTGGATCTCGCTAAAATGATTTCCGAAGCAGAGCTATCTGAACTAACTGAAAAAACATCACTCACCAGCATATTTTGTGATATTCCCAAACTCTAAAAATGTTCACTCGGTTGATACTACAAATGTTCACTCAGATAATACTTGTATTGAATGGTTATCAAAAAAATGAACAAAATAATGGCCATTGTATTGAATATTTATAAAAAAATAATGGAATATTTTACAATACTGAATGGAATAGCAGAATAGAATAGAAATGAATACTAGGTTAGTTTAAATTATGATTATGATAGTAAAATGGATGTATGGATGGAACAGCTATGACTAACTTGTATTGTTCATTATATAACGAAAAGAAATAAACATCTCACATGAATGCTTAAATAAAAGATGTACCTATGTAAAGAGACATGATTGGAAAAATAGGTAGTTGTGCATTATTTTCTCCTAACAGATTCTGAATATATATATATATATATATATATATGACGGAGGATGAGCTTCTCCATCGTTAGTACTGCTCATTGTCAACGTTTATAACCTTGGGCGTCGGTGGGTAGTTGGATAGAACAAACTCGTATCACGGATTAGATACTACCAGACAGCATGTAGGTAGGCACGTATAATTAATAATAGGATACTCTCAGAACGCGCAATAGTTTTAGTGACGTCCGCACACGCCACCCGCCAACCAAAATGTGACTCAGTGGCGCCTGCGTCACTAACTCCATCGAGCGCCGCCTAATGGCGCTGGCGTTCCGAATCAGACTCGATGTCGTCATATATATATTTAAAAAAAGAGAAAAAAGTGTGTGTGGTGCAACTAATGCGCGTTCGGGAAGACGACGTGGAAGAACCTAACCGACTGCAGCCTCTTCGCCTCAGCTGGAACCTGCCGGAATGCACGGCTGCTTCCGTTGGTACGGCGCCGCATCCCCGGCTGGGTGCTGCCAGCACTTAATAATTTTCTATATCTCTTATGGTTTACTCAGCGTAAGCCATTTAAGCGCCCGAATTGATTCACCGTGACCATTTTTGTTTTATTTGTGCAGAAACCTCATTCTTTTTCTAAAATAAAAGTAGCCTAAGTTACTCCCTATAACAGCTATTTATCAATGAAAGTTCCGTTAAAATCGGTCCAACCGTTTCGGAGATTACACGGAACAAACAGACAAAAATTTTAAAATGTTTTTTTTTTTGTTTAAGTGTCATATATACTTTCAAATGCATTTACTAAAATTGATATTCTTTATCAGGTCCTTTATAATATATTTAATTAATCAAAGTATGCACCGTTGTTATCTATGCACTTTTGCCATCTCATAGGTCGTTCATTGATCCTTTTACTAAAAAACCATGGTGACGAGAATCAATAAACTCTTTGAAGGCGGTCTGTACTGCCGCATCGGAGTTGAATTTTTTTCCTTGTAAGAAGTTGTCCAAATTCCGGAAAAAATGGTAATCTGTTGGAGCAAGGTCCGGGGAGTACGGTGGATTTCGCAGACATTCCAATTGTAGCTCATCTAACTTAGTGGTTGTTTGTTGTGTAGTGTGTGGTCTTGCATTGTCGTGAAGCAGCAGTGGCCTAGAGCGACTGACCAATCTCGGTCATTTAGCAGCTAGTTCTTCCTTCATGGTTTCCAGTTGCTGACAACAGATATCTGCCGTAAGCGTTTGGCCAGATTTTAGAAAGCTGTAGTGAACGAGTCCGGCGCTGGTCCACCAAACACTCACAAGCAACTTTTTCTGAGTCAATTTTCGTTTAGGGCAGGATTTGGCTGGGTCTCCTGGGTTCAGCCATTGCGACGAGCGCTTCCGATTATCGTACAGTATCCACTTTTCATCGCAAGTAATGATTCGATTTAAAATCTCTTCATTATTGTGTCGGTTGAGCAAAGTAACACGGCAGTGGACGTGTGTTTGCAAGTTCGATTCACTCAATTCATGAGGCACCCATCGTTCAAGTTTTTTTACTTTCCCGGTTTGCTTCAAGTGGATTAATACAGTTATATCGCTTACCCCGAAGCCTGCAGCTATCTCCGAAGTGCTTTGTGATGGATTCGCTTCCACAATAGCCCTTAATTCTTTATTTTCCACTTCGGTCTCAAGCCGTCCACGAGGTTTGTTTTAAAGGTCGAAATTTCCAGAACGAAAACGTTGAACCCAAAAACGTACCGTGCTTTCTTTTGCGATGCCAGCGCCGTACACATTAATCCTTCGAGCTGTTTCTGCAGCACTGGTGTCACCGTAGAACTCGTACTCGTAAATATACCTATATTTCATGTTCTCCAATGTGCGGTAATAAGCGACGTCAAAGAAAAAAAAATTATGAGGAAAAAACAAATGAATGACTGTTTTCAAAACTCAAATGTACCAGCTAAAGGAATTTATATTTTTTTAATTTAAAATTGTTAACCAAAGAGGAGATATTAGGTCCTTAGATATAAAATTAGCGTTTTCTCGTACTGACCACTTTGATCTGAAAGAAGTGCAGGTAAGTACTCATTTGACGCATAAATAAGGATAAAATTGCATTTTTTCGACAATTTATGAGAATGCGTTACTTTTGAGCAGTCCTTGGTAACTTTTCGCTATCGGGCACTGGCTACACTAGCCAATATAAAAATTCTACAAAAGTGAACAGATTGAGTTTTTGGCGGGATCTCAAAGTGACATGTTGTGATTTTATTTGTAACTAATTTACTTAGGTTTTGAGCTTATATTATGTATTATTGGTGGCTTTTTACGTGATATAGTTTGGTTTTTGTGCATACGTGAAGTGGATTATGAATATAAACCAAGAGCATGCATTCTGGGATCCCTCAAAAATTCCGTAGATCGTTCTAACAAGGCGGCCACCATCTTATTGGATGCCACTTTGTTTATAATGTATTAAAAATATCGTCAATAATAAATAATTAATATAGTAAATTATAAAGCTTGAAAACATTAACACTGGAAAATTTACGAAGACTTAAAAACATTGACACTGAAAACTCCACTTTGTGTAATTGAAAATGATATGAACGCTTAAAACATTGACACTGGCAAAAGCTTTTGCGGCGCCAAAATTAGAGGTGAAAAATGTAGTATGCGAATCATAGAGTAGAATACAAGGAGTTTTTTGCGTGATCTTGAAGTGACATCTTGTGGTTGTTATTTTTAATTCATTTACTTAGGTTTTTGACCCTATATTATGTAATATTGGTGGCGTTTTGCTTGATATAGTTTGATTTTTGTGCATAAGTGAGGTGGATTATAAATATAAGCTGAAAGCATTCATTCCGAGATCCCACAAAAACTACCTAGAAAGTTCTAATAAGGGAGCCACCATCTTGTTAGGATACTGAATCGTCATAAGGTACAATATAATTCACTTGATAATGGCAGTAATGATCTTCGTTAAAGAGGACCGGTTGCCAAGTTAGGAAGAAGAAGAAGAGTAGAATACAAGGAATAGAGAACCATCTCTTGTGACATTGCCAACATGTTGAACGTAGCTCAATCTGTTAATCTTGATCCGAAACATTTTATAAATACGATAGCTAGCTAGTTATTTACGTAAATTAATAAGGAAATTAAAGCTAAAGAAAATATTGAAACGTACAGAATTATTTATTGTTTTATTATGTTTATGTTTAATATCATATAGCTTGACATATTTTTTCACTTCAACATGCGAATCATAATTAAATTACACATAAAATTTGATTGATTAAACTATAACCTACAAATTATACTAGTATACAACTATAAATAAAAACATTATCTGATATATCTTGAAACAGTCTTATTAAAGCATTTCTATGTTTATCGCAATGAGGTTAAAAACTCAAAGCTCTTAGGGGTTGGCGCCACTGTTGGGGTTTCCTAACATCCTCCATATAGTTTCTTATAGTTAGTTGTGATTTCGTATAAACCCAAATAAAACAATAATAATGTATTCGATGTGGAGTGTAGCACAATGAAAAGATGAGCTGAGAAAAAGGAAAGCGTCCTCTAATGGAAAATAAAAATCGGTTGTCTGTAAAGTCTGTTTACTGATGATAGTTGAACGTGACAACGTCATAAGAAAATACTGATGGAATGGTATCATTTTTCAAAAGAAATTCTTAATTTTATTTGTTTGATAGATATTTTGTATGGATATAGAGAAGGAGGTAAATGGAAATGACAATTGAATTGATCAAGTTACATTTATTTGTACGCATAAATACAAATAGTTCTGTTAAATTATTGTTGTAGTTTTGTCAATTATAGCATAACCTACAATCGCTGCACTAGCGGATCGATGCTATATATTTTAATGATGAAATCACGAATATTCGACAATATATCACTGAACATATATTTAATATCGAAAGAATTATTATCTTTATCGCCGCAATTATCGTTGCTATAAACAATTAACACCACATTAACTTTTCACTGCACTTCATACTTGACGAAAACATGTAAATGTATTATTGTATAGCAGCTGTCCACGCGGACGCATCGCTCACTCAAGTAAGAGAGAGAGACAGATGTCGAACGCGGAGGCCGATTGTTCCTCTTTGTCACTTGTTCCACGCTCTCGTTTGCACTTCAAGCCTTAAATGGAACGCCTCAGAGCGAGCTAACGCTGCATGAGTCATGTTTTTTCCGTGCGTGCAGCTGGCTCCATCGAATTATATAAGACGTTGTCACGTCAAAAGTCGCTTTAATTGAAAGGCAAGTAAGTATTTAACTAGAATTTATACTTTCCTATGTCATGCCGTGTAATTTTATGTTTTTTTATTTTTATAGACTGGAGGCATATCACAGGAATAACTGATGAAGCGATGTGTAAATAATCTCTTCACCGCGGCGAACGTACTTATGCGAGTATGATTAATTTAAATTCTATTTGTATTCACATCCCTTGGCCCAATCTAGAATATGGTTTCAAAAATTAGATTTAGGTGCATTGAACGCTAAGTATGCCCACTAACCTTTGAATCCAGTAACCCAGAACACTTCTGCTCTGCTAGTCTTCGGCAAAACGTTCTTTCCAGCACAAAACCACAAATTCTTCAGAACTCAATGTTCTTTACCCGGCCGGGAATCAAACAAAAAAGACACAAAGGGACTGTCACATACAAAAATTTCATCAGTAAAAATTACCCGATGAGAGTTCTAGGCACAGAGCAAATGCAAACTGCTACGTAGCTAGTTGATTGCGGTTGGTGGTAGTTCGGCAATATATAAGGGCCCCATGAGTGCGGGGCTGTAGAGGACACAGCGCAGCACACTCTCTCTGAGTGTGCTGCGTGGGAGGAACAGCGCCGCACTCTGGCCGTAGCTGTTAGAACGGACCTGTGGCGAAATCTACATAGCGACACATAGCGACATTTATCGAGCCACATAAGACACATCCTACTATCCTACATTGCGCTATAGAAATTAACTCAATCGTTGAGTATATATACAAGAACCCGACTACAACCGTTGGGCAGCTGCCCGCCAGACATAACACCCGTCTGGTAGGAGGATCCTCCCTTTGCAATAGTTCTTCTACAGACCTCTCGCTACCGAGTGTGGTGAAAGCCATGCTCGGCAGCGAGAGGGCACGGACGGCGATGGCCTCGTTCTGTGAGGACGACATCTTGCAGAAGGTGGCCGCGGAGAGGGTTCGCGAGAGGGATCCCTTAAGCGGCTCTCTCCGCCAAAGACGAATAGGTGGCAGGGGGAGGCGGTTTATCCGCTAACTCGCGCCACCCTAGCCGAACCAGAGGAGACGGGTCGGGGGGCTCTTCTCTTCATTGCACAGGTTCGGTGGACGGAGGAGACGGTAAGGGTGTACTGAACTATCTCCTACTTAGGCCGGGGCCCGGTTTAGCCGGGCCGGCCGCCAGGGCGACGCGGCTGTATGCCACCGCAGTTCCCGTAGCGCCCCTGTATGGCGGCGGATGGTACACCGTGCAGTTTTAGTGAGTAGGAGTCTTACATAACCACTCATCCCCCCGGGCGGGTGTGTACCCATGATGGGTTTCTCCACGTATAAAATATATATAGGATATATATATATATATATATATATATATATGGGCCAATCAGATGCGCTTATGTCACACGACAGCGAGAGTTTCAGTCAATCCAAGAGCTACATTCTAGGATCGTGGGAACACTAACATCCAATGCACGTTAATTTTGAAAACCGTTTAGTTATATACTTCAGGTATTTATTCCCAACCAATAACATTATTGAAGTTGAGGATGAACCTTCATGTTCCCATTCCTATTATTCCTACCCTGGATAAGTTTAAGTATGTTAATGTCAGCACTAATCTTCCACCGCTGTCAAAAACTCATATACAAGAATTTGCAAAAAGGTGAGAAAGCTTTTCTTGATATCATGAATATTCTTGAGTTAACAGCTGTATCAGGTTATACTAAATTTACGTACACTTATGTTTCAGATTTTAAGTACCACCCAACAAAGGATCGCGATAGGACGATGCAACGAGAAGAGATGGGGAGCGCTGTTCACATGTCTCACCATAAGGGCAGTGCACTTAGAATTGGTGGCATCACTATCAACGGTCTCTATGATACTGGCACTTCGACCTATGGCAGCTAGGCGAGGGACACCTAGCACAATATACAATAGGACAGTGTTTCCACACTGCAAGTCCCTTGTGTTTCGTCCATCGACCTTCCTGGTAAGCATGGTGGGTAGGTACTCTTTGAGCCACCTGCTCCAGAAATGGTCGGCCATGCGCTGCGCCACCTTCCAGGTCCGTCGCTCGATGAGGTCTTCATCTGTGAAGGCTCCAATCCTTGGAGACCCGCAGGATCTTCCAATAATGAAGTGATTGGGAGTCAGGGCCTCTTCACCTTCATTTTCTTCCGTGGCTACGAGCGGTCTTTTACTATATGTTCCGCTTCCAAAAGAAGAGTGTGTAGGGTCTCTTCTTGCGGACACCTTTCCTTTAATGTGGCCGCTAATGCCATTTTGATTGAACGGACTAGGCGTTCCCACGCACCTCCCATATTTGGAGCCCCAGGTGGTATGAATTTCCACCGGATGCCCATCTTCTCTGCTGCGGTGGTGAGATCTTCCTTCTGCAAGTCCTTGACTGCTTCTTCCAGTTCTTTTTTGGCTCCGACGAAGTTGGTTCCGTTGTCACTATATATTGTGCTAGGTGTTCCTCACCTAGCTACGATGCGTCGAAGTGCCAGTATCATCGCATCCGTGGATAGAGACGCCGCCAACTCTATGTGTACTGCCCTAGTGGTGAGACGCGTAAACAGCGCTCCCCATTTTTTTTCGTGGCACCGTCCTATCGCGATCGTCATAGGCCCGAAGTAGTCCACAGCGGTGCAGGTGAATGGTGGCGTAACCGCTCCTTTGGTAAGTTTCCTGTGGGTGGTCTAGATGGTGCGCTTCTGTACACTTTGCACCATTGACACTGGTATGCCACCGTCCGTACTGTCGATCGCAGCCCCAAAACCCAGTAGCGTTGCCTTATTTCGTTTATCACGGTTGCATGGTTTCCGTGGTTAAACGTGGCGTGGTAATGTCGTATGAGCAGTCTAGTGATCATGTTCTTGCCATCCAAGACTACGGGTCGTCGATATGCTCTCGATGATGTCAAGCTTCTTCAACTTGCTATGTTCATCGGAGTCTCTTGATGTCATAGGTTTCCCGAAACTTTCTTCTTGACTTCTTATCAGCAACAGTTTCTCAGCTTTCTCTAAGTAAGCCTTATCCAGAAGAAGGAACTTCTTTGCTTCTTTTGGTGTTGCTGCCTTTGTCACGTTCTTGAGTTTTCTTTTCTTTGCTCTTCTCCAAGTCGGGTCCTGCTTTGCCATCTTACGGGAAACAAGAGTGTGCCCCTTTCGCATGCGACACAGATCAATAAACTGAAGCAACCTTGCCGTCGCTCTCCATAGCCTCGTCCAGCTCGAGAATCGATCAGGTTCTGGTGTAGGCGGCTGATCTCTTGCGATCCTTGCGGTAGCAATAGTGTGCTTCTCCTTTTCTTCTCCCGTTGGTTTCGTCTCTATCTTTAGCTCCGGATCTTTCTGTAGCTTCTTCATAATCCCTTTCAGTCTTACTTCTGCAGCTTTGACGATGTCTGACAACTCCTCGACATCATTCTTCCACAGAAGCCCGACTTCAAAGCGTCCATCTTCCAAGCGTTGACAGGTTCTCTCTAGTATGTTCATTGCTCTCTGGTCCTGGTTCGTGCTTGGCCTCTTTGGTAGAACCCCCAATGATTCTACCGCGAAATGATCCTTCACACACTTCTCCAATGCTTCTTCGCGTGCTGATACGTGTGCGCACGTGGTAAAGTTGACTGGTTTTGACGCGCCTCCATCAAACCCATGCAACACCCATCCAAGTTGTAGGAAGGATACTACTGGTTGGTTCTTCTTTCCTTTGTGCGTTCCTCTTGAGAAGATGAGTTCCCAGTTGTCTTGCCCTATTAACAACTTGGGAGAACCCTCTTCGTAATGCAGTTGATTCACTAGCTGCCTTAGGTGTGCGCATTTCTCTATCTTCTCCTCTCCAGTCTTTGAGGAGTCAGATGCATGTCGTCAATGGAGCGCACCCCAGTGATCGCTCGCTTCTTGGACTGGTGTAATCCCCTTATCTGCATGTTGAGCTTCATTGAATCCTTGTTTAGTATGGATTTACCACCCACGGTCTCCAAATGAAGCGTCTCCTTAGGTCCGTTGAGGCCAACCTGTTTCGCTACCGTCGAGTCCAGGAGTGTAACTGTGGACCCCTCATCCAGCAGTGCCAAGACTTTAGCTGCTCCTGCTGGTCCATAGATCTCGACGGGAAGCATCTTCAAGTAAGCTCTTAATGACATGGTGCAGTTCACTGGTAGCCTCACGTTGTTGGCTAATTTTTCCATCTTCTTGGTTGGATTCTTCTCTCTCTTCATGAAGCAATTTGTGATGCCATCGTTTGCAGGTTGAGCATGAAGGTTGACGGCAGGTCTCTTTCCTATGCCTTCCGCTCTAGCACTTGTAGCATAATCGCAATTCCTTCGCGATATTCCATCGTTTCTTTCCGGCGCTTGACGGAACCTTGGACATTCCCGCAGGTAATGTCCCTCGTGGCAATGTGGGCATGCTGCTTTGTCTCTTCCTTCTCTTTCAATCCCCCGCTTTTCTCTATTTGGCCTCTCTTGGTCTATATGATCGGTCGTAGTGTGCGCAGCTTGTCGCTTCGGTATCTGCCTCCTTGTTGCGGTGTCTGGTATCGCGTGTGGTCCACAGTGATCCGCCATCCTGTTCAGGAATACCGCCATCATGTTGAGGTCAGGATCCCCTTCCGCCTTGTCCGCTACGTAGTCGTACCAGCGGTACTTCAATATTGCTGTCATCTTGTCGATGATGCTCCTCAGTATCTCCGGAAAATGCAGGTATTGTGGTTTTCGCAGTCCTCGTATAGCCGCCACGGTATCTATTGTTCACGTTGCTTGCTAGCAAGCATACGTCATAGGCGTTGTCGCTGATCGGTGGTAGTTTCTTGATTCTTTCCAGTTCTGCCAGGACTAGTGCATCCGCTCTTCCATAACTCCGCTTCAAGGCTTCCATCACTTCCTCCGGTGTGCTCTCGGAGTACAGTTGGCTGCGAACTCCCCCTCTTGCTTCTCCCATCAATGCTCTTCTTAATCTTGCCATGTTCTGTGTGGCAGAGAAGAGCGGAGCGGTGTCTTCGTATACGGCTTTGAAGGCCATCCATTCTCTTGTGTCACCATCGAACAGTGGTAGTTGGTGCACATAGTCTGGCTGCAGCACCTGGCTCTGGATCTGGACTCCCTTCAATGCTTCAGTGAGGACTCTTGCAAGGCTTTGATGACTTTTCTCCATTTCGGCCTTAGTATCGGGTTCGCGTGCGGAAGGTGGGGGGGTCCCTATACACCCCTCCTTGGGTGCCTCCCCCTCGTGTCCCTCCTTGGAGACGCCCTCCGCAACCTTCTGGACCCAGTCCCTGACTTGGTCCTCCCGGTCTATTGGCTCTTCAATAACTGAGTCTTCTTCCTCGTTGTCCACCTGGATGAGTTCCAGTCGTAGCCTGGCAGCTGTCGTGGCTGCTTGTGCCTCTCGCACCTCCTTTTCGGCCAGTTCGGCGCGAGCTTGCAGCTCCTTCCGTCTTTTTGAAGACCTGGTGGATGCAGGACGGTTCTTCTTCACCTTTGGTGCATCCTGGTCTTCCCTTGAAGCTGTTTCTCGCGTCGTGCCGGTGATGGTGGTCTCGTAAGAAGTAACTTCTGTGGTCTCTGTGCTGCTCTCTTATGGTGCAACCTCAAGCGGCTGCTCCCTCGGAGAGCCCCTCTGGCTCCTGGTGACTGGCATCCCGTAACGGTATCGAGGATCCGGCCTGAAGGACCAACTGTTGGGTACGCGTCACTTCCCCTCTGCGTGATGGAGGGGGGGTGTGACGTTTCCCCGGTTACGACGGGCGTTTTGTTGCGCCGTATGCCCGTCTCATAGACGCCGTACGGATGCCAGTGGGGTGCGATGTTAGTGAGGGGGTCCGGGGGGTGCAATAATGCACGACTACTTGAGGTGCCTGGTCTTTAAATGAAACTCGAACTCTTGTATACTGCTCGCAGGACGACCAAAGCTTTCTTCTTGTTGTTCTTGTAGTTACTTGTACTCCTTGAATTGCGCCGTGCCCCATACGGCGCCTCTTCGAGCTTAAGTAGTTCGGAGAGTGACCGTAAAGAGAGCCCCACTTTAATTCGTGTTTTAATTTTTGTTTTCACTTTGGTCGCCCTGATAATTGCTCTATATTTCTTTCTTTATATACATTGTGTATACATGTTATATATCAAAATATTCCTTGTCGTATTAGCTATTCATTAAATATTCACATATTATATACATTAAGTACATATTCCGTACATAAGCCAGGAACAATGCAATTTACGGGCGGCATCACCGCTTTTCGTTCGTAAAATTACTATAACATTGAATATCCTTACTGTATTGATTTATTCTATGCATTCACCTGTTCTATAATAATTCTATTTCCATATTTGTAACTCACAATACATAAGCATTTATATACAACTTAATACATAACATGCAATTTATAATGTAGCGTAGTCGCTAACATTTCTCTATAATTTTGTCTATATCAATCTATTCTATCATGACACATAGTATATAACACATAAACACAATAATATAACGTAATAACCTAACACGAGACACGAAAATAACAGTTCTGTCGCCAACAGTGATAGTTTGATTGGAAGACTTAACCACCTCTGATTTTAATTAAATTACAGTATGTTATGTCATATTTCATTTGTTCATTTTAATTGAACCTATTACAAAGATGGGAATGGGATGGAATATATTAAAATCATTTTCCCACGATATAGAAACAGGCGCCAGTGTTATATACATAGTTGCCACCTTTGTACTTACTAAGAGGTAGGTTTGAAATTCTACCAAATAGGTCACTGCTTCAGGAAGATATTTGTTGAGAAAATATTTTGAAGTAATTGTTTTTGAAAATCACTATCTATTAAATCAGATTAAAAAAAAAAGTATAATTATGTTAGTAATGTTGTTCTTAATATAATCACTAGAAAAAAAAACTATAGAAGTAAGTATAGTGGTATTGTAAGTGGTAAATTATCTTGAAAAGTAAATGTTTTTGGAAGCAGACTGGAAATCAGAATTTTCGTAAACATAAAATGTATGAGAAAGTATTGTAAGTTTTACTTGTCTTTAATTCTTAGAAAAAATAAATTATACGATACAAGTAAGTATCGTTTCTTTACCACTGCTACAGTATCAAATAAAAGCATTATACTTGACTGGTATTGTTTCATCCCTAACATCGTCAGTATAATTAATTCCGTTGTGCCATCTTGTGAGTAAAATGATTAATATTTGATGCAATAATTAGGAACTCAACTATGAGATGGCGAGATAAAAAATTTATTTAAACAAAATAGTAACTCTCCTCCCCCTGCTGTGAATGGCTATGTGAGTGAAATGATTACGAAGGAATTTTAGAATGTTTATTCTATTCTGTGTTCAGTGTATTTAAATTTATTATTATTCACGTCTATCGTTTAAGTGAATTTATTTATTTTCTAACGGACCCAAGGAACTTGATAGTGTTCTGTGATTCTATGCATAATTGTTGTTTATCTCTGCTTTGTATAAACTTGCCTTCTACACCAAAAAGAATACAATACTACGTAAGATTCGACACTGTACACCATGCATTATCTATGCTGTACACCTACATCTTAAGAAGTGTACAGCTTTACACATGTTTTTAATAAAATAATATGAAGTGAAAGACTTACGACATTTATTTTGTTTAGTTTATTATACATTTCTTTTTAACAGTAACAGTGAGCTTGTGTGGTAGACTGAGAATTACCCTCTCGTATAATGTGATATTCCTTATGAGTACTAGTGGTAAAGAATAAAGTAAATAAAAGCAATTTTCGATAATAGTAAGGAACAGCTAACACCCAACTTGTAAATATTGAGTATAGAGGCACAGATGAATCCACAGATGTCTTCACAAACATTTAAAACGGAAATTAAAGAAGAAACAACAGCAGAGTGCAGAGATGAGAAAGAATCACCTTGCAGTGACTATATGGTATTGTATATTATTTACATTAACTTTATATTTAAGAAGTGTCTATAGTCCATGCATTATGAACTGAGGCTTCGAGTCATAAATCATATTTATCTGTCTGTCTCGCTCGCACTTACAGGTCTTATGGAGTAGTGTAGTGATGTGCGTAAGAATTGTAGAGCTATCTGAAAATAAAAGTTTTTAATTTGTAAGATAAAATGTTTGTTTCGACGTAACCATAGATATACTGTATAGATCGTAACGTGGCCCTGAAAAGGGCCGTTTTTATCTTTTCTAGGAATATTTCTTAGTTCTTCAAAAATCCTCATCGGTATCTTCCCTATCTGTGTCATCTTCCTGTAGGTTAATTATCAGAGGTGGTGCTTGATCTCTTAAAATAGTTTTCCTTAAGTCCTTATCCTGGAGCTTCTCGGCATGCCTCACACATTTGGCCCAGTCTTCTTGAGTAACACAGTTTTCGTTGTGGAGAAGAATTTTAACATCAGCAATGTTAAATGCATGACTTTTTGCAGCAACTTCTCCTTTGACTTGAGCTCCGATGAGTTTGATGGGGTTATATTGACAGTGATATGGAGGCAGTCTTATCACTTTGTGACCCCTTTCATATGCCAGCTGATCTAAGGCATATATTTTTTTGAACAATTCATTTTTTAGGTATGCATTTGAGAAAGGAATGTTCTTCTTTGTCAGCCATTCTTGTATGTGACTTATCTTTATTGATGATGTGGGTATCCTTTCTAATTGCATGGAGTGGTTGCTGGCATTATCAATGACTATTACAGAAGGTTCTGTAAGAACATTTAATAAATCAGAAAACCATGCCGTATATGTATCACCATTCATTTCAGTGTACTAGTCAGCGTCCTTAGTCTTAATAGCTTTGAAAATAAATTTTGCCTCTGGCACAAAGCCAACCTTTCCAGAAGCAGCTTGCCACACAATTAATCTCTACTAGCTGATTCTTGAAACCACTTTCATCATTCTTTCCAGGCCACAAGCATTTTCTCAAGTGGTTTTGATTGATTCAAGTCTCATCAAGTTAAATTTGTGGCCATTGATCATTGGTTTTCCTGAGAAAGTCCACTTTTCGTAAAAATTCCACTCTGGCACAGACTATATCTGCTCTTTCAATTAAATACTTTCATTCATTGCAATTTTTTTAAACTTGTAGCCAATCTTCATCAAAATTTTTCTCATTGAAGAATATCCACACTTAAAATTAGGTATCTGTTCTTTGTATTTTCGCAGAATTGTAGCCTCCGATGGATATTCCCTGTTGTCATAAAATGAACCAATGGTACGTTTTAGTAAACTGACATCAAAGCTATTTAAATCACTGACAGTTACTGTCCTTAATATTTGCTCTTGGTATATTCGGGTTGCCTGCCTGTGATACTTCGGTTTTTATTTGATTCACGGTCGCTTTACTAACTCCACAAATCAGTGCTGCAAGCTCTCGTGGATTTTTGAAATTGAGGCAAGCTTTTTTCTCAGAGTCAGTTTTCAATTCTTTTAAAAACAGGAACACATTGTGAAGTACAGTCTGAGCTTGAGGCATTGATGTCACCATTTAATTTCTTCAAAACCATGTTAGAAAAGAAATTCTCCATTGTGCTTATTGTGTAAGAAGCCTAAGTAATGTAATAAGTGTCATAACAAAAAATCTTATATTTATAGAAAAACAACAACCCTTACTCATAATGACCAATCAGGAGTCAGAGTGCTAATGAAGGTCATAATGACGCATCAACGGGTTGGATGCGTTCACATTCCTACTGTAAGTGACATTTTTTGCCTGAGGACTCAGTTTAAAATGCCTTGACTATAGTGGTCTGTAAATAAAAGGGAGGAATAACATAACTTCATTCATCCAATTATTGGAAGAATAACATATATGAATAAAGTGTCTAGCTTTCTATAAAAAATAGTTAGGTTCAAATTTAGATATTATAAATGAATATAACCTCAAAATTTCCTTGACAGAATTTACAAAATAATAATAATTACCTACAAAATCTGAGGAATAATATGTAATTATTAAAGGATGGCTAGCAACAACCCTTTGTTATTTTGTTTTAAGAACAATTACTTTAAATAGTTGATTATATAACCACAGATGTACATACATATACATGATTTTTGTGCAATATGCATACATAATTTTGTTTTATTGTAGCATTATAATTCATTATATTCCAGTATCCACCTGGGCCCTTAGAATCACCAGAGTATGTAAATTACTATGACAGTAAAATGTATGTGTTGAGAAAATTGAAGAAGGAATTCCCTGAGGATGAATGCCCTCAATCAGAATGCAGTATGAATCAGAAAATAGATTCAGAAGTGAGTATTGATTCTTTTTACCTTGTTTATTTTAGGTCCCTTGTCTGATCATGAGCTTTCCTCTCATAATGAGAATAGTCTGAAGCTTTATAATGAGGAATGAATTGAGGATGAGCTTATCTATAAAATATTTATTTATTTAACATAACATACCTAAAATGAGGCGCGTGCGTGTGCCCTCATACAAATGTGCTACGTCAACAAAATACAGAGCGGGACCGCGCACCGAGGACGCGAACGCGACGGAAACGATTCCCTCGAACTCTGTATAACCGACGGCGGATAACACGATACGGTAACCAGCTGTCTGGAAACCAGTGCGTGCGAGCCCCTCTCACTACGTGCGACCAACCCTGCTCACACCCGAAACTACTAGGCGTGAAGAGGGCGAAACATTAAGGTACACACACGCAGTGAGGTGCCTGCTGGTAGGCGCGGCGATGACGTAGCACGGAGCGGAATGGACTGGGTCGCTGGCGGGTTGAACGTTTAGAAGATGCGAAATGACACACAGGCACCACAATAAAATTTGCTGTATTCTTCAAGACACAATACAATTTATAGGTACTATCTTCTGGGTACTGTTTCTTCCAGTTTCTTGAGTCTTGAGTCTTGATTCTTCAGCTTGTGACACCCGTGTGTGCTCGTTGGCCCCAGTAGTGCGCCTTTTATATTGTTTGCCGGAGAGCGAGACGGACGATGGCGTCTCTATCTGTACTGCTCATTACCAAACTTGGGTGTGGTCCGGTAACCGCGGTAATGCGTCGTGGTTGCACTATCGCTGTCCCTGTCTATTATTATTATTACTTGCATACAGAATACAATAAATCGTTAATATCTCTAATTACAATTATTCAATTACTATAAAAACTATTTCACATAAATGTAGACACAAATACCTATCCAAAAACACTAACTTTAACATTATAGGTTAATAAACATGGGAGATACAAAGCGTTAAATATTGCAACTTTAAAACAGCTTGAAACTTGTTATATATACACTATTCGATGTTACAAACATTATAAAACATATAGAGAAGGCCAATTTACCTATAAAACGCAAAACATTACATACAACTTCTATATAATATGAATTATCAATGATATATGAGTTTAATACTTGTAAGTGATTATTTCTATTGAATTACAAACATTTTCATAACTTATATACTATTCTTATATACCTACACGCTATAGTAACATATTCAAAGCATTTGAAACATTAAATTATTGATTGTTCGTGCAAATGATTCATCCCTACAACTTATATTTACAATTGTTATTCTCGTATCATTACGCTTAGGCCTACGCGTCGCTAACAATACCATCACGCCTGTATTCCCCGAAGGGTTAGGCAGAGGTGTACTAATTTACACCCACAGTTCGCCGAGTATGTTTTTAAGTCCTATGTAATAGGGGTCGAGCTTATTGCCATTAATCGGGCACGAAACCAAACTCCAAGCTGCTACTGGATTCATAGGAAAAACCCAATAACACTTTGCTCGACCTGGGATTCAAACCCAGGACCTCACTCATAGCAGTCACGCTTGCGACCATTAGGCTAACAAGGCAGTTATTTATTTCTTTATTAATAAGGATGATTATGTTATTAATTATCCAAAATACCTCAGTGCTTCAAGACGAAAGTCTTTGACCAGTGTGTGTTGCCAGTGATGACATACGGCACAGAGACGTGGTCGCTCATTGTGGGCCTCATAAGAAAGCTCAAGGTCGCTCAGCGAGCTATGGAGAGGGCTATGCTTGGTGTTTCTCTACGAGATCAAATCAGAAATGAGGAGATCCGTAGACAAACTAAGGTAACCGACATAGCCAAAAGAATTAGCAAGTTGAAGTGGCAGTGGGCGGGGCACATAATTCGGAGAACTAACGGCCGTTGGGGCAGAAAGGTTCTCGAGTGGAGACCACGCACCGGAAAGCGCAGCGTAGGACGGCCCCCCACTAGATGGAAAGACGACATAATAAAGGTCGCTGGGAGCTGTTAGGTGCAGAGATCTGGAGATCTATGGGGGAGGCCTATGTTCAGCAGTGGACGTCCTGCGGCTGAAATGATGAAGGATGATTAACAGTTAAATTAACAAATTAAAAACAGCAAAGAAATCTGTTAGCAAATAATAAGTCATCATATTTAAAAACCTTTAGAAATTATAAAAAATGTGAACAATTATACTAGCACAACTGTCATTACTGCCAATAATAACAATAACAAACATTTACACAGCACTTGCTTGTTGAAAAAAGCACCTTCTAGCCGAAACCACACTTCAGTGAAAAGGATACAGTTTATGCTGCCTACACAGCTCATTGAAACATGCGGAGTTTGCAAAAAATCATTTGGACATGTTACAATCACGTCAATGTGTTAAAACTAGGGTTGTTGTTGATGCAGGTTTTTCACACATCAACAGATGTTGATGCTGGTTTTAATTATTTTCTTTAAATTTAGTAAAAATGTACTGATGATCTCTATGAATTCACTCATAAAAAAATCACTATTCTCTTTCGTATTAAAATAATAATTTTGAGGTATTTATAAACAAAAAAATTATTTAATCCTACATTAAGATAACTTAATAAGGTCCTTCTCTATAAAACTGTTGTGTTGTATAGAAAAAAAAAAAACAATTTTAAAATGAAAAAAATACTTTAACTACTTCAACAATAAGAGTGATAATATTAGCGATGAACTTTAGATATTTTAATGGTTGCTCATTGTTTCCTCTTCTATAAAAATCAGTTGGAGCAAGGTCTGGTGAGTATGATAGGTGCTGGAAAGTTTCCAGTTATAACTCCTGTAGTTCAGAAACAATCCATTGTGCGGTGTATGAATGAGCATCAGCATGACCAATTTTCTTTTCGTGATTCTACCAAAAATTTCAGCTAAATCTACCAAACATCCAATTGAAAATCTACCATGTTATTATCACACATTAACAAAAGTTTAATAAATAAAATTCATGTAACTTTTTTGACTGCTTTTAATTACTTTAAGCAACTAAAACAACTTCCTAAATATTTATGTAAGCATCATTTATATGAATTTCGATTATTTATTTTTTTAATGTAGAAGTTTCTACTTGTACTTCCTTTCCAAGTTGTTGGTTGCGTTGCCATCTTGCTAATGAGAGATCGACGTCGCCTTATAATGTCGCTCCCATTTACATCCGCTTATGTACTTGGAGTTATGAACTATCCTAATAAATGGAGTTGTTCATCGTGGATAATTTCTTCAGTGGATGAGACTAAATCTTCTTTCCACGCGGTGCGGAACCTGAGGAGAACCCTCGACCCAGTTGGATACCGCGTGGCAGGGAAATCTCTCGATTGTATTGTACGGCGTTTTTATTTGGTTTTCGTTGTCAGTATTCATTAGTGTGTAAGCAGAAGCATTTTGCTGTAGTTAATTTTGTTAAACTGATTTCATACTGAAATGTCCTCAAAACAGGGAGTTTTTCATCATCAGCTGTTCTTCGCTTATAAAAGCTCTCATGCTGACATGCGTACTGGGGTGTTACGTAGCGTTTGTGGAGGGGGAGGGGGTACAGAAAAATGTTACGGCGTGTTGCATGGATTTTGGGGTAAAAATCTTCAAAAATAGCGTTACGTAATACTTGATCGCCCCCTTAGCCAGTGACTGGCTACAACCCAATATAATAAGAGGAGGAATCATGTTGGCTGGAAGACTATTCCACATCTACACGGTCTTGAGTCCTCTTGTCTTGAATAGCGTTTGACACTCTGTGTGCCGGTTGGCCGCAACAGCCCCATATTTATATCGGTGTTGGAGCGGGACGGAACGATGGCGCCTATTCCCCTCCTACTCTAACATTGCCTAGTAACATGTCTTGTGGCATGGCGTGTCGCGCTTATTCTGTTATTATTATTTTTACACATAATTCCACGTAATTAGCTAATATCTCATAAGATTCTTATTGGAATGTTATAAAACCTATTCAAATCTATTAAGAACATTAAGATCTACCTAAATACACACAATATAACATTAAGGAATAGTAAACTTCGTAAATATTAAACTTAAAACATTACAACACAAAAAACCCTATAAACACGTTATGTATGAATTATAAACATTACAAGCACGATAGAATTCATATATAAGCCTAACTATTCCTATAAAATTACAACATTACACATAACTGGTTTAAAACAAAGATTATCAATGAAATAGAAGTTAAGTACGTTTCTACGCTATTCTTATGAAATTATAAGCTTTATTACTACGTATTTACTATCTTTAAATACCTACATTTTATTTCTATGATACAGAAACAGTAAATCAATGATTTTTCAAATATAATTCTTCATTTCTTAAGCCTAGCATCTTATACCTACAACTAAATATTATCTCTTAAATCATCACGCCTAGCCCTATACGTCGCTAACAGGACTAGAACCCCGCCCTTGTGATTTTTTAAAGAGGATTTCTTGCTCTCAATTTTTTAGCGAGGTTTTCTTCCTCACGTTCGCAGTGGATAGAGAGAGCGGAAA
Organism: Saturnia japonica; assembly: GCA_033032175.1. Lineage (NCBI taxonomy): Eukaryota > Metazoa > Arthropoda > Insecta > Lepidoptera > Saturniidae > Saturnia > Saturnia japonica. The sequence continues at coordinate 10,257,609 of CM065329.1, forward strand.
CGTGACACCGACACGCCTCTTCCCCTGCGACCCCACCGCGTCCGCCATCTTTTAGTGACGGTGGCGACCCCGTCGAGGCTGCGGAAGGTAGGGTGAGCGGCACAACGAAACACCGACACACCTCTCCCGCCGCGGCCTTTTGCCTTCAGCTGCGGTGCCTCCCATACGACACCGCGGCTCGCCTCAGCGGCGATGCTTCCCATAAAGACGCACCCTACGTCTTGTTGGCCGCATCGCTCTGGGCCGTACCCAAAGCCCTAGCGAGCAGCCTCGCCTGTGGGTTCCTCTTCGCTTCACCGTAGGTCGTCACGCCACGATTACTAAGCTCCCCGCTACGACAAGGCGGGAACACTTCGAGGGATTTGCAACAACCCTTTTTTTTAACGCGATGAAACCTGTCACGTGTACACACCCGCCCGGGGGGACGAGTGGTTATATGAAACTCCTACACACTAAAACTCTACGGTGTACCATCAGCCGCCATAGTGGGACGATACGGGTCCGCGGTTGCATTCTCTGTGGCGCCCAGGTGGCCGGCCCCAGTCGGCCCTCCGGCGATAAAGAGAAACAGTCTGGCACAACCCCGACTGTCTCCCAGACGGCTGAACCACTACAATGGGAAGACGGCCCCCCCGACCCATCTCCCCTTGAATCAGCTAGGGCAGAAGAAGGAGGCGAAAAGCGCCTCTTCCTACCACCTACCGTCTACGCAAGCCCCTTACGGAGGTGTCGGTGCTGTTGCCCCTTTCTTGGCTGGGACTGGCGGACTGCAGGCCGCTCCCCCCATGTAGTGCACCGACGGCCTGCCGGCGTCAGCGCAAAAGGCGCAGTTAAGCTTTTCAGCTTGGCAACTGAACGCCTTATGTCCGGCTTGCCCGCACCTGAAGCACAGCTCCCCTCGGTCCACTGTTGACGGGCAGAGCGGGCGCGTGTGTCCCACACCCATGGCCCACTCACCAAAAGGCGCACGTGCGCCGAACTCCACCCGACCAACAGACGGCCTGCTTCAACCAGCACCCTGGCAGCGGCGGCTGGGAGCGATAAGTGCACCGCTCCCATGCCTCTGTCATATGTGCGTATTTCACCAGCCCTGGTAAGGGTTGGCTCTCAGCTTCCTTTCTTGGCCGCAGCTGCCACCACTTCCTCGGCTGACACCGAGTCATCAAGCCCCAGTACACGTATGTTCACTTTTTTTATAGGCCTTGACATGCCACGGTGGCCACGTCCCCGAGCGCTGTCCGTAACTGTTCGGCCAACTGATCTGCCTGCTCGGAACCACGAGAGTCGGGGATCATGATTGTTGTGGTGTTAATGATACGCGGGTCAGACAACAATTACTTTATTTCAGATCACCTTCATAATCACAACATCTTCCCCTTAGAAACTATCGTTAGATCTAATTTATAAATTACAAACTAAAAATAAAGTAAATACCTATACTCGCATATATATATATATATACCCCCTTCAAGATGCTTACTATATTAAACTTGTATCTGGGAAACAGTCAGGGTTAAATAATATAAGAACTATTGTGCTATTTGATCTTGGAATCATTTAAAATAAATGCATAACAGTCCTTATATTTCGTATGTATCCTTTACTTTATTATATTATGAAGTTGTAAATATATAACTTAAAAGATAAATAAAGAGCACAGTTTATTGCTGAGCCAATTGCCTTGCTCGACTACGTGTAAACGGAGGAGAGGCAACAGAAGTTGTTTTTTCATTACGCTTTATTAAGTGACGACGATTACGTCTGTATGTACCACGTTCATTTTGTACAAAATATGACCTGGGAGCACCAGCACCCTGCACTACTGTACCTCGAGTCCTGCGATTACCATCAATACAAATTACGTGATCACCTTTATTTAAATTTTGTAATTTCTTACTGCCTTTATCATAGTATTTTTTTGTATTGATTTGTTTATTCAACATTTTTATGTACTCAGAGGAAGCAACAGGGCTCGGTTCTAATAGTTTAGGATGAGTTGGTAGCTTACATCGAAGCCTACGACCCATAAGAAGCTGTGCAGGAGAGCTTAAACCGTCTCTAGGAGTGTTTCTATAATTAAGTAATGCTAACTGAAAATCTGTATTACTATTTATGGCCTTTGTTAGCAGCATCTTAATTGTTTGAACAGCTCGTTCACTCTTACCGTTCGCTTGCGGATATCTAGGCGATGATGTCACATGATCAAACCCCCAATCATTAGCGAACGTTTTAAACTCATAGCTACTGTACTGCGTGCCGTTGTCACTCATCAGGATCTTGGGTATGCCATGTCGAGAAAACATATCTTTCATGGCTTGTATTACTGAATGAGAAGAAATATTATTTAATTTACAAACTTCTATGTAATTCGAATAGTAATCGACTACGAGTAAGAAATGATTTTTTCTAAACTCAAAGAGATCCGATCCTACCATGTTCCACGGAAGCGGTGGTATCTCTACCGGTATCATGGGTTCTCTAGTAGGTGCGTTTAACCTCTCCTGATATACTTCACAACATTTAACATAACGCTCGATATCACGGGACATATTAGGCCAAAACATAACTTGTCTCGCGCGCCTTTTACAACGATCTATGCCCATGTGACCTTCATGAATGATATGTAACATTTGTTGTCTCATAGATGTAGGTATCATCACCAAATTGTCCTTAAATATTACACCGTCAATTACGTACAAATTTTCTTTTATAGACCAATACATTTTTACATCATTGGAAATATTAAACTTATGATAAGGCCATCCATTATTAATATAATTCAATAATGATTGAAAAACTGGATCGGATTTGGTTTGTTTCTTAATTAAAGTAAGTTTCTGATTTGAAATTGGTAAAGTATTTACTATCATTTTAAGCTGATAAACTACATTCGTGTGAATTTCCTCACTATATAACTCAGGTAGTGGCGCACGAGACAACGTATCCGCTATATACATATATTTACCTGGGACATAATTCACTACAATATCATAGCTTTGTATTCTCAACATCATACGCTGTAAGCGTGCTGGGACGGACATTAAAGGTTTTAGAAAAATGTTCTCGAGCGGCTTGTGATCTGTCTCAACTAAAATTTTTTTTTTACCAAAAATGTATTGATGAAACCTCTCACATGCAAATACAATGGCCAATAATTCCTTTTCCACTTGCGCATAACGTGTCTGTGCATCAGTTAGGGTGCGGGATGCATACTCTACGGGGTGACCGTCTTGTAGGAGCACAGCTCCGAGTGCGTGATTGGATGCATCCACGGATAATGTTACATCCCGTGATACATCGTATAAACCAAGAACGGGTGCCTGGCATACACTCTCTTTTAATAATTCAAGTGAAGACTGTTCACTTTCTTCCCAACGCCATTCATTATCTTTTTTTAAAAGATTGTTTAAAGGTATGGCGTGTTTTGAATAATTAGGAATAAATTTTGACAAGTAAGTTACTAAACCTAAAAATCGCTGTAAGCTCTTTTTATCTGTTGGAGTAGGCATTTCTTTTATTGCTCTGATTTTATTATAATCAGGACTCATCCCTTTAGCACTAAACACATGGCCTAAATACGTGACCTGCTCCACACCTATTTGACATTTAGCCTTGTTAAATTTTAAATTTATTTTTCTGGCTCTTTCTAATAAGGCTTTCAATCTAAGGTCATGTTCTTCCTTTGTACTGCCCCATACTAGAATATCGTCGATAAAACTATCTACTCCCTCCAGGTTTTCTAAAAATTGACGCAATTTAGCATGGAAAACTTCCGATGCACAGCTTATACCGAAAGGAAGGCGAAGAAATTGGTAGCGCCCGAATGGTGTAGCAAACGTACACAAATCAGCACTCTGCCTATCAAGTTGTATATTCCAGAACCCGGAATTAGCATCCAGAACCGAAAAATAACGTGCGGCGTGTAACTGCGCTGCCAGCTCTGATACTGTAGGTAGTTGAAAATGTGCGCGTTGAACTGCACGATTTAACTCACGGGGATCGAGACATATTCTAATACCATTATTCTTTTTAGCTACTAAAACCAACGGATGTACCCACTGGGTTGGATAATCAACTTTCTTAATAACTCCCAACTGTTCCATTTCAAAAAGTTCTCGTTTTAAGATATCACGCAACCCTAACGGTATTTTTCTAGAAGCACTTATAACCGGCCGAACCGTTTCATCAACAGTTATATGATATCCTCCTGGTAAACAACCCAAACCCTTAAATAAATCCTCGTAATTATTCGTTATAATAGAATCGATTCGTTTTACTAAGCCTAACTGCACACAAGACTTTCGTCCCAACACGCTTTCACATCTCATATTGGCAATTACAACTAATATTTTGTACACCGTTTCATTAAGTGCTATTGCCAACAAAGACGTCCCCACTACAGGGATCGTCGTGTGGGTGTACGACTCCAAAGAAATTTGCTTTCGAACAATATCTGTTTCATTAAACCCTAAATTTCTAAATGTGTCGTAAGACATTATATTGACATCGGAACCAGTATCTAGCTTAAATTTAACACTTTTATTATTACATATTAGTACTTTATGCCACGACTCGCATTTATCATTTTCCGAAACCATTAATACATAAAACTGATCATTTTCGTTAGAATAACTATCATCATCGTTCTCAACATAATGAACTCGCCCTGTTATCTTCCTACCCTCCTCTAATGAACGATTGCACTTACACATTCTCGCGAAATGTCCGCGATTACCGCATACAAAACAAGAGATGTTGCGCGCGGGGCATTCTGCCCACGCGCACCGCACGTCCCCGCAACCATCGCACACCGGCGCCAGCGCAGGGCCCGACCGCGGCCGCGTGCGCCAATCGGCGATGTCGGTGCGACGTAACGTCATCGCGCTCGATGCACCAGCAAGCTGCGATGCAGATGCACGACCCTCGCCGCGTGTTCGCGCTCCGCCTCGCCTGCCGCGCCATCCGCGCCAGCCACGTCTCTGGACTCCGTCTACATGCGTACCGTTTGCTTGAATGACGCTATCTCCGATTTGCTGTTCGCTTTCTAAAGTTATTTCGTCGGCTTGACATAATTTTACGGCCAAATCAAGGTCAAGATTATCCGCACGTAATAGCCGATTTCTTGTTCTAGTACTCAGCACGCCGCATACTATACGGTCTTTAATGAGATCATCTTCTAAGGTAGAAAATTCGCAATCTTTACTGATTAAACGTAATGCCGTTACGTATTGTATAATGGACTCGCCCTCTTCTTGATTACGTGTGAAAAACTTATAACGAACAAGCGTAGTATTCGATTTTGTACCGAAATGACTGTCGAATTTTTTTAACACAGCTTTAATATCATTTCTTTCGGTTTCGTTCTCAAATTGAAAGGTTTGATATATATTAAAACCTTCTGGGCCAATCAAATTTACGAGTAAGCTTGCCTGGATTTTTGGCGGTTCCTTATAAACTCCAGATGCATTTAGAAAAACCATAAACTGTTGTTGCCAGCGCTTCCACCCGTCGGCCCGGCCGGCAGGTCCACCTTCCATAATAAACTCTGAAGGAGGTCGCGCGTGTTCCATTTTTGATGATTAATAACACTTGAGTTCCATTACAATCCTTCTACACAATGTACAAATGGTTTATATTTGTATTAATTCACGTGTAAACCACTTTTTTTTTTACCGCTGCCACCATGTTGTGGTGTTAATGATACGCGGGTCAGACAACAATTACTTTATTTCAGATCACCTTCATAATCACAACAATGATGATCCGAGATCCCGTGGCTGTGAGCCGACTTGAAATAGCCTCGATGCTAAGGTCCGCCAACGCGACATGCTCCCGCACCTTTAGGAAAGCGGCCCTGTAGCTTAGTCCCCCCGCCAAGGCCTCTGGCTGCAGTGTAAAGACCAATTCAGCTGAGCGCGGTGTCGAGGGGAGCTTCGGCTTGGGCTTACACCCAGGCGGTAGCAGGAGCCACAGCGGCGGCACCCCTTGCAACAACCCTTGTTTAACCCTAACAGGCCCTTCTCAATATTAGAAGCAAGTCAACCCCCAGAAGTGCTTAAATGCTGTTAACTTATCAATGTAACAATTTTTGTGATTGAAGGTAATGTTATTTTTTTTAGTATACGGAACTATCAACACTTACAGACAATGAAAAAGTAATAATTGAAAACATAGAAGAGAAATTTTCATCAAATTTAAAGGATACAGATGGGATTAGAAATAACCAGATTACCATAAAAACGGAGAGGCTAGAACAGCAAGATATTAGAGATAAATCTGGGGCCACTAGTGTACATTATGATGTTCCAGTAACTCCTCAAGAATTTGAAAGCAAGTTCTGTGTTAAAATATTCAAAAATAAGTGAGTAGCCATCAAAGTGTTTCATTTACTTATCTATCTATACAATTGATAAAGTTAAAGTATTTGTTTGTAAAGCTGTAAACTAACTGCCTTTCCCATAGACGTTCTGTTTCGTTCTTTGGCTTCTTTGAGCTTATTATACAAAATCAAGTGTTTAATAATGTGGAATATTCAGTAAGAACCACTATATAGACCGAACAATATTATCTTCAACATTATCAGCGCTGCGTCGTCTGTTGATGTAATATAGTAATAGTTGACGTACCCGAATCTCTCCGTGGTCGCAGCTATCCTAAAGATGCATAAAACTGACAAAGCTATTTAAAAAAAAAATGATTAAAAAATATTTGTTAACCACACTGAGCTAATCACGGGTGCAGGCAACGTAATAGTGGCGTTCCATGAGTAAATAATATTGTAATGTGTAAATACAACATAAGACTCCGTTTGATCCCACAGTCAAACTGATCACACGGTTTTGTGGGACTTGTCCAATTGTATAGTAAATTCATGTTAAACTAATGCAAACAAATAGTTTTATATTAATTTTGTAAGTAAATTCATGAATATTATCAATTTAACATATTAATTGTATCGACTCTCAATAGGTGGCGCTGTGCCTACTCCTGAATCGCGCGATCGTTTACGTTACCCGATTTGTACTGGTATTTTAAGAAATTTCAATAAAGTGTCTATTCAGTTTCAACAACAGTGTGAAGTTTTATTTAGTGCTGACATCTGGTGCCGAAACCCGGGAAATTGCGTGAGTAAAGTGAAGTGTTAAAATTGTGAATTTTTAAAAAGACTGAATTTGGACTTGTAAAATTATTGTGAACTTCTCAAAACACATAGAAAAATCGCGTTGAATTTGGACTTGTAAAATTATTGTGAACTTCTCAAAACACTTACAAAAATCGCGTTGAATTTGGACTTGTAAAATTATTGTGAACTTCTCAAAACACTTAGAAAAATCTTGTCAAATTTGGACTTGTAAAATTATTGTTTACTTCTCAAAAACACTTAGAAAAATCGCGTCGAATTTGGACTTGTGAAATTCTCAACACTTAGAAAAATTGCAGTGAACTTGGACTTGTAAATTTTTACTGAACTTTAACATTTGAGATATTGGTATTTGGACATAGAATTATATTGTGATAAAAAAGTAAAACAAAGATTTCTTAAAAATAAAAAAAAGTAAAATTTAAAAGGACATTTTTTGAGTGAAATTGAAAATCAACAATGGAGAAGATGTTATTGAATCAAGAAGCTATGTATGAACATTTGAACAAAGCGTTTTCGAATTATAAAAGATCGCCTAAAGAAAGACTCAAAGTATCATACATTGAGTCAAGACTAGAAACCTTAGAAAAATTATTAGAAAATTTCACGAGAACTCATAGTGACTTAGTTGGAATGGTTCGAAAAGAGGATAGAAAAGAACACGATTATTTTACCGAAGATATGTACTTTAAATTTGAAGAAACTTATACGGACTATAAGTCAAAGATGAAGGATGATCTCAAAACTTACGGTGCTTCTTCGTCACAGGTGCCCGATATATCGGTTCCATCGAGTACCAAAGTGAAATTACCGCAGATTCAACTTCCTAAGTTCTCAGGGTTGTATGAAGAATGGCAGACCTTTTATGATATGTTCACATCATTGATTCATACTAATCCAAGTTTAAGTCCCGTGCAAAAAATGCATTATTTAAAAAGTAGTCTCACAGGTGAGCCAGAAACCCTTCTAAAGAACCTGTCTACAACCGACACAAATTATGAAGAAGCCTTCAAACAATTAACACGCCGGTACAACAATAAACGTTACAATTGTAATGAGATTATGAAGCGACTATTTTCTCAAAGAAATGCTACTGATACGGCTACTTCCATCAAACAGTTACTTGATACCACATCATCTTCACTCAAATCCTTAGAGAATATAGGTGTCGATACAAGTTCTTGGGACGTAATTATCAACTATCTGGTTGTATCGCGTTTAGATACTGAGTCACGCAAGCTATGGGAGATCCAATTAAGTCAATCAGATTCAGATAAATTGCCAACTTGGAATGAACTAGTGAAGTTTTTAGAGACAAGGTTCCGAACATTTGAGATGATACAAGGTAGTAAACCTGTAATGAAGTCACATAATACGCAACAAATTAGCACCAAACAAAAGATTTTTCATTCAACCACGCAAGATGAAAAGAAATCAAATAGTAATTGTACTATGTGCAATAGTCAGCATCTACTCTATCAATGCAAACAATTTGGAAAACGGTCTCCTGCAGAGAGATCAGAGTTTGTACAATCAAAGAGGCTGTGCTTCAATTGTTTTGCACCGACACATTCAGTGAAAGAGTGCCGAGCGTCGGCATGCTGCCGCCGTTGCGGTCGACGACATCACACACTGTTGCATTATGAGAGGAGTGATTTACCATCAACATCAGTTATTAATCAGAAAACTGAAACAACGACTCCACAAGAATTGAGCAAGGATGATGAGAAAAGAGTAATAGCTCATTTGGTAACAGAGAAAAATCAAAGAGAGATGCTGTTGGCTACCGCTGTAGTCAAAGCATATTCACCCAATGGCTATTCACAAGTTGTGAGAGTTTTAATCGATCCATGCTCAGAAGGTTCATTTATAAGTGAGGCTACTGCACAGTCATTAAGCCTGAAAAGAGTTGCCATCAATGGTATAGTGTCTGGAATTGGAGACGGTCTAGCCAAATCCAAGAATATGGTGTCATTGAGTGTGGAATCATTTCACAATCCAAAGTATTCGGTCACATTGGATGCTTATGTACTGAGAAAATTGACATCATTTCTTCCAACGTGTCAAACTAAGATATCAGATTGGCTAGACATTGAGAAAGTGTCATTAGCTGATCCAGATTACGGATCACCTGCTAAAATCGATTTAATTTTAGGAGGTGAAGTATATGAAGAAATCATATTAGAAGGCCTCATGAAACATCCATCTGGGAAGGGTCCCATAGCACAAGAAACGAGGCTTGGGTGGATTTTATCAGGTCGAGTAAGGTGTGAATCATCTTTAGATAGTGATCAAATTATCAGCTGTCATATCAAAGTAAAAGAGGATGATTTATTGAAACAATTTTGGGAAATAGAAAGAGAGCCAGACGCAATTCTAAAGAAATTCACTAAAGAAGAAATGAGATGTGAGCAGATCTTTGATGCTACTACTGTGAGAGATAATAATGGTCGATACGTTGTTAGATTACCATTTAAAGATCTGATGCCAAAATGTGTTGAAGGAAAATCAAAGGAGATTGCTCTGCGCAGATTCAAATTACTAGAAAGGAAGTTACAGAAAAATCCATCATTGTATGATGAGTATAAAAAAGTAATCGACGGTTATAAAGAACAAAATCATATGCTACAGATTCGAGAAGTCGACGATATAAATAACCCAAAAGTAGTTTACCTTCCCCACCATCCTGTGGTACGGGAGGACAAGGAAACTACTAAAGTCCGAGTGGTCTTCGATGCCTCGTGCAAAGGCGTTAATAACGTGTCTTTGAATGACTGTCTACTTGTTGGTCCCAAACTTCAACAAGACTTGCGCCATATTTTAATGAGGTGGAGACGTCATCCCTTTTGCATACTTGCTGATTTAGTACAAATGTATAGACAAGTACGTGTCTCTGAGCAGGATACTAATTTTCAGAGAATTTTATGGCGACCAGATCCAAATAGTCCCATAGAACATTATAAGCTGATGAGACTCACATTTGGGACATCCTGTGCTCCTTATTTGGCGGTAAAAGTTTTACAGCAACTAGCAAAAGATGAAGAATTAAGATATCCTCGTGCTGCAAAGATAACACTTGAAGACTTTTATATTGATGATTTACTGACTGGGTGCGAGACAGAATTAGAAGCAATACAGATATTTGAAGAAATGAACAATCTAATGAATGTGGGAGGATTTCGAATACAAAAGTGGTGTAGTAACAGCAATAGATTAATGGATCATATACAAGAGGAGAGTCGAAGATCAGATCCATCTTTGATATTTAAAATTAATAACATGGTCAAAGTTTTGGGTATTGGCTGGAATAAAACCACTGACAATTTTGAGTATACGTTGCAATTACCCGAATTGAATGAGAGCATAACTAAACGCAAAGTATTATCAGAAATCGCTAGGTTATATGATCCTATGGGATGGATCGCTCCTGTGATTGTGACTGCCAAAATATTTATCCAGAAATTGTGGAAAGCAAAGTTAAATTGGGATGAGAATCTTACGCCTAACTTATTTAAAGAATGGTGTTTGTTCAGAGGAGATCTTAACAATATAAAAAATATTGTTATACCAAGATGGCTAAATTCACGTCGAAGCGACCATGTAGAATTGCATACGTTCGTAGATGCATCCCAAGTCGCATACGCTGCTACAGTTTATATGAAAACGAGAGATGAAGCGAATAATATTTATGTCAATCTAGTCACGGCTAAAACAAAAGTGGCTCCAGTTGAAAGGGAAGTCAGTATTCCACGCTTGGAGTTATGTGCGGCAGTGCTTGGAGCCAAACTTATGTTTGAAGTCTCACAAATTATGCTAATACCAAAACAGAATTTACATGCCTGGTCAGATTCTACGACTGTTTTGGCCTGGCTTCGGGGAGAACCAAATCGTTGGAACACATTTGTAAGCAATAGAGTCTCAGAAATTCACACGATGCTTGATTCTGACCAGTGGCGCCATATTAGCACACACGACAACCCAGCCGACTATGCATCGAGAGGGATTAAGGGATCTGACATGGCTGATCTCACGCTTTGGTGGAATGGTCCTGAAGTTATATATCACAACAATACTTACGAAATTAGCGAAGCTTACTCAACGACTGAAGAACAAAGGGCCATTAAAACTTTAACTGCTGTCGTGCAATCTAAAGAAGAATTCATATGGACAAGATTTTCAACTCTAATAAAAATGATGAGAGTGTTGTCCTATTGTAGAAGAATTCTTAATTTTAAATTACCAAAAGAGCAAAGAAGCAAACATTCAAAATTTATAACTGTAAAAGAAATGAAGGAAGTATTGAAGATAGTAATTAAGGCAACCCAATCGATATATTATCAAGCAGAGATCAGCAGTTAAAATCTCAAGGACACGTAAATAAGAAGAGTTCTCTACATACCCTTTGCCCCATCCTTGATGAGAATGGGGTATTAAGAGTTGGCGGTCGCATTAAAGAATCCGAAGCAAGTTTTGATACAAAACATCCCGTTGTTATACCTAGTGAAAGCCATCTCACAAAGTTAATAATAAATGATGCTCATTATAAAACTATGCATGGAGGTCCACAAATCATGCTTAATTACTTGAGATCCAAATATTGGATAATCCGAGCGAGAGAAAAGGTAAAGAAGTCGTATCGAGAGTGTGTCAAATGTTTAAGATATTCGCGCCAGAAAACCGATCAACTTATGGGTCAGCTGCCAAAGATAAGATTAAAACCCTCGAGACCTTTTAAAGCGTCTGGTGTAGACTTTACTGGATTTATAAATGTTAGATTTTCACCTGGAAGAGGCTCAAAATCATATAAGGGTTACATATGTCTTTTTATATGTATGTGTACAAGAGCCATACATCTTGAAGCTGTATCAGATTTGACATCGAGAGGGTTCATCGCCGCTTTCCGTAGGTTTGTGTCTCGCAGAGGCCAGTGTGTGGATTTATACAGCGACAATGGGACCAATTTTGTGGGCGCTGATACAGAACTAAAATTGATGTTTGACCAAGCTAAGTCCAATCTCCCCACAGAAATTGCCCAAATGTTAGCAAATGATGGAACGGCTTGGCATTTCATACCTCCTCATGCTCCTAATTTCGGAGGACTATGGGAGGCGGGTGTAAAATCAAGTAAGTGGCATCTAAAGAGAGTGATAGGAGAGTCAACGCTAACATTTGAGGAATTGTCGACGGTACTGAATCAGATCGAAGCGTGCCTCAACTCACGACCTATTTCATATTTAAGTGAGAACCCTGATGATCCACAACCGCTAACTCCCGGCCATTTTTTAATTGGAGAGCAATTAGTGGCTATTCCAGATGAAAATCATTCTGATGTTCATGTTACCGGATTGCAAAGATGGAAGATGACACAAAAAATGGTGAACGATTTTTGGAAAAAATGGTCAGAAGAGTACTTGGTTAGTCTAAACCAAAGATACAAATGGTCAATAAAAAAACCAGAACCAGAGATAGGTGATATTGTTATTATTAAAGATCACAACCTACCGCCAACGAAGTGGCTGCTAGGTAGAGTTGTCCAAAAATATCCTGGCCAAGATGACATCACAAGAGTGATTAGTATTAAAACAAAAAATGGGTTAACTAAACGTCCATGTAACAAGGTGTCTATATTGCCTAACCCAGATACATTGTAGTTCTATTCTGTAGAGTTTATTTTAGTTTGTGTTAATTTTACTTCGCCTAGTTGTCATGGTGGGCGGTCTCTTTGTTAAGAGTCAGTTTCTTTCGTTCATTTAGGTTTTTTAGGAACTTTAATTTGTTTACATTTTTTAATATATATTCTGAGTTTTATTCAAAAGCGTTAAAGGACGAGTCCTTTGGTGGGCGGAATGTCCAATTGTATAGTAAATTCATGTTAAACTAATGCAAACAAATAGTTTTATATTAATTTTGTAAGTAAATTCATGAATATTATCAATTTAACATATTAATTGTATCGACTCTCAATAGGTGGCGCTGTGCCTACTCCTGAATCGCGCGATCGTTTACGTTACCCGATTTGTACTGGTATTTTAAGAAATTTCAATAAAGTGTCTATTCAGTTTCAACAACAGTGTGAAGTTTTATTTAGTGCTGACAGGACTATTTTTTAGAAATAAGATTATTACTTTACAAATAAATAAATAAATTAATTTAAAAAAAAATAAACAACAGATTCAATGCAGTCATAAAGTTATGCAAATATACAAAGAAGTTTTGTGTTGCTTGTGCGGCCACCATAGTGCAATTTGACAAGCTAGAGCGACTACAACATTTGTTGTGTGCTTCAGCGGTAATCACAACTGATTAGGGTATTTTACTTTTAAGCCGATACATCATTTAATGGTATGTTTATCATTTGCAGTTCCAATTTATTAAAGCACAATGATGACCACGTAAAAATTGAAATAAACACACCAGGGGATAATGAAATGAATGAGTTACATCAATGTCAATATTGCGACAAACGTTTTGATAACTATAATAATATGTTTACTCACATCACTGATGTTCACAGCGAGAATAATGCCAAATGTAAAATATGCGGAGAGCTTTTTATTAGCATACCGAATCTTAAACGTCACATGAAACTTTTACACAAACTTAACAATTTACAAAATCTAGTATCTCCAAACGATATGAAATGTATATATTGCAATGTCGGTTTCAAACATAAATACAGATTGACTAACCATATGAAGATATGTGGTCCCGGTAAGGAGGATGAGAGAAAGAAACATAAATGTGACTCATGCGACCGCATCTATAAAAGGAAGGGGGCTTTAGTAGCACATATAAAAAAGACTCATTATGAGTATGGGAAAATGTTTGAGTGTTGGTGTGGGAAACAGTTCCGTTCACCTATACACTTGAATGAACACAAGAGCCGTCGCCATAGAACTAATAGGAAAAATAAATTATACAAATGTAATCACTGCGAAACGGAATATAATATGAAGACCAGTTTAACAAGGCATATGAAAAGAACTCATTATAATTACGGGAGAACGTTTGATTGTTGGTGCGGGAAACAGTTCCGTACGCCGCAGTACTTACGTGGGCATATGAAGCGGCAGCATGATGGCAAAATCGAAGATAAAAAGGACGACAACGTTATATGCGACTATTGCCAAAAAATATTCAAAACCAAACAGAATTTGATAGATCATATACAAATAGTTCATTATGATTTTGGTAAGTTAGAGGAAATGTGGCGTGGGAAACAATTAACTCGACATAAACAACGGCATTCGGACGTTAACATTATTGACACAAATAATGAAAAATTAATCAAATCGAATAATCATGACGTGCTATGTGGTACTGGTAAAGATGATGAGGAAATAAAATATAAATGTGACTTATGCGAGCGTGTCTATAAAAAGAAACAGTCCTTGGTATCACATATAAAAATGACTCATTATGATTATGGGAGAATGTTTGAGTGTTGGTGCTTGAAACAGTTCCGTACGCCAATGCACTTGGCCGAACACAAGAGAACACGGCATAGAAAAAATAAATTATACAAATGTACATACTGCGGGGAGGTCTATAAGGTAAGATCAAGTTTAACACTACATACTAAGAGGATGCATTACGATTACGGGAGAACGTTCGATTGTTGGTGCGGGAAACAGTTTCGTACACCTGAGTACTTACGGGTGCATACGAAGCGGCACGAAATCAAAATGGAAAATAGAAATGACGATAAAGCACAGTGCGACTATTGTCAAAAATTTTTCAAAACCAAACACTACGTATTAACGCATATAAAAACGGTTCATTACGATTATGGTAAGGTGTTTGGATGTTGGTGCGGGAAACAGTTTCGGACGCCGATACAGTTGCGTCAACATAAGAGCTGGCAGCATGACGGCAAAAAGAAAGGTAGAAATATCGGCAAACCTCGAAGTGTCGGCAAACCTCGAAGTGTCTTTTGTTTCCCCACAAGTTGAATAGAAATATTTTTGAAGTGATATCTTCTTCAGACATGCTTGTATATTAGTGATGATCAATCATTTAATAAAAACGATCAATCGATTGTTCCGCTTATTCGATTGCAATCGATTGATGTTTACGATTGTCTCGTCGATTGTTAGTAGTTGTGTGCGTGAATGCGTGCGGATCACAATAAATTGTCAATTGTACTGCCCTATTTATCTCTTTTGATTGTTGCAATTCGATTGCCTAATAAGTATTACATATTAATTAGCACCGTAGGTATTGGTCCCGCAAAACGATTGTTAGAAAATGTTTTACTACTATAAATTAAAACACGCCAGGAATAGATAAGTGCATCTATTACTATCCTATTTGTTGGCACTTTTTTTTTTTAATTTACGAGAATCTATGAAAACAAAATTAAATGCGACAAGGGAAACTTTAATATAAGTACAAACAGAAACAGCATTGTGTTATCAAAGCTACCAGAGTAGTTCAACCCGCAGTTGGTGATAACAGTGTAATTCTATAACTCGCGTTGTGCGTAATTTTATTCGATTGTTATTCGGTGAATGCGAATGAATCGACAATCGAATACGTAATTAATCAATTGTCGAATCATTCAATTGTTATTATCGAAACGATCTCCCATCGCTAGTGTATATAGCTGTTTTGGTATGGGGAAAAGGATCTGTACTCGCGTGACCGTCACGTTCAGGAACATGGAACATTATACAGATGTGTGTATAAAACTTCCTCAGTTGAATAATGAAAAATAATGTTCACAAGTTTGTGAAGGTAGTTTTCATTTCTGACATGCAGTCCTATGATTTTATTAAGCACAAGTAGGGATTTGTACAGAGTAAATTTTTTGTGTACTTGATATATTGCCTTCCACGAAGACCCGTTCCGCTCTTTTCACTTACATTCAAAGTGTGCCAGTGCTACCTTCCTCTAATATTATAGTTCTGTCGATACACACGAATTATAGTAAGCACGCTAGTTGAATGCAGAGCTAAGGGATTCGATATTGCTGTGACCTAATTAGAATTATTACTGTCGGTAAATATCAACGTTGTTTTCAAATGAAATATATACGTCTTGGTTAACATAATGAGAAAACGAGGTAATAATTTATTGAAGTGATAACTTCTTATGGGAGGGTAAACCGCTTCGTAACGTAACGCGTTACGGCGTCACTCTGTCTGGTTTACCTTCTCTACTCAGTGTTCTAATGTATTGTAACTAAGGATAAATCATTAAACGATTTTATTAATATACATAAAGTTTATGTAATAACCTGAGCTTTTCTCAAGTTAAACAATTTCAATATTAAATAGTTCAATTTAGATTAAGTTATCACTTCTGTCGAGCGTCCGAGACGCACACGTTTTTTTAACATTTTTTATCAATTATTTCACACATTCTATTTTCCGTGCCGGCGATGAATAAAAACATTTTTTACGGACCGTAATCTGTCTTTATTTATAACAATAAAAAAACACGAGATCACAACTACAGTATTATCGCGATCGGTAGGTACAGATAGTTTTCAAAGACAGCCAAACAAAGATTCATTTTTCGCCATTTCCCGTACATGAATATGAATAAAACTTTTTTTTAACGGAGCTTTACGCACTCGAAACTGTCATTATTAAAACAAAAAAAAAACGTAGTCGCAGCTTGCATATTATCACGATCTATAAGCGTACGATTGTTGTCAAAGGCAGCACTCGCATCTCTACAGTTCAGTTCCAGGATCTTGTATACTAAGTTAACAGTATCGATCAAGGCCTCAGGTGTTTTGTTCATCTAGAAACTAAAAAAACGTCATCGGATGGGAAGGAAGTAAAATAAGATGCAAAAGCCATTGGTATTTGCCATTTCTTTTGAAGGTACCAGCGTTTTTTTTTTACAAATACCAACTTTTAGCGATATTTGTACCAGGATCACTGGGCCACATCGATGCCGCGTATAAATAATAATTATAGTGAGACATGTCTTCGTGGATGGCAATAACGGCTGTTTTTTTTTTCAATAATGAATTACGCTGTTGTGTTATTCTGCTGTTCAGTTATTTGTTACATATATTGTATTATAGTTTATAATAATGTCACAACAAATAAAAGTGAACTTTATACCGTATATTCAAGGATTATAATCGAACGTTCATTACTCGTAACAACGTGAGGTTCTCTCTCTTACACACCTATTGATGGTTGCATAATGCTTGCCTGTTCACATGTTTCGGTAACACTGGCTGACATTGTAATTGTCAACAATAATTACGAACAACCGATAATCTTACCAGAATAATAATTATGTTCCATGAAATATGACAACTTTGCCCGATTTTTTTAGAAAACTTGAAGTATCTGTTTTTTCCCACCAGTGCTTAGGTATTTTTCTTTAATACAGTCACCTCTAGGATCATGGAAATGATCTGGTTTTGTAAGTTTAAAAAAAAATTAACATTTCCAACATTCCATTGATTTTGATTGCGGATTTATCTAGGCTTCTAGTCAACATTGCCCATGTCATTTTTTTTACGAAAATATGACCTTTTTACCAATGAGAAAGAAACTAGTACAAAACGTATAAGGGCAATGAAGGCCACTTTTGAGTTAATAATTTTTGGTAGTTACAGAAAATAGAAATATTAAATAATACACCATGTATTTTAAGTAATTTGTATTATTTTACTAAGAGGAATCAATAGTATTGAAGTATAGGTTTTTATGTATCAAAATTGGATACTTAGTTTGTTTATTACAAATTATTTAAAAATATCTGGGTATTGAAAATTATGAAATTTCCAGATCTCAATGTCATGTATGCATGGAAACATGCTGATGGTCTGGGTTGTTTGATGATAATACTATATTCCCTTACTTATCGCGATTACTATATTCCCTTACTTATCGCGATGTGTCTTTTATTTTAACTCAAAAATCCCTTAGCGCTAACTAACGTCGCGATCTAAAGCGAAATAAGGCTAGCTAGAATTTTTGAAACATAAAAATCGGTGTCTTCAAATTTTGTTAATGACCAGAAAACCGTATATTATTACCAAAATTCTATCCGTTTCAAAAATTATTTTTCACAATAACACACACAAAATGTTTTCTTATTTTAGTTACAATATTCTTTGGAAAAAATAGTCTTGATTCAGATTTAACATTCAGTTTCAAGTTTCAACGCAGGATTTATTATGGTTTATTCTATGTTATAATTACTGAAAACGAAATAAAATACAATATGGCCCCGGCGAGTTATTTCTGGTTCAGACAATACTGTGATATCATCTTCTAAATGTTGGATGTTGCAAATGTCATCAATAATTGGATAGGTGAACGTGGTTCTCTGTTTGAGTTTAGACTGCTGTAAAGCAGTTTGCGGACAAATTTATTTGTAGGATTTGAATTATTGTTATTCAAAATGGTTCGTACTCTTTTTTGTACTGTGCTATAATCCAGTCACCTTTTTTTTAATATTGCTTGAAGTTTTGTGCATTATTCAATATAATGTAGGCCAAATGGAATATTATTATGTAATTGAACATTTTCTTTTGCTTCTTCTTGTTCCCGTGAACATTCCGCTACGTAACAATCCTGCACTGTTTCATGGTCTGAGTTATCTGCGATTGTAATTGCTTCAGTATCCGTTGATTTCGAGCTCGATTCACTATGAGATCGATTCATCCTTTTTTTTAATTTTCCTCTCTTATGTTTAATTTTATTATCTTGCTGGAATTCTGTTAATTCAGTTTGTAGGCCGTGACCGACATATTTTCCGTCTTATTCGAAATGTCACTTATAGTGCGGACAAGTCACGTTTGCGTTCCTGATTTTATAATCACGTCGGAGAGTATAGTTATTTTATTAGGACCATTTTTCAAGGATCTTTAAGTGTATTTATTCCTGGTATGGTGAAACCTTTCGTTGAATAATTTTTCTCAGACATCGATGGTGCTGTTATATTGGGTTCTGATTTTATTGATATAAATATTTCTGAGACTCGGGGGGAGTGAAATTATCCTTATAACTAGGGTCACTCCAAGTGTCTTCCAAATAGCAGCCTTCGTACTCATTATAATCGTTAACTAGATCAGGTTTAACAATATTGCCAGTTTGTTCGTCCAAAATTAAGGCATTCTTGTTCTTTCTATTCTCTTTTTCCGCTTCAGAGGATTTCTTTTTAGATTTAATGTTCTTCTTCGTAATACTTTCAAGTGCAACTTTACGAAATCAATATTGAAATCAGAAACTGTCACTGATTTTCCTTGCTTGCAATGAATTTTTTTGTTTCTGTTTATTTGCATCGGCTTTAGCGCTTTCGATTCCTTCAAATAATGGACGCGTGTTTGATCTATTCCATACGATAATATTTTTTCTTACATGTCTGGTATCTTTTTGAGAACCTTTTTGCGGTTTATTGGAAATATTTCAGATGCTCTAAAACCACTTTTTATGTTCTTTTCCTCCTTCAGCTTAATAGCTTCTTTTAATTTACTCAGTAACTTAGGAAAATGCTTTTTGTTTAATGATGGTTGGTTTGGGTTTTTTAACTTGTATTCTTACAAAATTTTTTCGCCAGGCTGATTTTCAAAGGTTCAAAAAATGCTACGTCTAAAGGTTGGGTGAGTTGTGTGGATCTCGGAGGTATAAACACCATATTGATATTATTTCACTCACACAACTTTCAACTTTTCTACTTTTGTACCTGGCGTGTCTTGTTCCTATGGAAGTATTATTTTTTCGAAAGACTCTTCAAACATGGTGCTATTGAACTACCCTGACTTGAAGCAGTTATATCTAGTTCTTGGTGGCCCTCCGCTTATCCATTCGCTGTACAAATTTGTTGCTTTGTAGACAATATACAGAGGAAAACGTCTACCGCTCGCGTTGGCTGTGAACATAAGAGATATTTTTCCTTTGGTGGAATTGAAAACTCTCTCCGGATACATTATTCCTCTACTAAAAATGCCCTTGGAAGAACCTTAATCGTCCGACAAGTTTGTTTCATCGAGATTGATAATATTTTCTACTGGTATGTCTTAACGTTGTGCTTCAATTATCAAAATATCCTGCAATTTCTTATGTTCCTTTTTCTGCTCTTGCCTTTGAAATATTTTGAGTAGTTCTTACAGTCAATTCGTCACTATATCTAGACAAAAGCCCTGGACCCATGCATCACCGGGAAGTAAGTGGACACCTACATTCAGCAGAAACTTGCATAAAAAAAACCTTAAAATTTTATTTTTTTTCTTCTACAGTTAAAACAGTAGGATGTCCGATAGACTTTATATGCTTTTTTTTGTAATTTTATTCACTATCCTCCTTCTTGGTATACCAAACTGTTGTTCAGCATACGTGGAAGGTATTTTTTGTAACTCAACTGCTTTGCGTGCTAATTTCAGCATTTCTTCGGGAGTAATTTTTTTACATTATCGACCTTGTTTTACGTCTTGAATTTCTTTGTCGGATCCGAGAATTGTGTTTGCTTTTCTGTTAAAAAAAATTATTGAACAACATTTAAATAAAGCCTGTTGTTTTGCAAAGTACAGGGACTTTCACAGTTGCGTACATGGTGACCGGTTGAACAATCGCAATAATCTAGAATGTAGTTGTGCTCGTCATTATGACCAACTTTCACTATGGGACCACCGACCCTCAGAAATCGCTAAAAAAAATCAGTTGTTCCATACAAAAATTTCGTCGAACCTCGACGAAATGAACGGAACAGCTAAATTTTTTCGCGATTTCGGTATTGTTCTTGTAGTAAAAGTTGTTCATAATTACGAGTATATACATTTCTGAAAGTCCATGCTTTTGTAACACATTGTATATGCATATTAAATTTAATTTATTTGAATATCATAATATACCTACTTTAATTCCGTCTGACACTTTATTTGCGTACCGGGATACAGATTACCATGTTACCTCCTGTTAGTAATGTTTCTCGTCAATATGGTTCTTAGTTTCAGCACAAAGTAAGAATAAACAAACATACACACTCTCGCATTAATTATAGTTGGGACTAGTAAGGATTTGAAAAGTAATATAAAAAATAAAACATGTTTTATTGTAATGTGACAACCCTAACGGTTTTTCGAACTTGGGCAAAGTCATTCTGAGGTCGGAATATCATGTGTAACTTTTTGCCCATCATCGTAACTTTTCATAATAGGAGCTTTCATCACCGAATCTATGGTTAACACACTCTGTAATTCGATTTTTATAACATGCGATATTATAAACTATTCTTTGTTTATGCCATGAGTCACAATTCACTCTACAATTTCTCCAAAACTTCGCCCGCAAAAACATTCACCACACGATACCGTAAAGTCCCCTTACCTCGCCTAGTTTTTGACAACTTTTGAATTTTGATTCGTCAGAAGGGTCAAGCGAGGAATATCTGTCGATTGATTGAATATCATTTTCATCGGAGTCTGTTTCGGTTACATATGGACTCATATCAATATTATTTGGGAAAGAGTTTTTTGATGTTCCGGGTATAAGTTTCAGAGTATTTTCGGCTACAGTTTTCATTTTAATGTCAGAAATCAAATGTGATTTTGGGTTTTTTACGGGGAATTTGAGTTTCAGGGTTGGAATCATGGACATGTGAGATGCCGGTTTCTTTTGTCTTATTATTCGCCTTGTTCTGACATAAACAGTATATTTAAAGTCCTCACTGGAAACTGATCTGCCAGGAGGAACGTACATTTTTTTGATTCTAACTTTTTTATCGGATCCGGAGCACGATTTTCTTTTAGATAATCGAGAAGTGCATCATCGACTTTATATTCTTGATTCATTAAAAGTTTATTCGGAACAATAAAAATTGCACCAATATAACCGCGCGAAAATTGACAATCCCTTTTAAATGACGTGAACTTAGCCGCAAATTGTTGCCATGTTGAAAAATTGCATCGTATTTAGTAGTTTTTACAAGGGGTATTAAACAAAATCCATAGTGGCTGTTTTTGTAAATCAGGCGAAGTAAGGGGACTTTACGATACTGAACGAAGTTGGCTACCAACTCGATACTCAATGATGCCACACGTAAAACCTACTTTCTGCCAAAGTTTTCAATTTTGCCATAAAACAAGAAAACTTTCAACACACACAGGTCTCCTCGTCAGTCGTATTTTGGGCAAAGAAACCTTTAGGTGCAAAGTTGGCAAATTTCACGGTTCTCAATAATTTGTTATTCGTTGCGTTGCGGCCATTTTCTAGCCGGCTGCTATCATTCTTGATTATTGTAATAAATACTTATACTTTTCAAGGTGACGTCAAGGGTTTCTAACGCAACGTTATATTCAGAACGCATGCTTGTCTTTTAATATAAGTTTATATTAAATACCATATTATATAATCATTGATCTATGTATGTGTCTCGCTACTTAAGAAATAGTTAAAATCAGGAATAACATTATAGAACTGTGGCTAAATTTTAAATGATAAAATAAGTTATTCATGTCTTATTAGAAACTATCTGTAACCAATAATTACGTATACTTAACTTGTAGTGTAATCTTTCTCATGTAAAATAATAAATATGAACAAATAAACGTCATAATTTGAAATTAGAAATTGTGTTTTATTTGTCTAAATTACGTTGTACCTTTAATCTAACAATGGTCCACAAACTAGGCATGCTTGTGGCTTGGGGATCTTTAATACCTGTTACATTATTATACTACATAACATACCATATAAATTACTGACAATACACATAATAATATATCACACATTATAAATTATACATAGAAAATACATTTTATATAGATAAACCAATATATAAAAGCAACGGTAAAAAACATGGAAAATAGTTTATGGGATATTCAGAGAAAATGTAAAAAATGTTAAAAAGGGGGCAAACGTGCAGGTGGTGCATGCACCTGAAAGAAAGTGATCACCGCCGCCCACAACATCTGCAACACCTAAGGGATCGCAGATGCGTTGTCGGCATTTTAGGGAAGAATAAGCTCTCTTCTTGAAGGTCACCAGGTCATAACGGCTTAGAAAGGTCTCAGGCAGAGTCCACAGAATGGTTGTGCGAGGCTGAAAGTGCTTTAAGAAACGCACTGTTGTGGAACGCTGGACATCGAAGTGCTGTGGATAGAATTTGCGATTCATAATTCTTTTTTTTCTGACTGACTATACTTTTAGCCTTAGGGGCCCTGGAGCCTCGGGCGGGTTTTACAGCTTCACCAGTCGTTACATAAGAGGTTTTTATCCATTTTTGCTTTTGCTTGCCCTGCTTAGCTATGAATCGATATCGTCCTCATTCATGTATCGAATCCTCATTCGATACCACTTCTAAGTTTCGATACTTACATATGAGTTCTTTAACAAGTTTTGCTTTCTTGCCCTTTTTAGGGATGAATCGATATCGACCTTATTAAGGTATTGAGACCGCATTCAATTCCACTTGAAAGTTTCGATACTTATGAATTCTTTTTCAATATTTGCTTAAGCTTGCCCTGCTTATAGATAAATCGATTTCGTTCTTATCAAGGCAACGAAATTGCATTCAATACCACTTCAGTGTGGAGACTTGTGAGTTCTTTAATCAATTTTCGCTTGTGCTTGTCCTTCTCAGGGATGACTCGATATCGTTTTTATTCAGGCATCTAATCATAACATCGAAACCACATTCGATATCACTTCAAACTTTCATACTTGTGAGTCCTTTATCAATTAAGCTTGTCCTTGCTATGCTTAGGGATGAATCGATATCGTCCACCTTCTGATATCAAATCAAAGTATCGTAACCCCATTCGATTCTACTTCAAAGTTACAATCCTTATGAGTTCTTTATCAATTTCAGTCAGATTGACAGACGCGGTAGGGAATTTTGTTTTATGATACAGCGATAATAACGATTACGATCGGTTGTCCAAAAAACTATATTTATCAATCATATATCATAGCTGTCTCACCCGCCCCGCGCCGTTATTCATCAGCACGCCCGCAGATGGCCAAGGGCCCGGGGTGGGAGCGATATCGTGACGCCAATGGATTGGATACCACTGTTTTCATATTTTGAGATCGAATGATGGTTTGATTTACTACAAGTATTAGTATCGCTAAAGTTAACGAAAATGTTCGCTACCATGTGAATACTCAGTAGTATTAAAGCATCCCTATCAGGAGTTTTTGGCGGGATCTTGAAGTGACATTTAGTGGTTTTGATTTTTAAATCATTTACTTAGGTTTTTGACCCTACATTATGTAATATTGGTGGTTGTAGTGACATCTCTCGCCACAACTGACGCATCGACGCATATATGTAGCGACACATAGCGACATCTATCGAGCCACATACGACGCATTCTACATCGCGCTATAGAAATGAACTCAATCGTTGAGTATATATACAAGAACCCGACTACAACCGTCGGGGCAGCTGCCCGCCAAACATAGCACCCGTCTGGCCGGAGGATCCTCTCTTTTCTATGGCGGATGAGGAACTTTACTATCTGTTCCTCGTATCCGCTAAAGTGGTGTTTTACGTGATATAGTATAGATTTTGTGCATAAATGAAGTGTATTATAAATATAAGCTGAAAGCATTCATTCTGAGATCCCACAAAATCTTCCTAGAAAGTTCTATCATGGTAGCCACCATCTTGTTAGTATACTAAATCGTCATAACACATGACACTTTATTTCACTCGATAATGGCAGTAATGGCCTTCTTTAAAGAGGACCGGTGTCCAATTTAGGAAGAAGAACAATTTGACAAATTAAAGCGTTTTTTTTTTTGTCTATATCCTCTGTGGTATTATTCCATAAATCGGCCAGTGTCATGTAGTTATCATTTCCAGTATAATAAATTGTTCTATGATTTATTTATGACACCGTGTGTAACAGTGTAAATAACGTAATTTTATCATTTCTTATATTATTGTAATTTTATCGTATAATTTTGTTTTCTGAAGTTTCATTTCTACCACAGAATATAGCTTCTACAGCGAGTGACTTTTATGCAGTGTTGCCAAGTTGGTCTTTTTGTGGCTATGTCTGGCAACATTTAAAAATGACAGCCAAATATATAAAATTCTATTGGCTAAATATTTTAGCCACAAAATTTAGCAACTTTTAATTATTGACAAGGTAAAAATACAGCAAAATAATATTACATAATATTGAATACTTCCTCCATTCCATAATATTTATTTTCACTCATTTACATCATACCTATTTCTGAACAAACTTTATCAGTGGAATCTTACGGGAGTTCTCACCAGCCGAGTAAATTCCGGGCTGTGTGGATTTTCTTTACTTCGTTTTCGTTCCGTGCTATGCTACTCATACCGACTTGTAGCTTGTAGAAACGTCGTCGTCGGTCTTAATAAGCAATTGAAATGGATTTACCTTTTAAAAAGAAAAACTATTCTCAAAAATATCGTACTGACTGGGAAAATGTGGCAGAATTTAAGAGATGGTTGAAACCCGTCGGTGGGGATGCGTCCAAAGCAATGTGTGTTATATGTACTACAGAGCAAAGAATATACTACTCTCTACCGAGAACTACAGAGTTTAATGCTAAAATATATGACATTAAAAAGCACAGTGAAACAAAAAACATAAACAAAAAATTGAATTGAAAACAGGTGACTTAGTTTTTTTCTCTTCAGCAAATAGTTTCAACTTACCTACTTTTATCATTCACACTAATATTATACAATTATATGAAAATTAGCTTTTTCATCAGTTAACTATGTCTTTACGGCCAAACTACTGGACTGATCTTGATGAAATTTGGCAGAACGACTCAGTGATGTAGCTTGCAACTCGGAAAAATTTAAGTACAGGGTACGTTTCATTTTGATAAATTGCGCTACCACGTAATAGCTTAGGTAAATGCGAACGAAGTCGCGCGTAGTTGAATGATAAAATCTGTATTATTTTCAGGTAATAAACCTTTGCTTTTTCAACCCAAGTTATCACGATCACCCTTGACTTTACTTGTAACAGAAGGAATTTTATGCCTATACATCGCTGAACACAGTTCTATACTGAGTGTAGATCATTTATGCGAAGCTTGTAAAATTGTTTTAAGGATTCCAAAACCGCCATGAATTTGAAACTTCACCGGACGAAGTGTACAGAAACTACCAACAATGTTCTGGCACCGTACTTTCGAAATTGTATTGCTAGTCGATATGGACCAGCAAAAATACAGCGTAATCACTGATGAGCCTACAGACTAGTGTATCTAAATATATTGTGGTTGTCATACGTTACTTCAGCAATAGCCAGAATGATATAATTAGTTCTTTTCTGGCTTTAGTGCACATCAAAACTTCTGACGCACTCGGCATAGTTGACGGCTTAGTAACGTGTTTACAGGATTACAACATACAGTTAGAAAATATGGTAGGCATTGGGGCTGATAACGCATCAGTTATGGTAGGAATTAATAATAGTGTGCATGCAATTTTGAAAAAGGGATTATGGGCTCGAAAACCTAGTGTTAATTAAATGCGTTTGCCACTCTCTACAGTTGTCGGTATCTCATGCGTCTGAAAACACTTTACCTCGCAATATAGAATTCTTTGTACGTGAAATCTACAAATGGTTCTCGATTCCACCAAAACGTAGGAAGGAGGAGTACGGTGAAATATATAGTCTGATAAACTGTGGTGAAGAGCCTTTGAAAATTACAACAATTTGTGACACACGGTGGCTCTCCGTTGAACCAGCCATAAACAAAATACTTGCTCAGTGAGAGGAACTAAAGATTCATTTCAACTTAGCCAGAACGAAAGACAATTTTTAATCTGCTGAACTAATAAATAACATGTTCAACGATAAATCAACGCACATATACTTATTATTTATGAAAAGTATTCTGAGTGAGATTCAATTCAATTAGCCCAAACACTGGGATTTTGTGACGATAAAATTGAACAACATTACTTGGATTCTTCAGTTTTTGTTAAAGTAAAAAAAATATTATAAACAACGTATAATTTTTTTTATACTTTTATGGCGCGATCTTGTCAAGTATATATGTAAGAAAGGCTCTACGAAGCGAAAATTTTTTACGACTATTATTTAAAAAAAAAATTGCCACATTTTTCTAGTCGTCTTTCCGGATCCAATGGGCTATCGCACATAATTTTAATAGAAGTATCTCTATTTTGTACCATTTTCAACTTGTCGACTAAGACTACTATTAGGATTCTGTGTTTCGAGTCACTCCAGTAATCTACTTAAACCAAGAAGCTTATAATTAAACTCCTTACATCTCTATATAGTAAGAATTTATCACTCGAGCTGAATTTTTATTAACAATTTTTAAATACCTTTATTAAATTAGTAATATTTGTTAATATGAAATAAAATATTATTTACCTTATTTATCTCATTAATCAACAAAGAAAAATAAAATTACTTCTACGACTAATTAAGTTGCCATGTAAAAATGACTTAATATAAGAAGTTATCAGTTTTATCACCAAAGAATATACTACTCTCTACCGAGAGTTTATCACTTTTGATACTATACACCATAGACCAATAACCAGAGGCTATACACTAGGTAGGTACCTACTTGTTGGATACGCGTCACTTCCCATTTGCGTGAGGGAGGGGGGGGTGTGACGTTTCCCCGGTTTGGACGGGCGTTATGTTGCGCCGGATGCCCGTCTCGTAGACGCCGCGCCGCACATTGGACTGAAATCGGAGCCTCCCTTTCATAGGATTTTAGAAAATTAAATATGTTATTTCATAGTTTTAAGTACAGTAATACCCCGCTTAGCGCGACCCCGTTACGCGCGGTTTCACTATAACGCGAATTTCAAATTTAGCGCTCAAATGCCTCGCATTACGCGAAAGAGTGCGTATAAACATAATGTAGTCATTAACTTCTCTATGGTCGCGGGATGCCCGCTTTCTCTGAATATTCTCTTTGAAGAATTGGGAATTCCCTGTCCTTCGACTTTATTCTATGGGGATTTCCTCGTTCGTTTCGTGTGTTAATTTGTTCCATCGGGAAAAAATTAAAATCTCCAGCGAAAGTTCAACACCTATAAGTGCAACAAAACTGTCTCGTTCGAGATCATCTATCTTAGAAAGAATGGAGAAATTACTGTTAGTCTGGATCGAAGACTTGAATAAGAAGAACACACCACTAAGTCAAGATCTCATATGCACAAAAGCAAAATCTTTGTATGAGATGCTGAAAACAAAAGAAGGAGAAGGGAGTGCCACTCCGACTTTTGCTGCCAGCAGAGGCTGGTTCCATCGGTTCAAGCAGCGTTCTAATCTTCACAATATCCACATAACAGGCGAGGCGGCCAGCGCGGACATTCAAGCTGCAGCTGAGTTTCCAGAGTTCGTTAGACGAGAGAAAATTCCTGCTTGTCTCATCTTCAATGTTGATGAGACCGCACTTTACTGGAAAAAAAATGCCATCTCGAACATTCATTTCTAAGGAAGAACGTCAAGCCAGTGGTTTCAAAGCTGCGAAAGATCGACTAACACTTCTGCTGGGTGGTAATGCCACTGGTGATTTCAAACTGAAACCTTTACTAGTGTACCATTCAGAAACACCCCGTGCAATGCGAGGCACAGACAAGACAAGTCTACCAGTTGGGTGGCGATCAAACAGAAAGGCGTGGGTTACACTGGAAATATTTCAAGAATGTTATTCTAATAGTTTTTGCCCATCAGTCAAATCATACTGTGACAGAAATGGGCTTGAACCTAAAGTTATATTACTCTTAGACAATGCTCCAGGACATCAACCTCACTTGATACGCCCAGAGACTTAAAAGTGTACATAAAGTTCCATCCACGAAACACTACGTCAATATTACAACCTATGGACCAGGGAGCAATAGCAAACTTCAAAGCTTATTACCATCGCCGCACTTTTAGCCAACTAATTCATGAAACTGACGGGAAAGGAAGACAGTCTATGCGAGAGTGGTGGAAGTCATACAACATTATGAAGTCTATTCACAACATAGAAGAGGCTTGGAAGGAAGTTAAAATGAGTTGTATGAATGGGGTGTGGCGTAATCTTTGGCCAGATGTAGTGGAAGCACCTAGAAGAATTGTCCAGATGCAGAGACAAGTGCTTGAAGACATTGCTGCAATGATTGAGGTGTCTGAACTTGAAGATGTCACGGTAGAAGATCTCGTAGAACTTGTAGCAACGCACGACGATCCTATCAGCAATGAAGATCTGATCGAGTTACAGAATAATCCTATCTACGATGAGGAAGAACAAGTAGAAGAGAAAGTTTTATCTTCAGGGGAAATACAAAATACACTTTCAAAAATTTATTCAGCTTTGGACATATTGCAGAGTATAGACAATAATGATGACCGTGTCTTGACCGTGTGTCAAACAATTAAAAACAGTGTTGGGTGTTATGAACGTATTTTACAAGAACGTAAACAAAACGCTACCCAAAATACAATAGATGTATTTTTCCGTAAAAAATAAGAGTATGTATTGCATAAAGTGTTCTTAGAATTAAAGTGATTGATTAAAATGATTTGTATTATTTGTATTAAATTTTGACTATTTTTAATCATAAACTTCGATATACGCGAATTTCAGTTAACGCGATTTTTTTCGGAACGTATCCCTCGCGTAAAGCGAGGTATTACTTTATACAGTTTTGTCAAAACAGTCATATCATTGTATAATTTAGCAATTTCAAGCTTTATTTTTACCTTCTACACCATATAATATGGACTTGTAAATTTCAAATGTATGAAAATGGATTTTCTTTTCGTCATAACTTTTTTGTGTTTTGAGTTGTAAAGCTGAAACTTATACATATCGTTACTGGGGTGGTAACGAACCCTTAGGACCTTTGACATTGAGCCCAGGCGTCCTTGTTCAACAGATATTTGTTGATGAAAATTTCTTACTTTGATGACATTGTATTGAGGTGAAATCATCAATCTGTAGGTTTATTTTCGACTGAATGCTACAGGTATTTACCCTACCGCTTCATTTTAAAAAATACGATTCAGAATTCGTTTTAAAATTTCAATATACCTATTTATCTTAGAAGTTAAAAATAAAGCTAGAAATTGCTAAATTATACAATGTTATGTCTGTTTTGACAAAACTGTATACTTAAAACTATGAAATAACATATTTAATTTTTCTAAAATCCTATGAAAGGGAGGCTCCGATTTCAGTCCAATGTGCGCCGCGCTGTACGGATGCCAGTGGGACGCGATGTTAGTGAGGGGGTTCGGGGAGTGCAATAATGCACGACCGTTTGAGGAGCCGGGTCTTCAAATGAAAGTCGATATTTTCCATATACTGTTCGCAGGACGACCAAAGCTCTCTTCTTGTTGCTCGCAGTTACTTGTAGTTACATTAAACTTTTAATCACACTTTCATATAACAAATAAAACGACCCACGTGAATTCAACTAATGTTTGTATAAATTCAAGATAAGTTTGATCTTGTAAAGTTTCAACGTAAACTAGTGACGAAGTGACATTTAGCGTAGCGCTTACTGAATCTACTCGTAGCCGCGCCGAGTTGACTCGGTAATTAGAGTGCAAACGAAGTCTAATCAAATGTATTTTCACTCGGATAAGAGTTTTACAAATTAACTCGGGAAAAGAACGGCCTGAGTCGCATCACTATTGTACTAATATAAAATAATATAAATTTTATTTTTAATAATTCAGTTTCAGTTAGACTTCTATTTTTATTTTTACGTTGTGGCGATATAATTGGTTAGGTTGTAATCATAATGAAATAAGATATCCGTTGGAAATTTATTACGTCCATATAGACATAACCTCTAAACAAAATACCTATATATTTCTCAAAAACAACAGTTTTGCAAATCTGTATCAAAAACTAATTGTCTCCTCGCTTTTTCCTCCCGATCACGATAACATAGCGGTATGTAATCTAAAGTGGAACCATAAATACATTCCCAAAATAATTTAAAAAAAAAAGTTAATAATGTGTTTGTTTAGATAAATAAATAGAAGTATGGATAGCAAGGAACATCTAGCACTGAAATGTAAAATAAAGAGTACTACACCTCTAGAGTTACAGAGCAATCAATTTATGTGTGTACCAACAATGAAAATAGACATTGAAGAAGAAACACTATTAAAGTGCAAGGATGAGGAATGGTCATCTTGCAATAACTTTATGGTATTGTTCCTTTTTCTCAAATCTGTGGCGTTGTATATACATATTGTTCACAGTATTTATGTGTCCCATACAATATGTCTGTAAGGTACACCTTACAAGGTCTGGTTTATGAACCAAAGCAGTAAATATTATGACAAAAAATAATTAAAAAAGGCATTACAATTTTTTTGACGGGATCGTGAAGTGACATGTTGTAGTTTTTATTTTTAATTCATATACTTAGGTTTTTGACCCTATATTATTATGTAATATTGGTGGTGTTTTGAGTGATATAGTTTGGTTTTTGCGCATAAGTGAAGTGCATGAGTAAAATCATAAAAACTTTGAATGCTATTCATTTAAGCAGCTGAAAATAAACTAAGTTACAAAGGAATTTTCATCAAATAAATAATAAATAGAAAAATTTAACTATGGATAACAAGGAACATCTAACATACAATTGTAAAACAATGAGTAATGCGGCTCCAGAGGCACAGATGTCTACACAAACATTTAAAATAGAAATTAAAGAAGAAATACCAGAAGAGTGCAGAGATGAAAAAGAATCACCTTGTAGTGACTATATGGTATTGTATAAATACATTTACTTTAGATTTTGTATTAAGAGCATATTTTATTATGCTATTTGGTAAAACAATACTACCTTCTTCTAATAAAAGTACAATTCTCCTTTCATCTGTAATCCAGTTTCAATATATTTTATTATACTAGTATTGTCCGTTAGTAGTATAAGTATGAATCTGTATTAGCATATGTCTAATGTAGATTATATAATGTACAAATTCATTGAAAAGAAAATTAAAAATTAGGATCCTGATATTATTGTTAAAATATGACCTATAAAAATTATGAAATAAAGATCATTAAAAACAATTACTTTAAATAATTGATTAAATGTTCACGGATGTGTATACACTATTTCTATGCAATGTGCATGCACAGTTTCCTTGTAGTAGATTTATTGAAGCGGAATTTAGTTCTATCAAAATATTGTTTAACAGTAGCCAGTCATTATGTTCCAGTGTCCACCTGAGCTCGTAGAGCCACCAGAGTATGTAAATTACTATGACGGTAATATTAATGTATTGAAAAAACTGAAGAAGGAAATCCCTGAGGATGAATGCCGTCAATCAGAATGCAGTATGAATAGTAAAATAGTTTTTGAAGTGAGTATTTATTTTTGTTTTCCTTGTTTATTTTAGATGCCTTGTCTGATTGTGTACTTTCTTCTTATAATGAGTATAATCCGAGTTTTTATAAATATCAAAGCATATCTAGTTTGGGCTTTTCTATAAGTTATGTAAGAAGATTATGTGGGTATGTTAAAATGAGGTCAGGTAAAGATAATTATTCTTGTTTCTAGAATACAGAATTGTTACCTCTTATAAAGAAACAAAAAGTAATAATTGAAAACATGGAAGAGGAGTTTTTATTAAATGTAAACAATGCAGACGGGATTAGAAATAACCAGATTACCATAAAAACAGAGAGGCTAGAAGAGCAAGACATTAAGAATAATTCTGGCGCCACTAGCGTATATTATGACGTCCTAGTAACCGGTCAAGAAGTCAAATGCAAGTTATGTGGTAGAATATTTCAAAATAAGTGAGTATACATTAAAGTATTTTGTTTACTTATGTAGAAATGTATGTATGTATGTGTGTTATGTACACACGGCGGTTAGGTAAGAACGGGCGACCGATCCATTTCGAAATACTTGCGACCCCTCCATAAGTCAGAAATTATTCAAAGTAACTACAATATCTGGGCCCAGAATGTAATTAGTTGAAATATGGTTTATAAAATCGAATATATTTTTGTTTTTAAAATCGTACAATATCATTAAAATTCACAATTAACAAAGTAAGTAAACTAATAACTTTAAAAGATAATAAACATAACCCTCTTTTTTTAAATATTAATACTATTTGAAAAATAGTTCAATTATTTACGAAATATTCTAAAATCTCTGCTTTTAGATTGCAAAAAGTCCGCGTTTTTTTCAGTGACTGTTTGATAATGCATTAGCTATCAATTTATACCGTTTTCATATTTTTACATCTCTTTTTTTACCCAGACCTACGTCTGTATGAAAGAGTATCCGTCTCCTTTGAAATTTTGTATGTATAAAAAACATCCCATGAAGACCCAGAACCCAAAAATCTAATATAGTTCTTGAGTTAATATAGGTTTATTGGGATTCTAAGTGTTCAAAGGCGTACTAATCATACAAAATTTCAAATGTGTAGGTTGAGTATTGTTGAGGGGTTAAATGTAGCTTGAAATGTTTTTATGTGTAGCGACATCTACATAGCGACACACAGTGACATCTATCGAGTCACATACGACGCATCCTACATTGCGCTATAGAAATTAACTCTTCAATTGAGTATATATACAAGAACCCGACTACAACCCGTTGGGCAGCTGCCCGCCAGACATAACACACGTCTGGTCGGAGGATCCTCCCTTCGATATAGCTCTTCTACATGTGTAAATAAATACACAACTAGTGTTTTTAATAATGTGGGGTATACAATTCTAACTACTGTATCACAAAACCTTCACCAACTACCAACCACGTGGCGCAGTGGTAATAAACCCTACTATTGAGCCCAAAGGTCGCGGGTTCGATCCCCGCCCATGACTGACTTTTGTGTGATGAGCATAATTGTCAGTTGTGTGTCCGGGTGTTATATATATATGTATATCAGCTGTTCAGTTATCGTAGTACAAGCTTGGCTTAGTTTGGAATTAAATGGCCGTGTGTGAATTTGTGTCCTCATATTAAAAAATATATATATCAATTATGCTTCGTCAGTTAACTACTATACAAAAAGTTGACTGCCCATATCTCTTCGTGTTCCGAGATATTCTGAAGTTACACCTATCATCAGATGCACTGCAGTTATTATGCTGTGCCAAAATAGAAATAAATTATATAGGTACTATTTGTCCGGCACACCTTAGTGCAATTTTACAAGCTATAGCTAGAGTAACTGCAACATTTGTGGGTCTTCCCTAGCAGGAATTACAACTGCAGGTCTTATACTTTTCATTATAAATCCTGACCACTACAGCATGACAGAGAATACATCGTAAATTAACATTTTTTATCATTTGCAGTTTCAGTTTATTAAAGCACAATGATGAACACGTAAAAACTGAAATAAAGGCACCAGGGGATAGTGAAATTAATGAGTTACATCAATGTCAATATTGCGACAAACGTTTTGATAACTATAATAATATGCTTATACACATCACTGATGTTCACAGCGAGAATAATGCCAAATGTGAAATAATGTGGAGAGCGGTTTAATAGCGTACCGAATCTTGAACGTCACGTCAAACTTTTACACAAACATAAGAATTTACCAAATCAAGTAACTCCAAACGATATGAAATGTATACATTGCAATTTAGATTTCAAACATAAATACAGATTGAACAACCATATGAAGTTATGTCGTCCTGGTAAGGGGGATAAGGGAAAGACACATAAATGTGACTCCTGCCAGCGCGTCTATAAGAGTAAAGGTGCTTTAGTATCACATATAAAAAAGGCTCATTTTGAGTACGGAAAAATGTTTGAGTGTTCATGTGGGAAGCAGTTCCCTTCACCGATACATTTGACTGAACACAAGAGCTTGCGGCATTGTACCAGTAGCAAAAATGAATTATACAAATGTAAATGCTGCGAGTCGGCGTATAATTTGAAGAGCAGTTTAACAAGGCATATGAAAAGAGTTCATTATGATGAGGGGAAAACGTTTGAATGTCGGTGTGGGAAGCAGTTCCCTTCACCGATACATTTGGCTGAACACAAGACCTTACGACATTGTACCAGTAGGAAAAATGTATTCTACAAATGTAATCATTGCGAGGCGGTGTATAATGTGAAAACCAGTTTAACAAAGCATATTAAGAGAATGCATTATGATTACGGGAGATCGTTTGATTGTTGGTGCGGGAAACAGTTCCGTACACCGCAGTGTTTACGTGAGCATATGAGGCGGCAGCATGATGGCAAAATGAAAAATATAAATGACAAAGTGCAATGTGACTATTGTCAAAAAAAATTCAAAACCAAACACTATTTATTAACGCATATTAAAAGTGTTCATTATGATTATGGTAAATTGTTTGACTGTTGGTGCGGGAAACAGTTTCGCACACCGAAGCAATTACGTGAACATAAGAGATGGCAGCATGATGGTAATACTAATAATACAAATAGTGACAAATTATACAGTTTAAATAATCATAATATGAAGTTATGTCACACTGGTAAGGAGGATGAGGAAAAGGAATTTAAATGTGACTTATGTGAGGGCGTTTATAAAAGCAAACATTGTTTAAAATTGCATAAAAAGCGAATGCATTATGATTACGGGACAATGTTTTCATGTTGGTGCGGGAAACAGTTTCGTTCACCGATACAGTTGAGTCAGCATAAGTGGCATCAGCATGCTGGCAAAATTATAAATAAAGTTCAGTGTGACACCTGTCAAAAAATGTTCAAATCCAAAGCCCTATTACTAAAGCATAACAAAAATGTCCATTACGATTATGGTAAAATATTTGAATGTTGGTGCGGGAAACTGTTTCGAACGCCGAAACTCTTATTTCAACATAAGAGACGACACCGTGATAGTAACATTAATGATACAAATAATGACAAACCTCAAACTGTCTCTTGTTCCGTCACTAGTTGAGTAGGAAATTTTTCTCTCTGACTATACTGTTAGCCATAGGGACCCTGGAGACTTAAACGGTTTTTACAGCTTCACCATGGCTTGGGGGCGAGCGTTTAATGCACTCAGCCGCAAAAGCATGGCAATATGCTCGATAGTGCCGAAGTGGCCGAACCTCGGCTTAAGCTGTTACCGTAGGTGCAATTAAGTCGGGAGCCGGCTAATTTCCTTATCCGTAGAAATTCGAGCTAACTAACTATACATAATTCCTTCCAGTAGGCAGAAACATGTGTTTATATGTATTTAGTGATCTGTTAATTTTTGACTAACTAGTACAAAAAAAAAGTGAAAAATAATGGTCCCTTATAGAACCTATGTACATGTGGGTGTATGTAACTAAGCATAAGTGTAATTTTTTTACATCAACCATTATATACAAGTCCACATGCAGAACTGGCTATATAAAAAACAAATGCAGTGTTCATAAAAGGTTACACATTTATCAACCCGACACCGGACCTGCACCGCATCGGCTCGTGCGGTTGAAATTTTTTTGTATGGTTTTCCGTAATATATTTCGAGTGCCACAAACTTATCTGGCCTGGTGAGTGAGTCGCTGTTATCGCATTTGGTGCTGTCAAATGCAAATGTCAAGGAGCAAACAAACAATGGCGGATGTCAGCGAATGGCCGGCAGATTGACATTTCAAAATGGCGTCGTTAGTTCCTCTTTAGGCCACCAGGCTAGAAATGTTTGCACTCACTTGTCAATTCCGTAATGACACCGAATCGACTCGCACACGAGTGGACCGCGAGTGGTTAACGTAAATACGATGCGTCTACTCTTCAATTCGTTTACACGTGACGTTGAGTAGTTAGCCACGCAGCGTTTTCCCGTCGACAACGAGTGGACGTCTAGCGACGAGGCGGTGCTGGTCCTGTGCCGGGTTGTTAAGTGAGTGACTACCTAAATAGTAACGGCCGTTTTCAATAACCTATCTATCCGTTGTTTCAGTTACTTAAGATTACAAACATAACTTTTTTCCTTACTTTTTTTTCAATAACCTATCAATGGATAGTTTTTCGTATCTTCATAATATTTATCCATATCCAATAGCTTGAATAGACAAGAGGGAAGCGGATGTCTGTCTCCAGTTAAAGGTAGTACTTATTACAAATATGTAATTATCAGAGATAGTAAACTTAGACATGTTATTGAAAATGGCCTTAATGCGATATTATCGTACTATTTGCAGATAGCACAAGAGCTAACCTTTCTGTCAATCCGCGAGTTTGCTATATGTTTAAAAATTAAAATAAATAATAATTTACGAGCTATATATATTTATTTATTAATCAATAGAGTAATATTGCCTTATAAATAAAAAGCCTAAAACAATACAAGTCTGAAAAAAGCTAATTGTTTATTAATTTAATTATCCCTTTGAAAGATTTATATTTTTGTCTGTGAGTCACGTGATTTCAAATGCCGATTATAAAATGTGATGTCACAATTCAGTAAATATGATGGACTCTTGTGTGAGTAATCACGCTTGTCAATGTTATCATATAAAATGACATTTAAAATGAATGATGACGTCACGGTACCATAAATGCGCGTTTTTGTGTTGTGTTTTTTTATTTCAGTTAACATATTTTAAATCACTTTTTATAATGTATTATAAAAAAATCATTCATAGGCATTATTTTCAACGTTAAAAACAATTTTCCGAAAGTTATCAACTCTAGGATTGTGCTTTGTTTGTCGTGCACTTCGTGCGAGTGTTAGGACTTACATACTGCGAGCGATCCTTGAGCGGATCGTAGCTATACGCGTGTTTATAGTGCTTGCAATATCGACAATTTTATCGACTGCTGCTATAATTATAATATTATTCTTGGATATTTGAATATGCTGATAGAGCTGCAGATGTAGGACAAGGACACGGTGGAAGGACGAATTAGATGCTATCGCGGGCAAGACCTGGTCGGGTGTTACTAAAATTCGTGACGCTTGGCATTCTTTGTAGGAGGCCTTTACCCGAAGAGGGGTCCACGTAACTTAATTATATCATTTCTTGTTTTAATATTACTAAATTTGGGTTTAATAAAATTAACCAAATTGCATGTACATATGTATTATGTGATTGTTTTATGTAGTAAGCAGATATTTAATATTTTATTTTATTGTTGTAATATTTTTGTAAGACTAATCTTTCTCATGTAAAGTATAAAATATCTAAAATAAACGTTACGTGGAAAAATTTATTTATTTACCCTCGTTGACTTAAATTCAAGTGAAATCGATATGCGTACACCATTCTTAGCCCCTTTTTAATGAAGTTTTGAGAGATGCCTAATTGCCATAATTTTGAAGTAAAAACTTCTTTTTTCTCCTCCGGGATGAAAAGTTCACTTTTAGTCCCTGTCACGCGAGAGAAAAGTACCCGATTATCTCCCGGTGAGATGGCAAATGTGCGCATGCGCGTACTTTACTTTTTCTCCCGGTAACCTAGCAACTGCGTGTTTATATATAAACTTTTCATCCCGGAGGAGAAAAAATTGTAAACGCACCTAGGGAGAAAAGTAGGACATTCCCACCCGCGCCATACGCACAGGCGTGAATGTCTTACTTTTCTTCCTCGGTGCGTAATATACTATTAGGCACGTTGGGCACTTTATTTTGTGGGTATTGAATGAAACTTGTAACGCTAGTTCGGGTAAAGTCGACTCAAGTAGACTATAATTGTATTTCGTATTATTATTAACCTGTATAGTCACACACCGTTTTTTTTAACTTCTTGATTTTTATTACATTGTTAAATTTATTACATCTCTAACTGCATGTCCAATGCTTGCCATGAGATCCTTTAACACACGTTTAAACTTAAGAAGAAAACTTTCATAAAGTAATTCGAACAAAATATAACAACAAAAAACACTAGAAAAATGCGATTCCCAAACCTTCCGAGTACCTTTATTTCTCCGTGAGCAAGTATTTGCAACGGCTTGGCTCGCGTGGGAGACCGAAGAACACGTAATGCTTTTAAAAATCGTTGTTTCTTAAAGCTTAAATAACTTTATTGATTGAAGATATCGTGATGTTTTTTTTAAGTATCTTAGGAGTAAAACAAAAATGAATTGATCAAAATTTATCCGTAGTATTTGCGTAGTGCGCGCACAAAGGCAAACCATATGAAACATAACATAAATTATTGGTCTTTAGTCCTAACAGTAGGTATTATTAATATAATGCTTATCATTTTTTATTATTATATTAAATTCTTTAATTAAATTATAAATATCGTATTCAGATATGTAGTGCCTGAAAAAGATTTACTTTAATATATTTTTTTAGTGTAGGTATGTACGTATTTACCTTTACAATACGTGGAGAATCAGAACTAGTTCATTATTTGGGGAAATTCTGTTGGATTAAATAGTTCTTTATTGAGTAAATTATCAGTCTTTTTATATTGTGGAAAAAACAATTGACAAATTATATTTTTCTATTTCAAATGTGACAACCGAACATGTTGCGATAGACAAACAATAGAAAACAGAAACGTAAGATAATACTCTGAAGAGTCGTGTACTTTCCAACAAATTCACCTATATATTTGGGGAATTAGGACATTGACAACGCTGGGTGTCGGCAGCACTGACGGCTATCCTCCATAGTTTAGGGATGTGCCAGTAAAAATATATTGATAATTAATGAGAGAAAAACGTTGTTTCATTGACGGGTTTTTGGCTGAATCTTGAAGTGACTTGTTTTGGTTTTTATTTTTAATTCATCATCTTATGTTTTTGACCCTATAGGTATTATGTAATATTAGTGGCGTTTTGCGTGATATACTTTGGTTTTTGTGCATAAGTGAAGTGGATTATAAATGTAAGCTGAACACATTCATTCAGAGACCCCACAAAAATTTCTAACAAGGGAGCCACCATCTTGTTAGGATACTGAATCGTCATAACACATTAGACATTACACTATAATTCACTCGATAATGGCAGTTATGGGCTTCATTAAAGAGGACCGGTTACCAGGTTAGGAAGAAGAAGAGGAAGAACAATTTGACAAATTAGAGCGTTTTTTTTTGTGTCTATATCCCCTGCGGTATTATTCCATAATTCGGCCAGTGTCATGTGGTTTTCATTTCCAGTGTAATAAATTGTTCTATGGTTGAAGAAGAAATTGATGTCTTCATTTGTACACAAGTTTAATCAAAGTTTTTTTGTTAAACTTTCACACGGAAGAAACTTTATACTTTTTTTATACATGATTAATAAAACAATCCGGATTGATTGATTGTGTACGACGAACACGCCACGCCGAAGTTACCAACACACATACAGTACATGTACACAATTACTTTTCTTACACAGTAGAGACAAATAACAATTGTACACAGTAGGACCATAAACCAAATTCAAATGCTAATGTGTATAAAATGGGCGTGCGTCTGCCTGTTACAAATGTGCTACGTCAACCAATAAAGAGCGGGACCGCGCACCGAGGGCGCGAACGCGACGGAAACGATTCCCTCGTACTCTGTATGACCGACAGCGGATGACACGCTACGGTAACCAGCTGTCTGGAAACCAGTGCGTGCGAGCCCCTCTCACTACTGTGTGACCGACCCTGCTAACACCCGAAACTACTAGGCGTGAAGAGGGCGAAACATTAAGGTACACACGCAGTGAGGTGCCTGCTGGTAGACGCGGCGCTGACGTAGCACGGAAGCGGAGAGGACTGGGTCGCTGGCGGGTTGAACTTGTGAAGATGGAACGACACACAGATACCACAATAAATTTCGCTGTATTCTTCAAGACACAATAACTTGTTCTCAATATAAAATTTCTTAGTACTATCTACTGGGTACTGTTTCTTCCAGTCTTGTTTCGTGGGTCTTGAGTCTTCAGTTTGTGGCACCTGTGTGTACCGGTAGGCCTTTTTTTTTTTTTTTTTTTTTTTTTTTTTTTTTTTTTTTTTTTTTTTTTTTTAGAACTGACTACACTGTTAGCCTTAGGGGCCCTATCGTCAAACAGAGCCGCTGCGGCTTTTACAGCTTCACCGGACTTGCTCCGGTAGGCCCCGGTGGCTCGCCTTTTATCTTACTTCCGGAGAGCGAGACGGAACGATGGCGTCTCTCTCTGTACTGCTCTCGCATTACAAAATATGGTCATGGCCCGTTAACCGCGGTGACGCGTCGCGGCTTCACTATTGCTGTCCCTATCTACTTTATTATTATTATTTGTATGCAATGTCTAATAAATTGCTAATATTTCTAAACACACTTATCGAATCACTCTAAACCCTGTTTTACATTATTCTAGACATAAATATCTATATAAAAACACTAATTGCAACATTATAGGTTGATAAACATCGTAAATATGGAGCGTTAAACATTACAACTTTAAATGGCTTAAAAACACGTTATGTATACACTATTCAACATTATAAACATTATAAAAACATACATAGCAGGCTAATTAACCTATACAACATTAAACATTACATATAACTCCTCTATGACACAGATTATCGACGATACATAAGTTCCATACATTAAGCGACTATTTCTATGATATTATAAACATTTTCATAATTTATTTACCATTCTTATATACCTACAAGTTGTAACATTATATTCAAAACATTAGATTGATGATTGTTCATACAATTATTAGTCCCTACAACTTATATTTACAATTACTATTTTTTATCATCACGTTTAGGCCTATGCGTTGCTAACAGTGTATATTGCATTTTATGAAGATTGTGGCGGGATTTTTTAAAATAAATGATGCGGAGGAGTATGCAAAGAGTATCTAGTAACAAAAAAGAAAAAAAAGTTGCAACTTACCGCAAAATATATCGAAATTGATATGAATTTAATACTGTTAAAGAAATAATGAATATTGTTGAATTAAACCGATAATATTATGAGAAGAAAAACAAAATTTTTTACCCATATCTAGTATAACTTTCAATGTTGTCATGTGTTTGCGCCTGCTTTAAGGTGTGATAGGATGTATTAAATGAAGCTGTGTTGCTAAGATAGCCATTTTTTGGCTATATCTGGCAATATTTAAAATTGATTTAGCCAAAAATATCAAGCATTATTGGGTAAATTTTTTACCCACAAATTTAGCGTCTTTTTTATTATTACTCAATATTATAAAATTTAATAACATAGCACTAGTATTGACACATCTACATTTCCAGCGGAGAATAAGTATTTTATAATATGCCTTTGAGGTTTCTATTCCTCTATCTCAAATGATCAGGGAGGAAAGATTATTTAGCATTACGAGAGCGGTAAAGAAACAAAATGAGCTTAGATACACTGTTTTGTAAGAAAAAACAGACATGTCTTTCCTAAAACCCGTGAAAATGTTGGATGTTGTAGCAAATTGAGAAGACAGAAAAATATTTAAAAATTAGGGCTATCAACTTCTAATGAGTGTTATGTTTAATCAATAAATAAAACGTTTTTATGCTATGAAGTTATGTTTGTTTTCAAGGCAAATTTTTAGCCACTTTTTAGTGTACGAAATTTTTTCCATTCTAGCAACTTTATCAAAGTGTTTGTTTACTTCTTGTTTCCTTGATTTGGCAGCAAAGTCTGGGAAAAGGCGAAAAGGCGTTGTCAAATGTCAGGAGTAGTATTGACTATCACTGCACACTTGTGTTTTTGGTTATATGAATGCTTAGTGATAGCGAGAGAATTAACGACCTTGTTTGTACTAAACGTGTTTATGTTGTGCTGATTCCCAAAATGAAAGAATTTTTCTTTAATAATTTCAGTGAGATTTACAAAGTGCAAGTGATTTCCTTTTAGAAGTATCAGTGAGCTACTGAATGAATTGTAATAGTGATATAACTTTAAAAAACTGTAACTATAAACACTTCCTCAAAGTAAACAAAATTATAATTGAAATATATAATCAATATTACAAAAATTTAACCATGGATAGCAAAGAACATTTAACATCCAATTGTAAAACAATGAGTACCTCAGCTCCAGAGGCACATATATCTACACAAACATTTAAAATAGAAATTAAAGAAGAAATACCAGAAGAATGCAGAGATGAAAAAGAATCACCTTGCAGTGACTATATGGTATTGTATATATTTACATTTAAAGTAAAAGCTCTTTATTCACAGGGTATATGTTCTGTAAATAAGCTACAAATACAGAAACAGTGAATATGGA
Source organism: Saturnia japonica (assembly GCA_033032175.1). Lineage (NCBI taxonomy): Eukaryota > Metazoa > Arthropoda > Insecta > Lepidoptera > Saturniidae > Saturnia > Saturnia japonica. The sequence goes on from CM065329.1 coordinate 10,300,791, forward strand.
ATGGTAAATTATATGGGATTATAATTATGCTATAATATGTAAAAAAATGAATTTAATTTAAGTTTTTGACCATATTGGTTAATTATTATCTTCAGGCTTAGGGAATAGTTTAAAGAATTTTGTAATTTTTAGAAGTTTTTAAAAGCTCCTTAAAAATAAGACTTCATTCCATAGATAGATCAATTTTCATAAAGAAATCACAAAGCTCATTTGCCATTCTTAAACCTTCACTAAGATTTTTCAAATTAAATGTCATCTTTCCCGTGTTTGTTCAAGCCTCTTCTTCAATGAGCTGTGATTTTAACATTTCCTCTAAGTCGGTTTCAGTCAAATCTTCATTTTGCAATTCAAGCATCTTCTGAATGTCACTGTTCTGTGAATCTGTTCAAACCCATATTGTCCTATTCCATTTGCAATTTTGGCTATGTTTGAAGTCAAAGCAGGCAATTTACTGATTAGATCCGCAATTAGAACTGGGTATCATTTTTAAAATCTGTGAATAATGAAAATGCGTATGAAGGAACAGCAAATAAGGAGCTTTTACGGTATTTAATTATACTAAGTATTGTAGATTATAGTATACTGTTTAGTGTTTACATTTGTTTTACGTAAATTAAAAATATAAATTAATATACAAAAAGTAAATAAAACATAGTACATACTTTCATAATTAGAAATTGAAATTCTGATATTTTTATTAAACACATTATGACCTTTGTGGTAATGATTGTTAAGAACAATTGATTATACTATTTCTATGCAATATGCATACACAATTTTCTTTCACTGTAGTAGTCTAATTGAAGCAGAATTTAGTTTTATTTAAAAATATTTAACTGAAGCCAGTTATTATGTTCCAGTATCCACCTGATCCATTAGAATCGCCAGAGTATGTAAATTATTATGATAGTAAAATGTGTGTGTTGAAAAAATTGAAGAAAGAATTTCCTGAGGATGAATGCCCTCAATCAGACTGCAGTATTTATAGTACAGTAGTTTCTGAAGTGAGTATTAATTCTTCTTTTCTTGTTTATTTTAAATCTTGTGTCATGTTGTGAGCTTTCCTCTTATTGAGATCTGTCGGAGTGTTTATAATGACCTAAGCCAGTGGTTGGCAAACTCATTAGCCAAAGAGCAAAATATGAACATTAAAAACAAATTAAAAAAAAAATTGGGAGTGAAATCTGCATGATTACTAAATTTTTAATGAACTAAATAAGTAACACACTAAATAAAAGTAAATTTCATACTTAATAGATATTTATTAATGCGAACAATGTGCTTGCATCTCCTTGCCCAAAGAGCCACATGTGGCTCTGGAGCCGCACTTTGTCGACCACTGACCTAAGCAGATACTCTGCATTATTATTTAGGATGGTGTGGTTTGTAAAGAATACGTTGTCTGTTAGATTATGTGGACTTATTATAATCAGACCAATGAGTTTAAAGTAGGGTTGTTGCTGATGCTGATTTTAATTGTTTTCTTTAAATTCATGAAAAATTATTGGATCACTCATAAAAGATCACTTTTTTCCTTGGAAAGAACAATGATTTTTTGTTCCTTATCAACAAAAAAAATATTTAATCCTATAAGATGATAACTTACTAAGGTCCTTGTTGGCGACAGAACTGTTATTTTCGTTTCTTGTGTTAGGATATTATGTTATATTATTGTGTTTATGTGTTACGTACAATGTGTCATGATAGAATAGATCGATATAGATAAAATTATAGAGAAATGTTTTCAACTACACTACATTATAAGTTGCTAGTTATGTATTAAGTTGTATATAAATGCTTATGTATTGTGTGATACATATATGAAAATAGAATTACTATAGAATAGGTAAATGCATAGAATAAGTCAATACAGTAAGAATATTCAATGTTATAGTAACTTTACGAACGGAAAGTGGTGATGCCGCCGTAAATTACATTGTTTTTGGCTTATGTACGGAATATGTACTTCATGTATATAATATGTGAATGTTCAATGGATAGGTAATACAACAAGGAATATTTTGATATATAACATGTATACACAATGTATATAAAGAAAGAAATATAGAGCGATTAACAGGTCGACCAAAGTAAAAACTAAAATTAAAACACGAATTAAAGCGGGGCTCTCCTTACGGTCACTCTCCGAACTACTTAAGCTCGAAGAGGCGCCGTATGGGGCACGGCGCAATTCAACGAGTACAAGTAACTACAAGAACAACAAGAAGAAAGCTTAGGTCGTCCTGCGAGCAGTACATTGAAGAGTTCGACTTTCATTGAACAAGGTTGTCAAGAGGTCGTGCATTATTGCACCCCCCGGACCCCCTCACTACCATCGCGCCCACTGGCATCCGTACGGCGTCCAGGAGAGGGGCATCCAGCATAACAAAAACGCCGGCCAAACCGGGAAGCGTCACCTCCTCCTGATGAAATTACTGTTTTATATAAATAAAATCAAAAAACTTTTTAATATAAAAAAATGTATTTATTTATATTTAGTAGGTGAAGAATAATAATATTGTTGATGAACTTCAGCCATTTTAATGGAAGTTAATTTTTTCTTCTGCTATAAAAATCCTGGTGAAGGGAATCAATAAATTCTTAAAGACGTTTTTACTGGCTCATTGGTTTTGAAATTGTTCCCCTTTTGGTCATTGGTGAGCAAACTACTAGGTTCTGCAACTAGGGCTCCGGTGGGTTGTTTATGCGTGACAGTGAGCTGGATTTTATGAATCCAATGAAATTATTCCCCCTAAGAAGTTAACCAAATTCTGAAAAAAAAATGGAAACCATTTGAAGTAAGGTCTGGTGAGTATGATGGGTTTACAGTTTCCAGTTTGTGATAGATCTCAAGAAGTTGTAAAGAACAGTGCTGATGCATACACTCACAAGTAGCTTTAAGTTATTGTCTTTCAAATAAGTAATGTGCTTTGTGATCTTGTCATAGAACTTAATATTATTGCCTAATGAACTTTTACTGGTATAAAACAGGGTATGACATTTCCAAACATTACAATCAACTCCAAAGTCTCTCCCAATTTTGTTTTTTTTTTTTCTAGTAAATACAAAAACATAAGGTCACAGATGCTATGATTGGTCAAAATTTGCAAGCACTTGCCGTAAGTCCCACCTTTTTTGGTCATTTCAGAACTCAAACATCAGCATCAATTGATGCATATGCTGGTGCTGGTATATGAACAAACTCTAGTTTAATCCTAACATGCGCAATATTAAATACAAGCCAACATCCAGCAGTACTTTGGTGCTGTCTTAACTTATAAATGTAACGAATTTTGGCACGGATGGTTTAAGATAATTATTTTTGTTTCCAGAATACAGAATTAATACCACTTATAGACAAACAAAATGTAATCATTGAAAACACAGAAGATAAATTTTTATTAAATTTAAATAATGCAGATGGGAATAGTAATAACCAGATTACCATAAAAACGGAGAGGCTAGAAGACAAAGATATTAGAGATAATTCTGAGGCCACTAGCATAATATATTATGATGTTCCAGTAACTTCTCATGAATTTGAATGCAAGTTCTGTGGTAAAATATTCGAAAATAAGTGAGTATCCATCCAAGTGTTTCTTTAACTTAAGTAAGGTTTATGTATGTTTACTGTAATATAGAAATGCCGAAATTATTTACTTCATATTTTCTGGGGAAAACAGAAGGAAAAAAATCCTGTTTATGGAATTCTAATTGTTTCCTTGTTGCATAAATCATGTTTTTTTTTTTACATTGAAAATGTGCTGTATGTACTTATTCAAAATAAATAGCATTATAAGACCATAAGTTGCAAGGAATCTTGCGCAATTGGTATAGTTATTTAGAGGAAAATTCTTACTTTCATTTTAATTCAGTGTGCCATGTCTAGTAAAACAATTTTTGGGTAAACATGTTCTAATGTGAGTCAATTTTCATTATTACTATAAATTTAACTGAGTAGCAAATTTTATGATTCAACTTTTTTCATATAAGGTCGGTTTGGTTCTATAGCTTGGGATGACTTGGCATATATGCCAATGTTACGTACATTTTTGTGACGTAAGGGAGCTAAAGGGTTAAATTAATAATGTGGGATATTCAGTTTAGCCTTGGGTAACACTGCGCTACCCCGCGCGATTGCGCCAACTAAGTTTACTGCGCCGGGTGTGTTAACACACTTATTACAAATGTGTTGGCGCACAGCGCACTTCAGATAAGCGAGCCGGCTAAGCGACAGAGTCGCACCTTGCTGCTCACGTCGGTCAGTTGACCCATTCATTTCTCTAACTCTCTTGTCTCGCGTATTATTTTACTGCGCCATGGCGCAAATTTGAGTTAACTCAATGCGCTGCCGCAGTAAGCTGCGCTTGAGTCATTGAGCCGGCACAAGGAATTTTGCTGAGTTACCCATGGCTAATTCAGTTACAACCACTCTTATCTTCAACTTCAACAATATCAACACTGTGACATCAGTTAACATTCAGTCTGTTAGTATCATTGTTGAACTTTCACTGTGGTTTTTGTAAATGAATGTAATATGGCAACAGTTGATGTATCCATATCTCTCCATGGTCGGAGCTATTCTAGAGTTGCATCTAACATAACATGCTGTGAAGTCATAAACACATCAATTATAGAGCAACTACAACATTTGATGTCTGCCCCAGTGAGAATCACAACCGCGGGTCTTGTACTTTGACCGCTACAGCATGAGAGCCAATATGTCATTAACCATTATGTTTTTTTCATTTGCAGTTACAAGTTATTAAAGCATTGTGATGACCACATAAAAAATGAAATAAACACATCAGTCGATAAAGAAATTAAAGAGTTACACCAGTGTCAATATTGTGACAGCTGTTATGATAATTATAATATTTTGCTTAGACATGTCACTGATGTTCACAGTGAGAATAAACATAAATGTGAAATATGTGGAGATCGATTTAATAGCGTATCAAATCTTGAACGTCACATCGGACTTTTACACAAACATAAGAATTTACCAAATCTAGTATCTCCAAACGATATGAAATGTATATATTGCAATGTAGATTTCAAACATAAATACAGATTGACTAACCATATGAAGTTATGTTGCACTGGTAGGCAGGATGAGGAAATTAAATATATATGTGACGTATGTGAGCGCGTCTATAAAACTAAACGATCTTTAGTAACACATATAAAAAAGACACATTATGAGTATGGGAGGACGTTTGAGTGTGCGTGTGGGAAGCAGTTCCCTTCACCGATACACTTGACTATACACAAGAGCTTGCGATGTTGTACCAATAGGAAAAATGAATTATACGAATGTAAACGCTGTGAGACGGTGTATAATTTGAAGAACAGTTTAACAAGGCATATGAAGAGAGCTCATTATGATTACGGGAGAACATTTGATTGTTGGTGCGGGAAACAGTTTCGTACACCGCAGTACTTACGCGAGCATATGAAGCGGCATGAGGACAAAATGAATGATAGAAATAATGATAATGTCCAATGTGACTATTGCCAAAAACAATTCAAAACAAAACACTACTTAATAGATCATATAAAAATCGTTCACTATGATTATGGTAAAGTATTTGAATGTTGGTGCGGGAAACAGTTCCGTACACCGATACACTTACGTCAGCATAAGAAACGGCACTCTGATGGTAAATTTAATGATACAAATAGTGACAAATTACACACATTGAATAACCATGTGATGCTATGTCGTACTGGTAAAGATGATGAGAAAATGAAAAATAAATGTGACTCATGCGAGCGCGTCTATAAAAGTAAGCAAGCTTTAGCAGCACATATCAAAAAGAATCATTTTGACTATGGCAAAATGTTTGAGTGCTGGTGTGGGAAGCAGTTCCCTTCACCGATACACCTGACTGAACACAAGCACCGTCACCGGCATAGTACCAATGGGAAAAATGAATTATACAAATGTCATCATTGCGAGACCGTGTACAATACGAAACAGTATATAACAAAGCATATAAAGAGGTTGCACTATGATTATGGTAAAACGTTTGATTGTTGGTGCGGGAAACAGTTCCGTACACCGCAGTACTTACGCGAGCATATGAGGCGGCACGATGACAAAGTGGAAAATAAAAATAATGACAAAGTTCAATGAGACCCTTGGCGAAATAATTTTAAAACAAAATAATATTTAAAAAGCATATAAAAATGCTCATTTGTGTTATGGTGAAGTATTTGAATATCCGTGAATGTTTATTTAAGCCTAAACTTGGCTTCACGTGTTGGCAAACAATTTGTTTTCTTTCGTGTGGGATTTGTAGCTTGGCAAGTTTTAAGTAGGTACTGTAGCAGTTAGAACTCTATACTTAAAACAAACAAATAATATAATGTATGTTTATGAAATAAAACCACTTTTTGTTTATTATCTTTATTTATTTCCTATGTTGTTACATTCATAGATAAATATAGTACCTAGTTACATTTATGTACAGTTACCAATAAATAAAATTGAAGTGTCTTTATGGTGTTTATGTCAAAATACTTTACTTATTTGTCTATGATTTTTACTATACTTTGTAAAATGCAGCTCGGTTCGTATGACCGCTATTATTATGACTACACTAGGGATGTACTATTGTAAACGAGTATATCGAAAATGAGTACTTGTTTAAAAAAAAATTAATGTAATATATATTTTTTTATAATGTTTATTTCATTTATTATTATTATTTTATTTGAAATGTTAATTACTGTTACGTTAGTTAATAATAAAGGTTATTGTAGATATAAATGACTTGTTAATTCCATAGTTTATGTTTATTCTTTAGATACATTAATAAATTAGTCACACATTGGGTTTAGGTATGTAAGTACTTATTGTTTCAATTGGCGTCACTATAACATAGATAATGTAAACTTTGAGAGCATAGACTATTTTCTATGACATAGAATACATTCAAATAAAACAATGGCGGTGTAGTATTATTGCGTGCAACATGGCCCAACATCAATGATTATATTTATTATTTATTGCCTAGCTGAACCCGTGGCTTCGCTCACGTAGACTATAGAATGCCTGCGCGAATCTTGCTCCCCCGCTTCCGGCTATTTTAATGACAAAAATGGTTATTGTGAGTGTTCCTTAGAAGATAGACGTATACTCTCCCGGATTTTTATGTAGATCTTTTTAATGCCCATAATTATTTAGTACATTAATTTTCTATATTTCTTATTGTTTATAACATAAGCCATTTAAGCGCCCGAATTCGAGTCACCATGACCAGATCTTTTTTATTTGTGCGAAACCCTAATTCTTTTTCTAAAATAAAAGCAGCCTAAGTTACTCCCTATTTCATCAGCTATCTATCAGTGAAAGTCCCGTCAAAATCGGCCCAACCGTTTCGGAGATTACCCGGAACAAACAGACAGACAAAAAATTTAAAAATGGGTGTTTTGTTATATGTGTAGTATATTCTTTCATAAGCATTTAGTAAAAACCTGTTATTTTGACATTACAAACAGACACTTCAATTTTATAGATTTATATGAATAAAAAAATACAAACCTTAAATTGAGTCTGTACGAACTATCATCGTACATTACAAGAGTGGATACGTTGCATCACGTGCAAACGAGGGCGGCACTGAAAATTTCGGGAATCAAGGAAGTGACACAACATTACTATTTAAAAATGTATTTATTGCTTTTCGAAGTATTCTCCGCGAAATTTGACACATTTTTCCATACGATGGAACCAATAATTGAAGCAACCATTCCATTCGGAAGTTGGGGTCTCCAAAATGGCCGTTTTGTAGGCGTCCACAGCTTCTTCAGGTGATGAAAATCTCTGTCCACGCAATTTATTCTTTATTTTAGGGAAAGTATAGAAATCATTAGTGTTTAGGTCGGGGCTGTACGGCGAATGGTCTAATAATTCTATGTTTTCTTGCTCTAAAAACTCTTTTGTTTTGTGCGCGGTGAGAAAACTCGCATTGTCGTGATAGAGGATGATGCGGCGGTTGCCGTTCTCTTTACGGAGTTCAGAAACGACCTGTGGCAAACAAATGTTAGCATACCATTCTGCATTAACCGTTCTTTGTCCCTCAAGAGAAATAGTCGTAACATGGCCGGTTTTGGAGACAAACGTGGCCACCATTTTTTTTGCAACACTCCGTGAACGAATAATTTTTGTTGGCTTTAACTCATTTTCGAACACCCCAAACTCGTGACTGGTTTTTTGTTTCGGGTTCGTACGCGTATATCCAGGATTCGTCACCTGATACGATGTTGTATACAACATTTGAGGATCCTGCGTGGGAATCTTTTGAGAGTTCTGACGCACCAAGTAACGCGAGCCGCTTTTTGCTCTTCACAGAGCGAATGCGGTATCTATCGGGAAAACAACTTTTTTACACCTAATTGTTCATGCAAGATTATTTGTATTTGACTTATGCCAATGTCTAAAGTTGCCTGAATTTCGCGGTATGTCACATGTCGATTTTTCTCAATCAGCTTACGCACAGCATCTACGTTTTCTTGGGTGACTGCAGTTTTTGGACGACCTTGACGAGGATCATCACTGAGCTTGACACGTCCACGTTGGAATTCAGCAAACCAGCGATAAATTGTGGTTTTGGATGGGGCTTCATCACCAAATGCAGAAATAATCCGGTCAACACACTGTTTTTGTGTTAAACCACTTCGAAAGTCATAATAAATCATCGCTCTTGAATTTTCTCGAGTCAATTCCATTTTCTCAACGACTAAACAAGTTTGACAAAACCTTGTGACAAGACCGAGAATCTTTTTTAAATAAATAAATTGTATTCGATTTTTAAAACCAAGGAGTTTTCAATTAAAAAGATTCTAATATGACAGGAACAGTGGAAATATTCTATTCCCGATACTTTTAGTGCAGCCTATGTAATACACGTCGCGCCGCCGCTGTTTCGGGTGACTAATTAATCAATAAATCAGTATTATTTTGTGCTCAATACGGACGGTTGTTTTTACCATTCCTTGATCGCCCGTTCATCATTTACTATAAGATTGTAGGCTACATCCTAAAACAGAGCCCATATAATTCGTATGCTGTTGTATTGTCATTGATATGGCGGGAGATGGAAAACAGTATAGTCAAAGGATTTAGTTAATTCATCAAGAATATAATTTGGAGCGGGTGGCTTATTTACGTTATCAAGCCTGTAACAATAATAACAGTTCTGTCGCCAACAAAGCCTAAGAAGCTTTTAATTACTGTGCTAGGCGGTTTATCCATTTGCACAGAGTGGTATGATGGTTTCTGCTGTTTTAATTATGTCTAACTATTTATCAATAAATAGTATAAAATGAAAGTTGTCCGCTTACTTCTAAACGAAGCATCTCATTTTTGTACGGGTTTCACTCATTCAGAAAAAAAAATTACAAGAGGTTCTTATAAACAATACATTCCAATTAAATTTTGTAATAGTAGAGAAAATAGAATTGTTTTGTAATAAAGTCAACAAAAATCAATTTCCGTGCTTGTACATGGCTTGCGCTGGTTAAACCTGAAAATAAACATCAAAATAATGTACTAAAGAGTTGTAAATTCTTCAAAAAACCTAAATAAAAGTCTACGATGACTTACGTCTTTTCGTATATTCTTATTCGTTATCCTACGTCTAGAAATCTTATCTCTTAGGGTTGTGACTCCGTTGACTCTTAGTAACTACCATAGAGTAGAGTAATACATAGGGAAAAATACTCTACAGTTACCTCTGCTCTACAGACAGTAGTACTCTGTTCTAAGCACAGTACTCTATTATATGCTGAAAATCTGGAAATTAAGTAAGTAACTAAGTACTATCTGGTAACTATGCCAATAACCACTTATCTTCAACATATTATTAAAAAAAATTGATTATTTGCCAAGCCATTTTGTCCAGTTTTGATCATTAAGCAGATAAATATGTTAGTTAACATGGTTATTTAATGTAGATTAAAATTGACATATACCTACATTATTTCATTTACATGTAAATAACGTAGAAGATATCACGGATTCAAATTTACGCGCAAGCAAAGATATCACTTTCAGTACCTAGCGGTGGGTGATTATGAGCTATACTAATGAATCATTCAATTATGATGCTACCTCAATTATATCCATTAAAATTACTAATATTAGTAAATATTTCGATGATGGTTCATCATTTTTTGATAAACTTAATACCTAATATTTACGACGGAACGACCTATTTGTTTTTAGCTCAAAAAATCAAAATCAAAATAATCCTTATTCAATTTCGGCCCTAAGAAGGCACTTATGAACGTCAAAACACTACTGCCGGTTTAGAAAACATCCCAGACATCGATGAGAACCGGTAAGAAACTCGATCGGGTTTATGTTTTTGTTTTTTGTCAACTGTACACATGTTAATATAACAGGTACAATAATAATAATTTAGTGGATGTACAGAGAGGTAGTCACTTCCAGACATCACTATCATTCACATAATGATCCACCCTATAATAACCTTTTGACAGTAAATCTCGCTTGACATGGTCCTTGAACGTGTTGTCCAGTAAATCAGTAATATGCGTCGAGATATTATTATAAAACCTGATACTATTACCTAAAAACTTTTATTGGACCTACTTCGTCTAAAACATGGTACGACTAATTTATCTCTATTTCTAGTATTAACATTGAACTGATCTTTGACAAACTCTAACTTGACTAAGTTTTTACGAATACATATACGTTAAGTTATTAAGGATGTATTGGGAGGGCAAAGTTAAAATATTATGTTCCTGAAATTTGTTCTTTAGTGATTCACGAGGTTTTAGGTTGTAAATTGCACGAATTGCCCGTTTTTGTATTGTAAATAAGATATCTACCTACCTCAGCTGCTGAACTCCACAGCAAAATACCGTAAGACATTAAGCTATGGTTGTAAGCGAAGTAGCCTAATCTAGCAGTGGCAATATTTGTTAATTGGCGAATCTTACGTACTGCAAATATAGCAGAGCTTGATCTTCCCGCCAAGGTTTTAATGTGCGGACCCCATTGTAAATTAGAATCAAGCGTAATACCCAAGAAAACAGTGCTATCAACTAAGCCTCCTAAATTCCCTTATATCTTCATACTACTAACGACACGCCGGACATTGGGCAAGGCAAATCTCATACATTTGGTTTTAGTTTCTTTTAGCAGTAAATTATTTAAAGCAAACCATTCAGAGATTGTAACTAAAATTTTGTTTAATTGCCTAAGCTCCGAATCTATTCTTTTCACTTTCAATATAAGTGAAGTGTCGTCCGGAAAAAGAACCATGTCAGCGCCGTTTATATAAACGAGAAACAAAAATGGTCCCAATATCGATCCCTGAGGGACGCCAATTCTTGCCAATGATTCAGAAGACTTTATCCCATTTACACTTACTTTTAGGCAGCAGTCTGTTAAATAAGAGATTAGAAAGTCGAGAGTAGGGCCACAAACACGATAATGTTTTAGTTTAAGTATCAGCGTGGTATGATCAATGCAGTCGAAGGCTTTTGAGAGATCGCAGAATACACCGATTGCATTCTGCGGCTCTTCCCATGCCACAAATATATGACTAAGTAGTGTTGCACCAGCGTCAGTGGTGGATTTCGATTTCTTGAATCCAAACTATCGATCATCCAATATCTTGTATTATTAAAATACTCTACTAACTGCTTAAGCAAAATTTTCTCGAAAATCTTACTAATCGAAGGAAGTACAGAAATTGGTCTATAATTAGAATTACCAAGACTACTTCTAGAACCTGATCAAAACAATGGAACTATTTTTCATCATATTAGGGAAAGTTCCTGTTTCTATGCATTGATTAAATATATGAGCCAGATATGGTGAAATATTGATAATTAAGCATTGAACTACTACTACCGACATTCCCCAAATGTTTTCAGTATTTTTTAAATTTAATTGTTTAAAAGCTCTTATTATTTCACCTGCACTAATGGATGTAAAATTAAATTTAGAATTTAAAGGTGCAATCAACTTTTCTAAAAGTGATGCGGCACCATGTGGTGATGATATTATATTTTTGGTTAATTCTAAAGGTATATTTGTAAAATAATCTTGGAAAACAGTTGCCACCTCTGAACTGTTGGAGATATGTACTCCCTCGACGTTCAGATTAAGTGAATTATCATTTTTCCAAATTTTTCCTGTTTCCTTGTGTATTATTTGTCAAATAGTTTTGGTCTTTTACTAGATTTATGAACTTTATTTCTTAATAATATCGCTTTTGCAGCAGCACAAACACGTTTCAATTTTTTTCAATAATGTCTAACTTAAGCATGAAACGAATGGCTAGTTGTCAATGATTTCCTATAATATAAGTCATATAATCGGTCTCTACTTTTTATAATACATTTGGTTGACCATTCACTGAAAGCCATTCTTTTACCAACATTAATAACTTTTATTGGTCAATGTTTACTAAATTACTAATCGGTTTATATGTTCTTGTAAAGAACTTTGTTTCCGACTGCATGATCTCGATTATGTAAATCATTAATAATCGCCCACACGTAAAATTATACACGTACGAGCGAGTACCGATACAAGTACTTTTCACCGATATACGCCGCGACGACGCGACGCAGAGGTTGTCTATTCGGTTCATGACGTCTAAATTATTAGTTTTTTGGTTTATTCTTGTTTAGATGATTTAATAAATGAATTATTATTAAAATATTTGATTTTTTAATTCCAATACTGTGCTTTGCGCTATATATTGGTACTACAAAACCTTTTACAAGCATTTTAACCTAGAGGTTAACAATCTCTTAAAGAGCTCCCCTGCATTCTTCAAACTTATATTAAAATTAACAGTCTTATATTTCCTATTTCTTTTGGCGTTTATAAAACCCTATTGAAGCTAACAGTATATTTTCATAGTATTCTTGCTAAAGACTGACAGTAATGGATTCCTATTTTAACTGATGCCTCTAAATTAGTTGATTTTGGTAATGTAGGCGCTGCAGTTTGGATACCGAAATGTAGAATTATTCTTAGGTTATACATGCCTCCACTATCATCGGTGTTTACCGGGGAAGCTGTTGCCATCCTCGAATCTGTGTCATCTGATGTGATCTGTGTCTGTCTGATTCTGTCTCACAAACTAAACAGAGCAATTGTCTTTACTGACAGTAAAAGCTGCCTACAGGCCATACTTTCTAATCCATTTCGATCCATATCCAGACATCCAGTAATATTAAAGATTAGATAAGCAATGTATGAGTGTCACATCTTAGGACTTGACACTGTGCTAGCATGGATTCCAGGCCATTGCGGTATCTCTGGTAATGAAACAGTAGACTCCTGCGCAAAAAATGCTGCCCAGCTTGGATCCATGGGTCATTATAAGCTGTACACAGATGATGTGACGCTCGTACTGCTAACCTTAGTAATTAGTAATCCTCTCATTATACATGTTAATCTGTTGTGTATGTATGTATTCACTAACTTTGGGTATATTAATAACTCGGTTTGGATACTAAACAAACTAAAATTATTCTTTTTTGGACTTCTATCATTTATCAATCAGGCTCCTTCTTTATAGGTATACCAGAATCTCATGGAAAATACGGAAATTAAATTTTGTAGTAAGAAGCACTAGGGTAATTGGAGTAAAACGTCTTGATACTTTTAATTTTTTTATTAATATGTCCTAATATCATTCATCAAAACATTATTTGTACTACGCTGTCAAAAAAATACCGGTAAAAACAGCACTGTATTGACAGATGCAACTCAAACTCCGTGCCAAAATGGAAAACAGTTGTGCCAATCTAACAACAACAAAAAAACAATAAATTGAATTTTGAACCATAAACAACAAAACATCCATTCCCTATGCTTTTTTGACTGAATGTATATACTGTAATAGGGGTTGTTGGTTTTCCATAAGACTTGAGTGGTGAAGCAGACTATAAATCGAAAATGTATTGACTTGTTTAGATAATTATATTATGATATCGCCTCTTTGCTTCAATAACGTGATAAGTCCGACAATTTTTTTTAATCATTTGATATTTGAAACCGCCGTGACCAATTTTATTTTTCCCAAAAACGTGGTATCTTTTATGAGTGTGAGTTTTCTTCTTCATACTCTCTAAATATCTGAATATTTGTATCTTGATGTCATGACACTCCATCAAAATAGTTCTTTTTGATTGGCACTTTACAAATTCAAAGCCAATATTCTTCAGAATAAGCCTGTAAAAAAGCATAAGTTATAAAATGTAGCAACGTTAAACTATAGCAAGTAAAATAAGTAGATACATATATGTGTTACCTCAATGATTCTCTGCCTCCATTGAAATCAATATCTTCCCTAAAAGTTTGTAACAATTTCCTCAAGGTTGGAATTTCTTTCCGTACAGTATAAAATTTCTTTATTTTATTTGTGATCACTTCTAAATCAAAACTGTCCAGATATTTTTTTTTCTTTCGCCCTTTCCTCTTTTTACCAGGCGTACAGAACACACCTCCGTTTACTCTTCCTGAATTAATAATTCTTCGTATGGTAGAAGAAGAAACCCCTGTAAGTAACAGTTCAATAACATAGAGTAAGGATAGTACACAATATAATATTACTTATTTGATTTCATCATGGGTTTTAATTTTTCTTTTAATGTACGAGAACCCTAAATAATTTACACAAAAATGTTTGTTTGCAGAATATTAAAAAAGCTGCCAAACTATTACTAACTGTACTTTTAACACTAAGATTAAAATAATAATTTTTTTTTCGGTACTTACAAAAATGTACGTATAAAATATAAAGTATCTTGACTTGTTAGTTCTACTTACTGGTGAATGTTTGAACTCTCTTTAAAATCGAAGATTCTGATTGGCCTCCATCTTCTTCTGCACAAATCCTTTGGTATACATTGTAAATAACGTTCCTTGCTTGTGATCGAATTGGTTTTTTCGACATTTTCACGAAAACTGTAACTTTTGAAGAAAAAAACAAAACATCTCTGCAGCGGTTGACTCAACTCGAATTTAATTTGATAGATGACAGTTCTTCTTCTTCTTCCTCTTCCTAACTTGGCAACCGGTCCTTTTTAATGAAGACCATTACTGCCATTGTCGAGTAAATTATAATGTCATGTGTTATGACGACTCAGTATCCTAACAAGATGGTGGCTCCCTTCTTAGAACTTTCTAGGGAATTTTTGTGGGATCTCGGAATGAATGCTTTCAGCTTATATTTATAATCCACCTCACTTATGCACAAAACCAAACTATATCACGCAAAACGCCACCAATATTACTTAATATAGGGTCAAAACCTAAGTAAATGAATTAAAAATAACAACCACAACATGTCACTTCAAGATCCCGCCAAAAACTCCAGATGACAATTGATAATTGCCGTAGAAAATCACAATTAATTTTTTTGTTGTCGTTCCATGAGATTCTGGTACACCTATAGTAACACTACCTATCATAGAGAATGTACATGCATATCTACGGACATTGGCGAAATTGTGTTAATTACACACGGTGCCATAAATAACAAGAAGAAGGTGGCAAATCACAATTGTGTCAACTGTCAAAATGAAATTTAATATTTTGTAATTTTTGCAGTTTTGAGTGAAATATTTTTATTTTTCCGTTGTGGTGGTAAAATTGGTTAGTTTAGATTTGATCATCTGTAATTATTATCAATTAAATAATTATCTATTGAAAATTCATATACAAGTCCTACACAGACATAACGTCAAAAATTGAAAACAATATAATATCTCAAAAACTATTCCTGTCCGCACTTTTTCCTTCACAGGGGTTTGTACTTCTCACCCTCTCCCAAACTTTCACATCATCAAATTCAGTGGCATGTAATCTAAAGTAGAACCATTCTAGTTTGATACTGTTTTATTTTGATTTTGGATTTTATTTTCAGTTAGCACCCAAAATCGTTCTTTGGTTGGGTACATCAATTTGTAATTTAATTTGTGTTTGTAAACGTCGTAAAGACTCACTCTCATACAATCTCTATTCACCACGTAACTTTCACAACCTAAAATGTATCAGCCTACCATCTCATAGTATCCCCTATTTGAATAATTTAATTGATGTTCTGTCGACGTTTTTTATTTTAACATGCGCTCTAGTCAAGTTGACACTGGAGATATTTGATTAATGTTTAGTCAGTGTTTTTTACCTTTTTGAAGTGGCTGACGTGAATAGACCATATACATAAATAAAACCAAGACATACCAACTGAATTATTTATGTGTAAGGGGACACTATGTGCTGTACCTCTTCTTTTTTTGGTGATTAAACTTAAGTGCTTTTGTGTTTCAGTTATGTCAACTAATGCTTACAAAATAAATCAAAATGTAAATAACTTTTGTCTCATAAATAAGGAATTTAAATGACAGATGGGATTTAAGTAAATAGTACTATGGATAACAGGGAACATCTAGCACCCGGCTATGATACATTGAATACCACATCTCCAGGGGCACAGTGGAATCTACAGATGTCTATGTCAATATTGAAAGAAGAAACAGTGGTATCCATTGATGAAGGAGAATTACCTTGCAGTCACTATGTGGTATTTGTATATATTATTTATAGTATGAATGTGTCTCAAACACTCCTGTGAATACATATTTGTCTGTCTTGTTCTCTTTTTGGTATTTCTTTTTATGCTTTCATAGTATTTTGTAAAGTGGGTTCTTGTCACATCTCAAAATGCATGTTTCGAGTTTATATTTATATTTATAATCCACTTCACATATGCACAATAACTAAATTATATCACTCAAAATGTCACCTATTTTAATGAATTATAATAAAAACCACAAAATGGCAGCCCAAGATCTTAGTAAAATGCACCAAAATGCATAAACTAAACTACCATACAATAAAATTAAATTAAAATAATAAAAAAATTATTGAGAATAGTCCTCATTACAATATTAAAGAGTATATGACTTTGAAAACAGTATTACTAGAATAAGTAATCTTTAATTACAGTATTAAAGTTTTTATTTTAAAAAATTATTATTATGATATTTGGTTGTTGTTGCTTTATTATTGGGTTTCTGTTATTGTAATTGTGTTACCAATTTCATTTATGGCACAAATTGTATATAATAATTTAATTTGTAATATTGACTTAACAATAAAGTTACCCTTATAATATGATGAATAGAGAATTATGAATTAAAATCTTGCTGAGGTTGGCTTGGGCGCCTCATATTTAAAGATGTAATTTGACAGCCTTTACACCCCAAGAGATTTATGTAAGTTTTTATTCCTTCCACTGTAGCCCTCACTGCCTTAGGTTTTTCTTTTTATTTTATTTTTCTTGTTTTTAACAAAAAAATGTTAATCAGGATCAATAATTATATTCCAGTATGTTCCTGGCCCTTCAGAGCCATCGGAGTATGTAAATTACTTTGACAGTAAGGATTCTGTATTAAAACAAGTGAAGAAGGAATTCCCAGATGATGAATGTCTTCAATCAAGCATTATAAATAGAAAAATAGTTTCTGAAGTGAGTAATTATTACTTTTTATGTTGATTTTGTGTCCCGCTTCTGATTATGTGGCAATCTTGTCATTATGAGAATCATTTGAGACTTTATTACAATAATCTAAACAGATATATTGTATAACTAGCTGACCTGCACTTCTTCGTCAGCGTCACACAATGGAAGCTCTCAATAGTAATAATTTTCCCCGTTTTTGCATAATTTTTCAATAATGCTCCGCTCCTATAGGTCATACCGTGATGTTTTATAGCCTATTATAGCCTTTCTCGATAAATAGGCTATCCAACACTAAATTAATTTTTTCGTTTGAACCAGTAGTTCCTGAGATAAGAGTGTTTAAACAAACAAACTATTCAGCTTTATAATATTAGTACAGGTTTATATGGTATAGACCAGTGGTCGGCAAACTTATTATCCAAAGACCCAAATATGAAAATTACAACATTTAAAAAAAAATTGGGAGCCAAATCTGCTTGTTTAGTAAACCTTTATTACACTAAATAAAACTAAATTTCATACTTAAAAAATATTTATTAATGCAAACAATGTTCTTGCATCTCCTTGGCTAAAGAGCGCATGCGACTTTGCCTACCACTGGATAAAAAAAATGCGGCTTTTCAAGTTTTCAATATTTTTTTGTCCAATGTAAATATGAAATTAATTTTAATAGCGAAACCCAAAATTTATGGCTGTAAAAGTTGTTGTGGTTGCTCTTTAGTTTGTAACACCAATATATCATTTTAGCTTCAAAATAAAAGTGATTTAATATTGTTGCAAATTCCCACTGGCAACACTTGCACTAGACCAGTGGCGTGCACTTCATAAAGACAGAAAGTGAAGACATTAATTTATTTCTTTTGGTACATAATTGGTTTTCTTTGGTGTTATAAGTTGGTAGCAAATAACTTTTCCCACACGCCTAATTTGTGCAAAACAACATTGGAAAGGACTGAAAAAGATAGTTCTCACCCAATGCTATGCTCGCATTTTGTAGATCACCTCTTTTTCACTGGTACACAAGTAACACCTTATGGCATATACAATACATATATTTAAATCCAACTCGCAGGAAGCAATTCGCGTCAATTGTCCGCTTGTTGACTTGCGCATCGCTTAGAATGTTCTGACGCACATGTCACAGGGTGGTAAGGGTAAGAAAAAGAGAAAGGTAAATTTATTAATTGTCAAGGACAGGCATCCTGATGCACAATTCTAGCCTAAACAGAAAGACACTGCCTAGGCTACCTAACTCAGATTATTTATATGTAACATTATTCAATTAGCCAATATTATTTTATGATTACTTACTATTAATTTAAAAAAAAAAAAACTTAATCAGAGTCTCCACCTCTTGAGTGAAATGGTATCATTATTAGTATCATCGATAAAGAGCAGCGCATCTTCACGTTGGGCTGCGCTAGCACCATTGAGTACCACGGGAAAGACACAAACTATCCGCTTCTAAATGTTTAGCCTTTCCTGGGACAAGGGCCATTTTTGAAAAACATTTTCGAGTATCCGGGGCTCATCCCGGGAAAAATGAGGTTTGCAGGAATTCAGTAATTTAATAACAATTTATCAGTAATTTTTCATAGTACCTGTTATATAAATAATTTAAACTAATTTGTAATTCTAGCTAGTTTTGGTTATAAGCCATTATAGCAGAGGTATTTAAGACTTTATGTTGATAACACTTAGTGTGAAAAATGGATATTTTCTATTTTTTTGTGTATGGATATTATAAAAATGTAAGTAGGACATATTTATTATAGTATGTATATATTATATAATTCGATTACATATTTACTTTAATTGTAATTGTCCATGTGTTAGTCCTCCTGTGGGATTGTACATACCTAAGTGCCCTGTCAGAATATTAGTGCTGTCTATAGTGCTTGTACTTGCTCATGCTGAGACAGGCACCTATTCGACTCCCTGCAACATTTTGAGTCTCACATGTCTTGTATGTATGTTAAATTAAATGTTAAAAATAATCTATTTATTTCCATCAGAAATTATTTCAGTATCTTCAATTATTGATGGTTGTACTTTATATTTTTGTTCATAGAATAAAGAATCAGTAAAACTTATATACAAACAAGAAGTAAAATTTGAACACACAGAGGAGGAATTGCCATTTAATATAAAGGAAGAAGGTGAGGATATAGAGTATGAGTTCACATTAAAAACGGAAAGGCTAGAAGATCAAGATATATTGGTTAATGCTAGAGTCAGCAGCATTCATTATGATATACTGGTAACGCCGAAAGAAGTCCAATGCAAGTCGTGTCATAAAACATTCAAAAATATGTGAGTACCCGATACTCATAAAAATATCTCTTTTATTGCTGTACCTATGTATATTCTTTATTGCACCAAAAAGTACAAAGCATTCTCTACCAGTCTTCCTGGGGTGCAAGAGAAAGGTATAATGCAAGGTGAGCATAATATTCAGTAAAAAAAAAATCTAGTCAATATTCAAATGCTCCAAGTAGAACCTACGTAGTAAAAACTTGAAGGAATCCTGAGAGTTGGTCAGTTGGGTGTTTATAGGAAGCGAATTCCACAGTCGTGTTGCAGTTACGGCGAAAGATCGGTCGTGGAAATTAGTATGATGACTTGGTATACTTAGAATTATAGTATTAGAAGATCAGAAAATACATTTGTTAAAACCCTTCTGTAGTGGACGGGAGATGATGGGATAAGGGTATATAATTTGTAGGCCAAAGTCGACCACTCCTTATGTGTCGTTTTGGAGTCCATAGGTAACATCTACCAAACTTTACAGGATCACCTGTTGTCCTAATATGCAAATTGACAATTTCATCCACATCACTCTAGCCGTTTTGTAGTCCATAGAGAACATACATACAAACATCCATTTTTATATTTATAAATGAAGATACATATATTTCTTATTATGGCTTGACACAGTGAAGTGTCTATCGAAGACAATCGATCGCTAGTTACCACTGTCACTCACCTGTTGGAAAGTGAAGACCAGGTCGAGGATAGTATGCTGCCATAACGCCGGCCATAGCGTTATAACTACAATTTCACCTACTGTCAGTTTTCATGTGTGACCTTGACTTCATCAAAACTGCTGAGTAATTGTGATCTATCACCCTACCATCTGTGGTTTCAACATGTTTTGCTTCATCAATAGCTCAGGCTCATTGTAGGAATTCGAATTCGCGTCGATTGACACGGTGTCCATAAAAGCCACCATTAAGACTTCAATTCTTTAAATTTGGTCTGTCTGTATTATTATTTCACTTTTGTTGTGGTATTTTTAGTTGTATAGCGTGGCACTTATGGGTCCTTTTGATGGTTGGCGCTATTCAAATGCAGTGTAATCATTATGTTGTCCTAGTACATAAATATTGTATATTTGTCCAGTACACTGTATTGCAAGTAGATAAGCTCAAATCAGACCAGAGTTACTACAAGTAGCCTGCGCGAGCGGGAGTCGCTACCGTCGCTTCTGTACTTATATTTATACACCCTAACCGCTACACCCTGTCAGTAGATATATTATTAATTATTATATTTTGTTTGCATTTACAGTTATAATTTAATAAAGCACAACAATGAACATATAACTATTGATATATACATACTAAGAGATAATAAGATCAATGGATCACACCAGTGCCGATATTGCAATAAATATTTGGATAGTCATGATAATATGCTTGTGGATGTCAGCGATGTTAACAGCGGGACTAATCTCAAATGTCAAAAATGTAGAGAACAATATGAGAGTGAACCGAATGTTGAACATCAAGCACTGCCTTTACGCAAAGTTAAGAATTGTCTGAGAGAATCCCTTACAAATAAAGTTAAATTTAATGATTGCAGCGAGGATTCGAAACAGGAATACAAATTGAAGAACCATCTGAAGCTACGTCCCTCTTTAAAGGAAGATGAGGGAGTGGGATATAAATGTGAAACATGCGGGCGGGTTTTTAAAAGAAAACGATATTTAAAGTTGCATGTAAAAAGGCTTCATTATAATTATGTTGGAACGTTTAAATGTTGGTGCGGGAAACAGTTCCGTACACCAATAATCTTACATGAGCACAAGAATCGAGAGCACGAATGCAGGATTAAAACAACTAATTATGATAAATTCCAATGTGACTTATGCCAGAAGATTTTCAAAATCAAACAAAGATTATATCTACATATAAAGAGAATGCATTATGATTATGGAAAAATGTTTAAATGTTTGTGCGGGAAACAATTCCGTACGCCTTTTCATTTATACGAACACAAGAGGCAACATCACGATCGTAGTATTAAAAATACTACTAATGGTAAATTCCAATGTGACTCATGCCAGAAGATTTTCAAAGCCAAACGGATTTTGGTTAAACATATAATGAGACTGCATTATGATTATGGGAGAATGTTTGAGTGTTTATGCGGGAAACAGTACCGTTCGCCGATAACCTTACATGAGCACAAGAAGCGTCTGCACGATCGTAGGATTAATATAACTAATACTGACAAATTTCAGTGTGACTCATGTCAGAAGATTTTTAAAATCAAGTACAAGTTAGTTATACATATAAAGAGAATGCATTATGATTATGGGAAAATGTTTGAATGTTTTTGCGGGAAACAGTTCCGTTCACCGATATATTTAAGTGATCACAAAAGGCTGCAACATGGTCGATTGATTAAAACAAAGAAATTACCAAATTCCAATGTAATTCATGTCTGAAGTTTAACATATAAGATTCATTATGATTACGGTAAAGTGTTTGAGTGTTGGTGCGGGAATATGTAAGTTCCAACCATATAGTGACCAAAAAAGGCTGCAACATGATCGCGTGATTAAAAAACAGAAATTACCGAATTCCAATGTGACTGTTTCTGAAGATTTACACATATGGAGATTTCATTATGATTATGGTAAAGTGTTTGAGTGTTGGCGAAGTTTATCATTAGATATCTGTCATAGTTCAAATAACATGCATAAAATATTGATCTTGAGATAATACCGATAATATAGGTACTGCACCTAAAACAGCGCATGGGCTTGCGTTCCAGAAGGTGGACTCGGGCCGCACTCCAACCGACAAGGAAGCGTCCTGCCTCCGTCAAGGTCCTGGCTACGGCAGCGGGCACCGATATGAGTTTCGCACCTAAGCCTCCATTTCGACTAAGAATTTCACCGACCCTTATTTCATCTGGTGCAAATGGCCCAACCTCTCAACCAATGGACAACCTCTTCCAATCGCCCAGGCCTGTTAATGAAGGCTAACGCCGCCTGTAGACTCTACGCCAGTTTATCAATCCGCTCCTGGCCTTCTCAATGATTCTCAATGATCCTGGCTCCCGTGTTGGTTTCACGGAGTGAAAACCGCTCGACGCTTAACTCTGTCAGGTCAAATGCCGTCCTAGCTCTCAGAAGGGCTGCCTTGTAACTCAATCCCTAAGCCACTGCTTCGGGCTGCCAGTGTTATAATCACTGCAGCTGAGCGCGAAGTCTGGGGTAGCTTCGACTTAGACTTCGAAGGCGCACCCTTCGAAGGAGCAGGAGCTGCAGTCGCAGCCGCTGATTTCGGCACCTTCTTCCTCTTCTTTTTGTGACGGCTCACCGTCGATCATGTCGCTTCTTTATTCGGCGCCATGCCTGTAGCCGAGACCGTGGGTGTTCCTGCTGCAGCTGAAGACTGGGGTGCAGGTGTGGGCTTCGACCCAGCCGGCCTCTGCTTGGCCCCAACAGGCTTCGGCTTAGCTGTAGGATCAGATGTCTCCAACCTCCTGTCAGCGGCCAGGGGGGCCGAACCACCAGAATTTGCCGGAAGGACTGTTCTCTCCTCTCCATATGGCTATCAAATGCCTCTATTAGAGTCTGCGGCAGGATCTGCTGTGCCGTGCTAGAGGCCTCCGTCTGCGTCTGCGGCACTGATAGCAAAGGTGGAGTTACTTCATTTGCGTCTGCAGCAACGCGGTCAGCACCGCCTTAAGGCTCGCCGCCTGCTCGCGGAGTTTTTTCGTTTAGCTCATGGAGTATCTAGGCTGCTTCTTTCAACGCCTTCATGTACGTTTCTTTGTGTTTGCCAGATTTTTTGGGCAACATCCAGAATGGAGTCCATTTTTTCTTTGGCGAAAGCCAGCCTAGCTGGGTTGAAGAACTCTATTCCGTCGAGGACACTAACATTTGCCACATGCCTCCTCCTCAAAGACTGGTTCGGCAAGGTCATGGACATACCACTTGTTCACCTCTTTAACGGCTGCCGCTGTAATCGCCGCTTGCATCCCTGCTTGCCAAAGCAATTTTTGAGGCAGTCTCCACACCCTCCGGGTCGGTATGGGAGTCTGACCGCTGCGTAAAAGTCCGCTTGGACTCTAGAGCCAGTCACCGACGACGAGGCACCGAAGCTGTTAATCCAGTGCCTTACCGAGAATCGGTCAAGCGAGGCGTTCCTCTCCATACTCACCACAAGGAAATCAGTATTCCGTTGTATAGCCTAGGTCGTTGTTGGTTTCAAGAAATCAGTTGCCTTATCTCGCATTCTTTTAGAATCTCACAAAATTTGCCCTCCCCAGAGGTATTCTCCTTTTCGGGTAATCTCCTGAGCTTGTGTCTTTTTAAATTTTACGCTCTTCACCGTATTCCTTAACATCCTCCAGCATGCAGTACTCCAGCCGCTGTCCGGAACTGGTTCCTTGAGGCTTAAAAACGGCTCTCCAGCCGGCGCTCCTCCGTGGTCCCCTTTGATAAGCAGAGGGATACCAGGAGGAGCGCGTCAGATATCAGCCGCTGGCCAAACCATGGTCGACGTTGCCCGGTACACATGCCCCAGCCAGCGCAATCGGTGCTGTAATAAACATTGCAAGCATTTGTAATAAATGTTATAAAACAGTAAAGTTTCATTAACATAAGTTGTATAAATTATTATAAAATCAAAAAACAATGTAAAAATCTTCCCTAAAATATTTTATTTGTAAATAAAGCATTTTTAGGGTTCCGTACCTCAAAAGGAAAAAGAACCCTTATAGGATCACTTCGTTGTTCGTCTGTATGTTTGTCAAGACCCTTTTTCTCAAGAGTGCTTGGAGGTATGAAGTTGAAATTAATATCAAAAATTCAGGTCTGCAATTCCCTTGAACAAAACATAAAACATACCATCACGCCTGTATTCCCCGAAGAGTTAGGCAGAGGTGTACTAATGTACACCCATAGTTCACCGAATACGTTTTTAGGTCCCATTGTAATAGGGGGCGAACCTATTGCCATTAATCGGACACGAGACCAAACTCCGAGCTGCTACTGAGAAATTCATAAGAAAACCTTGCTCGACCTGGGATTCGAACCCAGGACCTTGCTTATAGCAGTCGCGCTTACGACCACTAGGCTAACGAGGTAATTCCCATGAAGCTGTGAAAAAATCAAATTTCTTAGTCAACGCAATCAAAGAATACGGTTGTTTATGTCGCTTTTTTTAACAATTTCAAAGGGAATAAAAACCTACAATCATGAAATTTGGCAATAAGCAATATCTTTGTTACTAAATAAACTTGGACTGATTATATAATGAGTTTATTGATAAGATTACAATTAACAAGAAGAGAACACTGGAAGACACGTAATGGCCGTATTTTAGGTTTGCAAGCAGAGAGCGCTGTTGAGACAGTGTTGCAAGGTCATAATTTATATTTTTCCAACAGTCTTGTAGGACAAGTAAAGGAAAACATTCAAAAACTGTAAATTTGTAGTTACATTATTAATAAGAATTAATTTTGTTACTTGCAGTTAGTAAACGGACTACGGCATATGTTGAAGAATGGGGACAACAGTATTCCAACGGCAAAGTTAAGTTTGTCCAAATTTTGATTGGTTGGTTAGTTTGGGAATGAATCAGTTAAAATATTTATCATAGTGTATTTGAGTATTTCTATTACAGACGACGTCACATTTTTATCGCAATTTTGCAGAAATTGTAATTCATGGAAAGGTCTGTTCCGTCTTTATATTTTCCTTTATCGGTTAAAGCTTCAATTAAATTATTAATTTATTCAATTATTTTTTTACTTTATGTGGTTTTAAAATTTCTGAATATTTGATTATCGCATCTATATCCAAGCAAGATGCTAATTCTTTGGCATCTACGAGCATGTTATTCTACCCTTTATTTCAACGATATTCCTTTAAAAGGCATTCAGGATTGTTCAAACTTTCGCAAGCCTACGAAATATAACATATTTTTGCAACAATATCAACTTAGTATTTATTCTGTACTACAAGACTAACATACAATACACATAAACTCATAAATATTGGTTTGTTTTTTTTTTTTTATTTATTTTTAAATTATAGTAATAGCCAAATGGATTTCGGAAGTGCTTCGGTTTAGGAGGTGTCTTAACACGGAGCTTCTTACATGTCTTCAGAGTCTTGAGTTTCTTTCTTGTATAGCGTTTGACACTCTGTGTGCCGGTTGGCCGCAACAGCCCCATATTTACATCGGTGTTGGAGCGGGACGGAACGATGGCGTCTTTTTCCCTCCTACTCTAACATTTCCTAGTAACACGGCTATTCTGTTATTATTATTATTATATACAATTCCACGTAACTTAGCTAATATCTTATAAGATTCTTATTGGAATGTTACAAAACCTATTCAAATCTATTAAGAACATTAATATCTACCTAAATACACACAATATAACATTAAGGATTAGTAAACTTCGTAAATAATAAACTTTAAACGTTACAATACAAAAAACCCTATAAACACGTTATGTATGAATTATAAACATTACAAACACGATAGAAATCACATATAAGCCTAACTATTCCTATAAAATCACAAACATTACACTTAACTGGTTTAAAACAAAGATTAACAATGAAATATATGTTTAGTACGTTTCTACGCTATTCTTACGAAATTATAAGCTTAATTACTACTTATTTACTATCATTAAATACCTACATTTTATTTCTTTAATACATAAACAGTAAATTAACGATTTTTCATAAGTAAATGCTTATTCTTTAAGCCTAGCAACTTATACCTACAACTAATTGTCCATGTTATTTTCTAAATCATCACGCCCAGCCCTATGCGTCGCTAACAGCGATGGTGAGTTCTAGTCATGTTTTGTGAAGAATATTTTGTAAACAATGTATATGGAGAGGCGTCTATGTTTAATTTTATATAAAATAAATATTACATACATTCAATGTTTGGTTTTTTAATTATCGGAGTTTTTCTATGCAAGCCTAGCAAATATTCGCTTACCCTATTTTTAGCTTAGATTGACAAAGTATTCAAATAACGAATTGAATATATTATTTAAAAATCTGTTGCTCCAATTGATAAAGAACACATCGATATAAGTTTTATACATATGTACCATACAAAATTACTGATAAACGATAAACTGATAAATTAACTTTAACCGAGCAAGATTTCGCGTGACCCGCCTGATGGGGCCTCACAGATGCGCCAGTGTTTGATAATTTGATCGATGGCTGTTGAAGGGATAGTAATTATGATATAACAATACAACTTTCAGTATTGCCAGCGGCAAATCTCAATATGTCTATAATAAGTTAAGTCCTTTTTTAAAGTAGGTAGGTAGTATTAATTTTTGTCAGATTAGTGGGGAAAAAATATTGACATATTTTTCAGGTCCTAGAAAACCGCAAACACTTTATTTTAAAAGTTTACTATTTGCAAACAGACGAAAACGCTGTCAGCCATAATAGTCTATATATTATCTCTGTTGTTACGTCATATGGGTCGAAAATAAACATTAAGCAAACGGTCATCATTGTAAAAAAATATGATTTATGTCATAAATGTCAATATCTAATTTCACTCGTATATGATCCGTTATGAAATTTGCTTAATCCTACGATGTCACAACATGGCCGCCAGCCATTTTAGAGTAATTTTTTTTTTTTGTAAATATGTAGCCATCTTACACTTTTAATATCTGAAATAGATAAATATTGGTTTCTTAAGTCAAATACTACAGAAAATACTTATATATTGCGCCAAATTTCATGTGAGTCAAGTAGTATAAAGGAGAGCAACAAAGGGTCAAACAAAGTTATAATTTATCACACGTTTTTATCAATTATTCCACACAGAGAAATCAAACTGAAAATATAAATCATTGAATTTTCATCACATACATTCTTCTCCATTTCCCGTGCTTGGGGATGCAAAAAAAACTTTTTTCAAAGAATACTTGATGGACTCGGATTTGTCCAGTCAGAACAAAAAATAACATGGAGCCCCAACTTACCATTAACGCAATCAGTAAGCGTACGAATGTTGTCAAAGAAAGCACTCAACTCATGCGCTTCATAGGTATATTTCTACACTCTGGTAGTATCCGACGAGCTGTGGCCATATCCTATACCTACGTCAATGGTGTTCTGACGTGTCCAGTGTGCGTGATCATAATAGGGCAGAACATCTAAGCATCCAACCAACCACCATGAACAGCGTGATCATAATAGGGTAGAACGTCTAAGCATCTAAACAACTACCATGGGCACCGTGATCATAATAGGGCAGAACGTCTAAACCGCCATGGGCAGTGTGATCATAATAGGGCAGAACGTCTAAGCATCCACCAACCGCCATGGGCAGCGTGATCATAATAGGTCAGAACGTCTAAGCATTCAACCAACCGCAATGCGCAGCGTGATCATAATAGGGCAGAACATCTAAGCAAACCATAAGAGATATAGCAAATTAATGTACTACATAATTGTAGGCATTCAAAAGACCTACAAAAAAGTCTGGGAGAGTACACATTTATCTTCTAAGGAACATCCACAATAAGCATTTTTGTCTTTAAAATAGCCGGGAGCGGGGAGCAATCTACTGAATAATCCTAACATTGTGCCCATTTTAGCGACTTCAAAAGATGAAAGAGGTTCTCAATTCGTATGTATATTTTTAAGGTCATAACTTCTTTGTTTGTAAACCGATTTAAACGATTCTTTTTTCTTTGGATAGGAGATACTTCAAGGGTAGTCCCATTTTAATTTTATTGGCATTGTCCTTCGACTTCGAAGATACACCAGGGAACTTCTCAAAATCATTTCCGTTTTTTAATTACGTTATCGTGCTGTTTCCTTCTATGACTAACTAAATGTATCGGTGTACGGAACTGTTTCCCGCACCAACAATCAAACATTCTCCCATAATCATAATGCATTCTTTTTATGTGAATAGCTAAATCTTTTTTCACTCTGAAAATCTTCTGGCATGAGTCACATTGGAATTTGCTATTAGCACTTTCAATGATGCTTTGCTGTTTCCTCTTGTGTGCATATAAATGTATAGGCGTTCGGAACTCTTTCCCGCATGAACACTTAAAAATCTTTCCATAATCATAATGCATTCTCTTTATATGTAGAAATAATCTTTGTTTGAGTTTGAAAATCTTCTGGCAAGAGTCACATTGGAATTTATCATAATTAGTTTTTTTAATCCTGCAATTGTGCTCTCGCTTATTGTGCTCATTTAAGTTTATCGGTGTACGGAACTGTTTCCCGCACCAACACTCAAACATTCTCCCATAATCATAATGCATTCTTTGTATATGCAAAGATAAATTATATTTGCTTTTAATTTCTCGCCCGCATACTTTACATTTATATCCCTCTCCCTCATCTTCCTTACCAGTGCGACATAGCTTTAGATGTTTATTCAATTTGTATTCCTGTTTCGAATCCTCACTGCAATAATTAAATTTAACTTTATTTGTAAGGGATTCTCTCAGACAATTCTTAACTTTGCGTAAAGGCAGTACTTGATTTTCAAGATTCGGTTCACTTTTATATCGCTCTCTACATTTTTGACATTTGAGATTAGTCTCGCTGTTAACAACGCTGACATCCACAAGCATATTATCACGACTATCCAAATATTTATTGCAATATCTGCACTGGTGTGATCCATTGATCTGATTATCTCTTAGTATGTTTATATCAATAGTTATATGTTTCATTATTGTGCTTTATTAAATTATAACTGTAAATGCAAACAAAATATAATAATTAATAATGTATTCACTGACAGGGTGTAGCGGTTAGGGTGTATAAATATAAGTACAGAAGCGACGGCAGCGACTCCCGCTCGCGCAGGCTACTTGTAATACGTCATTGGTAATTCGCATTATTTTCGTTAGGAGAAACTCATACAAACTAATATTATAAATATTATAATGGGTCCCCATTTTCTATTTAAAATGTCATCTTCTATTCGGAAATCTGTAAACGTATAATTATATTTAAAAGAAAGTCCCATTACAGACCATTTTAAAAGATTTTATATTATTTTTGAGAGATATTTTTTCCCGAGTGTCCATTGTCTTTATGAGTAAAAAGTAACCTTTTAAGGTACCTATTATCATTGTACCGAACATCAAATACAGAAAAGGTGAGATAACGAATATTGAAATTATAGGTTAACGTTGTCACCGGCAAAACTTTTACTTGTAAGTACAATTAACTCCATGTTTATCCATAGTATTATTGTATTATAGTTTGTATTTTGTAGTTTTGTAATAATGGTCTTGGCTGATTTATAATATTTAAAAAAAATTGATATGTACTCATAATTTTACTTTATGTAAAATATTTTTAATATTATCGAACATCATTGTAATCTTGTCATTGTAAAGAAAGTTATCGGAATTCAACTCGGAAAGCTTCTCAATTACATAATTAATAGTAATTAATTAATAATAATTAATTAATTAATTAACTCTGCTCAAATTAAACACTGTGTGTTAAACAGCGCCGCTCCAATGCGACATGCACCATAACAAAATGATACAAATTAGATTTAGACGCTTCGTGCCGCGACGTACAGTGCCGCTCTAGTGCGATCCAACCTTAATGATTACATTACATTTGAATAGCGTTCAAATGGGTTCGATTCTCAAGGTCGAGCAAAGTGGTATTGGGTGTTTTTAGGAAATTCTAAATAGCTGCTCGGAGTTTCATTTTGTGTCCGATTAATGGCGATAGTATCACCCCCTATTAAAAGGGCCCTAAAAACATACCCCGCGAACTGTGAGTATACATTAGGACACCCCTGCCTAACCCTTCGGAGATACAGGCGTGATGGTATGTTATGTTTCTAACATATTTTTTTCTATTTACTCAATATTTTTGATGTGAAACTTCTAATGCGGCGGGTCAGAGCGATTGCTGGACCCAATGCTGGCGTGTCGACGCTTTGACCCAAACGTTGGCGGTGTGGAAGCGAGTTCGTTTTTGTTTTAATAGACAGATTGGATCAATTGTAAAGTTTCATGTTAAAACATGGATATATTAAAAACAGTTGATAGGGATCGCGACCATCATACACAGAGAAATAAAATAAACATCTTCAGTGACTTTCTTTCACGAGTGTAATTTATAAAAAAGCGTTAACAAAAAACGTTACATAGCGTAGTACGTGATACTGGTACAGTTACACACAATCTTTTTTAATATTTACTAAGATGTTTCACATCTGCCAGGCATCCCGTGACGATCAACTTTTTTTTTTAATCGTCATAGCTCATCATTCATGTACTATATAACTTAAACTTCCCATCTACAGAATTTCATCAAAATCGGTCAATAATTAACGATTTTTTTCGAATCATTAACGAATTATCATTTATCATTAACGAATTATCATTTATCATTAACGAATTATCATTATCATTTAACGAAAATCATTATATCGTTCATGAAAGTAGCCTATCAGGAAATTTGGTCAAAAATTTAACTATACAAACAGAACTACACATTTATTAATATGTATGCGTGTATTCACCCTTTTCGCCTATTGCATATTCAAAGACAATCGTACTTAAGGGTGCGACGTACCCGGAAGGTCCCGCTTCTTGCCACAGATTCACTTCTGCAGTACCAGAGTTTAAATTTTAGTTTTTATCTTTAAGTTTTTTAAGTTTTTTTCTTAATCTGTACTCTCGCTGATACTGGGCTCTAGTTTTTTTTACTGGTTTATCTTTATGTATATTTTGTGCTTCTTTTAGTTTTTTTTTTCGGATTCTGTACTCTCGCTGTCGCTCAGCTGGAGTTTTTCTTTTTTTTGGAGGTGGTTTTAATGGTTGGCTGGTTACAGAACTGTGGACAGACAAATTAGACAATGTTTAAATGTATATATATATTACATATACACATCAATACATAGTGTAAAATCGGTATCCGCGTCTGTCTGTATGTCCACTAAAACCACGCAACGGATTTTTGTACGGTTTTATTTAGAGATTTTTTTTTATGGAATGTTTGTATAAACATTACATTCAAATTAAGCTTTTGTATGGTAGAGAAAATTCAATGTTTTGTAATTTAGTTTTTTTTAAATGATTTTCCGGCCCTTAGATGGCTTACGCTGACGAAACTTTATAGATACATCAAAAGTCTCACAGTAACCATTTTTATCTTCAATATATATACAATTATTAGGTTATTTGTGAAGCTATTTTCCCCAATTCAGTATTAATCTTTATCCAGATAAGTTTGTTAGTTAACTTGGGTATTTATTGTAGATTAAAATTGTCCTTGACCGTTTTCCATTTAAATGAATACCGTAGAAGATATAACAAATTCAAAATTACTCTCCCTCTCTGCAAAACGATTGCGTTCGGTTGGCCGGCACACAGCACCTACGGTTAATTACGCGTTGCGAGCTAAACGTACTATTCGTAACTATTAAGTTACATAATATACCATCACGCTTGTATCCCCGAAGTTTTAGGCAGAGGTGTACACACACAGCTCACCGGGTACGTTGTAGGTCTCATGTAATAGGGGTGAGCCTGTTGTCATTAATCGGGCACAAAGCCAAACTCCGAGCTGATACTGAGAATTTCATAGAAAAACCCAATAACACTTTGCTCGACCTGGGAATCGAACCTAGGACCTCAAGCATTGAAGTCGCCTTTAGGCACACTAGACTAATAAGAAAAAAGTGTACTAAAGAATTGCAGTTCAACAAAAAGCCTACAGAAGTCTGCAGTGTAATATGTTTTTCTCATAAAGTTTACTCACAGTAACAATTTTTATCTTTAACATAATTAAAAATATAAGTTATTTTCAAAGGTATTTTTTCCAAATCAGTATTAATCTTTATGCAGATAAATATGTTTGTTAACTTGAGCATTTGATGTAGATTATTATTGTCTTACACATATATGTAATTTAAGTGAAAACCGTAGAAGATATTACGGATTCAAAATTACGCGCAACCAAAGAAATCACTTACAGCAAAACGGTTGACTGGCACTCTGCTTCTATAAAGAATTGCGCGTCGCGAAATAAGTGCACATTTCGTAACTATGAAGTTATTAAAAGTTCAGTTTTAGTGTGACGCCCTAAATAATGCTATTTTTAAACATAAAATTCACAACTTTGTAATATGCACCCGTGCGAAGCTGGGGCGGGTTGCTAGTAATATATATACATAAAAACTGTACAAGTCCTTCTCCCATAACTTCCCTTCCACTACTGAAGGGTTTTAAAAAAAATACACTATTTCTATGTTGTACACACCATAAAAGTTTTTGTACACCCAGTAAAAGAGACACAGTATGACAAGTGTCGGATACTCACATATTTTTAAATGTTTTAGGACACAACTTGCATTGTACTTCTCGAGGGGTTATCAGTACATCATGATGAATGCTGCTGACTCCATCATTGCCCAATATATCTTGATCTTCTATCCTTTCCGTTTTTAATGTAAACTGATACTCTATATCCTCATCTTCTTCCTTTATATCTAATAACAATTCCTCCTCTGTGTGTTCACGTTTTATTTCTTGTTTATTTAGAAGTTTTAGTAGTTCTTTATTCTAGAACCAAAATTTAAAAGTACAATAAATTTTCAGTAATTGAGATTATGGAAAATATTTTAAATAGAAAGAGAACACTTATTCGACACTAGATGTGCTCCACGGTCTCACCCGTGTTAATTTTACCCGGAAAACACCGCGCCACCAAGCCACCCGTGTTGCCTGTAATAATTGTTGTCATTTCCCGCAAAACAAATTATTATATTTTCCATTATCTCTTAAACTATATGCCCAAATAACATGCTAAAAGGGCAAAGTTTAATTTTATGAAATTGTCTTTATGATGGAGTAACTATTGTTCGTAAGGATTAATATGCAATGCTTAAAAGTAATGGTCATTAGTCACTTTTTAATCTTCAACAAATGTTTGTCACAAATTACCTTATTGTAGCTTATGTATAAGAGATAAGTATATGCTATCGATAACTTTTTTTAGATATACTAAGGACCAATATTTTTGTCGAACGTTGTATTCGCGTATCATTAACCATTACACCAGTACACGCGGATAAAGCAGTTCGGGAGAGCTTTGCCTTCTGACATACTTAACAAAAATAAATATTTATGGCTAGCTGAGAGTTGTAGCCTATAATACTGTTCCTCTTGAATTTGGTTATCATATACAAAAAAAAAAAAAAAAAAATCTAATTCGAAAGGTGGTTCCAGAGATTAGCGTGTTTAATTAAACAAAAAAAACTCTTCCGCTTTATTATATTTCGTAGCTTGTGCTCACCCGCGACACTTCGTCTACGTCACACAAGAGAGAGAGAGAGAGAGTGGGAGGTATGTAGAGAATGTACGACAAATAACAATTATCGTAGGCACCTAAACACACTGTATTGTACTTGCGAGAAGAACATTTATGGTAACATGGGCGCGTGGTGTTTGTCGGACAAAATTAAAACGGGTGAAACTGTGGGGCACAGCTAGTATATAATAAAATAGTACTGAATAAAACTAAATGTATTTTTATAGTAGCTCAGCAAATTGTAATTTTTCATTTAAATAATTGGAATAAAATCAGAAGTGGAATGCAAAACAAACAAACGGAAAAAGTTATTACTCACTTCAGAAACTATTTTACTATTTACACTGCAGTTTGGTTGAAGATATTCATCCTCGGGGAATTCCTTCTTCAGTTGTTTTAACACAGGATCTTTACTGTCATAGTAATTTACATACTTTGGTGAGTCTGGTGGCTCCAAGGATTCAGTCAAATACTGGAACAGGATTAAACAAGTTACATAAATTTATATTCTAAATACATATCAAGATCTGTAGTCTCATGTGATTTTACCACTATGGCTAAACTCAGAATTATTTATTACTTACTATACTATTTCCATTTCTTTATTTTCTCGATGACAGTTCTAATTTGATAGTTATAGTGTTGTGACCAAATAAGTAATGATATCGATCCGAATGAATATTGATATGAAATAAGTAGTGAAGTATCATCAGATTTTGATTAAAATAAATTAATAAAGATTACCTGTCATTATAATTATTTCGTTTCATTGTCGAGTACCTACCTATACCTACTTATTTTACAACAGCTTCGAAAATTTTGAAGAAGTTGGCATTATCAATCAAGAATTAATACGTGTAACATCTTGTAATGAAATATAATATTAGTTAATAAATTTGTACAACAGTATCCGGCAGTAGTTTAGTTTCTTACATTTTGTAAAAAAAATATCGGGTCTATTATCGTGTTACGTTTATCGATATAGCTGCATCCCTATCAGTTTCTCCGACTCTGGTATAACCTTGTACGCGTGTAAATGTCATATTTTTATAAAATAATGCATACATAATATAAAAAAGACGCTCGTTCAAGTTTTCACATGAGCTGTCATCGAGAAAATAAAGAAATGGAAATTGTATAATTGGCCTGGACTGATTACAATGTGACTAAACAATCTGCTACATTCTGTCACCAGATAATCTTTCACAAGCAACAGAAAACAAATTTCAAATTCAATATTCTTCATAAATAATGAAATACTACTGGATTAAAAACAATTACAGGGATAATAAATAGACACTGGTACAGATGTCGTTAAATATTGATATTTGAAAATAAATAGCTTCATTTCCTCCATGAAGGACTACATTTTTCTTAGCTCACCACTACACAAAATAAGCAGATAAGACAAATTGTAGGCAGTCTTTTAAAATGGAGTCAGGCACATTTAAATATCCATTCTATAGATTTTAGAGCGTTATAAATTTTTGATCTTTGCTTTCAAATTTATTTCATATTTACATTGGACAAAAAAATTATCACAGTTGTCTCTCATAAAAGCCATAATTTGCCAACCCTTGGACATATTAATTATACAATATAACTTCAAACAGAAAAGTAATTATTACTCACTTCAGAAGCTATTTTACTATTTACACTGCAGTTTGTTTGAAGACATTCATCCTCAGGGAATTCTTTCTTCACTTGTTTTAACACAGAATCCTTACTGTCATAGTTATTTAGATACTCTGATGGCTCCAAGGGCCCAGGGACATACTGGAATATAATTATTGATCATGATTAAACATCTTTTAATCAATTCAATTATAAATTAAACAACCATAATTATTCAACCATAAAGATCTCGTTAACTCAATATATCATAAATGTTATACTGTACAAAAAAACCTTCAAACAAATATAAATAAAACAAAAATACATCGCTCATCTAAAACTACAATGACGTAATTGCAATTTGACGATTTTTCAGGACAAGCCTTTTAAAGTTTGGAGCTGAAAATATTTAAAATGTTAATTATATTGCATAATTTATCTTTTTATTATCATATATTGGTTTATCAATGACAATAAAATTTAAAAATAAGTAATAAATTTTCACTAAAATCTATATTAAATTACCAATTACTAACCCCTGACCCACATTTCGTTGTTGTGTGTGCAAAAGTCGCTATGTGTTTTTTACACATTTTACACTTGGCGTGTTTAAATGGAACTTTCAATGTATGAATGTCACATAGCCACATTCCGTAACTCTTTAAATATTGCGTCTATCACATAGCTGATTTTACAGTGTGGTGTGTATTGAAATAACTAATAAAACTACATAAAAACCAAAAATTACTAAATAACACATAGCGACTTTTGCACACGCAACAACGATTTGTGACATTTTTTTTGATAAAATAATCTAACAATACAATTAGGACATATAGTTATGTTGTGCAGATATGACTTAAAACGGGAAAATACACTATTAAAGTACGAATGGAGTGTTTTATTGAGAAAAAATAATTTGAATGGTGTTGATACAAAGGTAATATAGATTTTTTTACTAATTATGAACCAGAACTTTCTAGGGTTGTACTTTATGGTAAATACTTTTAAAAATGACAATGTAAAAGTAACAAAAATGAGTAATCTATAACCAAAAAAAAAGGAATCAAAACATTGCTCTTAAAAACTATACACGGTATATCTTTGTCATAACATAACTTTCTCCGAGATAAAATTTAAATTTTAGCAGATTCCATAACAACATTTGTACTATCTATCGATAAATTTTGCAAGTAGAATTGTGACTTTTTTCTTAGATAGAATGCCCATAAATGGTGCTTATGACATCAAAATCACAATTTCGGTATTTTTGCAATTACATCATTGTAGTTTTGAATGAGCGACTTGTCTATAGCTGTATTTTTGTTACTCTCAAAAAGTAGTAATATTATAACATCTTTTTGTTATAATTCCAATTATTCTTTGTAAATCAAATCCTTTCTTTTCTAATAATATTTTCTGCTCTGATAATTAAGCTAAATAGTATATTTATAATATCTACAATTTCATTTGTGAGACCTCTTTAAATTTAAGTGCAGCTTTTTGTTATAATTGACAAATAAGTATCCACAGTTGTGTATGGAACACATTCATACTATGATATATTAAATACAATACCACATAGTGACCGCAGGATGATTCTCCTTCATCTATGGGCTCTATTGTTTCCTCTTTGAATATCGGCATAGACATCTCTATATTCCACTGTGCCCCTGGAGATGTGGTATACAATGCATCACAGCCGGGTGCTGGATTTTCCTTGCTATCTATAATTATAAAAATACTGGAAGTGCTGATATTAACAGTGACGCATGGATGTTACCAATTCATTATGCTGCATTGAACGATCGTGGTGAGATAATAACAAAAGATTGTGTGGTTTTATGAAACCACGGTAAAAGTAAAACTTTTTTTCACATTATAGACATTTAACTAAAAATTCACAAATGAGTAATAGTCTATACACTACACGGTCAGTTGCTGCGAACTATAGGCGCCGCCATCCCTACTCCGCGGCCGACCGTCACGCGACATGCAACACACAGACCAAAAAGTTTGAGACGATCCAATAAAAGTTACACTTTAAAAATCATTATGTTAGTATTTTACATATTAATACTATGTTCTAAATCAAAACAGTACCTGAGTCTGGATTGTTGTAAAATTCAATAAATGGATTTGCATCATGTTGTATAAGTGGCAAAATTTCAAGGTCTTCCTCATTTTCATCAGGGTGACATAATTTTCTGTATGCTTCAATAATTTTGTCAATATCTAAATTTGCTTCAAACTCTTCACGACGAGCTAAAATCAGTTGTTCGTTTTCTTCATAAATTTGATTGAATCGCATTTCAGCCAAAATGTCCCTTTCTTCATTACGAAATGGAATGTACAAAGTAACCATTTCACGTTTGTAGTCTAACATTTGATTTGCCATATCGTAATGTCGATAGCGTACAATCCTTGGAGTTTTCCGACGGTAATATACTTTATTACTTTGTTGATTAATGTTTTTTTCTGGTGCTAACCCTTCTTCAATGTTTACTTCATCTTCTGAATTCGAATTTTCGTCAGTAATTTCAGATTCCGAAGGTTTTTGTCCAGATTTGACTGCATACCAAGCAACAAACTGAATCAACGAAATATTTTCTAATTCTGCAGGTCGATTTTCGTATTTTTCGAAACAATTTTCACTCCAAATATTGGTATCGTTACCAGAAAGTCTTTCTAATTCTTTCTCTGTTTTTCGAATACGATGACGTTCCTGAGGCCACATCGTAGGTATGAATTCAACCTTAAGCGTTGATTTAGATATTGGTTCCCTAAGAAGAAACCATGCTGCTTCTTGGCTGGACATTTCTATTGTATTTAAAATATTAGCACTCATATGTCTTGTCATTTCAACTAAATCTAAATTTGGATTTTCTTCCAAAAGATCCAATAGTTCTCGCTGAAGATAACTAGTGCCTCGATTCGATTTGTTTACATACTCCACAACGTATGCAGCACAGGAATACTCATCTGTTATGTACTGGATATCCATGTTCGACTGCAAATGGTGAAATATAAATGGATTAAAGAAGTTATGCCATTTTTCATTAGGGTGCCGTTTAACGAAAACCATTGGCCTT
Source organism: Saturnia japonica (assembly GCA_033032175.1). Lineage (NCBI taxonomy): Eukaryota > Metazoa > Arthropoda > Insecta > Lepidoptera > Saturniidae > Saturnia > Saturnia japonica. Next base: position 10,339,643 of record CM065329.1, read on the forward strand.
AAAATTCCAGCAGATAGAATTTTATGATAGTCCTCATCTGATGTAATGTTATTTTTATTATAAAAATCATCAATATCATTGTAGTTATTGTTTTCGAGATTTTGGTGTATTGTTTTATATCTTTTCTTATACTCATCATAAGCGTATCTTTCATTATCAGTAGATTTAGCCAAAGGCTTGAGTAGTATCGTTGACCGACTAGGCATGAAAGGGGCGTTGAATCTGCATTTTCGTTGATTCCGATTATTTTTATAACATGTAAAAGTGTGATGGTGTGTGACGAGATTAATATTTCCTGACGCTTCTGTGCTCGATACTGAAATTAAATCATCAATAAGCTGAATAGTAGAATTCATATCTGCTCCAAACGAATCTTTAGGCGCCTCATTCAGCCAAAGTAAAATATGAGCACGAGGACTTCCTCTGTGTTGAAATTCAATCCTCTTGAAATAATGTTGAACATAATGCTTACCGAATGGGCTAACGGTTTTATGTTGGAGAATTTTCATCATGACATTGACAAGTTTATTGAAATAAATGGCGCATGTCACAGCATCTTCATTTATTAATTCTGCCTTGACTTTATAATGCAGTTGATCAATTTCTAAATCAGTTATTTCCGTGCCATATTTCAATTTATGCAATGTTTTCAAAAGCCATTTCCATGATATTTCATTGGCACTCATCATCAAAAATACTGTTGGCTTACCAAGTTGCCGGATCATGGCAAAGAGGTCTTTCTTTCGACTTTGCCAATATTGTACTGAATTCGGTATCGATTTAAGAAAAGCCAAATTTGATTCCATACAGCCATTAAGATATTCAGAGGATAATATCTGGTCTTTTGTTATGTTTATGCCTTGTCCTATATGTTTAAAAGCAATACTGATATTTTCACTCACTCGAAGTCGCATAATCTTCATGGCTAAGTAGAGCAAGTGGCAAGGAGTAACTCCTCGTCGATCAGAGCGCCGCAATTCGCTTGTTGCAACCGAGTATGCTTTACAATTAACATCATCTTTGAATTTCCGAAATTGCCCATAGTAAATTGCTGGGAAAGACAATTCTTCTGCATGAGAATTCAAACAGCAAGCTTATAGGTCTTTTGTTCTCTCCTGGTGCAATTTGTAAATATTTATCCTCCGACCATAAGAGAGTATGCTGTTCAGCAACTAGACTATCTTCAATTTCAATTGGTTCAGCGATTTCTTCTAAAGCAACAACTGGATTTTCACTCTCATCGGTTAACTCTCCCAAGAAATTCTGAGATATTTTAATGCCATAATGCTTATAAAGCGGAGTAGCTATAAGATAATTGAGCCAATCTTTAACAATCCCCTTTTTCACCAATCCATGCAAATAACTAGATTTGTGCATTAAACGTTTTTTTATGTGCACATTTATACAATAATCATCATCTATATTTCGAGGCAGAGTTTGAACCATGTTATCAACGTCAACGGGCACATTGATTACTTGTCCAGCGATTCCATATTGCCCTTGTACGTATCTTAGCCGTCGAATTTGCATAAAGGGTAATCTCGGTGATATTAATCGCTCAGACACTAAATCTAATTCAGGGAGATTAGGCTTAGGTGGATACTTAAATCCATTGTACACAGCCAAATTTGGTATTTTTCCAGCAGTTAACGAGGTTTTACAGGTTGTACACACAAGAATGTCTTGCAACGAGACAATTGGGCATATTTTTTGTAAGATTGCACTGCAAGATAAAGGTGGAGATTTCAAATCATTTTTGAACCATAATCTATCACAAACACTGCACACAAAACCAAAGGGATTATCCTCAAATAAATTTTTGAAAAGATTATGAGCTCCATTATGTCTCATATATAATGTATAGATCGATGAAGGATTTTCTTCTGCGTGAGTACTTCGTTCGTTGAGTCTTCGTCGGTACCGACGACAGCGTACACCCGCAGGAGTAGTGGTGTTTGCATTGCCAGTTGTATTTTCAGGAGCCTGCGGTGAAGATTCATGGCTGAAAAATTGTTGAGGGTGATCTGACGAGTTTTGAAATTCCTCTGGATTACAAATTAATTCTCGACTTGTACTTGTATTGCTTTCACTAGTGCCTCGGTTAAAATTGGCACCCGATTTTAGCCTCTTGCATTTTTGACGATATCTGCGGCATCGTTCCGTATTTAGTTGCTTTTGATGTAAGAGTTTTGCTGTAAAAATATTTTCAGATACAGGCTCTCCACTTTGAACGGTACTAGTACTGGGCATGGCATCTGTTGGATGAAATTAAATATATTGAATGGACCGAATATAAATTAAAAAATACTTAATTTAATATTCATAAGAAATAAATTAAATTACCCCAATTACAAATACTCATTGAAATGTATTGAAAAAAAAATGTGTGTGTGTGTGTACCAGAGTACACAGGTAAGAAGTGAAACTTCTTTACGACATATCATTTTTCTACTATTTGCAACTTCACGAAAATGGGGTAGATAAGGCTTAAGCCTTAAGAAAAACAATTTTTTCCGTATTAAATTAAAGCTATTTTATTATTATAGACATGCATACAATTAATGAGTAATTTATTTTATCATTGTTCTTATTATAATATCATTGCTATTGTTATATTTCATCAATAATGATAGCATCATTATTACTATTGTTGTCATTATTAAATATTTTTGTAATTAATGGTTTGTGGTAGGTAAAATATGAAATATATGTTTTACATTCTACGGATTCTAGTAGTCTTGTAAAAACTGCGTCAATTGTAGTACCAGATCTTGTTGTTGATGTTTGTGGACTGTTTTGTAGACATAAATTTAAATTGTCTCTTAAAAATTCAACTAGCTTCAAAGATTTATCTAATGCGAAATTTACATTAAAATCTCCACTTAAAATCATAGGTATTTTATAATTACTGTTACGGGGTAAGGCGGCACCTCCTTTGGTGTATGGTAATAATGAATGGTGAAGAAAATCAATAATATCATCTAACTTCTGATTATGAGATTTAAATAATGCAACTATTAAATTTTTTTTTCCATCTTCCATTTGGCATTGAGCCATACATAAATCACCAACTGCTGATGCGAGTGACCCATGAAAGTCAGGACAGGAAACAGAGAAATCTATCATTGAAGTTTCAATGTTGACAACATCATTAGAGTTATGAAATATACCTACACCCCCTGCTCTAGTATTCGACCGCTTAAATTTTGCGATGCAACTAAAGTTAGGAATGTTTATTTCACTGTCATTGTTTAGCCAAGTTTCAGATAAAACTAAAACATTGGAATTTTTTACAATTGAATCATCCAGGTCATCGGTATGAGCTCTAAGGCTTTGACAATTAAAAGTAAAAAGTGATAAACCTTTTCTGCTGTTGATGAACTCAATCAAATGTTCATTTATAGTTTCTAATTTATTCAGAGACAATCGTTTGAATTCTGTTTGTAAATCGATGGTGGATGTTGACGTTCTTCGGCCGTGGTAAAATATTTTATCATCATTTGTAGTTGTTATATACAATCCTTCAATACTCGTTACACATGATAAAGCAACATATAGCAACGATTGACTGTGATGTTTCTCATATTCATAAACAATTTTCGAAAATGTGCTGCCTTGTGATTTATGAATAGTAGTAGCACAAGCACAAACCAGCGGAATATGAGAGTGCTTAACAACAATAGTTTTATTATTATTAAGAGGAATAATGGAAGATCTTTGTACAATTGGTACAGCCATTCGACTGATGTTATTTTCTGCTGCGTGACTGGCTGCTTTACGTCTTAATTATTCACCAATTCGAGGTAATTCTGGAAACTCAAGCCATACTATTTTAACAACTCCATCGTTATCGGTTTCTACATGCACTAACTTTCCAACAGCACCATTCGCTAATCCGTCAGATACATCAATATTTGTAGTAATCATGTAATAAATATTTATCACAAATGTTGTTTGATAAGGTAATCCATTTGTATCAATTAAGGACATTTTATGCAGTTTTTGGTGCACAAAAGTCTCTTGTTCCTTAGAAGTACATCCACTATAAACATCTTTTGCAGTTGTAATTATTTTTTCTGAATACGAGTTCTATATTTGATTATTGTACTTAGTGACTGCATGATTTGTATTAAATAACCGTATACCTTGAGGACACTTAGTCGTGGCTTCTTCTACAGAACAAAAACGAGACTCAATGAGAGCTATTTCAATTTCATCAAGGCGTTCACCATTTCCAATTTTAGTAAGTATTGACGAAAATTGAAAACTGTTGATTTGCTTGACGCATAACTTGATCTAATTCATAAAATTTAAGATTTCGCCATAATATTGGTCCAACAATAGTCTGTTTAGGTTGCTTATAGATAGGAGTTGCACGAACTGGAAGTAATTGACGTAAATCCCCAATGAAAATAATATCTAATCCTCCGAAATTCGTCTGAAAATTACCAGTTATTTGTTTCAATCTACAATCAATTTTTATCAGTAATTGAGCGCTGATCATGCTTATCTCATCGATAATAATAACTTCAACGTATTTAAACAATGTTCTGTATTGCTGGGCAGTTTCGTTATTTAAAGGAAGTAAACCTTTATAATTATATTTTTAACGCTGTATGGACAGTTGTTCCTTCAATCGCCACTGCAGCTTTACCAGTTGAAGCACAAGTTACATATGCATTACAGTAACCGTCATTATCAGTATAACGATTATAAATTTTCATTAGAAGTTTAATTACGAATGTTTTACCACAACCAGCAGGGCCCGTAAAAAATATTTGAAAAGGAACATCATCTGGTGGTAAAAGATGAAAAATAACATGAAGCAATAGTCTTTTTTGTTTCTCATTAGCCATTCTCATCAAATTATAAAAATCGTCATTGGCCATTAAATTTTCTCTTCTTTTTGCAATAAGCCCCAGTTTATGTAACGTCGCTAAACGAATGTCGTCATTAACAATTGCATTTGGATTATTATATAAATGCTGAAATGAATTTTGTTCAGCAATATTTTCTTCCGGTTCATCGTTTTCGTCAATTCTGTCTTCGCGACATAAATCATGACAAATCTCTATAGTTTTTTGAATATCTAAGTTAGATTCAAATTCTTGCCTGCGTTGCAAAATTAGATTCTCATTGCTAGTGTAAATTTCAGTAAACTTCATTTCTGCTAAAATTTCTTCATTTTCATTCCTAAACGGAATATGCAAAGTTACCATTTCCCGTTTGTAATCTGTCAAATTTTGAGACATGTCATAATTGCGATAACGAAGTATGCAAGGTGTTTTTCGTTTCGTAGAGTTTCCATCACTATGAATATTATAATGAGCGACAAATTGAGCAAGCGTTACATTACTTAATTTTTCAGGCCTTTTTTCATACTTTGTGAACCAGTTTTCTTTCCAAATGTCAGTTGAATCATTATCAACTCCCATTTCATCTAGCTCTTTAGTGGTCTTCTTGAGTTTTTGCCGCTCATCCGGCCACATTGTTGGAATATATACTATAACAGATGAGCTTTTTGACATAGGTTGTCTTAAAAGATACCAGGCAGCTTCTTGATTCGATATTTCAACACTGTTCAGCATTTCAACTCCTAATTTTCTTGTGATTTCCACAACGTCAAACTCCGGGTGTTCATCCATACATTTAATGATTTCACGTTGTAAATTACTTATTCCGCGATTCGTTTTATTGACATATTCAGCTACATACTGGGCACACGAATATTCTTCGGTTATAAACTGAATGTCCATGTTGGATTTTACCAGATTAAGAACAAATGGATTATGCCATTTTTCACTGGGTTCACGTTTTATAAAAACTCTTGGTCTTTTTATTCCCGCTCGAAGTATACTGCGATATTCATCATCAGATGAAATATTATTATTCTCATAAAAACTATCAATATTCTCATAATCATTATTTTCGAGATTAATTCGAATATTTTTGTAACATTGCACATAACGATCAAAACCAATTTCGTCTTGTTGCATAGGTAATAAAATCTCTGTAGAACGAGAAGGCATAAACGGCGCTTCAAAACGACATTTTTGAGGTCTATGAGCCGATATTCTTTTGTAACAAGTAAATGAGTGTTTATGTGTTTGTAATTTAATTTGCCCTGATGCTTCTTTAGATGAAATCGAGATGAGATGGTTAATCAGTGAAATTGCATCCATTTTATTCTCATTTAAAGCATCATTTGGTGCATTTGCCAGCCACAGTAATGTATGAGCATGCGGACTACCTCGATGCTGAAATTCTATTCTTTTGAAATAATGCATCACATAATATTTCCCAAAGGGACTCTTCTTAGGAGATTGTAAAATATTCAACAGTACGTTAACTAATTTATTGAAATAGATTGCGCACGTTACAGAATCTTCGTTAATCAGAGTAACTTTTTCTAGACAGTGCAATTCTTCAGCATTTTTTTTTTTGACAGTTCAGCTCCATTATTTTTTAACTTATATAATAATTGAAGTAAATCAGTCCATCCAATTTCATTTGCACTAACGGTGAGAAATATTGTTGGTTTACCCAATTGTCTAATCATTGCAAATATTTTTTTTTTTTATCAGCCCAGTGCCATAATGAATTAGGAATTGATTTCAAAAACGCAAAATTAGTTTCAATGCAACTGTTGACATAATCATCATTTTCAATTTGTTCTCGTGTAATTTTCATATCTTTTCCTATATGTTTGAAGGCAACTGTTAATGAATCACGAACTCGAAGTCTCATAATTTTCATCGCCACGTATAATATACATGTTGAGGTGTAACAGCACGACGATCTGAACGTCTAAGTTCACTTGTTGAAACTGACCCAAATAAATTGCGGGAAACGACAATTCTTCCACGTGTTCATCAAAAAGTAAACTATGTGGAAGATTTTTCTCTCCTGGAGCTAATCTTAAATATTTTTCCTCATTCCACAACAATGTTTGCTGCTGAGATACCAGACTTTCTTCAATTGGTATGTGTTCACTTATTTCATCTTGAAGTAAAATATCAGTGTTATAGGTTTCGAAAAAAAATTCATCAATTTTAATGTCATACATAGAATATAATGGCGACTTTAGTAAAAATTGAAGCCAAGTTTTTATCGTACCTTTGTTTATTATGCCATGTAAATAACTTGACTTATGGATTTTCTTGCGTTTAATGTGCACATTAATGCAGTGATCATCAGATAGATTTCTAGGGAGAGTATGAACCATTGAATCAATAGATACTGGGACATTGATTATTTGGCCATAAATACCATATTGTCCATTAACATGTCTTAATCTCCTAATTTGCATGAATGGAATTCCCGGAGAAATCAATCGTTCAGATACTAAGTCTAATGGCGGTAAATAATCAGGTTTCGTTGGAAATTTAAATCCATTATAAGAAGCCATCACAGGGATACTATTTTTATTCACAGATTGTGCACAGGTGTTGCATAGAACAATGTCTTTTATATCAAGATGAGGAACTATTGTTCTTAAGATCGTATCATGTCGAAGGGATGCAGATCGTAAGTCATCTTTAAACCACAGTCTTTCACAAACTGAGCAAACATGACCAAACGAATTTTTAACAAAAAATTTTTTAATTCGATATGAGCTTGATGATGAAGATGAAAATTTGTGTAAACCAGATGATTAGTTTCATTTTGTGATTCTTGAATTAATCTTGACTCAACCAAGTTCTGACTTTGATTTCGGTGTTCTTGAATTCGTTCTCTTATTGTTTGATTTTCTCCTAAGATTCTGGATTCATTAGAATCGGGTACATTTCTAATGTTATTAGCTGTAATTATAATTACGACATATCATTTTTCTACTATTTGCAACTTCACGAAAATGGAGTAGATAAGGCTTAAGCCTATTAGTTAACAAAAATTATTTAACTAACTTTAATATTAATATTTATTTCATAACTTAATAAAAATAATTCAATGCAGATATTTAATGACTTAATCAATAACACAAGTTATGAATAAATAATTGGAATTATCTTTTCAAAGTAATACAATTATATGATGACAGTTAATCTTGTAGAAATGCAACGATTTTATAAAATTAAAAATAAATAAATAAATCATTAAAAACGAATAATTAAAAAATATGTATGTATACATATTTTTATTTTCTAATCATGTTTTGTTTTATTTTTAAATTATTATTTAATTTATATTTTTTATTGTTTTTAGAATTAATAATGTTCACTAGATTTACAGTCATATTTATTAATACTTGCTAATTTTAACAGATTTATATACATTCACTGATACTTACAATCAAAAAGTGAGGTTAACCTCGAATAGATATTAAAATCATGCTCATACGTGATGAATTTATAAAACGAAATATACATATAATCACCCTCACTTTTCTTGTAAATTCACTTAAATTTGAATAAGTCTTTTTATTTTATCACTTTCAAATTAATATATTGTTATTCTTATTTCAAACCAAACTTCAAAACTAATATATTGTTGTTATTATTATAATATATTACATTATATTCTTTACGTCACTATACTAAACTTTGATAAAAAAGCAACATGGCGCGTAACCGAAAAACGTGACGATTTTTTTTTACACTGCTACAAAATTTCTCCCATACGTCGATAAAGAAGTTTCACTTCAAAAATATGTTATTAATGTCATGAATATAATGTATTGTGACTTTGATCGTATATAACTGAGAAAATCTAACCTGTTGACTGGGTTTTAGCCTTTTTTCGGGCTCTGTACTCTCGTGCACGCTCTGCATCTGATTTTTTACGTTTTCGATGATTTTCTATAGGAATTTCTTCTTTTTTCCGGGCTCTATACGCTCTCATTCGCTCTGTAGCTGTTGTTGGATATCCCCGTTGGACTGAATGAAGATCACTCGCTGCTTGAATTTCATCATTTTTCTTATCTCTGTACTCTCTCGATCGCTCAACTGATGGACTGATTTGTGAACAATTGCGATGATGAACATCTACTTGTACAACTATTACATTTGGATACTCAATAGAGTTTTCGGACTCTGCCATTATTTACTCTAAAAATTAGTTAATTAGTTAACAAAAATTATTTAACTAACTTTAATATTAATATTTATTGAAGTGAAACTTCTTTATCGACGTATGGGAGAAATTTTGTTAACTTAATACTGAAACATAACTTAATAAAAATAATTCAAAGCAGATATTTAATGACTTAATCAATTACACAAGTTATGAATAAATAATTGGAATTATCTTTTCAAAGTAATACAATTATATGATGACAGTTAATCTTGTAGAAATGCAACGATTTTATAAAATTAAAAATGTATAAATAAATCATTAAAAACGAATATTTAAAAAAGATGTACATATACATATTTTTATTTTCTAATCGTGTTTTGTTTTATTTTTAAATTATTATTTAAGTTATATTTTTTATTGTTTTTCGAATTAATAATGTTCACTAGATTTACAGTCATATTTATTAATACTTGCTAATTTTAACAGATTTATATACATTCACTGATACTTACAATCAAAAAGTGAGGTTAACCTCAAATAAATATTAAAATCATGCTCATACGTGTTGAATTTATAAAACGAAATATATAATCACTCACTTTTCTTGTAAATTCACTTAAATTTGAATAAGTCTTTTTATTTTATCACTTTCAAATTAATATATTGTTATTCTTATTTCAAACCAAACTTCAAAACTAATATATTGTTGTTATTATTATAATATATTACATTATATTCTTTAAGTCACTATACTACTCTTTGATAAAAAAGCAACATGGCGTGTAACCGAAAAACGTGACGATTTTTTTTTACACTGCTACAAAATTTCTCCCATACGTTGATAAAGAAGTTTCACTTCAAAAATTTCACTAGATAATGGAGTCTATGTTGATACCTTGGATCAGAATGGGAAAACTCCTCTAAATACTGCTATCGCTGCAAGGAAATTACAATCTGCAGAATGGATTTTAAAATACTGCTCTAATCTAAAGTGTAGAAGCAATAACGACATACTTGATACCATTAATTCTTATAATAAATCTGAAGACAAAAAATTTGCCTGTAGATAGTGAATATTTAAATTTAGTTTCTGATGAATGGGGTCTTACTGTGGAGTGCAAAAAAGTAATAATTAGTCAATTTGATTAAGTACAGTGTAAAAAAAAAACAATGTACATTATTGTAAAAAAGCATTCTGCAGATTGTTATTTCCTTGCATCAATAGCAGTATTTAGAGGAGTTTTCCCATTTTGATCCAAGGTATCAACATAGACTCCATTATCTAGTAAAAATTTTATTATCTCACCACAATCGTTCAATGCAGCATAATGAATTGGTAACATCCATGCGTCACTATTAATATCAGCACCTGCAGATATCAGTATTTTTATAATTTTTTTGTCACTTTATACAAAAATATACATTTATTTCTAATTTACACTATTCTTAATCCAAATTTATTAAACTTTATTTTCTGTTTTTTAGTTCGATTTTTTTATGAAAGCGTGTTTTTCTAAACTATTATTTATTTTTCATTTTTTAGTTAAATATTTTAAACTATAAATTATTTAGTTCGATTTGCTAACTATCAACCGCCCTTAATATGTTCCGATTGTATCTTGGTTAAGAACACATATTCAAAGATTTCTATGATGCCAATATAAACAGCGAGACATATAGAGACTGCTGAGTTGAGACTTAAGATTTTTTTGCAGTTAGATCACGGTAGAGGCCCAATAAAAATTTTTATGCCACGTACGAGGAAATAAAATTCATAAAATAAGAAGTTCAACTTCAACTTTTTCTAAACGGTGTCTAGGTCTCTAAACAATTTTTAAAAACAGTTAGCTTTTGAGAAAAAAACTTCAATATACACAACAAATAACAGTAAATAAATATGACGGTAAATCAGGGTTGCCAGATGGTGGATGTTTTTACTCGTACCAGGGTTGCTAAAAATCTCGTAATTTCAATACATAATCTCGTAAAAGTAAAAAAATTAAAAATCTGTTATAGTCATTAGTTTACATTACAGCATTGAGAAATTTAAAATCAGAACATGCACCGCCGACGATGACCTTGATACTCCGATCGGCCCAAAAGTTGATAATCCAATTGCACAAGAACAGCCTGTTTTAAGTAACAGTTAAAAGCTGTTACTCAGATACACCTGTTTTTTTTATCTGTTACGAAAAATACGCCTCACTAGTATGTGGAACAGCAAAGTAGGTATTTAGTAACAGCTTGTTCTGATATTTGAAAACAGTTCCTTAACTTGTCTTAACTTAACTAAACTTGTAAATACCTGTTATTTTTACTGGTTCCGATAAATACGCTTCATTCCTAGTCAGAATACAGAAACAAGTTTATTCTATTTAAATTGATTTACATAATTTGACAGTGTTACCGTTTAGAAAACAAAAAGTCTCCAGGTGTCAGGGAAAAAGTCGCTTTATATTGAACCAGAGTACACAGGTAAGAAGTGAAACTTCTTTACAACATATCATTTTTCTACTATTTGCGACTTCACGAAAATGGGGTAGATAAGGCTTAAGCCTTAAGAAAAACAATTTTTTCCGTATTAAATTAAAGCTATTTTATTATTATAGACATGCATACAATTAATGAGTAATTTATTTTTTTTATCATTGTTCTTATTATAATATCATTGCTATTGTTGTTTAGCGGAAGTGAGGAACAGAGAGTAAAGTTCCTCATCCGCCATAGAAAAGGGAGGATCCTCCGGCCAGACGGGTGCCATGTCTGGCGGGCAGCTGCCCCGACTGTTGTAGTCGGGTTATTGTATATATACTCAACGACAGAGTGAATTTCTATAGCGCAATGTGGGATAGTAGGATGCGTACTATGTGGCTCGATAGATGTCGCTATGTGTCGCTACGTGTAGTTGCGTCGATGCGTTGATGCGTCAGTTGTTGCGAGAGATGTCGCTACAGTTGTATTTCATCAATAATGATAGCATCATTAGTACTATTTTTGTCATTATTAAATATTTTTGTAATTAATGGCTTGTGGTAGCTAAAATATGAAATATATGTTTTACATTCTACATATTAATATTTATTTCATAACTTAATAAAAATAATTCAAAGCAGATATTTAATGACTTAATCAATAACACAAGTTATGAATAAATAATTGGAATTATCTTTTCAAAGTAATACAATTATATGATGACAGTTAATCTTGTAGAAATGCAACGGTTTTATAAAATTAAAAATAAATAAATAAATCATTAAAAACGAATAATTAAAAAATATGTACGTATACATATTTTTATTTTCTAATCCTGTTTTGTTTTATTTTTAAATTATTATTTAATTTATATTTTTTATTGTTTTTAGAATTAATAATGTTCACTAGTTTTACAGTCATATTTATTAATACTTGCTAATTTTAACAGATTTATACACATTCACTGATACTTACAATCAAAAAGTGAGGTTAACCTCAAATAAATATTAAAATCATGCTCATACGTGTTGAATTTATAAAACGAAATATATAATCACTCACTTTTCTTGTAAATTCACTTAAATTTGAATAAGTCTTTTTATTTTATCACTTTCAAATTAATATATTGTTATTCTTATTTCAAACCAAACTTCAAAACTAATATATTGTTGTTATTATTATAATATATTACATTATATTCTTTAAGTCACTATACTACTCTTTGATAAAAAAAGCAACATGGCGTGTAACCGAAAAACGTGACGATTTTTTTTTACACTGCTACAAAATTTCTCCCATACGTTGATAAAGAAGTTTCACTTCAAAAATTTCACTAGATAATGGAGTCTATGTTGATACCTTGGATCAGAATGGGAAAACTCCTCTAAATACTGCTATCGCTGCAAGGAAATTACAATCTGCAGAATGGATTTTAAAATACTGCTCTAATCTAAAGTGTAGAAGCAATAACGACATACTTGATACCATTAATTCTTATAATAAATCTGAAGACAAAAAATTTGCCTGTAGATAGTGAATATTTAAATTTAGTTTCTGATGAATGGGGTCTTACTGTGGAGTGCAAAAAAGTAATAATTAGTCAATTTGATTAAGTACAGTGTAAAAAAAAAACAATGTACATTATTGTAAAAAAGCATTCTGCAGATTGTTATTTCCTTGCATCAATAGCAGTATTTAGAGGAGTTTTCCCATTTTGATCCAAGGTATCAACATAGACTCCATTATCTAGTAAAAATTTTATTATCTCACCACAATCGTTCAATGCAGCATAATGAATTGGTAACATCCATGCGTCACTATTAATATCAGCACCTGCAGATATCAGTATTTTTATAATTTTTTTGTCACTTTATACAAAAATATACATTTATTTCTAATTTACACTATTCTTAATCCAAATTTATTAAACTTTATTTTCTGTTTTTTAGTTCGATTTTTTTATGAAAGCGTGTTTTTCTAAACTATTATTTATTTTTCATTTTTTAGTTAAATATTTTAAACTATAAATTATTTAGTTCGATTTGCTAACTATCAACCGCCCTTAATATGTTCCGATTGTATCTTGGTTAAGAACACATATTCAAAGATTTCTATGATGCCAATATAAACAGCGAGACATATAGAGACTGCTGAGTTGAGACTTAAGATTTTTTTGCAGTTAGATCACGGTAGAGGCCCAATAAAAATTTTTATGCCACGTACGAGGAAATAAAATTCATAAAATAAGAAGTTCAACTTCAACTTTTTCTAAACGGTGTCTAGGTCTCTAAACAATTTTTAAAAACAGTTAGCTTTTGAGAAAAAAACTTCAATATACACAACAAATAACAGTAAATAAATATGACGGTAAATCAGGGTTGCCAGATGGTGGATGTTTTTACTCGTACCAGGGTTGCTAAAAATCTCGTAATTTCAATACATAATCTCGTAAAAGTAAAAAAATTAAAAATCTGTTATAGTCATTAGTTTACATTACAGCATTGAGAAATTTAAAATCAGAACATGCACCGCCGACGATGACCTTGATACTCCGATCGGCCCAAAAGTTGATAATCCAATTGCACAAGAACAGCCTGTTTTAAGTAACAGTTAAAAGCTGTTACTCAGATACACCTGTTTTTTTTATCTGTTACGAAAAATACGCCTCACTAGTATGTGGAACAGCAAAGTAGGTATTTAGTAACAGCTTGTTCTGATATTTGAAAACAGTTCCTTAACTTGTCTTAACTTAACTAAACTTGTAAATACCTGTTATTTTTACTGGTTCCGATAAATACGCTTCATTCCTAGTCAGAATACAGAAACAAGTTTATTCTATTTAAATTGATTTACATAATTTGACAGTGTTACCGTTTAGAAAACAAAAAGTCTCCAGGTGTCAGGGAAAAAGTCGCTTTATATTGAACCAGAGTACACAGGTAAGAAGTGAAACTTCTTTACAACATATCATTTTTCTACTATTTGCGACTTCACGAAAATGGGGTAGATAAGGCTTAAGCCTTAAGAAAAACAATTTTTTCCGTATTAAATTAAAGCTATTTTATTATTATAGACATGCATACAATTAATGAGTAATTTATTTTTTTTATCATTGTTCTTATTATAATATCATTGCTATTGTTGTTTAGCGGAAGTGAGGAACAGAGAGTAAAGTTCCTCATCCGCCATAGAAAAGGGAGGATCCTCCGGCCAGACGGGTGCCATGTCTGGCGGGCAGCTGCCCCGACTGTTGTAGTCGGGTTATTGTATATATACTCAACGACAGAGTGAATTTCTATAGCGCAATGTGGGATAGTAGGATGCGTACTATGTGGCTCGATAGATGTCGCTATGTGTCGCTACGTGTAGTTGCGTCGATGCGTTGATGCGTCAGTTGTTGCGAGAGATGTCGCTACAGTTGTATTTCATCAATAATGATAGCATCATTAGTACTATTTTTGTCATTATTAAATATTTTTGTAATTAATGGCTTGTGGTAGCTAAAATATGAAATATATGTTTTACATTCTACATATTAATATTTATTTCATAACTTAATAAAAATAATTCAAAGCAGATATTTAATGACTTAATCAATAACACAAGTTATGAATAAATAATTGGAATTATCTTTTCAAAGTAATACAATTATATGATGACAGTTAATCTTGTAGAAATGCAACGGTTTTATAAAATTAAAAATAAATAAATAAATCATTAAAAACGAATAATTAAAAAATATGTACGTATACATATTTTTATTTTCTAATCCTGTTTTGTTTTATTTTTAAATTATTATTTAATTTATATTTTTTATTGTTTTTAGAATTAATAATGTTCACTAGTTTTACAGTCATATTTATTAATACTTGCTAATTTTAACAGATTTATACACATTCACTGATACTTACAATCAAAAAGTGAGGTTAACCTCAAATAAATATTAAAAGCATGCTCATACGTGTTGAATTTATAAAACGAAATATATAATCACTCACTTTTCTTGTAAATTCACTTAAATTTGAATAAGTCTTTTTATTTTATCACTTTCAAATTAATATATTGTTATTCTTATTTCAAACCAAACTTCAAAACTAATATATTGTTGTTATTATTATAATATATTACATTATATTCTTTAAGTCACTATACTACTCTTTGATAAAAAAAGCAACATGGCGTGTAACCGAAAAACGTGACGATTTTTTTTTACACTGCTACAAAATTTCTCCCATACGTTGATAAAGAAGTTTCACTTCAAAAATTTCACTAGATAATGGAGTCTATGTTGATACCTTGGATCAGAATGGGAAAACTCCTCTAAATACTGCTATCGCTGCAAGGAAATTACAATCTGCAGAATGGATTTTAAAATACTGCTCTAATCTAAAGTGTAGATGCAATAAGGACATATTTGATACCATTAATTCTTATAATAAATCTGAAGACAAAAAATTTGCCCATAGATAGTGAATATTTAAATTTAGTTTCTGATGAATGGGGTCTTACCGTGGAGTGCAAAAAAGAAATAATTAATCAATTTGATTAAGTACAGTGTAAAAAAAAATGAATGCTTTTTTACAATAATGTAAACAAAGTGATGGGCAATGACTTGTGGTTGGCATTATCTAGGCTTGAGGTTGGCGGGGATCTGATACAAGCATTGAAATCTCTCTATGAGGATTCCAGTGCTTGTGTTAGAATAAATGGAGCATACACTGAATGGGTTGATATCTAAAAGGGTGTCAAACAGGGATGTGTCTCTATGGCTGTTCAACCTATTCATGGGTAATTGTTTAACAGATTTGAAAGAGAGTGATTGTGGACTGCGAATGAACGAGTTACTTGTCAAATGTTTTCTTTACGCTGATGATCAAGTTTTACTTGCGTCGTCGGCTAAGGATTTGCAAGCGATGGTGACTATTATGAATGCGGCTATGGAAAGAAAGGGAATGAAAGTAAATGCAAAGAAGACGAAAGTTTCGTTGTTTGAAAAGGTAGAAAACATGACAGAAGTATGTGTCCGATTGATGAGGATGAACTGGAACAAGTAAGTGAGTTTGTATACTTGAGATCGATGTTTACCAGGGATGGTAAGTGTGAGAGTGATATAAGAAGTAGAGTAAATACTGGTAATATGGTGATTGGGGCGTTACACTCCTTTATGAGCAGCCAGAACATTTCTATGAAAGCTCGTTTGGCTGTGCATAGAAGAGTGTTGGTTCAAACACTCATGTACGGAAGAGAAAGTTGGGTGTGACAGAAAAATCATGAAAGTAAAATATATGGAGTAGAAATGAGAGCACTAAGAGGTGTGTTAGCAGTGAAATTGAGTGACAGGATAAGAATTAGTGTGATAAGGGAGCTTTGTGGTGTGAAACAAGATATAGTCACACGGATTGAGAAAGGGATGCTAAGATAGTTTGGGCATGTTGAGAGGATGAATGAAAGAAGAATGACTAAACAAATTTATGATGTGAGTGTGAAAGGAATCGTTGGAAGAGGAAGGCCTAGACGAACATTTATCGAGCAAATCGGAGACGTTCTGTAGAAAGGTAAGGTCAAGAGTACTCTAAACTAACGAACATGCATGAAAAGATTAATGAGTGTCGAAGAAGCGAAAGAGGTATGCCAGGATCGTAGCAGGTGGAAGGACGTGGTCTCTGCCTACCCCGTTGGGAAATAGGCGTGATTTATGTGTGTATGTATGTATGTAGCCTATTCGTTAATTCAAATTTAAAGTAGTTTCCTCTAATGGTTTACTTTTCATTCATTAATAGTCCTGTGGCATATCTCATTGATGAAACGTGCCCGGGAAATATATTGTACCACCAATTTACAATCGCATTAAATCGCTGGCGCCTATATTTCTGAACCGCTGACTATACTGTTCCCCCCGCGCGGCGATCGATAGCACGAGCCGCGCTCGCGCACCTTCACCCTCCTACTCGTGGACAGATTATCTTAGAGGTTGGACATATCGCGCGGGCTAATTCTTGCTTTTGTTAATTACGTCTTTTATGTACTATATCTGTATCTTTGTTTCTGGTAATATTTAACTTAACTTGTCTTTTCAAATCGCTTAATTTCTTCCTAATCTTCGTCTACTAAACTATCGTGAACGTTCTCTTCTTAAGTGGGTTTGAGTGACATCAGCTCACAGTCCTTATAACGATGGTTATAGATCTGTTCTATCAAAAACATTCCACTCGGACTAGCAACATAATTTTTGACACGCGTCTCGTTGGGTTTAAAATGTATTATTGTTAAATTAAGAAACTGTTCGTTCGCTTTGCGTAGAAATACTGGTTCTTAAAAGCATTTCTGATCGAAACGCCCAGTACTACGGTTTTATGCCGTAGTCTACACTTTTTAAGAGAACAAGTCTTGTTCGGACATTAAAAGCAGTATGTAAGGAGTTAGTAGTAGTTAGTACAGTACTACAATATAAACCAATCACATACACGGACCGCGGACGAATATTTTGATACTCGTTCATGCTCTCCAGGCTTAGGACTGTCATTTTAAAGAACCGTTCTTTTTAACCAAACTACACTTGAACTCGTAGAAGATACTAAGATATTTGTACTAACTAATAAAAAAGTTTTTATTAGATTCAAGAATTGTCTACTAAAAACCATACTAAACTATATTTTAATTGAAATTCTTTGTTAAATACTATGGTCACTAATAAATTATTATTATTATTATTATTCAAATTAAATTATGAAACTAATTTTTAGAACAAAGACAACCTCACCAAAATATCTAAAACAGTAATAAAAGTAATTCTTACTCTCTCGTCATAAAGTTCAAAATAGTATGATGAATCAGAGACTATTAGGTGCATACCATGTTTAGCGGAGGTGAGGAACAAAGAGTAAATTTCCTCATCCGCCA
Source organism: Saturnia japonica (assembly GCA_033032175.1). Taxonomy (NCBI): domain Eukaryota; kingdom Metazoa; phylum Arthropoda; class Insecta; order Lepidoptera; family Saturniidae; genus Saturnia; species Saturnia japonica. The sequence goes on from CM065329.1 coordinate 10,358,030, forward strand.
TAGAAAAGGGAGGATCCTCCGGCCAGACGGGTGCTATGTCTTGCAGGCAGCTGCCGCGGCGGTTTTCGTCGGGTTCTTGTATATACTCAACGATTGAGTTAATTTCTATATCGCGATGTAGGATGCGTCCTATGTGGCTCGATAGATGTCGCTATTGTCGCTATGTAGATGCGTCGATACGTCAGTTGTGGAAAGAGATGTCGCTACACCATGTATTTCGCTCTCTTTCGACTGATGCACGTCTCCGGTATCGTGAATCACATAGGCACTAAGTATTAAAAACGTCGCGCCGGCTGCCGCAAACGATGTACTACTAAGCTAACGGAATAGTTCGTTCTAGTTCAGTGTCAGAAATTAATTCTTATTATTATTTAGTACATATACTATACAAGCCTACCGAAGTCATGTCTCCGCGTTGTACTCTAACACATTTTAGAAGAAGTGTGTTAGTTAACGCAACCGGCGCAGTAAACTGTGTTGGCGCAATTGCACGGGGTAGCTCAGTGTTACCCATGTCTACGCAGTTGTAGTCTACGGGGGATTTTGACATTTTTGACTTTCTGAGATTTGTGCTGAGATTGTTTATAGCAACAAATGTATTTCGTGAATTAAATAAGTAAATAACCAATATAACTATGGATAGTAAGGATCAACTAGTACTCAGCTGTGAAACACTGAGTACCAACAGAAGTACCAGAGGTCCCAAAAAGCAAAGATATGGGGAAGAATCATCTTGCAGTGACTATATTATGGTATTGTATATTTTATTGTTCACAGTATTAATTCAGCCATGCGTGTAAACTCTTATTGGTCAATTATACATAAATCAAATAGTTTACAAATGAAATTCGAGGTTTATAAGGTGTTTGGCGTAACTACTAAAGCAGGAAATAAATAATCAAAAAATGCATTTAACTAAGTGTTATAACATAAAGTATCATCTGTTAATAAAGTGATTTTATTATGGTGTTAAACTAATAAGTTTTCACATGACATGACTTTTTAAAAGAATGAATTTAATATTATACTATCTCTGACTATGGGCCTCCTAAGTAATCTCAATGTCACTCAAAGGGCAATGGAGAGTTTCTCTGTGTGATCAAATTAGAAAAGAGGAGATCTGCAGAAGATTCAAAGTAACTGACCTACAGGATGATCACATGTGGTAGTATTCTACCTTATTGGTATATTTAAGGCTCTTTGACCTTGGTTTTGGTAGTGAAAAAATAGTTGGTAAATTTTGATATTCCCAGAATTTTTCCCTGGTAGATTTGGTAGTTATAGGATTTTTTGTGGTTACAAGAGGATTTTGCACAAAGGACCTTTGTTTTTATTTTTTAGCTGTGTTTTACATATAAGCGAGAATGAATTGCTGTGAATGACCCTTGTTTTAGAGTTATTCTTTTCAACCAGGCTCTGGTAGTTTTTGGTAGATTTCTAATGTTGCTGAAGTAGATTGACGAATTAAAATGTGGTCACACTGCTGACCTAGCCCTAAGAATAGCTGGACTTAAGTGGCAGTGGGTGGTGCACATAGCTCATAGAACAGACGGCTGATGGCAAAGAGTTCTTGAGTAACTGCAACAGTCTAGGCAGCCCTGCCACAAGGTGGACAAATAACCTGGTAAAGGTTGCAGGAAGCCGCTTGATGCAGGTAGCATAGGACCGGTTGTGGTGATCTTTAGGAGAGGCCTATGTCTATCCGTGGATGTCTTTCGGCTTACATGATTATAATGATGATAGTGACAGGACAATTAATTGATAAATTATACAAAAAAATATTCACTTCACTTCACTTCTTAAAAAAATGGGGACATGCCTAAGAATATAATTCTTCCAGTGTCATGTGGTTAAAATATAAATGAGGAGATTGGCAATTGGAAAGCTCTAGTCTGTTCTATAAAAGTTGACCAGTGTAAATTTGCTTCTAAGCTGAGTTAACCAAAATAAAAGCAATAACACAACATTTAACAACCCAATCAACATACACTATATTACAACCAATAATCATTTATTATACTACAACAAGGGCTAATAATATATTATATAAAATTAGGTCAAAGTTTTATTTTATTAATTTCAATAAATTTTAATAAAGGGAGTATACATTTCATATTATAAGGAGGGACATTATTAGGTAAAACATCATATAAGAAAATAAAAATGTTATTAATCCTGTTTGAACGAACACAGCCTAGACCCACGAAAATAGTTGCAGAATTAAAAAACTGTCCCTATGAAGATTGCTTAAGGATCCTTGGTTTTACAACATTAGAAAAGTGCAAAAAGCGTGGAGATCTAATCAAAACATATAAAGTACTTAATGGCTATTATAATGCAACAGATATGCCTAACATTTACAGCAAAAATAAAAATGGGTACCTTAGAGCACACAATTTAAATTTTTAAGTCTATTAACTAAAAGCAATTCAACACATGAAATGTTTAAAACAATTTTCCAAAAGTTGTCACCTCCCTGATATTATGTTCCAGTATCCATCTGAGCCCTTAAAGTCACTGGAGTATGTAAATTACTATGACAGTTGTAAGATTGATGTCTTGGAAGAGCTGAAGAAGGAATTCCTGAGGATGAATGCCCTCAATCAGTATTCAGTATGAATAGTAAAATAGTTTCTGAAGTGAGTATTAATTTTGGTTTTCCTTTTTTATTTTAGATCCCTTTTCTGATTGTGAGCTTTCCTCTTATAATAAGAATACTCTCGAGTCTTTATAATGATCAAAGCAGATACTCTGCATATTTAGGACTAGCTGTGCCTGTGGCTTCTCTCGCATGGACCACAGAATGCCATCGATCAGGCATACTCGCAAATCTTACTCTTCCGCACCGGCTTTTTTTAAAGACAAAAATAATTATTGTTTGTGTTCCCTAAAAGATAGACATATACCCTCGCCGACTAATTTGTAGGTCTTTCTAATGTCTAAAATTATGTATTACATTAATTTGATATATCTGTTATGGTTTACTCAGCGTAAGCTATTTAGAGTCTGAATTGATTCGCCATAATCAATTTTTTTTTATTTGCTCGAACTCTAATTCTTTTTCTAAAATAAAAGTAGGCTTAATTTCTCCTTATAACATCAGCTATCTGCCAGTGAAAGTCCCGTCAAAATCGGTTCAACTGTTTCAGAGATTATCCGGAACAAACAAAAAAAAATTTATTTGTTTTTTTTTTATAGGTATCCTATATACTTTGTAATAGATGCACTCTGTGCTCTGGCAACACTGTTCCCCCTGCGCTCTCTCGGGTAATAAACAGTGTGTGTGATTAAGAGTTTTTCTATATTAAATTGATTAAAACCATTACTGTTCTTCTGATTTCACCATCAACTAGTGAATATTAATGGGTTTCATGTCAGGAACCCTCAGCACCGTTATTCAATCCTAATTCATTAAATACTTTTAGATGCATTTAGTAAAAAACTGTTATTTTGACATTAGAAACAGATACTTCAATTTTATTAAGTGTATAGATGATTTAGTATCATCTAGTCTGTAAGATATACAGAAGATTAATTAGCCACATTGTAATCAGGTCAATATATTGTGTTTGATCCTAACATTGAAATATTAATGTAACAATTTTTATCACTAGAGATAAAGATAATCTTATTTTCGTTTCTAGAATGCGGAATTACTAATGCATAAAGACTATCAAAAAGTAATAATTAAAAACACAGGAGAGGAATTTTCATTAAATTTAACGGATGCAAATAAGAATGGAAATTACCAGTCTACTATAAAAACAGAGATGCTAGAAAAGCAAGACGCTTGGGATAACTCTGGAGCCACTAGCTTACATTATGACGACATAGTAGCTCCACAAGACGTTAAATTGTAAGTTAGAGTATAACATCAAAGTTTAATACTTATGTTTTTTTTCGGTCTGACTATACTGTTAGCATTAAAGGCCCTGAAGCCTCAGAAGGCTTTTACAGCTTCACCGGGCTTCGGGGCGATCAATTTTGGTATGAGACTAACCAGTGAAAAAAAATAAATAAAGTAATATTAATACTGAATTAGAGAAAATAGCTTTGCAGATAACCTACTGTTTTTAATTTTTATGTTATAAATAAAATGAGTACTGTTAGTCAACCTTAGGAGATAGAAATATGGATTTTTCTCTAGGCTTTTTGAAGAACTACAATTCTTTAGAACATTATTTGATGTATCATAAGGCTTAGCCAGCGTAAGCCATCTAAACGCCACAATATAATTTTTTGAAGACATGATTACAAAACATTTAATTTTCTCTACTATACAAAAGCTTAATTAAAATGTATTGTTTAAGCAAACCTTCCGTAAAAAAATCACTAAATGACAGTGAAAGCCGTACAAAAATCCGTTGCGTGGTTTTAGTGAACACACAGACAGACGCGGATAGCGACTTGTATGTGTTGATGTGTATTGTCACGTGAGATTTCGCGCGCGTGACACGGAAAAAGCAAAGTATAAAAAATTCATAGATAATTTAAATGAAAAATGCAAATCTCTCCTTTCCTGGGATATTCGGAAATATTAGCGAATATAATCGGTCGACACATATGTTAGCTCACTCTTTAGCCCAACTCTATAAACAAAATAGTCGCATCCCTAAACGGAAGTTTGACGTTTTTCTCTCTTGCTTTGGCTCTGGATGAATGAGCATCATGGCGTCTTTTTCGCCAAGATTTTTTTAACGGCAAAGGTGTTTCTCGCCAATTATTGTAAGCTGATTGTAAATATTGCTCAAGGGCATGGTTTCCAGTGTATATAAAGCGAAATATACCGTTATAATTATGTATGTAATTTTTTATATTATATTTTTTTGATGAAGAATTGAGTGACACGGGAAATAAAAGTGAAGTATAGCTCAGTAAAATTCCCATTAATCTCCGACATAAACCTGCCGGGCTGCTCATGGTACGCCCTGGCCAGCGATTACTGCGTCTGTGCCCCTAAGGTGGGCGGATTACCCGAAAAATTTCGAGATGGAGTTCGGTAGCGTCTTGCGTGATGCGACTGTTGGCGTGAATGGCTGGCTGGATCTTCGAGCATCCGCCGATGGACTCCCCCGAAGTATGTCCTCTTTTTGGTCTCGCTGCGAGGCATAGGGATTGTTTTCCGTTGAGTATGTAGTTAATAACGTTAGCCTCATGAGGAACTTCAGCTGATCGATCCTGGCTGGACGAAGTATGTTTTCCCCAGGCTTGCGATTAAAAGTGCTTTGCTCCATGGCTGGAGTTATCTAGGACTTTATTAGATAAAATCATATGTAAATGTAACTTAAGCTATTTCAATAACTTCATACCTTTTAACAACTAAAATTATAATACAAATTTTTCTCTTTTTTTTGTATTACAATATATGCAATATAATATATATATATATATATATAAACATTGTCTAATATGTCTGTCCACAGTTCTGTAACCAGCCAACCATTGAAACCACCTCCAATAAAAGGGAAAGCACCAGTTAAGGGACAGCAAGAGTACAGAATCCGAAAAAAAAAAGTGAAAGAAGCACAAAACATACATAAAGGTAAACCAGTAAAAAAAAATAGAACTGAGTATCAGCGAGAGTACAGATTAAAACAAAAAATAATGCAAAAAGCCAAACAAGATGTACTAATTAAAAACACAGGAGAGGAATTTTCATTAAATTTAACGGATGCAAATAAGAATGCAAATTACCAGTCTACTATAAAAACAGAGATGCTGGAAGAGCAAGATGTTTGGGATAATTCTGGAGCCACTAGCTTACATAATGACGACATAGAAGCTCCACAAGACGTTAAATTGTAAGTTAAAGTATAACATCAAAGTATTGAGTTTACATATTTATGTTTTTTTTTTCGATCTGACTATACTGTTAGCTTTAAGGGCCCTGAAGCTTCAGAAGGGTTTTACAGCTTCACCGGACTTGGGGGCGAGCGCTTAGGGCACTCTGCCACTATGTACCCGATACGATTTCTCCGAGCGGAGAGTTACTGTATAGAGAGCGTCTGATTTGTATCTATTTTCACTTTGGTCGCTCTGTTTCTAGCTCTGTATTTATTTGTCTATATAAGTTACATATACAATTTATATAACAAATTGTTCCTTGTTCTAAACCCTTTCCATTAAACACAATACATTATATACGTTAAGCACATATTCCATACAAGGGCAAAAACAATAGAAATTACGATGAAATCAATATGACGTTGTAAGTCATTTCCATATAATCTTATCTATTCTATCGTTATCCTAATCTTATATACGTAACACATAGTACGTAAGCATATATACAATATGTATAAAAAACCACTTCAAATCCGAAAAGGGTGTACAGATACCCAGATGTCATCACCAAAAAACATATAATTACTAAATTTATTATAAAAATAAAAATGTTATTGCGATTTAAAATTAACATATTTCGTTTTAGTTTCCCAAAAATTTAGCAAATTATTAAAACGTGATAACACTGTATCCAGCCCCGGCGCGGCACAGTAGTACGTTTGACCGTATGGCGGTACCATGCGCCGCGCCGCCTGTATTGCCATGTAATTATCCTCATTTAACTAAGACTTTTTACATTTTATTAGGGGTAATTTTTTTACTTATAATCTGAGATAGATAACATAAACAGAATATAATCTCGATTCCTGATAACACCCCCACGGATCTGACGGGGTTTTTAATACATATTGTATAATACACAATACATGACACGTAATATGTAATGTAGTGTAGTTGCGAACATTCTTTCCATAAATCTATTCCATTTTTCTAAACTAATGTTAGTTATCTATTCTTATATACTAACACACAATATATAACACATGACACATAATAGTATATAATTTAGTCGCCAACAGTATCAAAGTGGTCGAACCTCGGCTTGGGCTGTTGCCTTAGATGTTATTTTGTTATAACCTCCTTCTCGGCACAAACTAAAAATTTCTTCATGACTTATCTTTTTCGTACTGTAAAGCTATGAATCCTTCTACCGGTCAGTGTGTTCCCTTCTTAAGACATCGGGTCCTTGAAGCATAACGTGAAGAGATATTTATTAAGCTGTAGGTGGCACAACTGCAACATTTTTGATCAGCTCTAGCGGGAATCACATCCGAGAGTCTTGTACTTTTAATTATACATTCTGACCACTACAGCCTCATAGCCACATCGTAACCATTATGTTTTATCATTTTCAGTTTCTCTTTATTAAAGCACAATGATGAGCAAACACAAACTGAAATAAACACATCAGCGAATAATGAATTGTTACACCAATGTCAATATTGCGACAAGGCTTTTTATAACCATTATAATATGCTAGCACACGTCAGTGATGTTCACAGCAAGGAACTATGCGAGAAACCATTCAATAGCGTTTCAAATCATAATGGATTGTTGTTTTCACCTGAATTTAAGAATTTACCAAATCAAGTAACTTCAAACGATATGAAATGCAATGTAGATTTCCAAGGTGACTATAGACAGAACAACCAAATAAAGTTATGTCGTACTGGTAAAGAGGATAAGGGAATGCAATATATATGTGACTCATGCGGAGGCGTTTATAAAAACAAACATTGTTTAAAATTGCATAAAAAGAGAATGCATCTCGATTATGGGACAATGTTTACATGTTGGTGCGGGAAACAGTTCCGTACGCCAATACACTTGACTGTACACAAGAGAATTTGGCATCCTAACAATAAGATAGGTGATTTATACAAATGTGATCATTGCGAGGCTGTGTATAAAGCGAAGGTAATGTTAACGAAGCATGTGAAGACGAAGCATTATGATTGTGGGGGAACGTTCGATTGTTGGTGCGGGAAATATTTCCTTTCACTGAAGTCCTTACGTGCGCATATGAAGCGGCACGAGGGCAAAGTGCAACAAATAAAATACGACATAGTTCAATGTGATTATTGCCAAAAAACTTACAAAACCAAAAGCAATTTACTTGCGCATATACAAAATGTTCATTGTTATGATGATAAACTATTTGAATGTTGTTGCGGAAAACAGTTCCGTTCGCGACAGTATTTACGTAATCATATGAGACGGCATACAATGGCTTTGAATTAGGAAATGGGGACATAAGGGGAAAAAGTTAATTTTTTCTCTCAAAACGATTTCAATAGAGCAGCCTGCGGCCTGAAATGTATATATTAGCTAAACGAGAATATTTTGTAACCAAAATATCAACATACACGTGCAACTATCTACTGGCGCAGGAGCTTTTTCACAAATCACAAAATTTCACGATTAAATTATCAATGACCACTTCTAGGTGACTCAGACACTTGAAATAGGGTATCAAGGTGGATCAATAAGCGTATACAAAGAAAAAAAATCAGCATACTTCGAAAAGTAAAATTTTCAACCAACTTCTCACTAAGGCGTTTACATCCGCTCACCAATAGATGGCGTTGTGCAAGTTCTACGCATTATTCTACTGCGAGCGCGTTTCTGTCCGCTGACGAACAGATGGCGTTGTGCGTGTTCAACTACAACGACGCTTCCATCCGTTCACCAATAAATGGCGTTGTTAAACATAAATGTGCAGTTCAAGTTCGGTGCAGCTGTAAAAGCCGCAGCGGCTCTGTTTTTGGATAGGGCCCCTAAGGCTAACAGTGTAGTCAGTTCGAAAAAATAAAAATAAATAAGTAAACATGCTGTAGCGACATCTCTCGCCACAACTGACGCATCAACGCATCGACACAACTACGTAGCGGCACATAGCGACATCTATCGAGCCACATAGGACGCAACCTACTATCCTACATTGCGCTATAGAAATTAACTCTATCGTTGAGTATATATACAAGAACCCGACTACAACAGTCGGGGCAGCTGCCCGCCAGACATAGCACCCGTCTGGCCGGAGGATCCTCCCTTTTCTATGGCGGATGAGGAACTTTATTCTCTGTTCCTCACCTCCGCTAAACGTGCAATAAGGACCGAGTTCGTTAGAAACAACGTTCGTGGTAATCTTCACTGATAACAGAGCTTAGATCGAGTTCCATTGTTGTTTCTTCAATAATATAGATGTAGGATTGTACGTTCTTCAATTTTATTTACAAAACAATTTGTTAGTACTTTCATTGATATGGGATTTCTAATTTGCCAAGTTTTAAGTGTTATTAGGTAATAAATAAAACATTTTTTTTTATTGTAATGTATGTTTATACAATAAAATAACTTCTATGTAATATATTCATATATTTACTATATTTTTACATTTATATTACTTACTAGCTGTGCTCGTGGCTTCGCTCACGTGGACTAAAGAATATTTTAAATTTTCTCAATATGTTCTTCCTTTGTACGGAGTTGTGAGTAGGCTCTGTTGAGATCGATAACGCTGAATATTGTTTTACCGGGGAGTTGATGAGTGAAATCTTTGACACGCGGTATAGGATAGCGATCGGGAATTGTACAGGAATTAAGTCGTGTTGGGTACGCGTCACTTCCCCTCTGCGTGAGGGAGGGGGGGGGGGGGTGACGTTTCCCGGTTTGGACGGGCGTTTTTTGTTGCGCCGGATTCCCGTCTCGTAGACGCCGTACGGATGCCAGTGGGCCGCGATGTTAGTAGTGAGGGGGTCCGGGGGGTGCAATAATGCACGACCGCTTGAGGGGCCGGGTCTTCAATGAAAGTCGAATTCTTCAATATTGTTCGCAGGACGACCAAAGCTTTCTTCTTGTTGTTACTTGTACTCGTTGATTTGCACCGTGCCCCATACGGCGCCTCTTCGAGCTTAAGTAGTTCGGAGAGTTACCGTAAAGAGAGCCCCGCTTTATTTCGTGTTTTAATTTTAGTTTTCACTTTGGTTGCCCTGTTAATCTCTCTATATTTCTGTCGCTATATATCTTATGTACACATGTTATATATCAAAATATTCCTTATTGTATTACCTATCCATTACATATTCACATATTATATACATCATGTATATATTCCGTACATAAGCCAAAAACAATGCAATTTACGGGCGGCATCACCGTTTTCTGTTCGTAAAGGTTCTATAACATTGTTTATCCTTACTCTATTGACTTACTCTATGCATTTATCTATTCTATATTAGTTCTATTTTCATACTCGTAACCCACAATACATAAGCATTTATATACAACTTAATATATAACATGCAACTTATAATGTAGCGTAGTTGCTAACATTTCTCTATAATTTTGTCTGTATCAATCTATTTTATCATAACACATAGTACATAACACGTAAACACAATAATATCACATAATAACCTAACACGAGACACGTAAATAACAGTTCTGTCGCCAACAAGTCGTCTGTAATCCCCACATACACGTAAACTTCCGTCTTTCTTCGGCACGATGTGAAGTGGAGATGCCCAAAGGCTTTTGCTTGGTCGGCATATACCCTGTTCTAGCATATTTTCAAACTCTTTTTTCACGGTGTTGTAGCGGTGTGGTACGATTGGTCGAGCTCGGCAGTATACTGGCGGTCCAGTGGTCTCGATGAAATGTTCAGCTTTCGGCTGGATAGTGTTCGATGTTGGAGTGAGACGAGTGATTCCAGGGAATTAGGCTAGTATCGCGTGATACTTTTGGTTATCATCGATAGTTTTGATTGTAGGCGCGTTGCATAGGTGAACAGATGATATCGATGAAAGGCGAGTTATACCGTCGATTAATTAGTCTTCGATTCGGTAGATCGACAATCAATTTGTAATGCTTGAGAAAATCAGCCCCAATAATCGGTTTGCTGACCTCGGCAACAATAAAAGTCCACTTGAACGGTCGGCGTAGGATGAGATCAAATGTAGTAGTTTTTTCACCGTAAGTGGGTATTACCGTATTATTAGCTGCGTAGAGTTGAAAATCGAGTGGCTTCTTTGTAGTTCCCTTTGTTCGAGATAATACGGAAATATTTTTACGCCGGTGTCGATGAGAAATTTGTATTGCGAATTTTTATCAACGACGAATAGGCGGTAGGAAATTTCTTCTACGCTGGGTTCCGCCTCTGCCAACGTATGTTTTAGTTTTCCGACTTCTGATAATTTTTTTCTTTGTATGTACACGGTGTAGTACATCGGCGTGCTTGTGCACCGTAGCGGCGGTGGTAATAACAATATGGCGATGTGGGTGTGTTGCTTCTTGTTCTGCTATTGTTGTATTTATTCCGATGTGTTGATCTTCCGCGTTCGTATGCGTTGTAATTATTTAACGTATGTTGCGACTTGACAGCAGAGATTTCTGTTGAAAGCTTGCGGATTTCTTCAATTAGAAATATTATTTCAGAATTTTGTTGTGATGGAGGTGGTGTAGACAAGGCGGCTACATTCAGGGTTTGTGTCTCCATCATCTTATCAGCCAGTAGAGCGAGTTCATCGAGTGCAGTTTGCGTCTGAAAGGTATCACTTACTGCGATTACGGAGCGAACGTGGGCTGGTAGATGATTACTCCACATGAGACGGAGTGTTGACTCTGGTTTTTATTCTTCGCTAGACTGCGCATTTTCCGGAGTAACTGCGAGGGTTTTTGGTCGCCGAGTTCGACTTCGGAGAGTAGTTTTTGCAGTTGTTTGTTGTCGAACTTTCACAGACATTCATAAATCTTTTTTTCAGAGCTTCATAAATGTTTCCTTCGCTGGGCGGGTTGTAGAGAATATCGCTTATTTGTTCGACATTCGTACGATCGAGTTGCGCGATGAGTATTTGTGCCAGCTGTGCTTGAGTACGGTGTCCGTCTTGGGCGGCGGCTTCGAAAGCGTGGAACCATAACCGTGGATTATCGTTCCAGAAACGTGGAACGCGCATGGCGAGGGCGACGGCGGTAACTTCGGATGATGGAGCATTGGCAGTGGCTGGTACAGCAGTTGCGATGTATTCTGGAACCGGGCTTGACATTATGACTTTGTTTTTCATGAACAAACGAGGAGCTTGATGATGCTGAGCTTGCTTGTTGATGGCTTGATACTTTTTCAGTCGTCGTCGGGTTTCGGTTTTGTGTTCGCGGGGTCACCACTTTAGGGTCACTCTAAGATTAGGTAGTTTGTATAAATGAAACATACAATCAGAAGGTTGAATATGAAGTGTATTTGTTACTAAAATGTTCGGGTCTTTATAACCGAACATATATGTCTGTAAGAGTGGGAGAATCCGGTCCCTTGTTCCATGCTTGCGTTTGGTCAATGCAGTGTGGACAACAGATGTCGTAGCCCAACAGATGCGGTTAGCGGGTCGAGCGCCATGGTGCCGAGGAGCGTCCGCTTGGGGTATTGTTCTCGGCCGATCCCTTTCGTTATTAATTTTGCGCTATTGTGAAGACGAAGTATCGGCGCCAGTCTTCCGGGTGGCATCCTGTGGAGCGCTTCCTCAATGCGGTAGGTTCACATGTGCTTAACGCAAGGATGAGATCGTATTTGTGATTGATAATATTTAGCTTAGTGGCAGCTACATGTTTAGATTAGGTATGAGATGTGCATTGAGGGAGAGTGTTGAATAACAATGCGCATCTCCTTTCTAGTAAAATATATGTATATGAATTAAAAAGAAAATGTATATTGAGTTGCTAAGATACAAACATTAAGAAAAGAAATAAGTTATAAAAGAAAAGTGGTTTATTTAAAAATCGCCCCGTAATCCTCCTTCTCAACAGTTGGTACCCATAGACAAATTACCAAAGGTAGGTAGGTACCAGAGATAAATAACGTTTTAAGTTTATGATTAGTAGGTACCGTTTAGAGATTTATAATAATAAATATAAACTACAGACCTATATTTTGAGTTGCGACAAAAAGTCCATTGTCGATACTTCTATTAAGGGACCAACATTCTTGTTTTAACACACTTTGAAAATTAGAAGACTACGCAGGCTTAAAAAATAAATATTGACACTGGAAAGTAAGAAAAGGAGAAGAAACAGAGGCTCCGGCTTCGGCTTTTATACAAATGACACCTAAACCTGTATAAATAAAAACATTTGACTTGGCTGTATGGCCTACAATGTCAACATATCTTTGCCTTTCGCGAAGAATGGGACTTTTTTTTATTTATCTCTGGGAAATAGGCATGGAAAATAAAATGCATCACTACTATTTTTCATTTTAAAACTAATAATTTATCACATGCTATATTGAATCCAACATAACTGCTACATATGATAAAGTATGTGTTCACTTCACTTCTACAACATGTAACAGAAATAACGCACACCCTCAAACACCCAAATTAGAGTAATCAGTTATAATTATAATACCGACAACTTGTATGTGTTTTGATATTTTTTATTTGTGAAATTAGTTACACTCATTGTGGACGAGTATTATGGTCACATTACAAATCTACGCAAAAAAATGAAATACGCAGTCAGCAGAGGTGCACGTGAGAAGAGATCGCGTGAATTCGCGACGCAATTATCAGCGCGCCGCGGCATCGAGAAATACGAATCGTGAATAATTACCGAGGACTGAGTTTTTTATGTTTAATATATAAATTAAATAAAGGCGGCGTGTTTAAAAGATGATACTTTTTCCATAATTAAATAATGACGTACATAACTTAGGTTTTACAGTCCACTACAGTCTTAAGTTTACAGATTAATTTGCACTCATATGTCGACCTCTCTACAAAACATTTTCAAAATGTCTACCACCTTGTTCAGTGCACTTATTTGCCCGTTTGCGTAATTCTTGTCTTAGTTTACTTAAAACACTAGTGTCACTTTTTGGAAGGCGGCCACTGTTGGCGACAGAACGGTCTTTTTCGTGTCTTAGGTTAGGTTAATATGTGTTATTATTGTGTTTACGTGTTATATACTATGTGTTACGATAAAATAGATTAATACTGACAATATTATAGAAAAATGTAAGCGAATACGCTACATTACAAGTTGCATGTCATATATTAAGATGTATATAAACGATTATGTATTGTGTATCACATATGTGAAAATATAACTAATATAGAATAGATTAACGCATAAAGTAAGCCAATAGAGTAAGTATATCGAATATTATAGAGATTTTACGAGCGGAAAATAGTAATGCCGCCCGTAAATTACATTGTTTTTGGCTTATGTAAGGAATATATACGTAATGTATATTATAAGTGAATATGTAATGAATAGGTAATTCAAAGAGGAACATTTTGATATATGACATGTGTACATAAGATATATAATGAGAGAAATATAAAGAGTTTAACAGGGCAACCAAAGCGAAAAGTAAAGTTAAAACACGGAATAAAACGGGGCTCTCTTTACGGTCATTCCTCGAACTACTTAAGCTTGAAGAGGGGCCGTATTGGGCACGGTGCAATTCAACGAGTCTACAAGTACAAGCAACGAGTAACTACGAGAAGAAAGCTTTGGTCGTCCTGCGAACAATCTACAGTCAAAATATCGACTTTTATTGAAGACCCGGCACCTCAAGCGGTCGTGCATTATTGCACCCCCGGACCCCCTCACTACTAACATCACGCCGCCCACTGGCATCCGTACGGTGTCCACGAGACGGGCATCCGGCGCAACAAAACGCCCGTCCAAACCGGGGAAACGTCACACCCCCCCTCCCTCACGCAGAGGGGAAGTGACGCGTACCCAACAGCCACTATTCTAATTTTTAGGTTCTCGGCCGCGGCACTTGTTGTCGCGTTAAAGTATACTAACGATTTAATACGTCCCCACAAAAAAAAAAATCAAGTGGCGTCAAGTCAGCTGATCTGGGAGGCCATTGGACAGGTCTCGCATGACCGATCCAGTGCTCTCCAAACTCACCATCAAGATGCTGTCAAACACTGCACGTGAAATGCGTAGGGGCACCGTCATGTTGGTAGGGATATTTCTTCTAGCAGCATCGGTAGTCTCTCGCAAAAACAGTAAATGTAACGCTCCTGTTAAACTCTCTAAGAACACGGGCCCCAGTATGTGAGTACCGATAACACCAGCCCAAACGTTAACCGAGAAACGATGCTGGAAGGAGTCCACTTTGCATGCGTGAGGATTTTCGTGCGTCCACAAATGCCTATTAAGTTTGTTGTACATTCCCACACGTGTAAATGTACTTTCTTCGGCCCAAATAATTTTTCGCTGCCAATTTTCCAACAACCACCGGCTAAACTCTAACCTTGGTACGTAATCATGTGGAGTCAATTGAGTATTTCGTTCTGAAGACGAGTATGTATGCAGACATTGTCTCCCCGGTCGATGATGGTGTTCAATTGCGGCTAACATAGTCCTGCGGTCTACGCTGGTACCATGCCTATTATTAAATGTTCTGCAAGCTCGTGCTACATTATCTTCATACTTTGCCAAAGTTCTCACCATTTCGTTGTATTTAATGTATATCGAAAAGACATCGCGCCCGAAAGTTATTAAAATATTTCCAAAAACAAGCTCTCACTGTTAAAATGGGCGTGCGTCTGCCCGTTACAAATGTGCTACGTCAACCAATACAGAGCGGAACCGCGCACCGAGGGCGCGAACGCGATGGAAACGATTCCCTCGTACTCTGTATGACCGACGGCGGATAACACGCTACGGTAACCAGCTGTCTGGAAACCAGTGCGTGCGAGCCCCTCTCACTACGTGCGACCAACCCTGCTCACACCCGAAACTACTAGGCGTGAAGAGGGCGAAACATTAAGGTACACACGCAGTGAGGTGCCTGCTGGTAGGCGCGGCGCTGACGTAGCACGGAAGCGGAGAGGATTGGGTCGCTGGCGGGTTGAACTTGTGAAGATGCAATGACACACAGATACCACAATAAATTTCGCTGTATTCTTCAAGACACAATAACTTGTTCTCAATATAAAATTTCTTAGTACTATCTTCTGGGTACTGTTTCTTCCAGTCTTGTTTCTTGGGTCTTGAGTCTTCAGTTTGTGGCACCTGTGTGTGCCGGTAGGCCCCGGTGGCTCGCCTTTTATCTTACTTCCGGAGAGCGAGACGGAACTATGGCGTCTCTCTCTGTACTGCTCTCGCATTACCAAATATGGTCATGGCCCGTTAACCGCGGTGACGCTTCGCGGCTTCACTATTGCTATCCCTATCTACGTTATTATTATTATTTGTATACAATATCTAATAAATTGCTTATATTTCTAAATACACTTATTGAATTACTCTAAAACCTGTTTTACATTATTGTAGACATAAATATCTATATAAAAACACTAATTTAAACATTATAGGTTGATAAACATTGCAAATACAGAGCGTTAAACATTACAACTTTAAAACGGCTTAAAACATGTTATGTGCACACTATTCAACGTTATAAACATTATAGAACCACATATAGTAGGCTAATTAACCTATACAACATAAAACATTACATATAACTCCTATAAGACACAAATTATTGACGATACATAAGTTTCATACATTAAGCGACTATTTCTATGACATTATAAATATTTTCATAACTTATTTACCATTCTTATATACCTACACGTTATAATATTACATTCAAAACATTAGATTGATGATTGTTCATAAAATTATTAATCCCTACAACTTATATTTACAATTATTATTTGTATCATCACGCTTAGGCCTATGCGTCGCTAACAACTGTTAAGGCCGACACGACACATGCGGCATGACGTAAATTCAAGTTTGACTAGCTTGTTTTGTTTGTATAACTTTGATAACGCAGCGCCGCCCGCGCCGTTCAGTTCAGCTGATGACAACTGACACCGTTTGCTGAGTTGTGTTGTTTTAAAAAACTTTATTCTCTTGTAATAAAGCTTATTTTTAAATCTATTTGTTAAAGAATATTTTTCGTTTCTAATTACATTGAAAATAGCCTTCTTGTTTCATTTTCGTTTGTTTCGACTGTTAGACGAGGAGGATGAATAATTTACTTCTTTTCGAGTATTTTTCGGATAAAAAATTACCTATATTAAATTAACTGAAATCGATTTAATAGCCAATTCTGAACAAACTGTTTTCACAGTGTGCGTTTATTATGTTACATGTTGTATATGTGCAACAAAAATAATGGCTTTTCCTACTATGTGTCGCGAGATTATATAAATTCATTTCACTTAATAACAAAAAAGTCATTGTGTTTGTTGCACATATAATGGAATTTATTTATCACAATGAAATAACTGTAATAAAAATATAATTTCACAGCTGTGATGACAATTATTTTTAAATAGCAGTAATTGCTAAATTGCCGTACCTACCGGGAAAAAAACAAACAAACTAAAGCGCCTGTCAAAGTGTCAATTGTTTAAATCAATATAGTCATTTGTCAGTTGAATTGACTCGATTAAAGTGAATCTACGAAGTGAACTAATATTATCTTTATTATTATTATAATTAAATAATAAAGTGTTGGCCAGTATCCGAACCCCTGAACACACATAGTAGTAATCAAGTAAGTCTGCACCATGCATTCAGAGAATCTTCAAAGTCGATGTTTTAATGCCAATGAAATTAAAATGGACCTCCCTTGATGTATCCCTTTTCCGACGAAAAACGAATCATCTAAAACAGTTCATAAACAAAAAACTTGGTACGACTTTCCATTGACGTCCGTCGAGTTGGGGGATGATTTTTTTTTTTACAGAAAGCTTACATTATTATAAGCACATACGCAAAGTTTTAACATGCGGAAACCCGTAGTTTTCGAGAAAAAAATTAATGAAAATAATTTATTTTTGTATTAATTGTCAATCTCTACCACAGATTATATAGAATTCACGCTAAGGATGCGAAAAAATAAACGATTTATTAATTTAGAAAAATCGATTATTGAATAATCGATTTTTTTCAGTCAATTTTTTTTGATGAATCTAATGTCATTTTTTTGTGCAAGTAGGTATTTAATAACCCTTCTGTACTTTTAAAACAGCGTTAAATTTACCAAAACTGCTATTTCTAAATTCTTGGCCCACAGAGATGTGGTAATTTGTTTTTAAATATTTGTATACTTAATTGTTGTTGATTTTGTTACTGTGATAAACACTGATTATTTGATTAATAAAGTGATGATTTTGAATATTTCAGGCGTATAATTCAATTTCTTAAGAATTTATGAAAAAAATCGATTATTTAAAACCATCAATTATTTTTTGGATAAAATTGATAATTTTTAAATCGAATTTATTTCTTTACAAAATAATCGATTTTAAAAAAATACATCTCTAAATTTCACGCCATTGAAGCATTGAATGTTTCGTTTTACCTAAGGTTAAGTTGTCATACGTTCAGTAACATTTTATTTTATTTAAGTTTACGAGTTTTTAAAATTTTTAATTCTTAGGAAATTTTCCTCATTTTTATGTTTTTAAACTAATAATAGGTGTAAAAAATAAGAGGTGACCCCTTGGAGGGGAAGGAGTAGAACCCCCTTCATCAGCGAAAAATAGGGGGACAGATTCAGAGGGATTTTTATATCTATTTTGAGACTGCAACATCTCCAGCGCTGCGGGAAGAGTAGCCTCTACGCCTTTGCGTAACTAATTGTAGGCATCCATTCTCGCCTCCGCAGCTTCGGCTAATTGGTCGCCTTGGGCGACCAGCCTCAGCCGCTTTGGCTCGTCCGATGCCTACAATTAGTTACAGCAGGCGGAGGCTGCTCTCCCTACGCGCCTCCGGCTTTATAAAAACACTCTAGGGGTAAAAGAGAATCATACCAGGTAGAGTTGGAGTCAATCAATTCAGTTCTTTGCCATAAGTTGAACCTAACCTATTATTTTATTTGTTATCTTCCTTAGACGCTCTCAACCATAGGGACAACTCTCAACCAACTGCTAGGGACACAAACGATGACATTGACAATGACAGTACAAAATGGCGTCAGTTTTACGTTTCGTTCTGCAAGCCCTCAAAAGACTGATACTACTTATTTTAATTCGTATGAATCATAATGAAAATAATGCTATAATTTAATATATATCAACTGATAAATATATATGTGCATGATAAATTATTGAAATGAGTACAAAATATAATTATTTTCGTAAATTTATATAAAATAAAATGTTACTGAACGTATGACAACTTAACCGTAGGTAAAACGAAACGTTCAATGGCGTGAATTCTATATAATCTGTGGTAGGGATTGACAATTAATACAAAAATAAATTATTTTAATAAATTTTTTTCTCAAAAACTACGGGTTTCCGCATGTTGAAACTTTGCGTATGTGCTTATATTAATGTATCCTTTCTGTAAAAAAAAATCATCCCCCAACTCGACGGACGTCAATGGAAAGCTGAGCCAAAAACTTACCTGAACATTCATAACAAAAAAATTACAGTTTAATTGTTGAGAACCTACTTTTTCAAGTTAGTTATTAAAATTGAAGTTTATTAACATATGAGTTTTTGTTTTTGAGAGTTATGTTTATAAATACTTACAAAATAAACCGAAATATTAATAAGTTTTGTCTCATAAATAGGGAATTAAAATTTGAGAAGGGATTGAAGTAAATCTGGCATCCGGCTGTGATACATTGAATACCACATCTCCAGGGGCATAGCACAGTCTACGGATGTCTATACCAATATTGAAAAAGGAAGCACTAGTGTCTATAGATGAAGGAGAATCACCTTGCAGTCACTATGTGGTATTGTATATATTATTCATAGTATAAATGTGTAAATGAACAGGTGTGCCTGTGTATTCTTCTTGGTTTAGTGTCACAAGAAGCACCTTAAGCCTTTATAGTATTTTGTAATATTCAAAGTGGATCTGACAAGATCATGGCTCCTTTGTTAGAACTATCTGGGCAGTTCTTGTGTCTTCTCAAAATGGATGTTACCAGTTAACGTTTATAATCCACTTCACATATGCAGAATAACCAATGAAATCACTCAAAATGCCACTTAAGAATTATAATAAAAATCACAACATGGCAGCTCAAAATCTTGCTAAAGTCTTGCTGAGGTTGGCTTAGGCATTTCAGATTTAAAGATGTGATTTTACACAACTTACACCCTAAAATATTTATATAAGTTTTTGCACCTTCCACTGTAGCCCTCACTGTCTTAGATTTACCCTAGTAAAACTTGGGTTTTTCATTCTTCGGTCATTACTTGTAACCTAGATACTACATATTTATATACATATACTAATTTATAATGAAATTTAGTAAAAAATGTTTAATCATAATTAGTAATTACATTCCAGTATGTGCCTGAGCCCTTGGAGCCATTGGAGTATGTAAATTACTTTGACAGTAAGGATTCTGTGTTAAAACAAGTGAAGAAGGAATTCCCTGAGGATGAATGTCTTCAAACAAACTGCAGTGTAAATAGTAAAATAGTTCCTGAAGTGAGTAATCACTTTACTTTATTGTTTATTTTGTGTTCCATCATAACTTGTGTCTGTTTAAAATGTCATTGTTGTTTGTCTTTAGTTTGGAAAAGTGATATATTGCTTTAGCTTCAAAATAAAATTGAAAAATTATTTAATATTGTGGCAAGTTGTCACTAGCAACAATTGCACTAGGCTAGACTGTGACTAAAATAATAAACATAACATACCATTATGCCTGTATCCCTGATGGTTTAGGCAGAGGTGTACTAATGCTAATATTCCCTGGGTATGTATTTAGGTCCCATGCAATAGGATGCCCATTAATACTCATGGGTGTAACAATATTAAGGATCAGTATTTTTGTAGCAAATTGTATTTACTTATCATTAACCATTACGACAGCGCAAGCGGATAAAGCAGCTTGGAAGGGCCTCCGATGTAACAAATTCAATATTTATGGATTGCTGAGAGTTGTAGCTTAATGTTAGATAGCCTATACTACTCACTCACGTCTGGCTATCATATACAAAAAGTTTTTTACAATCTGACTGGGGTAGTTCCAGAGATTAGCGTATTTAAACAAACAAACAAAAAATCTCTTCTATTTTATTATACAGTGTAAACTCTTTATAACGAAACTCAAGGGACTGAGCATTTTTTGTCGTTATAGAGAGTTATCGTTATATGGAGTGAACAAAAAAACAACCAAATTAACAAGAATTTTTAATATGTAATGCTTATAAATTATTGTTTACACATATAGTCTGATAACATTGTCTGACGTTTTTTGCTATGCCAGTACTTGTTTTGTATTATTTTATGTATTCTATTCATATCTTCTATCAAACTTTTTCATCAACACTAATCGCTTTCCGTTTACTGGCCATGTTAACAGTTTCAAAGAATAAAGTAACAAAAGCTAGACTGACCTCTGATGTTTCAGAGCTTCAAAGTCTTTTGTTACCTGATAATAAACAATAATACCGATAATAAATATTTACTGTCTAAAAATATGAACACATTTCTTCGTAATAGAGAATGGCGTATCGTTATAAAGAGTGTTTCAATATGTGGGTTTTAACGCAAACCAACCAAGTTGGGCTCACTTCACTTCACTTCACACTTATAAAGGATAACGTTATAAAGAGTTTACACTGTATTAGTATAGATAGTATAGAAATACACCGACTGATCTCGAAACACAACATACCAAAAGGAAATCATACATGTGTTTATCACTATGTGTATTGTGGTCGCGAGCCCTATCACTCCGTTATATTACTGTATATAAAGTGAATGATCTCGGAACACGACACACCAAAAGAATATATGTGTTTATCACTATGTGTATGGTGATCGCGATCTCTACCACGCCGCTATATTACTGCATATACACCGATTGATTCGGAACACGACAAACCAAAAGAAAATCATACTTGTGTTTATCACTATGTGTATTGTGGCCGCGATCCCTAACACCCCTCTATATTACTCCATAAACACTGACTTATTTCTAGACACGACAAAGCAAAAGAAAATAATAGATGGATTTATCACTCTATGCGTATAGTATTGTAAATAATCCCTTAATGTACCACCTTGCGGATTAATTTTTCAAAAACGTGTAACCATTTTATTTCTTTCTCAAAACATAAATATGAATTTTCATATCCCTAAATTGAGAAATAGTGGGTTCTTCATACAAAATTTTATCCCCTATTTGACCCATTCATGTTTCATCTTTGCGCCATAAGGTACCCACCCTATTTCCGTCTCCAAGGTCCAGTATATCTCTATTCATTAAAATTGGTTTGATGGGTTCTTCGTACAAACCTTCATCCCCTATTTCACCCATTAATGTTTTATTTTCACCACATAAGGTAGCCAAAGTCTTTCTCCAAAGTCCAACATATCTCTATACCAAAATTCATCAAAATTGGGTTCTTCATACGAACTTTCAATCTCCATTTCACCCCTTCCGGGTTTGTTCCGGTTTGTTCCAGGTAATCTCCGAAACGGTTGGACTGATTTTGACGGGACTTTCACTAATAAATAGCTGATTATAGGAAGTAACTTAGGCTACTTTTATTTAAGAAAAATAATTAGGGTTCCGCACAAATAAAAAATAACTGGTCATGGTGAATCAATTGGGGCGTTTAAATGGGTTACGCTGAGTATACCATAAGAGATATAACAAATTAATGTACTACATAATTATAGCCATAAAAAGACCTACAAAAATGTCTGTGAGAGAATACATCTATCTTCTAAAAAACACCCACAATATGCATTTTTGTCTATAAAATAGCCGGGCACGGGGAAGCAAGGTTCGCGCGGGCATTCTGTAGTCCACGTGAGCGAAGCCACGGGCACAGCTAGTCTGTACTAATATTATAAAGCTGATGAGTTTATTTGTTTGTTTGGTTGAACGCGGTAACCTCAAGAACTAGTGGTTTGAATGGAAAAAATCTTTTAGTGTTGAATAGACCATTTGTCGAGGAATGCTATAGGCTATATAACATCACGCTACGACCAATAAGAACAGAGAATCTTTGAAAAAAGTTGCAAAAACGGGGTAAAAATTTATTCATTTTGAGAGCTTCTGCTGTGGAAGTTGAGCAGGTCAGGTAGTGTTAAGTAAAATGTTAAAAAAATACCCCCTTTTTTCCAGCAGAAATGTTTTCAATACCCTCAATTATTGAAGGTTGTACTTTTTACTTTTGTTTATAGAATAAAGAATCACTAAAACTTATATACAAACAAGAAGTTAAATGTGAACACACAGGGGAGGAATTGCCATTAAATATAAAGGAAGAAGATAAGGATATAGAGTATCAGTTTACATTAAAAACGGAAAGGACAGAAGATCAAGATATATTGGTTAATGCTGGAGTCCGCTGCATACATTATGATGTACTGATAACTCCTAAAGAAGTCCAATGCAAGTTGTGTCATAAAACATTCAAAACTACGTGAGTACCTAACCCTTGTCAAACTGTTTCCTTTGCCCATGTTGAATGTACAAATTATAAATTGATTGTTGAAACCCTTCTGCAGTGGACGGGAGATGATGGTATAAGGGGATATAATTTATAGGATTACTAGCAAACCCAGGCACGCGTTGCTGTGCCGTTTCGGAGTCCATAGGGAATATACACACAGACATAAATTCTTGTATATATAGAAGAAGAAGATACATTTTTATTTTTTTATTTTATGAGGACACAGTGATGGAACTGTGTTTGATGGTGAGTGAAAGGGAAATAAATATAAATAAAAAAAACAAGTACAAGAATTAGGGTTCCGCACAAATAAAATATTAAACATTTTTATCTTAAAATGACCGGTGGGTTTCCGCCGCAGGTGGAAGCGGGGTTACCACAAGACCAACGGCATTCTGTAGTCCACGCGACTAGAGCCGCTGGTACAGCTAGTTATTTATATTAAAACTTTAAAAAAAATTCATCAAGCAATATATTTTGTGAAAAGTAGTAACTCAAGAAACACAGTCAAAGTGCAGCCCTAGTCCGTGTTTATCTACCAAGCGGCTGCTGGTAATTATTGCAAGAACACTGCCGAGATAACATACTGTTTACTTTACTGCAATGTGTAGTGTAGTGATGTGCTACCTCGACCCCGCCAACGTCTTTCAGGTAGGACGGTCGCGCATGAAGTTGTCGGGCTTTTTTTCTAATAGTGTATTTTTCTCGACGCTTGACCTTTGTCAAGAGAATAGTATTCCGTCATAACACCGGCCATAGCGTTTTATCCACAATCTCACCTACTGTCAGGCAAAAAAGTCTTATCTTAGATCTAGTTGTTGCAACCAGTCCACTCACCGAGTACCAAATCTCATCTGTTGTTATGTGTAAATTTGACACACAAGGCCTGGTAGAGAAGACTGGCACTCAAGTGCATCTACTGGAACATGCCTATATGTGCTTGGCGACAGATTTTCAACTTAAGGATTAGTAAATACCCGGTATAGTCCAATTCTGTGTATAACGAAACATAACGTACTCATTTCACAAGACAATTCAAAAAGAAAACCAACTTAAAGGATTTTGAGGAGTTCTATATTGTATCTTCGAAGTTGAAGGTCCAGTGCCAATGTAATTAATATAGGACAAACCTTGATGTATCC
The DNA here is from genome assembly GCA_033032175.1 of Saturnia japonica. Taxonomy (NCBI): domain Eukaryota; kingdom Metazoa; phylum Arthropoda; class Insecta; order Lepidoptera; family Saturniidae; genus Saturnia; species Saturnia japonica. Next base: position 10,382,430 of record CM065329.1, read on the forward strand.
CCTTTCGAACAAAAAAAAAAAAACATTTAAATTGGTTCATGGACAAATAAGTTACGGATGAACATCCTCAAAAAAAAGCAACTGAATTGAGAACCTCAGTTTTTGAAGTCAGTTAAAAATTGGTTCTTTTACCCTCAACCTTTGCCTTTTCTACAAATACCGTTGCAGAAATAAACTATGAAGACAACATTTTTTAATCCGATGGTTTTCATATGTCCTGGACCTTAACTTCATCAAAACTGCTGAGTAATTGTGTTCTATCACCCTACCGCTGTACTGTGGTTTCATCATGGTGTTTTTCTTTCCCGAAAGTTCAGACTCATTGTAGGAATTCGATCTCACGCCAATTGACACGGTGTCTGTACACTCTACCACTTAACCTTCACATCTTTAAATTTACATAACATAACATATCATCACGCCTGTATTCCGCGAAGGGTTAGGCAGAGGTGTACTTAATGTACACCCACAGTTCGCCGAGTATGTTTTCTTTTTAGGTATCATGTAATAGGGGGGCGAGCTTATTGCCATAATCGGGCACGAAACCAAACCCAAAAACCCAATAACACTTTGCTCGACCTGAGATTCGAACCGAGGACCTCGATCATAGCAGTCGCGCTTACGACCACTAGACTATCGAGGCAGTTTAAATTTAGTTTGTGTGTAATTCTGTTATTTTAGGTTAATTGTAGTGTCGGTGTGTCCGTTGTCCTGTTTATTTATAGTTGGATAGTGGTGTCATTTGATGAATCCTTATGATGGTTGATGCTATTTAAACACAGTGTGACCATTACTATTACAAACTAACTATTCAGCAAACCATATTGCAATTATACAAGGTTCTGATTTTATCAGAGTTATTACAAGTAGCCTGCGCGAGCGGGAGTCGCTGCCGTCGCTTCTGTACTTATATTTATACACCCTAACCGCTACACCCTGTCAGTGGATATATTATTAATTATTATATTTTGTTTGCATTTACAGTTATAATTTAATAAAGCACAATAATGAACACATAACTGTTGATATAAACATACTAAGAGATAATCAGATCAATGGATCACACCAGTGCAGATATTGCAATAAATATTTGGATAGTCATGATAATATGCTTGTGGATGTCAGCGATGTTAACAGCGAGACTAATCTCAAATGTCAAAAATGTAGAGAACAATATAAGAGTGAACCGAATCTTGAAAATCAATCACTGCCTTTACGCAAAGTTAAGAATTGTCTGAGAGAATCCCTTACAAATAAAGTTAAATTTAATTATTGCAGTGAGGATTCGAAACCGAAATACAAATTGAAGAATCATCTGAAGCTACGTCGTACTAGTAAGAAGGATGAGGGAGTGGGATATAAATGTGAATCATGCGAACGCGTTTTTAAAAACAAACGGTATTTAAAGTTGCATGTAAAAAGGATTCATTGTTATTATGTTGGAACGTTTAAATGTTGGTGCGGGAAACAGTTCCGTACACCAATAAACTTAAACGAGCACAAGAAACGAGAGCACGATCCCAGGATTCAAACAACTGATTATGATAAACTCCAATGTGACTCATGCCAGAAGGTTTTCAGATTCAAACAAAGTTTACTTCTACATATAAGGAGAATGCATCATGATTATGGAAAAATGTTTAAATGTTTGTGCGGGAAAGAGTTCCGAACGCCTATACACTTATATGAACACAAGAGCCAAAACCATGACGGTAGTTTCCAAAATATCACAAAATATCAAAAATTCCAGTGTGACTCATGCCAGAAGATTTTCAAAGCCAAACGGATTTTGCTTAAACATATAATGAGAATGCATTATGATTATGGGAGAATGTTTGAGTGTTTGTGCGGGAAACAGTTCCGTTCACCGATCACCCTAAATGACCACAAGAATCGTCTGCACAATCGTAGGATTAATATAACTAATAATAATAATAATAAAAAATTCCAGTGTGACTCATGTCAGAAGATTTTCAGAAACAAGTACAAGCTAGCTATACACATAAAGAGAATGCATTATGATTATGGGAGAATGTTTGAGTGTTTGTGCGGGAAACAGTTCCGTTCGCCGATAACCTTATATGAGCACAAGAAGCGTCTGCACGATCGTAAGATTAATACAACTAGTAATGAAAAATTTCAGTGTGACTTATGTCAAAAGATTTTCAGAGTCAAATACAAGTTAGTTATACATATAAAGAGAATGCATTACGATTACGGGAGAACGTTTGATTGTTGGTGCGGGAAACAGTTCCGTACGCCGGTATACTTAAGTACCCACAAAAGGCTGATACATGGTCGCGTGATTAAAACACAGAAATTACCACGAAATAAAGGGTATAGAAGGAGCAGTAAGTATGTAGGTGAGTCCCGTCAACCATTATCGTGTGTTGTTAGCGACGCATAGGGCTAGGCGTGATGATTTAGGAAATAACATGGACAATTAGTTGTAGGTATAAGTTGCTAGGCTTAAGGAATAAGCATTTACATATGAACAATCGTTGATTTACTATAGCTAGTTTGAAAATAAAGAGTTTAGGTATTTAAAGATAGTAAATACTTAGTAATAAAGTTTATAATTTCGTAAGAATAGCGTAGAAATTTACTAAACATATATTTCATTGATAATCTTTGTTTTAAACCAGTTATGTGTAATGTTTGTAATTTTATAGGAATAGTTAGGCTTATATGTGATTTCTATCGTGTTTGTAATGTTTATAATTCATACATAACGTGTTTATAGGCCGTTTTGTGTTGTAACGTTTAAAGTTTATTATTCCTTAATGTTATATTGTGTGTATTTAGGTAGATATTAATGTTCTTAATAGATTTGAATAGGTTTTGTAACATTCCAATAAGAATCTTATGAGATATTAGCTAATTACTTGAAATTGTATATAATAATAATAATTATAATAACGGAATAGTCGCAACGCGCCACGCCACAAGCCGTGTTACTAGGCAATGTTAGATAGAGTAGGTGGGGAATAGACGCCATCGTTCCGTCCCGCTCCAAGACCGATTTAAATATGGGGCTGTTGCGGCCAACCGGCACACAAAGTGTCAAATGCTATTCAAGATAAGAAGACTCAAGACCCTGAAGACTTGCAAGAAGCTCTGTGTCAAGAAACCGAAGCACTGGATAGTATTAAGAATTATTGTAACCGGCCATGCTGCACTGTGAAGATTGAATACAGCGACTTGATTTTGGTGTTTGTGTGTGTCATTATGTTCGAGAAATCTTCCACCCGCCAGCGACCCAGTCCACTTAGTTCTCCGAAGCTACGCCAACGCCACGCCTCCGTGTAGGCACCTCACTGCGTGTGTGCCGTTCTGTTTCGCTCTCTTCACGTCTAGTAGGTTCGGGTGTGAACAGAGTTGGTCGCACGTAGTGAGTTGGGCTTGCGTACACTGGTTTGCAGCTCTCTGTTGCTTACCGTAGTACATATTCGCGGTGGTACCGAGTCCGAGGGTTGATCGGGCGCTACGCCGCGCCGCACTTTCGTTGTGCGGGTCCGCTCGGTACTATTATCGTTGTGCGTAGCTAATTATTGATAGGAGCGTACCGTTGCGCTGTTGGGCTTCGCTGCGCCCGTTTTATGTGTTGTTCAATAAACTTGCACCCAGTCGTATTCTCACACTACGGCAGAATGGTATTCTTCTTCTTTTTGTATTGGCGCCGCTAAAGCACTTGCCAGTGTCTATGTGTTTAAGCCTTCGTAAAATTTTCTTGTGTCAATGTTTTCGAGCTTTCGTGGTAATAGGTATTTTATACAAAGTGGCGTCTAACATTATGGTGGAACCCTTGTTATAACTTTCAGGGCAGTTTTTGTAGGATCCCAGAATGCATGCTTTTAGTTTAATTTTATAATCCACTACACTTATGCACAATAACCAAACTGTATCACGCAAAAAGCCACTAATCTATACAATTCATAAAATTGAAGTGTCTGTTTGTAATGTCAAAATAACAGCTTTTTACTAAATGCATATGTAAGTACATACGACACCCATAACAAAAAACAATTTTTTAAATTTTTGTTTGTAGGTCTGTTTGTTCCGGGTAATCTCCGAAACGGTTGGACTGGTTATGACGGGACTTTCACTGGTAGATAGCTGATGTTATAGGGAGTAACTTAGGCTACTTTTATTTTATAAAAAGAATTAGGATTCCGCACAAATAAAAAAAACTTGTCCTGGTTAATCAATTCGGGCGCTTAAATGGCTAACGCTGAGTAAAGTATAAGATATATAGCAAATTAATGTACCACATAATTGTAGGCATTAACGTGACCTACAAAAAAGTCTATGAGAGTATATATCTATCTTCTAAGGAACACTCAAAATAAGCATTTTTGTTTTTAAAATAGCCGTGTGTGTGCGAGGAGTTAATTTTGCGGTCTTCCCTTGGTTCCCTCACATACCACATGTGAACTTCCGAAACTGCTTCCTCTCCCAATCCAGCCTGGAGCTTATATACGTCAGGTCCCAACGCTGCACACAAGCTTATTCCACTTCGCTGAATGTTCTTCTCCACGTTAACAGATGGTATGTTTTTAATACAAAATGCACATACGGAGCGGCGAGGTCATACTTCCGCGAGACGATCGGTCAACGTATTGCGACGTATTATATTGTCGTCACACGCACTCGAGCGATCCAATCTTAATGTTGGTAAGGGTGGCGGCGGTGTCCCTCCAACAGTGACGTCATATGACGCTACAGCGTCGTCAGCCAATTGGCATTAGGAAGGACAACAGACCAGAAGAAGTCGGTGTGTCCGATTTCATTCTGACCATATAATCAAGAAAATGAACTAATTGAAATAATTGGCTCAAACAAGCCGGGAGTGGGGGAGCAAGATTCGCCCGGGCATTCTGTAGTCCACGTGAGCGAAGCCACGGGTACAGCTAGTACTACATAATATAGGGTCAAAAACCTAAGTAAACGAATTAAAAATAACCACAACATATCTCTTCAAGATCCCGCCGAAAAAAAAACTCTGCATAGTGGTCGTTTAAAAGTCGTTTGACGTGATGCTAATTTTAGCGGAGGTGAGGAACAGAGAGTAAAGTTCCTCATCCGCCATAGCAAAGGGAGGATCCTCCGGCCAGACGGGTGCTATGTCTGGCGGGCAGCTGCCTCAACGGTTGTAGTCGGGTTCTTGTATTATATACTCAACGATTGAGTTAATTTCTATAGCGCGATGTAGGATGCGTCGTATGTGGCTCGATAGATGTCGCTACACTAATAAATCGTTTATCATTGTTTATTCGGCAGTTTTAGGGTCAAAAACGTTAATAGAAATAAAAATCTTCTAAATGGAGGTGTGTTTCATATAATCGGAGAGTTTAATTTCTTAATTAATTAAATTAAATCGTATTTCAAACAAATAAATGGTGGTATAAAACTTCACTAATAACATCCAACCAACTTCATAGAAACAAAGTTTATTTTATTCTGGCAGAATTCGTGATATTCAACTAGTGTTTGGTTGCTACTAAATTAGAGCTAAATAAATCGCTTACTAGTATTATCGACATCGATATTAATAGAATATTATATTCTGTAGTGACCATCAAGTTCCGAATTCTTCTTTTTGAAGTGAAAACTTCTTTAGCATCGTTGTGATTTGAAAGTCGATGAAACGAAAAAGCGAAAGCGACAGTAAAAAAGAGACAGACAGGAATTCATAAGATTTTACGTAAGAGAAGTTTTACGCAATGGTAAATTGGTACAAAAGATGTTTGTTGCCACGCAATGATGAAGGCACGAAACAAAAACTTTTTAGACAATACTTTTGAGTTTCTTTTATTGATTGATATTGTGTTAGGTTACCATGTTCACCATAACACTTAAAAGAGCACAAGAAGTGACTGCATGAAAGCAGGATTCAAAAGGTTAGTAATAAAAAAATCTAATGTGAGTCGTGCCAGAAGGTTCTTATACAAAAAGCATGTACTTGTACATATAAAGTGATTGCATTATGATTATGGGAGAATGTTTCAATGTTGGTACGGGAAACAATTCCTTACACCATTTCACTTAAAAGATGACAAGAAGAGATAACATGATAGCAGGATTCAAAAGGTTAATAATAAATAAATCCAATGTGAGTCGTGCTCAAAGTTTTTCAAATATATAAGCATTTTATCAATACATATAAAGAGAATGCAATGTGATTATGAGAGGATGATTGAATGTTGCGGGAAGCAATTCCGTTCACCGTTAAAGGCGCACAAGATGTGACAGCATGATAGCAGAATTCAAAAAGTTAATAATAAAAAATTCCAATGTGACTCATGCCAGGTTTTATACAAAAAGCATGTACTTGTACATATAAAAAGATTGCATTATGATTATGGGAGAATGTTTCAACTTTGGTACGGGAAACAATTCCTTACACCATTCCACATAAAAGATCACAAGAAGAGACAGCATGATAGCAGGATTCAAAAAGTTAATAATAAAAAATTCCAATGTGGCTCATGCCAGAAGACAATTTCGTTCACCTTGGCACTTAAACGAGCACAAGATGCGAGACAGCATGAAAGCGAAATTCAAAAGGCTAATAAAACATTCCAATGTGACTCATGCCATAAAATTTCCAAATTCAAAAATAATTTACTTGCACATATAAAGAGAGAATGCATTTAGATTAAGGGAGAAGTTTCAATGTTGCGGAAAACAATTCCGTTCACCAAAACACATAAAACAACACAAATCCTGGCACCATCCTAGCGAGACGAAAACTAACAATGGTGGAAAATACAATGAATTTAAAAGCTGCGATGCGTTATTTAAAGTTAAATCTAAGTTATCTCTGCATATAGAGACAGTGCATTATGATTTATCGTAGAACATTTGAATGTTGGTGCGGGAAACAGTTCCGTTCGCCGATATACTTAAACAAGCAGCACGAAAGCAGGATTCATAAGATTATTACCTAATAATAAAATAATTACAATGAAGATTTTTTAGAAACAAAACAGTTCCAAAAACAGAGGGCAGGGGTTAGATTATAAGGCGCCCGCCTGCAAGTACGAGTTTGGCGGCCATAATGAAAATTTATGTATTTTTTTAGTCATTTCACATAAACAATTTTGATGTATGGATGTAATAAATACGATTGGAAATTATACCAAATATCAACTTTATACGCAAAACTATCAACCTTTCAGTATCGATCAGGGCAATTTTATCTCGTTTACCGAGGAGCAAAAAAAATCTTTAGGTGGCGGAAAGTAGGAATAAAGCTTCTGACATTGGCACAATTTTGGGCAACGACAAGTTAAAAAAAGTCCTCCGAGGCGGACGAAGATACTAAACTCTTTTGGTTTAGTACCTTTTACCTTTATTTTTGAGATACCAACCACAACTTTTAGCGACATCTGTAGCAGTGTTATTGAGCCACCATTACATGTCTGATGTTTATGTTTTATACTTTTGTATAGGGATGAATGAACATCGATACCTGATACCATAGGGATGTATCTTATGTTTAGTTTTATAGGGATGAAACGATACCATCAGGTATCTATACTTTTATTGATGCCATAGTGGATGTAAAGAGAAAGTAGGCACAGTCCACATTGTAACCTGTGTTTTGGTTCAAACCCAACAATAATTGTTAGTTCTTTATAAATTTCAGTCAAACTGACAGATCGCGCTACGGGGAAATTTTGTTTTATGATATGGAGATAATAACGATTACTATCAATTGTCCACAAAATCATAATATCAATCAAATATCATCGCCTGCTCACCCGCTCCGCGCATTTATTCATCAACACGTCCGCAAGGGCCCTTTGTGGAGGCAATATCATGACTTCATGACGCTAATTGATTTGATACCAGTCCTCAGTATGAAATGGTGGTTTGATGTAATATAATACAAGTACTGGTATCGAATGAAATGGTTCGATATCATATCTGTACTCAGTAGTATCGAATCATCCCTATTTGTTTTCTGACCCCAGAGTACATCACAGAGTAAAACGTAGGAGTAAAGTAATAGACATGTTCTTGCTTGTTCAATAAAAGAAGCGCTCCGTTCTAGTACAATCTTTCATCTGTACTAGTTCTAACTTCTAGTATTATTAGTATAGTAGTACATACACTACCGCGGCATGAATTAATTATACACAGATGAATATTAGGTATATTTTGTTCTCCTTCATACTTTACGGGCTTAGGACTGTCATTCTAAAGACCCGTTTTTTACTAAACATTGAGTAGATACTGAAATGAAAAAGACATTCAAAACAAACAATGCCCATAATACAACTACGTAACAAAGTACACTTGCAGTATACTAACTGATAATAAACTATTAAATTCAAACTTTGATAGAAACGAATTCTTAGAACAAAGGTGACCTCACCAAAATGTTTAAAAAATCACAATACAAATAATTCTTACTTTACTTGTAATAAAGTTCAAAATAATTAAATGAATCATGGCTCAGAGGACTCAGATGCATACCATGTATCTCAATTCCCTTTCGACAGATCCGCGTCTCGTGAATCTCGCTTGACCAAAGGCGACAGAATCACATAGGTACTAAATACGCCAGCCACAAAAAAAGTACTACATGAACGATGTACTATTAAGCTTACGGAATTGTTTGTTCTAGTTCAGTGTCACGAATTAATTCTTATTAGTACTTAATACTTGTACTATACAAGCTAATAAGTAGCGGTGAGCGATTATGAGATATACTAATGTAATCATTCACTATGAAGATATGTCGATTATGACCATCTAAATTTATTTTCTTGATGACAGCTCCTGTGAAAACTTGAATGAGCGTCTTTTTTACATTATGTATGCATTATTTTATAAAAATATGACGTTTACATATACGTAAACGTAAACGTAAACGTGACGTTGAGATATATCGATAAACGTAACACCATATCACCCGATATTTTTTTTACAAAATATAAGAAACTAAACTACTGCCGGATACTTTTGTATAAATTTATTAACTAATATTATGTTTCATTACAAGATGTTACACGTATTAATTCTTGATTAATAATGCCAACTTCTTCAAAATTTTCGAAGCTGTTGTAAAATAAGTAGGAATAGGTAGGTACTCGAAAATGAAACGAAATAATTATAACGACAGGTAATCTTTATTTATTTATTTTAATCAAAATCTGATGAATCGTCTCTGTAATAAATATATAAATCGATATAATTATTTATTTGGTCACAACACTACAACTATCAAATTAGAACTGTCATCGAGAAAATAAAGAAATTGAAATTCGTAAGAGAGTATTATATTCCTTGATGGAAATAGTCTAGGCCTCTGGTTATTGGTCTATCAGTCTATGAGTATAAGTATTTCAATCACAGAACATTATTACAAGGGAGCCACCATCTTGTTAGGATACTGAATCGTCATAACACTTGACAATATAATTCACTCGATAATGGCAGTAATGGTCTTCATTAAAGAGGACCGGTTGCCAAGTTAGGAAGAAGAAGAACATTATTACAATACTACAATACGGAACTTTCTAAATAAACCAAAATATAACTAAAAATACATTTTGTTCCATATATGAGCAATAAAATTGAAATATGAGATTGAAGTGAATACGTGAAATAGTATAATAAATAGCAGGGAACGTCTAGTACGTCTAGTTCTAGCATCCAGCTTATTCGAGATGTGATACATTGAATATTACATCTCCAGAGGCACAGTGGAATCTACAGATGCTTAGGGCAATAATGGAAAAGGAAACCTTATTGTCCATAGTTGAACAAGGATCACCTTGCAGTGACTATGTGGTATTGTATATCTTATTATATAAAGCGAGCAATTCTTGTATATACAGTGTAAACTCTTTAGAACGTTATCCTTTATAGGTGTGAAGTGAAGTGAAGTGAGCCCAACTTGGTTGGTTTGCGTTAAAACCCACATATTGAAACACTCTTTATAGCGATACACCATTCTCTATTACGAAGAAATGTGTTGATATTTTTAGACAGTAAATATTTATTATCGGTATTATTGTTTATGTTATGTTATCAGGTAACAAAAGACTTTGAAGCTCTGAAACATCTGAGGTCGGTCTAGCTTTTGTTATCCTTAATTGCCTTGAACATGTGCAGTATGACGCATTGTGCTCTCGGAAGTGATTGTCTTCGACCATGCATCTGGGTACCTATCGCATTGTCAGTTGTAAACCTACTTTGAAACTGTTAACATGGCCAGTAAATGGAAAGCGATTAGTGTTGACGAAAAAGTTTGATAGAAGAAGATATGAATAGAATACATAAAATAATACAAAACAAGTACTGGCATAGCAAAAAACATCAGACAAAGTTATCAGACTATATGTGTAAACAATAATTTATAAGCATTTATTATCTAAGACATACATATTAAAAATTCTTGTTAATTTGGTTGTTTATTTGTTCACTCCATATAACGATAACTCTCTATAACGACAAATAATGCTCAGTCCCTTGAGTTTTGTTATAAAGAGTTTACACTGTATATATGTAATTGGTTTCTCGCTCCAACGATTTCGATGAAACTTAGATAATGTTTTACATTGCAAGCTTACCTAAAGAGGTGTTTTTTTTTTATAAGACAAAAGCACAGCTTGTCGCCCAATATATAATATTATTCTTAGAATGAATGTGTACACGCCTGTGACTTGTTATTTGTCAAACATAACACAAATATATCCGTACCAGGCATGAACAGGTTGTCAAATTAACTTGCATCAAATTTCAAAATTATCCTTAACAAGCTGTGCCCATGACTGTGCTCCCGTTGTCTACAGACTGCTATTGATTGGGCACATGCCCCTGGTCACATGTTATATAAGACAAAATGCCTATTGTGGTTGATGCTTAGAAATATACTCTTGCTGACTTTTTGTTGGTATTTTTAACATCTACAATAATTATGTATTCAATTAATTTGAGATAATATCTCTTATGGTTTACTCAGCATAAGCTATTTAAGCGGCAGAATTTTATCACCATTTCCAATTTGGTTTATAGAACATGTTTTAATTTATTATTTATTTAATATTTAATTTAAGTTATATTTTAAGAAGAACCGTAATTTTTTTTCAAAAGTAAAATTTGCCTAAATTTTAATTTAAATTAAAATTTACTTCTTATAATGCAAGTGAAAATCCTTTCAAAATCGGTCCAACTGTTTCGGAGATTACCTGGAACAAACAGACTGACAAAAAAATTTAAAAATGGGTATTTTTGTTATTGGTATTGTATATACTTTCACATGCATTTAGTAAAAATCTGTTATTTTGACATTACAAGCAGACACTTCAATTTTATTAATTGCATAGATAGTATAGATAGATCATTTAATTTTGAAGAAGTCTCAAATTAACTTGTTTATATAATCACAGAGTTAGACTTTAGATTACATGCCCCTGAATTTGATGATGTGAAGGGGTTTGAGGAGGAGGAGATGTTATTACAGGGAATACCCTGTAAAAGAAAAAATGCTGTAACAAATAGGTACTTAACCTAGTTTTTTAGATTTTTGAAGTGAATGTGATTTTATTGTAATTTAGGAGTTATTTTACTAACATGATAAAACAACTTTGTTATGTGAAACAGTTTTAATTTAAGATCAAACAATTAATTTTGATATCCAAAAATAACAACTGTTTGTTTATAGTTTTAAGTTTTCATGTCTGTCTGCTTTGCTTTTTGTTAGTCTAAAAATTTTTTTTTTAATTTTGTGGTTATATCTATCTAGGACTTGTATATGAATTAACAACAGTTAAATATTCGTTTCTGGCTTAAGATCACAGCTAAAACGTAATGTAACGAATTTTATCACCACAATGGAAAAAATTTCAATATCTTACTTAAAACACAAAACTACACAAAATGCTAAATTAGGTTGGATTTTACACAAACGAAAGTAATAATTCAAAAAGTAACAAAAAAAATGTACAGAAAATAATTATGATCTGTGAAAATCTTTCTAAAGTAAACTTTATGACAACTACTTATAACTGATAATTGTATTGTCATATTTACCAAAAATGCGATGCGAAAAGTTTAAAGCATCAACTCGAAGGCATGTAATGTAAAGTTGACCTAATCATGGTGTTTAGCTTGCCATAGTTGGTGTTCTCTCCCGGAGTGACCAGGTAATCCAGTGATATCTCAAAGGTTAATAATCCTTCAGAACTGAAATTTTAGTATTTTTAGTATATTGAGTTAATATATAGTTATAGGTAGGCCAAAATTGCCCCTCCTCACCCTAACTCTTCCATTCCTCAAACTTTTTGACCCACTCTGATATCAGTGTTTGCACCTTCTATTGTAGTGTAATTAAATTTGTAAATTTAATCTTGTAGTGTTGTAATTCTTGGAGAATATATATTGATGTAAAAAATATTTCATTCCAATAAATATTGCAGTGTTTGCCTGAGCCCTACGAGTCACCAGAGTATGTAAATTACTATGACAGTAAGGATTTTGTGTTAGAACAACTGAAGAATGAATTCCCTGAGGATGAATGTCTTCAATCAAGTCAAGTGAGTAATTATTTTTTCTGTTTGATTCTGTTCTGATCTGATCTTTAGTTCTGTTTATGAGCTTATATAATAGCTTTGCATAGGGACAGTATTATCCCTGATGGTAAGCAAAGTACAAACTACAAGCAACGGTGACCACCAAGAGATCGAAAACCATTGGTGTCGCCACTTTTATGCCGGTCTGCAAAAATATCTCTTCACATTATTACACTTGAAGGACCCAATTTAAGAATGAGGAAACACATTGGCTGGAAGATGGATCTACAGTTTCACAGTATGACAGTAATGTTACTTTCTGTTGTGGCTGATCAACCAGTGATCCATCAAATTACATCAGGAAATTTCCTTCATATTTGCTGTGCCCATGGCTGCTCTTACATAGACTACAGAATATCGGGCATATGGGCGAACCATGCTTGCCCGCTCCCAGGGGTTTTTTAAAGACAAAAATACTTACAGTCGGTGATCTTTAGAAGATTTGATGTGAAACATCGAATGCGACAGGTCAGACTGGTTGTTGGTGCCCATGTTGAAATGTGCAATGTTGGCATGGCGACGCTTTGACCCCAACGTTATTGGTGTGGAGCCCTTTTCGTTTGTTTAATATACTGATTAGATCATTTAAAATTTTTATGTTAAAACGTAGATAGATTAAAAGTAGTCAGTTGGGATCGCGACCACCATACACATGGTAATAAAATAAACATTCTTATAGTAACTCATCAGCTGTGCATTTAATCTACAATGTTGAGTATAAAGTGTGCTGTTATATAAACTAATTCACATATGTCAACTATATTAAGTCAGATACACCAAATGCGACTACTGTTAAGGTTAAGCGTTTTTTTTTATTTCTAGAATAAAGAATCAGTAAACCTTATCAACGAACAAGAAGTAAAAAATGAATACACAGAGAAGGTTTCGTTATTAAATATAAAAGAAGAAGATGCGGATACAGAGTATAAGATTACATTAAAAACGGAAAGGCTAGAAGATCAAGATATATTAGGCAATACTACAGTTAGCAGTATACATTATGATGTACTGGTAACTCGTAAAGAAGTCCAATGCAAGTTGTGTCATAAAACATTCAGAAGTATGTGAGTACCTAACCCTTGTCAAACTGTCTACTTTACTGGAGTACAATGTATAAATTATAATTATTTTCCTTCTTTAGTGTTAGGGAGATGATGAAGTAAGGTACTATATACAGTGTGTATTAAAAACCCCTTCGGATCCGTGAAAGTTTTATTGGGTATCGAGATTATATTCTGTTTATGTTATCTATCTCAGATTATAAGTTAAAAAAATTACCCCTAATAAAATGTAAAAAAAAATTAGTTAAACGAGGAAACTTACATGGCAATACAGGCGGCGCGGTACGGGGTACCGCCATACGATCAAACGTACCGCTGCGTCGCGCCGGGCGATGGTGTTATCACGTTTTAAAAATTTGCCAAGTTTTAGGGAAACTAAAACTAAATATGTTCATATTAAATCGCAATAACATTTTTATTGTAATAATAAATAAAATTTTGATATTTTTTGGTATTGTCATTGGGGTACCTATATACCCTTTTCGGATCGACCTGGTTTTTAATACATATTGTATATAGGTAAATAAATAGTTGTTATAATAGCACTATAAAGTGATGGCCTGGTTTTATTTTCCTATCGTTATAGGTTTAAAACACTATGATGTTAATTTACGATGTGGCCCATAGTGGGGAAACTGGATCTCAAGTGGACCTGCCGGAACACACCTGCATGTACTTGTTTACAGATTTTCAACTTGAGAGTGTTAGCTGACCAGGCGGGCATAAAAAATTCCCAACCACTATGCTATAGTTATCTATTCTGATGTGTTCCTTCTCCTCTTCTTTATATCAGCACGAACAAAAAGGTTATCTACGTCATGTCTTTGCCGAACTGCGACGCGGTTCAGCCAAGGTGTTCCCACTTTTCTACAATATGGGGTCCTTCGAATATAACATGAACAAACATTTGAGCAGGCGTAATAGCGTCGACTCACGATAGTTTTTAAATCCCTTGGTGGTCTTCTATATTGTTGGATTTCACTGTACTTACCATCACGTGCAGTGACGTCACATTGCTGTACTACAATAAAAAAAACTTACCGCAGGCACCAGCCACCATAAGATCATAAAAAAGTACGATAGAAAGAATGAAAAATTAAAGAGAGACACCGTTTCTTCTAAGACTGCTTGAAGTGCTTTTCCCTTTAGTACCGTTAGTAAAACCAATCTAATTCCGATTTGATTTTTTTATTTATAATTTTATTTTGTTTGTTTAAATTTAGACACTGGCTAATAAAGGCACTATTATTAAAATAGTTTTTTTTTTAAATATTATATGAATAATGGTCGAAAACAAAATTATTTAATATTTGCAAACCCTAATCGCGGCCGCCATGCATATGGTAATAAACCCATAAAAATGATACTTTTACTTTATCGCGCTTCGGAATCAGCCAATGTATATCCAGCAGCCGTAATGCTTGCAAGCCGTCTGTTGTTGAATCTGTAGCTTCTCTATAGCTACATATTTATAATCACGTTGGGGTAACCACTTTGGGGACTAAGTACCACTCTTAAGATTTTAGGTTACATATAAACGAACCGTTCAATCAGATGGTTAAATATGAAGTATATCTCTTAATAAAATATTCCTGCCTTTATACCCGAGTATGAGGGTCTATGGCGCCGTGGCGCTCGCACTGACCCGCTACCGCATCTGTTGGCGCTCGGGCATCTGTTGACTACACCACATTGACGCAATGCAAGCGAGGATCAAGCGACCGGATTTCCCCACTATAACAGACCCGCATGTTGTCCCCAAAGATCTCACGGGGGTCGCCTTTGTGATTGGATTGTACTCTGCTTATCATCAGACACAGTGTAGTCACTTTGCTGTGATACTATAAAAAAGCTTTTAGTAACGGGAGTCACTGCCATCGCTCCTGTACTTATATTTATACACCCTAACCGCTACACCCTGTCAGTGGATACATTATTAATTATTATATTTTGTTTGCATTTACAGTTATAATTTAATAAAGCACAACAATGAACATATAACTATTGATATATACATACTAAGAGATAATCAGATCAATGGATCACACCAGTGCCGATATTGCAATAAATATTTGGATAATCGTGATAATATGCTTGTGGATGTCAGCGATGTTAACAGTGAGACTAATCTCAAATGTGATAAATGTAGAGAACAATATGAGAGTGAACCGAATCATGAACGTCAAGCACGGCCTTTACGCAAAGTTAAAAATTGTCTGAGAGAATCCCTTACAAATAAAGTTAAATTTAATGATTGCAGCGAGGATTCGAAACCGAAATACAGATTGAGGAATCATCTGAAGCTACGTCGTACTAGTAAGAAGGATGAGGGAGTGGGATATAAATGTGAATCATGCGAACGAGTTTTTAAAAACAAACGGTATTTAAAGTTGCATGTAAAAAGGATGCATTATTATTATGTTGGAACGTTTAAATGTTGGTGCGGGAAACAGTTCCGTACACCAATAAATTTAAACGATCACAAGAAACGACAGCACCACAGCAGGATTCAAAGTGCTAATAATAAATTCCAATGTGAATCATGCAAGAAGATTTTCACAATTAAAAATAGTTTAGTTATTCATAAAAAAAGAATGCATTGTGATTATGGGAGAATGTTTGAGTGTTGGTGCGGGAAACAGTTCCGTACACCAATACACTTAAAGGACCACAAGACGCGACAGCACGACAGCAGGATTCAAAGTGCTAATAATAAATTCCAATGTGAATCATGCCAGAAGATTTTCACAATTAAAAATAGTTTAGTTATTCATTTAAAAAAAATGCATAGTGATTATGGGAGGAGAATGTTTGAGTGTTGGTGCGGGAAACAGTTCCGTACACCCATACACTTAAACGAGCACAAGACGCGACAGCACGACAGCAGGATTCAAAGGGCTAATAATGAAAAATTCCAATGTGACTCATGCCACAAAAAATTCAGATTCAAATACATGTTAGTTTCACATATAAAAAGAATGCATTATGATTATGGGAGAATGTTTGAGTGTTGGTGCGGGAAACAGTTCCGTACACCGATACACTTGAGTACACACAAACGATTGCGACATACTAGCAAGACGAAAAATTAAAAACATTGACAATATAAATGTAAAAGTTGTGATGCGTTATTTAAGGGCAAAGGGAAATTAACGCAATTTATAAAGATCATGCAGTATGATCATGGGAGGACATTTGAATGTTGGTACCGTTCACCAGTACACTTGAGTGACCACAAATGGTAGAGACATGACCACGTGGTTTAAAAAAAAAGACAATTTCTTGACAATGAATGAAATTTTGACAATGTCCCTTATCTGAAGTTTTTTAAAGGAAAATGGAGTTAATTACCTACATAGACAAATAGCAAGAAGTTTAATTGTACTTAAAAGGCGAATTCATTAATAGTCCGGTCAAAATAGACATTTCAAATAACAAAAATTCCGACAGAGCTAAATTTTGGTAGATACCTTGGGTACACCAGTAGAAATAAAGTGCCAAAAGTCCCCATTGATCCCATGGGTGCTAAAAAAGTTATTCAAGGTCAAAGTCAAAATGTTCTGTTTTTTTTTTTAATTTATTTTTGTTTTTTGTTTTAAGTTTTGTTTTTGTTTTTTTTTTTATCGAAAATATAGACCAGACAAAAATTGTAGGTCATAAAATTATCCACAAAAATGTTCCTTATACTTTTTTCCCTAAAAATCACCATTCCTAAGATATCGGTATTCTAAAAGTTATATGCACTACCTATGAGGTAGTATATTTGGCGCTTTTTTTTAACGTGGTTTTTCCGGTAGACCTTTTCCACGACCTGTTATAATGGAGTGTTATGGGAATATACTGTATTTACTGCATAATGATTAGTGATATTGATCTATGTGATTATTTTAAGCCGTCAAGTTCTAATTTATGTTAGAATTTGAATCTGATTCACACTCTTCAAATTCGACTTCAACAGTCATGTCTTCTTCGATTTCTTCTTCTTCCTCTTCTTCTTGCTGGATGTCCATAAATTGTTCAACTGAAGATGAATCAGCTATCTCTTCATCGATATCACACGAATCTTCGTTTATAGGATTCAATTGAACATTTAGTATACGTTGGTGAACATGACAACTCTACCCTACACTACTCTACTCTTCTACAGCCATATTTAACACTACAATCATTTTTAGAATTGCAAAAAATAGTGTTTAGGTGTTTTTCCGGAGCAAGTGGGAGGGGGTGGGAGTTTGAATCGGTTCCAAAATATTGTCTGTTAATTTCCAGCCCCAGTCTTGGGGTTTAATTGATTGCCAGGCCATGCCTGAACTTCATATAATGCTCGATACAAGTGTTGATAAGCAGAAGCCGATGTTGGAGGAAGACAAGATAGTTGTACTTGTTTCTTTTTCCTTGTATTTTTTGCAAAAGTTAAATATGTATCTATAAGACTAAATCCTAAATCTTTATAAGACGTAAATTCGACCCCACATGGAGTATTGTTCTCACCTCTGGGCGGGAGCAAATACTAGCTTCTTCCTTTACACCGCATTCAGCATAGGGCGGCTCGAGTTATTGTCGATAAAGCTCTTTCCGATCGGCTTGATCCATTGGCTCTGCGTAGAGATGTTGGTTCACTGTGTATTTTCTACCGCATTTATTATGGGGAGTGTTCCGAGGAATTATCTGGATTGATCCCGGCTGCTGAATATCACCATTGGACATCGCGTCAGAATTGTAAATTCCATCTACACCACCTCGATGTCCAGCGTTCCACAACAGTGCGTTTCTTAAGGTACTTTCTGCCTCGCACAACCTCTCTGTGGAACCAGTTGTAGCCTGAGGTCTTTCCGAGCCGTTATGACCTGGTGACCTTCAAGAAGATAGCTTATTATTCTCTAAAAGACCGGCAACGCATCTGCGAGCCCTCTGGTGTTGCGGATGATTGTGGGCGGCGGTGATCACTTTCCATCAGGTACGCCACCTACCCGTTGGCCCCCTTTAGCGTAACCCAAATGCGTAAGCAAATACAAATACGCAAAAAAGCAAATACTTTAGCGTAATCTATTGAACCCTTCATTTTCAAATAATTTTAATACTGATGTTTTACCCCTTCTGAATATTGCTGATGTCGTATCGCATGTAAAAATAAAATATGGTTTTAGCGTTTTGGATAAGCAGATAAACTTTTTGAAGAGTATATCTATGTTTGCTGTTCAGCCTTTCTACGTTTTAGAAAGTGAATATTTTTATTAATTGGAGTCCCTGCAGTAAGCAGTACTAACAAATCAACATCTTTTGATTTTAACCTTGAATAACTTTTTTAGAACCCATGGGATCAATGGGGACTTTTGGCACTTTATTTCTACTGGTGTACCCAAGGTCTCTACAAAAATTTAGCTCTGTCGGAATTTTTGTTATTTGACCACTATTTTTATGTCTAATTTGACTTGACTATTGAATCAGTAAGATTTATGTGGATTTCAATTAGAAGGCGAAATTGGAAAGTACAACTGCATACGAACGGGTCATTGCAAGGGCAAGACTGTTGACGTTAAAGATTTTACTGTGAAGTGGATATTTATAATTGTTGCGGACAGCGAGCGGGGCGAGCGAATAACGATAGTCTAATAGTATAAAATGAACAAGTAAATGAAATAATACGTGTTAGGAATAAGGTTTATAAATACGTGTTAGGAATAGATATAATAATATGAACTGAATATGTGTGAATATGTGTATTTTAAAACGATTAGAATAAGAATATAGCTAGTTGTAAGTTTAAATGTATAAATTTCACTAGTTGTAAGGATGAACCATGCCAGACTCGGAACATCTGGCATGGTGACTCATGGTACTGCCGAGAGCGCGCACACAGGGCGTGCGCGCTCATTGGCTGAGCGACGCCCCGCACGGAATCCATCGCACTACCGGTTGCGAGGCAAAGGGCGAGGTTAAATATAGCGGAGAGGGCGGCATTACTGCGATCAGTTCGAGAAAAACCACAACACCAGCAACAGCAAGCAGCGAATCTACAAGCAAACTACAGTCAAGAACGTTATTAAGAAACCACATTGTTACTAGGAACTACGGTAACTTTGTAAGAAACAAGAATAAAACAAGCGCTATTAATTTAGCACACATTAAAATATTGTGGACGTCTTTTATTCACAATATTATCTGGTCCTTCGGAAGCCGGATCGGAAGAAAAAAGAACAGAACATTTCGCCGATCTACAACAACGCTTGAAGAAGAAACGACTTGTTATCAAGACATCTGTATCCATGAACGGCGTACCCAGATCAATGGTTGTTACGAGAAGCCAGGGAGACGCAATGGAATCACAAAACAGAAATAACACAGTCCGAGTATTCGAAGAATTGCCGCTATCGCCAGACACACAGAGGGCTGAGAGCACACCCCGACCGGAGGGAACACCCTCTGTACCTGTTACTCGCACTGACGTCAGAACAGGCCACGTTTCCCCGCCACGCTCACAGAGATCGACGACGAGTGCGACTATGCGATCACGCCTCGCCGAGCTACAAGCGGAAGAGAAACTAGCCGCAATTCGCCGTGAAGAACTCCGAATGGAGGCGGAATTAATAAAGAAACGCCTCGCCGTGGAGTTAACGTCGATACGGGATGAAGCAGAGGACGTACGTGAGCAAACGAACGAGAAGCCAGATGAACGTATTCACCGAGTGGATGACTGGCTCCGCTCACAGCCCGAAGCTACACGGGGGGAGCAATTACCGTGTACCCGTAACGACGCGCGGCAACAAGACGAACGCAGGCCTGAACGACGTGCCCGTTCGCAATCACCGTCGCAATCGAACAGTGATATTAAACAGCTCGCCGCGATACTAGAAAAGATGACGCATACTCATCCACCGCCACGCCAAGCCGCCGACTTACCTGTATTCACTGGAGCGATCAACGAGTGGCTGCCATTCAAAGCAGCTATGAGGGACTCCACGCAGCTGTATCGTTTCTCGCCGATAGAAAACATAGCGCGCCTACGTAACAGCCTGCGTGGGGACGCCCGCGACGCAGTGGCAGCGCTACTACACACCGCGAACAATCCAGATGAAATCATGCGGACACTGGAACAATGTTTTGGCAGGCCGGAAGTAATTATAGACAAGGCGCTGGATGATATGCGGAAATTACCACGACCGGGAGCTACCGCAAGCGAACTGAACGCGTTCGCAGTAAAACTACAAAACATAGTCTGTGTTTTACTAAATCTCGACAAGCGGAGCTACCTGTACAACCCGATGCTGGCTCGGGAAGTATTAGAAAAACTTAGCCCACACCTGAAGTCCCGGTGGTGCGACTATGCGGAAGAGAACGAGGGAACAACGGATCCAGAGGTCGTTGTATTATCACGCTTCCTAATGCGTGAAGCGAGCCGTGCTTTAAAACACACATATGCGCCCGCCACCGCTTCGACAGCGACCTCTAGACGCGAAATATTGAAGCCTGCCGCACCGCAAGTCGCCGCCAGAAAGAGACAGAACGTCTTTGCTACGGTGGACACAGAAACCGAACATCTGTGTCCTAGCTGCGATAAGCCCCATCCGTTGTCTCGGTGCCCGCAATACAAGGCACTGAACGTCGAGCAACGGTGGGAGCTAGTGAAGAGCAAAGGCGTCTGTTTGAAATGTATTGACAAACGCCATCGTCGTGTGTACTGCAAAGGAAAGCCGTGCGGTATTAACTCCTGTCGTCGTCCGCATCACTCGTCGCTTCACAACGACAGACCAAGCGATAGCGAAGAGCTAGCTCAGAACAGCGTGACACCGTCATCGAGCGAGACGGTAATGGCTGTCGCAACAACTATAGAACCGAGACAGATTATACTAAAAATCTGTCCGGTGACTATATCGGGCCCCAAAGGAGCGGTGAACACGTACGCTCTGTTGGACGAGGGCTCGACTATATCGCTAATCGACGAGGACTTGGCCAAGGACATCGGAGCACATGGACCGTCACATCCACTGCAACTACAAGGCGTCAATATGGGCAAAGAGTACACGAATAGCCAAATTGTACAAGCGAAGTTGTACGAACCGGGCGGCAACAAGAAGCACGAGTTCCGAGCTCGAACGATAAAAGGACTCCGACTGCGCGAACAAACAGTGTCTCTAAGCACACTCCAACACGCTCACTTGCGCAATTTGAAAGTGAAGCAGGTGTGCTATGAGAAGGCGAGGCCGCGTATATTGATAGGTACGGACCACTGGGAGATGATCGTATCCAGAGAGCTACGCGTCGGCAAACCGAACCAGCCGGCGGCGTCGAAAACTCCACTGGGTTGGGTGGTGCACGGAACCGCACCACACGTGATCATCGGCCACAGCGAAGACCTGCTACACATATACGCACCTGAACGCAACACTGGCAGCGAGATCCGGAACGAAAGTCTACACGAACTCGTAGAACGGCACTTCAAAATAGACGCGCTCGGCGTAGCCCGCGAACCGAGAATTAGCGACGCCGACAAGCGCGCGACGCGAATACTCGACGGAACGATCCAACAACGCAGTGAAGGCTACGAAGTAGGTCTACCGTGGCGCCGCGACGACGTAGTACTATCTAATAGCTACAATGTGGCGCTACGACGACTTCACTCGATAGAAAAGAAAATGGATCGTTCCACAGAGTTTGCGGCGGCGTATACAAGTCAGATCAAAAACTTGTTTAAGAAGGGCTACGCCGTACGCTGCGAGGGACACGAACGGACTAGCAACATCAGCTGGTTTTTACCTCACTTCGCTGTATTCAACCCGAACAAACCCGGCAAGCTACGAGTAGTATTCGATGCCGCGGCACGCAGTGGAACTACGAGTTTAAACGACGAGTTATTAGAGGGACCGGACCTGCTACGATCGCTGCAGGGGATTTTATTCCGATTCAGAGAGAAGCCCGTCGCCGTCACTGCTGATATAGAGGAAATGTTTCTAAGAATACGAATACGCGAAGCGGACCAGCCGGTACAACAATTTCTGTGGCGAGGCAACGACCGGAACAAGCCGCCACAGAAATATAAAATGAGATCGTTGATATTCGGCGCAGCAAGCTCACCGTTCATAGCACACAGTGTACGCGACCGCAACGCTGAAAAGCATGCACGAACGCATCCAGACGCGTTCAAGGCAATAACGCAGAGCCACTACATGGACGACCTGGTGGATAGCTACGACGATGAAGAAACAGCTATCCACACTATAAGGGAAATACAAGAAGTCCACACAGTAGCCGGCTTTACGTTACGCGGATGGAGCAGCAACCGAGCGAGCGTACTCAGTGGAACACCGGACGAGCTACGCGCACGATCGCCCGCACAACTTGGCGGGCATGAACAAGAAAAGATCCTGGGCCTATACTGGAATGCAGCTACGGATGAACTAGGGTTTAACACGTCCATGCATCGAGTACCAGCCGATGTACGCGCACACAATCGAGCACCTACAAAACGAGAAGCTCTGAGTGCGGTTATGTCAATCTATGACCCGCTCGGTTTACTCAGCCACTACAGCGATAACGCGACCAACTTCCGTGGGGCGGACACCGAGCTACGCGCCGCCTACGCCGAATGGGCACCTGCGCTACGGGGGGAGGGACTACGGCACAGCGTCGAGTGGCGTTACATCCCGCCCGGCGCGCCTAACCAGGGAGGTGCATGGGAGCGGCTTGTGCGGTCGGTAAAAACCGCGCTCGCCGCCACTTTGAACGAGCGTGCGCCTAAAGAAGAGGTGCTCCAAACCGCGCTCGCGGAGGCCGAGCATTCGATTAACGCGCGGCCTCTAACGCACGTGAGCGTCGACCCGCGGGATCCAGAGGCGATCACTCCCAACCATTTTCTGCTTGGGAGTTCGACGGGTATGCCTACGACGGGGACCTCCGACACGGCGGACCGGCGTACCTGGCGAGCAACCCAGGCGCTCGCCGATCATTTCTGGCGGCGCTGGGTTAAGGAGTACCTCCCTACACTGGTGCCACGCGGGAACTCAGCCGACAGCACGCGCCCTCTGAACGTCGGGGACTTGGTCGTGGTTGTCGACTCCGCCTTGCCACGCAACACCTGGCCGCGCGGAATCGTCACGAGAACCTACACCGGACCAGATGGAGGAGTGCGGAGCGCCGACGTGAAGACGAGGAGCGGTGTGTTCCGGCGCCCGACAACGAAGCTCGCCGTCCTGAGAGGAGAGTGAGGCTGCGCAGGCTACGCCGGGGAGAAAACTGTTGCGGACAGCGAGCGGGGCGAGCGAATAACGATAGTCTAATAGTATAAAATGAACAAGTAAATGAAATAATACGTGTTAGGAATAAGGTTTATAAATACGTGTTAGGAATAGATATAATAATATGAACTGAATATGTGTGAATATGTGTATTTTAAAACGATTAGAATAAGAATATAGCTAGTTGTAAGTTTAAATGTATAAATTTCACTAGTTGTAAGGATGAACCATGCCAGACTCGGAACATCTGGCATGGTGACTCATGGTACTGCCGAGAGCGCGCACACAGGGCGTGCGCGCTCATTGGCTGAGCGACGCCCCGCACGGAATCCATCGCACTACCGGTTGCGAGGCAAAGGGCGAGGTTAAATATAGCGGAGAGGGCGGCAGTACTGCGATCAGTTCGAGAAAAACCACAACACCAGCAACAGCAAGCAGCGAATCTACAAGCAAACTACAGTCAAGAACGTTATTAAGAAACCACATTGTTACTACGAACTACTGTAACTTTGTAAGAAACAAGAATAAAACAAGCGCTATTAATTTAGCACACATTAAAATATTGTGGACGTCTTTTATTCACAATAATAATGAAGATAACACGTTTGCACTTTCATTATAACAACTAATTATTGTTAAATTTCACCCAACACTCTTATTCAGGTAGTATAGTGAGCTAATTAGCTGTTAATTATACGAGGTTAGTACCATGTATTACTAATAAATTACACTAAAGTGTTAATTGTTAACGATTACGATTTATTATTATTATTATATAATTAGTCAATTTTTAGTATTGTAGCGACATCTATCGAGCCACATACGATGCATCCTACATCGCGCTATAGAAATTAACTCAATCGTTGAGTATATATACAAGAACCCGACTACAACCGTTGGGCAGCTGCCCGCCAGACATAACACCCGTCTGGTCGGAGGATCCTCCCTTTACAATAGCGACATCTACAGTATTATCTTTAGCTTTGGATCCGATAAAGCATGGTTAAAATATACACTTATTAAGTTTGTTGGCGACAGAACTGTTAATTCCGTGTCTTGTTTTAGGATATTATGTTATATTATTGTGTTTATGTGTTATGTACTATGTGTCATGAATCATGATAGAATAGATCGATATAGATAAAATTATAGAGAAATGTTAGCGACTACGCTACATTATAAGTTGCATGTTATGTATTAAGTTGTATATAAATGCTTATGTATTGTGTGTTACATATATGGAAATAGAATTATTATAGAATAGGTAAATGCAAAGAATAAGTCAATAGAGTAAGAATATTCAATGTTATAGTAACTTTAAGAACGGAAAGCGGTGATGCCGCCCGTAAATTACATTGCTTTTGGCTTATATACGGAATAAATACTTAATGTATATAATATGTGAATGTTCAATGGATAGGAAATACAACAAGGAATATTTTGATATATGACATGTATTCACAACATATATAAAGAAAGAAATATAGAGCGATTATCAGGGCGACCAAAGTAAAAACAAAAATAAAAACACGAATTAAAGCGGGGCTCTCCTTACGGTCACTCTGCGTACTACTTAAGCTCGAAGAGGCGCCGTATGGGACACGGCGCAAATCATCGAGTATAAGTAACTACGAGCAACAAGAAGAAAGCTTTGGTCGTCCTGCAAGCAGCACATTGAAGAGTTCGACTTTCATTGAAGACCCGGCACCTCAAGCGGTCGTGCATTATTGCACCCCCTGGACCCCTCACTACCATCGCGCCCCACTGGCATTCGTTCAGCGTCCACGAGACGGGCATCCGGCATAACAAAAAACGCCCGTCCAAACCGGGGACGCGTCACCCCCCCTCCCTCACGCAGAGGGGAAGAGACGCGTACCCAACAAAGTTAGTACCTTTTGTTAGTACTTTAGTCGGTACTTAGCTATTGTATTGCTGATTTAGTCACTTAATCGTTCAATTAGCATTTGGTAGATAATAACATGTTGTAGCTGCTACCAAGTTAAATACAGTGTAAACTCTTTATAACGTTATCCTTTATAACGATAAACTCCCTATAACGTTGAAGTGAGCCCAACTTGGTTGGTTTGCGTTAAAACCCACATATTGAAACTCCACTCCATATAACGATAACTCTCTATAACGACAAAAAATGCTCAGTCCCTTGAGTATCGTTATAAAGAGTTTACACTGTATTATCGATCACGTTAATACGATCTCATCCTTGCGTTAAGCACATGCGAACCTACCGCATTGAGGAAGGGCTCCACAGGATGCCACCCGGAAGACTAGCGCCGATACTTCGTCTTCACAATAGCGCAACATTAATAACGCAATAAATAACGAAAGGGATCGGCCGAGAACAATACCCCAAGCGGACGCTCCTCGGCACTATGGCTCTCGACCCGCTACCGCATCTGTTGGGCTACGACATCCGTTGTCCACACCGCATAGACCCA
The DNA here is from genome assembly GCA_033032175.1 of Saturnia japonica. NCBI lineage: Eukaryota > Metazoa > Arthropoda > Insecta > Lepidoptera > Saturniidae > Saturnia > Saturnia japonica. The sequence continues at coordinate 10,408,766 of CM065329.1, forward strand.
TCGCAAGCAAGGAACAAGGGACCGGATTCTCCCACTCTCACAGACTCATATGTTCGGGTATAAAGACTTTTAAAAGATTGGGTCTTAGGTACTTATAATACAATTCTAAAGGAGCTGAAACTTCCTTTAATTTGCTGCGGACTTATTTTAAAACTGTGATATCTCCTAAGATTTATTGAAATCAATTGATGTCGAGGTCAGCTATGTTTCATAATTAAATACTTGTTATGAATTTTGTATTTGTTTCAATAAGGACTAATACCATGTATAAAGAAACATTCGCAAATTGTTCGGGATTACACAACCGAACCGCTCGTTAGGTTATAATATTATGTTATTGTACATACGAGTCAGTTGGCTCGCAACCACGAGCGACTCAGTACTACCGCTCGCTATCTAACATAACGTGTAACCATAGTAATAATTCATTTAAATAAACTATTAAACCATAACTAACAAGTCTTATTCGAATTTCTCTACACAAATAATGAACCTATTCCTTTAGAACAAATTTTATTACCATAAAGAAGGTTATATTGAGGCAACCAAAAAAGACATCCAAATGCTATCGCAGATATTTTTTTTACTTTTTAAGAGAAACAATTCCGTCACTCATGGTTGTTGCGTAACTTAACAATTTACGCACCACAAGTAATGGGAGCTCTCGAAAGCAATAAATTTTCCCCATTTTTGCAACATTTTTCATTGACGCTCCGCTCCTATTTGTAATAGTGTGATGTTATACAACCTATAGCGTTCTTCGATCAATGGGATATCCAACAAAAAAATATTTTTATATTTGTAAAAGTAGTTTTTGAGATTAGCGCGTTCAACCAAACAAACAGACAAAGAAACTCTTCAGCTTTATAATATTAGAATAGATTAATTAACTTAGGTTTTAGACCTTATATTATGTAATACTGATAGCGTTTTGGTTTTTGGATCACAAGCTTGGTTATTGTGTTTAAGTGAAGTGGATTATAAATATAAACTGGAAGCAAACATAAACTACCTAGAAAATTCTGACAAAGGAGCTACCATCTTTTTGGGACACTGAATTCGTTCTAAGACAGGACACTATATTCACTTAATAATGGCTGTAATGGTTTTCAATAAAGAGGACTAGTTGGCAAGTTAGTAAAAAGAAGAAGGGTGATTGAATACCTACTGTCACAAAAAAAAAAAATAGATCTAACAACAAAAAATCGACAGTAAAAAATAAATATTGAATATAATTAAATATTGTTTTTAAAAATCGATATTAATAAAAATGAATCGATTAATAATTGTCTTTTCACAACTTTTTTCTTTAACATCCCTAATTATTTCATTTTAAAAGAAGTTTATGATCCTGTGGTTATTGGTCTATGTTTATAATTATAAAATTATTTTTTATGCAGAGCGATGAGCCCTAGATACTAGATAGACCAATCCTTTTCGATAACTAATTGTTTCCGCAATTGTCCTTCACAGAAGAGAAGTTAGCTTTCAATATTATGTTCTGTGAGACTGTCTTTCATCAACTCTCCAGTTCCCGGCACTTAAACATCATCAAAATCGTCGTAATGTAACCTACAGCCCAAACAATATAAATTACAAACACCTCAAAATCAAATATAAATACATTTTGTCGCATAAATAAACAATATAAATGAAGAATGAGATTAAAGTAAACAGTACTATGGATAGCAGGGAACATCTAGTACCCGGCTGTGATACATTGAATACCACATCTCCAGGGGCACAGCGGAATCTACAGTTGGCTTTACCAATATTGAAAGAAGAAACAGTAGTGTCCATTGATGAAGATGAATCACCTTGCAGTGACTTATATGTGGTAGGTATTGTATATATTACTTTTACTATGAATGTGTTTCAAACATACCTCTGAATTTATCAACCATAACACAAAAATATTAGCGTTAAAACACTGTATGTGCATGCTCAATCCATGGGGAATGTATCCTAACAAGTTTAAAGGCTTTTAAATGCGAACTTGTGTGAGTTTACTCATTTCTATCGACACATGTGTGAGCATTGATATAAAAAAAAGTTGTTTTGAAAACTGGATTCCTTTTTAACAAGGCCTTTAAGTATTCTATAATGAAAAGTGCAGGTAATTTGTTTTGAAAAATAAAACCATAGTGTGTTATTTTCAGTACTTATTTTTAATATTTTTAATGACATTTAATAAAGCAAGCCATGCAAAAGAGTTTAAGTGGTACACATTAGTAAAGCTCTCTCCCTGTCAGCATGATTTTTTCTGATATCTTCAACAATCATAGTCCTAAACCTTCCTTATGAATCTCTCTGTCCATTGATGGAAAAAATCTGTTTCGTAGTTATAAATCTTATAGTGTAGTTATTGGAAGAATATAAATATATATAAAATCCTGTTTAATAATTATATTTCAGTATTTGCCTGAGCCCTCGGAGTCACTAGAATATGTCAATTACTATGACAGTAAGGATTCTGTTTTAGAACAAGTGAAGAAGGAATTCCCTGAAGATGAATGCCTTCAATCAAACTGCAGTATAAATAGTAATATCATTCCTGAAGTGAGTAATAATTACTTTTGATCATTTTGTGTCCCGCTTCTGATTATGAAAATAATTTTGACTTTGTTTCAATTTTCTAAACAAATGTATAGTATAATTAAGATGCAACACTTTCTGTCTTTTTGTAGGTATTGTATTATTTTTTATTTTTATTAATTTTTTTTACAAAACTGTATGTGAAATTGGCATATGTGTTATCTGAGGGGCAGGGGCATTAATAAATCTAAAGCCATGTATAGACATAATGAGGCATGCGCTGCGAATTGTGTTGGTGCTCCATTTGAGTATTCGTCATATTCATATGTTGGTGCTCGCTGTGAGCATTTGTCATATTTCATGAAGTTGTTCAACTTTATAGAAATAACAAAGTTAATAACAATATCAGCTACTGTTTGTTTATGTACGACTCCATCAGCATGGGTGATTGTTTTTAGGACCTCGAGCATGTACTGCAAGTGCTGTTCGGATGAATACCTGAGGCATGCATAGCAAACCATTTGTTTCGCATGCACCGCGATGTCTGTACACTGCTTTAAAAACATTCTCTGTCTACAAAAAATGCTCACAGTAATTTCAATTACTGAAGGTTGTAATTTTGGTTTTATTTATAGAATAAAGAATTGCTAAAAGTTATAGACAAACGAGAAGTAAAACGTGAACACACAGAGGAGGGATTTCCATTAAATATAAAAGAAGAAGATGATGTAGTGTATCTCTTTACATTAAAAACTAAAAGGCTTGAAGATCACGATATATTGGGTAATGCTGGAGTCACCAGCGTACATTATGATGTACTGGTAAGCCCTAAAGAAGTTCGATGCAAGCTGTGTCACAAAACATTCAAAAATATGTGAGTACCTTACACCTACCAAGCTGTCTCCTTTATGTGTAGTGTTAGGTAGTTAATGAAATGAGTTTCTATGTATGTATATTATTATTATATTATAAAGAGGAAAGATTTGATTGTTTTTTTGTTTGTTTGCATTGAATAGGCTCCGAAACTACTAAACCGATTAGAAAAATTCTTTCACTGTTGGGAAGTTACACTATCCTAGAGTGACATAGGCTATATTAAATTTTCATAAAATTAAGGATCCTTACTAATACTCCAATAATGTAACCCAAGGTTTAAAAAAATTACCTAAAATATTATATAAATTGCGTGCGCTGCGAAGACTATTGATGATAGAATAAAATAATGTACTACGACTTTGCAGAACACATCATTATTTACAAAAAGTGTTGCGACAGTATATCTCTAAGTATTATAGTTATGCTTACAGTAAGTGTTATTTTATTTAAAAAATTTAATTGACAAAACGATCTGATATTGTACGATATCGTAACAAAAAAATATGTTGCACGGACCAAGCGGAGAGCATAATTTAACAGCACCATGTATGAAAAACGGTATCTGTACAAAAAAGAACCCTCGACGTTTTTCGTCAACGATACCCAAACCGGAAAGGACGGATACCCAGTTTATCGTCGCGTCGTGACGCCGAAAATGGAGGACAGTGCGCTACGCTAAATATCTGAGGAAGTAGGTTCAATATAGATAATAGATGGATTGTCCCTTATTGTCCACTATTGTGTAGGACGTTTAACACTCACATAAATGTGGAGTACTGCCACTCAGTTCAAGCCATTGAATACATTTGCAAATATATAACGGATCTGACCAAGCTACTTTTAGCGTCATAAACCCAAATGGAAACTACGTGAATGACTGGTAAATAAGTACATCGGAAGCTGTCTGGCGAATATTCGAATTTCCGATCCACGAGCGGCATCCTACAGTCTTGCGTTAGCTGTCCACTTAGAAAATTACCAAAGGGTTTATTTTATCGCAGAAAAAGCTGACTTGACCAATTGGCCCAAAACCCACGTAAAACTACTTTGCTGGCTTTCTTTGAGCTTTGTAATGAAGATGAATTCGCAAAGTCACTTCTATACCACGTAGTCCCGCAATACTATTTACACATGGGCCTATAATAAATTCACAAGAAGGAGGCGTGGTGTGGACGTAGTTTGTCATTCAGGCATAAAAAAGATGCCGCTTTAGGAAGAGTATGGTGTACATCCTTTTCAATCAGAATGTTTTATCTTAGGATGTTGCTACATCACGTTCGCGGTCCAACCTCATTCGAGTACTTAAAAACCGTTGAGGGAGTTCTCAAAGAGACCTATCAAGCAGCTTGTCACTCCAAATTTAAGCAAAAATCATGATGTCCTTTTTGATGAATCTCTATACAAATAGTCCATAATTTCGAAAATTTAATAAATGCAGTATACCCTGACATTGAAATTTGCACGAAAAGGACTTTCGTTGGTTGTGTTCTAGGGCAATAGTGACACCTAGGAATGATACGGTGAACGAAATAAACAATTTAATTATTCAGAAGTCCCCGGCCAAATAAAAAATTACAAATCTATCGACACTGTAACTAACATCGAAGACGCAGTCCATTACCCACAGGCATTTTCAAATTGTCTTAACCGTTCTGAACTGCCAAGTGCCACCACATGAATTGACGTTATAAAGCAGCAAAATAAAACAACGTCAAATATCGTTTACAGGGAAGCTCTGACTCAATAAATTGAATGGCTTTTGTTTTGCATATATGATCCTTTTACAAAAATTAGAAAAAAAATAATTAAACGCTTATTAAAAAATAACAAAAAGTCATTAAAATAAAAATTCATTAAAATAATAATATTCAAACTTTCTTATAATTTTCTTTTTAGCTGTTCATCACAGTTCCAAATAAAACGAGATTGTGTAAACTTTTAGGAAAAAAAGGAAGTATTTTTTCTATTGTAAAAAAGACTAAATTTAATTTACATTAATTGTCAAACACTTTTGACACAATTTCGTAGACGGGATGCGTACGTGATTTCATTATTGATAAGCTAGAAGAATCGTCAACAATAATTTCAGAAATATGTGGAAAGAAAAATCTCAGCCAATTTTGATAAAACTTGTACATGGGAAGTACATGTCCTTCCTCGATTGATATGCTATATGAATTGTCAATAATCTGAGTAAAAATAAAGTTACGGAATGAAAATAACTACCGCATAATAACAAAGGCGAGCAAAGCCGCGGGCACACTATTAGTTAAAATTAAATGAAAATAATCACGAATCTATTGAGGATTTTATCACAAGAGCTCAAGATTTATGCACAGAAATATCACAATTAAGTAAGAAAATAATCAAAAAAACAATTAGCAAGATATAAAGTAGAAGGTTTATAACAAAATTATAACAACAATGCTAATTACTAACAGAGGCATAACATTATCATATTTACGTCAGTATTATTGGATTTTGAAAAGAAAAATAATGCCCGATGCATTACGCTTAAACATTTCCAAAAGTAAAAAAATGGTTTTATATATCATAGGCAAGGGTATATTCAAAGTAAGTGTTGGCTTAGTACACACAATAAAAAGTAGATTACCAGAGTGAATTTAAGAAGAACGTAAATCATAAAAATGAAGAATCGAAACTGAAGGATGAACAAAGTACTGAATTTGCTTTATTTACAAAATTTCACATTACTAATAATAATGTCATTAAGCATTGCATAGTAGAGTCAGCGTGTACGTCTCATATAACTATTGATAAAACAACAATGTGAAAATAAATTAAAACTGCATTCACTCAAAATTTCGAGGAAAAATTAAATGAAGTTATCAGGAAAAAAAAACACCAAATTCGGATTAAAGGATGTGTTACATGCACCAAACTTAAATGGTAACTTGTTATCAGTACCAAGTATAATCGAAAAGGAAAATAAAGTTCATCTTGTTGAAAATGGTGTTAAAATAATACTAAAAATAATATACTATTATGTGCTGGACAATTAAAAGAAGGATTATTGATTATAAATGTAACCCCAAGAGATATAAATATGGATACAACACCTTATTGTTTCAAAAGTTATGTCAATGAAATAGACATAGTTATTGGCAAAAAAAGATTAGGTCACATTAATACTGATTATTTAAAAATAGTATGGTTAAAGTTATAGAAACATTCAAAAGAGAATTAATATCTATAATGGTTATTCTAAAAGAAAAATATATCGCAGTTAAGGTGTATATATTCCAGAAGAATGAATAAATGATCCACTCGAAAGAATTCACATAGACTTATATGTGAACCCTATGAAAGTTGAAACTATTGGACGAAGAAAATATATAATGATTGTAGGTGATCAATATTCTTGAAGATGTTTTATTGAACTTTTGTTTAATAAAAATGAAGCTACTAAAACATGAAAAGTATTGAAAGAAGAGGAAATTAAACTGAATTAAAAGTAAAGTACGTTCTGATAATCAAATCGAATTTATAATAGAAGAATATTTAAATGATAAAGGTATTAAAAACATAAAAAAGCTATTTCATATTCACCAAGGAGTAGTAGTATCATTGAAAGAGGAAATAGAACTATTCTAGATATGGCTAGAACTATTGTAATTGAAACAAATTTCCCAATATCATTTTGGGGTGTAGCTGTTAACATTGCAGCATATATTTATGATGATACAACGTCTAAAATAAAATGTGATAAAACCATGAAGGAATTACGGGCTGGAAGAAAACCAAATATTAAACATTTCAGAATGTTTGGGTGTAGAACTATATACGAAATAAGTAAACCATACAGATACAAAAAAAAAACACCTGGAGTGGCTGGTGAAGTCATGAATGATGTATCAAATTCACCATTTATATCTCAACATAATTACCAAGAAGCTCTGGCTTCACTAATGTATTTAGCAACTGGAAGAAGACCATATTTGTCTTTTTCTGTTTCAAACTTGTCACAATTTAATAAAAAACCCTAGAGATAAAACATCGGAAAGCTAAGAAAAGAATTTTCAGGTGTGTTAAGGGAATAAATAAGTAAATAAGAAATAACTCTTACAATTTTATAAAGAAATTAATGGTAAATTAGATGCAACATGTGATGCGAGTTGGTGTACTACTCAAGATGGAAAATCATTTGATGGATGTTGTATATTAGATATATAATATGAAGGTTGTTGCATCCACTCCTATTTAAGTAATGTCGCTTGACAAATAAACTCAGTGTGCTACTAGCTACGGGTTCTTTCACTTGTCCTTACAGTCGCATACATATCAGTGGCGACGAGTACCCACATAGCGAAAAAAAAAAAAAAAAAAACATGTCTCACTTTGGGATTTTATCTAGTTTTGACCACAATATCCATACATGGCAAAAATATAAACAACGGATTTCTCAATGGTACATTGCGAACGACATCGACCAGGTGAAGGACCCGCAGGGAGTGAAGAAACGGGCAATATTGCTAAGCGCACTTGCCGACAGCACTTATGCACTGACGGCCGATTTAGCATTACCGAAGGAACTGACAAAGGTTCCGTACGATGACATTCTCACGCTTCTCGACAATCATTTTACACCAAAAAAATGTGGATTTGGTGAGCGGTATAATTTCTATGCTGCAACTCAAGGTCCTGAAGAAACATTCTCGCAGTGGGCTGCGAGGCTACGTGGGTTAACGGCTCATTGCGGGTTCCTGAACGTAGAAGAGGCGCTTCGTGACCGGTTTGTTATGGGAATGCATCGTGGCCCAGAGAAGGACAAACTGTTCGCACTTGACCTTCAGGAGTTAACACTAGCGAAAGCAGTGGAGTTGGCGGAAAGCGTGCGTAGTGCACGCAAGGGAGCAGCAGCGTCATCGTCGGCGTCGGCGCAGGGGCCGCCGTCGAGCGAGGCTCTGTTCAAGATCGCGACCACCACAAACGAGCCTAGTGCTAACAAAGAAAAGTGTTCAGTGTGCGGTTATAATAATCATAAAACGTCTCAGTGTCGGTTTGCTAGTTATACTTGTAAAAAGTGTAATATAAAGGGCCATCTACGCAGGATGTGTAAAAAGATCAATTTCGTAGGAACGCGGCGGTCCGGCGAGAGTGACGATGACGGTAAGAAACAAATGTTCATATAAGGTGAACCTATGACTTTAGTAGTTTCAATTCAGGATATTAAGCTAAAGTTCGAAGTCGATACCGGATCGGCAGTCACAGCGATTTCCGAGAAAGTATATAAAAAATATTTTGAAAAATTCCCATTATCACTGACTACGGATCAGTTATTTACGTACACGGGGCGTGTAATCCATTGTTTGGGAATATTGAAATTGCCTTTTACTTATTTAAAGAAAACACACATAGTTAACGTGCGAGTTTATACGTGAGGGTGGACCCCCAATCTTAGGCCGGGATTTTATATGTTTGTTTAGTTTACAAATGCTTCAAATACATTATTGTCAATCTGATAAAATTTGCGAACACTTAAAATTGCAATATCCATCTGTATTCTCAGACGAGTTAGGTTTATTTACAAAGTATCGTGTTAAATTACAATTAAAAGATAACGTCAAACCGGTATTTTGCAAAGCTCTTGCCGTTGCATTCGCACTTAGAGATAAGGTGAACAGCGAGCTCGATCGCTTGGTACGTATAGGGGTATTGCAACCAGTTCAGCATTCGGATTACGCATCACCCATTGTGCCTATATTAAAGCGCGATGGTTCAGTCAGGTTGTGCGTTGACTATTCTGTTAGTGTAAACAAACAACTGGTTATTGAACAGTATCCGTTACCAACAGCTCAAGAACTTTTTACAAAATTACACGGGGGCCAGCAGTTTAGCAAATTGGATTTAACACAAGCGTATTCACAGCTTTTATTAGATGAGGCATCCCAGAAGATAACATGTATTAATACCCATCGCGGCTTGTTTACATATACGCGGTTAGTTTTTGGTCTCGCTAGTGCTCCAGCTATTTTTCAACGGGCAATGGAGTATTTATTAGCGGGATTAGACGGTGTTATGTGTATGTTGGATGACATTTGTATTACGGGAGATTCTAAAGAACAACATTTACAGAGATTGAACGCTGTCTTGCAAAGACTACAAGACGCGGGTCTAACACTTCGTAAAGATAAGTGTGTGTTTTTTGAGGACCAAATAGAATATCTAGGGTATATTATAGATAAAAATGGCCTAAGGAAATCTCAACAAAAAGTTAAGGCAATTGTAGGGGCACCTACACCAACAAACGTAAACAAATTACAGTCATTTCTAGGATTAGTCAATTATTATAGAAACTTTGTGCCTAATGCGTCTTCGGTATTAAGCCCACTTTATGCCTTATTACAAAAAGGTAATGAATGGAAATGGGAGAATAGACATAGTGAAGCATTCAATGCAATTAAGCAATGTTTAGCCTCAGAACAGGTTCTTGCACATTTTGATATGAATAGTAAAATAATTTTAACGGTAGACGCATCACCCATGGGTTTAGGAGCAATACTATCGCAGGTAGGTACTGACGGAGAGGAACGTCCTGTGTCGTTTGCCTCACGTACATTAAATGCATCAGAAAAGCGGTATTCACAACTACAAAAGGAGGCCACTGCAATTATATTCGGAGTGCGACGTTTTCACCAATATATATACGGAAGGGCAGTTCCGTTTGTACTCCGTACAGACCACAAGCCCCTCTTATCTATTTTTGGTCCGTATCGCGGAATTCCAGAAGTTTCTGCTAATAGGTTACAACGTTATGCTATGTTTCTTAGTGGCTATAATTATGTCATTGAATACATACGCAGCGCTGACAATAGTGCAGATTACTTATCGCGCGCCAGCTTGCCTGACAATGAGTCATCCGCGGTAGAAACGAGTAGAGGGTGGGGCTACGAAGTCGACGGAAGCCGTAGTCTAGGACCTGTAGAAGATCGTGCCTCATATGTCAACTTCGTTATAGATGGTAGTTTACCCGTTACACTTAGCGAAATTCGGGATGAAACTCGTAAAGATGCAATATTAAATAAAGTCGTATCATATATTGCAAATGGATGGCCTAAGCGATTATCAGATATATTAACTAAACCTTATTTTTTGTGTAAAACCCAATTGTCGTATGAAAACGATTGTATTATGCGAGGGCACAAAGTAATTATTCCACAGGTACTTAGAACTAAATTATTATCAGAACTCCATAAATCACATTTAGGTATTGTAAAAACAAAAGCAGAAGCGCGCAGTAGGTTTTGGTTTCCAAAAATAGATAACGCTTTAGAAAGAATGATTGCGGATTGTGACGTTTGTTCACAGTTGAGACAGTTACCTGCGCGTGCGCCGCTAGCGTTGTGGCCACAACCACCACACAGTTTTTATCGTATTCATATTGATCTTCTCGGCCCCATTCACAGTCGTTCGTATTTAGTCATTGTGGATGCTTACTCTAAGTGGGTGGAAGCGTATGATATGGGAACAAGTACGTCGTCATTATCGGTTATTAACAAATTATATGAATATATGTCGAGATTTGGCTTGCCACACACGATAGTCAGTGATAATGGTACTCAGTTTACTTCCTTGGAATTCAAAAATTTTTGTGTATCGAACGGTATATCGCACGTGACGTCGCCGGCTTACCATCCGGCTAGTAACGGGCAGGCAGAAAGCTACGTGAAGGTGGCGAAAAAGGGTATTAAGTCATGTATGTTAAGTAACTACAACATTAAGGGATTAAATAACAATTTGTTTAAATACCTATTTGATTATCGAAATTCCGTTCATTCTTTAACGGGTTGTTCACCCGCCCAGATGGTTTTTGGGCATAAGCTGCGATCACGATTAGATTTAATTAAACCCAAACAACCTCTTCCGGCGTCTATCACTCTCGCTCGAAACGTCGAAAATAAACAGTGTTTGCAGCCTAAAACGCTCAAGGAAAAACTGATAACATATTTTAAAACGGGAGACTATGTTTTATATAAAAAATTCAATATAAATAAGCAAAAATCCTGGAACAAAGGTATAATCATGAAAAGAATTGGAAAAGTTACGTATATTGTTAAAGATTGTATCACTTCTTGTAATTTAAAAAAACATAAAAATCAATTAATAGCATACCCAGGAAGCAAATTCAACTGGTCAGGTGATTGCTCTATTGAACTTGAAGATGTAGCTCTGCAAAGAACTTCCTCACCATCGAAACCAATACCTTCTGTGGATAAAAATACGTCTGACACGGGAGGGGAGGGAAATGAAGGAAGGGAAGAGATAATGGATACGGAAAGAAAGTCTGGCAATTCAACAGAAGAAAACGAAGAATTCTATGAGGCAACAGAAGCGACTCACGATGAAGCCGTTGAGGAGTCATCCCCACTACAGTCACTACAGTCAGAAAGGCAAACTACTGCTAGAAGAATGTTGCGACCTGTACCTAGGGTCGATTATAAACAGTTTTACTAAGAAAATAATTTATAATTGTAATGTCAAGCTAGGGGAAGGAATGTTGTATATTAGATATATAAGTAATGTCGCTTGACAAATAAACTCAGTGTGCTACTAGCTACGGGTTCTTTCACTTGTCCTTACGGTCGCATACATATCAATGGATATTTCATAAAACTTGGTAATAACATAATAAACAACGTAACACTTTCAGCTATGGAAGCGTTGGTCTTAATAGTTACGAGTTGGTGTAATACTGAAGATGGAAAATCATTTGGTGGATATTTAATAAAAATGGTAATAACAAAATACACTGGAAATTTAATAAACAACGTATATTAATACTTTTAGGCCTTTCAGCTATGGAAGCACAGATGTTAGCTTTTTGTGAATTATCACATGAACCTAATGGAAGTATTAAAACAAGAAGATATAATTGATATACAAGTTCAAATAAAATTAGATAGTAAATCATTAATAGAATGTATAAAGAATCTTAAGCAAAGTATAAATTCAAGAAATATAAATAGGAAAAAAAGGATGAATATGCGCAAGGGATTATAACACCAATATTTGTTCACTCACATGATCAGGATGCAGATATATTAACAAAATACTTTAACACCAGAATAAAGGAAATGAGTATTTATTAAAATTTAAGAAAAAAATATTTATTCGAAGAATCTTATTACAAATTAAGTAGAAAAATTCTGGAAATTTGAAAAACTAGCTGAAAATGTCGTAGAAAGAATCTATCGTATAACAAGTGTGATAGATTTAATTAAATTGTTTTTTGATTAATACTATAAATAATACAACGTATTATAACATTGATCTCTATATTTTTATATACCCACGCAAATTATAAACTCGAAATATACCTAACAATATATGGGACAACATATTGGTATGTGTGAGTTGACTGTATGTTTAAAAAAAAAATTTATTGAGTAATTTTAGTTTACACATAAAAAGCATAAAACAATGCAAATCTAGAAAAAATAATTGTTTAATTATTTATTTTTCTCTTTGGAAAATAAATATTTTTTGGATGTGAGTCACGTGATTTGAAACGCCGATTAGAAAACGTGACTTCACCATTCAGAAAATGTGAACGTTAGACTCTTTCAGTTCGTTATAATGCATTGTTTTTGTGGCGTACTTTTTAATTAGATTTAAAAATATTTTTAAAACACTTTAAGGTGTATTAATTGAACAAAAAAACATTCATAGGTATTATTTTCAACATATAAAGTATTTATTAAACAATTTTTGTAAAAGTTGTCAACTCCCGGATTAGTAGACAAGGTGTAATCAGATCGGAGTAACTATATAATAAGTACGTAGGTAATACTGATAGGAAACTGTATCCGATTAGGATCGCGTTCACCATGCACGTGGGGATACACCCTTCACAGTGACACTCCTTTAGGTTATCACGTTTCGGAATCAGCCAGTGTATATCCAGCAACCCATCACACAGTGGTCGCCGTAGCTTTTGTATTGTACTATAACGCTTGTAGTAACGGGAATTACTGCCGTCGCTCCTTTTCACCCTAACTGGTAGCCCCTGTCAGTGGATACATTATTAATTATTATATTTTGTTTGCATTTACAGTTATAATTTAATAAAGCACAACAATGAACATATAACTATTGATATATACATACTAAGAGATAATAAGATCAATGGATCACACCAGTGCCGATATTGCAATAAATATTTGGATAGTCATGATAATATGCTTGTGGATGTCAGCGATGTTAACAGCGAGACTAATCTCAAATGTGATAAATGTAGAGAACAATATAAGAGTGAACCGAATCATGAACGTCAAGCACGGCCTTTACGCAAAGTTAAAAATTGTCTGAGAGAATCCCTTACAAATAAAGTTAAATTTAATGATTGCAGCGAGGATTCGAAACCGAAATACAGATTGAGGAATCATCTGAAGCTACGTCGTACTAGTAAGAAGGATGAGGGAGTGGGATATAAATGTGAATCATGCGAACGAGTTTTTAAAAACAAACGGTATTTAAAGTTGCATGTAAAAAGGATGCATTATTATTATGTTGGAACGTTTAAATGTTGGTGCGGGAAACAGTTCCGTACACCAATAAATTTAAACGATCACAAGAAACGACAGCACCACAGCAGGATTCAAAGTGCTAATAATAAATTCCAATGTGAATCATGCCAGAAGATTTTCACAATTAAAAATAGTTTAGTTATTCATAAAAAAAGAATGCATTGTGATTATGGGAGAATGTTTGAGTGTTGGTGCGGGAAACAGTTCCGTACACCAATACACTTAAAGGACCACAAGACGCGACAGCACGACAGCAGGATTCAAAGTGCTAATAATAAATTCCAATGTGAATCATGCCAGAAGATTTTCACAATTAAAAATAGTTTAGTTATTCATTTAAAAAAAATGCATAGTGATTATGGGAGGAGAATGTTTGAGTGTTGGTGCGGGAAACAGTTCCGTACACCCATACACTTAAACGAGCACAAGACGCGACAGCACGACAGCAGGATTCAAAGTGCTAATAATAAATTCCAATGTGAATCATGCCAGAAGATTTTCACAATTAAAAATAGTTTAGTTACTCATATAAAAAGAATGCATTATGATTATGGGAGAATGTTTGAATGTTGGTGCGGGAAACAGTTCCGTACACCGTTACAGTTAAACGAGCACAAGATACGACAGCACAAAAGCAGAATTCAAAAGGCTAATAATGAAAAATTCCAATGTGACTCATGCCACAAAAAATTCAGATTCAAATACATGTTAGTTTCACATATAAAAAGAATGCATTATGATTATGGGAGAATGTTTGAGTGTTGGTGCGGGAAACAGTTCCGTACACCGATACACTTGAGTACACACAAACGATTGCGACATACTAGCAAGACGAAAAATTAAAAACATTGACAATATAAATGTAAAAGTTGTGATGCGTTATTTAAGGGCAAAGGGAAATTAACGCAATTTATAAAGATCATGCAGTATGATCATGGGAGGACATTTGAATGTTGGTACCGTTCACCAGTACACTTGAGTGACCACAAATGGTTGAGACATGACCACGTGGTTTAAAAAAAAGACAATTTCTTGACAATGAATGAAATTTTGACAATGTCCCTTATCTGAAGTTTTTTAAAGGAAAATGGAGTTAATTACCTACATAGACAAATAGCAAGAAGTTTAATTGTACTTAAAAGGCGAATTCATTAATAGTCCGGTCAAAATAGACATTTCAAAGAACAAAAATTCCGACAGAGCTAAATTTTGGTAGATACCTTGGGTACACCAGTAGAAATAAAGTGCCAAAAGTCCCCATTGATCCCATGGGTGCTAAAAAAGTTATTCAAGGTCAAAGTCAAAATGTTCTGTTTTTTTTTTAATTCACCTTGTAAACGGTAAATTTTATCGAAAATATAGACCAGACAAAAATTGTAGGTCATAAAATTATCCACAAAAATGTTCCTTATACTTTTTTTCCTAAAAATCACCATTCCTAAGATATCGGTATTCTAAAAGTTATATGCACTACCTATGAGGTAGTATATTTGGCGCTTTTTTTTAACGTGGTTTTTCCGGTAGACCTTTTCCACGATCTGTTATAATGGAGTTTTATGGGAAAATACTGTATTTACTGCATAATGATTAGTGATATTGATATATGTGATTATTTTAAGCCGTCAAGTTCTAATTTATGTTAGTATTTGAATCTGATTCACACTCTTCAAATTCGACTTCAACAGTCATGTCTTCTTCGATTTCTTCTTCTTCCTCTTCTTCTTGCTGGATGTCCATAAATTGTTCAACTGAAGATGAATCAGCTATCTTCTTCATCGATATCACACGAATCTTCGTTTATAGGATTCAATTGAACATTTAGTACACGCTGGTGAACATGACAACTCTACCCTACACTACTCTACTCTTCTACAGCCACATTTAACACTACAATCATTTTTAGAATTGCAAAAAATAGTGTTTAGGTGTTTTTCCGGAGCAAGTGGGAGGGGGTGGGAGTTTGAATCGGTTCCAAAATATTGTCTGTAAATTTCCAGCCCCAGTCTTCGGGGTTTAATTTATTGCCAGGCCATGCCTGAACTTCATATAATGCTCGATACAAGTGTTGATAAGCAGAAGCCGATGTTGGAGGAAGACAAGATAGTTGTACTTGTTTCTTTTTCCTTGTATTTTTTGCAAAAGTTAAATATGTATCTATAAGACTAAATCCTAAATCTTTATAAGACGTAAATTCGACCCCACAAGGAGTATTGTTCTCACCTCTGGGCGGGAGCAAATAACAGCTTCTCCCTTTACACCGCATTCAGCATAGGGCGGCTCGAGTTATTGACGATAAAGCTCTTTCCGATCGGCTTGATCCATTGGCTCTGCGTAGAGATGTTGGTTCACTGTGTATTTTCTACCGCATTTATTATGGGGAGTGTTCCGAGGAATTATCTGGATTGATCCCGGCTGCTGAATATCACCATTGGACATCGCGTCAGAATTGTAAATTCCATCCACACCACCTCGATGTCCAGCGTTCCACAACAGTGCGTTTCTTAAGGTATTTTCTGCCTCGCACAACCACTCTGTGGAACCAGTTGTAGCCTGAGGTCTTTCCGAGCCGTTATAACCTGGTGACCTTCAAGAAGATAGCTTATTATTCTCTAAAAGACCGGCAACGCATCTGCGAGCCCTCTGGTGTTGCGGATGATTGTGGGCGGCGGTGATCACTTTCCATCAGGTACGCCACCTACCCGTTGGCCCCCTTTAGCGTAACGCAAATGCGTAAGCAAATACAAATACGCAAAAAAGCAAATACTTTAGCGTAATCTATTGAACCCTTCATTTTCAAATAATTTTAATACTGATGTTTTACCCCTTCTGAATATTGCTGATGTCGTATCGCATGTAAAAATAAAATATAGTTTTAGCATTTTGGATAAGCAGATAAACTTTTTGAAGAGTATATCTATGTTTGCTGTTCAGCCTTTCTACGTTGTAGAAAGTGAATATTTTTATCAATTGGAGTCCCCTTTTTTTTTTTTTTTTTTGTTAACGCGGAGTAGGAAAACCCGTCATGGGTACGCACTCGAATGGGGGGTCGAGTGGTTATGTGAGACTCATACTCACTAAAAAACTCCGCGGTGTATCATCCGCCGCCATACTGGGGCGACGTGGGGACGGCGTTAGCATTCAGCCAGGCCCCCCGGCGGCCGGCCCGGCTAACCGGGCCCCGGCCTAATTAGGAGACAGCTATGATACACGATAGCCGTCTCCTCCGCCTGCCGAACCAGTGCAATGAGGAGACGGGCCCCCCCCCCATCCCGTCTACCTCTGGTTCGACTAGGGTGGCGGGAGTTGACGGTTAAACCGCCTCCTCCGGCCACCCCTTCGTCTTTGGCGGAGAGGGCCGCTCAAGGGATCCCCCTCGCGAACCCTCTCCGCAGCCTCCTTCTGCGAGATGACCTCCTCGCAGAAGGAGGCCATCCCTATCCATGCGGTCTCGCTGCCGAGCATGGCTTTAACCACGCTCGGCAGCGAGAGATCTCCTCCAACAGCTACGGCCAGAGTGCGGCGCTGCTCCAGTATAGCGTCCATAGCGCGCGTCCGCCAGGTCCTCCTCCCACTTCCTAATAATAATCTCCCGGGCCTCACGTCGGACCCTGTCCACCTCCGTGGGAGCCGGAGGCTCCCCTAACTCTCTCCTCGCCGCCGTGAAATCATACACGGCGGCGAGCACCTCCGCCTCCAGCTCCCACGGCGGGGAGCCGGCAAGAACCATGGCCGCCACCGCGGACACCGACCGGTACCCGCGGATGACCCTCAGCGCCACGACACGCTGCGTAGCACGCAAAACGCGTCTGTTCGTGGCGCTAAGGGCATCCGACCAGATCGGTGCCCCGTAGACGGCCATGCTCCTCACCACTCCGGCAAACAAGCGGCGACAGCTCGCGCCCGGCCCCCCCGAGTTCGGAAGAAGCCGGCCGAGAGCCGCCGCCGCTCCCACTATCCGCGGTTCGAGTCCCTTAAAGTGGGACTCGAACCGCCAACGTCCGTCCAGGATGAGGCCCAGATATTTCATCTGGGCCCCAACCCGGACCCTCACCCCCTCCACATTTATGTGGGCCCCAGGAGGCGGCCCACACCGAGGCCCATGAGAGAGTATGGCCTCGGTCTTCTCGGCCGCCACCCTGAGGCCCAACGCCTTTATGCGCCTGACCACAAGGGCAGTGCCCTCTGTGGCCAGGCGCGCCACCTCCTCAAAACATCCCACCCGGGCTACGACTAGGGTGTCGTCCGCGTATCATAACAACCTAATCCCCGAAGGGAGCGCTACGCGGAGCACCCAGTCATAGCCCATGTTCCACAGGAGCGGCCCCAACACCGACCCCTGTGGAACCCCACACCCAGTGCGGCGCCGGACCACAGCCCCCCTTCCGTCTACGAAGGCGACCTCCCTGCCCTGGAGGTAGTCCTCCAACAGCCGCCGCAGGTACGAGGGCACTCCGAAAAACCGGAGCGCCTCCCGTATAATACCGTGCGGCAGACTGTTGAAGGCGTTGGCAATGTCTATCGACACCGCCAACAACCTACCTCCCCCCGCGGTCGCCTCCGCGGACCACTCCTTCAGGGTGGAGAGGGCGTCCAACGTTGAACGCCCCCTCCGGAAACCGAACTGCCGGTCTGATAACACCGGCCCAACTTCCGCCATGTGCCGGACGACACGAGACGCCAGAATACGCTCCAGCATCTTCCCCGTGTCGTCCAGCAGGACAAGGGGCCGGTACGAGGACGGGCAGTCCGGGGGGCGACCCTCCTTCCCCAGAAGGCAGAGTCGCCCCATCTTCCAGAGCTTCGGGAACCGTCCAACCGACAAACATCGGTTGAATACCTCCCGAAGCTCTCCCCCCATGTGGTCCAGCGCCACACCCAACACTCGGCTCGGAACTCCATCCGGGCCTGGCGCCCTCCGCTTGTTGCGGAGGCGCTCCACCACCGACCCCATCTCCTCCTCAGAAACGGGGGGGGGGGGGGGGGGGTGGCAACAGCTCCTCCGCAACAGCACTCCCATCTAACATGGGAGGCGGGAGTAGCTCCGGAGGGTCGGGCAGCAACGTGGCCACGACCCTCGCCAGGACACGCCTGGCAAAGGGGGCGCCTGCCCCCGGAACTTCTTCCGGGCTACCCGGTACGGGCGCCCCCACGGGTCCCTGTCCAGGGTCCTGAGGAGCTCCTCCCACTGCTCATCCTTTGCCCGGCTGATGGCCACCTGCAGGGACTTCCTGGCCTCCCTGTAGTGGCCAAGCAACCGGGTCTCCTCCCCCTCTTGCCGAGTTTGCCGCCGGCGGCAGCGTTGAAGCTGCCGCCTCGCCGCGGAGCAGGCCACCCGGAGATCGGCAATCTCCGGGGTCCACCAATACACCGCCCGCCTGCTTTGCGGGCGGTTGTTGCCCCGCGGCATCGACGCGTCGCAGACCGCCGTAAGGGCCTTACGGAAACGGCCCGCGATCGCGTCGATCTCTACTTCACTAGGAGCCGGCGCGCGCCAGCTCTGGACGATGGCCGCCTCTTCAGCAAGTTGCCGATTGAGGCGGCTCACCACCCATCGGGGGAAGTTAGCCCCCCCCGAAGCCCGGCGCGCCGGCACCTCTGAGGAGGTGGAGACCCCGAACCGGATATACCGGTGGTCTGACAAGGTCTCCACCTCCTCCAGCACCCTCCAGTCCTGCACACGGCGTGCAACAGACGGCGTGGCGAAGGAGACGTCCACCACGGACCCTCCGTTCTGTCGCACGCACGTGTGCACCGCCCCACGGTTGAGGAGGGACAGCCCAGCCTGGACTGCCCACTCCTCCACCGCTGCCCCTCTCGGGTCCGTGGCCACCCCTCCCCATGCCCGCGACTTGGCGTTAAGGTCGCCAAGCAGGACAATGGGGAGTGGCGACAGCCGCCTAACCACCGGCCCCAGGGAGTCGAGAAACAATAAGGTTGGGCGGGGACAGAGTACGGCTCCGCAGCCACCGCAATATCGATGTTCCACTCCGCCACTGATTGCACAAATAGGTCTTGTGCAGTGGCGGAGTGGTTCAGATTCCCCTGGAGGCAGTTGGTACGGTTGTGCTGCATTACCGAGCCGTACCAACTACCTCCGACCTAGGCCTCCCAAGACCAGCCCCAGGGGGCCTCCTCTTGGGTGATGGGGGCTTACACTTCGCCCCCCCCCCCCCATATAATGGTCCGCTGGTTTCCCAGCGGCGGCGCATACGGCGCAGTGCAGCTTGGTTGCTGCACACTCAGCCGCCGCATGGCCAGGCCCCCCACACCTGTAACACAGGGCGCTCCTATCTTCCATTGCCTCGCATAAGGGGCGAGTGTGGCCCAAGCCCATACACCTGAAACACCGCAGGGGTTTCTCCTGCAGTGGTTGGACCCGGGCCACACTCCAGCCAACGAGAAAGCGCCCCGCCTCTGCTAACTTTTTGGCTTCGGCCACGGGGAGTGACACCAGTGCCACTCCCCCACCCCAGTCCTGCCGGATGGAGCCAACCCTAATCATAGCTGGCTCACATCCGGTCTTTTGCGCAACGGTGACCTTCAGCTCCTCCTGGCTCACGGAGTCATTTATTCCGATGATCCGGAGCTCCGCCCGTTTGACTGGCCTGGATACCACTGCCACTTCTGCAAGAGCTGCTTGCAGTTGCGCAGCCAGGCCAGCCGCCTTTTTCTCGCCCTCGGAACCGCTGATCTCGATCAGCCTGGCTCCAGTGGCGGTCGTCCGGAGCTTCGGTTCCTCTATGCCGAGTTCCCCCAGCTTGACCACCTCCCTCGCCTTTAAGACGGCCGCCGAATAGGACACCCCCCTCGCCACAGCCTCCGGCTGCAGCGTAATCATGACTGCCGCAGACTGCGGCACGGAGGGCACCTTGGGCCGGGCCTTTTTTGTGTCCGCCTTCTTTTTCGGCGCGGGTACAGTAGGGGCCTTCGCCTTTTTAGGCCGTCGGACCACAGTGGTCCAGGCCTCCTCTCCAGCCTCAGGGGGGGCCCGTGAAATGGAAGCCCCTGGGAGACCAGCCCACTCCATACGAGGTGGAGCGGTGTGTGCAGAGGGCGCAGCTGCTCCCTCAGACCTAGCCCGTGATACGGACCGGGCCTTCTTCGCTCCCACCGACTTAGCACTAGGGCCAGCATGGTTTGCCGGCCCAGATCCCGCAGCAGGCCTCGGCCTTTTCTCCAGGGCCTTGGCCCTTATCTGGGACACGGACCGGGGCCTTTTGGCTCCTGATGGAGGAGGCCCCACACTAGTGCCGGGCGAGCTGGAAGGAACGGGTCCAGCACAAGGTCCAGGCCTTTTGGGCCCAGCGAGCTTCTTAGCCCCCGCTAGCGGTGGCCGCAGGACCTGCTTCGGCAGAAGCCGTCCATCCACTTCCAGGCCGTCTAATCGAGCGTCAATAACTTTCCCGACAGTGGAGCGAATGGACTTCTCCAAGCCACTTACCGCATCCGCCAGGACCTTTTCCCAGCCATGGGGAGGACCTTCAATCTGCACTGGCTGCAGGGGAGGAGGAGGAGGAGGCGGCATAATCAGCCTCAAGCCGGCTTCCCGCTTCCACGCGAGCACCTCCTTCTTGAGGTCATCAACCTGTTGACGGAGCAGCCTCGTTTCTCTCCCGAGGCGGGCCGTCTCCTCGTTAGTAGAGCGCTCCAGAAGCGCCTCCACCACTTCCTTCAGAGTATTCGCCGCACCTTTGAGGGACTTAATACAAGTCCCCTTTAGATTTCTTGAGATGCGGCAAACCTCAAGGATAGTGGCCACCCCGCTTTCCGTACGGGCTCTTAACGTTTCTGAGTCCATCGACTCCACGTTAGTGTACCCCACAGCACCACTCCTGTCCTCTACCAAATCCTCCTCGTCATCAACGTCCCCACTAACGCTCTTCCCTTTAAGAAAGGCCTTTTGGACGACTGCCTGGGAATCTGCCTCATTCATAAATTGTGGGTTATAAGTCGTCCCTCCTCCCTTAACTGGGCGTCCAGTGCTCTTAGAGCGGTCCGATCCACGGAGTGCCCCTCTTTGGGACGTCGTTATCTTTGCGGCAACAACTGGGCTCTGGCCTGCGTTAAGCGGCTCGCCAGTCCGCTTCTTACCTCCCCCACTCACGCCCTCCCTATCAACATCACTTATCCTACTTAGCCTAACGTTTAAGATTTTTGGGTTAAAATCATTCATTTTTTGTCCCACGAGTATGGGGGAAAAAACGGTCCACCCAGGCAGTGCCCCCTGTACCTGGGTAAGCCCAGCGTAACTCGTCAGAGAGTCGGCCGGTTCTCTGACGGGGGTCGCACTAGTGACTGATCAACCCATCAGCCATGCATCCTTTTGCGGTGCGCCGCCGCTTAGGATTGGGGTAATTTTTTATAGAGGTTTTCTTCCTCGCGGTCCGGGCGGTTAAGCCAAGACCCTCGGTCCCATACGAAGCCGTGAGACATGACCACGACACTTCGATGGGATTACGAGAACGGCGGTTGTAAGTAAGGTAAAATACCCCACTTACTGTCTGACGGCAGTGCTAATGCACGTCAGGTCCACCTACGCCACGTCTGTTGGCTCCCTCTGATACTCAGAGGGATGCCAGACGAAGCCCCCCTCGTCAGGTATCAGCCGCCTACCGTGAAGCGGTCGACGTTGCCCGGGACACACCACGTGGAGGTTCCTGACTCGTGCCCCATCAATTGGAGTCCCTGCAGTAAGCAGTACTAACAAATCAACATCTTTTGATTTTAACCTTGAATAACTTTTTTAGTACCCATGGGATCAATGGGGACTTTTGGCACTTTATATCTACTGGTGTACCCAAGGTCTCTACAAAAATTTAGCTATGTCGGAATTTTTGTTATTTGACCACTATTTTTATGTCTAATTTGACTGGACTATTGAATCAGTAAGATTTATGTGGATTTCAATTAGAAGGCGAAATTGGAAAGTACAACTGCATACGAACGGGTCATCGCAAGATCAAGACCGTTGATCGTTAAAGATTTTACTGTGAAGTCGATATTTATAATGAAGATAACACGTTTGCACTTTCATTATAACAACTAATTATTGTTAAATTTCACCCAACACTCTTATTCAGGTAGTATAGTGAGCTAATTAGCTGTTAATTATACGAGGTTAGTACCATGTATTACTAATAAATTACACTAAAGTGTTAATTGTTAACGATTACGATTTATTATTATTATATAATTAGTCAATTTTTAGTATTATCTTTAGCTTTTGGATCCGATAAAGCATGGTTAAAATATACACTTATTAAGTTTGTTGGCGACAGAACTGTTATTTTCGTGTCTTGTTTTAGGTTATTATGTGATATTATTGTGTTTATATGTTATATACTATGTGTTATGATAAAATAGATCGATATGGATATTATTATAGAGAAATGTTAGCGACTACGCTACATTACAAGTTGCATGTTATATATTAAGTTGTATATAAATGATTATGTGTTGTGTGTCACATATATGGAAATAGAATTATTATAGAATAGGTAAATGCAAAGAATAAGTCAATAGAGTAAGAATATTCAATGTTATAGTAACTTTAAGAACGGAAAGCGGTGATGCCGCCCGTAAATTACATTGTTTTTGGCTTATATACGGAATAAATATTTAATGTATATAATATGTGAATGTTCAATGGATAGGAAATACAACAAGGAATATTTTGATATATGACATGTATTCACAACATATATAAAGAAAGAAATATAGAGCGATTATCAGGGCGACCAAAGTAAAAACACGAATTAAAGCGGGGCCCTCTTTACGGTCACTCTGCGAACTACTTAAGCTCGAAGAGGCGCCGTATGGGGCACGGCGCAAATCATCGAGTACAAGTAACTACGAGCAACAAGAAGAAAGCTTTGGTCGTCCTGCGAGCAGTACATTGAAGAGTTCGACTTTCATTGAAGACGCGGCACCTCAAGCGGTCGTGCATTATTGCACCCCCTGGACCCCCTCACTAACATCGCGTCCCACTGGCATTCGTACGGCGTCTACGAGACGGGCATCCGGCATTACAAAAAACGCCCGTCCAAACCGGGGAAGCGTCATCCCCCCTCCCTCACGCAGAGGGGAAGAGACGCGTACCCAACAAAGTTAGTACCTTTTGTTAGTACTTTAGTCGGTACTTAGCTATTGTATTGCTGATTTAGTCACTTAATCGTTCAATTAGCATTTGGTAGATAATAACATGTTGTAGCTGCTACCAAGCTAAATACAGTGGAAACTCTTTATAACGTGTTCCTTTATAACGATAAACTCCCTATAACGTTTAAGTGAGCCCAACTTGGTTGGTTTGCGTTAAAACCCACATATTGAAACTCCACTCCATATAACGATAACTCTCTATAACGACAAAAAATGCTCAGTCCCTTGAGTATCGTTATAAAGAGTTTACACTGTATTATCGATCACGTTAATACGATCTCATCCTTGCGTTAAGCACATGCGAACCTACCGCATTGAGGAAGGGCTCCACAAGATGCCACCCGGAAGACTAGCGCCGATACTTCGTCTTCACAATGGCACAACATTAATAACGCAATAAATAACGAAAGGGATCGGCCGAGAACAATACCCCAAGCGGACGCTCCTCGGCACCATGGCGCTCGACCCGCTACCGCATCTGTTGGGCTACGACATCTGTTGTCCACACCGCATAGACCCATCGCAAGCAAGGAACAAGGGACTGGATTCTCCCACTCTCACAGACTCATATGTTCGGGTATAAAGACTTTTAAAAGATTGGGTCTTAGGTACTTATAATACAATTCTAAAGGAGCTGAAACTTCCTTTAATTTGCTGCGGACTTATTTTAAAACTGTGATATCTCCTAAGATTTATTGAAATCAATTGATGTCGAGGTCAGCTATGTTTCATAATTAAATACTTGTTATGAATTTTGTATTTGTTTCAATAAGGATTAATACCATGTATAAAGAAACATTCGCAAATTGTTCGGGATTACACAACCGAACCGCTCGTTAGGTTATAATATTATGTTATTGTACATACGAGTCAGTTGGCTCGCAACCACGAGCGACTCAGTACTACCGCTCGCTATCTAACATAACGTGTAACCATAGTAATAATTCATTTAAATAAACTATTAAACCATAACTAACAAGTCTTATTCGAATTTCTCTACACAAATAATGAACGTATTCCTTTAGAACAAATTTTATTACCATAAAGAAGGTTATATTGAGTCAACCAAAAAAGACAGCCAAATGCTATCGCAGATATTTTTTTTACTTTTTAAGAGAAACAATTCCGTCACTCATGGTTGTTGCGTAACTTAACAATTTACGCACCACAAGTAATGGGAGCTCTCGAAAGCAATAAATTTTCCCCATTTTTGTAACATTTTTCATTGACGCTCCGCTCCTATTTGTAATAGTGTGATGTTATACAACCTGTAGCGTTCTTCGATCAATGGGATATCCAACAAAAAAATATTTTTATATTTGTAAAAGTAGTTTTTGAGATTAGCGCGTTCAACCAAACAAACAGACAAAGAAACTCTTCAGCTTTATAATATTAGAATAGATTAATTAACTTAGGTTTTAGACCTTAAATTATGTAATACTGATAGCGTTTTGGTTTTTGGATCACAAGCTTGGTTATTGTGTTTAAGTGAAGTGGATTATAAATATAAACTGGAAGCAAACATAAACTACCTAGAAAATTCTGACAAAGGAGCCACCATCTTTTTGGGACACTGAATTCGTTCTAAGACAGGACACTATATTCACTTAATAATGGCAGTAATGGTTTTCAATAAAGAGGACTAGTTGGCAAGTTAGTAAAAAGAAGAAGGGTGATTGAATACCTACTGTCACAAAAAAAAAATAGATCTAACAACAAAAAATCGACAGTAAAAAATAAATATTGAATGTAATTAAATATTGTTTTTAAAAATCGATATTAATATAAATGAATCGATTAATAATTGTCTATTCACAACTTTTTTCTTTAACATCCCTAATTATTTCATTTTAAAAGAAGTTTATGATCCTGTGGTTATTGGTCTATGTTTATTATTATAAAATTATTTTTTATGCAGAGCGATGAGCCCTAGATACTAGATAGACCTATCCTTTTCGATAACTAATTGTTTCCGCAATTGTCCTTCACAGAAGAGAAGTTAGCTTTCAATATTATGTTCTGTGAGACTGTCTTTCATCAACTCTCCAGTTCCCGCCACTTAAACATCATCAAAATCGTCGTAATGTAACCTACAGCCCAAACAATATAAATTACAAACACCTCAAAATCAAATATAAATACATTTTGTCGCATAAATAAACAATATAAATGAAGAATGAGATTAAAGTAAACAGTACTATGGATAGCAGGGAACATCTAGTACCCGGCTGTGATACATTGAATACCACATCTCCAGGGGCACAGCGGAATCTACAGTTGGCTTTACCAATATTGAAAGAAGAAACAGTAGTGTCCATTGATGAAGATGAATCACCTTGCAGTGACTTATATGTGGTAGGTATTGTATATATTAATTTTACTATGAATGTGTTTCAAACATGCCTGTGAATTTATCAACCATAACACAAAAATATTAGCGTTAAAACACTGTATGTGCATGCTCAATCCATGGGGAATGTATCCTAACAAGTTTAAAGGCTTTTAAATGCGAACTTGTGTGAGTTTACTCATTTCTATCGACACATGTGTGAGCATTGATATAAAAAAAAGTTGTTTTGAAAACTGGATTCCTTTTTAACAAGGCCTTTAAGTATTCTATAATGAAAAGTGCAGGTAATTTGTTTTGAAAAATAAAACCATAGTGTGTTATTTTCAGTACTTATTTTTAATATTTTTAACGACATTTAATAAAGCAAGCCATGCAAAAGAGTTTAAGTGGTACACATTAGTAAAGCTCTCTCCCTGTCAGCATGATTTTTTCTGATATCTTCAACAATCATTGTCCTAAACCTTCCTTATGAATCTCTCTGTCCATTGATGAAAAAATCTGTTTCATAGTTATAAATCTTATAGTGTATAAATATATATAAAATCCTGTTTAATAATTATATTTCAGTATTTGCCTGAGCTCTCGGAGTCACTAGAATATGTCAATTACTATGACAGTAAGGATTCTGTTTTAGAACAAGTGAAGAAGGAATTCCGTGAAGATGAATGCCTTCAATCAAACTGCAGTATAAATAGTAAAATCATTCCTGAAGTGAGTAATAATTACTTTTGATCATTTTGTGTCCCGCTTCTGATTATGAAAATAATTTTGACTTTGTTTCAATTTTCTAAACAAATGTATGGTATAATTAAGATGCAACACTTTCTGTCTTTTTGTAGGTATTGTATTATTTTTTATTTTTATTAATTTTTTTTACAAAACTGTATGTGAAATTGGCATATGTGTTATCTGAGGGGCAGGGGCATTAATAAATCTAAAGCCATGTATAGACATAATGAGGCGTGCGCTGCGAATTGTGTTGGTGCTCGATTTGAGTATTCGTCATATTCGTATGTTGGTGCTTGCTGTGAGCTTTTGTCATATTTCATGAAGTTGTTCAACTTTATAGAAATAACATAGTTAATAACAATATCAGCTGTTGTTTGTTTATGTACGACTCCATCAGCATGGGTGATTGTTTTTAGGACCTCGAGCATGTACTGCAAGTGCTGTTCGGATGAATACCTGAGGCATGCATAGCAAACCATTTGTTTCGCATGCACCGCGATGTCTGTACACTGCTTTAAAAACATTCTCTGTCTACAAAAAATGCTCACAGTAATTTCAATTACTGAAGGTTGTAATTTTGGTTTTATTTATAGAATAAAGAATTGCTAAAAGTTATAGACAAACGAGAAGTAAAACGTGAACACACAGAGGAGGGATTTTCATTAAATATAAAAGAAGAAGATGATGTAGTGTATCTCTTTACATTAAAAACTAAAAGGCTTGAAGATCACGATATATTGGGTAATGCTGGAGTCACCAGCGTACATTATGATGTACTGGTAAGCCCTAAAGAAGTTCGATGCAAGCTGTGTCATAAAACATTCAAAAATATGTGAGTACCTTACACCTACCAAGCTGTCTCCTTTATGTGTAGTGTTAGGTAGTTAATGAAATGAGGTTCTATGTATGTATATTATTATTATATTATAAAGAGGAAAGATTTGATTGTTTGTTTGCATTGAATAGGCTCCGAAACTACTAAACCGATTAGAAAAATTCTTTCACTGTTGGGAATTTACACTATCCTAGAGTGACATAGGCTATATTAAATTTTCATAAAATTAAGGATCCTTACTAATACTCCAATAATGTAACCCAAGGTTTAAAAAAAATTACCTAAAATATTATATAAATTGCGTGCGCTGCGAAGACTATTGATGATAGAATAAAATAATGTACTACGACTTTGCAGAATTCATCATTATTTACAAAAAGTGTTGCGACAGTATATCTCTAAGTATTATAGTTATGCTTACAGTAAGTGTTATTTTATTTAAAAAATTTAATTGACAAAACGATCTGATATTGTACGATATCGTAACAAAAAAATATGTTGCACGGACCAAGCGGAGAGCATAATTTAACAGCACCATGTATGAAAAACGGTATCTGTACAAAAAAGTACCCTCGACGTTTTTCGTCAACGATACCCAAACCGGAAAGGACGGATACCCAGTCTATCGTCGCGTCGTGACGCCGAAAATGGAGGACAGTGCGCTACGCTAAATATCTGAGGAAGTAGGTTCAATATAGATAATAGATGGATTGTCCCTTATTGTCCACTATTGTGTAGGACGTTTAACACTCACATAAATGTGGAGTACTGCCACTCAGTTCAAGCCATTGAATACATTTGCAAATATATAACGGATCTGACCAAGCTACTTTTAGCGTCATAAACCCAAATGGAAACTACGTGAATGACTGGTAAATAAGTACATCGGAAGCTGTCTGGCGAATATTCGAATTTCCGATCCACGAGCGGCATCCTACAGTCTTGCGTTAGCTGTCCACTTAGAAAATGACCAAAGGGTTTATTTTATCGCATAAACAGCTGACTTGACCACTTGGCCCAAAACCCACGTAAAACTACTTTGCTGGCTTTCTTTGAGCTTTGTAATGAAGATGAATTCGCAAAGTCACTTCTATACCACGAAGTCCCGCAATACTATTTACACATGGGCCTATAATAAATTCACAAGAAGGAGGCGTGGTGTGGACGTAGTTGGTCATCCAGTCATAAAAAAGATGCCGCTTTAGGAAGAGTATGGTGTACATCCTTTTCAATCAGAATGTTTTATCTTAGGATGTTGCTACATCACGTTCGCGGTCCAACCTCATTCGAGTACTTAAAAACCGTTGAGGGAGTTCTCAAAGAGACCTATCAAGCAGCTTGTCACTCCAAATTTAAGCAAAAATCATTATATCCTTTTTGATGAATCTCTAGACAGATAGTCCATAATTTCGAAAATTTAATAAATGCAGTATACCCTGACATTGAAATTTGCACGAAAAGGACTTTCGTTGGTTGTGTTCTAGGGCAATAGTGACACCTAGGAATGATACGGTGAACGAAATAAACAATTTAATTATTCAGAAGTCCCCGGCCAAATAAAAAATTACAAATCTATCGACACTGTAACTAACATCGAAGACGCAGTCCATTACCGACAGGCATTTTTAAATTGTCTTAACCGTTCTGAACTACCAAGTGCCACCACATGAATTGACGTTATAAAGCAGCAAAATAAAACAACGTCAAATATCGTTTACAGGGAAGCTCTGACTCAATAAATTGAATGGCTTTTGTTTTGTATATATGATCTTTTTACAAAAATTTGAAAATAATAATTAAACTCTTATTAAAAAATAACAAATAGTCATAAAAATAAAAATTCATTAAAATGATAATATTCAAACTTTCTTATAATTTTCTTTTTAGCTGTTCATCACAGTTCCAAATAAAACGAGATTGTGTAAACTTTTAGGAAAAAAAGGAAGTACATTTTTTTTTTATTGTAAAAAAGACAAAATTTAATTTACGTTAATTGTCAAACACTTTTGACACAATTTCGTAGACGGGATGCGTACGTGATTTCATTATTGATAAGCTAGAAGAATCGTCAACAATAATTTCAGAAATATGTGGAAAGAAAAATCTCAGCCAATTTTGATAAAACTTGTACATGGGAAGTACATGTCCTTCCTCGATTGATGAAAATAACTACCGCATAATAACAAAGGCGTGCAAAGCCGCGGGCACACTATTAGTTAAAATTAAATGAAAATAATCACGAATCTATTGAGGATTTTATCACAAGAGCTCAAGATTTATGCACAGAAATATCACAATTAAGTAAGAAAATAATCAAAAAAACAATTAGCAAGATATAAAGTAGAAGGTTTATAACAAAATTATAACAACAATGCTAATCACTAACAGAGGCATAACATTATCATATTTACGTCAGTATTATTGGATTTTGAAAAGAAAAATAATGCATCGGCATTACGCTTAAACATTTCCAAAAGTAAAAAAATGGTTTTATATATCATAGGCAAGGGTATATTCAAAGTAAGTGTTGGCTTAGTACACACAATAAAAAGTAGATTATCAGAGTGAATTTAAGAAGAACGTAAATCATAAAAATGAAGAATCGAAACTGAAGGATGAACAAAGTACTGAATTTGCTTTATTTACAAAATTTCACATTACTAATAATAATGTCATTAGGCATTGCATAGTAGAGTCAGCGTGTACGTCTCATATAACTATTGATAAAACAACAATGTGAAAATAAATTAAAACTGCATTCACTCAAAATTTCGAGGAAAGATTAAATGAAGTTATCAGGAAAAAAAACACCAAATTCGGATTAAAGGATGTGTTACATGCACCAAACTTAAATGGTAACTGGTTATCAGTACCAAGTATAATCGAAAAGGAAAATAAAGTTCATCTTGTTGAAAATGGTGTTAAAATATATACTAAAAATAATATACTATTATGTGCTGGAAAATTAAAAGAAGGATTATTGATTATAAATGTAACTCCAAGAGATATAAATATGGATACAACACCTTATTGTTTCAAAAGTTATGTCAATGAAATAGACATAGTTACTGGCAAAAAAAGATTATGTCACATTAATACTGATTATTTAAAAATAGTATGGTAAAAGTTATAGAAACATTAATAAGAGAATTAATATATATAATGGTTATTCTAAAAGAAAAATATATCGCAATTAAGGTGTATATATTCCAGAAGAATTAATAAATGTCGTAAAAAGAATCTATCGTATAACAAGTGTGATAGATTTAATTAAATTGTTTTTTGGTTAATACTATAAATAATACAACGTATTATAACATTGATCTCTATATTTTTATATACCCACGCAAATTATAAACTCGAAATATACCTAACAATATATGGGACAACATATTGGTATCTGTGAGTTGACAGTATGTTTAAAAAAAAATTTATTGAGTAATTTTAGTTTACACATAAAAAGCATAAAACAATGCAAATCTAGAAAAAATAATTGTTTAATTATTTATTTTTCTCTTTGGAAAATAAATATTTTTTGGCTGTGAGTCACGTGATTTGAAACGCCGATTAGAAAACGTGACTTCACCATTCAGAAAATGTGAACGTTAGACTCTTTCAGTTCGTTATAATGCATTGTTTTTGTGGCGTACTTTTTAATTAGATTTAAAAATATTTTTAAAACGCTTTAAGGTGTATTAATGAACAAAAAAACATTCATAGGTATTATTTTCAAAATATAAAGTATTTATTAAACAATTTTGTAAAAGTTGTCAACTCCCGGATTAGTAGACAAGGTGTAATCAGATCGGAGTAACTATATAATAAGTACGTAGGTAATACTGATAGGAAACTGTATCCGATTAGGATCGCGTTCACCATGCACGTGGGGCTTACACCCTTCACAGTGACACTCCTTTAGGTTATCACGTTTCGGAATCAGCCAGTGTATATCCAGCAACCCATCACACAGTGGTCGCCGTAGCTTTTGTATTGTACTATAACGCTTGTAGTAACGGGAATTACTGCCGTCGCTCCTTTTCACCCTAACTGGTAGCCCCTGTCAGTGGATACATTATTAATTATTATATTTTGTTTGCATTTACAGTTATAATTTAATAAAGCACAATAATGAACATGTAACTGTCAATATACACATACTAAGAGGATAATCAGATCAATGGATTACAACAGTGCCGATATTGCAATAAATATTTGGATAGTCATCATAATATGCTTGTGGATGTCAGCGTTGTTAACAGTGAGATTAAGTCCAAGTGTGAAAAATGTGAAGAGAAATTTAAGAGTGTACCGAATTTTGAACGTAATTGTAATGGCAGGGCATTACGCAAAGTTAAGAACTCTTCGAATGAATTCCTTGCAAACAAACTGCAATTTACCTATAGCGATATAGATTCAAAACCGAAAAACGGATTGTATAATCATCCGAAGCTATTTCGTAATGGTAAGGAGGATGGGAAAATGGGATGTATATGTGACTCATGCGGGCGCGTTTTTAAAAACAAAGGGAATTTAACTTTGCATACAAAAAGGGTTCATTATGATTACGGGAGAATGTTCGAGTGTTGGTGCGGGAAACAGTTCCGTACACCGATGTACTTAAACAATCACAAGATGCGACAGCACAAGATCAGAATTAAAAAGACAAATAATAAAAAATTCCAATGTGACTCATGCCAGAAGATTTTCACACACAAATACTTGTTACGTATACATGTAAAGAGAATGCATTATGATTATGGGAGAATGTTTGAATGTTGGTGCGGGAAAAAGTTCCGTACACCGATGTACTTAAACGAGCACAAGATGCGACAGCACAAGATCAGAATTAAAAAGACAAATAATAAAAAATTCCAATGTGACTCATGCCAGAAAATTTTCACACACAAATACTTGTTAGGTATACATGTAAAGAGAATGCATTATGATTATGGGAGAATGTTTGAATGTTGGTGCGGGAAAAAGTTCCGTTCACCATTACACTTAAACATGCACAAGTGGCGACAACACGGAAGCAGGATTCAAAACACTAATAATAAAAAATTCCAATGTGACTCATGCCAGAAGAGTTTCAGTATAAAAAGCAAGTTAGTTGTACATATTAAGAGAATGCATTATGAATATGGAAGAATGTTTGAGTGTTGGTGCGGGAAACAGTTCCGTTCACCTATGTACTTACAAGATCACAAGATCCGGTACCACAAAAGCAGGATTCAAAGTGCTAATAAAAAATTCCAATGTGACTCATGCCAGAAGATTTTCTGTATAAAAAGCAAGTTAGTTGTACATATTAAGAGAATTCATTATGAATATGGAAGAATGTTTGAGTGTAGGTGTGGGAAACAGTTCCGTTCACCTATGTACTTACAAGATCACAAGATCCGATACCACAAAAGCAGGATTCAAAGTGCTAATAACAAATTCCAATGTGACTCATGCCAGAAGATTTTCTGTATAAAAAGTAAGTTAGTTGCTCATATTAAAAGAATGCATTATGAATATGGAAGAATGTTTGAGTGTTGGTGTGGGAAACAGTTCCGTACACCGATACACTTAAATGAACATAAGATGCGAACGCACGAAAGCAGGATTCAAAGTGATAATAACAAATTCCAATGTGACATATGCCAGAAGATTTTCAGAGTGAAAAAAAGTTTAGTTATTCATATAAAGAGATTACATAATGATTATGGGAAAATGTTAGAATGTTGGTCCGGGAAAAAGTTCCATTCACCATTACACTTAAACATGCACAAGATGCGACAGCACAAAATCAAAATTAAAAAGACAAATAATAAAAAATTCCAATGTGACTCATGCCAGAAGATTTTCAGACACAAATACTTGTTAGGTAGACATGTAAAGAGAATGCATTATGATTATGGGAGAATGTTTGAATGTTGGTGCGGGAAACAGTTCCGTACACCTAGAAACCTATACGATCACAAAATCCGGCAGCACAAAATCAGGATTAAAAACAATAATAATAAAACATTCCAATGTGACTCATGCCAAAAAGTTTTCACAGTGAAAATCAGGTTAATTGTTCATATAAAAAGAAGGCATTATGATTATGGGAGAATGTTTGAGTGTTGGTGCAGGAAACAATTCCGTTCACCGATACACTTAAACGAACATAAGAAACGAAAGCACGGAAGCAGCATTAAAAGTGCTGATAACAAATTTCAATGTGACACATGCCAGGATATTTTCAGAGTGAAAAAAGGTTTAGTTATTCATATAAAAAGAATCCATTATGATTATGGAAGAATGTTTGAGTGTTGGTGCGGGAAACAGTTTCGTACACCGATGTACTTAAACGAGCACAAGATGCGACAGCACGAAAGAAGCATTCAAAGCACTAATAATAAAAAATTCCAATGTGACTCATGCCAGAAGATTTTCTGTGTGAAAAGCTGGTTAGTTGCTCATATTAAGAGAATGCATTATGAATATGGAAGAATGTTTGAGTGTTGGTGCGAGAAACAGTTCCGTTCACCACTGCATTTAAGTGAGCACAAAAGACTACGACATAATTGTGTATCGATAAAAAGCAAATAATGTCAAATTCCAATGTGGCTCATGTCTTGTCTGAAGTTATTTAAAGTCAAACGGAGTTTAATTGTACATAATTGAGAATTCATTATGATTATGGTAAAGTATTTGAGTGTTGGTGTGGGAAATAGTATCGTTCACTAATACACTTGGAAAAACACAAGAAGACAAATTACGTTCTGCCATACGGAGGATATAGATTTTTTTTTAAATATTAGCCTAATTTTTATTGCTAACAATAATAGCGTTAATATATGGGTCGTTCTTTTTTAGGGTTCACAGTCAAAAAGAAACCCTTATAGTTTCGCCATGTCAGTCTGTCTGTCCGCGGCTTAGCTTATGGATTCTTAGTACAGTAAAAGCATCTTATTCTCGCTTCCTTCATTCGCGGCTAAAGATTTCTTTATTAGCGGATCTAATCGGTACATCGGTACATACACATTGATAAAAAGAATTTCAATATGTAGGTATCCAACCGAATATCCTTTCTAAAGGCGTCGTCAAATGGACCAAAGTATGTTGTTAAATGATATCGCCGCTGTATTGCTTTCGCCTTTGACACAAGCCGCCTTCGCCGCGGTCGGCGTTTTTCAGAATGTAAATAAACAAAATGAAATCAACATTATTTATCAATGCATAAAGTACATTTTTAGATGTTCCGTCCTTTAGTAAGAGTCACTTTGCGTGTTTGAAAATTGATCCGTCTATGGAACGAAGTCTTATTCTTAAAAGGCAAAATGCTAAAATTCAACCTCTGAATAATCAGCCTGAATTGAAGGAGCTTTTAAAAACTGCCAAGCAAGAAAAAATTACAAAATTCTTTAAACCTTTGTCTAAGCCTGAAATATAATAATTAATCAATATGGTCAAAAACGTTTTTTTTTAATGTATGTACTTGTTTTTAATTTTGTTACCTAGGAACGTATAATTCCATATAAATTACAATTCCATATTCGAGGTATCTGTATTCACGGCATATTTACGGAACATATACCTCGCGAATAAAAGGCTTTTACTGCATTAGAAAGCTGTAATTTGGCATGGATATATTGATAATGGATTAATGTGGACATATAAAAACCCCGAAAAAGTGATAAAATAAATTCTCATCCATCTCACGGTGTCGGGTGTCCTTGGATGGGTCGTTCAAAAATATTGTGGGTGTTCAATTACCCTTAAACGATTCAGAGATCCGTTTGCGAAATATTAAGCTTTGAAATTGTAATTTTTGTAAGGGTGCCAAAGTGGCCGAACCTCGGGCTGTTGCTGCGATTGCAAAGAAATCGCGATCTGACTAATTCCCTATCCGTAAAATTCGAGCTAAACTAACATATACATTATACATTTCCCTGCCTCCTGGGAAGAAGGAAGAAACTTTAGTGATCAGAAATATAGTCTACACTACTAGCGTAAAAATAGAAAAAAAAGGTTCCTTACTGTACCTATGTTAGGTACATAGATGCACGTATGTATGAACATATTGTGTGTAATGATGTGTGTGGGTAGCTAAGGGATTGCAAGTGCCGTGTCACCTGAATCGCGCGAATTGCTGCCAGATTCAAGGGTTCCACACCGAAGAACGGACCTAGGCTTGAGTTGCCGTGAGAGAAGGTCGCGGCGGTGGGAAAGGTGGTTTCGCGGGCGTGGGTGCGAGCATGCTCTGGAGAGTCGGAGTGGAGTAGTATTTGTTTATTTACTCGATCTTATCAACGGGATCGGTAAAGTTATTACACGACCGGCGTTGTTCGCTGGGGGACGTTCGGTTTTGCGGTGTAAGTCGCGGCGGCTTTGATCAACGGTTTGTAAGGGTCAAGTGTTGATCCACTCTGGAGTGGTTTATTTTTTAGCCAAGTAGTCTGTGAACAATATTAACAAACTCCAGAAGACTTATTCTGGCTTTTTTTGTTTTAAGTCCGTCTAGCATATGATTAAGTGTTAATTTTTAATAATTGTTTATTACCTGTGATTTATAATATTGTGAATGTTATTTTTACATCTCTCTACAAGTCTACTTTCTTTTAAATACAGTGTAAACTCTTTATAACGAAACTCAAGGGACTGAGCATTTTTGTCGTTATCGAGAGTTATCGTTATATGGAGTGAACAAAAAAACAACCAAATTAACAAGAATTTTGAATATGTATGTCTTAGATAATAAATGCTTATAAATTATTGTTTACACATATAGTCTAATAACTTTGTATGACGTTTTTTGCTATGCCAGTACTTGTTTTGTATTATTTTATGTATTCTATTCATATCTATATATGTGGTGGAATCGTCTTCCTACACATTTCTTCGTAATAGAGAATGGCGTATCGCTATAAAGAGTGTTTCAATATGTGGGTTTTAACGCAAACCAACCAAGTTGGCCTCACTTCAACGTTATAGGGAGTTTATCGTGATAAAGAGTTTACACTGTATATCCTTCTAAAAATATAAGCTGTACTACATTATTCTGAAAAGTTGTGATTTAAGTTTTATTTTCCAATCTATGTAATTTATCTTTCTGTATTTTTTTATATATACACAAATGTATTAATTTTTCACTACATTGTAGTCACGTAGAAGATTTAAGTATAATTTTTCATTCCTGTGTAAAATATTGTTTGCAAATATGTTTTGAGCGCCGTCTGTAAATTATTGGAGATTTTTAATTTTAATACTTACCGAATTTCTACTTACGTAATACAATAAATTATTAAACAAATAATACGAGTGTTTTTATAATTTTATTTTTTCATATATTATTATTGTATAAATATTGTTTAATTGAAAATCAAAGGCTTGTAAACCACACTAATTTAGGAGGAAGCATAAAATACATCATTTTATTTAATATCCACTGCTCCTAAATTATGTATACGTATATTTGAAAGTTGCTTTGAAACATCCACAAGTTAGCGCTAC
Organism: Saturnia japonica; assembly: GCA_033032175.1. Taxonomy (NCBI): domain Eukaryota; kingdom Metazoa; phylum Arthropoda; class Insecta; order Lepidoptera; family Saturniidae; genus Saturnia; species Saturnia japonica. The sequence goes on from CM065329.1 coordinate 10,446,279, forward strand.
TACCGTTGATTACGAAGTAACATCTGTATTGTGAATTGTTCTATAGTTTATATCACAGAATATAACCAAGGAATAGACATCCATCTTCAGTGATTTACACTTGTTATTTATCTCTGATTTACACAGACTCAATTTATCTCTGGACACAAATTTATACATTTCATTAATTATTGGTATCTCCATCGCATGTACTCTTGAAGTGGCATAGTGAGCTGTCAGCCATTTCGCTACCCATCTCTTTCCCTCATTATATTTAGCGGTGGTCAATTATGATATATACTAATGTAGGTAATCATTTGATTATGAAGATATCTCGAGATATTTCGATTATAGCAATTACTGATTAATAATATTGTTCGACGATGAGTGATCATTCATAATTGAAAATACCATAACAAGAACATGCGATTGGATTGAAGACTTGCGATCTCTGTTTGGAGCCAGGATTGACTCTGATGAAGGCTGGATCGATGTCTTTTAGGTTAGGGAATCCCGCAGGAAGGCCGAATGTTGACTTCTTCCAAAATTTATAAAATGACTTCCGGTATAAATCTGTGTATGCGGTTTGAATTATATGTTGCGGAAGTTGATTCGGCACGCCATCTGTGCATAGTTTTGATAACTAGAAAGATAATATAAAGCATTGTTGAATCGAGCCAAGGGCAATTTGTTAAAAGGAATAAAGGTATAGACACGTTATGATGTTTCTCCTTTAAACACGCTAATTTCTGGAACTACCAGCCGATTTCGAAAAAATGTTTTTGTATACGATAGCTTGATTCACGAGGAATAGTATAGGCTATCTATCATCAAGGTACATCTCCAAGTTAGCCTTTAATATTGATTTTTGTAAGTAAGTCGGAACATGAAGCTCTCCCGAACTGCTTTATCCGTGTGTGCCGCGTTAGTGGTACGTAAATACATAGTTGAGGCGATAATGAAAAATTAAAATTAAAATTTGTATACAAACTGTGATATCCTAAGATATTTATTGAAATCAAATGATGTCAAGAAGAATTTTGTTTAAAAATTAATTTTAATAAGGATTAATACCATGTTTAAAGAAACACCTTCGCAAATAATGCATTATTTTAAAACAAATTTTATTACCTTAAAGGTTTTAATGAGTCGACCTTTAAAGATAGCCATATGCTATCGCGGACTTGTTTTAGAACTTTATAAGAAAAACTATTCCGTCACATCTGATTGTTGCGTAACTTTCACCATTTACGCAGCGCACGCAATGGAAGCTCTCAAAAGCAAATATTTTTCATTGATGCTCCGTAGCGTGATGTTATATAGTTTATAGCCTTCCTCGATCAATAGGATATCCGACAAAAAAAAGTTTTGACGTGACAACGTCTTATAATTCGATGGAGCCGGCTGCACGCACGAAAAAACACGACTCATGCGGCGTTTCCTCGCTCTGAGGCGTTCCATTTAAGGCTTGAAGTGGCAAGCGAGAGCGCGGAACGAGCAACAAAGAGGCACAATCGTCCTCCGCGTTCGGCAGCGTACGTCATCTGTCTCTCTCCTACTTGAGTGAACGATGCGTTCGCGTGGACAGCTGATATACAATAATACGTTTACATGTTTTCGTCAAGTATGAAGTGCAGAGAAAAGTGAATGTGATGTTAATTGTTTATAGTAACGATAATTGCGGTGATAAAGAATGATTTTTTCGATATTATTTGAAAAATGATACCATTCCATCAGTATTTTCTTATGACGTTGTCACGTTCAACTATCGTCAGTAAACCGACTTTACAGACAACCGATTTTTCCATTCGAACCAGTAGTTCCTGAGATTAGCGCGTTCAACTAAATGATCAAACTCTTCAGTTTTTTAATTGTTGCGCAGCAACAAATATGTATAACCTGTATTATTAATAATCTGTCACATAAGTTTTTCCGTTTCCATGTACTTTGCGTTATGTTCCTGTTCAGAGTGTAATGGCCAGAGATAAATAACAATTGTAATGGCTATTCTAATAAAGCTATATCATACTAGAGCTTTTCTTATTTTACTACAATAAGCAACACAGGAAGATACAACTATAATATTAAGTATAGATTCGTTAACTTGGGTTTGAAACCCTATTTTATGTATTATGAGTAACTTTTTGTGTGATATAGTTTGATTATTCTGCATAGGTTAAAATTACTTTAGATCCATCAACAAAAAACCGATAGTGAATAAAAAAATTCACTTAAGAATTTTTTTTAAACAAAAATTGATTATTAAAAAATTCTTATTTTATATAAATAAATTATTTTAATTTTTTGTAAATCAATTTTTTTTCACATCCATACAGGTTTACTGCGTAGCGCAGAACCATAGAGTAGAGTAATACATATGGAACGAGTAGAGCTGCGTCGTTTCGGTTTTTTCGTAAAACTAAACGAAACGCTTTTTTACACTCAAGGAACCGTTCTTAGAAACGGTTATAAAAAAAATGCTTTTTACTTAAGTTCGAGAACAAACTGTACCTACTAAAAAAAACGAACATTTGACGTCACATCAAAAACCAGTTATTTGTTCCTTCTTTTTAGTTTTTTTTACATCCAAATTTGTATTGTATATCTTTAGCCATAAGATTCATTGTAGCTTATTCGTTACTTGAAATTTATAGTAGTTTCTTGTAACGGTTTACTGTTCATTCAATTATAGTTCTTATAACAATAACTATACATCTGTTCTTCTTCTTCCTAACTTCGTAACCGGTCTTCTTTAATGAAGACCATTACTGCCATTTTCGAGTGAATTATAGTGTCATGTGTTATGACGATTTAGTATCCTAACAAGATGGTGGCTCTCATTTTAGAACTTTCTAGGAAGATTTTGTGGGATCTCAGAATTAATGCTTTCATCTTATATTTATAATCCACTTCACTTATGTACAAAAACCAAACTATATCACGCAAAACGCCACCAATATTACATAATATAGGGTCAAAAACCTAAGTTATTGAATTAAAAATAAAAACCCCAACATGTCACTTCAAGATCCCGCCAAAAACTCCATAGATCTGTTCTATAATAAAATGGTCTCGTTCGTTTTGAAACTTGTTTTTGTTAAATAGAGAAACCGTTCGTTTTTAATCGAAGAACTGGTTATTAAAACCGTTTCTGAACAAAACGCCCAGTACTACGCAGTAGTACTCTGTGGTCTACTCTTGCCTCCTCTGGTTATTGGTCTATGCTCTTGCCTGCAACTGCCCGAAAAAAGTTATTATTTTATGAAAGTTCATAATATTAAAATTTAATGCTGAGCTGCAGAGCACAATCCTAAAAATATCTTTTTCGAATACTAATTATTTTTTCCGCACTTTTTAATATAGTCTACAGCTCAAACAATACAAATTACAAACCCCTGAAAATCAATTATAAATACATTTTGTCGCATAAATAATCAATATAAATGAAGGATGATATTAAAGTAAACAGTACTATGGAGTGTGGATAGCAGCGAACATTTAGCACCCGGCTGTGATACGTTGAATACCACATCTCCAGGGACGCAGCGGAGTCTACAGATGTCTTTACCAATATTGAAAGAAGAAACAATAGTGCCCATTGATAAAGAAGAATCACCTTGCAGTGACTTATATGTGGTAGATGTTGTATATATTATTTTTACTATGAATGTGTTTCAAACATTCTTGTGAATACTTATTTATCAACCATAACACATAAATATCGGTGTTAAAATTTTGAAGTGATCTTGCAAATGAACTTGCAGATATGATTCCATGATATATTTTGAGTTACCGTATGTACAAGCCCAAGTTCAAAAGCTTTTAAATTTGGAGCATTGATGTTAAAAAGTTGTCTCGAAAACCAGATGACTTTTTAATGAGGCCTTTCAGTATACTATTATGAATAGTGCAGGTTACATCTTATGTGTTACATATATGTCATTTATTTGGGTCATGCTAACAAAACCTCATATGTGCATGCCACAGTCACAATGTAGGTGCATGAAGTAGTGTTCATAGGTGTATGACTAAGGGATGTGTCATTAATTAAAATCAATTTAACAATGGAGGCATCAAAAATGTTAGGACTTTGTAAATAAAAGTAGTGTATGGCCAAATCACTACTTTATTAATGAAGACTATATGAAGACAATTTACTTAATGCACTTGCAGTTTGTGTTGGGGTTGCCATATATAATTCTATAAAATACTTTATTGAACTAACCTACATTCTCGTTACATAACAAAAAAAAGTTTATGTCACATAATTTCTATGACCTATCATGACATTTTGTGTTAAGTAAGGGGTCGTATCCATAGTCCTAGCTACACAGTGAATGTGTTAACCATCAGAGCAGGAAATATTATGATTATCTATACAATACTTCATGGCTATTATAATACACCATAGCATTTATTGCATTTCTTATCCAACCAAGTGGTAGATAAATGGAATGAGCTGCCACAGCATATTATAAGTGTGCTCTTTTAAAAAGCAACTAGATAAACACTTGGCTAATTAAATAGTGCACTCAACAATTCAACATAGAATACAGGCATCAGTCTAAAGCTGTTACTGTTTTACTAATAATAATAACAATATGAAAAGAAGGATTTGCTTTATAAATAGTTATTGGAATTACAACAAAAAATGTTATGAAGTTATCACTGCTCCTTCATTGCAACATATAACTAGCAAACTTTCATGGGTGGTAGAGTAATACATATGACTCAATTGTTTTACATGGTGCACACCAGTAAAGCTCCCCGTTGGCCTGATTTTTTCTGATATCTTCAACAATCATTGTCATATGTCAGCCAATTTACATAAAATTTTACTGGATTATAGTCCTAAACCTTCCTTATGAATCGCTCTGTCCATTGATGAAAACTATGAAAATCTGTTTGGTAGTTGACAATCTCTGAACTTGTGATTTCCCATGTCTTTCTTTCAAAATATAACTTTAATTGTCATCGATTTGACAGTTTTGCTGCAAGATTTTAAAATTTAACCCCTCAACTCTCAAGGCTGTAGCAGTCAAATTGCATTTGACAGCAATTACAACAAGCATGGTGCGCTTAACAATTCCGAAATATGTGTAATACTAGAAATCTCCACTGCAGCCCTCACCATTCTAAGTTTACCCGGGTAAAACTGGGATTTCTCTTTCTTACAGGTATTACCTGTATACATTCAGTAATCTTTATTATATATATAAAATCTTGTGTCACGATGTATGTTGCCAATAAACTCCAAAACTATTAAACAAGTGAATTAATACTATCTCCCGGAAAGTGATAGCCTCAGTAAAATCTCAGTGCAAGTCTTAGTACTACTCTCTGTGTCAGTCTCTATGTAAATATACCTGTGCATTTACCAAGTATATAACCTCTGCAAGTATCAATCAGTGCAAAATCATAACTTTATACACATGTAAGTATTTTTTGCTTGCATTTTATTTTATTTTCTTCATGAGTGTACATTTCTCAGACTTAAATTCATTTTTTAATAATAAATAAAAATAAATAAATACACAAATGAAAATAAAATAAACACACTTATGAATAAATGATTTAACTTTATAAACGTGCATTTTTTCTTTTTAATTTATTAATATTTTAACAATTTTCTTTTCAATCATAAAAATGAATTATTGTCAACCAGATTTTTATTTTGATTTTTTAATCTGATAATTGTTAATTAATCCATTCATTAATTTCGATCTAATTTATTAATTTATTTCAATTATAAATATTTTCAATTTCAGAATAATGCCGCGGAAAAAATCTAACCTCGACAATGCGTGTAGCAGAAAGGCACGACTCCAGCGTGCTCTGCGAGCTCGAGAATCAGAGGAAGAAACTGCAGCAAGAAATGCAGCTCAACGAATTAGAACAGCAGAAATTCGTAGACAAGAATATCAAGAACAGCATGATAAACGCCTGCAACAAAATGTATTAAAAACTTATATATATATATATGTATATAAAAACCTTGAGTCACGATGTATGTTGCCAATAAACTCCAAAACTACTGAACCGATTTCAATCAAATTTCACATGTACCCGTATTTTGGTCTAACTTACTGGATAGGATAGTTATTGTTGGCGACAGAACTGTTATTTTCGTGTCTTGTGTTAGGATATTATGTTATATTATCGCGTTTATGTGTTATGTACTATGTGTCATGATAGAATAGATTGATATAGATAAAATTATAGAGAAATGTTAGCGACTACGCTACATTATAAGTTGCATGTTATGTATTAAATTGTATATAAATGATTATGTATTGTGTGTTACATATATGGAAATAGAATTATTATAGAATAGGTGAATGCATAGAATAAGTCAATAGAGTAAGGATATTCAATGTTATAGAAACTTTACGAACAGAAAGCGGTGATGCCGCCCGTAAATTGCATTGTTTTTGGTTTATGTACGGAATATATACTTGATGTATATAATATGTGAATGTTTAATGGATAGGAAATACAACAAGGAATATTTTGACATATAACATGTATACACAATGTATATAAAGAAATAAATATAGAGCGATTAACAGGGTGACCAAAGTAAAAACTAAAATTAAAACACGAATTAAAGCGGGGCTCTCCTTACGGTCACTCTCCGAACTACATAAGCTCGAAGAGGCGCCGTATGGGGCACGACGCAATTCAACGAGTACAAGTAACAACAAGAAGAAAGCTTTGGTCGTCCTGCGAACAGTACATTGAAGAGTTCGACTTTTATTGAAGACCCGGCACCTCAAGCGGTCGTGCATTATTGCATCCCCCGGACCCTCTCACTACCATCGCGCCCCACTGGAATCCGTACAGCGTCCACAAGACGGGCATCCGGCATAATAAAAAACGCCCGTCCAAACCGGGAAAGCCAAGACATTGGGACGACTTTACACTGTACATCCAAAACAACGTGAATGTTTCTTTTTGCGTTTGTTGTTGGTAAATGTTCCTGGACCAACATCTTTTGAATTTTTGCGCACAGTTAATGGTCGAATGCTCAATACATATTAAGAAGCATGTTGTGAATTGAAATTACTGGAAGCAGACAATCATTGGGACTTGACACTTGCTGATGCAGCGTTAACATCCACACCAAATAGTATGCGTCAACTATTTGCAATAATTTTGACGACATGTTATCCCACACATTCATTGAATTTATGGGAAAAATATAAAAATTATATGACTGAAGACATCATGTATCGAGCCAAACAAACAAACCAATGTCCAAATCTAGATTTCACACCAGAGATGTATAATGAAGCATTGGTGTTGATTGAAGATTTATGTATTTTAATTTCAAATTTACCACTTAGTCATTATGGTATGCCAGCGCCTAATCGTCCGGCCACTGATTTACTTAACACAGATTTGCAACGAGAAAAACATTACAATGAAATTGATTTAGCTTCAATTATTGCGAATAATGAGCCATCAATGACAACTGAACAGAAAAATATTTATAATCGGATTATGAGGACTGTTGATGCTGAACAAGGTGGATTTTTTTTCTTAGATGCACCAGGTGGAACCGGTAAGACATATTTAATATAATTAATCCTTGCAAAGATACGATCGCAACAAAAAATTGCATTGGCAATTGCATCGTCAGGCATTGCTGCCACTTTATTAGATAGTGGACGAACAGCACATTCAGCATTGAAGTTGCCATTAGACATTCGCAACAAACCAAATGCAGTGTGTAACATTAAAAAGAAAAGTGGAATGGCTTCAGTGTTGCCAAAGAGTGCAATTATAATTTGGGATGAGTGTACTATGGCTCATAAGCATGCACTTGAAGCATTGGATAGAAGTATGAAAGATTTGAAAGGCAACGATAAACTTTTCGGTGGTACTGTCTTACTATTGTCTGGTGACTTCCGACAGACATTACCAGTTATTCCTCATTCTACTTTTGCCGATGAAATTAACGCATGTCTAAAACAATCGTTTTTATGGCGAAACGTCGAGACTCGTAGATTGACCATAAACATGCGAGTACAAGTGCAAAATGATCCATTGGCACGAGTATTTTCTGAGCAATTACTGGATATTGGAAACGGTTAGTGGAACTGTATCAAAATACCCAATATATCAAACTACCAGATAATTTCTGCACTGTTGTTGAGACGAAAAGTGTACTAATTGAGAGTGTCTTCCCGGATATATTAAATAATTATTTAGATCATGATTGGCTCTGTAATCGTGCTATTTTGGCAGCAAGAAACGTTGATGTAGACGAAATTAACTTCCAGATACAACAATTATTACCCAGTGATTTGATGACTTTTAAATCAATCGATACAGTTGTTGACGAAAACGAAGCCGTAAACTTTCCGATTGAATTTTTAAATTCTCTCGATTTACCAGGAATGCCACCACACAATCTACCATTCTTCTCATTTCATTCTCACCAATTATTCTTCTCCGCAATTTAAACCAACCTAATCACCGGAAATATTCTTGAAGCAACAATTTTGACTGGAAAGTTTAAAGGAGAAATCGTCCTGTTGCCGCGAATTCCATTAATAGCGTCAGAATCTCCAATACCATTCAAAAGGCTTCAATTTCCGATTCGTTTAGCTTTTGCGATGACCATAAATAAATCGCAAGGTCAAACAATATTGACTTGCTGTTTAGACTTAGAAAGTACGTGTTTCTCTCATGGACAACTGTATGTGGCCTGTTCACGTGTGGGAAAACCATCAAATTTGTTTGTATTAGCAAAAGACAGGTTAACCAAGAATATTGTGCACAAATTAGTGTTAAGATAATTGTCAATTTTATTAAATTAAAAAAAAATTAAATGGAAACAATTGGTCAAAATCAATGTTATCTACCTCATCTATAAATTCGAGTTTTTAAATATTATCAATTAATTTTTTGTATATATTTTGTAAAGAAGTCATTGTTTATAAAGAATAGTTAAAGATAAGAAAAATAAAATCTACATTTAATAAATTATATTTTGAAAAAAAAACTAAAAAAACGCGCTTTTGAAACTATTTGAACTAAAAATTTAAAAATAAAACTGAGTACTCAATTGAAAAATTCATATTGTTGTAAAAAAAGCGTGGGGGGCTTGATTTTCATTGCTGTAAATATTTTAACGATAGTTTAGTATACCTGTAGTAATTATAATAAGCACCCCGCGCATTTTGTACAACAATATGAATTTTTCAATTGAGTACTCCAGTTTTATTTTCAATTTAGCTAATTCTATTTTACCGGAAGGGTTTTATTTCCTCAGTTGCGATTAGAGAAATAAAATATGGCGGTACGAAGTTCGCCGGGTCAGCTAGTTTATTAATAAATCTTGTAGTTATTGGAAGAATATAAATATATATATATAAAATCCTGTTTAATAATTATATTTCAGTATTTGCCTGAGCCCTCGGAGTCACTAGAATATGTCAATTACTGTGACAGTAAGGATTCTGTGTTAGAACAACTGAAGAAGGAATTCCCTGAAGATGAATGTCTTCAATCAAACTGCAGTATAAATAATAAAATGGTTCCGGAAGTGAGTAATAATTACTTTTCTCTTTGATTGTTTTGTGTCCCGCTTCTGATTATGAGCTTTAGTCTCATTGTTAGGGAATACCCACGACCAAAAATACGCGGATCGTGCCGGGCCCTTAAATACAAAAGATTCTCGCGTATCGTGTTTAACCGAACATAGTAAAATTGCGTTACGCAGCAGAACAATAATACTAATAAAATATGTATTCCAAGCAAATATTTCTTCCCTCGGTGCGGGCGGTAGCCTGTGACTGTGTAAGCTGTAGAGTAATGGGGGTATAGTGAACTATGTGTAAGTGAATGTAACAGCCTCAAATCGCATAGGATCGTTCCCTTGTACTTGCACCGCAAACAGTTCAGCAAAACACTCCCGAGATACAAATTCAAAGTTAGAACCATAGTAACATAAACTAGATTGCAACAAAACAAATCACAATCACGATAATTACGTAGCGCGCTACAACAATCAAACGATACGCGGGTGTGCACGTAGAAGCTCAACACCGGCCAGCTAGATAGCGCCGGTCGTCCTATATGTCGTAATTATATTACATTCAATTTCCAACACACAATATGAGAATAATTGGAGACTCTATTTGAATGATCTAAACTTCTAAACAAATGTATGGTAAAATTAAGATGCAACACTATCTGTCCTTTTGTATTGTATTTTTCTATTTATGTAGTAGGTATGTTTAACCCTTTGGTTCCCTTACATACCAAAAATTTACGTGAAACTAGCATGTATGACATTCACGGGAGCCGAGGTATAATAAATCTAAAGCCGCGTACAGACGTCGCTAGTCGTGCGCCGCGAATGGCTTGACAAGCATGCTTCAGGCTGTTCGGAGAAGGTGATCGCTGTGAGCATTCGTCGTATACACACGTGTGTTTCGTGTGGATGGTTATTTTTGTGTTGACCGCGCATGCGTCATGGAGACTAAATCACTACGTGAAGTTGTCCAATTTTATGAAAATAGGAAAGTTAATAACAATAACAGCTACTGATTGTTTACGTACAACTCGATCAGCATGCGTGGTTGTTTTCGAGACCAGCTCGAGCATGTGCTGTAAGTGGTGTTCGGATTAATACATATTTTATGTGTCAGGTGCTTCAGCCTGAGGCATGTATAGCAAACCATTTTTTTCACATGATTTAAAATCGTTCTCTTTCTACAAACATGTTTTCAGGAATATTCAGTTATTGAAGGTTGTAATTTTGGTTTTGTTTCTAGAATAAAGAATTGCTAAAAGTTATAGACAAACAAGAAGTAAAACGTGAAAACACAGAGGAGGGATTGTCAATAAATATAAAAGAAGAAGATGATGATATAGTGTATCAGTTTACATTAAAAACGCAAAGGCTTGAAGATCAAGATATATTGGGTAATGCTGGAGTCACCAGCGTACATTATGATGTACTGGCAACTCCTCAAGAAGTCCGATGCAAGCTGTGTCACAAAACATTCAAAAATATGTGAGTACCAACACTCGTCAAGCTGTGTCCTTTACTTTACAATATACAGGGTTATTGGTAATTCGACGTATTCTCGCTAGGAGGTGATAGGGGTGACTATCAGTGATAATTTTAACCCCTTATACATTTTTGAGTTATCATGTTTTTAGCTCTTTTTCAAAATAAGTTATAAATGCAACATCAAAAATTTATTTTATAAAAGTATCTATTTAAATCTCATGTTTTCTTCTCATTTATAAAAACGTTTAAACACTGGTTATTTTTTATCAATGTTAAAACAATAATTATCGGTCCAAATTTTTATAATGCGAGACGAAAAGGGATATCATTGAAAAAAAATTAGATTTTTTCCACTAAAATGCATTAAAAACAAAAAAAAACGTTATGAAACTTGGCTTGCAGATTATTTTAAAAACATAACCGTTTTCTTAGCTCTCCAATAATGCATAACAACTGGGAACTTATTTCAAAGAAACTGAAAAAAAAATGATCACACAACAAAGTATTATAACATGAATCTCCATAATTTTATTTATCCACGCCAATAATAAACTCGAAATATAACAATATATGGCACAGCATATTGCAATTAGTAGACAAGTTGTAATCAGATCCAAATACCTATAAAATAAGTACGTAGGTAATACTGATAGGGACCTGTACCCGATAAGATCGCGTTCATCATGCACGTGGCGATACACCCTTCACAGTGACACTCCTTTAGGTTATCACGTTTCAGAATCATCCAGTGTATATGTATTCGGCTGTGGTCGCCGTAGTTTTTAGATTGTACTGTGATTATCACCAGACACAATGCAGTAACTTTGCCCCAATAGAATAAGAAAATCTTGTAGTAACGGGAATCACTACCGTCGCTCCTATACTTATATTTATACATCCTAACCGCTACACCCTGTCAGTGTATACATTATAAATTATTATATTTTGTTTGCATTTACAGTTATAATTTAATAAAGCACAATAATGAACACGTAACTATTGATATAAATATACCAGTGGATAATCAGATCAATGGTGTACACCAGTGTCGATATTGCAATCAATATTTGGATAGTCATGATATGGATGTTAACAGTGAGACTAATCCCAAGTGTGAAAAATGTGAAGAGAAATTTAAGAATGCACCGAATTTTGAACGTGAAACCCTGCCATTACGCAAACTTAAGAATTCTCCGAATGAATTCCTTTCAAACAAACTGCAATTTAACTATTGCGATATAGATTCAAAACCGAAAAACAGATTGAATAATCATCTAAACCTATGTAGTACTGGTAAGAAGGATAGGAAAATGGGATATAAATGTGACACATGCGGGCGCGTTTTTAATAACAAAAAGATTTTAACTTCGCATACAAAAAGGGTTCATTATGATTATGGGAGAATGTTTGAGTGTTGGTGCGGGAAACAGTTCCGTACACCGATGTACTTGTGTACACACAAAAAAATCCAACACCCTACCCAGGCGAAAAAATACAAATGTAAAAGCTGCGATGCGATATTTACGAAAAAAATTGATTTAGTTCGGCATATAAAGAGAAAGCATTATGATTATGGGAGAATGTTTGAGTGTTGGTGCGGGAAACAGTTCCGTACACCGATAAACTTAAACCAGCACAAGAGGCGACAGCACGAAAATAGCATTCAAAGTGCTAATAACAAATTCCAGTGTGATATATGCCAGAAGATTTTCAGAGTGAAAAAAGATTTAGTTATACATATAAAAAGAATGCATTATGATTATGGGAGAATGTTTGAATGCTGCGGGAAACTATTCCGTACACCATTTCACTTAAAAGAGCACAAGGAGCGACAGCACGAATGCAGTATTCAAAGTGATAATAAAAAATTCCAATGTGATAATATGCCAGAAGATTTTTAGAGTGAAAAAAAATTTCGTTATTCATATAAAAAGAATGCATTACGATTATGGGAGAATGTTTGAGTGTTGGTGCGGGAAACAGTTCCGTTCACCTATGTACTTAAACGGTCACAAGGTGCGACAGCACAAAAGCAGCATTCTAAGTGCTAATAACAAATTCCAATGTGATATATGCCAGAAAATTTTCAGAGTGAAACAATGTTTAGTTATTCATATAAAAAGAATGCATCATGATTATGGGAGAATGTTTGAGTGTTGGTGCGGGAAACAGTTCCGTTCACCGATGTACTTAAACGATCATAAGGTGCGTCAGCACGAAAGCAGCATTCAAATTGCTAATAACAAATTCCAATGTGACTCATGCCAGAAGATTTTCAGAGTGAAAAAAAGGTTACTTATTCATATAAAAAGAAATCATTATGATTATGGGAGAATGTTTGAGTGTTGGTGCAGGAAAAAGTTCCGTACACCGATGCATTTAAGTGAGCATAAAAGGCGACGACATAATCCTGTATATTTAAAAGGCAAGTAATGTCAATTTCCAATGTGGCTCATGTCTTGTCTGAAGTTATTTAAAGACAAAGAGATTTAATTGTACATAATTGAAAAGTATTTGAGCGTTGGTGTGGGAAATAGTTTAGCCGCATCGTACGATGCCGCGATCGCTGTGCTTGGTGAATTATATGCGCGGGGGGCAATAGTTCTGCACAGGCGCATGCGCCAATTAGCTTCGTCCGACGGCTCTGCTCGTCACGTAAGCCAGTCTACTTGGTGCTCTGGTCGTGAATTTGCGTCTGATCGTGCTTGCTACAGTGCACTCGCGTGCGGTCTTGTGGAGCCACGTTTCGCGCTATGTCATTTCGGGCGTTTGGTTGGCGCTGAGTTATATGTAATTAACGGTGGTGTTAAGGTTTTGCATTGAATAATTTTGAGTTGGTGTACCAGGAGTTTTGCTGAACTGATTGATTGATTAAGTGTCCTGTGAGATTTGAGGTTGCACACACATTTACACACAGTTCACTCTACGCAAATACAAATACTTCACAATCTTCAGTCCAGGTCCGGGGCAAGCTCAAGGTCACCGTCCGCTCCTGACGAGGTGAGTCTCTTTTGGTTGTCATTAGATTGTTTATTGTGTATCGCAGCAATAGCTTCGAGAGGGACTGTTCGCGATTGATCGAATTAAGAGCCCAGCACATATTACGCAAACTTCTCTAAAAATCTTAATTCACATTACAACCAAAAATATTATTTTAAAATGCAAGGTCATGTTTCCCGGATTGTGAAATACGATCAGTTAATTAATGCAATAGTTGATTCAATCGCGACGAAATTAGTGAGTGGTAGTTTAACCGCCGTGAGCGTAACTTGGTATATGAGTAGAGTGCTAACCAGGGAAAACAAAATACTCGGAGCTATTAGCACCCTAGCTTTGCTCACGTGCTAAAGTATCAGCAGCAAAATTTGGTACTAACAGATTGTCATCTCAAATTACAAATGTACAGCGCCACCCTTTACTGAACCGATAAGTTTTGGCATTATACATACTTTTATGAATTTTAATACGATTGTCTTAAATGAGATGAAACAAAGATTAAAGAAGATTTTGATAATAGTTTTTTACTTGTACTCTGTACAATTTTAACCTTTTATTATAAATTCAAATGCAATAAATAATTAAATTAAAAGTTTCGATTTTCGGAACGTAATCGATTATCGACAACTTAAGAATGGTGACATGGAGAATTAATCTCCGAATGACATAACTTCGTTTCAACGCATCTTTGTGTTGTTCGTTATATAAATAGATGTCAGAGAACATAAAGTTTAAACAATTGTTTTAGTAAAGTGAATACTATAGTTTGCTATCATCGTAAGGTTTTGCAAATAAGTTCAGTGTCTACCTATTTGTTTTTTATTTTATGTTAGAACGTTCGAACAAAGCTAGTTCGTGGTGATCAACGAGAAACGTCAAAAGTGACCTATTATATTGTGATGGGCAAAATGTAAGCATTGATTATGATTAGATTTTATCTCAATGATAACCATTATTAATTACTAATATAAAATTATAAATCATTCATTATCGCACACCAACCACTATTAAGGCTGGTGTATGTACAATAATAACAATACACCCGTACACGTACACTCATGGTTTCCAGATAGAATTTTTGAAATTGCCCCCTTAGCAGACCAAAACTCTCAAACGATACTATTTAGGCAACTTTTCCCCAAATATCATAAACCGCACTATTCCTTTTTGTTATTGGTATTAAGTAGAATTTTCCGATTTACTTGGGGTATTGCGAATTGTGGAATACCTTCAACCTGCAGAAGATCGCAGCCAAATAACCTTGGGTTGTGTTCCTACGGTGAGTAGAGTTTCTAGAGTTCCTTGAGTCCATTGAGCGCCGAGCTCGTCGACTTGTTGGCGATGAAGCATTGATGACTCATGAAGGCAAAAATTCTCAGTCTAGAACATCGACGGAAGGTAGCTTGCCTCGCAGTGTTTTAGAAGTTGAACTTGGAGAGTGTGCACAGGAATTGCACTATTTAATTCCGCACAATCCGTTCCATCATACGACAACTAGACGCCGTGAGGGTTTCCACCATTATGTCGTGGAAATTCCCCTGTTTCGCACGAAGCGTTATGCTTATTCATTATGTCATCGACAAAGGAGTGGGGTTCACTTCCGTCGTCTGTTTTCCCATCCACCTATAACTTGGAAGTCTTCAAGCGAAGAGTGATTCGGCTTTTAATAGGTAAGCACGATACATCGTCGGCCTCTTCATTACTTACCATCAGGTAAGATCGAGGCCAAGAGCATACCTGCCGGTATTGTATTAAAAAAAAATTACTTGTAAACATATGACTTAGTATTATTTGTATTTTTTATTTTCAGTGTCTCGAATGTCGAATTTAACGCTGCTTTTAAAATTAATATATTAAATGTAACGTAACATAAACGTTAACAAAATTTGCCCGAGTTCAAGTGATCAGACCAATCCTATTCAAATGTCATGTACAGTATAATTATGGACAAACTGATTAAACAGATATTATTTCATTACTCACTCATTCACTGGATTGATTCTACACTAATCCTTAGGAATCTGTGATATAATCTCTCTGATCTATCTACAACCAATTTAGCTGAATAGTAGTGCAGTCTATCGTAATCGCATCCTAAAATATTAGTAAAAAAAATACTAGATTCCATTCCTGAATTTGCCAGATATAACTGACTACACTGTTAGCCTTAGGGGCCCTATCCAAAAACAGAGCCGCTGCGGCTTTTACAGCTTCACCGGACTTGGCAAACAAAACATTGACACAACGATGTTTTATAATTTGAAATATTTATGGCAAACATCGATGTATTGTTTGCATCCCTATTTTCAGATCTTTTACCAGGTAAATATCATGTTTTATAGTACAAGTACGCAATAACACCAACTTTCAATATCGATTAAAGCCCCTATGTTTTTTTTTTCTTATCATGAGCAAAATAGTCCTCAAGACGGCGTTAGGCGGATTATGACTCTTTGTAAGTTTGCAAACTTTTAGCGACATCTGCACCAGTGTTAATGGGTCGCATTGTCTGAGTTAGGGATGTCTGATATTCATCGATGTTATCTAAATATCTATGTCAGGATCTGCAAAACATTGGTACACCGATGTTAGGAAAATACCATCGAACAATGATGTTTCCATGGTGAATACGATGTGGCACCAAAAAAAAGCTCGTTCACTTGGATAGTATCAAAACATCGATGGCTAGTCGTAAAAAATCGACAATTGATGTTTGCAAATTTGTGTGCTGTAAAACAGTTCGAAGTTGCGATGTGTCACTGACAAAAACTAACCCACTTGGCTAGCACCAAAACATCGATGTTTGTAAATTTGTGATGCTGTAAAACAGTTCGACAGTTGATGTGTCTAACATCGACATAATCTGAGTGCTGTGTTATACCATCGCTGGTCTGAATGTCTAAATTCTCTTGTGACAACACTTGTCGATAGTTTAAATAATTTTATGTTTCAATTTACAATTACGGAAAAAAGTCTGATTTATCTGTGAAAAGTCTGCTTTTCATAAAACAATAACTGATGATTTTCCCTGTTAAACGGTTTCTAGGAGCCGTGATTGTAGAATCTGCTTTTTCGGATCCACTGGTGGTAGAAGTAGAGACACACAAGCTTTTTAGTTTTTCCATAACCCGTGCTCATAGGTACATTTTATAGCGTGGATCAAATGTAATGTCCCCAAGGCTTCGTATATGTTTTATACGAATACGTTGACCTCTATGAGGCCATCAAATATTTTTTTTACAATAATCCAATGGTGTAGTTTGTTGAAATATTATATTCAATAGCGAAAGTAAATTTATTTATTGTTTTTTAGCCAATTTATCATGGGATTCATG
Source organism: Saturnia japonica (assembly GCA_033032175.1). NCBI lineage: Eukaryota > Metazoa > Arthropoda > Insecta > Lepidoptera > Saturniidae > Saturnia > Saturnia japonica. Next base: position 10,463,619 of record CM065329.1, read on the forward strand.
GGTAAGATTTAAGACAAAGTGACATAATTTTCGCCGAAAGATACTCTAGAGACAAATTTGAATGATTTACAGAGAAATACTATTTGCTTCAACCTCTGATGAATTTCCGATCCATTGTTGTATTTGATTACCTAGTACACTTGTACATCTAATAGTCTGTGATTAGTACTGTGCGTAAGTACCAGTAAGTACTATCAGAGACAGTGCCATCAATTTACAGAGCTACTATTTAAAAAAAAACTCAACAATCAATCAATAAGGACTAGCTATGGGCGTTATCAGCTATTTCTGGCAACGGCTATCTAGCCGATATTTGGTTTCAATACCGGTATTGATATCCGTTGCCAAATATCGATTCCAAAACAAGTTTTCAACTATCTAATACGCGCATCGTTTTTGTTTGTAATCGATAATGTAAATATACTACCTGCCGTATCGATACTGTCAGTCTAACTAAACTACTAAAGTACCTCACGACCTTACCAATCACGACCTTATGTCTATAGCTACAAAGTTTAACAATATAACCTTTCATAGGTCAAACTATAATGAACGCTTTTCGTCGACATAATTGACCATTATAGTTTGATCTTCCAAACCTTATTACAGTTATGCCTTAGCGTTATAGAAATTAGGTCGTCTTTGGTTTATATTAATATTAGTAAAATTTTACTGGATTTTAACCGCTAGCCTATATTCGCTCCTTTGTTTTGCACGTAAGGAATCGCTTAGAAAGTGAGAGAATTAATTTGGTTATTATGGATATTATTGTTCGTTTGGTTACCAACATAGCGAAACGAGAATCGCTGAAATAACCAGCTATTGTGATAATGTAAGTTGGTTGACAGCGTCGCGTCATTTTCTGTTGTTAGTACCTAGATATCTGTACTAGCTTACTAGCTTACTTAGCTATATCAATACCGATACGGTACGTTAGAGGCATGTCAACCGTTTTCAGTTACGTTTAGCTATAGCGGACACATGCTTAATAAGGACTGCCGATAAAAGTGAAAACTCAGTTTTAAATTTTTAAATCAATTAGGACACCTTGATACAGAAAAATGGAATGTCATATTTTATGCATAAAAAATTAGTAGAATACTAAGAATTTGTGTTTTTCTAAAACTTGCATTCGTGGCAACAGGTCCAGGCATAAGCTGAGCTCTCTTCAGTAATAACAAGTTCCTAATAAGACCTCAATTTATACTGGCACTATTACCACCGTTGTCTGGTTGAGCATATTAGCTCACATTATATGTGCTTAAATAAATTCAAAAAGTATATAAATACAAAGTTCGAGATGTCCCTCTCAAAATGCCACAGGTATTACAGGTGCAAAATCAACGATTGACTTTTCTTCCACAATGAGAACAATTGTTTAGATCTATGTTTTTTTCCTTATATATATGTGGTCGCTTTCTGTTGGGAATGTTTAATTTCTACAATATTTTTAGCAGCATTATTAAATACACTAGTATGTATGTCCACAAAAAATACTTCTTGTGTATTAACCGAAACCATCACATTCGTATCGTTTATTAAGATATAATTGACACGTATCAATGTGCCTCGTGTATTGATGTATCGATGTGCCCCAGCAAACTTTTTTGAAAAACTAAAATAAAAATGTATAAAGCTATGGAACACGATGAACTGCTTCTAATTCTGACTATTGAATGGGTTGACTAACGTTTAGCAATTCTAAATCTTAATGATATCATATAAAACAGCAGAGAAATACTTTTACATACTTAAGTATTTTTTTAGTTCTCTGCACTAAAAACATACCTACACTGTTCAAATGCCACGGTTAACAAGCGGTCAGCGTGGTTACAGCTGTGGTGCTAAGACATGTATATACAAGTTTTAGTTTTGTTGAGTCACTAATAGCGTTTGTTAATATTGTGATATTGTTGGTGTATCAATGTGCCCCTGGTATCAAAGTACCCCACTGCCCCCTATAATCTGAATTAATGCAGAGCATATCGGTGACGCGAAATCAAAAGATTCAAGCATGCTTATGATACAGTCGAGTATATACAATGTATTAGTGTGCACGTGTACACAGGCCGCTATACTACGCGTCACTAGTTTGACGCAAGCGAAATACGTCACGAGGATGTCGAGGTCATCGGTGACGCCAAGGTCACGCGAAACTATAAGTTTTTCCCCTAACAAAAATCGCTCAACGCCGCTAAAGAAGTTTTCACTTTAAAAACTCAGGTAAATTAGTTAAGTGGTTCTCGAGTGTAAGCACAATAACAGACAGGCGAGCTTATATGAGTTAAAAGGATAACTATATGTTATAATTATATATACAATATCATTTGGTTTAGCTAAGGTCACCACTATAGAAATTCATTTGTAAAAAGACTTTAAATAAAGCTATTTTTGGAAGTTAGTATTACTCAACGGTGGGGAGTATACATGTATTCTATTTATTATATTACTGTTATTTTATAGTTTGATACCACATAACCTACTCCGAGTAGGCTAATCGTTTACAATATTCTCTTTGCTATACTAAAAACCAGAATTCTATCTGCTTCTTTTTTAAACGCAGTAAATAAGTACTCCTACATGATTTTCCTTTCTCCCTCGGAGCTATTAAAACTGCCCCCTTAATCTGGCAACTGTAACCCTACAAAGGATACTATTTTTACTCGATAAGCCGTACTGCGACCTTGTCAGAATCTGTTAATAGCACGATACTTACTTACTTTTTAAGGATTAGAGACAAGAAAAAACAGCAATACTTACATATTTGTACTTATTTATGAAAATCTGATTTAGAAGTGACTTTCCAATAAATAGTGTCCTAAAGCAGTGGCCATTTCGCTAGTATTTGAAAGCAACCTTTTATAAAGCATATAGATTGTTTAAACGTCAAATCATGTGTGTATATCGCACATCTAATGAGTACAAAGGTGCCACTGCATATAAAAGAAAGAATCTGAAATTATATACAAATTTTGTGAAATTGTAACTGGCAAGAGCGAGTACCGATACGAGTAGTTTATATCAATACATCTATCTGATTCTATTTTAAAAGTACTTGGTATTGTAATAAAAGTGTCGAGTTTGTACTCGTTATTTTCTCGTTCGAATTCGAATCATCTCTACTAAATACTAATTGTCAATATTACAATTTACAAATAAATTAGTTTTTTTTGCATACAATTACCAATTGAAGAATTCAGTGTTTTAAAACAATAGTGTGAATAATGAAAATAAATAGAAATTCTCTCTATAAACGGAAAAAACCATGTGTTTGGTACATATTACTTTTTATTAAAATGTTTTAATTGAAATTTTACACGAATTTCACTTGTGTAACTGAATCTTATTGTATTCATAAACTGAGGAGGCTACGGTGGCTAATTTATTAAAAATATTCACCAAGTTACATTTTACATATATTGTATTACCTACATTTTAACTCTTACATTTATAAGTATATATTTATTTATATAGGCATATATTATATACACAACACAAGAATAAATTTAAAAATTTTCATATTTTAGGCAGCTTATAATTTTTAATAAAATTGAAGTATCTGTTTGTAATGTCAAAATAATAGCTTTTTACTAAATGCATATGAAAGTATATACGATACCTATAACAAAACACCCATTTTTATTTTTTTTGTCTATCTGTCTGTCTGTTTGTTTCGGGAAATCTCTGAAATGGTTGGACCGATTTTGATGGGACTTTCACTGGTAGATATCTGATGATGTAGGGAGTAACTAAGGCTACTTTTATTATAGAAAAATAATTAGGGTTCCATACAAATAAAAAAAAAAATCATGGTGAATCAATTCGGGCACTTAAATGGTCTTATGCTGAGTAAACCATAAGAGATATAGCAAATTAATGTACTACATAATTATAGGATTAAAAAAACCCAAAAAAAAAGGTCTGGGAGGGTATATGCTTATCTTTTAAGGAACACCCACAATAAGCATTTTTGTCCTTAAAATAGTCTTTAAGATTCATGCGGGTGTTCTGTTGTCTACATGAGCGAAGCCACGGGCACAGCTAGTTATAGATAATATTCAAATAAGGAAAAGTATTATGTAATAGCTGGTATCTGCGACTTTGTCTGCATATTATTGGATATACACAGACTGATCTCGGAAAGGGACAAACCAAAAAACACCTTTTTTGAATGATTGAGTAACAAACATAGAAACTTTCCATTTATTGTATTTGTTTATTTATTATTTATTTCTATTATATTTATTATATTATATATAACACTGGTTAAGCTATACCACTGTTTTCACTGGGATAAAAAGTGCCTATGTGTTATTCCAGGTCATAGACTATCTATGTGCCAAATGTCATTGAGATCTGTTCAGCCATTTTAGTGTGATTGAGTAACAAACATCCAAACATACACACTTTCACATTTATTATATTAGTAGGATTATTTTGTTTATAGGATAGTTAATTCTGAATGGGGTAAGACAAACTAAATGGTATCCTATATTTGTAACACTGAACAACTGACTGCAGGTGATGAATTGTGAACTAATTCTTAATATGACAATCCCCTTGCTAAATATTGATAAAAAACACGTTTAAAAAAAGAATCATTTATGAATATTATAACCTTTGGCCACTATCTCATGACTCACTAAGTCTAGTGGAGGAATTGGCTCAAGTATAGTCACAAGAATACACAAATAGGCATTTAGTGACAGATTTTCAACTTGTAGTTGGTAGCTAACCAAGGGAGAGCAATGTTTTTCCTTCATTGAAATTTCAGGTTCATTGTATAGAGATTCAGACTAACATTGATCAACACAATTTCTCTAAAATCTTTCTCTGAACAATCATTACTTTAAAAATTAATTTAATAACCTTAATTTATATTTCATTTCAGCTGTAACTCAGGAAATTAAACTGAAGATTAAATAAACTTAGTCATATCCAATATAAATGAAAGACAGGGTTGATACAATTATGGATCCCAGAGAACATCCAGTATTGAGCTGTGACACAATGAGTACAGTAGCTTCAGTGATACAGAGGAATCTACAGATGTCTATATTAAAACCGAAAGAAGAAATAATAAAGTGCGTAGATGAGGAAGACTTACCTTGTAGTGAAACCGTGGTAATGTATACATTGTTCACATTATGAAGACTGAATATAACTTATCTTCTCTGATTGTAAGAGCGGCCTTCAATCTATATTAATCCCCCCATTCTGGTCAAAATACAGTTTCCTAGTAATATTACAAATAAGGCAGGCACTGTATGATTGTCATGTCTTAGGTTTATTAATACTTTTAGCTTGGATTCCTGGACATAGTGGTATCTTGGGTGATGTGACTGATTATACTTGCAAAAAATAGCCATTAATTCAGACTTTTTAGAATATTAATTTATTGTCAGGTTCTGTGTGCTCAAGCACTCAAAGCAAAGATGACTCAGTTGGTATCATGTTCGGACTCCACATAGATTGAAGTGAGTTGGAATCTCTGCAATGAGCCTGCGATGAAGGAAAACATTGTGATGAAAACATAGCATTGCGGTAGGGTTTTTTCTAATGCCCCGTCTGTCTAGCTACCACCCTCAAGTTGAAAATCTGTTACCAAACACCAATATGTGTGTTGTGGTAACTGGACTTGAGAACCAGTCTTCCACTAGGCTTAGCATGCTACTATCATGGGCCCCATTGTAACTTAATATTTTGTGAGATTGTGTCTACAAGGCTAAAACCTATGATGTTAAAAAAAGTATATGGATTTCTCTTGGTGGTCCTCCAGAAATTAAGATAGGTATTCCTGGTTCCCTGGTTCTTCAAATTTAGGTATGCCAGTAAGTCTTCTTGTTCCACTATATGTTCTCTATGGTTAGGTATTGCTTGTGCTTTTTACTTAGCTAAAATAAGGATAAGGGATCACTCCCTTTATGAATATGGTTTGATCAAAATATGCCCCGATTTACGTTTCTCTTTATATGATCTAAAAGACTTCTGCCTGTTGAGAACTACAGTAAGTTCTATTTTAGAACACATATCTAAAGCAGCATTAACAACAGGCTCTTACTAAATCTGGCTTGGCAGGGAGGGTATCGCAGGCAGTCAAGGTGAGCGCTGATGCGCATCATAAGGGAGCCCCTTAAACCTACTCCTGGGTCGCAAGTCCTGGGGGCTGCTCGAGTTCCCTCTGTCTGCCACACGAATGGAACGGCACCCACATGAATGCTAAGATTTTTGTCTCTGTTATAATATTCCTCGTCCTACTAATATGGAATGTGTATTGTTCTTGGTTTGCACTCCCTTTAATAGAATTCTGTGTTTAATTAATTAATTAATAAAATAAAACCACCCTAATAAACCTTAAACCAATTACAATATAAATCCTATAAAACAATATAAACCGTATATATAACTAGCAGTGTGTCCTGCGGCTCCGCACGCGTTTTATACTATGCAGTAATTATTTACATCCTGTAATTTTAATTTTACTCATGACAATTCATGTCTTATCAATTGACGAGTTGCATGTATTTCCCGTGTATAATTTTCATCAAAATCAATTGAAAATTATTATTTTACTAGCTGTGCCCTCATGTTCCACCTGTGTTAATGTTATCCGACAAAGACCGCACCGTCAAGGCACCCGCATAGTCCATCATAATGGTTCTTCCTGCAAGTACAAATTATTTTTAATTTTTCATTATCTCCTAAACTATGTGTCCAAAAAGCATACTCTAAAGAGCAAAATTTAACTTCATAAACTTGTCTTTATGATAAAGTAACTTTTGTTTGTAAGGATTAGTATGCCATGACTAAATATAATGCTTATAAATTTCACTTTTTAATTTTCAACAAATATTTGTCACAAAATACCTTATTGTGTCTTATGTATAAGAGATAGGCATATGCTATCGCTAACTTTTGTTTAGATGTACTAAGGACCAATATTATTGTGGAACATTGTATTTCCGTATCATTAACGATTATGCCAGCGCACGCGATTAACGCAGTTCGGGAGGGCCTCGACTTCCGACTTACGTAACAAAAATCAATATTTAAGGCTCTCTGAGAAATGTTGCCTAATCTTAAATAGCTTATACTATTTGTCGAGAGTCTGGTTATCATATACAAAGAATTTTTCGAATCCAAAGTGCCAGAGATTAGCTTATTTAAACAAACAAAAAAACTTTCCCGCTTTATTATAGTACTATGGATTGTACGATTTCTAATACATTACTAACAATTCTCATAGCCTCTCAATTAAGGTATGATGTATGTGTCTCGTCTACACAATCTGATCAGAATACTTGAGCATAGACGGAAATGTAATTTTTTGAACTTTTTAAAAAGTATGTTAGGGTTACCCATAAATAACTAATTAATTTTGGGGTGCTTAAATGTCTTACGTTTAGTAACCATAAGAGATATATCAAATTAAAAAGACCTACATAAAAGTCAACGAGAGAATATGTCTATCTTCTAAGGATCACCTACAATCAGCATTTTTGTCTTTAAAATAACCGGGAGTGGGGTTAACACTTTTCGCGCGTGTGCCTGATCGTCGACATTCTGGTGTATACGCTAGTGCAGCCGTGGGTACATCTAGTCTCTCTATATACATTCCTCTTTGCCCTTCTCTCTTATTTTTTTTACCAGTCTCCTTTTTTTATTGATTAGGTCAGTGGTCGGCAAAGTGCGGCTCTGGCACAAATATTGTTCGCATTAATAAATATTTATTAAGTATGAAATTTAGTTTTATTTAATATACTATAATATTTATTTAGTTAGTGTAATAAAAGTTTACTAAACAAGCAGATTTCGCTCCCAATTTTTTTAAATTGTTGCAATGTTCATATTTGGCTCTTCGCCAATTAGTTAGCGTTAGGGGACGCCTCAAGGGTGGTCCCATTTTTATTTAATTGGGACTGGACTTTCAAATTCGAAGATACACAAGGGAACTCTTCGAAATAATAAAATTAAAGTCGGTTTTCTTTTTTGTTATACTATTGTCTTGTTTAATTATAGTAACATAGTTCTAGAATAATATAGTTTAATGTAAATAATGTTTTATACAAGCGAGTCATTGTCTTCCAGTACACATCTGAGCCCTTAAAATCATCATCAGAGTATGTAAATTTCTATGACAGTAACAGTTATGTTGTGGAACAACCGAAGAGGGACTTCCATGATGATGCATATCTTCTTCAATCGGGCTGCAGTTTGAATAATAAAGTAGTTTCTGGTGTGAGTAGTACTTACTTCTTTCATTTTTTTTATACTACCTTATAAGTAATTAATAGACCACATTCAGTCAGTAATAATTTTAGTGTCACTTCTTCTTTTGTACATAAACACACAGTATAAAATAAAGTCGCTTCCCGCTGTCTGTCTGTCACTATGTACGCTTAGATCTTTTAAACTACGCAACGGATTTTAATGCGGTTTTCACTAAAATTTGGAGATTTTTTTACGGAAAGTTTATATATATAATAAAATTTAATTAAGTTTTTGTATAGTATAAAATTTTTATTTATTTGTAATCAAGTTGTCAAAAAATGTTTTCGGCCGCTTACATGGCTTACGCTGGTTAAACATTATGAGATACATCAAATTAATGTTCTAATGAATTGTAGTTCTTCAAAAGGCCTAGAGAAGAGTCTGCGATGTCATATGTTTATTTCCTAAGGTTGACTCACGGTAACCATTTTTATCTTCAACATAATAATTAAAAATATTAAATTATTTGCGAAGCCATTTACCCCAATTCAATATTAATCTTTATCCAGATAATAATGTAGATTATGTGTGTCCTTTACAGTTTTCCATTTAAATGAATACCGCAGAAGATATCACGAAATCAAAATTACTTGTGACCAAAGAAATCCTACTTTAAGCGCTTTATTCGTAACTATGGAGTTATATAACATACCATCATGCCTGTATCCCCGAAGTGTTAGAGGTTTTAAGTCCCATGTAATAAGGGGCGAGCCTATTGCCTTTAATCGGGCACAAAGCCAAACTCCGAGCTGCTACTGAGAATTTCATAGAAAAACCCAATAGCTCTTTTCACGACCTGAGAATCGAACCTAGGACCTCGAGCATAGCAATCGTATTTAGGACCACTAGGCTAATGAACCTGTTAAGAAGTTATGAACTGTCAATATTAAAGAAATAAACTTTAAATCGGCCATTTTTAAATGTAAAATACACCAATTTGTAAATTAAAACCGTGAGAAGCTCAGGCGAGTCGCCAGTGTCACAGTACAACATTTTTTTAGTAAAACATCACATAAGACGTCACATTTTCTGTATGGCTTTTCAAATCAGGTGGCTCACATACATAATTGTATATGTAATAAATGAACATTTACTTTGATCATTGAGGAATAAGATTCAAGAATTTAGTATCTTAACTTTAACTTCCCAATACATCTTGGAAAATATAATGTATGTTCGAAAAAATGAAGATAATTGTGAACTTGTAACTAACACGCACAATTTCAATACTAGAAATAAATGTAAATTAGCCATTCCATCTTTTAGACTTAGTAAAACCAATAAGAGTTTTTTAGGTCATAGGTTCTATAATAAACTTCCTAAGCACATTACCGATTTGCCGGATAATAAGTTCAAGAATCATGTTAAGCCGGTTTTATTGTCGAAGAGGTATTATAGGGTGGCTGATTACTTGACTAACGGTGATGTCTGGATGTGATTCCCTCTCGGTACATCTGCTGAAAATGATAATAACTGTATATAATTAAATACTGTAAAAACTAATTGAAAAAAGATAATAAAATGTTGATAAACCCGTTCGAGTTGCTTGCCGGTTCTTCTCGATGACTGGGACATTCATAAGTGCCTTCTTAGGGCCTAAATTGAATAAAAAACATTTCATTTTGGTTTGATTACTTTAATCAGATTTGTGTTGTTTTAATCATTCTATCGATATTATAAAATAATGATCTTGCAGATTGAAATTATTATTTTTATTTCTAGAACATGGAGTTAAAACAAGAAATAAAACATGAAAACACAGGAGAAGGATCTTCGTTAAATATAAAGCAAGATGTTGAGAATACAGAGTACCAGATTGAAATAAAAATGGAGACAATGGAACAGCCAGAAATACGTGATAATACCGGAGGCCCAAGCGCCCATGATTTACCGTTATCTCCTCAAGATATCCATCACAACTTTGCTGAGAAAACATTCAAAACTAAGTGAGCACCTAGTTTAACCCACCTTTAATTCTCTGCAGTCTTAAAGTATACTAGCTGCCCCGCGCAACTTCGTCTGCTCTTCTCCTAATGGTTGTAGCGTGATGTTATATAGCCTTGACTATATACCCTAGAGAACACGTGTACAAAATTTCAGGATGATCGGTCGAATAGTTTACGCGTGAAAGCGTAACAAACAAACAAACTCACTTTCACATTTATAATATTATTATTATTTAGGAAATTCAGTATAGTATAGAAAAGCAATAGGTTGAATACAAGAAAATTTTTAAAAAATAAGAAAAACAACTTCGATTATTTTGAAGAGTTTCTGGTGTATCTTCGAAGTCAAAGGTCCAATGCTAAGGAAATTAAAATGGGTTCACCCTTGAGGTACCCCTTTTCCAACGAAAAAGGAATCGTCGAAATCTGTTCGTCTTTAGAAAAATATGATTATATACAATCCTATTGGGAACCGTTTCCTTTTTTAACTGACTTGCAAAAGACTGGAGGTTCCTCAATTCGAATGTAATTTTTTTTTAAATGAATTTCATTCATAACTTCTTTGTTTATGAACCGATTTATATGATTCTCTTTTGGTCGGATAGGGGATACCTCAAAGCTGGACCACCTTTTAATTTCTTTAGCATTGGACTTTGAACTTCGAATAAGGTAACACTTCGATAATCATTGGAATTGGTTTTCGTTTTTTGTTAAAAATTTATCTTGTTTTGTATTCGGTTAAAAACGAGATCAAAGACAGAATGCAATAGTGTGCGTATTATTTTGTTAATTTTCTTAGTTCAAGTTCAAGTAAGTAATACGTTAACGTAATTTGGAGAGAGGGGAGTCTTGTAAAACGTAACGATGCGTTACAAGGGCGGAAGGGGGTTCGAACAATGCGATACGTAACGTTGTCTTATTTTTTATTATTTAAATATAAAAGTAGGCAATTTAAAATTTTCCACGATCGTAACAACCCTTATGTTTTACGAGGAATCCCTCTATTGTATTGTACATCATTTTCATTTTGTTCTCCCAAGTTGGCCACCCTATTTCGCAAGTTTCACGGGGAATCCCTCGACTGTATGACTGTAGTCAGTGTTGTTAATGTCAATTCGTACTGTAATGTCCTCGAAAAAGGGAAATTTGTATCATCAGCTGTTCTTGGCCTATAAAAGCTCTCATGCTGACTTGCTGACGTAGGTGTTACGTAACGTTTAAGGAGGGATAGGGAGGGGGGTACAGAAAAATGTTACGGCGCGTTACATGGGGGGGAGGGAGTCTCAAAAATCTTCAAAAATTGCGTTATGTAATACTTGAACGCCCCCATACATGTCTACTAAACATTAACATTTCTTTTTAAACCATAGATTTTGCAAATAGCATAATATACAGAAATGGTCTTGTATCTCCATCTCCTTCTAACACAAGCGTAAACTATGCTCTTTCCCTTTCGAGTTGCCGATCTGTACATATGAAATGTATGTTTTTTAGCATCTGAATTTACGTGACAAAATGGTCGAAGATGGTAACATGCCTCTAGTGGGGGAACTGCCTCTTAAGTGCATCTGCACACACCTATAAGGGTTTGGCAACAGATTTTAAACTTGAGGGTGGTAGCTAGCGAGGCGGGCATTAAAAAGTAACCTGCCACCATTCTATGGTTTCATCACGATGTTTGCCTTGATTGAAATGTCAAGTATTGCAGGGATTCGAACTGAAGTCAATCGACGCGATGTTTAATGAGGCATCACTGCCCGACCAAGATAAAAAAAATAAAAAAAATTATTGATCTTTATTTCTCAACCACTTTACTTTCGTTTTATTTTGAAATGCTTGACAACATCGACCCATATCACACGAAAACAAATAAAATACCACGTTCCTTGCAAATAGAGATGTGAGAAAATCCTTAAAACCTTTTTAAAGTATAAGAAAATAAAACAGGAAAATAACACCCTGTTTTTTTAAATAAAGTACTTGGTAAAACAGGATTCTGATCATTGTTACCGGTTCACATCACTACTTGCTAATTATTAATGTAAAATACACTGCTCTTTCTGAGGTAACTTAGTAAGAAAAGTAATTAATAAAGGTCTGCGTAGACAAGGAACTTTTATCCATGGAGGACTAAAATCCCCAAACCATAAAAAAATGCCCGATGAGAACTTCCCACGGATATAACATGTGCGGATATTTGTTTTCGGGACGTTTCACCACAATGGAGCGCTCAACGGGGACTAAAACACGTTGTTACCCTGGCAAGTTAGTTTTATTTATTTCGGGGACTCTCCGTACTTTTGTACGGTCCGTATTGTCGATGTTCTATGTTGTTCGGAGGACTTTTAATCCGTTGTGTGGGTAATGCGATGCAGTTCTAAACGATCTATTTTGACGGACAAAAAACAGTGCCCTAAGGACGGTCCCTCGTCTGCGCAGGCCTTAACACTCTTCTTTTCGGCATCAAATTAAAATAAATGTTTATGTAGGCTAAGTATAAATACATTAAATTTAAATCATAAGGTAACCAACAAATTAAGGTCATTTAATGAAGTTAGTCTATCCAATTAATCTAATTTTCCCCGGATGCAAAAAATATTTGGGTTTTCCGCTTACAAACTAGGACAAATCCGGGGTAACCCGTACATATAGCCGTCCCAATAATATGTTATCTATCTTAGCAGGAATCAAAGCTGCCTCCTGTACTTTTAATTAAACAACCAGGGCTTGAGCATGAGAGGGATACATCAATAATAATTATATTTTAACATTTACAGTTTCGATTTATTACGGCCCATTAATGAAAGCGTAAAAGTTGAAATAAACGCATCAGGGGATAATGAAACAAATGCCATATACCAATGTCAATATTGCGACAAAATTTTTGATAATTATAACTACATGTTGGTTCACATTAGTACTGTACACAGAGAGAAAACCCCCAAATGCGAGTTATGTGGTAATCAGTTTAAAACCCTGTGGAACCTGAAACGACACGTTCAACTTTGCCACAAACTTCAGAATTCATCAGCCAGAGTAACTCGAACCAGTTTGATATGTAAATATTGCAATGAAAATTTCAAAAACAAATACGGACTTAATAAACATAGGAAGCTATGTTACACTCGTCAGGAGGATGAGAGGAGGGGGGGATATGCATGTGTCTTTTGCCGCGGTGTTTATAAAAGCAAATGGCTTTTAACAAGACATATAAAGAGAATGCATTATGATTCTAGGGGAAAATGTGAATGTTGGTGCGGGAGAAGGTTCTCGTCATCGATACTCTTAAAATACCACAAGAGGCAGTGGCACTATCCCAAGCTTGAAAATGCAAACGGAAAATTCCAATGTGACTCATGTCAGAAGAATTTCAACACCAAATCGAATTTACATGTACATATAATGAGATTACATTATGATTATGGGAGAATGTTTGAATGTTGGTGCGGGAAAGAGTTCCGTTCACCGATACGCTTATATGAACACGAAAGGGAACAACACAGATGCAAAATTCAAAATACGAATGACACATTCCAATGCGACTACTGTCAGAAGTGTTTCAAAATCAAACGAAATTTAGTTAATCATATAAAGAGATTACATTATGATTACGGGAGAACGTTTGAATGTTTTTGCGGGAAACAGTTCCTTTCACCGATTAGCTTAAAACGCCACAAACACGATCGCAAGATTAAAAAAACTAATTACGACAAATTCCAATGTGACTACTGCCAAAAGTTTTACAAATCCAAAAACAGTTTAATTTGTCATATAAAGAAATTACATTATGATTATGGGAGAACATTTGAATGTTGGTGCGGGAAAGAGTTTCGTTCACCGATACACTTACGTAAGCACAATCAGAGACACGACCGTAAGATTCAAGAAAGAAATCATGAAATAATTTCAATGTGACCCATGCCAGAAGTTTTTCAAAACCAAGCAGAGTTTAGCTACACATGTCAAAAGAATACATTGTGCTTATGAGAAAATGTTTAAATGTTTGTGCGGGGAACAGTTTCGTTCACCGATACGCTTATCTCAGCATAAGAGGCTGCGGCACGAACACGAGATTCAAAATACAAACAATCAGAAGTTCCAATGTGACATCTGTCAGAAGTTGTTTAAATTAAAACAGAGTTTAGCCGTACATATATTGAGAAGTCATTATGTTTATGGTAAATTGTTTGAGTGTTGGTGCGGGAAACAGTACCGTTCACCGATACAGCTGAATGAACACAAAAAGATAAAGCATGTTCTCTTATTCGGTGGTTACAAATTTTGCCTTTAAAAGCCTTTGAGTTGTACCCTGTCCCCGGTCACTTTTAAAGACAAAAATGCTTATTGTAGGATGATTCTTAGAAGACAGATATAAGTTCTTGTTGATTTTTTTTTAGGTCTTTTTAATATCTACAATTATGTAATATATTCATTTGTTATGTCTCTTATAGTTTACTCAACGTAAGCCATTTAAGCGCTCTAAATCCCTAAATTATTTTTTATTTGCGCGTAACCCTAATTCTTTGTTATAAATAAAAGTAGTCTAAGCTACTCCTTATAACTTTAGCTGTCTGCCAGTGTAAGTCTCGTCAAAATCGGTCGAACCGTTTTGGGGGTTACCCGGAACAAACAGGACAGACAAAAATATCCCAGTCGCCGAGACGAACCGGTAAAAAACTCGATCGGATTTAATACGATTAAAAAAAGTAGTATAGCATAATAGTGACCTAACAATGATCTTATGTACTTTTTAAATTATCTGTATTGCTCGATTCTCATCGGATTATAACTACATAGAAATGACTGTTTCTATTACCTGCTACGTTTGTACATGTTTTGTCATTTTTGCCGTTTGCAGTTTTTTTTGTTTAATTCAACAAAACCATTTCAAGCGAATCGACGTAACAAATACAAATTGCGTTGGAAATTACAATGATCATGTTCATAACCACAGATTATATTTACGTGTTATTAAGCGTAAAAAACTAAGCGAAAAAAGTCACTCAGAGCGGAAATCGGCGAGTACGATAGTTCTGGCCAAAAACGATAAATTTTACGTCGCTGGTACGTGCCAGCGTGTGCTCGTACGCCAGTCCACGAGTCGCGAGTGTTCGCACTTTATCGATTTTGATAACTAATTAAGTCGTATAAAATTTCACTCGTATTCATACACTCGTGCGTCGAAATTTATGTACAAAATATTGGTATTACTATCTCACGCCCGATTATACGATATCTGTGTCTAGTTATACGTAGTATCATATCTCTGTAGTATCCAAAGACTATAATATATATATATTGGAAAGTAGTGTCCTCTTACGTCCGTTTACAATAACCTATCTATCCGTTGTTTCAGTTACTAGGGATAGACAAATATAATATTTTGTACTTACTTTTTATTCAATAACCTATCAATGGATAGTTTATCGTATATCTACATAATCTAAAGCCATATCCTATAGCTTAAATAGATAACAGGGAAGCCGATATCTGTCTTAAAGAGAGTTAAAGATACTACTTAATACAAATATTTACTAATCGGAGATATGATATTGAAAACGGCCATCAGTAGTCTGTGGTCTAGTTCCTTCTCTGTTTACGGAAATGTCCGTGTCTACTGTATAAATGTTCAGAAAACTAGAGAGCTCGTAGAAAATGAAGAAACGAACGGCAACTAATAAATACCGTAAAAAAGTTCTAATTGTATTATACTCATCACATTGCAAAATAGAAAGAAGTACCTAGTTGTAACAATAAAAAATTGGTTGCCTGTAAAGTCGGTATACGGGCGAAAGTTTTACGTGACAACGACTTTATGTCTGTCTCTCTCGCTCTTAGGCGGGCTAACCATGCCCGAGTGGAAGGGACGCGTGCCTCTCACTCGCTCTCATTGTGAGCGCATAACGTGAGCGGAGCGTAACGCAGTTTCTTGAAGTGTCACCCGGCAAACCAATTTATAAGACGTTGTCACGTCAAAATGTAACAATAAATAACTTTTGATTATGTTAATAACTAGAACAAATAAAACTACAAATTAATAAACACTGGTCGCCCAATTCATTCTTATACTGTCTTGATATAATATCTAATTTTTAATCAGTTAGTGCTAAGACTATGAGATCGTTACAGATTTGGAATGGAATTTCTTGTATTATTTTTAGGGTTGCCATATATTTCTAGACTCGTCGGAACGCAAAGAGAAGTGATGTGAAAGTGAAGTGCTAGATGTAGCCTTATATTGTTTTGCTGAGCGCTGTACTTTTTAGGTAATTTTTTTTATCTTTGCATCCCGACGAGAGATTATGCCTCGTTTACGTCAAAGCAATATCATGCGTCATTGTTTAAATTAAAAACGACAAAATCGTGCAGCAGATGTTGCATGTGGCAATCTATTTTACACCGAAGCAACACTGTGTCACAATGTTTGAATATTATTGATCGACTTGATTAGTTAATGTCACATGGAAATCTAAAAACTTTGCAAGATTATTTAAATTATCATTGTCGTTTAATGTAGTAAAATAAAATATACTTTTGTTTGATATCGTTTTATTAACTTAGTAACACTATGCAACCATAATACAGTACATTAGAAAGAGTATGGAGGTGTCACAGAGTAATAATGTAACTTTCCAATATGATTAAGCTTGTAGCGATATCTCTCGCCACAACTGACGCATCAACGCATCGACACAACTACGTAGCGACACATACCTACATCTATCGAGCCACATAAGTAGCTTCCTACTATCCTACATCGCGCTATAGAAATATTTCCGATTACTGAATACACATACGCATGGTTTCTTCCTTCCTCCCAGGAGGAAGGGAACGTGCCTATGTGTATAATTTAGTTAGCTCGAATCGTAGGTGTAGGGATTCGATTAGATCGCGACTTATTTGCGAACGCGACGACCGCCCGAGCCGAGGTCCAGCCACTTTGGCACCCTCGTGCGAGTCGTCCACACAACTTTCACGGCTGAGTGCCCTCTGCGCTCGCCCCAAAGTCCGGTGAAGCTGTAAAAGCCGCAGCGGCTTTAGGACCCCTAAGGCTAACAGTGTAGTCAGTACTAAAAAAACAACAGTCACCCCAAGTCCGGTGAAGCTGTAAAAGCCGCAGCGGCTCTGTTTTTAGATAGGACCCCTAAGGCTAACAGTGTAGTCAGTTCAAAAAAAAAAAAAAAATGTCGGGGCAGCTGCCCGCCAGACACGTAGCACCAGTCCGTCTGGCCGGAGGATCCTCCCTTTTCTATGGCGGATGAGGAACTTTACTCTCTGTTCCTCACCTCCGCTAAAAGCTATAGAAATATTTCTTTAAATATACTCAGTATAAAATTTGTAATCCTGAAGATCAAAAAGTATGTACTTTATTGTAAGTTTGAGATTTTCCAATTGTTCGTAACTATTTTGTTAGAACTCACAAAATTAGAAAAGACTAAGAAGGTTTAAAAACATTGACACTGGAAAAATAAGAAGAAAAAACGGAGGACATGCCTTCGGTCCATGTATAAATAACATCTATGACCTAAATATGGTTTAAAAATAACATCTGACTTGGTTGTATGGCCCAACTAACAATTATGCCTTTACCTTTTACGAAGAAAGGAAAAACTATACCATCATGGATCTATTTAACTGAACGTCGAGAAGTAGACGTACCGGGTTCCTGGTACAAGTACTTCATTTCAGGGTCTTTTACAAGGTATACATTATGCTGGTACGCAATAAAACCAACTTTCAAGGCCCCTATGGTTTTGTTTACCAGGAGCAAAAAAGTCGTCAAGACTGCGGAAAACGGAATAAGACATTTAGCATTTGCAACTTTTGTAACCCAATCCGATGGGTAGTAAGCCCCTGGTATTATTTTCTTTGAGAGTATCAATTTTTTTTTTCAAATACCAACTTTATAGCGACATCTCTACAAAGATTATCTACTTCCTCGAATGTCAAAGTCATAGTTGTCAAGAGCATTTTTGGCGGGATCGTAAAGTGACATGTTGTGGTTTTTATTTTTTATTCATTATCTTAGGTTTTTTGACCCTATATTATGTAATATTGGTAGCATTTTGCATTATATAGTTTGTTTGGCTTGCTTAAGTGAAGTGGTTTATAAATTTAAAGCAAATGACATGCATTTTGGGATCTCACAAAAACTCCCTAGATCGTTCTAACAAGAGAGCCACCATCTTGTTAGATGCCACTTTGTATGAAACACCTATTATTAAGAAGGCTTGAAAAAATTGACGCTGGAAAATTTTACGAATGCTTAAAAACATTGATACTGAAAATTCCAATTTGTTTAATAAAAAAAATTACTTCTTCTTCTTTACATAATGGCAACGTGTGTGTAAACACAATTCCGCCAATGTCACGTATACAGAACCATAAACGAAGGAGATTTATCGTAAACGATGGCCTGTTTATTATTTTAAAATGTATCCAGTCCGGGCTATCCAAAAACCAACACAAAGACAACACAACACAATACACATAATAACCAATCCTACAACATTTATTACATAACTATAGTCTATAGAATGAGATTATAAACATGCACGAAATGACTTTACCATCTACAGTTTAATTTTGTTAATTGTGATAAATTTTGACAAGCATTCTACTATGAAAGGGTTATCGGGGACAAGCGTTAGAAGGCACATAAGGTTAGTAGGATGGGGAATAGAAGGAGGTAAAGCATCATAAAGGGAGAATCTATTCCTGGTACAGTTAAAATACGAAGGCTTAGATATGTTGACACTGGCAAGTGCTTTTTTGCGGCGCCAACACAAGAAGAAGGTCAACAACGTAAAGTTGTCATTTGTCAACGTATTGAACAATTATGTAAACTTGTCTTTGTCTTCTAGAATTGTCATAGAAACAATATAAGTGTGAATAATGAAAATAAATAAGAATTCTATCTTTGAATGGAAAAAAACTAAATCTTGAGTACATGTTTATTTTTAGAAAATCATTAAATTTTACGTGAATTTCACATGTGGTAACTGAATTCCGAAAATTCGGTCTTTGTCGGATAAAATTCACACGGATGTAACCGTGGGTTACAGCTATTTTTGTATATACGATAGTGAATTTTGAATGGCGTAAGACAAACTAAATGATATCTTTTATCAGTATCACTGACCCACTGAATGCAGTCAATTGAGAACTGACTCTCTATCTTTACAATAATTCCCATCTCAATGGTAATAAAAATATATTTTTTTTTTTAATTTATATTAGGTATTACATTTAGATTGAACATTTGGCCAATGTCACTGGTTATACGCGACAATGTGTCCCAAGATGGTAACATGCTAAGCCTTGTAGAGGAGCTCAAGGATTTGGTTTTTCCTTCACCAATAGCTCGGGCTCATTGTAAGGATTCAAACTATGTCTGTAAAATCTATCAATGGACCATCATTGTTTTAAAAATTTAACTTATCTATAATTTCAGCTGTAATTATAAACATTTACTGGAATTAAACTGATGATTAAATAAATTTAGTCATGGAAATGAAACACTGAGTTGATACAAATATGGATACCAGGGAACATCCAGTACTGAGCTGTGACACATTGAATGCTGTAGCTTCAGTTGCACATATGAATCTACAGACACCAACATTAACACTGAAACAAGAAATAGTAAAGTGCATAGATGAAGAAGAATCACCTTGTAGAGAAACTGTGGTAATGTATACATTGTTTACAGTATGAATGTTGAACTAATTATAACTCAAAAATAGTGCATTTATTGAATGTGTATTTAAACTTTGAATAGGTCTAACAAGTCACAGTTACTATAATCATATGATTTATTTTATTATTTATTATTATTATTTGCTAAGACACACTAGCAGCTAATTAGCTGATGCGTGCGTATCAAATAGCTTGGAGATATCTTCCTTGTCCAATCTGCTCTTAAAGGAGGTTATGGTAGGAGCCATCACAACTTTATCTGGAAGTTTGTTCCATGCTGTGACCACTCTGTTAGGCAAGATATGCTTCATTGGGTTTCTTTTTGCTGGGAATTCCCAAAGTTTCAAGGGATGACCTCGTTGGTGTTTATTTTCATTTGACTTAAACATGTCTTTAAGGCTGGGCACATCGTAATAATTAGTGAGGATTTTATAAGTTTCGATTAACCTGCCCCTTTGTCTATGCTGTTCTAGTGTGGTAAGGCCAAGGTTTATGAGGCACTGTTCATAGGGTAAGTTACGCATTGCATACACCATCTTAGTAGCCCTTCTCTGTACATTATCAATGAGCTTAATGTCTTTTTTGAAGTAGGGATCCCAGATAATATAAGCATGTTCAAGAAGTGGTCTTATATAGGTCTTGTATAACTTTATAAAAGTTTTAGCTGTTAGGAATTTAAATGCCTTGCAAATGATATAAAGGATCAAATTAGTTTTCTTCACAACCCCAAGCACATGAGTTCCCCATTTAAGATCTTTGGATACTGTAACTCCCAAGTCCCTTTGTGTTTCAACTGCGGTTAATTGCTCACCACTAAGATAGTATACCTGACAAGGATTATTATTATTATAGGGATATTATTATAGGGTTAGCAAAAAATTTGGTATCATCAGCAAAAAGCGAAAAAGGTAGTTGCAGAGTATTTTTCAAGTCTGAGAGGTACAAGATAAAGAGCAATGGACCAAGCACCGAACCTTGAGGAACGCCACTGAGGACACTTCGCAGGTCGGACATGACTTCGCCAATGCGCACCCGAAACGTTCTACCAGAAAGGAAGTTGCATATCCAGGCTAAAATGCTCCCACGTATGCCAAGGTGTTCCAATTTGTGTATGAGGTGTTTCAGAGGAACACGGTTGAATACCTTCTCATAATCCAAGTAAATGATATCTGTTGGCTTTTGGTTGATGCAAATCATATAATGAATTTAATAATATTTTGGAGAACGTACACATATTTGTACAAACACTGCCTACCTTTAGAAACATCATTAAATATTACAGTGGACTTTTGGTAATCCTACCCCAGACTAATCCCCCCCCCCCTCCCCTCCTGTAATCCGACATGCTAATAACATGTACGTACAGGTGAGCCGCGTAATGAATCCGTCACAGGAGGTTTCTTCCATGAATGAGTGGGTGAACTTGTTGTTACTTGTTAGCGTTAACGTGAATTTTGCTTGACACAGAACGGATGTGTATTACTTCAGTTTGAATGTGACTAGGATAGAGGCCTAGTGGGCTTCCATTGCTTACTGTTTATTCATTGTGAATCACATCATGAGGCTACTGTAGCCTATAGACGTTTGAAATACCATAGATATCACAAGCGTGTTTCCAACCTTGAAAAGTCATCTTTCCTAATGAGTTCTGGAAACCTTACCACAGAAACACAACACCAGGGTATTTGGCTGTGATCTTTTGTAGGGTGGTGGTATTGGGCTGCCAGAAGTAGAGAAAAATATCCAAGTACATTTCTTTATACCCTATCTCACTAAGTTTTTAATTATAGTGACATAGTTCTATAATAATATAGTATAATGTAAATAATATGTAATATAAGCCAGTCATTGTCTTCCAGTACACTTCTGAGCCCTTAAAATCACCAGAGTATGTAAATTTCTATGACAGTAACAGTTATGTTTTGGAACAACCGAAGAGAGACTCCCATGATGTTGCATGTCTTCTTCAATCGGGCTGCAGTTTGAATAATAAAGTAGTTTCTGGTGTGAGTAGTAATTACTTCTTTAATTTTTTTATAGTACCTGATTTTAAGTACCATGCAGTCCACTACAGTCTGTAATATAATGTTTAGAGTCACTTACCATATTTAAGGCAAAACTCAACTGTTTATATTCATAAAAAAATGACAACCATTTTCTGTATAGGGAAGATGGCTCGCAAACAAATTTTTTTTTTTCGGAAATCTTTTATTTTTACCACCATTTCTCTATTTTAAGCGTTAAATCAATATAAAAAATTATAAAATAATGAGCTGAATTTTTTCAAACATGCTGTCAATTTGTAGATTGAAATTATGGTATTTTTTTTTCTAGAATCTGGAGTTTAAACTTGTGAACGAGCAAGACGTAGAACATGAAAACACAAAAGAAGGAATGTCATTAAATATAAAGCAAGAAGATGAGAATACAGAGTATCAGATTGAAATAAAAACGGAGATGATAGAACAGCAAGGAATATGGGATAATGCCGAAGACAATTTACTGTTAACTCCTCAAGATATCCAATACAATTTCGCTCAGAAGACATTAAATAAGTGAGTACCTATTAAACAATGTAGAAATTTTGAATTTATTTGTAAAATGTGATAATACGTATAAAACAAGCTTAAGTCCACTTTATACATTTTTTATATTTATGTACTGTTTATCATATTCAACAACTTGGTATTTATTAAATTAAAAAAGTCCATCAATTCATGTAGAAATATGGGTCAGAATATTCAATTTTATTTCAGTAGTGCTTAGTCTCAACACCAGTGTAAATTAAATTCACTAAAGTCCAATCCGGCCAATCACAAACAGTGCTGTTAAAACGGGCGCACGAAGCCTAATAGCGCAACGGTATACCCCTAACAATAATAAGCTAAACCAACGATAACAGTACCGAGCGGGCCCCCACAACGAAAGTGCGGCGCGGCGCGGCGCCTGATTAACCCTCGAACTTAGTACCACGGTGAATACGTACTACGGTAAGCAGCAGAGAGCTGCAAACCAGTGTACGCAAACCCAACTCACTACGTGCAACCAACTCTGTTCACACCCGAACCTACCAGGCGTGAAGAGAGCGAAACAGAACGGTACACACGCAGTGAGGTGCCTACACGGAGGCGTGGCGTCGGCGTAGCTATGGAGAACTAAGTAGACTAGGTCGCTGGCGGGTGGAAGATTTCTTGACGACAAAAAACACACGAACATTAAAATCAAGTCGATGTATTCTTCACAGAAGCAGGATGGCCGCTTTAATGATTCTTCAGTTTTGGGGGCGCTCAAGTATAACGCGCCTTAACATTATTCTATACCCCCCTACCCTCCTTAAACATTACGTAACACTCTAGTCAACAACTCAGCATGAGAGCTTTTAAAGGCCAAGAACAGCTGATGATGCAAATCTCCCTGTTTTGAAGACATTACAGTATGATATCATTTTAACAACACTGACTACAGAAATGTGCTCTTGCGTACACACTAACGAATACTAACAACAAAACCAAAATAAAAATGACGTATAATAGAGTCAAGGGATTCCCCGTAAAACATAAACGAAAAGGGTTGCCACCTTGAGAAATTTAAATTACCTACTTTTTTATTTAAATATCTTATTATTATAACTATAATATTTTATTTCAATCGTTGTTAAAATAATAACGATTTATAAGACTCCCTCCCCCTACGTTACCTAATACTTGAATGCTCCTTATTTCTTAGAATGTATATTATTATGTATTACAAATTATTTTAAAGTTCTACACGTCACAGCTTCGGCCTAATGGTTCTCATAGTTTGAAACGTCATACAGCCAACCCATTTCACATACATCTTACATTTGATTCCACTTACAATCCTACATATATATATATATACAGGATGTCCCAGAACTCAACGTCAAGCCGAAATAGGGTGACAGGATTGATTGTAACCATCATGTGAAAAATAAATAAAAAACATTTGAATTGCGTAAAATGGGTTAGCAAAAATCGGGTTACTCCAGGTATTAATTTTTTTTACTAGATTTTTTTTTAGTATGAAACTAACAAGCACTGTGCCATTTTACAATCCTGATTAAATGCGCGAACTTTTAATGGCACTTGCCAAGGCACTTTAGTACATATTTTTTAAAGGAAGGCCTTTCAAAGTCGACAAATTTTGAAAATTTAAATTCATAGTTTAACATATAATCTTAATTCTAGAAAACTTGGGGCAGTTGTGTCATTATTTTTAACTGTGGTTCAAGAAATGTTATTTAGGGTTACGGTTCCACAGTTTACATGAACAAAAATAGTAAAAATTAACCACAATAACCGAAAAATGGTTACAGTTTGACCTAATTTCTAGGTTTTTTTTAAATGCCCATAATTTCCAAACTGCATGGGATAGATTTTTTTATTATTTTTCTCATGATGGTTACAATCAATTCTGTCACCCCGTTTCGGCTTGACGTTGAGTTCTGGGACACCCTGTATAGTTTAAAATACAGTGTGATAAATTCATTTTGTGTCCTAAATTTATACATTTGTTAATTTTTATGACTAAATGCACGTCACAATTTCGTAATAATAGCATAGAAACGTACTCAACTTATATTTCATTGATAATCTTTGTTTTAAACCAGTTATGTGTAATGTTGTAATTTTATAGGAATAGTTAGTCTTATATATGAATTCTATCGTGCTT
Source organism: Saturnia japonica (assembly GCA_033032175.1). Classification (NCBI taxonomy): domain Eukaryota; kingdom Metazoa; phylum Arthropoda; class Insecta; order Lepidoptera; family Saturniidae; genus Saturnia; species Saturnia japonica. The sequence goes on from CM065329.1 coordinate 10,488,227, forward strand.
GTAATGTTTATAATTCATACATAACGTGTTTATAGGCCGTTTTGTGTTGTAACGTTTAAAGTTTAATATTTACGAAGTTTACTATTCTTCAATATTATATTGTGTGTATTTAGGTGTAGATATTAATGCTCTTAATAGATTTGAATAGGTTTTGTGACATTCCAATAAGAATCTTATGAGATATTAGCTAGTTACGTGGAATTTGTTAGCGACGCATAGGCCTAAGCGTAATGATACGAAAATAGCAATTGTAAATATAAGTTGTAGGGATGAATAATTTGTACAAACAAACATAAGTCTAATGTTTCTAATGTTTCTAATATAATACTATAACGTGTAGGTATATAAGAGAAGTGAATAAGTTATGAAAATGTTTGTAATTTAATAGAAATAGTCGCTTAAAGTATTAAACTCGTGTATCGTAAATAATCCATATTATATAGAAGTTGTATGTAATGTTTTGTGTTATATAGGTAAATTAGCCTTCTCTATGTGTTTTATAATGTTTGTAACGCCAAATAGTGTGTATATAACAAGTTTCAAGCTGTTTTAAAGTTGCAATGTTTAACGCTCTGTATCTACAATGTTTATCAACCTATAATGTTGAAGTTAGTGTTTTTGTATAGGTATTTGCATCTACAATAATGTGAAACAGTTTTATAGTAATTGAATAATTGTAATTAGAGATATTAACAATTTATTAGATTTTGCATACAAGTAATAATAATAATGTAGATAGAGATAGCAATAGTGCAACCACGAAGCACCCCCGCGGTTAGCGGGCATGCCCATATTTGGTAAAGAGCAGTACGGATAGAGACGCCATCGTCCGTCTCACTCTCCGGCAAACGAGATAAAAGGCGCGCTACCGGGGCCAACCGGCACACACGGGTGCCACAAGCTGAAGACTCAAGACTCAAGAAACAAAACTGGAAGAAACAGTACCCAGAAGATAGTACTAACAAATTGTATTGTGTCTTGAAGAATACAGCGAATTTTATTGTGGTACCTGTGTGTCATTTGCATCTTCACAAGTGTTCAACCCGCCAGCGACCCAGTCCTCTCCGCTCCGTGCTACGTCATCGCCGCGCCTACCAGCAGGCACCTCACTGCGTGTGTGTACCTTAATGTTTCGCCCTCTTCAAAGATTAAAGACCCTGAAGACTCAAGAAGAAGCTTTGTGTCAAGACTCCCGAAAAACTGGATGGTATTAAGAATTATTGTAACCGGCCATTCTGCTTGTGAAGATTCAATACAGCGACTTGATTTTGGTGTTAGTGTGTGTCATTATGTTCGAGAAATCCTTCACCCGCCAGCGACCCAGTCCACTTAGTTCTCCATAGCTACGCCGACGCCACGCCTCCGTGTAGGCACCTCACTGCGTGTTTGCCGTTCTGTTTCGCTCTCTTCACGCTTGGTAGGTTCGGGTGTGAACAGAGTTGGTCGCACGTAGTCGGTTGGGCTTGCGTACACTGGTTTGCAGCTCTCTGTTGCTTACCGTAGTACGTATTCGCCGTGGTACCAAGTCTGAGGGTTGATAGGGCGCTGCGCCGCGCCGCACTTTCGTTGTGCGGGCCAGCTCGGTACTATTATCGTTGGCGTAGTTTATTATTTTTAGGAGAGTACCGTTGCGCTACTTTTAGGGCTTTGTTGCGCCTCTTTTAATTGGCATTAGCCATTCAATTTCGAAGATACACAAGAGAACTTTTTAAAATCATTGAAGTTTGTTTTCTTTTTTGTTAAAAATTGTCTTGTTTTTAATTCATTTAAACATCTTATTTTCGATTTATTTTGAAATGTTTTTAACAATATCGACTTATATAGTACAGTAAAACAGAAATACTTCGGTAATTTATGAATATACAATACAATGGCCTTTCTGAGGTAGTCTAGTAAGAACACTCTTTTTGTTTGGCATTAAATTCCATATTTTTTTATGTAGACTAAGTAATAAAGATACATAAAATTTAAATCATAAGGTAATCAACTAATTAGTTTAATTTAATTATGTTAGCATATATCCCTATTATTATTTGTTATTTCATTAATTTAATTAGGCCAATTTTACACGGACGCAAGAGTGTCCCGGTATTCCCCGAACGCAAAATGTCTGGAGTGAGTTTTCTCCAGACCCTTTTTAAAAAGACCGCTGGACTCTCTCGTGGCGTCTTATAAAACGCGACAAATCCGGGGGAATCCAGACGGATGGAAGTTCTAATAATATGTAGTCTATCCAAGCCGGAATCAAAGCCGTGATTCATGTGCTTATTATACACCCAGAGACCATGGTCCAGGAGAAGCGATTTCGCCGCGAATCATCTCGCGCGTAATTGAGCATACTTCGCGTCCAGAAGGAGAGCAAGGAACAAGAAGTGGGATGAATCGGTCGAATTGTGGATAGCTTGGCTATTAGGGAGAGTACAAAGTTACTTGAAACATCCAAATCTTAACTATATAATGTCATATAGTTTCTGTTTGTAACTTTGTATCCAAATTTAAGACTATTTTCGTAGTCCTCTTCATTTTGAAATTCTATTCCCATATTCAGAAAACTCCCATGTCCCATATTGCCGGCACTGCCGGTAGTGAAATTTTGGCACTCCGTCTTTTTAAGTACGTGCACTTGCTGTTAAGTTCGCGCGCGAACTATACTGCGTCTTTTATTCCCACGGAGTGAATTGACAATTATTTATATCAAACTTGAAAATTATGTTGTCAAATTTATTATTATAGTGTTGTGCTACCGTACATTTTACTGTACAATCATTTGATTCGTAAGAATTTAAATAATGAATTGTGAGTTTTTATTTGATAATTAAAAAATTTTGTGTTATTCAACATTGCTGATCATTTACTATTAATATTACATAGTTAAAAAACTATAAAATGAATAAAATATGGCGCAAAACTGCAAAAAAAGATACTAAAAAGAATGCTTTGGTTGACCAACGAGAGATCTGAATTTGTCCCCTAATTCGGGTTCACATATGAAAGGTACAGTGTTTTTTGAAAAGAAAAAAAAAAACTGATCAATGTGTGTAATATCTCATACGGGTGCACAATTAGTACCGATTGGTGACATCACTATTATAAAAACAATAATATAGCATTACTTGAAATGTCATTTCATTTTGTGGGAATTAAAAATGCAGTGTCAACGCAACTACTATCTCTCTAAGTAAGTTAGTCTCTAATATCTCGGCTCGCTTAAAACGCTCGCGTTTTACGCGCGAGTCGTGAGGCTCGCGTACTGCACTCGATTTACGCGCGAACTTTATCCTCGCACGATGCTTGTTGACGCGGTGAATAGAGCTCAAGTACTTCGCGCACGCGCGTGTAAATTCACTCGACATGACCCGTGGCGAATTCGCTCCTTCTCGATCAGTGTCAAGAGCTTCACACCATCGGAGGAAGGTACATCAATAATGATTATATTTTAACATTTACAGTTCCGATTTATTACGGCCCATTAAAGAAAGCGTCAAAGTTGAAATAAATACACATGGTGATAATGAAACGAATGCCTTATACCAATGTCAATATTGCGACAAAAATTTTGATGATCATAGCTGTATGCTGATACACATCAGTAAGGTACACAGAGAGAAAAACCCCAAATGCCTGTTATGTGGATATCAGTTTAAAACCCTGTGGAACCTTAAACGTCACGTTCGAGTCCACAGACTTCAGAGTTCTTCAAACCAAGTAACTCGAAACGATATCGAATGTAAATATTGCAATCTACATTTCATAAACCAATACAGATTGAAGAAACATATGGAGCTATGTTATTGTCGTAAGGAAGATGGGAGGAGTGGATATACATGTGTCGCTTGTGAGGCTGTTTATAAAAGCAAAGGGCGTTTAACGAAACATATAAAGACAATACATTGCATGCAAGGGCACGATCCCAATATTCAAAATGCAAATGGAAAATTTATATGTGACATATGCCAGAAGATTTTCAGCGTTAAAGCTAGTTTAGATGTACATATAAAGAGATTACATTATGATTATGGGAGAATGTTTGAATGTTGGTGCGGGAAAGAGTTCCGTTCACCGATAGACTTACGCATGCACAAGAGTCTAAAACATAAACGCAAAATTCAAAATACGAATGTAAAATTCCAATGTGACTATTGTCAGAAGATGTTCAAAGGCAAACGGAGTTTAATTATACATATAAAGAGAATGCATTATGATTATGGGAGAATGTTTGAATGTTGGTGCGGGAAACAGTTTCGTTCACCGATAGACTTAGGTATCCACAAAAAGTACAAACAAGTATACAAACGCAATAATCAAAATAAGAATCCCAAATTCCAATGTGACTACTGCAAGAAGTTTTATAAAACCAAAACCAGTTTAGTTTTTCATATAAAGAGATTACATTATGATTATGGGAGAACGTTTGAATGTTGGTGCGGGGAACGATTCATTTCTCCGATACCCTTACGTGCGCATAAGTTGCGACACGATCGTGAGATTCAAGAAACAAATGCCAAATTCCAATGTGACTACTGCCAGAAGTTTTACAAAACCAAAAACAGTTTAATTTTTCATATAAAGAGATATCATTATGATTATGGGAGAACGTTTGAATGTTGGTGCGGGACACAGTTCCGTTCACCAATACGCTTACGTGAGCACAAGCAGCAACACGAACCAAAGATTAAAAAAAGAAATGACAAATTCCAATGTGACTCATGCCAGAAGATTTTCAAAGCCAAACAGAGTTTATCTATACATATAATGAGAGATCATTATGATTATGGTAAAGTATTTGAGTGTTGGTGCGGGAAACAGTACCGTTCACCGATACAGTTGAAAAAGCACAAGCAGACAAATCACGCTCTGTCATTCGGTGGTTACAAATTTGTTCTTTGAAAACATGAAAGTTTATTTAATAATAAAAACGCTGGCCGTCACGGGGCGCCCGGAAGATGTGAAACATATTAGTGAATTAAAAAAAAAATACACAGGGTGATCTAGAAACAAGACAAACCAGAAGAAAGTTACTATGAAGAAATTTATTTTATTTATTTGTGTATGGTGGTCATGCTCCTACAACTCCACTTGATTGTTGGATATACACAGAGTGTTCCCGAAACACGACAAAACAAAAGAAAATCACTGTGAAGATGCTTATTTTATTACTATGTGTGTGATGGTTGCGATCCCTATTATAGTCGACGCGTTATGAACTCAGGCTTCGGGTCATAAATCATATTTATCTGTCTGTCTCGCTCGCACTTACAGGTCTTATGGAAAGGTGTAGTGATGTGCGTAAGAATTGTAGAGGTGCATATCGATAACGGGATAGGGTACGATCGATACGCTAAATTATGTTAAGTATTAATAGGAATAATTTTTCGCTATCTGAAAATAAATGTTTTTAATTGTAAGATATAATGTTCGTTTCGACGTAATCATAGAGACTGTATAGATCGTAAAGTGGCCCTGAAATGGGCCGTTTTAATCTTTTCTAAGGATATTTCTTAGTACTTCAAAAATCGTCATCCGTATCTTCCACATCTGTGTCATCACGGTTAATTATCAGAGGTGGTGCTTGATCTCTTAAAATAGTTTTCCTTAAGTCCTTATCTTGGAGCTCCTTCGCATGCCTCACACATTTGGCCCAGTCTTCTTGAGTAACACAGTTTTCGTTGTGGAGAAGAATTTCAACATCAGCAATGTTAAATGCATGACTTTTTGCAGCAACTTCTCCTTTGACTTGAGCCCAGATGAGTTCGATGGGGTTATATTGACAGTGATATGAAGGCAGTCTTATCACTTCGTGACCCCTTTCATATGCCAGCTGATCTAAGGCATATATTTTTTTTGGGTTACTCTCCTTCACTTTTCTTAACAATTCATTCTTTAGGTATGCATTTGAGAAAGGAATGTTCTTCTTTGTCAGCCATTCTTGAATGTAACTTTTCTTTGTAGATGATGTGGGTATCCTTTCTAATTGCATACAGTGGTAGCTGGCGTTATCGATGACTATTACAGAAGGTTCTTCAAGAACATTTAATAAATCAGAAAACCATGCCGTATATGTATCACCATTCATTTCAGTGTACTAGTCAGCGTCCTTAGACTTAACGACTTTGAAAATAAATTTTGCCTCCGGCACAAAGCCAGTCTTGCCAGAACCAGCATGACACACCATTAATCTCTGGCCCTTCCCTACTGTCTGATTCTTGAAACCACCTTCATCATTCGTTCTGTTAAACCCCTGTCATGTAAGGCTTAATGCTGCCCTAACAACTCGATGTCAGCTGAACCTCTCTAGGTTTAATAAATCAACGACTGTCAGTCGGACTTCTACTCTCAAACAAGACGGTTGCTTATGGATTATCTTTTCCACCGCGGAAAACATAGTTAATTTCGAAATCAAATAAAAGTTCTCTGCGAGTGAAAGTTATTTCTTTTTTTAAAAGTCATCCTAAGATACACGTATAAAAGATCCAAGTCACATGCGTTTTCTTAAATGGTTTTGATTGACCCACATTTCATCAAGATAATTTCGTGGCCACTTTTCGTAAAAACTCCACTCTGGCACGACTATATACGCTCTTTCCATTAAATACTTTCGTCCATCGGAATTTTTTAAACTTGTAGCCGACCTTCGTAAAAAATTTTCTCATTGAAAAATATCCGCACTTAAAACTAGGCATCTGTTCTTGTTATTTTTCTAGAATTCTAGCCACCGATGGATATTCCCCGTTGTCATAAAATGAATCATTGGTACGTTTTAGTACGCTGACATCAAAGCTATCTAGATCAGTGACGGTCGCTGTCTTCTTAACATTTGCTCTTGGTATATTCGGGTTGCCTGTCTGTGATACTTCGGATTTTATTCGATCCACGGACGCTCTACTAACTCCACAAGTCAGTGCTGCAAGCTCTCGTGGATTATTGAAATTGAGGCAAGCTTTTTTCTCGGGGTCAGTTTTCAATTCTTTTAAAAAAGGGAACACGTTGCGTATTATAGCCCGAGCTTGAGCGTTGATGTCACCATTTAATTTCTTCAAAACCACGTTAGAAAATTAATTCTCCTTGTGCGTATTGCGTAACGAAGCGTAAGTAAAGTAATGAGTGTCATACTACTACTAGTCATCTCACGCAATAGATGTGTGGGGAAACCGCTTCAGGGCTATGCCCTTTCTCGGTGGCCTTCTTTGCCGCCCGTAACTACGGGCGTGTCTTTTATTGAGATCGCGCGTAGTTATACGCGCGACCTGTTGAACTATCCTTTTTTCCCACGCCTCTCAATCCGGCGTGAGTGCATAGACGAGTTGGCGCGCATGAGGCTTCAGAATTTTTCTTTTGCAGCGTTGATACAGGTTTTCAGTTTCGTCTAGAAGTCTGGTGTGGAACGGCGCAATGTTTCGGAGGTGAACATGCGCTGACATGTCCGCTCTTCGGAACATGTTTGTTGTAAGGCTGCTTACGAAATTGTCCAGGCTTTCTATCCGCAGATCGCTGTGGATGGTCGAGTTCCTCACGCAACGTGGGGCCCCGACTATCATTCTGAGCGTCTGATTCTGCTGGATTCGTAATCGGTGCTTTAAATATTCTGATGCGCAACCGAACCATGCAGGGGCAGCGTACGTGAAGTGCGATCTCACGTAGGTCTTATATAGACCTTGTTACGGAATTGTAGAACCTCGGTCGGTCCGGAGGGGAGGGAAGAGCGCGCGCGGGGTTTGGTTTGCAAGCGGCGTGTGCGCCCGAGCACGTACACACCGTGGTTAGACAACGTTAGTGTTGGATGCGTGTCGTCACCGCCTCGCGGCAAGAGAGTTTCACCGATCGGACTTTTGAGAAATTAGATTAAATTATTTTGCTTGCATATATAAAATTTGCACCCGCGTACCCGCTTGATGCGGGTTTCGATTAGCAAGTAGTGAGACTGGGTTTTGACGTAGTGAGTAGTTGTGTGAAATGTTCCTCTATCTTGGCAACGCCAGCACCAGGTCAGGTTACACACAGCATCTTCATACATGTACACTATACCCGACACTATACATTCATACCGACTGGCCTGGATTCTTCGAGTGCGACCTATTTACCGGGTGAGTAATAAGTATAAGTTTCTGGTGTAATTATCCGAATTTAACCGGTACTCTCGGCGGCAATCTTCCCTGCCCTCCACGGCCCTTTCAAGCACGCTTCCACATTAGGGTAGGGAGATTTCGGGAGTTGACCGTGAGGCCGAGTGGCTTAGCCCAGGGTTAGGCCCGAACAGACCTAGTCTTGTGCGGAGCGGCAATTTCGAGTCGAGCACTGGACGTAGCACCCTCCTTGCGAAGCCGGCTTTCGCTACTACGCTCTCTACACGTTTCCTGAAGGTTAATCCTCTGTCGATCTTGACTCCTAAATAGGTAACCTCGCTCCTCCATGGCAAGGGCCTTCCCTGGAGTGTCAAGGGTGGTATGTATTTGTTGGAACGTCCAAGCAAAAATGCCTGCGTCTTATCTATGCTTACGGTCAGCCGCCACTTTGCTAACCATTCTGTTAAGGCGCTGAGCGATGCTTGCAATAAAAGTGCGGCCCTCTTCCTGTTAATAGATGATGCCCAGTATGCAGTGTCGTCAGCAAAGAGGGCAAGCTCCGCCTTGCCGACCACTGGTATATCGTTGGTGTAGAGAGCGTAGAGTAATGGGAACATACAACTGTCCTGTGGAACTCCCGCCTTCACCGAGACCTCTCTTGATAGGTGTGTTTCGACCCGAACACGTACCCGACGATCTTCCGAGAATAATTAAATCACTCTAAACAGCTGTTTAGTAGTCGTTGTGGCCGTCGACAATTTAAACAGGAGACCTTCGTGCCACACCCTGTCGAAAGCCTTCTTTATATCCAGAAACACAGCAGCGACAAGTTTCTTGCGATTGTGCTGTTCGATTAAGGTGTGGATGGCACGGGTCAGCTGCAGCGTAGTTGAATGGCCTTCTCGAAAATCGAATTGTTCTGGTTTGAGCGTTACATGTGCTTTGAGGGCTTGCAGTACAAGTCGCTCGAAAACCTTTGACATCGTATTAAGTAGAGTAATTGGGCGATAACTTTCTGGTTTTCCGAGGTTTTTCCCTGGCTTAGGTATCTAGATAACATGCCCTTCCTTCCACGTACTTGGGAAGTGCCTCGTGCACAGTATACCGTTAAACAGCCGCGTGATTGCGGCGACAGTTTTAAGTGGTAGGCTACGCAATACGGAGCCCGTTATACGGTCCGCGCCCGGAGCTTTCCTTTGCCTCAGTTTCTCAATCACACGCCGCACCATGCGCGGGCTGACGAAAAGGATTTCTTCGGTGCTGCTTGTGTCTTGGAGGTAGGCTTCCAAGTGTCTGGCTACGTTGGCTAGGTGGGTCTGATCGCTAGCCGGATTTGGAAGGCACTGCCTCTCCAGGTGGGCTGCAAATATCTCGGCACGATCCGAGGCGAGAAATCTCGGTTTACCGTCATCCCCTTTCAGCGGGTTAGCCTTCCTTTGCGTTTGTGTTAACGCTCGGCTCAGGCGATGTACTGAAGGCATTTTGGCTGCATGGTCGTCTAGTGCGACCTTAACGCGCGTTATGAGCGAGTTGAGGCGGGTTTTCAAACTCGGGCAACGGGTATTCTGCCATTGATGTCTGAGTGCTCTCTTTTCCCGTATTAGTTACCTTGAAACAGCGGGGGAGGGGCCAGTGTCTACCACCCGTTGGAACAGTGTGGGAATTGTTCTCTACTGCACTCTTGATCGTCTTGGTAATGTCCTCCGTCAATCGCTCCACCTCCTCCCGAGTGGACACTGGTCTCGAGGGGGTTGTTGCCTGCAGTTCCTCCTTGAGTTTGTTCCAGTCGACTTTCTGTGGCGTTGCCGGGAAGCCGATCCCGACTGGTGTACATTGAAACTCAAGGAGGACCGGCCTGTGGTCGGACGGTAAGTCCGTTAAGACCGTCTGAGTCGGTTGATAAGTCAGTCCGTTGGTGAACACTATGTCAAAGACATCTTGAGACGTTTCCGTGTGGTGCGTAGGCTGCTCCGGTCCAACGATCTCATAGCCTTTGAGCATGGAGTGGTAACGCTCGCATTCCATGCCGTGTTCTTGATATTAAAACCGCCCGCGAGGACGGTCGGCGTATCATCTTGGAACAACAGGCTTTTGATGTCACCTTCGATGGTCCTTGTTTGGTGTTGCGGCGGTCTATAGATGGCATATATTTTGGTGTTGATGCCGGCGATGTTCACCAGGACCCCGAGTGCGTAGAGCGACTGGAACTCCACGTATGGGTTAGCCTGGTGGACAATGTTCCTCCTTACGAGCACTTAGTGTATGTATAGTATCCTGGCACCTTGTACTCATCCTGTGGTTTCAGGAAGGTTTCAGAGATTAAAATGATGTCCACTTCTTGCTCCCGTAAAAAATACGACAGCAGCTTCTTCTTAGTAAGAGATTGGGCGTTCCAATGTACCACTCTGAAGGGCGTATTAACCATTGTGTTAGGTTACGTTGGCTAGGCCCCTCAGAGCGACTTCCTTCTTATGGCGATCTTCAGGCTGATTTCTTCGGGAAGAGAGGAAAACCATGATATTGGCTCCCTAGTCTCTAGTTCGGAAAGGTAGTCCTGGATGAACCTGTACTCGTGTTCATCTTCTGGTAAGAATCAGACCCCCTCTCCGTGGGGGCGTGCATTAGGTGCACGTTCAAATTGTTCCATTATAATTTTAAACTGGGCGTTCCAGTTGGGCAGTTTTTCCACAATTAGTGGTGGGTATCTTCTTGCCCTTTTCTCGTTGGTTGTGGCTTGCTCTCCCTGGTGGGCCGTAGCAACAGGGGTAGCAGGTGCAATGGATGGTGTGGTTATCTCAGGTGCCGCCGCCTTAGTTGGTCTCGGCTGAGTCATTGCGGCGTGCCGTGAGTTGCTGTGACCCTGCTTCCTTGGCTATCGCAACGCTTGCGGGTTTGGAAGCCGCAACTGCATACGTCTTGGACAGTACCGGCGGTTGGCCTGACGTTTTCAAGATTTTCTTTGGCCTTACTGTTATCGTTTGTGCCGCAGTGGTACCAGTCGGTTGCTTCGCTACGGCGTCCACTGGCATTTGCGGCATCCGCGTCCCAAACGCGACTTGCGGCACAGAGCGAGGAGCCGTGCTGGGAGTCAGGCTTCTTTTTGTTTTCCTCTGCGTAAGCGGGGGATCTGCTTGAGGGGGGGGGGGTAACGACTTAATCGTTGCCCTCTCTTACCTTGGTGGTTTGGGGCTATCTGTTAGGACGGGTGTGTCGAGGGACGCTATGCTCGTGCATGTACGCATCCTTCTACCCATCTCCTCGTCATCATCCTCCCTCTTCCTTCGGGAGGCCCGTAGGATCGGGCTAGAACCTTCCCTTGCGGTCGGAATCTCTGGAGGCGCAAGAATTTCTTTGGCGGCAAACATCAGTGCTGTGCGGTCGTTAACCGTCGGCTCTCTTTGTTCCGCTTCGGCTTCATATATTCTAAGATAAAGTGCCATCCATCTTAGGATTCCTTCCGATAGTGTTTGCGTCCCAATGAGCTGCGCCAGCGTGACCAAATCAATCAGACCAATCAGAGGGCGCTTGGTCCAGAGCTGCTCTGTGGGCACTAATCCGCTTGGCGGCGCTACTACGCGGGCTTCATCATCGCCGGCTGGTGGTTTGTTGGTCTTTATTAGTTCTTTGTCCGTTGCTAGTGGCAACGAGATGGGGGGCGGCACGATTGAAACTTTCCCATTCGGCGGCACCACCGTTGCACGCTCTTCTGCAACGATGGCTTCTGCGAGATGTGGGTTGTGGTAACGGGAGCTTTACCTTCCTGCTTCGTACTGCAGCTTCCGGTTGCCGCGTAGGCGGTGATGCAGGTGGATATCTGTGTACAATTGGGTTCCTGGGTTTTCTTGGCTCCGTAGGGCGTTCTAGTGGTTGTATATTTGAGGCATCATCGGAGTCCATTGGATTGCGTGGGGTCGTCGGGTGTACAATATTATGTTGGCCCTGAAAAGGGCCTTTGGACGCTGGTTGGCCCTAAGAAGGGCCTTTGAAGTCCCTGCCATTGGCATATGCCGCGGCGGCTAGGGAGGCTATCACTGAGATAGTTCGGGTGTGAGCACAAGGTATTAAAAAGGTATCAATCAACAACCCTTACTCGTTACGACCAATCAGGAGTCGAGAGTGCTAATGAAGGTGATGATAACGCATCGACCCCGCGTGCGCATGTAGCTGAGTATCGATAACGGGTTGCATTGCGTGCACATTCCTACTGTCAATGACATTTATTGCCCGACAACTCAGTTTAAAATGCGTCGAATATAACCGGTTTTAATATATCCATGTTTTAACATGAAACTTTGGAATGATCCACACTGTCTATTAATAAAAATGAACTCGACTCCACACCACAACATTTTGTGATAAATTTGTAAATCGTCCTATACTAAGCAGTTGTTCAGAGTAAGTAATATATTTGTTAATAAACAATTTTTTATGTTAATTCGTTTGAAGGTTAGGAAGTTTTAATATTTACAAATTTTAATTTGCCACTCGTCATTTAAGGATTTTGTATACTTAATATTTAAATGACAATTAAATTCCTAATATATCTTCCTTTTCCCTCCCTCTAAGTCCTTAAATGTAAAACTTTACATTAATATAAATATAAAGGAGATTTAAAAATTAGTTTGTCAATGAAGTTTCACTTCTGACCTGTGTACTTTGTACGCACGCACTTTTTTTTTTAATTTAAGCAGGATTAAATTTGAAATATTAAATCCTGAAGATCAAAAAGTAAGTACTTTATTTTAAGTATGGTATCTCCAATTATTCGTAACCATTTTGTTAGAACTCAAACCATTAGAAAAGACTAAGAAGGTTTATAAACAAGAAGAAAAATCAGAGGACGTGCCTTCGGTCTTTATATAAATGACATCTATGACCTTATTACATAGATAACATCTGATTGGTTGTATGCAGAGCTGGGCAAAAACATGCTTTGCTTTAATAAAAATAAAAATTACAAAATACTATCTCGCATGTATTTAAAATACAAATACAAAATAATTTAAGTCGTGTATTTGAAATACAAAATACAGTATTTTAATAATTTTTATTTAAAATACAAAATACATTAAGGTGTTAGGTTAAGTAAATAATAGGGTCCTTACATATAAAATTCGAGTATTCTAAAAGGAAAAGTAAAAGCCGCAGCGGCTTTAGGGCCCCTAAGGCTAACAAGGTAGTCAGATCTAAAAAAAAAAAAAAAAATTGCGTCATTCGTTTACGAACACTCGCCTGCTAAACAAGTAAATCCGGAAGAAATCTGAAACTATGGAGAAAATTGAACACCATGCTCTAATAAAATTCCTTACCAAGCAAGGTAAGAACGCTCAGACCATTTTGAACCGTTATGACCGTTTACGGGGAACAGTGCCCTAGTAAATTAATTATTTACCAGTGGCATGGTCTTTTTAAACATGGTCGGGAGTCGATTGAAGGCCAGTTCAGGCTACCACATCAGACATGGTAGAAAAAGTGGAAAAAATTGTACCGGAGGACACCCGTTTGAAGAAAAAACAGTTATCTGCATTAGTCGGAGTATCAGATACCACCGTTTTGCGAGTCCTATATGACCACCTGGTATGACAGTCAGTCAGTGCAAGTGGGGTACCGAGAATGCTCACGTCGCGCCGCTTCAGAAACAGCAGCGCGTCGATGCGTCAAAACAATTTTTGGAGTTGTGTGGAGACGAACCTGCACAGATTGTGGAGCGGATAGTTACCGGAGATAAAACACGGGTTAATCACTTTGAGCCTGAGTCCATGCAGTGGCATAAAAAGGGGACACCACCGCCCAAGCGCCCAACCATTCAAGCGTCGGAGTCTGCTTTGTAAAGGCAAGGATCATAACCGCAGAATATTACGCAACGCACCCTCCTAGAGTCCAGATCTGGCCCCAAGTGATTTTAATTTGTTTCCCAATTTAAAAAAAAGTCTTAATGGGAAAGAAATTTTCCGACGACAATGGGGTAAAGGAGGAGCCAATATTGGCTCATTTGGATGGTTTACAAAAATTAATTCATACATCTAATAAATGTATTCAGCTTATGGATGATTGTATTGAAAACGAAAAATAGATTTATTGTTTCATTTTATTTATAACCCTTCCATTCCATGAACTTTTGGACCTCCCCTCGTATGTTCCTACCATTATTATTTATGCACTTTCGCCATTTTATAAGTAGTTCATTAATTTCATTGGAAATTGGAAAAAAAATGCGGGAGCGAGGATCGGTAAAATCTTTGAAGGCAGTTTGGACAGCCGCGTCATCGGAGTTGAAATTTTTCCTGGCAAGAAATTGTCCAAATTCCGAAAAAAGTAGTAATCTGTTGAAGCAATGCCCGGGGAGTATGGTGGGTGTCAGAGACATTCCAACCGTAATTCCTTTAATTTAGCGAATTTCTGTCGTAAAGTATGGGGTCTGGTATTGTCCTGAAGTAGCAATGGGCTAGAGAGATTGACACGTCTCGGTTTATGTTCAAATGTATTTCGAAGCCATACTAACTACAAAATACCTTAGAGTCAGGTATTTCAAATACCAATTACAAATTACATTTTTAAGAAGTAATTGAAATACAAATACAAAATATTTATTTATTTGTAACGTACAATTACGTATTTTAATTACATGTAATTCAAATACTGCCCAACCCTGGCGGTATGGCCTAATTAACTTTGCCTTTACCTTTTACGAAGAAAGGAAAAACTTTACCCTCATGGTTCTACATACAGGAATGCAGGGAAGTAGACGTACCGGGTTCCTGGTACAAGTTCCTCATTTTAAGGTCTTGTACCATGTAAACATTATGCTGGTACGCAATAATACCAACTTTTAATATCTATCAAGACCCCTATGATTTTAGTAAGTCTCTGGTATTAATTTGCTTGAGAATATCAGTTTTTTATTTGAATTTGAATATGGGTGTCAGAAACATTGACACTGGCAAGTGCTTTTTCCGGCGCCAAAACAAGAAGAAGAATAGTCAACAATGTATAATTGTCATTTGTCAACCAATTGAACAATTAGGTTAGGTACCTAATCTCTCTCATCATAAAAAGTTATCTACTTATGTGAAAATAAATAACAATTCTATCTTTGAACGGGAAAAAACTAAATCATGTGTGATGGTACATATTTCTTTATTATATGAATTTCATGTGTGGTAACTGAATTCAGAAAATTCGACATTTCATTCATTGGGTTATCATTAATTTTAAATTCATAGTTCAATGTTTATTACTTCTGTTCAAAAATTGCATTGTATTCATAAACTGAGGATGCTAAGGCGGCAAATTTATGAAAAAATACGAATATCAGTGTTTATCGATGGATTTAGATCTCTCGGTGGTTACCATCAGGGACAGTGCCGAGTTATTTTTTTTTAAATTACTGTTTCATTTTACATAATTTTGTATGCCTACATTTTAACTCTTACATTTATACATATTATCTATACTAATATAATAAAAGTGGAAAAGTTTTTTGTTTGTTTCTTGAAATATGGTAATCTCTGGATGGCCTTTAATATTGATTTTTGTTTCGTAAGTCGGAGTTCGAGGCCCTCCCGAACTTCTTTAACTGCATGCGCTGGTGTAATCATTAATTATAAGGAAATAAAATGTTCTATAAATATATTGTTCCTTAGTATATATCTAGTAGTCTATCTGTTGTACATAAGCCACAATAAGGTGTTTTGTGACAAAGATTTGTTAAAAATTAAAAAGTTATTTATAAGCATTATTTTAGACATAGCATATGAATCCTTACAAACCATAGTTACTTAATCATAAAGACAATTTTATGATGTTGCTCTTTAGAGTCTTTGTATATAGGATAGTGAATTCTGAATGGGGTAAGACAAACTAAATTATATCTTTTATCAGTATCACTGACCAACTGAATGCAGTGAATTGAGTATAAAATATAAAGAAGAGAGAATAAAAATATAAAATAATTGTTTCTTTTTTTTTTATAATAGGTATTATTTTTAGATTTAACATTTGGCCAATGTCACTGATTATAAGCGATGATGTGTCCCAAGATGGTAACATGCTAAGCCTTGTAGAGGAGCTGGCTTTCAAGTGCAGCTGCAAGAACACACCTATACAGCACAGATGTGCTTGGCGACAAATCTTCAAGTTGAAGTTGGTAGCTAGCCAGGCAAGCGTGAGAAAATGCCCTACTATCATGCTAACGTTTCATCATGATGTTTTTCCTTCACCAATAGCTCATGCTCATTGTACGGATTCAAACTAACATTGATAAACTTAATGTCTGTAAAGTCTATCAATGGACCATCATTGTTTTAAAATTTTAACTTATTTATAATTTATATTTCATTTCAGCTGCAATTATAAACATTTTCTGGAATTAAACTGATGGTTAAATAAATTTAGTCAGGGAAATGAAAGACTGGGTTGATACAAATATGGATACCAGGGAACATCTAATGCTGAGCTGTGACACATTGAGTACTGTAGCTTCAGTGGCACATATGAATCTACAGACATCTACATTAATACTGAAACAAGAAATAGTAAAGTGCATAGATGAGGAAGAATCACCTTGTAGTGAAACTGTGGTATTGTATGCATAGTTCACAGTATGAATGCTGAACTAATTATAACTCTAAAGTAGTGCATAATACAGAATGTGTATTTAAACTTTGAATAGGTCTAACAACTCACAGTTACTATAATCATATGATGCAGATCATATAATGAATTTAATAATATTTTGAAGAACGTAGACATCTTTGAACAAACACTACCTTCTTATGGAAACATCATTAAATATTAAAGTTGACTCCTGGTAATCCTACCCCAGTCTAATCAGGGCCCCCTTTAATCCCACATGCCTATAACATGTACCTACAGGTGAGCCGCATTATGAATCCGTCACGGAAAGTGTATTTCACGAACGCGTGGTTGAACACATTGTAACTTGTTAGCGTTACTGTGAATTTTGCTTGATGTTAGGGATGTGTATTACTTCAGTTTGAATGGGAATATGATAGCGGCCTAGCTGGTGTTCATTGTTTACTGTTTATTCATTGTGCGTCACATAATATCGTAGCCTTCACAACCCCAAAGCGAAAGCAGTTAACACATACAGTTATAGAAAATAATAATATTTTGGATCGCATAGATCATACTGAATCTTTCAGTAGCTTGGCAAGTGAGTATGGCGTAGACCGATCCACAATTTATGACATTAAAAAGAACCGCAAGATCATTCAAAAGTTTGTGTCAATTACTGACTGAGGCCAGGCAAGAGGCAGACACTCAAGAAAGTTGAACATCCAGAGGTGAAAGAAGCTTTGTATATGTGGTTTCTTCAGGAAAGAAACAGGCATATACCCATTTCAGGGCCCATATTGGTCATGACAGCTAAGTGTTTTTACAGGTAGATAACAAAAAAGATGACTTTGTGGCTAGCAAGGGATGATTGGAAGGCTTCAAAAATCGTCATGGAATACGTTTGATGACTGTAACAGGAGAAAAACTCTCTAATGATACATCCTGCATATAGCCATTTCAATTAAGATTTTTAGAAAAAGTGAAAGATTTAGATCTTTGCCTTTCACAGGTATACAACGCAGATGAATCTGGCCTTTTTTGGCATATAATACCTAGCAAAATGTTTGTTTCATGTAGCAAAAAGTCTGTACCGTAAGGTGAGCAAAGAACGTGTTACCATATTACCATGTGCTAACGCTGTGGGTACACACACCCTAAAGATGGTAGTCCTTGGAAAATCTAATAAACCATGTGCTTCAAAAACATTGATTTACCTGTACAGTGTACACTATATGGACAGAAAAGTGGTTGATGAATGCGTCGTGCCAGAAGTTAGAAAATGGCTGAAAGATCATTAGGTGTTACTGCTTCTTAATAATGTTCCCGGTCATCCATCTGAAGAAAAATTGACAACAGAAGATAATTGTATTACTGCCATGTTTCTTCCACCAAACTGCACTGCATTGATACAACCTATTGATCAGCATATCATTCAGTTTGTCAAGCAAGACTTCAAGAAGAACCTGTTACTGAGAGCCATATCAAAAGACCAGCCTATAGAAAAAACGTTCAAGGAATTCAACGTGAAAGACTTGGTTTTTGCTATTTGTCAATCCCAATGTATTGCCCCCGTCAGCCATTATATCCTCATCGAAAAATTTCAAAAATCACTGTTAAGTTGGAAGTAAAAGACCAAATTGCTGCCGAAACACAGATAAGTTCGGTCGTCTTGGAACCCTTGTGCCATGGAATTAGGTAAAGAGGAAAGTTTCATTTCATGAAATATCTGACGAGATATTATAAATCAGGTTTCTGTTTCAACAATAATAAAAAAAAAAAGATGATGACGACATAAGTTAAACTACTCCACAAGACGTGATTAACGCATCTGCTGAAGAGAATGGTGCATCCTACAATTAACTTTTACTTTTGAGAAGACTAAGAAACAAAGCCTTGGTCTCACATTTCAACAATATAAAACAGAAGAAAATATAAAACTAATATTTGAAATTAAATAAATTAATTCTGCAAATCCTAACCTCACCAGCGACATTGAACTTAGACCCCCAAAATATTGACATCGTCACTAAATGAAAAGTGACAGTAAGTGATATAATATTCATTATTTAGGTTCATACTGCAAATGTGAAATAGAAAATAGTCTATGATTAAAAAGTCGCTGGTCGAATTTCGATCATTGGGCAACCGCTAGTTAACATAAATATCCTTAGTTATGTTATTACTTTTAGTAAGTTCTATAGCATTGATGTTAATTTTATAGTAAACCCTCTGCTGTCTATTGTGTTCTTTAATTTACTAAATTCCACGTTGAATTATGTATAGCACATAGATAGTATGTTACCAGTTTGAAATGTAATTTTTTGGATTACAAGGTACTCTTTTTTTAAAAAGTTACAGACTATATGGTCTGTGGCAGAACTCTATAGTCCAATAAATTTGATAATCCGACACCGTCTTTAAAAACGGTTGTCGGATTACCGCGGGTAACTGTATTTCAATCAGACAAAATAAAGAATTGACATTCATAATCATCTAATTTAACCTTTTAAAACAAACTAGTATTTAATTTTTGACAGAACTGCCCTTTACATCATTTGATTTCAATGAATATCTTAGGAGATATCACAGTTTTAAAATAACTCAGCAGCAAAATAATAATCAATTACCGCACGTGCATTTTAGCGGAATAATGTGGCAGGCAACCGGCACCTATACATTGTATTGTAGGTGCCTACGATAAATGTTATTTGTCTCTGCCAACGTCCCACTCTCTCTTAAGTAACGCAGAAGCAGTTACGCAGGTCAGCTAATAAAAAATTAAATTGTTACTACTGTATTTTTTTTTATATAACTAAATTGGCAGATAAGGCTACTGTAGTCTATAGACGTTTAAATAGATAGATATCACCAGCGTTTTGCCAACCTTGAAAACTCATCTTCCCTAACGAGTTCGGGAAAGGTTACCGCAGGAACACAACACCGGGTTATTTGGCTGTGATCTTCTGTAGGGTGGAGGTATTGGGCTGCCCCAAGTATAGAATAATCTCCAAATACATTCCTTTATACCCTAGCTCACTATTTTTTTTAAATTATAGTAATATAGTTCTAGAATAATATAGTTTAATGTAAATAATGTTTTATACAAGCGAGTCATTGTCTTCCAGTACACATCTGAGCCCTTAAAATCATCAGAGTATGTAAATTTCTATGACAGTTATTTTGTGGAACAACCGAAGAGGGACTTCGATGATGATGCATGTCTTCAATCGGGCTGTAGTTTGAATAATAAAGTAGTTTCTGGTGTGAGTAGTAATTACTTCTTACATTTTTTTTATAGTACCTGATTTTATGTAACATGCAGTCCACTACAGTCAGTAATATAATTTTTAGAGTCACTTACCATATTTAAGGCATAACTCAACTGTTTATATTCAATATCTGGGTGACCGAGCCTTGCTCAGTGTCTTAAAAAAAAGCAAAACTCTAGGTATACTTGGAATGTAAAACTTTTATCTAAATGCAAAGTTTTATCGAAAACGTTGGAGCCGTTTCTGAGAAACCAATTACAATTACTTAATCTAATATAATAAGATTAAAAAAATGACATCCATTTTCAGTATGGGGAAAATTGCTCACAAAGATTTTTTTTTCTTTTTGGAAAGCCATTTTAAATAAATAAGCGTTTATTTTTACCACAATTGTTTTATTTTAAGCATTTTATCAATATAACAATATTATAAAATAATGATCTTAAATTTTTCAAACATGCTGTCAACTTGTGGATTGAAATTATGATATTTTTTTCTAGAATATGGATTTCAAACTTGTGAACGAGCAAGACGTAAAACATGAAAACACAAAAGAAGGATCATCATTAAATATAAAGCAAGAAGATGAGAATACAGAGTACCAGATTAAAATAAAAACGGAGATGTTAGAGCAGCAAGGAATATGGGATAATGCCGAAGACAATTTACGGTTAACTCCTCAAGATATCCAATACAGTTTCGCTCAGAAGACATTAAATAAGTGAGTACCTATTAAACAATGTAGAAATTTTTAATTTATTTGTAAAATGTGTCGATACATATCAAACAAGCTTATATATCAAGCAAGTCTACTATAATAAATTTTTGATATTTATATACTGTTTATTACGTTTTTAGCGGCGGTTGCGATGGCACGCTACCGATTTAGTGGACGTATAAAAATAAAAACTTTATTGCGTTAAATAATATAATTTTAACCTGAACAATAATTTTTATTGAGACAAACTGTTGACGGCCGTGCGCGTTCAAAAAGCCTTCAGTCGAGTGACGTTCGTGCGGGAGCAACTTCATGTCGAATTTCGTTCCGAAACAACGTTTATTATATTCAACAACTTGGCATTTATTAAATTCGAAAAAGTCCATCATTTCACTTAGAAATATGGGTCAGAATATTCATTTTTATTTCAGTAGTGCCTAAGTCTCAACACGAGTGTAAATCAAATTAACTAAAGTCCAATCCGGCCAATCACAAACAGTACTGTGCAGTGTCATGGCTGCCATTGCTGTCTCTAGCTCATGATATTTGAATCTTGCGCTCAAGTTTTTATAGAATTATGTATGACTAGCTGGTACCGGCGACTTCGTCTGCGTATTATTGGATATACACAGACTGATCTCGGAACACGACAAAGCAAAAAAATCGCCCGTTATTGCGTGATTGAGTAACAAACATAGAAGCTTTCCGTTTATTATATTTGTAGGATAACACTGGTTAAACTATGAGTTTTACCGGGATAAAAAGTACCCTGTGTGTTATTCCAGGTGATAGACTATCTGTGTGCCATATTTCATTGAGATCTGTTCAGCCATTTTAGCGTGATTGAGTAACAAACATCCAAACATACACACTTTCACATTTATTATATTAGTAGGATACAGTAGGATACAATAAGTGTTACGAGTTCAAAAATAGCAGAAAAGAAGCCTATGATAAAAACTAAGGAAAAACGTAAGAAATTGCAACATGATTTTTTTCAAAATAACCTAAATCGTGATAGTTGTTATCAAACATGCCTAAGTCCGAAATATAAACCGGGTTTACGTGATTGTTAAACTTTTTTTTACGTAGTCTCGCCCTTGGTATATCCATTACGAAAGTTAAAAAATAATCCCAACTGTTTATGTTAAAATAATGAGTCGTAAAGCAATAACATCATTTTCTCAAAAGTAGTTTATTTGTGACTTAGGCGTTCTTGAAATATATCGACACAAATATTTTCTTTTTACTCTATGGGTTGTTAGTATAGATTTAGTGCAGTATAGATCGGCAACAGATTGAATAAAATGAGACCAAAAACAAACATAGCACCACGCCATGATTGCCGTTTAGACGTTTGTCGGCTCATGAAGTTTTGTATAAATTAATAACTATGTTTGAAGGAGTAAATCTCTCTTCTTTTTTGTGACGTGCATCTAAAACTTTATTATGCGTAACAAGGGCAGGATGGGGGTTTTCGCAACGATTTAAATAAAATATTATAGTAATAATAATAAGATATTTAAATAAAAAAGTAGGTAATTCAAATTTCCCAAGTTGGCAACCCTTTTCGTTTACGTTTTACGGGGAATCCGCTGACTGTATTGTATGTCATTTTTTTGGTTTTGCTTTCAATGTTCGTTAGTGTGTACCCAGGAGCACATTGCTTTAGCCAGTGTTGTTAAAATGATTTCATACTGTATTATCCTCAAAACAGGGAGATTTGCTTCATCAGCTGCTCTTGTCCTATAAAAGCTCTCATGCTAACTTGTTGACTTGGGGTGTTATGTAACGTTTAAGGAGGGGCAGGGGGTATAGAAAATTATTTAACTATAAATTATTGTAAAGCGGTCATCCTGCTTCTGTGAAGAATACATTGACTTGATTTTGGTGTTCGTGTGTTTTTTGTCTTCAAGAAATCTTCCACTCGCCAGCGACCCAGTCCACTTCGTTCACCGTACCTACGCCAGCGCCACGCCTCCATGCTGGCACCTCACTGCGTACGTTCCATTGTGTTTCGCTCTCTTCACGCCTGGTAGGTTCGGGTGTGAACAGAGTTGATCGCTCGTAGTGAGTTCGGCTCGCGCACACTGGTTTGCAACTCTCTACTTACCGTAGTGCGTAACGCCGTCGTTGTGGTACCGAATTCTAGGGATTTGTTCGGGCGTCGCGTCGCGCTCTCTCTGCGCGGTCCCGCTCGGTACTATTATCATTGGCGTAACTTATTATTGTTAGAAGCATACCGCTGCGCTACTTTTAGGGCTTCGTTGCGCGTTTTTTAATTAGCACTGGCTATTCTACTTCGAAGATACACAATAGAACTCTTCAAAATCATTGAAGTTTGTTTTCTTTTTTGTTAAAAATTATCTTGTTTTTAATTAATTTAAACATCTTATTTTCGATTTATTTTGAAATGTTTAACAACATGGACTTATAGTACAGTGAAACAACATAAATGCCGTGCTAATTTATGAATATACAATACACTGGCCTTTTTGAGGTAGTCTAGTAAGAACATTCTTTTTGTTTGGAATCAAATAACTTTTTTTTAATGTAGACTAAGTACTAAAGATACATACAATTTAAATCATAAGGTAATCAACTAATTAGGTTTATTTAATAAAGTTAGCCTATTTCGTATTTATTAATTTTCATTTAATTAATTAAATTAGTCAGGTTTCCCTCACACACAAACGTGATCGGTTATCCCCGAACGCAAAATGTCTGGAGTGGGTTTTCCCCGGACCATTTTTAAAAAGCCCGCTGGACTCTCTCGTGGCTTCTTATAAACCACGACAAATCCGGGGGAACCCAGACGGATGGCAGTTCTAATAATATGTAGTCTATCCAAGCCGGAAACAAAGCCTTGGTTCATGTGCTTATTATACACCCAGAGACCTTGGTCCAGAAGAAGCGATTTCGCCGCGAATCATATCGCGCGGAATCGAGCATACTTCGCGCCCAGAAGGAGCTTTTAACGCATAAGCATGTAAGGATGGATACAGGCAGTTTTTAACAAGAAGTTGGACGAATCGGTCGAATTGTGAATAGCTTACTGTAAGGGAGAGTAGAAAGTTACTTGATACATCCAAATCTTTACAATAGAATCACATATAGTTTCTGTTTGTAATTTTGTATCCAAATTTAAGTCTCTTTTCCGTAGTCCTCTTCGTTTTGAAATTCTATTCCCGTATGCAGAAAAATCCATGTCTCATATTGCCGGCACTGCCGATAGTGAAATTTTGTCACTCCGTCTTTCTAAGTACGTGCACTTGCTCTTAAGTTCGCGCGCGAACTATACTGCGTTTTTTATTCCCACGGAGTGAATTGACAACCATTTATATCAAACTTGAAAATAATGTTTTCAAATTTATTATTATAGTGTCGTGCTACCGTATTATTTAAATTCGTAACATTGCCCGATCATTTACTATTAATATTACATAGTTCAAAAAACTATAAAATGAATAAATCATGGCGCAAAACTGCAAAAAAAATACTAAAAAAATATTGCTTTAGTTGACCAACGAGAGATCTGAATTTGTCCCCTAATTCGGGTTCACATATGAAGGGTTGAATGTTTTTTGAAAAGAAAAAAAAATTGATCAATGGGTATAATATCTTATACGGGTTTCCAATTAGTACCGATTGGTGACATCACTATTTTAAAAACACAATAATATAGCAACACTTGAAATGTCGTTTCACTCCGTGGGAATTAAAAACGCAGTGTCAACGCAACTATTATCTCTCTAAGCTCGAAACGCTCGCGTTTTACGCGCGAACTTTATCCTCGCACGATGCTTGTTGAGGCGGTGAATAGAGCTCAA
Organism: Saturnia japonica; assembly: GCA_033032175.1. Lineage (NCBI taxonomy): Eukaryota > Metazoa > Arthropoda > Insecta > Lepidoptera > Saturniidae > Saturnia > Saturnia japonica. Next base: position 10,512,681 of record CM065329.1, read on the forward strand.
GTACTTCGCGAACGTGCGTGTAAATTCAGGCGACATGACCCGCGGCGAATTCCCTCCTTCTCGATCAGTGTCAGAGCTTCACACCATCAGTGGAAGGTACATCAATAATGATTATATTTTAACTTTTACAGTTCCGATTTATTACGACCCATTAAAGAAAGCGTCAAAGTTGAAATAAATACACACGGTGATAATGAAACAATTGCCTTATACCAATGTCAATATTGCGGCATAGATTTTGATGATCATAGCTGTATGCTGGTACACATCAGTAAGGTACACAGAGAGAAAAACCCCAAAAGCCAGTTATGTGGAAATCAGTTTAAAACCCTGTGGAACCTTAAAAGTCACGCTCTAGTCCACAGACTTCAGAGTTCTTCAAACCAAGTAACTCGAAACGATATCGAATGTAAATATTGCAATCTACATTTCATAAACCAATACAGATTGAGGAAACATATGGAGCTATGTTATTGTCGTAAGGAAGATGGGAGGAGTGGATATACATGTGTCGCTTGTGAGGCTGTTTATAAAAGCAAAGGGCGTTTAACGAAACATATAAAGACAATACATTGCATGCAAGGGCACGATCCCAATATTCAAAATGCAAATGGAAAATTTAAATGTGACATATGCCAGAAGATTTTTAGCGTTAAAGCTAGTTTGGATGTACATATAAAGAGATTACATTATGATTATGGGAGAATGTTTGAATGTTGGTGCGGGAAAGAGTTCCGTTCACCGATAGACTTACGCATGCACAAGAGTCTAAAACACAAACGCAAAGTTCAAAATACGAATGCAAAATTCCAATGTGACTATTGCCAGAAGATTTTGAAATGCAAACGGAGTTTAATTATACATATAAAGAGAATGCATTATGATTATGGGAGAATGTTTGAATGTTGGTGCGGGAAAACAGTTCCTTTCTCCGATAGACTTAAGTATCCACAAAAAGTACAAACAATTATACAAACGCAATAATCAAAATAAGAATCACAAAGTCCAATGTGACTACTGCAAGAACTTTTACAAAAACAAAACCAGTTTAATTTTTCATATAAAGAGATTACATTATGATTATGGGAGAACGTTTGAATGTTGGTGTGGGAAAGAGTTCTGTTCTCCGATACGCTTACGTGCGCATAAGCTGCGACACGATCGTGAGATTCAAGAAACAAATGCCAAATTCCAATGTGACTACTGCCAAAAGTTTTACAAAACCAAAAACAGTTTAATTTTTCATATAAAGAGATATCATTATGATTATGGGAGAACGTTTGAATGTTGGTGCGGGACACAGTTCCGTTCACCAATACGCTTACGTGAGCACAAGCAGCAACACGAACCCAAGATTAAAAAAACAAATGACAAATTCCAATGTGACTCATGCCAGAAGATTTTCAAAGCCAAACAGAGTTTATCTATACATATAATGAGAGATCATTATGATTATGGTAAAGTATTCGAGTGTTGGTGCGGGAAACAGTACCGTTCACCGATACAGTTGAAAAAGCACAAGCGGGCAAATCACGCTCTGTCATTCGGTGGTTACAAATTTGTTTTTTGAAAACATTAAAGTTTATTTAATAGTAAAAACGTTGGCCGTCACGAGATGCCCGACAGATGTGAAACATCTTAGTGAATTGAAAAAAAATAATACACGGAGTGATTCCGAAACACAACAAGCCAAAAGAAAGTCACTGTGAAGATGTTTTTTTTTATTACTATTTGTATGGTGGTCGTGACTCCTACCACTCCACTTGATTGTTGGATATACACCGGGTGGTCCCGAAACACAACAAACCAAAAGAAAGTCACTGTGAAGATGTTTTTTTTTATTACTATTTGTATGGTGGTCGTGACTCCTACCACTCCACTTGATTGTTGGATATACACCGGGTGGTCCCGAAACACAACAAACCAAAAGAAAGTCACTGTGAAGATGTTTTTTTTTATTACTATTTGTATGGTGGTCGTGACTCCTACCACTCCACTTGATTGTTGGATATACACCGGGTGGTCCCGAAACACAACAAACCAAAAGAAAGTCACTGTGAAGATGTTTTTTTTTATTACTATTTGTATGGTGGTCGTGACTCCTACCACTCCACTTGATTGTTGGATATACACCGGGTGGTCCCGAAACACAACAAACCAAAAGAAAGTCACTGTGAAGATGTTTTTTTTATTACCATTTTATATGGTGGTCCAGATTCCTACCACTCCACTTGGTTGTTGGATATACACCGGGTGATCCCGAAACACAAGAAGTCAAAAGAAAGTCACTGTGAAGATGTTTTTTTTTATTACTATTTGTATGGTGGTCGTGACTCCTACCACTCCACTTGATTGTTGGATATACACCGGGTGGTCCCGAAACACAACAAACCAAAAGAAAGTCACTGTGAAGATGTTTTTTTTATTACCATTTTATGTGGTGGTCCTGATTCCTACCACTCCACTTGGTTGTTGGATATACACCGGGTGATCCCGAAACACAAGAAGTCAAAAGAAAGTCACTGTGAAGATGTTTTTTTATTACTATTTATATGGTGGTCGTGACTCCTACCACTCCACTTGATTGTTGGATATACACCGGGTAATCTCGAAACACAACAAACCAAAATAAAGTCACTGTGAAGATGTTTTTTTTATTACCATTTTATGTGGTGGTCCTGATTCCTACCACTCCACTTGGTTGTTGGATATACACCGGGTGATCCCGAAACACAAGAAGTCAAAAGAAAGTCACTGTGAAGATGTTTTTTTATTACTATTTATATGGTGGTCGTGACTCCTACCACTCCACTTGATTGTTGGATATACACCGGGTAATCTCGAAACACAACAAACCAAAATAAAGTCACTGTGAAGATGTTTTTTTTATTACCATTTTATGTGGTGGTCCTGATTCCTACCACTCCACTTGGTTGTTGGATATACACCGGGTGATCCCGAAACACAAGAAGTCAAAAGAAAGTCACTGTGAAGATGTTTTTTTATTACTATTTATATGGTGGTCGTGACTCCTACCACTCCACTTGATTGTTGGATATACACCGGGTAATCTCGAAACACAACAAACCAAAATAAAGTCACTGTGAAGATGTTTTTTTTATTACCATTTTATGTGGTGGTCCTGATTCCTACCACTCCACTTGGTTGTTGGATATACACCGGGTGATCCCGAAACACAAGAAGTCAAAAGAAAGTCACTGTGAAGATGTTTTTTTATTACTATTTATTTGGTGGTCGTGACTCCTACCACTCCACTTGATTGTTGGATATACACCGGGTAATCTCGAAACACAACAAACCAAAATAAAGTCACTGTGAAGATGTTTTTTTTATTACCATTTTATGTGGTGGTCCTGATTCCTACCACTCCACTTGATTGTTGGATATACACCGGGTGATCCCGAAACAACAAACCAAAAGAAAGTCACTGTGAAGATGTTTTTTTTTATTACCATTTTATGTGGTGGTCCTGATTCCTACCACTCCACTTGGTTGTTGGATATACACCGGGTGATCCCGAAACACAAGAAGTCAAAAGAAAGTCACTGTGAAGATGTTTTTTTATTACTATTTATATGGTGGTCGTGACTCCTACCACTCCACTTGATTGTTGGATATACACCGGGTAATCTCGAAACACAACAAACCAAAATAAAGTCACTGTGAAGATGTTTTTTTTATTACCATTTTATGTGGTGGTCCTGATTCCTACCACTCCACTTGATTGTTGGATATACACCGGGTGATCCCGAAACACAAGAAGTCAAAAGAAAGTCACTGTGAAGATGTTTTTTTATTACTATTTATATGGTGGTCGTGACTCCTACCACTCCACTTGATTGTTGGATATACACCGGGTAATCTCGAAACACAACAAACCAAAATAAAGTCACTGTGAAGATGTTTTTTTTTATTACCATTTTATGTGGTGGTCCTGATTCCTACCACTCCACTTGGTTGTTGGATATACACCGGGTGATCCCGAAACACAAGAAGTCAAAAGAAAGTCACTGTGAAGATGTTTTTTTATTACTATTTATATGGTGGTCGTGACTCCTACCACTCCACTTGATTGTTGGATATACACCGGGTAATCTCGAAACACAACAAACCAAAATAAAGTCACTGTGAAGATGTTTTTTTTATTACCATTTTATGTGGTGGTCCTGATTCCTACCACTCCACTTGGTTGTTGGATATACACCGGGTGATCCCGAAACACAAGAAGTCAAAAGAAAGTCACTGTGAAGATGTTTTTTTATTACTATTTATATGGTGGTCGTGACTCCTACCACTCCACTTGATTGTTGGATATACACCGGGTAATCTCGAAACACAACAAACCAAAATAAAGTCACTGTGAAGATGTTTTTTTTATTACCATTTTATGTGGTGGTCCTGATTCCTACCACTCCACTTGATTGTTGGATATACACCGGGTGATCCCGAAACACAAGAAGTCAAAAGAAAGTCACTGTGAAGATGTTTTTTTATTACTATTTATATGGTGGTCGTGACTCCTACCACTCCACTTGATTGTTGGATATACACCGGGTGATCCTGAAACACGTCAAACCAAAAGGTAAGCCACTGTGGATATGTTTATTTTATTACTATGTCGCAATTTATACCAAGCGTTTTTAATTTGTCCATGTTTTAAAATGAAACTTTGAAATGATCTTTCTGTCAGTGTTTTTTTTTTTTTAATAAAAAGGAACTCGGCTGTAAACCGCCAGAGTTGGGACCAAAGCGTCGCCACGTTAACAGCCGCTAACATTGGGGTCAACAACTGGTCTGATCACATTAATAACTAGCAGTGCCTAACAGGTTCCCTTACAGGAGCCTGGTGGAGAGCTCACCCATTTCCCCCAAAAATTTCTTTACGACGCCATCTAGACTACCTTATATTTCTCTTAGATCCATGTAATAAAGGTGCCATCGAATAACTTTTCCAAAATCCCGTCTGAATGCCTACGCATTATCCTAGGGACTATGAAATCCTAGCCCATCAGTGCAATGCAAAAAGTTAAGTGATCTGTATAGTATAGTCAAAAACGAGGGGGTTTCCCTGTCTTCTTCATGGCTTTATAAATCTCTATCGTTCAACTGACCCGTTTCTTCAATTGCCCTAGAAGCTTATTTTCTCACTTCCTTAAGAAGCATTGATTTATCAGCCCAAAGTAATTCTAGATCTCTGTATTCATAAGAACTCGGTGAGTGCTGGCAAGATGCCGATAGAAAAGGTTAATCTATTCATTTATTTCGCGGAAAACTTACAGCTAAGAGAAAGAGTAGTAAAAATAATGATAATAGAAGGCACGAACAGAAAAGATAAATATAAACAAAAAAGGAAGAGAGCAAGCCACGAAGATAAACAAAAAAATAACGCAAACTAAAGTATATTCTAAAACTTACTTAAAGATTAATGAAAATGTCTCTGCACAAACCACGCCTTAGAGAAAACACACTTGTATTAAATATTAGCGGTGCCCGTGGCTTCGCTCACGTGGACTACAAAATGCGCGCGTGAATCTTGTTCCCCCGCTCCCGACTATTTTAAAGACAAAAATGCTTATTGTGGGTGTTTCTTAAAAGATAGATATATACTCTCCCAGACCTTTTTGTATGCCTATAATTATGTAGTACATTAATTTGCTATATCTCTTATGGTTTACTCAGCATAAGCCATTTAAGCACCCAAATTTATTCACCATGACCAGATTTTTTTATTTTTGCGGAACCCTAATTCTTTTTGTAAAATTAAAGTAGCCTAAGTTACTCCCTATAAATTCAGTTATCTACCAGTGAAAGTACCGTCAATATCAGTTCAACCGTTTTGGAGATTACCCGGAACAAACAGACAGACAGACAGACAAAAAATTTAAAAATGGGTTTTTTGTTAAAGGTATCGTATATACTTTCATATGCATTTAGTAAAGAAATTGTTCTTTTGAAATTACAAACAGACATTTCAATTTTATTAATTGTATAGATGTCTACACTATCTTCTATAAAATTTTAAATTGATTGCACGCCTGGATTAGGAATGAATTTTGTCTATATGTTGCATTACAATATCCTAATTGCCTAACTATTTTTGCGGACTCCTTCGAATAGTCCAAAAATAGTGTTTTCGAAAATGCAGTCTGGATCCCTATGTACTACATCATACTAAGTTTCAAAATGTCCATCAGTATCAACTGTTTTTACTGGCGAGTCCATTGCTATTTTAGAAGCAATGGAGTTCATAATATTCCATAGGTTTAATAAAATCTATAATCCTATCCTATTTTAAGAGATGCTTGCAGGGCTTAATATCGATCCCATTTAAATCTTAATTTTAAATAATTAACGAATCCGTTTATTGCTGCAATCAACTTAATTTAGATGTCTTCATTGCCGGGATCCCTGAATACACAAGAATTCCTGGCAAGGAAACAGCTGACACTTTAGCGAAACAATCTTTCTAGTATTTTCCTATCATGCCTTTGGACCTCTGCTCAAATATAAATCACCATGGCAGATGATTACGGCATAGAACAGGGAGTGGTAGATCGTAAGGAAGGTTAAGAGCAAATACTATGGCACAATCATTCCTCCAAAATCCCGGTTTTCCTTGTTTCGGAACGTAGACAAACCGCAATTTTAGTTAAGTATCTGTCGTTTAAGCTTAAATCACGTCTGCACTCCTGACGATTTGGTGAACATTGGAGTCAGAGATCACTCTCTGTGTGAATGTGGTTCGGATGATGGAAACGTTGGCCATATGTTTTGATGAGAAACACCTAATGCGGCGGGTCAGACCGGCTGTTGGTGTGGCGACGCTTTGGTTCCAACGTTGGCGGTGTGGAATCGAGTTCGTTTTTATTAATAGACAGAGTGGATCATTTCAAAGTTTCATCTTAAAACATGGATATATAAAAACCGGTTAGTAGGGGTCACGACCACCATACACATAGTAATAAAATAAATATCTTCACAGTAGTGCTGGGCAATTACGAATGATTTACATAATCGAGCCCTTTAAGTATACTCAGAGGTGGGTGATTATGAATGATGACTCATCATCGAAATTTCTACTGATATTAGTGATTACTAATAGCCATAATCGAAATATCTCGAGGTATCTTCATAATCAAATAATTACATTAGTATATTTTACAATCGCCCACCGCTACTTCACAGTTACTTTTTTTGGTTTGTCATGTTTCGGGATCACCCGGTTTTTAAAGTGAAACTTTTTTGCTCGCATGAGGGTAAAATTTTTATTGATGCAACGCGTCACGAAGACGCTTCACGAAAATGTAAAACGTTTTGAGAGAGAAGGAGAGAGCGATTGAGAGAGAGTGAGAAAGGGCGAACGTAGCATGAAGCAGGTAGCCATGGAGACAATGTGTAAATAGTGAGTTCAATTTATAAATAAACATTTTGTGATAAATTTGTAAATCGTCCTATACTAAGCAGTTGTTAAGAGTAAGCAATATATTTGTTATCTTTTTGCTATTAAACGATTTTTTATGTTACTTCGATTGAAGGTTAGGAAGTTTTAATATGTATTTACAAATAACATGTGGCATTTTAATTTGCCACTCGTCATTTAAGAATTTAATATACTTAATATTTTAGTGACAATTAAATTCCTATCATATATTCCTTTTTCCCTCCCTCTAAGTGTCGGAAATCTAAAGCTTTAGATTAGTATAAATATAAAGGAGATTTAAAAATTAGTTTGCCAATGAAGTTTCACTTCTGACCTGTGTACCTACTTTGTACGCACGCACTTTTTTTTAACTATCCCAATTTCCGCGGCTTAAAAATATACTTCCCTAGGAGATTCCTCACCCCTTCTGTATGAAAACCCTCATCACCCCAATCCTTACCCCCTTTCATATGAACGATGATAGTACCAAGCGGGCCCGCACAGCGAGAGCGCGGCGCGTCACGGCGCTCGATCAACCCTCGAACTTGGTACCACGGCGAATACGTACTACGGTAAGCAGCAGAGAGCTGCAAACCAGCGTTCGCAAGCCCAACTCACTACTTGCGACCAACTCTGTTCACACCCGAACATACCAGGCGTGAAGAGAGCGAAATAGAACGGCAAACACGCAGTGAGGTGCCTACACGGAGGCGTGGCGTTGGCGTAGCTTCGGAGAACTAAGTGGACTGGGTCGCTGGCGGGTGGAAGATTTCTCGAACATAATGACACACACGAACACCAAAATCAAGTCGCTGTATTCAGTCTTCACAATGCAGTATGGACGGTTACAATTATTCACAATATTTCTTAATACTATCCAGTGCTTCGGTTTCTTGACACAGAGCTTCTTGCAAGTTGTTATATTATTTATCTGGAAGATAATCTTATTTAATATCTACTTTATATTATTCATCATAAGTTCATTTGATTTACCTTATTATTGTTTTGGTGTACCTATTCTTTTATTTCCAGGATACCAATTAATGATAGGTTTATGTATTGATGCGTTTAGATAATTTATAACTTGATAATTTTGGTTTAACAACAGCTTTGTTAATATTTTAGGTTCGTATTGTTTACATTGCAATATTATGACAATCTCTGTCATTGATAATTCTTTGATAGTAATAGAGCATGCGCAATTAGGAGTTTCTCAGGTATAGACAAATATTCTATCCAGGTTCTAGTTTAGCAAAATAAATCTATGATTAGATTTATTTTTAATTTTTAAAATACGAAAAGTCTAGTAAGATGAAATTTTGAATTCAAACGAAAACAAAAGAGAAAATTAGAACAGAGAGTATGACAGATTCTTCAGGATGGATCTGATCATGTTTGATGGATTGTACGGCAGACCTTTGAATAGTAATAACGTTTATATCATAATTATCCTGTGTTTTGATAAAAACCAAATTATTGTACAACAGACCTGGGAGTCGAAAAGATAGTTTATTTTATAACATATTTATATAGAAAAGTTATTTTAATTGTTATAATTTATAATTTTAATATTAATATGGGTGAAATACCCTTTGTCAAAACGACAAATACCTATTGAACATTGAAAGAACACTACCGGGAAAGTATCACCTGGATTTTGTATTTATAATACAAATAATAACTTTTCCTTTTACATATGAGGAAATCTCAATAGATAAGATATTTGGTGCTGCGTCGTCTGCTTGAGCAGTGTATCCTGATACGGCCTACACCGTGCTGACTTCTATTCTAGATCCTAGGCAAGGATCTCTACGCTGAGCTGTCGGAACAAGAAGAACGTCTCGGTTATGGACTTTTAAATTGTGTAATAATAATTTGTAAAACATATATTAACTGAAAATTGTAAGGTATGCTGGAAAATTTACACATAACTATCCTAAATTAAATTTATAATCGTAACAAAGTCTTCAGGGTCTTACGTCCTCTTGTCTTGAATAGCGTTTGACACTATTAAACTTTAAACGTTACTACACAAAACGGCCTATAAACACGTTATGTATGAATTATAAACATTACAAGCACGATAGAATTCACATATAAGCTTAACTATTCCTATAAAATTACAAACATTACACATAACTGGTTTAAAATAAAAATTATCAATTAAATATATGTTCAGTACGTTTCTATGCTATTGTTATGAAATTATAAGCCTTATTACTACGTATTTATTATCTTTTAATACCTACATTTTATTTATATAACACAAAAACAATAAATCGATGATTTTTCATATATAATTGTTGATTTCTTAAGCCTAGCATCTTATACCTACAACTAAATATGAATATTATCTCTTAAATCATTACGCGGAGCCCTATGCGTCGCTAACAGTCTAATTATTGTTGTGGTTCGTCCTTTTGTTGTTTTTTAGAAATTAGCTGGTGGTATAAGTCAAATTTAATCTCAGCTTAAGTTTCTTCAGCATAATGCATTACAAGGGGTTGCAATTGCACCCCTCCCCCCTGTCGAGAAAAAAAAATACATAGAAAAGATTAATATACTTTTTAAATTAAGTAAGTAAGGGAAATCTTTAGGCTCCTCAATAACGTTTTATAAATAGACGCGTTAAACTCTCACTAAAAGTAATTTAAAAACGTTAGGTACAAATTTTGTTATCAGCATGTTTAAACAAAAGAGATATGAAATCACAGTGTTGGGCGGAAACTATTGTCAAAAAGGATAAAAATTTCTTCTCGCTCATGCCGTATTCTAGTCGAAAGTAAATTGAGGCCAATTGCCCACCATTCACGATGACATTAAAAAAGCGTCAATGCCGTACCTGCTAGAGATGAGGATATTCGCATCCGCATTCATGGATGCGGAGCTTTTAAGAATGCGAATTTATTAGTGCAAGGCGCAAGCGAGTAAGTAACGACATGTCGAGAAAGGGGTTGGGATCAGTGTGCCGCGTGCCTCGCACGTGGTCGCTAATTGACCAATAGGAAGGCACACTTTGATGACAAGATCCTATAGGTTTTGTTAGTTTTGTTTTAGTAATCGACGTAATTTCCATTGTGAATCAATTACAGTGTTTATTTACTGGGTTCATCCAAGTTGTTTGCGTGGTTTAGGTCCCATCAATACATCCTAATATTCCAGGGATATTATACTTAAAAAAAATAATCTGTAATTATGTTTATACATTTTACTATTCTTCTAATTGATGTGTATTAAAAATATTAACGTAAAATGTTATTTTATTTGTTACCGACTTTTCCTTTAATTTAAGCCTTTCTTCTGAATTTTGCGGAAATTTAATATATTTTCTCACAATACTTGGGTGGCTGAGTGCATCAACAATTTCGTGAATACAGCGGGATGCCGATGACTGTGATATAAATGTGTTAGCATTTTTCCCACAAATTCTTTGGTAGCTACCATTGGCAAAAAACGAGAGTGCACATACTTAATAACTAAAAAAAAAAAAACTCGGTTATTTACTGTTATTGAAGATAAATCCATTTTGAATCCTGGGTTAAAATATCTAGGTCGGGAAACTAGTAAGTTTTATATTATAATTTGTACGAGATAATTTAAGTACTTACCGCATTTTGAATGACAAAAAGGATTTACCTTTAGTTTAACCGACAATCCACGTCGTCGACGCTGAGGAGTTTTTAGAAGATATTTCATATCCTTCAAAACACAATATATCAATTCTTCTGACAACCTATAGTTTTTCTTTGTGACGATTAAATAATTTTAAATCAATCTAAGTATTTAGGTACCTACCTACCATTATTATCTATGCATTTTCGCCATTTTATAGTAAGTCCATTGATTCCATGGTTGAAAAATTGTGGGAGGGAGAATCAATAAAATCTTTGAAGGCTGTTTGGATAGCCTCATCGGAATTCAATTTTTTTGCCTTGCAAGAAATTGTTATAATTCCGAAAAAAGTGGTAATCTGTTAGAGCAAGGTCCGGGGTGTATGGTGGGTATTTGAGATATTACAACCGCAGTTCCTCTAATTTAGCGACCGTCTGTCCTTAAATATGGGGTCTAGCGTTGTCCTTAAGCGGCAGTGGGCTAGAGATTGATCAGTCTCGGTTGTTTAATGGCTAGCTTTTCCATCATGGTTTGTATTTATTGATAATACAGATCTGCCGTTGTCTTCTGACCATATCTTAGGAAGCTGTAGTGCATGACTCCAGCACAGGTCCACCAAACAATCACCAGTAGTTTTGTCTGAGTCAACTTTCGCTTGGAACAGGATTTGGCTCTCCTGGGTTCAGCCACTGTGACGAGCGTTTCCGATTGCCCTAAAGGATCCATTTTTCGTTATAAGATGCAATTCAAAACTCCCTCGTAATTGTGACGCTTGAGTAATGCGTTGTAACACTTGATGCGTGTGTGTTGGTGTGTTTCAGTCAATTCGTGCGGTACCGTAAAATCATACTGATCACGCCAGAATGATGTGACGTTCAGCTCAAAATGAACACGGCAACACTGCCGCCGCGATTGTCTGGGGTTCATTCCTTTTCCGCTCTGTGACAACGTAGTCTGCTCGTGACTTGCAAGAAAAGTGAAAAGTTTTTACTAATTGTAGCAGGATTAAAGTAAACCGGCGCCGGCTCAGTGAACTCTAGTGTACAAAACAATCAGCTCATCAAAACGTTCTTCAGCTCATAAAGGTGCTTGTCCTACACATTTTCACATATTGTAAACGACGTATGGTGTCACAACCACATACTACTGTAGTCCTAACACAAAATAGACCTTGTGTCATTTAACAATATTACTATGGATTAAATACATTTAAAAGAATAAATTCTCATTTTTTTACGAAGTCATATGGTAAGCTTCCTTATATTCAAAACTGCCTGTTTGTTTCGCTTAAGAGTCTCAAAATATAGTGATCGTAAAAAAAAACAAAGTTTTCACATGTTAACTGAGCTCTTCAAACTTTTATTCAGATAGTAGGTATGCAGAAAGTTCGACCAAAAATGTATTTTATATTTGGTTTTAAACGTAAGTTATTAGGTAGCAATATACATTTATACTATTTTCCAAATCTTTGTGAGTTTTTTTATTTATTTGGAATTAATAGTTTTTCATATTTTGCTTTCAAAAATATTCCAACTTTTTTTTTGTACCATGTTTGAAAGTTCCGATTGCTACCGGGTAGACATGCGCAAAACAGTACTCTATGAAGTAATGCCATATGGCATGACATTTCGTGCTGCGTAATATGGCATTAGAGCAGTACTCAGTACTCTAAACATGACCCGTCTGAAATAACCCATTAAGCTTAGGCATACATATAGCCCGCTAACAATTACGTATGTGCTATTGTACTGAATGTTCTGATGTCATAAATAGACCTTTTATTATTGCCTATTTGTATAGTTTACTTGTACGAGTGACGACACGGCGTTATGAAAACGCAAGCTTTATTCTGCTTTATTGAAAAAGTTGATTTTCCTTCAAACTTAACCATTAAGTGATTATGAAATATTTCTAATAGTGGTGGGCGATTATGAGATATAGTAATGTTATCATTCGATAACTCGAAATATTTTAAACATTACAGTACACTTCAGTACCTAAGTACAGCACTTAGAACGCGGACCTATCCTATAACCCCTTGCTATGGAACGTCATGTTTAGAGTTATGTGACATGCTAAATTTTGTTGGGTTATAGGTACTGTTACAGTACGCGGTCGTGACATATTACGCGTAATACATGACTCGCAGTACTTACACATGTCTACTACCGGGTAAAGGTGTTGTTTTTGGTTCACGATGTCGAGAAGAAATCAGGAGCTAAATTATTAGCCTATCTAGTAGGTGCTAAGTGGCATAGCTAGATCGAAAGATACGCTTAGCTCTTAAAGTTGTTGTGGCATTAAGAATCATACCTAAATCAGAAGATAATCTAAAAGCTGTTTTTTTTTAAACCAAGATTCATCCTACTAATGAGCTACAGGTACTTGAGCGTCTTCCTGCATTTAAGAATATACAACCAGTACTGATCAAAATTGTATAAATGAGTCTACTGCGCAGTTTCTTGAAGACAAAAGAAACAAAGTATTATAGTTTCACAGGGAAAGAAAGGTGGTCGTAAGAAAAAACTGAATTTAGCTGCTAGGAAAAGCATTTATTTAAAAGAACTCAAGGAATCACAGAATGAAGCATGAAGTTCTTGGATGGGAAGGCATAACAGTAAGCATGAAAAACACCCAAAAAATTTTACAATTGAGACAGATGCTGTAGGTTCCGACCACATGGAAATAGTTAACGATTATGGTTCTCAGAAGAGAGTTATGAAGAATTATACAAAACCAGGAAAATATTCATTCACATAACAAATTTTATTCAGGATAGTTTGTAGTTTTTTAATATGAAGGCGAGTTGAAACATCGGATAAAGTAAGAGCATATGCCAAATGTAAGACTTGCTGCGTTTTGTCCTAAAAATAGCTGGAAAAGACTGTTATTAAGAATAGGAATGACCTGAACGTTAAATCCCCTATCTGCTAAAACTGTCTCCTGGTTCGCATTTCAGTAATAGCTCATTTCGTTAAATTGTCTGTCTGCCAGTCATTAGTAGATCCACCATAAACAGAAAAGCAATAAGTCAATAATCCCCCAGAGGTATATAGCTCCTACCTAATTGGTATCCTAACATTAGTTGTCTGTATTAATAAATATCTAGTTCTGTCTGTACAGTTAATTTTTCATGCTAATTTCTCGATAGGTATTATTATATGAATGAAACTGACCACGGATATGCCATTCAACAATTTTTTGTCTGTTTCTTTGTAAGTATGTCTGGATTTAACTCAAAAACGGCTTGTTCGATTCTTATGAAATTTTGTACACGGTCAGTTGATAGGATATAACAAATTTCAATATTACCTACTTATATAGAAATCTTAAAAATTTTTTTCCAAAAACAATTATTTTCATTAATTCTTGATCGATTTTCATGAAATTTTGTACACGTATAGTATTAGTAATTAAATAATTGGGAATTGGGAAGTATAAGTCATCCCGTGAATGCTGGGCTTTGAGAATTTTGAATAATATTTTAAGGAATAGTAAAAAATATATGCAAAAATTTTAAATTTCAATAACTCTTAACCAATTTTGATTAAAATTTGTACACGTAAAGTATTAGTACCTACTTAAATAATTGATGAGCTTTAACAATTGTCAATATTACTTCTAGAAATCGTAAAAAAGAATTTAAAAAAATCCAATTTTCATCAATTCGTTACCGATTCTGATCGAATTTTGTAGAGGGGAAGTATACATCATACCATAATTGAGAGGCTTTATGAATCGTTAATAATATAAGTAGGTACATTAGTAATTGCAGTATAGTTCAACCGATTTTAATGAAAATTGTAGATGGGAAATACATGGCATTCTTCTATTGATAAGGATTATGAATTGTCCACAATATGAGTAAACATAAAATTACGGGATGTAAATAACAACTGCGTAGTAACAATTGCGTGCGGAGCCGCGGGCACACCGCTAGTTTCTTTATAATTTTCTACGTTGTTTGTACTGATCCTACTTATGACGTCACGCACTTTGCGGCACCTATCGGTTTCGTGGCAATTGAAAAATGTACAGGTATGTATAGAAATTACCTTAAGTATTTTTAATGCATTTTTTATTAGAAAGTATTTTTTTTTTAGCTTTATAAATATCTGTTTAACGATAAGTAATTAACTCTTTGTCAAATAAGATAATATTGTTTATTTGTTATAATAATATGCAAATATGTACTTTAATTATATATTTTAATATCTGTAAAAAAGGATCTCGTAAAAAAATAATTTGAATAGTCTATCATCCTTTATAGGAATTTCATACTGGCAACACCAATGTTTTGACAGCAAGTTGGTTTGGCTTAATGAATGTTGTCAGATATAATTATTAATTAGTTGTACCCGATCTTTACTGCTACTACATTGACCTACTGATTATATCCTAATTTAATACTTTAATCCTGACCTCTATTTTTATGAAGTTACATAAATTTCCACACTATGATTTTTTTGATTATATTATTACTTATTTCTACAATAAAAATTAGTGAAAGCCTTTCTCTGTCAGATACTACTTTTTATATTAATGAAAGTAAATCTACAAATTTGGCAATAACTAACGACTCTTACAGAATATTCATGGCACATAATGTTTATAGCAGTAGTAAAATGATAGGTTAACCGCTAATTTCAAAAATAAAGACATGTTTATAATATATACGTGTACTGCTGTCGTAATATTATAGAAGAATATATTGCGACTGATAAACGTTTGCAATATTACATGTGTACAATATTTTTACAATATTAGCTGTTGCCAACCCGCTCTGCTAGACGTAATTTTTTTCTGTATTTTGTTAAAAAGTAGTCTTTGTTTATTCCCTTCACATAATGTACCTTTGTGCTAATTTCATTTTTTAAGGCCCTACTTAACATTCATATTTGTAATATTTATATATATAAGTATCTATATACAAAAAGAGTATTTTTTAAATCCAGCTATATGTAATAAAATATTTTAAACTCAGGTCACTACTTATCCAATGATCTGATAATACTACAATAATAAAAAGTATATAAATATTGTGGTTGGTGTTGAAGTACTTTTTTTTTAATTCTTATATATTAAGTAAAATCATTGTCTATTGTACATTGTGTGTAAAAATAATACATAAATAGAAATTTGTTGTTTTTTAGTCAATCTCTAGATATAAATTTCTATGGATTTTGGATGGAGAGTTTCTATGGATTTTTAAATTAGATCTGGCAATATTACACATAACCTACAAATTAAATTGACAATCGAAAAGAGTAGGTAGAAAATACAAAAATAAATCAAAAATTTCGTAGGTGAAACGAACAGTTTGTTTTGAAGTTAAAATGTCCGCAAAAAACATGTTCCTGAAGCCAGCGTTCGTCCGGGCGCCGCTTCAAAACGGCGTCGGCCGCTACGTATGCCAATTGCAAAGGGTCGTTTTGAAATTTTGCAAAAGTCACGGCGGCAGCCGCGGTATAAGGTACAGAATAATTGATATACACTATACAAATATATATCTATTGTACAGAATAGATAACATTTTTATTTTACTTTATAACAAAATATGCATTTTTGGTCAATTAACTAGTCTACAGTATAAATTTAAAAATTACTTGCAACTTCAGATTACATACCGTCGAAATGAGTCTTCATGCTCGTTTTACAGTTAAATTACTTTATAATTATTTAATTATTTAAATATTGTTATTACCTTTTACGTTCTTTTTTAACTACTCCTCTTTATTGAAGACCATTGCTGCCGATAAGAAGTAAATATAGTGTCCTGTCTTATGACGATTTCATTATCCTAACGAGATGGTGGCTCCCTTGTTAGAAGTTTCTAGGGAGTTTTTGTGGAATCATAGAATGCATGCTCTCAGCTTATATCTATAATCCACTTCACTTAAGCACATAAACCAAACTATATCATGCAAAACACCTCTAATATTACATAATATAGGGTCAGAAACCTAAGTAAATGAATTAAAAATAAAAACCACAGCATGTTACATCAAGATCCCTCCAAAAATCTACCTTTTACGTTATGTTCAAAAATTAAGTGCTTTTGTTATTAATATTTCAGACTTATTTCATTATTCGATTCCAAATTTTCAAAACTGATTAAACACTTTTTCTTTTACCATCCTTACCATCGCCATAATCCTCCTCACCCCTGCCCCTGCACACTATTAAAATTAATGGTAAAGTCACATAAAAAATAAGCAGTGGCAAAAATGGTAAAACAATTTGGAAAATAGGCACTTTTGGGGTGCTTAAATGGTTTACACTGAAGAAGAGAGAAAGATAAGACATATAACAAATTAATGTACTACATAATTTTCGATCTAAAAATACCACAAAAAAGTCACCGAGATTGTATCTCTATTTTCTAAGGATTACCAACAATAAGTATTTAGCATGAATCGTGCATCTGATCTACTCCATTCTGTAATCCACTTGAGCTTAGCCACAGGCACAGCTATAAAAGATATAATTATAGAAAAGTCCGTCATAGTGACTCACTTTTGCATGTCGCGTTTCGGGATCAGCCTGTGCATATTCACTTAAATTAATGCAAACCTGCATGACAGCTGTAACTGTTGATGGATTACAATCTCACTGTAGTCGCCGTTGTGTTTGGATTATACTGTGCTTACCATTAGTGACAGTACTGTCAAAGAGCCGTGCTACTATTTAAAAAAAAGTTAGTCCTAAGTATGATACACACATCTGTATATTGACGCAAGAAATCGTTTTTGCTGTAAGTAGCAAAAATGGCGTGAGTAGACTGGAAACACAGAATCAGTTTTTTTTTCTGTGTCTCATACTGCTACGATGCCATAACATTTTTGAAAAATTTACAGGTTCAAATTGCTGCAAGTCTCCTAAAAACGGAGTTTTTTTGTACTATTCTACTTACAGCAAAAGTGCGATTTGTATTTAGCACCTGATATTACTTGTATTCCTATGGACTGTCAATATGACATAACCAGGGCCCGGATTAATATGTACTAAAAAATAAAAAATATGTACATATAATATGGAACAAAAAATCAAAAATATGGAAAAAATATTGAGTATACGTTTCATTTCAAACATTCTTTATTGAGAAAAATTATTTACTGTTGTAATAGTAAAATAACAGTAAAATTATCTTAAACAATAAAATAATTAAACAAATAGTTTTTTTCAACTTCCCCTACATTTGCTTTATTAAATTGGTTGCAGTACACAATAACGTGCATCTTTAAATTTTCAAAATTAAAACTCTGAGGATTTGGTCTAAATATAGCTTTATATTGGCTGAATGATCTTTCCATGTCGCATGATGTGACTGGAGCATACTTAAACCTGCATAATTCGGGAACCGTGTAAGCCACGTCTACAGTGCCATCAAAACTACCGCACAGCATTTTGTTAATTTCTTTTAGTGTATTAAATCCTTTATTTTTTTCCAAAACATGCTTAATTTTTGTTTAGCCACTTCAGTAACGGGGCCTTCCGCTTCAGAAACTTTTTTTTCAATTTCTTCAATAATCTTTAGGTTTTCATTCAATGGTGTTGAAGGATTTTCTAATGCTTGTAACTTGTGTGATAAAAATCAATAATTGCTTTTTATGTAGACCAAATCGTTATAGAGAGTCTCATCTTGAAGAAATTCTTTTGAGTCTAAAATACTTACAGAATCGTCATCCAATTGAGATATAATTGTTCTAATTTCATTAAAATGCTCGGCGTAGTAATCAACCGCTGTTAGCCATGTACCCCAGCGTGTCAGCACTGGCTCTGGTGGCAAAGGTATTCCGGGATACATCTCTTTAAATTTGGAGTACTTGCCATTGCATCAGTAAAAAATTGTTGTT
The DNA here is from genome assembly GCA_033032175.1 of Saturnia japonica. Lineage (NCBI taxonomy): Eukaryota > Metazoa > Arthropoda > Insecta > Lepidoptera > Saturniidae > Saturnia > Saturnia japonica. The sequence goes on from CM065329.1 coordinate 10,531,590, forward strand.
TGAATTTATTCTTCCTCGTATTATTTGCCTTATGTTTTGCAGTAGATACATGTTGCGATATTAAAAAACGCTGCTCAGACGAAATAGATTTTTCACAGACATTACAATATAGTACTTTTCCGTCTGTACTTAGCGATTGGCTTGGGAAATGTTCAATATATTTTTCCAATTTTAACCGCAATGGTTGTTTATCCTTAGGCATGATAAATTAAATTGGTAGACAGTAGTAGTAGGTGAGTACGTAAAAATACAATGCAAGCAGCTCAACACGGCACGTACGTATAGAATATAGATTCGTCGCCTTAGCCTTACTGAGTGACGGACGACTGCGGACTAACGACTGACGAGTGTCCTCCCCCCGCACCGCGGTACTAGCCAGCGCGGGTGGCGGGGACAGGGAATGCAGAATGAAACGCAAAAACCTACATACGGTCGACACGAGAGAGCGCCACGCGGCCATGTAGTAGCGCCAAATGCAAACACCTACAAATTATACCTATTTTTGTGAACTGATTCTTGTTCTATGATATTTTTATTGAAAATATGGATGATTGTGATATTTTTTTGTAAAATATGTACTTATTCTTGAAATATGCAAAAATATGGAAAATAAAAATTTGTTTTTCACGATCCAAACACGATAATTGATGTAGAGAATTCATTGCAGAACGAAAATCGTGTAAATTAAAAATATGTATTTACATATTAATCCGGGCCCTAGACATAACTAACTTTAGCATTTTATTTGTACTAAACATCCAACATTTTCTTAATTTAAAACAATTAAAATGAGCGCGGACCCGAAGCGGAGCCGGCCGCCTATTATACAATGTGCTACGTCAATCTATACAGAGCGGGACCGCGCACCGAGGGCGCGAACGCGACGGAAACGATTCCCTCGTACTCTGTATATAACCGACGGCGGATAACACGCTACGGTAACCAGCTGTCTGGAAACCAGTGCGTGCGAGCCCCTCTCACTACGTGCGACCAACCCTGTTCACACCCGAAACTACTAGGCGTGAAGAGGGCGAAACATCAAGGTACACACACGCAGTGAGGTGCCTGCTGGTAGGCGCGGCGATGACGTAGCACGGAGCGGAATGGACTGGGTCGCTGGCGGGTTGAACTTAGTGAAGATGCGAAGAAATGACACACAGGCACCACAATAAAATTTGCTGTATTCTTCAAGACAATACACTTTCTTAACACTATATCTTCTGGGTACGGTTACTTCCAGTTTCTTGAGTCTTGAGTCTTGAGTCTTGATTCTTCAATTTGTGGTACCCGTGTGCGCTCGTTTGCCCCGGCAGAACGCCTTTTATATGGTTTGCCGGAGAGCGAGACGGACGATGGCGTCTCTATCCGTACCGCTCATCACCAAACTTGGGTGTGGTCCGTTAACCGCGGTAATGCGCAGTGGTTGCAATATTGCTGTCTCTGTCTATTATTATTATTACTTGTATACAGAATACAATAAATTGTTAATATCTCTAATTACAGTTATTCAATTACAATAAAAACTATTTCACATTAATGTAGACATAAATACCTATTCAAAAACACTAACTTTAACATTATAGGTTAATAAACACGGGAGATATAAAGCATTAAACATTGCAACCTTAAAACGTCTTGTGACTCGTTATATACGTACTATTTGAGCTTACACACGTTATAAAATACATACGGAAGGCTATTCTACTTATATCACGCGAAACATTATGTATAATTTTTACAAAATATGAATTATTGACAATATATTATTTTAGTACTTTACGTGATTATTTTTATTAGATTACATACATTTTCATGACTTATATACTGTCTTTACATACCTATGCGCTATAGTAACATATTGAAAACATTACAAACATTTAATTATTGATCGTTTGTGCAAATTATTCATCCTTACAACTTATATTTACAAATGTTATTCTTATATCATTACGCTTAGGCTTATGCGTCGCTAACAGTCTCCCCCCCAGTGTACGCTCCGTCGTGCACTCCAAATTGATGTCGCGACGTTGCAGGTACGATGACGATGAGTCTCGACGTGGGACACCTCAGCACACCTCCTCTCGAGGTCCGGACGTCCGCCACACGTGTCCTGCCACCTGGGCCGGGGTAGCTGGCGACGACTTCGCCTCGCGGCCAGGTGTTGCGTGGTAGGGAAGCATCGGCGATGATGACTATATCGCCTCGCTGCGGTTGTGGAGCCTCTCTCCCGCTGATCTTCCGTGGCATGAGCGTCGGTAGATACTCACGCAGCCACCTCTTCCAGAAGTGGTCCGCCAGGCGTTGCGATGTTTTCCAATCGGCCCGACCGATGAGTGTGTGCTCGTCGAAGCTTCCGACGACCGATGAACCGCAGGAACGACCTATAAGGAAGTGGTTAGGGGTTAAAGCTTCCTCATCTTCCGGGCTAGCGCTCAGGTGAGTGAGCGGGCGTGAATTGACGGTGTGCTCCACTTCCGTGAGCAGGGTGTGCAGCACTTCTTCTGGCGGGCTTCTCTCGTTCAGGATCGCGGAGAGGGTCGTTTTGACGGTTCGCACCATTCGTTCCCAGGCGCCTCCCATGTGTGGCGCACCGGGTGGTATGAACTTCCAGGTGATGCCTTCGTGACTTGCCGCTTCAGCCAGCTCGGATTTCTTCAATTTCGACATTTCTTCACGCAGCTCGCGATCTGCACCAATGAAGTTTGTGCCATTATCACTATACATTACCCGCGGGTTCCCTCGCCGGGCAGACATGCGACGTAGCGCCATGACCATGGAGCTGGTACTTAATGATGGCACTAATTCAAGGTGTATCGCGCGCGTCGTCAAACAGGTGAAGAGGGCTCCCCATCGCTTCTCTCTTCGCCGGCCGATGGTAACGTGCATAGGGCCGAAATAATCGACCGCGGTGCACGTAAACGGATGCGCCCCGTGTTGCAACCGTTCGGCGGGTAGATCTCCGGTTGGCGGCAATTGTGGCTTCTCTTTCCTGATGCGGCACCATTGACATTCGTGTAGCACTTTTTTCACAGAATTCCGTAGCCCAAGAATCCAGTACGTTTGTCGCAGCTCGTTCACGACGGTCGCATGGTTGGCGTGGCAGAATTTTCGATGATAGCGATCGATGAGTAGGCGAGCGATTTTATGTTTCCCGTCTAGGACCGCCAAGTTTCCGCTACTCATGTTCATTTTCCGTGTTCTGTCTCGCAACCGAATGATGCCGTTTTCATCGAGTTGGACGTCTATTTTCTTCAGTTTGCTACCTGTCTTGATGGGTAAGTTTTTCCGTAAACATTCCATCTCGTCCCCGAATGCATCCAGTTGACTGTGGTGTAGTAGGGCTAGTTCGGCCCGCTGTAAACAACGATCGGGTATTGGTATAAACTTCGTTGTGTTTTCTTGAGTTTTCTTTGGTCGGACGGTTTTCTTGGTTTCTTTTTTCTTCTGTGGCTTCCACTCGCTGTCGCGCGCGACGTTCACGACGCGACCTTTTCTACACAGTTCTGTAAATTGGAATATTCTCGCCACCGTTCGCAATAGTTTTATCCAACTTGAAAAGCGTTCCGGACTCGGTAGTGTGTCGTTGTTTCTTGTGCGCGTGGTAAGTACAGTCGCAGATTTCTTTTCTTCATCCAATACTTGGTCGCACTTTCCCAAGCGTTTCTGCGGCCAATCCGCTTCTGGCCGATGAAGAAAATCTGGACCGACGAACCATTTTGAGTCTTCACTGAACCCATTTGGTACTCCCCGGGTGGCTATGTCCGCCGGGTTTTCGCGTGTCGGCACCCACCTCCACTCGTGTGGCTTCGAAATCTCTTCGATGGCTGCCAACCTGTGGGCCACGAACGGTTTGAAGCGGCGCGGATCGGCTTTCATCCACTGCAGTACTGTGCTCGAGTCTGACCAGTAGAATTTGTCCGTGGTTTTTAGTTCCAGTTCTTCAGTGATTGTGTTGGCCAGCCTCGCTCCCAGTAGTGCAGCCTGTAACTCTAATCTGGGTATTGTCACGGGTTTGACCGGTGCCACTCTAGCTTTCCCGGCAATCAATGTGACACATACCCCGTTTCCGATCGATCTCCAATAACATGCCGCCGCATAGGCCGTTTCGCTGGCATCCACAAAGGTGTGCAGCTGCCCCGCTCCCATGGACGGCGTCAGACAGCGTGGAATTTTCATATCGCGTAGCGTGGACAAACTGTTGATGTAATCGCGCCATTGATGATGAGCCTCTTCCCCTATGCTCTCATCCCAGTCAGTTCCGGTTCTCCACAGGGTTTGAATTAGCCGCTTTCCCTGTATAAGAATAGGCGCGACCAGTCCTAGCGGGTCGAAGGTGGACATCACTGCGCTAGTGACTTCGCGTTTCGTCGGCGCTCTCTGGTTCTGTATGACGTCACTCGGTGTGTTTCGGAGGTTATTGTTGAACGCTAAACAATCCTCTCCGACTAGCCAGCGTAGTCCGAGCGTTTTTTCCTCGTTGTCGCCTATGTGGATTTCTTGGGGGGATGTTTCGTTTTCTGCCAGGTTACTCAGCAGTTGCGCGTCGTTGCTTGCCCATTGCCGCAGTTCGAATCCCGCCTTCCTATGAATCGCCTGGACCGCCTTCGCGGTTTCTATAGCTTGCGTGCTTGATGTGAAGCTCTGCAGGTAGTCATCCATGTAGTGGTTTCGGACGATTGCTTGGGCCGCTTCCGGGTGTGTCGCTTTGAAATCTTCTGCATTCCGGTTTTTAACGTAGATGGCGGTAGCTGGCGATGACGCGGCACCGAAGATTACCGACGCCATTCGGTATTCGGTCGGCCTCGACGACCGGTCATCTCCTCGCCACAGGAATCGCAGGCTGTCGCGATCCTCTTCGCGCACGCGGATTTGCAGAAACATTTCTCTAATATCGGCGACCACTGCGATCGGCCCCTGCCGGAATCGCAACAGGACTCCGAACAGCGACTGCAGTAGGTCGGGTCCCGGGAGCAGCGCGTCGTTTAAGCACTTGCCGTCGTATTTAGCTGCGGCGTCAAATACGAGGCGTGTTTTTCTCTTCTGCGGGTGCACCACGGCAAAGTGCGGCAAATAGAATGTCCTACCCGGTGTGGCTTCAGTCGGTGCCTTCTCGGCATATCCACTGTCGAGTAGGTTCTGAATTTGTTTTGTATATTCCCCCTTTAGTGCGGCATCTTTTTCGAGCTTCTTTTCTATGCCGTTCAGACGATGACGAGCCATTGCGTAATTGTTCGGCAAGGTTTCCTCGTCGCTCTTCCACAAGAGACCTGACTCGAACCTTCCGTCGGGTCGTCTCTTGGTGGTGTTGTGGAGGATTTCAAGGGCTCTCCCATCGGCATCGTTGGTGGGGCGGCGCTGCTGCACTCCGATGGACTCTAGCTCGAAGTGGCTCTTGATTAATTTTTCTATGTCGGCCTCTTCACTCACGTTGTTTACGTGGTTAACGAATTTCACCGGCGTAGAGTCACTCGTAGCGCAGCAACCGTGTAGTACCCATCCCAGACTGGTGAGAAAAGCAACTGGTTGGTTCGGCTTCCCCTTGATGATCTTTCTTGATACAATCATCTCCCAGTTGTCTTGCCCGATGAGTAGAGCCGGCCTCTCTTTACTGTAGACGAGCTCGCTTCGGTTTTTCAGATGCGCACACTTGTTTATGGTTTCTATACTCACATGTTGCGGCGACAACTTCAGGTTGGTTACGGTCCGGACTCCTTTCAATAGGCGCTTGTCCCGCCGGTGAGCTCCTTTAATTTTGATGTCGATTATTTGAGAGTCCTTCCTCTCAACGAGCTTTCCCCCGACGGTCTCGAGGATGAGCAGGTCTTCCTTGCCCGAGGCTCCGATCTCTTGAGCCACGGCGTTGTCCAGCAGTGACACGGTTGACCCCTCATCAAGTAGCGCGAGCACACGAGCGGAGCCGGCCGGTCCGAACACGTCCACCGGAATCATTTTGAGGTAAACCTCTTTCCCGTCCGCGGCGGCGTACACAGTTTTGATAGTGGCCTCTTCATTATCGCCCTGTGTTTGTGTTTGTGGTTGCGGTCGCGGCGCGGGTTTTTCCGGCGGCGCTTGTGCCGCTTGACGAATTGCGTGTAACATTATGTGGTGTTGCCGTCCACACTTACGGCAAGACGGCCCTTTACAAGTGTTCTTCGAATGTTTCTGACGCAAACACATAAAACACAATTTTTTATTTTTCACGATTACCCACCTGTCTTCGGTTGTCGATTCCCGAAACTGTTTGCATTCAGTTATCCAGTGCTCGCGACTTTCACAATTTGCACAATATTTCTTGCCACTGGATATTGTTTGTTGGCCTCTGTTCTCTTCGGTTCGCGCGGTGTGCACACGCCGGTTGAACCGTTTTGCAGGTGCTTCCACTGGCGCGAACGTTGCCCACAGGTCCGCTTCGTTTTCAAGGAATTTTCTCAAGTTCACTAGCACTGGATCTTCTGTGTGCGTCTTGACATAATCAAACCACCTGATCCGTAATGATGGTGACAATTTCTGAACAATGTCTCGACTTACCTGCGGTGAGCAGAGGTACTCCGGTTTCCGTAGAGCGCTTATTGTGGCGACGGCGTTGCTAACTCGACTGGCGAACGCGCATATCTCGTCACAAGATTCCCCTATGTGAGGCAATTTTTCTATGGCGGCTAATTCGGCCAGGACGAGACGCTCCGGATTCCCGTACCTCCTCTCCAATGTTGCGATGACCTCGTCAGGATCGTGGGCTGTGAACAACATTTGTCGCACGCTCTCCTTCGCGGTGCCGTGTATGGAGTGCCTCAGACGAGCCATATTCTGTGTGTCGCTAAATTGTGCGACAGAATCCCGATATGTTCTCAGGAACGGTAACCAGTCTTCCGATGCTCCATTGAAGCTAGGCAGATCGGCATACTTCGACGGTGCGGCTGGTACGACGGCTCGTGTTGAGGCTTGCACGGCGGTGACCATTTTATCGGCAATTTTTTCAATGTCACTTACCTTGACATAGGCCTCCTGTGTTTTTTCGCAGTCCTGCTTCTCCATGATGGTTGCACTTTGGTTTATCCACTGCTCGATGTGTGTGGATTGCACTTCGCGTTCGATGTCTTCGTCATCGATCTCCTCTTCAGATTGACACTGGACCATTTCCAGTTCAATCTCGGCCAGCGCGGCAGCTGACTTGGCTATTTCCAATTTTTTCCTCGCCTCTAGTTCCGCCATACGGGATTTTGACGATCTCACTGACCTTGATTTTATCGACCTGGCGCGCTGTGCCGCAGGAACGCACGGTGGGGCTGTTCTCCCTCCAATGTCCCTGGACGCCTTTGCTGCGGGCACTGTAGGAACGCACGGTGGGGCCTCCTTGCTCCCTCCAATGTTCCTGGGTGCTGGTGTTCTTGTGTCTTGCGACGCGGCGGCGGCGGTTGCAGCGCGTGTGCGGATCGACGAAGTCGAAGGTACTGTTTTTCTGGTGGTGGCGGACGTAGCGGTAGCCGAACTTGTTTCTGTCGGCGTGTTCAACGACCAATCTGTGGTCGTGGTTTCACTGTCGTCCTTGCGACTCGACGTAGGCGACCGTACTGTAGGCATTTTCACTGTTCACTGGACCCAATCCGGCTATTCGAAGGACCAAAACTAAAATGAGCGCGGACCCGAAGCGGAGCCGGCCGCCTATTATACAATGTGCTACGTCAATCTATACAGAGCGGGACCGCGCACCGAGGGCGCGAACGCGACGGAAACGATTCCCTCGTACTCTGTATATAACCGACGGCGGATAACACGCTACGGTAACCAGCTGTCTGGAAACCAGTGCGTGCGAGCCCCTCTCACTACGTGCGACCAACCCTGTTCACACCCGAAACTACTAGGCGTGAAGAGGGCGAAACATCAAGGTACACACACGCAGTGAGGTGCCTGCTGGTAGGCGCGGCGATGACGTAGCACGGAGCGGAATGGACTGGGTCGCTGGCGGGTTGAACTTAGTGAAGATGCGAAGAAATGACACACAGGCACCACAATAAAATTTGCTGTATTCTTCAAGACAATACACTTTCTTAACACTATATCTTCTGGGTACGGTTACTTCCAGTTTCTTGAGTCTTGAGTCTTGAGTCTTGATTCTTCAATTTGTGGTACCCGTGTGCGCTCGTTTGCCCCGGCAGAACGCCTTTTATATGGTTTGCCGGAGAGCGAGACGGACGATGGCGTCTCTATCCGTACTGCTCATCACCAAACTTGGGTGTGGTCCGTTAACCGCGGTAATGCGCAGTGGTTGCAATATTGCTGTCTCTGTCTATTATTATTATTACTTGTATACAGAATACAATAAATTGTTAATATCTCTAATTACAGTTATTCAATTACAATAAAAACTATTTCACATTAATGTAGACATAAATACCTATTCAAAAACACTAACTTTAACATTATAGGTTAATAAACACGGGAGATATAAAGCATTAAACATTGCAACCTTAAAACGTCTTGTGACTCGTTATATACGTACTATTTGAGCTTACACACGTTATAAAATACATACGGAAGGCTATTCTACTTATATCACGCGAAACATTATGTATAATTTTTACAAAATATGAATTATTGACAATATATTATTTTAGTACTTTACGTGATTATTTTTATTAGATTACATACATTTTCATGACTTATATACTATAAACTTTATAAACATTACAAACATTTAATTATTGATCGTTTGTGCAAATTATTCATCCTTACAACTTATATTTACAAATGTTATTCTTATATCATTACGCTTAGGCTTATGCGTCGCTAACAACAATAGATTGGCAACAGTATGTTTTTAAATAGCCCTTTGCATTCCTTTAATGTTACTTAATTGTTAAAACTAGTGATCACCTTAAGCTCGAAATTTGACCAGTGACTTTTTGATCATAGACTATTTTCTGTTTGATATTTGCAGTATTCATGACACTTCTACATGACTTGCTGTCACTTTTCATTGAGTGATAATGTCAATATTTTGGGGGGTCTAAGTTCAATGGCACTCTTTGTGTTAGGATTCCCAGTATTAATTAATTTAACTGTCTTTCCTTCACACAATACCATTAAAAAGATATCAAAAGGTTTTGTTTCACATATAAATATATAGATATTTTCAAGTAAAGCATTTTATATGTTTGGAAATATGTATATGGAAATTAGCTATCTCTAAAGAAATCAATAAACTACTTATGACATTCTTCAGTTCTTTAAATGTAAAGTCTAATGCTGTAAGTAGTAAAAAACCTACTTCTCATAAGTTTTAACTAAAATGTGTACAAAAAATCAGTTTTATGTCACTGATAATAATTAAGAAGTTATGATATTTGGGGATTACTGTGTCATTCTGAGATTTTGGGTTAGTATAAATGAAACATCCAATCAGAAGGTTGAATAAAAAGTATATTTGTTAATAAAATGTTCAGCCAGAATGTGTGTGTCTGTGAGAGAGGGCGGGTCGCTTGATCCTCACTTGCACTGCATCAATGGGGTGTGGTCAACAGATGTCGAGTCAGGCGCCATGGCATCAAGGCGCATTGTTGCTAGGGTACCTATTGTTTTCAGGGAGGATCCCTTGCATTATTGTCTGAGTTATTGCTTTGTTAATGTTGCATCTTTTTCCTCGACGCGGTAGGTACGCATGTGCTTAACGCAAGAGTTTAATCGTATTAACGTGACCATTATTATGTAGCTATAGAGCAGACACATGATATTTTTTCTCATTTATAAACAGTTTTTCGGCTCTGTTGAAAAGTTGGGTTTTTCCTACTTACGCCAAATGTATTGTTTTAAATGTTTTCTCCCTAGCATGTGGGGTAGGAATTTGGATAGGTATTTTGCCGGCCACTCACCTCGGGCATGCTGATGGTGATTTTCGTGGCTACTATGCACTGCACATCAGGCACTGTTGAAGCACTATAGAACCCCGAGGGGTTTGTGAAGTCCGAGCTTAACTATTATTTGATTTATTCTTTTAATTTGCGACGGAGATGCAATAGTTTTATGCGCTCTGTTAGTCGACACGTTTTGTCTGTCTGTTTTTTCAACTGTCACTCGTCGCACGTGAGTTTTTGGTTTTGTTTGTAGATGGCGCTAATTGTGGCCGAGGTAGGAAAAGTTATGAAGGAATATATGCGTGCTCTAACACCAAATACATTTTCTTGGGTCGATATATGGATCTGAGACTAACAGTCACGCGAGTTCAGTGCTTTTTCTACATACCAAAAGTGCCCAAAGTGCATAAAGAAGTTTTTACTTAAAAAAAATTATGACTTATGTTCAGTGAATTAAAATACTATTAAATTATTTCAGAGACTTCATAGAGCAGGATCTTGTGGACTTTGCAGAGCATAATCCTGGTGTGGTCGTCTACCTGAAGCCTCGACGTCACCGCAGCCCAGTTATAGTTGCAGAATACTGTAAGAAATTTATTTGTTTAATAGCTGTTTGCTCCATGGTGAAAATAAATATATAAATAATTAATAAACTAAGTTAAGTGAATTTAAACATTCAAATATTGTTTAGAAAAAGGATTGTAATGACGTGCCATACTCTGTGAGCTAGGGTCCATGTATAAGGATTATTTATCATATAAGAACAAAATATACATACATGATTGCGTCTTCACTATGATGCCGTCAATGCACCCCGTGTAGCCTATTGCTCTCACTTAAAGCAATGTGGTTGCGCCGCTTTTATATAGTTTTAAATTTGCCGCAATATTGTGATCAGTTTGCGTCTCTTTCCATCTCCGCTTATTTCCCCTTCCTTGGCACATGTATACAGGACGATGAATGAACGATTTCGCCGCGCTGCGTCGGAGTTGATTTTTTCGCTCAGTTGAGTTGAACGTTGAACTTATCTTTATATGTGCAATACGTCGAAAATTACAACCTAACCGGCTAGGCAGCTGAAACTGCAAACGCCATGAGGGGGGGGGACGTAAAATCCATATGGCTGATCACAATCTAGTTTTAGTATAAATCGCACCCCCGCCAATACAGTCCACTCAATAGAATTTAATGCGCAACGATCTCAACGGCGCAATCACAATGATGGCTCAGCGGTAGCGTGTATGGACTCCTCGTCAGTCAACGTGTGTTCGAATCTACGCAATGAGCCTGAGCGCCCGGTTTGAAAACATTGTGATGTAACTACAGCATGGTGGGAAGGCATTCTCTAATGCCAGGTCTAACCAGCTACCACTCTCAATTTGATCCTCTATTCTGTCGCCAAGCGTCTATAGGTGTGTTCCGGCAGCTGCAATTGAGAGGCAGTCCCTTATGTGGCTTAGCGTACTACCATCTTGTGCCACATCACTTTACATCAGGTGAAATTGTGCCAAATGCTAAACCTATGAAGAATATATAAAAATACTTCCTGTACTTGCGACAACTTGACGTTCAAAGTTACTGTTCCGCTTCTTAATGTAGTAGAATGAAGTGTTATATAGCCTATATCATTCCTTAATAAATATGTTGTAAAGGTTAGGTTTCAGAGATTAGCATGTTCAAATAAATAGACAAGTGATCTCTTGAGTCTTACATATATGAACACAAACACACATCACTCAAATACACACTCGCACGAATACAAATCCACATACTCAAACACACCATACAAAAACACACGCATTTAATCCAACACACACGCGCACACAAACATACTCTCTCTCTCTCACACACACACACACACACACACACCCACACACACACACACACACACATACACACACACACACACACACACACACACACACACAGTAAAAATCCATTACTGGCTGAATTATCTGCATATAAATGTAATTAATCATTTATAATAATTTAGGTTATAACTTATTATGAAGCTGTTTTATTATTAAAGAAATAAATAGCTAAAAATTAATTTCCAGTGAACGGAGACAGAGTTTGGATGAGCGTTCACGATAAAACTCACACGGAGATAACCAAGTGGGTGGAGGTCCTTCGAACCCAGCAAGGTGATGTGTCATCAGGTCGGCTCAGGAAGTACCAGTACACGGACTACCCTTCAGTGCAGGGTCCTTGGACGCCCTTCACCTTCAAAGAGCCAGAGCTGAATGTCGCGGAACTGCCTAGTGTTAAATACGGTGCAAACAATAGGCTACCTATCACGGCCACTGAACAACTGAAGATTATGTTTGAAAAGCAGAAATTACACGAGAAGAGTGAAGACTTGAAAACTGCAGAGTGATTAGGAATTAGTGTAAGTCTTACTTAGTAGCGAATTATTTAAATTAAATAAAATATCTGAGGTCTGTCTAAAGTGATTACCTTTGCTCCTGGTATATAAAAAAGTTAATAAGTCAGGGTTACCAATCTTGTATTTTAAAGTACTACTAAAAGTGAACCATATTAAAACTTATTCTTGGGTTCATCATGAGAACGGTTTCATGACAAGCAAATATCTATTTTAGAGATGTACAATAACTTAAATTGGAGTTAATTTTACAATTATTATCGATCCATTTTTTAGAGCTAAATATAATCTAATAATACGATTGCACTTTAAAGCGATTGAGGGGTGTGTGCGTAAGCTGTATGTAAAATGGGCGCAGCGAAGCCTAACAGCGTACTGGTACGCTCATATCAATAATTAGCTACGCCAACGATAACAGTACCGAATGGGCCTGCACAACGAGAACGAAGCGCGGCGCGACGCCCGATCGACCCTAGGACTCGGTACTCGACGATGCCGATGCGCCCTACGGTAAGCAGAGAGCTGCAAACCAGTGTGTGCAAACCGAACTCACTACGTGCGACCAACTCTGTTCACACCCGAACCTCAAAAAGAGAGCGAAACATCAAAGGTACACACGGTTGGCGGGTGAAAGATTTCTTGAAGATAATGACACACGCGAATACCAAAATCAAGTCGCTGTATTCAATTTTCACAAGCAGAATGGCCGCTTGCAATAATTCTTAACACTATCCAGTACTTCGGTTTCGGAGGTGTCTTGAGGCAGAGGTTCTAGTCTTCTTTTCTTGAATAGTGTTTGACACTGTGTGCCGGTTGAATCACTGGTTTCGTCTCTCGTCCTAAATGGGCCAAGGGGGTTCTGCTTCAGGGCGAACCCTCTTGCAGGGGCATCTCTTTCACCCGTAGCTACGGGTGTTTTTTTGCTCTTGAGGTAGCCTCGCGACGTAGTCAGTGAGGCACCATAGTGCTCTTGGTTTGTTCATGTGCTCTCTTTGAAGGCTCGCCACATATTAGTTGTAAGGGCGAGCCTTTGTTGCGGTGTTCGCGTTCGGTTATCTCTGTTCTCAAGCTATTTCCATGGCAATCTCTTGTAGGACTGTTCTTATGTGGGTCGCCAGCTTCTCGCCGCGGCCCTCACCAGTGGCTTCGATGGCGCGTTTGACGGTTCTTTAATTGGGCCAGGATTTCTTCATCTGAAGTATTTGTGGATATTTTGGGTTCAGGCAGCACTTTTATGGTACTTTGGTTACCTGTATCCCCTTTATTATGGCGTCTACGGGTGGGCCGTATTTTGCCACCGCGCTCCACCGGGTCGTTGGCCAGCGCCATCAGCGACGACGGTGTCACCTCTTCCACGGTGGTTAGCAGTGGCAGTGTTCGACCCTGTGTTCTGGTACTCTTTTCGACGTCCTCGACACTGCACCTCCACGCTTATTGCGTAGTTCCGCGCGGTACACAGGGCACCGCGTATAATTGGCTGGATGTGCACCGCCGCAATTGGCGCAGGTCGGGGGTTCGTCTGTCGATCGCCCACAGTCCCGTTCGTAAATCGGACCCCCGCACCTGACGCTGGCGAGTTCTTGGTGGCACTTTTGGGAACTGTGCCTGAATAGCTGGCATCTGTGACATTGTGTGGGGCCCTTTCACCCCGCCAAGCTTCTATTTGCACCCCCCTCATGTACAGCAACTCTTCTATGCGGTATATTGCTGGGGTGGTTTCTTTGGTCCTCTTTATGGCTGCGTGATATATGCAGCTGGGGCGACCCCCTCGCGCCCGGATGCACTTCACGTATTCAGCTATATGTCCCTTTCTCTGTAAGGCGGCAGCTACGTCATCTGGGTTTGTGTCCGCTGGGAGCCCTCTGATTGCTATCTTTGGTGTTTTCTTTAGGATGCGCGTTAGCTCCTCCATATGGAAGCTCCAACGCGGCAACTTATCCACTATCAATGGTGGTATTCTGCTCTTTGTGGTTTTCTTTTCTGGCGGCTGTTGCGCGTCATCCACGCTAGTGCTCGCTCTCAGTACTTCGGCAGGTTTACTGGCAATCTTTGCGTATGACCTTTCATCGGTCGGGTGGCTTACTTTCGACAGGACCGGTGAGCGGCTGTAGTAAAGAAACCAAGCGCCACCTATCATACAAATGTTACATACACACTGGCATAGATACTTCTTGTCCTTGTTCTTGTTTGCTCGCGTTGCGTATATTATAGAAAAGTGTTATTGTTGGATTTCAATATATTAAACTATAAAACTAAAGCTTCTAGCTCTGCTGTTTTATTTCTACAGCGGCACTGTGCGGGGGGTGCGGTGTCCCCGGTTCCTCGGTTTTTTCGGTAGACGTCTCTGAGTCCGATATATACATGTCTTGGGCTAGTTGGTTTTTATTGACGGCGGGAACGGACGAGGGCGGGAGGCGCATATCGCGCTGTCTCCGTCTCTCCTCATCCGCCTCGCGCTTTTCTTGCTCCGTTTCGGGCAATATCAGGAGTCCAAGGGCCGCGTACTCCAAGGCTATCCTGTCTTCCTTAGACAGCTCCCTCTTGGTCTCCCCGGCCCTCCGCATGCGGGAGTACAGCGCCACCCAACGCTGCAAGTCAACCGTCATGAGAGCCGGAGACAAAACATCGCCGGACGTCGCCGCGCTCAGGGCGATAGGTGGTCGGGGAGCCAACGCCGCGCTGAGGGGGGACAATCCTCGCCCAGCGGAATCGCGGGTGGCAAGTCCGTGAGTGGCGGGGAGGGGGTTGCGGCTCTCGACCCGTAGGACGGCTCGTTGATCGGACGCAGGGCTTCAGGTTTGCATTTTGGTGATCCGGTTTAGGTTGCGGTTTCAATTTCATTTGGGCTTCTTCAGTGTCCTTGTGGTTAGCAATGGTCTTGGGTTTCTTCGTGTTTTGGCTCTGAAAAGAGCCTTTGGCAGCTCTAGGGCCCTTTGAAGGGCCTTTTGAGGGCTTACTGCATGGGATAGGCGCCATGCAGCAAGTGGCAGTCAACGGGGCGGACAGTATACGCGTCTGGAGCTCCGAACACCGGCACGGACCGAGCACTCCTGCCGGTTGGCCGCAACAGCCCCATATTTATAGGTGTGTTGGAGTGCGACGGAATGATGGCGTCTATTCCCCTTTCACTCTAACATTGCCTTATTTGGTAACAACAAGCGGGCATTACCATTTTTGGCGCGAATATTTCTGCTGTTGTTTATTACCTTTCCTACGAAGCACTATTGGATACACGTAATTTACCGATATCTAATTAGATTCTTATTAAAATGTTATATAACCTATTTGAATCTGTTAAGAACAATAATACCTAAATAAATAAACATAATATAACATTAAGGAACTCTAAACTTAGTAAATCTTAAACATTAAACATTGCTACATAAAAATAGCTTGTATACAATTTACGTAAGACTTATAAACGTTATATAAACACGATAGAACTTATTTATAAGCATAACTATCCCTATTTATTCAAAAAACATTACACATAATTTGTTTAAATCAAAGATTAATACTGAAATATATGCTTGGTACGTTAGTACACTATTCTCGCGAAATTATTAGCTGTATTACTATTTATTTAATCTCATTATGTACCTAAACACTATATCTTTCTTTATTTGCCCATTTCTTAAGCCTAGCAACTTATACCTACAACTAAATATGAATATTATCTCTTAAATTACCAAGCCTAGAACTATGCATTAACAGTAACAAAACTGCTGATACACACACATAATTATATGTACCAGCGATCGTCCTAAGGTCGAAATTCGGCCAGCGACTTTTTTGTCATAGACTATTTTCTGTTTGACATTTGCAGTATTCATAAACCTAAAAATGAGTATTATCTACATAACTTGCTGTCACTTTTCGGTGAGTGACAATGTCAATATTTTGGGGGTCTAAGTTCAATGGAACTTGTCGGGTTAGGATTCGCAGTATTAATTAATTTAATGTAATATATTAGTAACAGATATTATAGATATATTTTAGCTTTCTGCACTCCTTCTCCATATAAACTTTAAACATGCAAAATCTCAGTCTTCCGTGCACGCAATACGCTTAGAGAGGTACCGAAAGCTTTTGCTTCACGTATTAATATATATATATATATAATTATATGTATAGATACACATAGCTAACAATTATGCTCATCACATAAAAGTCAGTCATGGGCGGGGATCGAATCCTCGATCTTCTCGGCTCAATAGTAGGGCTTACTACCACTGCGCCACAAGGTCTGCTGATAGAGCTGTAAAATATAATCCTGGTACAGAAATCGTATTCAAAGTTGGTATTTTGAAGAAAAAAAAAAGCGTGAGGGTAAGCAAATAGAAAATAACAGGGTCATAAGTGACGTCTTCCACTGCAAACGAAGACTTTTTTGTTAGTTTCTTTGTGAAAACATCTGAGGCATTGACCGATATAGACAGTCGGTATTTTTGCGACAAGACTCTGAAACTTGGTCAGTGTACCAGAAAACTGGTACGTCTCTCATTTCTGAGTTATACGTTTTTTGGCGGGATTAGTAGTGGGTGAAATTGAGAACTGCGCGCGCATTTTGTAACGGAAGTGGGATATTATGAAGTAGCCATTGATAATAATAATTATTGTGAATTCAATTTACTGGCTGTTTTAAATTGTATTAGGTACTTGCATATGAAATTGGTGTTTTGTTGAACTCAAATATCTGGCGTTTGGTCAGGAATTCCAAATTTACGCTTGTGACTTTGGGTTTCGAATTTAGTAATTGATTTGTTTTCACATTATTTGATTTTTTTTGGCATCGTTCTTTTCACACAAAATGGAAAATTTAAAATATCGCGTTATTAACGAGTATGAGTTCCACCGTGGTATCAGGGCTGCAGAAGCAGCTCGAAAGATTAATGATGTGTATAGGGAAGCTACTGTAAAATAAAGCAACGGTACGTTCTTCGTTCCAACGTTTTCGTTCTGGAAATTTTTACCTACGAAACAAACCCCATGGACGTCCGGAGAATGAAGAATTAAAGGTAAGAGAGGTGACGCGAGGTAATAGTTAGCGGCAGGCTTCGGTGTAAGTAATAAAACAATTTTAATTCACTTGAAACAAATTGTAAAAATTAAAAAGCTCAAGTAATTGGTACCGGATGAATTGACTGAATCACACCAACAAACACGCGTTCAGTGTTGCGTTATATTACTCAACCGTCACAATAACGAGGGAATTTTGAATCGTATTGTTACATGTGATGAAAAATGGATCCTTTACGATAATCGGAAACGCTCATCACAGTGGTTAAACCCAGGAGAACCGGCCAAATCCTGCCCGAAGGGAAAGTTGCCTCAAAAAAAAGTACTGGTGAGTGTCTCGTCGACCAGTGCTGGTGCCATAAACTACCTACAGCTTCCTAAGATCTGGCCAGACGATAACGGCAGATCTGTATTGTAAACAATTGCAAACCATGATGATAGTTCTACAACTATATTCACAATAATGTAATTGTAATAATTCACACAATAAAACAATATGAATATTTTATAATGCATTTTATTTTTTTATATACAAATATTACTTTTACAAAACTATATAGTATTGTTGTCCTTATTACGAATTATTTTAAAAAATACTTATAATATTATTCGGAGTATTATTTCTGAAGTCTTTATTTTTTTTACATAAATTATAGTAGGATACAGGTTCAAAGACATTTCGGCTTGAACATAGATTTCACGTACAGTATAGATTGCAAATAGGTTGATTAAGACACGAGAGCAAAAACGTAATATATTAGTCTGCGTATAATGTAATACTTTGTTGATTTTCTTTGTCAGACGAGTTACAAATAAGCAAGATTTGTTTTGGTCACGAATTAGGTAAACCGACCACACGTATCCCTATCTCGTTCTAACACAAGCGTATACTATGCTCCTTCTCTTTCGAGTTGCCGATCTGTATATAATAAATGTATGGGCTCGGAAGGCGCAATAACCACATAGATAACACATTTAAACTTGTCAGCATTTTTTTTTTAATTTTGCCTTTCTGCCTTGGCGGGTAATTTTGCCAATGTCAAATGTGACGTATACACGTTATAGGATGTAGTTGCGAAATGTTCGGTGTACTGTAGAATAACCGTAAAAAGGAGACGTTGATAAAACATAAAACAGTCACAAATTTATACATAATACTTGTTATGGGAACTGCAGGAGTAATATAAAAATTAAAGGCAATTGTTTTTTTTTTCATATTTGGATTGATTACCATCAATAGTTTCACCTTAATATTTTATAGATTTCGCGTTTGGACACAATCTCGCAATGTAAAGAAAGGAGACGGATACTCTTTCATAGACATGGGCCCGGGTAAAAAAAGAGATGTAAGAAAAATGAAAACGGTATAAATTAATAGCTAATGCATTATCAAACAGTCACTGAAAATTAAGCGGATTTTTTGCAATATAAAAGCAGAGATTTAGGATATTTCGTAAAAGCGAAGTCATTTAATAAACTTCAATAAAACTATTTTTGAAGTAGAATTAATATTAAAAAAGGGTTATGTTTATTATCTATTAAAGTTATTAGTTTACTTATTTTGTTAATTGTGAATTTTAATAATATTGTACGATTTCAAAAACAAAAATATAGGTATACTATTTTATAAAACATATTTCAACTAATTACATTCTGGGCCCAGAAATACCAGTCTCCTTTTGCTAGATGTTAGGTTCTATAATAAAATCCCAAAACACATTACCGATTTGGCAGTAAGTTCAAAGACCACGTCAAGTCGGGTTTACTGGCAAGCAATGCTGGCTCAGTTGGTAGCGTGTACGGACATGGCGTCGATCGACGTGAATTCGAATCCCTGCAATCAGACTGAGCTGTCGATGAAGACATGTCAATGAAAATATCGTGATGAAGGCATAACATTGTGGTATGGTATTTTCTACCACCATCTAACCGGAGGTATCACACTTTCTTTTCAAATCGATTATATACATTCAAATATGCTGAGAAAATACGTTAAAAATATTACTGCGAACATGGCTAACACCATCTCGCAGTCGCATTACCGCTAACGTGCATTATTATAAGATATACTAGCTGTGCCCGTAGCTTCGCTCACGTGAACTACAGAATGCCCGCGGGAATCTTGCTCCCCGCTCCCGGCTATTTTAAAGACAAAAATGCTCATTGTGGGTGTTCCTTAGAAGATAGATGTATACTCTCCAAGACTTTTTTGATGCCTACAATTGTTTAGTACATTAATTTGTTACATCTCTTATGGTTTACTCAGCGTAAGCTATTTAAGCGCCCGAATTGATTCACCATTACCAGTTTTTTTTACTTTGTGCTGAATACTAATTCTTTTTCTAAAATAAAAGTAGCCTAAGGTACTTCCTATAAATTCATCTATCTGCCAGTGAAAGTCCCGTCAAAATAGGTCCAACCGTTTCGGGAGGTTACCCGAAACAAACAAAGTCAGACAATTTTAAAATGGGCTTTTTGTTATATTTATCGTATATACTTTCATATGCATTTAGTAAAAAGCTGTTATTTTGACATTACGAACAGACACTTCAATTTGATTAATTGTATATATTGATAAATTTAAGTTATATTAGTATTAATGTAAAATATTAAAGTATGTACTATAATCAAATCAGTTTTTGTGTCTACTGTAAAGTGACCCAATGTTACATTCGCGGTACTGAATGCCGAACGAAGATATGAGAAACTTTTACGTACTAGGCGATTTCAAAAAAAAAATTTTATATGCCTAATTGCTGTCATGAATTAATTTGTCTGGATATACAAAGGCACACGCAAAAGCGAGTCACTATGACGGACTTTTCACTAAATGCATTGTGGTCGCAACCCGGCCGGGCAAAACAACCCTACCACTCAAAATCTCACCTTATGTTAAAGAGACGATGTGGCCCAAGAAGGTGAAACGCTAAGCCTAGTGGTTCAACTTGAGGGTGGTAGCTACACCAGTAGCTCAGGCTTTTATCGCACGGATTCGAACTCACTACGACCGACTCTGTGTCTGTACACGCTACCACAAAACCTTGACCTTCAAAACAAGCCACGGTTTGACGTGATTCGTTTAAATTCTTTTAACGTAATCCATTTCAGAGGGACTTTAACTATGAGTCACGGATGAGAGAAACATCTTAGCTTTCCATGGATTCAACGTTCGGGTGCCGGGTTCATCGTGTGACAGACAGAGGAAATCACGAGCATCCTTATTATGATGAACATCAGCGCTCACCTTGACTGCCCGCGATACCATCCCTGCCAAGCCAGATTTGGTAAGAGCCTGTCAATGCTGCTTTAGATATGTGTTCTAAAATAGAACTTACTGCAGTTCTCAACAGGCAAAAGTCTTTTAGCAAGTTACAGAGAGATTTCGCTGGAATACCTCTCGCTCCCAATTCCACTGGAATATTTCACGGAAATTTCCGTAAAACGCCTTAACAATTACAGTAATATAATATATACATTTACAATAACATAAAACTAATATTAATACTGTTTCGAGTTTTGGTCGATTGTGTGATGTAGATATTATAAATACGTAGGTACTACTATTTTTATAATAATTATTATATTTTTAAATGCGGTTTTGACAGTTCTTGAATACGACGCGGTTCGTATTACGTCACATATCCACAGGGTAGAATAAATAATAATAAATATAGGTGACGTATTTTCATACACGACCATTTAACTCCAAACTAAGCAAACCTTGTGTTATGATAAAATAAACAGCCGATATACATATAGATATTTAACACCCAGACATACAACTGACAATCCACGAGTTGACTGTATAGATAAAAAAGCCTAAAACAATACAAATCTGAAGAAACGAATTGTTCGTTTATTTCATTTCACGTGATTTGAAACGCCGATAACAAAACGCGAAATCACCATTAAGAAAACACGAACGTTACGACTCTTACGTAAGTTGTCACATTTGACACTGTTAGTATAAATGAATGATGACGTCACGGGACCGTAACGCCGAGTTTTTGTGGCAATTTTTTTTAATAAATTAAAAAACATTTTTATATCACTTTTTATTGTGTATTAATGAATATATATATTATTATCAACATATAAAGTATTCATAATAATTTCCCAAAACTTATCAACTCCCGGATTATGCTCATCACAGAAAAGTCGAAGTCATTCATGGGCTTCCTGTCGGTTCAATAGTAGGGCTTACTACCACTGCGCCAAGAGGCCTTTGTCAAGAATTGACGTATACCATGTATGGTGGTCGCGACCCTATTGAATACATATTGAACCTTGAAACCCCTGCTCCAAGGAGCTCTGGAAACCCTACACACAGAACACAAGGTTATTTGGCTGCGATCTGAATCAGTCAGACTGCCCCAAGAAATCTCCAAAGAAAATTCTGTGCCCTACCTCATATGGTGGTCGTGATCTACGCGGGACAAAATAGGGGAAATACGTGGACAAAAATATCAGTATTTTATTATTAGACGTCTATCCAGATAAGTGGTCGATATGTGAGCACACGAAAATACGAGCGCTATTTGAAAACTGTCAAAAACGCATAGTTGAAACCAAAATGTTATATGAACAAACAAACAAAAAATCTATGCACCCAAAGAAGCGATTTAAAGTCGTAAGGCGAACAGCTGAGGTCACTTGAAATCACTTTTTTGGACAATTTTTGCAGTATTTTTTTCCCCGTTACCAGCCTTAAGCACTAATACGAAAATATGGTTAAAGCCATGAAAAGAATTTGGTATTTCTTTTTCATATAATGTAAAAGCAGAACGTCACGTGAAAGTAATAAAAGTGTACGAACAATCGACAGTCACGACCGTCACGTGGGAAAATTTCTACCGTCGCGAAATCTTTCGTTTGTTTGTCCACACGTTTATTAAGAATTCATGAAACATATTTGTGTATTGTCAATTAATAATAAGATATAGAAAGTTATTTTGCGTTTTACAAGTGTTTATACATTTTTTAACCAAAACTGATCGTATGGAGGTAAGCATAATAGACTCTGCAAACAGTCTAGTATCGTCGTGTCAAATGTTAGATTGAGATCCGTCTACAGGCATGACCGTCGCGTCAAGTTACAACGACCACGGTAAAATCCATTCGACCACCAACCGATCTCAAAATGTGACGCGATGAAATGAAACTGCCTATCTCATATCATGTGGCTTTTTATCACACACACACAAATAAGTGATTATAAGTATTTTTTTTTACTTGTAAAGCCAAATAACTTCCTATTTTATATCAAGATCGTCTATTGGTTTGATAAAATCTTTTTTTTCATCTAACAGAATCATTATTGTTATTTGTCGATTAAATGGATTTGCATAAAACAGTAATGGTTTTAGGTACAGACCAGACATGACTAAACGTGAATTTTATCATTCATCCGATCGCATATAACCGTGTAATTCAGCGGCGTGCATTTATTCAATATTATTGTACGATTAATTACTTTTAATAAACAATAAATTCTTACATCATAACTAAGCTCCATCTGTCGAGTGAAAATGGTATCATTATTAGTATCATTGATAAAGTATGTGCAGTCTTTTCATTAGTACAATTTCACGCATCTTCGCATTGCGTTACGCTAGCGCCGCTGTGTAAGTCGGGAAAGACAAACTATCAGCTTCGAAATGTTTGTATGTTTGCTCTCGTGATCAGTCGAATATACCTATAAATACGGTACGCAACTATGTCACAAATAACGCACACAACCCACACACACAGAAATTGTCTATGTGTAACTATTTTAAAAAGTTTAAGAAGTAGACATGTGTGAAAATTACATTTAATTAGCGCTACGTGAAGCACCATTACTTTTTTTCGTATTATTTTTCATACTGAATCGTTATTGTTTGTTTGGTTATAAGATATGAAAGCAGGTATTTAAAAATTTTACGTTGTTAATAGCTTTTAAAATTTTCTCCATACCTTGTCTAAAAAGCACGCCGCTGACGTATATACTTTCATATACATTTAGTAATACACTGATATTTTGACGTTACAAACAGTCACTTAAATTTTATTAATTGTATAGATTAGACGATCATTTCAAATGATAACTAAAATTATATTTAAGATAAAGCAAAAAAGTATTGGGAACATTTGAAATATTCACGTCTAGTTATGACTGCCCTATGGTTCTAAGAGTAAACCACAATTATTTATTAAGACAGATAAATTAAATTTAACGAAATTTGTGTATTCAAACAGCTGTGATTTTATTTTTAATTTATCAAACCAATACACA
The DNA here is from genome assembly GCA_033032175.1 of Saturnia japonica. Taxonomy (NCBI): domain Eukaryota; kingdom Metazoa; phylum Arthropoda; class Insecta; order Lepidoptera; family Saturniidae; genus Saturnia; species Saturnia japonica. The sequence continues at coordinate 10,555,114 of CM065329.1, forward strand.
TGACAAAGGCTTATTATTATTGCATACTGAAAAACACATCTTTTTGAAATCTCATATAGAAAACCCTTAAAAATACTATAAATGCATCAAAATTCATATAAAAATACTGGTAAAATTACTTTGTACATATTACTAAAGCGTTTTTATTTTATTTACTATACTATAAGGCTTCCGATTTACAAAGGCTAATCGGGTAAACGACACAGTGTTGCCAGTTTTGGCTGTCAACATTGTCTGGTTGCCAAATTTATTATTTTATTTTTATATAACACTGCAGGATTCACTAAATAGTTCATGGGTACTATGCTATTTTCAAGGAAGTGTTGCCAGTTTCTACAAACAAAACAGTTAAATGAAAAATTTATATTTTTAAGAATCACCCAGCATAGCCGCCCCAGTGGTGGGCAAAAGCGTATCGTCAATTGGAGGCTGCGGCTTAATCATAACGCCAGTCGAAGACGTATTAGCGATTCCAAACGCTGAGAAATCTACGCACCTGTATTTGCTCAACATACGTTGTAGTTATAAGAATATTCCTCAAGCGTTTGGAGTTTCCTCACGATGTTTTCCAAATTAAATTGAGAAGACCTACACGAATCATTTTTTTTTTGTCACTGGTAAAACCAATCGTCCGATGTTATTAGTACTTTTTTTTTTTCGAACTCACAAAAAATCTACAACATGGAGTTTGCTATGTATTATCGAGTATTACTATACAAAAAAGAGTACGTTCTAACGCGTATACATGGATCAATCAACTAATATCCAAAAATTATGAAAGTTTTTTTTTCTTTCAAAAAATACATTTTGCTTTTCGTTTATTCTGATGAAATGCCATAATAAAGGTGGGAGTGAAGGCAACCACAGTGGAGACTATTTACGGCGAAAAAAACCATCTAAGTTTTTTCTGACAAAATTCCTAAAGGTAGGTAAAAAGGTAACTCGGTTTGGTGGGACCATCTTTGCCTGTGAAATAGTACAACATAGAACTACAGTCGCCATTTTAAAAAGTCAACTCACTTTCAATTAGTGCCGTGATTGTGACAAGCTATATATCATAAATTTCCGGATAATTAATATTTTCAAGTAGAATCCGGGAGTTGACAAATTTTTAAAAGTTATTTTAAACACTTTGTATGTTGAAAATAATACATATGAACAAAAAAAATAATTATTTCACCATAAAATGTGATTTAAACAATATTGCACAAAAACGCGGTATTATGGTCCCGTGACGTAGTCATTCATATTATATGTCATTTAAAAATAAAGTAAATTATTGAGTAATATTGGTTTATAGGTAAAAACCTTAAACAATACAAATCTGAGAAAAGTAATTGTTTATTTATTTAATTTTCCCTTTGGAAAATAATTATTTTTGCTCTGTGAGTCACGTGATTTGAAACGCCGATTAGAAAACGTGACGTCACCATTCAGGAAATATGAACGTCAGGCTCTTGCGTTAGTTGTCACATTTATCACTGTTATCATACAAAATAACATAGAAAATGAACGATGACGTCACGGAACAATAATGCCGCGTTTTTGTGGCAAGTTTATTTGAATTAAAAATAATTAAATCACTTTTATGTTGTAGTAATGAAAACAAAAAAATATTCATAGGTATTATTTTCAACATACAAAACGTTTAAAACAATTTTCCAGAAGTTGTCAACTACCGAATTGTGATATTACTTTTGTGTGACACGAAAGTGTGTGAGTGGAATAGTTGATTGACTCATATAAGTACACGATTTCATTTAAAAAAAATTGTATACATGATTTTATTTAGCTGCTCTATTTGACGTTATTAGCTCGTAATAATTAATCTTTCAAAAAGTTCGATTATAAACAATTTTTATTACTAAAATTAGTTATTTTACTAAAATCATTAATAATTACTTCCGTTCGTCATATTTATTATATAATTAAATGTCGATATAAAATACAATCACAGGAATATTAAATAAACACAAAAAAAAAAAACAAATATTATCGATTTTTGATTAAAAAATTAATAATAATTAGACTACTATTATGCTAATTAAAAAAAATCTTCTATAGGCCACGTAGTTTCGCAAACTGGCAACATTTATATACACACACATTTAAATTAAGAGTTCTCAACGAACACTTTTCAGCTGCCACGATAACTATATAACTAGACCCATAATTTTTACCTAATTTTAAATAAAGAATTAACAACGTCTCAGCGAGAACGTCTATTCAGTTACAAAATAGCTACTAAACATTAGTTGCCAGCGTCAAACATGTAGAAAAATACTAAGTCCGTTTTTTAATTCCACAGAGTAAAATGACAGTTCATGTGTTGCTAGATAATTATATTTTAGAAATAGTAATGTCCATCAATCCGAAGTAATCGTAAAACCCTACGAGATAGTTAAGCTATTCTAAAACATTGAATTCTTAGAAAGTCAAGGTTGAATAAGCCAGACAAAATCACGTTTGTCATTGGCCAACCGAGGCGTTCTTTTTTTTCTAAGTATTGCCATATGTACATTTTATAATTTCCCGAATTATGTAATGATGATAGTAAATTACCGAGTATGTTCGATAATACAAAATATTTTAATTAATAAGTAAGTATTAATTCACTAATTAAAATCTTACTATCCAAATAATTCGAATGTAAAATAAACGGTTGGTATTTTTGGCGCCATTTTGAGCTTTCATTATTATTTATAAACTTATGTTATTTGACTCTATATTTATATTTGGCGGAATTTTATGAGTTTTAGTTTGGTTATTCTGTAGAAGTGAAGTGGGATTATAAATAATAACTCGGAGCATGCATTTTAAGTTGCCACTAAAACTCCCTGGAGAATTTTAACAAGGGAGTCGCCATCTTGTAAGAGCCATGTTCGAAGATTTTTATGAATAAATAGAAAAATACTATATTTCTCTGACGTCGGATCATTGATTCATGAATCTCTATGGATTTCTAAAGCCAGGAAACATACAATTTCACATAAATAACGCATTATAAGCACTTAAAATAAGTCTAAACGTATATATTTTTAAATTGCCGCGCAAACAGTACCATAGGGCGTGTGACGTCATACGTAGAGTCGGTACTATATAAAAATTATAAGGAAACAACAGATGTCAGCTCGACGCACAAATTGGATAACGTTCGCTTACACACGAGTGACGTCAAACGCTGTTATTTGTGTTCGGTTTGACATAAAGAATTGCAAGAAATATTCGATCTTATTTATTGATTTAAAAATAAAAAGCAATATTATTTCGCAATTTTTTTTTTTGAATAATGATTATATTATTAGAAACATTATTATTTTTTTGTTACTGTTCGGGAGCCTATTGCGGATGAACATAGTCGCCATTAAATAAAAATAAGAAAATAAACGATAGTACAATACTAGAAAAATTATCATGGCAACATTATTTTAATCAATTTAAAAAAAAAGAAGGTTCTCAAGTCGAATGTTTTTTATATCGATGTTTCAGCCATAACTTCTTCGTTTATGAATCGATTTACATGATTTTTTTTCGTTAGGTTGTCCTATTTTTTAATTTTTTCTACATTAGACCTCGACTTCGAAGATATACCAGGAAACTCCGTAAAATAACTGAAGTCGGTTTATCTTTTTTGTTAAAATCGTTACAAGCTTTATCAAGTTTGACATTAGTAATTGTCAATTTACTGTGCGGAATTATAAAAACGCGAGAATAAAATATAAAAAAAGTCTTAGAAATTAGTTTTTTCTTTACCGTCGATTAGCTGTTAGGTAAAATGTCCCGCCACGTCGCGAACCAATTGTAATTAAACATGGCCGCGTAGGGATGTTTCCTTTTCTTGTGCAGCCTCAAGGATTCCTCCGAAGCGTACCAGTACTGTGGAAACTTATCGAAAGGATATCTTACCGCTTCCTTGACGTACGGCTCTTTGGGGTCGACTGAAAAAAAAAAATTACAAATGTTACGGCGCGTTACCTGGGAAGGGGGGAGACTCAGAAATCTTCAAAAATTGCGTTACGTAATACTTGAGTTTAAATTTAAAAACTCATTGGTTTTTTTCACAAAAACTTTTATATTTTCGAATCATGCACAACATATCGATAAGTCAGGATTAGTTCATGATGGTTCTTATTACCTGGTGGTAGACAGTACAGGCAGAATATCCTGTGCTTCCTGCTCTCGTGCGTCTCGAGGTGCTTCTTGTGCAGTTTCCTCCTGGTGGAGACGTGTGGACAGCAAGGGCAGGATATCGCGAGATCACGAGGCACCGAGCCGTGCCTCTCGGCAGCGTGAGTCACTAAGGTGGACGCGACACGGTAACCCTGAAGATATAAAAGTTTAAGCTGGATGTAGGATTATTGCAAACTACCGGTGGGTACGCGGCTCCGTACAAGTGTTTGAAGTGAAAACTTCTTTAGAATCGTTGTAATTTGAAAGTCGATGAAACGAAAAAGCGAAAGCGACAGACACATAAATTGATAAGATTTAACGTGTGAGGAAATAAGATAGGAAGTTTTAGGCAATGACAAAATGGTACAAAAGAGGTTTGTTGCCACGCAATAATGAATTTTTTTACCTCACCAAAAAGGCACGAAACAAAAACTTTTTAGACAGCACTTATGATATTATGTTAAATATACAATTAATTGTATCACATTTCTATTGTTTTAGGCTTTTTATCTATAGACCAATATTACTCAATAATTTACATTAATTTTTAAACATACAGTAATTTATACTTCCCGTGTAAAAAATTTAATCGAAAATGGTTTCATTTTTTTTTCACTATAACCGAAAAGTATTATTAAAAATTCTCCTAGCCTATCAATTGACCAATAACATAAGCTTTCTATGTACAAAACTCCATAAGAATCGGTCAAGCCGTTTTCGAGTTAAATCCGGACATACAATCAGTTACAAAAAAAAAACTTTTAGGGCATATTCGTGGTCAGTGCCCTTTTAAAGTAAAGTAAGTTTTAAAAAAACAGGCTGACAGAAGTGAAAACTCAATTTTGAATTTTTTAAATCAATTATAGTCTGAATACACGCATACGATACAGTCGAGTATATACAATGTCTGAGTGTATGTATGTATATATATATATATACATGTACACAGGCCGCTATATTAAGCATTGTTAGTCTATTGAGATAGCAAATAGGAAAATTTTAATTATTTAATGACTGAAGCCAAACAACAAGATTAATTATTACAGTCAATATTTCTTCGTTGCATAGTGCTGCAAAAAAAAAAAAAAAAGTTTTAAAGAAAACTTACATCTAAGTACAGAGTTTTTTGAAATAAAAAAAAAAATGAACAATGACATTCAATTAATTTGATTAATTTTTGATTCCTTGATTTTGTTATTTAGGTCTACTCTAAGTAACATAGAAAGTAATGTTGCATAAAGTAAAAAAACACACACACAAGAAAAATCATTGTGTATAGTAATGTTGCATATAGTAAAAAAAACACACACACAAGAAAAATCATTGTGTATAGTAATGTTGCATATAGTAAAAAAAACACACACACAAGAAAAATCATTGTGTAGAGTTATTTAGGATTTTTTTTGTGCAAAATGTTTTTATAACGTTTTTCAGTATGAAAACGTTTTTAATCATGTTATATTCGAAATGTATGTTTTTAGAATATGTAATAATTTCCACGACGTAACAATTTACACTCTGTGGATATGTCAGATAAGCCCTCTTACAATAAACAAGGTATAGTGTAATCAGGGCCCTATCATATGGACCTTTTAAAATTTTACCTTAAAGCAGTGCTCGCACCGATAAGGGAAGCTCTTCCATTTAGGATTCTTCTTCCTGCTGAAGGACATCTTGTACGGGTCACACGGAAACCAGTCCTCGGGGTCCAGGAGGAGTTCCACCAGCTCGACGCCTGGTTCGTACAAAAATTAATTATCATTAAATTGAAACTATGACAGAACATACTGATAACGTGTTTTTTTTTTTATACGGGAAAAGTGGGATTCCACCCACACTAAAAAGAAAAAAAAGACAAAAATATACATCTATAGGATTTAGCCTGCGAGAAAACGAGATGGAATATATAAGGTTAATGTAAGTTTTGAATTTCGATGGAACTGACCTAGCTGTGAGAGACCACGCTTGTACGCGCTGTTGTATGTACCGTACGAGTGGTCGATGGTTCGAGTCCCGCCGATTTAAGATTTTTTACATTAACATATTTTTTTGATTTTTAGTTTTTCATTTATAAAGTTATGAAGAAACATACTTCCTTATAATTGAATGTACTGATTAAATGTATAATTTATTTATATTTTTAAAATAATAATTAATAAAAAAATGTTTAACTTTATAAATAATAACTTTCTTTCCCTTTTGTATGTGTTTTTTTGTTTAAAAAATTGTTTTAAGCACTTTATAGTATGTTAATAAGAATACTCGTGAATTAATATTTATTCATTATTACAAGTTTTTAAAATTTAAATAAAGATATATGCCACAAAAACGCGGCATTATGTTCATAAACAATAAGCCAAAGCTTCGTAATACGTAAGCGCACACACACGTGCAAAGAGTACACCGAGATAATAGGTAACACTGCGTAACGTATTCTATCTCGTTCTCTCGCAAGCTAAATCTTATGTGTGCTTGTCTCTTTTTCGTTTCATCTCGTTTGAAATCACAATGGTAGTAAAGAAGTTTTCACTTCAACAAAACGGCACAAAGTTTACACTCACCGTCGGGCAGTTTCACTTGTGGGGTTTGCAGTGGTGGTAAAAACACTTGGGGCTTCACATCGACCCCCACTCCCAGGTTCAGGAGCGATGTATTGTTTGCGGCCAGGAGACTTGTTAGAATCGCGTTCTGCGCCTGAAGAAAAAAAATTTTTTTTTTTGATTGGGTGCGTCTTCGGACACAATTTTTTTTAATGGTATCACGGTAAATTGTAGTTACTGCCCTTGATGGATGGATGATGGCACGGTATAATCCAAACACGATAGCAAGATAATATCAAATTAATGTAGTAGGTACATCACTGTAAATTTTTAAAAGAACTACAAGACAATTAAAAAAAAGATTACCAACTTCAATCATTTTGAGTGTATCTTCGAAATTAAAATGGGACCACCATTGAGGAGTCCACTTTCCAATGAAAAAAGAATCATCTAAATCGGTTCATAAACAAAAAAGTTATGGCTGAACATCAATAAAATAATATATTTAAATTTCAATTCAAAATTTCCTCTTTTTTTAAGTCGGTAAAAAAAGGTAAGAATGCAAAAATTTCGCAAATATTTTAATGAAACGACGACGACGACTATACGAATGTTATGAATAATTAATTACCTGCAATACGCCATTGGTGAAACTCTGCGAGAGATCAGCTTTCGGTTTCCGCTTGTACCCCTTCGGAGGACCTCGCTTCTTGGCCACTTCACCGTTTTTCTTATATCTAACGATTTCAGTGTTCTCACAGACCTTCGGCTGTGGTGACTGGATCGGTGTTATTGTCAATTTCGCCGGCAGTGAATACCTGGAAAAGCAATAATGGCTGAGTTGTAGCTTGTACGAACACCAATTCGATCGACGTTAGTTCGAATCCCAACAATGAAAAGTGTCTTTGGAGATTTCTCTCTACTTGGGGCAGTCAGACTGGTGGAACGCCTCCACCCTACAGAAGATCACAGCTAAATAACCTTGTGTTGTATTCCTGCGGTGAGCAGGGTTTTTAAAGCTCCTTGGGGTAGATGGGTTCATGTTTGGCAATGGGCTATTAAAAGCATCTATAAATTATGGTAGACACTGACCATCAGGCGGGCTGTATACTTGTTTGCCATTTTAGATGTATAAAAAAAATTAGCCTGAGCTTTCGGTGTAGAAAAACATTGTGATAGGGCATTTTCTAAGACCGCTCTTAATGTGGAAAATCTTTCGTCGGGACCTCCATCAGAAAGGAAGTCACTAAAAAATAAAATATTATTTAAAAGCAGTAATTCCAGTTAATAACATACACATATATGTAAGTTTTATATACATGTATGTTCCATTCAAAATAACTGATAAACCATTGAATTACTGAACGAGCGCCTATTGTGTGTGTTCAAAGTGAAATAATTTGCATCTTGGCGACCGCCTGAGGAAGGGTCATGAGGGAGGGCTCAACTGCTGGATACCCAATACTCAAACGCACATACAAACTCGTATATAATAGAAAGAGAGAGAGAAAGTCACATGGAGGATACATAACGCATTTTCCTTACGTGACGATTTCTACATGTCTTCACCTACTGCAAGCCACGATAAGGAATATTGTTTCAAAAAACTCACCGACTATGTAGATTCTTAACAACATTATTTGCTTGTAAATTATTTGTCAAAGCCAAGGGATTTGCCAAGTTGAGTGGGTTGTTCACAAACTTCGGTAATGGAGGTGATGCAGGGTACATCAAGTTCTTCGGACTGCTGAAAGCTGGTATCTGGTACACCTTGAGGTTAAGGGATGGAGTGTCATAGGTCTTCAGACGTTTCGGTGCAGGCTCTTCATCACTCTCGGACCCCGCTTCAAGGGGATCCTGGTCTTTGAATGGATCAGCATGTTCCGTCTCTTGTATGCAGAACATCTGTGGATATTATATATATTATTAAATCTGTAGTTCTGTCTGTACATGTAATATCTTTTTCCAAATTTTCTGATAGGCACTTGTATTATAAAGCATACTAGTCACCAACCTGGCAACAATTTTTTTATGCTCGTTTGTTGTATGTCCTAATTTAACTTACAATGGTTTGATGATTATTATAAAATTATGTACACAAAAAGTTTATATTATTCTACAATTATATATGTGACTTGACAGTAATATATTTAAATATTAAAGTTAGTATAATAGTTTAATCATATTGGTTCATTGATAAATGATAATGAATAAATGGAAAAAAATTTGTTCATTTGTTTAATTTTCCATTGGAAAAGTTGAGATTTTTAGTCTGGGAGGTAACCAGAAAAGTTGATGTCATAATACATTATATATATACAGCATTATTTTTTATTATATGCGATACCGGCCGTGTGCTACTTCTGTACACCATCTAGCAACATTTGTTCTATGACTTTACTGAATTTCTAATACACAACAAAAAAAAGTAATCGAAGTACCTAACCGTGTGTTATTCAGTGGCGCTACCGAGTTTCCATAGAGTTACATTTATTAAATGAATTATTTTTTGTATGAAAAAATTGACAAAAGAATTACGAAAATTCGTAAAAAAAAAATATTGTTGGATTTAGTGTATGGAACCAGCTCCTGCCCGCTTTCATATATAATAAACAATAACGCTGTATACAGTTGAATATTATTTTCAGTACATTAATTTATAACAAGTGATTCTAAAATTATTACTACATATAGAAATAGTGACTTTAAAATTATATAGGTGGTGGAGAAATAATGAAATCAATCATAATTCTAATAAACTCAACTGTCCACATAATATTTTAAACCTTAGTTTTATTTTTTGAATGATGTTGTAATGCATGTCTTGCTTATTAAATGGAATTTCAAAGAAGTGTCAAACTCATCTTGAGGTTTTTGTAGTTTTTGTTAGTAAGGTACATCCCTATTAAGTATGACACATCACTAATATGTTACTAAGGTTACCATGGTCTAAAGGTAAAAACTGGTTATATTAAAATAAAACAAATTAATAATAATAAAAGGTTTATTTCCCACCCCTGTGCATTTCCATATACCCTACAATTTTAACATAAATGGCATTGACAAGTCACTTCCAGAAAAACTTTACAGGGGAGGGGTATGGAGAGTGGGAAGTAGGTAAAAAATTTCAGATAATGTATTTTTTTTTCAAGGCATGAGATATGAGATATTTGTTTAGGTAGTTAGTTCTACAACAAAAATGAAAATTGTTTTATAATGACTTTAAAAGGGTGATTATGAATGTGAAGACACTATCACCCGTTTTGAAAATATCCCATTCACCGAAATGAGCTGGCAAATAGATCAGGAATATCAACATAAAAAAAAACATATATTATAATTTTTTTGTGAATCAAGAGAGAGTCACTTCCAGATAACACTATCAATATTGTAATGCATTCATTCCACCCTTTATATATAACACTAACAATGATTTGATTTTAAGTAATTTAATATTTCATGATAAGTTTATTAAAAGTTTTATCAATGTTTATAGTGTTATTTATAACTTTATACAGACAGCTAATACATTTTATGATTATTAACTTTATTTTTATTACAGACTAGCTTTGCCCGTAGCTTTGCTCCTGTAGACTACAGAATGACTGCACAAATCTTGCTCCTCCGCTCCTAGCTATTTTAAAGACAAAAATGCTTATGTGTTGCTTTGTGTTCCTTAGAAGATAGATGTATACTCTCCTGGACTTTTTTGTAGGTCTTTTTAATGCCTATGATTATGTGGTACATTAATTTGCTATATATCTTATGGTTTACTCAGCATAAGCCATTTAAGCACACAAATCGATTCACCATGACCAATTTTTTTATTTGTACAGAACCCTAATTTTTTTTCTAAAATAGAAGTAGCCTAAGTTACTCCCTATATCAGCAGCTATCTATCAGTGAAAGTCCGTCCAAATCGGTCCAACCATTTCAGAAATTAACCGGAACAAACAGACAGACAAAAATTTTATAAATAGGTGTTTTGTTATAGGTATCATATATACTTTCATATGCATTTAGTAAAAAGCGGTTATTTTGACATAATAGAAATATAGAAGATGCTTAATTTTTTTTATTACATAGGCATTAGTAGGTAAGATGTACTTAAATAAAAATACGTAGGTAGGTATGTTAAATAGGATAATAAAATCATATTATATTAAATTTAAACAGGCAATATTTAAAATACGATTGAATTTAAAATTAGTTTAAACTATACCTATTGGGTGCACACAAAAATTAGTAATGAAAAAAAAATCCATAAACAAAAAATTACTTACCGTATTATTTACCAAACGTAAACAAACTACGCGAATGTACCGTATTTAAAACACATGTAATACAAATAAAACACAATAAAAGGCTACATCGATAACAAAATGGCGTTATAATTTGATATACAACAAAACAATAGGAACGATCTCATGAAATAACTGCACATGCCACTAAAAACTTAAGCGTACGTAGATTTGTACTAATTACGTTATGATATGAAAAATGAATTATTATGAATGAATGACGCACCTTTTTCTTTACATAAACACCGGCATCGATAAATATAGCTCAAATTTGATTATATTATTTGGATTTGTAATATTTTTAAATGGATTTTAATGTAAAATTAAAACGAAACATGAAATAAAAGGTTATGTATGTACACTCATATAACAACAAGTTCCATTTTAAACTAGAGAGCGGTGGGTGATTATGAGATATACTAATGTAATCAATCGATTATGATGATATATTGAGCTATCTCGATTATAGCCATTAGTATTAACGGCCACAAAATATTTTATGTAGAAAAAAAACTTTAGACGTGTGTCAGGTTCTTGCTTCTTTTCATTATATGAAATCGTGTCCTATTGTGTTTATAATTAAAATATACAGTACACAAAATATAACGAAGTCAGCATTGGTTCCTCAATCAATTAGTAAATACGAATATTAGTAGTTCGATGATTATGATGAGTGATCATTTATAATCGAAGTACCATTAGTAATTACTAATATTATTAGTTTCGATGATGAGTGATCATTCACAATCGAAGTACCATTAGTAATTACTAATGCTAGGTTACTAATTTGATAAAATGAGTAATTATTACGAGCGAACGACCTTTTTTTTAACTAATTGATATATGTGTTTGTGTAAAGAGTTTTGTTTACGAATGCGCGACCTTTTTTTAGCTTTCCACTCTTCATCTTTAATAGGTACCAGTCATCATTCATAATCACCCACCTCTGGGTAATACATCAAAGGCTCGATTATGAATTGACATTCATATTCGTAATTCCATTAAGAACTATCACTCATCATCGAAATATCTCGATTATGTAAATCATTCATAATCGCCCACCTCTACTAGACAGCGGTGGGCGATTAGAAATATAGTAGGTTTTCTTGGCGGGATCTTGAAGTGACATGTTGTGGTTGTTATTTTTAATTCATTTACTTAGGTTTTTGACCCTATATTATGTAGTATTGGTGGCGTTTTGCGTGATATAGTTTGGTTTTGTGCATAAGTGAGGTGGGTTATAAATATAAGCTGAAAGCATTCATTCCGAGATCCCACAAAAATTCCCTAGAAAGTTCTAACAAGGGAGCCACCACCTTGTTTGGCTACTGAGTCGTCATAACTCTTGACAATATAATTCACTCGACAATGGCAGTAATGGTCTTCATTAAAGAGGACCGGTTGCCAAGTTAGGAAGAGGAAGATGAAGAAATATAGTAGTGAAAACATTTAATTATGAAGATATTCTCGAAATATTGCAATTATAACTATTAATTGTTACTAATGGTTATTTGTCTATGTTACTATTATGAGATAAACTAATGTAATCATTCGAAAGTAGCACTGCGATGTGCCGCGTATTGCGCCAACTCAGTTTACTGCGCCGGGTGTGTTTAACACACATAATCCAAGTGTGTTGGCGCAAGGAATTTTGCTGAGTTATTCATGGCTAGATCACCTGGTGTATTTATTTATGAGGTACGGGTACAAGGTACAGTTAATTAGTTAGTCAACCAATCACCTCTTTGCCTATTGCTTAGTCAATTACAATGGTACACAAAGAGTAAACTCCAGTTGTGCGTGGAAGCTGCATACACAAACTTTTTGAAGTGATAACTTCTTATGGGAGGGTAAACCGCTTCGTAACGTAACGCGTTACGGCGCCACTCTGTCCGGCTTTCCTTCTTTAATCCCTTTTCTAATGTACATATTCAAGAATTGTAACTAAGGATATAGTATATTTTATAATAAATAAAATATTTTATTAATAAATAATCTTTCCTCACTTTATCATATTAATATACATAAAGTCTATGTAATAACCTAAGCTTTTCTCGAGTTAAACAATTTCAATATTAAAAAGTTCAACTTAGATTAGTTTTTAATTATCACTTCTGTCGAGCGTCCCGAGACGCACACGTTTTTTTAATGTTCACTAATATGTATCACACCTGCCGGGCGTCTCGTAACGGTTAAGCTAACCTTTCCACTATTTTTTTATTGTACGATAATCATAAGCTATCGTACATCGTACCAAGGCATACGATTATCGTACTGTTGTGAACCCAATTTTTTACTTTATAAGTTACTCATAGATGGCACTACGTGTATCATTGCAGTAGTTTTAAATACTAAGAAAGTACATAAATAAATATATAGTTACACTACTTATCATTCATAGATGTTTTTTTTTTTTTTTTTTAAAGAATCTTGTTTGATTGTTTACGTGCATAATTACTTTATGGCACTGAACTTATTCATTCTGCATTTGGTAGATTTTATAAATGTTTTTAAAGTTGTCGAATAAATAAAAATGTCTTTTATATATTTTGGGTCTAGTCAATGGTCTTAATGGCAGATGGACCAGTCCTCTTTGTTAATTCTATGCAGCTCGTACTCACGCATCGTATTCTTTCTGAGTCTCTCTAGAAACTTCGTATGGTGTGTACACGGAACACGGCTATTATAGACCATGGTATTTTACTGGTGGCAGAAGATGCCAAGCCAAACTCAAGCCAGATCGAAATTCCACTTTTATTCATACTGTTACACCCGTGGGTATTAAAAATGCCGTTGATTGACGTGAAGAGATTTATTTGAATTCCACACAGTTATAAATTACACGAACTCACAACACTGTTATTTATTACGCTGTGGTTTCGCTTCCTTTTATCGCTCGTTGTTATCGGACGAATAACAGGACCAATCCGGCATAAACGAGGTTCGCATATATACAGATGGTTCAAAAACTGATACAGGAACAGGCGCCGGGGTATTTTCCTGTGATCTAAACATTAAAATATCAATAGCCTTAGGGCCACACAGTTCCATCTTCCAATGTGAATGTGTAGCCATTACTGAGGCGGCAAACGCAGTGCTGAACAGGAAAATAGAGAACCACAATATAAGAATTCTCTTCGACAGCACTGCAGTCTTACGAGCTCTAGAGAGTAACATACACGACTCTGGGCTTAAAAATGAGTGTCACAAAGTACTGGAAAGGGTTACAACTAACAACAAAGTAACCCTACAGTGGATTAAAGGACACAGCGGATCACTGGGCAATGACGCAGCAGATGAACTGGCAAAGAGAGGTTCCAGCACTCTGCGGATGGGTCCTTTACCCATATTGTCTCTGCCGTTCAGTCAGATTCGCTCGTGGCTGCGTCAAAGAACAACAGAATCACATAAAGATCAATGGACAACAGCCAGTGACTGTAGACAGTCGAGGGAGACACTGCCCATCCCTGAACCGCGATTGTCGCGGAGACTTCTTGGTCTTAATAGAAGTGATCTACGTGTTATGGTAGGCACTATAACTGGCCATTGTTCACTTAACAAACACCTTTATGTTCTAGGTGTCACTGACAGTCCCATGTGCAGAGCATGCATGGAGGGCGAAGAAACCGCTACCCACGTAGTCCTGAAATGTGCGGGAGTTGCAACCCAACGGGCGAAAACCCTCAAAAACCCGAGGTCACTTCGAGAAGCCTGTGAATGCCCCAGGAGGCTTCTGTGCTTCTGGTCGGAGTTGGGCTGGCTGGAATAGCCGGCCGGAATATCTACGCACAATGGACCTAGAAAAAGTCTAAGTGCGGACAAGTGGAGCCCACATAACACATCGCTTTATAATTCAAAACGGAACTGCTCGGCGCCGCGCCTGTGTCGCTTATATACCTACAGTAAACGACCGCAGAAACATCGTGAAGCGTCGCGAACTTTAATTGATGTTTACTTTCAAGGCCTACTCGATGACGTAATCGAGGCGATAAGTGTGTGTAAACTGCGATGTTTACACAAACATGCGCCACGGTTGTTTACAACGCGAACATTATTTCGATGTCCTGAGAAGTTTCTATTTGCTTCGAGATATTTCGGGAATAGGCTTTTTTTCTATCTTTTTAATCGGGTTGTAACAGATCGTAACAATACATACAACTGTGCCCCACCGTTTTACCCGTTTAAATTTACTCGAACAGTTCTTCACCGTGCCGTGTCGCTAGTGTCGCCTGTCGTTTTCACTTCACGTGCTTTCTTACATTTTTTCACAATGTATACGTGTGTATGCTTACTCTTTACAGCATGCATACATATGCACACACATACTAACGTTTCATGAACTTAATATATATATATATATGTAATTGGTATCTTGGAAACGGCACGAACGATTCGAATGAAACTTTGTGTTTAGATAATGTTTTACATTCCAAGTATACCTAGATAGGTGTTTTTTTTTGTAAGACACTCCCAGATTATATTTTATAATATGGATCTTCGTTCCTATCTGATATCCCACGACACCACACGGTTTTTTATTAAAAAATCGAAACAACAATTCTAAAATATATAATCACAAAAGATAATTCAATAAAACCTATTGTAGAAATATTGAATTCAATAAAACCTATTGTCGAATTAAACACATCGAATACAATCAAAAGAAAGACAATAAAAAAATTAAAGAAAGAAAGAACATTTATTTGGAAAATACGGACATAATTAATACAACACACATCAAACACGATATTACAATTAGAGGTGGGGTCACATGTAGGTAGGTACTATGTAATAATACCTAATAATATATCACGGGAAGAGACTAGCGTTTGAGATACAGGCTCGGCCTAATTCAGGCGCTAGGTTTCATTAATTAAGAACAAAACTATTGTAATTCCTAGAAATAAGCCTCTCAAAAGACAGATAGTCCAGTGAACACGTTACCTTACTTTGACGTCACACACAAGGCATACGCGACATAAAATTGATGTGATTATTTTGATATTAATATGACATAATACCTACTGATGTAATATAGATATTAAGGTGATATTAGAGTAATTATTTTAATGTTACGTTCGTTTGATGTAGCATTAATATCAAATGTAAAATCAGAGCAATTTTGTAACGTACAACTAACATAATGCACATATCGTACCTTCACATAACTGACAAGTCACAGTTTCATGTACCGTTGACATAGTAATAAAGGCAGAATTTGTCTTTAAAAATAAATTCAAATCAATTTTCAATTTATTACGTTCGACTGATATAACAATGAATCTTATTGTTACATAACTGGGAAGTCAAATATTTTATTTGTTTGATACAAGATGGCACTACAACGATTTTGTTCTAGTTATCGTTTTGTTTATACATTGAATATAAGTGTTTGTTTTTATGAACCAATTATAACTCCTTTAAGTAACACGGCGCTAAAACGAACATTAATTAGTTCAACTTCCGAAGTTTTTCTGAAGTCTGACTTTTGAGACATTTTAATATGCAAGTTGCTTGTTGTTGAAACTTGCTCATAATAATTACTTTAGCAGTTAATTGCAAATTTAGTTAATATAAAAGATAACAATATTAAAGATGTCGGGGTTGTCATTGTCACACCTTTAAAATATTTA
Organism: Saturnia japonica; assembly: GCA_033032175.1. Lineage (NCBI taxonomy): Eukaryota > Metazoa > Arthropoda > Insecta > Lepidoptera > Saturniidae > Saturnia > Saturnia japonica. The sequence continues at coordinate 10,571,758 of CM065329.1, forward strand.
ACGCATGTCAAATGTACGTCACAGATATGTCACAGTTGTTACATTAAAAGATTGAAATAATGAGTCATTTCTAACTCATTACTAAGTCGTTTTTTACATAATCCATGATATTACTCGATGTCATTCAGATGCCTTACTAACATAAATGTGTTCACTGGAAGAGAGATGTTGAGTTTTATAATGTGTATGATATAGATATCGATTTGACAATGTTCTACACGCTGTAGAAAAGAAGTAAAAATATACTATAGTTTTAGCTTACATCACTTATTGCCATTACCAATATCCTATCTATCTTTCGTTTTGACTTACTAAAGATAGACAATTATAACCTTTAGTCCTTACTTTTTTATCAATAACCTATCAATGCATAGTTTTTCGTATCTACATAATATATATCCATATCCTATAACTTGAATAGATAAGAGGGAAGCCAATATCTGTCTAAGTTAAAGTACTTATAACAAATATGTACTAATCGGGGTTAAATAGTGTTGTATCGCAATCTTGGTTTAAGACATTTTTTTCTTTTAATCATTTCTTTGTATTTCTTCAATTGCCATTTAAAATCACTTATGATTTCTATATTACTCTTCTGGCTGTATGGAGTTGTATTTAAAAATCCAGGATTGAATACTGAGAGTCTGGCAGCGTCCACCTTCCTTATGCAACTGAAAATGATACAGAGAACGTCATCCCAACCAAAATCTATACAGGATTTGAACAGTATAGTTTTCTTGACAAACATTATAAATGTATTCAAATTATTGAAGTTTACGAGATCTACTACAGCTCTTAACAAAATTTTGGTTATTTGCTTCAAACCTAAGTCCAATGCATATTCCAATATAGATGGACTGTTTGAACCGCAATGTTTTGAACAAATGTTACGAGCTAAATTTTTAAAAATCATCTCTTTCGTTTCTATGTCTGTGATGATGTTTATCAATTCGTTATCGAATTCCATTTTCCGGTCGAAAAAGTCCAAAAATCCACTTCTGATTTTGCATATTATGAAACTCCACAACTCCAACTGATCGCAATGTTTGCTCTTTAATAAATCCACCATATACTCTACAGCTAAATACTCTTGGAAACTGAGATGTACGAATTTGGGAATACCACTGCTTAGTATGCTGTCAATTATTCCAGTTTTTTCTCTGCCCGCTTCCATACCTTGTATTATGTTACGAATTTCTTCTATATCTTTTTCAGTTAATAAATCGTTTAAATCATCTTTGAATGTAGCATAGAAAGCTAACTTCTTGTGTTTGTGCATAAAATCTTTCAGTTCTCTCTCGTAAATCATTCTAATATCAGAATTGTAAAGATCCATCTGATTCTTCTCTTCGAACCGTATCTTCTTTAGTTTCATCTTTATAAAGTATTTGTAGAATGACAATGTGTTCATCTCAAAGTCCCATTTATTTATGACATGACTATCCAGATTGTCATTGACGGTTTTGATTTGATTTATAAAATATTCCATAACTATATAAATGTGAAGTGGCGTACAATTCAAAGTAGATGATTCAAAAATTTTTTCCTCGTTTTTATATTGCTTGAATAAATACAAATTTGAATAAACTTTGTACAATTTAAAAAACTTTTCACGTGATTCAAATATAGATGCCCATTTCTTAGTGAAAGCTTTTTTAAGAGATGGCAAAGGTCTGTTAACTTCTATGAGAAAATAATTCATAGCAGTGAAATATAATAACTGCAAAAAGGCTGTTGTTAATTTGTAAAACTTCAATCCTTCTTTTTTGGGAAAATGTGATATAAATTCGTTCATGAATTCAAAAAAGCTGTCGATATTTTTGAACTGTTCAACACTGAGTTCACTTACAATTAAATTGATTTGAAAATATTTTAACATAAATGTATTACTTTCATCGCCTGAGAACATTTTCAAATTGTATGCACTGCCGAATTCGTTTTCTAACGTTTCTCTGATGTTGTTGTATGAACGACTTGTGATCCACATACGTTGCTTAATGTCGAACCCGGTATCTGATGAATATCTCTTAACTAGACACTTTAATATCTCCGTCATTTCTTCTTTATAATGTGGACATATCTCGTCAAATCCGTCGAAGAGTAATATTGTATTTCCCTGATTATAACAATGGATAAATATTTCCAATTCAAACCGAAATAAATAATCTACTTCATCACAATTCTTAAGCACTACTTCATTTTTATTAATTTCAAGATCGAAATAGACTATAGGTGTAGGCTTTATACAGTATCTTATTAGATTTCTCGATAGTATAGCTTTGCAGACAAATTTTAATGCTTCAATTTTATTAATCTTTATTTTGTTTTCTTGTAATCTGTAAAGTTCTTTTGTTTGATCCAACAAGTTTATCCTTTCAATCCAAATACTTGGGTTTATTTGTTTTGTTTCGATTGACAGATATGTTATGAAAGTGGACTTTCCTATCCCAGGTGCGCCCACTATGACAACAGTATCTTTCAGAGCTTCCAATGTATTTATTTTAATTTTTTCTTCATTTTGTGTGACAGAAGTGGACACATAAGATTTTATTGACTCTTCCTTGGTAAAGATAATACGATGCAAATGTCTTTGAACATAATAATTTTTAATTTCTTCATAATACGGATTCGTCAGTGTTTTGCCAATACCTATAATATCATTGTTTATAATTTTCTGCAATATGTGTGCTTTTATTAAAGTTTTTGATTCTGGTGTCATTATTGTCGAAAATTTTACGAAGCATCCTTGAAACATGAAAATTTTGTCCAAAACTTTCTCCTGGCTAATATGGTCTAAGTCTTTGAGATCATTTCTTGTATCCCGCAAGATCAGGAACGTCTCGTGCGTAATATACAATTTTAGTTTCTCTGCTGACAGCTCATTTGTAACTAATATGTAGTTTCCCGTAACGGATTTTTCAGTTAGACGAAGGAATATTTTGTTTTTAGCTTCTGTTACGTCTTCATATAATATAATTAGTGCTTTTAACTTGATACTTTTAAGTTCTTGTATTAAAGTAAAATAGTCATGTTTAGAGAGACATGTTATATCATTTATATCTACAAAGGCATAGCTGTTAAGATTGTGAAAGCATTGTGTCAGTTTTATTCCCGTTAGAATGCTGACTTCTGTTATTATAACTGTAGCTTCGAGTCCGACTTGTGAACTCAAACAATCTACGGCATCCTTGTTGAATTTTATATCATATTTTCTGATCCTATTTACAAACAAGCAACTTATCACATTGAATAATGATCGTCCAGAGAATTCTTTTAATAAATTATCAATAAACTCTCTATTATTTTCTAAATAATACGATTTTTCATCAGACATCCACCACTTTTGCACAAAATCGTGAATAATGAAGCAGACAGCGTCGTATTGTGCATCGGATGCTGTTTCATTACGTTGGTGATTATTTGCAATGCAGTATTCTTGTAATGCGTCTTTAGCAAGTAGTTCTAAATCATCTTCTTTTGATTGACATGTATAGAAACACAACATGTCGAAGAAATTCCTAGCCATGGTTTTTTCCTCATCATCACCATCTAAGGTCAATTTTGGAAAACAATGATACTTTATTCGCAGTCCTATATAGTCCAAATTTTTTATTCTACTTTTTAATATTTCTAGGACAATTTTAGCATTTTTACCTAGCGATTGTTCATTCGTATTGAGCTTATAACATTTATTTGTATTATCCAAAATCAAAAGGTTACCTACAGCACTTATGAAAACTTTACCGAAATTCATAAATGGCATATCATCAACAGTTATTATTGATCTTTTTTTGTCTTGATTCGTCATTGTGACCATTTCTATAAGTTTTTCAGCTAGATATGTCAATATCTTTTCACAATTTTCCTCATCGTCAACTGCAATATCAATATTACCAAAAGTTGAGGGAAGTTTAAACGAAATTAACCCCAATGTTTTATTTATGGCTAAATCAAAAGCTTTAACATAAGTTTCTAAGTTAACTTTAATCTCAAATAGTTTGTAAGTCACATCTTTGTGGCATTCTTCTGGTATAACCAATATATTATTTTGATGATCATATATAAGTAGTACATTTGTCATTAATTCACTAATTGGCAAAACTGTAGGGTCCTTATTAACATTATCTATTAATTCACTAAGTTTTACCTTATCTATTTGAACAGATGCCACAAGTGATTTAAACAATATTAACTTTAGATGAACCAGATTTGAGTCAAAACTACACAAGAATTCTCTGCGAAAGTTGCCAATTCGATAACCGCCGTCTGTAATTTCAGAGACCTTTATCACATTTTGTGCCAATGCTACGTGATACTTCTTTAAGCAATAATCATTAAATAGGGCATCATAATTCCTTGTACATATGCAATATGCTAGACTTTCTCCAATACATGCCATCTTTCGTGTCAAAGCTGTGTTTGTCAACAAGACTATGTCATCTTCGTTATATTTATATTTGTATATGTTGGTAGAATCACCGCTGCATATTAAATCTCTTACTGTTTCATCTAAATGATTTACGCCTACAAGTTTATTTTCTTTCAAATCCATTTCAGCTGTTATGTATACTGCAAGAGTGATTTTAATATCTGTAGTTTTTAATTTGAAAAACACATCAGTTTCATTTTTAGTTTGTAATTTTTGTATAATTTCGAGATAGTTACCGTAATATTTGTGCAAACTGAAATCTCCATCTGCTTTCCATAAATCTTTCAGTGTAACTTTGGCTTTCTTTACGTCACTCATAGGTTTCGCTAGTAAGAATACCACACCCTCTATGCCATCTTGTACGTATCTGATACAGACGTCGTTAAAAGCTCCTATTTCATCCAAACATGTTCCTAAATAAAACTCATCGAATTGTTTATTTAACGATGCACGTATGAACACTAAGCTTAGCAACTTGGATTGGTAAAGTTGTCCCTTAATTCCCGATGTGCCGGCACGCTTATCATACAATAACTTTGGATCTTTATGGTTAACAATTGATGTGACTGTTGCTATATTTTGTTCAACGTCTTCATCTATTTGTAACTCTGTATCAAATCGTTCTAAGAGCTCAACCATTGCTGATCCCAAATCAGAATCCAATTCTTTAGCGATATCAACCGCTGTCTTGCCTTCGCTATTTTTATAATTTATATTAGCTCCACGTTGTAGAAGCAAGGTTACTATCTCTATATCACCATTAATAACAGAGACATGTAGCGGTGTATTATCATAATATAACGAAAATCGTTCATTAATATTTGCACCTTCGTCCAGACATTTTATGATCTCTTTCTTCTTGGTTTCTACTGTTTCATCTTTGTCTAAACTTAGGAAGAATTTAGACGAGACAGACTTCTTTTTGTACTTAGACATTTTTACTGGCGTTAAATGAACTTTATAACTGATATTGATTTACACGTTATTAGCCTTATTGATACCGAATAAAGGAATGAGTATGCATTTAATTACACTTGATGTACAGCTAATTTAAACTCTGTTGGCTCATCGATACAAAATTAATCTTGATCCTCACGGGTATAGGAGTGGAAATCGGAGCAATGGCCAGTAGTGCAGTCTAGTTAGTTATTAGGTATGTTCTAGGTGGATCCTGTACTTGGAGGGTTGTATATCGAGACAATGACCCTTTCACAGATCAAACTCGACTTTGTGTATCCGTTATTATTTTTCTTGTTTAGTTTTTCATCTGAAACAAGAATGTTTAATGATTAGTTATTATTATCTTTACAATTTATATACATAATATAATATAATAAATATCTATATCTCATAATCGGGTTCAACTCTCCTGGGAATGTCGATGGCAGAATATCTTAAGCGTACTTTAGGCATCGCTCATTGCCTTGGACTCCGCACCCCGCGCCGTGCGGGCTCTAACTATCTCTACTGTTGAGATGAAGAATTTATAAACTGTTGGTGCCTGCAGCTTAATACTCGTTGGAACGTCTCGTGTGATTGAACCTGCTCAGGAGATCCTCAGATAACGGAAGACCCCGGAGTTCAAGGCGAGTGGTTTTGCCTTATTATGAGACATCGAAATGTACGAAAGATTCTCCGCCATATTTTATCTCAAAACTTAGTTTAACGTGATTTAAATAAAATACAGTCAACTAAACGCCCCCCCCCCCCCCCCTCCAATATAAAATAACAGCTTTTAACTAATTGCATAAGAAAGTATAAACGATACCTTTATAAAAAAAACATTTTTTTAAATATGTACGTCTGTTCTGGGTAATCTCTGAAACTGTTTGACCGATTTTGCCGGAACATTCACTGGCAGATAGCTGATGTTATAAGGAGTAACTTAGGATACTTATATTTTAGAAAAATAAATACTTAGGGGTTAATTTTATAATTTTTTAAAATGTATTTTTTCATTAAGTCATGAAGTTTATTATTTTATATCATTCATAAAGGCCATTTAAAAGAAATATCAACCGCACGAGGTGTAGCGGTGCTGGTCGAGTGCCGGATTGATACGTGAGGGACGACCTTTAGAATGTTTTGGAGGAATTACCTTACGTCAGGGATACGCTTATTGAGGAAGAATGTGCGTGTAAAAAACTCTTTACACAATAATCAATGGAAGACAGGTTTTGTATACGCATTCCTCTTACCAAGCAACACTCAAGCTGAATGTCAAGTTATCGCTTTAGAAAGCGATTACAATGTTCATTTAAGAGAACTCACCTAATAGTCTAGTCAACAAGTTCAAAAACGTGAAAAATAGAGATAAAGGTCCCAAAAAAACCAGCGATAGCTCATTGGATTCGGAATCATCTCTGGAAAAATGTTTTTGAAGGATTTTGGTGCAGGTAAAAAATTTCAATTGTTATGCAATCCTACGTATGATGTTCGTGGCTAGAAATGTATTACATAAAAAGGTACAGTGATATAGCAATCATGCGGCTACCGGCGCGGCGGCGGCGGCGCATGCGCGGCACAGTCTACACGAGCCCTTATGTTTTTCAAGCGTTTGTGTATATTTGATTTTTTTTCATTTATTTACCAAAAACTAATATAATATTTGATTGTATTGTAAAGTCCTGAAAAACCAGAACTGGTTTAAGGCGAAACAATGATTCAACACATTCTAGTAAAATCGTACACACAATTATTATATTGTCGGATTCCCTGATTCCTATTCGGAATAAACCAACTGTGTGGTAGTCTTCGACAGGTCGCACGTAGATCCGCTGTCATCAGGGCACCTTTTAGGGTTGGTCCAAACCCGGGTGTTATTAGGGTTGTCACCTTTTTTGGAAGTAAATTTGTATATTTTTCAAAAAATTGCAGAAATTATAGTAGTACTTTTGGGAAAGTTAGGAAAACATAAAGTACCTACACATTTGTTTTTAATCATTTTTAATCAACTGCCCAAAAGAAGAGTGTAATTTGAAAAAAAAAACCCTCCACAGTTTTGTTGAATACATGTAAAACTCAGACGAAAAGATTCTGTGGTCTGTGAGACGTCATTTGCAATATGACGTGACAAAATGAAAACAAATACCTATCAATGACAATTTTCCCTTCTGTTTAATTTAACAAAACAATATAAATTATGTGTGACAGTTGAATTAGCGATGAAAATATAGTATTTTTCGTACCATGTGCGGGTTATCAAGTGACCAGACGATAGCTCTCGTCTATACTACGGACTATTGATTCCGTGGTTTCCGCACTTTGAAAACTATTACTGGATTGCCGAGTAAAAATACGTCGATGACTATAAATTCAACTTTTATTGATCACTATTTACGATATTCACTTGTTACTATCTACTTGTTGACAATGTCTTTATCACTATTTATTTTCTTGCTGACTTCTTGAGAACGAATGCGCTTGTCGCTGTGTAGTTTCTTGCCGACTTCTTGATAACGAATGCACTTGTCGCTATGTAGTTTCTTGCCGACTTCTTGAGAATGAATGCACTTGTCGCTATGTAGTTTCTTGCTGACTTCTTGAGAATGAATGCACTTGTTGCTATGTTGTTTCTTGCCGACTTCTTGAGAATGAATGCACTTGTTGCTATGTAGTTTGTTGCCGACTTCTTGAGAATAAATGCACTTGTCGCTATGTAGTTTCTTGAGAATGAATGCACTTGTCGCTATGTAGTTTCTTGCTGACTTCTTGAGAATGAATACACTTGTTGCTATGTTGTTTCTTGCCGACTTCTTGAGAATGAATGCACTTGTCGCTATGTAGTTTCTTGCCGACTTCTTGAGAATGAATGCACTTGTCGCTATGTAGTTTGTTGCCGACTTCTTGAGAATTAATGCACTTGTCGCTATGTAGTTTCTTGCCGACTTCTTGAGAATGAATGCACTTGTCGCTATGTAGTTTCTTGCTGACTTCTTGAGAATGAATGCACTTGTTGCTATGTTGTTTCTTGCCGACTTCTTGAGAATGAATGCACTTGTTGCTATGTAGTTTGTTGCCGACTTCTTGAGAATAAATGCACTTGTCGCTATGTAGTTTCTTGAGAATGAATGCACTTGTCGCTATGTAGTTTCTTGCTGACTTCTTGAGAATGAATACACTTGTTGCTATGTTGTTTCTTGCCGACTTCTTGAGAATGAATGCACTTGTCGCTATGTAGTTTCTTGCCGACTTCTTGAGAACGAATGCACTTGTCGCTACTACACTGTTAGCCTTAGGGGCCCTATCCAAAAACAAAGCCGCCGTGGCTTTTACAGCTTCACCGGACTTGGGGGCGAGCGCAGAGGGCACTCAGCCACGAAAGTTATAAGGACGACTCGCACGAGGGTGCCAAAGTGGCCGGACCTCGGCTCGGGCGGTCGTCGCGTTCGCAAATAAGTCGCAATCTAATTGAATCCCTACAACCTACGATTCGAGCTAACTAATTTATACACATAGGCACGTTTCCTTCCTTCCCTAGCTTAGGTTTAATTGGCAGGAACTTCTTCTGATGGACTCTCCGACAGACATATACCATAAAATTTGTAGTGTGTTTAATGATATATATGCCAGTGCTAAAATAGATGTAATTGGAAACAAGTAGAAAAACAACCATGGATAGATAAAAAATTATGTAACATGATTAGTAAACATGATGAGTTATTTAGAAAGTGGAAGTCTAGACCGAATGACAAAAGTTGTAGAATTATGTACACGAGACATAGGAATTTAACAAACAAACTTATCTTTATGGCAAAAAATGAATTTAGAAAAAAAGAAATAATAAATTGTAAAGGTGATATAAGAAAAACGTGGTGCTTAATTAACAAATGGTTAGGTAAATGTATAAATAATTTGGATGAAGTTATTATGAAGTCGATAAGTCAACAGGATAGTACAGAGAAAGTGTGCACAAAATTTTCTCAGGAAATTGAAACAATAAAACATAAGTGTGACTTCTAATTCTTAGATAAAAATACTTATATGGTATCAAGTGAATACGTCACTTTACTTTACTTTAGACTTGGAAAGATAGTAATTAAGTTTAAATAACGCACCGGGAATAGATGGTATACGGGTACAAGATTTACAATATATTAAAAAGAAAATAGGGCTAATTTTAGTTAAATTTATAAATTTAAGTGTTATGTCAGGGGAGTACCCAGATATGTTAAAAACAAAATTAGTTCACTTTTAGAAAAACATAAAATAACTTCAGACGTTCAACACGGATTTAGAAAATGTGCAAGCACTAGCTCAGCCCTTGACCAGTTTTCTGATGTAAATATACATTTGGATAAAAAAAGGTATGTAGTTGTTCTGGTTATAGACTTTAAGAAGGCGTTTGATACGCTGGACCACGGGGTACTAATTGATGCTATGCAAGGCTGTGGTATCCGTGGTCCAGTGAACGAATGGTTTTGAAGCTATATAAATAACAGGACTATCTATCTGAACACTTGTCAACGGAACATTGGGCGAGGAGGCTTTTATAAGGTATGGTGTCCCAAATGGCTCGGTGTAGGGCCCTGTTGGGTACATCATGCACGTAAATAGCATGTCCAATGTTATCATTAACTCTTCGGTATATATGTATGCGAATGATACGTGCATAATGTACGTTTCCCCGGTTTGGACGGGCGTTTTGTTGCGCCGGATGCCCGTCTCGTAGACACCGTACGGATGCCAGTGGGCGGCGTGATGTTAGTAGTGAGGGGGTCCGGGGGGTGCAATAATGCACGACCGCTTGAGGTGCCGGGTCTTCAATAAAAGTCGATATCTTGACTGTAGATTGTTCGCAGGACGACCAAAGCTTTTTTCTCGTAGTTACTCGTTGCTTGTACTTGTAGACTCGTTGAATTGCACTGTGCCCAATACGGCCCCTCTTCGAGCTTAAGTAGTTCGAGGAATGACCGTAAAGAGAGCCCCGTTTTGTTCCGTGTTTATTTCGTGTTTTACTTTAGTTTTCGCTTTGGTTGCCCTGTTAATCTCTTTATATTTCTCTTATTATATATCTTATGTACACATGTCATATATCAAAATGTTCCTCTTTGAATTACCTATCCATTACATATTCAATTATAATATACATTACGTATACATTCAGTATATAAGCTAAAAACAATGTAATTTACGAGCGACATCACTATTTTCCGTTCGTAAAATCTCTATAATATTCGATATACTTACTCTATTGGCTTACTCTATGCGTTAATCTATTCTATATTAGTTATATTTTCACATATGTGACACACAATACATAATGGTTTATATACATCTTAATTTATAACGTGCAACTTGTAATGTAGCGTATTCGCTTACATTTCTCTATAATATTGTCTGTATTAATCTATTTTATCGTAACATATAGTATATAACACGTAAACACAGTAATATCACATATTAACCTAACAAGAAACACGAAAATGACTGTTCTGTCGCCAACACCAACCACTATAAAAAAATTCCTAGAGCCTAGTGCAAGTAATTATTACGGAAAAAGAACTGCTGAGTACATATACTGAAATACATAATAATATAATTTTGAGAACAGAACACTATGAAAGTGTAAATACATTTAAGAAGAGGATAAAGAGAATCATATTAGACACCATTTTTTGACATAAATATTAAATATAGTAATGTTTAAAAGGATAATATCCTTATATAATAGATATATGTAAGAGAACTGTATTGAGTGCATTTGTTTTTTGCCAACAAACTGTTTTTCAGTTTAGCGATTTTAGAAAATAATATATTATGTATTTTATGTTTTGGAAAATAAATTTAAAAAAAAATCAATAAAAAAATTAATTTTGAAAAAAAGCTGTTATTTTACAAACATGTTTTATGTAAACATTGTTATACATTACAAACAGACACTTCAATTTTATTAATCTTATAGACTACTAGGAGTGTCCCGCTGTTTCACCCGTGTTAATTTTATTTATAAGACAAACATCGCCAACGCACCCGTGTAGGCAATTTTTTATATATTGCGTATAGATAGATTATAATAATTATAAATACCTGTATCGCACTAGGATAACACACTTCACTTTTCTAATAATTCTAATCGTTCATGATATGAATTATGCATCAGGTAACTGATATCAACTAAGAATGAAATAAATAAGACGACTGTTAGTCATCCCATTAAGCAGTTAATCTAATCAGCACAGCGGTCACATTGGAATAATTTGTCTATACGAATCAATGTAGGTATTTATATCACTGCATCGTTCTGTAATAATTGTATGTAGGTGTACGTTATGCACTGATTTAAATAAATTAAAGTTCAACAACACGCGTCCGCACGGTTTGTTATTTACGCGAAATGTTTTGTTTTTCTTTGCGCTAGCACCGGGTCCTCCCGATTCAATTCAATACAAGTAATATTATTCTAATTGTGAATTGTTGTTGTACGTTACTACAATTCATGTGTTAATATGGCACACTTATTATGTTATATAAGGAATAACTACTTTTGTTTCGAGTGAGCGTTTAAAATGAACCTAGTGAATACGTGTTGCCGATTTGGAGGTACCTACTCACTATGTTGAAATGACATAATTCTTAAAACTATCGTCAGCCCTTCAACATCTGACTAGACGATGACGTCAGCGTGTACCTTAGCATTCTGACCTGGTTCAGGTTTATTGACGCTGAAGGGTGCGCGTTCATAACTATTTGTAAATTGTAAATAAACTGGCATGTTGTTTATTTTTATTAACATCATTATATTAGTACATGAAGCAAAACCTTTCTACCCCTTTTTAAGAGTAGTGCGTGCACAGAAGACTGAGATTTGGCATGGTTAATGTCTATATGGAAAGGGAGTGCAGAAAGCTAAAATTTATCTATAACATCTGTTTCTAGTATATTAAATAAAATAAATTAATACTGCGAATCCTAACCGGACCAGTGCCATTGAACTTAGACCCCCCAAACTATTGACATTGTCACTCAATGACAGCAATTGATTTAATATTCATTGTTAAGGTTCATATTGCAAATGTCAAACGGGAAATAGTCTATGATTAAAAAGTCGCTGATCGAATTTCGAACATTGGGCGACCGCTACTATTAATTATAAATCGTCAATACATATCTATTCATAGTATAATATGAAGTCACTTCCCGCTGTCTGTCCTTATATGCGCTTAGATCTTTTAAACTACGAAACTGGTTTTAATGCGGTTTGCACTTACATTTACAATTTTTTTTACGAATGGTCTGTATATACAATAAATTCCAATGAAGTTTTTGTATAGTAGAGAAAATTCAATGATTTGTAATCAATCATCAAAAAATGATTTTCGGTCGCTTACGCCATTACGCTGGCTAAACCTTATGAGATGCATCAAAATAATGTAGTAAAGAATTGTAGTTATTTAAAAAGCCTAGAGAAAAGTCCGTGATGGTATATGTCTATCTCTTAAGGTTGACTCACAGCAATCGCTGTGCCCGTGGCTTTGCTCACGTGGACTACAGAATGCCCGCGCGAATCTTGCTTCCCCGCTCCCGGCTACTTTGAATACAAAAATGCTTATTGTGGCTGATTCTTAGAAGATAGACATATATCTCATATGATCTCGCTGACTTTTTTGTATGTATTTTTAATGCCTAAAATTATGTAGTACATTAATTTACTATATCTCTTATGATTTACTCAGCGTAAGCCATTTAAGCGCCCGAATTCATTCACCATGACCAGTTTTTTTTTTATTTGTGCGAAAATATAAATCTTTTTCTAAAATAAAAGTAGCCTAAGTTACTCCCTATAATATTAGCTATCTATAACTGAAAAGCCCGTCAAAATCGGTTCTACCGTTTCGGAGATTACCCGGAACAAACAGACAAACAGACAGACAGGCTAAATATTTTTTTATATGTATCCTTTATACTTTCAAATTTATTTAGTAAAAAGCTGTTGACATGACAAACAGACACTTTAATTTTATTAATTAGGTAGATACGTATACATTAGTTCCTTACATATGAAATTAGCGTTTTGTTGAACTGGCTACTTTGATCTCAAATAATTGGGGCTAAATTAGAGGAACTGCGGTTGGAATGTCTCCGATACACACCATACTCCCCAGACCTTGCTCCAACAGATTACCACTTTTTTACGGAATTTGGACAATTTCTGGCAAGGGAAAAAATTAAATTCTGATGACGCTGTCCAAGCCGAATTCAAAGATTTTATTGATTCTCGCTCCCACAATTTTTTCAGCAATGGAATCAATGAACTACCTATAAAATGGCGAAAGTGCATAGATAATAATGTTACATGTTACTTCGATTGATCGAATGTATAATTTCATAATATTTTTTTGGTTTTGCTTTTTCCTTAAAAAACGCTAATCATACTAATTAATAATATAATATAATAAATGTGAAAGTGTGTACGTTTGGATTTTTGTTACTTAATCACGCAAAAACGGCTGAACGGATTTCAATGAAATTTAGCACACAAATAGTCTATGACCTGGAATAAAACATAGGGTACTTTTTATCCCGGTAAAAGTCATAGTTTAACCAGTGTTAACCTACAAATATAATAAATGCAAAGTTTTCATATTTTTTACTCAATCATGGGAAAATGGCTGAACGGATTTGAATGAAATTTGGCAGACAGATAGTCTATAACCTGGAATAATACATAGAGTACTTTTTATCCTGGTAAAATCATAACTTAACCACTGTTATGCTACAAATATAATACCCATGTATGATTTTTTTGGTTTGTCGTGTTCAGAAATCAATCTTCGTATATCCAATAATACCAGATAGTTTTATATAAATATGGACTTTAGCGGAGGTGAGGAACAGAGAGTAAAGTTCCTCATCCGCCATAGAAAAGGGAGGATCCTCCGGCCAGACGGGTGCTATGTCTGGCGGGCTGCTGCCCCGACTGTTGTAGTCGGGTTATTGTATATATACTCAACGACAGAGTTAATTTCTATAGCGCAATGTAGGATCAGTAGGATGCGTCCTATATGGCTCGATAGATGTCGCTATGTGTCGCTACGTGTAGTTGCGTCGATGCGTTGATGCGTCAGTTGTGGCGAGAGATGTCGCTACATGGACAAATAACTATAACGCTAATGCTTTGCCATTAGCAATTAAATTAATTAATTATGTGGGGTACCTTTATTATCAGTTTGAGTCGATCTATCTCGAATCGTGTATTATATTATCCCGCTTGTTTGAGAGTTGTGCATGTTTCACGACATCCAGCTGGTCCACTGCTAACTGCTATCGAAGACGCAAACCTAAATAATTGGCCGAGAAGAAGCGCTGCCAGGCTGAAGCTCCAGAAGAACACCAATAAAGGTGATCGTAGAATAAGCCGTGCAGCTGCTTCTATACTTCTCCAGTTTCAAGTTAATTTCTCCCAAATTCTTATTCTCTCCACTCGTGGATTAGCGACCTTCTATATTGTTTAGTGGATGCTTCCACAGATACCTTGCTTTTTAAAATATGTACAGATAAGGATGAACTAACTGTCTGTTGTGAATATTTTGCATATTATAGAATCTAAACAATCTTACTAAAAGTTGTCATGTTTGGTAATAAGATTGTTAACAGATGGCGTACCTTGATTTTAAACTATTTGTGTATGTCTCGACAATATCGTAGAACATACGTTTTAAAATGATGTTTGAATCATTAATTTTAATGGAGAATTAATATTTCAAATCATGAGTTTCATTATATGCTCTCAGATATTTGGTTTGATGAGGGAATTGATGAACAAGTTATATGAAATCGGTTCTAAACTTGATCCTTGTGAAACTCTTTAGTTAGATACGAATGGCATAGAGCCATAGCCATAAACCGCATTTAAAAATTATGAAATTAATCAATGCAATGATGGCTCAGTTGGTAGCTTGTACGGTCTCTACGTCGATCGACGTGAGTTCGAATCTCTGCAACGAGCCTGAAGGTGAAGGAAAAAACCGTGATGAAACCATAGCATGGTGGTAGAGAAATGCCCGCTTGGCTATCTACTACCCTCGAGTTGAAAATCTATCGCCAAACAACAATAGGTGTGTTCCGGTAGCTGCAATTGAGTGCCAGTCTTCCACTAGGCTTAGAGTGTTACCGTCTTGCATTAAATCATCACTTAAGATCAGGTGGAGTTGTGGAAACATCGCTAAATCTATAACGATAAAAAGAATGCAACAATCCTGCAAACAAAAAAAGTTTTGCGAAAAGTTACGTTGGCATCAACTTTTATTGAGCCTAAATGTTTCCTATTATCAAACGCAGTGTTTAGGTTCGAAGTTGTTGTTCGTTCAATAATAAAGTCGTTTATCTGTTGTGTTTTAAATGAATATTTTATTCTTGTAATTTACATCATCCAATTAAAGTTTAACGAATCGTGCGCTAGATCATGTTACTTTATATGATTTCGATAAGAAAAGAAAGCACAATAAATGATTAAAAATTATCTTTATTATACTATTAATCTTTTTGGCGTGCACACAATTTTATATATTAACAATTATATATTTATTAATATACTATAACTAAATAAAGAAAACTAACACAATATAAAAGGGTCCAATTGATCCAGTTCCATTGATCTAATAACTGAATTAAAATATTATATCATTCGAAATACTTTTAAAAATGCACTTTCTATTCGTTCCTCGGTAGGTGCAAGTAGACAAACGCGTTGCCCAACCCACAGCCTAAGCACTAAGGTTACTTAAATAGTATTACGTCGCGATTTTGGTTTAGATTTCTTCATTCCTTTAACCCCATCTGCGTATCTCTTCCATTGCCATTTAAAATCTCTTATGATATGTACATTACACATGCGGCTATATGGACTTGCATTTAAAAAGCCTGGATTAAATAGAAATAAACTGGCAGCGTTCAACTTTCTTATACAATTTAAGATTATATACATAATATCATTCCAGCCAAAATCAGCGACAGAATTAAAAATTTTGTGTGTAACAAGTATAAAATAAATTAAATTATTAATATGGACGACATCAGCCATGGCTCTTAGCAACACTTTAGTTATTTGCTTCAAACCTACGTCTATTGCATGATCCAATAAAGTCGGTGTTTGTAAATTGCAATGTTTTGAATAGTTATTATGGGTTAAAACTTTAAAAATCATCTTTTTCGTTTCAATATCTGTGATGCTGTTCATCAATTCGTTGTCGAATTCCATTTTACGGTCTAAAAAGTCTAAAAATCCCTCCCTTATATTCCCTAATATGAATCTCCAAAACTTCAACTGATCATCTTGCTGCTTCTTTAATAAATCCGCCATGTACTCTGCTGCTAAATACTCTTGGAAACTGAGGTGTATGAATTTGGGAATACCACTACTTAGTATGCTGTCAATTATTCCAGTTTTCTCTCTTCCCGCTTCCATTCCTTGTATTATGTTAATAATTTCTTCTATATCTTTCCCAGTTAAAATTTCATTTAAATCATCTTTGAATGTAGCATAGAAAGCTAACTTCTTGTGTTTGTGCATAAAATCTTTCAGTTCTCTCTCGTAAATCATTCTAATATCAGAATTGTAAAGATCCATCTGATTCTTCTCTTCGAACCGTATCTTCTTTAGTTTCATTTCTACAAAGTATTTGTAGAATGACAACGTGCTCATCTCAAAGTTCCATTTTTTTGTGACGTTATTATCCAGATCAGGACAGATTGTTTTAATTTGATTTATAAAGTGTTCCATCACTATATGAATGTGGAGCGGTGTACATATCAAAGTATCAGCTTCCAATATTTTTGGTTTATTTCTGTATTGTCTGAATAAATACAAATTTGAATAAACTTTGTACAATTTAAAAAACTTTTCACGTGATTCAAATATAGATGCCCATTTCTTAGTGAAAGCTTTTTTAAGAGATGGCAAAGGTCTGTTAACTTCTATGAGAAAATAATTCATAGCAGTGAAATATAATATCTGCAAGAATGTTGTTGATAATTTGTAAAATTTGAATCCTCCCTTTTTGGGAAAATGTGATACAAAATCTTTCATAAATTCAAAAAAGTTATCGATATTTTTGAATTGTTCGAAATTCAGTTCATTTACATTTAAATTGATTTTAAAATACCTAGTCATAAATTTATTTTGTTCATCGTTTGTAAACATTTTCAAATTATATGCAACGCCGAACTCTTTTTCTAGCGTTTCTTTGATGTTGTTGTAAGAACGACTTGTGATCCACATACGTTGCTTAATGTCGAACCCGGTATCTGATGAATATCTCTTAGCTAGACACTTTAATATCTCCGTCATTTCTTCTTTATAATGTGGACATATCTCGTCAAATCCGTCGAAGAGTAATATTGTATTTCCCTGATTATAACAATGGATAAATATTTCCAATTCAAACCGAAATAAATAATCTACTTCATCACAATTCTTAAGCACTACTTCATTTTTATTAATTTCAAGATCGAAATAGACTATAGGTGTAGGCTTTATACAGTATCTTATTAGATTTCTCGATAGTACAGCTTTGCAGACAAATTTTAATGCTTCAATTTTATTAATCTTTATTTTGTTTTCTTGTAATCTGTAAAGTTCTTTTGTTTGATCCAACAAGTTTATCCTTTCAATCCAAATACTTGGGTTTATTTGTTTTGTTTCGATTGACAGATATGTTATGAAAGTGGACTTTCCCATCCCAGGCGCGCCCACTATGACAACAGTATCTTTCAGAGCTTCCAATGTATTTATTTTAATTTTTTCTTCATTTTGTGTGACAGAAGTGGACACATAAGATTTTATTGACCCTTCCTTGGGTAAAATAATACGATGCAAATATCTTTGAACATAATAATGTTTAATTTCGTTGTAATACGGGTTCGTGAGAATTTTACCTATATCAATAACTTCATTTTTTATAATTTTCTGCAGTATCTTTGCCTTTATAAAAGTTTTGGATTCTGGTGTCATTATTGTCGAAAATTTTACGAAGTATCCTTGAAACATGAACATTTTGTCCAAAACTTTCTCCTGACTAACATGGTCTAAGTCGTTGAGATCATTTTTTATATCCCGCAAAGTCACGAACTTCTCATGCGTGATATAAAATTTTAGTTTCTCTGCTGACAGCTCATTTGTAACTAATATGTAGTTTTCCGCTACGGATTTTTCAGTTAGACGGAGGAATATTTTGTTTTTAAATCCCGTTACGTCTTCATATAATATGATTAGTGCTTTCAACTTGATACTTTTAAGTTCTTGTATTAAAGTAAAATAGTCATGTTTAGAGAGACACGTTATATCATTCAGATCTACAAAAGCATAGTTATTAAGATTGTTAAAGCATTGTGTCAGTTTAATTTCTGTCAAAATACTGACTTCAGTAATTAAAACTGTAGCTTCAGGTCCGACTTGTGAACTCAAACTATCTACGGCGTTCTTGTTGAATTTTATATCATATTTTCGCATCCTATTTACAAACAAGCAACTTATAACATTTAATAATGATCGTCCAGAGAATTCTTTTAATAGTTTATCAATAAACTCTCTGTTATTTTTTAAATAATATGATTTATTATCTGTCATCCACCACTTTTGCACAGCGTCGTGAATGATGTAGTAGATAGCATCATATTGTGCATTTGAAGCAGTTTCAAAATGCTCATGTTTGCTTTCTATGCAATAGTCAAGTATTACTTCTGTAGAGAGTTCCTCTATTTCTCCTTCTTGTGACTGACATGTGTAGAACCACAAATTATTAAGGAAAATCCTTGCTTCATGTTTTATTTCCTCATCTGCATCTAATTTGAGTTTTGGAAAAGATGGATTTGGTATAAGTAAATTTATATGGTTTAAATATTTGATTCTACTTTTTAATATTTTTAGAACGGTTTTTGCGTTTTTACCTAACGATTGGTCGTTTGTATTAAATTTATAAAAGACGCCTGTTTCATCCAAAATCAGCAAGTTCCCCAAAGCACTTGCAAGAATTTTATTGAAAATGAAATGTGAAAACTTTATTATACAAACATTTGTTATTGATCGGCTTTCATCTTGATTCGAATTTGGATTAACAGACAATGCGATAATTTGTATAAGTACTTCAGTGAAATATAACAATGTCTTTTCACAATTTTCTTCACCATCAACTGCAATATCAACATTACCGAACGTTGGTGGTAGCTTAAACGAAAGTAACCCTAACGTTTCATTCATAGCTATTTCGAAAGCTTGATTATATAACTCATTACTTACTTCGGTATGAAATAGCATATAAGATTAATTCCTGAATCGCTCATCTTTGATGTCTAGTGTATTATTTTGATGATTATAGTATATGAATATATTTTGCATTAATCTAGTAATCGGCCATACAGTTGGATCCTTACGAACATTATCAATTAATTCACAAAGTCTTGCTTTATCTATTTCATGGGCCTCCATAAATGATTTAAATAAGGACAATCTTAATTTAAGCAAATTTGTGTTATAGTTATAAAAGAATTCTTTGCGAAAGGTTCCAATTCGATATCCACCGTCTGTAATTTCAGATACATTTATCACTTTTTGTGCTAATACAACGTGATACATCCTTATGCAATTATTAAATAGGTCATCGTAATTACCTGTGTATATGCAATCAGATAACGTTTTTCCAATACATACCATGGCCTTATTCAGAGACGTATTTGTTAACAAGGCTACATCTTCTTCGTTATATTTATATCTATATATGGAAGTACAATCTCCGCTGCATAATAAATCTTTTGCCCTTTCATCTAAAGAATCTGAGTCTACCAACACCTTATCTTTCAAATCAATTTCTGCTGTTGTATAAACCGCAAAAGTACATTTAATATTTTGAGTTTTTACCCCGAACAACGTATCGGCACCATTTTCATGTAGTAATTTCTTTTTAATTTTGCGATAGCTACTAAAATAATTGTGCAAAGAGAAATTTCCATCTGCTCTCCATAAATCTTTCAGGGTAAGTTTAGCTTTGTTTACATCACGAATGTGTTCTGCTTTTAAGAATACTAAACCTTCTGTACCATCTTGTAAGTATCTTATGCATACGTCATGAAATGCGCCGATTTCATCTAAACATGTTCCTAAATAAAACTCATCGAATTCTTTACTTAACGAAGCACGTATGAACACTAAGCTTAGTAGCTTGGATTGGTAAAGTTGTCCCTTAATTCCCGATGTGCCAGCACGTTTTTGATAGACCAACTGCGGATCGTTATGTTTAATAATAGACGAAACTATTGCTGTGTTTTTTTGTTCAACGTCTTCATCTATTTGTAACTCTGTATCAAATCGTTCCAAGAGCTCAACCATTGCTGATCCCAAATCAGAATTCAATTCTTTAGCGATATCAACCGCTGTCTTGCCTTCGCTATTTTTGTAATTTATATTAGCTCCACGTTGTAGAAGCAAGTTGACTATCTCTATATCACCACTAATAACAGAAATATGTAACGGTGTGTTATTGGAATCGTTGGCAAATCGTTCATTAATATTTGCACCTTCGTCTAGGCATTTTATTATCTCTTTCTTTTTGGCTTCTACCGTTACCTCGTCTACTAAACTTATGAAGAATTTAGTCGAAGCTGACTTCTTTTTGCACGACGACATTCTTGCTGGCGTTAAATGAACTTTAAAACTGTTAAGCTGTACACTGCGCACTCACCAGCGCTAAATTTGGATCTTACGTGCCTGTTTCATTCATATGATAATAACTTGCCTATGGATTGCAACCGTCCTCGATATATAACCTGTAAAGTACAAAAATATTTTTTTCTAATCCGAATAGTAATTACAAAGATTAGTGCACACAAACACACGAACAAAAGAAAAATGTTAAACTTTATGAATAGTATAGATCTATATGATATGGGGTTATAGAACATTAGGCATTTTGACAGCTGCTAAAAGTATAAATACACTTTTAATTTCACTTGATTTTAATTATAAATAAACTGGTTTGATTTCTTTTGTTTTGTTTTAAAATTCTGCAATAGATGTCGATGTATTGATTTTTTGCGCGCTATCAATATTTTTACTTAATTGTACTAAAAAAGACATACTCGGTATAATGCATCATTATTCACTGGCTATTATGGTTTGATAAATATAAAATTATTAAATAAACTTAGCTTTTTCTAAAGAATTGCATAACCTACAATTTTTATATTTAACTACACAAATAAGTACAGAGTAGGATTTCTACATTTTCATATTTCTACATAAATCATCTTTTAACTGCATTCTATTTGGTTGTTCTCACAGATCTCTTGCATAATTGCGTTATGGAAGTGGATTTGAATTGATATTGTTACGACCTGTTACAACCCGATTAAAAAGATAGAGGAAATCCTGTTCCCGAAATATCTCGAAGCAACTACAAAATGATTAAAATCAAAATTACCTAATATTGATCTTCCGGGTTTCACTGGTAAAGATTTTATAAATTGAACACCTTTTATAGACCTATTTGCAGCTGTTGTGCACAATGATGTCACTCTCGAATGTGCAAATGATATTTTACCTTCGTAGCAATTTAAAGGATGAAGCATTATCCGGTATCATCAAGCTGCCTCCTGTAAATGAATCATACAAAGAAGCACTGAAATTGCTTAACAAATGATATGACAATATACCACGCTTGATATCCAGCCATATCAATATAATTTTCGTGCAATTTTGGTACACCTCGTAGGCTAAAATCCATCAAGCCACTTAGGTTACAGAGTGAGCTAAATAAATATACATACCTACATAGTATTACATACATACGTTGAACAGACAAGACCCTCCTTTTTCATGGTCGGGTAAAAAAGAGAGATTCGTTCGTTCACAAGAAACTGGGGAATACAGTCAAGTGAGACTTGCTGGTGAACGAGATACTAAACAAAAATGTAAGCTCCACAAAAACCTGTATTGAAGTGATAACTTCCTATGGGAAGGTAAACCGTTTCGTAACGTAACGCGTTACGGCGTCACTCTGTCTGGCTTACCTTCTCTACTCAGTGTTCTAATGTACATATTCAAGAATTGTAACAAAGTATAAAATATATTTTATAGTCAATAAAAGATTTTATTAATAAATAACCTTTCCCCACATTATCATATTAATATACATAAAGTTTAAGTTTAACAATTTCAATATTAAATAGTTCAACTTAGATTAGTTTAAGTTATCACTTCTGTTGAGCGTCCCGAGACGTAAACGTTTTTTTTTAAATAACTGTTTTTCACACACGAAATTCCAAGACGAAATCGCAGGCACAGCTAGTATTTTCCAAAAAAATTCCAAAATTTTAATTCCTCGGGTAAGATTTATAATATTTTCTTGCTTCCTTTGTCGACAAAATAACAAATATTAATACTTTTGTAACTAATTTGCAAACGCTCTTGTAATTATAAGAGAACAGTGAGTTTTTGTACAAACCACTTACCGGTGTCTGGTTGCACTCGCCACGTGATTACCTATAGGTCTGCTAAAACTGGAACCTGAGACGGTTGTGACAGTCTGGCACAATGTTCGCTGGGTTGCTAGGCGTGCTGAATAAATCCGCACAAGATACAAAATATATTTTACTAGCTGAATCGCACAACTTTGTTTGCGTCACATAACAGAGAGAGAAAAAGGGTTAAAGAGAGTGGATCGTAAGCACCGTATTATAGATGCCGCCCGCCTCCCACATCATTTCGGATAATAAAAATACGCGCGCGTTACTTGATCATTATTTTGCCGCGGAGTTATTTTAATACTGTGATATCTCCTAAGATATTCATTTATATCAATTAATGTAAAGGACAATTTAGCTTAAAATTAAATACTTGTGATGAATAACGTATTTATTTCGGTAAGGATTAATACCATATTTATAAAAACACCTTCGCAAATAATGCATTATTTTAGATTAAATTTTGTTACCATAAAATAAGATATATTGAGTAAACCTTAAAAGATAGACACATATGCAATCCAAGACTTTTTTTTTACTTTTTAAAAGAAACAATTCCCACACACATGATTGTTGCGTAACTTTAACCATTTATGCAGCGCACGCAGTGGAAGCTCTTAAAAGAAATAAATTTTCCCCGTTTTTGCAACATTTTTCATTAATGCTCCGCTCCTATTTGTCGTAGCGTGATGTTATATAGCCTATAGCCTCCCTCAATAAATGGACTATCTAATACTGAAATATTTTTTCCATTCGAATCAGTAGTTCCTGAGATTAGCGCGCTCAAACAAACAAACTCTCCGGCTTTATAATATTAGGTCCTTACATATGAAATTAGCGTTTTGTACGGGAGGAATATAAAGTTTTTTTTTTTTGTAAAATATATTTTATTAATCAAAGTATGAACCGTTTTTATCTATGCACTTTTGCCATCTCATAGGTAGTTAAAAAACCATGGGGGGCGAAAATCAATAAACTCTTTGAAGGCGGTCTGGACTGCCGCATCGGAGTTGAATTTTTTTCCTTGTAAGAAGTTGTCCAAATTCCGGAAAAAATGGTAATCTGTTGGAGCAAGATCCGGGGAATACGGTGGATGTCGCAGACATTCCAATTGTAGCTCATCTAACTTAGTGGTTGTTTGTTGTGTAGTGTGTGGTCTTGCGTTGTCGTGAAGCAACAGTGGCTTCGAGCGTTTGACCAATCTCGGTTGTTTAGCAGCTAGTTCTTCCTTCACGGTTTGCAGTTGCTGTAAATAAATATCTGCCGTAATCGTTTGGCCAGATTTTAGAAAGCTGTAGTGAACGACACCGGCGCTAGTCCACCAAACACTCACAAGTAACTTTTTCTAAGTCAATTTTCGTTTAGGGGCAGGATTTGACTGGGTCTCCAGAGTTCAGCCATTGCGACGAGCGCTTCCGATTATCGTACATTATGCACTTTTCATCGCAAGTAATGATTCGATTTAAAATCCCTTCATTATTGTGTCGGTTGAGCAAAGTAACACAGCAGTCGACGCGTGTTTGCAAGTTCGATTCACTCAATACATTACTTTTACATTACCATTAATTTCCCGATTTGCTTCAAGACTGCAGCTATCTCTGAAGTGCTTTATGATGGATCAGCTTCCAATAGCCTTTAATTCTTCATTTTCCACTTTGGTCTTCGGTCGCCCACGGGGTTGGTTCTGAAGGTCAAAATTTCCAGAACGACTTTCTTTTGCGACACCAGCGCTGTACACATAATTAATCCTTCGAGCTGTTTCTGCAGCACTGGTGCCACGGTAGAGCTCGTACTCGTAAATATACCGATATTTCATGTTTTCCATTGTGCGGTAATAAGGGACGCCAAAGAAAAAAATAATGAGGGAAAAACAAATGAATGACTGTTTTCAAAACACAAATGTACCAGCTAAATAAATTTATAAATTTCAATTTGGAATTCTTAATCAAAGAGGAGATATTTCAGATCAAAGTGGTCAGTACGACAAAACGCTAATTTTATATATAAGGACCTAATATAATTATAGATTAATACCTTACTAGCCGCGACTTTTTTCGCGTTTTCGTGTATGAAAAACAGCAATTAACAAAAAAGCAAATATGCAGGTGTACTTAAAATGAACTTTAACGCTTTTGTGAATTTGTTTTCCACAGTTTAATATCCTATGGTATTTTACTGTGGGGTTCAGCAGCTGAGGTATGATACCATATTTGTATTACAAAAACGGGCAGTTCGAGCAATTTATGATATGAGACCACGCGAATCATTGAGGAATAAATTTCAAGAACTTAGTATGTTAACTTTGCCTTCCCAATACATTTTGGAAAATATAATGTATGTTCGGAAAAATGAAGATAATTTTGAACTTGTAAAACTAATAGGCACAATTTCAATACTAGAGATAAATATAAAATAGTCATTCTGTCTTTTAAACTTAGTAAAACAAGTAAAAGTTTTTTAGGTAATAATGTTAGGTTCTTTAATAAACTTCCTAAGCACATTACTGATTTGCCAGATAATAAGTTCAAGAATTATGTTAAGCAGGTTTTATTGTCGAAGGGGTATTATAGGGTGGCTGATTACGTGAATGATGGTGATGTCTGGATGTGATTCCCTCTCTTTACATCTACTGAAAATAATAATAAGTGTATATAATTAAATACTGTAAAACCAATTAAGATGTTGATAAACCCGATCGGGTTTCTTGTCGGTTCTTCTCGACGTCTGGGATGTTTTCCGAACTGGTGGTAGTGTTTTGACATTCATAAGTGCCTTCTTAGGTCCTAAATTGAATAAAAGATATTTTGATTTTTTATTTATTTAATGTATGTCCCTGGTTCTTGCGATGCAGCGTGATACTCTCGGCTAGGCGACAACCGTGCTCCAGATTGTTCACTAATTTCGATCAAACGATATTCTGTCATGCATCTTTAACCTAATACGTTGATTCCTACTGGTTTTTGAGGCGCGTAATTTTTCTTAGTATCCCGTTCCGCAGAGAGTCACACCAGACGACATTCCTCTGTTTTCCGTGAACGAATGGTTCTCACAGTTTTTAGAGCAATGGAATATTGATAAAAACCCTACCACTCTCTACCAGGCATTTTAAATTGATGTCACCGACGTACACCATTGTTTATAGACTGTATGGTACTTACACTCAGATGGTGTACAGTCATTGTGTCGAGTCAGTATAAAATAAAATAAAAACTACAAATTACTACAATGCAATACAATGCGAAAGTGAATATCTTAGTAGTTTAATTCGCGAGTTGACTGTATGTTTAAAAATTAATGTAAGTTATTGAGTAATATTGGTCTATAGATAAAAAGCCTAAAATAATACAAATCTGGAAAAAGTAATTTTTTATTTGTTTAATTTCCCTTTGGAAAATTAATTTGTTTTGTCTGCAAGTCACGTGTTAAGAAACGACGATTAGAAAACGTGACGTCACCATTCAGGAAACATGAACGTTGTACTCTTGACATATAAAATTAATGATGACGCCACGGGACCACAATGCTGCGTTTTTGTGGCATATTTTTTATTTAAAATAAAACAGTTTTTCTAATCAATTTTTTATGTTGTATTAATGAAAAATAATTTATTAATAGGTATTATTTGCAACATATCAAGTGTTTAAAACAATTTCAACTCTCGGATTGCAAAATTTAATTTAAATCCAAATCGTACATTGGCTTGCGTTGGTCATTATGACATCGTATATTACGAGACGATTTAGTCAAAGATTGAAACACTGTAAAATGTTATTTTTAAATACAAGTAAGGTGGTTGTTAGCGACGCATAAGCCTAAGCGTAATGATATAAGAATAACATTTGTAAATATAAGTTGTAAGGATGAATAATTTGCACAAACGATCAATAATTAAATGTTTCTAATGTTTTGAATATGTTACTATAGCGTGTAGGTATGTAAGAACAATATATAAGTCATGAAAATGTGCGTAATCTAATAAAAATAATCACTTAAAGTACTAAAATCATATATTGTCAATAATTCATATTTTGTAGAAGTTATACGTAATGTTTTGTGTTATATAAGTAAAATAGCCTTCTGTATGTGTTTTATAATGTTTGTAAGCTCAAATAGTGCGTATGTAACGAGTCGCAAGACGTTTTAAGGTTGCAATGTTTAATGCTTTATATCTCCCGTGTTTATTAACCTATAATGTTAAAGTTAGTGTTTTTGAATAGGTATTTGTGTCTACATTGATGTGAAATAGTTTTTATTGTAATTGAATAACTGTAATTAGAGATATTAACAATTTATTGTATTCTGTATACAAGTAATAATAATAATAGACAGAGACAGCAATATTGCAACCACTGCGCATTACCGCGGTTAACGGACCACACCCAAGTTTGGTAATGAGCAGTACGGATAGAGACGCCATCGTCCGTCTCGCTCTCCGGCAAACCATATAAAAGGCGTTCTGCCGGGGCAAACGAGCGCACTTCAGAGAGCGGTTAAAGCCCGTATAACCGAGCTCAAAAGTCACAGATGGGACACCCTAGTCGAAGGGCTAAGGCCGTCACATCTGACTTATTGGAAAGTAGCCCACGCCCTTAAAATAGACGCCCAACCTCGCATGCCCCCCCTCGAAAGGGGTCCCGGCACTACACCCGCTTTCGATATCATCGACAAGGCGGAGTGCCTTGCCGCTTGTCTGGAGAGCCAGTGCTCCCCGAACAGCGTCAAGAACACCGACCGAGTCAGAGACATCGAAGCCCGCGTGGAGGAGCTGAATAAGCTCCCGGTATCAGAATCCCTGTCCCCAGTCACTTCTGAGGAGATCTCTGCCATTCTCAAAAGCCTTAAGCTTAGAAAGTCACCAGGTCCCGACGGTATCAGGAACGAAGTACTCAAACTTCTTCCCGATCACCTCATAGCTCTATTGGTCTGCATATTCAATGTAGCCATAGCCAACTGCCATTTTCCAGCCGTCTGGAAAACGGCCATTGTCATAGGTATTCACAAGCCCGGCAAGAGCACGTCGCTTCCCGACAGCTACCGCCCTATCAGTCTTCTAAATACCCTTGGAAAAATCTATGAGCGGATCCTTCTGAACCGTCTCAAATCCGTAATAGAGGAGAAAAACCTCTACCCGCCTGAGCAATTCGGTTTTCGTGCTAGACATTCTTGCACTCATCAAGTGCACCGCCTCACGGAGCACATTTTGTTTAACTTTTCCGAGTTATCTATACCCCGTCGCACACTGGCAGTCTTCTTCGACGTAGCCAAGGCCTTCGATAAGGTCTGGCACGAAGGATTAGTCTACAAGCTGTACTCCCGCGAAGTCCCGATAGATTAGTTAAAATCATCCGCGATTACCTCAAAGACCGCACCTTTCGCTACAGAGTGGAAGGTGAACTATCCACACCCCATCCCATACGCTCAGGCGTCCCCCAAGGTTCCATTCTGGCACCTAGCCTCTTCAATCTGTACGTCAGTGACCTACCAAAACTTGAAGAGAAAGTTGAAGTAGGCTTATACGCTGACGATACAGTCATATACTCCTCTCAAAGGCAAACGAGAAACCTCAAATGTAGAATCCAAAGAGCCGTGACCACTCTCGGAAGTGGTTTAACGACTGGCGAATAGCCATAAACCCCACGAAGAGCGCAGCGGTGCTCTTCGACAAAACCGCCACACAGATACCGCAAAAACTCAAGGACAATCCCCTTGAACTCTTCGGTAATCCGATCCCCTGGGAAAAGGCGACCAAATATCTAGGTGTAACCCTAGACAGTAGACTCTCCTTTATACGCCACATCAATCTGGTTAGGAAAAGGGCCTCCTGGACCCTCGCCCGACTGCATCCTCTGTTATGTGCTGCAAGCAAAATGTCCACGAGACACAAGCTTACGCTCTACAAGATGTGTATCCGTCCGATCATGACATATAGCTGCGTTGCGTTCGCACATATGCCAAGTTATAACTGGGAACGCTTACAAGCTATCCAGAACAAATTTCTTCACCGCCTTACCGGTGCCCCCTGGTTTGTTCGTATGGAGGATCTCCATAGAGATATGGACCTTCCCTCGATACATGCATATGCCAAACACCTTTCTCGCTCGTATTTCGACACCGCGTCGAACCACGCGAACCCCTTAATAAAAGCGGCAGCTTCTTATGTTCCCGACCCCAACGCCTGCCGGAGAAAAC
Source organism: Saturnia japonica (assembly GCA_033032175.1). NCBI lineage: Eukaryota > Metazoa > Arthropoda > Insecta > Lepidoptera > Saturniidae > Saturnia > Saturnia japonica. Next base: position 10,600,829 of record CM065329.1, read on the forward strand.
GCCGGCCGCGTAATATATTCACTGACCCGCCCGACCAAACCGAAAAAGCTAACGCGTTCTACGCCGACACCGTCTCTCCAAACAGAGCGTGCCACCGCCCACGCCCGCGTAACCACCGTTCTCTCCGCAGAGGACGGGCGGTCAACTTCGCTCCCGCACACCCGTCACGTCCACCCTCTCTAGCGGCAACCCAAGCCTAGGTCCGTTCCTCGGTGTGAAGCCCTTGGGTCAGGCAGCCGCCCGCGCGATACAAAGTGACACTATACGTGCAACACTTAGTTACCCACACACAACATTACACACGTATGAACACACACACGTGCACACCACACAGGTACATAGGTTCTGTAAGGGACCTTTTTTTTTCTTTTTTTGCGCTAGTTAGACTATTGCGCTAGTTAGTGTAGAAAAACCATTCCGATTATTAAATACACATACGCATGGTCCACTCCTTCCTCCCAGGAGGAGGGGAACGTGCATATGAGTATATATTAGTTAGCTCGAATTCTACTAAGATTAGGGAATTAATTAGATCGCGACTTTTTCGCATTCGCGACGACCGCCCGAGCCGAGGTTCGGCCACTCTGGCACCCTCGTGCGGGTCGTCACAAACTTTCGCGGCTGAGTGCCCTAAGCGCTCGCCCCCAAGTCCGGTGAAGCTGTAAAAGCCGCAGCGGCTCTGTTTGACGATAGGGCCCCTAAGGCTAACAGTGTAGTCAGTTCTAAAAAAAAAAAAAAAAAAAAAAAAAAAAAAAAAAAAAAAAAAAAAAAAAAAAAAAAAAAAAAAAAAAAAAAAAAAAAAAAAAAGGCAAACGAGCGCACACGGGTACCACAAATTGAAGAATCAAGACTCAAGACTCAAGACTCAAGAAACTGGAAGAAACCGTACCCAGAAGATATAGTATTAAGAAAGTGTATTGTCTTGAAGAATACAGCAAATTTTATTGTGGTGCCTGTGTGTCATTTCTTCGCATCTTCACTAAGTTCAACCCGCCAGCGACCCAGTCCATTCCGCTCCGTGCTACGTCATCGCCGCGCCTACCAGCAGGCACCTCACTGCGTGTGTGTACCTTGATGTTTCGCCCTCTTCACGCCTAGTAGTTTCGGGTGTGAACAGGGTTGGTCGCACGTAGTGAGAGGGGCTCGCACGCACTGGTTACCGTAGCGTGTTATCCGCCGTCGGTTATATACAGAGTACGAGGGAATCGTTTCCGTCGCGTTCGCGCCCTCGGTGCGCGGTCCCGCTCTGTATAGATTGACGTAGCACATTGTATAATAGGCTCAGTTTAGTGGTAAACAAGCATTCGATCCGCCTGCCGGTTAGCGGCTACCATAGCCTATGGACCCTTGTAATACCATAGGTATCACTAGCGTTTTGCTGGCCTTCAACCCCTCTACTCCATGAAACTCTGGTAACCCTACTCACCGTAGGTACACAATACAAGGTTATTTGGCTACGATCTTCTGTAGGGTGGAGGGGTTCCACAGACGGACAGCTCCAAGTAGAAAGATATGTAGCGACATCTCTCGCCACAACTGACATCCTACATCGCGATATAGAAATTAACCGAACAATTGAGTATATATGTACATATACAAAGAACCCGACAACAACCGCTGGGCAGCAGCTCGCCGGACATAACACCTGTCTGGTCCGAGGATCTTCCCTTTTCTATGGCGGATGAGGAACTTTACTCTCTGTTCCTCGCCTCCGCTAAAGATATATCCAAAAAAAATTCTCTATGCCCTAACGTTCTTTAAAAAAAGCAATTATCTAGGTAAACTAGGAGCGTAATACATTATCTAAATAAAACATTTTCATCCAAATCGTTGCAGCCGTTTCCGAAAAACCAATTATATTTAAATTATTATATATACAATAAGCCCGACCTTTCGGTGAAGGAAAACATTTTTATGAAACCATTGCATGGTTGTTGGCGACAGAACTGTTATTTTCGTGTCTTGTGTTAGGTTATTAAGTTATATTATTGTGTTTATGTGTTATGTACTATGTGTCATGATAGAATAGATCGATATAGATAAAATTATAGAGAAATGTTAGCGACCACGCTACATTATAGGTTGCATGTTATGTATGAATTTGTATATAAATGCTTATGTATTGTGTGTTACATATATGGAAATAGAATTATTATAGAATAGGTGAATGCATAGAATAAATCAATACAGTAAGGATATTCAATGTTATAGTAATTTTACGAACGAAAAGCGGTGATGCCGCCCGTAAATTGCATTGTTTCTGGCTTATGTACGGAATATGTACTTAATGTATATAATATGTGAATATTTAATGAATAGCTAATACGACAAGGAATATTTTGATATATAACATGTATACACAATGTATATAAACAAAGAAATATAGAGCAATTATCAGGGCGACCAAAGTGAAAACTAAAATAGAAACACGAATTAAAGCGGGGCTCTCCTTACGGTCACTCTCCGAACTACTTAAGCTCGAAGAGGCGCCGTATGGGGCGGCAGTGTACGGAGCTCTCTCGTGTTAAACGGTCGTGTTGCCGGGAAACCCTTCCCCTGAGCACCGACCCTGCCTTGCACGAGCTTGAGATATTCTGTCTCGCTCGCACGCCGACCTGCCTAAGTCCGCCGCCTAGGCCCGCTCGCCGAAGTGCGCCAGCCGAACCCCGCCCGCCGAAGCTCACCCGCCCAAGCCCGCCCGCCTATGTCGCCCGCCTAGACAGCTGCGTTCACCCACCGTCACGGCACCATGCTTGACGGAATGGAAATCCAAGGCCCTTCTCAGGGCCAATCAAAAAACAAGACTACCGCAACGACCCCCCGCAACCCTACGGACTCCGAATCAACAACCATGACTACGCCCACCGGACACCGCAGCCGCACGTCCTCAAAAGAGACTGCGCCACCGTCTGCCTCCGTGCAGGCCCTTCCTACACCCGGGTCATCAACTGCGCCGCCACCCGGCACTGTAATGGCCCCGGCAGAGATCTACGAGCGCGATCTCAAAACGCTCGCCGAGCTCCTTGACGCCCAGGTACTTTCGGAGGGCATGCTCCGATGGATGGCGTTGTACCTACGCGTCAAGGAAGCCGAAATGGGAGGTTTGAAACCAAACTCCCACGACGTCGCCTCGCTGAAACACGCCGCCGGAGGCGTGCTAGCCCCGCCCCCCATCCCGAAGGTCATCCTAGAGATGAGCCCCGAAAGAAGAGCCCAAAGAAGGAAACGCTCGGAATCAGACGAGCACGAGGATAACCACCAACCAGCAGCTCGAGTGAATATCACCCCCGAGCTGCTGGACCAGCTACAAGCGGATACCACAGATGACAACCTCCCACGGCCGCAGCGTCCGGCGAAGAGGACCAAGTTGCCAGTAGTGGCAAAAACTGTGCATACGGCCCCTCCCCCTCCCCCTCCAGCTCCTGCACCACCCAGGGGAGGCTACGCGACAGTGGTAGCATCAGCACCACCAACAGCGCGCCCCATTACCCGGCCACCCAAGGCCCCAAAGGAAGCACCCACTGTCGCAGCAACTGCCGTGCAGCAGCCTGCGCCGCCATCTGCAAGCCCACCAAGCACATCTGCGGTTCCAGCACCCAACCCGCCTGCTCCAGAACGCAAGGCGAGGTACCCACCCGTGGTAGTGGAGCGGCTACCAAATTGGACGCACCATTTCCGCGTCATCTCCGAACAGCTCGGCCATAGGCCGAACGCTCGTCCGTTTGGCGAAGGCGTCCGGTTCACGCCTGCCGACGACAATGAGTACCGTTTGATTCAACGGTACTTCACGGACCTAGAGAAACGGGAGGGAGTAGCCTGGTTCTCCTACTCCCTGCCTACGGAGAGAAGTTTGAAATTCGCCATTCGAGGCCTCCCCGGAGAAACCAAAACGGAGGAAATCACCGAGGCCCTCACGGACTTAGGCTTTGAGCCTGAGTACGTGAAGCACATAAGGGGACGAAGTGGGAGACCAGGGTGCGTCTTTCACTGCATTCTCAAGAGGACGGCAGACCTCATTCCCAAAATCTACCAAGTAGACGAGCTGCTCCGCATGCCCGGGGTCAAGTTCGAGGCTTGGAGAGGGAAGCAGGGGCCGGCCCAATGCCACCGGTGCCAGCAGTTCCAGCACTCCTCGCAGAACTGCCACCGCCCTACCGCATGTGTGCGCTGCGGAGGGCCACATATGGCCTTCCAGTGCACCCGACCCAAGGAGGAACCGCCCACCTGCGCCAACTGCGGAGGCCCCCACCCGGCCAACAGCCACGTGCAGTGCCCGGTCTTCAAACGAGAGGCGCGCAACCGCCGTGCCGGCACCGTGGCGAGATCGGGCCCAACGGGCCGTGTAACAGGAGACTTCCTCCTCTCGCGACAGTCCAGGAAACCGCGCCAAGCAGCCTCATGGCTCCTGCCAATGACGCGAGCTCTCGCGTCACCTCTAATAGGAGACGCGGGAAAAAGGCGCGAGCAACCAAGCCCGCTACCAGCGAAGCAACCCGGCCTCCTACGCTGGCAGCGCATCCGACAACATTGGACACCCTGACGCACACCACCAATGTCGTCAAAAGCATAATAGAGGTCGCCAGAAATGGCACCGAAGCCGAACAGGCATGTATTAGATCTTTGCTCACCCTCTTCGCTCCCAATGCCTGATCAACTTCAACAACTCCGAGTCGTCCATTGGAATGCCTGTACGCTCACGGGGAAACGCAGGATGGTCGACCACTTTCTCCGTGAGCAGAACATTGACATCGGAAACGGAAACGCGACTCCTGTCGGGTGAAGCGTTCCGCATACCGAACTACATCACCTACCGAAAGGACGAAGTCACCGCACGAGGAGTGGCGTACAGGGGGCTCGCCATAATTATTAGGAGGAGGATTGTCCACCAACTAATACCTCAGGTTGACCTACAGAGCTTCTACGCGTTGGGAGTGCTCATCAACCTAGATGGGCACGAAAGAAGGATTTTCGCGGCCTACAAGCCACCCAACTCTCGATTCAATTTCGCTGAAATCCGAAAAATAATCACCAACAATACGCCCACAATTTTGGCTGGAGATTTCAACGCGAAGCATCCCGCGTGGAACTCCCAGCTAATCTGTCCCCAAGGACGAAGCCTGCACGAGGACTCCATCAAACACGACTACCAAGTGGAAGGACCTGACGAACCCACACACCACTCTGGTATGTCCAAAGATGTACTAGACATCATCATCTATAAAGGCCTCAGTGCGCCTCCCACCCAGATAGTCCTTCCAGACCTCCCATCCGACCACAGGCCAGTGTTGCTCGTCATCGAGAAACCCCCGATACGGGTAACACTGCCCACAAACCACAAACGCATCGATTGGAGGGTTTTTACCGAAGCAGTTAAGAACACTCCATCAGCGCCGACCTCCACGGCTGAAGAAGTCGAGCGGGCCTCGACTGCTATCACCGCCCATCTGCAAGCCGCTCTCGATCTAGCGACAACCACCCACCAGTCGCAAACCGATCGTACCGGGGGTAGGCTCAGGTCACTCCCGGCCCGCATCAAGGCGCTAATCGACGAGAAGCGGCAAGCCAGGAAGCAATGGCAACGCAACCGTTGCCCATTGCAGAAAGCAAGATTGAATAATCTTGTCCAACGAGTGAAGATCGCCCTCGACGACCATTCTGCGGAATCATGGACATCCCACATAGAATCTATCGGTCATGACATGCCCTCTGTCCACCGACTATGTGGGCAACTGTCCGCGAGCAGACCCCCCATTAAACCAATGCGGGGAAGCGACGGGAATCTGCGCTACCGCGCAGAGGAACGCCCCGAAATCTTCGCAGACTGGCTCGAGTCCCAGTGCGTCCCGGTCACAACCACCAACCACCAACACGTTGCGGACGTCAATCGACACCTTCAGGATTACTTCTCGGCGCCCATATTACCAACGGAAGACCTGGTGTTCGTCTCGCCTGGTCAAGTTCGCCGTGTAATTCTGCGCACCAAACCTCGGAAGGCCCCGGGCGCGGACCGTATCACGAACGCAGCGCTCCGCCAGTTGCCGCTCCAGTCCGTCGCGGCACTGGCCCGCCTCTTCAACGGGATACTACGCTCGGGGCACTTTCCAGAACAATGGAAGCTAGGACGGATAATAATGCTGCCCAAGCCTGGCAAAGACACAAGGCTACCAGGGAGTTATCGGCCGATCACCCTGCTTAGCACGATTTCCAAGGTGTTTGAGAGATTGGTGCTCCAACACCTAACACACCACATTCCCCCGCGTGACGAGCAGTTCGGATTCCGGACAGAGCACTCCACCACCCTCCAGCTCTGCCGGATCACCCACCTGATGTCCGAGTGCCTGAACAGGCACCACTATTTCGCAGCCGTCTTCTTGGATATGGAGAAGGCGTTCGACAGGGTATGGCACGAGGGCCTGCTGTACAAACTGTCAACATCGAGTGCTCCAAGAAGAATAATCCGAGTGATAGCCTCGTACCTCCGAGATCGTCGGATGTGTGTCGCGGTGGAAGACGCGACCTCAACCATCAGACCGGTGCGCGCAGGCGTACCGCAGGGCAGCTGTCTCTCGCCTGTGTTGTACGCGCGTTATACCGACGACATACCGCTGGAGGGCCGGGCGCAGCTCGCGCTGTTCGCGGATGATGCGGCATACTTTGCGTGCTCAGCGAACGCGCAAACCGCCGTATCTTACCTGCGACCAACGCTGGAAGCGCTTCCCGGCTGGCTCGATCGCTGGATGTTGTCGGTCAACGTGGCAAAGACACAGGCGCTAATCACCAAGGGATACCCGCCCCCACCTCTCACTCTCATGGGACACGACGTGCCATGGTTGCCGCATGTCAAATACCTGGGAGTTCAGCTTGATAAAAAGCTAAAATTCAAAGCCCATGTCGACGAGACTATCACGAAGACGAAGACGGCGAGGGCCAAGTTACACTCCGTGCTGGCGTCCAACCTCCCTCTCCGCACGAAGACCATCATCTACAAACTATACGTTCGCAGTAGGCTAACGTACGCGGCCCCTGCCTGGTACGCCTACATCAAGGATTACCAAAAGATGAGGCTCAGAGCTCAGCACAATAAGAGCCTCAGGACCATCGTCGGAGCGCCACGCTACGTGAAAAACGCCACGATAGCGCGCGACCTCCAAATCGAGTGCCTGGACACCTTCGTGGGAAGACTGGCCACCAAGTTGTTCCGAAGAGCGGACGCAACGCAGCATCCCCTCGTCAGAGGGATTGCCCCGCTGCACTCAAGACCACCGGACAACAAATATCTACCTTCGCCTCGCAACCTCATCATTATCGACGCCGACGTTTCAGACGGTGAACGATAAATGATCGATAGACTCCACTTGCGATAAGCAAGCACCATCGAACCGTCCATCCGTCGATGGATGCGAAGATTTTCACTGAAAAGGGCTCCAACCCTGGTACAGTTTCCCCACCACCTCATTATGAGGTGGGTGGGATGACTTCACGGATGGGGCGGAGTTCCGATTTGGTCTTGATCGCGAACGGACGTGTCGCTCCGTTTGTGCTCTCGACCATCACGTGACTTAATTGTTGCGATCTTATATTTGGAATTTATTTCGAATATATTGTTGCAATAACGACGTAAACCAACTGGTGTCTAACGCTCGCGTGGTAAACCGCACTTTTCGGTGCGACTTGCTTGTTTTTTTATAAATCCACGGTTTTGTGGTCGCTCACTGGATACCTGACGGTGCTAACTAAAGTGAGCGGGGCGTGACCCGAGCAGCCCGCTGGTTGTCTCCTTCAGAGGCAAACAGCCAGACTCGGACGGGCCTGGGAATCTAGGCCTTTGCGGTTATCGCATAGTCTTGCCCCAGGTGTCTCCTGCCAAACCTTCCGATCCTGCACACTCCAGCCCTAGGAACCTGTTTGGGTCTAGCCCGGTTTAATTACCGGCCTGCGTCCTCGGCCCCGGGCTTGTTAGGGCTCCTTAGGGTTGATAGGTCCTTCCTGTGTGTCATTGCACCTTGACCACAGGTCTCTTGCCGACTCCGATAGTCTTTTTAAGTTTTTGGCGCACCCCCCTGCCCCTAAGGCAGGGAGGCCTTTAATTTAAAATAAAATAAAAATGTCCCATTGTCCTCCCTCTTCTGCCGTCATGGCAAATAACGTTACCGACCTGGCCACTTGCATAGGCAAGTTGCAAGCCAGGATGAAAGCGCTGGAATTTCAATACCAGCGCTATCAAAATTTCGTCGTATTACGGTGTCCCTCTCTAGACGAGGAATACCGTAATCTACCTGAGAACGCCTGCGTGCGTCGCACCGCTGCGACCGCGACCCGTCATGAGGCCGTTTCAGGTAGCGAGGCGGCCGCTTCAGGTAGCAAGGCGGCCGATGACGTCATGGCCGTGACCGTTATACCGACTGGCGCCGCGCCAGTCGGCGTCGCACCTAAACGTCCCGTGCGCAGCGTTGCGCGCCCGTCCGCCGCGTCATCCGGGGCCGTGGCCACGCCTACGGCCACGCCCCCTGTCCCGAATAGCCAATCGCGCGGGTCAAGCCCCGTCTCCGTTAGGCGAGGGCCGCGTAACTCGCGATCACAATCTAGGGTTGCCAAAAATAGCCCGTACGTCCGTCCCGCGCGATCCACGGAAACCGCGTTAAAGACGAAAAATTCGTTTTCGGCCCTTCCGGTCGAACAAGACTCGCCCGCGAGGCCGGATCCATCTCCGGAGATGGATACCGAGAACGACGGCTTCACCGTCGTGGCGTCGCGTAAGCGAACGGCGCGTAGCAGTCCGACTGCTCAACCGGCGCCTAAGGTAATAGTTAAGGCAGCAGTCAGGGGCGCCGCCGCCCCCGCGTCCTCCCAGCTCCCCGCGCCCGCCGGCGGGAAAAAAGAGCGTGCCCCACCTCCAATTATAATCCGGGACAAGGCGGCCTGGATGGGAGTCTGCAATGAGATGCGCAGACTCAAACTCGAGTACCACAAGGCTAGAAATATAGTCAACGGATCTCTATTTCGGTGAGTTCTTCGGAAACTCACCGTAAACTCACCACCCTCCTCCGGCAGAAAGGTCTGCAATTTTATACGTATTCCCTCGCGGAGGAGCGCGTCCTCCGAGTGGTCATCCGCCGCATTCCGGTGGAGCTCGATCCGTCGGAGGTGTGCTCCTCGCTCAAGGAGCAAAGTTATCCCATCCGGGAAGTACACCGGATGTACAGTAAAGATAAGCGGCCACTACAAATGGTAGTGGCCATATTGGACCTTTCCCCCAAGGGAAAGGCCATCTTCCAGCTAGAGACGGTGTGCGGGCTCTCCGGGATTAACGTGGAGCCCCCATACAAAAACCACCAGCCTGCGCAGTGCCACAACTGCCAGCTGTACGGGCACGCTGCCCGTAACTGTCATTCTCGTCCGCGGTGCGTAAAGTGCTGAGAGGACCACCCCACACGGGAGTGCACGCGCGAGCGTGACTCCGTCGTCCCCCCGAGCTGCGTGTTATGCGGGGAGGAGGGGCATCCCGCGAATTATCGCGGTTGCCCCAAGGCCCCGCGTACCACGCGGCCACGTACACAGAGGCAGGTGGCCCCCCGGGCGGCGCCCCCCGCCTCAGCCATCAAAGCGCAACCCCTGCTGGCGTCAGGGGAATTTCCCGCGCTGCCGGTCCCGCGCCAGCTCCCGGCCGCCGCCGGCCCCTCCGCACCCCGCGTGGTGCAACCGCAACCCGTGCGTTCATCGCAGAACGCATGGGGCCCCCGCCGCCCCAATCCACAGCCCCTTATGGCTATGGATATTCCCGCGCCCCGCGCTCCTGCGCCCCGCGCGCCCGCTAACACTGTCGTCAATAGTAACGACCTAATGATACTGCTCACCCGCGAGCACGATATCCGCGAGCTCATCGAATACAACGACCATTTGGAGCGCTTCGGTCTCATCAAGACCGCTTGCGCGTTCCCCCGCCTCGTAGAGACACTACAACGTCTCGATCGCGAGGCGAGTAATAAAAATTAGGGCCTTTCAATGGCTAAGTTTAAACCGAAAGCGTTAAATCTTTCATTTTTTAACGCGCGAAGCCTACTTCCGCAGCGTGATCTCGTCGCGACCTTTCTTAAAGATCACCAAGTAGATGTTCTTTTAGTGCAGGAGACGCTCTTAAAGCGTAGTAAACGTGATCCTAAAATCGCGAACTACAATATTGTAAGAAATGACCGGGCCGGCCGCGGGGGCGGCACTCTCATTTATTACAAACGATCGTTATATTGTACGCCGGTAGATCCTCCGATACTTACCAATATGGAAGTATCCGTGTGTAGACTAGGAATGACCGACCACCCGTCCATAACGTTAGTTTCAGTTTATCTCTCGCCGAGGAAAGTGCCTCTCAGGTCTGACCTAGAAAAGCTACTTTCGCTCGGTGAATCGGTCATTATAGCGGGTGACCTCAATTGTGGACACACTTCGTTTGGCAATTGGAGAGACTCCAGAAATGGTGTTAAACTCGAAGAGCTAACGAACGTGCTAAACTTTGATGTCATAGCGCCACCCACTCCCACCCACTTTCAAGACAACTGTATGCCGACAGTGCTTGATGTAGCTCTCATTAAAGGTATCGCGCTTCGGTTACGACTCATTCGGGTCGTACACGAGCTCGACTCCGACCACCGTCCGGTCATCATGCAGCTAGGTCAACCAGACGACTCTAGCCCTCCTTCGGTCCAAGTGGTTGACTATGCTAAGTTAAAACATTATCTTGCGGACAGGCCGTCCTCGTCCAGTTTAGATAGGATCCCGGACGTATTGGGGTCCATTGCGGATGTAGATCTCGCGATCGATTCCCTGGTCGACCACCTGCAGGTCGGCATCGGAGAGGCCTCGAGAGAGGTCGAAGAGGCGAGCGATCGCCGCTTCGTACTCCCTGCCGACGTGCGGGCGTTGTTGACGGAAAAGAACGCGGCGACTCGTGCGCACGACCACTATCCGACCGAGGAAAACCGCGCACGTTTACGCGCACTTCAAAGATCGGTTAGAGCCCGTATATTAGAACTCAGAAGTCACAGATGGGACGCCCTCGTCGAAGGGCTAAGGCCGTCGCATCTGGCTTACTGGAAATTAGCTCGCAGCCTCAAAATAGAGGCTTCTTATCTTATGCCCCCCCTCGAGAGGGGTCCCGGTATACCGCTCGCCTTCGATAGCAGCGACAAGGCGGAGTGCCTCGCCACTTGTTTGGAGAGCCAGTGCTCTCCGAACAGTGTCGATGCAAATACCGACCGGGTCGAGGGTATCGATGGATGCGTGCGGGAGCTGGATAAGCTCCCCGCGACAGCCTCCCTGTCCCCAGTCACGTCTGAGGAGGTTCTTTCCATTATAAAAAGCCTTAAGCTCAGAAAAGCACCAGGTCCCGACGGGATCAGGAATGAAGTACTTAGGCTTCTTCCTGATCGCCTCATAGCTCTATTGGTCTGCATCTTCAATGTAGCCATAGTCCACTGCCATTTTCCAGCCGCCTGGAAAAAGGCAATAGTCATAGGTATCCGTAAGCCCGGCAAGAGCGCGTCGCTTCCCGACAGCTATCGCCCGATCAGTCTCCTAAATACGTTAGGGAAAATTTACGAGCGGATCCTTCTGAACCGTCTCTAGCCAATAATAGAGGAGAAAGACCTCTATCCGCCTGAGCAATTCGGTTTCCGTGCTAGATATTCTTGCACTCATCAAGTGCACCGCCTCACGGAGCACGTTGCATTTAATTTTGCTGAACTTTATAAACCCCGCCGTACACTTGCGGTCTTTTTCGACGTGGCCAAGGCCTTTGATAAGGTCTGGCACGAGGGATTGATTTACAAGTTGTACCGCTTTGAAATCCCCGATAGGCTAATTAAAATAATTCGCGACTATTTAACAGATCGCACCTTCCGCTATAGAGTGGAAGGTGAATTGTCCACGCCCCGTCCAATACGCTCAGGCGTTCCCCAAGGTTCGATCCTGGCTCCTAGCCTATTTAACCTGTACGTCAGTGACCTACCTCGACTCCCGGAGGTCGAGGTAGGGCTATACGCTGACGATACAGTCTTATATGCCTCAGATAGGAATAGATCCCACCTCAGACACAAAGTCCAACGCTCCGTGACCACTCTCGGGAAGTGGTTTAACGAGTGGCGTATAACCGTTAATCCCTCGAAGAGCGCCGCGATGCTCTTCGATGCGAATTCGTCACAGATACCGTGGAAGCTTAAACCTGTTAAGCTCTACGATAATCCGATTCCGTATGTAAGAGAGACCAAATATCTAGGGGTAACCCTAGATAGTAGGCTCTCTTTTAGACCCCACATCCGTAAGGTTAGGAACAGGGCCGCGTGGGTCCTGGGCCGGTTGCATCCTCTGTTGTGTTCGGTGAGTAAAATGTCCACGCGACATAAGCTCACGCTCTACAAGACGTGTATTCGACCAATTTTGACATACAGTTGCGCCGTGTTCGCACATATGTCCGAGTCGAGTTTCAAACGGTTACAATCGATACAGAATAGGTTCCTCTATCGTCTCACCGGGGCCCCGTGGTATGTTCGAAGCGTACATCTCCATAGAGATATGGAGCTTCCTTCGATACATGCCTACGTTAAACAGCTCTCCCGTTCGTATTTCGACACCGCGTCGAACCACGCGAATACGTTAATAAAAACAGCCGCCACTTATGTTCCGGCACCCACGGACATCCGGTGCAAACGCCGGCCGCGCAATATTTTTATTGATCCCGACGATCACATCGAAAATTCGAATAAATATTACACATCCGTCTCTCCAAACAGAGCGTGCCAGCGCCCAAGCCCGCGTAACCACCGTTCTCTCCGCAGAGGGCGGGCGGTCAATTTCGCTCCAGCACACCCGTCACGTCCACCCTCTCTAGCGGTAACCCAAGCCTAGGTCCGTTCCTCGGTGTGAAACCCTTGGGTCAGGCAACCGCCCGCGCGATACAAGTGACACTGTACGTGCATCACTTAGCTACCTACATACAACACTACACACGTATGAACATACACACGTGCACACCACACAGGTACATAGGTTCTGTGAGGGACCTTTTTTTTTTTCTTTTTTTACGCTAGTTAGTTAGCGCTAGTTAGTGTAGAAACATTCCGATTATTGAATACACATACGCACGGTTCCTTCCTTCCTCCCAGGAGGAAGGGAACGTGCCTATGTGTATATTTAGTTAGCTCGAATCGTAGGTGTAGGGATTCGAATAGATCGCGACCTATTTGCGAACGCGACGACCGCCCGAGCCGAGGTCCGGCCACTTTGGCACCCTCGTGCGAGTCGTCCACAAAACTTTCGCGGCTGAGTGCCCTCTGCGCTCGCCCCCAAGTCCGGTGAAGCTGTAAAAGCCGCAGCGGCTTTAGGGCCCCTAAGGCTAACAGTGTAGTCAGTTCTAAAAAAAAAAAAAAAAAAAAAAAAAAAAAAAAAAAAAAAAAAAAAAAAAAAAAAAAAAAAAAAAAAAAACGTATGGGGCACGGGCGCAAATAATCTAGTACAAGTAACTACAAGAACAACAAGAAGAAAGCTTTGGTCGTCCTGCAAGCAGTGAACAAGAGTTCGAGTTTCATTGAAGACCCGGCACCTCAAGCGGTCGTGCATTATTGCACCCCCGGACCCCCTCACTACCATCGCGTCCCACTGGCATCCGTACGGCGTCTACGAGACGTGCATCCGACATAACAAAAAAACGCCCGTCCAAACCGGGGAAGCGTCAAACCCCCCCCCCCCCCCCTTCCCTCACGAGCAGGGGAAGTGACGCGTACCCAACAATGGTGGTAAGGCTTTTTATAATGTCCACCTGGTTAGCTATCATCCTCAAGTTGAAAACCTTTCGCCAAATACCATTTGAAGTGTTTTGGCAGCTGCACTTGAGAGCCGGAAGACCACCAGTCATTTAATAAGATAAGGTAAGATTGTGGTAACAGCGTTAAAACCTATAACGAAAAAAAAAAAAACAAGAATTGCTGTTGTTGAATATGGAACGCAACCATTTTTTTAGTTCCTTTTTTCTGAACGTACAGCGCTTCCTTCCTGCTGTCACTTCACTTGTTCTGTAACTGTAAAGTTGTACTGTAATAAAACCAAGTTTATGAAAGAATATATTTTATTTATCACATCTACGCAATTTTCCTTCATGGTAGCAGAGCGTGGTTGTATGTGGTATAGTTTAAAATATCAGAAAAGTGAAAATACAACTTCAGACAGTGAAATACAAGTTAGTTTAGATTTGAAGCAAAGTCATAATTACAACGTGGCCGACTGAACATTCACGTGTAAAAATAATTTTTCATCCAGAGTGTAACACGTCGAAATGGGCTCAAATATGTTTAATCTGGAAAAACTAATTGGAAGAGAAAACTTTTCGACTTGGAAATTTAGTATGAAAACATATTTAGAGCACGAAGATTTGTGGTGCTGCGTTGAACCCGGCAAAGATCCTGTAGATAATAACAAGGACATCAAGGCGAAGGCTAAGCTGATTTTATTATTGGATCCGCAAAATTATGTTCATGTTCAAGAATGTAAAACTACAAAACAGGTATGGGATAGTTTACACAGAGCTTTTGATGATAACGGGCTTACAAGAAAAGTAGGTCTGCTTAGGGACTTCATAAATACTACATTAGAGTCAAGCGATAGTGTCGAAGAGTATGTAAGCAAGATCATGACAACAGCTCACAAACTCCGGAATATAGGATTTGATGTCAATGATGAATGGCTTGGAACTTTGATGTTGGCAGGCTTGCCTATTGAATACAAGCCCATGATCATGGGGCTAGAGAGTTCAAGTATTACAATCAGTGCTGACTCAGTCAAATCTAAACTAATTCAAGAGGTCAATGTATCAAAGTCAGCTGCTTTTTATACAAACTCTAAAAAATATAATAATCTAAAAACACAGCCACTAAAAGCAAAGGGACCGAGATGTTTCAACTGCAATAGACATGGACATTTTGCCAAGTTTTGTAAGCTACCTAAGAAAACAGCACATAAAGTAGAAAGCTCCAGTTTTGTTGCAGCTTTTTCAGCCACCACTCAAGAAAAAAGTGATAAATGGTTCATAGACTCCGGTGCATCCATGCATATGACAAGCAGAAGCGAGTGGATGTACAATGTTACAGAGACATCAGTGAAGAATATTACAGTAGCTAACAGGGAGCCATTAGCTGTAAAGGGAGTTGGATGTGTGGACATTTATTTAAATCAGGAAGATAAAATTCAGGTAAAAAATGTTTTATTTGTTCCTGGGTTAGCTGCTAATCTCCTTTCTGTCAGTACTATTGTAAAGAGTGGATATAAAGTTTCATTTAATAACAAGGGATGTCAAATTGAAAATGGAAATGGGGAAATTATATGCTCTGCAATATTGAACAACAATTTGTATATAATGAACACTAGTATAGAGATCGCTCATTTAACTTCAAATTCAAACTGTAATGACACTTATTTATGGCACTTGCGCATGGCACATTTGAATTTTGCAGATGTAAAGAACCTACCTGGTTGTGCTGAGGGTGTGTCTCTGTCTCAGAATGAAAGTAATGTCATCAGCTGTATCCATTGTTTGGAAGGTAAGCAAGCCAGATTGCCATTTAATAATGTTGGTTCCAGAGCAACGAGACCGCTAGAACTAATACATTCTGATTTATGTGGTCCTATGGAAAATGTGTCATATGGAGGCATGAAATATTTTATCACTTATATAGATGACTTTACACGAATGGTTCATATATATCTCCTTAAAGATAAAATGAGTGTTCAAAATACCTTTATGGATTTCAAATTAAAAGTAGAGAATGAATTGGAACTTAAAATTAAAATTATACGCACCGATAATGGCAAAGAGTATTGTAATCATAATTTCCAGAAGTTCTTATCTAATCATGGTATTGTTCATCAGACCTCTACTCCGTACACTCCGCAGCACAACGGTTTGGCTGAAAGAATGAATAGGACTCTGGTCGAACGAGCAAGGTGCATGTTATTCTATGCTAACCTAGAGAAGCGCTTGTGGGCTGAAGCTTTGGCAACTGCTGCATATGTTGTAAACCGTTCCCCAACTAGGGTATTGAAAGGTAAAACTCCATATGAGATATGGAGAGGAAAAAAACCCAATTTATCACACCTGAGAATATTTGGCTCTGACGCTATGGTCCATGTACCAAAAGAAAAACGCCAAAAGTGGGATAAAAAATCAATAAAGATGGTATTGGTGGGCTATTGTGAAAACTCCAAGGGATATCGTTTGATGGACCCTAAAACACATAAAATAATAAAAAGTAGGGATGTTGTTTTCATGGAGAATTACAAAGATAATATCAATATACAGTGTGAAATTAATGTTCCTGTTGAGGAGAGCCAGCCAACCAGTTCCAGCTCTGTTTCACCATTTAGTCAGAAGCCAGAGAGTACTGGTGTTACTCAGTTACAAAAAATATGCACTCGGGAGTCCTCACATGTAAAGTCAGGTAAAGGCTCAGATACACAAAATTATAGTGAAGACTCAAGTGACACTGATGCCGGAGAACTGGATGAAACTTACTATCCTTCCTCTTCAATGAGACAGGACTATAAGAGTAATATTTCCTTAAGACCATTGCAGTCCCGATTACGGAATACACAAAATAATGCACAGAATGACAAAAATAGTTTTTTGTGTTTGCTTACAGACACAACTGATCCACAGACTGTTGAGGAGGCTCTATTATCACCAAAATCAACAGAATGGAAAAAAGCCATGAATGAGGAATATAGTTCTTTGATGAAAAATAAAACGTGGAGTTTGACAGACCTCCCTCCAGGGAAGAAGGCTCTACCATGTAAATGGGTATTTAAAACAAAAACTGACCAGAGTGGAAATACAATCTGTTACAAGGCTAGACTTGTGATAAAAGGGTATGCACAGAAGAAGGGCATGGACTATGAGGAAACATACTCGCCAGTTGTAAGATACACAACAATTCGATATTTATTTGCTCTGGCAGCCAAATATGAACTAGAAATTGATCAAATGGATGCTGTATCGGCGTTTCTACAGGGAGAGATTGATAGAGATATTTACATGCAGCAGCCAGATCAATACAAACAAGGATCTCAAGTATGTATACTACATAAATCCATATATGGACTAAAACAGGCCAGCCGCTTGTGGAATATTAAATTAAATAATGTTCTACATGAACTGGGGATGCAACAATCTAAAACAGATCCTTGTGTCTATTGGAATGCAGAAAAGAACACATTTATAGCTGTCTGGGTAGATGATTTAATATTGTTTACTGCTCAACAGTCTATGAAAACTTTATTGAAAGAAAAATTGAAGCAACGCTTTGAAATGAAAGATCTTGGCCCCGCAAGTCAGTGTGTAGGTTTACATATCACCAGAGACAGAGACAAAGTAATGATAGACCAAGAAAAATATATAAATGAGATACTGGCAAGATTCAGAATGTCAGATTGTAAGCCTGTAAAAACACCAATTGAAGTTGGTATGAAATTTAATGAAAACATAGAAGAAGAAAAATTAGCTGATAGTCCTTATCAACAAGCTATTGGCTCCTTACTCTATGTAGCTCAAGGTACACGACCTGATATATCCTTTGCAGTGAACACACTCAGCAGATATAACAAAAATCCAAAAGCTACGCATTGGTGTGCAGTGAAGAGAATCTTTAGATATCTACAGGGCACAAAAAATTTGAAATTAGTTTACACCAAAGATGGTAATGAGAACATCACAGGATATTGTGATGCTGATTGGGCGAGTGACGTGCATGATCGTAAGTCGTGCACGGGTTATATTTTTATGTTACAGGGAGGTGGTATTTCCTGGCGGTCACAGAAACAACAGACCGTCGCATTATCGACAGCTGAAGCTGAATATATGGCGATGTCTTCCGCGGCGCAAGAGGCGCTGTGGCTGCAACAACTGCACGATGAACTTGGCCAACAGCAGAGCAACCCACTTGTCATCTTTAGTGACAATCAAAGTGCGATAAAACTCTCCATCAGTGATTGTTATTTACCTAGATCTAAGCACATAGATATTCGGTATCATTTTTTAAAGGACCATGTCAATAACTTACAAATAAAGTTTTGCTATATAAAGGGTGAACAAATGGTTGCGGACATATTAACAAAGGGTACTGCTGCTGACAAACATTTATATTGTTTAAGAAAAATGGGATTGCGTTCCAAGGGAGAGTGTTGTTGAATATGGAACGCAACCATTTTTTTAGTTCCTTTTTTCTGAACGTACAGCGCTTCCTTCCTGCTGTCACTTCACTTGTTCTGTAACTGTAAAGTTGTACTGTAATAAAACCAAGTTTATGAAAGAATATATTTTATTTATCACATCTACGCAATTTTCCTTCAATTGCTCACTTAAACAATTTTATTTGTTTATTTTTATAATAGGTCGTCACTTTAACGGTACTGTCCCTGATTGTAAGCAAAGCACAGTTAAAATACAACGGTGACCACCGAGAGATCTGAATACATCGATCCATTAAATATAATTTAAGAACAATAAAATTTAAATTCGAACCCTGACAACTAAACCTCTGCGTCACTAACAAGCACCTATATTACGTTTTTTATTTCAAATAATCAAATTTAAATTTTAAAAAAGGTAGTCGGATGAAAAACATCTTAGTGAATATTAAAAAAAAATACACCTGGTGATCCCGAAACACGAGAATCCAAAAGAAAGACACTGTGAAGATGTTTATTTTATTACTACGTGTATGGTGGTCGCGATTGCAAACAACCTATTTGAATCTATTCACGTTTTAACATGAAACTTTCTGTCTGTCTATTTAAAAAAAAACGAACTCGGCTCCAACCCGCTAACGTTGGGGCAAAGCGTCGCCACGCCAACAGCCGGTTTGTCCCTTAGATGTTCCACGTCAAAAAAACTATGCTATCCGGTATAAAACAGGAGCTCTGGCAACCATAGTGGCTGATTATGTCTAAATATACACAAAATCATAATATTATTGTCATGACTGTAGTTAACCATGATAAAAAGGAACATAATTATTTGCAATTTAAACAGGAAAATACCATATTAATAAATTTCAAACTAATAACTGGTTAGGGCGGCTTGCGTAACACGTTTAAATATAATTATAGTATGACTAAACACATTTAAAGTGTTTAAACAAAATTAGCTTCTTGCACATAGAAAAGTTAGTCGCTAAATATGTTCAAAGTTAATCAGCCAAAAATGGCAATTTAGCGACGCTAAACACGTTTATTTATTTAATTTAAACAAACTTTACAGCACATTTTAATTAATCATAAATTAAATAATGCGGTAACGTGATTTTGAGTCAAAAATCTTTTATCATCTTAACGCTCACAAAGCAAGTTCCAAACCACAATATAGCTGCAGAACATTCCTTCGACTGGATTATTTCAGCATCAGAGCCGTCTAGCGAGGCACGTAAATAGTGAAATTTACGACTACAACGACGCGAAACTACTTCACCCCCAGATTACTCTGCCCGAGCAATTGTTTTGAAATAAATAGATTCAAAGCTGTTACGTTCAGATAACTGAGTGTCCATATTGTCTTCACTACATTCTAATAATAACTGTACCTCGAGAAACTGATCATAAATAGCTTCCATTTTGATTATTCGTAATTGCAACTCTTGCTTCGGAGTCATTGAAAGAGGAAACATCGATGGAATTCAAATAGTTTGAGAACGCAGTTAACCGCCCTTTAAACTTGCTCGACGTTTAATAAGTTTATCGTCTCGCATTTGAAGGGCTGGTGTGCAATCAACCTGGAATGTAGACAATGAAAGTTTTACAAATCTATTTATTCAAAATGACAAACCTAGTTATACTATATACTATGCAGTATATACAACCTTACTATGATGTATATTCTAAATACTATAATCTGTTATACGTAATATTATAACAATATAAAATGTGAAAATACAAAAAAAAAGTAATTAAACACTCATAGACTTTAAATTTATACACAAAAACTATTAGATACAAAATAATAACATTGAATGTATTTCTAACAATTATTGACAAACTAATAATAATCTACAAAAATAACTAAATGAAATAAATAACTAATGACATGTATTATTTACCAAATGCTAATTGAATTGTTGACTAAATTTGCAATATAATAGCTAAGTATTGACTAAAGTACCTACTAACAAAAGGTACTAACTTAATAAGTGTGTATTTTAACCAGGCTTTATCGGATCCAAAAGCTAAAGATAATACTAAAAATTGACTAATTATATAATAATAATAAATCGTAATCGTTAACGATTAAAACTTTAGTGTAATTTATTCGTAATACATGATACTAACCTCGTATAATTAACAGCTAATTAGCTCACTATACTACCTGAATAAGAGTGTTGGGTGAAATTTAACAATAATTAGTTGTTATAATGAAAGTTCAAATGTGTTATCTTCATTATAAATATCCACTTCACAGTAATCTTTAACGTCAACAGTCTTGACCTTGCAATGACCCGTTCGTATGCAGTTGTACTTTCCAATTTCGCCTTCTAATTGAAATCCACATAAATCTTACTGATTCAATTAATTTTCTTCTATCCTGATCGAAGTGACCATGTGCCGGCTTAATCCTAGCCCAGGTTATATAATTTTGGTAGTTTTATAATAAAAAAGAGCGCCGCTGTAACTTTTGTTTATTAAAAAAAGGTACAATAAGAAAACGCGGTATACAAATAAAAATCGAAGCACTAGTGTGAACGTATGGGATTGCCATTCAATCCTCATAGGCGCCGGTTTATCTCGAACAAGTCTTTGTGTCATATTTTAGGATCCTGTCAGTAAAGTAGCTTTCAACCGTCCTTCGTAAGTATCCTGGTACCTTCATTCCGTAAAGAGCTTTCATAATGCAATCCCATTTGACGGAATTGAAGGCATTTTTTATGTCTAACCTTGCTACCAGGCAGTAAATTTTTCGTACCTCCCTTCCATCTGGTTCCGGCGATTGCGTCCTTAGCTGTATTGCATCCAAGGTAGAGCGCGTCCTTTTAGAAAGCTGTAATGGTTGCTGACAAGAAGTGGTTCAACTGCTGCTTCGAACCTCCTGTGTATTATACGTTCGAGTATTTTGCCAACTGTATCCAACATGCAGAGCGGACGATAGGATGTTGGCTCTTCAGGAGGTTTCTTTCCTTTGGGCAGGAGGACTAACCTCTGCTGTTTCTACATCGATGGGAACGTACTGTTATATCCCTAAATTGCACCCTAACTTGCATACACCTCACTTTATCCTGCTTGCTCTGCGTTCCAATAGTGTATTTAGTTAGCTGGGCAGTACCTTCCCAGTTAGTCTCTATCCACCCTCTAACTGAGCTAGACGGCTGTGAAACCGATTAATTTCTTTTTTTAAAAAACTTAATCCTAAAGAAGCTCATAACAGTACCTTCCGTGAGGCAATTGTTATAAACGTCAAGGAATATTGCAGGCGCTGCTTTAATGGCAGCTTTTAGTGCAATATTTGGAATTCCAACTAGGCCCGGAGCTTTCGTATTCCGTACACTAGAACATGCTTCGAACAGCTGATTTTCCGTAATGGATGGAATTTCTTCTGTTTCATATTGCTCTATCTGATGATGTAGTTGCATTTGGTGAGGAAACAGGGTGGCAACGACTTTGTCTAAGAGTTTGGGACAAGTGGGCGATGGCATTGGCTGGCTTTTCAGATGAGTCATGACTACCTTATACGGTCTGCACCATGGGTCGTCATCTACCTCAAGAATCAGCTCATTCCAACATCGTCTTTTGCTGTCTTTGATGGCTTTGTTTAATCTTTGGCGAGTTTTTTTATATATTGCCACCAGTTCCTCATAGTTTGGTCTTTTCCTATAGCGCTGTGCTGCTCTTCTTGCCTTAAGTCACTTTTTACGGAGTTTACTGATGTCCTCGTTCCACCAATGCATCGAAGAAAGCTGGATCATAGCATGTTTCCTAGGCATGGCGGTGTCGCAAACTTCTGTAGTTATCTTCATCAAATATTTTGCCATATTTTCAGCATTTCCTTTACTATTGAGAGCCACCATGAAAACTTCAAAGTCAAAGGAACTTATCTTCCAACCAATTGTCTTGGTTTTCCTGCGCACTCTTCCAGTGCTTTGTTTGCAGTGTTTGTGTATGTGCGTGTGTGGGCATGTGTGTGAGTGTGTTAATTAATATGTGTGTATGCGTGTTTTACGTTTCCTGTAATTACTCCTGGACTAACTTTTTAGAGACCGACTTGAGAAACTGCATTCGACTTAGGTGGAAAATGTCAATATCATTGAAAAGCTTAATGTATTGTGTAGTACTCCTGTAAAAGACGGAGTTTTGAGCGTATGCATGTTTTACAGATGAAATTGCGAACAAACTGGAGTTCCTAGAACGCTTATTGGGTACTCGCAGATATAATTTACTTAAGAGTTCTGGGCAATATCTTATTGAGTTAATGAAATCGCATATCGTTTATGATTCGACGGTATTTTAATAACAACATGTTATAGTGATTTATGTTATTATTGTACTCACTGGGATGGTTCTTACTTTTGAAATGAAGAAATTTTATAAAATTATTTTGAATATTTTCCAACCTGGTATTATGTGTAATGAAAGCTGGTGACCATATTAATGATGCATATTCTAAGCAGTTTCTCGCATTAGGAAAATAAAGAACTTTTAGTGGTGGAATTTCACTGAATGGCTTTTGTGACTCTAAATGTAAATCCTAACATTTTGATGGCTTTTTGATGAATAAAGTCGTAATGATAATTGTACAGTAACTTCGAGTCCATCATAATCCCCAGATGTTTCACACAATTAACACTGTGGATTGGCAAGTGATTTAAAGAATAACTGTAATTAATATGACGAAGTTTACGTGTCAAAGTTATTGAATTGCATTTCTTTATATTAAGATACAGTTTGTTTATTTGGCAACAGTCACAGAGTCGATCTATATGCTGCTGAAGGAGAAGGCAGTCGTTAATACTACGAATAACCTTGAAAATTTTAGTATCGTCCGCATACATGAGGTATTTAGCATGTTTAAAGCAGGAGGAGGTATAAGAGACATACACATTAAACAGTAACGGGCCGAGGTGTGATCCTTGCGGGATACCTGATGGAATTTTTGAAGTGAAATTTTTGTAGCAATCGTCACGTTTTTCGGTTACGCGCCATGTTGCTTTTTTTATCAAAGTTTAGTATAGTGACGTAAAGAAGATAATGTAATATATTATAATAATAACAACAATATATTAGTTTTGAAATTTGGTTTGAAATAAGAATAACAATATATTAATTTGAAAGTGATAAAATAAAAAGACTTATTCAAATTTAAGTGAATTTACAAGAAAAGTGAGAGTGATTATATATTTCGTTTTATAAATTCAACACGTATGAGCATGATTTTAATATTTATTTGAGGTTAACCTCACTTTTTGATTGTAAGTATCAGTGAATGTATATAAATCTGTTAAAATTAGCAAGTATTAATAAATATGACTGTAAATCTAGTGAACATTATTAATTCTAAAAACAATAAAAAATATAAATTAAATAATAATTTAAAAATAAAACAAAACACGATTAGAAAATTAAAATATGTATACGTACATCTTTTTTAATTATTCGTTTTTAATGATTTATTTATTCATTTTTAATTTTATAAAATCGTTGCATTTCTACAAGATTAACTGTCATCATATAATTGTATTCCTTTGAAAAGATAATTCCAATTATTTATTCATAACTTATAAATATAATACAATAAATAAATAGCAATTATATTGTAATAAGAAAAATGATAAAATAAATTACTCATTAATTGTATGCATGTCTATAATAATAAAATAGCTTTAATTTAATGCGGAAAAAATTGTTTTTCTTAAGGCTTAAGCCTTATCTACCCCATTTTCGTGAAGTTGCAAATAGTAGAAAAATGATATGTCGTAAAGAAGTTTCACTTCTTACCTGTGTACTCTGGTACACACACACATTTTTTTCAAAGCGTGAAATATGTACTCCTACGCGCACTGCTTGAAGTCTATTACATACATAAGAAGCGAATCATCTTAATAAATCACCATGTATACCGACACTCGAAAGCTTTTGCACTAAAATGTCGTGATTAATTCTGTCAAAACATTTGGATTAGTCAGTGTATATGGCATCAACCTGATAACCCTGGTCCATTCCAGACGCTATATAACCTGAATACACAGTTAAATTAGTTTGAGTCGACCTTTTTTTCATAAATCCATGTTGAGACGCGAGGATATACATGGCCAACAAATTGTATATTGCTATGATATGTAGTTATTTTAAATTAGTATATAAGGGAATTATAGAACCAAAAGGGATTATGGAATGAAAGAAAAAAAAAATGTAATATAAAAATAAATCCAGGACATTTACATGAAATTATTAGATTTATTACTATAATAACAATAAAAAAAATAATACTAGATTTATAAATACCGTAGTTAAATTAAACAGAAAATATAGTCCATAATAGGTCTCCTGAATGTCTATCCCACAAATGACGCAATTAGTAGAATTTTCAGCAACAGATAGTTCTGCGTTGGGATTTCGAACCAGGATCTCTTGGTTTCGGTGGAACGGCTCAATGCAGACTCGAAGCAAGAACCGTCGCCTGTAGCAGCCGGCTCAGGGTAATAATCTCGACCATCGAGATTTTCGTCATTGTGAAATGGAAATAGTAGAATATTAATACAAAATTCTGATATGAGGATTCTCTAGTGATTTTAGTTAAGTCTTCAGTTTATTTCTATTATTTACATTTGATAATTTTATGCCAATGTTATATTAACTTTTAAATATAATTATTATAAATTCAACTGGAGTCTTACAAAATTTGTCTTATTTTCGGATATTTATAAAAATCAATATTTATTATTGCATAGTTTATCATATAATTACAATCGCTATCTCTCTCATTTTAAAATACTCAAACCTGCATAAATTATTTTTAACTCCTAACAGCGCATGCCCTAAAATTATCAGACGTAACAGAAATTGACATGTTGGCAGTCTTTAAAAGTAAACAAACAATGTATTATAATTAAATATGATAAAATTATATGACACATTCTATATTAAATTAAAAGGTTCGTATTATAAATTATATCTGAACGGACGAATACATTAACGTAACCGATGCCCTGGAAATTAAACAATAAACAATTACATAATATACACGAAAATAATACAGGAAATACAAGGTAAATAAGAGTATTCAAATAAATATAAGCTGACTACATAGACCTAATATAACAATATCTGGCCGTGAACTAATAATTGAAATAATTTACTGAACATCGAGAGTAATGAAATCGGACGGTAATTTTCCACATTTGATCTAGACCCACATTTATAGATTGGTGTTATGAAGGCCTCTTTCGACTTACTTGGAAAATAACCTGATATTAGTGATTTGTTATATAGTATAGTAAAAGGTACGACCAAGGCTTCACGACATTGCCTAACGAATGACTTTAAGTATTTGTGTAGTAAGCTTGGAGATAAATTTAAAGAGCCCATATTGCTCATAGAATTCGTTTTGGAAGAGTGATTCACGGAGCGTTGAGTATTATTACTTGTGTAAACAGATTGAAAAAAGTCTAAGAATAGATTACACATGTTCTCACCATCATTTGCTGATAAAGTCCCATAACTTACTTATGCGGGAAATGAATGCGACTTTTTTTAAATTTTTAACATACTTCCAGAACTCCTTAGGGTTCCTTTGGGTTGAGAGTTCACATTTCTTAATATAATTGTGCTAGCAAAGATGTTACAAATTTTTTTAAAGCGTGTTCTTTGGAGTGAGAAACTGTGATAATTTGAAAGTAATCCAAACTTTTTCCATTTTTGGTTGTATTTATATTTTTCCTTAATAATATGCCCAAGTGGTCGTGAGTACCATATCGGTATATTTTTACTGGTCTTAGGCTAACCGGGCAAGTAATTATCAATAGCTAACTTTATTGTTTCGTAGAAACTATTAAGGCCGTTATCAACGGACTCCTTACCCAAATCACATTCCCAGTTATAAGAGCTCAAGTTCGAATTTTTGCTATCGTAGCCGGCTTGTCTGAATTTATAAACACAATGCTGGGGATATTTTAGTACCTTAAGATTTATATTTAGGAATTTAATTTATAATGGTGGATGGTGAGGTAGATCTTCTTTTACTAACGGGGACAGTGGTCTAGTTACAACTGCTTGAGTATTGCAAAATACTACATATAAAAATCGGTCATTGTAATTTTTTATTGTATTGTATTGTATTGTATTGTATTGTATTGTATGACCCAAACCCTTTTCCGATAGCAGGTTAACAAATTCTTTTTTATAGTCACTAAGATTACCGGATTTATGAGTTAAACGACTAGGATCATCGAAAATCCAAGTGATATTGGGCAGAATAGGTGACTTCTTATGAAATTTAAACATATAAATTATGTATTAAAAAATATATGCGATTAAAGGACCAGGGACATCATAAGGACCGAGGTGATATTAACACTTTTAATTAATATTCCCAATTTTTTTTATGTAAGTCGTCGCATCGAATATTTTGTACACTACTTTCGTTTTAGGTACAATAATAAAAATAATAATAACTTTATTTGACCATAACAAGAGACAAAAATATGAGGCTTATTTCAAGGAAATACAATAGTTTTGTTCTTAATTAATGAAACCTAGCGCCTGAACTAGGCCGAGCTTGTATCTCAAACGCTAGTCTCTTCCCGTGATATATTATTACATATTAGGTACCTACATATGACATACCTAGTATAACACTGTTGTATCTTATTAACATTATCATAAATCTATAATTTTAAATGAGAAAACAGGTATATATATATTTGACCTTGACAAGGCAACAAACAATGACATCCAACTGCGCACGTTTCATTCTATGCATAAGTTTTGAAGTCATCGCGCTTTTCGGGTTATGAAACTTGTCAAGACCAATTTATATTTTTTTGGTCAAAACGTGAAACCGCTTTACCGACTCGTTGATTTTATTTATCTAAATCCCGTACATCTATGTCTCGTGCAAGTTGACCCTAAATGCGTTTATGATAAATCCATTTAAGAGGCTAATTGTAGTTAACTAATTTTGTTTAACGGTGAGATCAATGTAATGTTGCGCAAGCCGCCCTCAATTTACTTATACTAATATTATAAAATATATAAACGTGCATATGAGTATATGTTAGTTAGCTCGAATTTTCTTAAGATTAGGGAATTAGATAGATTGCGACCTTTTCGCATTCGCGACGACCGCCCGAGCCGAAGTTCGGCCACTCTGGCACCCTCGTGCGGGTCGTCACAAACTTTCGCGGCTGAGTGCCCTAAGCGCTCGCCTCCAAGTCCGGTGAAGCTGTAAAAGCCGCAGCGGCTCTGTTTTTGGATAGGGCCCCTAAGGCTAACAGTGTAGTAATTCATAATCGAATTATCTCGATTATGTAAATCATTCATAATGGAGTCTTTGATGTAATACTCAGAAGTGGGCGAGAGTGGAAAGCTAAAAGAAAAAGTTACTAATGGTACTTCGATTACGAATGATCACTCAACATCGAATAATATTAGTAATTACTAATGTATATAATCGAAATATCTCGAGATATCATCATAATAGAGTGATTACAATAGTATATCTCATAATCGCCCACCGCTAGCTTAGATAGTGTTACTTGAACCGTAGTAACGTGAAGGCCTCTTGTTGTTTGATGCAACCTACTACGTCGGAATCCGAAGAGAGAGACAGTCTTGATGGAACCTACCTACTGTTTCAGGAGTCTGGACCCTGAGAGGGTCATTCCCGAACCTCGCCATAGGAGAGGTGACGCCCACGAGACCTGTGCCAATTAACATAGCGAGGATAATAATGACGAACTGTTTTTTAAAATTTCTAACAATATAAATGGCTCGGCATATTGGCGGTACTCTCTCTTATGGTAAGCACAGTACAATCTAAACATAACGGTGACTACCGAGAGATCTAAATCCATCGACGGTCACCGCTTTCAGACCGACCTGGATAAATATCTCTTCAGGGGTCACACTAGCTGGGAGAATGTTCTACACACTTTCTTTCCTCAACGAGGCTATCTCAGATCGATATTGACTCCTCCGAAGCTAGCGGACGAGGTGATTCTTTGTTGCAGAAAGATGTAGCATATGTTAATCTGTTTTCTTACGGAAGTTACAAAGAAAATTAAAATAAATACGATAGGACATGATTTATGTTCGCAAAGTAAAGCTTCTTTCAATTAAATATTATAGATATACACATATTTCTTTATTCTCGAGAAATCAAGCGTATAAGTAACTTGTAGAGCTTACTGTACCGTGGGAAACCTAATATACCTAAAGACCACGCAATAAAAATGAATAAATGTTACGATCTATGTAATGAGCTAACCAAAAACGGCTATGCGGAGGAAGTGGGAGCGAGAGGTATTCCAGCGAAATATCTTTTTAACTTGCTAAAATACCTCGGTCTGTCGAGAACTGCAGTAAGTTCTATTTTAGAACGGGTATCTAAAGCAGCATTAAAAGGCTCTAACCAAATCTGGCTCGGCAGGGAGGGTATCGCGGGCAGTCAAGTTTAGCGCTGATGTGCATCATAAGGGGGCCCCCGTAAACCTACACCTGGGTCGCAAGTCCCGAGGGGTGCTCGTGTTTCCCTCTCTCTGCCACCATGGACCCGGCACCCGCACGGTGAATCCATGGAATGCTAAGATGTCGGTCTCTTTCGTGCAAATCCTTCTACGTAATGCAATGGACATCAAAGGCTTTCTTTAATTCAGGAAACTTGCTTATGTATATTTGCGATACTTACAAAATTATGTGATATACATTATATATCACTATAGGTAAATAAAAAGCTGGTTTGAAATAGATTTTTTATTTAAATGTTAATTACCATCGCCACTTTTTCATTACCATTTTAGATTTCTCATTACCACGGCTTGAAACAAATTTAATATGTCTTAAATATGTCCGTATGCTAATTTTGCGTATAATATAGTAGAATTTATATTATTATGTTTATTTTTCATCTTGATTTTCATGGAAGAACAAATTGACAAAAACAATGTCTTGCAAATTCTTTGAATTTGCACAAAACGAGAGAGCCACCCAGTATCAAACGAAGTCATTAAACCAAACAACTTATTACATGATTTTTGCGAAAGAAAGAAAAGAAAATAAATTTATTTAACTTGACTAAATTACATTGTACTTATATTCCAAAAATGGTCCCCAACATGTCTATGTCTTGGAGACCTTTCATACCAGTTACCATATTATACTAATAACATTACATATTTATTAAAACACATACCATACTATCCTCTAAATATTACAGACGTATATTTCTTAATACATAAACACAATAGTATATAATTATAATAAATCATATTTTATATACACTTTAG
Organism: Saturnia japonica; assembly: GCA_033032175.1. Classification (NCBI taxonomy): domain Eukaryota; kingdom Metazoa; phylum Arthropoda; class Insecta; order Lepidoptera; family Saturniidae; genus Saturnia; species Saturnia japonica. The sequence goes on from CM065329.1 coordinate 10,630,345, forward strand.
CTAGAAATAAATAAATAAATTACCTAATAATCAATGGGACACAATCAATAATATTTTGAACTTTGCAACAAGAAATAAGAAATCGTAATAAATATTACTAAGTAATATTTATTATTATAAATATTGTGAACGACTTTCATTCCTAATCTTATTGTAATGTGTTGAACTGCTTCTTCTATTTCTGCTGTAGGTATTCGTTATTTTTAATCCCACCGTACCTGAACCTAAATAATTAAGGAATTTATAAACAGCGCCTTATCGGATATTCGCGGGTTGCGTGAGGGTGTTGATATTATTTCGTATCTGATCCACCTATGGTCAGAGCAGGAGAGTTCACCCTCCAATTTTGCACAAAGTCAGTGCAATTGTCTAATACCATGGTTAAATCTATAATGGTATGGAAGCGCTTCGTTACAAAAGTTGGTTCCGACCCCTTATTTGCTAGCGAGAGGGTAGTGGTAATAAAAACATTTACCAGATCATCGCCTCTGTTGTTAAATATTGGCATATAGGATGATGTGCATTGGTATCTGCTGAGATTATGACCTTATAATTCTTTAGTTCACATCTGCTTACCAAATCCGTGAAGTTCTTCGGAGGGATGGCTTCGTTAGCGGACATGTAAGCTGACGCAAGCATCACGTCTTCGGTAACCCGCCCGAAAACGCCTTGGAGTCTAACAGTTGTCAGATCTTTGCAACAGATCTCGGTTAGAGGCAATGCTGTTACATTTTGTGGTATGTATATGCATGCACGTGGGTTTGGTCTATATTGTTCAAGCCACTCACGCGTCTTTCCCTAATCTACAACTCCTTTTTTTAACTTGGAGACCTATCATTGGTACACACTCGCTCAGGAAAGCGAGTGGTTATGTGAGATTCTTACTCCCTAAAACTGCACGGTGTACCATCCACCATCGCAATGGGGTGACACGGGACCGTTAGTAGCATTTTACCGCGTCGCACCGGCAGCCGGCCCGTCCAAAAGCCGGGCCCCGTCACTAATAAGAGACTGTTCGGTTCAACCCTGCCTTCCCGTCCACCGAACCAGTGTAATGGGAAGTTAAGTGGATCCTCCTCGCAAGCCCTCTCCGCGGTCTTCTTCTACGATACCACGTCCTCTCAGAAGTAAATTGTTATAGTCCATGACCCCTCAATGTCAAGCATGGCATTCACCATACACGGCGCTGCCTCTCCCGCACGGCACGTTCCGAGAGAGAGAGGTGCATAGTGTTCTCGGCCGCACCGCATTCGTGGCACAGGGTGGGGATCAAGGGAGTCCTGGAGGTTGCATTCTACAATGTTAATGTTGTGATGATGTTAATTTTAATATACATGGGATTTTGGATCACTACTATTTTGGCTTTCCTCCTCCTCTTACGACTCCAGGTCCAAGTTCAACACCTCACACGTCTTCTCCACCTACGTAAAGCATGGAGATTTTGGCGACGAGTGAGGTATTGTCAAATTTGGGTTGGCAGGACTATGGTCCGGAGCCTTCACTCCACTGGGACCTGGTTGTAGGTTCGATCGCAGTCGTGTGCCAGTGTAGTGGGGTTCGTAAGTTCCGTCCGCTCCGTAGAATCTTACATATACCATCACAAATTAAGTAGGTTCCTATCTCGTGAACGTTGTGCCAATTACAAAACATCTGAAACAGGTCCGTTTTGAATATATACAAGACTTTCGCGTTCCGGCTTAAAGCTTTCATCCATCAATTAGAGTTGTTGAAGTAGTCAACTTTTCGTGAAAAACTTTTTCACTTCGACAGAAGTTCCCATACGAGTTTGCCTTTTTCTTATAATATCTTAACGTTCAGGTCGTTGATATGTTTATTTAAAAATATCAGTTCACGACTTAATTGCAACTACGGCAACAGCCCAAGCCGAGGTTCAGCCACTTTGCCACCCTTGAGCATGTTGACACGCTTTCGCGGTTGAGTGCCTTAAGTTGTTGCTCTCAAGCCACGGTAAAGCTGTAAAAGCCGTCTGAGGTTCCAGGGCCCTTATAGATAACAGTATAGTCAGTAAAAAATAAGGATCTGATCCCGATAGAGTTGCGACCACCATGCTTATGGTGTTACACGATGACTTTCTATTAGTATGTCGTGTTTCGAAATCAGCCAGTATATATCCAATGCAACAGGCTTGCAGGCTGGCATGAGAGCAATGACCATTGATAGACTGTGGATCTCTTGGTAGTCGCCGTAGTTTTTGAAATGTATTGTTTAGTATCCAATTAAAGTGCCGTCATTTTGTCCTATAACGTCTTCCATTTGAGTTCACTACCGACGTTCAATTGACAATAATACCTTTTCTGGACATTTAATCGCCTAAAACAATGCAATTCTTTGTTAACGTCTCTTATGATCTCTTTATTACTGAAGCTGGCAAAGTCTCTTTCTGTTATGCGATAATCAAACGTACGTAGCTGACTGGGATCCGTTTTTCTAATAGCATCTAATATAAATATTAAAATATCATTCCATCCTTTACTTGCGATATTATTAAATAGAAAGGAAATGAATAAGAAATTCATAAAATCGTTTAAATTATCTTCATTAATGACATCAATCACACTTTTTAGAAGGAACTTTGATGTATATCTCAAATCCATAGTTACAGCTTCATCAACAATGTTTGGTAAGTGTGTATTCTTAAAAGTTTCAGTTGGTCCTTTATTATGATTAACCAATAAAATGAAAATTGTTTCTTTTACTTTATCACTCATAATAATACTTTTTAAGTCATTGTCACATTCCAGTTTACGGTCGAAGAATTCTAAAACACCTTTTCTTACATGCCTGACAATAAACTTCCATAATTTAGGTTGATGTTCTTGCGGGGTTGTTTTTAATAAATCCGTTATAAATTCCGCAGTGAGGTATTCTTGAAACGTTAAGTGTATAAATTTCGGTACACCGTTTACAACATAATCGACTACACCTGTTTTCTCTTCAGCGGCTTCAAATTCCTTTATGAATTTTTGTATCCCATCAATTTCGACTTGTGTTAATATTTCATCTAATTCCTCAATGAATGTTGTGTAGAAAGCTATCTTTTTATGTTTATCTAAGAACTCTTTTAATTCTCTCTCGTATGTCAATTTCACGTCAGGGTTGTAAAGATTCATTTGGTTCTTTTGTTCGTAACGTATTTTCCTCAACTTTGTCTCGAGAAAGTATTTGTAGAAAGATGATGTATTCACTTCCAAATTCCATTTTGAAACAATGTCAGTATTCCGTGATATGACATTTTTTATTTCATTTGTGAAATAATCGAGAGCAACGTACATATGGAGCGGTGTTATCGTTAACGTCATAGCTTCTGCTCTTCGTATTTCATTGTAACAATGTAGCCACATTTGTCTGTAAGCATTTACACGTACAAGATCAGATATGTGAACTTTAAATTTGTTGATAGATCTCCATTTCTCCACTAAATGTGATTTTTCTGCCGTTAAATGTATGTATTGTATTTCGCTTTGGAAATATTCAACTGCTGTAAAATACAAAAGGTTCAAAAGGAAACTAGAATATTTAAAAAGCTTAGTTTTTCCTTTTTTAGGATAAAAATCTCCGTTCCTCTTCATGTATTCAAAAAATCCATCGATATTCATAAACTGGTCATAATTCAGTTCATTCAAATTCAAATTAATTTTCAAAAAATTTTTCATTGAAATTTTTAAATCTGGCTCAGTGAGTGATATCAAATCGTAAGGAGCGCCAAAGTCAGTCTCGAGTGCTACAACCATATTCTTGTAGGAACGACTAGCGATCCACATGCGTTGCTTGTGACTAGACCTGTCAGCAGAGTTGACCCCCGAGCTCCTTGTAACCAAACACTTCAGCAACTCTGTAATTTCGTCTTTGTAGTGCGGACAAATTTCGTCAAAGCCATCGAAAAGAAAAATCGTATTTCCTTTATTATAACAATATATAAACAATTCTAATTCAAAGGAAATTGAACCATTTCTGGCTTCGTAGTCTCTGAGCACTAACACTCCATTAACAATTTTAAGATCGAAAACGATTTCATCAAAATTATAATATAAACTATTTCTTGATGTTTTTTGAAATACAGCTGCCTTACAGACAAATTTTAACGCTTCTATAAGATCAATTTTGATTTTATTTTGTTGCCATCTGTGGAACTCTTTTGTATAATCGAGCAGGTTAATTCTCTCGATCCAAATTTTAGAGTTTTTTCTTTTCGTTTTGATAGACATGTGGGTTAAGAAACTTGATTTTCCAGTACCAGGAGCACCTATTAAGACAACAGTGCCGTTTATATCTTCAAGTGTGTTCAGTTTTACAATTTGTTTTTTTAAATTAGGCTGAGATGGAAACAACTTATTAAATGTCTTTAATTTTTCTGTTTTTGATGGTGAGAATAATTCTTTATGTGATTCTTTTTCAATACTCAATTGTCTGTCTACATAGTAATATTTTATTTCTTCATAATTTGGATTCGATATTGATTTGCCGATTTCAATTTTTTCGTTATTAATAATTTTGTTTAATATACATGGTGTTATCAAGTATTCAGCGTTTTCTTGTATAATATTATCAAAAGTTATTTCAGTTCCCTGAAATATTAATTTGCTGCTTAAGACTTTTTTCTGGCTCATCGGAACGAGATCGTTGAATTGTATTTTTTCATCGGACAATTTTATAAAATTATGATTGTCGATAAAAAGTGTATGTAATTTTTCATATGAATGAGTACCGGTAACAATTATTAAATGTTTCGAAGCACTTTCCTTTGTAAGATAACGAAACAATTCACTTTTAGATTCTGATACACTATCGTAAATTATAATAACCGTTTTTAACCTTTTACTTTTGATATCTTGTTTTAGAATATTCCTATCATTTCTGGAAAGTAACAAAGGAGAATCGAGCTCAATAAACGCATAATCGTTAAGTGTTTGGAAATGTTGTGCGAGTTTGATTCCAGTCAGTGTAATAGCTTCTGTTACTACAACAGTGCACTCTGGTCCGAACTGTGTACACAGCGATTGGATAGAAGCTTTATCGAATTGAATATCATAGGTTTTCGTTCGTTTCATGTAAATACTGCTAAGAATAAACAAGAGTGAGCTCTCTAAAAACTCTTTTAAAATGTTATCGAAATACTCCCGTTCCTTGGTCAGGTAATACGAATCACCTTCAGACATCCACCATTTCTGAACTTCATCATGAATTTTAAAGTAGATCGCTTCGTATCGAATGCTGATAGCTGTTCTTTCAGAGGCGTGCATTGCAGTGATGCAGTAATTTTCTAATATATCTTTACCATCATTCTCTATCTCATTTTCTTTGGCTTGATTTGTGTAAAACCAAAGATTATTAAAGAAATCTTTTGCTAATACTCTGTCTCGTGCATCTATTTTCAATGAAGGTTTGGGAAATCCTGTGACATGCAATTTCAGCCTATAACTATCCAAATCATTAACTTTTCTCTTTAATACTTTCAGTAACTTTTTAGCATTTTTACCTAAAGTTTCATAGTTCACGTTAAATTTATATGATTCCTTGTCTTCACTTGAAATCAAAAGGTTACCAACAGCGCTTCCTATGCCACCTTTTAGATCCATCACCCCAGCATCTATCAGCTTATTAGGTCCGATTGAGTCATCGTTAATAACAATATTTTTGTCATTAAAATTGGAAATAATGTTGTTTATTTTTGTAGCTAAATAGTTCAGTCTCTCCGCGCCCTTAGTACCACTGCTAACTGCTATATCAATGTTACCGAATGTTGTTGGTACTTTGAAACACATTGAATTCAACTTTTCATATACAGCTATATCACAAGCTTTTTTATATACATTGTATCTAATTTTTAAATCAGCCAATGTCTCTGCGACATCTTTGTGACCTATGTTTATAATGGCTAAAGTATTGGTTTGGTTATTATAACATATTGGTACACTTTGCATAAGTTTACTTACAGTAACTGCAGTCGGTTCAGCTGCAACCGCTTGTACTAATTCTTTCAGAGATTTCTTGTTAATTTTGATTTCTTTAACAGCTTCGTCAAACAGTACTTCTTTCAATACAACTATGAATTCGTTGTTGTTTTCGAAGAAATCGTCACGAAAAGTACCAGTTCGATGTCCAGCGGTATTCACATCGGAGACATTGATAACGTTTTGAGCCAACACAACGTGATATTTGCGTATGTGGTAGTCGTTTAACATCATGTCGAATTTATTCTTCTTTATAAAACTGAATAGGCTTTTCCCCAAACACTTCATTTCTTGAACCAACACAGATTTTGTTAACAAATCTACTTCACCGTCGGTGTACTGATATTGGAATATGTCGCTGTATTCTCCGCTTTCTATTAAATCTCTCACATTTTTATCTGTAGAGCGATTATCAGTGGTTTTCTTATTTTTCAATTCATTACCGGCTGATGTGTATATGATCAAATAACATTTCAAATCTTCATATTTACCATTAAACATTACATCACAATTTTTGGTGTCGTTGAATCTTTCTCGGACTTTCAAGTAACTATCAAAATATTTAAGCAAACTGAAATCGCCTGTTGGTTTCCATAAATCATTGGCTGTTACTTTACCTTTGGTGATTTCAATCCTGTGCTTCGCCTGTAAAAATACAATGACATCTTCTTTGTTTTGTTTGTATCTAACGCAGATGTCGTCCAAAGCGCCTATACCTCGTAAGCTCGTTCCCAAATAGAATTCATCGTATTCTTTTATAAAAGAACGTATTCGTATTAAAGTTATCAATTTAGTTTCGTAAAGTTGTCCTTTTATACCAGACGTGCCACAGCGTTTCTGATACATATATATTGGGAATTTTTTTTTGTCATTAAGATTTACCAATTTATTTACTTTATTTATTTGTTTGTCACTTTGGTGCATTTCCAATAGTTCAACAATAGATTGTCCGACTTCTGTAGCTAGTTCTTTAGCGACTTCTAGTGCAGTCTTACTTTCTTTATTTTTATAATATGTTTCAGCTCCTCGTTGTAGTAATAGATTGACTATTTCCAAGTCTTCTTTCATAACAGATATGTGTAATGGTGTGTTATTGGAATCGTTAACGAATTGTTCATTAACATTTGCTCCTTCGTCTAAACATTCTTTTACACTTAAAGTTTTCTCTTCGCTTGCAATGTCTATCAGGACTGTATATAATTTAGCAATTTTCATTTTATCGTCGTGTGACAGCATGTTGGTGCGCATTTTGATTTTATTATTTTATCAATTGAATCTTCTTTGTTTTTTCTCGGTAACCTAAAAAAAAGTTAATTAGTAATTAATTAAAATGTGAATATTTAATCAATTTTACGCCGCAAGTACGTTTAATAATGTCAAACGTACCATCGGATTACAAAACATCTCTGTCGTCGACCATCAGCAGTTTATTTTCAAGTTTAATAATAAACCTGGTTTTTTATGTAGAGAAACATCTCGATGCAACTAATTTAATATACATGGCATGCTTTACAAAACTATTTAATATGGAAAAAGTCACTGTTGGGTACGCGTCACTTCCCCTCTGCGTGAGGGGGGGGGGGGGGTGATGTTTCCCCAGTTTGGACGGGCGTTTTGTTGCGCCGGATGCCCGTCTCGTAGACGCCGTACGGATGCCAGTGGGCCGCGATGTTAGTAGTGAGGGGGTCCAGGGGGTGCAATAATGCACGACCGCTTGAGGTGCCGAGTCTTCAATGAAAGTCGAAATCTTGTTTGTTGATTGTTCGCAGGACGACCAAAGCTTTCTTCTTGTTGTTACTTGTACTCGTTGACTCGTTGAATTGCACCGTGCCCCATACGGCCCCTCTTCGAGCTAAGTAGTTCGGAGAATGACCGTAAAGAGAGCCCCGCTTTATTTCGTGTTTTAATTTTAGTTTTCGCTTTGGTTGCCCTGTTAATCTCTCTATATTTCTCTCATTATATATCTTATGTACACATGTCATATATCAAGATGTTCCTTTTTGTATTACCTATCCATTACATATTCACTTATAATATACATCAAGTATATATTCCGTACATAAGCCAAAAACCATGTAATTTACGGGCGGCATCACTGTTTTCCGTTCGTAAAGTTTCTATAATATTTGATATCCTTACTCTATTGGCTTACTCTATGCATTAATCTATTCTATATTACTTCTATTCTCATATATGTAACACACAATACATAATCGTTTATATACAACTTAATATATAACATGCAACTTATAATGTAGCGTAGTCGCTAACATTTCTCTATAATATTATCCATATCGATCTATTTTATCATAACACATAGTACATAAAACATAAACACAATAATATCACATAATATCCTAACATGAGACACGAAAATTACTGTTCTGTCGCCAACAGTCACAAACTGAAAGAGATTGTCTGCATTAATCGGGTTACGGATTGATATACTTTTATTGACGATAACATTTTTGAAATGAAAACTTCTTTAAGCACGGTGGCCACTTTTGGGATGGGGAAATAGCACTGAACTCGCGTGACTGTCAGGGCTTGTGTAGACGGAACCGCCACCGCGCTCCTACCGCATGATTGCTATATCACTGTACATTTACAGTAATACATTGCTAGTCACGAACATTATACGTATAGGCATAATGATTATGATGAATTGAACTAAATAAAGGAGGTTGTGTTTGCATACTATATATAAAGAAATGGCTAAATAAAAGTAAGAAGTCAAATAGACGCTTATGGGTTCATCCTAATTTTTATGCAAAGGGAACAACATGGTGGATTCCATACACAAAGTATAAAGATCTAGGAAAAGATTAGTGTAAATTTTGTGATTATATTCGGATGAATATCAAAACATTCACAAATTATTAGTTAAACTTATTATTACGACCTGTTACAACCCGATTAAAAAGATAGAAAAATTCTGTTCCCGAAATATCTCGAAGCAACTACAACTAGTGTTCGCGTGGTAGACAACCGCGGCGCATGTTTGTGTAAAACTCGCAGATTACACACACATGTATATGGCTTTTCGCCTCGATTACGTCATCGAGTAGGCATAGCAACTAAACGTCGAGAAAGTTAGTGATGATTCACGATTTTTCTGCGCTCGTTTAGTGTAGGTATTTAAGCTGCTCAGGCGCGGCGCCGAGGCAGTTCAGTTTTGAATTACAAAGCGATAACAACGAGCGATATAAGGAAGCGAAACCACAGTGAAATGAATAACAGTGTTGTGAGTTCGTGAAATTTGTAACTGTGTAGAATTCGAATAAAACTTCTTCACGTCAATCATCGGCATATCACAGGTGTAACATTATTATCCCTACACGTATAATTTTCGTGGCTAGCACTGTATTACATAAATACTGTTACCTATATATAGTAATTATGCGGAGGTAGCCGTCTACACGAGGTCTCACGCTCAGACACATATATACAGATGTGTGTATTTTACTTCCTAAATAAGAAGTTTTCACTTCTGACGTGCAGTCCTACGGCTGACAGATTTTTTCTTTTGCACAAACAATATTATTCATTACCTACTCTTTTGCTTGTTAGGCACCACTTTCGGTTCTTAAAATAAGAAATTGCCTACAGCCTTTTGGTAGATAAAAACGCACTAGGACTTACCTCTGACTGTGTTTCTTGGGTTACCTAATTACGTACTTGATAATGCCATATTAAATTCTCATTATTAACTATTCTCCAAAATAATTTTAACATTTTTATTTCAATTATTTGTATTAGAGTGTTAGCGACGCATAAGCCTAAGTAAGCGTAATGATATAAGAATAACATTTGTAAATATAAGTTGTAAGGATGAATAATTTGCACAAACGATCAATAATTAAATGTTTGTAATGTTTTAAATATGTTACTATAGCGCGTAGGTATGTAAAGACAGTATATAAGTCATGAAAATGTGCGTAATCTAATAAAAATAATCACGTAAAGTACTAAAATAATATATTGTCAATAATTCATATTTTGTAAAAATTATACATAATGTTTCGCGTGATATAGGTAGAATAGCCTTCCGTATGTGTTTTATAATGTTTGTAAGCTCAAATAGTGCGTATGTAACGAGTCGCAAGACGTTTTAAGGTTGCAATGTTTAATGCTATATATCTCCCGTGTTTATTAACCTATAATGTTAAAGTTAGTGTTTTTGAATAGGTATTTGTGTCTACATTGATGTGAAATAGTTTTTATTGTAATTGAATAACTGTAATTAGAGATATTAACAATTTATTGTATTCTGTATACAAGTAATAATAATAATAGACAGAGACAGCAATATTGCAACCACTGCGCATTACCGCGGTTAACGGACCTCACCCAAGTTTGGTGATGAGCAGTACGGATAGAGACGCCATCGTCCGTCTCGCTCTCCGGCAAACCATATAAAAGGCGTTCTGCCGGGGCAAACGAGCGCACACGGGTACCACAAATTGAAGAATCAAGACTCAAGACTCAAGACTCAAGAAACTGGAAGTAACCGTACCCAGAAGATATAGTATTAACAAAGTGTATTGTCTTGAAGAATACAGCAAATTTTATTGTGGTGCCTGTGTGTCATTTCTTCGCATCTTCACTAAGTTCAACCCGCCAGCGACCCAGTCCATTCCGCTCCGTGCTACGTCATCGCCGCGCCTACCAGCAGGCACCTCACTGCCGCACGCACTGGTTTCCAGACAGCTGGTTACCGTAGCGTGTTATCCGCCGTCGGTTATATACAGAGTACGAGGGAATCGTTTCCGTCGCGTTCGCGCCCTCGGTGCGCGGTCCCGCTCTGTATAGATTGACGTAGCACATTGTATAATAGGCGGCCGGCTCCGCTTCGGGTCCGCGCTCATTTTAGTTTTGGTCCTTCGAATAGCCGGATTGGGTCCAGTGAACAGTGAAAATGCCTACAGTACGGTCGCCTACGTCGAGTCGCAAGGACGACAGTGAAACCACGACCACAGATTGGTCATTGAACACGCCGACAGAAACAAGTTCGGCTACCGCCACGTCCGCCACCACCAGAAAAACAGTACCTTCGACTTCGTCGATCCGCACACGCGCTGCAACCGCCGCCGCCGCGTCGCAAGACACAAGAACACCAGCACCCAGGAACATTGGAGGGAGCGAGGAGGCCCCACCGTGCGTTCCTACAGTGCCCGCAGCAAAGGCGTCCAGGGACATTGGAGGGAGAACAGCCCCACCGTGCGTTCCTGCGGCACAGCGCGCCAGGTCGATAAAATCAAGGTCAGTGAGATCGTCAAAATCCCGTATGGCGGAACTAGAGGCGAGGAAAAAATTGGAAATAGCCAAGTCAGCTGCCGCGCTGGCCGAGATTGAACTGGAAATGGTCCAGTGTCAATCTGAAGAGGAATCGATGACGAAGACATCGAACGCGAAGTGCAATCCATACACATCGAGCAGTGGATAAACCAAAGTGCAACCATCATGGAGAAACAGGACTGCGAAAAAACACAGGAGGCCTATGTCAAGGTAAGTGACATTGAAAAAATTGCCGATAAAATGGTCACCGCCGTGCAAGCCTCAACACGAGCCGTCGTACCAGCCGCACCGTCGAAGTATGCCGATCTGCCTAGCTTCAATGGAGCATCGGAAGACTGGTTACCGTTCCTGAGAACATATCGGGATTCTGTCGCACAATTTAGCGACACACAGAATATGGCTCGTCTGAGGCACTCCATACACGGCACCGCGAAGGAGAGCGTGCGACAAATGTTGTTCACAGCCCACGATCCTGACGAGGTCATCGCAACATTGGAGAGGAGGTACGGGAATCCGGAACGTCTCGTCCTGGCCGAATTAGCCGCCATAGAAAAATTGCCTCACATAGGGGAATCTTGTGACGAGATATGCGCGTTCGCCAGTCGAGTCAGCAACGCCGTCGCCACAATAAGCGCTCTACGGAAACCGGAGTACCTCTGCTCACCGCAGGTAAGTCGAGACATTGTTCAGAAATTGTCACCATCATTACGGATCAGGTGGTTTGATTATGTCAAGACACACACAGAAGATCCAGTGCTAGTGAACTTGAGAAAATTCCTTGAAAACGAAGCGGACCTGTGGGCGACGTTCGCGCCAGTGGAAGCACCTGCAAAACGGTTCAACCGGCGTGTGCACACCGCGCGAACCGAAGAGAACAGAGGCCAACAAACAATATCCAGTGGCAAGAAATATTGTGCAAATTGTGAAAGTCGCGAGCACTGGATAACTGAATGCAAACAGTTTCGGGAATCGACAACCGAAGACAGGTGGGTAATCGTGAAAAATAAAAAATTGTGTTTTATGTGTTTGCGTCAGAAACATTCGAAGAACACTTGTAAAGGGCCGTCTTGCCGTAAGTGTGGACGGCAACACCACATAATGTTACACGCAATTCGTCAAGCGGCACAAGCGCCGCCGGAAAAACCCGCGCCGCGACCGCAACCACAAACACAAACACAGGGCGGTAATGAAGAGGCCACTATCAAAACTGTGTACGCCGCCGCGGACGGGAAAGAGGTTTACCTCAAAATGATTCCGGTGGATGTGTTCGGACCGGCCGGCTCCGCTCGTGTGCTCGCGCTACTTGATGAGGGGTCAACCGTGTCACTGCTGGACAACGCCGTGGCTCAAGAGATCGGAGCCTCGGGCAAGGAAGACCTACTCATCCTCGAGACCGTCGGGGGAAAGCTCGTTGAGAGGAAGGACTCTCAAATAATCGACATCAAAATTAAAGGAGCTCACCGGCGGGACAAGCGCCTATTGAAAGGAGTCCGGACCGTAACCAACCTGAAGTTGTCGCCGCAACATGTGAGTATAGAAACCATAAACAAGTGTGCGCATCTGAAAAACCGAAGCGAGCTCGTCTACAGTAAAGAGAGGCCGGCTCTACTCATCGGGCAAGACAACTGGGAGATGATTGTATCAAGAAAGATCATCAAGGGGAAGCCGAACCAACCAGTTGCTTCTCTCACCAGTCTGGGATGGGTACTACACGGTTGCTGCGCTACGAGTGACTCTACGCCGGTGAAATTCGTTAACCACGTAAACAACGTGAGTGAAGAGGCCGACATAGAAAAATTAATCAAGAGCCACTTCGAGCTAGAGTCCATCGGGGTGCAGCAGCGCCGCCCCACCAACGATGCCGATGGGAGAGCCTTTGAAATCCTCCACAACACCACCAAGAGACGACCCGACGGAAGGTTCGAGTCAGGTCTCTTGTGGAAGAGCGACGAGGAAACCTTGCCGAACAATTACGCAATGGCTCGTCATCGTCTGAACGGCATAGAAAAGAAGCTCGAAAAAGATGCCGCACTAAAGGGGGAATATACGAAACAAATTCAGAACCTACTCGACAGTGGATATGCCGAGAAGGCACCGACTGAAGCCACACCGGGTAGAACATTCTACTTGCCGCACTTTGCCGTGGTGCACCCGCAGAAGAGAAAAACACGCCTCGTATTTGACGCCGCAGCTAAATACGACGGCAAGTGCTTAAACGACGCGCTGCTCCCGGGACCCGACCTACTGCAGTCGCTGTTCGGAGTCCTGTTGCGATTCCGGCAGGGGCCGATCGCAGTGGTCGCCGATATTAGAGAAATGTTTCTGCAGATCCGCGTGCGCGAAGAGGATCGCGACAGCCTGCGATTCTTATGGCGAGGAGATGACCGGTCGTCGAAGCCGACCGAATACCGAATGGCGTCGGTAATCTTCGGGGCCGCGTCATCACCAGCTACCGCCATCTACGTCAAGAACCGGAATGCAGAAGATTTCAAAGCGACACACCCGGTAGCGGCCCAAGCGATCGTCCGAAATCACTACATGGATGACTACCTGCAGAGCTTCACATCAAGCACGCAAGCTATAGAAACCGCGAAGGCGGTCCAGGCGATTCATAGGAAGGCGGGATTCGAACTGCGGCAATGGGCAAGCAACGACGCGCAACTGCTGAGTAACCTGGCAGAAAACGAAACATCCCCCCAAGAAATCCACATAGGCGACAACGAGGAAAAAACGCTCGGACTACGCTGGCTAGTCGGAGAGGATTGTTTAGCGTTCAACAATAACCTCCGAAACACACCGAGTGACGTCATACAGAACCAGAGAGCGCCGACGAAACGCGAAGTCACTAGCGCAGTGATGTCCACCTTCGACCCGCTAGGACTGGTCGCGCCTATTCTTATACAGGAAAAGCGGCTAATTCAAACCCTGTGGAGAACCGGAACTGACTGGGATGAGAGCATAGGGGAAGAGGCTCATCATCAATGGCGCGATTACATCAACAGTTTGTCCACGCTACGCGATATGAAAATTCCACGCTGTCTGACGCCGTCCATGGGAGCGGGGCAGCTGCACACCTTTGTGGATGCCAGCGAAACAGCCTATGCGGCGGCATGTTATTGGAGATCGATCGGAAACGGGGTATGTGTCACATTGATTGCCGGGAAAGCTAGAGTGGCACCGGTCAAACCCGTGACAATACCCAGATTAGAGTTACAGGCTGCACTACTGGGAGCGAGGCTGGCCAACACAATCACTGAAGAACTGGAACTAAAAACCACGGACAAATTCTACTGGTCAGACTCGAGCACAGTACTGCAGTGGATGAAAGCCGATCCGCGCCGCTTCAAACCGTTCGTGGCCCACAGGTTGGCAGCCATCGAAGAGATTTCGAAGCCACACGAGTGGAGGTGGGTGCCGACACGCGAAAACCCGGCGGACATAGCCACCCGGGGAGTACCAAATGGGTTCAGTGAAGACTCAAAATGGTTCGTCGGTCCAGATTTTCTTCATCGGCCAGAAGCGGATTGGCCGCAGAAACGCTTGGGAAAGTGCGACCAAGTATTGGATGAAGAAAAGAAATCTGCGACTGTACTTACCACGCGCACAAGAAACAACGACACACTACCGAGTCCGGAACGCTTTTCAAGTTGGATAAAACTATTGCGAACGGTGGCGAGAATATTCCAATTTACAGAACTGTGTAGAAAAGGTCGCGTCGTGAACGTCGCGCGCGACAGCGAGTGGAAGCCACATAAGAAAAAAGAAACCAAGAAAACCGTCCGAACAAAGAAAACTCAAGAAAACACAACGAAGTTTATACCAATACCCGATCGTTGTTTACAGCGGGCCGAACTAGCCCTACTACACCACAGTCAACTGGATGCATTCGGGGACGAGATGGAATGTTTACGGAAAAACTTACCCATCAAGACAGGTAGCAAACTGAAGAAAATAGACGTCCAACTCGATGAACACGGCATCATTCGGTTGCGAGACAGAACACGGAAAATGAACATGAGTAGCGGAAACTTGGCGGTCCTAGACGGGAAACATAAAATCGCTCGCCTACTGATCGATCGCTATCATCGAAAATTCTGCCACGCCAACCATGCGACCGTCGTGAACGAGCTGCGACAAACGTACTGGATTCTTGGGCTACGGAATTCTGTGAAAAAAGTGCTACACGAATGTCAATGGTGCCGCATCAGGAAAGAGAAGCCACAATTGCCGCCAACCGGAGATCTACCCGCCGAACGGTTGCAACACGGGGCGCATCCGTTTACGTGCACCGCGGTCGATTATTTCGGCCCTATGCACGTTACCATCGGCCGGCGAAGAGAGAAGCGATGGGGAGCCCTCTTCACCTGTTTGACGACGCGCGCGATACACCTTGAATTAGTGCCATCATTAAGTACCAGCTCCATGGTCATGGCGCTACGTCGCATGTCTGCCCGGCGAGGGAACCCGCGGGTAATGTATAGTGATAATGGCACAAACTTCATTGGTGCAGATCGCGAGCTGCGTGACGAAATGTCGAAATTGAAAAAATCCGAGCTGGCTGAAGCGGCAAGTCATGAAGGCATCACCTGGAAGTTCATACCACCCGGCGCGCCACACATGGGAGGCGCCTGGGAACGAATGGTGCGAACCGTCAAAACGGCCCTCTCCGCGATCCTGAACGAGAGAAGCCCGCCAGAAGAAGTGCTGCACACCCTGCTCACGGAAGTGGAGCACACCGTCAATTCACGCCCGCTCACTCACCTGAGCGCTAGCCCGGAAGATGAGGAAGCTTTAACCCCTAACCACTTCCTTATAGGTCGTTCCTGCGGTTCATCGGTCGTCGGAAGCTTCGACGAGCACACACTCATCGGCCGGGCCGATTGGAAAACATCGCAACGTCTGGCGGACCACTTCTGGAAGAGGTGGCTGCGTGAGTATCTACCGACGCTCATGCCACGGAAGATCAGCGGGAGAGAGGCTCCACAACCGCAGCGAGGCGATATAGTCATCATCGCCGATGCTTCCCTACCACGCAACACCTGGCCGCGAGGCGAAGTCGTCGCCAGCTACCCCGGCCCAGATGGCAGGATACGTGTGGCGGACGTCCGGACCTCGAGAGGAGGTGTGCTGAGGCGTCCCACGTCGAGACTCATCGTCATCGTGCCTGCAACGTCGCGACATCAATTTGGAGTGCACGACGGAGCGTACACTGGGGGGGAGACTGTTAGCGACGCATAAGCCTAAGCGTAATGATATAAGAATAACATTTGTAAATATAAGTTGTAAGGATGAATAATTTGCACAAACGATCAATAATTAAATGTTTGTAATGTTTTAAATATGTTACTATAGCGCGTAGGTATGTAAAGACAGTATATAAGTCATGAAAATGTGCGTAATCTAATAAAAATAATCACGTAAAGTACTAAAATAATATATTGTCAATAATTCATATTTTGTAAAAATTATACATAATGTTTCGCGTGATATAGGTAGAATAGCCTTCCGTATGTGTTTTATAATGTTTGTAAGCTCAAATAGTGCGTATGTAACGAGTCGCAAGACGTTTTAAGGTTGCAATGTTTAATGCTTTATATCTCCCGTGTTTATTAACCTATAATGTTAAAGTTAGTGTTTTTGAATAGGTATTTGTGTCTACATTGATGTGAAATAGTTTTTATTGTAATTGAATAACTGTAATTAGAGATATTAACAATTTATTGTATTCTGTATATAAGTAATAATAATAATAGACAGAGACAGCAATATTGCAACCACTGCGCATTACCGCGGTTAACGGACCACACCCAAGTTTGGTGATGAGCAGTACGGATAGAGACGCCATCGTCCGTCTCGCTCTCCGGCAAACCATATAAAAGGCGTTCTGCCGGGGCAAACGAGCGCACACGGGTACCACAAATTGAAGAATCAAGACTCAAGACTCAAGAAACTGGAAGTAACCGTACCCAGAAGATATAGTATTAACAAAGTGTATTGTCTTGAAGAATACAGCAAATTTTATTGTGGTGCCTGTGTGTCATTTCTTCGCATCTTCACTAAGTTCAACCCGCCAGCGACCCAGTCCATTCCGCTCCGTGCTACGTCATCGCCGCGCCTACCAGCAGGCACCTCACTGCGTGTGTGTACCTTGATGTTTCGCCCTCTTCACGCCTAGTAGTTTCGGGTGTGAACAGGGTTGGTCGCACGTAGTGAGAGGGGCTCGCACGCACTGGTTTCCAGACAGCTGGTTACCGTAGCGTGTTATCCGCCGTCGGTTATATACAGAGTACGAGGGAATCGTTTCCGTCGCGTTCGCGCCCTCGGTGCGCGGTCCCGCTCTGTATAGATTGACGTAGCACATTGTATAATAGGCGGCCGGCTCCGCTTCGGGTCCGCGCTCATTTTATAGAGTTTTATTTCTAGTATACAAGTGATAGTAAGTTAGTAGGAAAGACTGTATTTATTTTTTTAATAAAAATATATGTTTGGTTAGACTTTAGAATCGCTACCGCTGAATTTGATGCTGTGAGGGGTCAGAAGAGGGAGGGAGAGTTAAAGATAATCCCCGTGTGAAAGAAAAAGTGCGGAAAAAATAGTTTTTACAACTCTGAGGCTCTATGTCTTTCTAAGAATTGTGTATGAATCTTCAACAAATAATTATTTGTTATTATTTGTTGGCTCGTGCGTGATGATCACAGTTCAATCTTATCACCGCAGCAGAATAATGAAAATATTTCACTCAATACAAAATACGGCACAAAATGTTAAAGTAGACGTACTTTACCAAATACGACCGTATTTGAAGTAAATAACACAATAAATGTTCAGAACCTAACAAAGAAGTATATAGAAAAATTACAATCTTTGAAAAAATTTCCTATCATTCAAAAGTGAACTTTTTGACAACCACTTCATTTGTACTGATAGATTTACAAAAACTGTGATTTAGAAAATTCAATTTCTCAAAAACTATTTGCTTCCGAAGTGTGTAAATTTCTATTTAGCCTCATTATAGAGTGATCTAACTGTACAAAATTTTGGAGTCTGAATTCGAAAGCTGAGCCATAAGTTTTTGCTTAGTTTAATAAATCAAAAACAATTTTAAATTTTAAGCAGTAGATTAGTCATAAATTACTTAACTGCGGTGCAATCGCGACTATTGTATACCGAAGTTCACCGAGATTCCGAAAAACGTTGTTATAGCAGTTTATGCGTTTTTATGAAGACGTAATATACTGTTTACTTTAGTGTACTGTGACTACGCGCCTAGTTCACGCAATCCTGGAATTGACAACTTTTGGAATATTATTTTAAACACTTTTTCAGTTGAAAATAATACCGATGAATAATTTTTTTTATTAATACCTATACCATAAAAAGTGATTTAAAAATATTATTAAATTTAAGCAAAAAAAAACGCAACATTATGGCCCAATTACGTCATCATTCATTTTATACGTCATTTTGTATGATAACCAGTCACAAATGTGACAGTTTACGCAAGAGTCTAACGTTCATTTTTCCTGAATAGTGACGTCACTTTTTCTAATCGGCGTTTCAAAACACGTGACTCACAGACAAAAAATATTAGTTTTCCAAAGGGGGAAATTAAATAAATAAAGATTTACTCTTTAAAGATTTGTATTGTTTTAGGCTTTTTATCTATAGAACAATATTACTAAATAATTTACTTAAATTTTTAAACATCAGTCACTTGCGGAACGGGTTTCTCTTCTCCGTTACAACTCCCCCCTGTTATCATTTGTAATAACAGTTTTTTACTAAATGCATATGAAACTATATACGATATCTATAACAAAAAGCCCATTTTTTTAAATTTTGGCTGTCTGTCTCTTTTTTCCGGGTAATATCTGAAACGTTTGGACCGATTTTAACGGTACTTTCACTGGTTGATAGCTGATTTTATATGGAGTAACTTAGGCTACTTTTATTTTGTAAAAATAATTAGAGTTTCGCGAAAATAAAAATCTATTCGAAAAAAAAAAAACGCTTTTAGAGCGCTTAAATGGCTTACGCTGAGTAAACCATAAGAGATATATCAAATTAATGTGCTAAACAATTGTAGACATTAAAAAGATCTAGAAAAAAGTAGCGATAGTATATATCCATCTTCTAAGGAACACCCACAATAAGCATTTTTGTCTATAAAATAGCTGAGAGCGGTGAGCAAGATTCGCGCGGGCATTCTGTATTCCACGCGAGCGAAGCCACAGGCACCGCTAGTAAATAATATAAGTACTTTTACTTACGAGCTTGGAAGACGTAAAGCTCATCTAAGATTAGTGTCCAATGTTCAGTCTTCTTACATAGCGAGTTATTTGTTACACAAGCGACATTTATAAATGTACTTCTTCACCGGAACACTAACAAATCGTCTAACAATAATATAATAAACCATACGTACGTAGGTTTTACTTGGAGCAGTTGAATATCGGCTAGATTTTTTTACTAAACAGCACACCTTTTTATATAGCTTTCTCTTGCTCCCCTGGTAGAGAATGCTTTTTGGCATTAACTCGTCCAACTATGCTAGTACATGTAACAAAGAACATATAAAACTATTTACTCGACGAGCTCGAAACCACAACAAAACTCGATTAATTCGACCGATCACAATACCAGTCGAGTGCTCTTTAGTGTTGCTACATATTATTTTGTTGAAAAACTGGATCACATTTAGAAATAAAATAATTATGGTTTCACACAAATATAAAAAAAAACTGGTTATGGTGAATCAATTCGGGCGCTTAAATGACTTATGCTGAGCTTATGCTAAATATGTACTAATGTGTTTGTCTTAATGTAATTACTTGTAATCAAGGGAACGAGGTTCTGGAGATCTGTAGTTCAGGTCACTATACCTTTTTCAGACTCCAGACCTCACATTTTATTGTTGATTTTTTTCGCAGTAGTTGTCGATTGATTGTTGATTGTATTAAATTAAGTTAATATTGTAAGTTTGTGGTCAAATAAATAAAATTTCTTACTTATTGTTATCAAAATAAAAAGTAATTTTTTTAAGTAAAACTTCTTTAGGCACGACTAGAGAGTAACTCAGATTTTTTTTCTGACGGAAGTAACGCTTACGTAGTTTCCGGTATTCAAAAATAATAATTTGGATTGGTAGTAAGTATATGTCATAATACTCCTCGCTTCTTGACTTATACGCCAGCTAGTGGCAAATATAATAATCAATTACGATTATTTATTTCCAATATTTTCAAACGGATCAATTGTGAATAGAAAAGTGAATAAAAATTTAATAGTTTTAAAAAAAATATTTTAAATTGCAGTTTTTTGAAAATATCTAAATATACTGTTTATTGATTACTTTTGTAATAAATAAATTATTAATAAATTTTCTGTCGATTGCTACATTCTATAACATTCAATAATAAAATTTATTTATTTCAGTGATATACGCCGTCATCGCCAAAGAAATTTTACTTCAATCGCACGTAAAGGTTACATGCACACACTTTTTTTTTAATGAATAAATTTACAGGAGAACCACATCTTTGGTCACTGACCTAAATACATACTAAATGAAATTTTATACTTGGAACTTACAAAAAAGTTCTTTAAAACCATAGCTTTAGTTTAAATGGAATCACGTATTACCAGTTTCTCCAGTAGCGATCATATGCTCCTTCTTCAGACCCTCGTCATCATGTGTAGAACAAAACAAACAAGCTCAAAATCGATTATCTTTGACGTTTTTTTGGAGAATACCAGTGACAATCTTCCGGTTCCATCTTTAGACCCTGGTCATCACGTGTAATAGAAACTACTCATGGCATAAAAACATCCTAGTCCAAATTCGAGTGTCCTACCATTTGCCAGCATTCAGACAGTTCCAGTCCCTTCATCCCAGCTCCATCATCAGATCAGCCTCATGGCATACCATAATATTGCATTGACACCGAACTTACATATTATGCCAGCAAGTTTTTTTTTCTCTTTGTTTAAGAGGGCTTTTACAACTGGTGCATGCCAGCCCCATCTGTGTATCTATATACCGAAATTTCACAACAAGAGGTCGAAAAATGGTTTGCAAATTTTAAATGTTACATAAGAACATTGCAAGTTAAGGTTTGAAAAGAAAGAAAGAAAAGACATTTATTTGTTACACGAACAAAACAAAAGAAAATTTCAAAATAAAATAATCGTAGAAAGAAAAAAAGAAAACTTAATAATTAATGGAATACATGTGTGTGTAGCAAATGGGCCCCGAGTCAGCATATATGCTGGAAGGGGTTGAGTCCTCGAGCACGCGTTCTATTCCACCGTCTCTCCAAACAGAGCGTGCCAGCGTCCACGCCCGCGTAACCACCGTTCTTCCGCAGAGGATGGGCGGTCAACTTCGCTCCCGCACACCCGCCACGTCCACCCTCCCTAGCGGCAACCCAAGCATAGGTCCGTTCCTCGGTGTGAAGCCCTTGGGTCAGGCAGCCGCCCGCGCGATACAAGTGACACTACACGTGCAACACTTAGCTACCCACATACAACATTACACACGTACGAACATACACACGTGCACACCATACAGGTACATGGGTTCTATAAGGGACCTTTTTTTTTGCGCTAGATAGTCATGGGCTAGTTAGTGTAGATAAACCATTCCGATCACGAAATACACATACGCATGTTTCTCTCCTTCCTCCCAGGAGGAGGGGGACATGCATATGAGTATATGTAATGTAGCTCGAATTTGTAGGAGTAGGGAATTAGCCAGATCACGACCTATTCGCATACGTGACGACTGCCCGAGCTGAGGTTCGGCCACTCTGGCACTCTCGTGCGAATCGTCCAAAACTTTCGCGGCAGAAAGCTCAAAGCGCTCGCCCAAAAAAAAAATGCAGGCCAGCATGACAGCGGCAACCGTCGATGGATTTAGATCTCTCGGTGGTCACCGTTGTGTTTGGATTGTTCTGTGCTTACTATCAGGGACAGTACAGTCAATTTACCGTGCTACTATACAATATAAAAAAGCCAGGACGTTCGATATACAACACGACAGCTGGCAACACCACCGATTACTCATAACCTGTCTGTATTTTTGTTTTTATACTAGTAATAAAATTCTAAATTTTCCTTATTCAAATGCTTCAAAACTATAGAACACAATATATTGTATATCTATTATCTAATACTATTAAATGAGTTATTTTTGTCAGAGAATCTTGTCTATGTGATTATTTAAAAGAAGAAAAAATGTGTTAAGAAAGAAAGAAAAATTTATTTATCCATCACACAACACAACACAAATCATTGACATCAAAAATTATAAAAACTTAAAATCAACACAACAAAAAGAAAACAATAATATTAATTAGTAACCTGCCGTTCGGAGATAAAAGGCTCCCAGTCTCAGCATAATTGCTACTGTAGTATGAATTCATGATACCTAGTGTACTCACTATCCAAGTCTTCTAACACTACTTTAAATTAATAATTAATTTCGAGGGTATGGAAGCAAAAACTAGTTAACTGAACGATTTATTTCAGAGCGAGTGTCTCTGCGCTTTTTTTTTTTTTTTTTTTTTGAACTGACTACACTGTTAGCCTTATGGACCCTAAAGCCGCTGCGGCTTTTACAGCTTCACCGGACTTGTGTCTCTGCGCTACATTCCATCTACTTAAATATAAAATTACAATTAATAATAATAATGCGCTGGAGTGGGTGCAATGGCGGCGCGTTCGGCTCCGTGATAGGTGCCAGCATGTGGCCATCTTTAAATAGGCGTGTCTTATCCTATTGTTCCTTATCGGGGTATAATTATGTCGTAAATCTTTAAGGAGCGTTTGAACGGACTAGCCTACGATCCTATTACTCAAGATAGTAGACTAGCCAGTGACTCGCTACACTACACTGAATCAGTGCAGCGCTGGTATTCTGACTGAGCCACATTAAAATACATCACGGACACCAATAAAATAAAAAAACAAATAGTAAATAAAAAATAATAATATGATACATACTAACAATGTACAAAAAATAAATTTGACAAAGAGCAATTAAAACTTTGTGTGAGAGAGAGAGAGAGAGCGAGTGAGAAGTTCACACCTTTAAGATCACGCTAAGCTACAAATACTGGTCCTGTAACAAAAGTATTTTAAGTGTTATAGCTCAGGGTTAATATTTTTTCTGAAGTCCTCAGAATACGTGGAAAATAAAATAACTGAAAAGAAAGCAAAGACGCCGCGCGCTACCAACGACAAGCTTCAAGGATGATTCATGCTGGAGCCACATGGCATCGTGAAGACTGTTAATATTGGATCAAGATTGCTCGAGACAACCCACTGAGTCGAAACCCTGAGAGAAGATCATTCTGGCTGGAGCTTGTCGGACTCTGAGGACGTTCAAGGTCAGTTACCAAGTCACTTACGGACAGCGATAATATCAGACATGCGAGGCTTCGGGTGGCTATTCAGGGGAGGTTGAAAGCAACCCCAATAAAACAGGCATCATTCTCTCTTGGATTGGTCGGACCATGCACATCTCAACATCTATAACAATATTATAAAGGCGAAAGATTTCATTTTTTGTTTGTTTATTTGTTTGTAATGGATAAACTCAATAATTACTGAACCGATGTTAAAAATTCTTTCGCCACGCTACAGTATCAAAGAGTAACATATGCTATATTATAAATTAAAAAAAAAAATATTTCTCATAAAAATGTCGGTAGTTTTACACAAAGCATAAAAAAATTTCCTTTAAGGGTGCGTTGGCGATGTTTGTCGTATAAAATTAGCACGAATGAAACAGTGGGGCACAGCTAGTTTTTTAATATAGGACTGTATCCGAGAAAAAACTTATTGTGGGTTACTTATACTTACACTTTTTCATAAATGCTAAACTGTAATGATAGAATTTAAATTTTAATAAAGTTGCGTATAAGTTACCTATAATATAGGCACGTGAGAAGTTATAATTGTTTGGAGTACATATCTGTTGGCAACAGCGGCGTCGCCTCATATAAGATATAATTTAATGAAATAGATTTATATAGGCTTATTATATTATATCATATTATAGAATATATAATAGATATATTATTGAATATAGAGTGTTACATATTGAATTATAGAATAAAGAACACACAAGATATAGATTTACCATAGAATAAATGATAAATAGCTATAAGAACATTGAAATAAATATTGTACATAATTGTCTAATTATTCCCCATAGATTTAAGATAGAATGATAATTTATATAAGTACGCGCTCGGCTCGCTTCCCGAAACTATGTAAATTAAGTATCGATCTGTGTTCGGGACCGGGTATTTCGTTTATACGGACGCGTAGTATGGATTAAGTATAGACTAAGTTATGTTTATAGATAGGGAATACAATATAGAATAATTATACATAAGAAGTTTGTACATAGGTTTAATAGTTAAATAAATATAGACGGAAAACCGAGCCGACCATAGTAAAAATCGAATAGAAATGGAGCACTTTTTGCCCGAGCGCAAGGGGCTCACTTTATGGTAACGCCGTAGTCTTCATTCTAAATCGAATTCGAAGATCATCGACACTAGCGCTACTACGGAAATCAACGGAACCTTGCAACCATCGACACTAGCGCCACCACGGAATTCATCCGAAGCTTGCAACAACTTATCGACACTAGCGCCACCACGGAATTCATCGGAGCCTTGCAACAACTTATCGACACTAGCGCCACTACGGAACATATTGAAGACTTGCGGTTACATAGACAAGATCGGTCGGCTCGGTTACGTTTGTTAGTGAAAAGTTTTGCGTTTCATTTTCGAGTGAGCTTGTGCGATATCGCGCACCTCAGGACCCCTTATCGAGCACTTCGGATCGGCACGAATAATCGCCGCGAGACGGGCATCCGGCGTCTTATAGGATTTTTAAAGACATCCTATAAGATTAACAAACCCGTCCAACCCGGGTTGACGTCACTCGCCCTATCGACGCGTGTGACGTGCTGCGTACCCAACAATATCGAAACAAAAATAGCTCCAAAAAATGTTATCTCTTGTGTTGATGATGGTAATCAACTTGGAGCTGGTTTTTTTTCTAAGGACCAATATTGACGATCATCCCCCTTTCAGTGTTCAGTGTACCCCAAGTCAGCATAAGGTCTGCAACTAACAATGCAAATCCACTTACCGTTCTTCTGGAACGTCCAGGTTCTCGTTGTTGGTCTGCGTGAAGGTTGTGGAACGGCATAGAGACTTCTATTTTTGCTGTAAGCGGTCGAACACTCGCTAGCGTAATAACATCAACAATGACCGTTACGACTATACGACCGGTTTTAGAAGTGGGGATGTGCCGGTTCCGGACCGCGACTCTCCGGTACAACTGACAGTTCCGTCAGTTCAGTAGCGAATGTACGCGATCAGTCACAAACCTTGCCCAATCAAGAAGTGCACTAAACACTGAACACACCTATAGATGTGTTCCGGCAGGTGCACTTGAGAGCCAGTTCACCCTCTAGTGAGATTGTGGGGGGGGGGGGGCGTTTAATAGACTGTATTTTCTGATAATTCATGTTAAACTAAGTTTTGATATAAAATATGGCGGAATCCTTCGTGCATTTCGATGACAAAATTTCATAATAAGACAAAACCACTCACTTTGAACTCCGGTTTCTTCTAATTTTGAGGATCTATTGCGCAGGTTCAATCACACGAAAATATTTCAATTAGTATTAGGCTGCAGACACCAACAGTTTATAATTTCTATATCTCAATAGTAGAGAAGGTTACGGCGCGGCGGACACACACGATGAAGGACAATTTAACACTGCACCCCAGCATGGTGCGGGGTGCGGGGTGCGGGGTCCAAGGTAATAAGCGATGCCTAAGAACGCGGAAGAGTTTTGCCACCGTCATTCAAGGGAGGGTTGTCCCCGATTATGAGATCATCGAATACACGTTTAGGCGCAAACAGTGGTCATTATAAAGAACGAACTGGAATAAGTTTGTATACTTGGGATCGTTGTTTACTAGTGATGGAAAGAGTGAAAGTAGAAAGGGGAGTAAATGCTGGTAACACGGTGAACGAGACTTTGTACACCTTTATGACCAGTTAAATATCCCTACGAAGGCTCGTCTGGCTGTACGACCAACTGGCTGGCCAACACTCATGTACGGAAGTGAAAGATGGGCGTGGCTGAAAAAGAATGAAAGTAAAATAAATGCAGTAGAAGAGAGCTCTGAGAGGTATTTCAGGAGTGAAATTGAGTGACAGGATAAGAAATAGTGTGATAAAGGAACTTTTTAGTGTGAAAGAAGATATGACCACACGTATTGAAAAATGTTTGCTTAGATAGATGGTTTAAACAATGAAGAGGCAATTTAAGACGCAAAAATACAACTTTCAAATAATTATATAATTTCTTTATTACAGTATAAACAACATTTACATCATATACCTAATGTCGTTATCGCAGCAGCTGAGGTATTTAGCATATTTTTATTACAAAAGCGGGCAATTCGAGAAATCTACTACCTGAGGATTATATCTTAACTTTGTCCTCCCAATACATCCTTGATAACTTAATATATATTCGTAAAAACTTAGACAAGCTACCGTGGTTTAGATTGTGTAGGTCCAATAAAAGCTTTTTAGGTTGGTAATAGTGTCAGGTTTATAATAAGATTCCAAAGCATATTACTGATTTGCCAGAAAACAAGTTCAAGGACCATGTCATGTGGGTTTTCCTGTGAAAAGGTTATTATAGTGTGGATCATTATGAAAATGATAGTGAAGTCTGGAAGTGACTCCCTCTCTGCGTATCCATTAAATTATTATTATTGTAATAAATTAACACTTTTGTACAGTTGGAACAAAAAATGAACCCGATCGAGTTTCTTCTCGGTTATTCTCGATGACTGAGATGTTTTCCGAACCTGTGGTAGTGTTTTGGAAGTTCATAAGTGCCTTCTTAGGATCTAAATTAAATAAAGATTTTTTGATTTTGATTTTGTTTAGGACGAACAGACAAACAATTGATTAATATTTAACATTTAAAATTAACATTAAAATATCCAAATAATAATATATACACAGTACAATTGGAACAAGTATAAAATTGTATTAAAAAGTTTATGATATTTTTGTAAATTTTCGCAAATTAAATGTCTCGTGAATGTTGTGTCAATTACAAAACATATACCTACCAAAAACATTTGTTTTACAGTGGCAAAATCAAATTCAGAAGAGAATGAAAAATATACAAAAGAGAATTATGAAAGGCTTGTAAAAGCATTACAAGTACATATCATAATAACAACAGACTGTAGGACACGATAATTTTCTATGGCTGGATCAAACCACCAAATCTAGTTGTATCACTTGTCATAGCGGCACGCTTTGTCTTCCAGTAACCAGGGTAGTATGGATCTAAAAACGACAGTCCCGTCCGCCTTGCTAAAAATTACTATAATGTCTTCCATTTATATTCGTTAACGTTGTTCAACTCACAAGAATACCTCCTCGGAACAACTAAACGACTAAAACAATGCAATTCTCTGTTAACGTCTCTTATGATCTCTTCATTACTGAAGCTGGCAAATTCTCTTTCTGTTAAGCGATAATCAAACGTACGTAGCTGACTGGGGTCCGTTTTTCTAATAGAATCTAATATAAATATTAAAATATCATTCCATCCTTTATCTACGATGTTATTAAATAGCATGGAAAAGGTTAAAAAATTCATAAATTCGTTTAAATTATTTTCATCAATGACATCAGAAATATTTTTTAGAAGGAACTTTGATGTATATCTCAAATCCATAGTTACAGCTTCATCAACAATGTTTGGTAAGTGTGTATTCTTAAAAGTTTCATTTGGTCCTTTATAATGATTAACTACTAAAAAGAAAATTGTTTCTTTTACTTTATCACTCATAATAATGCTTTTTAACTCATTTTCACATTCTAGTTTACGGTCGAAGAATTCTAAAACTCCTTTTCTAACATGCCTGATAATAAACTTCCATAATTTAGGTTGATGTTCTTGCGGGGTCGTTTTTAATAAATCCGTTATAAATTCCGCAGTGAGGTATTCTTGAAACGTTAAGTGTATAAATTTCGGTACACCGTTTACGACATAATCGACTACACCTGTTTTCTCTTCAGCGGCTTCAAATTCCTTTATGAATTTTCGTATCCCATCAATTTCGACTTGTGTTAATATTTCATCCAATTCCTCAGTGAATGTTGTGTAGAAAGCTACCTTTTTATGTTTATTTAAAAACTCTATTAATTCTCTCTCGTATGTCAATTTCACATCAGGATTGTAAAGATTCATTTGGTTCTTTTGTTCGTAACGTATTTTCTTCAACTTTGTCTCGAGAAAGTATTTGTAGAAAGACGATGTATTCACTTCCAAATTCCATTTTGAAACAATGTCAGTGTTTCGTGATACTACATTTTTCATTTCATTTGTGAAATAATCGAGAGCAACGTACATATGTAGCGGTGTTATCGCCAACGTCATAGCTTCTGCTCTTCGTATTTCATTGTAACAATGTAGCCACATTTGTCTGTAAGCATTTACACGTACAAGATCAGATATGTGAACTTTAAATTTGTTGATAGATCTCCATTTCTCCACTAAATGTGATTTTTCTGCCGTTAAATGTATG
Organism: Saturnia japonica; assembly: GCA_033032175.1. Taxonomy (NCBI): domain Eukaryota; kingdom Metazoa; phylum Arthropoda; class Insecta; order Lepidoptera; family Saturniidae; genus Saturnia; species Saturnia japonica. The sequence goes on from CM065329.1 coordinate 10,659,272, forward strand.
TATTGTATTTCGCTTTGGAAATATTCAACTGCTGTAAAATACAAAAGGTTCAAAAGGAAACTAGAATATTTAAAAAGCTTTGTTTTTCCTTTTTTAGGATAAAAATCTCCGTTCCTCTTCATGTATTTAAAAAATCCATCGATATTCACAAACTGGTCATAACTCAGTTCATTCAAATTCAAATTAATTTTCAAAAAATTTTTCATTGAAATTTTTAAATCTGGCTCAGTGAGTGATATCAAATCGTAAGGAGCGCCAAAGTCAGTCTCGAGTGCTTCAACTATATTCTTGTAGGAACGACTAGCGATCCACATGCGTTGCTTGTGACTAGACCTGTCAGCAGAGTTGACCCCCGAGCTCCTTGTAACCAAACACTTCAGCAACTCTGTAATTTCGTCTTTGTAGTGTGGACAAATTTCGTCAAAGCCATCGAAAAGAAAAATCGTATTTCCTTTATTATAACAATATATAAACAATTCTAATTCAAAGGAAATTGAACCATTTCTGGCTTCGTAGTTTCTGAGCACTAACACTCCAGTAACAATTTTAAGATCGAAAAGGATTTCATCAAAATTATAATATAAACTATTTCTTGATGTTTTTTGAAATACAGCTGCCTTACAGACAAATTTTAACGCTTCTATAAGATCAATTTTGATTTTATTTTGTTGCCATCTGTGAAACTCTTTTGTGTAATCGAGCAGGTTAATTCTCTCGATCCAAATTTTAGAGTTTTTTCTTTTCGTTTTGATAGACATGTGGGTTAAGAAACTTGATTTTCCAGTACCAGCAGCACCTATTAAGACAACAGTGCCGTTTATATCTTCAAGTGTGTTCAGTTTTACAATTTGTTTTTTTAAATTAGGCTGATATGGAAACAACTTATTAAATGTCTTTAATTTTTCTGTTTTTGATGGTGAGAATAATTCTTTATGTGATTCTTTTTCAATACTCAATTGTCTGTCTACATAGTAATATTTTATTTCTTCATAATTTGGATTCGATATTGATTTACCGATTTCAATTTTTTCGTTATTAATAATTTTGTTTAATATACATGGTGTTATCAAGTATTCAGCGTTTTCTTGTATAATATTATCAAAAGTTATTTCAGTCCCCTGAAATATTAATTTGCTGCTTAAGACTTTTTTCTGGCTCATCGGAACGAGATCGTTGAATTGTATTTTTTCATCGGACAATTTTATAAAATTATGATTGTCGATAAAAAGTGTATGTAATTTTTCATATGAATGAGTACCGGTAACAATTATTAAATGTTTCGAAGCACTTTCCTTTGTAAGATAACGAAACAATTCACTTTTAGATTCTGATACACTATCATAAATTATAATTAACGTTTTTAACCTTTTACTTTTAATATCTTGTTTTAGAATATTCCTATCATTTCTGGAAAGTAACAAAGGAGAATCGAGCTCAATAAACGCATAATCGTTAAGTGTTTGGAAATGTTGTGCGAGTTTGATTCCAGTCAGTGTAATAGCTTCTGTTACTACAACAGTGCACTCTGGTCCGAACTGTGTACACAGCGATTGGATAGAAGCTTTATCGAATTGAATATCATAGGTTTTCGCTCGTTTCATGTAAATACTGCTAAGAATAAACAAGAGTGAGCTCTCTAAAAATTCTTTTAAAATGTTATCGAAATACTCCCGCTCCTTGGTCAGGTAATACGAATCACCTTCAGACATCCACCATTTCTGAACTTCATCATGAATTTTAAAGTAGATTGCTTCGTATCGAATGCTGGTAGCTGTTCTTTCAGAGGCGTGCATTGCAGTGATGCAGTAATTTTCTAATATATCTTTACCATCATTCTCTATCTCATTTTCTTTGGCTTGATTTGTGTAAAACCAAAGATTATTAAAGAAATCTTTTGCTAATACTCTGTCTCGTGCATCTATTTTCAATGAAGGTTTGGGAAATCCTGTGACATGTAATTTCAGCCTATAACTATCTAAATCATTAATTTTCTTCATCAATAATTTCAGTAAAATTTTAGCATTTTTACCTAAACTTTCATAGTTTACGTTAAATTTATATGAATCCTCGTCTTCACATGAAATCAAAAGGTTACCCACAGCACTTCCTATGCCACCTTTTAGATCCATCACCCCAGCATCTAACAGTTTATTAGGTCCGATTGAGTCATCGTTAATAATAATATTTTTATCTTTAAAATTGGAAATAATGTTGTTAATTTTTGTAGCTAAATAGTTCAGTCTCTCCGCGCCCTTAGTACCACTGCTAACTGCTATATCAATGTTACCGAATGTTGTTGGTACTTTGAAACATATTGAATTCAACTTTTCGTGTACAGCGATATCACAAGCTTTTTTATATACATTGTATCTAATTTTTATATCAGCCAATGTCTCTGCGACATCTTTGTGACCTATGTTTATAATGGCTAAAGTATTGGTTTGGTTATTATAACATATTGATACACTTTGCATAAGTTTACTTACAGTAACTGTTGTTGGTTCAACTGCAACCGCTTGTACTAATTCTTTCAGAGATTTCTTGTTAAGTTTGATTTCTTTAACAGCTTCGTCAAACAGTACTTCTTTCAATACAACTATGAATTCGTTGTTGTTTTCGAAGAAATCGTCACGAAAAGTACCAGTTCGATGTCCAGCGGTATTCACATCGGAGACATTGATAACGTTTTGAGCCAACACAACGTGATATTTGCGTATGTGGTAGTCGTTTAACATCATGTCGAATTTATTCTTCTTTATAAAACTGAATAGGCTTTTCCCCAAACATTTCATTTCTTGAACCAACACTGATTTTGTTAACAAATCTACTTCACCGTCGGTGTACTGATATTGGAATATGTCGCTGTATTCTCCGCTTTCTATTAAATCTCTCACATTTTTATCTGTAGAGCGATTATCAGTGGTTTTCTTATTTTTCAATTCATTACCAGCTGATGTGTATATGATCAAATAACATTTCAAATCTTCATATTTACCATTAAACATTACATCACAATTTTTGGTGTCGTTGAATCTTTCTCGGACTTTCAAGTAACTATCAAAATATTTAAGCAAACTGAAATCGCCTGTTGGTTTCCATAAATCATTGGCTGTTACTTTACCTTTGGTGATTTCAATCCTGTGCTTCGCCTGTAAAAATACAATGACATTTTCTTTGTTTTGTTTGTATCTAACGCAGATGTCGTCCAAAGCGCCTATACCTCGTAAGCTCGTTCCCAAATAGAATTCATCGTATTCTTTTATAAAAGAACGTATTCGTATTAAAGTTATCAATTTAGTTTCGTAAAGTTGTCCTTTTATACCAGACGTGCCACAGCGTTTCTGATACATATATATTGGGAATTTTTTTTTGTCATTAAGATTTACCAATTTATTTACTTTATTTATTTGTTTGTCACTTTGGTGCATTTCCAATAGTTCAACAATAGATTGTCCGACTTCTGTACCTAGTTCTTTAGCGACGTCTAGTGCAGTCTTACTTTCTTTATTTTTATAATATGTTTCAGCTCCTCGTTGTAGTAATAGATTGACTATTTCCAAGTCTTCTTTCATAACAGATATGTGTAATGGTGTGTTATTGGAATCGTTAACGAATTGTTCATTAACATTTGCTCCTTCGTCTAAACATTCTTTTACACTTAAAGTTTTCTCTTCGCTTGCAATGTCTATCAGGACTGTATATAATTTAGCAATTTTCATTTTATCGTCGTGTGACAGCATGTTGGTGCGCATTTTGATTTTATTATTTTATCAATTGAATCTTCTTTGTTTTTTCTCGGTAACCTAAAAAAAGTTAATTAGTAATTAATTAAAATGTGAATATTTAATCAATTTTACGCCGCAAGTACGTTTAATAATGTCAAACGTACCATCGGATTACAAAACATCTCTGTCGTCGACCATCAGCAGTTTATTTTCAAGTTTAATAATAAACCTGGTTTTTTATGTAGAGAAACATCTCGATGCAACTAATTTAATATACATGCCATGCTTTACAAAACTATTTAATATGGAAAAAGTCACTGTTGGGTACGCGTCACTTCCCCTCTGCGTGAGGGGGGGGGGGTGTGATGTTTCCCCAGTTTGGACGGGCGTTTTGTTGCGCCGGATGCCCGTCTCGTAGACGCCGTACGGATGCCAGTGGGCCGCGATGTTAGTAGTGAGGGGGTCCGGGGGGTGCAATAATGCACGACCGCTTGAGGTGCCGAGTCTTCAATGAAAGTCGAAATCTTGTTTGTTGATTGTTCGCAGGACGACCAAAGCTTTCTTCTTGTTGTTACTTGTACTCGTTGACTCGTTGAATTGCACCGCGCCCCATACGGCTCCTCTTCGAGCTAAGTAGTTCGGAGAATGACCGTAAAGAGAGCCCCGCTTTATTTCGTGTTTTAATTTTAGTTTTCGCTTTGGTTGCCCTGTTAATCTCTCTATATTTCTTTCACATGTCATATATGAAAATGTTCCTTGTTGTATTACCTATCCATTACATATTCACATATAATATACATTAAGTATATATTCCGTACATAAGCCAAAAACCATGTAATTTACGGGCGGCATCACTGTTTTCCGTTCGTAAAGTTTTTATAATATTTGATATCCTTACTCTATTGGCTTACTCTATGCATTAATCTATTCTATATTACTTCTATTCTCATATATGTAACACACAATACATAATCGTTTATATACATCTTAATATATAACATGCAACTTATAATGTAGCGTAGTCGCTAACATTTCTCTATAATATTGTCTGTATCGATCTATTTTATCATAACACATAGTACATAAAACATAAACACAATAATATCACATAATATCCTAACATAAGACACGAAAATTACTGTTCTGTCGCCAACAGTCACAAACTGAAAGAGATTGTCTGCATTAATCGGGTTACGGATTGATATACTTTTATTGACGATAACATTTTTGAAATGAAAACTTCTTTAAGCACGGTGGCCACTTTTGGGATGGGGAAATAGCACTGAACTCGCGTGACTGTCAGGGCTTGTGTAGACGGAACCGCCACCGCGCTCCTACCGCATGATTGCTATATCACTGTACATTTACAGTAATACATTGCTAGTCACGAACATTATACGTATAGGCATAATGATTATGATGAATTGAACTAAATAAAGGAGGTTGTGTTTGTATACTATATATAAAGAAATAGCTAAATAAAAGTAAGAAGTCAAATAGACACTTATGGGTTCATCCTAATTTTTATGCAAATGGAACAACATGGTGGATTCCATACACAAAGTATAAAGATCTAGGAAAAGATTAGTGTAAATTTTGTGATTATATTCGGATGAATATCAAAACATTCACAAATTATTAGTTAAACTTATTATTACGACCTGTTACAACCCGATTAAAAAGATAGAAAAATTCTGTTCCCGAAATATCTCGAAGCAACTACAACTAGTGTTCGCGTCGTAGACAACCGCGGCGCATGTTTGTGTAAAACTCGCAGTTTACACACACATGTATATGACTCGATTACGTCATCGAGTAGGCATAGCAACTAAACGTCGAGAAAGTTAGTGATGATTCACGATTTTTCTGTACTCGTTTAGTGTAGGTATTTAAGCTGCTCAGGCGCGGCGCCGAGGCAGTTCAGTTTTGAATTACAAAGCGATAACAACGAGCGATAAAAGGAAGCGAAACCACAGTGAAATAAATAACAGTGTTGTGAGTTCGTGAAATTTGTAACTGTGTAGAATTCGAATAAAACTTCTTCACGTCAATCATCGGCATATTACGGGTGTAACAATATTATATGAAAACACTATTTTTTTTTAGTTAAACTCAACATGTTTATTATCCCTACACGTATAATTTTCGTGGCTAGCACTGTATTACATAAATACTGTTACCTATATATAGTAATTATGCGGAGGTAGCCGTCTAGACGAGGTCTCACGCTCAGACACATATATACAGATGTGTGTATTTTACTTCCTAAATAAGAAGTTTTCACTTCTGACGTGCAGTCCTACGGCTGACAGATTTTTTCTTTTGCACAAACAATATTATTCATTACCTACTCTTTTGCTTGTTAGGCACCACTTTCGGTTCTTAAAATAAGAAATTGCCTACAGCCTTTTTTTAGATAAAAACGCACTAGGACTTACCTCTGACTGTGTTTCTTGGGTTACCTAATTACGTACTTGATAATGCCATATTAAATTCTCATTATTAACTATTCTTCAAAATAATTTTTATATTTTTATTTCAATTATTTATATGTATTAGAGTTTTATTTCTAGTATACAAGTGATAGTAAGTTAGTAGAAAAGACTGTATTAATTTTTTTAATAAAAATATATGTTTGGTTAGACTTTAGAATTGCTACCGCTGAATTTGACGCTGTGAGGGGTCAAAAGAGGGAGGGAGAGTTAAAGATAATCCCCGTGTGAAAGAAAAAGTGCGGAAAAAATAGTTTTTACAACTCTGAGGCTCTATGTCTTTCTAAGAATTGTGTATGAATCTTCAACAAATAATTATTTGTTATTATTTGTTGGCTCGTGCGTGATGATCACAGTTCAATCTTATCACCGCAGCAGAATAATGAAAATATTTCACTCAATACAAAATACGGCACAAAATGTTAAAGTAGACGTACTTTACCAAATACGACCGTATTTGAAGTAAATAACACAATAAATGTTCAGAACCTAACAAAGAAGTATATAGAAAAATTACAATCTTTGAAAAAATTTCCTATCATTCAAAAGTGAACTTTTTGACAACCACTTCATTTGTACTGACATATTTACAAAAAATGTGATTTAGAAAATTCAATTTCTCAAAAACTATTTGCTTCCGAAGTGTGTAAATTTCTATTTAGCCTAATTATAGAGTGATCTCACTGTACAAAAATTTAGAGTCTGAATTCGAAAGCTGAGCCATAAGTTTTTGCTTAGTTTAATAAATCAAAAACAATTTTAAATTTTAAGCAGTAGATTAGTCATAAATTACTTAACTGCGGTGCAATCGCGACTATTGTATACCGAAGTTCACCGAGATTCCGAAAAACGTCGTTATGGCAGTTTATGCGTTTTTATGAAGACGTAATATACTGTTTACTTTAGTGTACTGTGACTACGCGCCTACGTCACGCAATCCTGGAATTGACAACTTTTGGAATATTATTTTAAACACTTTTTCAGTTGAAAATAATACCGATGAATAATTTTTTTTCATTAATACCTATACCATAAAAAGTGATTTAAAAATATTATTAAATTTAAGCAAAAAAAAAAAAACGCAACATTATGGCCCAATTACGTCATCATTCATTTTATACGTCATTTTGTATGATAACCAGTCACAAATGTGACAGTTTACGCAAGAGTCTAACGTTCATTTTCCCTGAATAGTGACGTCACTCACACGTGACTCACAGACAAAAAATATTAGTTTTCCAAAGGGGAAAATTAAATAAATAAAGATTTACTCTTTAAAGATTTGTATTGTTTTAGGCTTTTTATCTATAGAACAATATTACTAAATAATTTACTTAAATTTTTAAACATCAGTCACTCGCGGAACGGGTTTTTCTTCTCCGTTACAACTCCCCCCCTGTTATCATTTGTAGTAACAGTTTTTTTACTAAATGCATATGAAACTATATACGATATGTATAACAAAAAGCCCATTTTTAAAATTTTGGCTGTCTGCGTCTTTTTTCCGGGTAATATCTGAAACGTTTGGACCGATTTTGACGGTACTTTCACTGGTTGATAGCTGATTTTATATGGAGTAACTTAGGCTACTTTTATTTTGTAAAAATATTAGAGTTTCGCGAAAATAAAAATCTATTCAAAAAAAAAAACGCTTTTAGAGCGCTTAAATGGCTTACGCTGAGTAAACCATAAGAGATATATCAAATTAATGTACCACATAACTGTAGACATTAAAAAGATCTAGAGAAAAGTCAGCGATAGTATATATCCATCTTCTAAGGAACACCCACAATAAGCATTTTTGTCTATAAAATAGCTGAGAGCGGTGAGCAAGATTCGCGCGGGCATTCTGTATTCCACGCGAGCGAAGCCACAGGCACAGCTAGTAAATAATATAAGTACTTTTACTTACGAGCTTGGAAGACGTAAAGCTCATCTAAGATTAGTGTCCAATGTTCAGTCTTCTTACATAGCGAGTTATTTGTTACACAAGCGACATTTATAAATGTACTTCTTCACCGGAACACTAACAAATCGTCTAACAATAATATAATAAACCATACGTACGTAGGTTTTACTTGGAGCAGTTGAATATCGGCTAGATTTTTTTACTAAACAGCACACCTTTTTATATAGTTTTCTCTTGCTCCCCTGGTAGAGAATGCTTTTTGGCATTAACTCGTCCAACTATGCTAGTACATGTAACAAAGAACATATAAAAATATTTACTCGACGAGCTCGAAACCACAACAAAACTCGATTAATTCGACCGATCACAATACCAGTCGAGTGCTCTTTAGTGTTGCTACATAATATTATTTTGTTGAAAAACGGGATCACATTTAGAAATAAAATAATTATGGTTTCACACAAATATAAAAAAAAACTGGTTATGGTGAATCAATTCGGGCGCTTAAATGACTTATGCTGAGTAAACCATAAGAGATATAGCAAATTAATGTACAATACAATTGTAGACATTAAAAAGACCTACAAAAATGTAACAGAGATTAATTTTTGAAAAACAAGCTTCGAATATTATTAGTATATGCTGAGCTTATGCTAAATATGTACTAATGTGTTTGTCTTAATATAATTACTTGTAATCAAGGAAACGAGGTTCTGGAGATCTGCAGTTCAGGTCACTATACCTTTTTCAAACTCCAGACCTCACATTTTATTGTTGATTTTTTTCGCAGTAGTTGTCGATTGATTGTTGATTGTATTAAATTAAGTTAATATTGTAAGTTTGTGGTCAAATAAATAAAAACTTCTTACTCATTGTTATCAAAATAAAAAGTAATTTTTTTAAGTAAAACTTCTTTAGGCGCGACTAGAGAGTAACTCAGATTTTTTTTCTGACGGAAGTAACGCTTACGTAGTTTCCGGTATTCAAAAATAATAATTTGGATTGGTAGTAAGTATATGTCATAATACTCCACGCTTCTTGACTTATACGCCAGCTAGTGGCAAATATAATAATCAATTACGATTATTTATTTCCAATATTTTCAAACGGATCAATTGTGAATAGAAAAGTGAATAAAAATTTAATAGTCTTAAAAAAATTATTTTAAATTGCAGTTTTTTGAAAATCTCTAAATATACTGTTTATTGATTACTTTTGTAATAAATAAATTATTAATAAATTTTCTGTCGATTGTTACATCCTATAACATTCAATAATAAAATTTATTTATTTCAGTGATATACGCCGTCATCGCCAAAGAAATTTTACTTCAATCGCACGTAAAGGTTACACGCACACACTTTTTTTTTTAATGAATAAATTTACAGGAGAACCACATCTTTGGTCACTGACCTAAATACATACTAAATGAAATTTTATACTTGGAACTTACAAAAAAGTTCTTTAAAACCATAGCTTTAGTTTAAATGGAATCACGTATTACCAGTTTCTCCAGTAGCGATCATATGCTCCTTCTTCAGACCCTCGTCATCATGTGTAGAACAAAACAAACAAGCTCAAAATCGATTATCTTTGACGTTTTTTAGAGAGTACCAGTGACAATCTTCCGGTTCCATCTTTAGACCCTGGTCATCACGTGTAATAGAAACTACTCATGGCATAAAAACATCCTAGTCCAAATTCGAGTGTCCTACCATTTGCCAGCATTCAGACAGTTCCAGTCCCTTCATCCCAGCTCCATCATCAGATCAGCCTCATGGCATACCATAATATTGCATTGACACCGAACTTACATATTATGCCAGCAAGTTTTTTTTTCTCTTTGTTTAAGAGGGCTTTTACAACTGGTGCATGCCGGCCCCATCTAAGTATCTATATACCGAAATTTCACAACAAGAGGTCGAAAAATGGTTTGCAAATTTGAAATGTTACATAAGAACATTGCAAGTTAAGGTTTGAAAAGAAAGAAAGAAAAGACATTTATTTGTTACACGAACAAAACAAACAAAATTTCAAAATAAAAAAATCGTAGAAAGAAAAAAATGGGCCCCGAGTCAGCATATATGCTGGAAGGGGTTGAGTCCTCGAGCACGCGTTCTATTCCACCGTCTCTCCAAACAGAGCGTGCCAGCGTCCACGCCCGCGTAACCACCGTTCTTCCGCAGAGGATGGGCGGTCAACTTCGCTTCCGCTCACTCGCCACGTCCACCCTCCCTAGCGGCAACCCAAGCATAGGTCCGTTCCTCGGTGTGAAGCCCTTGGGTCAGGCAGCCACCCGCGCGATACAAGTGACACTACACGTGCAACACTTAGCTACCCACATACAACATTACACACGTACGAACATACACACGTGCACACCATACAGGTACATGGGTTCTATAAGAGACCTTTTTTTTTGCGCTAGATAGTCATGGGCTAGTTAGTGTAGATAAACCATTCCGATCACGAAATACACATACGCATGTTTCTCTCCTTCCTCCCAGGAGGAGGGGGACATGCATATGAGTATATGTAATGTAGCTCGAATTTGTAGGAGTAGGGAATTAGCCAGATCACGACCTATTCGCATACGTGACGACTGCCCGAGCTGAGGTTCGGCCACTCTGGCACTCTCGTGCGAATCGTCCAAAACTTTCGCGGCAGAAAGCTCAAAGCGCTCGCCCAAAAAAAAAAATGCAGGCCAGCATGACAGCGGCAACCGTCGATGGATTTAGATCTCTCGGTGGTCACCGTTGTGTTTGGATTGTTCTGTGCTTACTATCAGGGACAGTACAGTCAATTTACCGTGCTACTATACAATATAAAAAAGCCAGGACGTTCGATATACAACACGACAGCTGGCAACACCACCGATTACTCATAACCTGTCTGTATTTTTGTTTTTATACTAGTAATAAAATTATAAATTTTCCTTATTCAAATGCTTCAAAACTATAGAACACAATATATTGTATATCTATTATCTAATACTATTAAATGAGTAATTTTTGTGTATATATGTCAGATAATCTTGTCTATGTGATTATTTAAAAGAAGAAAAAATGTGTTAAGAAAGAAAGAAAAATGTATTTATCCATCACACAACACATCACAAATCATTGACATCAAAAATTATAAAAACTTAAAATCAACACAACAAAAAGAAAACAATAATATTAATTAGTAACCTGCCGTTCGGAGATAAAAAGCTCCCAGTCTCAGCATAATTGCTACTGTAGTATGAATTCTTGATACCTCCCCTCCTCCTGGGAGAAAGCAGTGGACCATGCGTAGGTGTATTTAATAATCGGAATGGTTTTTCTACACTAACTAGCGCATTAGTCTAACTAGCGCAAAAAAAGAAAAAAAAGGTCTCTTACAGAACCTATGTACCTGTGTGGTGTGCACGTGTGTGTGTTCATACGTGTGTAATGTTGTGTGTGGGTAACTAAGTGTTGCACGTATAGTGTCACTTTGTATCGCGCGGGCGGCTGCCTGACCCAAGGGTTTCACACCGAGGAACGGACCTAGGCTTGGGTTGCCGCTAGAGAGGGTCCGTGACGGGTGTGCGGGAGCGAAGTTAACCGCCCGTCCTCTGCGGAGAGAACGGTGGTTACGCGGGCGTGGGCGGTGGCACGCTCTGTTTGGAGAGACGGTGGCGTAGAACGCGTTAGCTGTTTCGGTTTGGTCGAGCGGGTCAGTGAATATATTACGCGGCCGGCGTTTCCTCCGGCAGGCGTTGGGGTCGGGAACATATGAAGCTGCCGCTTTTATTAGGGGATTCGCGTGGTTCGACGCGGTGTCGAAATAAAAGCGAGAAAGGTGTTTGACATAGGCATATATCGATGGAAGGTCCATATCTCTATGGAGATCCTCCATACGAACATACCAAGGGGCGCCGGTAAGGCGGTGAAGAATAAGAAATAATAATAATAATAAAAAAAAAATAAAAAAAAACCGCTGTCATGTCAACATTTTTCTGATCTGTTTTCAAGTAATTTGTTAATACAAATTGAACATTTATAGCTGCAGTATACCTATTTACAATAAAAATTATACAAAAATGTAATATGTTATACAATAACATACATATCAACAATATGAGAAGCGAAACAGTCTTGTTTTCTCTTTGTGAAACAGTCTTTGACACTAGATGTCATTTGAAAACTAAAATAATAACAATATACAATAAATAATGATTACAAGATCGAAAAAAAAAACAGTGGACACAATAAACGCACGCCTACCATCACTGCCCGCCTCGCCGATCTCCACGTCGTCGTCGGAGGTGTATGAAATTCTTTCAAACACTTGTGTGATGAGAGATGAGAACGGGACGCCACCGCTACCGTCGTTACCGAGACCTGCGCGACGTAGAGGGCGGCCACCACTGCCGGCCTGCTTGGGATCTTCGGGGCACTCCGCTCCACGACAGGTCCCCACTGCCGGTGGTTTAGTGCGTCGCATGAGATGGACTCGAACAATAAACGAGAACGTCATGCGTGCGTACTACGGGGTGACAGAGGGGGGAACTAACCTCACTGCGTATCGTGACCGGATGCTGTCTCTGTTTCAGACTCTGGAACCGACGCTAACCATCACTACTCAACGACTTTCCGATCAAGTGCGAGCTATCCAACACTTACATTTGTTGGATGAGCCTGCGCTTGAACGACTACGCTGGGAACGTATACAGACGATGGACAGCATAAGACAGACTACACCTGTTGAGTTGTCGGATTCAAATTTGGTATCAATACGGACTGTCACGTTGTCGAATGTACATCAGACAATATCACAGGGTGCTATATTGTCAAATACTCATTTGATGATGGAGCAGTTAGATAATATTACTAACCCCGACGTATGTGAGGATATAACCGTAAGTACCCAGGAAAATGAGCAATTGAGGACGGCTTTGGATGATGCGATTTCAGAATTCCGATCCGTTTCTATTACCTGTAGACCACGTCTACCTCGCTTACCTATTAATAAACATAATATAGCGGTGGGAGCCCTAGATAGTTTGTTAGATCCGTATTTACGAAATAGCCAAGATCTTGTTGATACGCATTCAATTCTTTATTGTGCGGCTATCGCAGCATGCCGTATGGCTCGTGTAAAATTTTTAGACAACGATCGCATTGCATGTCCTGCTAGCAATGTACCCGCATGGCAATTGAGGATTGAAAGGCGTATTAGCACAGCTAGGACCCTCATTGGCAAGCTAATCTGTTTCAAATCTGGCAATAACCGCCCAAGGGTCATGCGCTTTGTGAACCAGGCTTTTGTTGGGACCAATATTAGGCCCCAGGAATATATAAATTGGGTGACGGAGCGCATAGACCACCTGAAACAGAAAATTTATGCATGGGCAAACCTTATTCGACGTTACACGGAACGAGTGGATAGGTTTCATTGGAATCGCATTTTCAAAAGCGAACAAAGGAAGGTATATAGAGCTTGGGAGAGACCCACTGATCATGTGGCTGATGGACAGCTACCAGATGCAGATGCAATGTCCACATTCTGGAAAAGTATTTGGTCAATTCCCGTTAATCACATTGAGCATGAATGGATAAATGTTGTCAATCGCGCATGTGAATCGATCGGAGACATGGGAGCTGTAACAATTAGCCTCTCGGACATTAGTTGCGCGATCCGTCGGACTTGTAATTGGAAAACTCCGAGACCTGATGAATTGCACAATTTTTGGTTAAAGTGGTTCCGACACTCACATCCTCTCTTGGCCACTCATTTTCAAGATGCCCTTGAACGTGGATCTCTACCAGTTTTCTTGACCACTGGAGTCACCTTTCTGCTCCATAAAACCGGTAGTACCATGGAAGCTAAAAATTATCGACCCATTACGTGCTTACCCACTATCTATAAGCTCCTTACATCCATTCTGGCATCAAAAATATCAGAGCACATTGATGCATACAATATTTTGGCCACCACTCAGAATGGATGCAGGACTGGATCTCGTGGTACTAAGGAGCTTCTCCTCATAGACATGACCGTTAATCAACAGGTCCGCCGAAACAGAAGGAATCTTTTTGCCGCCTGGATTGACTATAAGAAGGCATATGATTCGGTGCCACATTCATGGTTAAGACGGGTGCTGGAGTCATAAAGTTAATACAACTCTATGCACCTTTCTTAGCTCATGCATGGGGCAGTGGACCACAGTCCTTCGGCATCCAGGAGATAGGAGTTCTTCTGGATCGTTGGACTTGATAAGGATAAAGCGAGGGATTTTTCAGGGTGACAGTCTGAGTCCTTTATGGTTTTGCTTAGCATTGGATCCACTTAGTACTGTGCAAGAAGGTTCAGGGCTAGGCTATCGACTTCGTAGAGGGAGTAAATCCATTTCTTATCTACTGTACATGGATGACCTAAAATTATTTGCACAAAAGAAACCAGACTTGATGGAGTTAGTAAAATTGACTGAGAATTTCAGTAACTCCATTAGTATGGAGTTTGGTGTTGACAAATGCGCGGTTATTCATGGGGAACGGGGTAGGGTTGTAAACTCTAGTAGTTTACAAATTTCAGAATCAATTTCCCTCAGATCTCTCTCCGAGGTCGAAACCTATAAATATCTTGGTATGTCGGAGTCATTGGGTATTGCTGACGGGGACATTAAACAATCAGTGGTGGAACGTTTCTTTGGTCGCTTGAGAAAAGTACTTAATAGTCTTTTGTCAGGTGGTAACAAGGTTCGTGCCTTCAATGGTTGGGTTATGCCCTTGCTCATGTACTCCTTCGGCATACTAAGGTGGACACAGACTGAGTTGAATGCCCTGGATGTGCGGGTCCGAAAGTTACTAACGACATATCGCATGCATCACCCGCGATCATCGGTGATGAGATTGTACATCCCACGGAAGTGTGGGGGCCGTGGCTTTCTAAATGTCAAAAACCTACACAACCGTGAGGTGTGCAATCTCAGGGAGCATTTTCTCCACATCGAGGATGTTATGCATCGCGATATCACAGCAGTTGACAAAGGGCTCACACCGCTTTTCTTAGGAAACGAGAACTGGCGTAAACCAATAGTAATCAACACCCAAGACCGCAAGGATGTATGGAAGAGCAAGGAGCTTCACGGACGGTTCTATCGGGCTCTAAATGGGCCTGATGTAGACTTACTTGCGTCAGTAACCTGGCTACATTTTGGTGATCTCTTTGGGGAAACCGAAGGTTTTATCTGTGCAATTATGGACGAAGTTATCAAGATGAATAACTACCGGAAATACATTATGAAGGATGGTACGATTGACATTTGTCGGGCATGCCACCGCCCAGGAGAATCACTCAGGCATGTAGTTTCCGGTTGTTCTCATCTTGCTAACGGCGAATACTTGCACAGACATAATCAAGTAGCTAGAATTATACACCAGCAACTTGCCCTTAAATACGGCCTTGTAAGTTTTGAGGTGCCTTATTATAAATACGCACCAACACCAGTTCTTGATAACGGTCATGTTGTGCTTTACTGGGATCGGTCTATCATCACAGACAGGACTATTGTAGCCAATAAACCTGACATCGTGTTGTTGGATAGGTCCATGCGTCGGGCAATTCTTGTTGATGTCACCATACCCCATGATGAGAACCTATGCTACCATTATGCTATATTATAAATTTAAAAAAAAAATTATTTCTCATAAAAATGTCGGTAGTTTTACACAAAGCATAAAAAAAATTCTATAAAGGTGCGTTGGCGATGTTTGTCGTATAAAATTAGCACGAATGAAACCGTGGGGCACAGCTAGTTTTTTAATATAGGACTGTATCCGAGAAAAAACTTATTGTGGGTTACTTATACTTACACTTTTTCATAAATGCTAAACTGTAATGATAGAATTTAAATTTTAATAAAGTTGCGTATAAGTTACCTATAATATAGGCACGTGAGAAGTTATAATTGTTTGGAGTACATATCTGTTGGCAACAGCGGCGTCGCCTCATATAAGATATAATTTAATGAAATAGATTTATATAGGCTTCTTATATTATATCATATTATAGAATATATAATATATATATTATTGAATATAGAGTGTTACATATTGAATTATAGAATAAAGAACACACAAGATATAGATATAAGATATTGACAATATATAGATTTACCATAGAATAAATGATAAATAGCTATAAGAACATTGAAATAAATATTGTACATAATTGTCTAATTATTCCCCATAGATTTAAGATAGAATGATAATTTATATAAGTACGCGCTCGGCCCGCGTCCCGAAACTATGTAAATTAAGTATCGATCTGTGTTCGGGACCGGGTATTTCGTTTATACGGGCGCATAGTATGGATTAAGTATAGACTAAGTTATGTTTATAGATAGGGAATACAATATAGAATAATTATACATAAGAAGTTTGTACATAGGTTTAATAGTTAAATAAATATAGACAGAAAACCGAGCCGACCATAGTAAAAATCGAATAGAAATGGAGCACTTTTTGCCCGAGCGCAAGGGGCTCACTTTATGGTAACGCCGCAGTCTTCATTCTAAATCGAATTCGAAGATCATCGACACTAGCGCTACTACGGGAATCAACGGAACCTTGCAACCATCGACACTAGCGCCACCACGGAATTCATCCGAAGCTTGCAACAACTTATCGACACTAGCGCCACCACGGAATTCATCGGAGCCTTGCAACAACTTATCGACACTAGCGCCACTACGGAACATATTGAAGACTTGCGGTTACATAGACAAGATCGGTCGGCTCGGTTACGTTTGTTAGTGAAAAGTTTTGCGTTTCATTTTCGAGTGAGCTTGTGCGATATCGCGCACCTCAGGACCCCTTATCGAGCACTTCGGATCGGCACGAATAATCGCCGCGAGACGGGCATCCGGCGTCTTATAGGATTTTTAAAGACATCCTATAAGATTAACAAACCCGTCCAACCCGGGTTGACGTCACTCGCCCTATCGACGCGTGTGACGTGCTGCGTACCCAACAATATCGAAACAAAAATAACTCCAAAAAATGTTATCTCTTGTGTTGATGATGGTAATCAACTTGGAGCTGGTTTTTTTCTAAGGACCAATATTGACGATCATCCCCCTTTCAGTGTTCAGTGTACCCCAAGTCAGCATAAGGTCTGCAACTAACAATGCAAATCCACTTACCGTTCTTCTGGAACGTCCAGGTTCTCGTTGTTGGTCTGCGTGAAGGTTGTGGAACGGCATAGAGACTTCTATTTTTGCTGTAAGCGGTCGAACACTCGCTAGCGTAATAACATCAACAATGACCGTTACGACTATACGACCGGTTTTAGAAGTGGGGATGTGCCGGTTCCGGACCGCGACTCTCCGGTACAACTGACAGTTCCGTCAGTTCAGTAGCGAATGTACGCGATCAGTCACAAACCTTGCCCAATCAAGAAGTGCACTAAACACTGAACACACCTATAGATGTGTTCCGGCAGGTGCACTTGAGAGCCAGTTCACCCTCTAGTGAGATTGTGGTGGGGGGGGGGGGGGGGGGGGGGGCGTTTAGTAGACTGTATTTTCTGATAATTCATGTTAAACTAAGTTTTGATATAAAATATGGCGGAATCCTTCGTGCATTTCGATGACTTTCATAATAAGACAAAACCACTCACTTTGAACTCCGGTTTCTTCTTATTTTGAGGATCTATTGCACAGGTTCAATCACACGAAAATGTTTCAATTAGTATTAGGCTGCAGACACCAACAGTTTATAATTTATATATCTCAATAGTAGAGAAGGTTACGGCGCGGCGGACACACGATGAAGGACAATTTAACACTGCACCCCAGCATGGTGCGGGGTGCGGGGTGCGGGGTGCGGGGTCCAAGGTAATAAGCGATGCCTAAGAACGCGGAAGAGTTTTGCCACCGTCATTCAAGGGAGGGTTGTCCCCGATTATGAGATCATCGAATACACGTTTAGGCGCAAACAGTGGTCATTATAAAGAACGAACTGGAATAAGTTTGTATACTTGGGATCGTTGTTTACTAGTGATGGAAAGAATGAAAGTAGAAAGGGGAGTAAATGCTGGTAACACGGTGAACGAGACTTGTACACCTTTATGACCAGTTAAATATCCCTACGAAGGCTCGTCTGGCTGTACGACCAACTGGCTGGCCAACACTCATGTACGGAAGTGAAAGATGGGCGTGGCTGAAAAAGAATGAAAGTAAAATAAATGCAGTAGAAGAGAGCTCTGAGAGGTATTTCAGGAGTGAAATTGAGTGACAGGATAAGAAATAGTGTGATAAAGGAACTTTTTAGTGTGAAAGAAGATATGACCACACGTATTGAAAAATGTTTGCTTAGATAGATGGTTTAAACAATGAAGAGGCAATTTAAGACGCAAAAATACAACTTTCAAATAATTATATAATTTCTTTATTACAGTATAAACAACATTTACATCATATACCTAATGTCGTTAACGCAGCAGCTGAGGTATTTAGCATATTTTTATTACAAAAGCGGGCAATTCGAGAAATCTACTACCTGAGGATTATATCTTAACTTTGTCCTCCCAATACATCCTTGATAACTTAATACATATTCGTAAAAACTTAGACAAGCTACCGTGGTTTAGATTGTGTAGGTCCAATAAAAGCTTTTTAGGTTGGTAATAGTGTCAGGTTTATGATAAGATTCCAAAGCATATTACTGATTTGCCAGAAAACAAGTTCAAGGACCATGTCATGTGGGTTTTCCTGTGAAAAGGTTATTATAGTGTGGATCATTATGAAAATGATAGTGAAGTCTGGAAGTGACTCCCTCTCTGCGTATCCATTAAATTATTATTATTGTAATAAATTAACACTTTTGTACAGTTGGAACAAAAAATGAACCCGATCGAGTTTCTTCTCGGTTATTCTCGATGACTGAGATGTTTTCCGAACCTGTGGTAGTGTTTTGGAAGTTCATAAGTGCCTTCTTAGGATCTAAATTAAATAAAGATTTTTTGATTTTGATTTTGTTTAGGACGAACAGACAAACAATTGATTAATATTTAACATTTAAAATTAACCTTTAAATATCCAAATAATAATATATACACAGTACAATTGGAACAAGTATAAAATTTTATTAAAAAGTTTATGATATTTTTGTACATTTTCGGAAATTAAATGTCTCGTGAATGTTGTGTCAATTACAAAACATGTACCTACCAAAAATATTTGTTTTACAGTTGCAAAATCAAATACAGAAGAGAATGAAAAATATACAGAAGAGAATTATGAAAGGCTTGTAAAAGCATTACAAGTACATATCATAATAACAACAGACTGTAGGACACGATAATTTTCTATGGCTGGATCAAACCACCAAATCTAGTTGTATCACTTGTCATATCGGCACGCTTTGTCTTCCAGTAACCAGGGTAGTATGGATCTAAAAACGACAGTCGCGTCCACCTTGCTAAAAATGACTATAATGTCTTCCATTTATATTCGTTAACGTTGTTCAACTCACAAGAATACCTCCTCGGAACAACCAAACGACTAAAACAATGCAATTCTCTGTTAACGTCTCTTATGATCTCTTCATTACTGAAGCTGGCAAATTCTCTTTCTGTTAAGCGATAATCAAACGTACGTAGCTGACTGGGGTCCGTTTTTCTAATAGAATCTAATATAAATATTAAAATATCATTCCATCCTTTATCTACGATGTTATTAAATAGCATGGAAAAGGTTAAAAGATTCATAAATTCGTTTAAATTATTTTCATCAATGACATCAGAAATATTTTTTAGAAGGAACTTTGATGTATATCTCAAATCCATAGTTACAGCTTCATCAACAATGTTTGGTAAGTGTGTATTCTTAAAAGTTTCATTTGGTCCTTTATAATGATTAACTACTAAAAAGAAAATTGTTTCTTTTACTTTATCACTCATAATAATGCTTTTTAACTCATTTTCACATTCTAGTTTACGGTCGAAGAATTCTAAAACTCCTTTTCTAACATGCCTGATAATAAACTTCCATAATTTAGGTTGATGTTCTTGCGGGGTCGTTTTTAATAAATCCGTTATAAATTCCGCAGTGAGGTATTCTTGAAACGTTAAGTGTATAAATTTCGGTACACCGTTTACGACATAATCGACTACACCTGTTTTCTCTTCAGCGGCTTCAAATTCCTTTATGAATTTTCGTATCCCATCAATTTCGACTTGTGTTAATATTTCATCCAATTCCTCAGTGAATGTTGTGTAGAAAGCTACCTTTTTATGTTTATTTAAAAACTCTATTAATTCTCTCTCGTATGTCAATTTCACATCAGGATTGTAAAGATTCATTTGGTTCTTTTGTTCGTAACGTATTTTCTTCAACTTTGTCTCGAGAAAGTATTTGTAGAAAGACGATGTATTCACTTCCAAATTCCATTTTGAAACAATGTCAGTGTTTCGTGATACTACATTTTTCATTTCATTTGTGAAATAATCGAGAGCAACGTACATATGTAGCGGTGTTATCGCCAACGTCATAGCTTCTGCTCTTCGTATTTCATTGTAACAATGTAGCCACATTTGTCTGTAAGCATTTACACGTACAAGATCAGATATGTGAACTTTAAATTTGTTGATAGATCTCCATTTCTCCACTAAATGTGATTTTTCTGCCGTTAAATGTATGTATTGTATTTCGCTTTGGAAATATTCAACTGCTGTAAAATACAAAAGGTTCAAAAGGAAACTAGAATATTTAAAAAGCTTTGTTTTTCCTTTTTTAGGATAAAAATCTCCGTTCCTCTTCATGTATTTAAAAAATCCATCGATATTCACAAACTGGTCATAACTCAGTTCATTCAAATTCAAATTAATTTTCAAAAAATTTTTCATTGAAATTTTTAAATCTGGCTCAGTGAGTGATATCAAATCGTAAGGAGCGCCAAAGTCAGTCTCGAGTGCTTCAACTATATTCTTGTAGGAACGACTAGCGATCCACATGCGTTGCTTGTGACTAGACCTGTCAGCAGAGTTGACCCCCGAGCTCCTTGTAACCAAACACTTCAGCAACTCTGTAATTTCGTCTTTGTAGTGTGGACAAATTTCGTCAAAGCCATCGAAAAGAAAAATCGTATTTCCTTTATTATAACAATATATAAACAATTCTAATTCAAAGGAAATTGAACCATTTCTGGCTTCGTAGTTTCTGAGCACTAACACTCCAGTAACAATTTTAAGATCGAAAAGGATTTCATCAAAATTATAATATAAACTATTTCTTGATGTTTTTTGAAATACAGCTGCCTTACAGACAAATTTTAACGCTTCTATAAGATCAATTTTGATTTTATTTTGTTGCCATCTGTGAAACTCTTTTGTGTAATCGAGCAGGTTAATTCTCTCGATCCAAATTTTAGAGTTTTTTCTTTTCGTTTTGATAGACATGTGGGTTAAGAAACTTGATTTTCCAGTACCAGCAGCACCTATTAAGACAACAGTGCCGTTTATATCTTCAAGTGTGTTCAGTTTTACAATTTGTTTTTTTAAATTAGGCTGATATGGAAACAACTTATTAAATGTCTTTAATTTTTCTGTTTTTGATGGTGAGAATAATTCTTTATGTGATTCTTTTTCAATACTCAATTGTCTGTCTACATAGTAATATTTTATTTCTTCATAATTTGGATTCGATATTGATTTACCGATTTCAATTTTTTCGTTATTAATAATTTTGTTTAATATACATGGTGTTATCAAGTATTCAGCGTTTTCTTGTATAATATTATCAAAAGTTATTTCAGTCCCCTGAAATATTAATTTGCTGCTTAAGACTTTTTTCTGGCTCATCGGAACGAGATCGTTGAATTGTATTTTTTCATCGGACAATTTTATAAAATTATGATTGTCGATAAAAAGTGTATGTAATTTTTCATATGAATGAGTACCGGTAACAATTATTAAATGTTTCGAAGCACTTTCCTTTGTAAGATAACGAAACAATTCACTTTTAGATTCTGATACACTATCATAAATTATAATTAACGTTTTTAACCTTTTACTTTTGATATCTTGTTTTAGAATATTCCTATCATTTCTGGAAAGTAACAAAGGAGAATCGAGCTCAATAAACGCATAATCGTTAAGTGTTTGGAAATGTTGTGCGAGTTTGATTCCAGTCAGTGTAATAGCTTCTGTTACTACAACAGTGCACTCTGGTCCGAACTGTGTACACAGCGATTGGATAGAAGCTTTATCGAATTGAATATCATAGGTTTTCGCTCGTTTCATGTAAATACTGCTAAGAATAAACAAGAGTGAGCTCTCTAAAAATTCTTTTAAAATGTTATCGAAATACTCCCGCTCCTTGGTCAGGTAATACGAATCACCTTCAGACATCCACCATTTCTGAACTTCATCATGAATTTTAAAGTAGATTGCTTCGTATCGAATGCTGGTAGCTGTTCTTTCAGAGGCGTGCATTGCAGTGATGCAGTAATTTTCTAATATATCTTTACCATCATTCTCTATCTCATTTTCTTTGGCTTGATTTGTGTAAAACCAAAGATTATTAAAGAAATCTTTTGCTAATACTCTGTCTCGTGCATCTATTTTCAATGAAGGTTTGGGAAATCCTGTGACATGTAATTTCAGCCTATAACTATCTAAATCATTAATTTTATTCATCAATAATTTCAGTAAAATTTTAGCATTTTTACCTAAAGTTTCATAGTTTACGTTAAATTTATATGAATCCTCGTCTTCACTTGAAATCAAAAGGTTACCCACAGCGCTTCCTATGCCACCTTTTAGATCCATCACCCCAGCATCTAACAGTTTATTAGGTCCGATTGAGTCATCGTTAATAATAATATTTTTATCTTTAAAATTGGAAATAATGTTGTTAATTTTTGTAGCTAAATAGTTCAGTCTCTCCGCGCCCTTAGTACCACTGCTAACTGCTATATCAATGTTACCGAATGTTGTTGGTACTTTGAAACATATTGAATTCAACTTTTCGTGTACAGCGATATCACAAGCTTTTTTATATACATTGTATCTAATTTTTATATCAGCCAATGTCTCTGCGACATCTTTGTGACCTATGTTTATAATGGCTAAAGTATTGCTTTGGTTATTATAACATATTGATACACTTTGCATAAGTTTACTTACAGTAACTGTTGTCGGTTCAACTGCAACCGCTTGTACTAATTCTTTCAGACATTTCTTGTTAAGTTTGATTTCTTTAACAGCTTCGTCAAACAGTACTTCTTTCAATACAACTATGAATTCGTTGTTGTTTTCGAAGAAATCGTCACGAAAAGTACCAGTTCGATGTCCAGCGGTATTCACATCGGAGACATTGATAACGTTTTGAGCCAACACAACGTGATATTTGCGTATGTGGTAGTCGTTTAACATCATGTCGAATTTATTCTTCTTTATAAAACTGAATAGGCTTTTCCCCAAACATTTCATTTCTTGAACTAACACTGATTTTGTTAACAAATCTACTTCACCGTCGGTGTACTGATATTGGAATATGTCGCTGTATTCTCCGCTTTCTATTAAATCTCTCACATTTTTATCTGTAGAGCGATTATCAGTGGTTTTCTTATTTTTCAATTCATTACCAGCTGATGTGTATATGATCAAATAACATTTCAAATCTTCATATTTACCATTAAACATTACATCACAATTTTTGGTGTCGTTGAATCTTTCTCGGACTTTCAAGTAACTATCAAAATATTTAAGTAAACTGAAATCGCCTGTTGGTTTCCATAAATCACTGGCTGTTACTTTACCTTTGGTGATTTCAATCCTGTGCTTCGCCTGTAAAAATACAATGACATCTTCTTTGTTTTGTTTGTATCTAACGCAGATGTCGTCCAAAGCGCCTATACCTCGTAAGCTCGTTCCCAAATAGAATTCATCGTATTCTTTTATAAAAGAACGTATTCGTATTAAAGTTATCAATTTAGTTTCGTAAAGTTGTCCTTTTATACCAGACGTGCCACAGCGTTTCTGATACATATATATTGGGAATTTTTTTTTGTCATTAAGATTTACCAATTTATTTACTTTATTTACTTGTTTGTCACTTTGGTGCATTTCCAATAGTTCAACAATAGATTGTCCGACTTCTGTACCTAGTTCTTTAGCGACGTCTAGTGCAGTCTTATTTTCTTTATTTTTATAATATGTTTCAGCTCCTCGTTGTAGTAATAGATTGACTATTTCCAAGTCTTCTTTCATAACAGATATGTGTAATGGTGTGTTATTGGAATCGTTAAAAAATTGTTCATTAACATTTGCTCCTTCGTCTAAACATTCTTTTACACTTAAAGTTTTCTCTTCGCTTGCAATGTCTATCAGGACTGTATATAATTTAGCAATTTTCATTTTATCGTCGTGTGACAGCATGTTGGTGCGCATTTTGATTTTATTATTTTATCAATTGAATCTTCTTTGTTTTTTCTGGATAACCTAAAAAAAAGTTAATTAGTAATTAATTAAAATGTGAATATTTAATCAATTTTACGCCGCAAGTACGTTTAATAATGTCAAACGTACCATCGGATTACAAAACATCTCTGTCGTCGACCATCAGCAATTTATTTTCAAGTTTAATAACAAACCTGGTTTTTTATGTAGAGAAACATCTCGATGCAACTAATTTAATATACATGGCATTACAAAACTATTTAATATGTAAAAGTCACTGTTGGGTACGTGTCACTTCCCCTCTGCGTGAGGGGGGGGGGGGGTGACGTTTTCCCAGTTTGGACGGACGTTTTGTTGCGCCGGATGCCCGTCTCGTAGACGCCGTACGGATGCCAGTGAGCCGCGATGTTAGTAGTGAGGGGGTCCGGGGGGTGCAATAATGCACGACCGCTTGAGGTGCCGGGTCTTCAATGAAAGTCGAAATCTTGTTTATTGATTGTTCGCAGGACGACCAAAGCTTTCTTCTTGTTGTTACTTGTACTCGTTGACTCGTTGAATTGCACCGTGCCCCATACGGCCCCTCTTCAAGCTTAAGTAGTTCGGAGAATGACCGTAAAGAGAGCCCCGCTTTATTTCGTGTTTTAATTTTAGTTTTCGCTTTGGTTGCCCTGTTAATCTCTCTATATTTCTCTCATTATATATCTTATGTACACATGTCATATATCAAAATGTTCCTTTTTTGTATTACCTATCCATTACATATTCACTTATAATATACATCAAGTATATATTCCGTACATAAGCCAAAAACCATGTAATTTACGGGCGGCATCACTGTTTTCCGTTCGTAAAGTTTCTATAATATTTGATATCCTTACTCTATTGGCTTACTCTATGCATTAATCTATTCTTTATTAGTTCTATTCTCATATATGTAACACACAATACATAATCATTTATATACATCTTAATATATAACATGCAACTTATAATGTAGCGTAGTCGCTAACATTTCTCTATAATTATTGTCTGTATCGATCTATTTTATCATAACACATAGTACATAAAACATAAACACAATAATATCACATAATATCCTAACATGAGACACGAAAATTACTGTTCTGTCGCCAACAGTCACAAACTGAAAGAGATTGTCTGCATTAATCGGGTTACGGATTGATATACTTTTATTGACGATAACATTTTTGAAATGAAAACTTCTTTAAGCACGGTGGCCACTTTTGGGATGGGGAAATAGCACTGAACTCGCGTGACTGTCAGGGCTTGTGTAGACGGAACCGCGGACGTGCCGCCACCGCGCTCCTACCGCATGATTGCTACATCACTGTACATTTATAGTAATACATTGCTAGTCACGAACATTATACGTATAGGCATAATGATTATGATGAATTGAACTAAATAAAGGAGGTTGTGTTTGCATACTATATATAAAGAAATGGCTAAATAAAAGTAAGAAGTCAAATAGACGCTTATGGGTTCATCCTAATTTTTATGCAAAGGGAACAACATGGTGGATTCCATACACAAAGTATAAAGATCTAGTAAAAGATTAGTGTAAATTTTGTGATTATATTCGGATGAATATCAAAACATTCACAAATTATTAGTTAAACTTATTATTACGACCTGTTACAACCCGATTAAAAAGATAGAAAAATTCTGTTCCCGAAATATCTCGAAGCAACTACAACTAGTGTTCGCGTCGTAGACAACCGCGGCGCATGTTTGTGTAAAACTCGCAGTTTACACACACACGTATATGGCTTTCCGACTCGATTACGTCATCGAGTAGGCATAGCAACTAAACGTCGAGAAAGTTAGTGATGATTCACGATTTTTCTGCGCTCGTTTAGTGTAGGTATTTAAGCTGCACAGGCGCGGCGCCGAGGCAGCCAGGATGAAAGCGCTGGAATTTCAATACCAGCGCTATCAAAATTTCGTCGTATTACGGTGTCCCTCTCTAGACGAGGAATACCGTAATCTACCTGAGAACGCCTGCGTGCGTCGCACCGCTGCGACCGCGACCCGTCATGAGGCCGTTTCAGGTAGCGAGGCGGCCGCTTCAGGTAGCAAGGCGGCCGATGACGTCACGGCCGCGACCGTTATACCGACTGGCGCCGCGCCAGTCGGCGCCGCGCCCAAACGTCTCACGCGCAGCGCTGCGCGTCCGTCCGCCGCGTCATCCGGGGCCGTGGCCACGTCTACGGCCACGCCCCCTGTCACGACTAGCCAATCGCGCGGGTCAAGCCCCGCCTCCGTCAGGCGAGGGCCGCGTAATTCGCGGTCACAATCTAGGGTTACCAAAAATAGCCCGTACGTCCGTCCCGCGCGATCCACGGAAACCGCGTTAAAGACGAAAAATTCGTTTTCGGCCCTTCCGGTCGAACAAGACTCGCCCGTGAGTCCGGATCCATCTCCGGAGATGGATACCGAGAACGACGGCTTCACCGTCGTGGCGTCGCGTAAGCGAACGGCGCGTAGCAGTCCGACTGCTCAACCGGCGCCTAAGGTAATAGCTAAGGCAGCAATCAGGGGCGCCGCCGCCCCCGCGTCCTCCCAGCTCCCCGCGCCCGCCGGCGGGAAAAAAGAGCGTGCCCCACCTCCAATCATAATCCGGGACAAGGCGGCCTGGATGGGAGTCTGCAATGAAATGCGCAGACTCAAACTCGAGTATCACAAGGCTAGGAATATAGTCAACGGGATTTCCATTTCGGTTAGTTCTTCGGAAACTCACCGCAAACTCACCACCCTCCTCCGGCAGAAAGGTCTGCAATTCTACACCTATTCTCTCGCGGAGGAGCGCGTCCTCCGAGTGGTCATCCGCCGCATTCCGGTGGAGCTCGACCAGTCGGAGGTGTGCTCCTCGCTCAAGGAGCAAAGTTATCCCATCCGGGAAGTACACCGGATGTACAGTAAAGATAAGCGGCCACTACAAATGGTAGTGGCCATATTGGACCTTTCCCTCGAGGGAAAGGCCATCTTCCAGCTAGAGACGGTGTGCGGGCTCTCCGGGATTAACGTGGAGCCCCCATACAAAAACCACCAGCCTGCGCAGTGCCACAACTGCCAGCTGTACGGGCACGCTGCCCGTAACTGTCATTCTCGTCCGCGGTGCGTAAAGTGCCGAGAGGACCACCCCACACGGGAGTGCACGCGCGAGCGTGACTCCGTCGTCCCCCCGAGCTGCGTGTTATGCGGGGAGGAGGGGCATCCCGCGAATTATCGCGGTTGCCCCAAGGCCCCGCGCACCACGCGGCCACGCACGCAGAGGCAGGCGGCCCCCCGGGCGGCGCCCCCCGCCTCAGCCATCAAAGCGCAACCCCCGCTGGCGTCAGGGGAATTTCCCGCGCTGCCGGTCCCGCGCCAGTCCCCGGCCGCCGCCGGCCTCTCCGCACCCCGCGCGGTGCAACCGCAACCCGTGCGTTCATCGCAGAACGCATGGGGCCCCCGTCACCCCAATCCACAGCCCCTTATGGCTATGGATATTCCCGCGCCCCGCGCGCCCGCTAACGTTGTCGTTAATAGTAACGACTTAATGATACTGCTCCTTCGCGAGCACGATATCCGCGAGAGCACGACATGGCAGAGCGACGATACGATAGCGACCCGGGGGGAACAATTACCGTGTACCCGTAACGACGCGCGGCAACAAGACGAACGCAGGCCTGAACGACGTGCCCGTTCGCAATTACCGTCGCAATCGAGCAGTGATATTAAACAGCTCGCCGCGATACTAGAAAAGATGACGCATACTCATCCACCGCCACGCCAAGCCGCCGACTTACCTGTATTCACTGGAGTGATCAACGAGTGGCTGCCATTCAAAGCAGCTATGAGGGACTCCACGCAGCTGTATCGTTTCTCGACGATAGAAAACATAGCGCGCCTACGTAACAGCCTGCGTGGGGACGCCCGCGACGCAGTGGCAGCGCTACTACACACCGCGAACAATCCAGATGAAATCATGCGGACACTGGAACAATGTTTTGGCAGGCCGGAAGTAATTATAGACAAGGCGCTGTATGATATGCGGAAATTACCACGACCGGGAGCTACCGCAAGTGAACTGAACGCGTTCGCAGTAAAACTACAAAACATAGTCTGTGTTTTACTAAATCTCGGCAAGCGGAGCTACCTGTACAACCCGATGCTGGCTCGGGAAGTATTAGAAAAACTTAGCCCACACCTGAAGTCCCGGTGGTGCGATTATGCGGAAGAGAACGAGGGAACAACGGATACAGAGGTCGTTGTATTATCACGCTTCCTAATGCGTGAAGCGAGCCGTGCTTTAAAACACACATATGCGCCCGCCACCGCTTCGACAGCAACCTCTAGACGCGAAGTATTGAAGCCTGCCGCACCGCAAGTCGCCGCCAGAAAGAGACAGAACGTCTTTGCTACGGTGGACACAGAAGCCGAACATCTGTGTCCTAGCTGCGATAAGCCCCATCCGTTGTCTCGGTGCCCGCAATACAAGGCACTGAACGTCGAGCAACGGTGGGAGCTAGTGAAGAGCAAAGGCGTCTGTTTCAAATGTATTGACAAACGCCATCATCGTGTGTACTGCAAAGGAAAGCCGTGCGGTATTAACTCCTGTCGTCGTCCGCATCACTCGTCGCTTCACAACGACAAACCAAGCGATAGCGAAGAGCAAGCTCAGAACAACGTGACGCCGTTAACGAGCGAGACGGTAATGGCTGTCGCAACAACTATAGAACCGAGACAGATTATACTAAAAATCTGTCCGGTGACTATATCGGGCCCCAAAGGAGCGGTGAACACGTACGCTCTGTTGGACGAGGGCTCGACTATATCGCTAATCGACGAGGACTTGGCCAAGGACATCGGAGCGCATGGACCGTCACATCCACTGCAACTACAAGGCGTCAATATGGGCAAAGAGTACACGAATAGCCAAATTGTACAAGCGAAGTTGTACGAACCGGGCGGCAACAAGAAGCACGAGTTCCGAGCTAGAACGATAAAAGGACTCCGACTGCGCGAACAAACAGTGTCTCTAAGCACACTCCAACACGCTCACTTGCGCAATTTGAAAGTGAAGCAGGTGTGCTATGAGAAGGCGAGGCCGCGTATATTGATAGGTACGGACCACTGGGAGATGATCGTATCCAGAGAGCTACGCGTCGGCAAACCGAACCAGCCGGCGGCGTCGAAAACTCAACTGGGTTGGGTGGTGCACGGAACCGAACCACACGTGACCATCGGCCACAGCGAAGCCCTGCTACACATATACGCACCTGAACGCAACACTGGCAGCGAGATCCGGAACGAAAGTCTACACGAGCTCGTAGAACGGCACTTCAAAATAGACGCGCTCGACGTAGCCCGCGAACCGAGAATCAGCGACGCCGACAAGCGCGCGACGCGAATACTCGACGGAACGATCCAACAACGCAGTGAAGGCTACGAAGTAGGTCTACCGTGGCGCCGCGACGACGTAGTACTACCTAATAGCTACAATATGGCGCTACGACGACTTCACTCGATAGAAAAGAAAATGGATCGTTCCACAGAGTTTGCGGCGGCGTATACAAGTCAGATCAAAAACTTGTTTAAGAAGGGCTACGCCGTACGCTGCGAGGGACACGAACAGACTAGCAACATCATCTGGTTTTTATCTCACTTCGCTGTATTCAACCCGAACAAACCCGTCAAGCTACGAGTAGTATTCGATGCCACGGCACGCAGGGGAACTACGAGTTTAAACGACGAGTTATTAGAGGGACCGGACCTGCTACGATCGCTGCAGGGGATTTTATTCCGGTTCAGAGAGAAGCCCGTCGCCGTCACTGCTGATATAGAGGAAATGTTTCTGAGAATACGAATACGCGAAGCGGACCAGCCGGCACAACAATTTCTGTGGCGAGGCAACGACCGGAACAAGCCGCCACAGAAATATAAAATGAGATCGTTGATATTCGGCGCAGCAAGCTCACCGTTCATAGCACACAGTGTACGCGACCGCAACGCTGAAAAGCATGCACGAACGCATCCAGACGCGTTCAAGGCAATAACGCAGAGCCACTACATGGACGACCTGGTGGATAGCACTATAAGGGAAATACAAGAAGTCCACGCAGTAGCCGGCTTTACGTTACGCGGATGGAGCAGCAACCGAGCGAGCGTACTCAGTGGAACACCGGACGAGCTACGCGCACGATCGCCCGCACAACTTGGCGGGCATGAACAAGAAAAGATCCTGGGCCTATACTGGAATGCAGCTACGGATGAACTAGGGATTAACACGTCCATGCATCGGGTACCAGCCGATGTACGCGCACGCAAGCGGGCACCTACAAAGCGAGAAGCTCTGAGTGCGGTTATGTCAATCTATGACCCGCTCGGCTTACTCAGCCACTACAGCGATAACGCGACCAACTTCCGCGGGGCGGACACCGAGCTACGCGCCGCCTACGCCGAATGGGCACCTACGCTACGGGGGGAGGGGCTACGGCACAGCGTCGAGTGGCGCTACATCCCGCCCGGCGCGCCTAACCAGGGAGGTGCATGGGAGCGGCTAGTGCGGTCGGTAAAAACCGCGCTCGCCGCCACTTTGAACGAGCGTGCGCCTAAAGAAGAGGTGCTCCAAACCGTGCTCGCGGAGGCCGAGCATTCGATTAACGCGCGGCCTCTAACGCACGTGAGCGTCGACCCGCGGGTCCCAGAGGCGATCACTCCCAACCATTTTCTGCTTGGGAGTTCGACGGGTATGCCTACGACGGGGACCTGCGACACGGCGGACCAGCGAGCAACCCAGGTGCTCGCCGATCATTTCTGGCGGCGCTGGGTTAAGGAGTACCTCCCTACACTGGAGCCACGCGGGAACTCAGCCGACAGCACGCGCCCTCTGAACGTTGGGGACTTGGTCGTGGTTGTCGACTCCGCCTTGCCGCGCAACACCTGGCCGCGCGGAATCGTCACGAGAACCTACACCGGACCAGATGGAGGAGTGCGGAGCGCCGACGTGAAGACGAGGAGCGGTGTGTTCCGGCGCCCGACGACGAAGCTCGCCGTCCTGAGAGGAGAGTGAGGCTGCGCAGGCTACGCCGGGGGGAGAACTGTTGCGGACAGCGAGCGGGGCGAGCGAATAACGATAGTCTATTAATATAGAATGAACAAGTAAATGAAATAATACGTGTTAGGAATAAGGTTTATAAATACGTGTTAGGAATAGATATAATAATATGAACTGAATATGTGTGAATATGTGTATTTTAAAACGATTAGAATAAGAATATAGCTAGTTGTAAGTTTAAATGTATAAATTTCACTAGTTGTAAGGATGAACCATGCCAGACTCGGAACATCTGGCATGGTGACTCATGGTACTGCCGAGAGCGCGCACACAGGGCGTGCGCGCTCATTGGCTGAGCGACGCCCCGCACGGAATCCATCGCACTACCGGTTGCGAGGCAAAAGGCGAGGTTAAATATAGCGGAGAGGGCGGCAGTACTGCGGGATTCCGATTTCGACCGCTGACGTGAACGGACGTGTCCGCTCGCGCTCTCGATCGCTTTCCGAATTATCGCATTCTGCTTAAATTAGTGTACAGTTGTTTGCTCTGATCCACGGACCCGGTCCTAGGCCTGCCGGTTCAGAGTACACATTGTATAGCTGGTTTTTTAAGCTATTTCATTCGCGCTCTGCTTAAACTAGTGTACAAACTTGTTTACCCTGATCCACGGACCCGGTCCTAGGCCTGCCGGTTCAGGGTACACAGTTCTAAGCTAGTTTTTTAAGCTTTTCATACCGCGTGTTATAGCGAGGTCGGTGTATTGTTGTGTAGCGAGTATCTAGGTACTCGTTGCGCGCATAGCGCCGTCTCGCTCGCACATTTCGTGTAGCACTTCGGTGCACACGAAAAAACCGTACTTTTCAGTACGATAATAAACGCGCTTTTCAGCGCGAAATCCTGTTTCAAAAGACACGCAAATCCACGGTTTAGTGGTCGTTCGTCGGATACCTAACGGTGCTAACGAAGACGAACGGGGCGTGACCCGAGCGCTCTCCGGTTACTTCCCTCTGAGGTAAACGATAACTCGGACGGGCCTGGGAATCTTAGCCTTTGCCTTTTTGCATAGTTAAGCCCCAGGTGTCTCCTACCCAACCCTTCCTATCCTTACCATCCATCCTTGTGGTTGTTTGGGCGGAGCCACGGTATATACCGGCCTGCGTCCTCTGCCACAAGACTGCTAGGGACTCCCCTAGGGAAACGATAGGTACTTTCCTGTGTTTCATTACACCGTGACACACAGGTCTCATTGCTCCGGGCTCGGATAGCCCGTTAAATTCATTCGGCGTACCCCCCTGCCCTCCAGGCAGGGAGGTGAATAAATTCACTTCCCCCGTCCTCCAAACAGCCACCGCGATGGCCGAATCAAAACTCGCGGAATTAGAAATACGTTTTAGGCAGCTGGAAGCCGAAAACCAGCGCCTAGTTAATTTTATGTCCCTCCACATGCCCGAGCTCAGCAATGAGTATAGAAGTCGGTCACAGATGGCGGACTCGCTACGTCCGCAGTCAGCCAACCAGAGCGCCGTTACCGCGCACGCCATCCCCTCCACCTCCGCCGCGATCTCACCCGCCGCCGCGCCACCCGGTTTCACGCGACCCGCCTCGGTCCCTGCGACCGAGTACCCCCACCCCACTAACCTCGCAAGCGCGAGCCACGCCCCCATTAAGTCCCGAGCAAAATCGCAACAGCGATCTTTTACCCCCGGTCCCTATGGCCGCCCCGCTAAACCCGTTGCCCCCGCGGCAACCAAATCAACACCGGTGTACAACTCTTTTTCGGCCCTTCCAGCCGAAACAGATATGGACGCACCAGTGAGTCCAACCCCTTCCTCGGAAATGGAACTCTCGCTCCACTTCCAGGAACCAATCATAATCCCGACCGAACCTACCGCGGAAAATGACGAATTCACGGTCGTCAAATCCCGCAAACGCGCGCCCCGTGATAGCCCCGTTGAGGAAAACGCGGCTAAAACTTCAAAAACTGTTAACGGCTCTGCCGCCCCCGCACCCTCCTCGAATACCGACGAACCGGTCGTCGGTAAGAAGCAAAAACCCCCCCCGATAATTATCCACGACAAAACTGTCTGGACAAAGCTCACCAATGAGCTTAAAACGCTAAAGATAGGGTACACTAAAGCGCGTAATATCGCGACAGGCATCTCCCTGACGATGAGCACACCAAACTGCCATCGCAAGTTGACCACCCTCCTCCGTAGTAGGAACATTCCCTACTACACTTACGCCCTCGAAGAGGAGCGTGTCCTACGGGTTGTGCTTCGGCGCATCCCGGTCGAGATTACACCCGAGGAAGTCTTTTCCTCCATTGAGCATCAACAATTCCCCATCCGAGAGGTACATCGGATGTACAATAAAGACAAGCGAGCCCTTCCAATGCTCGTTTTAATACTAGACAAAACGCCTGAGGGCAAAAAAATCTTTAACCTAGAAACAGTGTGCGAGCTCTCCGGAATATCCGTAGAGCCACCATACAAAAACTCGAAGCCCTCCCAATGCCACAACTGCCAGTTGTACGGACACTCCGCCCGCAACTGCTTCCTTCGTCCGAGGTGCGTTAAGTGCCTCGAAGACCACCCAACTAGGGAGTGCACGCGTCAGCGTGACTCTAACACCCCCCCGAGCTGCGTACTGTGCAGGGAGGAGGGACATCCTGCGAACTATCGCGGATGCCCCAAGGCCCCGCGCACCACGCAACCCCGCCGCCCTTGGCAGGCTGCCCCTCAGCGG
Organism: Saturnia japonica; assembly: GCA_033032175.1. NCBI lineage: Eukaryota > Metazoa > Arthropoda > Insecta > Lepidoptera > Saturniidae > Saturnia > Saturnia japonica. The sequence continues at coordinate 10,693,637 of CM065329.1, forward strand.
GCACCCCCCGCCTCAGGGCCCCGGGCGCAACCTCTGCTAAATCCAGAGGTGTTCCCGTCCCTGCCTACCCCCCGCCGCACTCAGGCGACCGTAGGCCCCCCCGCACCTCAGGTGCAGCCCAAACCCGTGCGTTCGACTCAGAACGCATGGGCCCCCAAACCACAGCCCCTTATGGCTATGGACATCCCCGCGCCCCGCGCTCCAGCGCCCCGCGCCCCAGCACCACGCGCTCCAGCGTCCCGCGCCACCACAATGGACGACCTCATGCTATCGCTCCTTCGTGAGCATGAGATACGCGAGGTCCTCGCATACAAGGCCCATATGGAGCAGTACGGTTTCGTCGAAACCATAGCTGCCTTTCCCCGGCTCGTAGAGACGTTAATCCGTCTTGATCGCGAAGCCGCCAACCTCAGGCCTCTCAATGGCTAAACACAAGCCGAGAGGTTTAAACATCTCTTTCTTTAATGCGCGGAACTTATATCCGCAGCGTGATCTCGTCGCGACTTATCTTAAAGATCACCAAATAGACATTCTCTTAGTACAGGAAACGCTCTTAAAGCGTGGTAAACGCAATCCGAGTATCGCAAACTATAACATCGTTAGAAATGACCGCGACGGCCGAGGGGGCGGCACTCTCATTTACTACAAGCGCTCGTTGTATTGCATGCCGATAGATCCTCCGATACTTACCAATATGGAAGTATCCGCGTGTAGACTAGGAATGACCGATCATCCGTCCATAACGATCGTATCCGTGTACCTCTCACCGACGAAAGTACCTCTCAGGTCTGACCTACAGAAGCTACTCTCGCTCGGCACATCGGTCATTATCGCAGGTGACCTGAACAGTGGACACACGTCCTTCAACAATTGGAGAGACACCAGCAATGGGGTTATTCTCGAAGGGTTGTCGGACGAGTTAAACTTTGACGTCATAGCGCCTCCCACTCCCACCCACTTTCAAGATCACTGTACACCGACAGTGCTCGACATAGCCCTCCTAAAAAATATCGCGCTTCAGGTACGACTCATTCGGGTCATACACGAACTCGACTCCGACCATCGCCCGGTCATCCTACAGCTAGGACAACTAGATGACTCCAGCCCTCCTACAGTCACAATGGTTGACTATGCAAAATTAAAACACTACCTCGCGGATAGGCAGTCCTCGCCCAGTCTCGTTAGGGTCCCGGACGTGTTAGAGTCAGTTGCGCACGTAGATATCGCAATCGACTCCCTAGTTGACCACCTCCAAGTCGGCATCGGAGAGGCCTCGAGAGAGGTCGAAGCGGCGAACGATCGCCGCTTTGTACTCCCTGCCGACGTGCGAGCGTTGATGACGGAGAAGAACGCTGCGACTCGTGCGCATGACTCTTATCCGACCGATGCAAACCGCGCACGATTACGCGCACTTCAGAGAGCGGTTAAAGCCCGTATAACCGAGCTCAAAAGTCACAGATGGGACACCCTAGTCGAAGGGCTAAGGCCGTCGCATCTGACTTATTGGAAAGTAGCCCACGCCCTTAAAATAGACGCCCAACCTCGCATGCCCCCCCTCGAAAGGGGTCCCGGCACTACACCCGCTTTCGATATCATCGACAAGGCGGAGTGCCTTGCCGCCTGTCTGGAGAGCCAGTGCTCCCCGAACAGCGTCAAGAACACCGACCGAGTCAGAGACATCGAAGCCCGCGTGGAGGAGCTGAATAAGCTCCCGGTATCAGAATCCCTGTCCCCAGTCACTTCTGAGGAGATCTCTGCCATTCTCAAAAGCCTTAAGCTTAGAAAGTCACCAGGTCCCGACGGTATCAGGAACGAAGTACTCAAACTTCTTCCCGATCACCTCATAGCTCTATTGGTCTGCATATTCAATGTAGCCATAGCCAACTGCCATTTTCCAGCCGTCTGGAAAACGGCCATTGTCATAGGTATTCACAAGCCCGGCAAGAGCACGTCGCTTCCCGACAGCTACCGCCCTATCAGTCTTCTAAATACCCTTGGAAAAATCTATGAGCGGATCCTTCTGAACCGTCTCAAATCCGTAATAGAGGAGAAAAACCTCTACCCGCCTGAGCAATTCGGTTTTCGTGCTAGACATTCTTGCACTCATCAAGTGCACCGCCTCACGGAGCACATTTTGTTTAACTTTTCCGAGTTATCTATACCCCGTCGCACACTGGCAGTCTTCTTCGACGTAGCCAAGGCCTTCGATAAGGTCTGGCACGAAGGATTAGTCTACAAGCTGTACTCCCGCGAAGTCCCCGATAGATTAGTTAAAATCATCCGCGATTACCTCAAAGACCGCACCTTTCGCTACAGAGTGGAAGGTGAACTATCCACACCCCATCCCATACGCTCAGGCGTCCCCCAAGGTTCCATTCTGGCACCTAGCCTCTTCAATCTGTACGTCAGTGACCTACCAAAACTTGAAGAGAAAGTTGAAGTAGGCTTATACGCTGACGATACAGTCATATACTCCTCTCAAAGGCAAACGAGAAACCTCAAATGTAGAATCCAAAGAGCCGTGACCACTCTCGGGAAGTGGTTTAACGACTGGCGAATAGCCATAAACCCCACGAAGAGCGCAGCGGTGCTCTTCGACAAAACCGCCACACAGATACCGCAAAAACTCAAGGACAATCCCCTTGAACTCTTCGGTAATCCGATCCCCTGGGAAAAGGCGACCAAATATCTAGGTGTAACCCTAGACAGTAGACTCTCCTTTATACGCCACATCAATCTGGTTAGGAAAAGGGCCTCCTGGACCCTCGCCCGACTGCATCCTCTGTTATGTGCTGCAAGCAAAATGTCCACGAGACACAAGCTTACGCTCTACAAGATGTGTATCCGTCCGATCATGACATATAGCTGCGTTGCGTTCGCACATATGCCAAGTTATAACTGGGAACGCTTACAAGCTATCCAGAACAAATTTCTTCACCGCCTTACCGGTGCCCCCTGGTTTGTTCGTATGGAGGATCTCCATAGAGATATGGACCTTCCCTCGATACATGCATATGCCAAACACCTTTCTCGCTCGTATTTCGACACCGCGTCGAACCACGCGAACCCCTTAATAAAAGCGGCAGCTTCTTATGTTCCCGACCCCAACGCCTGCCGGAGAAAACGCCGGCCGCGTAATATATTCACTGACCCGCCCGACCAAACCGAAAAAGCTAACGCGTTCTACGCCGACACCGTCTCTCCAAACAGAGCGTGCCACCGCCCACGCCCGCGTAACCACCGTTCTCTCCGCAGAGGACGGGCGGTCAACTTCGCTCCCGCACACCCGTCACGTCCACCCTCTCTAGCGGCAACCCAAGCCTAGGTCCGTTTCTCGGTGTGAAGCCCTTGGGTCAGGCAGCCGCCCGCGCGATACAAAGTGACACTATACGTGCAACACTTAGTTACCCACACACAACATTACACACGTATGAACACACACACGTGCACACCACACAGGTACATAGGTTCTGTAAGGGACCTTTTTTTTTCTTTTTTTGCGCTAGTTAGACTATTGCGCTAGTTAGTGTAGAAAAACCATTCCGATTATTAAATACACATACGCATGGTCCACTCCTTCCTCCCAGGAGGAGGGGAACGTGCATATGAGTATATATTAGTTAGCTCGAATTCTCCTAAGATTAGGGAATTAGTTAGATCGCGACTTTTTCGCATTCGCGACGACCGCCCGAGCCGAGGTTCGGCCACTCTGGCACCCTCGTGCGGGTCGTCACAAACTTTCGCGGCTGAGTGCCCTAAGCGCTCGCCCCCAAGTCCGGTGAAGCTGTAAAAGCCGCAGCGGCTCTGTTTGACGATAGGGCCCCTAAGGCTAACAGTGTAGTCAGTTCTAAAAAAAAAAAAAAAAAAAAAAAAAAAAAACAAAAAAAAAAAAAAAAAAAAAAAAAAAAAAAAAAAAAAAAAAAACGGCAGTACTGCGATCAGTTCGAGAAACACTACAACAACAGCAAGCAGCGAATCTACAAGCAAACTACAGTCAAGAACGTTATTAAGAAACCACATTGTTACTACGAACTACTGTAACTTTGTAAGAAACAAGAATAAAACAAGCGCTATTAATTTAGCACACATTAAAATATTGTGGACGTCTTTCACAATAGTCATTGTGATTGATAAGAATAATATTCAATGAAATATCTGGTTTGGTCTCTGGTAATTTACTAATATGTTTGGGTTGAGTAGGCCATTTTGACTTATGATGCCTTAAAAATTCAGGACCAGACCACCATAAATCCAGGTTTTGTAAATTATTTATATCAACACCTCGAGATATTAAGTCTGCTGGATTTTTATCCGTTGCCACGTGTTTCCATGTTAAACCACTAGTCTTTTCCAAAATATCACTAACGCGATTACGAACAAAGGGCTGTAGTTTAGAAGGCAATATTTGCAACCATCCTAGCACTATAGTCGAGTCGGTCCAAAAGTAAACCTGATCTATTTTAGCTCGTAGTGAATTGATGACCTTCTCATACAAACGGGCACCAGTCAAGGCACCACACAGCTCTAATCTTGGTATTGTCGTAGGTTTAATTGGCGCTACACGGCTTTTAGCTATTAACAAACGAACCAAAACCTCATCCATGGCGTTAGTGCTTCGTACATAAACACACGCACCGTACGCTCGCTCAGACGCATCAGTAAAAATATGTAGTTCTAATCTGTTGTATGTGTTACTTACAACTATTCGCGGTATACGAATATTATTCAAAAGAGGTAAATTTTTAACAATGTTACTCCATTGTTTAATGATATCAGGTAATAACTGATCATCCCAAGATAATTTATGCAACCACAGATTCTGCATTAGCATTTTCATAGTGATTACACAAGGTGAAAGTAAACCTAAAGGGTCAAAAATTCGTGAAATTATAGACAACAAATCGCGTTTAGTACTGCCATGAGAAATTAAGGAAGATAATGGGAAATAGAGCTCATCTGTCTCTGAACACCAACCTAGACCTAACAACCTATCTAGCTCATTAGATCCAATGTTTAAAGGAGATGGTTCAGTAACCTCTGAAATTAATTTGGGATTATTTGACTTCCATTTTCGTAACGGCATACATGCTGAATTGAGTGTATCTGTTATTTCTTGACGTAAAACCTTTAACTCGTCACAATTATCACCTCCTGTCAATAAATCATCGACATAAAAGTAATGTTTTATAATTTCAGCGACCTTATCATTTTTAGACTCATTGCCTAGTTGCGTTAGGCAACGTATTGCAAGGAAAGGAGCACTAGCTGTACCATAAGTCACGGTGTTTAGTTGATACATTTTAATCGGCTCGCATGTGTCTTTGCGCTAAAGAATTTGTTGCAAGCATCTATCAAAAGGATGAACGACTATTTGTCTATACATCTTCTCGATGTCTGCTGACATAATATATTTATGTTGTCTAAAACGGATCAATATAGACAAAAGATCATCTTGGACTGTTGGCCCAACCATTTGAATTTGGTTCAATGATATTCCTGATGAAGTAGGGCAACTAGCGTTATACACTACACAAAGCTTAGTGGTACTACTATTTTCTCGAAGTACTCCGTGGTGAGGAATGAAATATACCCTTTTATTTGAATCAGATTTCATGCATTCTGACATATGGCCTAATGACTGGTACTCAGACATAAATTCGTAATATAATTTACTAAACTCACTATTACCTCCTTTTAATCTGCGCTCTAAAGATAATAAACTCTGTGTGGCTTTACGATATGAATTACCTAAAACCTCAGGTTCTTGCTTCAATGGTATTCGAACGCAAAAACGACCATCTTGAAGATGGCATGTATTTTTAACGAAATGGTCTTCACACAGCTTTTCTTCTGGTGAATAATGTGATACCCTAGTACTAACTTCTTCCAATTGCCAAAATCGCGTTAAGTTATCGCGAATGTCATTAATATCATCAGTAGTATTAGAATTAGCTAAATTACATTTTTCAGACTTGATGTCATCTTACTGACAATGACTGGACCAGATACAATCCATCCAAACTTGGTTTCGCAAAGCACAGGTTTCCCAATGCCTAACTTTATTAATTGCGAACCTAAAATATCCCATAATAAATCTGCGCCTATTAAAATATCCACATCAGCAGGCTTATAAAAAGTAGGATCGGCTAAACAGATATTTGATGGGATGTTTAGATTGGATATGTTTATGTTATGATTCGGTACAGAATTTGTAATTTTTGGCAACAAGAAACAATTAAAGTATGAAGTAAAATTATTGTCTAAAGATTTCATGCTTACGTAGCATGATTGTTGTACATGAGCAGTAGCATTATTTATACCCACGATTGAACTAACCACTCGTCTAGTCTCTAAGTTTAGTTTTTGGCATACATTTTCTGTCATAAAACTCGCCGTACTTCCGCTGTCTAACACGGCACGAATAATGTGTTCGTGATTATTATAATCGTGTACCTTAATTAATGCGGTTGATAACAAAATATCAGTCTGTACATTCTTATGAGATGATGAAAAATTTACTGCTGATAAAGCAACATCCTCTTTTACGATTATACCAGTGGACGAAGACGAAGGCTGAGGTATATTTGTTGTAATACCATTATTATATTTATGATGTTTATTCATGTTTATTTTATGCCCATCTATATGAATAAGCGTATTATGTTTTCGTTTGCATATTTTGCAGCCTGACAATGTGCAGTGGTTGGCAAAATGACCCGACTTTAAACAATTAAAACAAACTTTAAAAGTCGGCAATAACTTTAAACGGTTTTCAGTACTTAAAGCAAGAAATTGTGAGCAATTAATTAATGTATGATTCCCGTCACACTTAGGACAACTTTGAAATGGTAAATCCATACTATTATTTGGATTTTGTAATGAAACCATTTCCTTTATTTTCGTATTACATTTTAGTGTTGCAGTTGATCAGCTGTTATGAGACATTTCTAAAGTTTCAATTAAATCAGCACGGTTACGCATGAATTCAAAGAAGTCATCGAGTTTTACCGAAGAATCGGTTTTAAAATTACCTTTAAACTGTTCCCAATGATAATAGGTTTTGTGTGATAATATAAAATAAGAGGGTGTCCCAATCGGTTCCCCTAAAGATTCTAAAGATTTCAAATTTTTATTAATTTGATCAACAAACCGTTTTAGAATTATAGAAGACTCTTTTGTAATACTTTCAAGATTGAATAAAGAACAAATGTGTTTTTGAATTAATAGACGTTTGTTGTTGAATCTGTCACACAAAAGGTTCCATGCCACGTGATAATTGTTCGCAGAAAACTCGATCGATTGTATGACGATCGCAGCTGAGCCCTGTAAAGATGCTCGAAGATAATGAAATTTATTTATATCATCAATGTCATCGTTGGAATTGATAAGACTGTTGAAAGTATCATGAAACTCTAACCATTTATCGTAAGAACCATTGTAGTTCGGTAATTGTATTGTAGGCAACTTAACGAGCTTACGATTACCACTAACACAAGTAGTAACATCATTATTATCAGGTGTCCTATTATTTTCATTAAAATCATCTAAAATACCCTGTGCTCTTGCCGACAATGCATAATACTTTGAATCAAATACTGTCCGTTCAGCATATTGCACGTCGACATTTTCAACAATACATTCTAACCGTAATTGTACTTCATCATAATGGTCATACAATGAAAGAATCTTACCAAAACGTAATTGTAACTCCCTTGCATCTGCGGGTGTAAGAGGCTTCTCACTCACCAAATCTAAATAATTTGAAAAGGCCGTTAAACGCCCTTTGTAACTGCCTCGTTTTCTAATTAATTCTGTTTCTTCAATCATTTTGGAAGATGAGTTGTCCGTCGACATCATTGCTTCTTAATGCATCCGTTGTAATATCAATTGATTTAGCTGGTTGTTTCATTCGGTTCGATTAGGACCATGTTTAAATTCGTTTTCTAAGATTATTAATAAGAACAAGATTGGTCTTAAATTAATTATAATATTTCCAACGATTACATTGATGAAAATAGATAAAGAAGAAAAAAAAATATTGTGACATGACAATGTCTAAAAATAAAAAAAAAATCAATTATAACTAAAAAGGTTTCTTCCGATGCTTAAACAAGTAGGAAAGACTGTATTAATTTTTTTAATAAAAATATATGTTTGGTTAGTCTTTAGAATCGCTACCGCTGAATTTGACGCTGTGAGGGGTGAAAAGAGGGAGGGAGAGTTAAAGATAATCCCCGTGTGAAAGAAAAAGTGCGGAAAAAATAGTTTTTACAACTCTGAGGCTCTATGTCTTTCTAAGAATTGTGTATGAATCTTCAATAAATAATTATTTGTTATTATTTGTTGGCTCGTGCGTGATGATCACAGTTCAATCTTATCACCGCAGCAGATTAATGAAAATATTTCACTCAATACAAAATGTTAAAGTAGACGTACTTTACCAAATACGACCGTATTTGTAGTAAATAACACAATAAATGTTCAGAACCTAACAAAGAAGTGTATAGAAATAATTACAATCTATGAAAAATTTTCCTATCATTCACAAGTGAACTTTATGACAACCACTTCATTTGTACTGACATTGTTGGCGACAGAACAGTTGTTTTTCGTGTCTTAGGTTAGGGTATTATGTGTTATTATTATATTGACGTGTTATATATTACGAGTTACAATAAAATAGATTAATATTGACAATATTATAGAAAAATGTAAGCGAATACGCTACATTACAAGTTGCATGTTGTATGTTAAGATGTATATAAACGATTATGTATTGTGTGTCACATATGTGAAAATATAGCTAATATAGAATAGATTAACATATAAAGTAAGCCAATAGATTAAGTATATCAAATGTTATAGAGATTTTACGAGCAGAAAATAGTGATGTCGCCCGTAAATTACATTGTTTTTGGCTTATGTACGGAATCTATACGTAATGTATATTATAAGTGAATATGTAATGGATAGATAATTCAAAGAGGAACATTTTGATATATGACATGTGTACATAAGATATATAATGAGAGAAATATAAAGAGTTTAACAGGGCAACCAAAGCGAAAAGTAAAGTTAAAACACGAAATAAACACGAATTAAAACGGGGCTCTCTTTACGGTCATTGCTCGAACCACTTAAGCTCGAAGAAGGGCCGTATTGGGCACGGTGTAATTCAACAAGTCTACAAGTACAAGCAACGAGTAACTACAAGAAGAAAGCTTTGGTCGTCCTGCGAACAATCAACAAGATATCGACTTTCATTGAAGACCCGGCACCTCAAGCGGTCGTGCATTATTGCACCCCCCGGACCCCCTCACCACTAACATCACGCCGCCCACTGGCATCCGTACGGTATCTACGAGACGGGCATCCGGCGCAACAAAACGCCCGTCCAAACCGGGGAAACGTCACACCCCCCCTCCCTCACGCAGAGGGGAAGTGACGCGTACCCAACAGTTGGTCCTTCGAGCCGGATCCTCGATACCGTTACGGGATGCCAGTCACCAGGAGCCAGAGGGGCTCTCCGAGGGAGCAGCCGCTTGAGGTTGCACCACAAGAGAGCAGCACAGAGACCACAGAAGTTACTTCGTACGAGACCACCGTCACCGTCACGACGCGGGAAACAGCTTCAAGGGAAGACCAGAATGCACCAACGGTGAAGAAGAACCGTCCTGCATCCATCAGGTCTTCAAGAAGACGGAAGGAGCTGGAAGCCCGCGCCGAGCTGGCCGATAAGGAGCTGCGAGAGGCACAAGCAGCCACGACAGCTGCCAGGCTACGACTGGAACTCATCCAAGTGGACAACGAGGAAGAAGACTCAGTTATTGAAGAGCTAATAGACCGGGTGGACCAGGTCAGGGACTAGGTCCAGAAGGCTGCAGAGGGCGTCTCCAAGGAGGGACACGAGGGGGAGGCACCCAAGGAGGGGTGTATACGGACCCCCCCACCTTCCGCACGCGAACCCGATACTAAGGCCGATATGGAGAAGAGTCATCAGAGCCTTGCAAGAGTTCTCACTGAAGCATTGACGGGAGTCCAGATCCAGAGCCAGGCGCCGCAGCCAGACTACGTGCACCAACTACCACTGTTCGATGGTGACACAAGAGAATGGATGGCCTTCAAAGCTGTATACGAAGACACCGCTCCGCTCTTCTCTGCCACACAGAACATGGCAAGATTAAGAAGAGCATTGAAGGGAGAAGCAAGAGAGGGAGTTCGCAGTCAACTGTACTCCGAGAGCACACCGGAGGAAGTGATGGAAGCCCTGAAGCGGAGTTATGGAAGAGCGGATGCACTGGTTCTGGCAGAACTGGACAGGATAAAGAAACTGCCACCGATCAGTGACAACGCCTATGACGTATGCTTGCTAGCAGGCAACGTCAACAACACCGTGGCGGCAATACGAGGACTGCGAAAACCACAATACCTGCAATCTCCAGAGATACTGAGGAGCATCGTCGACAAGATGACAGCAATATTGAAGTACCGCTGGTACGACTACGTAGCGGACAAGGCCGAAGGGGATCCTGACCTCAACATGATGGCGGTATTCCTGAACAGGATGGCGGATCGCTGTGGACCACACGCGATACCAGACACCACAACAAGGAGGCAGATGCCGAAGAGACAAGCTGCGCACACTACAACCGAACATATAGACCAAGAGAGGCCAAATAGAGAAAAGCGGGGGATTGAAAGAGAAGGAAGAGACAAAGCAGCATGCCCACATTGCCACGAGGGACATTACCTGCGGGAATGTCCAAAGTTCCGTCAAGCACCTGTAAAGAAACGATGGAGTATCGCGAAGGAATCGCGACTATGCTACAAGTGCCTGAGCGGAAGGCATAGGAAAGAGACCTGCCGTCAACCTTCATGTACAACCTGCAAACGATGGCATCACAACTTGCTTCATGAGGACAGAGAAGAGTCCAAGCAAGAAGATGGAAAAGAAGTAGCCAACAACGTGAGGCTACCAGTGAACTGCACCAGGTCTTCAAGAGCCTACTTAAAGATGCTTCCCGTCGAGATCTATGGACCAGCAGGAGCAGCTGAAGTCCTGGCACTGCTGGATGAGGGGTCAACAGTCACACTCCTGGACTCGACGGTGGCAGAACAGGTTGGCCTCAAAGGACCTAAGGAGACGCTTCATTTGGAGACTGTGGGTGGAAAATCCATGGTAAGCAAGGATTCAATGAAACTCAACATGCAGATAAGGGGACTACACCAGTCCAAGAAGCGAACAGTCACCGGGGTGCGCACCATTGATGACATGCATCTGACTCCTCAAAAACTGGAGAGGAGCACCATAGAGAACTGCGCACACCTAAGGAAGCTGGTGAATCAACTGCACCATGAAGAGGGTTCTCCCAAGTTGTTAATAGGGCAAGACAATTGGGAACTCATCATCTCAAGAGGAACGCGCAAAGGAAAGAAGAACCAACCAGTAGCATCCTTCACACAACTTGGATGGGTGCTGCATGGGTTCGATGGAGGCGCGTCAAAACCAGTCAACTTCACCACGTGCGCACACCTATCAGCACGTGAAGAAGCATTGGAGAAGTTGATGAAGGACCATTTCGCGGTAGAATCATTGGGGGTTCTACCTAAGAGACCAAGCACAGACCAGGACCAGAGAGCAATGGACATATTGGAGAGAACCTGTCAACGCTTGGAAGATGGACGCTTCGAAGTCGGGCTTCTGTGGAAAAACGATGTTGAGGAGTTGCCAGACAACTTCAAAGCCGCAGAAGTAAGACTGAAAGGGATCATGAAGAAGCTACAGAAAGATCCAGAACTGAAGATCGAATACGAGAACCAAATGGAGAACCTATTGAAGAGTGGATACGCTGAAGAAGCCGAAGGAGAATCCACTTCAAGGAGGAAGTGGTACTTGCCACATTTCGCTGTCACGCATCCCACCAAGAAGAAGAAACGCCTGGTGTTCGACGCTGCTGCCAAATCAGGAGGGAAGAGTCTGAACGACCTGCTCTTACCCGGCCCGGACCTGCTGCAGTCACTCTTTGGTGTCCTGCTGCGCTTCCGCCAGAAACCGATCGCAGTGGTAGCGGACATCAAAGAGATGTTTCTTCAAATACGGATACGAGAAGAGGACCGTGACAGCTTAAGGTTCTTATGGAAGGGGAATCAAGCAGAAGGACCCATCAAGGAATACAGAATGACATCAGTCATATTTGGGGCCGCCTGCTCTCCTAGTGCTGCAATCTTCGTGAAGAACAAGAATGCAGCAGAATATCAAGATCAGTTCCCGGAAGCTGCTAGCGCAATAGAACATAATCATTATATGGACGACTACTTACAGAGTTTCGACACAGAAGAGGAGGCAATCAAAGTAGCCAGTGATGTGGACACCATCCACCGGAAAGCCAAATTTGAATTGAGAGGATGGGCATCCAACAATCACTCTGTGTTAAGAAGCCTCACCAAAGAGACCGGGCAGCAAGAGATCAGCATCGGACCAAGTGAAGAGAAGACCCTGGGCTTGCTATGGTGCACGGAAGATGATGAACTGGGTTTCAGAACGTGCCTTCGCAAACTCAAAGAGGACGTCGCGATAAGAAGACGACCTACCAAGAGAGAAGTAACGAGTGCGGTCATGGCCACCTTCGATCCTATGGGAGTGGCGTCACCGGTCCTCATACAAGGGAAGGTACTCATACAGAACATATGGAGAAGCGGCGTCGATTGGGATGAAGAAATCACTCCGAAAGATCAAGAAGCCTGGAAAGAATACCTCACCAGCGTACAGATCCTGGAAGGTCTACGTATCCCGAGATGCTTCACGGACTCGAGCGACGAGGGGGAGCTGCACGCGTTCACCGACGCCAGCGAGACAGCCTACGCTTGCGCAGTATACTACAGAGCGAGCAAAGGACAAGGAGGCTATCAAGTCGCACTACTAGCAGCCAAGGCAAGAGTGACTCCCCTCAAGCCAGTATCCATCCCGCGGCTAGAGTTGCAAGCTGCGCTATTAGGCACTCGGATGACACGAGCGGTGGAAGAAGAACTGGATCTGAAGATTAAGAGACGAGTCTACTGGACTGATTCAAGCACAGTCCTTTCGTGGATAAGATCAGATCCAAGGACGTTCAAACCGTTCGTGGCACATCGACTCGCGGAAATAGAGGACCTCTCAAAACCTCAAGAGTGGCGTTGGGTACCGACCAGTCAGAACCCAGCGGACGACGCAACAAGAGGGGTGCCGCGAGACTTCGGACAGAACCACCGTTGGTTTAAGGGACCCGCGTTCCTGAGCCAAGAAGAGACCAGTTGGCCTGAACCTCGTTCATTCAAGTCGAAACCAACGGGAGAAGAGAAAGAGAAGCACACTGTTGCCACCGCAAGGATCTCAAAGGATCAGCCGCCTACACCAGAACCTGAACGATTCTCGAGCTGGACGAGGCTATGGAGAGCGACGGCAAGGGTGCTTCAATTTATTGACCTGTGTCGCAAGCGAAAGGAGCACACTCTTGTTTCCCGTAAGATGGAAAAGAAGGACCCGACTTGGAGAAGAACAAGGAAAAGGAAGCTCAAGAACGTGACGAAGGCAGCAACACCAAAAGAAGCAAAGAAGTTCCTTCTTCTGGATAAGGCTCACTTGGAAAAAGCGGAGAAACTGTTGCTGATGAAAAGTCAAGAAGAGAGTTTCGGGAAACCTACGGCATCAAGAGACGCCAACGGACACAACAAATTGAAGAAGCTTGACATCATCAATGAAGATGGACTGCTACGAGTCAAAGGAAGGATCGACGCGGCTACGTTCATGGAAAGAGCATATCGACGACCTGTAGTCTTGGATGGCAAGAACAAGATCACGAGGTTGCTCATACGACATTACCACGTAGCGTTCAACCACGGGAACCATGCAACCGTGATGAACGAGATAAGACAACGCTACTGGGTTTTGGGGCTGCGATCGACAGTACGGACGGTGGCATACCAGTGCCAATGGTGCAAAGTATACAGAAGCGCACCATCTAGACCACCCACCGGAAACTTACCAAAAGAGCGGTTACGATTCGGCGAGCCGCCATTCACCTGCACCGCTGTGGACTACTTTGGGCCAATGACGATCGCGATAGGACGGCGCCACGAGAAAAGATGGGGAGCGCTGTTTACGTGTCTCACCACGAGGGCAGTACACATAGAGTTGGCGGCGTCTCTATCGACGGATTCAATGATACTGGCACTTCGACGCATGGTTGCTAGGCGAGGAACACCTAGCACAATATACAGCGATAACGGAACCAACTTCGTCGGAGCCAGTAAAGAGCTAGAAGAAGCAGTCAAGAGCTTGCAGAAGGAGGATCTCACCACCGCAGCAGAGAAGATGGGCATCCGGTGGAAATTCATACCGCCTGGGGCTCCAAATATGGGAGGTGCGTGGGAACGCCTAGTCCGTTCCATCAAAACGGCACTAGCGGCGACATTAAAGGAAAGGTGTCCGCAAGAAGAGACCTTACACACTCTTCTTTTGGAAGCGGAGCACATGGTAAACGCAAGACCGCTCGTCACCACGGAGGAAAATGAAGGTGAAGAGGCCCTGACTCCCAATCACTTCCTTATTGGGAGGTCCTGCGGGTCTCCACGGATTGGAACCTTCACAGATGAAGACCTCATCGGGCGACGGACCTGGAAGGTGGCGCAGCGCATGGCCGACCATTTCTGGAGCAGGGGGCTGAAAGAATACCTACCCACCCTGCTTACCAGGAAGGTCGATGGACGAAACACAAAGGACCTGCAGTGTGGAGACACTGTCCTAGTAATTGACTCCACACTGCCACGAAACACATGGCCCCGGGGCGTCATTACTCAAACGCACCCTGGACCAGATGGCCGCATCCGAGTGATAGAGGTGCGCACCGCCGGCGGAACATTGAAGAGGCCGAGCTCCAAAGTAGTGCTGCTGGTTCCTGCAACGAGCTACGAGCAACAGAACGACAGATCCAGGCAGACTACGACAGCGTCGCCATGACAGGAGATTGGTGCTGCGCACGAGGGGGAGGATGTTGGCGACAGAACAGTTGTTTTTCGTGTCTTAGGTTAGGGTATTATGTGTTATTATTATATTGACGTGTTATATATTACGAGTTACAATAAAATAGATTAATATTGACAATATTATAGAAAAATGTAAGCGAATACGCTACATTACAAGTTGCATGTTGTATGTTAAGATGTATATAAACGATTATGTATTGTGTGTCACATATGTGAAAATATAGCTAATATAGAATAGATCAACATATAAAGTAAGCCAATAGATTAAGTATATCAAATGTTATAGAGATTTTACGAGCAGAAAATAGTGATGTCGCCCGTAAATTACATTGTTTTTGGCTTATGTACGGAATGTATACGTAATGTATATTATAAGTGAATATGTAATGGATAGATAATTCAAAGAGGAACATTTTGATATATAACATGTGTACATAGGATATATAATGAGAGAAATATAAAGAGTTTAACAGGGCAACCAAAGCGAAAAGTAAAGTTAAAACACGAAATAAACACGAAATAAAACGGGGCTCTCTTTACGGTCATTGCTCGAACCACTTAAGCTCGAAGAAGGGCCGTATTGGGCACGGTGCAATTCAACAAGTCTACAAGTACAAGCAACGAGTAACTACAAGAAGAAAGCTTTGGTCGTCCTGCGAACAATCAACAAGATATCGACTTTCATTGAAGACCCGGCACCTCAAGCGGTCGTGCATTATTGCACCCCCCGGACCCCCTCACCACTATCATCACGCCGCCCACTGGCATCCGTACGGTATCTACGAGACGGGCATCCGGCGCAACAAAACGCCCGTCCAAACCGGGGAAACGTCACACCCCCCCCTCCCTCACGCAGAGGGGAAGTGACACGTACCCAACAGACATATTTACAAAAAATGTGATTTAGAAAATTCAATTTCTCAAAAACTATTTGCTTCCGAAGTGTGTAAATTTCTATTTAGCCTAATTATAGAGTGATCTCACTGTATAAAAATTTAGAGTCTGAATTCGAAAGCTGAGCCATAAGTTTTTGCTTAGTTTAATAAATCAAAAACAATTTTAAATTTTAAGAAGTAGATTAGTCATAAATTACTTAACTGCGGTGCAATCGCGACTATTGTATACCGAAGTTCACCGAGATTCCGAAAAACGTCGTTTTGGCAGTTTATGCGTTTTTATGAAGACGTAATATACTGTTTACTTTAGTGTACTGTGACTACGCGCCTACGTCACGCAATCCTGGAATTGACAACTTTTGGAAAATTATTTTAAACACTTTTTCAGTTGAAAATAATACCGATGAATAAATTTTTCATTAATACCTACACCATAAAAAGTGATTTAAAAATATTATTAAATTTAAGCAAAAAAAAAACGCAACATTATGGCCCAATTACGTCATCATTCATTTTATACGTCATTTTGTATGATAACCTAACGTTCATTTTTCCTGAATAGTGACGTCACTTTTTCTAATCGGCGTTTCAAAACACGTGACTCACAGACAAAAAATATTAGTTTTCCAAAAGGAAAATTAAATAAATAAGCATTTACTCTTTAAAGATTTGTATTGTTTTAGGCTTTTTATCTATAGAACAATATTACTGAATAATTTACTTAAATTTTTAAACATCAGTCACTCGCGGAACGGGTTTTTCTTCTCCGTTACAACTCCCCCCTGTTATCATTTGTAGTAACAGTTTTTTTACTAAATGCATATGAAACTATATACGATATGTATAACAAAAAGCCCATTTTTAAAATTTTGGCTGTCTGCGTCTTTTTTCCGGGTAATATCTGAAACGTTTGGACCGATTTTGACGGTACTTTCACTGGTTGATAGCTGATTTTATATGGAGTAACTTAGGCTACTTTTATTTTGTAAAAATAATTAGAGTTTCGCGAAAATAAAAATCTATTCGAAAAAAAGAAACGCTTTTAGAGCGCTTAAATGGCTTACGCTGAGTAAACCATAAGAGATATATCAAATTAATGTACCACATAACTGTAGACATTAAAAAGATCTAGAGAAAAGTCAGCGATAGTATATATCCATCTTCTAAGGAACACCCACAATAAGCATTTTTGTCTATAAAATAGCTGAGATCGGTGAGCAAGATTCGCGCGGGCATTCTGTATTCCACGCGAGCGAAGCCACAGGCACCGCTAGTAAATAATATAAGTACTTTTACTTACGAGCTTGGAAGACGTAAAGCTCATCTAAGATTAGTGTCCAATGTTCAGTCTTCTTACATAGCGAGTTATTTGTTACACAAGCGACATTTATAAATGTACTTCTTCACCGGAACACTAACAAATCGTCTAACAATAATATAATAAACCATACGTACGTAGGTTTTACTTGGAGCAGTTGAATATCGGCTAGATTTTTTTACTAAACAGCACACCTTTTTATATAGCTTTCTCTTGCTCCTCTGGTAGAGAATGCTTTTTGGCATTAACTCGTCCAACTATGCTAGTACATGTAACAAAGAACATATAAAACTATTTACTCGACGAGCTCGAAACCACAACAAAACTCGATTAATTCGACCGATCACAATACCAGTCGAGTGCTCTTTAGTGTTGCTACATATTATTTTGTTGAAAAACTGGATCACATTTAGAAATAAAATAATTATGGTTTCACACAAATATAAAAAAAACTGGTTATGGTGAATCAATTCGGGCGCTTAAATGACTTATGCTGAGCTTATGCTAAATATGTACTAATGTGTTTGTCTTAATATAATTACTTGTAATCAAGGAAACGAGGTTCTGGAGATCTGCAGTTCAGGTCACTATACCTTTTTCAGACTCCAGACCTCACATTTTATTGTTGATTTTTTTCGCAGTAGTTGTCGATTGATTGTTGATTGTATTAAATTAAGTTAATATTGTAAGTTTGTGGTCAAATAAATAAAAACTTCTTACTTATTGTTATCAAAATAAAAAGTAATTTTTTAAAGTAAAACTTCTTTAGGCACGACTAGAGAGTAACTCAGATTTTTTTTCTGACGGAAGTAACGCTTACGTAGTTTCCGGTATTCAAAAATAATAATTTGGATTGGTAGTAAGTATATGTCATAATACTCCACGCTTCTTGACTTATACGCCAGGAATTAGAATTATTTATTTCCAATATTTTCAAACGGATCAATTGTGAATAGAAAAATGAATAAAAATTTCATAGTTTAAAAAAAAATATTTTAAATTGCAGTTTTTTGAAAATCTCTAAATATACTGTTTATTGATTACTTTTGTAATAAATAAATTATTAATAAATTTTCTGACGATTGTGACATTCTATAACATTCAATAATAAAATTTATTTATTTCAGTGATATACGCCGTCATCGCCAAAGAAGTTTTACTTCAATCGCGCGTAAAGGTTACACGCGCACACTTTTTTTTTTTTAATGAATAAAGTTACAGGAGAACCACATATTTGGTCACTGACCTAAATACATACTAAATTAAATTTTATACTTGGAACTTACAAAAAAGTTCTTTAAAACCATAGCTTTAGTTTAAATGGAATCACGTATTACCAGTTTCTCCAGTAGCGATCATATGCTCTTTCTTCAGACCCTCGTCATCATGTGTAGAACAAAACAAACAAGCTCAAAATCGATTATCTTTGACGTTTTTTTAGAGAGTACCAGTGACAATCTTCCGGTTCCATCTTTAGACCTTGATCATCACGTGTAATAGAAACTACTCATGGCATAAAAACATCCTAGTCCAAATTCGAGTGTCCTACCATTTGCCAGCATTCAGACAGTTCCAGTCCCTTCATCCCAGCTCCATCATCAGATCAGCCTCATGGTATACCATAATATTGCATTGCCACCGAACTTACATATTATGCCAGCAAGTTTTTTTTTCTCTTTGTTTAAGAGGGCTTTTACAACTGGTGCATGCCAGCCCCATCTGTGTATCTATATACCGAAATTTCACAACAAGAGGTCGAAAAATGGTTTGCAAATTTTAAATGTTACATAAGAACATTGCAAGTTAAGGTTTGAAAAGAAAGAAAGAAAAGACATTTATTTGTTACACGAACAAAACAAAAGAAAATTTCAAAATAAAAAAATCGTAGAAAGAAAAAAAGAAAACTTAATAATTAATGGAATACAAGTGTGTGTAGTAAATGGGCCCCGAGTCAGCATATATGCTGGAAAGGGTTGAGTCCTCGAGCACGCGTTCTATTCCACCGTCTCTCCAAACAGAGCGTGCCAGCGTCCACGCCCGCGTAACCACTGTTCTCTCCGCAGAGGACGGGCGGTCAACTTCGCTACCGCACACCCGCCACGTCCACCCTCCCTAGCGGCAACCCACGCATAGGTCCGTTCCTCGGTGTGAAGCCCTTGGGTCAGGCAGCCGCCCGCGCGATACAAGTGACACTATACGTGCAACACTTAGCTACCCACATACAACATTACACACGTACGAACAAACACACGTGCACACCATACATGTACATGGGTTCTATAAGGGACCTTTTTTTTCTTTTTTGCGCTAGATAGTCATGCGCTAGTTAGTGTAGATAAACCATTCCGATCACGAAATACACATATGCATGTCTCCCTCCTTCCTCCCAGGAGGAAGGGGACATGCATATGAGTATATGTTATGAAGCTCGAATTTGTAGGAGTAAGGAATTAGCCAGATCTCGACCTATTCGCATACGTGACGACTGCCCGAGCCGAGGTTCGGCCACTCTGGCACTCTCGTGCGAATCGTTCAAAACTTTCGCGGCAGAGTGCCCAAAGCGATCGCCCAAAAAAAAATGCAGGCCGGCGTGACAGCGGAAACCGCCGATGGATTGAGATCTCTCGTTGGTCACCGTTATGTTTGGATTTTACTGTGCTTACCATCAGGGACGGTACAGTCAATTTACCGTGCTACTATACAATATAAAAAAAGCTTGTCATAAAAAAGCCAGGACGTTCGGTATACAACACGACAGCTGGCAACACCACCGATTACTCATAACCTGTCTGTATTTTTGTTTTTATACTAGTAATAAAATTATAAATTTTCCTTATTCAAATGCTTCAAAACTATAGAACACAATATATTGTATATCTATTATCTAATACTATTAAATGAGTATTTTTATGTATATATGTCAGAGAATCTTGTCTATGTGATTATTTAAAAGAAGAAAAAATGTGTTAAGAAAGAAAGAAAAATTTATTTATCCATCACACAACACATCGCAAATCATTGACATCAAAAATTATAAAACTTAAAATCAACACAACAAAAAGAAAACAATAATATTAATTAGTAACCTGCCGTTCGGAGATAAAAAGCTCCCAGTCTCAGCATAATTGCTACACTGAATCAGTGCAGCGCTGGTATTCTGACTGAGCCACATTAAAATACATCACGGACATCAATAAAATAAAAAAATTGGTTGCCTGTAAAGTCGGTATACGGGCGAAAGTTTTACGTGACAACGACTTTATGTCTGTCTCTCTCGCTCTTAGGCGGGCTAACCATGCCCGAGTGGAAGGGACGCGTGCCTCTCACTCGCTCTCATTGTGAGCGCATAACGTGAGCGGAGCGTAACGCAGTTTCTTGAAGTGTCATCCGGCAAACCTATTTATAAGACGTTGTCACGTCAAAAAAAAACAAATAGTAAATAAAAAATAATAATATAATACATACTAACAATGTACAAGAAATAAATTCGACAAAGAGCAATTAAAACTTTGTGTGAGAGAGAAAGAGAGAGAGAGAGATTGAGGAGTTCGCACCTTTAAGATAACGCTAAGCTACAAATACTGGTCCTGTAACAAAAGTTTTTTAAGTGTTATAGCTCAGGGTTAATATTTTTTCTGAAGTCCTCAGAATACGTGGAAAATAAAATAATTGAAAAGAAAGCAAAGACGCCGCGCGCTACCAACGACGAGCTTCAAGGATGATTCATGCTGGAGCCACATGGCATCGTGAAGACTGTTAATATTGGATCAAGATTGCTCGAGACAACCCACTGAGTCGAAACCCTGAGAGAAGATCATTCTGGCTGGAGCTTGTCGGACTCTGAGGACGTTCAAGGTCAGTTACCAAGTAACTTACGGACAGCGATAATATTAGACATGCGAGGCTTCGGGTGGCTATTCAGGGGAGGTTGAAAGCACCCCTAAATAAACAGGCATCATTCTCACTTGGATTGTTCGGACCATGCACATCTCAACATCTATAACAATATTATAAAGGCGAAAGATTTGATTTTTTGTTTGTTTATTTGTTTGTAATGGATAAACTCAATAATTACTGGACCGATGTTAAAAATTCTTTCGCCATTATAAAGCTACAGTATCAAAGAGTAACATATGCTATATTATAAATTAAAAAAAAAAAAAAATTTCTCATAAAAATATCGGTAGTTTTACACAAAGCATAAAAAATTTCCTTTAAGGGTGCGTTGGCGATGTTTGTCGTATAAAATTAGCACGAGTGAAACCGTGGGGCACAGCTAGTTTTTTAATATAGGACTGTATCCGAGAAAAAACTTGTTGTGGGTTACATATAATTACGCTTTTTCCTAAATGCTAAACTGTAATGATAGAATTTAAATTTTAAAAAAATGGGTGCGTGACTTATGTACGCGCGTGAGAAGTTATACTTCTTTGGCATCATTAAAAAATAGTTTTTAATTGCATGCAAATAATTAATTACAATAAAATAATAGAAGGATTGGAAAAGGATAATCAACAAAGTTCAATTTAAATTTGAAAAATTAAATAAATAAATATTTATTTTCTTACATTAAGTCTAACATAAATTGTCTTATTATTCGAATTGTATTTGTACTAAATATTATAAGATTATTAATTTTAAATGTTTATTATTGATTATTTAATATTTTTTAAATAAATTTTGTTGGCGACAGCGGCGTCGCCCCATACAAGACATAAAGAAATAGATTTATATAGATTTATTATATGATGTTATAGAATATAGAATAGATAAATTATCGAATACAGAATGTTATATATAGAATTACGGAATAAAGAACACATAGATATAGAATATTGACAATACATATAGATTTAGCGTAAAATAGATGATAAGTAACTATAATCACATTGAAATAAATATTGTACATAATTGTCTAATTATTCCCCATAGATTTAAGATAGAATAATAATTTATATAAATACGCGCTCGGCCCGCGTCCCGAAACTATGTAAAGAATGTATCGATCTGTGTTCGGGACCGGGTATTTCGTTTATACGGGCGCGTAGTATGGATTAAGTTTAGAATAAGTTATGTTTATAGATAGGGAATACAATATAGAATAATTAGGCATAAGAAGTTTGTACATAGGTTTAATAATTAAATAAATATAGACGGAAAACCGAGCCGACCATAATGAAAATAAAATAGAAATGGAGCACCTTTTTCCCGAGCGCAAGGGGCTCCCTTTATGGTAACGCCGGAGTCTTCATTCTCAATCCCGCGGCGTTGCTGGGCACTAACCGACCGACCTCCGACCGCCTACAAAAGAAGACCATCGACACTA
The DNA here is from genome assembly GCA_033032175.1 of Saturnia japonica. Taxonomy (NCBI): domain Eukaryota; kingdom Metazoa; phylum Arthropoda; class Insecta; order Lepidoptera; family Saturniidae; genus Saturnia; species Saturnia japonica. The sequence goes on from CM065329.1 coordinate 10,716,198, forward strand.
GCGCCACTACGGGAATCAACGGAACCTTGCAACCATCGACACTAGCGCCACCACGGAATTCATCGGAACCTTGCGACAACCATCGACACTAGCGCCACTACGGGAATTCATCGGAACTTGGAACAACTTATCGACACTAGCGCCACTACGGAACACATTGAAGATTCGCGGTTACATAGACAGATCGGTCGGCTCGGTTACGTTTGTTAGTGAAAGTTTTGTTTCATTTTCGAATGAGCTTGTGCGATATCGCACACCTCAGGACCCCGTATCGAGCATTTCGGATCGGCAAGAATAATCGCCACGAGGCGGGCATCCGGCGTCTTATAGGATTTTTTAGAAATCCTATAAGATTAACAAACCCGTCCAACCCGGGTTGACGACACTCGCCCTATCGACGCGTGTGACGTGCTGCGTACCCAACAAATTTAATAATAAATTCAAAAATTGAATTTAAGGTTGATCATTTTTAAAATATTTTTATTGATTTCTTAATTTAATATTCACTTTTCATTTTTATCAAAAAAATTTCATTAAATTTATTTAGTTATTTTTATTAATATTTATTATTTATTCAATTTAATAGCAAATATTAAAAATTAATATTATAATTTGATGTTCAATTTTAATTTTTATCACAAACTTTTTATTAAATGTTTTATTAAATTTATTTCTTTATTTTGTAAATATTAAATAACCAATAATAAGTATTTAACATTAATAATTTAATAATATTTAGTGTTAATTATATTAAATAAAAGTATTTTAATTTATATCAATAAATAATACATACGGATAGTTAACCTCAATTATATTGGAGCACTTGAAAAAGTATATAAGCACAATTTTTTTCACTAATATTCACAAATAGTAAGTAATATCAATCAAAATATTCAATTTAAATCACTACTGAATATAATTTATTAGCACATACATAATTCGCACTTGTATGAAACTAAAACACGTGTTGGGAATGTATAAACTAGAAACATGTTGATAAATATTATAAATATGAAAACAGTGATCAGAGGTGACGAGCGTACCAACATGCGCGACTAATATCGAGGTTCAATTTCTATTTTGTTGGTAGCTTTTTTTCGAGACTTAATGAGCGGTTAAGCAGACAACTTCATACTGTTAATTTTGTATCACAGATGCGCGCGCATCTTAAAATTTCACTCTCATCATTTTTTCATAACGCGCCTAAAGAAGTATAACTTCAAAAAGTTGTGTATAAGTTACCTATAATATACGCACGTGAGAAGTTATAATTGTTTGGAGTACATATCGAAACAAAAATAACTCCAAAAAATGTTATCTCTTGTGTTGATGATGGTAATCTACTTGGAGCTGGTTTTTTTGTAAGGACCAATATTGATGATCACACCCCCTTTCAGTGTTCAGTGTACCCCAAGTCAGCATAAGGTCTGCAACTAACAATGCAAATCCATTTACCGCTCTTCTGGTGAAGGTTGTGGATCGTTACGAATAATCCCAGCCACTTCAGCGTTAGTTAGCACGCACGGCATAGAGACTTCTATTTTTGCTGTAAGCGGTCGAACACTCGCGAGGATAATAACATTAACAATGGCCGTTACAACTATACGACCGGTTTTATAAGTGGGGATGTGCCGGTTCCGGACCGCGACTCTCCGGTACAACTGACAGTTCCGTCAGTTCAGTAGCGAATGTACGCGATCAGTCACAAACCTTGCCCAATCAAGAAGTGCACTAAACACTGAACACACCTATAGATGTGTTCCGGCAGGTGCACTTGAGAGCCAGTTAACCCTCTACTGAAATTGTGGTGGTGTGGGGGGGAGGGGGGGTAGTAGACTGTATTTTCTGATAATTCACTTTAAACTAAGTTTTGATATAATATGGCAAAACCACTCACTTTGAACTCCGGTTTCTTCTAATTTTGAGGATCTATTGCGCAGGTTCAATCACACGAAAATATTTCAATTAGTATTAGGCTGCAGACACTAACAGTTTATAATTTCTATATCTCAATAGTAGAGAAGGTTACGGCGCGGCGGACACACACGATGAAGGACAATTTAACACTGCACCCCAGCATGGTGCGGGGTGCGGGGTCCAAGGTAATAAGCGATGCCTAAGAACGCGGAAGAGTTTTGCCACCGTCATTCAAGGGAGGGTTGTCCCCGATTATGAGATCATCGAATACACGTTTAGGCGCAAACAGTGGTCATTATAAAGAACGAACTGGAATAAGTTTGTATACTTGGGATCGTTGTTTACTAGTGATGGAAAGAGTGAAAGTAGAAAGGGGAGTAAATGCTGGTAACACGGTGAACGAGACTTTGTACACCTTTATGACCAGTTAAATATCCCTACGAAGGCTCGTCTGGCTGTGCATAGAGAAGTGTTGGTTCCAACACTCATGTACGGAAGTGAAAGATGGGCGTGGCTGAAAAAGAATGAAAGTAAAATAAATGCAGTAGAAGAGAGCTCTAAGAGGTATTTCAGGAGTGAAATTGAGTGACAGAATAAGAAATAGTGTGATAAGGGAACTTTTTAGTGTGAAAGAAGATATGACCACACGTATTGAAAAAGGTGTGCTTAGATAGATGGTTTAAACAATGAAGAGGCAATTTAAGACGCAAAAATACAACTTTCAAATAATTATATAATTTCTTTATTACAGTATAAACAACATTTACATCATATATATTCCTAATGTCGTTATCGTAGCAGCTGAGGTATTTAGCATATTTATATTACAAAAGCGGGCAATTAGAGAAATCTACAACCTGAGGATTATAATATCTAAACTTTGCACTCCCAATACATCCTTGATAACTTAATATATATTCGTAAAAACTTAGACAAGCTACCGTGTTTTAGATTGTGTAGGTCCAATAAAAGATTTTAAGGTTGGTAATAGTGTCAGGTTTTATAATCCGAAGCATATTACTGATTTGCCAGAAAACAAGTTCAAGGACCATGTCATGCGGGTTTTCCTGTGAAAAGGTTATTATAGGGTGGATCATTATGAAAATGACAGTAAAGTCTGGAAGTGACTCCCTCTCTGCGTATCCATTAAATAATTATTATTGTAATATATTAACACTTTTGTACAGTTGGAACAAAAAATGAACCCGATCGAGTTTCTTGTCGGTTCTTCTCGATGACCGAGATGTTTTCCGAACCGATAGTAGTGTTTTGAAGTTCATAAGTGCCTTCTTAGGATCTAAATTAAATAAAGATTTTTTGATTTTGATTTTATTTTAGGACGAACAGACAAACAATTGATTAATATTTAACACTTAAAATTAACATTTAAATATCCAAATAATAATATATACACAGTACAATTGGAACAAGTATAAAATTTTATTAAAAAGTTTATGATATTTTTGTAAATTTTCGCAAATTAAATGTCTCGTGAATGTTGTGTCAATTACAAAACATGTACCTACCATAAATATTTGTTTTAAGTTGCAAAATCAAATTCAGAAGAGAATGAAAAATATACAGAAGAGAATTATGAAAGGCTTGTAAAAGCATTACAAGTACATATCATAATAACAACAGACTGTAGGACACGATAATTTTCTATGGCTGGATCAAACCACCAAATCTAGTTGTATCACTTGTCATAGCGGCACGCTTTGTCTTCCAGTAACCAGGGTAGTATGGATCTAAAAACGACAGTCGCGTCCGCCTTGCTATAAATTACTATAATGTCTTCCATTTATATTCGTTAACGTTGTTCAACTCACAAGAATACCTCCTCGGAACAACCAAACGACTAAAACAATGCAATTCTCTGTTAACGTCTCTTATGATCTCTTCATTACTGAAGCTGGCAAATTCTCTTTCTGTTATGCGATAATCAAACGTACGTAGCTGACTGGGGTCCGTTTTTCTAATAGAATCTAATATAAATATTAAAATATCATTCCATCCTTTATCTACGATGTTATTAAATAGCAAGGAAAAGGTTAAAAAATTCATAAATTCGTTTAAATTATTTTCATCAATGACATCAGAAATATTTTTTAGAAGGAACTTTGATGTATATCTCAAATCCATAGTTACAGCTTCATCAACAATGTTTGGTAAGTGTGTATTCTTAAAAATTTCATTTGGTCCTTTATAATGATGAACTACTAAAAAGAAAATTGTTTCTTTTACTTTATCACTCATAATAATGCTTTTTAACTCATTGTCACATTCCAGTTTACGGTCGAAGAATTCTAAAACTCCTTTTCTAACATGCCTGATAATAAACTTCCATAATTTAGGTTGATGTTCTTGCGGGGTCGTTTTTAATAAATCCGTTATAAATTCCGCAGTGAGGTATTCTTGAAACGTTAAGTGTATAAATTTCGGTACACCGTTTACGACATAATCGACTACACCTGTTTTCTCTTCAGCGGCTTCAAATTCCTTTATGAATTTTCGTATCCCATCAATTTCGACTTGTGTTAATATTTCATCCAATTCCTCAGTGAATGTTGTGTAGAAAGCTACCTTTTTATGTTTATTTAAAAACTCTATTAATTCTCTCTCGTATGTCAATTTCACATCAGGATTGTAAAGATTCATTTGGTTCTTTTGTTCGTAACGTATTTTCTTCAACTTTGTCTCGAGAAAGTATTTGTAGAAAGACGATGTATTCACTTCCAAATTCCATTTTGAAACAATGTCAGTGTTTCGTGATACTACATTTTTCATTTCATTTGTGAAATAATCGAGAGCAACGTACATATGTAGCGGTGTTATCGCCAATGTCATAGCTTCTGCTCTTCGTATTTCATTGTAACAATGTAGCCACATTTGTCTATAAGCATTTACACGTACAAGATCAGATATGTGAACCTTAAATTTGTTGATAGACCGCCATTTCTCCACTAAAAGTGATTTTTCTTCCGTTAAATGTATGTATTGTATTTCGCTTTGGAAATATTCAACTGCTGTAAAATACAAAAGGTTCAAAAGGAAACTAGAATATTTAAAAAGCTTTTCTTTTCCTTTTCTAGGATAAAAATCTCCGTTCCTCTTCATGTATTCAAAAAATCCATCGATATTAATAAACTGGTAATAACTCAGTTCGTTCAAATCCAAATTAATTCTGAAAAAATTTTTCATGGACATTTTTAATTCTATCTCTGTGAGCGCTTCTAAATCGTAAGGAGTGCCAAACTCAGTCTCGAGTGTTAAGATAATATTGTTGTAGGAACGACTAGCGATCCACATGCGTTGCTTGTGACTAGACCTGTCAGCAGAATAGATCCCCGAGCTCCTTGTAACCAAACATTTCAGCAACTCTGTAATCTTGTCTTTGTAGTGCGGACAAATTTCGTCAAAGCCATCGAAAAGAAAAATCGTATTTCCTTTATTATAACAATATATAAACAATTCTAATTCAAGGGAAATTGAACCATTTCTCGCTTCGTAATTCCTGAGCACTAACACTCCATTAACAATTTTAAGATCGAAGACGATTTCATCAAAATTATAATATAAACTATTTCTTGATGTTTTTTGAAATACAGCTGCCTTACAGATAAATTGTAACGCTTCTATAAGATCAATTTTGATTTTATTTTGTTGCCATCTGTGAAACTCTTTTGTATAATCGAGCAGGTTAATTCTCTCGATCCAAATTTTAGGATTTTTTTGTTTCGTTTTAATAGACATGTGGGTTAAGAAACTTGATTTTCCAGTACCAGCAACACCTATTAAGACAACAGTGCCGTTTATATCTTCAAGTGTGTCCAGTTTTACAATTTGTTTTTTTAAATTAGGTTCAGGTGGAAACAATTCATTAAAAGTCTTCAGCCATTCCGTTGTCGATTGTGAGAATATTTCTATACGAGATTCTTTTTCAATACTCAATTGTCTGTCTACATAGTAATGTTTAATTTCCTCATAGTTTGGATTCGATATTGATTTGCCGACTTCCATTTTTTCATTACTAATTATTTTGTTTAATATACATGGTGTTATCAAGTATTTAGCGTCTTCTTGTATAATATTATCAAAGGTTATTTCAGTTCCCTGAAATATTAATTTGTTGCTTAATGCTTTTCTCTGGCTCATCGGAACGAGATCACTGAATTGTATTTTTTCATCGGGTACTTTTATAAACTTATGGTCATCGATATAAAATGTGTGTAATTTTTCATATGAATTAGTACCGGTAACAATTATTAAATGTTTCGAAGCACTTTCCTTTGTAAGATAACGAAATAATTCACTTTTAGATTTTGATATATTTTCGTAAATTATTATTAATGTTTTTACCCTTTTACTTTTGATTTCTTGTTTCAGGATAGTCCTGTCATGTCTGGAAAGTAACATAGGAGAATCGAGTTCAATAAACGCATAATCGTTAAGTGTTTGGAAATGTTGTGCCAGTTTGATTCCAGTCAGTGTAATAGCTTCTGTTACTACAACAGTGCACTCTGGTCCGAACTGTGTACACAGCGATTGGATAGAAGCTTTATCGAATTGAATATCATAAGTTTTCATTCGTTTCATGTAAATACTGCTAAGAATAAGCAGAAGCGAGCTCTCTAAAAATTCTTTTAAAATGTTATCGAAGTACTCCCTGTCCTTGGTCAGGTAATACGAGTCACCTTCAGACATCCACCATTTCTGTACTTCATCATGAATTTTAAAGTAGATCGCTTCGTATCGAATGCTGGTAGCTGTTCTTTCAGAGGCGTGCATTGTAGTGATGCAGTAATTTTCTAGTATATCTTTAGCATGATTTTCTATCTCGTTTTCTTTAGCTTGATTTGTGTAAAACCAAAGATTATTCAAGAAATCTTTTGCTAATACTCTGTCTCGTGCATCTTTCTTCAAGGAAAGTTTGGGAAATCCCGCGACATCTAATTTCAACCTATAACTATCTAAATCATTAATTTTCTTCATCAATAATTTCAGTAAAATTTTAGCATTTTTACCCAAAATTTTACAGTTTACGTTGAATTTAAACGATTCACCGTCTTCACTTGTAATCAAAATGTTACCTACAGCGCTTCCTATACCACCTTTTATATCCATCACTCCAGCATCAATAAGCTTATTAGGTCCGATTAATTTATCATTAACAATTATATTTTTGTCTTTAAATTGTGATATAATGTTTTCTATTTTTGTAGCTAAATACTCCAGTCTTTCTGCACCCCTTTTACCATCGCTAACTGCTATATCAATGTTACCGAACGTTGCAGGTAGTTTGAAACAAACTGAATTCAACTTTTTCTTGACAGCCATGTTACAAGCTTCTTTATATATATTGTATCGGATTTTTACTACGGATAATGTTCCTGAAAGATCTTTATCAGCTTTGTTTGCAATTGCTAACGTATTGGTTTGGTAATAATAATATATTGATACACTTTGCATAAGTTTACTAATATTAATTACTGTCGGTTCGAGTACAATGGCTTGTATTAATTCTTTCATATTGTCTCTGTTATGTTTGATTCCCTTAATAGCTTCATTAAGCAGTGCTTGTTTCAATGTCACTAGTAATTCGTTCTTGTTATTGAAGAAATCATCACGAAAAGTACCAATCCGATGTCCAGCAGTGTTCACATCGGAAACATTGATAACGCTTCTTGCCAACACAACGTGATATTTGCGTATGTGCCAGTCATTTAACATCATCAGGCATTTATTATTCTTTATAAAACTGAATAGGCTTTTCCCCAAACATTTCATTTCTTGAACCAACACAGATTTTGTTAACAAATCTACTTCACCGTCGGTGTACTGATATTGGAATATGTCGCTGTATTCACCGCTTTCTATTAAATCTCTCACATTTTTATCTGTAGAGCGATTATCAGTAGTTTTCTTATTTTTCAACTCATTACCGGCTGATGTGTATATGATCAAATAACATTTCAAATCTTCATATTTACCATTAAACATTACATCACAATTTTTGCTGTCGTCGAATCTTTCTCTGACTTTCAAGTAACTATCAAAATATTTAAGCAAACTAAAATCGCCTGTTGGTTTCCATAAATCATTGGCTGTTACTTTACCTTTGTTGATTTCAATCCTGTGCTTCGCCTGTAAAAATACAATGACATCTTCTTTGTTTTGTTTGTATCTAACGCAGATATCGTCCAAAGCGCCTATACCTCGTAAGCTCGTTCCCAAATAGAATTCATCGTATTCTTTTATAAAAGAACGTATTCGTATTAAAGTTATCAATTTAGTTTCATAAAGCTGTCCTTTTATACCAGACGTGCCACCGCGTTTCTGATACATATATATTGGGACATTTTTTTTGTCATTAAGATTTACCAATTTATTTACTTTGTTTGTTTGTTTGTCACTTTGGTGCATTTCCAATAGTTCAACAATAGATTGTCCGACTTCTGTACCTAGTTCTTTAGCGACGTCTAGTGCAGTCTTGCCTTCTTTATTTTTATAATATGCTTCAGCTCCTCGTTGTAGTAATTGATTGACTATTTCCAAGTCTTCTTTCATTACAGATATGTGTAATGGAGTGTTATTGGAAGAATTAACAAATTGTTCATTAACATTTGCTCCTTCATCTAAACATTTTATTACATTTAAAGTTTTCTCTTCACTTGCAATATCAACCAGGACTAAATATAATTTATCAATTTTCAATTTGTCCTCGTGTGATGACATTGTGTTGTGCTCTTTGTTATAATTATTTCATTGTTGTTTCGTATTCACCTAAAAATTTATTACAATGTTATTAACAATTCGTTAATGGGTTTTGCAGTGTGATTAAGTTAATTATGTCAAACGTACCATTGCATTGGAATCAATTCTTTCGTTGAGAGGAATCTCGATTCATTATCAGCATATTCTTTAGAAGTACAAGAATTAGCGTGAGCTGTAAAGAGAAACAAAGTAATGAAACCAATTAATTCTAATCAATTTAAAGCGCATAACTAATAAATTAAAAAAGTAAGAGAGATTCACATACTAAGAAGTTTGTGGAACTTCATATGCGACAACGGCGGCGAAAGCGAACGTGCGCGTGGTACGCTTTGGAAGGGAAGCTATGGAGTTTATTTTATTTACACGGTACCCTAATTATTTTTCTAAAATAAAATTATCCTAACTTACTGCTTATAACATCAGCTTTAAGCTGGTGAAAGTCCCATAAAAATTGGTCCAGGAGTTTCACAGATTAACCGGAACAAACTGAAAGACAGACAGACATGAAAAATGAAAAAAAATATGGTATTTTTTTGTTAAAATTTTTGTCTGTTTGTTTGTTCCGGGTAATCTCCGAAACAGTTGGACCGATTTTGACGGGACTTTCACTGATAGATAGCAAATGACATAGGAAGTACTTAGGCTATTTTTATTTTAGAAAAAGAATTAGAGTTCTACACAAATAAAAAAAAACTGGTCTTGATGAATCAATTCGAGCGCTTAAATGGCTTATGCTGAGTAAACCATAAGAGATATAGTAAATTAATGTTCTAAATAATCATAGGCATTAAAAGGACCTACAAAAAAGTCCAGCAGAGTATACATCTATCTTCTAAGGAACAACCACAATAAGCAGTTTTATCTTTAAAATAGTCGGGAACGGGGAGCAAGATTCGTGCGGGCATTCTGTAGTTCACGTGAGCGAAGCCACGGGCACAGCTAGTTTTTAACAAAAAAGAAAACCAATTGCAATAGTTTTGAAGAGTTCCCTTGTGTATCTTCGAAGGTGAAAATCCAATACCAATGAATTTAAAATGGGACTGACTACCCTTGAGGTATCCCCCTATCCAACAAAAAAGAATCATCTAAACCGGTTTATAAACAAAGAAGTTATGGCTGAACATCCATTAAAAAAGTATTCGACTTATTTAACATCCGTCGTTGTTTGAAGTCCATTAAAATGAACAAAATATGTATTGATAATTTGTTCACGAAAATCAAGAAAAAAAATAATGTTGTTAGTCATAACATACAATTTTTAGGGAACTATAACGTAAAAAATATATAATGTAAAATGCTTAATGCATAATGTAAAAAAGACGCTCGTTCAAGTTTTCACAGAAGCTGTCATCGAGAAAATAAAGAAATGGAAATAGTATAATCTATTTAATAAATTACGTAAGGAACTGAGAGAAACAGAATCGCTTAACATAATTAAAGCAAGGTTAAAAATATATTTAAAAGATAAATGTTTATTTTAAATCAAGTATTATTTTTTTCTTTTATCTTTTTTACTTTATTTACGTTGTTAATGTCTATATTTGCCAATCACTCGGTCTAATAGTGGACATATGAAAGTTTTACAAATGAAAACCTCATAATCTTCACAAAAACCATCTTTAATCTTGTATTGTTACAAAAGGTTGTATATTTTTCATGTTCACACAAACGCGTATAAATTGTTTTTTTTTCTGAACGTCAAACATGCGGGTGAGAGAAAAAAACACTACAATTAAAATTTATATGCGGCCAGTCACTTCAACGTGCAACTTGGACAATTTATAAAATTGAAAGGTTCACGGCATAGACACACTCCATTTAAAAATATTATCTTTTTTAAAATCACTGGTTTTTTTGACGTGACAACGTCTTATAATTCGATGGACTCATGCGGCGTTACCTCGCTCTGAGGCGTTCCATGTAAGGCTTGAAGTGCAAGCGAGAGCGCGGAACGATCGAAAAGTTGTAAAACAATTGCTCAAAGCATATTCATACTGGTAAAAACTATGTACATTGTAAAAAAAAAATGACATAATTGTATTAATGTGTACAAATAAAAGTAACTTGATCAATTCAATTGTTATTTCCATTTACCTCCTTCTCTATATCCATACAAAATATTTATCAAACAAATAAAATTAAAATTTTCTTTTGAAAAATGATACCATTCCATCAGTATTTTCTTATGACGTTGTCTCGTTCAACTATCGTCGGTAAACCAACTTTACAGACAACCGATTCTTTTTTTACAATGAATAGGCTTGCGTTTGACCACTATATCGCCTGATCGTAAGTGATGATGTGGTCTACGATAGACCACGCTTGCCTTGATAATTATCGGAAAACACGAAATGTTTTTTAAGTTTTTTAAATCGTACCTTATATGTATGTTATCATTATTAAGTGATCAGTTACAAAGTAATAAATTTCTTTAAACCGAAAATACTGGTCATCGCCGGCGCCGGAATAACATTAATTGACATCACCTTGTGAATTCGGAAGGAAGTGGGGACAGAAGGTTTATTATAATTATATAAGGACGAACGATCCTACTTCCTATAACTCCCTTGAATTTCTTCGTATATAGCGCCTGCTGAAAAGTACCTACCTTTTCTTTTCGCGTATTTTCGTCATTTTGTTATAAAACTACCAAAAACTTTTTTTTTAGTTAGATCAATTTATTATTGAACAGTCAACAAGTTAAAAAATGTGTCAATTCTTGTTACTGCAAATTAAATTCTTGAGACACTCCGATGTATTTGTAACGAGAAACCCGCACATAAACAATTGCAAAAGTTACAAGCAATTAAAGAATTTTTTTAAAGATGTCTAGTTTTTTACAAATTACTCGAATACTATTAGTGCTAGAGAAATTAAAAAAATAGTTTCATAAAGAGGAGAAAATTTCCAAAAAAATATACTAATAAACTCCAAGGGAATTCATCTTAGTTATTACTTTTCATTTGATATTAATATAAATATAATTAAAATAAGAATCAACGCGGTGAGCACTACTGTCTTGAAATACGCCACTTCTAATAAAAACACTTTTTTAAGGTATTTAAATATTAATTGAAAAATAATACACTTGACATTGCTAAAATTGCCTACAAGTTATAAACAAAATATTAAAAAAATAAAGTCATCAAGATATTTAAAGGAAAAAACCCATAAAAAAAAGTTTCATTGCTTTTTCATTTAAATGAACCTATTTTTTACAGTTCTCGTTTACATTTTAAGTCGTATAATTTTGTTGAACAAAAGTTTTTAAAATCATTTCCCTTCATGGAGACCTTTTCACCACTATACTTTTAATGAGATTAACGACATGTAGTATTTTTAATTGTTATAATTAAATATTTAAGCAAACAAATAAGTTAAAAAATGAAAAAGAGAGTTCAATCTTTTAAAATCATGTTTGGTTGTAATTTTAAGATATTTAAATACTATACTGAGTCGTCATCGATATAAATAATATAGGTTTTTTTACTTACGAGCTTGTACGACTTAAGGTCTTGTATAAATAATATCCCATGCAAAGTCGTCTTGGCAGAATGACTTGTGGTTACACGAGCGACGAGAGTTCACTGTCATTGCTTCGCACAGTCTGATACTTAGGTCTGATATGATGCTACCACTGCGGGGAGTTATTTCCTTCGTCCTTGAGTCACACGACAATCCCCTCCGTACATTACAACTACATACATACGAAATAAATACACAATCTTATCTCACACACTCCTTTCTCTAGAAGTCTAGACATAGGTTGTCAATGGGGGCGCTACCGCCCCTTAGTGGGCGCTGGGACTTTTCGTCGTTCGTAGCGGGTACAAAGGCAAATGTAGGTGCGTTACGACAGTCAAGAGTGCGGTCATGGAGTACTTACCTAATTAGAAATTTAATGTGATTTTGAAAATACCTCTATTTAATTGTTTATGACTGTCGATAACAAATCTATGCAAGTTGGTAAAATAACATAACATACCATCACGACTGTATCTCCGAAGGGTTAGGCAGAGGTGTACTAATGTACACCCGCAGTTCGCCGTGTATGTTTTTTAGGTTCCATATAATAGGAGGCTTTGTATGGTTTAGTCTAAATTAAATATTTTTATTACAACATGTTTTTGAATTTTAAATTAATTGATAATTAAGACCCTCAGTCACGACCACGAGAAGCCCAATTAGAGAGCGAGAGAGAGAGAGAATTAATTTATAATTTGTGATTATTATTAGATCTGATAATAGATATACATATAAAATTGTTATAATTATTAATTATTATCTAAAAGGGGGCGTTGGATTTTTTTTTCTTATAAAGAGGGCGGTAGTCCATAACAGATTGGGAACTACTGGTCTAGACGCTCACATTCCATTGTATTTATACGTATACGTATGGGCATTTAAAAAATTGTGTTCCAGTTATATATTTAAAAAATGAACTATGTAGTTACATATATATAACACTGTAATATATTTTCAATGGTATATAGTGGAAATGAAGTGAAATTATACGAAATTAATCCAAATTATTTTCTATTCAGGTCAATTAATAAAATTGAAGTGTCTGTTTGTCTGTATGTTCCGGGTAATCTCCGAAACGGTTGGACCGATTTTGACCGGACTTTCACAGATAGCTGAATTTCTAGACAGTAACTTAGGCTACTTTTATGTTAGAAAAATAATTAGGGTTCCGCAAAAATAAAAATATACAGGTCAAGATGAATCAATTCGGATGTTTAAACGGCTTACTCTGAGTAAACCATAAGAGATATATCAAATTAATGTACTACATAATTGTAGAACTCAAAAAGACCTACAAAAATGTCTGGGAGAGTATATGTTTATCTTCAAAGGAACACCTACAATAAGCATTTTTGTCTTTAAAATAGCTGGGAGTGGGGGAGCAAGATTCGCGCGGGCATTCTGTAGTCCACGTGAGTGAAGCCGCGGGCACAGCTAGTTTTCAATATAAATAAACTGACTTAATTTATATGTATATGTTATTATAATGTGCTTCGGGATCTTATTATAGAGACAGTATTAACTTAATTAACTTTTATTACTCTTACTAAGTCTAAGACACGAAATGACTAATTTATATCTATTTCTAGTATTCGTTTTAGTATTTGGGAAATTTGCATATTGTGGTTTAGGCTAGATCCGAGACCTTGGCAAGAGGTCGAGCGCGGCCTGACCGAAACTGCGTGGGTGGAGGCCATCATAATGTCGGATGCAGTCGCAGGTACGTCTCCCACGCATTCCTCATAGGGGAAGGCCGGGTAAAGTGAACACCCTGGGTCAAGTGAATACTCCTCACTACTCCAAAATTTATTCACTGTTCACCACATACTTAAGGTTACGTTCGGCTATCAACGCTTATTGCGCGACAAACACGGCGGGGGTCCGCGTCTCGCGGCGTTCGTGGAACAGAAAATTGTTTTTTCATGAGAATAAAATCAATTTTGCAAGGTACATAAGTCTTCTGTTAATATTTCTAACCCTATTCGTTTACCATCCTTAGGAATATTATAATTGTTTTGCACGTCAACGTGGCTTTTTATATTATATTTCACACGGTTAAAGCACCAATAGTTTTTGTATGAGAACCGTCTCATATCTCAAAGCTCAGAATTTACCTCGTCTGGCAAAGTGGATATGGAATTCACTTTGCACGCCATATGTGATTACTACAGTTTTATAACACGTATGCACTTTGCTCCGAGTGGTGAATGGATATAAAAAAATACTAATCCAGCGGTATGTAATAAAGTACTCGTGAAGATTGATATTAATCAATGCAGTTAGAGAATTGGTAAAGGACACAGCTATAAAATATGTATTGACCTAAGTATACAATTTTGTACAGGTAAGTAAAAAAAACAAACTTAACAAAGTCACTAAAATCTAGATTAGGAAATAGAAATAGTTGCTATAAAAACAATGCTATAATTCTACAAAGAAATTAAAAAAAAATTGAAGTTGATTTGTGCTTTTTACCCTGAAATATATGGGGAAGGAGATGAAGAGCCAATTGAAAATTGGCTTCGATGTAATATTTGTTACCGACACGATGGTTTCACGAAAAATGTTCACCTTCTAAGGGCACTGGAGAGTATATTGTTATATTATTTATCTGGAAGATAATCTTATTTAATATCTACTTTATATTATTCATCATAAGTTCATTTGATTTACCTTATTATTGTTTTGGTGTACCTATTCTTTTATTTCCAGGATACCAATTAATGATAGGTTTATGTATTGATGCGTTTAGATAATTTATAACTTGACAATTTTGGTTTAACAACAGCTTTGTTAATATTTTAGGTTCGTATTGTTTACATTGCAATATTATGACAATCTCTGTCATTGATAATTCTTTGATAGTAATAGAGCATGCGCAGTTAGGAGTTTCTCAGGTATAGACAAATATTCTATCCAGGTTCTAGTTTAGCAAAATAAATCTATGATTAGATTAGATTAGGATCTAGAATAGAAGTCAGCACGGTGTAGGCCGTATCAGGATACACGGCTCAAGCAGACGACGTAGCACCAAATATCTTATCTATTGAGATTTCCTCATATGTAAAAGGAAAAGTTATTATTTGAATTATAAATACAAAATCCAGGTGATACTTTCCCGGTAGTGTTCTTTCAATGTTCAGTAGGTATTTGTCGTTTTGACAAAGGGTATTTCACCCATATTAATATTAAAATTATAAATTATAACAATTAAAATAACTTTTCTATATAAATATGTTATAAAATAAACTATCTTTTCGACTCCCAGGTCTGTTGTACAATAATTTGGTTTTTATCAAAACACATGATAATTATGATATAAACGTTACTACTATTCAAAGGTCTCCCGTACAATCCATAAAACATGATCAGATCCATCCTGAAGAATCTGTCATACTCTCTGTTCTAATTTTCTATTTTGTTTGAATTCAAAATTTCATCTTACTAGACTTTTCTTATTTTAAAAATTAAAAATAAATCTAATCATAGATTTATTTTGCTAAACTAGAACCTGGATAGAATATTTGTCTATACCTGAGAAACTCCTAACTGCGCATGCTCTATTACTATCAAAGAATTATCAATGACAGAGATTGTCATAATATTGCAATGTAAACAATACGAACCTAAAATATTAACAAAGCTGTTATTAAACTAAAATTATCAAGTTATAAATTATCTAAACGCATCAATACATAAACCTATCATTAATTGGTATCCTGGAAATAAAAGAATAGGTACACCAAAACAATAATAAGGTAAATCAAATGAACTTATGATGAATAATATAAAGTAGATATTAAATAAGATTATCTTCCAGATAAATAATATAACAATATACGTAATAATTACATGTATTAGTTTACTTAACATGTAATTAAAAGTAAAGTTATTCATTATTAATTAGATACAAAGTTTTTTTTTAAGGTTATTAAGTTGATTGTTTATGTTTTTACTAACGTTAAAAAGTACGTATTCACTTTACCCGATAATTGTACCCACTTTACCCCCGGGCATGCGGGTAAAGTGGATACTAACAATTTAAAAAAATATTGTCATTAATTGTTTAACTGTTGAAGGTAAATAATGATTCTATTTGAAAGAGTAATAGATAAAAATTGAACTCTGATATTTATCTTTTTTTTATATCTCATACATTTTCTGCTAAAGCCTTTATATCTAAGGTATTCACTTTGCCCAGACTTCTCCTACACACGTTATTGTCGAAAAAATATGTTTTTTCTTTGTGATATTTAAAGATGGATGAAAAATTCCAGTTGCCTATTGGTTTTCTAATACAAAAAATAAGTCCAAGTTATTTGTCGTTGTTACCTTAAAATAGATATATATATAATAATGGCGGTGTGCCCGCGGCTTTGCACGCGTTTGTTGTGCAGTACCTAATTATTTTCATCCCGTAATTTTATTGTTACTCATATTATTGACAATTCATAAATTATACACTTGTATAAAAAAACGTAAGATATAGGAATCTCGAACAAGAAAAAAGCCATTATAAGACGCAAAGAAACAATTTAGAAATATTTATAAAATTTCTTTATTACAGTATAAACAACATTTACATCATATAGTATCGTTTAGGACGAACAGACAAACAATTGATTAATATTATCTCTTAGTAATTAGCACTTAAAATTAACATTTAAATATCAAAATAACATGCACAGGTAAAACACTTTAGTTTGTTTGCTTATTTCTTATTTATATTTAGATTTAGCGTAAGATAGTGACACGCTAAAACTAAAGGACTGGCTCCCAAGCGTAACTGCCCGAAGACACCTATAGATGCTTGGCGACAGATTCTCAACGAGGGTGGTAGAAATAGCCCTACCACTATGCTATGGTTTCATCACGATGTTTTCCTTCACGCTCAGGTTCACTGTAGGGATTCGAATTCACGTCTATCGACGCGGTATTCGTACACGCTACCTCTAAGCTATCGGCATTATATATGGTCGTGCTTCTTTAAAATTACCCCCTTTGTCAAATATATAATAACTAAATAAACTAAGTATTAAAAAAATTTATTATACATTTAATATAAAATAGTATTTACTGCTAGTCTTCATCTTCTTCCTAACTTGGCCTCAAGTGAATATAATCTCCTGTATTGACGATTTTAGTATCCTAACAAGGTGGTGGCTCCCTTGTTAAAATTTTCTAGGGAGTTTTTGTGGGATCTCAGAATGCTTGCTTTCAGTTTATATTTATAATCCACTTCATTTATGCACAAAACCAAACTATATCACACAAAACGCCTTCAATATTACATAATATAGAGTCAAAACTTAAGGAAATGATAAAATGAATAAAAAATAACAACCACAACATGTCACTTCATGGTCCCGCCAAAAACTTTACTGCCTGTCTTCCGAGGTTTGACGTAACGGAACTGGTATTTCGCGGCACTTAAAAAGCGATGTTCCACTGTTTACACATTTACATAATATGTACTTATTAACAATAAAAGTTGTGCACATATTAAATCATAGGGTATTAGATTTAAAGAGGTATTTAGAGTTAATTTGTTATTGTTATTTTTTGATCTTTTACCTGTATTTGTGCCTTATGAAATAAAATAAATACCAACAATAAAGGCACGATTAGACGCGTCGCGTTCAGAAATCAGCCGGTATATTAGTCGTTATCAAATAATTGTAGAGCCCTGTACACGACTGGGCCCGGTAGGTTTGAGGTTGAGCCGTAACTGGTTTAGGTTTTAAGTCTCGGTGCCACCTTACCAGTATGGAGACCGGATGTGGAGTGCATTCCCCGATAAGTACCTTAATTACGTCATCCGTACGGGCTGGTGGCGTACGCGCTTTGTTAGTCGATGCTAAACGAAAATAATTCATAACTCTATGCGTAAATAGTAATGAAGAGTATGCAAACCGGGGTATTTATATGTCCAAGGATGTCTCATGAGTTCCAAGTTCCAATAGTCTGAAGTGAGTCGCATGGTTTAGTTTATTAACCATTTCCTAAACTCCAATCATTTCCATTGACTAGTTAACAATTGTTTAGATTAGGTCTTCAATTATAAATTAATTGTTGTGTATGTTAAGTTATGATGTAGCTGAAGAACTGGAAATTGACCACATAAAAGGTTTAACCCATTTGAAGAAAGCTGGCTATACGAAAAAGCTCGATATTTGGGTGCCGAACGAGCTTACTGAAAGAAACTAATGAACCGTGTACTCATTTGCGATTCTTTATTGAGACGTAATGAAACCGAGCCTTTTTTGAAGAGATTGATAACTGGCGAAGAATAGTGGATCATGCACGACAAGAATGTGCGAAAAAGGTCGGCCAGGCTTCACAGACTGTGGCTTAACCTGGGCTAACTCGAAATAAAGTGATGCTGTGTGTATGGTGGGACTGGAAGGGCATTGTATATTATGAGCTTTTATCGCCCGGCAAAACCATCGATTCGGATCTCTACTGCCAACAACTGATGAGATTTAAGGAAGCAGTTGAGAGAAAGCGGCCGGAATTGATCAACAGGAAGGGTGTGGTCTTTCATCACGATAACGCTAAACTACACACATCTTTAGCCACTCAGCAAAAATTAAGAGAGTTAGGTTGGAAGGTGTTAGTGCAACCACCATATAGCCCTGACCTTGCACCTTCAGATTTTCACCAGTTTCGGTCCCTTCAGAATTTTTTAGATTATGTAAGGTTAACATCAAGAGAGGTTAACACCAAAACTATTTGTCGCGTTTTTTTGATCAGAAGTCCCAAAGTTTCTACAGCAACGGGATCATGTCTCTCCCTACAAAATGGCAGAAAGTTATCTAACAAAACGGTATATATATATATGGTTGATCCCACGCAAATATGGAACCAACCTGCGATACGAAATAAATAGCAAATTATGATGCGAATATCCAGCGAGAGAAGTGTATGCAAAATGTCATGCCAACTCACCGGTACTGCGTTCCGTGATAATTCCTGGTCGGCGCCGACGTGGTTTAGCTATACATTATATATTCAAAGTTCCGGAGCCTCACGTACCCACTGTACACACACTGGCTTGATGACACTAAATTCTGGAGAACGTGGTTGACGAGGAATGTCCGAGGCGAGCGACTTTGCACCGTGCGGACGCGACGGTGTTCCGACGAGAGTGTATATCGCGAGAGCCGGTGGCGACAACAACAAATCGAAAACCACCCCCACTGGATATCATAATGCTTAGCGACGAGAGAAAATAATTAATAACAAACTACCTACTTTAATACGTGATGGTTCTAAGTTACGCGGCTGCAACATTCCGCCCACCAAAATACGACGTATTTTAAAATAAATTGCCAAACAAAATACAAACGAAAATAATTAATGGAACTTAATAACAAACACTAACAACGAAAGTAAATATTTAAAATAAATAGCGAAATAATAACTAAATGAAAATAACAACGATTAGTCGTTGCCAGGTAGAGGACAGAGTTTCACTAAAGGCCTTTGTAAAAGACCTGTCTGGGTCTTGACCGTGGCAACGCGAGAAATGCCGTCTTTCCCCGGGTGTAATCGCACGACACGAGCGAGCGGCCATTTAAGGGGTTTAGCTTGTTCATCTTTAACTAAAACCAGCGATCCTAGTTTAAGTTCTGAGGTGCTGGTGTGCCATTTAGAACG
Organism: Saturnia japonica; assembly: GCA_033032175.1. Taxonomy (NCBI): domain Eukaryota; kingdom Metazoa; phylum Arthropoda; class Insecta; order Lepidoptera; family Saturniidae; genus Saturnia; species Saturnia japonica. Next base: position 10,736,073 of record CM065329.1, read on the forward strand.
CTGATTTAGAGTATGCAAATATTCCGTATACCATCGCTTCCAGAAATCGTGATGGAGTCTTTGCAACAGTTGCCAACGATTCAAACAACTCAAACGGACATCGGATAAATCTGATTCGGGAAGCGAGGTAAGCGGTTCCAAAGTGAGGAAGTGGCCAAGGGTCAATACAGCCAAATTGTTGGGATCCGATCTCATTTCGCATAAGGGGCGCGAATTGAGTAAAGCCTCAATTTGTGTTGCTAAAGTTAAAAATTCTTCATAAGTTAAAATTTGATAGCCAACAACACGAGCGAGATGCGTTTTGAAGGATTTTATGTTTGCCTCCCAAAGACCACCGAAGTGTGGTGCAGCAAGGGGCTTAAAGATAAATTCAATCGTCTCAGACGAAGCCGCCTGTTGCATAAGGGTTAGCAATATGTTATGAGCGCCAACGAAATTCGTACCGTGGTCGCAGTGAATGCGCTGGCAACGGCCTCGGCGAGCGATAAATCTACGAAGAGCGCCAAGAAAGGCCTCGCTTGTTAACCCTACGACAAGCTCAATATGTATCGCCTTGGTGGCGAAGCATATGAAGAGGCAAATATATGTCTTAAAGGTCCTAGCACCGCGATAGCGTTGTACATATGTTGGAAAGGGACCTGCGAAATCAATACCCATGCACGAAAAAGGCTTAAGTTGCGAAACCCTCAACTTAGGGAGGTCTGCCATGCGAGGTATGACAGGCCTTGGATTGGTGCGATAGCATTTGATACATTTAGATAATCTATTACGGATGGCACGACGAGGCGACAAAATCCAAAAGTTTTGTGCCAACAGAAAATTGAGGGTGCGAAGCCCTGGATGTAGATTATCGTTATGACACTGATCGATAATAAGCGATGTGAGACGATGTTGACGAGGTAACAACAGAGGGTGCTTGGAATCATAATCTAGATCCAAATGAGTGAGTCTACCGCCCACCCTGACGAGACCATCTTTGTCAAGAAACGGATTTAATTTTTGTAGTGGCTTTGGTAAAAGCAACCCCTTTTCCAAGCCTTGAATTTCGCTTGCAAAGCTCGAAGTTTGAGCGATTTTGACCAAAGTCAACAACGATTGTTTGAGCTCTGAAGAGACAAGATGACCTGATTTACGATTATTAGAGTTGCGACAATTGTAGACGAAACGATGGAGATAAGCGACAATGCGTTGAATCTTCCTAAGACTTGAGTACCTGTCCAGAAACTCATCAAAACTATCGACAGTGACGAAGAGAGCTATGTCAGAATTACGCTGTTCCGAAATTATATCACTGGAATCCTCAAACGAAAACGATGAAATTGGCCAGCCATCGGGCTCACAAAGCAACCACGGAGGTCCATGCCACCACGATGAGTGGCCAAGAAGTTCGCTGATTTTAAGTCCGCGACTTGCGCAATCTGCCGGGTTGTCAGAAGAGCGAACATGTTGCCAACAAGAAGGTGGAACGATTTCCTGTATGTGACTCACACGATTGCTCACGTAAGTCTTCCATCGAGAGGAGGGTGACTTTAACCACGCCAGAGTCACTGTTGAGTCAGACCAGCAAAAAATATCATCGACACGTATCTTATCAGCGAACACAGTTTGAACATATGCGACAAGATCTGCCAAGAGAACTGCAGCGCATAGTTCTAAGTGAGGAATAGAAATTCTTTTTAGAGGAGCAACTTTAGAACGAGCGATAATCAGGTGGGTAGTGACGCGATCGTCTCCTTGCTCAATACGAAAATATACGACGGCTGCATAGCCTAACTCAGAGGCATCGCAAAAACCGTGTATCTGTAATTTGATGGAGTTCAATGCGGGAACGAAACGAGAAATTGCTAAAGACGACAAAGCATTGAATTCCACACTATAGCGGGACCAGGTTTGAACAATTGAATCAGGTGCAACCTCATCCCAATTCAAACCGAGACTCCAAAGTTTCTGCACTATGCACTTAAATGTAAAGGTAAGTGGGGTTAGGAAACCGAGGGGATCGAAGATGCGAGCTAATTCCGAGAGGATGATGCGCTTGGTGCATTGTTGATGTAAAGATGCCACAGTGGAAGAGAAAGCATTCACGTTTGGATGCCACTCTAAACCAAGTACTACTACCGACGGGGAAGATTCTGAGCTGAATGTCAGCGAATCACGAGCATCGTGCCTATGTTCAGATGGAATACCTTCAAGCAAAGCAGGACTGTTACTAGTCCATTTCCTTAGCTCGAAACATCCCTTGCTAATGATGTCACTTATGTCTTTCATTAACTCACGAGCCGAAATAAGTGAGTCAGCCCCGGTTACGACATCATCCACATACATGTCACTCCTAAGTGCAGTCACAGCGAAATGACGATTATTTCCCTCGTCCTGTGCCACCTGCACTATGGTTCGAAGCGCTAAGAAGCTTGAGGAGGACATGCCATACGTGACGGTTTTAAGACGGAACTCTTGAATGGGTTCCTGAGGCAAAAATCGAAACAGAATTCTTTGGTAATTACGATCAGTATTAGCCACCAGTATCTGGCGATACATTTGCTTAATATCGGCAGTAAAAACGACAGAATGTAAACGAAAGCGAAGAAGGATTGATTTAATATCTGATTGCAATCTTGGACCGACAAGTAGTTGTTCGTTTAGTGCGACTCCATTAGCAGGCTTAGCACTAGCATCGAACACCACGCGTAGTTTTGTGGTCAAACTACTTGGTTTGAGCACACAATGATGCGGTATATAATAGGTTCGATCCGAACCAATTTCATCGACCTTTTCCATATGTCCAGAATCAAGATAATCTCTCATGAACGCATTATAGTCCTCACGAAGTTGAGAATTACGTGACAATCGTTTTTCGAGAGATAACAATCGACGATGTGCCAAACTGTAGGAATCACCAAAGGTAGGCGCGGGTGTCTTGAAAGGCAAACGGACGATATACCTTCCATTCACATCCCTGCAGTGCGTCGTATCGAATATACGTTCGCAAAGAGCATCTTCATCACTAAGCGGTGATGATTTGGGAAGTTCATCAATTTCCCAAAATTTACGAATTTGAGAGTCTAAATCTTTAAAAGAGCAAATCATCGACTTACTAGAACTAGGTGGTATGCATGCAATATTACCCATAACTATCCAACCGAATTTGGTGTTAAAGGTTACGGGTCCATCTGACCCACAATCGAGACGTTCACCCAAAACTATCTGACAAAATACGTCAACGCCGACTAACGCGTCGATTTGCGCAGGTACGTTGAAGCTAGTGTCAGCCAGCTTAATGTTCATCAACTGTGGCCAATGAGCAATATCTATGGTATTAGACGGCATATCACCACATATATTGGGAATAACGAGAGCTTCCAAGACTAGCTCCGGATAACCTTGTTGCCCACGGATGCGAAGTACGGTAGAACTAGTCGCGACAGATGATGTTTGACCAACGCCCTCAACGAGTGACATGGTTTTCTTGAAGGCTAATCCTAGACGTTGGGCACACTTGTTGGTAATAAAGTTCCTTTGGCTTCCGTTGTCTATAACGATTCGAATTGAGCGGTAATTACCAAAGTTATCTAGGACTTCAACGGAAGCAGTAGCGAGAAGCGAGATATGCGTGGGAGAACTCGAGCCTGCCACTAATGTTTGTGAAGTCGGCGTAGATGAAGCGAGAGCTGATGCTGCGGTAGCATCTGAGACGATAGATGAAGTGGTAGGAGCTACGTTAGCATTTGACGACACCGAATTATCAAAGTGCAATGTAGTATGGTGAAGTGCGTTGCACTTAAGACAGCGACTGTTTGACGAGCAAGATTTAACCACATGACCTTGACGAAGGCAATTCACACAACGATTATGTTCCTTGACGATGGAGAATCGATCACGTGGGGTGCGATCACGATAAGTGGGACAATTCGCTAAGGCATGCTGTGCCTTGCACAAAACACACAAGTTATCACTTGGTGTAAGTGGATTCACTATCAAAGCCTTGGCATTCGTAATAGGCGCGCGAGGGTGCCTACCATAAGAATCCTGAGGCGCGGATGCGGGAGACGTGCGCACCGTGCGGGAGTAAGATGTGGGTGAGGTTACAGCAACGGCACCAGAAGCGGCGGCGCGATGCAGTCGCACAGGGGGGCGCGCTGTACTTATCTGAGGCTCGGCAAGCTCGAGTGCTTGGCCGACCTTATTAAGATATTCCAGAAGGGAGTCAAAACTTGGTATGTCTTTATCATCGTTCTGCAATTCAAAACGTTGACGAGTATCACGATCAAGTTTATTTATTAAAAGGTAAAACAAAGGGAAATCCCAATCTTTTACAGGTAACTTCAAATTCCTTAATACCGCGATGTTCTCCTTGAAAGTATCCACGAGACGACGTAACTCACGAGGAGAGTTCGATTTAAGAGTTACATTTTGCAACTCCTCCCAATACCGAAAAGCTAATTTACGTTTGCATTGATAACGATCAATCAAGGCGGCGTACGCATCTAAATAATTATTTCCTGAAAGAAGAAAGCCTTTCAAAAGATGAAGAGGTTCACCGGAAAGAAGCGAAATTAAAATAGAAAAACGTTCGATATTCGATAACCGTTTGTTATGATGTACGGTAGTGTTATACATGTCATAAAACGAACTCCATAATGTAATATCACCATTGAAGGTCAATAAGTTCAAACGAGGTAGTTTCACAGACAAATCATTTGTGCATACGTCGAGCTGCTGTCCGTCTGAATGGGAAGGTGACGTGAGTGTCGAATGAATTTCGATTATCTGAAAATATTTATTATCGAAATCGTGACGAATTTCGTCTTCCTTATCCAACTCTGAAGTATCTAATATTTCCGAACAAATTTTTAAATGTTGTGCTTCGAAACTAGCATAATAACTTTCGAGTCGACTGTACCGTGACAAGAAAACTGGCAAACAAGATTTATCATTTTGGGCCTCTAAGGCTGATGACAAGCAGTCATCAATGCGTTTGATAGCAATGGATCGCTTTAGCTCTAAAACACGACGAGCGGCAGCCTTTGACATTTTAAATTACAAAATTAAACTAATAAAAATAATTTAGAACGATAAAAAATTGAATGGACTGTATATTAACGCTAATTCAAACAATAAGTTAATCAAGTAATATTAACTAATTCGAGATTACAAATAAATATTATTAATAATACATACAAACTATAATTTTAGTCTTAATGCTTATTCCAATAAACATACGGAGTGATGATATTGAAATAAATTGATTAGATTTTAGATCGTTGTAATTTAGTGGTTACTGCCTACTTAATTTTGTCAAGTAATAATGGCAGTGACAAAAAGAAAGCTATTTTTATTTTATGAAAACGATATTATTACGATATTACCACGATTACTATGTCACTTCTGACAATGAACCAGGTTAGCCGTATTCACTATGAGAAGGATCCGTGCCCGTTTGGACCAAACTTATGGTTGATCCCACGCAAATATGGAACCAACCTGCGATACGAAATAAATAGCAAATTATGATGCGAATATCCAGCGAGAGAAGTGTATGCAAAATGTCATGCCAACTCACCGGTACTGCGTTCCGTGATAATTCCTGGTCGGCGCCGACGTGGTTTAGCTATACATTATATATTCAAAGTTCCGGAGCCTCACGTACCCACTGTACACACACTGGCTTGATGACACTAAATTCTGGAGAACGTGGTTGACGAGGAATGTCCGAGGCGAGCGACTTTGCACCGTGCGGACGCGACGGTGTTCCGACGAGAGTGTATATCGCGAGAGCCGGTGGCGACAACAACAAATCGAAAACCACCCCCACTGGATATCATAATGCTTAGCGACGAGAGAAAATAATTAATAACAAACTACCTACTTTAATACGTGATGGTTCTAAGTTACGCGGCTGCAACAATATACATATTATAAATAAATGTAAATAAACCTTGAAAAAAATTCTTGAGTTTTCATATAAAAATGCGAAAAACTTTTTCCCCGACTTATTATTATCTATGCTATGACGTCATACGGGTCGAAAACAACATATCATACCATCACGCCTGTTTCCCCGAAGGGTTATGCAGAGGTGTACTAATGTACACTCATAATTCGCAGTGTATGTTTTTTTAGTTCCCATGTAATAGGGAGCGAGCCTATTGCCATTAATCGAGCACAAAGTGAAACTCCGAGCTACTAATGAGAATTTAATAGAAAAACCAATAACACTTTGCTCTACCAGGGAATCGAACCCAGACCTCGAGCATAACAGTCGCGCTTGCGAACACTAGGCTACAGAGGCAGTTCGAAAACAAACCTTTGACATTTAATAAACGTTCATCATTGTAAATACTCGATACTATTTATGTCATAAACGTCAATGTCACAACACAGACCACACCCAAGTCCGGTGAAGCTGTAAAAGCTGTCAGAGGCTCCAGGGCTCCTAAAGCTAACAGTATAGTCAGTTCTAAAAAAAAATTAAAAAAAAAAAACACAAACCACATAGCGCATTTCATTCGTATAATTAAAATCAGTTAAGAAATTTGCTTACAGTCCTATGACGTCACAACAAGGCCAAAAGCGTTTTCAGAGTTCAAAATAAAATGTGCGTCTCGGGACGCTCGACAGAAGTGATAACTTAAACTAATCAAAAATAAAAATAAGACCAAACGAAAGAGATCTAAAGGGAAGCGCCGGCGAGGATTCGAACCTAAGCCCTCGGCCATAGCAGTTACACTCATGACCGCTAGGCTACGAGTATCTTTTAAAGATTGACTGAAACTATGCTACTATTAATGGTGCGTTACGCGTTACGTTACGAAGCGGTTAAGAATAAGAATAATCCCATAAGAAGTTATCACTACAACAATTTTTCAATTGTAAATATGTAGCCTTACACTTTTAATATCTCAAATCGATAAATCTTGGTTTCTTATGACAAATAAATACTACAGAAAATATTTATTTATTGCCCCAAATTTGATATGAGTCAAGTAGTCTATTGCGTGACAACGCTACAGTATAATTGGTTATTTTGTCGTGCTATTTTACATGAGAGAGAAGAAAGATATAACTCATACATCGTAGAGAAAAGGCTAGGCTATACATTTATCTAATAGTTCTAATACACAGTTTAGGCTATGCTCGTCTCTTTTTTAAGAATTTTCACCTGTATCACGTGTACGATGCTGAACAAGCATTGTTTTTTTTAATTATTCCAAACTTAAACTCTAAATCCGCACCTAATTAAACGTTAAAATAACCTCAAAGTACATTATAAGTCTTGTTCGATAATTCAAGATGTCACTTTAGCAGCGGCCGCGGCAGCGACTGCGGCCGCCTTCTTTTTAACAGCGAGTGCTGTCCTCTGCTTCGCTTGTATCTTCAACTTCTGACTTTTTGATAGCTTTCGCTTTTTATTGGCTTCATTTGCTGCCGCTGTATATAATACAAAATAATTCTTATTAATAGTGTATTCATAACATTCATTATTTCAAAACCTTACGAAACAGACATATGCCATCGCGGACTCTTTCTAGGCTTTTTGAAGAACTACAATTCTTTAGAACATTATTTTGATGTACCTCATAAGGTTAAGCCAGTGTAAGCGATGTAAACACCCTGAAAATCATTTTTTGACGACTTGATTACAAATAATTGAATTTTCTCTACTATACAAAAAAATTTTTGAAATGTAAGTATTCATTATATGTTTGTGAAAACCGCATTAAAATCCGTTGCGTTTTTTAAAAGATCTAAGCGTACATAGTGACAAACAGACAGCGGGAAGCGATTTCAATAAAAGCGCCAACAGTGCGCATATTATATTTGACCCATTTTTTTAATTAATTCTATATCCAATACAGATATACGAACCTATTAGAGGCTCCCACTACATTAACAAAATGAAAAATCGCATATCTTATCTTATTATATTAAGTGAGCAATTCTTGTATTGTATATATATGTCGCAGATGTGAAAAGATTGGCCTCTATGTGTTCGCTGGAGGCATCCGTCATTCCGTCGTTTCTATTTAGTCAGAGCGCACACCTGGCGCGGGCGCTGTCTCGAGATTAAGTGAGGAAATCGAACGCAATACGACAGCTTTCATCATTTTTAACACTGACAACATAGATGTTGTGTCACAGTCTATACATAGCTCGGCTGTCTATGATGTTATTATGTGTTTCAGATAAATAAATAAAATAACCACGTACATTTTCTCAGAAACGGCTCCAACGATTTCGATGAAACTTTGCATTTAGATAATGTTTTACATTCCAAGTTTACCTAGATAGGTGTTCCTTTTTTTATAAGACACCGAGCGCAGCTCGTTCGCCCAGATATAGCAATTAAAAAAAAAAATTAAGTAAAGTACAAGTAAGCGTTATCTTCTACAATGTCTTGCATTGACGTGGTGTTTAACCCAATCCTTTCCACGGGAAGAAGCCTTTGCCTATCACTGGGATATTATTATTATTAGCAGCACGGCAAATTGACGGTACTCTCTCTGATGGTAAGCAAAGCAAAATCCTAACACAACGGCAACCACCGAGGGATCGTAATCCTTCGACGGTCACCGCTGTCACACCAGCCTGCATTAATTCAGGCATGCTGGTTCCGAAACTCTACACGCAAAAGCAAGTCACTACACTACACGCATGGTGGTCCTCGTTCGTTACTCAGCAGGGTGCCCAACGTGCAGGTGAGGTTGGCTTCAGCGTGTCAGCTTTAAAAACGTAGTTCGACACCACTTAGATCTAACAGGTTAACATTTCGCTTGCTTACCTGATGATGTGGCGTGTCGGTTGGCCGCAGTGCGAGCGAGCTCGCCGAGCGTGTTGGCGAGTGCGACTCCTAGCCTCGTGCAGTCCAACCTCGAAGCAGTGTGAGCCCGAAGCGCCAGAGTAGCTAACCTGAGTTCATACCATAACACACCATCAAGCCTGTATCCCTGAAGGGTTTGACAGAGGTGTACTAATGCACGCCCACAGTTCGCAGTATATGTTTTTTAGTTTTTTGCCATTGATTGAGCACAAAGCCAAATTCTGAGCTGCTACTGACAAATTCATAGAAAAACCCAATAACACTTTGCTCGAGTCCGATCGAACCCAGGACTTGGAGCATAGCAGTCGCGTTTACGACCACTAGGTTAATGAGGCATATATACCGTTTTAAGGGGCAACGCGGAAGAGAGGTAGAGGTTAAAGAAATTTCTTTGGAGAAAGGTGAAAAACAGCTCGAAATGGTTCATGTAAATATACATGCTCAAAGTGTGTCGCTCTTTTCTTTTCAGAACTTGTCGTGTGTCTAGAATTTTGTTCCCATTTCCCGTATTTGACTACAGATTTCCAGTTTTCTTCACGTTCATAGTTACCGCAGAGACGTAGCGTGAAGTTAAATAATTCTCAGGTGTAGACTAAAGTCTAGGTCACTTATACTATTCCTCGTGAATCTGGCTATAATATACGAAAAGATAATTTCAGAGATTAGCGTGTTAAACAAACTAACAAAAAAACTCTTTCGTTATACAAGGTGTCCAGAAAGGGTATCGGGTATTTGTTTTCGCGCCATATTCGAAACGGGGCGTCTAAAGGGTGCGGGGAGGGGTTCGTGGCGTCCGCGATTTTGAGGAGTTTTAGTCACGATGGAACAGTACTCGGGGACGCATTTTGCGTACGAGCGTATTATCGTAATGGTGATTCAATAGTGACTGCTCAACGTCTCTATCGTGCGGAATATCGTACACGCCACGCGCCAATTGACGATAGCATTAGGAAATGGATCAGGATGTTCGAGAATACAGGTGCGACAGTTAAAATTCAAAACTCTGGTCGTCCTCGTTCAGTTCGCGATGAAGAAACAATTGAAGAAGTTGAGGCGTCGGTTCGTCAAAATCCGTCTTTATTCATCCGAAAGCGAAGCCAAGCGTTGAACATCAAAAAATCGTCTTTACATTCGATTTTAAAGAAAGACTTACATCTAAAAGCCTATAAAATTCAATTGGTTCAAGAATTGAAGGATACGGACTATGCTAATCGACTGAATTTTGCGAACGAAATGCTGCAGCGATTTAACAACTTTAACAACATACTGTTCAGTGACGAAGCAAAGTTTCACCTGAATGGTCATGTTAATAAGCAGAATTGTCGGTACTGGGCAGTGGAGAATCCGAGACGAAAGCATGAATGACCCCTGCATAGCCCAAAGGTCGTTGTTTGGGCCGCTATGTCTGCTAAAGGCATAATTGGTCCTTATTTTCATGAAGATCAACGAGGCCGAGCAATTAATGTGAATAGTGACCGTTATTGCGATATGTTGCGAAATTTTTTGGTCCCAGAGTTGCAGGAGTTTGCAGGTTTCAACTCAAGAACGTGGTTCCAGCAAGATGGGGCCACTTGCCATACCTCAAATGACTCAATGGAAGTTGTTAACGAATTATTCCCTAATAAAGTCATTTCGCGAAGGGGTAACATCAACTGGCCTCCCAGAAGCCCCGACCTTAGCCCGCTTGACTATTTTGCATGGGGATACCTTAAAAGTAAGGTTTATCAAAACAATCCGACGAATCTAACCCAGTTAAAGCAAAACATCAGGTCAGAAATGGCAGCAATATCGATAGCTATGTGTCAACGTGTTATCGCCAATCTTCGTTTCCGTTTAGAAGAGTGCCAGCAACGTAACGGTCATCATTTGGATAACATCATCTTTTCCAAATAATTCTCCAATTCATATGCTAATAGTAAACAATAAACTTTTTTATTGCATACAAATAATTTTTGTTTCATTGAACTTACAAATACCCGATACCCTTTCTGGACACCTTGTATTATATACTAGCTATATTTTCAAACTTTTGAAACGCGATTAATTCAAATATGGTTTTTTAAGACAATGACCTCCTCTTGTTTGTGACGTGCGAATTGTTAACGATAACGAAAACGATAAAAATGTATGGAATGAACATGTCTGATCGCGTTATTTAACGCTGTGATACGTCACACCCATACATCACGTCATACATTCCATTCCCACATTTTGCACACCAAAGCATTCCCAGAGCTCTTTGAGTTAGGAAGGTGGTATATAAGAAAAGGTGTAGTTAGCGCATTCTATCTCTACACTCTACTGCAACGATATGTTTTTTACACACGTCCCTAATAACCATAGCTCCTCGCAAGTATAATGACAGTTGACAAAAAAAAGTCTAAACTCACTTTCCAGCTAAATCTTGCTGCTCGTCGTCGAGATCACAGGCGAGTGTTGTGATGTTCTTCCCTTTATTGCCCAGCGGCATCTGTAACCAACGAGACTACTCCATAATATTACCGACTAAGACAAGCTAAATTATTTAAAATATTTTTCTATTTTTGCTTTTTATTTCATTCCCAGACGCCGTACTTAAATATTATATAGCCTATGTCACTTCCACAATTAAGACGAATCTAATGACACCTTGTATGCTAAAATACATCAAGCCGTTTAGACTACAGAGTGTAACAAAGAAACTCTCCATTTTCACAATCTGGTGAAAAAGAAAAAATATTTTCTTCACTAATTTCATCTATACTTTTAACAAAAGAGTATAGATTCGAAATCTGTACATTGAAGTTAAATGAGGAAAAATAATACGGGGGGGGGGGGGCTTACAATAATTTTGGACAGAAAATATTTCGATAGTTTTTGAAATTTTTGTCTGTCTATCTATATGTTTGAACGCCAATCACGCAAAAAACTACTGGACTGAATTATTGAAATTTGGTATGATTATAGCTTATAGTCTGAAGGTACATTTAGGATACATTTTTACACGTATGGGCATTTGTATGGTCTATAAATTGCGTTTAGGTTATGTTTAGGTAAAAGAATGTATGTATATGTGTTTAAGTACAGAGCCCTCCAGTGGAAGTAATAAATTTACGTCGAGTATAGTTTAGTTTTTGTTTACGTTACGCACATAATAAGTTTAAGAATCAATATTTCAGTGTTAAATTATCGTTTTAAATTGTCATTCGTATTTTGTAAACCAGCGAGTGTAGCAGGTGCAATAACACTTTGTAATTAATCTAATAAATACTTTTATTTTTAATCAAATAAGTAAAAGAGTTATTTGTAGTTACAAGCGATTTTTTGCCCCTACACAACACACGCATCGTATGACTCTACGCAACGGATCATATACAACAATATGTAATTTTGTAACATATTTAAAACATTTAGTTAAACAAAGTGAAAAGATACTAAATTATTTTATCTTTACATAATTTTCAAAAAGGCAATAAATGGAAACGTATGCTTTTTTTAATTTTCCAGGAGTATTCATAGATGGCGCTGTACGGCTTGGTTTAAATTATCACGAAATTGATTTGATAGTTGTTGTCATATTTAAGTATATTTTACAATGATCGAAATTCGACCAGCGACTTTTTAATCATAGACTATTTTCTGTTTGACATTTGCAGTATGAACCTAAACAATGAATATTATAGCACTTGCTGTCACTTTTTATTTAGTGACAATGTCAATATTTTGGGGGGTCTAAGTTCAATGGCACTATTCGGTTTAGGATTCACAGTAATAATTTATATAATTAAATATATTAGACCAGATATTATAGACATATTATAGCTTTCTGCACTCCTTCTCCATATAAACTTTAACAATGGCAAATCACACAGTATTCCGTGCACGCAATACGCTTAAAAAGGGATATAAAGTTTTTGCTTCACGTATTAATATAATGATAATTAATTACCTTATAACTCTGCGGACAAATACCGAATAAGTATTTCTCTAACGTTTGTTTTAATTCATCGGCAAACATGAGAGCACCGTTGTCACTTATCTGAAAAAAAAAAAACAATATATTTGAGTTTTTAGTAGGATCTTGAAGTGACATGTTGTGGTTTTTATTTTTAATTCATATACTTAGGTTTTTGACCCTATATTATGTAATATAGGTAGCGTTTTGCATGATATAGTTTAGTTCTTGTGCTTAGGTGAAGTGGATTATAAATTTAAACTGAAAGCATGTATTCTGGGATCCCACAAAAATTCCCTAGAAAGTTCTAACAAGGGGGCCACCATCTTGTCAACGCTACTGAAGCCACCACAACCTATTTTTTACAGTTCTCGTTTACATTTTAAGTCGTATAATTTTGTTGAACAAAAGTTTTTAAAATCATTTCCCTTCATGGAGACCTTTTCACCACTATACTTTTAATGAGATTAACGACATGTAGTATTTTTAATTGTTATAATTAAAAATTTAAGCAAACAAATAAGTTAAAATATGAAAAAGAGAGGTCAATCTTTTAAAATCATGTTTGGTTGTAATTTTAATTTTAAGATATTTAAATACTATACTGAGTCGTCATCGATATAAATAATATAGGTTGTTTTACTTACGAGCTTGTACGACTTATGCTCTTGTATAAATAATATCCGATGCAAAGTCGTCTTGGCAGAATGACTTGTGGTTACACGAGCGACGAGAGTTCACTGTCATTGCTTCGCACAGTCTGATACTTAGGTCTGATATGATGCTACCACTGCGGGGAGTTATTTCCTTCGTCCTTGAGTCACACGACAATCCCCTCCGTACATTACAACTACATACATACGAAATAAATACACAATCTTATCTCACACACTCCTTTCTCTAGAAGTCTAGACATAGGTTGTCAATGGGGGCGCTACCGCCCCTTAGTGGGCGCTGGGACTTTTCGTCGTTCGTAGCGGGTACAAAGGCAAATGTAGGTGCGTTACGACAGTCAAGAGTGCGGTCATGGAGTACTTACCTAATTAGAAATTTAATGTGATTTTGAAAATACCTCTATTTAATTGTTTATGACTGTCGATAACAAATCTATGCAAGTTGGTAAAATAACATAACATACCATCACGACTGTATCTCCGAAGGGTTAGGCAGAGGTGTACTAATGTACACCCGCAGTTCGCCGTGTATGTTTTTTAGGTTCCATATAATAGGAGGCTTTGTATGGTTTAGTCTAAATTAAATATTTTTATTACAACATGTTTTTGAATTTTAAATTAATTGATAATTAAGACCCTCAGTCACGACCACGAGAAGCCCAATTAGAGAGCGAGAGAGAGAGAGAATTAATTTATAATTTGTGATTATTATTAGATCTGATAATAGATATACATATAAAATTGTTATAATTATTAATTATTATCTAAAAGGGGGCGTTGGATTTTTTTTTCTTATAAAGAGGGCGGTAGTCCATAACAGATTGGGAACTACTGGTCTAGACGCTCACATTCCATTGTATTTATACGTATACGTATGGGCATTTAAAAAATTGTGTTCCAGTTATATATTTAAAAAATGAACTATGTAGTTACATATATATAACACTGTAATATATTTTCAATGGTATATAGTGGAAATGAAGTGAAATTATACGAAATTAATCCAAATTATTTTCTATTCAGGTCAATTAATAAAATTGAAGTGTCTGTTTGTCTGTATGTTCCGGGTAATCTCCGAAACGGTTGGACCGATTTTGACCGGACTTTCACAGATAGCTGAATTTCTAGACAGTAACTTAGGCTACTTTTATGTTAGAAAAATAATTAGGGTTCCGCAAAAATAAAAATATACAGGTCAAGATGAATCAATTCGGATGTTTAAACGGCTTACTCTGAGTAAACCATAAGAGATATATCAAATTAATGTACTACATAATTGTAGAACTCAAAAAGACCTACAAAAATGTCTGGGAGAGTATATGTTTATCTTCAAAGGAACACCTACAATAAGCATTTTTGTCTTTAAAATAGCTGGGAGTGGGGGAGCAAGATTCGCGCGGGCATTCTGTAGTCCACGTGAGTGAAGCCGCGGGCACAGCTAGTTTTCAATATAAATAAACTGACTTAATTTATATGTATATGTTATTATAATGTGCTTCGGGATCTTATTATAGAGACAGTATTAACTTAATTAACTTTTATTACTCTTACTAAGTCTAAGACACGAAATGACTAATTTATATCTATTTCTAGTATTCGTTTTAGTATTTGGGAAATTTGCATATTGTGGTTTAGGCTAGATCCGAGACCTTGGCAAGAGGTCGAGCGCGGCCTGACCGAAACTGCGTGGGTGGAGGCCATCATAATGTCGGATGCAGTCGCAGGTACGTCTCCCACGCATTCCTCATAGGGGAAGGCCGGGTAAAGTGAACACCCTGGGTCAAGTGAATACTCCTCACTACTCCAAAATTTATTCACTGTTCACCACATACTTAAGGTTACGTTCGGCTATCAACGCTTATTGCGCGACAAACACGGCGGGGGTCCGCGTCTCGCGGCGTTCGTGGAACAGAAAATTGTTTTTTCATGAGAATAAAATCAATTTTGCAAGGTACATAAGTCTTCTGTTAATATTTCTAACCCTATTCGTTTACCATCCTTAGGAATATTATAATTGTTTTGCACGTCAACGTGGCTTTTTATATTATATTTCACACGGTTAAAGCACCAATAGTTTTTGTATGAGAACCGTCTCATATCTCAAAGCTCAGAATTTACCTCGTCTGGCAAAGTGGATATGGAATTCACTTTGCACGCCATATGTGATTACTACAGTTTTATAACACGTATGCACTTTGCTCCGAGTGGTGAATGGATATAAAAAAATACTAATCCAGCGGTATGTAATAAAGTACTCGTGAAGATTGATATTAATCAATGCAGTTAGAGAATTGGTAAAGGACACAGCTATAAAATATGTATTGACCTAAGTATACAATTTTGTACAGGTAAGTAAAAAAAACAAACTTAACAAAGTCACTAAAATCTAGATTAGGAAATAGAAATAGTTGCTATAAAAACAATGCTATAATTCTACAAAGAAATTAAAAAAAAATTGAAGTTGATTTGTGCTTTTTACCCTGAAATATATGGGGAAGGAGATGAAGAGCCAATTGAAAATTGGCTTCGATGTAATATTTGTTACCGACACGATGGTTTCACGAAAAATGTTCACCTTCTAAGGGCACTGGAGAGTATATTGTTATATTATTTATCTGGAAGATAATCTTATTTAATATCTACTTTATATTATTCATCATAAGTTCATTTGATTTACCTTATTATTGTTTTGGTGTACCTATTCTTTTATTTCCAGGATACCAATTAATGATAGGTTTATGTATTGATGCGTTTAGATAATTTATAACTTGACAATTTTGGTTTAACAACAGCTTTGTTAATATTTTAGGTTCGTATTGTTTACATTGCAATATTATGACAATCTCTGTCATTGATAATTCTTTGATAGTAATAGAGCATGCGCAGTTAGGAGTTTCTCAGGTATAGACAAATATTCTATCCAGGTTCTAGTTTAGCAAAATAAATCTATGATTAGATTAGATTAGGATCTAGAATAGAAGTCAGCACGGTGTAGGCCGTATCAGGATACACGGCTCAAGCAGACGACGTAGCACCAAATATCTTATCTATTGAGATTTCCTCATATGTAAAAGGAAAAGTTATTATTTGAATTATAAATACAAAATCCAGGTGATACTTTCCCGGTAGTGTTCTTTCAATGTTCAGTAGGTATTTGTCGTTTTGACAAAGGGTATTTCACCCATATTAATATTAAAATTATAAATTATAACAATTAAAATAACTTTTCTATATAAATATGTTATAAAATAAACTATCTTTTCGACTCCCAGGTCTGTTGTACAATAATTTGGTTTTTATCAAAACACATGATAATTATGATATAAACGTTACTACTATTCAAAGGTCTCCCGTACAATCCATAAAACATGATCAGATCCATCCTGAAGAATCTGTCATACTCTCTGTTCTAATTTTCTATTTTGTTTGAATTCAAAATTTCATCTTACTAGACTTTTCTTATTTTAAAAATTAAAAATAAATCTAATCATAGATTTATTTTGCTAAACTAGAACCTGGATAGAATATTTGTCTATACCTGAGAAACTCCTAACTGCGCATGCTCTATTACTATCAAAGAATTATCAATGACAGAGATTGTCATAATATTGCAATGTAAACAATACGAACCTAAAATATTAACAAAGCTGTTATTAAACTAAAATTATCAAGTTATAAATTATCTAAACGCATCAATACATAAACCTATCATTAATTGGTATCCTGGAAATAAAAGAATAGGTACACCAAAACAATAATAAGGTAAATCAAATGAACTTATGATGAATAATATAAAGTAGATATTAAATAAGATTATCTTCCAGATAAATAATATAACAATATACGTAATAATTACATGTATTAGTTTACTTAACATGTAATTAAAAGTAAAGTTATTCATTATTAATTAAATACAAAGTTTTTTTTTAAGGTTATTAAGTTGATTGTTTATGTTTTTACTAACGTTAAAAAGTACGTATTCACTTTACCCGATAATTGTACCCACTTTACCCCCGGGCATGCGGGTAAAGTGGATACTAACAATTTAAAAAAATATTGTCATTAATTGTTTAACTGTTGAAGGTAAATAATGATTCTATTTGAAAGAGTAATAGATAAAAATTGAACTCTGATATTTATCTTTTTTTTATATCTCATACATTTTCTGCTAAAGCCTTTATATCTAAGGTATTCACTTTGCCCAGACTTCTCCTACACACGTTATTGTCGAAAAAATATGTTTTTTCTTTGTGATATTTAAAGATGGATGAAAAATTCCAGTTGCCTATTGGTTTTCTAATACAAAAAATAAGTCCAAGTTATTTGTCGTTGTTACCTTAAAATAGATATATATATAATAATGGCGGTGTGCCCGCGGCTTTGCACGCGTTTGTTGTGCAGTACCTAAGTATTTTCATCCCGTAATTTTATTGTTACTCATATTATTGACAATTCATAAATTATACACTTGTATAAAAAAACGTAAGATATAGGAATCTCGAACAAGAAAAAAGCCATTATAAGACGCAAAGAAACAATTTAGAAATATTTATAAAATTTCTTTATTACAGTATAAACAACATTTACATCATATAGTATCGTTTAGGACGAACAGACAAACAATTGATTAATATTATCTCTTAGTAATTAGCACTTAAAATTAACATTTAAATATCAAAATAACATGCACAGGTAAAACACTTTAGTTTGTTTGCTTATTTCTTATTTATATTTAGATTTAGCGTAAGATAGTGACACGCTAAAACTAAAGGACTGGCTCCCAAGCGTAACTGCCCGAAGACACCTATAGATGCTTGGCGACAGATTCTCAACGAGGGTGGTAGAAATAGCCCTACCACTATGCTATGGTTTCATCACGATGTTTTCCTTCACGCTCAGGTTCACTGTAGGGATTCGAATTCACGTCTATCGACGCGGTATTCGTACACGCTACCTCTAAGCTATCGGCATTATATATGGTCGTGCTTCTTTAAAATTACCCCCTTTGTCAAATATATAATAACTAAATAAACTAAGTATTAAAAAAATTTATTATACATTTAATATAAAATAGTATTTACTGCTAGTCTTCATCTTCTTCCTAACTTGGCCTCAAGTGAATATAATCTCCTGTATTGACGATTTTAGTATCCTAACAAGGTGGTGGCTCCCTTGTTAAAATTTTCTAGGGAGTTTTTGTGGGATCTCAGAATGCTTGCTTTCAGTTTATATTTATAATCCACTTCATTTATGCACAAAACCAAACTATATCACACAAAACGCCTTCAATATTACATAATATAGAGTCAAAACTTAAGGAAATGATAAAATGAATAAAAAATAACAACCACAACATGTCACTTCATGGTCCCGCCAAAAACTTTACTGCCTGTCTTCCGAGGTTTGACGTAACGGAACTGGTATTTCGCGGCACTTAAAAAGCGATGTTCCACTGTTTACACATTTACATAATATGTACTTATTAACAATAAAAGTTGTGCACATATTAAATCATAGGGTATTAGATTTAAAGAGGTATTTAGAGTTAATTTGTTATTGTTATTTTTTGATCTTTTACCTGTATTTGTGCCTTATGAAATAAAATAAATACCAACAATAAAGGCACGATTAGACGCGTCGCGTTCAGAAATCAGCCGGTATATTAGTCGTTATCAAATAATTGTAGAGCCCTGTACACGACTGGGCCCGGTAGGTTTGAGGTTGAGCCGTAACTGGTTTAGGTTTTAAGTCTCGGTGCCACCTTACCAGTATGGAGACCGGATGTGGAGTGCATTCCCCGATAAGTACCTTAATTACGTCATCCGTACGGGCTGGTGGCGTACGCGCTTTGTTAGTCGATGCTAAACGAAAATAATTCATAACTCTATGCGTAAATAGTAATGAAGAGTATGCAAACCGGGGTATTTATATGTCCAAGGATGTCTCATGAGTTCCAAGTTCCAATAGTCTGAAGTGAGTCGCATGGTTTAGTTTATTAACCATTTCCTAAACTCCAATCATTTCCATTGACTAGTTAACAATTGTTTAGATTAGGTCTTCAATTATAAATTAATTGTTGTGTATGTTAAGTTATGATGTAGCTGAAGAACTGGAAATTGACCACATAAAAGGTTTAACCCATTTGAAGAAAGCTGGCTATACGAAAAAGCTCGATATTTGGGTGCCGAACGAGCTTACTGAAAGAAACTAATGAACCGTGTACTCATTTGCGATTCTTTATTGAGACGTAATGAAACCGAGCCTTTTTTGAAGAGATTGATAACTGGCGAAGAAAAGTGGATCATGCACGACAAGAATGTGCGAAAAAGGTCGGCCAGGCTTCACAGACTGTGGCTTAACCTGGGCTAACTCGAAATAAAGTGATGCTGTGTGTATGGTGGGACTGGAAGGGCATTGTATATTATGAGCTTTTATCGCCCGGCAAAACCATCGATTCGGATCTCTACTGCCAACAACTGATGAGATTAAAGGAAGCAGTTGAGAGAAAGCGGCCGGAATTGATCAACAGGAAGGGTGTGGTCTTTCATCACGATAACGCTAAACTACACACATCTTTAGCCACTCAGCAAAAATTAAGAGAGTTAGGTTGGAAGGTGTTAGTGCATCCACCATATAGCCCTGACCTTGCACCTTCAGATTTTCACCAGTTTCGGTCCCTTCAGAATTTTTTAGATTATGTAAGGTTAACATCAAGAGAGGTTAACACCAAAACTATTTGTCGCGTTTTTTTGATCCCAGTCCCAAAGTTTCTACAGCAACGGGATCATGTCTCTCCCTACAAAATGGCAGAAAGTTATCTAACAAAACGGTATATATATATATACATATTATAAATAAATGTAAATAAACCTTGAAAAAAATTCTTGAGTTTTCATATAAAAATGCGAAAAACTTTTTCCCCGACTTATTATTATCTATGCTATGACGTCATACGGGTCGAAAACAACATATCATACCATCACGCCTGTTTCCCCGAAGGGTTATGCAGAGGTGTACTAATGTACACTCATAATTCGCAGTGTATGTTTTTTTAGTTCCCATGTAATAGGGAGCGAGCCTATTGCCATTAATCGAGCACAAAGTGAAACTCCGAGCTACTAATGAGAATTTAATAGAAAAACCAATAACACTTTGCTCTACCTGGGAATCGAACCCAGACCTCGAGCATAACAGTCGCGCTTGCGAACACTAGGCTACAGAGGCAGTTCGAAAACAAACCTTTGACATTTAATAAACGTTCATCATTGTAAATACTCGATACTATTTATGTCATAAACGTCAATGTCACAACACAGACCACACCCAAGTCCGGTGAAGCTGTAAAAGCTGTCAGAGGCTCCAGGGCTCCTAAAGCTAACTGTATAGTCAGTTCTAAAAAAAAAATTAAATAAAAAAACACAAACCACATAGCGAATTTCATTCGTATAATTAAAATCCGTTATGAAATTTGCTTACAGTCCTATGACGTCACAACAAGGCCAAAAGCGTTTTCAGAGTCCAAAATAAAATGTGCGTCTCGGGACGCTCGACAGAAGTGATAACTTAAACTAATCAAAAATAAAAATAAGACCAAACCGAAAGAGATCTAAAGGGAAGCGCCGGCGAGGATTCGAACCTAAGCCCTCGGCCATGGCAGTTAAACTCATGACCGCTAGGCTACGAGCATCTTTTTAAGATTGACTGAAACTGTGCTACTATTAATGGTGCGGTTACGCGTTACGTTACGAAGCGGTTTACCCTCCCATAAGAAGTTATCACTTCAACAATTTTTAAATTGTAAATATGTAGCCATCTTACATTTTAAATATCTCAAATCGATAAATCTTGGTTTCTTAAGACAAATAAATACTACAGAAAATATTTATTTATTGCCCCAAATTCGATATGAGTCAAGTAGTCTATTGCGTGACAATGCTAGAGTATAATAATTATTTTGTCGTGCTATTTTACATGAGAGAGAAGAAAGATATAACTCATACATCGTAGAGAAAAGGCTAGGCTATAATACATTGTTTATCTAATAGTTCAAATACACAGTTTAGGCTATGCTCGTCTCCTTTTTAAGAATTTTCACCTGTATCACGTGTACGATGCTGAACAAGCATTGTTTTTTTTAATTATTCCAAACTTAAACTCTAAATCCGCACCTAATTAAACGTTAAAATAACCTCAAAGTACATTATAAGTCTTGTTCGATAATTCAAGATGTCACTTTAGCAGCGGCCGCGGCAGCGACTGCGGCCGCCTTCTTTTTAACAGCGAGTGCTGTCCTCTGCTTCGCTTGTATCTTCAACTTCTGACTTTTCGATAGCTTTCGCTTTTTATTGGCTTCATTTGCTGCCGCTGTATATAATACAAAATAATTCTTATTAATAGTGTATTCATAACGTTCATTATTTCAAAACCTTACGAAATAGACATATGCCATCGCGGACTCTTTCTAGGCTTTTTGAAGAACTACAATTCTTTAGAACATTATTTTGATGTACCTCATAAGGTTTAGCCAGTGTAAGCGATGTAAACACCCTGAAAATCATTTTTTGACGACTTGATTACAAATAATTGAATTTTCTCTACTATACAAAAAAATTTTTGAAATGTAAGTATTCATTATATGTTTGTGAAAACCGCATTAAAATCCGTTGCGTTTTTTAAAAGATCTAAGCGTACATAGTGACAAACAGACAGCGGGAAGCGATTTCAATAAAAGCGCCAACAGTGCGCATATTATATTTGACCCATTTTTTTAATTAATTCTATATCCAATACAGATATACGAACCTATTAGAGGCTCCCACTACATTAACAAAATGAAAAATCGCATATCTTATCTTATTATATTAAGTGAGCAATTCTTGTATTGTATATATATGTCGCAGATGTGAAAAGATTGGCCTCTATGTGTTCGCTGGAGGCATCCGTCATTCCGTCGTTTCTATTTAGTCAGAGCGCACACCTGGCGTGGGCGCTGTCTCGAGATTAAGTGAGGAAATCGAACGCAATACGACAGCTTTCATCATTTTTAACACTGACAACTTAGATGTTGTGTCACAGTCTATCCATAGCTCGGTTGTCTATGATGTTATTATGTGTTTCAGATAAATAAATAAAATAACCACGTACATTTTGTAATCCCTAACATATTATGTAATTGGTTTCTCGGAAACGGCTCCAACGATTTCGATGAACCTTTGCATTTAGATAATGTTTTACATTCCAAGTTTACCTAGATAGGTGTTCCTTTTTCTATAAGACACCGAGCGCAGCTCGTTCGCCCAGATATAGCAATTAAAAAAAAAAATCAAGTAAAGTACAAGTAAGCGTTATCTTCTACAATGTCTTGCATTGACGTGGTGTCTAACCCAATCCTTTTCACGGGAAGAAGCCTTTGCCTATCACTGGGATATTATTATTATTAGCAGCACGGCAAATTGACGGTACTCTCTCTGATGGTAAGCAAAGCAAAATCCTAACACAACGGCAACCACCGAGGGATCATAATCCTTCGACGGTCACTGCTGTCACACCAGCCTGCATTAATTCAGGCATGCTGGTTCCGAAACTCTACACGCAAAAGCAAGTCACTACACTACACGCATGGTAGTCCTCGTTCGTTACTCAGCCGGGTGCCCAACGTGCAGGTGAGGTTGGCTTCAGCGTGTCAGCTTTAAAAACGTCGTTCGACACCACTTAGATCTAACAGGTTAACATTTCGCTTGCTTACCTGATGATGTGGCGTGTCGGTTGGCCGCAGTGCGAGCGAGCTCGCCGAGCGTGTTGGCGAGCGCGACTCCTAGCCTCGTGCAGTCCAACCTCGAAGCAGTGTGAGCCCGAAGCGCCAGAGTAGCTAACCTGAGTTCATACCATAACACACCATCACGCCTGTATCCCTGAAGGATTTGACAGAGGTGTACTAATGCACACCCACAGTTCGCAGTATATGTTTTTTAGTTTTTTGCCATTGATTGAGCACAAAGCCAAATTCTGAGCTGCTACTGACAAATTCATAGAAAAACCCAATAACACTTTGCTCGAGTTCGATCGAACCCAGGACTTGGAGCATAGCAGTCGCGTTTACGACCACTAGGTTAATGAGGCATATATACCGTTTTAAGGGGCAACGCGGAAGAGAGGTAGAGGTTAAAGAAATTTCTTTGGAGAAAGGTGAAAAACAGCTCGAAATGGTTCATGTAAATATACATGCTCAAAGTGTGTCGCTCTTTTCTTTTCAGAACTTGTCGTGTGTCTAGAATTTTGTTCCCATTTCCCGTATTTGACTACAGATTTCCAGTTTTCTTCACGTTCATAGTTACCGCAGAGACGTAGCGTGAAGTTAAATAATTCTCAGGTGTAGACTAAAGTCTAGGTCACTTATACTATTCCTCGTGAATCTGGCTATAATATACGAAAAGATAATTTCAGAGATTAGCGTGTTAAACAAACTAACAAAAAAACTCTTTCGTTATACAAGGTGTCCAGAAAGGGTATCGGGTATTTGTTTTCGCGCCATATTCGAAACGGGGCGTCTAAAGGGTGCGGGGTGGGGTTCGTGGCGTCCGCCATTTTGTGGAGTTTTAGTCACGATGGAACAGTACTCGGGGACGCATCGCGCATTTTGCGTACTAGCGTATTATCGTAATGGTAATTCAATAGTGACTGCTCAACGTCTCTATCGTGCGGAATATCGTACACGCCACGCGCCAATTGACGATAGCATTAGGAAATGGATCAGGATGTTCGAGAATACAGGTGCGACAGTTAAAATTCAAAACTCTGGTCGTCCTCGTTCAGTTCGCGATTTAGAAACAATTGAAGAAGTTGAGGCGTCGGTTCGTCAAAATCCGTCTTTATCCATCCGAAAGCGAAGCCAAGCGTTGAACATCAAAAAATCGTCTTTACATTCGATTTTAAAGAAAGACTTACATCTAAAAGCCTATAAAATTCAATTGGTTCAAGAATTGAAGGATACGGACTATGCTAATCGACTGAATTTTGCGAACGAAATGCTGCAGCGATTTAACAACTTTAACAATATACTGTTCAGTGACGAAGCAAAGTTTCACCTGAATGGTCATGTTAATAAGCAGAATTGTCGGTACTGGGCAGTGGAGAATCCGAGACGAAAGCATGAACGACCCCTGCATAGCCCAAAGGTCGTTGTTTGGGCCGCTATGTCTGCTAAAGGCATAATTGGTCCTTATTTTCATGAAGATCAACGAGGCCGAGCAATTAATGTGAATAGTGACCGTTATTGCGATATGTTGCGAAATTTTTTGGTCCCAGAGTTGCAGGAGTTTGCAGGTTTCAACTCAAGAACGTGGTTCCAGCAAGATGGGGCCACTTGCCATACCTCAAATGACTCAATGGAAGTTGTTAACGAATTATTCCCTAATAAAGTCATTTCGCGAAGGGGTAACATCAACTGGCCTCCCAGAAGCCCCGACCTTAGCCCGCTTGACTATTTTGCATGGGGATACCTTAAAAGTAAGGTTTATCAAAACAATCCGACGAATCTAACCCAGTTAAAGCAAAACATCAGGTCAGAAATGGCAGCAATATCGATAGCTATGTGTCAACGTGTTATCGCCAATCTTCTTTTCCGTTTAGAAGAGTGCCAGCAACGTAACGGTCATCATTTGGATAACATCATCTTTTCCAAATAATTCTCCAATTCATATGCTAATAATAAACAATAAACTTTTTTATTGCATACAAATAATTTTTGTTTCATTGAACTTACAAATACGCGATACCCTTTCTGGACACCTTGTATTATATACTAGCTATATTTTCAAACTTTTGAAACGCGATTAATTCAAATATGGTTTTTTAAGACAATGACCTCCTCTTGTTTGTGACGTGCGAATTGTTAACGATAACGAAAACGATAAAAATGTATGGAATGAACATGTCTGATCGCGTTATTTAACGCTGTGATACGTCACACCCATACATCACGTCATACATTGCATTCCCACATTTTGCACACCAAAGCATTCCCAGAGCTCTTTGAGTTAGGAAGGTGGTATATAAGAAAAGGTGTAGTTAGCACATTCTATCTCTACACTCTACTGCAACGATATGTTTTTTACACACGTCCCTAATAACCATAGCTCCTCGCAAGTATAATGACAGTTGACAAAGAAAAGTCTAAACTCACTTTCCAGCTAAATCTTGCTGCTCGTCGTCGAGATCACAGGCGAGTGTTGTGATGTTCTTCCCTTTATTGCCCAGCGGCATCTGTAACCAACGAGACTACTCCATAATATTACCGACTAAGACAAGCTAAATTATTTAAAATATTTTTCTATTTTTGCTTTTTATTTCATTCCCAGACGCCGTACTTAAATATTATATAGCCTATGTCACTTCCACAATTAAGACGAATCTAATGACACCTTGTATGCTAAAATACATCAAGCCGTTTAGACTACAGAGTGTAACAAAGAAACTCTCCATTTTCACAATCTGGTGAAAAAGAAAAAATATTTTCTTCACTAATTTCATCTATACTTTTAACAAAAGAGTATAGATTCGAAATCTGTACATTGAAGTTAAATGAGGAAAAATAATACGGGGGGGGGGGGGCTTACAATAATTTTGGACAGAAAATATTTCGATAGTTTTTGAAATTTTTGTCTGTCTATCTATATGTTTGAACGCCAATCACGCAAAAAACTACTGGACTGAATTATTGAAATTTGGTATGATTATAGCTTATAGTCTGAAGGTACATTTAGGATACATTTTTACACGTATGGGCATTTGTATGGTCTATAAATTGCGTTTAGGTTATGTTTAGGTAAAAGAATGTATATATATGTGTTTAAGTACAGAGCCCTCCAGTGGAAGTAATAAATTTACGTCGAGTATAGTTTAGTTTTTGTATACGTTACGAACTTAATAAGTTTAAGAGTCAATATTTCAGTGTTAAAGTATCGTTTGAATTCTCATTCGTATTTTGTAAACCAGCGAATATAGCTGGTGCAATAACACTTTGTAATTAGTTTAATAAATAGTTTTATTTTTATTCAAATAAGTACAAGAGTTATTTGTTGTTACAAGCGATTTTTTGCCCCTACACAACACAAACATCGTATGACTCTACGCAACGGATCATATACAACAATATGTAATTTTGTAACATATTTAAAATATTTAGTTAAACAAAGTGAAAAGATACTAAATTATTTTATCTTTACATAATTTTCAAAAAGGCAATAAATGGAAACGTATGCTTTTTTAATTTTCCAGGAGTATTCATAGATGGCGCTGTACGGCTTGGTTTAAATTATCACGAAATTGATTTTATAGTTGTTGTCATATTTAAGTATATTTTACAATGATCGAAATTCGACCAGCGACTTTTTAATCATAGACTATTTTCTGTTTGACATTTGCAGTATGAACCTAAACAATGAATATTATAGCACTTGCTGTCACTTTTCATTGAGTGACAATGTCAATATTTTGGGGGGTCTAAGTTCAATGGCAATATTCGGTTTAGGATTCACAGTAATAATTTATATAACTAAATATATTAATTAGTACCAGATATTATAGACATATTTTAGCTTTCTGCACTCCTTCTCCATATAAACTTTAACAATGGCAAATCACACAGTATTCCGTGCACGCAATACGCTTAAAAAGGGATATAAAGTTTTTGCTTCACGTATTAATATAATGATAATTAATTACCTTATAACTCTGCGGACAAATACCGAATAAGTATTTCTCTAACGTTTGTTTTAATTCATCGGCAAACATGAGAGCACCGTTGTCACTTATCTGAAAAAAAAAAACAATATATTTGAGTTTTTAGTAGGATCTTGAAGTGACATGTTGTGGTTTTTATTTTTAATTCATATACTTAGGTTTTTGACCCTATATTATGTAATATAGGTAGCGTTTTGCATGATATAGTTTAGTTCTTGTGCTTAGGTGAAGTGGATTATAAATTTAAACTGAAAGCATGTATTCTGGGATGAATCCCTAGAAAGTTCTAACAAGGGGGCCACCATCTTGTCAACGCTACTGAAGCCACCACAAGACACGACACTTTATTAACTTGATAATGGCAGTAATGGTCTTCATAAAAGAGGACTAGTTGCCAAGTTAGGAAAAAGAAGAAGAAGAAGCAATATATTAAATCACAAGGTAAATTGAAAACTTAATTCCCCCCCCCCCCCCCAAAAGTATTTTATTTATTAAGGCCATTCCAATAAGCCCAAACACGATATCTCTGCTATAAGTTGGTGAGGAGTTATGGCAGCATCAGGTCAAGGTTTTTCTAATATTATTAAAGTAACAGAATACCAAATCTCGACTCGACCTCACCAGACTCTCGTTACCAACCAATCTATTTAACTCGTCAAAACAAATCATATAAGCCTAAATTCGACAGGTTTCCTAGTAGCAACTGAGGAGTTCCACCATCCACCCCCTGGCTCAATTATCAGATTAGCCCCAATATACCAAATTATAGTTTTTTCATCCGAACTGCTTATAAATATACATACAAAGTTTCATTTCGATACGACAATAAGTTAAAATTGACTTCTAAGATTTGATAACATTATTTGTTAGTTACTAGTGAAGTTAATAAACGCGTGTTTAAAAAAAGGTTCAGAAATATCTTGCGATGACGCAAAATGGCCATTTTAAGGCCAAACTAGTGTCCTATACAAAATTAAATACAAATAATTGCGGTGAAACATCCAAAAATAACATTGTTTAACATAACGTACTATTAAAACAGTTTCAAACATTTGAAATAACAATGGAATCCAGCCAAATGTGTTCGTTTTTGATCCTAAAGTTTACGAGTACAGTTGTCGCGGACTAGGAATGCCACTCCAATGTTTTGTTATCGATTAAAAAATTTGTTATTGGTATTAAATTGATGTTCAAGAACCGGCTTCCTCTACCAACACGTTCTATGGAGAATCGTCAATCTGATTACAGAATCCATACTAATGACTCAACTGCCTTTACTAATGACCCCCACTATTGGCTGGGCGCGAAAGCAAAAGATGTGCTTTGTGACCCTACGCACTTTATAACCAAGAAACGACTAGCTTGAAGACATTCTCGCTGTAACTTTCGGTTCGTCAAGACCTCAGTTAATTAGACGACAATGATAAACAATATTCCTGAAAGTCGTCTCGCTGTCCATCTCGCTACTTATTACAAGAACTACTAATTAATGCATTACATTCATTAATGGTGGTAGAGCTTTTTCTAATGCTCCTCCCTCAAGATAAAAATCTGTCGTCAAGCACTAGTAAGTGTGTTCCGGCAGGTGCGCTTGAAACCCACTAGACTTGGCATGTAATATCTTGGGCCTCATCGTAAGGTGCACATCAGGTGAGATTGAACGATAAACAAATAAAAAAGCAAATATACAACAACTGCAACCGCTATTATTACTATGACGAGGACAGCACTATCCATGGGTGTTAAATCAGTGAGCCCGCTAACAGTCGGGGAGAAACAGAGAACAGAAGAGAGAAACTTGTCATTCAACTTAACCAATCCTTGCACCGCATATCTACATGGGGACCAAGTAGCTCAGTGGAGTTTAATGTCAAGGTCTCCATTTTTCACCCTCCCCACTCTTCAGAACGTTACTCTCGCAATACGTATCAGTCCCAATATCCAATACTCTAATACTCCAATAGTGTTGATATTCTAGGGATTATATTGGGATTTTCGGAGACTCCGAATTTTGAACAGGGTGCTACGGTTTTTTACACCCGAGCAGCTGTATCTGCTTTACAAGACTTAGGTTCGACCTTGTATGGAATACTGTTCGAAACTTTGGGATAGATCCACAAAATACCTCATTGACCGCTTCACCTGCACAGTGAGATTGCCTCGCTGAGCCTGTTCTACACTTTGATTATATTATATGTAGACGTGTATATAGTCAAAGGTTCTACCGTCTGTATCATGGCGTGCGTTCTGAAGAGCTGTTCAAGCTAAGAGAAAATATCATTATAAGTTGACAAAAAAGTTGGAAGCAAAAAAAACTTAATATTTTAAAATTAATATGTATAAAATTATCTTTGGACTACGCTTAAATATAATCCATGAGAATTAGAAAAAATATTAATAAAGATAAAATCAAAATAATTATTAATTTTAAAACAAGTCTATGACTCAACTGAGTCAAAGAGTTAATAATATTTGATGCTTAATATCAACAGAATTGGACGGAAACTTATGATACGTGAATTATTTCCCAAACTTGTCTAAGGAAATATTATTTCAACAAAAAACTATATAATAAATTAAAGTCATTCAATCTCCTGAAGAAATAGTAGGTATGTATTAAGTTCGAAAAAATTTAGATAATTTTAAACTTATAAATGACAGACACGATTTCAATACTAGCTACAAATATAAAATAGTCATTTCATCTTTTAAACTTAATCGTTAGGTTCTGTAATAAACTTTCTAAGTACAATTACCGATTTACCAGATAAGTATTTATCGACTAAACAAATTATTCGGTATTGGATCGCAACAACACTATTCAAGTATTCTGAGATGAATGCGTCCACACGTGCCGAAACTATATCATAATAAAAACAAAATATTTAATATAGAACACCAGTGAAACTAGGGAATAAAGAAATTGTAGGTAATCAACATAATATTTTGGTAGCACTTGTGTGAATTATGAAAACATTTATATCATAGCGAATTTAATGTTTGGTTTGGACGTCAGCCAACTACGAATCGCCACTCGAATCTGGTGTTGCCAGATTGTACAGGATATCGGTGAATGTTACGGGATTATAAGATGCATAAAATTTGCAAAAAATAAAATTTATATTCATAACACAAGTGAGTGAAGCAATTATGGTGCATTAGTAGCATTTTAGACATAGATTCGACGGACCTTAAAACAAAGGCGGCAATCGAGAGATCAGTAATCCATCGCTGGTCAACGCTATCATAGACAGTCAAATATCGGCACCACTGGCCGGGAATAAATATAAAAGCTACAAAGTGATCTTGCATAAAATATTTATATTAATTTATCAGAGTTACAGTAATTCAATATTACTGTACCGAGTTGTAAACAAGAATGACCCTAATATCAATACACTGAATAAAATAATATATATTACTTCGGTAGGAAATCATATAACAATATCTGATAAACATATAAAAAGAAGAAAATTTTACTGATGGCGCCATCTAGTCAAATAAGCAACAAACAATAATAAACTATGTAAAATTAACGAAATACTATTTTTATAAAATTATAATACATATATCGAAAAATATTTTACGATATTATTTGTTATGTAATTAATTTATTGTACGTTTATTATTTCTGAAGTACAATACTTTATCGATAGATGGCGATATGAGTACGCCGGAAGTAATATTGGTACATATACCATGGTGATAGTGATCCAGGCAACTACAGATCCCTACAACCACGCTTAATTACTGCATATACTGGAACTTGACATTAGCAAAATTGCCTACATAGGAAAAAAACCAAAATAAAAATAAAACTGAATGTTCACTCAAAGGTGGCAAATAAGTATACGGCCCTCCTAAAGAAAATCAACTAGCGTAGCTTATGGTCGTTTCACAAGATTATTTGGCTGCTATGTTCTGTAAGATGGTGGTATTAATGGGAAGACAATAAGTTCATACACCCTGTCAAACAGGTTTTACTTTCAAAAGGTTATTATAAGGTGGATCATTATGTGTATGATAAGGATTTCTGGAAGTTAATAAACATAATTGTATGTAAAAAAAAGAAGATAAACCCGATCGAGTTTTTTTGCCAATTTTCCTCGATGACTGGGATATTTTTCGAAACGGTAGAAGTGTTTTGAAGTTCATAAGTGCCTTCTGAGGGCCTAAATTGAATAAAGAATTTTTTGATTTTGATTTTTGAATCCACCCAAGTAGAGAAAAATCTCCAAAGAAATTTCTCTGTGTCCTACTTCTCTTGAACCGGATCTTTCGATGTAGATAATGTGATAGCGTGCTCGGACATCGTGCCAGCTAAACGTGGGTTCTAATTCAGCAAAAATTCTGAGCTTTCGGTGTAGGAAAACATCGTGATTAAACCATACAATGATGTTAGGGTGTTTTGTATAGTCCGTCCGGTTCAGCCAATAGCTATAAGAGCCAGTTTCCAGTTAAATATCAGTTAAGATTAAGGCTACATCGCTAAAGGCCACTAAAAAAAATACAATTTAATTGTATTCCCGTACTTTTGCAATGCAAATAATATGTTTAAATTATACACGGTTATTTGTTGAATAACCTGGCAACACCATTCCAATCATCAAGAGCAAAGGCTATCGTTAGAACAGATTTAGTTAGATGTTACAATATTTATGATGTTTATTTATAGATTCTCATTGAAGTGATATTACACGTCGGTTAATCCCAAAGCTCCGTTTTGTTAATATCGTAAGTTAGTGAATCATAATCCACATGGTAGTTGATTATATATTTGTGTCGATAGATCTGATATCAAACAAGCTTACTAGCAAGTCTACTATAATACATTTTTGATATTTATATACTGTCTTATTACGTTTATTATATTCAACAACTTGGTACCTATTTATTAAATTAAAAAAAGTCCATCGATTCACGTAGAAATATAGGTCAGAATATTCAATTTTATTTCAGTAGTGTCTAAGTCTCAACACCAGTGTTAATCAAATTCACTAAGTAAGTAAGTAAGTCCAATCCGGCCAATCACAAACAGTACTGTGGAGTGTCATGGCTGCCATTGCTGTCTCTAGCTCATGATATTTGAATTTTGCGCTCAAGAGTTCAAAAATAGCAGAAAAGAAGCCTATGATAAAAACTAATGAAAAACTTAAGAAAGTGCAACATGTTTTTTTTTTTCAATTAACCTAAATCGTGATAGTTCTTCTTCTTCCTAACTTGGCAACCGGTCCTCTTTAATGAAGACTATTACTGCCATTATCAAGTGAATTATATTGTCATGTGTTATGACGATTCAGTATCCTAACAAGATGGTAGTTCCCTTGTTAGAACTTTCTAGGAAGTTTTTGTGGAATCCCGGAATGAATGCTTTCAGCTTATATTTATAATCTACCTCACTTATGCACAAAAACTAAACTATATCACGCAAAACTCCACCAATATTACATAATATAGGGTCAAAAACCTAAGTAAATGAATTAAAAATAAAAACCACAACATGTCACTTCAAGATCCCGCCAAAAACTCCATCTTGATAGTTATCAAACATGCCAAATTCTACGTAGTTTTTAATCTTTTTTTTACGTAGTCTCGCCCTCGGTATCCATTACGAAAGTTTAAAAACTGATACCAACTCTTTATATTAAAATAATTAGCTGTAAAGCAATAACGTCATTTTCTCAAAAGTAGTTTATCTGTGACTTAGGAGTATTTGAAATGCATTCATAAACAATGAGTATTATCTACATCACTTGCTGTCACTTTTCGTTGAGTAACATTGTCAATATTTTGGAGGGTCTAAGTTCAATGGCACTGGTCGAATTAGGATTCGCTTTATTAATTTATTTCATTTAATATATTAGTAACAGATATTATAGCACTCCTCCATATAAACTTTAACCATGCCAAATCTCAGTTTTCCGTGCACGCAATACGCTTAAAAGGGTTTGCTAAAGGTCACACTTCTACCGCTTGTTAACTGCACTTATGTTAAACACATTTACAGTACTTAGCAAGGCAAAGTGACGACATTGTGTCTGATAGTAAGCAAAATACAATACAAAAACAACGACGATAAAATAGTCTATATAATACAGATATTTTTCTTCAAAGCTGACTGGCAGTTCTAGATATTAGCTCATTCAAACAAACAAACAAAATCTTAAACTTTACGATGTTAATTAATAGTACGTATAGAAGTTTATCAGGAAATTTTGATAAAAATACATGTAAAGACCAGCCTTGTGGCGCTGTGGTAATATGCCGAGAGGTCGTTTACTCGATCCTCGCATATGACTTACATTTGTCAGTTGCATGGCTGGGTGTTGAATGTCTACACATACGAGGTGTGTCCCAAAAGTATCCGACCTGTAACGGCTGTAACAATAACTTCGCGCCAAAACGTCCGGAAGTACGAACGTAACAAGTGACCCTTCACGAAGCCATCGGTTACCATGGCAACCGACGAGGTTTGTTATTTCGAACGCAGCGTGTCTTTACGTACCTTGTCAATTTCGCGTTCGTCGGATTTAGCCATCGAAATGATGCAATAGGCCTTTGAAGATGCTTGTATGGGCAAAACTCAAATATAAGAGTAGTACAAGCGATTAAAAAACGGTCGCACGAGTGTTGATAGCGATCCGCATTGTGGCCGACCTACGAGCGCAATAACACCGAAAAATGTCGAGCCTGTGCAACTCGCGAATGCGCATTATCGTCGTTTGACTATGCGCGAGATAGAAGATGATCTCAGGATTCCGAAAACTTGCGAAATTCATTCAAAAATTGTTCACAGTAGAGCAGAAAAGGCTTCGCTTCGAAATCGCAGGACAAATCGGAAATGGTTATTGATGTTAGAAAGGGCTCCGGAAGATTAATACCGGTGATGAATCCTGGTTTCACGTTACGACCCCGAAACGAAACAACAATCCTAAAAATGGAAGCTTTCATCTGAGCCACGAACGAAGAAAGCACGTCAGAGTCGGAGCAACGAAGTCCATGTTAATCGTTTTTTTCGATTTCGAAGGTGTCGTGCATCACGAATATACACCAAGAGATCAGATAATCAACAAAGAATTTTACCGCGATGTTTTGAGAAGATTGCGTGACGCGGTGAGAAGGTAACGGCACCATTTTTGGGCGAGCAGCGACTAGCTTCTCCACCATAATAACGCGCCAACGCATTCATCCAACCTCGTGCAACAATTTTTAGCGAAACACAATATTAAACAACTCCTTCAGCCTCCTTACAGTCCTGACATAGTCCCCCTCGGCTTTTAGCTGTTCCTAAAATTAAAAATGCCGCTCAAAGGACACCGGTTTCACGACAGAGAGACTGTGACGCGTGCACTCATGGCCATTTCGAAAACCGATTACCAGAACTGCATCAGGATCTGGAAGCACCGATGAGAGCGTCTTATTCCATCGAAGGGGGACTACTTCGAAGGATATCATGGGCCGGATGACGAAAAATAATGCCAGTGTGAAATTACATATAGAGAACGGATACTTTTGGGATACGGAACGGGTTAGGCAGAGACCACGTCCTTCCACTTGCTACGATCCCGGTAAACATCTTTCGCTTCTTCAATATTCACCAATCTTTTCATGCATGCTCGTCGGTTTAGAGTTCTCTTGACCTGACCTTTCTTCAGAACGTCCCCGATTTGATGGATTAGGTCTTCATTCACACTTCCTCATAATTTTTTTTATTCATTCTTCTTTCATACATCCTCTATATGTGTGAATTTATACATATATATAAATTACCTATGCATGTATATCGGATGTTTAATTACCATAATACAAGCTTTTCATTGGTTTGGAATTAAATGAACGTGTTTGAAATTGTGTCCCCATATAATATTATATTTAAAAGTAAAGATTTTATTAATATATATTAACAACGTCATAAGAACGATAATAATAATATAAGTGCATTGTTATAATGAGTAAGAAATTTCAGCATAATATTTTCTTTTTCAATTCTGCGTGGGTTCACACTTCGAGATAATTTACAACGTTCTGAGTGAAATACGTTTCGTATAGAAGAAATAATAAACACGACGTCTTGTTTTAGTGTATATTCGGGGATTAGTCGATGAATTATTATTATGCTTGTAGTGTTTTATTATCACGGTATAATCATTATGAGGTAAGCAGACATTTAATAGAAGTAGGGCACAGAAAATAGCTTTGGAAACTTTAACTACTTGGGTCAGCTTGAATAGTGAAATAGTTCTTTAGCGGAAGTGAGGAACAGAGAGTAAAGTTCCTCATCCGCCATAGAAAAGGGAGGATTCCTCCGACCAGACGAATGTTATGTCTGGCGGGCAGCTACCCAACGGTTGTAGTCGGGTTCTTGTATATATACTCAGTTGTTGAGTTAATTTGTATAGCGCGATGTAGGATGCGTCGTATGTGGCTCGATAGATGTCGCTATGTATCACTATGTAGATGCGTCAGTTGTGGCGAGAGATGTCGCTACAGTTCCATCCATACAGAAGATCGCAGCCTAGTAACCTTGTGTTGTGTTCCTGTGGTGAATAGGGTTTCCAGAGCAACTTAGGGTGGGGGGTTCAAGGTTATTACAAGCGTCCATAGGCTACGATAACCGTTTATCTTCAGGCGCTTGCTTTTTTTACCCGACTGCCGAAAACGGAGAGTTATGTTTTTCGAGCGTATGTAAGTCTATTTCTTTGGCACGCTCTGTAGCCTAAACGGCTGGATGGATTTTATCATACGAGGTGTCGTTAGGTTCGTCTTAATTGTGAGAGTGACATAGACTATGTAATATTTAAGTACGATGTCTGGGAATAAAATAAAAATCAAAAATATAAAAAAAAAATTTTTTTATGTTGCAGTTGGGATTTTTGTTTTCTGTCTCATTATGTGAATGATAGTGATGTCTGGAAGTAACGCCCTCTCTGTGCATTAACTAAATTATTTTTATTGTATTGAATATATTAACACTTGTACACTTGGAAAAAAGGATAAACCCGATCGAGTTTCTTACCGGTTCTTCTCGACTTCGGATATTTTCCGAACCGGCAGTAGTGTTTTGACGTTCATACATGCCTTCCTATGGACTAAATTGAATATTTTTTTTTTTTTTTTTTTAAGAACGGTCTCTGAAGGCATAAGAGATTCCGGCACCGATAAATGTTTAAATGCGATTTTATTTAAGGGCATTATGTGCTGGCTGGTGAGTGATCAGTTCGATACATATCGCAAGCTTGACCATATTGTATTATGATTCTAAACATATCTAACATACCTAAGTAACTTTAACACAAAGAATGATAAACAATCACAGAACATAGTTCACCAATTACAATGTATTTTACAGTTTAATGAAAATCTTTAGAATGATTTTCGTTTTTGTAGTAAGTACATGGATTAATGGATTATTTGGTTCATTCAGTCACGAACGATATAATCCAGTTTTTGTTAAGAAAACTGGTTTTACCTGTTTCCATTAACTGTTTCATTTTCTGTTTTCTCGAACTGGTTCACATATCTTGTATTGTCCATTAGTAGGAGAAGCAACATTACTAATAGGTAGGTACGTATGTTTGCCACCTTAGTTGAGTAAAAAAACGCTTAGTAATTTGATTCATGCAAAAAAAAAGTGTCCTCGACGGAAGTTCTATTTGTAACAGATAATAAAATTTTTGTCATAAAATTTGTCTCTTGACGTGGCATAACGTTTTTAAGAGGTGCGCGATGCGCGTATAATTTTTTTTAAAATAAAAAATATTATTTGTCAACCTTTCATCGAGAGAGATAGTCGTAAAGCTAAATTTACAAGTAAGATTTTTATATATAATTTAATAAAGATATTTCTTTATCATCTTCTAATTTAATGGCGACGAGTGTTTAAACACGATTACGCCAATGTTACGTGGATACAGTATCTTTGTAATCTTCATAATTCAAATAATAATTTTAATAAGATGGTGGATCTCTTGTTTAAAATTATTCAAGGAGTTTTTGTGGCAATTTAAAATACATCATCATCATCATCATCATTTCAGCCGCAGGACGTCCACTGCTGAACATAGGCCTCCCCCATAGATCTCCAGAGCGACTGATCTTGTGCGGCCTGCACCCAACGGCGCCCAGCGACCTTTATTATGTCGTCTTTCCATCTAGTGGGGGGCCGTCCTACGCTGCGCTTTCCGGTGCGTGGTCTCCACTCGAAAACCTATCTGCCCTTTTTTCTTTTTTAATATACATATTCCTAGCTATTATTTACAATGCACTTGTGCACAATAATTAAACTATATTAAGATAAATATAGGGACAAACAATACAAAATTAATAAAAAACCAAACATGACAGTTCGAGGTCCCGCCAAAAACTCCATTGGTATCAATCAGTCCGGATTTCACTTTACGGATAGGGAATAAGTCAGACTTTGGAACCCTTGCGCGCTTGTTGCTCACGCTTTCGCGGCTGAGTGTCTAAAGCGTTCGCCCCCAAGCCCGGTAAAGCTGTTAAAGCCATCAGCGGCTCTGCTTTTGCATAGGGTCCCTCAGGCTAACAGGAAGGTCAGATCGAAAAAAAAAAATTTAACTCAAAAATGGCTTAGTTGATTATTATGAAATATTGTATACAGGAAGTTTGACAATTGAAATACTTGAGATGACATAACACTTTTAGAAATTGTAAAAAAAACATTCTTAATCGATTCCTTAATTGATAATACGATTTGTTTGTAATACTTTTAGAAATCGTAACAAAACTATCCAGAAAAATTAAATTTTCTCTCATTTCCAATCTATTTACATGACATTTTATCAACCCAAGACGAATTTCCGTTAATTTTTGTTAAATTTAACCGAAGTTTGCTATCTACTTAAAAACTGAGTGCTGACAAAGTCAAAATACAAATGCTACAATAGTTTGTAATGTAGAAGAAATAAAGTGATGAATCAGTTTCACAGTTATGCAGATAAATTATAGACAAATCCTGGGATTTAAAATATAATAATATTCTAACCAGGTGCCCAATCAAATGAAGAAAAAAGACAAGTCCTCACTAACCTAATGAAAAGTGAAACATAAGAACACAACAAATACATGTATATATATATATAGTTCATATAGGTCCACAACATTTACATATTTTTTTTAAACGTTTACCTCACATAATTTTAAGTGACAATATGACCGAAGATGATGACATGCTAAGCCCAGAGGGGAACTGGCTTTTAAGTGCAGTTACTGTGAAACACATAAAGGTGTTTGGCGACAGATTTTCAACTTGAGGGTGGTAGCTCCACCATGCTATGGTTTCATCACGAGGTTTTCTATCACCGAAAGCTCAGACTCTTTGCAGGAATTTGAACTCACGTCGATCGAGGTGATGTCCGTAAACGGTACTAACTGAGCCATCATTGAATCGTCATTAATATACTTTTTCTAATTTTTCTAAAATGTAAGGTAAAGGTTATACGAATCATATTTTTAACTTACTTCATAAAAAGATGGGAGGTTATTCAATTCCATTGTATTTTTTTTAATTCTTTTTTTGTTGGATAGGGGACACCTCAAGGGTGGTCCCAATTTAATTTCATTTGCATTGGACCTTCAACTTCGAACTTCGAAGATAGACCAGGGAACTCTTCAAAAACATTGAAGTTGAGGACACAAATTCACACACGGCCATTTAATTCCAAACTAAGCAAAGCTTGTATTATGGTAACTAAACAGCTGATATACATACATACAAAGTCAGTCATAGACGGGGATCGAACCCGCGACCTCTCGGCTCAATAGTAGCGTTTACTTCCACTGAACCATGAGGAGTGTTGGTTTTCTTTTTATTAAACATCGTCTTGTTTAGTAAATACTTGTTATTGTGGTTTTTATTATATAAGGTCCTTACATATGAAATTGGCGTTTTGTACGGAAGGAATATAAAGTTTTTTTTTTTTTTTGTATAATATATTTAATTAATCAAAGTATGCAAAGTTGTTATCTATGCACTTTTGCCATCTCATAGGTAGTTCATTGATCCCTTTACTAAAAAAAACCATGGGGGCGAGAATCAATAAACTCTTTGAAGGCGGTCTGGACTGCCGCATCGGAGTTGAATTTTTTTCCATGTAAGAATCTGTTGGAGAAAGGTCCGAGGAATACGGTGGATGTCGCAGACATTCCAATGGTAGCTCATCTAACTTAGTGGTTGTTTGTTGTGCAGTATGTGGTCTTGCGTTGTCGTGAAGCAGCAGTGGCCTAGAGCGATTGACCTATCTCGGTTGTTTAGCAGCTAGTTCTTCCTTCATGGTTTGCAGTTGCTGACAATATATATCTGCCGTAATCGTTTGGCCAGATTTTAGAAAGCCGTAGTGAATGACACCGGCGCTAGTCTACCAAACACTTACAAGTAACTTTTTCTGAGTCAATTTTTGTTTCAATTCAATTCATGAGGTACCCATCGTTTAAGTTTTACTTTCCCGATTTGCTTCAAGCCTGCATCTATCTCTAAAGTGCTTTGTGATGGATCCGCGTCCACAATAGCCTTTAATTCTTCATTTTCCACTTTGGTCTCCGGTCGTCCACGGGGTTGGTTCTGAAGGTCGAAATTTCCAGAACGAAAACGTTGAAACCCAAACCGTACCGTGCTTTCTTTTGCGACACCAGCGCCGTACACATCATTAATCCTTCGAGCTGTTTCTGCAGCACTGGTGCCACGGTAGAACTCGTACTCGTAAATATACCGATATTTCATGTTTTCCATTGTGCGGTAATAAGGGACGCCCAAGAAAAAAATAATGAGGAAAAACAAATGAATGACTGTTTTCAAAACACAAATGTACCAGCTAAATGAATTTATAAATTAGATTTTTGAATTCTTAACCAAAGAGGAGATATTTCAGATCAAAGTGGTCAGTACGACAAAACGCTAATTTCATAATTTATTGAAGTGAAACTTCTTTATCGACGTATGGGAGAAATTTTGTAGCAATCGTCACGTTTTTCGGTTACGCGCCATGTTGCTTTTTTTTATCAAAGTTTAGTATAGTGACGTAAATAATATAATGTAAAATATTATAATAATAACAACAATATATTAGTTTTGAAGTTTGGTTTGAAATAAGAATAACAATATATTAATTTGAAAGTGATAAAATAAAAAGACTTGTTTTCAAATTTAAGTGAATTTACAAGAAAAGTGAGAGTGATTATATATTTCGTTTTATAAATTCAACACGTACGAGCATGATTTTAATATTTATTTGAGGTTAACCTCACTTTTTGATTGTAAGTATCAGTGAATGTATATAAATCTGTTAAAATTAGCAAGTATTAATAAATATGACTGTAAATCTAGTGAACATTATTAATTCTAAAAACAATAAAAAATATAAATTAAATAATAATTTAAAAATAAAACAAAACACGATTAGAAAATAAAAATATGTATAGGTACGTACATCTTTTTTAATTATTCGTTTTTAATGATTTATTTATTCTTTTTTAATTTTATAAAATCGTTGCATTTCTACAAGATTAACTGTCATCATATAATTGTATTACTTTGAAAAGATAATTCCAATTATTTATTCATAACTTGTAAATATAATACAATAAATAAATAGCAATGATATTATAATAAGAACAATGATAAAATAAATTACTCATTAATTGTATGCATGTCTATAAAAATTGTTTTTCTTAAGGCTTAAGCCTTATCTACCCCATTTTCGTGAAGTTGCAAATAGTAGAAAAATGATATGTCGTAAAGAAGTTTCACTTCTTACCTGTGTACTCTGGTACACACACATTTTATTTATTTATTTATTATGGCTCAACAACAGAAACCAAACTAAAACACAAAATACACATTAACAATAGTAACTTATAGAACGAAATTTGCTTTATTTGACCTAATATAACTACGGTGGTAAACAAGCGTACGGCCCGCCTGATGATAAGCGGTTACCGTAACCTATGAACCCTTGTAATACCGTTAATAACAATAGCGTGTTGCCGATTTTGAACCCCCTTCCTCGAGGAGCTCTGAAAACCCTAGTCTCCGCAGCAACAGAACATAAGGCTATTTGGGCGCAATCTTCTGTAGGATGGCGGTTTTCCACCAGTCGGACTGCCCCAAGTAAAGAGAAGTCTCGAAAGAAATTTCTCTATACATTACCTCTTTTTGAATCGCTTGTAGGCTTCACTAATTACATTAATAGATAAAATATATACTTCTCGATTAAAGCTAATCTCTGAGCTGTTACTGAGGATTTCATAGAAACCCCAATAACACTTTGCTCGACCTGGGAATCGAACCATCGAGCATAACAGACGCGTGTAGAACTAGGCAGTTCTGAACTATCTAAAATACACCATTTTGTAAATTGTACCCGTGCGAAGATGGGACGGGTCGCTAGGATATATATACGTTTAGTTAGTTCGAATTTTACGGATAGGGAATTAGTTAGAACGCGAATTATTTGCATGTACGACGACAGCCGAAGCCGAAGCCGAAGTTCGGCCACTTTGGCACCTTTGACCTTGAAGCCACGCTTTCGCGGTTGAGTGCCTTAAGCAGTCGCCCCCAAGCCCGCTGAAATAGTCATTGGTCAGTACGAAATATTTTATGGAAAAAATACTCCCAAAATTGTAAACGTTTGGTTACATTATAATTTCTGCTGAGGCTTTTTGAATTCAGACTTCATTTAACTAACAGACCGACTGACATATCAACGCACAGGCCAAAGGTACTGCGACTAGGACCGTGAAAATTTACACGCGGGATTCTTTTACACGAGGGGATGATTTTTGGAAATTCAACCCATGAAGTGGTGAAAAGAGGGGATAAAAATTAGTATTCAGCATTTCAGTTAGAATGGGCCATAGAATCATTTAATGCGGTATAGGGATATAGGTCGACTATGAAGAGAGCAAGCCGCGAGAAAAGCGCTGGTAAGAAATACAAGAAATCCTTACAAGAAACTAGCTGTGCCCGCGGCTTCGCTCACGTGGACTTCAGAATGATGTCGATCGGGCACACGCGCAAATATTGCTACCCCCCTCCCGGTATTGTGGATGATCCTTAGTGGTTAGACGTATGCTCTCGCTAAATTTTTTGTAGGTATTGTAAATGTCTACAGTTGTGTAGTACATTAAATTGTTAAATCTTTTATGGTTTACTCAGCGTAAGTCATTTAAGCACCCGAATTGATCATGACCAGTTTTTTTTTTATTTGCACCGAGCCCTTTTTTTCTAAAATAAAAGTTGCCTGAGCTACTCTCTATCTATCTACTATACTATACTGTCAGCTATCTGCCAGTGAAATTCCTGTAAAAATCGGTTCAAGCGTTTCGGAGATTACCCGAAAAAAAACCAACAGACTGAGAGACAAAAATTTAAAAATGGTTTCTTGCTAAAGATATCATGTATACTTTCATATGCA
Organism: Saturnia japonica; assembly: GCA_033032175.1. Lineage (NCBI taxonomy): Eukaryota > Metazoa > Arthropoda > Insecta > Lepidoptera > Saturniidae > Saturnia > Saturnia japonica. The sequence goes on from CM065329.1 coordinate 10,778,670, forward strand.
TCTAGTAAAACAGACACTTAAGTTTTATTTATTATAAGTGTAGATAAAGATTAGTAAGCTGTTAATTTGAAATGTACCTTTCTTGTTGTCTTGACTTCAGCTGAATTATTTTCATTTGTTTTATTGTCCGTCGTTTTCGCCATCCCTACGACACATAAATACAATAATAGAAACACTGCCGCCGGTAGTCTCAATGTGATTATTTTAATCGCCGCCATAATTAATAAATATTTTTATTTAAATTTACAATCGTAAATTAAATTTGTTCGTCTCTTGCCATTGTCACATGTAGAATTTAAAAAAAAATTACACAGGGTCTGTCAAGTAATGTTGACGTTTTTTTTTTTAAATGGCGGAGATATCTGTCAACACGGTATGGCGGACTCCAGTGTACTGGAGATCGAATCGTAGACAGCAAGACGCGTTTATTTTTGGTATATCGAATGGGCGTCGGTTAACACGTTCGGTGTCTCAAGTACGTCAATAATTCGTTTAAATCTGTTTTGATTTTGTTCGAAATATACATTTACTAGCACTGTACAGAACGGTTTCATCCGTCAAATTTATTCGACTAAATTAGACGGCGCCGCGCCGAGCCGCCAACGCGCCCTTTGACCCACCCGTACTATATTATATAGTATCGTACTATATTTTAGACAATTGTACTATAAATTATAGAAAAATAATATAGTACGAAAAATTTTCATCGCTAATTTAACTGTCACTTTTATTTTATATTCTTTTGTTAAATTGACCAGAAGGGCATATGCATATTTTGCAGCACGTCTCACAGACCACAGAATCTTTTCGTCTGAGTTTTACATGTATTCAACAAAACTGTGGCGGTATTTTTTTTCTAATTTTCCCAAAAGTACTATATTTTTATGCAATTTTTTGAAAAATATACTATTTTTCTTCCAAAAGAGGTGGCAACCCTACCTCTCATGGTTCGCACAATTAATTCCCGTATTTGCCTACAGCTTTTACATTAATTGACGTTAATTATTACTGCTCCGCTCTTTATAGTCGTTTATAGCCTATAACCTTAATTTTATTAGTTGTAGGTCGCGCTGTTGAAGCAATGCGGAGACCAATCATTAGCCTACAAACGCATTTAGCGGCCAGTGTTGCGGCCAAGAATTCTCAGTTGACTACACGGGTTCTTTCAAATAGACGTTGAAGAGTGTAGGGCTTTGCTTGTGTGTGTAGCTACGCTACGGAAAAAGAAGAAAAGGTCACAAAAAAAAATTCAAAGCAATCATGATGACTGCCGACAGAAGTAAAAACTTAAAACTATAAACATTTTTCCTAATCTTTAAATGATAGAATTAATCTATATACAATTAATAAAATTGAAGTGTCTGTTTGAAATTTTTTGTAACTATAACAAAAAGCCCATTTTTAAAATTTTTGTCTGTCTGTTTGTTCCGGGTAATCTCCGAAACGGTTGGACCGATTTCGACGAAACTTTCACTGATAGATAGCTAATGATATAGGGAGTAACTGAGGATAGTTTTATTTTAGATAAAGAATTAGGGTTCCCCAGAAATAAAAAAACTGTTTATGGTGTATCAATCCGGGCGCTTAAATGGCTTATGCTGAGTAAACTATAAGAGGTATAGCAAATTAATGTGCTACATAATTATAGGCATTAAAAAGACCTACAAAAAAGACCGGGAGTGTATACATCTATCTTCTAAGGAACACCCACAATAAGCATTTTTGTCTTTAAAATAGCCGGGACTGGGGGAGCAAAATTCACGCGAGCATTCTGTAGTCCACGTGAGCGAAGCCACGTGCACAGCTAGTTACAACTAAAATAACCCACCCACAATAAGCATTTTTACCCCAGTGCGAAAAAGGAGCTTCATGTTTTTCATGCTATGTATGTCTATTTCTTTGTCACGCTCTGTAGTCTAAACGTCTTGATGGATTTTAGCATACGAGATGTCGTTAGATTCGTCTTCATTGTGGGAGTGATATAGTTGTTGTTGTTTTAGTTGGGATTTTTGTTTCCTTTTTAATAATTCAACTTGTAATATGTATTTAAAATAATAGCTGGCCCACGGCATTCAATCAGTTCGCACTTACTGTCGAGAAGATATAGTATAATATCAATTAGGTATTTTTCGTTTTGTTTAGATTGATTTTAAAGCTAAAAATATTTACCACGTTCTTATTTATCTCATAAATCAACATACGTAAGAAAAGATTATAATTTATTTATTTAAAATAAAATCTAAACAAAAAAATTATGTAGTCCACGCGGCGACATCTAGTAAGGCATTAAAACAACAACAAGCTAAATCATAAAAAAGAAAACAAAAACCCGACTGCAACAAAAACACGAGTAAAAAGAAATTCTTTTTTTTTTATTTGTTTCCCATACGTCGCGCTTGAATTTTATGTAGCCTATGTCACTGCCACAATTAAGACGAATCTAACGACACCTCGTATGATAAAATCCATCAAGACGTTTAGGCTACAGAGCGTAACAAAGAAATAGACAACATACATACGTTCGAAAAATATAACCAAGTAAAAAGAAGACCAACTTTTCCAACCAACAGACAGATTTTGAGGAGTTCTCTGGTGCCTCTTCAAAGCCGAAGGTCCAATACCAATTAAATTAAAATGGGACCACCCTTGAAGTAGATATCCCCCCTTTCCAACAGAAAAAATAAGTCGGTACCTAAACAAAGAAGTTATGGCTTCGACATCCATAATAAACCTCCTTTATTGAAAACTGTTAAAACTACAAAAAAATACAAAGACAAGTAGTCCCAGAGAATATCGCGTTCAAACAGACAAACAAGAAAACAATATTTTGAGCTTTTTAATATTAAAGCAATATATTTTGTTTCAACTCAGAATAGCCTTGCACTTACATACGCTTGAATGAATACAGGTTTCAGATAAATCAAACTTCCACAATTATTTATTTTATTGGCTTGTATCAGCGAATAACGCCGATTGAGGGGTTTTTGGCGGGATTTCAAACTGTCATGTAGTGAATTTTATTTTTTATTCATTGTGTTACTATTTCACCTTATATTGTATAATACGGCTTGCATGGATGGAATTAATAACATGGACAAAGAATTCTGAGATGCCACAAAAACTCCCTAGAACGTTCTAACAAGGGAGCCACCATCTTGTTGGGATACTGAAATCGCCATATGATAGGACATTATATTCACTTGATAATGATAGTAATGGTCTTCATTAAATAGGACCAGTTGTCAAGTTAGGGAAAAGAAGATGGAAGCCGAGAGAAAAAAATTTTGTCGTTAAAAAAATTGAAACAATTTTTTGTTTCTAACCGAGAATCAAAAATACCTACGTTAATTTCCAAATCAGTAGCTAAATGACTGACGGTATATACTTTTTAACTGACTTCAAAAAAGGGGGGGTTCTATTTTGTGAATGTTCAGCTTATAAACTCTTTGTTTATAAACTGATTTAGATGATTCCTTTTTCGTTGGAAAGGGGTTACCACAAGGCAGCAGTTCCGTTCACTGCGGCCACACCTTTATTTCAAAACATTTAGTAGGTACTTGGCGCCGAAACGCCGTTTTGTTGAACAGTTGCGGTTCAAAATTAGAGACAAACATCTTAGCATTCCATGGACTCACCGTGCGGGTGCCGGGTCCATCGTGTGGTTGAGAGAGGGAAACACGAGCAGCCTCCAGGACTTATGACCCAGGTGTAGGCTTAAGATGATGCACATCAGCCTTCAACTTGACTGCCCGCGATACCCTCCCTGCCAAGCCAGATTTGGTAAGTACCTGTTAATGCTGCTTTAGATACCCGTTCTAAAATAGAACTTGCTGCAGTTCTCGACAGGCCGAGGTCTTTTACCAAGTTATAGAGAGATTTCGTTTTTATACCTCTCGCTTCCACTTCCACCGCAAAGCCGTTTTTGGTTAGCTCATTACTTAATCGTAATATTTATTCATTTTTATTACGTGGTCTTTAGGTATATTAGTTTCCCAAGGTACAGTAAACTCTACAAGTATTATACGTTTGATTTCTCGAGAATAAAGAAATATGTCTGGTCTTGAAGACGAAACACCCACATCCTCTGGGATTTTATAATGTTTTTCATATGTTGTCCACTAAGATAGTCCGATCAGGTGCAGAACCTAGGATTGAGAAGGGCTTACTTTTAGTATTTACTGTTGGGCCTTCTTTTATAGAGTTAATTTGTCTCCTGTTAGTCGTCAATCCTTTTTGAGCTCTAGCTACTGAAAGACTTACTGCTTCACGTATGATTTGAAGTACTCTATCATCGTGACGTGAGTAGAGACCCCTATTAAGAAGCAACTTGCATCCTACAAATAAGTGCCTGGCTGTACCTATTGCCTCGCCACAAGTATATCTAGATTCTTCAGAGGCTTCCCCCATCTTACTAAGTTACTCTGGTGTGGGAGGGTCATTTGGAAGGCATTAAGGTAAATTTTTAGTAGATCAGGAAACCAGTCATATAACAAGGCGCGCCACTTTAGTGGCTATTGGGATGCAGAACTCACCTATGGCTAACCACTCATTTTGGATTTCTAAATTCATTGCGTGCACTTTATAGGTGTCATTTTAATCTTGTTGTGGAAAGGATTTTATTGTGTCTCGGTCATCCTTTTTCTTTCTGAAACCCAACTCGACTCTATCAACCTGTGCCCGTGTCATGAACGAAAAACCAAATTTCACTCCGAGCGGTGTTGGGTACGCGCGGTTTGGACGGGCGTTTTGTTGCGCCGGATGCCCGTCTCGTAGACGCCGTACGGATGCCAGTGGGACGCCATGTTAGTAGTGAGGGGGTCCGGGGGTGCAATAATGCACGACCGCTTGAGGTGCAGGGTCTTCAATGAAAGTCGAATTCTTCAATATTATTCGCAGGACGACCAAAGCTTTCTTCTTGTTGTTACTCGTAGTTACTTGTTCTCGTTGAATTGCGTCGTGCCCCATACGGCGCCTCTTCGAGCATAGGTAGTTCGGAGAGTGACCGTAAAGAGAGCCCCGCTTTATTTCGTGTTTTAATTTTAGTTTTCACTTTGGTTGCCCTGTTAATTGCTCTATATTTCTTTCATTATATATCTTATGTACACATGTTATATATCAAAATATTCCTTGTCGTATTACCTATCCATTACATATTCACATATTATATACATTAAGTATATATTCCGTACATAAGCCAAAAACAATGCAATTTACGGGCGGCATCACTGTTTTCCGATCGTAAAGTTTCTATAACATTGGATGTCCTTACTTTATTGACTTACTCTATGCATTTATCTATTCTATATTAGTTCTATTTTCATATATGTGACACACAATACATAATCATTTATATACAACTTAATATATAACATGCAACTTAAATGTAGCGTAGTCGCTAACATTTCTCTATAATATTGTTTGTATCAATCTATTTTATCATAACACATAGTACATAGCACATAAACACAATAATATCACATAATAACCTAACACGAGACACGAAAATAACAGTTCTGTCGCCAACAAGCGGTATATTGTTGGATTGGATTATTACCAGATTGGACAAGGAAGATATCTCCAAGCTATTTGATACGCACGCATCAGCTAATTAGCTGCTAGTGTGTCTTACCAAATAATAAATAAATAAATAAATATCGATTTGATGTCCGCAAGCTCGAGCTGACGGTGAAAACAAAGGTAGCAAATAAGCATACGGCCCGCCTGATTGTAAGCGGCTACCGAAACCTACGGACGCTTGAAATACCATAGCTATCACTAGCGCGTTACCGATCTTGGACCCCCTAACCCCAAAGAGCCCTGGAAACCCTACGCACCACAGGAACACAGCACAAGGTTATTTGGCTACGATCTTTCTGTAGGGTGGAAGTTTTCCACCAGTCGAGCAGCCCCAAGTAGACAAAAATGTCCAATAACATTTCCCTGTGTCCTATCTACACTAATATAATAAAGCGGGATATTTTTTTCGTATGTTTGTTTAAACACATTGGAACTGCCAGTCGGATTCGAAAAAATCTTTTTTTAATTGATAGCCATACTCATGGGGAATAGTATAGGCATTACCAATTTCCAACTAGCCTTAGATATAGGTTTTTGTTACGTAAGTCCAAAGTCGAAACCCTCGCGAACTGATTTATCCATGTGCGCTGGTGTAATGGTTAATGATAGGTAAATAAAATATTCTACAAAAATATTGGTCATTAGTATATCTAAAAAAAGTCAGCGATAGCATATATGTATCTCTTATACATATGCCACAATAAAGTAATTTGCAATTTTTTTTGTTGAAGAGTAAAAATTAATATGTGAGCATTATTTTTAAGCATGGCATATTAATCCTTACGAACAAAAGTTACTTCATCATAAAGACAACTTAATGAAGATAAACTTTGTCTTTTACAGCATGTTATTTGGACGCATAGTTTGAGATATAATATAAGGTTAAAATAATTCTGCACTCGGCTTAGGTCTATGTCTATAGTAGAAGTCGCGTGAACGACCCGTACGATGCCGCGATGTGATTAGCAGATGAGTCGCTCGATAAAAATATTGTCTTTGTTTAATTGTTATAAATCATCAATCAGTGAATTCTTCTAAATTTTAAGCGAGTGAAACCGTGAAGCACTGCTAGTCTCTTATACTTGAGAAATGTTCCTCTGGTACTCAGTGTATGTGGGAAAAAATATAACAGAATTGTTACTCGTTAAGTCCGTACCTTCCCTCGGGAACATTTACAAGCTGGTATTTAGACACAAGCAATGTTTAAAACTGAGTTTGTAACTTTTTTTTGTAATGGGATCTCTAATTTAGCAAGATTTAATGGTTAAATTATAAAGTCTAAATATATATAATATTTATATTGTAATTTATTGACAATTATAACTTACCAATATAGAAATCTCACAATAAAGAAAAAAATAATAAATTGTTTTGTAAATGATTTGAAGAACGTATATTTGTAAAGCTATAGTTAAAGCAACTACTATGGAACTTGGCACACGTTAGATGTCAGCTTTTTTATCGGTGACAACGACTACCCTGAACTTCGATTCTTTTTCTCGTTTATGTTAAACTAGCTGTGCCCGCGGCTACACTCACGTGGACTATAGAAAGTCCGCGCGAATCTTGCTCCCCCGCTCCCGGCTATTTTAAAGACAAAAATACTTATTGTGGGTGCTACTTAGAAGATAGATATATACTCTCCCTGACTTTTTGTAGGTCTTTTTAATGTCTACAATTATTTAGTACATTAATTTACTACATCTCTTATGTTTTACTTAGCATAAGCCATTTAAGCGTCTGAATTGAGTCACCATGGCCAGTTTTATTTTTATTTGTGCGGAACCCTAATTCTTTTTCTAAAATAAAAATAGCCCAAGTTACTCCATAGATCATCAGCTATCTACCAGTGAAAGTCCCATCAAAATCAGTCCAACCGCTTCGGTGATTCCCCGAAACAAACAGACAGACAAAAAATTTAAAAATGGGTTTTTTGTTATAGGTATCGTATATACTTTCATATGCAGTTAGTAAAAAGCTGTTATTTTGACATTACAAACAGACACTTCAATTTTATTAATTGTATTATAGTAAACTGCCTCGTTAACCTAGCGAGGTCCTGGGTTCGAATCCCAGGTCGAGCAAAGTGTTATTGGGTTTTTCCTATGAAATTCTCAGTAGCAGCTCGGAGTTTGGCTTTGTGCCCGATTAATGGTAATAGGCTCGCCCCCTATTACCATGGGACCTAAAAAAATATACTCGGCGAACTTTATGTTTACATTAGTACACCTCTGCCTAACCTTTCGGGGAATACAGGCATGACGGATGGTATGTACTATAGAAATAGATGACACAAAATACCGCTACGGTTTTACAATTGCTTTCGTAATTTCTTCTTCTTCTTGTTCTGGCGCCGCAAAAGTTACTTGCCAGTGTCAATGTTTTTAAGCCTTCGTAAAAATTTCCAATATAGTAGGGTCTTATGAAAAGATGGTGGCTCCCTTGTCAGAACTATCTAGAAGGTTTTTGTGACATCTTAAAATGCTTGTTTCTATTTTATATTTATAATCCACTTCACTTATGCACAACAGCCAAAGTATATCTCGCAAAATGCCACTAATATTACATAATATTTATGGGGTCAAAAACCCCAAGTTATTATATCCAACTAATATAATAAATGTGAAAGTGTGTATGTTTGGATGTTTAGATGTTTGGATGTTTGGACGATTGGACTTTTGTTACTCAATCACGCTATAACGGCTGAACAGATCTCAATGAAATTTGGCACACAGATAGTCTATGACCTGGAATAACACATAGGATACTTTTTATCCCGGTAAAAGTCATAGTTTAACCAGTGTTATCCTACAAATATAATAAATGGAAAGTTTCTATGTTTGTTACTCAATCACGCAAAAACGGCGACTTTTTTGGTTTGTCGTGTTCCGAGATCAGTCTGTGTATATCCAATTATACGCAGACGAAGTAGCGGGTACCAGCGAGTAAAAATAAAAACCACGACATGTCACTTCAAGATTCCGTCGAAATCTCCTTCTTCTTCCTAACTTGGCAACCGGTCCTCTTTAATGAAGAACATTACTGCCATTATCGAGTGAATTATATTGTCAAGTGTTATGACGACTCAGTATCCTAACAAGATGGTGGCTCTCTTGTTAGAACTTGTTATATTATTTATCTGGAAGATAATCTTATTTATCTTATTTAATATCTACTTTATATTATTCATCATAAGTTCATTTGATTTACCTTATTATTGTTTTGGTGTACCTATTCTTTTATTTCCAGGATACCAATTAATGATAGGTTTATGTATTGATGCGTTTAGATAATTTATAACTTGATAATTTTGGTTTAATAACAGCTTTGTTAATATTTTAGGTTCGTATTGTTTACATTGCAATATTATGACAATCTCTGTCATTGATAATTCTTTGATAGTAATAGAGCATGCGCAGTTTATTTTGAATTTTTAAAATGAGAAAAGTCTAGTAAGATGAAATTTTGAATTCAAACAAAAGAGAAAATTAGAACAGAGAGTATGACAGATTTTTCAGGACCGATCTGATCATGGAATTCATTGTACGGCAGACTTTTGAATCGTAGTAACGTTTATATAATATTTATCAAATGTATTAATAGAAACCAAATTATTGTACAACAGACCTGGGAGTCGAAAATATAGTTTATTTTATAACATATTTATATAGAAAAGTTATTTTAATTGTTATAATTTATAATTTTAATATTAATATGGGTGAAATACCCTTTGTCAAAACGACAAATACCTACTGAACATTGAAAGAACACTACCGGGAAAGTATCACCTGGATTTTGTATTTATAATACAAATAATAACTTTTCCTTTTACATATGAGGAAATCTCAATAGATAAGATATTTGGTGCTGCGTCGTCTGCTTAAGCAGTGTATCCTGATACGGCCTACACCGTGCTGACTTCTATTCTAGATCCTAGGCAAGGATCTCTACGCTGAGCTGTCGGAGCAAGAAGAACGTCTCGGTTACGGACATTAAAATTGTGTATTAATAATTTGTAAAACGCATATTATCTGAAAATTGTAAGGTATGCTGGAAAATTATTCATAACTATCCTAAATTAAATTATAATCATAACAAACTTTCTAGGGAATTTTTGTGGGATCTCGGAATGAATGCTTTCAGCTTATATTTATAATCCACTTCACTTATGCACAAAAACCAAACTATATCACGCAAAACGCCACAAATATTACATAATATAGGGTCAAAAACCTAAGTAAATGAATTAAAAGTAACAACCACAACATGTCACTTCAAGATCCCGCCAAAAACTCCAAAATCTCCTTATAATTTCTTTTGCATTTCGTTTTGCAAATCGTTCAGAAACCATAACCCACACACCTAGCGAATTACATAAAATCGCTCAGTAACACGATCCTATAATGTGAACCATTAAAACGTCAATAGAGTTGAAAAGATTAATCCTGAACACATTTAAACTGTATTTAACGAGCGGACGCCAAAATAAAACATCTTAGAAGAAATGTTTGCGGTTTCCGAACGTACATAAAACATCGCTTGACAGATCGTTAAATGTCGAAACTAGGCGCGAAGAATACACGACGGGTGCACAGATTAAAATACATTCACATCAAAAGAATCGGAAAGCAATAAAAAGATCGATAAAGATTTCGTTGTGTTGTTTTTTTGGTTATAAATACATAACTACGTGTTGTTTTTTTGTATTATTCCGTTTCTATTAGGATCATTAAAGTTGTTTTGTGTATAAAAAGTTTATAAATGCTATTTTATAGTTGACTAGCTGTGCCCGCGGCTCCGGCCGCATGCACTACGAAATACCGTCGGTATTAGTAACCCCGCTTCCACCAGCGGGGGTCGCCCGCCGGTTAAATATATAAATATAATAATGCTTATTATTTTATTCGCGCTGAACTCTAATTCATCTATAATAAAAGTAGCCTAAGTCACTCCTTATAACATTAGCTATCTACCAGTGAAAGGCCTGTCAAAATCGGTTCAACCGTTTTGGAGATTAACCGGAACAATATATTTACGCCAACTATATTTTTTTATAAATATAATAGTCTGACGCCTAATATAGTAGGATACTATATTATATGGTAGGGTTGACAACCCTAGCTGGCGCCTGTGATGTTTAATCAATAATCATATTCCTTCCTTCGAGGAGAGGCTTTTGCCGTAGCAAAATCTTAAAGGCTAGTATTAAATATCACAGAGGATAAATATATATATATTTATTTAAATAGATATCAAAGAATATGTGATATAAGTCCCTCAAAGTCGTATTCTCAGATAAATCTTCCAAGGTTATTCCGCTTTCGGTGATTAGATTCTAATACACCCGTTTTATGTGACAGGCGAACATCGACGTACACCAGACCAGACACGAGTTAAAAACACCAACTACCTACTATACAATTTTAAATAGCACGATCTCGGTGTGATTTGAAAATAAACAAGCTTGTTTAATACGCCTCTGATTCATCGTTGGGGTTACTAGGTTAGGAAATTAAAATTTACCGGAAACAGTGAACCCGGATTACGGACACAAATAATATTTCGTAAAATATCGTTACAAACTAAATATGAATTTTGCTTGTATTTAAAGAAATAGTCTCTTAATGATTTTACAGGATTTTAGTGATAAATAAAACGTTTTATTAAGTTTTTACATTTTTATAATTTGTGGCCAAATGAGGCATGACTACAAAAGACAAATCAATTTGCATTCACCATCTTAATTACAATTCCTTGCTTGATATGTTAACATAAGGAAAAATGTTGTCATTTATTAAAATAATCTTTATATTTTTGTGCTATGTCAACCATGAAAAATCCCCATCACAAATAAATAACCTACTGATTGATGCCATTCCAATAAGCATAAACACGATACCTCTACAGTAAGTTCGTGAGGAGTTGGAAAGGCTCCAGATGTTGCTGTAAGATTACCATGTTAGGAAATATCGATGTTCCTGTTTCGATATTTATCGGACATCGATGTCAATATCCATGTTTCTGTAACATCGCCCATTCCTATTTCTCGGTGTTTGAAATCGCCTCTACGTCGCGTCGCGTCGTGGGCTGGTGTGGTAATTCAGTAGGGAAGAGGCCTATACCATTTCCGTTTCTTTATTTTCTCGATCACAGCTCCTGTGAAAACTTGAACGAGCATCTTTTTTACATTATGTATGCATTATTTTATAAAAATATGACGTATACATACGTACAAGGTTATACCAGAGTCGAAGAAACTGATAGGGATGGAGCTATATCGATAAACGTAACACGATAACAGGCCCGATATTTTTTTACAAAATGTAAGAAACTAAACTACTGCCGGATAATTTTGTACAAATGTATTAACTAATACTATATTTAATTACAAGAGGTTACACGTATTCATTCTTAATTGATAATGCCAACTTCTTAAAAATTTTCGAATCTATTGTAAAATAAGTAGGTATAGGTTCAAAATGACGGTGGGCCACTGAGTGTTCCCACCTTGAAAAAATATATTTGAATGTTTTTGTTGTTTTTGTCTTTGTTCAAAATATAATAAATATATGCGATCGATATCATTACTTATTTGGTCACAACACTACAACTATCAAATTAGAACTGTCATCGAGAAAATAAAGAAATGGAAATAGTATAATTATTAATTATCCAACAATGGGACACTTGCAGGCTGGTATTGTTATTATTGTACACAATCCTTCCTGTAAGGCTTCAGACACAAGACACCCGTATTTCTCGACGCGGTTGGCAACCCCCATAGCAGGTTACTTGCTTTTTTTATAAATGCATTTTATAGTCTTCTAATAATAGATGAAACGCTGGATTATATGTACCTATGCAGTTATAAATCTTGGAATCTACAACAAAGAGAATAATATAGGTTTAGATTATTACAAAATACATCTACATTTGTTTACAGTTTACTAGCTAGTTAAATTTCGGGAGCACTGCCGAGGGTTTTTAAAAAGTCTAAGACAAGACTGATTCTCAAGAAGCTTTATTAAGAATGCTTTTATTTGTTACAAATGTCTCTTTTATAAACTCTTATTCTATAAACACAAAGTGGGGCTGTTTACTATGAAATAATGAGAAATATGTCGCAATACATTCAGTCAAAACACCAGGTGTCTATCAGTAGTTTGCAGACATAATATGGGTTAAAAACGTAACATCAGCATTTCTAACGTATGTACCAATTAACAAGACGTAATAAGAGAGGGTACAGACTGCATAACTCCTCCCCCCTCAAGTTCGAAATTATCAGAGGGATGATTATCACTATGATTATTTCGATAGCAATAATTTTTACAAAAACTGAGCTTATATACTAAGAATACAAGAATTAATAGAAATATAATCACATATAACAATAAAGTTCCGGCACTAACACTTTTTACATTAATAATTCTTTCACTTGATGTTTTTAGTTCACTTTCACTGATTTTTAAAAGATTATTTAAATGTTGAAGATTTATTAATTCACTGTTATCCAAATTGATGGGTTCACGTTGCAATTGTTGCTCAGTAATTGTTATTTCGGGAAGATTAATAATCGGTAATTTTGACATCTTCAAATTACTCGTAGTAATATGGTGAGCTTTTAGCGTAATTTCACCAATTTTAACATCGCAATGGTCATCTAGGACGAGGAAGTATGTCCCTTCTATATTTTCTTTCGTTATTTCGTCGTTACAAATTTTTGATAATATATTCTCAGCGTTACTATGAAGAATCCATCTCTCTTTTCCAATTGGTTGTATCTTAATGGTCTTGATTTCAACTGGTACTGGATGACAAGAACTCGTATTCGAAGAAAATTGAATTAATGCTGTTATGCAAGTGTCTTCTGAAGTTGTTCGAGAATCATCCTCGTGACACAGGAACATTTCGTCGTGAAGTTCATTACAAGGTAAAGTGAGCGAGACAAATTTAGACCCTTTTACTAATAGGTAAGGAAATTTAGGAATAATGATGGTGGTATGATTAGAGGGATTGGTCATAGGTATTGGAATTGCTCTGTAGTATGTATAAATTTCATCTCTAATTATTGGTATATCTAAAATGAATGTTATTTGACTTCCTTTTGTATAAGCTTTAAGCTCTATACATTGCTCTATTTTAACTAAATTGTCATAACTTACTGGATACACAAGTTTGTAGAATTTCTCTATCTTTTTTAACAATTCTAATAATTCATTTGAGTTTATAAGAGATTGGTGTAATATTTTTAATTTACTGAATGCCAGAGAAGTTTCAATTTCATTCAACCGAATGTAGAGTAGTTGAAAATTATGGAAAAATAAATTATAAACATTAATAAAATTATGGGTAGTTATATCAATATTAGTTTGATTTATTAATTTTTTTATTTCTCGTAACTCTTTATCTATTCGAATGAAATTGTCCTTCGTGAAATTTGTTATCTTTATCATTGATTCAGAAATATCTGATATTAAGGTTACCTTTTTAATGAGTGTATTTTGGCGTGTCGTTAGAGAATCAATCATATTTTCATATCTTAAAGCATCATTATGATCTAAGTTACCAGTTATAAGCTTAATAATAGATCCAAGAGGATTGAGAAGTCCACGTTTAATTCTAGTTGATGGAGATAACTGTTCTAATTTTTGAATACTAATATTCATTACATAATTCGTTTGAAGCTTTACATTAAAAAGTTGAACATTAGATGTTTCATTATCAAAATGTGTTTTTAAATATTGATTAAATTTAGTATATCTTTTTATATTGAATTCTAAATCCTCACGTATCAGACTTAAATCTAAAATCTTAATTATTGTCCACTTATCATAACTTACACTAGCTTGACCTTGTTTCACAAGGACTATACCGGGATTTTTATCGATTCTGTGAAGTTGAAGGGCGTGAATCCTGATGATCAGAGCCAGGAGCCCGAGGAGGTACCTGCGAAGGTCGTTTTATATCCTTAATAGGCACGTTTGTTTTTCGAGTTTTCATTTTTACAGGACAGATATTTCTGTCAATTTTACCATATACTTGTGCTTTTTGATAACGCGGTTTATCTTTACTTCGCCTTGTATTAACACCTTTTACAAATATAGTGTCCTCTTCTTGAATATCAAATGATGTTTCACCACCACGTTTTGTTTTAATCTTTTCTTTATTTTCAATTACTTTGTCTGTTAAATATTTATAAAGATATTTCGTTCGTTTCATATGATCGTTTACTAATTGTTGCGTATATTGTTTGTTAAAGTTTACTTCAAAAGTACTATTAGAATCAGTGTGTCCAAAAACTACTTCAAATGGTGTAAGACCAGTCGTTGAGTGAATGGTTTGATTGTATGACATAATTGCATAAGTCATAACGTTAGCCGCGTCAGTTATTTTATGTTCATATTTAGCGATACGATATATTTCTAAAATAGTTGAATGGAATCTTTCAATTAAACCCATAGAATTAGGATTATGTGGAGTGCTTATGTGTAATTCTATTTTATAAAATTGTAATGTTTCTTTTAAAAGTGTATTGTTGAATTCAGTACCAGAATCAGCACTGATCTTATTTGGTACGCCATAAAATGAGAAAAATTTAATTAAGGCACGAACTACTTCAGGTGTAGAGCGATTGGATATTTCAAAAGCCTGACCTAGTTTACTGAAAGCATCTATTATGGTAAGGAAGTAGCTTCCTTCTATAGAGAATATATCTATAAATATTTCAGCAAAAGGTTTTGTTTGAGTTTGCGTTAACATTAATTCTGGTTTTAAAGGTTTGCGATCATATTTTAGAGTTTTACAAGTTTCACAAGAATTGATTACAGAAGCGACTGTTATATCCATATTTGTCCAAAAATAATTACGCTTTAATTTCATAAGAGTTTCTTTGATTCCACGGTGACTTGTTTTACCTTGATGATAAGCAAGTATAGTGGCACGTTGCTCTTTTTCATCACCTAAGTATATAACTCTTTTAGTACATTCATATATTTTGACGGTATCTTTTTTAAATAGTTTTATCACGGCATTTGTAAATTGTTTACGGTGAATTTCGCTCTCAAAGTAAAAGAAATATTTAATTTTAGGTTTTATATATTCTAAAAGAAATTTCTTAACAAGGTTAGTGTTGTTTACAGGTAAATGTACTTCCAAAATTTTTTATTTTTCATGTGATAAGTCTTTTATTGATAATTGGTTTCTGTTCCAAGTAAAAATAAGGATTTGATTAGGTTTTGTGTCGATGGCTTCTTCAATAATGGGAATACCATTCGTATCAATATCTTCAGCAGAATGTATGGTTTCCGGTAATGAACAGGCAGTAATAGTACTGGATGAAGGAGAACGAATTGGGTGAGTTAAAGTCTTATCGGAATCTGAAGGAATAGTTAACGTTTCTGATGAGTCTGAAATTAGTATTGGACTCTCAGATCGTTCAGTGTCACTCACGTTTACTCGTAAGGACATATCGTCCTTTAATATATTTAATTTAATTCGTGATAGAGCATCAGCATTACTATTTTGTTTACCGTTCTTGTATATTATGTCAAAATCGAACTCAGCTAGTCTCAAATTACTCGTAGTAATATGGTGAGCTTTTAGCGTAATTTCACCAATTTTAACATCGCAATGGTCATCTAGGACGAGGAAGTATGTCCCTTCTATATTTTCTTTCGTTATTTCGTCGTTACAAATTTTTGATAATATATTCTCAGCGTTACTATGAAGAATCCATCTCTCTTTTCCAATTGGTTGTATCTTAATGGTCTTGATTTCAACTGGTACTGGATGACAAGAACTCGTATTCGAAGAAAATTGAATTAATGCTGTTATGCAAGTGTCTTCTGAAGTTGTTCGAGAATCATCCTCGTGACACAGGAACATTTCGTCGTGAAGTTCATTACAAGGTAAAGTGAGCGAGACAAATTTAGACCCTTTTACTAATAGGTAAGGAAATTTAGGAATAATGATGGTGGTATGATTAGAGGGATTGGTCATAGGTATTGGAATTGCTCTGTAGTATGTATAAATTTCATCTCTAATTATTGGTATATCTAAAATGAATGTTATTTGACTTCCTTTTGTATAAGCTTTAAGCTCTATACATTGCTCTATTTTAACTAAATTGTCATAACTTACTGGATACACAAGTTTGTAGAATTTCTCTATCTTTTTTAACAATTCTAATAATTCATTTGAGTTTATAAGAGATTGGTGTAATATTTTTAATTTACTGAATGCCAGAGAAGTTTCAATTTCATTCAACCGAATGTAGAGTAGTTGAAAATTATGGAAAAATAAATTATAAACATTAATAAAATTATGGGTAGTTATATCAATATTAGTTTGATTTATTAATTTTTTTATTTCTCGTAACTCTTTATCTATTCGAATGAAATTGTCCTTCGTGAAATTTGTTATCTTTATCATTGATTCAGAAATATCTGATATTAAGGTTACCTTTTTAATGAGTGTATTTTGGCGTGTCGTTAGAGAATCAATCATATTTTCATATCTTAAAGCATCATTATGATCTAAGTTACCAGTTATAAGCTTAATAATAGATCCAAGAGGATTGAGAAGTCCACGTTTAATTCTAGTTGATGGAGATAACTGTTCTAATTTTTGAATACTAATATTCATTACATAATTCGTTTGAAGCTTTACATTAAAAAGTTGAACATTAGATGTTTCATTATCAAAATGTGTTTTTAAATATTGATTAAATTTAGTATATCTTTTTATATTGAATTCTAAATCCTCACGTATCAGACTTAAATCTAAAATCTTAATTATTGTCCACTTATCATAACTTACACTAGCTTGACCTTGTTTCACAAGGACTATACCGGGATTTTTATCGATTCTGTGAAGTTGAAGGGCGTGAATCCTGATGATCAGAGCCAGGAGCCCGAGGAGGTACCTGCGAAGGTCGTTTTATATCCTTAATAGGCACGTTTGTTTTTCGAGTTTTCATTTTTACAGGACAGATATTTCTGTCAATTTTACCATATACTTGTGCTTTTTGATAACGCGGTTTATCTTTACTTCGCCTTGTATTAACACCTTTTACAAATATAGTGTCCTCTTCTTGAATATCAAATGATGTTTCACCACCACGTTTTGTTTTAATCTTTTCTTTATTTTCAATTACTTTGTCTGTTAAATATTTATAAAGATATTTCGTTCGTTTCATATGATCGTTTACTAATTGTTGCGTATATTGTTTGTTAAAGTTTACTTCAAAAGTACTATTAGAATCAGTGTGTCCAAAAACTACTTCAAATGGTGTAAGACCAGTCGTTGAGTGAATGGTTTGATTGTATGACATAATTGCATAAGTCATAACGTTAGCCGCGTCAGTTATTTTATGTTCATATTTAGCGATACGATATATTTCTAAAATAGTTGAATGGAATCTTTCAATTAAACCCATAGAATTAGGATTATGTGGAGTGCTTATGTGTAATTCTATTTTATAAAATTGTAATGTTTCTTTTAAAAGTGTATTGTTGAATTCAGTACCAGAATCAGCACTGATCTTATTTGGTACGCCATAAAATGAGAAAAATTTAATTAAGGCACGAACTACTTCAGGTGTAGAGCGATTGGATATTTCAAAAGCCTGACCTAGTTTACTGAAAGCATCTATTATGGTAAGGAAGTAGCTTCCTTCTATAGAGAATATATCTATAAATATTTCAGCAAAAGGTTTTGTTTGAGTTTGCGTTAACATTAATTCTGGTTTTAAAGGTTTGCGATCATATTTTAGAGTTTTACAAGTTTCACAAGAATTGATTACAGAAGCGACTGTTATATCCATATTTGTCCAAAAATAATTACGCTTTAATTTCATAAGAGTTTCTTTGATTCCACGGTGACTTGTTTTACCTTGATGATAAGCAAGTATAGTGGCACGTTGCTCTTTTTCATCACCTAAGTATATAACTCTTTTAGTACATTCATATATTTTGACGGTATCTTTTTTAAATAGTTTTATCACGGCATTTGTAAATTGTTTACGGTGAATTTCGCTCTCAAAGTAAAAGAAATATTTAATTTTAGGTTTTATATATTCTAAAAGAAATTTCTTAACAAGGTTAGTGTTGTTTACAGGTAAATGTACTTCCAAAATTTTTTATTTTTCATGTGATAAGTCTTTTATTGATAATTGGTTTCTGTTCCAAGTAAAAATAAGGATTTGATTAGGTTTTGTGTCGATGGCTTCTTCAATAATGGGAATACCATTCGTATCAATATCTTCAGCAGAATGTATGGTTTCCGGTAATGAACAGGCAGTAATAGTACTGGATGAAGGAGAACGAATTGGGTGAGTTAAAGTCTTATCGGAATCTGAAGGAATAGTTAACGTTTCTGATGAGTCTGAAATTAGTATTGGACTCTCAGATCGTTCAGTGTCACTCACGTTTACTCGTAAGGACATATCGTCCTTTAATATATTTAATTTAATTCGTGATAGAGCATCAGCATTACTATTTTGTTTACCGTTCTTGTATATTATGTCAAAATCGAACTCAGCTAGTCTCAATTTCCATCTAGTAAGTTTACTATTAGGTTCTTTCAGTGAATTTAACCATGCTAAAGGTCTGTGGTCAGTAAATATTGTGAATTTGCGTCCATACAGGTAAGGACGGAAGTGTTTTACTGCCCAAACGATGGCTAACAGTTCCTTTTCTATTGTACTGTAACGTGTTTCTGCATCATTAAGAGTACGACTTGCATATGCGATAGGTTTTTCATTTCCAACTGATCCTTGTGAAAGGACAGCGCCTAAAGCGTAGTTTGACGCGTCTGTTGTTAAAATGAAGGGTTTAGAAAAATCAGGAAACTGTAATATAGGAGCATTCACAAGTAGCTCTTTACATTTTTGAAAAGCTTGAACATATGATTCATTAATTTCAATTTTATTTTTCTTTTTCAAACACGATGTAAGGGGTTGTGTAATTTTTGAAAAATCCTTTATGAATTTTCGGTAGTAGCCTATCAGGCCAAGAAAACTTTTAATTTCAGTGGATGTTCTGGGGAGTGGGAAGGCAAGTACTGCCCTGATTTTATCATCATTTGGTTGTAAACCATGCTTCGTAATTTTGTGTCCTAAGTAGAGTACATCTTTTTTAAAAAACTCACATTTATCGAGAGTTACTTTAAGATTGGTTTGTTTGAGACGATCGAACACTTTTCTTAGCTTCTCTACATGTTCTTGTATACTACTAGAATAAATGATGATGTCATCTAAATATACTAAGCAATGTATACCTTGCAACCCACGTAACACGTTATCCATTGCGCGTTGAAATGTTGCAGGTGCTGTTTTAAGTCCAAATGGCATCCGTGTAAATTCAAAATGTCCCATTGGTGTAGTGAATGCAGTTTTGGGTCTATCTTGTTCATCAACTTCAATTTGGTGGTACCCACTTGCTAAATCCAATGTACTGAAGTAAGTAGATTTCCCTAACTTGTCGAATAAATCATTAATATTTGGTAAAGGATACTTATCATCAGTAGTAATATCATTTATACGTCGATAGTCTACAACCATTCTAAATTTCTGTTCACCGGAGGCGTCCATCTTTTTTGGAACTAGGTGTACGGGTGCACTCCATGGTGAAAACGATTCTTGTATAACATTATCTTTTAGTAATTTTTCAACTTGTTTCTGTATTTCATCGTTTTGCGATGGTGGAAGTCGGTATTGCCGTATGAAAATTGGATCTTCATTTTTAGTCCGGATTCGATGTTTTACTTGATTAGAAAATGTAAGAGGCAGTTTATCACAATAGAATATATCCCTGTATTCAAAACAAAGTTTTTCTATTGCTTCTCGTTCTTCTTGATTAGCATGATCTAATCGGAGTTTCGATAAATTTTGTGTAAGTAATTCATCAATCTCAAAATCATTTAATTGTTGCCCGGTTGATAAATTTATTTTGCAAGTATTATTATTAAGGCTGGTTATATTCAATGGTTCGTTAAAAGTTAAAGTCACACTATCTTGCGAAGCATTCTGCATGACTGTTGTTGCAAATGAATCTTTGCAAGTAACTATAGCGCTAGGCATACGTACTTCATTTCCAAAATTTTTAAAATTAATTATTGCTTCACCATTAATTAAATTTGTAGGCACCTTAACACGGGTTTCAGTGCGTGGTTCTAGCGTTATTTCCCACGGGGGACTATAAATTATTGGAATTTCTGTATTTTGTGTCCGTAAAATTAAATTTTTCATGTCTATAGTCGCGTTCAATATTTTTAATAAGTTAGAACCTATTAATCCGTCATATCTTCCATCTACATTATATATATAAAATTTATGATTCATCGGACTTTTAAAACTTTCCAATAAAGGTATATCTATAACTTCGTCATGTAGGCTACGTCCATGTGTACTAATAACTTCAAAAGGATCAATATATTTATAATCTGAAAAATATTCATCAGCTTTAGCGGGACTAATAAAACTTCTGGTACTTCCGGTATCAATCATTAAACGAGCATCAATTTCAGGAATATAAATATGCGGTAGTTTATTTATGCCGTCATAATTTAAGTGTACTATTTCTGGGGGTCGCTCTTGGAGGCTTTTATAGGAAAATTTACGCATTCATTTTCAGCTTCTTCAGTTTCAACAGGTTCTATGTTTTCATGATAATCGTCATAAGCAGTTTGTTGATTATCGTCAATGAAATAATGATTTTCATATTCTGTATAATCAGGTTGATAGTCTTGGTATTCAATTTCAGGGTCGTTCATTTCTAAAGACTCTATCATATTTTGTCTAATAGGACGAGCTGTGCGCATTGACACATCGCTTGCCTGAAATTGAGGTGGATTACGTTGAGGTTGATTTTGTGGTGGTATACCAAATTTAAATTGTTGATTTGGCATGTTGAAATTAGGTCGGTTTTGTGTATTGTTAAATTGTGGTTTGAACCCTTGTTGATTAGGAATACCGAATTTAAAATTATTATTTCCAAAATTTGGTTTATATCCTTGTTGGTTTAGGTTAGGTCTGAATTGTACATTTTGATTTGGAATACCGAATTTAAAATTATTATTATACGGTTTAAAATTATTTTGTGTTTGGTATGGAATTCCGAATTTAAAATTTTGTTGTCCGGAATTAAATGTATTTGGCACAAATGCAGGTTGAGGTTTGAAATTATTATTAAAATTATTTGTTAAAGTAGGCGTGAAAAATTGTTGAACTGGTTTAATATTAGATTTATTTTTATTTTTAGAATTGTACTGATATTGAAAATTGACCTCCTCCATGACAACACTTAGTGCGTTTTCTAAAACGGTACAACCTTTAAGTCGCACAATTCGAATTAAATCCTCTGGTAAATTATATAAAAATACATTCAAGCACATATTATTATAGATAATCATTTTAGCGGCTTTGAGGCCTTCATCAGTTAATAAATTGACCTTGGAGAAGAGGGTGCAGCGTGTTTGTTGTATCCTGTTACAAAATTGCGTATATGTTTCACCAACTTTAATTTTTAAATTTTCCAACTCAATTGCCACACACTCTTCCGATCTAGGATCACCAAAATGTTGAATCAAAACAGCTCTTAATTGTTCCCAAGTTGTTATGTCTTCTCTTTCACTTAGTAGAGCAGCGGCTTTACCACATAATCTACTAGTTATAGCATGAAACACATATGTAGTTTGAACAACATTGTTTGATCCGCTAAAATTTCTGATTATATATTCACTTTTTTTAATAAATAAATTTAAAGTATTTTGATCACCATCGTACTTGGGAATTAAACTTAAAAGTTCTTTTGATACTAATTGAATTGTTGATTCATTGTTGCGTTGCATTTTGAATTGTATTTATTTAATTAAACACACACAAAGTAAAATTCACAAAATTAAAATTCACAAAATAATATTTTCAAAATAAAATTCACAAAATAAATCTTATAACAAAATTATCAAAATCAAAATTCTCAAAATTAAAATTATCGAAATTAAAATTATCAAATTAAAATTCTCAAAATTAATATTTATTATTAATATTTCTCAATATCTTATAATCTATGAAGTCAAATAACTTTCGACGATTTTTATTCGAAAATTATGAAAAATAATTTTCAACGATGTTTGTTTGAAAATTATAAAAATTTGTTAAATAATTTTCAACGATTTTTGTTTGAAAATTATAACAATGTCCAACGAAAAATACAACCACAGAAAATAACAAGGACGAGACAAGGATTGTAAAAATGGTCACTTACAGTCTGCTCGTTCCCATGTCTTGCCGTATAGCTGCTTTCGCTTTTAGGACAGGATCTCTCGGAAATAGATGTGGAACCCGACGTTAACTTATTTATTGGTTCGTAGATACTCAAAATCTGCACATGAGACCGATTTGTAAGACTCGAACACAGACTTTTATTGTTGATTGAGTATCCTACCGACTGCGCCAGTTAAATTTCGGGAGCACTGCCGAGGGTTTTTAAAAAGTCTAAGACAAGACTGATTCTCAAGAAGCTTTATTAAGAATGCTTTTATTTGTTACAAATGTCTCTTTTATAAACTCTTATTCTATAAACACAAAGTGGGGCTGTTTACTATGAAATAATGAGAAATATGTCGCAATACATTCAGTCAAAACACCAGGTGTCTATCAGTAGTTTGCAGACATAATATGGGTTAAAAACGTAACATCAGCATTTCTAACGTATGTACCAATTAACAAGACGTAATAAGAGAGGGTACAGACTGCATAACTAGCTAGTAGCGTTTTTAATAGTAACGTTTATGAAAATAATAATTACTACATAACTGGTTGAGAACAGATGAGTAAACATCGCCTCACAGTATGAGAAATAATAATATTAATATTTATAAGTTGTGAGTCTAAATTGTCAGCCTTGCATTTTTACGTATATAACAAGTCAATGTCCTTTATTTCGTGTTTTTATGGTAGATAATTTACAATATCTTTAAATGTCGTCTTGTTATTTTGTAGTTATATAGATTATAATTGGATTTGTCTTAAAGCGTAAGTCTTAACGATAAATAGCCATAGAAAAACGTTTTATTAGATAGGTAATCTTTATCCTAACTTACAAAAAACACGTAACTTAATCACTAATTCATTTTAACCCGTATAAATTTCCTAAGCACTTTACTAATAGCACAGAGATATACGTTATAAGACAAAACCATTTATAATCCAAATAATTACAAAATAACAAGACGACGTTTAAATATATTGTAAATAATCTACCCTAAAAATGCAATGTTTATGAATATTGGTATTGAGATAGATTAGACTTTGGGAAAGGACATAGGCTACCATTTGTCGCGAAAATAAACCATTAAGGGGTGAAATAGGGGATGAAAGTTTGTCTGAAGAACCCATCAAATCAATTTTGATAAATTTTAGTATAAAGATATATGGACCTTGGGGTAGGATATAGACTACCTATTGTCTCGAAAATAAAACTTGAAATTTTGTATTAAAAACGTGTAAATCAGATATGGGCAATCTTTGACATGTTGAGGGCCAAATTTTAACGTGCAAATACGTTCGCGGGGTGCATTTGAAAGTACTTAGTGCATTTTAAAGTAATGATAATATTTTTTGCGATAGATATTAGACATAAAATAATACGTCAATGTTATTATAGTACAATTTATTATAAAAATAAAATGAAATTTAAAAAAATGGTACATTATAATTAATCGTTAAATTTGCAATTGTTACAAACTACGAAAACGGCATTGCGTTTACTATGAAAATGGAAAATGTCGCATTCCATACAGCAACCCGTGTCTTCAAATCCCTAGGTAAAATATGAGCGGAATCCTTCTGCATCGACTCAAATCCGTAATTAGGAGACTAACCTCTATCCGCCTGAGCAATTCGGTTCTGCTAGACATTTAGCATTTTTCAATGCACCGCCTCATGGAGCACATTTTGTTTAACTTTTCCGAGTTATATAAACCCCGTCGTACACAGTAGAAATTTTCGACGTAGTCAAGGCCTCTGATAAGGTCTGGCACTAAGGATTAGTCTATTACTGTACCAAGCGATGTCCCCTATTTTTTAGTTAAAATGGTCCGCGATTACCTCAAATATCGCACCTTTAAATACAGTTGTTATTTGTATTATTGACATCCATTGGATTCTCAAGGCGTCCCCAAGGTTCCATCCTGGCTCCAAGCCTCTTCAATCTGTAGATCAGTGACCTTACCTAAACTTCAAGCGAAAGTTGACGTAGGCTTATATGCTGACTTACCGTCATAATATTTCTCTCAAAGGCAAACGAGAAACCTCAAATGTAGAATCCAAAGAGCCGTGACCACTCTCGGGAAGTGGTTTAACGACTGGCGAATAGACTTAACCCCACGAATTGTACAGCGGTGCTCTTCGACCAAACCGCTTCACAGATACCGAAGATAGCATTAGGATCATTCCCTTGAACTCATCGGTAATCCGATTCCTGGGTAAAGGAGACCAAATACCTAGGTGTAACCTAGGTAGACTTTCCTTTATACGCCACATCACATGGTTAGGAAATGTCGCCTGGACCCTCGCCCGGTAGCATCCTCTGTTATGTGCTGCAAGCAAAATGTCCACGAGACTAAGCTTACGCTTAACAAGATGTAAATCCGACCGATTATGGCATATTGCTGCGTTGTGTTCGCCAAATTTGTCAAGATATAATTGGGACGCTTTAAAGCCATCCAGAAGTGGTTTCTTCACCGCCTTACCGGCACCCTAGGTATGTTCGTATGGAGGATTCCATAGAGATATGGACCTTCCTTCGATACATTCTTATGTAAAATGAACCTTTCTCGCTCTTATTTCGACATCACATCGAACATTTGAATCCCCTTACAAACGAAAGCTTCATATGTTCGCAACCAAACGCCTGCTTGAGTAATTTGGCAACGCGTAATATTTGGACTGATTCCCGACAATCGAAACAGCTAAACGAATTCTACGCCATTTCTCTCCAAACAGTTGTACGACCGTCCACCACGTAACCACCGTTTCTCCAAGAAGACGGGCTTTTAACTTCGCCCGCACACACGTCGGACCCTCTCTATTTCTAGCGGGAAGGTCCGTTCCTTCGGTGTGAATCTTTGGGAAGGCAGCCGCCCGCGCGATACAAATTGACATTTTACGTGCAACAATTAGTTAACCGCATACAACATTCCATTTGTATGATACACACTCGTGTACATTACACAGGTCATAGGTTCAATAAGGGACATTCTTTCCTTTTTTTGCGTAGTTAGACTAATGCTCTAGTTAGTGTTCAAAACCATTCCGATTATTAAATACATATTAGCATGGTCAATATCCTTCCTCCCAGGGGAAGGGGATGTTGAATATGAGTATATTTAAGTTAGTTCGAATTCCTCTTAGGATTAGGGAATTAGTTAGATCGAAACTTTTTCGCAATGGCGACGAACTCCCAGCCGAGGTTCTGCCACTCTGGCACTTGGTGCGAGTCGTCAAACCTAATTTCGCGGCTGAGTGCCCTAAACGTCGTTTAGGTCCGGTGAATCTGTAAGCAGCTTCATCTCATTTCTCATTCGTTTCTCTCATTCATCGATCTCATTTCTAAGCTCGTAAAACCGTTTCAACATTTTTCCTTTGCTCAGCGATCTGACTTCACAATAATTAATATGTTACGTCGTTATATTCAGCTGATATTTCATCCAAAAACGTCTTGAACTGACGATGGTTAAGCTCTCGGGATCGAGTAAAGTTGATGGTTTTTACTACCACATCCATAACATTCTGGAATCCATGGAATTAGAACACAAGTTCTGTTGGTGGATAATGCAATGAAGGACTATCAAATCATCTTTTTGCACATTTAATTCTGTTGCTTTTTCATTCAAAATTCCGATGAAACCTTTACGTAAACCGACCATATAAGGTGCACCATCAGTGCATACTCCAATTAATTTTGACCATGGCAAGCCAAAACTTGTGAATACCTTTTGAACTTCAATAAAAATATCCTCTCCTGTAGTAGTTCCTTTTAGCGGCTGTAAAGCAAGCAATTCCTCAGTATCAGTGAACTCCTTATCAACACCTCGAATAAATATAGCCAGTTGAGCTGTGTCAAACAAATCGGTGCTCTCGTCTAATGCTAAGGAACATGATTGAAAACCAGCCATACGGTCAGTCAATGTTGTTTTTATATCAGCCATGATTTCTATACGTCGAACAACAGTTCGTCTTAACAAACTAATTTTTTCAAATTCATTTTTCTATTCAGGACACAAAATACTACAAACTTCTAACATACACTCCTTGATAAATTCTCCTTCGGCAAATAGTTTTTATACCTTTGCCAATTTTGAGCAAACTATAAAACTAGCTTTCACAACATTATCAAGTTGTGTTCTTTGTTTATGAAACATTTGTTGCTGTTTTTCCAAATTTGCGGTAAGCTTCTGGATTTTGTTTTTCTTAATTGTCCTGTCAGTGAGTGTAGCGTAGCATGCTTAGTTGAGTAATGCCTCTTTATATTGAATTCTTTCATTACTGAAATGGATTCATTACACAGCAAACAAATAGGCTTACCGTTGTGTAAGATAAAAAAGAATTCTTTAATCCATTTTTCTTCAAACTGGCGACCCTCTGTATCTTCTTTTCGTTTCTTTTCACCAGACATCATTTTTGGTTACTTTTCGTTCAATAAACTTAATAACAAACTATAGTTAGTAATAAAAGTAACCGAGACATATTTAAAATAGGGATATCCTAAGATATTCCCTGCTTAAATGTATATATACGCAGACGAAGTCGCGAGTACCAGCTATTATAATATGAATAATGTACGAGGTAACCTTTGCAATTTCACATATCCGCACTTCAAATGTTTATGGATTCGAGTGCTTTATGCACATAAATTTATATGGATTTAGTGAATTACAACATATATCCGTAGTTTCGGAAATTATGAACTGTCTTTTATTTGTGACTTTGTTCGTATGATTTTGTTTTAGAAATTAGTGCGCTAAGGAATATATCAGGAGTCAAATTGAGTGACAGAATAAGTAGTAGGTAGTGTGATAAGAGAACTTTGTGATGTGGCAGAAGATATAGTCACACGGATTGATAAAGTGATGCTTAGGGGGTTTGGGCATGTAGAGAGGATGAATGACTAAGCAAATTTATAAGGCGAGTGTGAATGGGAACGTTGGGAGAGAAAGGCCTAGACGAACGTTCCACGGTTAAATCGGGGACGTTCTGAAGAAAGGTCAAGTCTAGAGCATTCTAAGCCGACGAGCGTGCGTGGAAAAATTTATGAACGTTGAAGAAACGAAAGATGTAGGTATACCAGGATCGTAGGAAGTGGAAGGAAGTGGTCCCTGCCTACCCCGTTCGGAGAGAGGTATGATGTATGTATGTATAAATTTCATTATTGAGAGCTTCCATGAATACCAGTCATATAGAACTGCTTGGTAATGAGGCATCTTCCTTTGGCGCATGGCGTATTGGCGATTTCAAGCGTGGAAAAAATTAACAATTCTATATTTTTCCACATACGGTATTGCTAAAAGAACATTCCTCCAGCTTTCAGGTTTCCTCGCGATGTTTTTCTTATTCTTCTTGTTTTGGCGCCGCAACAAGCACTTGCCAGTGTCAATGTTTCAAGGCATCGTAAATTTTTTAAATAAACAAAGTGAGGTCTTTTTACAAGATGCTGGCTCCCTTGTCAGAACTATCTAGGTAGTTTTTGTGACATCTCAAAATGCATGTTTTCCAGTTTATATCCATATTACATAATATTGGATCAAAAAACCTAAGGTAATGAATTAAAAATAAAAACCACAACATAACACTTCAAGATCCCCCCAAAAACTCACATCGCGAGGTTTTCCTTCACCGCCAGCCTCATAGAGCTACCAATTTAAATTATTAATTATTGTATGCGAATTTCAAAAGATTCATTGTCATACCGAGGTACTATATTAAGCCCTGTAGCCTCATATGTAGTGAAAAATTTTGAGTACCCCAAAATGATAAGAAATAAGAGATTTTTTTTAAACTGTCATGAAACATCTCAATCAACATTAATTAATTTTTAACCATGCTTATTTCAAAGTGTAGGTAGCCTAGTACCTAGTGAAATATTTTCTTGTGATTTCCCGGCTAGCTACCATTATCTAAATGAAAATTTGTCGCCAAGCATTTGGAAGTAACATGGCATCACTTAAAATTAGTTAAGAAGAATAGGTATAAATAAAACTCTATATTTTTTTTTACCAAGTGCCTGTCGATCTACGCTTGGTGTAGGGTTTCGTAGCTCCCCGTTACAATATACAAACAGACTGACCGACTGTCCGATTGATTGTTTTTTTAAGTGGTTAATGATGTAATGGTTTCAAAGTGAAAGGTGCCCAGAGAAACGTAATTTTGAAGTGATAACTTCTTGGAGGGTAAGCCGCTTCGTAACGTAAGGCGTTACGGCGCCACTCTGTCTGGCGACTGGCTTCCCATTCTCTCACGCATATAACAGCAGTAGGCAGGCTCCTCCTCTCTCACTATACGTAATGTTTAAGTAATAACCTAAGCTTTTCTCAAGTTAAACAATTTCAATATCAAATAGTTCAACTTAGATTCGTTTCAGTTATCACTTCTGTCGAGCGTCACGAGACACACACGTTTTTTTTTGTTAGCGCTTTTATAAATTTCACTCCGTATAAAATTTCCATCCGCCAATCAAATTTCCGCCCAATACCTTCTCGATGTCCTGAACAAGTTGCACCGACGAGTTGTTCCATAGCACATTGTCATGATACAAATGCCAATAAGAACATAAAACCACTTCCTGGAGGGATACCCTATACCCCCCCCCCCCCCCTACAGAAAATCGCAGCCAAATATACATGTATTGCGTGGCACATCATCACTACTATGTATGTAGCAATACTGCTCTCGTAAGAGAGTATTATATTCCTTGCAATACTGTCAGCACTCATGTTTAATGTCACTCTTTTTTTGCTTTCTGCCTATGAAAACAATTTTGCCAATGTCAAATGTGACAAATACACGTAAAAGAATTTAATTGCCAAATATTTGCTGTACTGTATATTAAACCCATAAAAAGGATTCGTACAACATAGGGAGTTTTTGGCGGGATCTCGAAGTGACATGTTGTGGTTTTTATTTTTAATTCATTAACTTAGGTTTTTCACCCTATATTATGTAATATTGGTGGTGTTTTGCGTGATATAGTTTGGTTTTTGTGCATAAGTGAAGTAGATTATATATATAAGCTAAACGCATTCATTCTGAGGTCCCACAATAACTTCCTAGAAGAGGGGTTTTTGGCGGGATCTCAAAATGAAATGTTGTAGTTTTTATTTTTAATCCATTAACTTAGGTTTTTGACCCTATATTATGTAATATTGGTGGTGTTTTGCTTGATATAGTTTGGTTTTTGTGCATAATGAAAGTGATTATAAATATAAGCCGAAAGTATTCATTCTGAGATCCCACAAAAATTTCCTAGAAAGTTCTAACAAGGGAGCCACCATCTTGTTAAGATACTGAATCGTCATAACTCTTGACAATATAATTCACTCGATAATGGCAGTAATGGTCTTCATTAAAGAGGACCGGTTGCCAAGTTAGGAAGAAGAAGAAGAAGAAAAAGAAGAAATTCCTTGAAAGTTCTAACAAGGGAGCCACCATCTTGTTTGGATACTGAATCGTTATAACACATGACACTATAATTCACTCGATATGGCAGTAATGGTCTTCATTAAAGAGGACCGGTTGCCAAGTTAGGAAGAAGAAGAAGAAGAAAAAGAAGAAATTCCTTGAAAGTTCTAACAAGGGAGCCACCATCTTGTTTGGATACTGAATCGTTATAACACATGACACTATAATTCACTCGATATGGCAGTAATGGTCTTCATTAAAGAGGACCGGTTGCCAAGTTAGGAAGAAGAAGAAGAAGAAAAAGAAGAAATTCCTTGAAAGTTCTAACAAGGGAGCCACCATCTTGTTAAGATACTGAATCGTCATAACTCTTGACAATATAATTCACTCGATAATGGCAGTAATGGTCTTCATTAAAGAGGACCGGTTGCCAAGTTAGGAAGAAGAAGAAGAAGAAGAAAAAGAAGAAATTCCTTGAAAGTTCTAACAAGGGAGCCACCATCTTGTTTGGATACTGAATCGTTATAACACATGACACTATAATTCACTCGATATGGCAGTAATGGTCTTCATTAAAGAGGACCGGTTGCCAAGTTAGGAAGAAGAAGAAGAAGAAAAAGAAGAAATTCCTTGAAAGTTCTAACAAGGGAGCCACCATCTTGTTTGGATACTGAATCGTTATAACACATGACACTATAATTCACTCGATATGGCAGTAATGGTCTTCATTAAAGAGGACCGGTTGCCAAGTTAGGAAGAAGAAGAAGAAGAAAAAGAAGAAATTCCTTGAAAGTTCTAACAAGGGAGCCACCATCTTGTTTGGATACTGAATCGTTATAACACATGACACTATAATTCACTCGATATGGCAGTAATGGTCTTCATTAAAGAGGACCTGTTGCTAAGTTAGGAATAAGAAGAAGAAGACACAACAAAAAATAGTAACAAATTTATACATAATACTTGGGAACTACAGGAGTAATATAAAAAAACTATTTAAGTTAAACAAATGTCACTCTTGTCATTCTCCGCCTCGTCGCAGGCGTCGCACTACGTTTTCAGCCATTATTAATTATCTATTGTAACTGTCACTTGTCTAACGGTAATTTCCTATAACCTATCTATCCGTTGTTTCAGTTACTAAAGATAGACAAATAAA
Source organism: Saturnia japonica (assembly GCA_033032175.1). NCBI lineage: Eukaryota > Metazoa > Arthropoda > Insecta > Lepidoptera > Saturniidae > Saturnia > Saturnia japonica. The sequence goes on from CM065329.1 coordinate 10,810,085, forward strand.
ATCTTTTGTCCTAACTTTTTTTTCAATAACCTATTAATGTATAGTTTTTCATGTCTACTTAATATATATCCTTATCCTATAGCTTGGATAGATAAGAGGGAAGTCGATAACTGTCTTAACTTATAACAAATATGTACTAATCGGGAATAGTAAACTCAGATATGTTATTGAAAACGGCCATAGACTAATATGTTAACTGTACAACATTATCACCGTCTTTTTATAAACTCCACATTGTGATTCTGTGGTGAGTAGCAGTGAGTAGGGTTTGCAAAGCTCCTTGGGATGGGGGGGTTCAAGGTCTGCAGCGCGCTAGCAACACCTGTGATATTAAAAGCATCCGTAGCGTACCTGCTAGAAAATATACAGATCAGCCTAACATTTGAAGATTACAGAGGGCTAATTGCGATGTTTAGTAATTTCAGACGAAAACACAAACAAACGGACAAACAGATGAATGCATGTTAAACAAAACTGGACCACGATTCACGTAAATAATTTTATATTTTATACCTACGTGTTTCTCGAATAATTATGTTTTTTTTTTAATTCTTTTTGGGATTGGCGTTTGTCCATCATCTCTTCTGTTGTTAAGTGACGATTTGGCTTGTTGAGACGTTACAGTGGCGGAACTGTCCCTCAAGCGTGGCTGCCGGTACACACTTAGAAGAACCGTAAAAAGGTCATTTACGTGACCTTTTCAGTCTCCTTACAAGCAAATAAATGACTTGGAGTAACATCAAAGTATGAAAAAGTGTCACTCGAAAAACGTTAAATTAGTGTGGCGCCACCGTAGCAAGTGCGTAAATTTTAAAGATAAAGTTGTATCTTCGTCCAATATTTATCTAGACTTTTTATTACACAAACTTTATCCGTTATTGTTCAATAATTTTACTCCTATACAACTACCTATATTCAAATAGCAATAATTTCCATGCCTAGGTGATATAGAGAAGTATTTAATTAAAAATTCTTATTGCTTTATCTCCTTTATCATTTTTTTGTACTTTATCGCGCCATGATGTCAAGGACGCGATTTTATTGCATAATGTTGTATTAAACGAGACCGCGGTTCTCAAAGTTTAATTCTCTTCTATGGGACGTTATTGTAGCGGGTTTATGTCTTTAACATATGTCACAAGGGAAAAAATATTTAAAAAACTTCTTCAGCACCATCGAGCTATTTTTGGTAGGGGAAAAGCTTATGGGTTCCCGTCACCGATGACTTCCACATGCTTGTGAAGTTTTGCGCTTGCATCAGACTAGCGACGAGTAGTATAGCGTGCTGTGTACATGTATACGAATATACTATACACTAATAATTTGTATGTGCTCGACTATATCATATGCGTGTTTGACTTATTGGATAGGTAAAATCTTGTGATTTCGCATCAACGACATGTTTTGCAATAATTCAGACTATAACTAATTTAAAAATTTAATATTAAGTTTTCACTTCTGTCGGCAGTCCATATGACTGTTTCTGTATTTTTATTCTACTTTGGAACATTTTACTATACTTTAGTTATAATTATTATAATATTGTAAATATGTATACCTATTATTAGTCGTGCTTCTTGTCAATGTCTTGCTTAGGAGCGCCAAGAGGCGATGCGGCGCCGTTTATTTCACTTTGAAATCGACATTTTTATATTTATCTATACCAATATTATTAAGAGGAAAGATTTGATTTTTTGGTAGTTTTTTTGTTTGTAATTGATAAATTCAAAACCTAGTGGACCGATTTAAAAAATTCTTGCACCAGTATAAAGCTACAGTATCGGCGAGTAACATAGGCTATATTATAATTAGAAAATTTAATTTATTCCTCCTAAAAATGTAGATAGTTCAGATGATACCGTGGGGCACAGCTAGTGTTATATATATATCAACACACAACTTACATCAAATAAATTAAAATTAAATCAATGTTTGCTAGAACAATAATTATCATAATAAATTGGTAATTAAATATTAATATGCATAAGATAATATACCATCACGTCTGTATCCCCGAAGAGATAGGCAGAGGTGTAGTAATATATACCCACAGTTCGCCGGGTATGTTTTAGGTCCTATGTAATAGGGGGCGAGCCTACTGCTTGTTGAGGTTAGCAATAAAATTAATAAATAAATAATATTTTAACTGAATAGGTAGTAAATATAGAAAACATATGTATTAAACGTCTTTCATATTAAGTAATAACGTTTGCAGAGCTCCCAAAGTAACGTTTGAAAACCACTGACTAAATAATACAACAATATTGATAATACTATAATATCTCGAAGTCATTCAACGCTCGCTTCCAAAAGAGAACGGTCATATTTTAACCCATCATAATGACAGCAGTTCCAGTGAAAACTTTTAGTAACGGTCAAAAAATTCCTGTCATTGGAATAGGCACATGGAAGGTATGTTTTTTATTTAATCTTATACATCTGAAAAGTGAATGATTTATTTATAATGTTAAATTTCTTTTATACAAACAGAACACTCAGTAAATTTTGTTAATGCAAACGGAACACAATATATAAATAAGATTTGATTATTACAAAATAAATACATAATGCGAATTAATCAAAAAAGTTTTTTTGTTCTGTGTTGTAGGGAGATATCTGTTTCTCAGTTTTTTGGCTAAATTATTAAAACATAAATCATGCTTAGAGTTCTGCATTATATACCTACCTAAATTATATACCATCAATCATGTACAATAAATTGTAATACGTAAAATGAAAATTAATACTTTAAAATGGTGAACTATTTTATTATTTACTTAATTTTGATATTAAAAAAGCTCTAAGAAGTTAATTAACAGCCTATTTTGTCATTAATATATTAATTCATCTCTTTTCTGTAACTATAACAGATTATTTAAGGACAAATAAATTTATAGTTACTGGACAACCCTAACTCACTAACTGTCAATGTCAAATACACGTCAATCGTCATTAGAAAACCGGTGTTTGCGATATCTACCATATTGATTGTTTATTTGAGGAAAAATTGCAATAAAATTACCAAAATGACTGCAAAAGTGCCATTAATTCAGTTTAACAACGGATTTTATTGTCCTATACTCGGCATAGGTACATGGAAGGTAAATTAAATTTTAATGTTCATATTTTTATAACGTTACAAAAATTGAGGTCATTGTCTGATAAACTTAACGTATGTTTTTATTGAACTAGTTTATTAGTTATGCTTAAAAATTTAAAGGCTCAGATTTAGGTTACATGCCGCTGAATTCTATGATGTGAAAAGGTGGGGGAGGGTAAGATTTACATCCACAGAACATTAATTACATCTCTCTGTGAAGGAAAAAGTACGGAAACAAATCGTTTTAGAGATTTTTTTTTTTAATTTTGTGGTTATGTCTGTAGTCCTAGCCCTTGTGTATGAATTTTCAATAGATGATTATTTATTTCTGTTCACAGTTCATACCGGACCTAACTAATTTTACCACCACAACAGAAAAATGAAAATATCTCTTTCTTATTAAAAATTGTCTTCTTGAGATTTTTTTTTTTATTTGCATTATTTGTAAATCTGGCAATACTAATTTCAGTTCTAAGTAGTTTTCATAAAGTTCACTCTTGAAAGACGTAAAATATTTTGAAGATTACAATTTCTTTTCTATACATTTTTTGTAAGTTTTTGACTGATTATAGTGTTGTTTACCTCAAATACAGTGCCTGAAAAATAATTTAATTCATATATAGGTCCTAGACAGACATAACATCAAAATTGAAATAAAATAATTTCTCTAAACCTACATGTTTCCACACTTTTTTCCTTCACAGGGGGTTACGCCTCGCCTTCCCCAATCCTTCCATGTCATCAAATTCAGTTGCATGTAATCTAAACTCCAACTTTACTTGTGCCATATTCCTGTAGTGGGAAGGGTTTTCATAGCTTCTTGTGGTTGTGGTTTTCAAAGTCCACAACAGCTTGGTGACACCTATAGTATGTATTACAGTAGCTGCTTACAATCAGGCATGCCATATGCATGTTTGCAGCTAGAGTTGCCAACCCTACTATATAATATAGGTATCCTTCTATATTAGGCATCCTACAACTATATTTCTGAGAAAATATATAGTAGGCAAAACTACTATATTTTGATTAATTGCCATTATCATAATTACCTGTGTAACAAACAGTAAAAAATAAAATATTTATTTGAAACCTACTTATATTTTTTGTCTTTTTCCATCTACTCTATTTTTTTCAGGTATGTAATAGCCACAAAAATTCCATATTTGATATAAAAAAGTTGGCAACCCTATTTATAACCTTAGTAGTATAACAAAAATTTAAGATTTGAATTATTCATGTACTAATTATTATAATTTCTTTATTAGCATATTTATGTTCCTGTATATTATTTTTTCTGCTAATTATAATAGATTTTGTTATTTTTTAACAGCATTCTTGTATACATCATATAAGTATGATTCTAGAAAGATCAGTCCTTGTATCCTTCAATGTTCATTTACTTTTTATCACCTAAACTGTATCATGGTTGAAGAAGTGACAATGTTGTGCTTACAAACAGGAATTTACATAAATTTACCAAAGTAATATGAACCATTTTATGTGTGTTTGAAAATTTTTTTTTACCATGTTAGTTAATATTTTTGCTAGACTCATGATTGATTATTCATGTGGGTAGTGTTTTTATTCTAAACTAGCAAATCCCCATGACTTTGTTCATGTTAATCTATACAAGAAAACACATTGCTGGATATATAGTTCATATAAAAATTGTTGTTTCTTAAAACTTTAATAACTTTTGAACAAAGACATCATTACAATTTTTTTTAGATAAGGGCCAACAAAAAAACATGGATCAAAATCTATCCAGTAGTTTTTGTGTAATGCGTACACAAAGGCAAACCTCTATTATTTTATTTATATAGATAGATATTAAAGTCACTATATTTAATTGCTTTTATTCAGTAACTTTGAATTTAATTGACAGTGTCTCTACTTGTTAGAAGCATAGTTTTATCAAAATAATACCATAATAATTTTGAACTGCCTCAAAATTGTTATAGGATTGACTGGCTATTGAAGACGAGAGATATAGCCAAATCTTAAATAGCCTATACTATTCCTTGAAAGTCTGGTTATCATATACAAAAAAATAATTCGAATCCGACTGGTAGTTCCAGAGATTAGAATGTTTAAACAAACAAAAACATTTCCACTTTATTAGATTATTTATTTATATGTACAGTGATAAACTGGTCACAGTGAATCTTTTTTGGTTTGTCGCCTTTCGGTATAAGCCAGTGTATACATACCTACATATTAGGATGTTCCAAAAATATTGAATATTTTTTTATTGTCTCGGAACCAAGCTTAAAAGTTTTGTTTAGACATCAAAATAAGTCTGTTTAAATACGAGCTCTTAATATTAGTGCTAACATGGGAGGCGCATCGTACTTTTCTATTTTCCATAGGAATAACAATAGAAAAATAATTTTCATTCCTTCTAATTTTTGTAACTACGTAACGAGATGTCATTCAGGGAAGTTCTATACATATTTTTGTAGAAAATTGAAGTCCTGAAGCCTCAGACGTACAGCTTCACCGTACTTCACAGTACAATCCAAACACGACGGCGGCAACCGAGAGATCGAAAATTCAGCGACAGTCGTCGCTGTCGTACCGACCTGCAAGAATTGATATGACCGTCGATAGATTACTTATCTCTTGCTGATCGCCATCGTTTTAGGATCGTATTTTGTTTATCTTAAAGCACACTTTGCTGGAATTTGTACTCAAAAATTTTCCATACAAGATAATACCAGTTAAAAAAATGTACTTAAAAATATTTACAACAATTTAACGATATGAGTGTTGTTATCTTTAACGACAGTAATAAACTTAAACAAGACTTGGCGTAGTGATAAGATCGTTTTGATAGACGCCGCATGGCTTATGTAGTGATATGTCGGGAACCTTGCTGATTGCTCGGAAGTTTTTTTTTTTAGTTTAATGGGAAAAATGAATATTTCGCCAGCGAATTATTTAATACTAGAAACGACATGATACCGCTTTCATTAGGTCATTTATGGTTAACAAATAAAAGTAACATGTTTTTAAACTGTCGTTTTATGTTACAAGTTTTAAATGAAATTTTTGTTTACAAAAGCATTTTTTTTAATCTTTAATTTATTTTTCGTTAATAGCTGGAAATGTAATTTTTTAAATGACGAATGCATAATTAATTTTGTCGAAGAATTAAGGGATATATGGCGTTAAAATAAGTAAAAATAAAAAACGTGTGCAATTCACACGCAGTAGAGTTGAAACCTTCAGAAAACAAAAATATCTCTTTTTGAAAACCCTAAATCAGCGGGATCCGACCTATCGACCACTCGTACTGTACATACACCAGTGCGTACAAGTCTGGTCGTCACGGCGCTAGCCCAATTCGACGACTGTCATGATTATGAAAATCAGAATTTGCATTAATCGTGTATCATGTAAATGTATTCTATCTCATTCACTCGCAGGTTAAATCCTATAGATGTATGCGCTTGTCTCTTTTTAGTGTCGCTTTTTCGTTTCAATCACGTATTCTAATCACTTGACACTGGCAGAATTGTAGAATGAACACAAATTGCCATTAAATAAAAAGAAGAGTATACGCTTATCTCTTATACCTAAGCCGCAATAAGGTATTTTGTGACAAATATTTGTTGAATAAATCAATAAACATTATTTTTAGACATGGCATATAAATCTTTAGGAACAAAAGTTACTTCATCATAAGACAATTTTATGAAGTTAAATTTTACTCTTTGGTGTATGCTATTTGGACACGTAGTATAGGAAATAATGAAAAATTAAAATAATTTGTACTTGCGGAGAAAATTATGATAGACTACATGGGAGCGTTAGCGGCGCGGTGTTTGTCGGTTAAAATTAACACGGTTGAAACCGCGGGGCACAGCTAGTTTGATTATACTCGGGGTATAATTCGACTATCGACTTTGTTTTTCGCTATGAACAAAACCATAATTGATAAAACCATGTTTTTTCAATTACATTCACTTATCAAAGACTCAAGTTGGGTTATCGCTAACCCCAATAAAGTTTATCGTGACAACCAATTGACTGGAACTCTTAACAGTGAAGTGGCTTATCTAGTATATACAAGGTTTTTTTTTCTAAGTAACAACAGAATTCACTAACAATACTGCAATGGGAATTCAATGTATTTATATATACAAGCGGTGTCCCTCGGCTCCGTACGCGTTATTTAGGCAGTAATTATTTTCGTCTCGTAATTTTACTTTTACTCATATTATTAACAATTCACATAGCCTAATAGTATTACTCGCGGCTGCGCTCGCGTGGACTAACAATGCCGTCGATCGTGTACACGCGCGAATCGTGCTATGTGCTCCCGGTTATTTTAAATATAGAAATGCGTATTATTTGTGATCCTTAGAAGATAGACGTATGCTATCGCTGACTTTTTTGTAGGTCTTTTTAACATCTACAATAATGTACTACATTAATTTGATATATCTCCTATGGTTTACTCAGCGTAAACGATTTAAGCGCCACAAAAGCGTATTTTTTTCTAATTAATTCACCATTATCGTAACTGCTTATTTCGTATATTACTTTACCTAACTAAATATATCATATAACCTGATCAGGTAACAGCTATGTATATAAAAACCATGTAAATCGGATAAGTGGTTCTCGTGTGAAAAGACAGAGAGAGAGAGGTGTTGAGTTTTATAATGTGTATATATTACATAATTTGCTTTTACTACACGTTATTACTGCCCCAGAAAAGAACCGAGTTACTCATTTGTCGCGCCTGAAAATAGTTTTAATTTGCAAAGAAATTAATATTTCTAATATTTTACAGTCGAAACCGGGCGAAGTGACGCAAGCTGTAAAGGACGCCATAGACATCGGCTATAGACACATAGACTGCGCATTTGTCTATGGAAACGAGAAAGAAGTGGGTGAGGCGATAAAGACAAAGATACAAGAAGGCATCGTTAAAAGGTACGAGGGTTATCACTTTTTTATATCAATATTATAAAGGGGAAACATTTGTTTTTTGTTTGTAATGGCTAAACTCAAAAACAACTGGACCGATTTTAAAAATTCTTTCACCAATATATAAAGCTACTGTATCATCGAGTAACATAGGCTTGATTTTTATAATTTGAAAAATTATTTTATTTCTCATAAAAACGTCGACAGTTTTACACAAATTATAAAAAATTGCATACACGGGTGCGTTGGCGATGTTTGTCGTATAAAATGAACACGAGTGAAGAAACCGTGGTGGACAGCTATCTTTAATACACAACACAGTACAATCCTAACACAACGGTGACCACCGAGAGAACTTAATCAATGGACGGTCACGGCTATCGCCATTATCTCGTTCGTTAATCGGCAATGTGTTCTTTAAAGTGGGTTAAAAAGGGAATGCATTATTTATGAATTTCAGAGAGGATCTGTTCATCACTTCGAAGCTTTGGAACACGTTCCACAGACCGGACCTGGTGCGTGGAGCCTTGGAAGCATCTCTCAGGAATCTGAACGTGGATTACCTCGACCTCTATCTGATCCACTGGCCCCAGGCGTACCTGGTTTGTATATCCTTTGATTGGGGCAGGAGTTTTATTTTAATTCACAGCTGCATTATTAACTGCTTCACTGCGTCTGCTATGCTCGAGGTCCTGAGTTCGATTACCAAGTCGAGCAACAGCTCGGAGTTTAATGCGATTAATGGCAATAGGCTCACTCCCTATTACATTGTACCTAAATGATACCTAAAAAACACTGTTGCCAAATATTTGTCACGTTTTCGTCTCGAACCTAAGAATTTAGCGGGACCATAACGTATATTATGTAGAAAAATCCGCCATACTTCGACATTTGCAATTCTTATTCTTCAGTATAACAAACTCTCGTTCGCGTCGCACGACTCTGACATTAAAAATCAAGCTACATATTATTAAAAAAAAATAACCTTATTTGATAATTGTTGTGCCCCACGGTTTCACCCGTGTTAATTTTATCATCATTGTTCTTCCCACAAGTACAAATAAATACGTTGAATACATACACTATGCTGGTTATGTTAGTTCAACAAATTGTTAACAGATGACGCTTTGAATATATATTATCAGTATCGATAGATGGCATCCCTAATGAAAAAGTTTTTAATGAAGACATTAATAAATTTTAATTGTCTACGTTTTGTCAATGGCGACAAACGTAAAGTTATTATTTTGCAGTAGTTTTATTTTTACTCATATTTTATGTGGTCTGAAAGTGTTCATAATTTTTATAATCTAGCAATATAGTTGTATTATTTTACTCGTTTTACACAATAAATTAAGGGCCCTGGAGCCATTAGAGAGGCTTTTGACAACTTAAGCGGACTTATGTATAAGATTACTAAAAGTATTATATTTATTATATAATATAGCTAGCCTATCGATTGCGTAACGACATATACTCGTACTTCCCTTGTTAAAAAAAACTACATCAATATCGGTCAAGCCGTATTTGAGTTAAATGTCATCATTATCAGTTGCTTATGGAACAGCTATTACCAAAATTAGCATAAAAACAGACTTACCCAATTTTGATGGAATTTTATATACGGGAAGTATGCCATTCTTCGTTTACTGTTAGGATACAAAAACTGGCAATGAGAAAACAAAAATACCGAGACGAAACTAACTACTGCGTAATAAACGCGTGCAGAGTCACGGGGCAACGCTAGTCATAAATAAGATGACATAGAAGATCTTTGGTTAATAGGAAGACGGCCGACATTCCCAACGGACGAAGACGGCAAGATCCAGTACTCGGATGTGGACTACGTGGACACCTGGAAGGCGTTGGAGCCGCTCGTCTGCCACGGACTCGTCCGGAGCCTCGGTGTCTCGAACTTCAACTCGAAGCAGCTGCAGAGGCTGCTCGACAACGCCTCCGTGAAGCCAGTTACTAACCAGGTATAGTGTGATCAACTGAGAAGTTGGGGTACCAAATCAAAACCACCACTGTTCACTAAGGAAAAAAAAGGTTGTGGCTTTGTAGAATTTTGTTTTAACGACTATGGCGCCTCTTCACTACGTCATGGGTATCACTGAATTGCTGTTGAGACGCCCTTTCCGAATGTATACGATTTCTATATTTGGCTTTGATTTTTTGACGAGTATAGGCCGACATTGTATTAAGTTTTCTTGTTTCTTTAACTTTAACACCATATTACATATGTGGCGACATCTACATAGCGACACATAGTGACATCTATCGAGCCACGTACGACGCATCCTACATTGAGCTATAGAAATTAACTCAATCGTTGAGTATATATACAAGAACCCGACTATAACCGTTGGGCAGCTGCCCGCCAGACATAACGCCCGTCTGGTCGGAGGATCCTCCCTTTAAAATAGTTCTTCTACACATATTTACAATAACTATTTATATTAATAACTAACAATAACTATTGTATACTCGAGCGATAAACCTTGACGAGAGCTGTCTATTGAAACTGAAACAAGCGTCGTAGCTTCTCCAGGTCATCTATACAAATAATAAAATTGAAGTGTCTGTTTGTAATGTCAAAATAACAGCTTTTTACTAAACGCATATGAAAGTATATACAGTACCAATAACAAAAAAATATTTTTTACTATTTTTTTGTCTGTATGTTTGTTCTGTGTAATCTCCGAAACGGTTGGACCGATTTTGACGGGACTTTCACTGGAAGATAGCTGAATTTATAGGAAGTAACTTAGGCTACATTTATTTTACAAAAATAATTAAGGTTCCGCAAAAATAAAAATAAACTGGTCCTGGTGAATCAATTCGGGAGCTTAAATGGCTTATGCTGAATAAACCATAAGGGATATAGCAAATTAATGTACTACATAATTGTAGGCATTAAAAAAACCTACAAAAAAGTCAAGAAGAGTATACGTCTATCTTCTAAGGAAAACTCACAATAAGCATTTTTGTCTTTAAAATAGCCAGGAGAGGGAGAGCAATCTTCGCGCGGGCCTTTTGTAGTCCACGTGAACGAAGCCACGGGTACAGCTAGTAATTTATAAGAAATGGAAATTATGTGACGAAAACAACCTCAAAGTGGTGACGCGACCCCCTCCCCCACGCTCTTCTTACGACCCTTTAATAAAATATGTAGCTGCAATGCCAAAATATATCCACAAATTTCGTTATCATCAGTTTCTCGGATTACCTTCCACTTTGGAAGCTAAGAACACTGAATGATCAAGACTGGAACACTTTCCCAGGTGGAATGTCATCCGTACTTGAACCAGAAGCGGCTGAAGAAATTCTGCGAAGACCGTGACATAATGATCACAGCTTACTCCCCGCTAGGGTCCCCTGACAGACCCTGGGCGAAGCCCGGAGACCCTCAGCTGATGGAGGACCCCAAGCTTAAGGAGATCGCAGAGAGGCTCGGGAAAACCGTCGCCCAAGTTCTTATCAGGTTTGTGTATTACTTCATTTTATTAAATGGCAACTGTATTCATTTACAATACGGGAGTACGATTACTTTTAAAACTTTAATATAAAACGAATGTTTTTAATTCGAATTAAAAAACTTTGCAAAAAAATTAGGGATTATGTTCATGTGATCATGTGTGACGTCATAAAAGTAAGTTAGAGATATTATGTGCCAAGTTGAGCTTACCAGAATTTCAATTATGATATTTCTTTAACACATTAATAATTTTAAAGTCACTATTTTTACACTTAGCAATAATTTTAGAGTCACTTGTCATAAACTCAGTTGTATATAATCCGGGAGTTGACAACTCTTGAAAAATTGTTTTAAACACTTTATATGTTTAAAATAAAACCTATGACTATTTTTCATTAATACATCATAAAAAGTGATTACATTTTTTTCAATTTGAACAAATAATATGCCATATAAACGCGACACTATGGTCCCATGACGTCATCATTCATTTTACACGTCAAATTGTATGATAACGGTGACAACTTAGTCCATAGAATCTCTATAGAATAATATTACTTAATAATTCACTTGAATTTTTAAACATACAGTCAACTCGTGTACTATCAATATTTTAAAATGACATCACATTTTCTTTCTGATTTATCAAATAAACATTATGATTAAATACGTAACATACTATCACGCCTGTATCCCCGAAGGGTTAGGCAGAGGTCTACACCCATAGTCCGCCGGGTATGCTTTAGGTCCCGAACTTATTGCCATTAATCGGACACAAAGACAAACTCCGAGTTGCTACTGACAATTTACCTCATTAGCTTAGTGGTCGTTGGTCCCACATAGTTTAGTGATCTTTATAAAGAACGGGATCGATTGGCCTGGATTTTTTTTTTGCCTAAATTGTGCAATTTTTGCCTGTTGTGTACACTTCACAAAAAAAGATTATGTGAAAGTCAAAATGCCTCGAAAAATTAAGGGCAGTCGTCTCGCCAGAAAGTTTTCCTGTAGCTACGACGGTTAGGGTACCCATCCTTACTCCATCTCATAAAGCCACCTTGTATCACGCGACCATGATCTTAATTCACACTGGCCTAGCGATTAATTTCGCAGAATTACAGCTTATTGTATTATTGTGCTATCTAAATTTTATCAGCCTGACAGCTCGCTAAGTTTAGCGCGTTCGAACACACAAACTCTCCATCCAGCTTTCTAATATTTATTATTTCCAGATATCAGATCGACAGGGGCAACATAGTCATACCGAAGTCTGTGACCAAGTCTCGTATAGCGAGCAATTTCAACGTTTTCGACTTCAAGCTGTCCCCGCACGATGTCGCCCTCATTGACAGCTTCGATTGCAATGGCCGACTCGTTCCAATGACTGCGTAAGTGATCTTTTTTAACCGACTGTATATTTAAATGTTAGTTATTTACATCCCGTAATTTTATTTTTACTCATATTGTTGACAATTTATATATCGTATCAACTGAGGAATGGCATGTATTTTCCGTGTACAATTTTTGTCTAAATCGGTTGAAAATTATCATTTTATTCTACTATTTCAATTTTATTTCATTTTTTTTTTCTAGAAGTAATATTGACAATTCTTATAGCCCATCAATTATATAATTATATGTACTTCCCGTGTACAAAATTTGATCAAAACCTATTTAGACTTTAGAATGATCTCAATGAATTGACTTGTATATGCGATTCTTAAATGTTTCATTTACATTGTAGGTTTTTAGTTTTTGATCACGATATCACTCCTTTATACGAAGGTGGTAGCTAGCTAATCAGGCGGGCAAACAGGTATAAGTGTGTTCCGGCAGCTGCACTTGAAAGTCATTCCATCTTTTTTTTAATACTTGCAAACGGTACCTCCCCTCATCGTAAACACAGTGCAATCCTAACACAAGGTCGACTACCGAGAGATTGTAACCTTTCGACGGTCGCGCTGTCATACTGGCTTGCATTAATTTAACTAGGTACGCATAGGCAAATTCCGAAATGCGACACGCTAAATCGAGTCACTGTGACTGACTTTTCACCACACGCATGGTGGTCGCTACCCAGTCGAGGCTGTACAGCCCTACAACTTCGCTACCGCTATTTCCTCGTTCGTTTAATACACACCCCTTAAACCTAGGTTTAGCGTATGAGATTGTGCTCAATCGTAAATTTATAAACAAGTAGATTTTTTTAACGATAGACGCTAAGTAGATAACAAAAAAAATCATGAGAATTTTCTTACGATACGAATTTGATATTGTCCACCATATTAAATTTATTTGAATACTGATTATATATATTGTTACAGGTCGCTCGGGCACAAGTATCATCCATTTGAAAACGATGAATTTTAAGTAAATTAATATATTTGTACGCATTAACTCAAATATTTTCTTATAAAAGACCAGTCGATGGGTCCTGCTTGCAAAGATCTTAAATATTAATAATGAATTCTATTAACACACAATAATAAACATCTAATAAACACTCTCAAAGATTGATCATATAAAAACAAGATTATATTTTCACTAATGTCTTTTATGTGCTTAAAATTTAAAAACTTATTGTTAGATAGAAAATATACCTTTTTTCTGTTAAATCCGTTGAACATAATCGAGAGTGAGTAAGAAATTAAAGAGAAATACTCAAAATGAATTAAATATTAACTTTTTTAATGTAGGACTAATCGCTGTTATACCTCGGATATTAGTAAATGTTATATAAATAAATATACTTTATTTCACTTGAAATTTTATTCCGTTTTAACCCCCTATATATACCTATATAAATAAAACCAAAAATGTGCTTGCATTTTTAGCCAAAAAAGTTCGGTTAGCGTGTTTGGACACCGATTCTATGGACCGATTTGCGTGAAGTAAAAATTTAGCTCGTGACAAAAAAAAGACGAACTAAATTGAGTCTCATGATCTCCCGTCAGCGCTCGTGATATTTACTTTTAACTTAAAATAATAGCTTCAACACATGCGTACTGTACCTAGTTGCAGTTAAACGTTTTTGTGAGCCGCCAGAAAAGTTATTGAGTTTAAAATTATACGTATCAACACAAGTGTTGGGAGGCACCGCCATTAGAATGCTAACTTATACTTTATACATCGTATTTTCATTATAATTAGGCATGGATCATTTTACGTGTCACTGATTATATAACGGATAAGATAAATCGCGTATCACGCTATTATAGGCATCGCTAAAGCCTGTTACGTATCGCGTCAGCGTGATATAAAGAATCAGTTTCGTGTGAAATGGAACCTTTTCTACAGGCATTAATTTACTTATAACCTTTAGTTTATAGTGTTATAAACTATTTCACTTACTCTCTTTACCCGTTGCATAATACAACTGGTCGTGAAATATCACCAGTGATACAACAAAGACAATAACTTCACGAAGCTTTATTAATAGTAGCTATAATTTCCTTGGTGATATTATAATCATTGCATTATTTTAGGGTGTTTTTCGATGATCGCTTGGTAAATAATTGCCTATAGCACAATATAATATTAAATATCAGATCACAGATAAGATACACATGACTGCGTGTCTTCGCATCGATAATCTAGTTTCTTATATAATCCGGCTCGAAGGACCATGAATAAAAGAAAACTAAATAGGCCATTGTTTATTAAAATATTTACAATAAATATTAAAGAAAGTCACATGATATTTAGGTATTGATTGTATAAAATTGTTTTAAACATTAATTATACAGAGTATACATAAAATCATTCTATACGGGTAAAATAGATGAATGATATAAATCGATTAAAAATTTGGACGTCTAAATATTATAAATTCATTCAGAATGATTCAGTCAGTCATAATTGTTTATTTAGATTAAATAATATTATCAAAATATCATCCATGTTTATATCATATTCATTTTAAGAGAGGTTGCATGACTTCGATCGTGTATTGGTTTTACGATTATCGATTCGTTATTAAAACTAAATATTATCGATAATACGATTATGCTTTACGATAATTAAGGGGTATGTACAATGTGTAAATAAAAAACAGTTATAATAATTATTGCGATTGCAATCAAATCAAAAGACAATCTATTTTATTTATTGCTCTTGTTTGGCCAACTGTTCAATACTGTATAGTACGGATTGGAATCCGGATTGTGTTTACAAAAAACGTTAAGAGTTTAATACATAGCGACACTTGACACCGGACACTCAGTCTAGATTGAATGACATCGAACAGCACCTGGGGGAGATTACCCCCTCGGAGATAGAATTATCATCTTGCTGGGGTAATAAACACTTCACGCTCTCGCTTTACAACAAAAAACGGTTGATATGCGAGTTGGTAAAGTAGATTTCGACAAATAAACTAATAATATTCAATTAAAAACAGAATTAATGGACACTGAGTTATTTGTGTTCTTTGATTAAATTTTAGGGCGTGGTGGGGGTTTGGGGTAAAATGTTTTACCCTAATAAGTCAGAAAGGTAACGACATTGAAAAAGTTTGTATCCACCGGAGTTGCACATTGTCACTGTCGCTACTGTTTACACTGAACGTACGCGGTTTTTTTTTTTTGACACTTGAGCTCGGACACTGTCTATAATCTTTGGCTCTAAGTTGATACGTACGGTTTTGCCTTGATACTCCTTTACTTCGAGTGCCATATCACAGGAATGAGGGGAGAGACCTTGTCTCATCTCTATATTACGATTATGGTTTTACAAGCACGGGTGTTTAAAGTGTTACTTTCGATTAAGATATCGAGTAAAAAATCGTTTCCACGGAATACGTATGTTTGTGATTTTTTAAAATTCGTGATTTAGTTTAGCGTTTAGCCGAAAGTTCACCTGGTGTTATGACCGTGTAGCTCAAGATGGTAACACTAAACTAGTGGGGAAACTGGCTCTTAAGTGCAGCTGCCGGAATACACCTATTCGTGTGTGGCGATAGATT
Organism: Saturnia japonica; assembly: GCA_033032175.1. Classification (NCBI taxonomy): domain Eukaryota; kingdom Metazoa; phylum Arthropoda; class Insecta; order Lepidoptera; family Saturniidae; genus Saturnia; species Saturnia japonica. The sequence goes on from CM065329.1 coordinate 10,826,561, forward strand.
TTCAACTTGAGGGCTATAACTAGCCAGGCGGGCATTAGAAAAAACCCTACCACCATGCTATGGTTTCATCACAATATTTACTTTCACCAATCGCCCAGGTTCATTGCAGGGATTAGAACTCACGTCGATCGACGCGGAGTCCGTACACGCTACAAACTAAGCCATTATTGCTTCAATGAAATATCATTGTTATAATAAAAACACATTTAAAAAAACCTAATTTCCTATTCATTAACGTCAGTTTTCAATAATCTATCTAACCACTATTTTTACTACTGAAAATAGAAAGATATATCTGTTAGTAAGTTTTTGTATGAACTAGTTATCCGAAGATACGTTATTGAAATGCAAAAGCCTACCAAAATATATCTTTCTATCTTCAGTAACATAAACAGCGGTCAGTTAGATTCTTGAAAATATCAATCTTTCGCAATAAAAAATCCATCCTAAAAACACGACTACAACAAAAACACGACTAAAAAACATATTTATAATTTTACTTTTTATTTGATTCTCAGACATCGTAGGTACCTACTTAAATAATATACAGCTCACAATTAAGACGAATCTAACGACACCTAGTATGCTAAAATCCATCAAGACGTTTACGCTACAGAGCGTGACAAAGAAACAGACATACACACATAGATCTACGAAAGAAAAACACAATAACCCTCCATTTTCACAATCGGGTAATAACTTTAAATGCGCTAAGATAAAAATAAAAATCACTATTAAAAATTATTTCTATACGCGTTGAATTGTGATACCATTTTTAATATCTTACACAGATTTAAAAAAAATAAAAATATATATATATATGGCCAGTTCACACGCTGTATGAAACTTTCAGCAAACATAAAAAAATCTTGTTTAAAATCTCTTTCTAACCATCCTAAATAGCATTACTCGAACTATCGACCACTCGAACTGTTCATACAGCAGTGCGTACAAATCTGGTCGCCACACAGCTAGGCCAATTCGATACGATCGTAATTATGAAATTCGGAACTTGCGTTTACCGTATAATGTAAATGTATTCTAACTCGTTCTCTCGTAAATTACTAAGAGGTTCTGCAGATAAGCAATTTTAAAACAAAAACCACGAATTGAACAAGCCGAATATGCTTGAAATCAGTGTAAACTCTTTATAACGTTATCCTTTATAACGATAAACTCCCTATAACGTTGAAGTGAGCACAACTTGGTTGGTTTGCGTTAAAACCCACATATTGAAACACTCTTTATAGCGATACGCCATTCTCTATTACGAAGAAATGTGTTCATATTTTTAGACAGTAAATATTTATTATCGGTATTATTGTTTATGTTATGTTATCAGGTAACAAAAGACTTTGAAGCTCTGAAACATCCGAGGTCGGTCTAGCTTTTGTTATCCTTAATTGCCTTGAACACGTGCAGTATGACGCATTGTTTTCTCGGAAGTGATGGTCTTCGACCAAGCATACTGGTTACCTATCGTATTATCAGTCGCAAACCTACTTTGAAACTGTTAACATGGCCAGTAAACGGAAAGTGATTAGTGTTGACGAAAATTTTGATAGAAGAAGATATGAATAGAATACATAAAATAATACAAAACAAGTCCTGGCATAGCAAAAAACGTCAGACAAAGTTATCAGACTATATGTGTAAACAATAATTTATAAGCATTTATTATCTAAGACATACATATTAAAAATTCTTGTTAATTTGGTTGTTTTTTTGTTCACTCCATATAACGATAAAAAATGCTCAGTCCCTTGAGTTTCGTTATAAAGAGTTTACACTGTATAACATTACATAAATAATACCGACATGAAAATACAAAACTGACACTGGCCAATGTTACCTCAACGTTATTTGAACAACAAAAAGACATAAAAGTGGAAATAGATACAGACTATACTATGACTATAGATACTATGACTATAGATACTATGACGTCATAAGTTACTAATAAGCTGGAATACGAAATAAACAAAATAAAAAACCACAATTAAATTTCAATTCGATTTTAATTATTAAATTAATAAAAATAAATAATCATTCACAAACACTACATCATTTTTAGTCCTTTTTATTGTCACCAAAGTACCATTGATTTACCAGTAAGGGCTTATATCGAACAGGTCCTTCATAATATCAAGAGAAGTTATTCTTTATCACTATACCGGGGTTATAGGAGGGGGGGGGGGCTTGTAAACTACAATACACAATGTTAAAATACTTTGCAATCACTTTAAAAAACGTTCGATAAATACGACACGAAAAATAGTAACTCAGGTAAGACGAAATATCCGTTCCATACAAAATATTCCGGTCCGAAAACCACATTTACAAGATGGCATGATATAGTTTATCAATGTGCAATACAAAATAGCAATAAAGCAAAAAAAAAGCACTTAAAAATCAAAACTTATTCGTATCTCTTGCAAAATGCGTATACTGAGTTACCATGAGGAATTTAATCAGAAACAACATAGATAGGTTTTTTCCGTCGTAATTAGCTTTTATTCTAGTGTTTTTATAAAGGTCCTTTGATCAGAATAAACGAAAAAATAAATTTTTTTCTGATTTTTTTTTTTTGTTATGTAATCCTTCCTAAGTCCTGGATATACTGAATGATATTGACCATGATGAATTCAATAAATTTCATTAACATTCTCCGCTTTCTGGCTGTGAGGAAAACGTCGTGAGGAAACCCTTAAACACCTGAGAAGCGTCTTCAGTTCTCGTAGTACTGACATGTCGTAGGAAAATAATGCAGTGATTAAACCATTTCAGAAGTGGGTTTTTTTTTTTTAAATAATTTATCCCGCCCTTATTGGCTCTTGGTGACAAAAACGAATATAATCTCGAAACGTTCATACAAAGTCACATCGTGTGTTCCCTACTCTCCTTTTAATTTCTTACTGAATTCCTCTTGTTGCAACTCCCTCCACTCTTTCTTCGGTTTCATTCGTTTCAATTGTCCGTCCCTGGTGAGATATAAAACGTATTTAAATATTTTAATAATCTTTACCCAATACACACAACACGATGTTTCACAGTTATACCGTGATGCGATAGATGGCGTTGTAGTAGTTATTGACGAATTCTACATTTATGCACCAAAACATCAAATATACAGAATATCATATCGATTTAGTGACTAAAAGAAAACCACAACATTTCTACGAGACAGGTGGCGCTGTAATCGCTATTAACAAATAATATATTCGTGGATCACAATGTATACCAATATTATAAAGAGGAAAGATTTGATTTTTTGTTTGTAATGAATAAACTCAAAAATTATTGGGCTGATTTTAAAAATTCTTTCACCAGTATAAAGCTACAGTATTAGCGAGTAACATAGGATATATTATAATTTGAAAAATTAATTTATTCCCTTTAAAAATGTCGATAGTTTTACACAAAGTATAAAAAATTGGCTACACGGGTGCGTTGGCAATGTTTATCGTATAAAATTAACACGGGTGAAACCGTGGGGCACAGCTACGTAATTTAATCATAGTACACCCCACCCCTCCCCCGTCATGTATGTAATAATAATAATTATTTATTTTTTACAATATTTTACATTACAGGCTGGACCGTCACCTTATCTATACAATTAATACAATTGAAGTGTCTGTTTGTTCTGGGTAATCTTCGAAACGGTTGGACCGATTTTGACGGGAATTTCACTTATAGATACCTGATGTTATAGGAAGTAACTTAGGCTACTATTTTAAAAAAAGAATTAGGGTTCCGCACAAAGAAAAAATAACTGGTGATAATGAATCAATTCGGGTCATCAATCAATTTTTAAATGGTTTATGCTGAGCAAACCATAAGAGATATAGCAAATTAATGTACTAAATAATTGTAGACATTAAACAGACCTACAAAAAAAACCAGGAGAGTATACGCCTATCTTCTAAGGAACACCCACAATAAGCATTTTTGAGTATTGCTTGAGTTGTCACACTTGTTACTGCTATCATCAATATGAACGATAAGGTCACGGGACCATAATGCAGCGTTTTTGCAACGTATTTTTTATTTATACTAAAAAATATTATTCAATCAGGAAAAATTGTCAACTCCCGAAATGCGCCAACTCAGTTTATCACCCCGCTATCGTCATTACCTCGTTCGTTACTTATTAGAGTAACGGTAGACAATGGAATCAGGCACTATCCACAACTCACCACATGAGATCGACGAGGCCTCCCCTCCTCGCTATGGCGGCTTTTACTCTGTTCGCGAAATCGACGGCGGTTTCGTCAGGCCTGCGCGACATGGCCGGCAGGTACCACACGTCGCATACTATCGCCCAGGACGTCATCATGTTCAGCAGATAATGCAGCATGCCGTAGCGGGAACTGTTCCAGAACGCTTCACCGAAGCGCGGGTCGTATCTGATTTAAAAACGGTCACCATCAAACGATTATAATTTGTCGGAAGGCAGACATCTTTGCTACAAAAATTACGATTTATCTAGTTGGGACAATTAAATAATTTTTTTTTTTAAAAACGTGTCCACGGGCGAATCTCTTTTTAGGAACAAAGTTACTAATAACAAGTCAATTTTTAACAAGAGTTCCCTGGTGTAAGATACAAGTTGAAAGTCCAATGCCAATGAAATTAAAATGGGACCACCCTTGAGGTATTCACTATCAAACAAAATAAGAATCATCAATATCGGTTCATAAACGAATAAATTGTTCAAACCGCCATCATCCATCGAAAGCTTTACACGTCTGAAAAACGAATTACGACCACTGTTTCATTAAAATAAAAAATATGCACTTAAAAATATTGAGGGTTGGGAGCTGTATGAAAGTTAAAATTAACGGTTGTATAAACGTTGTGCCGAAAAAAAAAAATACAAAAAAAGAAATCTCAACAACTGTACCCATTATAGAGACAAAAGTATCCTATCTCTCAAGCTGGAACCAACCATCAAAAATCAGAAAATAACAATGAAATCGGTTCGGTGGTTTCATAGATTAACGTAAACGAACATCGTGACACGAGGTTTTTATATAATATATAGATGTTTATCTACCACTTAATTATTAAACAAGCGCCTATTTCGCGAGACCACCCTGAAGGGCCTAAGAAAGTGTTATACAACCGGCCGCGCACGATTCTTTTCAGCTCGAATCTTGATACTCGCACGCACACACACGTATAACAAAAAAAGTTAAAAAGAGACTGAGGGAGAAAATGAAATAAGCAACAACAGTGAACAAGAGACAACGGCGGAAAAAAGTTTTCCTTCTTATTTTCCATTCTTGAACTTCTGCAACTTTAAATTTTGCTCATATACTCATTCTGCAATGAATCCGAGTGCTGACCCATGCGGAAGTTCTGATGAGTCGAAACTTCACGTAACAGAAATGAGGATGCTCTGATGGACCAGAGGATATATCCCTAAGGATAAAGAGCATCCTCATTTGACCTCTATTGATCGGTATTTATGAAAAACTATCGTTTTATGGTGACTCACTTGATAGCTACGGGATATATGGTGCCTCCGACTTCGAAGCTCCCTTTCTTGAACTGCATCACGCTGGTGTTGTTGATGCATGTGCCCTCGGGGAAGATCAATATCGGCGGATTATCCGGTACAGATATGTGCTCCTTCAACCTTCAAACCGAGAGTATATATAATAATGGTAGTTTGTGTACGTATCTCGTAACGCTTTGCCGACCTTGAACTGTCCCAGTATAATCCAAACACGACGGCTACCATCGAGAGATCGTAATCCATTGACGGTTGCCGCTGTCACGCCGCCCTGTATTAATTTAACTGGATATGCACAAGATGATATCGAAAAGCGACACGCAAAATAGAGTCGCTATGACGAAATTTTCACCACATGCATAGTGGTCGCGACCCGGTCGGGCAAAACAGCGCTACCATCCCGCTATCGTCAGATCCTCGTTCGTTAGCTTGGGCGTCTCAGCGCTGAAGATGTAATTGGACAAAAAACTATAAGGAAGGAGATATTTGCTCTTTGTTTACATAATTACGTCAAAATCAGTACAAAAATATATATTTTATTGCATTTTTTCACAATTTTTGAGAGTATCTAAACAGATCTTAACAATCTACCAGTTAAGTTCTGAAGGTTAATTCATAGATAACTCACCTCGTGGCGACTGCGTGCCTATCCTTGACCTCTGACCTCTCGAACCAGATGTGAGGCGACGCCCTGGCGAGGGCTCGCTGTAGTAGCCCCAGGAACCCTCCGTGCCTTTGACCAATCTGAAAATTATCACATAAAACATAACCCAATTCGTTTCAAACTTCCATGGCGATTGTTTCATCTCAGGCCCGTTCCTTAGAAAGTGATGGGCATGAAGAAGAGAGAGAAAAACTCGAGGTATAAAAAACCCTGCTGAACTACAAAAGTCGAAATACCAAGATCGTAGATACCACTGCGATTAAGCTCGAATGAGTAACGACCACTACAAGCAAGACTCGTTTAGTTGCGTTGCATTTTCAAATCAGTTTGCCGTCACTATATTTTACTCATCATTCGGTTTTTTAGAATACGAGTTAAAAGTCGCAAAACTGTGCCTAATATCAAGCATAGTACAATTCAAGCCCAACGGTGACCATCTGGAAATCAACAATGCTTTCGCCAAACGAAGCTGTTATGCCGACAAAACAAATGCAACATGTGCATGGTGATCGCATTCCAATCTGGTAAATATCCTTACCACCCAGCTTATGGGGCATTCAAGTATTACGTAACGCAATTTTTAAGCCTCCCTTCATGTAACGCACCGTAACATTTTTCTGTACTACCCCCTCCCCCTCCTTAAACGTTACGTAACACCCAAGTCAGTATGAGAGCTTTTATAGGCCAAGTACAGCTGATGATGCAAATCTCCCTGTTTTGAGGACATTACAGTATGAACTCACTTTACCAACACCGACTAAAGCCATACAAGTGTTGCCAACTTGGGAGAACAAAAAAAGGAGTAAAAATACAACCGAAGGATCCCCCGTAAAACAAACGAAAAGGGTTGCGATCTTGGTAAAATTTAATCTCTTAGTTTTTTATTTAAATTAGAAAAAACAATGTTACATAACACGTTGTTCGAACCTCCCTCCCGCCTTTGTAACGCATCGTAACGTTTTACAGGACCCCCTCCCCCAAATTGAGTTACGTAATAGTTTAACGCCCCCCTTAACTACTGAATACACACGGGCCGAAACCGGAACGCGCTACACCTTGGCGACCCCACCATGGCGCGTATTATACTGGTGAAGTCGTAAGGAAGAATAATATGTACGCTCATTCTCAACCATTTATAAATCATAAGACATAAAAAGATGGATCATATTATGTGAAACTAAGTACCACATCCGATTACTCCAAGAGATGCATCTGTTCATTCAGAATCAAACTACCGCTTTTTGCTTTCGCCATTGATCTTCCGCATGCCTGACAAAGAGGCAGAAGATGAAATACTTTACGCATTTATTGATCTTGGTATGCAAAAAAATGGTGTTATTCGTAAACGTGTGAACAAACAACGATATCATCTAAATTTCTTAGACTAACATACTCTATATTACTTAAATTAACTTACCGCAACTTTAAACATATATGTATATGCATATATAGCGTACATTTTACGACATGAATGACCATGTTAAAAACACATGCTGTATGTCCCATGACTTAATAAAACCAAGCATAATATAGATACGACGGACACGATACTAATTTGCATAAACCCAAAAAATAATAATTACCCAACAGATTCGAAAAATAAAATTACTCACCTCATGCATTTAAAAAAGACGTTTGTGACGCCGTTATCTGAAAACGCTTGGATTATACATTCTTTCCACGTATCGCTTTATAAAAAAGTAAAGTCCACAAAAAAAGCTACTCGATTAAGACATTAATTTAAAAGTATCATTTAAAAAAATGACTGCATCTAAAACTTTAGATTCATTATAAGACGAACAGACTTGTACGCACTGTCGTATGACTATGTTATACAAGTGGTCGATAATTCGAGTCCCGTTTTTAAGAATTTTAAAGAAGATATTTTTTTATGTCTTTTGAAGGTTTCATTTCTACCACGTGTGAACTGTACACATATATTCTAACAGCAGTTTTCAATAACCTATCAATGGATAGTTTTTCTTATCTACATAATATAAAATGTGTATTAAAAACCCCATTGGAACCGTTACGTATCAAGATTATATTCTGTATATGATATCTATCTCAGATTGTAAGTAAAAAAATTTGTTAAATGAGGAAAGTTACGTGACAATACAGGCGGCGCGGTGCAGGGTACCGCCATACGATCAAACAAACCGCCGCGCCGGGGTTGGCGACGGTGTTATCACGTTTTAAAAATTTGCTAAATTTTAGGGAAACGAAAACTAAATATGTTAATTTTATATCGCAATAACATTTTTATTTTTTTAACCCTTTTTGGATTCGACGGGGTTTTTAATATCCATCTTGAGTTAAAGTTAGTACTCATTACAAATATGTGCTAACCGGGTATAGTAAGCTCAGATATGTTATTGAAAACGGCCGTTAGTAATCTGTAATCTAAAATCGAAAGATCGGTAATCGATCTCGATCGATTTCATTCCGGCCTGCAAAACTCTCAGGAGCTAAATATGCGCAGTCTGATCCCAAAAAAGCCACTGTAACAGATTTATCACAAGGTGCATGGATGTCCCTAGCAAAGATATCTACCAACCCGTTGATCACTGCACATAACCGGTTGTTCCCAGAAATTAACACGCCTCAGCGTTCCTCTATTGCGGGTTTTCGGTGTGGTAGTCTCGTTCTACAGATTCCTACTACACTACGTAGACTGAAATCTATAGAGCGTACTCGGCCTTAGTTCAACCTTAACTTAGCCCAAACTTCGCTAAGTATTTACTCAGCTTTAACTGAGGGAGTGTCTGAGAACTGTCAATTATTAACGTTTCGATAACGCAGATTTCTTCAAATTAAACAAACAAATTTATCACGAATTATGTATAGAAAGTTAAAAAGCTATTCAAATTGTTTAATTGTATAATATTAAACTTGCTTTAAAGTAAAAATGACAGATTATTCGTATATAAAATAAAAAGATTAAAGTTTCAAACCAATAACGAGAAACAACTGCAAACAACGATAATAACAAAACGTGTACGCAATAAAAAGTCATTTCTATGTAGTATAAGCCGATGAGAATCAAGCAATACAGATAATTTGAAAAGTACATAAAATGACTGTTACATAACTATTATGCTATACCGTTTTTTTATTCGTACAATACCCAAGTTTTCCATAAGCCGTCTAATTCGATGACTTGAACTTTACTCAGTCAGAGCCCAGCTAATGCTAACCTTGCGACTATAAATTTAAATTTCGAAACTTAAGGCTGAGATAAATCCGAGTACGCTCTATGGATTTCTACCTTAAGTTACCAGAACGTATGTTGTGATACGTATCGACCTCGCGTATTGTGGTCGCGATTTACATAAAATTAAACTTAAAATACTCACCAATGAATAGCAACTGTCACACATGAGTACCAGAGCGTCTATGGGGCTAGTATGGTTCGCGACGCATATGCCGCCGTTCGCCGGCCGATAATGCGCGTCGTGGTAATTGATCACGGCGGATATACTCCTCGCGAGGAAACTGAAGCAGTGCAATGCGACCGTTCTGTTGAGGCGTTTCTTGAGGTCACCGTCCGGCACGCAGCCGACGCACGCGGTGCACACCACGAGCCACCAGACCTGGACCACTCGCCCACTACATCCCGGGTACACGGTGACTTGTCATTGTCAATCAAAACCCGTATTGTCGAGTCTGTCTGTCTGTCGTAATTCGTATTTACATTGTTCTTTACTTATATTTTTTTTTATTTTCAATTTGCTTACATAGCGGGAGGCAATTCAAAAAAACAGTTGATAACAAAATTGGGGGATACAGTTTAGCATTGAAGCTACATGTCTTTCATTTAAGTCCAAAACTTAATCATACCACTCGATAATTAAACGACCGAAAAGTTCTTTACGTAGAGTGAAGAATTTGATACAAAGCGAGTGAGGGAGAAGCACGCACTGCTATTTTAAGGTTGTTTCACCGCGTCATATAATTTCTAATTAGTATAAATTATAACTCGGTGAAGCTACGACGCTCATTTTAGTTTCAATCAACAGTTCTCGTCAAGATTTATCGATTACGTATACGGCAAACCTTAGTGTGAAATAATTATTGTTAATACATGGTGTTAAATTTAAAAAAATAAGAAAACTTTTTTACAATGTCGGCCTATACTTGACAAATAATATAGAAGTCGTATACGGTTAGAAAGGGGTTTTCAACAGCAATAAATTAATGACCATAAAACACCAGTATATTATAAATACATGGCCATTTTCCCGAAACAACTACATCCTGATTGTTGTTATATCCTTTATAGGTTCGTTTCGTCACAATCACACCAGATGCTATGTGACAATATGGCCACTGAAGGTAACACACTAAACCAAGTGTAGCTATCGGAAAATACTTATAGGTGCTTGGTACAGTTCCAAAAGGAGACAATTTGTAGATGAATAAAACTAAACTAAAAATAAAACACAACTTATTGTGACATTCAAAAGAAAATAAATTTTTATGATAAGTACGTACTAAGAAGGCCCAAAGCCGCCTCAGAACTATGGCGAAGAATTTGACAATTCTGGATGAACGACAGACTCATACGTCATAAGGCCGACAGGAAATTATAAACTCTGGCAAAATAGAGGTAAATCATAAACGTAGAATCAAGTAGATGTATAAGAAAGATGGAGATAGAAGGGGGTTATAGAAATTTGTTTTGGAAGTCTTTGCAAACCAATACTGCAGTATGTAGCTGTATTGGAAGCCTATGTTGAGCAACACTAAGTGATATATTGTTATATTTACTTTATTTGTCACTAGCTTAGCTTAGCTAGCGGGCAGCTTTGCCTGCGGCAGCGCACGCGTGGAGCACAAAATGCCGTCGATTGGCCATACGCACGAATCGTGCTCCTCCCGCTCTCGGTTATTTTAAAAGACAAAAATGCTTATTGTGGGTGATTCTCAGAAGATAGACATTTCTGTAGGTATTTTAAAGATCTAAAATTACGTACTAAGTTAACCTCATATAACTCTTATCGTTTTACTTAGCATAAGCTATTTAAGCGCCCCAAAACAGTCGTTTTCTCGAATTGATTTATTATTTGCGCGGAACCCCATTTTTTTTCTAAAATAAAATTAGCCTAAGTTACTTCTAAAGCGTCAGCTATCCGCTACTGGAAATCCCGTTAAAATAGGTCCTACCGTTTCGGAGATTTGTTTCTTTTCTAGTACCAGCATTAAAAGATTTTTCTTTATATTAATGAAATTGATTGCTGGAAAACTACAGACGGACAAAGCGACTCCTAGGAGTTAGTTCATTAAATAAATCACCGGTCATTATTCTCAAGTCAAGTCAAAAGCTCCGTGAAAATCATCGTCGCATGCTTTAAGTAATATATCACATGCACAATGTAAAAACAAACACAGACGATCACATAAGGTTAAGGAACATAAAAAGCATAGACAACACATCACCCCCCATTGGAAATCGTAAAGAATACTACCAAAGAGAAACAAGTCCTGACGCTAAGGACGGCAACATCGATCGGGCTCGTGTGGTTGGCAACACAGAAGCCGTTCGACCTCGGCGAGTACTGCGTATCGTGGAACGTCATGACGCACGACAAACTTCGTATCAACACACGTATTGATATTTTGTATGATATCATTCCCAAATAGCGTCGTACTTTCCCCGCGGGGAGCAAACTTACGATGGTCGTCGTTGCTATCATAGTAGCGACCTGTTGCCATATCAAAAAAATAAATAGATATTCGGTAAAAAAATATTTAAGGAACTACTTCATTTTGACAACTTTAGAAGTATTAAGGAGTGTTTTTAGATAAGCAAAATTTATCTTACAAATAACAAATTCACTGTTAGAAACTTCACAAAATTATTTCTCTTCATTTTGTGTATAGTATATATTTGGACAAATTAATTTAGATAATTTAGTCCCAATTTAGCAACACATAAATATATTATTCTTGTATTCACACAGATTTTTTTATGCCGGAAAATTAACTATATAACAATTTTTATTTTGCCAAAAAGTGATGCTAGATTTTGGTCCACACCTGTCCTTATCGTAAAGTAGATACACAGAAAAAAAGAAAAAATTAGTATAGGGAAGACAAAGTACATTAAACAAAATAAATAACGAAAATTTTGTTAGAAACATATAACAATAGACTAACCAACTGGCATATTTACAATATAGTTTACTGTGATATATTTTTATTTTGCGTGCCCACCAGAGATGTGCGCGGTAGTTAGGCGATGAGTGAGGAAAAAATGCACTAATAAGATTACTTGATTTGCCTAGCATCCTTTAGAGCAGCTTTGATGGAAAAGGGCTAATAAAACAAAGCGAGAAATGTGAGCGAGTGAAGAATATGTGCGAGGGTTGCGAGCGAGGAATTTGTGCGAGAGATGTGCGGGGGAACTAGAGCTTATGGACCGCTACGCATCCTCACACCACTAAGCTACACCCCGTTTCACGAATAGATTTAGTACAGTATAGATCGGAAAAACGGAATACACTAGTTTGCGTATTATGTTCTTGATTTTCTTTCTTACATAAGTTACATCCAGTTAATGTACACGTAATCAAAATTAAACACGTAAGTCTGCTAAACATTAACATTACACTTAAAACCAATAATCTCGTATCCCTATCTCGTTCTAACACAAGCGTAAACTATGCTCTCTCTTTCGGGTTGCCGTTCTTTATATACTAAATCTACGCATCCTCGTATCGCTTAGCTACTTCGCATATCTCTAGTGGATACGCAGCCTAATACAATGCATATGCGTTTACGAAAATCAAGTAACATATAAAATTAGGTTTCTTTATACATATAAATATATATATATATAATTATTTGCACGGCGATATGGTTGAACTGACCCTGATCATAAGCAAACACAACGGCGAACACCGCGCGATCAGTAGCTGGATATACGCTGGGTGATCCCGAAGTGCGATATGTCAAAAGAGAGTAACTATATAGGGTTTATCACAATATGTATGGTGGTCGCGAACCGGTCGAATACAGATTCCTACCTTCCCGATTAAATAATAGATATACTAATAACCCAACAAATTTAAAACGTCTTGTAACATTTGTTTTTTTTAACAATAATTGAAATATTTTTTCAGTTGTACAATTTTTGATAGCATAATATTATTTCCCTATCGTAAACGCATATGCAACAACCTGTATTAAAGAAACATATTTCATTGTACAAGCGGAAATATTTTGAATTAACTTCTATGGATTCATCGCAATCCTTATCTAGGATAAGATTTATGGAGTCAGCTTTATATACTCGGGTAAAGCCTCAAAAAACTATGCCCTTTCATGTGAATCGGTTAAGCATTTTAAAACTAAAATGCTCATTACCCTACCCGATTTCAAGGTCCCTGTTACCCTACCGTTGGGGTCCGTCGGTTGTGAAACGCCGAGTGAGCTGAAGTGGTGATTAAGCCTTTGCCTTCCCTCGGGTAGAGACCTCTTTGCCCATTAGTGAAACAGTTACAGGCTGGTATTATTATTCTCCAAAACCATCAAGCAACTTGTCTAAAAATTTTAAAATATAACGGCAGAAACTACGCATGCGACTGGTGTCCACGCTCGTCTGACTCAACTGAGATACCTAATTGCTTTACATGACACTGCCCGATTGGCAAAACGCTTAAGGACTACCAGATCGGGTTATTACACCATAATTGAATTAGAGTAAGGGTCCCTTGAAATCGAGTAGTGTAATAAGTTTTAGTACTTACAGCGAATTCACGCTTAAAACTAGCCTGTACAAAGCGTATTAGTACGTATTTCAACTCACCCCAAAAATAAAGATTAATATCCTGAGAGGAAGCAGGAACAGGTATCTGACAACGAACCCCATCACCCATATTATGGTGAGCCGCCAAGTAAGGAACTCGTACTGTCTGCAACGATAATCGGATTTTTTAAGCAATGTTGCCAGATAGCTGACTGGTTTTCTCCCCGAACCTAATCCAGATCCCCCAATTTTAGTTTTTAAATCAAAACCAAACATATTTTATTCAATTTAGGTCCTAAGAAGGCACTTATGAACGTCGTAACACTACTACCGGTTCGTACAAATATCCCAGTCATCGAAAAGAACCGGTAAGCAACTCGATTGGGTTTATCTTTTTTTTTCTAACTGTACAAGTGTTAATACAATAGGTACAATAATACTAGTTTCGTGGATGCACTTCCAATACATCACTATCATTCACATAATGATCCACCCTATAATAACCTTTTGACAGTAAACCCCGCTTGACATGGTTCTTGAACTTGTTGTCCGGCAAATCAGTAATATACTTCGGGATCTTGTTATAGAACCTAACACTATTACCTAAAAAAGTTTTATTCGTTTTACTAAGTCTAAAATACATTACGACTAATTTCTGTATATTTCTAGTAAAAAACAGTAATGGACTTTGACAAAATCTGCCAACACAAGACGGACTACACAAACCTGTTGGTTCTAGTCAGAAGGTTCCAGCTCCTCAATTCCTCGGCCTCGAAGACGGAGGTGACCTGGTCCTCGATTATCGACTCCATACCGGCCTTCACTAGATCCAAACAGTGAGACAGGTGGAACTCCAAATTCTGCAAATATCCATTCATCAGCTTTTTTTTTTTAATAGCTCGGCACATTGATGTCCCTGGTGGTAAGCACAGAGGGAGAGAGAGATCTAAATCACACACAGGGACACACTGGCCGGGAGCTGGTTCCACAGCTTCACGGTTCGATAAAAATAAGTGTCATATAGAACTTTCTAGTTCGTGCCGAGATGACACAGAATTTGGATATTTATCTTCTTAAATATAACTTCATTTTTATGGTTTGAAGTAAACCAACAAACGTACAGTCGCCTGATCCTAAGTGATCGTTGCAGCCTATAGCTTTTATAAATAAAACGTAAATAAAGCTTAACTTTCATTATAAGCCTAATGTGACGCATTCACCATCTAATTATTTTTTGCAAGTCGCGAAGTTAAAATAAATCCATCCAATAGCCCAATCAAACCTTTTTCCGACTTTTTTCATTTTTCACCTCTGCAGACGAAGAATTTTCTATAAACCTTTACCTACGTTATAATAGGTGACTCCTGTACGAAATTCCACGCTTCTAGGACACGGGTGGGCAAACTTTTATCATTAGTGGCAAAAATTTAAAAAAAATCATGGGAGGAGGGGGGAGGGGCAGAAAATGAAATAAAATATTTTGAAATCTTTAAATTTAATTATTAATGATGAAACTACAAACTTAGGTACCTAGTTACAACTTTTGTATGAAAGCCCTGCTGTGGTAGGAGTGTGCGACACATAGAACGCTTTTCATTGGTTCTTCCACTATTTTATGTGTCGACGAAGCTGTCAAAATACTTTTCGAAGGCATACATACATACACTTCTACTTTAGAAGGGACGTTGGCGGGCCAGATTAAAGCCCTTCGCGGGCCGTACTTTGCCCACCTATATTCTAGATACACAGGTCGAAGTGTTGCGTTATGTGTCAGTCGGTCTTAACAACTTATGAAATCGATTTATTGAAACTAGCGGTCGCTCAATGTAGAAATATGAACAGCGACTTTTTGATCATAGACTATTATCTATTTTTTACATTTGCAGATACGTAAACAATGAATATTATCTCTTAGAAAATATTACGAAGGCTTAAAAACATTGACACTGGCAAGTACTTTTTGCGGCGGCAAAACAAGAAGAAGAAGGATATTATCTCACATGCTTGTCACTCTTCACTACAGGTCTAGTCAAACAGCGGACGGCCGAACACGGCGGCGACGTGACGCGACCGCTAGTCGAGGTGACGCGACCGCTAGTCGAGGTGACGCGACCGCTAGTTGAGGTGACGCAACCGCTAGTCGAGCGCTGAGCGCGATGGGTTCTATGTGACATATTCTACATTAACTAATATATTACAACTCTTCACGTCCCGCCAGCGTCGCGTCGCCGTCCCGCCCCGTCCGCTGTTTGACCAGACCTCAAGTGTCAATGTTAGTGTTTTGAGGGATCTAGACCCTGGTCTGGTATTAGTAAAACATATCATAATTTATAAATTTAAGCTTTCTCCGCTCCTTCTCCATATGAACTTTAACCATGCCTTATCTCAAAGGAGTCCGAAGTTTACTTCACACGTATCTTTTTATTGAAATATCTCTATAATCAGTGAGAATGTTGCCATACCTCCCCTTTTCCCTGATCCGGTCTATGGCCGTTCTGCACACGCTCCTGGCTCGAACTTCGCTTGTAGTTCAATTCCGGTGAAGGTCCCAATATCTCGTCCCTTTCTATCACAGTCGTCTTTGTACCTGAAAGACAGAGACAACGTTTCAAATATATAAATCACGAACTGTATACTCCACGGTTTCATTATTAGTACATATACACGTATTTGGCTTTATTTTCGAATATAAATAGTATCTATCAACTACGTCTACTTGTAAAGTTTATCTATACATATAAATAAAAATTAAATGCTGTTTGTTGGTAAGCGAATTTTTTTTTATTCGACTGCGAAAAAGGAGGGTTATGTTTTTCGAGCATATGTCAGTCTATTTCTTTGTCATGCTCTGTAGCCTAAACGTCTTGATGGATTTTAGCATACGAGGTGTCGTTAGATTCGTCTTAATTGTCGAAGTGACTTAGGTTACATAATATTTGAAGACATCCAGGAATCAACTAAAAAGCAAAATCCAAAAATTTTTTTTTTATCAAATGTTTTTTTCCCCTTTTTACAAATTTATATTATTTATACTAGCTGTGCCCCACGGATTCACCCGTGTTAATTTTATCCGACAAACACCGCGCCGCCAACGCATCTATGTAGTCTATAATAATTGTTCTTGCCGCACGTACGATTTATTTTAATTTCTCATTATCTCCTAAATTATGTGTCCAAATTGCATACTCTAAGGAGCAAAATTTAACTTCATAAAATAATCTCAATGAAGAAGTAACTTTGGTTCGTAAGGATTAAAATGTCATGTCTAAAAACAATGCTTATAAATCAATTTTTAATTTTCAAGTAATCTTTGTCACAAAATACTTTATTGTGGCTTATGTATAAGAGATAGGCGTATGCTATCGTTGAATTCTTTTTTGCCCATACTAAGGACCAATATTATTATAGAACATTGTATTTCCGTATCATAAAGATTATGCTAGCGCACGCGGATATAGCAGTTCGGGTGGACCTCGACATACGACTTACGTAACGAAAATCAATATTTAAGGCTATCTGAGAGTTGTAGCCTAATCTTAAATAGCCTATACTATTCCTCGAGAGTCTGGCTATCATTTTCAAAAGATTTTTTCGAAACCGACTGGTAGTTCCAGAGATTAGAGTGTATAAACAAACAAACAAAAAACTTTTCCGCTTTATTATATTAGTATAGGTTAATTATTAAAGTTTATATTTAAAGTACCTAGTGACAATAGAGTTCAGGAACAAAAAATCGGAATAGGTGGCTCTGTGGTCGTGATATCGATTATCGAGAACGTCAAAACAATGTCCGCCGTGCCCCATCTACATGATAAATATAAACAAAAGACATCCTTATACTGTATTTAAATTTACCTTGTACTAATTACCATAATTTACACACACAAGCAAAATAATCTACAGTACTTACTATTAGTCTCTCGCCATGTCACGTTGACGGGCAATTTTAATGATAAAAATTCGTAATGAAGGGCAAAACCTATTTGCGTATAGGGAAAAGAAATAAATACAGGGGAACCAGTACATTCCAAACTCAGCGAATATTATACTATAACTAAACATTTGATATACATGATATACTTGCCGACTATAAATTAAGGTGGCCCAAAAAAAAAAATTTTTTTTCACTTTTCACATCAAATATAATTAATTTCACACGTTTTAAAAATTTTCGCCCAAAAAATCACCAAAAGAGAACTTTTTAGTTCGTGCCGAGATGTAGGTTACCGCAAAACTGTAGCATTAGTGGCATTTTGAGTTATTTAGTTTAGTCATAAGCCTAGTGGTTATAAGCGCGACTACTATGATCGAGGTCCGATATTCGATTCACAGGTCGAGCAAAGTGTTATCGGGTTTTTCCTATGAAATTCTTAGTAGCAGCTCGGAGTTTGGTTTCGTGCCCGATTAATGGCAATAGGCTCGCCCTCGGGACCTAAAAACATACCCGGCGAACTGTGGGTGTACATTAGTATTTTAGTACACCTTTGCCTAGCCCTTCAGGGATTAGTGAAGTGAATGATAAAAAAAAAGTATTAGAATGAATTTTAAGTTGCAATAAAAACTCTCCTGGATTGTTTTATCAAGAGAGTCGCCATCTTGTATTCACGTGACAGTGGCATAACTATGCATAAACATAAGATGCCATTAATAAAGACAAAAGAAAAGGTTGCGACTAGGTTTTTTTTTTTCGATCTTACCTTACTGTTAGCCTGAGGGGCCCTATCCAAAAACAGACCGCTGACGGCTTTTCCAGCCGCGAAAGCGTGGGCAACAAGCGCGCAAGGGTGCCAAAGTGGGCGGGCCTCGGCTTGGGCTGTTGCTGCGATTGCAAATAAGTCGCGATCTGACTAATTCCCTATCCGTAAAATTCGAGCTAAATTAACATATACATATACAGTACGTATTAAAAACCCCGTCGGATCCGTGAAGGTGTAATTAAGTATCGAGATTATATTCCGTTTAAGTTATCTATTTAGATTATAAGTAAAAAAATTACCCCTAATAAAACTTACATGGCAATAAAGGCGGTGCGGCGCAGGGTAACGCCTACGATCAAACGTACCGCTGCGCTGAGTCGAGGCTGACGACGATGTTATCACGTTTTAAAAATTTGCTAAATTTTAGGGAAACTAAAACTAAATATGTTATTTTAAATCGCAATAACATTTTTAATTTCATAATAAATAAAATATAGATATATTTTTTTTGGTAATGTCATTGGGTTGGTACCTATATACTCCTTTCGGATTCGACGGGGATTTTAATACATGTCCCTCCCAGCCTCCTGGGAGAAAGGAATGAACATGTGTATATGTAGTTAGTGATCTAAAATACGGTCTACACTAACCAGCGTAAAAAAAGAAAAAAAAAAAGGTTCCTTACAGAACCTATTTACCCATGTGAAATTTCCAGTACCTACATAGCGGTGCGCGCCCGTGTTATAAGCAATAATTACTCACAGGTAGCGTGTTCGGGAAAATGAAGATAATTTAAAACTTGTTACTAACAAGCACAATTTCAATACTAGAAATAAATATGAAATAGTCATTCTATCTTTTAGAATAACATATAAAACAAATAAAAGTTTTTTAAGTACTTAATTGTGTTAGGTTCTATAATAAACTTCCTAAGCACATTACCGATTTGCCGGATAATAATAAGTAAATAAGTTTTATTGTCGAAACGGGTATTTTATAGGGTAGCTGATTACGTGAATGATGGTGATATCTGGATGTGATTCCCTCTCTGTACATTTACTGAAAATGATAATAGCTGTATATAATTTAAAAAGAAGAAGAAAATAAGGTACTGATAAACCCGATCGAGTTTCTTACCGGTTCTTCTCGATGGCTGGGATATTTTCCGAACCAGCAGTAGTGTTTTGACATTTATAAATACCTTCTTAGGACCTGAATTGAAAAAAAAAAAAAATTGTTGTTCCAATCTCTGCAAAGAGCCTTAATTTTCGGTGAAGGAAAACATCGTGATGAAACTATACCATTGCGGTAGGGTATATTCTAATGGCTTAACGTGTTATCATCTTGGGCCACATAGTCACTAAAGAACAGGTTAGATTGTGGCCCTAACTCTAAACCTATAAACTCAACAGATATTAGATTTTTTTTTTTTTTTCGTACCAATCATATTTTAGCACTTACGGACCACTTGTTTACATATGGATGTCTTTAATTACCATTAACACCGTTCTCCTTGACGATGGCTGATGGAGGAGTGTCGTCCGGGACCGGGATCTCGTCTTCCTCATCAGAACTGTCGCTTCTCTGCACTTTCTTCGCGACTTCGATGTGCTGGCGGCCATACTGTGCGACAGAATGAGAAAAACAAACTTAGAGAAAATTGAAATGTCTGTAATGTCAAAATAACAGCTTTTTTTACTAAATGCATAACAAAGTATATACAACACCTACAAAAAAAAAAAAAAACCTATTTTTAAAATCTTTGTCTATCTGTTTGCTCCGGGTAATCTCCGAAACGGTTGGACCGATTTTGACGGGATGGTCACTGGTAGATAGCTGATGTTATAAGGAGTAACTTACGCTATCTTTATTTTAGAAAAAGAATTATGGTCCGCGCAAATAAAAAAAACTGGTCACGGTGAATCAATTCGGAATTAAGGAGGGGGAGGGGAGTACAGAAAAATGTTACGGTGCATTACATGGGGGGAAAGGAGGCTCAAAAATCTTCAAAAATTGCGATACGAAATACTTGAACGCTCCTAAGCAGAGGGTTAGGCCAAGGGGTCTGAAAAACATGGCAAATAGTCTACGAGACAAAAATGTTTGGAGACCTCTGCTATAAAGCATGACGAATTTGGTTTCTTTTGAAATTTTTAAATTTAACATTGTTGATGGTAATTTTAATTTGAACTAATTAATTTAGTAGTCTGTTATTGTTTGAATGTTTTTTAATTTATACTAGCGGTCGCCCAGTGATCGAAATTCGACCTTCGACTTTTTAATCAGACTATTTTCTGTTTGTCATTTGCAGTATGATCCTAAACAATGGATATTATATCACTTGCTGTCACTTTTCGTTGAGTGACAATGTCAATATTTATGGGGGTCTAAGTTCAATGGCACTGGTCGGGTTAGGATTCGCAGTATTCAATTTATTTTATTAAATATATTAGTAACAGATATTATAGATACATTTTAGCATTCTGCATTCCTTCTCCATATAAATTTTAACCATGCCAAATCTCAGTCTTCCGTGCACGCAATACGCTTAAAAAGAGGTATAAAGTTTTTGCTTCACGTATTAATGAATTTAAATTACTTTTTGAATTTTCACTATATTTTAAAAATAATATAATTAACAACACAGTTTTGAAGACTTCCCTGGTGTATCTTCGTAGTTGTAGGTCCAAAACCAATGAAATTAAAATGAGACCACCCTTGAGGCATCCCCTATCCAACAGAAAAAGAATTATCCCAATCGGTTCATAAGTAAAGAAATTCCGGCTGAACAAACATAAAAAAAAAAATTATATACATTTGAATTGAATAACATCCCCGTCTTTTGATAAGCCGGTTTACGGCCGTTTCCAGTAACGTATCTATCCGTTGTTTCAGTTACTAAAGATGGACAAATATAACCTTAATAAAAAACAAATAAGTCCTTACTTTTTTGAAATAACCTATCAATGGATAGTTTTTCGTATCTACTTAAATACCTGGGTGACCGAGCTGTGTTCGGTGTCTAACAAAAAAAACCTATTTATCTAAATATCTATATATATATATATATATGCATATCCTATACCTTGGATATATGAGAGGAAAGTCTATATCTCTCTTAAGTTAAAGATAGTACTCATAACAAAATATGCATCGGAGATATTAATCTTACATATGTTATTGAAAAGGCCGTAAAAAACACACCACAATCTGTCACAATAGATCATTATAAAATACGATAAAACTTGTGATAACATTCTTTTTATTTATAAAACATTTCGCAATAAATTAATTATCTGCTGATCCGAACCGTTATCGAGGTTTATCTAAGTATTAAAATAAAACGGATCAAAAAGTTAACAATTGCGCTAAACGATTGCGAGATACTTTAACAAAGCTGTGTTTGTGTTGTATAATTTTTGTGAAGGCAACACAATTTTTCCAATGAATCGATGATGGCTCGAGGTAGGATTGCCACCCGTACTATATTATATAGTATCGTACTATATATTAGTCAATTGTATTATAATATATTTTCATCGCTAATTCAACTGTCACTTTTATTTTATATTCTTTTGTTAAATTGAACAGAAGGGCATATGCATATTTTGCAGCACGTCTCACAGACCACAGAATCTTTTCGTCTGAGTTTTACATGTATTCAATGAAACTGTGGAGGTTTTTTTTTTCAAATTTGTTGAGGAATTTAAAAGTTTTAGTGGCAAAAAGAATCTCACATGCATGAACCCTGTAAACATGTAAACGTTACCCTTTTTTTGGATGGTTGATTAATAATGATTAAAAACAAATGTGTACTTTATTTTTTCCAAACAGTACTATATGTTTTGCATTTTTTTTTAAATATTCTATTTTTCTTCCAAAAAAAGGTGTCAACCCTAGCTCGAGGCAACGTGTACGGGCACCACGTCGATCGACGTGAGTTTCGAATCCCTGCGATGAGCCTGAGCTCCCGGTGAAGGAAAACATCGTGATGAAACCACATAGCATGGCGGTAGGGCTTTTTCTAATGCCCGCCTGGCTAGCTACCACTCTCAAGTTGAAAATCTGTCGCCAAGCAACTACATGTGTTCCGGAAGCTGTAATCTTAAGAGCGGTGGTGCTCCAGCAATCTTCAGCTCTCCCTACATTGTGATAGAGACACGACGCCAATTTTTTTCTTTCACTTTCTGAATGTATGTCCTTCTTGGTTTTCCCTCTTTCTCTTTCCTTCAAGTTTTCCTTCTATTATCGTTTTTAATAGGTCGTTATGTCGAATGAAATGCCCCACCCAATTTCGCTTCCTATTTTTAATTGTCCCTAGTAAAATCCCCCTCTCTTTTACCTCTTCATCCGTTTTTCTTTCCATCCAACTAATTCTCACTAACCTCCCCCAGCACCACATTTCGAAAGCTTCTAATCTTTCCTACTCTCTTTTTGTGATTGTCCACGTTTCAAACCCATACGTTCCATACATATATTTCCCCCCATCCCTAACCCATCCATCCACATTAGCGTAAGCGCGACCGTTTTGCCCGAGTAAACTGTTATAAGGATTTTTCTATGAAATTCTCAGTAGCAGCTCGGAGTTTGGCTTTGAACCCGATTAGTGATAATAGGCTCGCCCCCTATTACATGGGACCTAAAAACATACTAGGCGAACTGTGGGTGTACATTAATACACCTCTGCCTAACCCCTCGGGGATACAGGCGTGATGATATGTTTTTTCCTGTACATTAAAAGCCTTCTTTGTATGTATGTATAAAAACTGATAAAACAATAACCGAAGGTTTACACTTGTTCAGTTTGTGTGATACAAGTTGTTATGCGCAAGCGCATTGAGATATAAAATAATATTTTCCTTACTAATTGATAACACACTTATAAAGAGGTTAATGGCACTTATGACACGTGTTCTTGTCTACTCAGTTTTTAAACAAATCGCATTACACCTTATTGTAGACCGGTAGAGTAGGCCAATAAAGCCTCATACACACGGGCATTTTTAAAACGTTGTTCATTTAATTCACTAGATTACCTTTATCCCACTATTTATAAAATACTACTAGCTCTGCCCGCGGCTCTGCACGCGTTAGCTATGTACATAATTATTATTTAGTAAGATGATTCGTGATGATTTTTCTTTTTGACAAGGATCAAGGATCTAGTGAGTAAAACAAAAAAAAAATTTGCGCACAAAGGCAAAGCTCAATAATTTTATTTATTAAAAGGTAAATGTGAAAGTTTGTCTATTTGTTACTCCATCACGCAAAAACGGCTGAACGAATTTGGATGAAATGTGGCACACAGATAGTTTATAACCTGTATTAACAAATAGGATACTTTTTACTCCACTAAATACCATATACTGAAGACCTCGCAGACAAAGCCGCGGGCAGAACATAATGTCTTATATCTAAACATCTTGTGTGCATCTGTTAGTGATTCTATAACTTCTGAACGAATTCATCGATGGAGCTCATATTTACATAATTATATTCTTTGTTTTATCGAAGCGATGGTTCATAGCTATCTTGGAATACGAAAGGTGACGTTGTGGTCGGCCCATTAACTACCTGAAAAAGCGAAAAAACGTCTACTAAGCCAGCTAAGTAAACACAGTACACTTGACAAGACAATTTTTTTTCAAAAAAAAAACAAAACAATTTCAATGATTTTAAAGTTCCCTGGTGTCTCTTCGAAGTCGAAGGTCCAATGCCAATTAAATTAAAATGGGACAACAACCTTGAGGTATCCCCTTTCCAACAAAAAAAAAATCATACAAATAGGTTCATAAACAAAGGAGTTATGGCTGAACATACATAAAAAAAAAAAAAAAATATACATTCGAATTGAGAACGTTTTTTTTTTGGAGTCGGTTAAAAATCAAATGCCGATTAATTACATTTTTAAGCAGTCGCGTACGGCGTCAGGGCTACTGATTTAAAAAAAGCAATTATGTCTTAGTGGTAGCTTGTACGGACACCGCGACGATCGACGTGAGTTCGAATCCCTGCGATGAGCCTGAGCTCCGGTGAAGGAAAACATCGTGATGAAACCATATAGCATGGTGGTAGGGCTTTTTCTAAGGCTGAAGCTGGCTCCCATCCTCATGTTAAAACGCTGTCACCAAAGAATAGGAGTGTTCCGGTTGGTTCACTTGGGAATCAGGCTCCCCACTAAGCCTCATCGTTATTTATCACCAGTTAAAGTTGTGAAACCCTAAAGCTTACAAAGAATTTTAAAAATGTGATCTTATCGACTTTGTATCCGACTGCGAAGATGGTGGGTTTATATCTTAAGTCTATTTTTTGGCACGCTCTGTAGCCTAAACGTCTTGTTGGATTTTAGTATACGAGGTATCGTTAGATTCGTCTTAATTTTAGGAGTGACATAGGCTATATAATATTTCAGTAAGACATCTGGAAATCAAGTAAAAAGCAAAAATAGAAAAAAAAATCTCTTGATGTTTTTTTTTGTTACAGACGGTTTTTTGTTTTCTTTTTCATAACTCAGCTTCTTGATATTTAGCCCTCAATTAAGTTTGTTGACTTCTAACTTTGTTTACGTTTTTTACTGAAATCCGCTGTCACATATAATATATCAATGTCTGGGCGACCGAGCTTTGCTCGGTGTCTTACAAAGAATAAACACCTATCTAGGTATACTTAATTGGAATGTAAAATATTATCTAAATACAAAGTTTCATCCGAATCGTTGGAGCCGTTTCTGAGAAACCAATTACATATTAGGTCCTTACATTTGAAATTAGCGTTTTGTCGTACTGACCACTTTGATCTGAAATATCTCCTCTTTGGTTAATAATTCCAAATTCAAATTTATAAATTCATTTAGCTGGTACATTTGAGTTTTGAAAACAGTCATTCATTTGTTTTTTCCCTGTTATTTTTTTCTTTGGCCTCGCTTATTACCGCACAATGGAAAACATAAAATATCGGTATATTTACGAGTACAAGTACGAGTTCTACCGTGGCACCAGTACTGCAGAAACAGCTCGAAGGATTAATGATGTGTAAGGCGCTGGTGTCGCAAAACAAAGCACGGTACGTTTTTGGTTTCAACGTTTTCGTTCTGGAAATTTCGACCTTCAGAACCAAACCCGTGGACGGCCGGAGACTAAAGTGGAAAATGAAGAATTAAAGGCTATTGTGGAAGCGGATCTATCACAAAGCACTTCAGAGATAGCTGCAGGCTTCGGGGTAAGCGATAAAACTGTATTAATCCACTAGAAGCAAATCAGGAAAGTAAAAAAACTTGAACGATGAGAACCTCATGAATTGAGTGAATCGAACTTGCAAACACGCGTCGACTGCTGTGTTACTTTGCTCAACCGACACTATAATGAACGGATTTTAAATCGAATCATTGCTTCTGATGAAAAGTGGACACTGTACGATAATCGGAAGCGCTCATCGCAATGGCTGAACCCTGGAGACTCAGCCAAATCCTGACCTAAACGAAAATTGACTCAGAAAAAGTTACTTGTGAGTGTTTAGTGGACTAGCGCCGGTGTCGTTCACTACAGCTTTCTAAAATCTGGCCAAACGATTATGGCAGATATCTATTGTCAACAACTGCAAACTATGAAGGAAGAACTAGCTGCTAAACAACCGAGATTGGTCAATCGCTCTAGGCCACTGCTGCTTCACGACAACGCAAGACCACACACTGTACAACAAACAACCACTAAGTTAGATGAGCTACAATAGGAATGTCTGCGACATCCACCGTGCTCCCCGGACCTTGCTCCAACAGATTACCATTTTTTCCGGAATACGGACAACTTCTTAGAAGGAAAAAAATTCAACTCCGATGCGGCAGTCCAAACCGCCTTCAAAGAGTTTATTGATTCTCGTCCCCATGGTTTTTTTAGTAAAGGGATCAATGAACTACCTATGAGATAGTGCATAGATAACAACGGTGCGTATTGATTAATTAAATATATTTTCCAAAAAAAAAAATTACTTTATATTCCTCCCGTACAAAACGCCAATTTCATATGTAAGGATCTAATATATATATATATATATATATACAAGAATTGCTCACTTAATTTAATAAGATAATTCTAATGACATATAAACAGGGTCACAGACGATACCACGTGGGCAAAGGTCGGCACATGTGTACACAGACATTATGTGTGTTGCCGGTGCGTGACTTGCGCCTGCGCATGAAGGTCAATACAAAGTACATAACTTTGGAATCTTTGTGCCACTCACTGTTCTCATCCGTGACGCATAACGCCTTTATGAAGTACAAACAAAGATTTTATTTAAAACTAGCTGGCCTGCGACCGCTCTCGCGTGGCCTACAGAATGCTGTCGAGTCGTGCTACCCCTACTCCGCTCCTAGTTTTTTAAAAGATAAAAATAGTTATTGTCGGTGACCCTTAGAGGATAAATGTCTGTCATTCCCTTTTTTAGGTTTTTTTTAAGATTTACGATTATGTACTACATTAATTTGAAATATCTCATATAATTTACTCAATGTAAACTATTTAAGCGCAACAAAACCATACATACATACTATCACGCCTGTATCCCCGAAGGGTTAAGCAGAGGTGTACTAATGTACACCCACAGTTCGCTGAGTATGTATTTAGGTCCCATGTAATAGAGGGCGAGCCTATTGCCATTAATCGGACACAAAGCCAAACTCCAAGCTGCTACTGAGAATTTCATAGAAAAATCCCAATAGCAGTTTGTTCGTCCTGGGAATCGAACCAAGGACCTCGATCATAGCAGTCGCGCTTACGACCACTAGGTGTTGTATCTATAAACTCTCCGTAAAAATATTCTAAATGTTAGTGAAAACCACATTAAAATCCGTTACGTAGTTTAAATGATCTAAGCGTACATAGTGGCAGACAGCGGGAAGCGACTTAATTTTATACTAAGTTACATATAAGTTATATATAATCTTCAAATGGCTGAACAGATTTTCTCGAATCATAGCTAAGAACACCCTCGATCAAGTCACCTTTCAAAGAAATAAAAACTTGATAAAAATCGCCTCAGTCGTTTGAGAGCTACAATGCTACAGACAGACGCACAGACACACACGTTTAACTTATAAACACTCCTCTTTTAGAATGGGGGGTTAAAGATGTTCGTCCTTTAATAACGAGTTGAATTGAGGTTAAATATAAAACCTTTATTTAAACAAGCAAGATTTGTATGACCGTTATTGATCTGCAAAGAAAATATTATTCTTGCAATGTTTATAAATATTGCGATAAGCCATTATCGATAGACCTTTTTATATAATGCCATACACTTGGACCGAGGTTGGAAAATTCCAATAGAGAAAACTGATTCGAATTAATATTTAAGATTTATGTTACACTAACTGTGCTCGTGGCTTCGCTTTATGGACTACAGAATGCCCGCGCGAATCTTGCTCCGCCGCTATCGGCTATTTTAAAGACAATAATGCTTATTGTGGGAGTTCCTTAGAAGATAGATGTATTCTCTCGCTGACTTTTTTGTAGGTCTTTTTAATGTCTACAATTATGTAGTACATTAATTTGCTATATCTCTTATAGTTTAATCAGCGTAAGCCATTTAAGCGTCCAAATTGATTCACCATGACCAGTATTTTTAATTTGTGCGGAACCCTAATTCTTTTTCTAAAATAAAAGTAGCCCAAGTTACTCCCTATAACATCAGCTATATATCAGGGAAAGTCCTGTTAAAAACGGTCCAACCGCTTCGGATATTACCCGGAACTTACAGACAGACAGATAGACAAAATTTAAAAATGGTTTTTTTTGTTATAGGTACCGTACATACTTTCATATGCATATAAGATTATTTAATCTTATTTGTCTTTGAAGATAAAATAAACAATATGTGTTTCTCTGTAATTAAAGTAAACGTTTATTAACTATGCACATATACAATAATTCTTAAAACAATTTGTCTACCCTCACCTGTAATTAAAGAAACGACATTAAAGTATATTTTATAGTTCTTATTCTTTAAATTTTTTACTAATTTTAAATTGCAATAACTTGTAAAAACACTTCACAAAAATCCAACGACTTTCTTCATATCAGAACCGTCATAACTGTCAAAGTTGTCACAGACTACAGAAATTACGTTCAGAAAGTGGGTAATTTCTTTACATGCATTTAGTGAAAAACTGTTATTTTGACATTACAAAAAGATACTTCAATTTTATTAATTGTATATAGATAAAACATAATCTTCTCGTCCGAGATACCGCAATGTCTCAAGACAATATACAACTTATGGTACTGAAACGTGGTAACTAACGATGGGTCTGATGAGAAAGCTCAAGGTCACTCAAAGGGCAATGCTAGGAGTTTCTCTGTGTGATAGAATCAAAGATAAGGAGATCTGTAGAAGAACTAAAGTCACTAATATGGCTTTTAGAATCGCTACAAAGTGGCAGTGGGTGGTGCATATCGCTCGTAGAACGAATGGCGGTTACGTCCGGAAGACCCAACACAACATTAACCGTCAACGCAAGCAGCGCAGGACCGGTTGCTGTGGCGATCTTTGCGGAAGGCCTATGTCCAGTTCATATCCAATCCAAAAACCCGGTTAATATCCATTTTCGGGGAAGTATCAGGTAAAAACCCGGGAATATACCCAAATTGGGGGTAAATATTTTTCATAAAAATATACGTATTCCATTTAACTAGCGATCGCCCTAAGGCCGAATCTCGACCAGCGACTTTTTAATCATAGACTATTTTCTGTTTGACATTTGCAGCAAGAACCTAAATAATTAATATTATATCACTTGCTGTCACTTTGCATTGAGTGACAATGTCAATATTTTGGGGGTCTAAGTTCAATGGCAATTAATTTATTTTATTTAATATATTAGTAACAGATATTATAGATAAATTTTAGCTTTCTGCACTCTTTCTCCATATAAACTTTAAGTATGTCAAAACCCAGTCTTCCGTGCACGCAATACGTTTAAAAATCTACCTAATATCTCCAACTACAGCGGTCATACTTGTATTCCCAGTTAGGTATGACATGGTAATTTTTGTATTGGAGCACAGTTACAGTTCGTGACATTTTTCACAGTTTTTTGTTCGTCACAGTCGTCATGACTAGGAGCTTTAATTTGATTGGGTATTTATATCACTTGGGTGAACATGTTTTTTTTTTCGTGAGTTCAATACAAGTCTAGTCAAGTTCTACAGCTTTTTTTATGAGTACAGATAATAAATTTGGCAATTGCTGAAATTGTGCTAATAATTTGTATAGCCAAAAACACATTAATATCACTCGACACCACACACACTCATATGTATGGACATATGAGATGGCTTGATTTATAACATAGTTCTGTTCTTTGTTCTCCGCATCGCGTCGCGATAAAATTATGTGTCCGCCTTAAATCAGCCAATCGAGAGGCTTGCCAGCCGGTGAGACAGCGACGGTTCACCTTTCAATCGGTGGTCGCCGTTATTTTTGGATTAAGTTCCACTTTTCCCATGTTAAACCACACAAGACATTTCACCACATGAATAGTGAACGCGACCCAGTCAGGCAAAATTGTCCTACCACCCCACTTTCGGCATTTCCTCGCTCCCGCACACTCGAAGCGACCGCCTTCTTCTGCAGCGACTCGAGGCTAGGTGACACTGCACAGTTCGCATTCATCACCAAAACCAACAGACATCATTACACTGTTCGGAGTTTATGAATTAGACGATGATGTTGTGGTACAGTCAATATATTTAGTAAGACACTTTAGAAGTAGTAGATAGACGTAGTGAGACGAGATAGAATGATAGAGTGACATTAGACATAATGTTGCCACATACGGCACCTACTTAGTAGTGATGTAATACACTTCACCACCACACAGGTTTAAAAGTTCTGCAATGGACCTTTTTTTTGCTAGGTAAGACTTAGACCAAAATTTACAAATTACTAAATACATAATTATACGCATGTTTCTTCCTTCCTCCCAGATAACAGAAACATGTATATATATATATATAAGTAGTTAAATCGAATTTTATGGATAGGGTATATTAGTTAGATCACCAAT
Source organism: Saturnia japonica (assembly GCA_033032175.1). Lineage (NCBI taxonomy): Eukaryota > Metazoa > Arthropoda > Insecta > Lepidoptera > Saturniidae > Saturnia > Saturnia japonica. Next base: position 10,857,257 of record CM065329.1, read on the forward strand.
TATTTGCACGTATGGCAACAGCCCAAGCCGAGGTTCGGCGACTTTGGCACCCTTGAACTTGTTATTTCGCCCACAAGCCCGGTGAACCTGTAAAAGGCCTCCTAGCCAACAGTATAGTTATTTAAAAGCATTTCCTCGTTTGTTACTCAACAGAGAGCACCACGTGCAGATGAAGGTGGCTTGGGCGTCTCAGTTTCAAAGATAAACTATAACTATGTATTTATCTTACAGTGTCCGTTTAATTAATGAATATGAGGTCTTATTTATAAGGAAATAGCACAGATTTTATAACATTTATAACCTTAACCCGACTTACAATTTACTTAATTATTTCGTAATCATGTTGCAATTGTATGTAATTAATTAGTAATTAATTTTATTTTTTATCTTATCACCCAATGCTTTAAACTTTAGATATTTCGCATATTGATAACAATATATTCAATTACATATGCAAAGTGCATAATATTTTAAAGATAAAACACAATATAATTTGCATTATTGATTACGCATTTCAAAGTTCTGAGATATCTTATTTTTTTAAATCTCGTTTCATAGTGTTTGTAGGCGCACTCGTTCGAAACGGATAGACCGATTTTTGTGATTTTTTTAAATGAATAGTTAGTAGTTATGAGAATAGGTCGTTAAGTAAATTTCATATCGTTAGGTGATAAGGGTGAATTTTTTTATTATTTGGCATCAAAGAATACCTTTAACATCAAATGTTCATTCTCCTACCTCCACCTTCCTATTTTTTAATCGCGATTATAAGGACCAAGTATCTAACGAGTGGAGATGAGCCGAGTACAAGTTTTGCCGAGTAACAAAGTACCGAGTATTACTCGGGATTAGGATTACTGTACCGAATACTGTACAGAGTAACTAGGCAGGTATTAAGAGCAAAAACATGTTTACACTTACTTTAAACCGTTTATAGCCAGATAAAAGTCCATTCGATTAGTGAGCAAAAAATAAAACAAGCTTCGCACACTTGCCATATAAAAAAAAGAAGTTTTTATGTGCACCTGCCAGCACTGTATGCAGCGAACGGTTATTTTCAGAAGCGGGTAACTTATACAAAGAGAAAAAGAAACGAATTGCTACTTGATATGGCAGAGTGTTTGGTATCTGGCCTCATAACTTGCGATTGCCAAAGTAAACTATAAACCTGATACATGCATTTTGAGATGTCAGAAAAGCTCCCTAGATAGTTCTAGGGCTCTGATCTTCTCAGACCTCACTCTGAATATTAGAAAATACTATGAAGACTTAAAAAAAATTGACACTGGCCAGTTCTTTTGCGACGCCAAACAAAAAGAAGAAGAAACTTGATAACGTGCGGTGCGCGTGCTGTGATGCAGCAAGCTACACCGAGTAGTAGTGTTGTTAAAATATCGATTAATCAATAGCCTTGGAACTACCTACTAAGCGATTGTTGAAATAAAAGAATCGATTGTTGATTTCTAATATATAATATGGGGTATTTTTAGGAATATATGCGCGAATTACCTTTTTTTTCTAAGCTCGTCAAGTTGGTAATCTACGGGAACCAACGAAACACGTAATTACTTTTTTTATTGTTATAGGTTTAGTGTTATGTCCATAGTCTAGGGTCATACTTTAGACAGGTACTACTACATAGCAACAGCTAGCAACACTAAGCTATTAATAAACACTGACCAATAATAATTATTGTCAAACCAGATAATTAATGATATTAAAAACTAATTAACCACCTAGTTATATTAATATAATAATCTTGATAAAGATAAACTTACATTTGAGTGGATTGAAAAACAAAATAAAATTATGAAATATCTATTCACACAGTCATGCTACGAGTAGGTGTCTGAATTTGAAGAATGATAATTGGATTCCTTTTTAATTCTGCCAATTTCATATGAATATAGTATTTTTATTCTTGTAATCTTCAAACACAGCTCTAACAAGGCGGTGGACTGACCAGGGAATATTTCTAGTTATCTACACAAATAATAAAATTGAAGTGTCTGTTTGTAATGTCAAAATAACAACTTTTTACTAAATGCATATGAAAGTATATACATAAACTATAACAAAAATCTCATTTTAAATATTTCTGTGTTCTGGGTAATCTCTGAAACGGTTGGACCGATTTTGACAGTACTTTCACTGGTAGATCGCTGATTTTATAGGGAGTAACTTAGGCTACTTTTATTTTAGAAAAAGAATTAGGGTTCTGCGCAAATATAATAGAAGAATGGTAATGGTGAATAAATTTAAGTGCTTAAATGGCTTATGCTGTGTAAACCATAAGAGATATATCAAATTAATGTACTTGTAGCGACATATACATAGCGACACACAGCGACATCTATCGAGCCACATACGACGCATCCTGCATCGCGCTTTAGAAATTAACTCTTTGATTGAGTGTATATACAAGAACCCGACTACAACCGTTGGGCAGCTGCCCGCCAGACATAACACCCGTCTGGTCGGAGGATCCTCCCTTTGCAATAGTTCTTCCACATACTAAATAATTGTAGACAAAGAAATTGTAAAAAAAATTGTAAATTGTAGAAAAGCCCTACAAAAAAGTACATGAGAATACATGTCTATCTTCTAAGGAACACTCACAATAAGCATTTTTGTCTTTAAAATAGCCGTAAGCAGGAGAAGAAGATTCGCGCAGGTATTCTGTAGTCCACGTAAGCGAAGCCACAGGCACAGCTAATTATTTATAATTCACTTCACTTGTGAACAATAACCAAACGATATCACTTAAAATGCCTCAGATATGATAATAATATTATCAAATATTCTATGGTTATTAATTAAAATTAAAATCACCACATGAAAAAACAAGATCCCACCATAAACTGTAACTTCTTCTTCTTGTTATGGTGCCACAGAAACATCTGGCAGTGTCAGTATTCTTAAATCTTCGTAATATTTTTTAATCTTTAAAGTAGAGTCTAACAAGATGGTGCCTACCTTGCTAGAACTATCTAGGGAGTTTTTTTGGTAACTGAAAATTAATGTTTTTAGATTATATTTATAATTTACTTTACATATGCACAATAACCAAACTAAATCACTCTAAATTGCACCAATAATGATCTATTTCTATAATTTAGCCCTATGGTCAAAAAACCTGAGTACTTAAAATAAAACCGCAATGTGACAGTTCAAAATCCCACCAAAAACTGGTCTCTCTTCTTTCTATATTATTCTATATTTCTAGACATTTAATTAAAAGGTAGCAAAACAATTTTTAACAAAAAAGAAAACCAACTTCTATTATTTTGAAGAATTCCCTGGCATCATCAAAGTTGAAAGTCCAATACCAATGAAATTAAAATGGGACCACCCTTGAGATATCCCCTATCCAATAAAAAAAGATTCATCCAAATTGGTTCATAAACTAAGAAGTTGTGGCTGAAAATCCATAAAAAAAAAACATAAAACTTCAATTGGAGTAACCAAATTATCAGGAACTGAAGACATTATTGCCTAACCTATATACAACCTTACATAATAAATAATTCTCTGATTAAGTCACCCATTAATTGACTTAATAATATGCAATAATGGGGGTTTTGTTTTTCATGTGTATGTATGTCTATTTCTTTGGCACTCTCTGTTGCCTAAATGACTTGATGGATTTTAGCATATGAGATTTTGTTAGATTTGTCTTAGTTGTGGAAGTGACATAGGCTATACAATAATTAAGAACTATGGTAGCAAGATAAAAGACAAAAATACATTTTTGCTGTCTGGCTTCTTGTTTCCTTTTTTAATAATTCTTTTTAAAGGTTTCCATGAAGTTCTAATGTTCGCTATCCAGAAATCAGTTATGGACCTAAGCTATATAATAAATAAGTACTACATCTGGGAATCAAATAAAAAACAAAAATAGAAAAATATATTTTCTACAGAAGTGTTTTTGTTGCAGTCGGGGTTTTTGATTCTTTTTAAATAATTTCGTATTTTTTTATTATTTATTTGATAGCAACTACGTAAAATAGACGCATATAAATATTGAGTTGTGGAATCTTAGTCCATGTAAACCTGCTACCTGATACTTTATTTGTTAATTTAGATTCAAACTTAAAAGTTTATCAATATTTTATATGCACAAGTAAAAGTTCCTTTATAAAAATTACGTTTATATAATTTAACATCTAAGAACCTAAGTCAATGACCTTACTTGTGCACTATTGGTAAATATTATCGTAAATCGAACATAAAATTGATTAACTAAGCCTATAATATTGATTAAAATTACAACATAATCCCGCCAAAACTTCAACACGACTTCGATAATTCGATTGTTAAGACGTTTATAATTCATCATCAGCCCAAGAAATTATTAGAATCATGATGGAATTTATAATTTGTGGAGGTTAAAAAGTCAACGACGTCACTAAAACAAGTTACCGGCAAACTGTTATCGATTTACGACGTTTGAACAATAAAAATAATTTAGGAGTAGAATGATTATATTATATATTATTAAAAGCTATTAACCTTATAAAAAATATCGCACTTTAAGTAGATATTTACATTTTTTTTTATAAAGTAAAAGGTACATACCTCGAACAGCTTGAGTAGAATGTTCACGTAAAGCCTTCTGACACCTAAAGATTTTCCAATAGAGGCCAAGAATATAACGCACAATATGAGAAGTAGGAACGGTGTGTATAATATTGATATGGCAACCGACACAAACGACGTATGTAACGCCATTTTGACGACTGATTGATTTTAATTAATTGTGATTGGTTTGAGAAAAATTCAGCTGGATCTTCGTCGAATGTCAAATGATTACCAAAATGCCAAATAATCAGCTGTTTAAATACTACAGTTAGAAAAACTTAAAATACTTTTACATAATAAGCATGAGAATGAGACAGCTCTATACAATTTTAATGTTAGCGAAGAGCATAAATTCTTGGTCAAAAGAATAAAAATCATTTGACGTGGAATTGAGCTTTCAACACAGATAAAGTGTCAAATTCTAGTGTCAAACTATGATTTTTCTCTGCGTTCAGAAATTAATATCGGTAATAAGTAAAACATTTATCTCTTAGTAAAACCAGACTTTAAGATGTACAAGTAAGTAAGTAAGTATTAGTGAGTAAAACAATTAAAAATACAAAAATAAATAAGTACATATTAAAAAATCATTTAATAAAATAATTCACTAATATTTTAATACTAATAGGTACATATATTTCAATTAGACATTTTGAATTTAGTGATATCAATGTGTAGTCACCACTTGCAAATTTTGGCTTTTACTCCTAAACAGACACTTTCGTATCCATAGGTATTTATCTGAGGGTTTAATAGCATTGATCGACGTGAATTCAAATCCCTGCAAGGAGCCTGAGCTTTCGGTGAAGGAAAACATCGTGATGAAATTGGTAATGCTATGGAGCATGTGGTAGGGCTTTTTCTAATGGCCGCCTGGCTAGATACCAGCCTTAAATTGAAATCTAGCGTCAAACATAAAATTAAGTGTTCCAGCAGTTGCACTTGAGAACCATTCTTCCACTAGGCTTAACGTGTTACCATCTTGGGCCTCATCGTCACTTAATACCAGGTGAGATTGTGGACACAAAGTTAAACCTATAACGATAAAAAAATACTTATATTTAATTTATTAAATAGATCGGTAGCTCGAATGAGAAAGCATTCGCTTGTGTAAGAACGAGATAGGTACTTAAATGAGACTATGTTCGTGTGTCATCGGCATACGTAAATCGTTATCAAAATAAAATGTATTTATTATTGGAAAATATAAAGTTTTAAAAGTATAATTTAATGTATAATTACATGTGTAATATTGATTACATGTACTGTACCTAGATGTAACTTGTTTAACAAAGAAAATAAACAAAATAATACGCACACTAGTGTAATTCTGCTATTGACAATCTATGAGTTTAATGGTTTATTAAAATAAGAAATTTTTAAGTGGATTTGGCTTTAAAAGCTTACTAAGCGCTTCTTCGTAACGATAACATCGTTTACCTAGTAGTTTTTCGTTATTTTATTTTTAAATCTCGTTATTTTATTTTTAAATCTATTTTGATGTGGGAGCCCTTTGATTATTTGTCTATGGTGGGAACCCTAAATTGCAACCCGATTACTTTACACCAGAGATAAATAACAATTCTTTACACTATGATCAGTATCTCCCAAGTGTCTCCAGATTGGGGTGTGTTTCCCCATTTTAGTGGAAAAACGAAACTAATGGGAAAATTTTTGGTGGAGGAAATTTTGACACTGAGGAAATTTTAGGAAGAGCTTTATCCACATAACCACACTACTTACTACTACTTCTACTACTGCCATCTCTGATATTGTAATTCGAATAACACATTCTCGTTTTTGAAAATATTCACTGGTCTTTTATAGATTTGACAATACTGTCCCTGATGGATGACATACTCTCTCACTCTTTCTCTTTAAATCCCCTTTCTTTTATCGTCTCTTGTTCAGATATGGTAATTATTAAAACAACGGATAATGTAATGCATTATTCCTACGCAATGTATAACAAATAATTGAAGACACTTTTATTCTACTGTCGATTATCTTTTATTATTGTTAACAATAGCAATAGTTGGCCGGCGTTACTGCAACGTGCGAATAAACAAGCATTATGTAATCATCAATAGCTCAGAAAGAGAGAGATTTTCACGTTTCTTACATTCAACATTACGATGTGAATTACGATTTTTCCAAATTTACGACAATATTTTCTACCTAAGTCGCTCCCGCAATTAAGGTGAATCTAACGACATCTCGTATGCTCAAACCCATCAAGCCGTTAAGGCTACAGAGCGTGCCAATGAAATAGATATACCATATAATGTATGGTCAAACATAGGTAGTTGTAAAAATTCAGTTTCAAATGTAAAGTACGAAGTCTAATAAATTAGTATTGCAATTTAAATTAGTATGGCTGTCATTATTTCATTACATTAAACATTTTACTGGCGACGAAATGGGATTTCTCGAGTCAACCAATCTGACAATCTGTAGTAAAGTAGTTAACGCGGGTGAATCTGCGGGGCATAGCTAAATTAGTAGTATATTAGTTGATTAACCAATATTTAAATAGTATTAGAATACGACATTTCATTTAAATTCTCAATATTGTAATTAGGTACGGTCAATATTATAGTACGGCCAAAAATGAAACAGCTGGCAGTTTCTTATCACAATCATAACCATAGCGTTATATGAATGCAATACCTTCAGAAAAATTACAGTGAATCTGCGTAATATACTATAATCTACTACCGATTGGATGTATCTACTAAAGAAGCATTTGAATATTTGTGTGACTTTTCTGCGCAATACAAAGATATAGTCTATTTTAACAAATATGAAAAATTATCGACTGATATTTAATATTATTTCTAAACACGTTAGCAGAATTATCTGGTTAATGCTGTATTTAGTACTTAATGTTGACTAATTATATTTTTATTTATTGTATTGATATTTATGTATGATGTTGCTAAGTGTATGTATTGTATATGTGTAGTATATATGTATTATATATATTATGTTTTGGTGTTGATATTTTATTTATATATTGTGATATTAAATTGGTTAAACATAATTTCAAAAAACCCCCTTACCTTTTACACCTACCAACATTTATCTCTGCATCACCTAATGGTTGACTGGCAGAGAATGCCTTAGGCATTAAGTCCGCCATTGCGTATTTAACGCATAGTGTGTAAATAAATAAAATAAAATTAACATAATATGTATTATCAAAAATTTTGTTACTTTCTCTATTATTCCACAAGTGCGAAAAAATGGAGGCCCTCAAATGTGAGTATCTATCTAGAACGCGTTCCTTTGTTGTGATGTTAAAAATTAACGTTATTCTCTTGTAATATAGTTTCATTTCATTTCAATTAATATCAATTTAAGCGTTCCAGTTTGCGTAATATTTCTATAGTTCAATTATTATATAAAGAATACTTTTTCTTTCATTCCGGATTAAAGAAAATAAAAATAGACACTGACTAAAGCTAAACGTGTAAATCTTTTATGACCGTATTGTATTCTAAGTATTTTATTATCTTGTTAGTTTCTCCTTTTCCGACTCCCGACTAACCGATTCTGATTTTAAAAAACTGGCAATACTGATTGTATATCTGATTTCAGTGATTTCTGATAATGTACTTAATTTAGGAGTTGTTTTACTAACATGATAAACGTAAAACAAATTTATAAGTCTAAGATCAAACAATTAATTTGGATATACAAAAATAACAACTGATTGTTTATTCTTTTAAGTTTTCACTCCTGTCAGCAGTCCTCATGACTGCTTTATTTTTTAAATCTTCTTCATACCAAACATCCATTATTCTTTATATAAATTAGTTAATAATAGAAACTATTTTAAAATAAAATTGACTTACTTCTTTAATGAGAACAGTTAATCTGTCTGCTGTTACATATGAACTTAAGAACTAAAATTCTATCGGTTGCTTGATTTTTTTTTTTCGAATACCAGTTGCCATATAAAAAAGTGCACGGGTAGGTTCTCATGTAAGGGCCAGTGGCCCTTGTATCGATCCTTATATGTTATCATATTTATGGTTGCAAGTCGGGTGTTTTTTTATTGAAATTTCGTCAAACGTCAATAAATAATAGCTTCATAATAATGCATTATGGTTATCTAACTTACCCTAATAAATGTTACATTGTAATTTTAACACAACTTGTTTTCTTTTACAGAAAATCTGATGGATGTAGCAGGGGTTGGTGAGATAGTGAAAACGGTGAAAACTATTAAAAAACTGACTGATCTGGAGCAAAAAGACAGGATAAGAACTCGGAACCAATAATTACTTGGTAAATAATTACCAAGTTACGAGGAGCGTTTAAAAAAGTTAAACTGTCTTTCTCTTCAATCCAGACGTTCTATGTTTGAAATATTATTTTTGTATAAAATACTGAATGACTTGGTTGACAGTCCGGATATTGTACAGAGAATTTCACTTAAGGTACCACGTCCAAATTCTAGATCTTGCACATATGTTCCTTTCGCTTGTAACTTCATACGTACTAACTTAGGCATGCAGTCTCCTATATGGCGCATATTGAAGACATTTAATGAAATTTACGACCAAAGTCTTGACATATTCTTCAGTTCTTTGACCTCCCTTAAATCCTATATCTTTAAAATTCTCCAATTATGACATGATTGAGTATTTATATTATTAACATTATTTTGTATTATTATTGTTTGCTTTTAATTATTGTTATTATTTTTATCAAATTTGTTAACATAGTACTATTTTTAATCAATATTAAGGCTCGAAAATTGTTGCATGCTGTGCTCGCCTGTAAGTGGAGTACTACATAATTATTGAGATGTGTTCGTATAACTAAAATGTAATCATGTATCATATGTTGTGGCTCTGTTGGCGCGCCAAATAAATAAATTGGATAAAATAGCTTCAATCACTTTTAAGTTTTTCAAGTACATAAGTTTAATAAAGATATAATCTAATAAATGATTTGCTATTATAAATGCAGCACCTAATCATTCTGTTTCATTGTTCTTTACAGAAGTGAGTCCTACAACATTAAAAAGAATAAAAAAGGAAGGTACTACAGTAAATGAAGGTGTCTGGAATACCCCAGGGAAAAAACTGCCACATAAGCCCATAGTGTCCGACCTAGATAGTTTCAACATAGATGCTATTGGTAACAAAATTAACGAATTTTACATCGTTAGAAAACAAGTTCCTACGTTGAGAACTCTGTTAGTGGAATTAAGAGAAAGCATTGGATTTAATGGTGCAGGGAAACTCTTCGCCACTTATTATTGTCCAACGGCTATGAATTAAAAAAAAAAAAATTGAACGTTCATGTTTAATTGAACGTTATGACATATCTGCCTGGAGACATCGGTTTTTAAGAACCATGGCTTTGAAATGTAGAGAAGGAAAGTCAATAATTTTCATAAATGACCTAATTCATAATTTTCATTAAGACCTATGTTCATAAAAACTACAAGCCCAAGAAGTCTTGGCAAGGTCCATCTACAAGTGGTGCAATTGAAAATGTTTCGACAGGGAAAAGGTACATAATTGTACATGCTAGATCAGATAAAGGCCCTGTGCCAAACTCATTGTTAGTCTTTAGCACTTTATCACCACAACATGAATGCTGTAAACTTTCTTTAATAAATGGCTAAGAGAAACGCTTATACTCAATTTAAATGAGCCGAGTGTAATAGTTATGGATAACGCCAGTTACCATTCAATCATTGTAAATAAAGCGCCTACATCACAAAATCGTAAAAATGACATAAAAGAATGGCTTACTTTGAATGATATTCCGTTTGAAGAATATCACACAAAAGCAGAGTTCCTATGTTTTGTAAAACGAAACACACCAGAACCAGTATATGAAGCTGATGAACTTTGAAGCAGAATGGGCATGAGGTATTACAACTTCCCCCCTACCGCTGCTATCTAAACGCCATTGAGCTGGTATGGAGTTTGGCTAAACGTAAAGTGGCAGGAAAAAACATTGCCCTGGCCTCAGTGGAGTTAGAGGGGTTATTAAAGAGTCGTTTGAAACCCTAACTCCAGAGGAGTGGAAGGAAATGACTGATTATGTCATACATGTTGAAAATAATTATAAAGAAAGGGAAAGAATTACAGAAAATAAGTTAGAGAGTTTTATTATTAATGTAGGAAACAGTGATTCCAGTGACTCTAATGAATCTTTTCACATGGAAGTTTTAGATTCAGATTTTGATTATGAAAATGAATAAACCAAAATTATTATAGAATATTGTTGTTTTTTTTTTTTTAATCAGATTGCTACATAATACCTAGTCTTATTTTTAATTCAGACGTAGTTAACTGATTTTTCGAAATGTCACGTGTTTCTTTGATTTGGAGCAATATAGGTAGTGATTTTACATCTCGAAACTTCAGTTTACTTTGTCTGAATAGAAATTCGATTTTACGCGTTTAGCGCTAGCCATTTTAATATTATTATTTTTAACTTAGCCTAACCTAAACCACTGCTGGGAAAGGACCTACCCGAATCCTTCTGGGAACTTGAATTTATAGCAATCGTAATTATCAAAAACTAGAGGTAAGTTTCTTTTGATAAGAGGTTAACTAGGTAGCTTAGTAGCTACTACTACCGCAGTATTGATTTATTTCGCATACTTATTCCCATTTTTGGACCTGTCCATATGCAGTCAAGCAGTAGTGTAAAATAATACTGTTTATCAGCAAAAACAAATTATTTTATGTTATAAAGTATCAAATTAGGTTATTCCCAAAAAGCACTTTATTTTTTGGAAAAAAAAACTAAATTAGCAAGTTTTTTTATGTTTGGATGTTATACATTTCAAAGATCATTTAATATTGATTCCTGGCTTTCGTTTTGCTGAACAGTTAAATAGTTCTACGAGCAGAAGTAGAATACAGAATATACTGTGGTCAGTTACAGTTAGTATTAATAAACTTTGATACTATGGCGACTATTTGTTGCGTTCAGTCGTCACAGTATCACTACGTTTATGCTGAATTTATTTAGCGTTAATAGTTACAAAATTTTTTTAATTGCCACGTTTTCTTTGAACAGCTTTCGATGGCCAAACTCAAAATGCCACCAATATTACATATGAGTCAAAAAACCTAACTTAATGAATTAAAAATAAAAACCACAACATGTCACTTTAAAATCTCGCCAAAAAACGTACTTAATGTTATTCCAATGTTATGGACGTGAAAATACACAGATAATAATGATTTCCCTACCCTTTGCCTTCGCCTTCATGGTTTTCTAAACTCAGGACTAGTAATTTTGTTTTAAAGATAAAAATTGTGGCGCATTTAAAAGTAACCATATAAGTAATGATTATAAATAAAGGGCTCTAAAACGGGCTCAAAGAAGCCTAACAGCGCAACGGTACGCTCCTAACAATAATTAGCTACGCCAACGATAACAGTACCAAGCCGCCCCCCCCCCCCCCCCCCCCCCCCCCCCCCCCAACAACGAAAGGGCGGCGCGGCGCGGCGCCCGATCAACCCTCGGACTCAGTACCACGGCGAATACGTATTAAGGTAACCAGCAAGCTGCAAACCAGTGCACGCAAGCCCAACTCACTACGTGCGACCAACTCTGTTCACACCCGAACCTACCAGGCGTGAAGAGAGCAAAACAGAGCAGCACACATGCAGTGAGGTGCCTACACGGAGGCGTGGCGCTAGCGTAGCTATGGAGAAATAAGTGGACTGGGTCGCTGGCGAGTGGAAGATTTCTTGACACGGAGCTTCTTGCAAGTCTTCAGAGTCTTGAGTCTTCATTTCTTGAACAGCGTTTGACAATCTGTGTGCCGGTGGCCCGCAACAGCCCTATATTTATATTAATGTTGGAGCGGGACGGAACGATGGCGTCTATTCCCCTCCTACTATAATATTTCTTAGTACACGGCTTGTGGCGTGGCGCATTGCGACTGTTCTGTTATTATTATTATTATTACATACAAATCCACGTAATTAGCTAATTTCTCACAAGATTCTAATTGGAATGTTACAAAACCTATTCAAATCTATTAAGAACATTAATATCTCCCTAAATACACACAATATAACATTAAGGAATAGTAAACTTCGTAAATATTAAACTTTAAACATTACAACACATAACGACTTATAAACACGTTATGTATGAATTATAAACATTACTAACATGATAGAATTCACATATAAGCCTAACTATTCCTATAAAATCACAAACATTACACATAACTGGTTTAAAACAAAGATTAACAATGAAATATAAGTTCAGTACGTTCCTATGCTATTTTTACGAAATTATAAGCCTTATTATTACTATGTATTTACTATCTATAAATACCTACACTTTATTTATTTCATACAGAAACAGTAAATCAATGATTTTTCAAGTATAATTGTTCATTTTTAAGCCTAACATCTTATACCTATAACTAAATATGAATATTATCTCTTAAATCATCACATTCATCACGCCTGGCCCTATGCGTCGCTAACAGGCTCGCTAACAACTTCTCTAACTAATCTACCTTGCCTAACAAAATATTTTAAAAATTTACTTTTTTATTTTACATATTATTCTCTTACATCACTCAAATAAAACAAACTTTCTGTATAAATTAACCACTAATTATTTAGTAGGTACCAAAACAAGCGCGCAAATTTCACAAAAAACCAATTCTTCATGTCATGAATATCGCAAACTTCGTAAAGTAATGACGACATTATGTATTCTTATGCAAAGTTTAACAATATAACCTTTCATAGGTCAAACTACAATGAACGGTTTTCGTCAAAATGCGCTAACAACCAGAAATATCTGTCCATTATAGTTTGATCTACCAAAAGTACCAAACCTTATTACAGTTATACCTTAGTATCATAGAAATTAGGTCGTCTTTGGTTTATACTAATATTAGTAAAATTTTACTGGTTATTAAACCGCTAGCCAATATTCACTGCTACTTTGTTTTGCATATAAGGAATCGTTTAGAAAGTGAGAGAAGGCTTCAGTTTTTAGTACCTAGATAACTGATAGCCGCTGTTAGCTATATCAATATCGATACGGTACGTTAGAGGAATGTCAACCGTTTTCAGTTACGTTTAGTTAAAGCAGACACATGCTTAGTGACAATATTTTAGTTGAGAAAAGATTTCAAGGTAGAGGGACGCACTGCCGCGACTCAAAAAATGTAGACGAAAACAGAAGTAAAGGAAATTTGCGTTGAAAACAACATTTAATAGAATTTATTAAATCTTGGGAAACATATCCAGAATTATAGTGTACGTCTATCGACGCATATCACGATAAAGTAAAGAAAAATTGTGTGCTGGATAAGTTGCTCAAAATTTATTTAAAAAAAAAACCGAATAGTACGAGAATATTATGTAAAGAAAAACTTAAATTTAAGGCGAACAAATTTACGAAAAGAATAATAGAAGGTTATAATTTAAAATCATATTCTTCTAAAAGTTGTACTTCATTTATTGCCTAAAAGGTTCTGTGGTGTACTGTGTTTATCTTTCTGAACATAAAAATTATAAAATATTTTTTGGAATATATTTGCGCAGTTCATGTCATACGTAGCTACGCAAGCACAACATTTAATATATTGCTTACTTACTACTATTTGTTGCAAGCACCCAGTAAAGTATCACTGTTAAAAAGTTTGATTAAAAAAAAAAAAAGATTATAGGGTCGGGGTGGATACGAACCGTTGACACTCCAATCGCAGTCGAGGTCTACATAGTTAGACTAAAAAAACACAAAAACTGTTGTCGAATTTTATATTCAGCTAATAACGCTAGTGAATGTTTCGTTCTGACTCGTATCGGTTAAGTCCAAAGGTCAAATTTTGAATACGAACCGAACTGAAGTTGATTAATTAAAGAATGATGGTTATTTGCTAATATTGAACAATGAGTATCACTTTAGGTCACTTTTAATGTTTTAGCACGTTTTTTCATTGTATAATACTGTACTGTTGCACTTTTATTAAGAATAATAAAGAAATATTATGTTGAAACTTGAGTATATTACTAATAATATAAACTGTTCACTTCCCTCTTATATTTACGATTTAGCGGATTATCACACTTTTTGATAATGTTTAATTATAGAATCTAGGTACACAATTAATAAGGAATTAAAATACTACTGCACTTGCACTTGCACTGTTTGAGAAAGTTTTGTATTTGTAGTCTATGCTGGAGAAACAGTCTATCTCTTTTATTAATTGATAATTATTGTCTATGATTATAACTAGGGATGATTCGATACCGCCAAGAAATATACAAATCCGTCCCCTGATCGATACCATGTACTCATTCCAGTAATTAACTAAACAATTGATACTTCATTCGATATCACTTCTAAGGTTCAATATTCGTAAGGAATTAAATCAATTTTTAGTAATTGTTAAATTCTTGAACGAGGCTTGTGCTTGCCCTGCTTAGGGATGAATCGATATCATCCTCATTCAGGTATCGAATCAAAGAACGAAACTACATTCGACTCCACTTCAAAGTTTCGAAACTTTTGAGTTCTGTATCAATTTTTGCTTATCCTTGCCCTACTTTGGGATGAATCCATATCGTTCTCATTCATGTATCAAATCAAAGTATCTAAAACTCATTCGATACCACTTCAAAGTTTAAAGTAATCTATATAGTGGTATCGAATGAGGTTTCAATACTTTGCTTTGATACATGAATAAATATTTGATATTGTTAAAGGACGATATCATTTCAATACTAAGCTGGGCAAGCAAAAGCCTCGTTCACGAATTTAATCATTTTATTAACAATTGATTGATTACTAACTAGTATTGATTCTTTGAAGAGGTGTCGAATGAGGTATCGGTACTTTGATTCTATACCTAATGAGTTGTGTTTTATACTGAAATAAAGTAAAGCAAGAGCAAACACGAGCTTCGTCAGCATTATTTGTTCAGAAATCTTCAACAATCATCGTCATATTTAAGCCAATGTACACAACCCCTTATTTAATTATTCCTTCCTCATGAATTACTCCGACTATTGATCATAATCGTATGAAAATCCGTTCGGTTATTGAATTTAATACATTCAGATTTGAGACAGACTGACAGACGCGAAGGGGAATTTTATTTTATGATATAGCGATGATAACAATTACAATCGATTGTCCACAAAACGACATTTATCAATCTTATATCACCGTCTGCTCACCCGCCCCACGCCCATATTCATCAACACGCCCGCCAACTGACCAAGGGCCTGGGACGGGTGCGATATCTTGACGCAGATTGGTTTGATACCTATACCCAGAATTGAATGGTGGTTTTATCTACTACAAATACTAGTATCGAATGAAAAGATATGAGTGTTCAGCAGTATCGAAGCATCCCTAATTATAACCTTCAATTGGCTATCATAGGATTTGCTAAAATCCTTTTTGGATTTTTATCCCTTTACAATAATAATTAATAAATTAATATAACGATGTCTGATCTTCCCTATGGACCTCCAGTGCGCGTGTCACCATTGATCAGGGTAATTATTATTTTTCATTCATTATGTAATCGATGTTTTGGAACGTATTTTCAAAAGGTACCTGTATTCCAAATTTGAAAAATTAACTTTTTATTAATTGCTAACTATAGTACATCGGTGTGCCTTCAAAATCAACTATATGTAGCAATTTTTGTTATCGATTGATTTTGTTATTGGGCTAAAAGATTATTGTGCATAAGTCAGGGTGAGGTTCGATTCCTTTTCTGTGTCTACTCTCCAGATAGTGGAGCTCTTATAGCGTGTGGGCAAAACAAACCTTAATAACTTTTCCATTGTAAAATATAATTGTACTTTACTATGGTCAAAGTGATAATCTTCAACATGAAGGTTACTAATTCGGCGAGCAATGAGACAGCTGCCACTGAATTAATGGTGTTAATATGTTACATGGTAGATGGAGCATTCATTATAATTAGTGTGATTACAGAAGTGACTGTAGAGCCACACTTTGATTCTCATTGGCTTGTAAGAAGAACAAATGGAATTAATTTTATATGTAAAAAAAATATCTAAATTAATGCTAACAATATAAAATATATTAAATTATCTCTTCATGATGTCTTTAAGAAATAAGTTTTCTTCCTTTTCAAGGTCAAGCTACTTGCTTTAAAGAGAAATAATAAATCTATCATGAACTCTAAACTTTTTTAGAAGAATGCTTCTTTTTCCAAAGTTACACACAGAACCATTTATTTCCAAACTAAAGCAAAGCAAAGATTATATTATGGTAACTTAAAGAGTGCATATACCATATATAATTCTGAATGTGTTATATTATCTAATCTTAGATATTTAAGTACAACTTAACTTTTTCTAAATGGCGTTTCGTAATTACGAATTCTGCCAGTGTCAAGTCAGATCTAGGTGAGACACTTTATAGTCAAATTTTATATAATTTTGTTCTTCCAGATTAGGCTGCTGAAAAACACACAGACAAACATAACTCTTACAGACAAAATGTTTTAGTTAAATAGATACTAGTTAAACAACAATATAATTAATGTTAGTTAATTCAAAACCCGGACACATAACTGACAAATTATGCTCATCACATAAAAATCGGTTGTGGGCAGGGATCAAGCATTTTTTTATAGTAGCTTGACAAATTGACGTTACTATACCGGATGGTTTGCAGAGTACTATCCAAACACAACGGCAACTAACAAGAGATCTAAACTTATAGATGGTTGCTGTCATGCCAGCCTGCATAAATATCTCTTCACATTATACTTGAAGGGCCCAATGTCGTAATGAATCATGTTGCCCAGAACCCGTGACCTCTCAGCTCAATAGTAGCCAGTTTACTACCACTGTGCTATATGGCCCAATAATAGCACTCAAACTGCCCCATGATTAAATGTTTATGTTTTGATGCCTTATTCTATAGATTTACTGGGACACTGCCACCATTCTATGGTCTCAACATTCTTTTCCTTGTAACTGAATCTAACTTTAGTATATATTATGAGAGTGTATTTTTAAATTCATTATAGGTTTAACGTTCTCACCACAATCGCACCTGATGTTAAGTGACAGTGTGACCCAAAAGGCTAAAACCTTACGCTTAGTAAGACTAGTTCTAAAGTGCAGCTACTGGAAAACACCTATAGGTGTGTGGTGTCAGATGTCCACCTTGAAAGACGTGGGCCAGATAGGCATTAGAAAATTACAATGGTATCATCATGATTTTCTCAAACAACTAAGCATAAACAATTTGGCCTGCCAGATGATAAGCGGCTACCATATCTTATGGACCCTTGTAATACTGTAGGAATCAATAGCATATTTCTGACCTTGAATCCCCCCTTTTTTTTTTTTATACGTATAGAAACCCATCTTGGGTACACACCCGTCTTATGTGAGACTCCTACTCACTAAAACTCCACGGTGTACCATCCGCCGCCATACAGGGGCGACACGGGAACTACGGTGGCATACAGCCGCGTCGGCCTGGCTAAACCGGGCCCCGGCCTAAGTAGGAGACAACTCAGTACACCCTAGCCGTCTCCTCCGTCCGCCGAACCAGTGTAATGAAGAGACGGGCCCCCCGACCCGTCTCCTCTAGTTCGGTTAGGACCATGAATCCCCCTACTCAAAGGTGCTCTGCAGGAACATAACATAAGGTTATTTGGCTGTGATTTTCTGCAGTATTCTACCAGTCAAGCGCCTCGAGTAGAGAGAAATATCAAAAGAAATTTTGCTGTGTCCTACCTCTTTTTAAATTATGTTTTCTTGACTCAAAGCTCTGGCTCATTGCAGGGATATGAAGCAACGTCAAAAAGGAGATGTCAATACATGCCACCACTGAGCCATAATTCTTCAAATTATTATAATTATAAATATATAATAATTTTTTCAACCAATTTTATTCCAGTTTGGTCGCTGGTCATTCCTAACCGCTGGCATTCTTTATGGAGCATTCCACCAAAGCCGGCTGTCTAAGAAGGAGGCTGCTTTCCGGGAAGTTGAAGCCAAGGAGAAAGTGATCAGGGATGCTAAGCTTAAAGAGGAAAAGGCAATTGCGGCAGCAGGTAAGTGATGTGTTAAAAAAATTACTATATTATATATCTTTATACATAGGTTTACACCTGATATGGCCTAAGATCAAATTAAAATGGATTTTAAAATAGATGTTTAGTGACTGATTTTGACAGGACTTTCACTGGCAGATAGCTGATGTTATAAGGAATACCTTAAACTACATTTATTTTTAAAAAAGAATTAGGGTTCCCCGTAAATAAAAATCAATTTGCAAAATAACTGTTAAAATATAGTGCCAGAAGTTATAATTTTTTTAATTATTGCCTTTTCACTCTTCAATCTTTTCCTATTATTGTAAAAAAAAATTTTTTCATTTTAATACAGTAAAAACCGTAAAATCTCGAAAAAGCATCATCCCCTTTTGCTACGCTACTGGCATTTTGTTTTTACTACACTTTTGTCTACAATAAAAAAAATTGCAATATATTTTTCCAATAATCCCATGTAATTTAGCAATGCTTTAGAAATGGTTTTCCAATATTTTCAGCCGAACTGAAGACGCTGGAAGATATGGTCACGAGTAAGAAGTAGACAACGAATCATTACCAACAGTCATAGATATAAGATCAAAGTGCAAGCCGACATCTTTGAAGTGTTGCCAATATAGAAAAAGTTAATCCTCATGTACTATTTGGCAATAATTCCACCATTTGTTGTAAAGTAACATATTTAATGAAATATAGATGATTATATAACATTATACTGTTTTTATTTAATTTTTAATCTGGATCACATTTAAGAGAAAGGTAGATGGAGCCTTCGGAATAACAAATGTAGGACATGCATTTAGCTCTGTATCCCTGAGAACCAGAGAACACTACACACTTGCGATCGTGAGAATAAGTTTTACTGTGTTTTTACCACTTTAGCAGTGTAGTTGATAATACATCATCCACCATCAAACAACTGCTTTTGTACTTGAAATGACGGGCCCCAATGACCTTTATACCAATTTCCAAGTAAACATACTAAGTTTAAATTTGTTGGCAACTTAAAATCCATGTTCGATCGAGATTCTTACCGGTTCTTCTCGATGTCTGGGATATTTTCCGAACCGGTAGTAGTGTTGAGACGTTCATAAGTGCCTTTATTAGTGCCTAAATTGAATAAAGAATTTTTGTTTGTAATTTAGTATTAAAAAAAATTCACACGTGGTAGAAGTGAAATCTTCCACAGCTATGTTTTTTTTTTAATTCAGAAAATGATCAAATACACACAAATTTAAAGTTTATGAAAGTATACATACAAGTAATCACAATCATTATTCACAATATCATTTTCAATTAATGCACATTTCAAATATCCATGGTAACCTAACACAATATCAATCAGTAACAGAATGTCATAAGTGTTTTTGTTTTTGTTTCGTGCCTTTTTGTTAAGGTAATAAAATTCATTATTGCGTGGCAACAAACCTCTTTTGTACCATTTTACCATTGCCTAAAACTTTCATCTCAATTTCTCCCACGTTAAATCTTATGAATTTATCTTTTCATCGACTTTCAAATCACAACGATGCTAAAGAACTTTAGTTTTTGTAAACAGGAGAAAACGCTGTCAGCCATATTAGTGTATATATTAGGAGTACAAATAAGTTTCCGCCGTTTTTTAACACAAATTAAATATTTATTATAGAAGAACGGTAATATAAATTTATTTAAAATATTGCCCATCACTTGCAACCACTTTTTCCCATCTCTCAGGCAGCATTTGAATCCCACGTCTGAAGAACTCCTTGTCTTTTGAGGCTATCCACGAATCAACCCAATTTTTGGTATCCTCATAAGATGTGAACCGCTGCGCCGTCAGAGCATGTGCCATGGACCGGAACAGGTGATAACCGGACGGTGCAATGTCTGGCGAATACGGCGGGTGGGGTAACACTTACCAATCAAGTGTTTCCAAGTACTTTTTCACGGGAGCCGCAACATGTGGACGAGCATTGTCATGCAGAAGAATATTTTTTTCGTGTCTAGAATAGTATTGAGGGCGTTTTTCCTCCAGAGCTCGGCTCAATCTCATCAATTGCGTTCGATAGAGGGCCCCAGTAATTGTTTCGGTCGGATTAAGCAACTCATAATACACTACACCTAGCTGATCCCACCAAATACACAGCATAAGTTTTTTTCCGTGAATATTCGGTTTTGCTGTTGATGTTGACGCGTGGCCAGGTAATCCCCATGATTTTCTTCTTTTTGGATTGTCATAATGTATCCACTTCTCATCACCAGTTACGATACGATGTAAAAAACCCTTTTTTTATGTCTAGCTAGCAGCATTTCACTTAAGCATAATCGGCGTTCAATATCTCTCGGCTTTAATTCGTACGGAACCCAATTTCCTTGTTTATGAATCATTCCCAATGATTTTAAACGATGTGAGACTGCTTGCTGAGTGACTTCTAATGTTAGAGCAAGTTCTTTTTGTGTTTGAGATGAATCTTCCTCCAATTCTGCATCCTCGTAAATTTTTGGCCTTCCACTGCGACCTTTGTCTTCTACGTCGAAATCACCGTTTTTAACCTTTTGAAACCACTCTCGACACGTTCTCTCACTCAAAGCACCCTCACCATATGCTTCTACGAGCAATTGATGCGCCTCAGCAGCAGATTTCTTTAAATTAAAGAAGTAAACTAATATTTCCCGCAAATGACGCTTACTTGGCTCAAATTTTGACATTTTCAACTTATAAAAATCATATTTTACCAATATAAAATCAATGATATTAATAGGTTATGTTGTTCTTGAATGTTCAAACTATTTTTTAAGCCGGTTATCATCTGCGAAAGCTAACCGAAACTCCGTGCCGCGCCATCTACAATAAAACGGCGGAAACTTATTTGTACTCCTTTATATTATCTCTGCTATGACGTCATAAGGGTCGAAAACAAATATTTGACATTTACCAAACGTTCATTGTATAAGCCTCGATACTTTTTATGTCATAAATGTATTGACATAGCGAATTTCACTCGCATAAGATCCGACCTGAAATTTGCTTAGAGTCGTATAATATCACAAAATGGCAGACAGCGCATTCAGAGTCCAAATTTTTGTTTTAATATGTAGCCATCTTACACTTTTAATATCGATAAATATTGGTTTCGTTAAGTCAAATACTATAGAAAACATTTATTTATTGAGCTAAATTTGATGTGTAAAGTAGTCTATTGTTTGCGGCGATGATTGCCTTCTCATGATCTGAATCGAATGAAGAAGAAGAACAACAAAAAAAAAACATGAAGAAGAAAAAATAATAATTTATTTAAATAGAAAAGAATGTCTTTAACTTAAGCTAATGCAGGCGCAGAACTTTGATACAACCGATTATAATCAGTAAGCAAATGCTTCAATCACAACAAATATTACTTACAGCATGTGTTAGCTACAATTCGAAAAACAATAGGTACCCGAGCCATTTTTTGTCATGGATGTTTGGCCCTTATCGCCGACTTTTTATTTGAAAACACACCACAGACCATAGACTTCAATTCACTAATCGGTACCCCACAGCTTATATCCGCTTCGTGTCAGAATCGTAAGTCAAATTGAAACAAAGGGTAAATTGAACGTTTATACAACCCGACTGCAACAAAAAAAATCTTCTCAATTTTTTTTTATTTATTTATTCCCAGACGTAGGCACTTTAACATTATATAGCCTATTTCAATCCCACAATTATGACGAATCTAACGACACCTCGTATGATAAACGTTTAGGCTACAGAGTGTGACAAAGAATCATACATACATACGCTCGAAAAACATTACCCAACTGCAAAACCCGCCTTTTTGCAGTCGGGTAAAATACCCCAACACAAGTAACCTATTCATTGAAACCATACCAATGAGCCTAAAAACAATATCTCTGCCGTAAGTTGGTGAAGAGTTATGTATCCTGCAGATTCTAGATGACACTGCAGCATCAGCTCACGGTGTTACCATGTTCTTATAATATCATTGAAGTATCAGAATATCAAATTTCGACTCGGGTCTTTTTGATTTAGATCAAGAACTATAATAGGTTTATTTATGAAAATTAGGATTCTAGGTGTTCAAGGAAGGTTTAATAAACATACAAAATTTCAAGTGTGTAGATCGAATAGTTTTCGACTTATGGAGGGGTCGAAAGTAGCTCGAAATAGTTCGTGTAAATATACGCACCGGCCGTCGTGTCGCACTTATCTTTCCCAACTTAAATGACACATTGCCGCATGTCTAGATAATTTAGAAACGCACAGGGAACAAGCAAAAGAAATATTTATACACACCACGTTTTTAAAAACTTCTGTAATACACACTTAGATGCAATTTTTTATTTAAACTTAATACACATTAGCTGCCTGTAATATAGTAGACTTTATTTATTTTTTCACTTTTATTTATTGATTTAATTGTATTTTATAGTAAAGTGTTTTTAGTTTTTTAATTTCTAAATTAAAATAGCTTTACAGTTAACAGATTGTTAAAAATGTTGGGTGCAGATTACAGTTGATACTGATCAAGAATTACATTTAGTATTGGTTCGTTTTACAGTTTATTACAGTCTACACTGAGTACTGATTACAGTCTATACTGAGTGTTGATTACAGTCTATACTGAGTGTTGATTACAGTATTTACTGAGTACTGATTGCAGTCTATACTGATTACAGTCAACACTGTGTATTGATTACAGTTTATACTGAGTACTGATTGCAGTCATTACTGGGTACGGACTAGTATATGCCGAGTAACAATTAGCCTATACTGAGTACAGATTAAAATTTATACTGAATACGGATTACAACCTATACTGAACACGAAGCGCTGTTAAAACTGAGTACTCATTGCAAACAATACCGAGTACATATTCGTTTACAGCTATATACTCAAACAGTTGCGACCAAAATAAATAAGGTTATAAATATTTAGAAAGTTTTACGATGAACTGCCCTGTGACCCTCCTCGTCGTATTCCCGTTTGGAGACCCACATCTTTCGGAATGTATCGAGCGAGGCGAGAATCGAACCCCCTATCCACGTCGAGTAGAGACGCTCCTGCGGCGCTGAGATCTGTCGGTGAACGAGCAAACATAAATTTGCATGTCCTTTATTTAAATAAACATTTCTTATTTAACGTAAAGTTCACTAGAAAAAAATATGACAATTTTTTTTGCGTTTAAGGATCTATGTAATTGAAATATAGTATTTTTGCATAATATATTTTATTTCAACAGGTGTAAAATTACGGAAACCAAAAGTAGCGAAATAGGGGACGTTCATGCAATACGTCACGCAACATTTTATTTTTTTAGACTCTCTCCTCCCCCTCGTCGCGATATGTCACATTTCATGCGACCGCTCCCCGACACTCCCTATCAATATTGCGCCAAGAATGATTAGATCCCCCAAGTACACGATATAATATTGCAATTCACAGTACACAATTATTTGAAATAATAAAACTTTAATTGCGACGATCCACAAACCTAGCGCCGGCGTCGAAAATCAAATAACAAAAAACAATTGAGTAAATTTTACATTAGTTATTAAGGGAAATATATACGAAAAAATATTTGTGTTCACAAATATAAGAAAAAAATTATTTTCTATCACACCAAAAAAAAAAACAGAAAAAAATTTGCAATATGGTTTGCTGAGCTGCGAACTTCACGATTGGTAGTATTCGATTGGTATCCCTACTTACCTCCTGTACCTGAGAATAAAATATTAAGACACAAACTCACCCTTATCTTCATGTCTTTGGGTGCCAGTCTTCGTATTTCGGCCAGCAGCCTGTCTCCGAAACCTCTGAAGAGTGTGGAGCCCCCACTTAGCACTATGTTCTGGTATAGGACTTTCCTTAGGTCCATGTCCGATTTCTGGATAGCGAACATCAGGACTTCGTGGAGACCTTTATGAAAAAAATTATTAATAAAGGAAACAAGAAACCTGACTGCAACAAAACCACTTGCCAAAAAATTTTTTTTTTTTCTATTTTTAATTTTACTTCGTTCCCAGACGTAGTACTTAAATATTGTATAGCCTAATTCACTGTCACAATTAAGACAATTCTAACGACACCTAGTATACTAAAATCCAACAAGACGTTTAGGCTACAGAGCGTGCCAAAGAAATAGACATACACTCGAAAAACATAACCTTCCATTTTCACAGTCGGTTTAAAGGGCCATTTTATAAATAGATAGAAATAATAACTGCTGTTATTAGTGTTAGCGCGCACTGTGATGCGGCTTTAAAAGCGCAGCCGAAAATTATGGGTACGCGCACTGCGGTATAATTTTCGTGAGTTTTGTCATTCATATCAACCTTCTATAAAAAAGCAAAGCCATGAACTACGAAACCAAAGTCCGCATTTGCGTTTTTTTTAATACTTATAAAGGTTTATAGGCCACAACCTCATATGATGTTAAATAACGTTGTCAAAAAATGGCAAAATGGTAACACACTAAGCCTAGTGGAGGAACTAGCTCTCAAGTGCAGCCGCCGAAACACACCTATAGGTGTATGGTGACACGATTTTCAACTTGAGGGTGGTAGTTAACCAGGCGGCCATTAGAATATACCCAGCAACCATACTACGCTTTTATCACGATGTTTTCCTTCACCGAAAGTTCCCAAGCTCATTGCAGGGAATCGAGCTCACGTCAATCGACGCGGAGTCCGTACACGCTACTACCGAGCCTTTATATTGCTTCAAAAGATGTGCTAAAAGAAGGAAGCAGTATTAGGTACAACAATTGATAGTATTGCGGCTTGTCAAAGGGTCATTCCTATACCGCGATACGAACACCACTGGGGCGACTTGTGAATTTTTTCCGGTAGTGTACAGAGTTTCATATAAATTCAACGCAACGAATATATAGCAAGCCACAGGATTTAAATCCGCTTGCGGATTTTTACCGTAATGTCCGCGCTTCTCGTGCTTCTATAGTTCAAAGATTTTGCGGAAACAAACCGCAGTGCGCGCTAACACTAATACTTTTTTATCTTTATAGGCAATAATAGCTTATTGATAGCGTGTACCGACACCGCGTCGATAGACGTGAGTTCGAATCCCTGCAATGAACCTGAGCGCCCGATGAAAGAAAACATCGGGATGAAACCATTGCCGTATTCGAGCGGGGTGGTGGATATAACATAAAGAATTAGGAATTAAAAAATACCTTCGCACTCCTCGCCAATGAGATCAGGCCTGAAGAGGACTTCTGGTGCTCGGAATCTAGCCGGACCTATCTATAAAGAAACAACCTTTGTTGTTTAACAAATGACAGTAATTTTTCCTTAAATTCTCGTTAAGAGAACATTGGCCAATGTCAATTAAAAATAATGACAACCATATTTTTTGAATTTTCACCGTGAGATCATTTGTCAATGCCAAAAAAAACGAACGATACGCATTTTTTCTTCATTTGTCACCGCAAGGACATTTGCCAGTGTTAAAAAATGGATGGTAGGCATTTTTGAAGTGAAAACTTCTTTAGCTGTGTTGAGCGAGTTTTGGTAGGAGAAAAACTTATGAGTTCGCGTGACCTTCGCGTCACCGATGATCTCGACATGCTCGTGGCGTATTGCGCTTGCGCTAGACTAGCGACGCGTAGTATTGCGGCTTGTGTACATGTATACGCATATATACACTAATACATTGTATATACTCGACTGTAACATATGCGTGTTTGACGATTGGTGAAATTTTGTGATTTCGCGTCACCGACATGCTCCGCAATAATTCAGATTACAATAGATATAAAAATTCAAAATTCAGTTTTCACTTCTGTCGGCGTTTCTTATGACTACCTCTGGATTTTTTTTCTCCATCATGTGTTTCGTTCATGGATAACCGGGGCCTATGAAAGACAAATTTATGAGCCAAGTTGAAGACGAATTTGGATAGTACAGGCTGCACAATAAAATAAATAAATAAATATGGGGGACACAATTTCACACACGACCGTTTAATTCAAAACAAAGCTAAGCTAGTATTATAGGAAATTAGGAAATAACAGCCGATATACATACATATATAGATATTTCTTCTACTTCTTCTTTGTTATAATGGCACCGTGTGCAGTAACACACTTTCGCCAATGTCACGTAGTTATATATCGATATTTAACAGCCAGACACACAACTAACAATCATAAGCTTTTGGCAGGATCTTGAAGTGACAAGTTGTAGTTTTTATTTTTAATTCATTAACTTAGGTTTTCTGAACCTATATTATGTAATATTGGTGGCATTTTGCATGATACATTTTGGTAACTGAGCATATGTGAAGTGGATTGAAAAACATAAAGTGGACACTTGCATTTTGAGATGTCAGAAAAACTTCCTAGAATCTCCCTGTTGGCGACAGAACGGTTGTTTTCGTGTCTTAGGTTAGGTTAATATGTGTTATTATTATATTTACGTGTTATATACTATGTGTTACGATAAAATAGATTAATACTGGCAATATTATAGAAAAATGTAAGCGAATACGCTACATTACAAGTTGCATGTTATATATTAAGATGTATTTATTTATTTATTATGGCTCAACAACAGAAACCAAACTAAAACACAAAATACACATTAACAATAGTAACTTATAGAACTAAATTTGCTTTCCTATTATAGTTGGGCACAACATTTAATTTTACAAACAAAATACAAAGAAAAAAGAAAATAATAAAAAAAATAAAAATAATACAAAATAATTCAATTCATTATATTAGAAAAACTACATAAAGTTTTAGCGCATAAATAGCTTCTCTAAATAAAATCAAAAGATTAATGAGATGATTGAAAACGACTGCTTATATTTCTATCAAATATGTCCAAAACCCTGGCATTATCATTGTATTCTCTGCACATTCTGTATAACGATTATGTATTGTGTGTCACATATGTGAAAATATAACTAATATAGAATAGATTAACACATAGAGTAAGCCAATAGAGTAAGTAAATCGAATATTATAGAGATTTTACGAGCGGAAAATAGTGATGCCGCCCGTAAATTACATTGCTTTTGGCTTATGTAAGGAATATATACGTAATGTATATTATAAGTGAATATGTAATGAATAGGTAATTCAAAGAGGAACATTTTGATATATGACATGTGTACATAAGATATATAATGAGAGATATATAAAGAGTTTAACAGGGCAACCAAAGCGAAAAGTAAAGTTAAAACACGAAATAAACACGGAATAAAACGGGGCTCTCTTTACGGTCATTCCTCGAACCACTTAAGCTCGAAGAAGGGCCGTATTGGGCACGGTGCAATTCAACGAGTCTACAAGTACAAGCAACAAGTATCTACAAGAAGAAAGCTTTGGTCGTCCTGTGAACAATCAACAAGATATCGACTTTCATTGAAGACCCGGCACCTCAAGCGGTCGTGCATTATTGCACCCCCCGGATCCCCTCACCACTAACATCACGCCGCCCACTGGCATCCGTACGGTGTCTACGAGACGGGCATCCGGCGCAACAAAACGCCCGTCCAAACCGGGGAAACGTCACACCCCCCCCCCTCCCTCACGCAGAGGGGAAGTGACGCGTACCCAACACTCCCTAGGATCTAGGGCCTAGATAATTTTCACAAGGGAGCCACCATCTTGTCAGAAAGCCCCACTTTGTGTATTGGAAAATTTTACGAAGGGTTAAAAACATTGACACTAGCAAGTGCTTTTTGCGGCGCCAAAACAAGATGAAGGAGAACTAACAATTATACTCATCACACAAATGACAGTCGACGCTTACCTCGAGCTGTGTCCCATCCGGGAGGACGTACTGCGCCCTCTCCGTTTCAAGGGTCTCCTCTTTCAGAGGATTCGGTGAGAGATAACAAGACCTCTCTTTTATCGCCTTTACTATCTCCAGCTCGGCTGAGGTGCGCAGGTTTACACCCTCCTTGCGCAGGAGTAAGCTGTAACAATGACAAATGGACCCTATGTAATAATATAGGTGTAACACGATCGAAGGTGTTCAGATGACGGAAGCTAACGCGCGATTCTTTGATCGATTTATGTCAACACTAGAGGTGGGCGATTATGGATAATTTACATATTCGAGATAATATGCACTTAATATTAATATTGGTTAGTAAGCTAAAAAAAAAATCTTGTATTATTATTAAGTCTGATTTAGAGTTTATCACTCTAATATTGACAGTTCATAACTGCCTCATTAGCCTAGTGGTGATAAACGCGACTGCTATGCCCGAGGTCGTAGATTCGATTCTCAGATCGAGCAAAGTGTTATTGGGTTTTTCTATGAAATTCTTAGCAACTGCTCGGACTTTGCGAACTGTGCGAACAGCGGTTTACCTAACAATTCGAAGATACAGACGTGACGGTATGTTAACTAACTTCATAGTTACGAAACGAGCTCTTAGCTCGCGAAGCGTAATAATTAATCATAGGTACGTAGTGCTGGACAACCGACCGCGACCGTTTTGGTGAGAGGGATTTCTTTGGTAGCGTATAATTTTGAATACGTGATATCTTCTATGGTATTCATTTAAATGGAAAACTGTAAAGTACAATTTTAGTCTACATTAAATGTTCAATTTATGTAACAAATTTATTTGGATAAAGATTAATACTGAATTGAAGAAATTAATTATTATGTTAAAGATAAAAATGATTAGTGTGAGTCAACCTTAGGAGACAGACCTATGCCATCGCGGACTTTTCCCTAGGTTTTATGATGAACTACAATTCTTTCATACATTATTTTGTTATATCTCATGAGGTTTAACTAGCGTAAGCCATTTAAGCACGCGAAAATTATTTTTTGAGGAATCGATTAATAATTGAATTTCCTCTATTATACAAAAACTTAATTAGCGTGTATTGTTATGCAAACCTTTTGTAAAAATTCTCTAAATTACAATGAAAACCGCATTAAATTAATTGCCTTGTTTAAAAGATCAAAGAGGGCAGGAAATCCTTGATATAGAGGAGCAATATGTTTGTAGAACATTGTATTTATGTATCGCACGTAATTTGTAGGCCGACAGTTGGTCCCGTGAATTCAGGATGTTTAAAAGAGGTTTTAAAGAAGTTATTTTTATGTTTTCTAAAGGTTTCACATTCTCCAGCATGTGAAATGCGCACAGTCTATAATTCAAAACGCATTATTCTTCATTTAGTTAAGGGGCACAGTACTGAAGCACATCAGTTATTCGTTATGCTAAACAAAATGTTTACGTATCATTCATACCTAGTTAACATCCAAACATCGGATAGGTGTAGACCGTATTTTAAGAAATTGAAAATGTTAACTTTGCCATGTATTTATATAAATACTAGAAATAGCATTATTCATTAGACAACACAAAAATTAGAAATATATAAGAACAGTCCTTACTACAGACCCGTGTACAATAAAATAAGTAATAGGGGGCAAGCCTATTGCCATTGATCAGGCACGAAACCAAACCCCGAGCTGCTACTGAGAATTTCATAGGAAAAACCCAATAATACTTTGCTCAACCTGGGATTCGAACCCAGGACCTCGCTCATAACAGTCGCGCTTTCGACTTAATAGTCTAATGACTAATGAGGCAGTATAAGAACAAAAGAACATATAAATAGATAAATGTGGATTCAGACCACCAAAGTTAAAAAAAAATCTTTACCGTAGGTATCGTGTGACGTCACGGCCAGCTACATCGACCCTCATGATGCTGTGCGGCATCGCGAACCCCTCATAAATAGGAACCGCGTGCGTGACGCCATCCCCCGAATCCAGAACAACACCTGTTGTACGTCCAGTCGCGTATCTGTAATAAATATGTTATAAATATGTTATAAATACTATTACTCAGCATGGTCATACCAAAAGGAGAAAAACCGCCCCCAGTTGGTGCCTGAGGGGACGGATGCCGCTGCTGTTAGTGTCTCGAGGGACAAATGCGTCTCCAGAGGACGAGTGCCTCCTTTGGCTGATGCTTCGTGGGTACATGTTCCGCCTCCAGTTGAAGCAACGAGAGCCGAGTCCCACCTTCAGTTGCTGCGTCCTCTCTTAGTAAGCCACTGTGTAGAATTAAAGTTAATCTATTACTCACAAACTGAGGACAGCTTGCATGGACAGGAACAGTGCAGGCACGTTGAATGACTCGAAGAACATTTCCGCTGATTTCTCTCTATTCCTTCGTGGGTTAAGGGGCGCTTCGGTCAGCAGCACTGGATGCTCCTCTGAGAATGTCGACAGTTGATCCTGAAACGAGAAACGTAGAGCTGCTGGGGTAAGCGACAACCTGTTGATGGATGTGGGTATGAACCCAATTATTCTGGCCTGCTGCCTTCTCACGACATCGGGTCCTTTAAGCGTAACGTAAAGAGATATTTATGCAGGCCGGCTGACAGCGGCAACCGCCGATGGATTTAGATCTCGCGGTGGTTGCCGTTGTGTTTGGATTGTGCTGTGCTTACCGTCAATGTGCCGGGCTATTATAAAAAAAAAATGCATAGTGGCATACTTAAGGCACTTCGTGACGAGTTGGCTGAGAGGGTTGAGAAAGGTGAGAAAGACCTGACCATTAAATATATAAACAAAGTTCCCAGGATTGTGAGTATCACAAAAAACTAAACAGTGTTGTGGTCTCTGAACTGCTCCTTTTTTATACAAACCTGGCATCCCTAACGGCTAAATTCGATTTATTTCTTCTTGAGGTTAACAGCTATAAGCCTGCTTTTATTCTAGTAACCGAAACACATTTACACTCCTCAATACCAAACAGTATTATTAACATACCTGGTTACATACTATATCGCTTAGACAGAGATAGTAAAAAATGTGGAGGTGTAGCTATATATGTTGCTAATATAATAAATGGATCAACTATTATATCTAAAGTTAATAGCACATATCAAAATAATATGGTCGAAGCACTATGGCTTGATATTCAATACAGAGAACTTACCTTACTTATGGCTTGTGTATACAGGCCGCCCTCAGGGTCTCTTTCTGAATTGGATGAAATTCTTTTTAATACCATTGGAAAAGCTGCATCTGAAAATACTGTAGTCATTGCAGGAGATTTTAACTTACCAATGATAAAATGGCCTCTTTACAAAACTCATGGTTATGGCAGTCTCTGCGAAAATTTTGTTAGTATGTATTCGAACAGCAACTTAAACCAACTTATAACGCAAATTACCAGGAAACGAAACCAAGAAGAGTCACTTTTGGACCTTATATTATGCAATGATGACTCATTAATATGTGATATTGAATATCACCCTCCAATAGGTAAAAGTGATCATTTTGTTATCACTGCTACAATGCAAGTAATCAGTACCAGCACTAAAACTAATGAAAATCGAAATACCATTCAATATGACTATTTCAAAGCAGACTACGATAAATTATCTCTGTATTTAGCAAATAATTTGAATATAGTAGAAGAATCTGTAGACGATGTGTGGTTCACTTTTAAAAACCAATTCCTTTACGCAGTAGATAATTTTATACCAAAAAAGAAAATATATAATAAACATTGCACCAACAAACCCTGGATTAACAAAGATATAGTCAAGTTAACTAAAGTGAAAAAAGTACTGTGGAATAATTATAGAATTGATCAAAATGAACACTCATATAAAGAATATAGAAAGGTCAATAACAAAATTATTAGTCTATCTAGAAACAGAAGAACCACTTTCGAATCAACTATTATAGACTCAGGTCCTAAGGCTTTTTACAGTTACATAAGAAAACAACTGAACTCTAAAATCTGCATCCCTAACGTAATAAAAAATGTCTCAAATGAACTTGTTATGAAGCCTGAATTAATTGCCGAAGCCTTCGCTGATCAGTTTAAATTGAACTTTGTCAACGAGCCTGATGGACCGATGCCAAATATCAACGTTCCTAGAGTCATAAACGCTATTCAAGACTTAAGTATTACTGGAGACTTAGTAAGAAAGAAGTTATCTAGCTTCAGTGATACTACAGCATCAGGGCCAGACGACATACCCTCAGTGGTATTGAAAAAATGCTCAGGAGCTCTAAGCGACGAAATAGCGAAAATGATGAACAAATCTCTGAAGGATGGAATAGTGCCAGCTGACTGGAAAACGGCAAATGTAGTACCGATTTATAAAAAAGGAAATAAATTACTGCCCGTCAACTATAGGCCCATAAGTTTGACTAGTGTATTGTGCAAAACCATGGAGATGATGATAGCTTGCCACATAAGAGAATTTCTAATACATGAAAAGATTACCCTGGATGAGCAGCATGGTTTCATCCCAAAACGATCTGTTACAACCAATTTACTAAATTGCTTAAACGAGTGGACACGGAACCATAGTAATGGACAGCCAACAGATATCATTTACTTGGATTATGAGAAGGCATTTGACCGTGTTCCTCTGAAACGCCTCATACACAAATTGGAACACCTTGGCATACGTGGAAGCATTTTAGCCTGGATATGCGACTTCCTTTCTGGTAGAACGTTTCGGGTGCGCATTGGCGAAGTCATGTCCGATCCGCGAAGTGTCCTCAGTGGCGTTCCTCAAGGTTCGGTGCTTGGTCCATTGCTCTTTATCTTGTTCCTCTCAGATAAATAGTATTAAGCTACGTAATAAGCATTTCAAATGATGGATATATAGATAAATGACTTACATAAATAAATGTACGACAATAACACAAACAAATTTTTTTATGTATAAATAAATAAATAATTTGTAAGTTAGCTAAATAAAAATGTAGCAATATAGTTATGAAAAACAAATGTAACAGTTCACCGAGTATGTTTTTTAGGTCCTATGTAATAGGGGGCGAGCCTATTGCTATTGATCGGGCATGAAACCAAACTTGGGGCTGCAACTGAGAAAATCATAGGCAAAACCCAATAACACTTTGCTCGACCTGGGATTCGAACCCAGGACCTCGATCGTAGCAATCGCGCTTACGACTACTAGGCTAACGAGGCAGTATAGGAACAAAAAAACATATAAATAAATAGATAAATGAGGATTCAGACAACTAAAGTTAAAAAAAAAATACTTTACCGTAGGTATCGTGTGACGTCACGGCCAGCTACATCGACCCTCATGATGCTGTGCGGCATTGCGAACCCCTCATAAATGGGAACCGCGTGCGTGACGCCATCCCCCGAATCCAGAACAACACCTGTGGTACGTCCAGTCGCGTATCTGTAATCAATATGTTATAAATACTATTACTCAGCATGGTGATACCTAAAGGGGACAGATCCGCCCCCAGTTGGTGCCTCGAGGGGACGGGTGCCACTGCTGTTAGTGTATCGAGGGACAGATCCGTCTCCAGAGGACGAGTGCATCCTTTGGCTGATGCTTCATGAGTACATAATCCGCCTGCGGTTAGTGTTTCGAGGGGACAGATCCGCCTCCAGAGGACGAGTGCATCCTTTGGCTGATGCTTCATGAGTACATAATCCGCCTGCGGTTAGTGTTTCGAGGGGACAGATCCGCCTCCAGAGGACGAGTGCATCCTTTGGCTGATGCTTCATGAGTACATAATCCGCCTGCGGTTAGTGTTTCGAGGGGACAGATCCACCTCCAGAGGACGAGTGCATCCTTTGGCTGATGCTTCATGAGTACATAATCCGCCTGCGGTTAGTGTTTCGAGGGGACAGATCCGCCTCCAGAGGACGAGTGCATCCTTTGGCTGATGCTTCGTGAGTACATGTTCCGCCTGCGGTTAGAGTTTCGAGGGGACAGATCCGCCTCCAGTCGAAGCCACGAGAGCCGAGTACCACCTTCAGTTGCTGCTTTAATGGGACAGGTTCCGCCTGTGGTTAGTGTCTCGAGGTGAAAGATCTGCCCCCAGGTGGTGCATCAACGGGACAAATACGCGTTCAGTTGGTGCTTAGAGGGGACGGACCCATCTCCTATTGGTGCCTCAAAGGGACGGGGCAGCTCCGCTTGTTTCCCCAATTTCATCAAGTTTTCTCCAAACTTTGGGATCTTGCTAATTAACGTACTCTGCAACTACCTTTTTCGCATTTTTGCTGATGATACCAAATTTTTTGCTAACCCTCGAAGCAACTGGCGAGCTATACAGAATGACCTTAATGCGATTTTTAAGTGGACTCATGACTGGCTTCTAACTTTAAATGTGAATAAGTGCTCCGTGCTACACATTGGTAGTAATAATCCTTGTCAGATATACTATCTTGGTGGTGAACAATTAACCGCAGTTGAAACACAAAGGGACTTGGGAGTTACAGTATCCAAAGATCTTAAATGGGGAACTCATGTGCTTGGGGTTGTGAAGAATAACTAATTCGATCCTTGTATATCATTCGCAAGGCATTTAAATTCCTAACAGCTAAAACTTTTATAAAGTTATATAGACCTATATTAGACCACTTCTTGAACATGCTTATATTATCTGGGATCCCTACTTCAAAAAAGACATTAAGCTCATTGAAAATGTACAGAGAAGGGCTACTAAGATGGTGTATGCAATGCGTAACTTACCCTATGAACAGCGCCTCATAAACCTTGGCCTTACCACACTAGAACACCGTAGACAAAGGGGCAGGTTAATCGAAACTTATAAAATCCTCACTAATTATTACGATGTGCCCAGCCTTAAAGATATGTTTAAGTCAAATGAAAATAAACACCTACGAGGTCATCCCTTGAAACTTTGGGAATTCCCAGCAAAAAGAAACCCAATGAAGCAGTTCTTGCCTAACAGAGTGGTCACAGCATGGAACAAACTTCCAGAAAAAGTTGTGATGGCTCCTACCATAACCTCCTTTAAGAGCAGATTGGACAAGGAAGATATCTCCAAGCTATTTGATACGCACGCATCAGCTAATTAGCTGCTACCAAATATAATAATAATAATAATAATAATAATACTATAATATATAGTATTACACTGTATTTCGCCTGCAAAAATACCATATTATAGATTGACCGTCATAAGCACGACTCTCCTTATGGTTTGCGGGGTGCGGGAGGGCAACAAGACAGACTAAAAAGGTAGTCTGTTGCCGGCCATCGGCAATAGTAACCGTGTGATGTGGAAGCTTTCGCATTTTTATTTTTGTGACTGCTACACATGAGATTAGTTTACCAAGATGGAATTACTGATGTTGTGTTGTAAAAATGTATATGTAAATCAGTGAAAACTAATGCTTCGACGCGTGCCGTGTAAATTATATTGTCAATATATACATCTTCTTCTTACCCCTTATCCTACTTAAGTAGGGTCAGCTCAACATGACATAAAGTTGAATGAACATGAAGTTTGTAACTCAATCACGCAAAACGGCTAAATGGATTTGGATAACTGATAACCACATAGGATACTTTTTATCTCCGTAAATGACATGGTTTAACGATCAATTTGTTTTGTTTTCCGATACCCTCGCGAACGAAGTCGCGGGTATACCTAGTAGTCAATATATAAATGTTACATTCAAAGTAATTTTACTTTAACCGCATGTAAAGAACTACTTATACAATTTTTGTTCAATATAGTAGTTTTTTGTTTACCATCTGAATAAAGACAACAATAAAATGTGTATGAATTACTTTAATTATCATTATATATCTGTCACAGTACCAATAATATACATAACATATTGATCTTAAGATATAGGGTATTATCTCATTACTGTGTATATCCGTGCACACCCGCCGCCCCGCGTCCCTCAAAACCATTAGGAGGGTCTTACACTTACAGTAGTCAGGGTATAATTCGTTAAATTATTTATAAAATAATACAAAATGGGGACAGTATCTTGCTCCCTCTGTCTCTCTCTAATGTTATGCCGTCTTCCTCTGGAGAAGAAGAGATAAGTGTAAATAAGTACAAATACACGTACACACAAGTACCTTTCTCTTTGATACAATTTACATTAAATAATATTTTTGGAGTGTACTATATTTTTAAAACTTAAAAAATGTTATCAATTCTAGGGAAATTTAATATACCATTATATAATTTAGAGGGCGGTTTAAATTAAAGAAGTGTTCAACAAAACAGGTAAACTGGTACAAATCTCACCTTACTGTATATATACGTCCAAACTTTCTCCATGTCGTTCCAGTCGGTGACAATACCGTGCTCCATCGGGTACTTGATGCTTAGAAGACCCCGGTGCTCCTCGGCCCTCGGACCAACAAACAGTTCCCCTTCCAGAGCACCCGCC
Organism: Saturnia japonica; assembly: GCA_033032175.1. NCBI lineage: Eukaryota > Metazoa > Arthropoda > Insecta > Lepidoptera > Saturniidae > Saturnia > Saturnia japonica. The sequence goes on from CM065329.1 coordinate 10,894,084, forward strand.
ATCACGCGGACATGTTTCGGCCTGCCGATACTGAATAACATCCATTAAAACATTAAAATCCATTTTAAAATAATAAAACGGAATTTTTTTTTGTTTCTTTGTTTGTTTAAACACGCTAATCTTTAGAACTACCAGTCGGATTCGAGCAATTCTTTTTATAGCCTCTCGAGGAATAGTATAGGCTATTTAAGATTAGGCTACAACTCTCACATAACCTTCATTATTGATTTTTGTTACGTAAGTCGGAAGTCGTGGCCCTCTCGAAATTTTAACTGCGTGCGCTGACGTAATCGTTAATGATACGGAAATACAATGTTCTACAATAATATTGGTCCTTAGTGTATCTAAAAAACAGTCGGCGATAGCATATGCCTGTCTATTATACATAAGTCACAATAAGGTATTTTGTGACAAGGATTTGTTGAAAATTCAAAAGTGATTTATAAGTGTTATTTTTAGACATGGAATATTAATCCTTACAAACATAAGTCATTCATTAAAAAGAATTTGACTAATTAAATACACACTTATCAGTACAAAAAAAAACTATATAAAACAGTAATTTTATATGTAAAGACCCAACATTTTTTAAGCAATTTATTATGATTAATTGAAACTGTATTTTCTTGTGTTATTTTTTTTGTATAATAAAAATTGTATGGGGGAGGGGAATAAATGATTTTATCTAATAGGTCATAGGAGCAAAAAAATTTAAAAGCTCTGCGGGCATATATGGTACTTATAACAATATATTTATTTTTAAAACTTTATATTTTATATTAGAAACATAGACATCTCCCTGAAAAGGATGAGCTACAACACATAACATAAACATACCATCACCTCTGTATTCCAAAAAAGGTCAGGCAGAGGTGTACTAATGTACACCCACAGTTAACTGGGTATGTTTTTGGTCCCATGTGATAAGGGGAGAGCCTATTGCCATTAATCAGGAACAAAGCCAAGCTCCGAGCTTCTGCTGAGAATTTCATAGAAAAACCAAAAAACAGATTGGAATTGAACACAGGACCTTGAGCATAGCATTTATGATTACATCTAGTAGGCTAATGAGCTACATGACCACACTTAACTGAATCACCGGAATGAAAAAATGCATGCTTGCAGGCTTCATTTCTCCCTGTGTTTTGTTATAAATATTTATGCCCGTTTTGTGAAATAAAGATCATTCATAAATTAGCCTTCTAAACAGTTTACAATAACAATTAAATGTAAAAATACTTGAAATAAAGGCTGTTAATGATTTTAATGAAGGACTGAATTAATTTATTTGATTAACTCCATAATAGAATAGAAATATGAGTATACAAGACAATTTTTAACAAAAAAAGAAAATCAACTTCAATGATTTTCCGTAGTTCCCTGGTGTGTCTTTGAAGTCTACGATCTAATGCCAATGTAATCAAAACCGGACCACCCTTGACCCCCCGGACCCCCTTTCCAACAAAAAAATAATCATCTAAATTGGTTCATAAACAAAAAAATTATGGCTATCCATAAAACAATATATACATTCAAATTGAAACCGCCTCCTTTTTTCAACTATTTTCCAAAAAACTTTTTCATCTAGTCCAAAAATAATCTGCCCTAAAAACCTTCTTGTTTGTTAATGGCACCTTGTGTAAGAAACACAATTTCGCCAATGTCACATAGTTGCAAGATTTGATATTTATCAATTTTTGTTACCATTTGAGTTACAGTTTTGTTTGCAGTAATATATATGAATCAGTTCAACATAACTACAAAAATACCTAAGACTAGTAAATAAATACAAGTAGAGTTAGGATTTAATAAATATAAAAAACTAACTAAATAACCATGACATATATTTTTTTACTGGAGTTTAATTTTGTTAATTTTAATTACACAACTATTCTACAACTGTAGGGTTATTATTTGGAAAAACTAAAAGGGACATAAAATTAGTAAGATGAGTTATAAATGAGGGTAAGGTATCATAAAGAGAATCATAAATATCATAAAGGGTTGGGACATTCATCCTCCCTACAACATTCAAAGAGGGAATGACTTCTGATCCTTAATTTGGCCATGTGCCAGTGCACATCAGTGATATGCAGGCATTACCCAGGCGAAGGAGACAAACAATAGAGGTAAAGATTTTACTTTCATTTCAGAATTTAAAGGACCCCATGGCTTTCTAGGAATGACACTTTGCAGTGAAATGTAATACTTTTAAAGTATGAACTTTGGGAATAATAAGGTACTTCAGGATTTCACTGGATTAATTATCCTGTAAGAAAGTGAGATCATATTTGAGAAATACTTATTATTCATTGAATATATAATTATTAAATACTTTTATATATTATATAACATAAAGTAGTTAAAGTGATGATATTACGTCATTTTGAGGTTTAATATTATGCATAAACACAATTTTTTTCCTTTCTATAAAGAAAGGAAAATATATCTATATTATACAATATAAATTTATAATATCATATCCTAATTAATAAAATAAATAAATGAAATGGAGTGGTATATTACAATAGGTACCCTTTTAAAACCTTTTTAATTCTCTTGTATTTTTTTATCGTTTTACAGGCCCAGATCAAAGCAGTGTACTTTCTAATTTAAAATTGTTGGGTATTTGAAAAAGTTATACATTTTTAATAATAAATTTTATACTCACTAATTTGGGAATCTACATTTCGGTATCTGATCACCCGCGAAGCCTGCTTTGATGACTCCGGAGCCCTGTGGAAAGCCGGTATAATTTTTTACTTGATTACTTCATCCATAGACATAAACGTACGTAGTGAGTCATAACACTGTAGAACTGGATAAGTATACTGGTTAGTGATTTAAAATATATCATGAAAGGTCTAAACGATAATGAAAGAACAATATTTTTTTATTCGAAACCGTAATAATTAAATAAAAGTTATTTTATAAAACTAGGTGAAGAATATCGCTTTAGAAATGAGTATTTTACATAGATTCAAAGTATTTACATTATCAATCACTACGGGTTGATTAACTATTACGTCGTTTAACTCCATTTTTATTGAATAAATCGCTGAGAAAACCTATAATTTAGACTATAATTCCAGAATTCACTAAATATAAATTACAATATGAAAAATACACATCGGCCTCATTATTTCCTATGTTCCATACATTGCAAACGTCATTCTATTCGGCTGTATAAATAATTTTTTTCTATCTCACTTTTTTCTTTAACTGACTTATTTCTTGACAAATACTTATGCTAAAAATATGAACTTGGGAAGCTGAAACAACATACAGGCACAGACTAAACCAGAAGGTATTTTGTCATCGGAAATAGTGTTGCCAAGTAATAGTATAAAATACACAAAAACAATACACAGAATGTTTAACAGGTTGTTCCATTTGTGGGGAATTAATATAAAATGTGTGCGCGGCCCACCACGCACATTGGAATACAGCCAGCGGATTTTTGTTAGAAGGCTGTTAGCGCTTAAGAATCTGTCGCCCCTATGACAGGAATTCTTACCTTTAGCCACGTACGCTCGTTCATCCAGCCGATGGGAACGTCCTGGATGTGGTGTGATGAGATAGGTATTTTCCGTATTCACCTCGGGTCGCGCGCAGTTGCATGCGCCGGCGACGCTCGACACTTTCTCACTGACTGACGCCATTTACAACGGCACCACGAAGACGTTGTGGTTGGACGGGAACGTATGAGCGCTTCACCACGCTCTGCTATTGATTGAATCCCATCACATTAAGTGACAGATTCAATACCTTTCATGGTTACGAAACATTCCGCCCACCAAAATACATTAATAGATTTTCTAAATTAAAAACTAAACTAAAAATCCCTAACCTAGAGTAAAGAATGCATACGAACTAAGAATATAAACGAAGTGTTACGAACAACGAATTATGCTTGGTTAGGTAAAGGACACAACTTAACTAGTGGTCTCGTCAATTGAGATCCATCAGCTGTGTGGATGGTCGCGATACGTATTATTCCGTCCGGGCTAGAATGAAGTTTTTTAACACGCGACAGTGGCCAGTGGAGCGGCACAACGTTATCTATTTTCAAGATTACAACGGATCCTACCGTTAAAGGTTTCGAATGCTTGGTCCATTTTGCCCGCTGAGTCAGCGTATGCGGATATTCTTTTCTCCAGCGATTCCAAAAATCTTGTTGGAAACGTTGCAGGAGCTGCCAACGACCGAGGCGGTTTATGTTGATGGAGGTCAAGTCCTCATCAGGGACGGACGTTAACGGCTCCAACGTCACAAAGTGACCCGGGGTGAGGACGTTCAAATCATTGGGGTCAGAACTCAACGGACAGAGCGGTCGAGAATTAAGCATCGACTCGATTTGTAAAAACACAGTGTTTAATTCCTCGAATGTTAGAACTTGTTCGCCAATGATGCGATACAAGTGCGATTTAACGGATTTTATCTGAATTTCCCATACTCCCCCAAAATGAGGACTTGAAGGTGGATTGAAACGGAACTCGATATTCTCATAATGCGCAGCAGATTGCATAAGCGAAGAAAGTTGACGGCTCGCACCTACGTAATTCGTGCCACAATAAGAGTGGCTTATGCTAACCCTACCACGGCGACTAACGAATCTCCGGAGAGCGGCAAGGAACGCGTCAGTAGATAGATCTGAAACAGTTTCTAGATGCAAAGCTTTTGTACTAAGGCATACAAATAAGCAAAGATAGGCCTTTCCGATTTTTGCACCGTGATGCTTGCCGAGTTTAATTCGGAAGGGACCACCGTAGTCTGTACCGACAATGGAGAAGGGTTTTACTTGATTGACGCGAACAGACGGTAGATCGCTCATGAACGGTTCGAGAGGAGTAGGGTTCGTTTTGTAACACTGCAAGCACTTTGACAAACAGTGAAGAATAGCGCGTTTCGGGGATAAAATCCAAAATTGTTGACTTAAAAGATATTGCATTGTATTTACACCGGCGTGGCAGTTCTCACGATGAAACGCATCGATGATCATGTAAGATAGTTGCGAATCGCGAGGGAGGAGAGCAGGATGTGTATGTTCGAACTCAAGGCCAGATCTGGAGAGCCTGCCGCCTACCCTGAGAACCCCTTGTTCATCTATGAACGGATTCAATTTACGCATTTGTTTTGATAAAAGAGTTCTACATTGCAGCTGTTGAATTTCAGCAGCAAAATGGCGAGCCTGAACATGTTTCACGATAATCATGAGTGCGTTATAAAGCTCTTTACTATGGGATTTAGGATCATAACAACGAGTACGTTTAGTACGAATAAACGTAACGAATTTTATCCACACGCAGACAATGCGTTGGATTTTACGAATTGATGAATAACTTTCGAGCAAAGTATCTATGAAGGAAATTGGAATTTCCCTATGGGTGAATAGAGTACAAGGTTGTTTTTCTTCCGGGACTAACGCATTTTCATCCAAAACTTCGTCAGAACGAGGCCAAGAGAGAACTGGCTGGGAAAGCCACGAGGGACCCACCCACCATAAACGATTGTCGGCTAGAACTGACGGAAACTGACCGCGCGAAACAACATCCGCCGGATTGTCTTCGGAAGCCACGTGATTCCAACGAGCGCCCGGAATGACATCAAGAATATGACCTACACGGTTCGCAACGAAAGTTTTCCAGCGTGAAGGGTGCGAACGAATCCACGCAATTACAACGGTGGAGTCGGACCAAGCGAAGATACCCGCACATGGAAAAATAGGCAAGTATAATTCTTTTACGAATTTTAGAAGGTCAGCGAGAAGGGCGGCAGCACATAACTCAAGACGAGGCAACGACGTCGGTTTTAGTGGAGCTACTCTACCTTTAGAGGATACGAAGAAAACCTTGACATTGTTGTCCACGTCCGTCATGCGTAAATAAACAACCGCACCGTAAGCAGTCTCTGAACTATCTGAAAAACCATGTATTTCACATGACATAAAGTTTTTTACAGATACACCACGTGGAATCTGTAACGACAGCAAGAGAGGAAGCTCCTCCAAGTAACGATTCCAGCTATTTACGACGTCCTCGGGAGGATCATCATCCCATCCAATGTTACGAACCCACAGGCGCTGAACTAGAACTTTGGCAATAATCGTGAGTGGCGAAAGAAAGCCCAATGGGTCAAATATACACCCGAGTTCACTAAGAATATTTCTCTTGGTACATTTCTTTTCCTGTGGAATGACTTCAAAAAAGAAGCAGTCACGGAGTGGATCATACTTAAGGCCTAGAACCTTAAGAGTAGGGTTGTTTTCATCGTCTAGAGTGACTGAAGACATCGAACAGTGATCATAAGGCAGATCAGCCAAGAGTTCAGGAGTATTACTAGCCCACTTACGCAACTCAAAATTTCCTCTTTTGAGTAATTCGATGATCTCGGATTTAGCTTGTAACGCCCTACCAAAGCTATCAAATCCAGTCACAATATCGTCGAGATATACATCTGAAGATAGAATTGGACTAGCCAGTGGAAAATCACGACCTTCATCAGTTATTAACTGTTTGAGACTACGGCATGCGAGAAATGGAGCGGAAGACACAACGTAGGTAACGGTATTGAGTCGATATTCCCGAATAGGGTGTTCAGTATCGAAACGCCAAAGAATACGCTGGTAATCGCGATGATTATCGCTGACTTCGATCATTCTATACATTTGGCGAACATCAGCTGTGAACACAATAAAATGTACGCGAAACTTAAGTAGAATTTAAGTAATATTCGTTTGAAGTTTGGAACCGATTAGAAGTGTGTCGTTAAGCGAAGTTCCCTTAAAATCCTTGCACGACGCATTAAAAACTACGCGCAACTTGGTTGTTACGGCATCAGGGCGAAGAACGCAATGATGTGGAATGTAATATTTTCCTGACGGTACCTCTGGAACAGGAACCAGACTCATATGACCCCTGTTATGATAGTCCTTCATAAAATCACAATACTGTTTGTATAAATCCGTATTTTTAACGATTCTGCGCTCAAGAGAGAAAAAACAGCGCAAAGCAATGTCGCGAGACCCTGAGAATTCGACTTTACCTTCATCTTTAAACGGCAAGGTAACCATATATCTACCGGTAGGGTCGCGAGTGTGTTGTGCTGCAAATATCTCCTCACACTGCATTTCGTCAGGAGTTAGACGTTTGATACATTCAAAAGATTCGAGTGCCCAGAAGTGTTTAACTTGTTCATGAAGAAGTTCATCTTCCTTTACGAAAAAGGTTTGAGCTTGTTCCTGTTTGCAGTCAATTCCACCGAGTAAGAACCAACCAAACACGGAGTTAAGAGCTGAGGGTTGCTTCAATCCTCCACCAACGCTACCAGGAAGTAGTAGAGATGTAAAGATCTCAGCACCGAGTAGAAGATCGACGGTACCGGGTTTATGAAAATCAGGGTCAGCCAAATTAAGACCTTTCAAATGATGCCATGTGGATGCGTTAATATGACGAGAAGGCATCTTTCCACAAATATTAGGCAAAGTGAGTGCGCTAATTTTGAAGAGTGTCTGGTCATTGGTACCGATTTCGATCTGCACAGTTCCTGAAACAGCAGCAGATGACTGACCTAAACCAAGAACACAACGTGAAGTCACATCACAAGTTAGACCAAGTTGTTTGACAGCACGTTCAGTGATGAAATGCGCTTGGCTGCCCGAATCTATAAGAGCACGAAACGATTGAAAGTTTCCCGACGAATCACAAACTTGAACTTTGGCAGTAGAGAGAAGGACAACTTAATTGTCACCGATACTAGTAAGTGCCCCAACTTGGTTGTTACTTTGACTATCCGAGGACGATTGAGTTGAAACAAAAGAATTTTCCTTTTGGTCTGTATGAAGTAGTGTGTGATGACGGTTACGACATTTTTTACACCTGAACACTGATCTGCAATCATTTATACGATGTGAAGGTTTGAGACAATTGAAACACCAACGGTGAATTTTCGCATGTTCAATTCGTTCAGCTACGGAAGTCTTTTCAAACCGCTGACCGCGGTTGATAGAGTGATTTTTTGAACAAAAGGAACACTTCATGAGCGGTGGCGCTGATGCTTCAACAGCTGTTGATGGACAAGGTTTCAGATTTGCAGACTGAGTGGCAAGCTTCGATTTCGGTTCGTTTATGTTGGAAAGAAACACGGAAGGGTTTTGAAAATTGAATGTTTTATTACTTAATTTTTTAGAAGTATGAACTTTATCTGAACCGCGATTAAACTTGGTAGATTGGGAACGATTTTGTGCGGAGAAATGTGTGTCTCGTACCAGTGCCTCACATTTAGTATACAAGAATTCCAATAAACCAGGGAAGTTTGGTATCTCCGCAGAAGAGTGCTTTTGTTCATAAGCGCAACGCGTTTTGGAATCTAATTTCGATAGGAAAAGGTAAGAAAGTACAAAGTCCCATTCAGCTGTAGGTAGTCCAAGACCCTTTAAAATATTTAAATTCTCTTTTGTAAGATCAAGAGCACGTCGGAACTCGAAAGCCGAGTTTGACTTAAAATCAAGATTTAATATCTCCTTCCAGCATGTAAACGCGAGCTCGCGTTTATTTTGATATCGATCAGTCAAAGTCTGGTATGCTTCTCTATAGAATGCACCTTGAGCAGGGTACGAGCGTATGAGAGCGAGAGCATCACCAGACAGACTTGACATGAGGAAGTGCATGCGCTCAACGTCCGAAAGCGATTCATTGTTATGAATTAACGAATTATAAAGATCGTAAAACTTAGGCCATTCTTTAATGGTACCTGAGTACATAGGTATATTAATTTTAGGCAACTTGACGTTTGAAAGGCTAGGATGGTTGTAATTAATTTCATTTAATTTTGATTGTCCTGCATCGGAAGGAAATAAGTGCCTATGATTCGTCATCACGTCAAAATAAATCATATCAAACTCTTCACGGATTAGATCTTCCTGTTCCTCAGATTCACTATCTATTACGCAGAGAATGTCAGAGTGAGCTTCTTCAAAGTTATCGCACAATCTCTGCACGACGGAGTAAAGAGCGAGAAACGTGTCCACATGAGAACAATCCTGCCTAGCTAATTTAGCGACGTCTAAAATCCTTTTTAATCGATTTAATGCAAGTGTACGCTTGCGGCGCAGACCAGGTAAGTCTCGGATAGTAATTGAAGGTTCATCACCAACCATAGTAAGGGATTTGCGTTTCTTAGGTAACACGTTGGTTTAAGATTTTTGTCTAAGACTATAAGACATCCTTGATACGAATTGAAACTAACGATTAGAATGGTGTCTGGTTTTCACAGTTATCTATGATGTGAAAACGTAAACAAAATTATGCTATACAACTCGAATTATATACTAAGAATGTATAACAGCACGAATCACTTGGTGAATAAGTGCTCCACAGTATACAGAATGAACACAACGTAGTTGGTATATACCTAACTAATAAAAGCTGATAATATATTACATTGAAAAATATTGGCACTATACAAGAGAATAAAACCGAAAGTTGTATAGTACAGAAAACCAAATAACATAAACCAACTTAAACAGTCATACGTAGGTATAACGTCATAAGTATGTATATTACGAATATGAAATGATTTGGTTGGAAACGTATAGGTACTGCACAAGAGAAATATAACACGAAAGTTGTGTAGTACATAAACCAAACTAACTAATTACTAACGTAAACAGTTAGTCGTGTGTAACGGCGCGTCGTAGGTATATTACGATTATAAAATTATTATATAGGTTGGAAACGTATAGGTACTACACAAGAGAATAAAATGCGAAAGTTGTGTAGCACAGATATCCAAGTTTAATTATTATAAGTTTAAAAAACTACAACGCACACGTACAATACAATAGTATAAATACCTGCCTTCACTAAATTATAGCATGAAAGTACAGTATAAGTCTACGAATATCCACTAGATTAAACTATTGTTACTACATAAGAGAATAATCACGATAGTCATGTAGCACAGAAGTTAAAATCCAAAACAACGCAGGATTGCATGTTTTTAATATTGAAGTGAACTTATTCTTAAATAAGTTATTATTTTGTTTTAAAAAAGATAATAAAACTCCAACATAAAGAAACGTAAACAAAGTTAAAATAATTCCATTTCCGAGAATGTTGCTAAAAGATTATCAGCCCGATGGGAAATGTAAGCGAAATTGAACCGTAGGTAATTAACGGATAGTCGATCGAGTGAATGTTACCTAGGCGCGAGGAGACAATCAACTTTGTTTATTATTATTATATTGTCGCGAGAAAGATGAGTGAGTACGGGAAATAGAAACATGGAAATATGAAACGTCTAATACGAATTGCAAGATAAAGAAATAGACGTTAAATAACCAAACGAAAAACCTGTTTGTACGAATCGCTTTCGAGTTTATAATAGATCACTGATAACAAATAATAAGCGTCTAAATTCGATAGGTACAAAATGCGACATGGAATGAACGTATTGACTGAAAATTAACGTATTGAACGAACTGCTGCGGCCGCTGCGACGGGTGACCTACGTAATTTAGACACGTTATATTACTGTTCACGAGTACCTACTAAAATGAATATATATTTTTTTATTTATACTCAATAATACTCATTAACTACTACACAAAATAAACGAAAACGGTCTTATTTCATATGCATTCGAATTATAAAATAGGCTCGGGCAAATTGAAATATAAATTGAAATTTATGACGAACAATTACTACATGTCGGTAGGTTTGAGTTTTTTACCGACATCATGAACATCGAAATATTATGATGTTAAGCACTATTATTTTTACGAACTATGCATAAGAAACGTAGGAAAAGTAATTAGACTGAAAATAAGGCTGAATTGAGCGTATTTTTAACCTTAATCCCGGGTTTTCGGCACCATAAATGTGCGCGGACCACCACGCACATTGGAATACAGCCAGCGGATTTTTGTTAGAAGGCTGTTAGCGCTTAAGAATCTGTCGCCCCTATGACAGGAATTCTTACCTTTAGCCACGTACGCTCGTTCGTCCAGCCGATGGGAACGTCCTGGATGTGGTGTGATGAGATAGGTATTTTCCGTATTCACCTCGAGTCGCGCGCAGTTGCATGCGCCGGCGACGCTCGACACTTTCTCACTGACTGACGCCATTTACAACGGCGCCACGAAGACGTTGTGGTTGGACGGGAACGTATGAGCGCTTCACCACGCTCTGCTATTGGTTGAATCCCATCACATTAAGCGACAGATTCAATACCTTTCATGGTTACGAAACAATATGTTTTAGTTGATATTTGGTGTACTTGCGTGTGAAATGAAATCTTTGTCCTATTTCTCACAGTTGCAGTGTAATTGGTAATTTTTTTTAAAAACACACAAAGGCATTTTGGGTTTTTAATATCATACAGTACGTCTGATTCGCGTTGCCAAGAGCGTCAATGCCGTTATCTAATTAAAAAATATCATTGTTTGCCGCACGTTTTTTTTGAGGAAGCTATGTGGGGAAATTGTGGGAAAACAGGTCTTTGATCTTACCCCATTTGGAGAATTTGAGCAAATTTTTGGGGGAATTTGGACAATACCAAATTAAGGATTACCACAGTGCGTGCAATAAAAAAGAACGCAAATGTCATTTGAGTTTGACAAAGAACCTACTACTTATTATGTACTTATTCTGTAGACAAAATAAACAAATCTATTAATGATGAAAATTAATATCATTTTTCAAAATAAAATCTTATCATTTATATTGCTGGGTACGATATCTATAAATGTGAAATCGGATGTAAATTCACACGGTTACTGTGACATATCGGCAAATAACTGTCAAGGTGATACAACAAATTATAAACATGAAAAGTTTTTGTTTTATGATGTAAATCCTCCGGAGGGATTTAACTTACGACGCGATGTGTACATGAGATTCGCAATAATGCTATCTGAAGCACAAAAATACGGTAAAAAGTTAAATTGGAAATTAGTTCTACCTCCTTGGTTCAACCTTTATCATTGGAAAAATAAAAAACAGGCACAGATACCGTTACCTTGGAGCCACTTCTTTGATATTACTTCTCTTCAAGCTTTCGCACCAGTAATAGAACTGAATGAAGTATTCAAAAAGTGTCCAGAGGATTCTTTAACTATTGACACTTTATATGTTTTACAAAATTATGAAGATCCTTTCGAAAATGGAGTGTTTGATGATAAATGGGAGGTTTCAGAGGACTGTCATTATAATGGCCTGTACTGGGGATACAGCAATATTACAGTGAACGAAGTTATCTGTGTTAAATTTCAAGGAAAAATTTCTATGCTATGGGAGTTAATATCCATGCATGCGGCTAACAACAAAATTATGTTTGCCCACAGTGAAATACCTCTACATGATACATACGGAACTAAACTCTACTGGGATTGTAGAAAAAGCATGAAATTTAATCAAAAACTTATTGATGTAGCAGTAACATTTATATCCAAATACTTTAATTGTACTACAAGTAAATGTGACAATTATGTAAGCATCCACTGGAGACGACAAGATTTTGCCAGTTACCGTACCAATGAAGTACCTTCAATAGAAGGAACTGTCAAACAAATACATAAAATGGTAACAGATAAATCTTTGAAAATTAATAAGATCTTTATTGCATCTGATGCTACAGTAACAGAGATGAAAAAGTTGGAAAAGCAACTAAATATTCTCGGTTATATAGTTTACTTTTACAAACCGACAACAAGGGAAATTGATGAATTTAAAGATGGTGGTGTAGCGGTCATAGAACAGATTATATGTGCACGGGCGTTATATTTTATTGGTACGCATGAGAGTACATTTACTTTTAGGATTCAAGAAGAAAGGGAAATTTTAGGGTTTGATAGTAGTACTACGTTTAATAGGTTATGTCCTGATAATGGTCCATGTGAAAGGCCGTCAAAATGGACCATAATTAGTTAAAATTATAAAAAAATTTGTGAGGTGTGTGGAGATGGAAGTTGACATATCTTCAGTGGAGAAAGAGTACTTATTTTACTAGAACATTCCGTGATGAAAATCTTGTCAACGCAGCAAAGGAATGTAACATAAAGAAAGCAAATAGTCATGTTTTACTCACTTATTATTTAAGATTAATATTATATTAAGTGCCATAATACTTTGTACCAAAGTTTTTATTAAAAGTTTTATTACATACTATGATTTCCTTATTCTAATAGCCATTCAACACTCCACGCGCGAATCGCGAATATTTATCTATGCCTTATACTACGCTGCACCGCTGCGTTCTCGCTCCGGCGCGTTACGCGTTACTCCTCCACCCTCCTCACTTCATCTCCCTGCTTCCCTCGTCCGTTACGAACACGCTGCGACACCAGGCAACATCGCAACGTACAGAAACGCGTCGTGTGGCTGCACTCTTATACCAAACTTTGCATTGCTGTGGAAGGAAAGAAAAGATATCACTGAAAATCATTTTCATTGTAAAACCAGTGAATGGATTACATTTTTTGTTTGTACGTTTTTTGCATAAACATAAAGATATCAGTTAGATTGCTATGGACTATGGGCAATGCAATTTATAGTTAGTGTAGCCCATGAGAGAAAACATTTGCTTTTAACTCTCGACTGTGTATCTGGGTGTCTCTCTGTGACATTGTAGATCCCAAGCGACTGAACCGATTTTCTACTTTTAATTCAAGAAAATGTGTTCAGCCGTTTGAAGATTATCAGCTCTTTTCTAGTTGATGTATAGATGTGAGCATCTTCCTCAGGTATGACTGCGTCGAGATTGATTCTGTTATTTCAATTATATTAGTAGAACATGGTAACTTTGAACTGATGCTGCAGTATAATCTAGACAATTTACAGTAGAGGTATCTTGTTTGGGGCTCATTAGAATTGTTTCAATGAATATTAAAATTTTATTTATTTGGGGCGCCAACAGAATATCAGCTTATTATATACTAGCTGTGCCTGCGGCTTCGCTCATGTGGATCACAGAAAGGCGTCGATTGGGCGCGCGAATCTTGGTAGTCTCGGTTCCGGTTATTTTAAAGACAATAATGCTTATTCTTAGAAGATAGATATATACTCAGGTGAGATTTTGGCTACAACGCAAAACCTATAACGATAGAAAAAAAGGTAGCTTCACATTTCCGCTCGCACATCACATGATGTACAGTGTGGACACACTATCCTTTTTACAGATTTCAACAAATTTATATGAGATATTGTATTGAATATCCGGTTCGTATGAAAAAGCAATTTGGAGATATGAAGCTATATAGCTAAGGCGGCAAACAAACGTACGGCCCGCTTTATGGTAAGCGGGTATCGTAGCCTATGGACGCTTACGCTTAGGTATCAATAGCGCGATTCCAACCTTGAACCACTCTACTCCAAGGAGCTCTGGAAACGCTACCCGCAGGAACACAACACATGGTCAAATAACTGCGAACTATCAGATCTACTATTTCTTTATGTCAAGACCAATTTCAAGTCTTATGAGTTCATGTCTTTCTTCCTGTTGATCTGCCAATTCAACTGCAAGCTTTAATAAGTTTTGGCTTTTTGCCTATGTAGGAAATGTTGCCTTTTTTCTGACTGACTATACTGTTAGCCTTAAGGGCCCTAGAAACTAGAGCCTCTGACGGCTTTTATAGCTTCACCGTGGCTTGGGGGCGAGCGCTTAAGGCACTCTCGGCTTGGGCTGTTGCCGCAATTGCAATAAGATCTCGATCTGACTAATTCCCTATCCGAAGATAATTCGAGATAAACCAACATTTATACACAAATGTAACAAATACAAGTTGTAGAATTTAGTTGCCAAATGTTCGGTGTAGGTACTTTAGAATAATCCATAAAAAGAATACATTACATATGTTGGCGACAGAACAGTTATTTTCGTGTCTCGTGTTAGGTTATTATGTGATATTATTGTGTTTATGTTTTATGTACTATGTGTTATGATAAAATAGATCGATATGGATAATATTATAGAGAAATGTTAGCGACTACGCTATATTACAAGTTGCATGTTATATATTAAGTTGTATATAAATGATTATGTATTGTGTTGTCACATATATGAAAATAGAACTAATATAGAATAGATAAATGCATAGAGTAAGTCAATAGAGTAAGGATAAACAATGTTATAGAAACTTTATGAACGGAAAACAGTGATGCCGCCCGTAAATTGCATTGTTTTTAGCTTATGTACGGAATATATACTTGATGTATATTATATGTGAATATGTAATGGATAGGTAATACAACAAGGAACATTTTGATATATGACATGTGTATATAAGATATATAATGAAAGAAATATAGAGAGATTAACAGGGCAACCAAAGCGAAAACTAAAATTAAAACACGAAATAAAGCGGGGCTCTCTTTACGGTCATTCTCCGAACTACTTAAGCTCGAAGAGGGGCGGTATGGGGCACGGCGCAATTCAACGAGTACAAGTAACAACAAGAAGAAAGCTTTGGTCGTCCTGCGAACAATTAATTGAAGATTTCGACTTTCATTGAAGACCCGGCACTTCAAGCGGTCGTGCATTATTGCACCCCCCGGACCGCCTCACTACTAACATCGCATCCCACTGGCATTCGTACGGCGTCTACGAGACGGGCATCCGGCGCAACAAAACGCCCATCCAAACCGGGGAAGCGTCACATCCCCCCCCCCCCCCCCTCACGCAGAGGGGAAGTGACGCGTACCCAACAACATACATACCTACTGATTGTTTGAAGTTTTGACTGTGATACGTTAATTATCGTCTAGTCTAAACGTTCTTGATCAGTGCGTATTGATCTATTTTACGTCTGCGAATCGAGAACGGCGGCTTACTTCAGCTGCCCTTCTCTAGCGAAGTTTTTATAAGTACTTGATCGGCGTCCTCTCGAAAGAGAGAGTACTTAAGTTATTTTGTAGTTAAAATAAAAAATTATTTGACATTAGTTTTCCCTGCCTACCTCCCCAAACTAGATAGTGGCTACGCCCATGGTGAGGTAGATTTTGCAGCGTAACACGATTTATTTTTTTCGACAACAATTGTTATTTAAAAAAAAAACAACTTTTTTTAAACATTTATTTAAATCACGGGGAAAAAATTAAATCAATTTTAATTAACGCTTGATTTATTACTCAGTGAACGCATGATCTTATACTTATTTGATATCGCCCTGACGTCATAGGTGCAATAATTACGTAAATATGACAAAATATGACGTAAATTAGATGTCAAACTAAGGTCGTTTGTTCACTGGGTAGTTTAAAAACGAGTTAATCGTCGAATTCATTGATATCGTTGTCAGGTTTCTTATGTCCCACCCAATCCCATTTGGAGTAGTGGAGTTTTGTTTTCTTGAATTTAGGACTCTTCGACGTTATACGGACGAATATACGACGGCCGAATAGAGGTTGCAGTTGTCTGAAGTTGTCAACGAGAGGCAGGTGAAGATTGGAGATCAGACCACGGAAATTGTCCATCTGGAAATAAAGGACATAAATATAAAGAAAGATATTAGTTACCAACCAATACTTCTAGTTTTGGGCAGTCCGACCGATGGAACTCCACCACCTTGCAGAAGATCGTACCCAAATAACCTTGTGTTGTGTTGCTGCTATGAGCAGGGTTTCTAGAGCTCCTTGGGGTAGGGGTCTCAAGGTCGGCAGCGCGCTAGCTATACCAGTCTATTGTTTTATAAAAAGTTCTTAGTGAAACAGTAATAAATACTTATGCCCAAATCTTTTAGTTATTTCCTCTACGTTCTTACCTGAAAGACAGAAATGGGTAAGTAGTCAGAGAAGACGATCCACGTTACAGCTTCTGCGCAAGGGGGAGTGGTCAGGGATCCCTTGTAGGTGTAAAAACGTTCAGTGTCCAGACCGGAAAGGATTGAAGATAGCGAAAACGTGTGAGGTAGCTGCATGCTTGTGTTGAAGTTTTCAATATTTGACAAGTTCTTCGCAATGGGAGCCAGTAGTTTCGCATCGAATTCCACAACCTAGAAAGTTTACATGATTCTATATATCTGTTGGCGACAGAACAGTTGTTTTCGTGTCTTATGTTAGGGTATTATGTGATATTACTGTGTTTACGTGTTATATACTATGTGTTACGATAAAATAGATTGATACAGACAATATTATAGAGAAATGTAAGCGAATACGCTACGTTACAAGTTGCATGTTATATATTAGGATGTATATAAACCATTATGTATTGTGTGTCACATATGTGAAAATATAACTAATATAGAATAGATTAACGCATAGAGTAAGTATATCAAATATTATAGAGATTTTACGAACGGAAAACAGTGATGCCGCCCGTAAATTACATTGTTTTTTGCTTATATACGGAATATATACTTGATGTATATTATAAGTGAATATGTAATAGATAGGTAATACAAAGAGGAACATTTTGATATATGACATGTGTACATAAGATATATAATGACAGAAATATAGAGAGATTAACAGGACAACCAAAGCGAAAACTGAAATTAAAACAAAGTTAAAACACGAAATAAAACGGGGCTCTCTTTACGGTCATTCCTCGAACTACTTAAGCTCGAAGAGGGGCCGTATTGGGACGGTGCAATTCAACGAGTCTACAAGTACAAGTAACAACGAGAAGAAAGCTTTGGTCGTCCTTGGAACAGTTAACAATCAAGATATCGACTTTCATTGAAGACCCGGCACCTCAAGCGGTCGTGCATTATTTCACCCCCCGGACCCCCTCACTACTAACATCACGCCACCCACTGGCATCCGTACGGTGTCTACGAGACGGGCATCCGGCGCAACAAAACGCCCGTCCAAACCGGGAAAGTCACACCCCCCCCCCCCCCCCCCCCCCCAAGCAGAGGGTAAGTGACGCGTACCCAACAATATCGTATCTAAAGGTAGAGTTTGACCATAATATTTCCTGAATCCAGGAGTTGATAACTTGTGGAAAACTGTTCTAAACACTTTACATGTTGAAAATAATACCAATGAATTTTTTTTTAAAGTTTTTTTTTAAAAGTACGCGACAAAAACGATGCATTACGGTCCCGTGACATCATCATTCATTTTATACGTCATTTTGTATTATAACAGTGACAAATTTGACACCTAACTCAAGAGCCTGAAATTCATATTTCCTGAATGGTGGCGTCACATGTTCCCGGCGTTTGAAATCACGTGACTTACAGACAAAAAATATTACTTTTTCAGGGTTAGTATTGTTTTAGGCTTATTATCTACAGGCCAATATCACTCAATAATAATTTACTTTAATTTTTAAACATACAGCCAACTCTCGGATTGGTTATGGTGTACACTAAGCTTTGAAAAGTGGTGATACTGATGAGCCTTTTACATTTCTGATACTCTATTTTAGTTTTACGCGTTTTGGTATCAGCGTATATCCTGATGCCAATAACATTACAAGCCGGCATAACAGTGACAAACGGCAATGGCTGTGGCGATTCAGGATCAGGCATTAATCCAGTTTCTTTTTATGAATAACAGCGACGATTGGAAATAGATTGATGATCTCTCGGTGGTCTTCTTCTATCTGTTTTGGCGCCGCAAAAAGCACTTGCCAGTGTCAGTGTTTTTAAGCCTTCATAAATTTTTCCAATTGACGGGGTTTTCTGACAAGACGGTGGTTCCCTTGTCAGAACTATCTAGGGATTTTTTTTGTGGCATCTCAAAATGCATTTGTCGCTTTATATTTATAGTCCGCTTCACTTATGCCCACCAACCAAATTATATCACGTAAAATACCACTGATATTGTGTAATATAGGGTCAGAAAACGTAAGTTATTGAAATAAAATTAAAAAAAACATAACATGTCACTTCAAGATTCCTCCAAAAACTCCCTCTCGGTGGTCGTCAGTGATTTGCATTGTTCTGTACTTAAGGACCGCACATAAAATAAGTTAATAATAAGTTCATAAAATAAGCGACAAGGGGGTCGGGGAGGGGGACGTCTGAGTAAACGTTGTTACGTTTGCCCATCTTATCAAACAGTTTTGAAAATATTTTTCAAATGTTTTTAATGTATTGATTTATGAAAGTTTTATTATTGCAGATAACAAATATTGAAAAATATCGAAAAATTGTGTACTTTTTCATTGTTATAGTATATCATGTTAGAGGGATCTATCATTCGTGTCGCAATATTGTTACGGGTGGCCGCAGAAAATGTGACATAGCGTGACGATGGGGGAGGGGGTCTAAAAGGTACAATTTTGCATGATGTATTTCACACAGGTACATATAGGTTCTTTATGGGACCTTTTTTTCTTTTTTTACGCTAGTTAGTGTAGAAATACTTTCCAATCACTAAATACACATACACATGTTTCCTTCCTTCCTCCCAGCGAGTGCCATAAGCGCTCGCCCCTTAAGTTCGGTGAAGATGTAAAAGCCATCAGCGGCTCTGTTTACGGATAGGGCCCTTAAGGCTAACATTATAGTCATTAAGAAAAAAAATTATGTATTTTATGAACGGGTTAGTACCATCAGACAGTTTCGTTACCTTATCGTGGTAATATAATAATAATAATAATATATAAATGTTATTACCTGATAGAAGAAAGCAAGAACGCAGAGACCGTCCGGATGCTGCATTGATTCGGCTAGGTTCTTATATTTCTTGTTACGGTGGATGACGTGCATCTCCAAGGGAAGACGTATGTCGTTCAGCGTATGCTCTGATCCTCGGTTATTCTTGTCTCCCCAATGGAAATGTACGCCTTCGATCTCATACTCATTGTCCAGTGGTCCGCCGAAGATGTAGGGGAGACGGAAGCCCTTTTTCTCTTCTTCAGTGCTATATTTCGGTATTGTTAGCGTCACTGAAATGTTTTCTAGCATTATTATATAGTCGTACCTGATTAACATGAGAATAAATGGAAGACGAATGACTAAACTACCACTATCATGGGGAGTGTTCCGAGGGATTGTTTGGATTGTTCCCGGCTGCTGAATTTCACCATCGGACATCGCGTCAGAATCGTAAATTTCAACCACATCATCTCAATGTCCAGCGTTCCACAACAGTGCGTTTCTTAAGGCACTTTCTGTCTCGCACAACCACTCTGTGGAACCAGCTGTCGCCTGAGATCTTTCCGAGCCGTTATGACCTGGTGACCTTCAAGAAGAGAGCTTATTCTTCCCTAAAAGGCCGGCAACGCATCTGGTGTTGCGGATGTTTGTGGGCGGCGGTGAACACTTTCATCAGGTGTGCCACCTGTCCGTTTGCCCCCTTTTTATCATATACTAGATGATCGCTAGGGTACTTCGCTCACGTGGACTACAGAATAGCGGCGCGAATCTTGCTCCCCCGCTCCCGGCTATTTTAAAAACAAAAATGCTTATTGTGGATGTTCCTTAGAAGATAGATATATACTCTCCCAGACTTTTTTGTAGGGTTTTAATGCCTATAATTATGTGTACATTCATTTGCTATATCTCTTATGGTTTACTCAGCATAAGCCATTTAAGTGCCCGAATTAATTCACTATGACCAGTTGTTTTTTTATTTGTGCGGAACCCTAATTCTTTTTCTAAAATTAAAATAGCCTAAGTTACTCCCTATGTCATCAGCTATCTATCATTTTTGGTTAGCTCATTACATAGATCGTAATATTTATTCATTTCTATTGCGTGGTCTTTAGGTATATTAGTTTCCCACGGTACAGTAAGCTCTACAAGTACTATACGCTTGATTTCTCGAAAATAAAGAAATATGTCCAGTCTGGATGACGAAGCATCTCTCTCTCTCTCTCTCCTCCTCCTCTGAATTTTATAATGCCTTTCATATGCGCCCACTACACCCCAGTTAGAGACGTAATTTGTCGTAGAATCCTACCTGAATGACCATTATTCGTGATAGTGAGGGGGCCAGGTAATGGGTTCTGGTAGCCGATGAGCTCTATCGCAGGTATAGTGATAGGTATGGCTTGGAGGGCTGTGATCGCTATTGGTGACTGCTGCCGGCCTCCGCAAGCCGGGTGAAGCACTGCCCATCTTCTCTGATCAGACGCGCGGTATCCCCAACCAACAACGAAGGATACTAAATAAAAAAATATCATAACGTTCAAATTATAAAATGGTAGTAAATGAAGCTACAAAATTTCAAAACTACAGTGTACAACACGACTGTGGAAGAAATACAGTCCTGTGGACTTTGACCGACTTCAAAAAAAGAAGGGGATATACAATCCGAGTGTACTTAATATTTATTTATCACAAAAACTTTGTAACCCCTTTACTGAGATACTGTACTGAGATTTATCATGGTTAAGTTTACATGGAGAAGTAGTACAGGAAGCTAAAATTTATCTATAATATCTGTTACTAATACATTAAATTAAATTAAATAATACTGCGAATCCTAACCTGACCAATGCCATTGAATTTAGACCCCCAAAAATGTTGACACTGTCATTCAATTATGACAACAACTGATACAGTATTAATTGTTTAGGTTCATACTGCAAATGTCAAATAGATAATAGACAAAAAGTCGTTGGTCGACCGCTAGTATATAATATTTCAATGGGTGGAACGGATTGGGCGGAATTAAATCTTGCAATTATTTTTATTTTTTCTGACTGACTATACTGTTAACCATAAGGGCCCTAAATCCTCAGATAGCTTTTACAGCTTCACTGTGTCTTGATCGTACAATTCCTTTACACACTCCTTTATATGTATCCTTTTTAGGGCACAGATTATTTTACACAACACTACACCGAACATCTGGAAACTAAATTCTATGACGTGTATTTGTCACACTTGACTTTGGCAAAATTACATACATGGGCAGAAAGCCAAAATAAAAAAAGGTTTTATAAGTTCTTATAAATATTATAGTTATAAATATTTTGTTGACGGATATGAGTAGAAGAACTATAATTTTGATAATATCTTAAAAAGCACCCCACGCTTTTTTACAATATAATACTTTTTATTCTGATTTACACTATTCTTAATTTATATTTATAAAAAAAATTAACACAATTCTTAATTCAAATTTATTTTATATTTTTTAGTTGGATTTTCTATAAAAGCATATTTTTTGAATGAATGATGCCGTCACGGGACCATAATACAGCGTTTTTGTGGAGTGCTATTTATTAAAATTAAAAAATATTTTTATATCCCTTTTTATGATGTAAATGAAAAAAATATATATTCATAGGTATTATTTTCAACATATTATTAAAGTGTTAAAACAATTTTTCAAAAGTTGTCAATTCCCGAGTTTGGAATGTCCTGCCTATCCCATCGTGTGGGGGTGCAGCGGGATAGGTCGATAGATGTATAAAAACAGTTAGCAAGAAATTGTGCACTATAAACAAAAACATTTTCACAACAATTTATAGATACTGTTCCTTATAATCATCAATAAACTCTATGGGACCAACTGAGGTTAAAATACTAAAAATGTTACAAATCACAAGAAAAACTTTTCCTGTGCATTTCGCAGGAAATCGTCATGGCTTCGTTAATCTTTTGAAAGAAAAGATACTTCCACTTAGTTTTACCCTTATTTAAAGGTTTTATTATAGGTAAGTACTCTGGGTACTACAAAGTAAACTGTAATAAAAAAAGAAAAAAAAATAACTTCGAATTTTAAACAATAAACCTACGACGTGGGTATCAAAATTTACAGAGCTTGCTGAGAAGAAAACAAAAAAATATTTTTAACTCCTTTGAAATCAAGCTTTCAATCAATTTATCAGTAATTTAAATATCCTGTAGCGGAAATATTAAAAAGAAAAAAGAGGAATTAAAATGAAAAAAATGTTATTTGCGTTACAAGTTTTAAAAAATTATTAAAATATTTAATAAAAACGCTTTTCCTAATTTTTATTTATTTAATTTTTTAAGTTTTCGATTTAAAGTATAAGTAAACCTATTTTTGGCTGTACGAATTCTGTTTTGTGAATTTCTCCAGTAAAACAAAGCAACTTACAATTTACCGCCAAAACGGTTAATAAGATGGCTGATAAAACTAACGAACACATGTTGTTAACACTTAATAATTGTTTTACTATTGATTGATTCTCAGTCAACTCTGTTCATCTTACCGCCGTGCATCGTCTTATATACCCTACACATAGGCAGATTGAACTCGGATTTTTCAATGGTCTAACGCTTCATTCACGTGAGAACTAACCCTTCAATGAACGAGCAGAATTTGGTGAAAATTATAACGGGCCTTTTATGGTCTTACCTATACAATTAATAAAATTGAAGTGTCTGTTTGTAATGTCAAAATAACAGCTTTTTATTAAATGCATATGAAAGTATATACGATACCTATTAAAAAGGCCGTTTTTTTAATTTTTGTCTATCTGTCTGTTTGTTCCGGGTAATCTCTGAAACGGTTGGACCAATTTTGACGGGACTTTCACTGGCAGATAGCTGATATTATAGGTAGTAACTTAGGCTACTTTTATTTTAGAAAAAGAATTCGGGTTCCGCAAAATTTAAAAAGAACTGGTCATGGTGAATCAATTCGGATGCTTAAATGGCTTATGCTGAGTAAACCATAAGAGATATGGCAAATTAATGTACTACATAATCATAGGCATTAAAAATACCTACAAAAATGTCCGGGAGAGTATACATCTATCTTCTAAGAAATACCCACAATAAGCATTTTTGTCTTTAAAATAGCCGGGAGCGGAGAAGCAAGATTCGCGCGGGCACTCTGTAGTCCACGTGAGCGAAGCCACGGGCACAGCTAGTAATAAGTAAAATTACCATATACCCTTTTCGGATTCGACGGATGTTTTAATATATATATTGTATTATAGTATAGATAAATATAGATATAACAAATATATTAATATACGTGCCTTACCAACGGAGGTTTCTTTAAAAAGTAAATTCTTAAAACCTTATTATATATCTCTAAGCTTAAAAATCTGAATAAAATATCACGAGAAGGGCCATAGAGACCCCTAGTGTTTTTTTTTAATAAGTCCTTGTATCATTGGAAGGGTCTAAGGCTAAGTCGTAGCCGCACAGATGTACGACTCTATCGAACAATAAACTCATAATATGATTGAGATGATGTAATTAATTTATCTAGTTTTTAATAACATTACCATCGATCAGAACTATAATCATCTTCTATATATGTTATAAAACTAAAGGTCTGTCTGTCTGTATGTACGTTTATGTTCTTTCCACGAGAAAACCACACATCCTCTATTACATGGTTCTTTATTTTACTTCATAGCTATGCTATCTGGCCATTTTATAGGATATATCTATATACAATTAATAAATTTGAAGTGTCTGTTTGTAAAGTCAAAATAACAGCTTTTAAACGATACCAATTTTGATAGAATTTTTAGAGGTAGATAGCTGATTTTATAGAGAGTAACTTAGGCTACTTTTATTTTAGAAAAATAATTAGGGTTCGGCACAAATAAATAAAAACTGGTCACGGTAAATCAATTCGGGCGCTTAAATGGCTTACGCTGAGTAAACCATAAGAGATATAGCAAATTAATGTACTAAATATTGTAGACATTAAAAAGATGTACAAAATATTTGTCGAGATTATACGTCAATCTTCTAAGAGACACTCAAAATAAGCATTATTGTCTTTAAAATAGTCGAGAGCGGGGTAGAAAGATTCGCGCGGGCATTCTGTAGTCCACGTGAGCGAAGCCGCGGGCACAACTAGTTAGTAACTAATAAAAGTCTCTTGTTTATATAAATTTACATACATTAATTGCGTCTGATTACACGCATCACGCATGTTTTGTCATTCTAGTAGCAGTCGTAAACAGTTTGACCGGTGAACCAATAATGGCACAGTGCACGGACAGCGTGTCAATTTACGTGAGTTCGAAATTCTGCAATGGGCTTCAGCGTTCGGGGAAGGAAAACATCGTGTTGAAACCATAGCATGGTGGTAGGGCTTTTTCTAATGCCCGCCTGACTAGCTACCACCCTCAAATTGAAAATTTGTCACCAAACACCAACAGATGTGTTCCGGCAACTGCACTTGAGAGCCAGTCTTACATTAGGCCCTGGGTCTACAATATTGGGCTACATCGTTAATTAAGATCAGGTGATAATGTGACCACAACGTCAAACCTATAACGATTTAAAAAACCCTGATCTATGGATCTGAATGGTGAAAGAGACGGTTGAAAGAAGATTACATGTGGCAGATATACGAATGGTTTTTTTTTTTTTTTTTTTTTTTTTGAACTGACTACACTGTTAGCCTTAGGGGCCCTAAAGCCGCTGCGGCTTTTACAGCTTCACCGGACTTGGTATACGAATGGTAAGATGGATCGATTTTTATACGTGAGAAGAAGAAGAAAGAAGAAGTGTATATCAGAGGAAGTATAGAAGTAGCACGAGTCTAGCCTGGTACGGGCATGTCATGAGGAGGGATGAAAAACATTTATCTAGAAGAGTATTTGGTAAGTATGAAGGTGGAAGGATATAGGAATAGAAATAGGTCGAAGATGGCATATATGGATTACTAGCTGACCCACGCAACTTCGTCTGCATCATGTAAGAGAGACGAGAGAGAAAGGGTTAGAGAGAGTGGGTCGTACGCACTGTATTATTAGATTATCCCACATTATTAATTAAAATGCGCTCGAGATACTTGAACATTATTTTGCTGCCGAGTTATTTTAAAACTGTGGTATCTCCTAAGATACTCATTGAAATCAATTACTGTAGAGGGCATTTTTGTTCAAAATTAAATGCTTGTGTCGAATAACGTATTTATTTCGATAAGGATTAATACCATGTATATAAAAATACTTTCGAAAATAATTCAATATTTTATTGCGATAAAAAAGGTTATATTGAGATTGAAACCTTAAACGACAGACATATGCTGTCGCAGACATTTTTTAGAACTTTTTAAGAGAAACAATTCTATCACACATGATTGATGCTTAACTTTAAGCATTTACCTACGCAACGAACGCAATGGAAGCTTCCAAAAGAAATAAAATCGCCCGTTTTTCCAAAATTTTTCATTGATGCTCCGATGCTCCTATTGATCATCTGGGCTATCCAACACTGAAACATTTTTTTCCATTCGAACCAGTAGTTCCTGAGATTAGCGTGTTCAACCAAACAAACAAACTTTTCAGCTTTATAATATTAATATACACTGGATGTACTCGTGGCTTCGCTCACGTGGACTAAAGAATGCACGCGCGAATCTTGCTTCCCCGCTTCCGGCTATTTTAAAGACAAAAATGTTTATGGCGGGTTTCCCTTAGAAGATAAATGTATACTCGCATGGTAATCGTGATAACGCATCAGCGGTATTCTTGTCTGTTCGGATGTACCGCGGTGAGTATTTATTACTACGTACGGTTTGGTGCTTTATTTAAAACTAGCTGTGCGTAAACCTTACCCTTACGTAATCCTTTTACCCCCTTTATAATTTTGTCAATAAATCTTCAATTTTTGGTAATAGAAAAAGGTCCACCTCTTAGCATTTATTAAGTGTATAGTAAGAAATCCCGTCCCTAGTACTTCTAGACGCCGTGATATACGTCTCCCGTCTAGGTACTGTGATTACTCTATGTAGGTTGTATATGCATCGGTTGTTGTTAGTTCTATTCTTGAATTTGACAGGAAATAAAAAAAAGAGAGCTCTAGCTAACGCGTCGTTTGATGTCTTTTAAAATGACTGTCGTGTTTTCTGATTATTTTATATAATAGCCTAACTTACGAATGTGTAATACATTGTGGTGGTTGAATAAACGTTTCAACTATCTGCCGACTATATTATTTATAAGACTGAGCTAGCTTGGCGAAAAGTGTTAATTTATAATCACCACAAATCATTTCGGTACCGTCCGGTTTCATCATAGAGTAGAGTAATACATAGGGAAAATTTAGCAACTCTTATAATAATACACAATATTTTATATTTCCATATCATAGTACTTGTTTTTACACATCTACAATAATGCCAGTGGAGAATCAGTATTTCATGATTTGCCTCTGACGGCTCTATTCCTCTATCTCAAATGCTGAGGGGGGGAAAGATTATTAAAATTTAGCATCCTGAGAGTAGCAACGAAAAAGTAGGTATAGAAATAAGATAAGTTTACATGCACCTAATTGTTAACTAAGAAAAAGAGATTACTTAAAAACTGCTTTCTTTGTTTTGATAAAATCAGAACCATCAACTTCTAACGAGTGTTATGTTGAATCAACGTATAATTAATAAATAAAGTGTTTGTAAGTTATAAACTTGTGTTTGTTTTCAAGTCTAATTTTTAGGGTATGAAATTTATAACATTCCAAAAACTTCATCAAAGTGGTTGGCCACTTCTTGTTTCCTTAAATTGGCAACACTTGCACTGGCATTTATAAAAATACCTCATTTCTGTCACATAGGGACACGGTATCGAACCAAAAGTATCGATACTATAATTGAAACTAGTATCATAACAAATGTATCGTGTCCAATTAAACAATCGAAATATAAGTATTGATAGCGTAACGTATAGAGTATTTTTATTTCTTTTATTTGGGTGAATGATTTGAATACATATTAAACACAAGTTGAAATTGAGGTTATTTATTTAAAATAATTAGAACGTACGTGCATTAATTAAAAATATAGGTGATGAGATCAAAACAGCAAAAAAGTTTTTTTAATAGTTTCCAGTCACTTTCATCACAGTCTGACATAAACAATAATTTGCTCAGTCGGTTGCACGTTTCAGATGCTGTAGCTCCAGCAACGGAAAACAATCTTTCGGCAGGTACAGAGATCCCAGGAATAATTAAATATTTCCTTGCTAAATTGTACAATGTTGGAAAAACACTATTCATATCGATCCATAGATCAAGGGGATTTGATTTCAAGTTAGCGTCAGGGTTTGTCAAGTAGAGACTAGTTTCGTCTCTATCTCTCTCTCAGTACGTCTTGTTTGTTTCTCATGTACTAATTTTTTGTGGGTGCTCCAAAAAACATAATCGTCTTCGTCGGAGCAATTTCGCTGCGGTTGCTGCTGCATGGGTGAGAGTGAGATATAATTGGCATATCTTATAAAAGATATAGCAGGCACACATGCACACGGATCATTAAAATGGACATTTTTAAAACCCAGGTCCAGGATGGTCGAAACTGCCATTAAAAGATTCGTTTCGATTAAGCCAATTCGGTTACTTAGCTCTTTCAATGCACGCTCCTTGAATATCTCTATTTGGCCATTTTCGTCATTCTTTGAGTTAATATTCTTAATTTGTTGTCTTAAGCAATTTACAGTTGGTATAATTCTGCTTATGGTTACGTATTTATCGCCGTCTAGTTACCTCGTTACATATTGAAATGGTTGTAGTACCAGAGTTATTTTTTGGGTTAAGCTGTTTTCTGCGCCAGTGAGAGTTTCTGGCGTTCGAGTATTCTCAAATAAAATATCAAGCAGTGTGCTTCTTAGCTTGATGTATTTATCTAGCATATAATAAGTACTCTTACAACGTGTTTTTACGTCCAATATTAATTTCAGGTAATTCACGCCTTGCATTGCTCTTAATAAATCACTTTGAACTACGCTATTTTTTGACGTGACAAAGTCTTATAAATTGGTTTGCCGGGTGACACTTCAAGAAACTGCGTTACGCTCCGCTCACGTTATGCGCTCACAATGAGAGCGAGTGAGAGGCACGCGTCCCTTCCACTCGGGCATGGTTAGCCCGCCTAAGAGCGAGAGAGACAGACATAAAGTCGTTGTCACGTAAAACTTTCGCCCGTATACCGACTTTACAGGCAACCAATTTTTTTAACGTAATTTTTAAAATATTTTACGATTTATCTTACCTTTGTTATAAGTTCAGTGACTTGTTCTTCTTCAAGTATGTTTTCTACAACACGGTTGATTATATTTGCGAAGCAAGGTATATGTTTTGATGAGTCTAAAAACATGTTAACAGCGGCTATTACATTGGTGCCACTATCCGTAATAGCAGCTACAATATTTTGCTTTGGCAAGTCAAATGTTTTAATAATTCTGTCTAGGTGTTCTGCAACTTTTTCTGCAGTGTGGCGAGTACTTAGTGGTTCCGTTGCGAGGACTTTTTATTTAAGGTTGTTATGTTGTCTATCTAAATAATGGATAGTAAATTCAAGAAAACTTCGTGTAGATCTCATTTCAGACCAAATATCAAACGTAATTGCGTAAGAATCTGCTTGATTCCAAAAATACTTTTTAATACAAGCAAAGTATCGATACCTCTTCGGAATCGATTCCAATTCCGTATCCCTAGTTGCAAATGTTAGGTATTTGTAATTTGAAGATTTTTTTCAAATCTGTTGTAAAATCAGTATGTACGGTTGTCGACTTCAAAAAAATTATTTTGTTTTCTTTTCCTAGTTATTAGTTTTAAAGTTACTTTGAACACTGGTTCTTATGGTTTCGGAAAACTGATTGGATTTGTTTATATTTCAAAATGAACAATAATAATATAGATTTTACGAGCGACGGTAAGATATTCTGTTTATTTATTGTTGTTATATATCCTTATTTTATTTCATATTGAATCTAAATTATAGTTTCTTTGCGAAATTAATGTATCTACTACATAACCTGTTCGTTTTCACGCAATTATTTAATACACTAATTTCGCATTACCTGAATCCTTTAATGGGATCATTATTATATAAGTACTTTATTATATTATTATGTAGTTTGCTTAGCAGCCGTAACATTTTTTCAAATGTCTTAGTTATTTTTTCTTGCCGGTTGTATATCAATTCAATGGCATGATATAAAATATCATACAGCATTAGTAATAAAGTGAAAGATATTATTTCTTGTATTTCCAACTATTTTGTTCTAAGTACATGGTACATACAATCAGGGTTATAATTATTATTTTTTTGCAATTTATAATGAACAGTTATTTGGGCAGGTTGGCATCACAACAACAAATGGAGGTATATTGTTAGAACCCATGGTAGAGTTACCAATGTTATTGGAATGCACTGAGCTTAACATCAGGTTGTAAAGCATTTTCTAATGCCTGCCTGGCTAGTAGGTACCACCACCCTTAAATTGAAAATCTCTATAGATAAATAAAAAACTGTGCAGTTCCTTGCTGAGCTATGATAAAGAAAGCAACTCCCACCCTTTGTGCAAAACAGAAAAATGATTTTATAATATTGAAACCACTGTGTCAATGTTATAGAAAACTTTTAAATTTTATTTCTCATTTTCAGATGCATTTCATACATCGGTAAGTGGAATTTTATTTTACTTAGAACTAGCTGTGCCCATAGTTGTGCTCACATGGTCTACAGAATGCCCACGCGAATCTTGCTCCCCCACTCCCGGCTATTTTAAAGATAAAAATGCTTATTGTGTGTTTTCCTTAGAAGATAGATATATACTCTCCCGGACTTTTTTGTAGCTCTTTTTAATGCCTATAAAAATGTAGTACATTAATTTGCTATATCTTATTGTTTACTCAATATAAGACATTTAAGCGCTCTTAAGTTACTCCCTATAACATCAGCTATCTATCAGTGAAAGTCCCATCAAAATCAGTCCAACCATTTCAGAGATTACCTGGAACAAACAGACCGACAGAAAGACAAAAATTTTAAAAATGGGATTTTTTTATATACTTTCATATGTATTTAGTAAAAAACTGTTATTATGACATTAAAAACAGACACTTCAATTTTATTATTTGTATAGGTTAGAACAAGCAAATAAATGATGTTGTATATTTTAATAATATCAGCCAGTAAGTGTCCCAGTTCTGGGCAAAGGCTTTTTCCCAAGGGAAGGTACACTCTTAATCATCACCCCATCCCATGACATATTTTTGATTTCAAACAGGGAAATCAACATTTCTATATTTACTCACATACAATGGTACAACAAGAAAATTTCTGAAGTATTCAGGTTTCCTCACAATTTTTTCCTTTCATATACCTTTAATATAAATTGCTTTGTGTTTTTTATGACTACAGTTGTTGCTTAGCATGACATTTATTATTACTAGAGATCGCCCTAAGCTCAAAATTCGATCAGCTACTGTTTGATCATAGACTATTTTCTGTTTACATTTGCAGTATTAATGAACCTAAACAATGAGTATTATCTACATCACTTGCTGTCCTCACTTATTGTTAAGTGATGTCAATATTTTGGGGGGTCTAAGTTTAATAGCACTAGTCACATTAGCATTCCCTGTATTGATTTATTTCATTTAAAATATTAGTAACAGATATTATAGATAATTTTTAGCTTTCTGTACTCCTTCTCCATATAAACTTTAACCGTGCCAAATCTCACATTCTTCCATGCATGCAATACGCTTAAAAAGTGGTAGAAAGCTTTTGCTTAACATATTAATATGTAGATTATTCATTGATAGGTTCAAAGTTACAGTTAAAATTAAAACCACTATCATAATGTTTTATTTATTCAAACTCACAATTATCTCAAACTTAACACAATAGTGTTGTTACTAATTAGATTTTTATTATATTACTAATGTAGCAAATACGCATATAACCTACTTGATGGGATACAGTAACTGACGATTTTAATATTATCTAACATATTGTTGACTTTGAACTCTCCTGACTCGAGGAGCTTTGGAAACCCTTCTCACCGCAGGAACAGAACACAAGATTATTTAGCCACGTTCTTCTCCAGGCTGGAAGTATTCCACCAGTTGGGCTACCATAAGTAGAGAGAAATCTTCAAAAATAAAATTCTCTATACCCTACTGTCTACATTTAGTAAATGTATTAAAAAAAATTTGTTGGTACTTGCCGGGGTTCTGACGTGTAGACATTGAATCAATATTCCATCGGTATAAACCACTCGACTACTCTGACTTTTAATAAGTAATAATAATAAGTTTATTTGACCATAATAAGATAAAGCTTATTTCTTGGAAATACAATATTTTTGTTCTTAATTAATGAATCCTAGCGCCTGAACTAGACGGAGCCTGTATCTCAAATGCTAGTCTCTACTTAGTGAGTATCTACATGTGACATACGACATACCTAGTATTACACTGCTGTATCTTATTAACATTATTATTATTAAATTATAATTTTATATGAGAAACACAAGTTACTCTATTGTTTTTTTTCCTTTGTTATATTCCTTTTCCATCCTATCTTACTACCGTGCGCGATAAGTTGAGACTCGCCTGGAATGCAACCCTCCGCCGCTATCCCTGTAAATTCCTCTCAAGCTCCCGTGTTGTACTGTAGGCAACGACGACGCGCTCCGATTTTATAATCTTATTTGATACTGTTTCGTTAATTATTATTTCTTATTATTTAATATTATTATTACTAAAGCAGTGTTATGGTTTTGTTTTTGTGTTATTTCTAGTAAAGTTTAGTGTAAATGTGTATCTGAAGTAATTACATTTCAAACAATGTTTCTTTTTTATCTATTTATATTCTCAAATATTAGACTAGTGCACTGTGTAGTCTTTAGAATTTTTCTAATTTCTGGCGAAAGTACACTAGAGTAAAAAAAGAATTAGGTAAATATGTTGAATTGTTCTAGAAATGAGGAGAGTAAGATTTTCTCGTTGCACAATGTGCTATAATTATTTGATGCCGGATTCGAGACATCTGCAAGTACGTTAGTTAGCGTGTTGTTTGTATGAATGAATTTGAGAAGAATCAGAAACCCAAAAGCACACTGAAACTCCTGTACACTATATTCATATATGCACTGTAGCAAAGAAGAACGGTCTGAGTGGTCGCTATATATAATGTAACTAGCTGTACCCCACGGTTCCACCAGTGTTAATTTTATATGACAAACCTCACCAACAGACACCCGTTTGTATAGCCAATTTTTTATACTTTGTGTAAAACTATCAACATTTGACCAATATTGTAACCACATGTCGTAACCTCCATAAGAAAAAGTTTCTGCCTCGTCTCCAGCTGCCCTGCCGTGAAGATTAAACTGTTTTTTATTTTGAAGCCGATTCGAAAGGAAGACTTGAAGTCTACTATAGGGACCTAAAAACATACTCGGCAAATTGTGGGTGTACAATTAGTACACCTCTGCCTAACCCTTCGGGGAATACAGGCGTGATGGTATGTTATGTTTATAAATTAATCTTTCAAATTATAATATAACCTATATTACTCGCTGATACTGTAGCTTTAAGTCCAATAGATTTGAGTTTATCCATTACAAACAAAAAATCAAATCTTTCCTCTTTATAATATTGGTATAAGTAATGAAGAATAAGGATCGGATTGGATTACGACCGAACGACCTTTTTTTTTAGCAAATTGGTTTATATGTTCTTGTAAAGAGCTTTACGACTGAGCGATTCTTTTTTAGCTTCCCATCGTACATTTATAATAAGCACATATCTCAATTCAGTCATCATTCATAATCGCCTACCTCTAACAGATATTATTACTACGACAAAAAAAGAGTTTTGCCACAAACATAATATGAAGTAGATAAGTATTATTTTTTCTATATGTCGCATGTAAACTAAACACCTGTGCTATCAAGTGGCGTCAAGTGCAGCGACGGCGCGTCGCGCGGCGTTGAGTTATGCGACGACGCGATATTTTTTCTCTTGCTCTAACATAAGCAGGGTTGCCAGATGGCGAATTTTTTACCAAATATCTCTTACTTTCAACACATAATCTCGTAAAATTATGAATTTTAAAAATGTATTTTGTACTTGCTATTAGTTCATCATGATTAATATTATGGTTATGTTTATTAGTATTTTGTTAATGTCAGGGCTATTAAAATCATTTATATTTTTATTGTACAGTTTTTTTAACTGTTTTTTAGTTATCAATTTGGAACACATTTCCTTATGGTTCGAAATTTATATTTTTTTTCGATCTTTTCTTAGCTTATAAAATGAGTGACCGGATAGATTTTGAGAAAGTACGATTTTTATAAGAAAGCAAAGCAAAGCCGCGGGCACAGCTAGTCTGTAATAAGACAATTTCTAATATCTGTTTTTATTAAATGGATTTTGCTGAAAATATGCACGCGCACTTTTTCTAATTATGCCTGTCTTGAAACCAAATGTAGTCAACTTTTGGAGTTGTAGACCCGATGAAAACGAAACAGATTTGTTTCTCTAATTTTTGATTTATTTAGCATGCGATTTGAGATTTCAGCAACCAGAGAGCTTGATGAATATAATGCGCACTTTGCTTTCTTGGTAATTTTAAAATCTGGCTACTCCTTTAGTAAAATTATTAGGGTTAAATTAGGGTATTATTGTGAATAATTAGAGTAAAATTCTGAAACGTACTAGAACTTCTACTACCATTGCATAAAAATACATTTTTACACCTGTTTCAGTTAGTGCAAAAGAAATAAGAAAACAATATTTCATCATTAGTGCATTATGGATAATCATAAAAAAATCATCTTAGCGGGGATTCTCCAGTCAACGAATAAAGATACATTTGATGATGAGGCAATGAATCTAGTCATGTGCATGAACATAATATATTGTTTTATAATTAGTATTTTTGATTTGTATATGGGACGCTGGCAGACACTATTGTTGAAATCTCGTAAAAAAGCGTACGAGTTTTTTTTTGCTCGTTTACAGAACTGCAAAATATCCTAAAAGTACGAGATTTCTCGTACGTCTGGCAACGCATGTTATGATTCATCCGTGTGCAAAAGCACCCCCACCTATTTTTTTACAGCGTTCTTTGTTTTCAATCTTCCCATTACGTAATAGGCAATGACGAAACGTAAAAGTTGTATTATAGGTTATAAAATTATGTGTAGAACATAAAAATAGTGTTATTGTATTTTAGCTATGTGTATCAAGATTTATAATATTACCAGGTATTGATTTTATTTGCATATCATTTTTTTTTAAATATTTGTTATTTGAAAAGCTATGTATGTAAACTACATAAAACCTTTTTTGTGTACCTTTTGACTTTTATTTCATTTGATTCTAATATTACATTTAAAATGTGGTAAAACTTGAGAAATAGTCTCTAATATACTAATTATAATAAATCAGTATATTACAAATACAAAAGTTCAAGTTTTTAGCAGTACGTATATTTAGTCGAAGTAGGTATAGTATAACCTATAATTATAAAATTGTTTTTTTTTTTTTTTTTTTTTTTCGAATTAACTAGACTCTTAGGTTTTTGGGTCTTGGAGCCAATAGAGGCTTTCAAAGCTTCACCAGGCTTGAGTAATATTGTAGGATGAACAATAAATAGTTTTATTTAAGCGCCATCTCTTAGAATGAATGAGTACGAGTACCTTACTATATCTCTAATAACTTCGTAATTGATTACTAATAACTGATTATCCGTCTCCACACAGATGACGCTATGAATGAAGTTTTTACTGAATCTTTTATTTTTGTTTTATTTGGATTTAATTATTGTATTTATTTAGAAATGATATAAAATACATTTCATAAATTATCATACATTTTTACTTCATGTCATTTATTTTTGAAATGCCTTTATATACTTCAGTATTCATACGGGAAATATGTACACATTATAGGCAGGTATATATAAAACACTATAGGGCGAGCATCCTCCGCGGACGCTTCGTCGTACATAACATAACATAACGCCTGTATTTCCCGAAGGGTTAGGCAGAGGTGTACTAATGTACACCCACAATTCGCCGAGTATGTTTTTTAGGTCCCATGTAATAGGGGGCGAGCCTATTGCCATTAATCGGGCACGAAACCAAACTCCGAGCTGCTACTAAGATTATCATAGGAAAAACCCTATAACACTTTGCTCGACCTGGGATTCGAACCCAGGGTCTCGCTCATAGCAGTCGCGCTTACGACCACTAGGCTAACGAGGCAGTTATTACCTAAAGGTTATAGTCACACGATATGTATATAATTCATTATTATGTATAATACAGCATGTCCTTGAACGTACTATCGGGCTGAAATGCCGCGGGTGCAGCGCCGCGTCAAGTTTTCTTATTGCGTGCGGTACTTTATACATTTGTAGGTATATTATACATTTGTGGGTCGTGTTTTTATATTTAATAATAATTTCGTATATTAAATATTAATAGTTTTATTTCTACGTTATAATATAATATATTTTAACATATAAAAAATATTTTATTGTACCGCAATGACGAATTTTTTTTATTTTTATTTTTATTTTTTATTTATATATTATTATATGGTGTACCTGTGCCTATAAAATCTTTACAAAAAAAAATACCGATTGAGTCAATCTACTCAAAGGAGACGCCTAAGGAGAGTGCATAAGGTTAGATTTTCTATGTTTTTGGAGTTTCCAATTTTCATTTTTTTTCCAAAATGAAGTAGACTTACTTATCAAGGTGCTTGAGTGGTTAAAAATTTGTTGGTACTTGCCGGGGTTCTGACGTGTAGACATTGAATCAATATTCCATCGGTATAAACCACTCGACTACTCTGACTTTTAATAAGTAATAATAATAAGTTTATTTGACCATAATAAGATAAAGCTTATTTCTTGGAAATACAATATTTTTGTTCTTAATTAATGAATCCTAGCGCCTGAACTAGACGGAGCCTGTATCTCAAATGCTAGTCTCTACTTAGTGAGTATCTACATGTGACATACGACATACCTAGTATTACACTGCTGTATCTTATTAACATTATTATTATTAAATTATAATTTTATATGAGAAACACAAGTTACTCTATTGTTTTTTTTCCTTTGTTATATTCCTTTTCCATCCTATCTTACTACCCGTGCGCGATAAGTTGAGACTCGCCTGGAATGCAACCCTCCGCCCGCTATCCCTGTAAATTCCTCTCAAGCTCCCGTGTTGTACTGTAGGCAACGACGACGCGCTCCGATTTTATAATCTTATTTGATACTGTTTCGTTAATTTATTATTTTTATTATTATAATAGTTATTAGAGTTACTGCTATATTTTATTGTTATTTTTTGTGTTAAGTTTATTGTTATAATGAAGGGTAAAACTTTACATAGTGGAGAGAGAAATCTCGTGTTAAAAGTGTTGGACTTTTTTGAAAACGAAAAACAGAACAAACAGTTGTGCTTATATGTTGATCAGGCAGTAAAAATAACTTGTATGGCAACGGGAGTTTCGTAAGCCATGCTGCTGAGGATCAAAAGTGAAGCCAAGCGCTTACGAACTGCTTCACCGACACCTGGTAGTTCTACAGCGGAAAATGAAATAAAATTGTCGACTTCGGATAAAAAACGCAAAACAAAGAGCAATAGAATACAATTGGGCAGTTTCGACTTATGAACTAGCAGAAACATTGTAGATAGTTTTTATACTGTTCGAAAAGAAATACTCATTTTGAATAAGATATTAGCTGTGGCTAAAAGAGATATTAATTTCCAAGGGCAAAAAAACATATTAAAGAAAAGTCTTGGTAGAAAAATTGGCCTACAAAATGAAGAAATGTAAGGATGCGAGACATTTTTTGGTTAAAAAACCAGATATTCGAGCTTGGCGGGCAAGGTACCTACGACTTCTTAAGGTGAACGACGATCTAGGTGCCGCAAAAAGACCAGTCATCTATATCGACGAAACTTGGATTCACTCACATTACACAGTGAGGAAATTCTGGCAAAATACTACAGATGCATCAGTAAAAAAAAAAATCATACTCCCGGTCAAAGATGGGTGATCGTTCATGCAGGAGGAGAGAATGGGTTCGTGAATGGGGCTGCACTAGTATACAAATGTAAAAGTAATTCAGGAGACTACCATTATGAAATGGATACGAAAAATTTCAAAAAGTGGATTACAGAAAAATATATTCCCAATTTGCCACCCAATAACATAGTGGTTCTAGATAATGCACCCTACCACTCAACACAAATAAATAAACCACCCACAAGTGTTGCAACAAAAGATGTTATCAGACAATGGTTATTAGAACACAACATACCGTTCGACGAAAAAATTAAAAAACCTGAGTTATACCATTTGTTATATATAAATAAACCACCAAAACAATATATGATAGATGAAATATTTAAAGAAAATGGCCATGAAGTTGTAGGCTTACCACCATATATGTGTGACCTGAACCCCATTGAATACATATGGAATTTAATAAAGCAAAGAGTAGCGGACAAAAATATAAATCAATCCGAAAAAGAAATAGAAAAACTATCATGAGATGCCATTAACAGCATAACTGTAAGCGACTGGCAAAAAGAAGTGATCCATTTAGACAGGCTCAGACAAAAATATTGGGATGATGACCTACTGCAAGAAGCAAATGAAACACAAATTATTTACTACAAACTACGAAATTTGTAGCCAGGTACCTCTTCTGAAAGTGAAGGATTCAGTAGCGACGAAGAACCCGAATTAGAAGGAGTGGAGCCACTTATCAGTGACGATGACTAATGTTAATATCATTATAATAAATACCTACATAAACTTAAACTGTGTTTTTATTAATTACAACATATCTTTTAGCAAACATAATTAAATGTCGAGTTAAAGCTTAGAAACTTTCCGCCCGCTAGCCGTTATTGATAAAGGGATGCCGCATGCCGCTCGGACGCAGGTAGCTGGGGCAACAAATCCTAAATAATATTTTGCATTATTTTCTTAACCTCTCTCTTATTACCTGTTATTGACAAAGCCGTTTTACTGTTACACAGAGACCAGCGCAGTTCCATAAGGCTTATAAGTGCGAGCGAGAGGTCTGATAAAAAATTCCATTCCGATCACTAAATACATATACGCATGTTTCCCTCCTTCCTCCCAGGAGGAGGGGAACATGCATATGAGTATATGTTATGTAGCTCGAATTCGTAGGAGTAGGGAATTATCCAGATCGCGACTAATTCGCATGCGTGACGACCGCCCGAGCCAAGGTTTGGCCACTCTGGCACCCATGTGCGAGTCGTCCAAAACTTTCGCGGCTGAGTGCCCTAAGTGCTCACCCCCAAGTTCGGTGAAGCTGTAAAAGCCGCAGCGGCTCTGTTTTTGGATAAAAGTGTAGTCAGTAAAAAAACAAACTGATAAAAAATATTTATGACTCAGGTCGCACGCTTGTAATAGCTCAAGTTTAATAAATATAAGGCGGCGTTGTTCCGAGTACAACACTCGCTACATTAAAAAAAATATGGCAGAGACGAAGTCGCGGGTGGAAACTTGTGATATTTTTTTGTGCACAGTACAACCATGCGTCTGTGGCGTCACCACCCTCCAGGTCTCAACTTATTGCGCACGGGTAGTACGTTCATAATGTAGCAAGTTAGACTACAATATTGGTAAGTGGTAAGAATAATTCGTTCTCGTTATGTCGACTGAGCCGGTTCTAGTTCAATTACGTGCGACATCTACCTACACTCGCGATTTAAAAAAAAAATGTCTTAAAGTGCGACAATTGTAATAAAAACATCAAAAGAACACCAGGCCCTGAATGTAGCAAATGTGGGAAAATAGTGCATGCAAGTCAAATTTGTAGTGGTATATCTGCAAAATAACTCACTGCATTAAAATACTCTGAGAATCTGGAGTGGTTTTGTCAGGAATGCCAACGTGACTCGCCAAAAAGAAAATCTTCATTTATTATACCAGATGAAGATGAGGAAGAAGAATTAAATAACATAAATGAGAAGGAGTTGAGCACCAACTGCACTATAGACATCAAAAAATTCATGCGTGATATATCTAGTGAAATGGAAAAAGAATTAGAGCCAATCGAAACATCGACTAATTTCTGTTGTAAAAAGATAGAAGTTCTCTCAGAAGCGTTACAAATGCAAAATAAAAAGGTAAGAGATATGGAAAAGAAGAACACTAATTTATCAAATAAAAATACACATTTTGAGTTGAAGATTGATTCACTGCAGCAGCAAGTACGAAAAATGGAGCAAGACTGTCTGAAAAGCGTTGTTGAAGTAATCGGAATACCTAAGGTGGAGGTACTTGAAGATTTGGCAGAAAATCTGGCAGATCATCTTAAATTTAACAAGAATCAAGTAAATAGTATATTATGGATAGAAGGCAAAATAGGTCACGAAGGACATGCCCAATTGCAATTCAAAAGTGCTGAACAAGCGGAGACGTGCCGCTAAAAATAAAAACATCCTTGTTGGAACGGTGATAAAAGACGCACCTGCCACGGAAACCAATTCCAAAATCATAATAAGGAAATCCCTAACTAAATATTACAAGGGATTATTGTGGAAGGTACAACAACAATTAAGATCAGCTTACAAATATGTTTGGTTCCAGGACGGTAAGGTTTTAGCACGAAAAGGCGAGAAAGATAAACCTATGATTATCAGGTGTGAAGGCGATATTGAAAACTTGACAGCAAGCGACAGACAATTTTGTCGATAACAGTATAATCAGGTGTTCCAATTGTGATCTCCAGCTCTGATCATATTGATCACACAGAATACTTCGATTATAAAAACATAAATGACTTTTCTAAATTGTACCCAGTCACAAGTCTAGTTTAAATTTTGTTTACATAAATATTCGTTCCATAACAAAAAAATTTAGTCAAGTAGTTCATTTTCTTAAGTTCTCAAAATTAGCTATAGATGTTTTAATTCTTACTGAAGTTAACATAAGCGAAAATATAGTATCATTGTATAGCCTAAACGGATATGTGATGCATAGTTTACTGCGTAAAAGTAGAAAAGGCGGTGGTATAATTGTTTACGTAAAATATATTCACTCATTCACGATATTAAACACTAACTTGACACATTGCGAGTCAATAGTTGGCAAGCTTATAACTCCTTACAACAATTACGCAGCATACTTTTGTGTGATTTATAGACCGCCGAATCAAAATAAGCAATTATTTTTAAGTGAAATTAAACAGTTGTTATCTAGCACTACACTTATTAAACACGATATTTATCCTTAGGTGATTTAAATATTGATCTAAGGATGAATGATAACATGCGTAAACATTATTTAAGTGTCATGTCCGAGTGTGATTTAACAAGCGCGATTACCGACTACACACGAATAGAATAAAGAGGGAATACAATTACTAAAACATGTATTGATCATATTTTCGCAAAGTCGCGCTTGTTCGATCTGCATTCGGCGGCACTCGGTACTGTAGTGGCTGACCAGACCATCGCATGATCGTTCTGTCATGCATTGGACTTCACTCGGTACGAATACAGGTGATTCGCAAGTAGTTCATTTAGTAGATATGCATAAAGCGCATTCAATATTAAGGTATATCGACTGAAATCAAGAAAAAGATACAGATTATCCTAAAATAAAAATAATTTATGATTTTATTAAAAAAAGCTTTCATACGTGCTATAAAAATTCCACTTACACAAAAGTTATTAATAAGCACAGTAAACGCAATTATCCATGAGTAAATGCTAAAATTAATAACTTATGTAAAAAACTAGATTTACTTTATACTGAATGGAAAAATGACATGGGAAATAAACTATTAAGACTAGCATACAATAAACATATAAATAAAACACATAAATTTATAGAAAAATGTAGAAATACTTATTATAAAAATGTAATTAATAAAAACAAATCTAATCCAAGAAAGTTCTGGCAAATATTAAATACTATATCAGGACGAAATAAAAAATCAGTAGATGAAACAATTTTTAAAGCATTTGGAAACATAACTTATTCACTAAAAATATTGCCGATAACTTTGCTGAAGAATTTATTAAGAGCGTAAAAATAATTTTACCAAGTTGTTCTAAACCGTTACTTGATGAATCGGTTTATATGTTCCCTGAAAACAAATCGATGCTTTTTAAAAAAGCAAGTAGCAAGAGTGTTGCTGGTATAATTAGAAACTTAAATACTAATAAAGCCCCTGGAGTTGATGAGATACGCTGTGTAGATATAAAAATCATATGTGATAGCGTGTTGCACAAATTATATTCAAACTTATTAACACTAGTGTTGTTACGGGGGAATATCCACAAGAACTTAAGACAGGAATTGTGCGTCCAATTCATAAAAAAGGTTATCACAGCGACTTTGGTAATTATAGGCCGATTGCAATACTACCAGTAATTGACAAAATTATTGAGAAATATGTTTGTAATCACATCCAAAACTTTTACATGATGAATAATATATTATCACGCGACCAATATGGATTTCAGCCTAAAACATTTACTACGCAGCTTCTTTCAAGCTTCTCAGATAATGTAAACGCATGTTTAAATGACAAAAAGCATGTAATACTATTATTCAATGACTTTAGTAAAGCGTTTGATACATTGCGACATGACATACTACTAAAAAAGTTAGACAATTGTGGTGTGCGTGGATCAATGTTAAAATGGTGTGAAGGTTACCTTAGTAATAGAAGTTTTGTAGTTAAAATATCCCTATTTTAATTTTAAGCGACGTGAAACAAGTAACAGAAGGTACTGCCCAGGGATCGGTGATAGGACCTTTACATTACTTAACTTATGTAAACGACATGGGAAATGTTATAAAAAATTGTTCCATATATCAATACGGCGATGACACTTGTCTTTTAGCTGCCAGTAGAAATGTAAACGAAGCAGCTGAATGGATGCAAGGAGATTTTACTCAGGTAGCGAAATGGGCACATGACGCTGGACTTGTATTAAATGCTGGTAAAACTAAGATTGTTCATGTACGCTCAAATTATCTTCGAAGTAGCCATAACACTTTTAAAATAATCGCATATAGCCATGACTGTTTACATACTTTGTCAAATCCTAAGAACTGCCTGTGTATATCTATAGACCAAGTGTTTTTATTTATTTGAAGCAATTTTATTTAATTTACATTTATTCAGAAAATTTTACATAAAAAAAGAGTTGTTCCCTTATTCTAAAGTATTAATTATAATTTAGACAGGATTATCCTGGTAAATTAAAATTAGATAATATATACAAGCAGGTAGTTTGTTTGTGCCCCAATAAAGTTATAAATGGAATATATTACAATTTTCACCATCCCCTTATCTTAATTAAAATTTAAATAATGACTAAAGTCCTTAGAAATCTAATCGCGAAATAATAAAAAAATTTTAAAGGGTAAAAAGTCTAGGAAGGGATTGGTTTTTGTTTCCCACCATAAATTTGATTCATTGAAACCCTCCAAATAAATAAGGTAAAACCCCTTATAAGGATTTAAGAAGATTTTCAGAAAACCCAACCAAAGAAATCGATTTTAATATATTAAAATTAAAAGAAGAAATTTTATGCCTAAAATAAATGAATTAATTCCAATCCCAACATTTTAAATTTTGACACTCAACAAACCGTTTAAAGGAATTAAACTTTGACTTTACTGGCATATTTTACAAAATACCTCAAATTTTTTTCGTTTATGTTTTGTGAATAACTTTTAAAAGGAGGATTCCGGGGAAACCTTTTGGTTTTTGGGACTTAAAAAAAAAATTTTGTATTTTATAAAAATTAAAAAAATTGGGATCAGGCGTGATTGTAGAAGGTAATCTTAATTTAATTCTATTACCGGGATCTGTGGGTTTAGGCCATAAAGGTAACTACACCAAAATTCAAACCCCTATAAGGGAAGTATTGGGGTTTTTCGGGAAGGGATTTAAGCGAGACTTTTTGAATGGTAATGGTTAAATTTAAACACAATCTTAAGGGCTCAATTTGAACTTTTTTTAGGAATATTTATTCATCAAATCCCAAGCTTACCTACAATAATTCAAGGACCAAAGGGGTTTTCCAAAATTATTATAGGGTGGATATTATTTTATATGTCGGAAGTACTCCCCCTGTGCTTCAAATTTTTATTGACCGAAAACTTTGCGTTGTTACAAAAAAAAATCCCCTTCATAGGTTCAGAGCAAAATTTAAAAAAATTTTTTTTTTCTGAAATGCTATAATTATTTGAT
This sequence comes from Saturnia japonica, assembly GCA_033032175.1. Taxonomy (NCBI): domain Eukaryota; kingdom Metazoa; phylum Arthropoda; class Insecta; order Lepidoptera; family Saturniidae; genus Saturnia; species Saturnia japonica. The sequence continues at coordinate 10,937,949 of CM065329.1, forward strand.
GCCGGATTCGAGACATCTGCAAGTACGTTAGTTAGCGTGTTGTTTGTATGAATGAATTTGAGAAGAATCAGAAACCCAAAAGCACACTGAAACTCCTGTACACTATATTCATATATGCACTGTAGCAAAGAAGAACGGTCTGAGTGGTCGCTATATATAATGTAACTAGCTGTACCCCACGGTTCCACCAGTGTTAATTTTATATGACAAACCTCACCAACAGACACCCGTTTGTATAGCCAATTTTTTATACTTTGTGTAAAACTATCAACATTTGACCAATATTGTAACCACATGTCGTAACCTCCATAAGAAAAAGTTTCTGCCTCGTCTCCAGCTGCCCTGCCGTGAAGATTAAACTGTTTTTTATTTTGAAGCCGATTCGAAAGGAAGACTTGAAGTCTACTATAGGGACCTAAAAACATACTCGGCAAATTGTGGGTGTACAATTAGTACACCTCTGCCTAACCCTTCGGGGAATACAGGCGTGATGGTATGTTATGTTTATAAATTAATCTTTCAAATTATAATATAACCTATATTACTCGCTGATACTGTAGCTTTAAGTCCAATAGATTTGAGTTTATCCATTACAAACAAAAAATCAAATCTTTCCTCTTTATAATATTGGTATAAGTAATGAAGAATAAGGATCGGATTGGATTACGACCGAACGACCTTTTTTTTTAGCAAATTGGTTTATATGTTCTTGTAAAGAGCTTTACGACTGAGCGATTCTTTTTTAGCTTCCCATCGTACATTTATAATAAGCACATATCTCAATTCAGTCATCATTCATAATCGCCTACCTCTAACAGATATTATTACTACGACAAAAAAAGAGTTTTGCCACAAACATAATATGAAGTAGATAAGTATTATTTTTTCTATATGTCGCATGTAAACTAAACACCTGTGCTATCAAGTGGCGTCAAGTGCAGCGACGGCGCGTCGCGCGGCGTTGAGTTATGCGACGACGCGATATTTTTTCTCTTGCTCTAACATAAGCAGGGTTGCCAGATGGCGAATTTTTTACCAAATATCTCTTACTTTCAACACATAATCTCGTAAAATTATGAATTTTAAAAATGTATTTTGTACTTGCTATTAGTTCATCATGATTAATATTATGGTTATGTTTATTAGTATTTTGTTAATGTCAGGGCTATTAAAATCATTTATATTTTTATTGTACAGTTTTTTTAACTGTTTTTTAGTTATCAATTTGGAACACATTTCCTTATGGTTCGAAATTTATATTTTTTTTCGATCTTTTCTTAGCTTATAAAATGAGTGACCGGATAGATTTTGAGAAAGTACGATTTTTATAAGAAAGCAAAGCAAAGCCGCGGGCACAGCTAGTCTGTAATAAGACAATTTCTAATATCTGTTTTTATTAAATGGATTTTGCTGAAAATATGCACGCGCACTTTTTCTAATTATGCCTGTCTTGAAACCAAATGTAGTCAACTTTTGGAGTTGTAGACCCGATGAAAACGAAACAGATTTGTTTCTCTAATTTTTGATTTATTTAGCATGCGATTTGAGATTTCAGCAACCAGAGAGCTTGATGAATATAATGCGCACTTTGCTTTCTTGGTAATTTTAAAATCTGGCTACTCCTTTAGTAAAATTATTAGGGTTAAATTAGGGTATTATTGTGAATAATTAGAGTAAAATTCTGAAACGTACTAGAACTTCTACTACCATTGCATAAAAATACATTTTTACACCTGTTTCAGTTAGTGCAAAAGAAATAAGAAAACAATATTTCATCATTAGTGCATTATGGATAATCATAAAAAAATCATCTTAGCGGGGATTCTCCAGTCAACGAATAAAGATACATTTGATGATGAGGCAATGAATCTAGTCATGTGCATGAACATAATATATTGTTTTATAATTAGTATTTTTGATTTGTATATGGGACGCTGGCAGACACTATTGTTGAAATCTCGTAAAAAAGCGTACGAGTTTTTTTTTGCTCGTTTACAGAACTGCAAAATATCCTAAAAGTACGAGATTTCTCGTACGTCTGGCAACGCATGTTATGATTCATCCGTGTGCAAAAGCACCCCCACCTATTTTTTTACAGCGTTCTTTGTTTTCAATCTTCCCATTACGTAATAGGCAATGACGAAACGTAAAAGTTGTATTATAGGTTATAAAATTATGTGTAGAACATAAAAATAGTGTTATTGTATTTTAGCTATGTGTATCAAGATTTATAATATTACCAGGTATTGATTTTATTTGCATATCATTTTTTTTTAAATATTTGTTATTTGAAAAGCTATGTATGTAAACTACATAAAACCTTTTTTGTGTACCTTTTGACTTTTATTTCATTTGATTCTAATATTACATTTAAAATGTGGTAAAACTTGAGAAATAGTCTCTAATATACTAATTATAATAAATCAGTATATTACAAATACAAAAGTTCAAGTTTTTAGCAGTACGTATATTTAGTCGAAGTAGGTATAGTATAACCTATAATTATAAAATTGTTTTTTTTTTTTTTTTTTTTTTTTCGAATTAACTAGACTCTTAGGTTTTTGGGTCTTGGAGCCAATAGAGGCTTTCAAAGCTTCACCAGGCTTGAGTAATATTGTAGGATGAACAATAAATAGTTTTATTTAAGCGCCATCTCTTAGAATGAATGAGTACGAGTACCTTACTATATCTCTAATAACTTCGTAATTGATTACTAATAACTGATTATCCGTCTCCACACAGATGACGCTATGAATGAAGTTTTTACTGAATCTTTTATTTTTGTTTTATTTGGATTTAATTATTGTATTTATTTAGAAATGATATAAAATACATTTCATAAATTATCATACATTTTTACTTCATGTCATTTATTTTTGAAATGCCTTTATATACTTCAGTATTCATACGGGAAATATGTACACATTATAGGCAGGTATATATAAAACACTATAGGGCGAGCATCCTCCGCGGACGCTTCGTCGTACATAACATAACATAACGCCTGTATTTCCCGAAGGGTTAGGCAGAGGTGTACTAATGTACACCCACAATTCGCCGAGTATGTTTTTTAGGTCCCATGTAATAGGGGGCGAGCCTATTGCCATTAATCGGGCACGAAACCAAACTCCGAGCTGCTACTAAGATTATCATAGGAAAAACCCTATAACACTTTGCTCGACCTGGGATTCGAACCCAGGGTCTCGCTCATAGCAGTCGCGCTTACGACCACTAGGCTAACGAGGCAGTTATTACCTAAAGGTTATAGTCACACGATATGTATATAATTCATTATTATGTATAATACAGCATGTCCTTGAACGTACTATCGGGCTGAAATGCCGCGGGTGCAGCGCCGCGTCAAGTTTTCTTATTGCGTGCGGTACTTTATACATTTGTAGGTATATTATACATTTGTGGGTCGTGTTTTTATATTTAATAATAATTTCGTATATTAAATATTAATAGTTTTATTTCTACGTTATAATATAATATATTTTAACATATAAAAAATATTTTATTGTACCGCAATGACGAATTTTTTTATTTTTATTTTTTATTTTTTATTTATATATTATTATATGGTGTACCTGTGCCTATAAAATCTTTACAAAAAAAAATACCGATTGAGTCAATCTACTCAAAGGAGACGCCTAAGGAGAGTGCATAAGGTTAGATTTTCTATGTTTTTGGAGTTTCCAATTTTCATTTTTTTTCCAAAATGAAGTAGACTTACTTATCAAGGTGCTTGAGTGGTTAAAAATTTGTTGGTACTTGCCGGGGTTCTGACGTGTAGACATTGAATCAATATTCCATCGGTATAAACCACTCGACTACTCTGACTTTTAATAAGTAATAATAATAAGTTTATTTGACCATAATAAGATAAAGCTTATTTCTTGGAAATACAATATTTTTGTTCTTAATTAATGAATCCTAGCGCCTGAACTAGACGGAGCCTGTATCTCAAATGCTAGTCTCTACTTAGTGAGTATCTACATATGACATACGACATACCTAGTATTACACTGCTGTATCTTATTAACATTATTATTATTAAATTATAATTTTATATGAGAAACACAAGTTACTCTATTGTTTTTTTTCCTTTGTTATATTCCTTTTCCATTCTGTCTTACTACTACCCGTGCGCGATAAGTTGAGACTCGCCTGGAATGCAACCCTCCGCCCGCTATCCCTGTAAATTCCTCTCAAGCTCCCGTGTTGTACTGTAGGCAACGCCATTTTTTTTAACATCTTAGTCTCGTACTGGCTTACGTCACGCAACGACGACGCGCTCCGATTTTATAATCTTATTTGATACTGTTTCGTTAATTTCTTATTTTTATTATTATAATAGTTATTAGAGTTACTGCTATATTTTATTGTTATTTTTTGTGTTAAGTTTATTGTTATAATGAAGGGTAAAACTTTACATAGTGGAGAGAGTAATCTCGTGTTAAAAGTGTTGGACTTTTTTGAAAACGAAAAACAGAACAAACAGTTGTGCTTATATGTTGATCAGGCAGTAAAAATAACTTGTATGGCAACGGGAGTTTCGTAAGCCATGCTGCTGAGGATCAAAAGTGAAGCCAAGCGCTTACGAACTGCTTCACCGACACCTGGTAGTTCTACAGCGGAAAATGAAATAAAATTGTCGACTTCGGATAAAAAACGCAAAACAAAGAGCAATAGAATACAATTGGGCAGTTTCGACTTATGAACTAGCAGAAACATTGTAGATAGTTTTTATACTGTTCGAAAAGAAATACTCATTTTGAATAAGATATTAGCTGTGGCTAAAAGAGATATTAATTTCCAAGGGCAAAAAAACATATTAAAGAAAAGTCTTGGTAGAAAAATTGGCCTACAAAATGAAGAAATGTAAGGATGCGAGACATTTTTTGGTTAAAAAACCAGATACTATTTTAGCGTAGATTTTATCGGTGGGCGATTATGTAGTTATTAATGCAATCATTATATTTTCAAGATATCTCGATTATAATCATTAGTAATTTTTAAACTCGCCATTTTTTTCTTAGCTGGATCCCTCGACGTTCTGACATATATTCCGTCCTAAATCAATAGATAATTAATCAATTTTACCAAAACTACTGCTGGTAGCAAAACCACGATTTCATCCTAACACTTTTTTACTTTATTTTTCACTTTATCTGATGCACGTCCTTTGAGTCTTGTTCCTACCATTGCGCTACAGTGTTGTCACATTTAATTATTTTCCTCTGAAGTTATGTAAAGTTATTCTTCATTTTTAAACAAATTTAGAAATACCACACTTAACAGCTTATGACAAAAAGGTGTGTGTGTGTGATTCACACGATAGAAGTGAAACTTCAGTAAATCGAGAATTTTTTTTTTTTTTTTTTTTTTTGAACTGACTACACTGTTAGCCTTAGGGGCCCTAAAGCCGCTGCGGCTTTTACAGCTTCACCGGACTTGGGGGCGAGCGCAGAGGGCACTCAGCCGCGAAAGTTTTGTGGACGACTCGCACGAGGGTGCCAAAGTGGTCGGACCTCGGCTCGGGCGGTCGTCGCGTTCGCAAATAGGTCGCGATCTATTCGAATCCCTACACCTACGATTCGAGCTAACTAAATATACACATAGGCACGTTCCCTTTCTCCTGGGAGGAAGGAAGGAACCGTGCGTATGTGTATTCAGTAATCGGAATGTTTCTACACTAACTAGCGCTAACTAACTAGCGTAAAAAAGAAAAAAAAAAAAGGTCCCTCACAGAACCTATGTACCTGTGTGGTGTGCACGTGTGTATGTTCATACGTGTGTAGTGTTGTATGTAGGTAGCTAAGTGATGCACGTACAGTGTCACTTGTATCGCGCGGGCGGTTGCCTGACCCAAGGGTTTCACACCGAGGAACGGACCTAGGCTTGGGTTACCGCTAGAGAGGGTGGACGTGACGGGTGTGCTGGGGCGAAATTGACCGCCCGCCCTCTGCGGAGAGAACGGTGGTTACGCGGGCGTGGGCGCTGGCACCCTCTGTTTGGAGAGACGGATGTGTAATATTTATTCGAATTTTCGATGTGATCGTCGGGATCAATAAAAATATTGCGCGGCCGGCGTTTGCACCGGATGTCCGTGGGTGCCGGAACATAAGTGGCGGCTGTTTTTATTAACGGATTCGCGTGGTTCGACGCGGTGTCGAAATACGAACGGGAGAGCTGTTTAACGTAGGCATGTATCGAAGGAAGCTCCATATCTCTATGGAGATCTACGCTTCGCACATACCACGGGGCCCCGGTGAGACGATAGAGGAACCTATTCTGTATCGATTGTAACCGTTTGAAACTCGACTCGGACATATGTGCGAACACGGCGCAACTGTATGTCAAAATTGGTCGAATACACGTCTTGTAGAGCGTGAGCTTATGTCGCGTGGACATTTTACTCACCGAACACAACAGAGGATGCAACCGGCCCAGGACCCACGCGGCCCTGTTCCTAACCTTACGGATGTGGGGTCTAAAGGAGAGCCTACTATCTAGAGTTACCCCTAGATATTTGGTCTCTCTTACATACGGAATCGGATTATCGTAGAGCTTAACAGGTTTAAGCTTCCACGGTATCTGTGACGAATCCGCATCGAAGAGCATCGCGGCGCTCTTCGAGGGATTAACGGCTATACGCCACTCGTTAAACCACTTCCCGAGAGTGGTCACGGAGCGTTGGACTTTGTGTCTGAGGTGGGATCTATTCCTATCTGAGGCATATAAGACTGTATCGTCAGCGTATAGCCCTACCTCGACCTCCGGGAGTCGAGGTAGGTCACTGACGTACAGGTTAAATAGGCTAGGAGCCAGGATCGAACCTTGGGGAACGCCTGAGCGTATTGGACGGGGCGTGGACAATTCACCTTCCACTCTATAGCGGAAAGTGCGATCTGTTAAATAGTCGCGAATTATTTTAATTAGCCTATCGGGGACTTCAAAGCGGTACAACTTGTAAATCAATCCCTCGTGCCAGACCTTATCAAAGGCCTTGGCCACGTCGAAAAAGACCGCAAGTGTACGGCGGGGTTTATAAAGTTCAGCAAAATTAAATGCAACGTGCTCCGTGAGGCGGTGCACTTGATGAGTGCAAGAATATCTAGCACGGAAACCGAATTGCTCAGGCGGATAGAGGTCTTTCTCCTCTATTATTGGCTTGAGACGGTTCAGAAGGATCCGCTCGTAAATTTTCCCTAACGTATTTAGGAGACTGATCGGGCGATAGCTGTCGGGAAGCGACGCGCTCTTGCCGGGCTTACGGATACCTATGACTATTGCCTTTTTCCAGGCGGCTGGAAAATGGCAGTGGACTATGGCTACATTGAAGATGCAGACCAATAGAGCTATGAGGCGATCAGGAAGAAGCCTAAGTACTTCATTCCTGATCCCGTCGGGACCTGGTGCTTTTCTGAGCTTAAGGCTTTTTATAATGGAAAGAACCTCCTCAGACGTGACTGGGGACAGGGAGGCTGTCGCGGGGAGCTTATCCAGCTCCCGCACGCATCCATCGATACCCTCGACCCGGTCGGTATTTGCATCGACACTGTTCGGAGAGCACTGGCTCTCCAAACAAGTGGCGAGGCACTCCGCCTTGTCGCTGCTATCGAAGGCGAGCGGTATACCGGGACCCCTCTCGAGGGGGGGCATAAGATAAGAAGCCTCTATTTTGAGGCTGCGAGCTAGTTTCCAGTAAGCCAGATGCGACGGCCTTAGCCCTTCGACGAGGGCGTCCCATCTGTGACTCCTGAGTTCTAATATGCGGGCTCTAACCGCTCTCTGAAGCGCGCGTAAGCGTGCGCGGTTTTCCTCGGTCGGATAGTGGTCGTGCGCACGAGTCGCCGCGTTCTTTTCCGTCAACAACGCCCGCACGTCGGCAGGGAGTACGAAGCGGCGATCGCTCGCCTCTTCGACCTCTCTCGAGGCCTCTCCGATGCCGACCTGCAGGTGGTCGACCAGGGAATCGATCGCGAGATCTACATCCGCAACGGACCCCAATACGTCCGGGATCCTATCTAAGCTGGACGAGGACGGCCTGTCCGCAAGATAATGTTTTAGCTTGGCATAGTCAACCACTTGGACCGAAGGAGGGCTAGAGTCGTCTGGTTGACCTAGCTGCATGATGACCGGACGGTGGTCGGAGTCGAGCTCGTGTACGACCCGAATGAGTCGTAACCGAAGCGCGATACCTTTAATGAGAGCTACATCAAGCACTGTCGGCATACAGTTGTCTTGAAAGTGGGTGGGAGTGGGTGGCGCTATGACATCAAAGTTTAGCACGTTCGTTAGCTCTTCGAGTTTAACCCCATTACTGGAGTCTCTCCAATTGCCAAACGAAGTGTGTCCACAATTGAGGTCACCCGCTATAATGACCGATTCACCGAGCGAAAGTAGCTTTTCTAGGTCAGACCTGAGAGGCTCTTTCCTCGGCGAGAGATAAACTGAAACTAACGTTATGGACGGGTGGTCGGTCATTCCTAGTCTACACACGGATACTTCCATATTGGTAAGTATTGGAGGATCTACCGGCGTACAATATAACGATCGTTTGTAATAAATGAGAGTGCCGCCCCCGCGGCCGGCCCGGTCATTTCTTACAATATTGTAGTTCGCGATTTTCGGATCACGTTTAGCACGCTTTAAGAGCGTCTCCTGCACTAAAAGAACATCTACTTGGTGATCTTTAAGAAAGGTCGCGACGAGATCACGCTGCGGTAGTAGGCTTCGCGCGTTAAAAAAAGAAAGATTTAACGCTTTCGGCTTAAACTTTGCCATTGAAAGGCCCTAAGTTATTATTACACGCCTCACGGTCGAGACGTTGTAGTGTCTCTGAGAGGCGGGGGAACGCGCAAGCGGTCTTGATGAGACCGAAGCGCTCCAGATGGTCATTGTAGTCAATGAGCTCGCGGATATCGTGCTCGCGAAGGAGCAGTATCATTAAGTCGTTACTATTAACGACAACGTTAGCGGGCGCGCGGGGCGCGGGAATATCCATAGCCATAAGGGGCTGTGGATTGGGGCGACGGGGGCCCCATGCGTTCTGCGATGAACGCACGGGTTGCGGTTGCACCGCGCGGGGTGCGGAGAGGCCGGCGGCGGCCGGGGACTGGCGCGGGACCGGCAGCGCGGGAAATTCCCCTGACGCCAGCGGGGGTTGCGCTTTGATGGCTGAGGCGGGGGGCGCCGCCCGGGGGGCCGCCTGCCTCTGCGTGCGTGGCCGCGTGGTGCGCGGGGCCTTGGGGCAACCGCGATAATTCGCGGGATGGCCCTCCTCCCCGCATAACACGCAGCTCGGGGGGACGACGGAGTCACGCTCGCGCGTGCACTCCCGTGTGGGGTGGTCCTCTCGGCACTTTACGCACCGCGGACGAGAATGACAGTTACGAGCAGCGTGCCCGTACAGCTGGCAGTTGTGGCACTGCGCAGGCTGGTGGTTTTTGTATGGGGGCTCCACGTTAATCCCGGAGAGCCCGCACACCGTCTCTAGCTGGAAGATGGCCTTTCCCTCGGGGGAAAGGTCCAATATGGCCACTACCATTTGTAGTGGCCGCTTATCTTTACTGTACATCCGGTGTACTTCCCGGATGGGATAACTTTGCTCCTTGAGCGAGGAGCACACCTCCGACGGGTCGAGCTCCACCGGAATGCGGCGGATGACCACTCGGAGAACGCGCTCCTCCGCGAGAGAATAGGTGTAGAATTGCAGACCTTTCTGCCGGAGGAGGGTGGTGAGTTTGCGGTGAGTTTCCGAAGAACTCACCGAAATGGAAATCCCGTTGACTATATTCCTAGCCTTGTGATACTCGAGTTTGAGTCTGCGCATTTCATTGCAGACTCCCATCCAGGCCGCCTTGTCCCGGATTATGATTGGAGGTGGGGCACGCTCTTTTTTCCCGCCGGCGGGCGCGGGGAGCTGGGAGGACGCGGGGGCGGCGGCGCCCCTGATTGTTGCCTTAGCTATTACCTTAGGCGCCGGTTGAGCAGTCGGACTGCTACGCGCCGTTCGCTTACGCGACGCCACGACGGTGAAGCCGTCGTTCTCGGTATCCATCTCCGGAGATGGATCCGAACTCGCGGGCGAGTCTTGTTCGACCGGAAGGGCCGAAAACGAATTTTTCGTCTTTAACGCGGTTTCCGTGGATCGCGCGGGACGGACGTACGGGCTATTTTTGGTAACCCTAGATTGTGACCGCGAATTACGCGGCCCTCGCCTGACGGAGGCGGGGCTTGACCCGCGCGATTGGCTAGTCGGGACAGGGGGCGTGGCCGTAGACGTGGCCACGGCCCCGGATGACGCGGCGGACGGACGCGCAGCGCTGCGCGTGAGACGTTTGGGCGCGGCGCCGACTGGCGCGGCGCCAGTCGGTATAACGGTCGCGGCCGTGACGTCATCGGCCGCCTTGCTACCTGAAGCGGCCGCCTCGCTACCTGAAACGGCCTCATGACGGGTCGCGGTCGCAGCGGTGCGACGCACGCAGGCGTTCTCAGGTAGATTACGGTATTCCTCGTCTAGAGAGGGACACCGTAATACGACGAAATTTTGATAGCGCTGGTATTGAAATTCCAGCGCTTTCATCCTGGCTTGCAACTTGCCTATGCAAGTGGCCAGGTCGGTAACGTTATTTGCCATGACGGCAGAAGAGGGAGGACAATGGGACATTTTTATTTTATTTTAAATTAAAGGCCTCCCTGCCTTAGGGGCAGGGGGGTGCGCCAAAAACTTAAAAAGACTATCGGAGTCGGCAAGAGACCTGTGGTCAAGGTGCAATGACACACAGGAAGGACCTATCAACCCTAAGGAGCCCTAACAAGCCCGGGGCCGAGGACGCAGACCGGTAATTAAACCGGGCTAGGCCCAAACAGGTTCCGGGGATGGAGTGTGCAGGATCGGAAGGTTTGGCAGGAGACACCTGGGGCAAGACTATGCGATAACCGCAAAGGCCTAGATTCCCAGGCCCGTCCGAGTCTGGCTGTTTGCCTCTGAAGGAGACAACCAGCGGGCTGCTCGGGTCACGCCCCGCTCACTTTAGTTAGCACCGTCAGGTATCCAGTGAGCGACCACAAAACCGTGGATTTATAAAAAACAAGCAAGTCGCACCGAAAAGTGCGGTTTACCACGCGAGCGTTAGACACCAGTTGGTTTACGTCGTTATTGCAACAATATATTCGAAATAAATTCCAAATATAAGATCGCAACAATTAAGTCACGTGATGGTCGAGAGCACAAACGGAGCGACACGTCCGTTCGCGATCAAGACCAAATCGGAACTCCGTAAATCGAGAAAAGAATGAGATGAATATATATACATATTTGTATTTGTGTCTCTTACCGGTCGTTTTTTCCATTGCATCCGGTTTGAAATCACAACGATTCTAAAGAAGTTTCACTTCAAAAAACGAAACGATTGTTAAAAATAATACACTGTGGTGATGGTATAATTTACATACCAGGATTATTACAAACCTGTAATATTTTTTGAGGTTCATTGCACCCAAAAAGAAAATAAAAATGTATTGTTCGCGTCTTATTGCTAAAAATAGCTGTCGTATATATATATTTTTTTTTTTTTTTTTATAGATGGCGAACCTTCAGCAAAGAAGCCAGCACTATCTATACGAGTGGGACGCGACCAATATGGATTTCAGCCTAAAACATTTACTACGCAGATTCTTTCAAGCTTCTCAGATAATGTAAACGCATGTTTAAATGACAAAAAGCATGTAATACTATTATTCATTGACTTTAGTAAAGCGTTTGATACATTGCGGCATGGCATACTACTAAAAAAGTTAGACAATTGTGGTGTGCGTGGATCAATGTTAAATGGTGTGAAGGTTACCTTAGTAATAGAAGTTTTGTAGTTAAAATAGGGAACATTTTAAGCGACGTGAAACAAGTAACAGAAGGTACTGCACAGGGATCGGTGTTAGGACCTTTACATTACTTAACTTATGTAAACGACATGAGAAATATTATAAAAAATCGTTCCTTATATCAATACGCCGATGACACTTGTCTCTTAGCTGCCAGTAGAAATGTAAACGAAGCAGCTGAATGGATGCAAGGAGATTTTACTCAGGTAGCGAAATGGGCACATGACGCTGGACTTGTATTAAATGCTAGTAAAACTAAGATTGTTCATGTACGCTCAAATTATCTTCGAAGTAGCCATAACACTTTTAAAATAATCGCACATAGCCATGACTGTTTACATACGTTGTCAAATCCTAAGAACTGCTTGTGTATATCTATAGACCAAGTGTCCCACCATACATATTTAGGTCTTATTGTAGAAGACAAGTTTAACTGGAGCTACCATGTGGACTAGGTATGTGACAGGCTTCGTGCGATTCTAGCAAAATTTTACATAATTAAACACAGAGTTCCGTTCCCTATATTACTGAATATGTATATAGCATTAGCTGAATCTATAGTATCTTACGGCATTACCTCCTACGGTAGGACATTCAAAACCTGCCTAGATAATATATACACACTGCAGGCTAGAATACTTAAGTTAATAGTGCCAAAACACATAAAGAACTTATACAATGGCAATATATTACAGATCTTTCACCACTACCACGCATTATCTTAATTGAACAATTTCATAATAATGACATAAAGATACCTATAGCAAATAACGTCAATACGCGAAATATATCCCAACAAAAACTTTTCATACCACGGGTAAACAAGTACTACGGAAGGCGTACCTTGGCCTTTTTGTTTCCCACCATAACCATTTGTTATATCATTGATATACCCTACCAAATAAATAAGGATACAAACCCACAAAATTATAAGCGTATCTATAAGAAGTATTTTCATGAAAACCTCTTATTACCATAAGAAATGCGAGTTTTAATGACTGAGTTAAAATATAATAATGTAAGCAAATTTAATATGAACACTAAAATAAATAGAATTAATTCACAATACCCAACACTTTGTAACATTCTGTGTAGGCAGTTGGGCTCTGTAATCTTTAAACCGGTTTACAAGTGAAGTGGCTAGAATCTTTAGCTTACTTTGAGTTGGTGGCTATAGTTTTATCAAAATACCTACAATTTATTTTATTATCGTATGTGTAGATTATTTGTGTATACCTGCAGACTATGTTAAAGAACGAGTTGATTCACTGTCTCGGCATAAACAATTTCTGGTTTTACGGGACATTTAAAAAAAAATGTTTATGTATTTTATAATAAAAAAAAATAAAAAAAATTAAGTGGCAGTGGGCATGGCGTGTAGCTTGTAGCAAGGATGACCGATGGGGCTGTAGAGTTCTCAAGTGGTGGCTATGTACCGGAAGATGCAGTGTGGTCAGGCCCATCACAAGGTGAACTGACGACCTGATAAAGGTTGCAAGAAGCGACCAGCAGGCAGTACAGGGCAAGTATTGTGGGTGTTCTTCGGGAGAGGCCTATGTTAAGCAGTAGACATATTTACGCTGATATGGTGAATGGTACTACACATTTAAACATTCTAATCTCTGGAAGGGTTAGTCAGATTTGAACTTTTTTTAGGTAATAGTGTTAGGTTCTATAACAAGATCCCGAAGCACATTACTGATTTACCTGCCAACAAGTTCAAGGACCATGTCAAGCGGGTTTTACTGTCAAAAGGTTATTATAGGGTGGATCATTATTTGAATGATAGTGATGTCTGGAAGTGACTCCCTCTCTGTGCATCTATTAAATTATTATTATTGTACCTGTTATATTAACATTTGTACAGTTGTTACAAAAAAAGAGATAAACCCGACGTTCATGAGTGCCTTCTTAGAGCATAAATTCAATAAAAAAAATTTTTTTTGTCTTCGTTGATTTGTACTGTTACAACGAGGAATGAAGTTGTAAGTGGAAGCCCTCCCGAACTGTTTTAATCGCGTGGGCTGATGTAATAGTTAATGATACGTAAATACAATGTTCTACAGAAATATTGGTCCTTAGTAGATCTAAAAAAAAGTCCGTGATACTACGTTACACATAAGACACAATAAGGTATCTTGTGTAAAAAAAATGTTTGTCTATTAAAAAGTGATTTATGAGCATTAATTCTGGGCAAGGCATGTTATGTTAATCCTTAAACAACAAAAGTAACTCTATCATAAAGACAATTTTATGAATTTGAACCTTGCTCTTATAGCATTTAATGTGGACACATAGTTCTGTAGATAATGGAAAGTTTAAATAATATGTTCTTGCGGAAAGTTAGAACAATTATGACAGGCTACACGAATACGTTGGTGGCGCGTTGTTTGTCGAATAAAATTAACACTGACGAAACCGTGAACACATCTATATATTATATCTTTGAAAAGTGAAGACTTCTTTAGTACCTTTGTAATTTGGAATACGATACAAAAAGCGACACTAAAAAGAGACATACACATACATCTGTAGGTTTTACCCTGCGAGAGAATGAGATAGAATACATTATAGTTGGTTAATGTAAGTCCTGATTTTCACGACTATGATCTTTGTTCAATTGGCGTAGCGGTGTGACGAACAGACTTGTACGCACTGTTTTATGTAGAGTAGAGGTGGGTGATTATGAATGATTTACATAATCAAGACATTCGATTATGAATGAATTACAGAATCGAGACATTTACGTATTACTCAGAGATGGGTGATTATAAATTATGACGTAATTGAGATATGTACTTATTACGAATGTTGATTGATAAACTAAAAAAGCTCGTTCAGTTTGAAACGAAGTTCTTTATAAGAATATGTACATATACCAAAGAGCTAAAAAAGTTATTAATCCTATCAAATTAGTAACTCCTCATACTAGTAACCTAACATTAGTGATTTACGAGTCCCGCTGAATTATGATTTTTACAGATGTTATTTTTATGTTTTCTGAAGGATTCACTTCTATACCGCGTATACACTGTACACTTTTGTTGAAATTACTAATGCGAAAATCAAACTAACGCGTTCACGGCGTTCGCCGCGCGGCGTGCTCGGTAGCGATCGAATGTTACAGTATAATTGTATTTGTTAACGAACTTTAACACAAGACAATTTTCCTTGTGTATCTTCGAAGTTGACGGTCCGACGCCAATGAAATTAAATTTTTGGCCCGTTCTGAGGTATCTCCTATCCAACAAAAAAAGAATCATCCAAATCGGTTCATATACAAAGAAGTTATGGCTGAACATCCATAAAAAAATACATGCGAATTGAGTAACCTCTCGTTTTTTGTTGAAGTCAGTTAAAAAGACGGGAAGTTACAATTTCGAATGTTTTTTTTTATGGATGTGCAACTATAACTTCTTCGTTTATGAACCGATTTGGGTGATTCTATTTTTGTGGGATAGGGGTGGTGGGTGATTCTTATGATGATGGTTGTGATGATTCTCTTACCAACCTCGAGGGTGGTCCCATTTTAATTTCCAATTGTACCTTCCAACTTTGAAGATACATAAGGGAACTCTTCAAAATCATTGAAATTGGTTTTCTATTTTGGTAAAATTATCTTGTATCACTACCATTGCGCTACTAATGCGTTGAACATTTTCCGCCAGACTCGGATACAAACTGATCGCCCAGGTCGGGTAGTTGGTGTGAATGACGCTTGCACGCGAGTTAGATCGCCACCGCAGTGCCGCGCCGCGGTCACAAGCCGAACGCGTTGGTTTGGGCGTACTTTAAAAAGTTCTGGCGCCTCGTAACATACACGTACTAATGTTTTTCAGACGTCAAGTTCTGATATAAGCTCAACAACGGATGCTGTCGTGCAAGACGATTATAATATGATGCGTGGGAAGAAACGTATCGCAGAAAGGAATAAATGTAAGTTTTTTTTATGGCTGCATGGTCTTAGATACCTTTGCCTCTCCCTTTCACGAAGAAAGGGAAAAACTATACCAAAAAAGTAAGTTTTTTTAAATAAGGTAACATTTTAACATCGTGTATTTTTTTAAACCGACTTTAAAGGTTACATAATTCGAAAGTAAATTTTTTTATGGATGTTCAGCTATAACTTCTTTGTTTAAGAACTGATTTGGATGATTCTTTTTTGTTGGATAGGGGGATACCTTAAGGGTAGTCCTATATTAATTTCTAAAAATTGTCTTGTTAGTTTTGATAAACAGGAATTGTAATATAAATAATTATTGAAACATGTTAAAAGGTATTATTTTACAAGGAATAAAAGTGTAAAGATGTTACGCTGTTTCTTTGATACTAAGCCTACGGCCTTATGCCGCTTAAAAAGGTAAGATATTCGGCGAGTATTACATACTATTTTAGCGTAGATTTTATCGGTGGGCGATTATGTAGTTATTAATGCAATCATTATATTTTCAAGATATCTCGATTATAATCATTAGTAATTTTTAAACTCGCCATTTTTTTCTTAGCTGGATCCCTCGACGTTCTGACATATATTCCGTCCTAAATCAATAGATAATTAATCAATTTTACCAAAACTACTGCTGGTAGCAAAACCACGATTTCATCCTAACACTTTTTTACTTTATTTTTCACTTTATCTGATGCACGTCCTTTGTGTTTTGTTCCTACCATTGCGCTACAGTGTTGTCACATTTAATTATTTTCCTCTGAAGTTATGTAAAATTATTCTTCATTTTTAAACAAATTTAGAAATACCACACTTAACAGCTTATGAAAAAAAGGTGTGTGTGCGATTCACACAGGATAGAAGTGAAACTTCAGTAAATCGACAAAAGAATGAGATGAATATATATATATATATATATATATATATATATATATATATACATATTTGTATTTGTGTCTCTTACCTGTCGTTTTTTCCGTTGCATCCGGTTTGAAATCATAACGATTCTAAAGAAGTTTCACTTCAAAAAACGAAATGATTGTTAAAAATAATACACTGTGGTGATGGTATAATTTACATACCAGGATTATTACAAACCTGTAATATTTTTTGAGGTTCATTGCACCCAAAAAGAAAATAAAAATGTATTGTTCGCGTCTTATTGCTAAAAATAGCTGTCGTATATATATATATATATTTTTTTTTTTTTTTTGATAGATGGCGAACCTTCTGCAAAGAAGCCAGCACTATCTATACGAGTGGGGGCCGGCTTTAAATGGAATCTGCAGGTATGTTTTTGACTTGCTTTTGTTAAAATTACTTATTAAGACCACTGCGTTATCAGTGGCGGATCTATGCAATTGTCTAGAATCAAATCATTTGACAATGACAGCAATAACAGCCATGACCATGGAGTGTACTGTTTTTGGTATAATTTAAATAATAAACAAAGTCACTCGAAACGTAGCTCGGTTTCGTCGAAGCATAACAGAATTTTCATTGTCAATATACTTACGTATTAGAAGTGGCGGTATAAATAAATTTATCGCTAAAGAGTTTATCGCCTGACCCATTTCATTCTATAACAACTCTATGCACGTGTGACTCGCAGCGTGCTCGCAATCACATGCCACGTATTCGTAGCGCATTCACCGCAAAACGTGACGAGCTCTCGCCCCCACTAAAAAGCGTGTATCACGGGTCACTTGAGCCTGCCGTTTCTGTGTTGCCTGTGGCAAATCAAGCGTGTTGATTGTTAAAATCTTATTTCTTTTATAATAACAGCAATTCCATAAACTGTATATACATTCGCTTACTAGGACAAGCATCCTACAATACTATAATTAATACGGGCACGGCGTTACCCGTTACAAATGTGCTACGTCAACAATATAGAGCGGGACCGCGCACCGCGCACCGAGAGCACGAACGCGTCGGAAACGATTCCCTCGAACTCTGTATAACCGGCGGCGAATACACGCTACGGTAACCAGCTGTCTGGAAACCAGTGCGTGCAAGACCCTCTCACTACTGTGTGACCGACCTTTCTCATGCCCGAACCTACCAGGCATGAAGAGGGCGAAACATTAAGGTACACGCGCAGTGAGGTGCTTTCCTGTAGGCGTGGCGCTGACGTAGCACGGGAGTGGAGAGGACTGGGTCGCTGGCGGGTTGAACACTTGAAGAAAATGACACACAGATACCACAATAAAATTTCGCTGTATTAATTCTTTTCAAGATACAATAATTCTTCTTAATATTATTTTCTTAGTACTATTTCTTCTAATCTTGAGTCTTCTTTCTTCATTTTGTGACACCTGTGTGTGCCGGTAGGCCGAAACAGCCCTTCTTTTATTTCACTGTTGGAGCGAGACGGAGCGATAGCGTCTATTTCTCTACTATTCTAACATTACCAAATATGGTCATGTCACGCCACGCGACGTGGCGTGCCGCGGTTACACTATTGCTGTCCCTGTCTGTGTTATTATTATTATTCTATACAATTTACAATAAATCGCTAATATCTCTAAAAATGTCTATCAAATTACTATGAAACCTATCTTAATCTATCACGGACATTAATACCTTCATAAAAACACTAAATGGTTAATAAACACCGCAAATATCAAACATTAAACATTACAATTTTAAACACGATATTATAAGCATTTTCATAAGTTATTTACTATTCTTATATACCTACAAGTTATAACCTTCTATTCAAAACATTGAATCACTGATTGGGTATGTAAATTCTTAGTCCCTACAACTTATACCTACAATTACGATTACATTATTATTTATTATCACTATCGTCACGCCTAGTCCTATGCGTCGCTAACAATAATAAATTAGAACAATTGACACGTCTGATTTCCCTCTTGCCCGTCACTGAACTGAGCTCTTTTCAACAAAACGACTGTGCAACGAGTTATTGCGGATACGCGGCATTCAGTCACTAGTCGCGACTACACGCAGGCGGAAAAATCGCTCGTGGAGGTAGCGCTTAAGAGCTACAAAATTCTTTAATCCGCCACTGTATACAACCTTGTGCATACCAGTACACGACGATTGGTCTTTAATGATATTTCACCCGGAGTAAAGAGATTGTCTAAACAAGTTGACAATAATAATGATATGCAGATCGTACACATATGCGGGGGTCGAACCCGCGATCTCTCAGCTATTGAGCTTACTACCACTCCGCCACGAGGTCTGGACTTGCAATAAGCCTGAGTTTTCGGTGAAGGAGAAAAACTTGATGAGACCATATCATAGTGGTAGGGTACTTTCTAATAGCCACCTGACTAGGTACCACCCTCGAGTGGAAAATCTGTCGCCAAGCACCTATAGGTCTGCTCTGACATTTGCATTTGAGAGCTAGTGTCTTTAATTAGGCTTGGCGTGTTAGCATCTTTTTTTTAAATACAATTAAGGTGGCATTCAAGTTTATAGAGGCTACGCTTGTAACAAGGAATTCTTTTTTTTTTTTAATAATACACAATTGTATTTGAAAATTAAAAAGTACACTAAATATTTTAAGCGGATCAATTACGTTTATTTGGAAACCGTAGGCCGTGCGAGTATGTGACTAGGAACTACCATATGTTGAGGTGACTTCACAATAAAATAATATCGGCAGGTTGACGCTTTAGTGACTGACTTTGATTTGGTTTATTATAATTTATAAGCAATAATTTACATAGGTTGTACACCAAATTATTAACAAGACGATTTGTTGAAGTAATCTGACAAGAGTTTTTCTGACATGTTCTCTGTTCGAACATTTACCTAATTATACCTAATTTGTATTCGGCCAGTACAAATCAAATGGTGGTGATCGAAGTTCCACAACTTTAATAGTCAAATCCAGATGGTGCTGACGTCGAAGGTTCGGGTCGGTAGGGTTCTTAACAGAACTCTGACATTAAACTTTATCAAATTGTATAATTTAAGGCTGCTGCATACGTAACGTGTTTTAACCCGGACGGAACGGGACGACAATTTATGGAAACATCGTTTCATAGAAAATGTATAGGAATGTGCATACATCACGGGTGCACGGACGGCAAGGTTCGCGGTGACGTGGCACCAACGGGACGGGAAATAATATCGTTGGCGACGATGTTTAGCACGTCCCGCCCGCGCACGCCTCGTCCCGTCCGTGGTTCCGTTGGTAGACACAGTCGCTCCGGTCGCGCCGGAGAGTTAAGCAGTGAAGTGCGCACGTCTCGTTTTTATGAAACAAACAAAATGGACAACACAAGAAAATACTTATAAAATTGAGTCTCATCTTGTAAAAGCTCTTTGTAAAGTTTGTGGTATTCCCCTTCTTGTTCTCTTTCCTGCCATGTAGGATGTACAAACCACCTCCTTTTCTTCTTAACGGCTGTAACTTCTTCATCATCTAACGCAACAGCAATTAATGCTAATTCTTCAAATAAAAAAAAAACATTTTTTCTTAATCATAACACTAGCACGTTAGTTTCACGTCACTGTTGCGGTGCGTATGCATTAAGGCACCCGTCCGTGTTTTCATAACACCATGTTCCATCTCCGCCCCGTCCACGATCAACACCTTCCCGTATGCAACGACCATTAAAAGTATTAAATTACTAGTACCAATAGCTAGAAAAAGTTGCTAAATTAATTAACCATCGATGTATTCTTCGGTAGCTGCCAAGTCTCAAAATATGGCCGGATCTGGCTAAAAATTGGCTAAAATGGCATCACAATGTTGAGCTCACCTCCCACACCGCGCGATTAACTTCACCCGCGTGCACCCTTTACGAGCTCACTCACGCCTAATTAGCTGATTGGAGGATTATGAGCTCGGCGATCCATTTTGCGGATGGTTATTTAATATAATGTATGTAATAATACTGTTAATAGTATGATTTTGCATGAATAAACAGATACGATCTTGTATAACTGGGTTCGTCTTTCATTACACCTTTTGCAGCTGAATCTAAACACTAACCAAGTTTCTACATTTATAAAAACTGATATATTACTCATAAGTATCGCAAAAGCTGTATAGTATGATTGCATAGTAATATATAACTAAAATATATAGTTCAATTTATTAGGCACTCGCTCTGGCGGCGGAGGCAGTACATACAGGAGGCAAGTCACCTGTTTCCGCGTTGAACGAGTTAGGAGTTAGAGTCACCTACCAGATTCTCAGGCAAGGAGGGCCTGCCCACTGTCCCAGCTTCCACGTCTCTGTTACGGTGAGTCTGAAATGCTATATCTGAATGATTTTCTCGTGTGCGTTTTCTTTTTGAAGTGAAAAATAAAGTTCCGTTGTAATTTGATTCTCGATGACACAAAAACGCAAAAGTACATTATATACATCTACAGGATAAATCAACAGAATAGCCGAGAGAATGAGATACAATCCATTAAACACTGTCTAGGCAGTTTTTGTGTCTAATTAAAATGTATGTTCCTAATTATTAATTTATAATAATCCACTTCATTTGTTCACAATAATCAAACTACATCACGGAAAATGCCACCAATGTTATATAATTTAGGGCAAAATAAGCAACAAGCTTATTAAAACAAAAATCATCTCATAAAACTTCAAGATCGTCCAATATCGTTTATATTTCTAGTAAATGTAATAATAATTTTTGCGAATTTTAATTAGTATTTACTCTGCGCTACGATATTTGTTTTATTCTACTGACAACACTAAGCATGAGTCAATGTAAATCTCAGGTATTCCCCCGATAGAACGATATCAACTTGAAGATATTACACAAACAAATTCAATAAGACGTGTAGTTCGATTTGAATTTAGATAAATGTTTAGAATTGGTTTCATTTACCTAGTTTGTACCTAGAATCTTATTTGACTACAGTTCTGCAGTGCTGCCCTTTGCCTACGGTAACGAAGCATTTTCGTAACGTGACGTTATAAAGTGTTATGTTTACCCTATATGTATCCACATGTATGTATGTATATGTAATTTAGACATTCATTAATATGGTTTTCTTGTCCTAAATAATATTTTTTTTGAACAAGGTAATTTCTACCGTATTTTAAATATATATTATTACAAGTTAGTTGCAGAAAATCTACCGTGTTTTTAATGAATTCTACGATGAAATAGATTTGGTATGACACCCAGGACAAGTCAATTTTTAGCAAAAATGAAAACCAACTGCAATGATTTTGGAGAATTCCCTGGTGTTTCTTCTAAGTCGAAGGTCCAATGCTAATGAATTTAAAATTGGACTCCTTTCAACCAAAAAAATAATCGTCTAAATTGGTTACATAATATACAATCTAATTAAGAACCTTCTCTCATCTTTTCATCCGCACGGTGAATCCGTGGAACGCTAAGATGTTTGTCTCTCTATAGTTCATTCAGCATAAAGCCATTTAATGGCCCACATTGATTCACCATGACCAGGTTTTTTTTTAATTTGCATGGTACCCTAATTCTTTTTTAAAATATAAGTAACCTAAGTTTACTCATTATAACATTAGTTATCTACCATTGAAAGTCCAGTCAAAATCGGTGCAACCGTTTATGAGATTATCTGGAACGAACAGACAAATATTTCATAAATGGGTTTTTATTATAGGTACAGTTAGGGTTGCCACCCGTTGTAATGTAAAAAGAGGATGAATGAAAGTATTATTATTAATAAGTTACGAATATGTGTGAAATGTAATGAAAAAAAAAAAAACAATATAAAAAATATGGTTAATGAAATACGCTAAAAAGGGTTAAGTTACATTTATATATGAATTTATTTAATAAAGCCCTAGATAATCCCAGTCCCGGAGCAATGCGCTTTTAATCTCAAGCCTGGGGAATACGTCAATCAGCCGGGATCGGGCCGCTGAAGTTCTACTGAGGCTATATTTGTGAACTACGTATGACAAAGAGGAAAAACAAAGAAGACTATCTGGATGCCACGTAGCAAAAAAAAGAGAACGTACTTCGGGGGTCGTCGATCGGCAGGGTTCGATGTCTCAGCCAGTGCCTCACGCCAACAACCGCACCCGGCCCCGAACCACAAGCAACCGGCCTCCAAGTCCGGACTTTATCACGAAATTTTTGGGTAATCCGCCCACGCCACGGGCGCATATGTAGTAATATTTCCGAGTAATTATCGGTATTACCTTTTATTTATTTCTTTTGGCACATTGTCATCACGAAAATAAACTTTAAACTTTATATTAACTTTCAGCGCACTTAAAAATTAATACATATTGGGAACCATGCCCCTTATAAATTATTTACTATATTTCTTAAAATAACAGGCGGAAATACGCCTACACAGAGAAAAAATCCAGGAGAGAGTGCCGCCATGACTCGTTTTTTAGGAGCCAACGGAAGAGAGAAACGTCAAACTTCCAATTAGGGATGCGACTTTTTGCCCCCATTTATAGAGATGGGCTAAAGAGTGAGTTGACATATGAGTCGATTAATTATATTCGTTAATATTTATTATATCCGAGGGAAGGCGAGATTTGTATTTGTAATTTATATTGTCTATGAATTATTTTATATTTTGACATCTCGTATATCACGCGCGAAACATTTAACGTGACACCGTACTATATTATATAGTATCGTACTATATATTTGTCAATTGTACTATAAATTATAGAAAAATAATATAGTATGTAAAATACTATATTTTCATCGCTAATGAAACAGAAGGGCAAATTATCATTGAAAATTATTTTCATTTTGTCAGTGATATTTTGCATCACATCTCACAGACCACAGAATCTTTTCGTCTGAGTTTTGCATGTATTCAACAAAACTCGTGGAGGCGCTTTTTTTTGCAAGATTACAAACTCTTCTTCATTGGGACAGTTTTTGCCCCCATTTATAGAGATGGGCTAAAGAGTGAGTTGACATATGTGTCGATTAACTTATATTCGTTAATATCCTAACTATATCCGAGGGAAGGCGACTATTTGTAATTTGTGCAATTTATATTGTCTATGAGTTATTTTATATTTTGACATCTCGCATAAACGCGTGACAACCCTAATAACGTGACACCGGTTTGGACCTATACCCTATATAGTATCGCCCTGATGATTTTAGTCAATTGCCTACGTGAACCTGTCGAAAGAACTCTACCATATAGTATGTAAAATACTATATTTTCATCGCTAATAGGAATCAGAAGGGCAAATCCGATCATATGAATAATTGTGTGTACGATTTTACTCAGTGATATGTGTTGCATCACATCTCACAGACCTTAGAATCTTTTCAGTTCTGAGTTTTGCATGTATTCAACAAAACTGTGGAGGGTTTTTCTTCAAATCTGTTCAGGCATTTTAAGTTTTAGTGGAATAAAGAAACTCATATGAACCCTATAAAAATTGCATTCTTTTTTGGGCAGTTGATTTATAATGATTAAAAGCAAATGTGTACTTTGTTTTTTCTTAACTTTTCCAAAAGTACTATATTTTATGCAATTTTTTGAAAAATGTACTATTTTTTTTTTTTTCAAAAAAAGGTGACAAGCCTAGATACAGTATACACTTTCATAGTTAGTTAGTTTAAAGCTGTTATTTTGACATTGCAAACAATCACTTCAATTTTATTAACTGTATAAATAGGTAATCATTAATTCACAAGTATTTTTTAATTGAATGATTATTATAATATTAGTAAGATTAATATCAACCAAATAATTTTTTGTGATAACTGTCTGATTACCTATTACAGGTTGCAGATATGAGCTTTGAAGGTTGTGGTCACAGCAAACGTGAGGCTAGGAAAATGGCGGCGAGGTCCTGCCTCGAGGCCCTAGTGACGCGCGCGGGCAGGGTACTCACCCCGGCGCCCGCCCATCAGGACTTCACAGCCGACGCACATACAGGTAATAAGAACATACTTAGATGCCACCTCCACGAGTGAGTTTTTGTTTTATAGTAAAAAGGGGGCAAACGGGCAGGTGGCGCACCTAATTGAAAGCGACCACCGCCGCCCACAAACATCCGTAACACCCGAGGGCTCGTAGATGCGTTGCCGGCCTTTTAGGGAAGAATAAGCTCTCTTCTTGAAGGTCACCAGGTCGTAACGGCTCGGAAAGATCTCAGGCGACAGCTGGTTCCACAGAGTGGTTGTGTGAGACAGAAAGTGCCTTAAGAAACGCACTGTTGTGGAACGCTGGACATCGAGGTGGTGTGGTTGAAATTTACGATTCTGACGCGATGTCCGATGGTGAAATTCAGCAGCCGGGATCAATCCAAACAATTCCTCGGAACACTCCCCATGATAAATGCGGTAGAAAATGCAGAGTGAACCAACATCTCTACGCAGAGCCGATCGGAAAGAGCTTGATCGTCAATAACTCGAGCCGTCCTACGCTGAATGCGGTCAAAAGGAAGTAGCTGGTACTGAGGGGCTCCCGCCCATAATATTATCACGATGGTATTATTGTCGTTCCACTTTTTTCTATAACAACTCTGTGTGCGATGCGACGAGGAAAACGCCAGCGACTCGTAACGCAACGCGCCCACCACTAGACGTGACGCAATCTCGCCCCCATTAAACTATTGAATTTGTATATATATCACGGCAAATTGACAGTACTGTCTTTGATGGTCAACACAGTACAATCCTGTAACATAACGGCGACTACCGAGAGATCGTAATCCATCAACGGTCACCGCTTTCAACGCAACACGTTGTAGCCCAGTCCGGGGTCTACAATTTGAGGAGAGAATAAATTAGGCGCGAGATTAAAGTATAATGTAGTTTAATTACAATCACAATAAGCAGGTACACCGTACATACAATAGTTGCGGAGTAATATAAAAGTGCGCGTGAATTCGCCGTCAGACTCGGTAGCGGACTGGCGCTTGTGACCGAGCGATCGCGACTTGCCGCAGAGCTCGCATTCATTACGGCGCGGGCCCAGGGGTGTTAGGTACACACTCGCACGACATAGCCACGCGCTGTTATCTTCGCCACAACGTAAAAGGGAGTCACTATGACGGACTTTTTACCACATGCATGTTGGTCGCCGCGCAGTCTGACTATAAAGACCTATCAACCCCCTATCAGCATTTCCTCGTTCGTTCATCACCAGGGTGCACCATTTGCAGGTGAGGTTTGCTTGGGTGTCTCAACTTTAAAGATGTAATGACACCCCTTACATTCGAAAATACTTTAGTTTTCGCTCTTGCCCGTCACCGAATTAAGCTCTTTTCAACAAAACAAATGTGAAACGAGTTCTTGCGGATACGCGGCGATTCGTCACGAGTCGCGACGATACGCTGCTCGAACAATAATCGTATCGTGGTGATACACTTGCTCGTGGAGGTGGCGCGTTACGGATGAAAACGACGGGGATGTGAGAAAAAATTGAAAGGAGACAGACGGACACTCTTCCATACAATCTTGGGCCTTGGTAAAATGAGAGATGTAAAATTATGAAAATGGTGTTAATTAACGGCTAATACATTATCAAACAATCACCGAAAATTCAGCGGATTTTAGCAATTTGAAGGCAGAGTTTTAAGATATAAAGTGAAATCGTGTATTAAACTACAAATAAATTAACTATTTTTTAAGTACAGTAGATTTTTTTTTACGATAGATGTTTTGAGACGATTGTGTATAACGATTGTGTGTTACGAAATGAGTGATCCACAAGGTCACAGGACAGGACTGTTGCGAGTCTGGAGCTGTCTGATGCTAGCACAAACTAAAAATGCAGTTTCGAAAGATCATTAAATCAATGTATAAATATGAATTATAATATTTATCTTTCTTGCGTGTAATGATTACTATTTTAAATGTTTAATTCCTTTTGATTGAATTGATTACCTGGGTTGTTCTATTTTTTGTTGTTTATAGTCATTTGTAGATAGATGTTTGCAGTTCTTCGCGCATCACGAAAAAACTACGTGATAGACTTTGTCAATTTTCTTGTTGTTTTACTCCTTAGATACTTGGGCCCTTATCTTTAAAAAAAAGAGAGATCTCCGTAAGCAATAATCCGGGAGTTGACAACTTTTATAAAATTGTTTTAACACACTTTATATGGTGAAAATAGTACCTACATATGAATCATATTTTTTTTCAATGATACAGTTTAAAAAATGATTTAATAATGTTTTTTAATCTAAATAATAAATACGCCACAAAAACGCTGCATTATGGTCCCGTGACGTCACAATTAATTTCATATGTCATTTTGTATGATAACAGTGACAAGTTTGACAAGTCGTGCAAAAGTTTAACGTTCATATTTCCTGAAAGGTGACGTCGTCACGCTTTCTAATCGGCGATTAAAATTGCGTGACTCATAGACAGAAAAAAAATCCAAAGACAAATTTAAATACATAAACAATTACTTTTTCCTCATTTTAATTTTTTTATGCTTTATATATAGACCAATATTACTCAATAATTTACTTTAATTTTTAAATATACAGTCAACTCGCAAATTCGGTAGTCCAATTGAGCGGAGCCGCGTGCACAGCTAATTTCAAATAATCTCATTCTGGGCCTGGAGATATCTATCTCCTTTCTAATATGAGAAGGGCACTAAACTAATTTTCAAAAGTTCTTGTGAGTTACATTGTGCTGCAGCGTTGAGAGTCGACGCCACAACCACATTGAAACACGCTTTCGAGTGCATACACTCGCACTCACTCAGTCTGCGCCGGGCACTTGATGCGATTAAACGTTTCAGTGCTAAATGTATCTTTATGTGCACAACAATTCGAAAAATTATTATTCGTAATCTGCTCTAGTACGTAGTACCTAATACCCCAATGTACTTAATTGTATACTTTGATTTAAGTTTATTCCATCAGCTTCGGAGTTCCGGAATTCGAAAACCGATTCCTATATCTATACAATAAATAAAATTCAAGTGTCTGTTTGTAATATCAAAATAACAACGTTTTATTAAACGCATATGAAACTATATACTACACCTACAAACCATTTCTTAAAATTTTTGTCTGTCTGTCTGTCTGTTCTGTTCTGGCTAACCTCCGTAATGGTTGGGCCGAGTTTGACGGGAATTTCACTGGCAGATAACTGTTGTTGTAAGACAATTCTTATAAGTAATTACTTTACTACATAAGTTATGCTGACTTTTTAATACATTAATTTGATACATATCTCTTAGCCTAAGCCATTTAACCCCCGAATTGATTCACCATAACCTTTTTTTTATTTGTGGGGAACCCTAATTAATTTTCAAAAATTAATGTAGCCTAAGTTACTCGTTGTATCATTAACTATTTGCCAATGATATTCCTGACAAAATTGGTCCACCTATTTCGGAGATTAACCGGAACAAACATACAGACAGAAAGTACTTTGTTTATAGATATCGGATATATTTTAGTATGTATTTGGTAAAATTGTATCTAAGGTTATTAAGAACAACTGGAAACTTGATTACGTTTTCAAAAGTGTATTGTTTCTATGAAATATCCTTTCCATTCTACTAATATAATAAATGTGAGAGCGTGTATGGTTGGATGTTTGTTACTCAATCACGAAAAAACTGCTGAACGGATCCTGGAATAACATATACAGTACCTTTTATCCCGATAAAAGTCATAGCTTCGACTGCATTCTGTAGTCCAAGTGAGCGAAGCCGCGGGCACAGCTATACAAAATATTTCTGTCCGAAGACCACATTAGCTTTTGACCTTTCATTATGAATTAACGCGATTTAATCACCCCAAAATGTGGGTATATTAAGTTAATTAACCCGTTTAAGTAGACGCCCGCAAGCATATGCGCTAGGGATGCGAAAGATATACCGATGTTTTAATAAGAAAACTATCGATGTTTGCCATCGATTTTACTAATTGCAAATCATCGATGTAATATTGTAATGTTTAAAAACACCTTAAGAATCGATTTTGATACAAAGCCCGCGGTATGTAAATTAGATGGGGAGTTTAAAGGATTGGTAACTAAAAGTTTTATTTACCATAACCTTCTCAATAAATCTATATATATAAAAATCAATGTATGTATATATGCTCCCTATGGACTCCAAAACGGCTGGAGCGATTTTGATGACCACCCTACAGAAGGCCGCAACCAAATAACCTAGTGTTGTGTTCCTGCGGTGAGATTCCATAGCTCCTTGGGGAAAGAGGATTCAAGGTTCACCTTTCCCTATCTCTTTACCCCCCTAAAGTTATTTAATAATTGTCAGGGAATCAACTTTACCCTATGCCGGCTCCTTCGTCAACAACTACGCGTGTGCCGCTCTACGGATCTACCACCACCCCATCGGTCAGCAAGAGTCTCATAAATGTCCTGTACGAGAAATATCCGAGTCTCACTTTCAAATGCACGTTTGGTGACGGATCTTCCTTGGACTCTGCTGAAGGTAATTTATCCTTGAATCGAAATAAGTAATGATGGCTCAGATGGTAGCGTGTACGGACTCCGCGTCGATCGACGTGAGTTCGAA
The DNA here is from genome assembly GCA_033032175.1 of Saturnia japonica. NCBI lineage: Eukaryota > Metazoa > Arthropoda > Insecta > Lepidoptera > Saturniidae > Saturnia > Saturnia japonica. Next base: position 10,967,239 of record CM065329.1, read on the forward strand.
TCCCTGTAATGAGACTGAGCGCTCGGTGAAGGAAATCATTGTGGTGAAACCATAGCATGATGGTAAGGAATTTTCTAATACCCGCCTGAGTAGCTATCCACCCTCAAGTTGGAAATCTATCGCCAAACTAGGTGTGTTCGGAAAGCTGCACTTGAGAGCCAGTCTTCCACTAGGCTAGCGTGTAATTATTTTGGGTCACATCGTCACTTAAGATCTGGTGAAATTGTAGCCACAAATCTAAATCTATAACGATAAAAAAAAAAAAACAAAGAAAAGCACTTAATTTTTTTCCAAATGTAAAATAGTATTAGTATTACAATGATAATAATTTAGTGCATGCACAGTGAGAGAGAAAGTCACTTCCAGACATCACTATCGTTCACATAATGATCCACCCTATAATAACCTTTTGACAGTAAAACCCGCTTGACATGGTCCTTTAACTTGTTGTCCGGCAAATCAGCAATATGCTTCCGGATCTTGTTATAGAACCTAACACTATTACTTAAAAAACTTGTATTAGTCTTACTATACTATTTCCATTTCTTTATTTTCTCGATGACAGTTCTAATTTGATAGTTATAGTGTTGTAACCAAATAAGTAATGATATCGATCGAGCTCATCGAGTGACAGTGACGATTCATCAGATTTTGATTAAAATAAATAAATAAAGATTACCTGTCGTTATAATTATTTTGTTTCATTGTCGAGTACCTACCTATACCTACTTATTTTACAACAGCTTCGAAAACTTTGAAGAAGTTGGCATTATCAATCAAGAATTAATAAGTGTAACATCTTGTAATGAAATATTATATTAGTTAATAAATTTGTACAAAAGTACCCGGCAGTAGTTTAGTTTCTTACATTTTGTAAAAAATATCGGGTCTGTTATCGTGTTACGTTTATCGATATAGCTCCATTCCCTATCAGTTTCTCCGACTCTGGTATAACCTTGTACGTGTGTAAACGTCATATTTTTATAAAATAATGTAAAAAAGACGCTCGTTCAAGTTTTCACGTGGAACGTGTTCTTAATTTCTTTTTCCCTGGTATTTATTTCAGCGCCGCTACAGCTCGCTCACAGCATGCGGTTCAAAGTGGTGTGTCACATAAACGGCCAGAGGTTTGAAGGTTACGGTGAGTTTAGTTTCTATTTCGGAACGAAGTTCCCTCGGCAAACCCTTTCATTTGATATACCCATATCATGGGGGTGCATAATAAATAACTACTCCGTCGTAATAGATTTAGAATAACGTCACTAAGCTAACTTTGCATTGATATCCAAACTATACGTGAATGTAAAAGTTCATCTCAGTCGGTTGGGAATACCTGTTTTAATATTCAGTGGCAGGATTTGTCCCATAGTAACAAAATAAGTTAAATAAAAGCTTGTTAACTTCGGGGAGCGATAAAGTCTTTAAAAAAAATTAAAACTAAATTTAATGTGTTTATGATATTTTTAACCATACTGTTTGATGGTCGATACTAGACTGTCTTTTACCAACTAAACTCACTTTTACTTAATCTAAATATGCTCACCTAACGTCTGAGCCTTTTGTGGGAACGATGGTGGGTCAGCTGAATGGCTTAGCAAGTAAAAACTAAAAAACAAAAGGAATGAAAATAAATCAGATTCTCTACAATTAAATAACATTATCATGAGACTTATTAACGGGATGGAAAGCGGATCTCTCAAGATATTATTTATCTAAAAGGCATCAGTTTCAGATAACACACAAAAAACGATACAGTTTTAAAAAAAAACCAGAAAACTTCAATAGTTTTGAGAAGTTCCCTTTCAAATGAAAAATGTTTTAATTACTGTCTGGTTGCTTATTATTTCTCCCTTATCTTCTGTTTTGTTCTGTTCGACAATTCGAGTTACGTAATCTGTACGAACAAATCTGTAACTGTATGAAAGTGTGTGTGTGTTACAGCCTCAAATCGTACAGGATGACACTAGCGCCGTAAGCAACAGTTCAACAAAACTTCCGAGACACAACTCAAAGTTATACAATACAAATAAATACACAAACTGAATAACACCAACAATTTCAATTACGTAATTACGTGGCGCTCAAAACAAACAAACGCGGGATGCTCGGCAGCAGCGTACAGCCGGACTGACTGGCGAAAGCGGCGGCTAGGTTGAGAGTGCGTACGCCGGAGCATCTCCTCCTCCCCACGTGCAACCCCCGGTGACTCAACCGCTCTCGCCCTTATTAAGCAAGTTTAGAGAGCGAACTAAATTAAATTACATTTTCAACATCTATTGCCAGGGTCAAGTAAAAAGCTGGCTAAGTTGGCAGCTGCGAGGAGCGCACTGGCTGTTCTAGACGAAGGCAGAAGTAAGGTAGAGCAACATACCCAGCACACGGGCTACCTCGCCCAGACCCTCGCTGATCACATCGGAAAGTAACTACTATAATATATCAGACCTAATGATTTAGTTATAACTAGCTATGCCCGCAGTTGCGCTCGCGTGGACAACAGAATGCTGTCGATCGGGCACACACTCTAACCATGCTCCTCTCGCTCCCGGTTATTAAAAAAAAATGTTTATTGCGGGTGATCCTTGGAAGATATATAAACTCTCGCCGACTTTTTTATAGGTATTTTTAACTTCTACAATTATGTTCTACATAAATTTGATATATCTCTTTTAGTTTGCTCAGCGTAAGCTATTTAAGCGTCTCAAAATCGTCGTTTTTACGAATTGATTTTTATTTGCGCGGATCCCTAATTATTTTTCTAAAATAAAAGTAGCCTAAGTTACTCCTCATAACATCAGCTATCTGCTAGTGAATGTTTCGTCAAAATTGGTCCAAGCATTACGGCGATTAGCCCAGGTACAAACAGACAGACAGACAATTTTTTTTCCGTTGTAAGTACCGTATATACTTTTATATGCGTTTAGTAAAAAGCTGTTATTTTGACATAACAAACAGACACATCGATATTATTTATAGACGATATTTGTTAATGAGAGTCCGATAATGTATACCGGTTTTATAACGTTTTTATTAGCTTCATACGTATGTAGTATATATGTAACGAAAACTTTAAACTTGATTTTGACCCCCTTCAAAACGTCGGATTAACTCGAAATTTGGCGTACTTTTCGAGGACCAATGACAGTTCAATATTTCAAACTAAAAAATGAAAAATAAATAATAGATTAAAAAAAAAATTGATATTCTATAGAACGCGTTTTTTTTTTTTATAAATGTCTCATTTAATCGATCACCCTGCATAATATGCCCGCAGTTTAGTAAATGAGAAGTTCAGCGAGCTGACCAAGGATGATGTACTGCGTTCAAAGAGGAAAGTCCTTGCTGGCGTCGTCATGACAACGGATAACAAGATAGAAGGAGCGAAGGTGATTTCTTCATGAAATTTATCTTATTAGCCCAGTGTTCGTTAACTCGACTGCTATGTTGGAGGACCTGGGTTCGATTCCCAAATCGAGCAACGTGTTATTGGGTTTTTCTATGATATTCTCAGTAGCAGCTCGGAGTTTGGCTTTGAGCCCGATTAATAACAATAAGCTCGAACTAAGCGGCGAACTGTGGGTGTACATCAGTACACCTCTGCCTAAGTCTTAAGGGATACAGGCGTGATGGTATGTTATGTTATGTATTTTTAGGGCTCCGTATCTCAAAAGGAAAAAAGGAGGTGCAGGAGGTAGAAGGTAGGTATCAAGTTGAAATTAATATTAAATACTCAGATCTGCAATCCATTGGAGTTGTGAAAAAAAAACAAACTTCCAAGTCAACGCAATCAAAAGATACGGATGTTTATGCCGCATATTTCAACAATCGCAAAGGGAATAAAAATCCTATAGGGTATTTCCAATTGATCTAGAATCATGGAATTTAGGAAGAAGGAATATCTTATAGAACAAGTGAAGGAAAAAATCCGAAAACCGTATATTTGTAGTTACATTACACAAAAAAAAAAAAATTGTGATTACAAACTTATTTGCAGTTGGTAAACTGACCGCAGCATATATCGATGTATGGGGACAACAGTTTTCCAGTAGCAAATTAAAGTTTATTCATAAATACAATTTATCTTTTCCTTAGAATTGTTCGGTGCTATCTTCAGTAATGTTACCTAATTATTTTGGTGAATGTGTGTGATAAATTACGGAACCCTCGGCGCGCGAATCCGAATCGTATTTCGTTGGGTTTTTTTTTTTATATTATGGCTTTCTTCTGCATATTTCTGGCTCGGTGGTAACGAATACGGATTTGGCGTCGATCGACGTGAGTTCGAATCCCTGCAATGAGCCGGAGTTCCCGGTGTAGGAAAACATCGTGATGAAACCATAGCATGGTGGTATAGCTTTTTCTAATGCCCGCCTGGCTAGCTACCACCCTCATGTAGAAAACCAGTCGCCAAACACCAATAGGTGTGTTCTGGCAGCTGATCTTGAGAGCCACCTCGTCACTTAACATCAAGTGATATCGTGACCCTAACGATAAATAGCCTTGTGTAGTTGTGTTGTATTCTTACGGTGAGTAGGGTTTCTAGAGCTCCTTGTTGTAGGGGGTTCAATCCAAGCCACGGTGAAACTGTAAAAGCCTTCAGAGTCTCCTTAGGTTAACGGTATAGTCAATTGGAAAAAAGGGGGGGGGGGTGGTTCAATGTCGACAACGTGCTAGTAATAACCCTGGTGTCTCTATCATCCAGAGGCTACGGTAGCCGCTTACCACCAAATCAACACTAAGGCAATGAAACATGGTAACCCTGAGTTCTCGTTTCCAGGTGATAGCGGTAACGACTGGAACTAAATGCATCTCCGGGGAATATATGTCGGTACGAGGGCGCGCTGTCAACGACTGTCATGCCGAGGTATGTGCCATCAAGCAAGCTAAATTATTTAAAAGGAAAAAAAAAAACCTAACTGAAAAAAAAATTAATAAAAAATTTTTGCTTATATTTATTTCTCAGACTTTGTACTTAAATATTATACATCCTATGTCACTCTCACAATTAAGACGAATCTAACGACACCTCGTATAATAAAATTCTTCAAGCCGTTTACGCTACAGAGCGTGTCAAAGAAACAGACGTACATGCATACGCTCGAAAACGTAACCTTCCTTTTTTAGAAGGCACTTGTGAACGTCAAAACACTATTACCAATTTGGGGAACATCCCAGTCATTGAGAAGAACCGGCAAGAAACTATTTTTTTTTTCAAACTGTAAAATAGTATTAATATAATACAATGATAATAATTTAATGGATGCACAGAGAGAGAGAGTCACTTCCAGACATCACTATCATTCAACATAATGATCCACCCTATAATAACCTTTTGACAGTAAAACCCGCTTGACATGGTCCTTGAACTCATTGTCTGGCAAATCGGTAATGTACTTCGGTTTCTTGTTATAGAACCTAACAACACTATTAGCTAAAAAACTTGTATTTAGTCTTACTAAGTCTAAAACACGGTATGACTAATTTATATCTATTTCTAAGATTAATCTAGCTTGTCTAAGTTTTTACGTATATTACGTAAGTTACGTATTACGTATATTTTTACGTGTATTATGTTATTAATGATTGATGACATTGAAATGCCGGTACAGATTGTTTGTGTTTGGTGTTGCCAGATCGTGGCTAGGAGATGCTTGCAGCGGCATCTCTACTCCCAGCTAAATATGTATGCATCGCAGCCGGGTAAATTTTATCTTTTCTACTTTTAATTTTTTTTTTCCGATTTCAATAGAGACTTAAACTAACATAACTTCTTTGTTTATGATCGATTTGAGTGATTTCTTTTTTCGTTAGATAAGGGATATCTCAAGGGTGGTCCCCATTTTAATTTAATTGGCATCGGACCTTCGACTTCGAAGATTCCTTATTCTTTTATAGGTTTAGCGTTTTTGGCCAAAATCTCACCTGGTGTGAAGTGACAGTGTGGCCCGAGATGGTACAAGAAGTGCAGCTGCTGTGGAACACACATAAAGGTGTTTGGCGACAGATTTTGAACTTGAAGGTGGTAGCTAGTCAGGCACTACCACCGTATTATGGTTTCATCACGATGTTTTCCTTCACACGTCGATCGACGTTCCGTTGTGAACACACTTAGCTGCTACTCTACGTCATTTTCTAACGCGTTGGTTTTTATAGTGTTTCTTCTTCACACCACGCTCTATTAAGTAGCTTTTGAATCTTGGTGTCGTGACAACCCTAACACTTGTTTACTTTCGCTAAGGCAACCCTATACCGTCATGTTTGAATTATTATTATCTTCATCTTGTATATGTACAGAGTTATTAGTAATTCGACAAATTCCCGGTAGGAGGTGATAGGGGTGACTATTTGCGAAATTTTTAATCCCTACATGCATTATTCAAAAATGGTTCATTTTTGAGTTATCATGTTTTTAGCTTTTTTTTTCAAAATAAGTCAAAAATGCAACATCAAAAATTTATTTAAAATAAAAAGGAACATATTATATCGCATTTTTAATTCTGATTTATAAAAACGATTAAACAATGGCTATTTATTAATATTAAAACAACACTTATCGGGCCAAATTTAAAAATGCGAGACGAAAAACGATATTATTTCAATATATTTTCCGTGTGATCAGATCCTAGGAGACCGATACCAAGTTCGGACCTGGAGCCGGCGCCTGGTGGAGGGTACCAGATGCGGCCCAACCGGCAAGTGCATCTGTACATTAGCACCGCGCCCTGCGGCGACGGGAGGATCTTCAGCCCTCACGAGCAGAATGAACCAGAGCCCGACAAGCATCCGAACAGGTCAGTCCCCTTTCTTACGCGAATAACTCCATAAAATTGGTTTCCATAGTAGGAGAGAATTATAGGAACAGTAATAACAAAGAAACTAAATGATTTAAAAGGAAACAAAAAAACTCGACGTAACTTCACGCCTGTATCAGCGAAGGGTAGGTAGAGGTGTACATTTGTACACCCACAATTCGCCGAGTATGTTTTTAGGTCCCATGTAATAGGGGGCGAGCCTATTGCCATTGATCGGGCAAGAAACCAAACTCCGAGCTGCTACTGAGAATTTCATAAAACCCAATAACACTTTGCTCGACTTGGGAATCGAACCCAGGACATCGCTCATAGCAGTCACGACCACTAGGCTAACGAGGCAATTAATTAAATTGAAGTGTCTGTTTGTAATGTCAAAATATCAGTTTTTAACTAAATGAATATAAAAGTACGATACCAATATAAAAAATTCAATTTTTTTATTGTCTGTCTGTTTGTTCCGGGTTATCTCCGAAACGGTTGGACCGATTTTGACGGGACTTTCGCTGAATTTTATAGGAAGTACCTTAAAAAAAACTGGTCATGGTGAATCAATTCAGGAGTTTAAATGGCTTACGCTGAGTAAACCAGAAGAGATATATCAAATTAATGTGCTAAACAATTGTAGACATTAAAAAGACCTACAAAAAAGTCATCGAAAGTATACGTCTATCTTCTAAGGAACACCCACAAATAGCATTTTTGTTTTTAAAATAGCCGGGTGCGGAGGAGCAATATTCGCGCGGGCATTCTGTAGTCCACCTGAGCGAAGCCGCGGGTACAGCTAGTTTTAAATAAAATTGCACTTGACATCAGGTGATTTCAATACATATCTTAGGAGATATTATCATAGTTTAGAATTGTATTATGAGTGCCTAAAACTCTCTTTCTCTATTATATGATGCAGACGAAGTTGCGCGAGTCAGCTAGTTAATAAATAAAAACCCCCAATTCAATATTTAATCATTGTACCGTAAAATATACGTTAGCACAACACTAGTGGTAACATTTTTTCCGAGAGATTAAAAAAACGCAGTATAGTGTTTATTCCGTTAAAACCTGACACAGTCTGTTCTCTTATAAATAATTTTTTACGGACTTTAAAAAAAAGGATGAGGTTCTCAATTCCATTTTTTTTATAGATGTTTAGCGACTTCTTTTTTATGAACCGACTAGCTGTGCCCCACGTTTTCATCCGTATTAATTTTATTCGACATACACCGCACCGTACCGCCAACGCACCCGTGTAGCTTCCCGAAAGTACAAAATGTTTGAATTTCCCATTATCTCCTAAACAGGATTAATATGCCATGTCTAAAAATAATGCTCATAATTCAATTTGTAATCTTTAAAAAAAAAATCATAAAATAACTTATTATGGCTTATGTATAAGAGATAGACATACTATCGCTTACTTTTTTTAGATATGTGTAATATGTTGTTTATTGAAACAATAAATTAGGTTGTTGCTCTGTAAAGAGATATTTATTAAATTACTAAAAATTACAAATAACTTTTAATTCTACGCACAGCTTAATTCTATGTAATATTAACAATATACAGTTGTTTACAAACCTGTAAAGAGAAACAACATTAAAAGCTATTGCTTCAAATATAATTTTTACAATATTAATGTAATAACCGTAATCCTTTTAATATGCTTAATGGCGGTCAAATGTGTAAAGTCCGAGCAGTGAGTAAACACAATTTTTCTACAGATAATGTCTAAATGAACCTAGCGTAAAGTGCTGCCACCATAGATAATACTTGAAACTTAAATGAGGCATAAAAGCTTCATTTATATATGTTAAGGACCAATATTATTGTAAAACATTGTATTTACTTATCATTAACAATTACGCCAGCGTTTGCGGATAAATCAGTTCGGGAGCGCTTTCACTTCCGACTTACTTAACATAAATCAATATTTAAGGCTATCTGACAGTTATAGCCTAATGTTAGATAGCCTATACTATTCCTCGTGAATCTGGCTATCATTCACAAAACGAATTTTCCTTATCCGACTGGTTGTTTCAGAGATTATAGCGTGTTTGAACAAACAAACAAAACTTTTCCGCTTTATTATATTACTACTATTGATTTAGATGATTCTTTTTTCGTTAGAAAGGGGATACCTTTAGGTTGGTGCCATGTTAATTTCGTTGGCATCTTCGACCTTCGACTTCGATGATACCTACACCAGGAAATTCCTTGTTTACTATCACAGGCTAGCGAGAGGTCAGCTAAGAACGAAGCTGGAATCCGGCGAGGGCACCATACCGGTGAAGAGTTCCACGTGCTCGGTGCAAACATGGGACGGTGTTCTGCAGGTATACAATCATAATCATATTACCGATGAACGTGAGTTCGAATCCTTGCAATGAGCCTTAGCGCCTGGTGTTGCGAAATATCCTGAGGAAACCATAGCATGGTGGTAGGGCTTTTTCTAATACCCGCCTGGCTAGCTACCACCCTCGAGTTGAAATAGATGTGTTCGGGCAGCTGCAATCGAGAGTAGTCTTCCAATAGGCTTAGCGTGCTACCCTCTTGGGCCACATAGTCAGTTAAGATACAATGAGATTGTGGCCGTAATGCTAAACGTCATAGTGACTCGCTTATGCGTGTCGCGTTTCGGGATCAGCCGGTGCGTATCCTGTTATATTAATGCAAGCCGGTGTGACAGCAGCGACCGTCGATGGATTACGATCTGTCGGTGGTCGCCGTTGTGTTTGGACTGGGCTGTGCTTACCTTCAGGAACAGTACTGTCTATTTGCCGAGCTATTATAAAAAATTATAATGCAAGTGTGAAAGGAAACGTTGGAAGAGGAAGGCCTGGACCATATATGGGCAACAACCGGCCCGCTGTAAGATATGATCCGGCCCGCGAGACATTTTGAAAAAAAAAAAACAATAAAAAAAATATTACATTAGGTACTTTATACTCACGGGAGTGACAGTGAGGCGGCAAACATCAAATCATTTGATAATCGCCGCCACTCGGCTTCCTCGATCAAATTCTTCGAGGTTTGCCGCCTCACGGGCGACACATCAAAGCATTTATTGCTTCTCGATTATTCTAAACTAGTTTATTCCAGATTATTCCTTCATTTTGCCTATATAAACGGGTGGATGGCCCGAACGTTAGTTCAGTTCTATTTGAGCTACCGAGGTGATAACTTGGACAAGCGATATCCTAGCGAACTGCTCGAGCCGTCAGCTTGCTTTGTGACTTTGTGTGCATCTTGAGTGGTTACTAACTATAGTTTGTTATTAAGTTTATTGAACGAAAAGTAAACAAAAATGATGTCGGGTGGAAAGAAACGAAAAGTAGATACAGAGGGTTGTCAGTTTCAAGAAAAATGGACTGAAGAATTCTTTTTTATCTTGCACAATGGTAAGCCTATTTGTTTGCTGTGTAATTAATCTATTTCAGTAATGAAAGAGTTCAATATAAAGAGGCATTACTCAACTAAGCATGCTACGCTGCACTCACTGACAGGACAATTAAGAAAAACAAAATCCAGAAGCTTAAAGCAAATTTGGAAAAACAGCAACAAATGTTTCATAAACAAAGAACACAACTTAGTAATGTTGTGAAAGCTAGTTTTATAGTTAGTTCAAAATTGGCAAAGGCATTAAAACCATTTGACGAAGGAGAATTTATCAAGGAGTGTATGTTAGAAGTTTGCAGTATTTTCTGTCCAGAAAAGAAAAATGAATTTGAAAAAATTATTTTGTCAAGACGAACTGTTGTTCGACTTATAGAAATGATGGCTAATGATATAAAAACATTGACTGACCGTATGGCTGGTTTTGAATCATTTTCCATAGCAGTAGGCGAGAGCACCGATTTGTCTGACACAGCTCAACTGGCTATATTTATTCGAGGTGTTGATAAGGAGTTCACTGTTACTGGGGAATTGCTTGCTTTACAGCCGCTAAAAGGAACCAACTACAGGAGAGGATATTTTTATTGAAGTTCAAAAGGTATTCAAAAGTTTTGGATTGTCATGGTCAAAATTAATTGGAGTATGCACTGATGGTGCACCTTGTATGGTCGGCTTTCGTAAAGGTTTCATCGGAATTTTGAATGAAAAAGCAACAAAATTAAATGTGCAAAAAGATGATTTGATAGCCCTTCATTGCATTATCCACCAACAGAACTTGTGTTCTAAGTCCATTCGACTCCAGAATGTTATGAATGTGGTAGTAAAAACCATCAACTTTATTCGATCCCGAAGGCTTAACCATCGTCAGTTCAAGGCGTTTTTGGATGAAATATCAGCTGAATATAACGACGTAACATATTATTGTGAAGTCAGATGGCTGAGCAAAGGAAAATGTTGAAACGGTTTTACGAGCTTAGAAATGAGATAGCAGACTTTATAAAAATAAAAAAGATAAACCGCTATCTGAATGAAGTGACCCAAAATGGATATGTGACTTGGCATTTCTGGTCGATCTTACAGGCTGTTTGAATGATTTAAATTTGAAACTTCAAAAACAAGGACAGTTAGTAAATAATTTGTACAGCCATTTGAAAGCGTTTCAGATCAAACTACGCTTGTGGGAGTCACAGATGCTGTCTGGTAACAGTTACCATTTCAACACGCTCTCTGCGTATGAAAATATTGCTTATGCTCAATATGCTGAAGAACTCAAGTTACTGTCGGAACAATTTTCGAACAGATTTAGCGACTTCAAAAACATGGAAAACTTTTTTAGTTCATTTGCTACTCCTACAAAATGTAATGTACAAAATGCTCTAATACACTTACAATTGGAGTTTATCGAGATTCAAGAAAACTCACTCCTAAAATCCAAATTTGAAGACGTAGAGCTGTGCGATTTCTACAAAAAATACCTAGAAGAAGACAATTTTTCGCAGCTTAGAAAATTTGCAAGAAGATTGGTTTATTCGTTTGGCAGTACTTGTAAATGCGAACAGTTCTTTTCATTGATGAAAGTTAATAAATCAACACATCGTACAAGACTGACTGACGATAATTTGGAAAATTCTTTACGTCTTTGTATCAGTGGAATTAATCCAAATATCAATGGATTAGTTTCCCAAATTCAAGATCAAGTGTCTCATTGATTTCGGTGTATTTAACTTTCGTAGTTTGTAACAATTGCAAATTTAACGATTTAATTATAATGTACAATTTTTTAAAAATTCATTTTTTTATTTTAATAAATTGTACTATAATAACATTGTCGTATTATTTCATGTCTAATATCTATCGCAAAAAATATTATCACTACTTTAAAATGCACTAAGCATGTACTTCTAAACGCGGTCCGCGAGCATATTTGCACGCTAAAGTTTGGCCCTCAACATGTCAAAGGTTGCCCATACCTGGCCTAGACAAACATTCATCGACTTTCTAGATAAATTTTTGCGAATCAGGGCGAGCGTCTCCTGACCATGTCGTGTTCAGACAAAGTGGCTCGTTGGTGCGTCGTCGGGCTGCAGGGGGCGCTGCTGTCGCGGATGCTCCGACCCGTCTACCCGCACTCGCTAGTGCTCGGTTCCCTGCTTCACCCGCATCACATGTACAGGTCAGTGCATCGCCTAAACATAAAACTATGTACCTAGTCTACGTTCGCAAAAACTTTTGATCTGGAATTGACATGTTGTGGTTTTTATTTCTAATTAATTAACTTTGGGAATTTCTTAAGCTCACTACAACCTTTCAAAAGTGTAGGTAGGCTCGCGCCCCGTACCCCGCCGCACCCTGCCGCGCTAGGTGAAGGTCTCTCACCTTACGTTGTAGTACTATGAGTACATAAATACATTACCTAAACTTCTGTTATTATTACCAATTGCAACAATTCAACTTTGATTCCAATTTTCCCCTCATATAATTTTATTTACAATAACTGAATAATTAAATGTCCTTTACATACATTATTTACACAGTTATTTTATTTACACTACCTGTACTGAAGCAATTGTTCAAAATGTTGTCTGTTCATTTCAATACACAATTGAGCCCGTTTCTGCAAATTCTCTTCAAGTTTCCGTAAAGTATTTATGTCTTGTTTCGCTTCATTAAAAGCACGAACGATTTTTCTTTTTAAACTGTCCACAGTACGGCATTCTTCTGTATAAACAAGTCTTTTCACTTCAGACCACAAAAAAATGTCTAGTGGAGTCAGGTCTGGGCTTCTCGGTGGCCAAGGCACAGGACCGCCTCGCCCTATCCATCTATCACTAAACCGATTGTCCAAATAAGCGCGCACTGGTCGCGCGTAATGCCCCGGGCAGCCATCTAGCTGGAAAAATAGTCCTTGTAGATATGCTAAGGGGACATTCTCCAGTAATTCAGGAATAACGTTCGTTAGCATATCTAAAAACGTGCCACCGGTCAAATGTCCCTCTATGGACACAGGCCCTATAATAACATCATTAATTATTCCGGCCCATACGTTAACACTAAACCTAATTTGGTGTAAATGTTCTTTATTAACGTGCGGGTTATTAAAATCTCAAAAATGTTCATTATGAATATTAAATATTCCTACCCGTGTAAACGTTGATTCATCGGTCCATAAAATATTCACATTTTGGTTTTGTATTATCCAATGACACAAAGCTATGCGAGATTGAGCATCCATGTCATCTAGAGCCTGGGTGCGCCGAAAGTGGTAAGGATGCATTTCCGATCGTTCGAACAGGCTCCAGACGTAGTAATGGCTCACATTAAATCTCCGACTGCCTGTCGCGTACTTCGTCGTGGATGTTGCTCAAAATATCTGAGAATGCTTTCTTCGACGCCGGTTGAGTGCACGGGATGCCGTCCGCTATCACGAGCATGTAAAGGCACTCGGAACTGGCCGTGACTCAAAAGATGTTGTGTCGCTGCCAGGATTGTGTGCGTTGATGGAATCTGTGGGTTTGATATTCCATAACTACGTAGCACTTCCACATGTTCCGGCCGGATATACATACGCCTAGCAGCTGCGAGGTTTTCGCCGGCAATCGCATAGAAACGCACCATGTCCATCCACTCCAGGTTTGAATATTGGTAATGTCGCGAACTCATTTATAAATAATCAAAAGTTCGCGACTCGTGAGCAAGACGTATACGCGTGGGTTCGCGGGATGCGTACACGTCGTACATCACAGGGTCACTCGGAAGCAATTTGCCAACTGTCGGTCGGCGCAAATCCTTCCGATTCCTTCAGTGGTAGCGCGGGGGTGGTAGAGGCGCGGGCAGGGGTTGTCCGCAGCGGGCGCATGCCTTTCACTTTTAAAACTCCGTTAGCTAGCGAAATTGAATATTGGCTAGGTTTTTTTTTTTTTTTTTTACTTAACATTATGCACACCTTGCATATACCTTTCCCTTGCTCCCTTGGAAGACTGGCAGAGAATGCTTTTTAGCATTAAGTCCTCCATTTGTACTTTTTTTTTGTGCAATAAAGAATATATATATATGCTGTAGTAATTATTTCAAATTCGATTTAATTTATTTTAAGTAATTTTATTATTTTCACTTTTTTTACTTATCACATTTAATATTAAATGGTTTTATATGATTATAGAGTATGGACTGAGTACGTATATTCCGAAAAATAGTTCGATTCTATTACACGGTGTATAGTACGTCACTACAGTACACTAAAGTAAACAGTATGTTCTCTCGGCAGTGTTTTCGAAATAATTACCTGCAGCCGCTCGGTAGATAAACACGCACAAGGGCTGCCCTCTGACCGTATTTCTTAGGTTCTTTTTACCAAAATATATTATCTACTAGAAATTTTGTAAGTTTTAATTTAAATTAAGTATTTATTCTTGGTTTTTATTTCTAGTTTCATAACTGATTGTGAGGTAGTAAGAAGGGAATGGTACATTTAAAAAAAAGAATTTGTTGCTTAAAGATTGATAAATCAAAAATAATTTAAAATATTACCGCGAAAATTAAAAATATTGTATTTGCTTATTTTAATCATAAGTAAAATATTTTAACAACAAATATTTAATAATATAATAATTTACTCGATAATATTAATAAAAAGCCTTGATAATATTAATAATAATATGAAAATTAAACTTTGAAGTTGAATAACTTTTAAACCAATAGACTAATGGAAAAATTATAAGAGACCTTTTTTGTAGAGCATTAAATTCTCTATGAAAATATCTATGATTTATAATTTTTAATTCATTCGTTCCCAAGTTATAAAATTATTAACAACAAAAGAAATTTTTCTTTGTTATTTACTTAGGAAACTTAGATTGGAATGCGCACTATCTTAGAGTTAATATAAAGAGCTCAAATTTTCAGGGAATTTTTTTTTATCAATTTGGAAGCATTTGAGCCCCTGGAAGCAAAGAAATTTGAAAATAATCTTATTAAGGGCCACCCTACTATTTATAGTAGTTCATATATTTTTTAATTAATAAATATTAAAAGGTTGGAAATAAAACGGAAGTATATTTTAACAATTTAATTTCATAAGTTTCTTATAAAATTATTTTAATTAGTTAAAATAATGGCGGTGATTTCTATACAATTTATACAAGAACGAAATGTCCAGGTCAGAAGGCCAACTGAAAAATCTTTTGAATAAATTAAAAACGGCCCAATTAAAACATATCGTAGTAATTTCTGTGACTTGGATTTTGAATTTTATTGTAATGAGCTACAGCCACCTTTGGTGATTCAGTATTTCAAATGCGAAGATTGATTTGCTCTAATAGATTCACCGTAAGTTTGTAAATGAAATACGTATTTTCAATTAAGTACGAACAGTACTGCTCGGAGTATTCTATTGTAGCATTGTCTTCTTTGTTTGGCCGATTGAGCATTTTTTCGACCTGACTGCACTGCTAGTGTAAAGGGCCTCAGAAGCCTCAGAAGACTTTGACCGGGCTTAGGGGCGAGCGTTGAAGGCCCTCAGCAATAAGCTCAAGGGTGGCAAAGCGGACGAAATTCGGCTTGGTGTTGCGAATTGCCAGCCTTCGGGCTATTTGAAAGTCGCGCTCTGCGCCTCACAACTATCACTTTGGGAGTTCATTAACATGAAAAACAGGTCCGCCAATCAGAGTGCGCCATTGCCGCACACTGTGTTAGAGCAGGACTTACTACTACTAGATTGGTATGGTAACACAAGGGCGCTCGTATTCTCGGCTATGTTTTTATTCATTCCAATATTTACATTGAGCTTATTCTATCTTAATTTCTAATTCACGAATTTAAAACTATTTAATACTATTTCTATAAAGAAATACACAAATTATGGGTTAAGTTAGTCTAAATCGTCTCAAATAACGTGAATATTTAGTATATATCCACTTTAACTTATACTTAATTAATCCTAAAATGACAAACGTTTCAGTTTACCTTATGAACAATTTATTCTATGGAGTAGGGTGATTGCCGATGAGTTATTAGGTAGTAGGTTCCCCGGGCGCTGTTAAAATGAGAGAGCATACAATTCGTTTATTAGTAAATATTATTCAAGAGAGAACAAAGGAAAAATTTGTGTGAATAATTTAATAAAGGTCTGGTGTTTTTTCAAGAGCCTCTCGAGCGATGTTTTAGGGAGAAAGCGTAGCGTAAATTAATACCATCTATGAAGATAGTAAACACGCTAAACTCAGAAATGAAAACTGACTCTTTTTTTTACCTGAGCTTACAGTTAGCCTGAGGGGCCTTAACCAAAAACACAGCCGCTGATGGCTTTTACTGCTCTACAGAGCTGGGGGGCGAGCGCTTAAGGCACTCAGCCGAGAAAGCGTGGGCAAAAAGCGCGCAAGGGTGCCAAAGTTGCCGGGCCTCGGCTTGTGCTGTTGCCACGATTGCAAAGAAGTCGCGATCTGACTAATTCTCTATCCGTAAGATTCGAGCTAGACTAATGTATACATGTCCCTGCCTTCTGGGAGGAACGAAGGAAGGAAATAACTGACTCTTAAGTGGAGAGATCGTTACTTATGTAGATATTAAACTTGAGAGTTGTGACTAGCCATCCGTCACCGTTCTATGGTTTCATTACGATGTTTTCCTTTACCAACGTCCACGACCATCACTTGTATGTCACTTTTAATTTATTCATAATAACATTTATTGAACAAAACAAAAATAAACTCGATATATTGATTAAAGTCAGGCCTTTTTTTAAAACCGTTAGCCACATTATAAAACTAAATGATTGAAATAATCTTGCATTTAAAAAAAAAAAATTTAAGGCAATATACAAGGTTCGAATGTTAAAGCTCCACCACCACACCTTTCTGTCGCCATAAAATAGGTACAGAAAGCTAACTGTATATAACGAGTAATAACTTCGCACGCACACATAACATCTTATAGAATATTGCAGCGTTATGATCGAGCTTGGATGAAAAGAATCAAGGTCAGTCAGAGTCACCTTTCTGTGCCTATTTTATGGAGTGGCTTAGCAGCCGTGCTCGTTGATTCCAGCTGGATTATTTTATTAAAAACTAGCTGTGCCACACGGTTTCACCCGTGTTAATTTTATCCGACAAACACCGCGCCGCCAACGCACCCATGTAGTCTATCATAATTGCTCTTCCCATAAGTACATATTGTTTTATTTTTCTTTATATCCTAAACTATATATTTACAGACTCTAAACAGCAAAATTTAACTTCATAAAAATTGTCTTTATGATGAAGTAACTTTTGTTTGTAAGGATTAATATGCCATGACGTGATGACTCGCCAGCGCACGCGGTTAAAGCAGTTCGGGAGGACTTCGCCTTCTGACTTACGTAACAAAAACCATTATTTAAGACTATCTGAGAGTTGTAGCCTAATCTTAAATAACCTATACTATTTCTCGAGAGTTCTACTATCATATTTAAAAATAATTATTCGAATCCGACTGGTAGTTCCAGAGATTAGCGTGTTTATACAAACAAAACAACTTTTCCGCTTTATTATATTAGTATAGTTGTACTAAAATCATACATTATTATTCTATGGTATGTTAATTTTATCGCCTACTACTTGTAATAGTGAGTCTGTCACTGTTAGAGCTCAAACCTAAGAGCTTCTTTAAAAAGGCCTTCAAGCTCGACTCGCTTCCCAGTTCCAAGTTATAGGTAACGGGAGAAAAAGACGGAATAGCGCCTATATAATTATTTCTCTCTTTAATAAAATTATTTAGTTCACCGTTACCGCTTCTCACTAGCGTGTTGATTTCCCTCATAACTGTTAAAACTGGTAGAATGTTCTTTCGGTTTCTTGTGAGGAAATTGAGTATTCTGAACAGGAGGTTATCATCAGAATTGAATAAGGATAGAGATCTTCTATCTCTTTTTACTACATGAGGTTTAAATTTGCTGTAAGTTATAATGATGTCTTTGTTTAGAACATTGTTTGGTTTCTCAGTGTCTCTGTTGTTATTAATAATGCTTTCTTGTGTATTATAATTGAATGTACCAATATTATTTGGATGTACATTTAATCCACTTTGTGGTATAATTTTATTGTTTTCTTTGAAATCATCAATCGTTCGAGTATCTTTATCGATTATATCAGTCTCTAATTCTTGTACAACAAAAGAACTATCCGATTCAAATTCATCATTTGTTAATGTTAAGCGTTTGCTTAATTCGCTTCCTAGTTCTACTTCATTTCTCTCATTAAAATTGTCTAATATTTCCTTCGTATTTCTGTTTGTGTCTTTTTGTGAAGGAAAATTTATTTGTCTATCAACAGTAGGGTCTTGATGATCTTGTCTGTTTATATGTGTAGTTTTTCGTGGAGCACTTTTTATATTAACTATTTCATTTGGGGTTTTAATATGATTACCTTCACCTACTTCTACAGTGCCTTTTATGTATTTCATACGTATATCAGTTTCTCCTACATCTTGTATGAATTCCTTTTTACCGGCGTTATCTTTGTTGATATCTGTATCATTTTTATTATGATTTGTCACGGTTCTGTAATGTGTGGGTGGTTGTTGTTCCTTATAATTGTCTAAACCAGTCATTGGTTGTAGAAAAAATGTGTAATAACCTCGAGTTTGCGAGTGTCCGTCACCTGAAAGCGACCAAAAGTGATCCTTAATTACTTTCAAATATATATCTAAAGATCTTTACAAATGTCATTGTAAATTTCACTTTGATTGCGATATACCTATGTTCACCTTACTGGTCTCCGGTCCGAAGCGAAGGTACGATAAGTGCAAAAAACCCAAAGCGTGCATTGACGTACCCAATTTATAATTTATGTGCCTTACTTTATGTCGACACCGTATCCCATGTGGACTGTGAGCTCATCAGCACAACCCCCTTTGGAGTATTTATGCCACGATGAACACCTTGTGGAGACGAAAGCGTTTGGACGTAGAATGGACTCAGAGTAAAACCGGTACGAACGCCAGTGGCTGCAGAAGACTGAGGGAAGGGTGATGTTAGTTAGGATGCGACTTTTAATGTTTCTTGGATTCTGTTATTATAACAGTGTTATAGCTAGAAAATTGGGAGAAGGATGACGTGATAATTTGAAACCCAACATTCGTAAATTTTCGTAGATGTCTGTAGCATTTCTAAAGAGATTGTATCCTTAACTCCTTGTCTATAGTTCGAGAGGGATTGAACCCTAACTCCTACATGCAGTTCTGCGATAAGACCGAATTTGGTTAGGGTGAACCAGTTTTATTGTTATTCGATAAAACCTGAATATTATGATGGGATGGATTCCGCTTCCCATGAGGAAAGATTTTGATAGAGCGCTGACTAACGAGAGATGGCAATCTATCACTAATTTCATTTTCGCTTTATCGGGATAGGCAAGAAAGGAGAAATATTCCATGTACTTTTATCCCAGTGTCTTTGCTAATACTTACACGTATTTAAAAACAGCTGCTCAGGGATAACGACTTTCAGTTCGCACCCCGGCTGTGGGCTCTGTCCACCGTTAGGATAAAAGTCGACGTGTCCTAAGGGTTGTTTCACGCCTGTAATATTAGCAGAATGTTTATTTTAAACTCTATCTGGTTATAAAAAAGAACAAGTTTGATCGCTGGCTTACAAGTCTTTCCTGGCTGCGAGCTCAAGAATTCTAACCCATAGTTGTATTATGTAGCGTTAATTTAGTCAGACACTTGCTTAAAAATAATAGCGCAATAGTAGTAGTATGTTTGACGACAGTAAGGACTAACGAGATATCGGCAATCCAATGTCGGTCGTCGCTTTTATACTGGCCTGTAATCCCGGCAACTGTATAAACTGGCTAATCTCAAAACGCGATAAATCAAAAGAGAATCGCCGTGACGTGCTTATCAACATACCGCGACTCAGTCGGTTACAGTTCCCTAACACTACGCTTGATTACTGAGTGCTATGTATGTTCTGATCAAAACCAAATTATTTTTGAAGTGAAAACTTCTTTTAGCGCGGTACGCATATTTCTAGATGAGATAAAATCTCTGGACTCGCGACACCGTTACGAGACGCAGCTATAGTGTGTGCCTATGCATGTAAGCAGACCGCGAACGCGTCTTTCATAAAAGAACATTAAATGTATTTTAAAGTTTCTAATAATTAATAAAATACAATTCATAAATAAAACGCAATTCATAACCCAATAACTAAGTTTTCACATCTGTCGGCACTCCCGGAGTGCAACTCGTAATTTTTTTTTTGTGACGTGAAAATTTATTTAGCCGCTTTGAGCGACTTTTGACAGGCGAAAAACTTACACACAGATAAAGTTTTGTTTTGTTTTGGGTTTTTACTTCTGTCGGCAGTCCTTATGACTGCCTCTGTTTTTTTTATTCAATTTAGGCCCTAAGAAGGCACTTATGAATTCCCCAGTCATCGAGAAGAACCAGCAAGAAATTCGAACGGGTTTTATCAATATCTTATTTTCATCAGTAGATGTACAGAGAGGGAATCCCATTTAGACAATACCGTCATACACATAATCAGCCACCCTATAATAAATACCCTTTCGATATTATAACTTGCTTTATGATTTTTAAACTTATTATCCGACAATTCGGTTATGTTTATTATAGAACCTAACACAATTACCCAAAGAACTTTTATTTGTTTTACTAAGTCTAAATGATAGAATGCCAAAACATTATGGCAGAGGCAGAGGAGAAAACCTCTATAAAAAACCCAACGCCTTACATCCGCCTCCTACTCCTATCAGGCCGAACCAAGGGGAGATGGGTCGGGGGGCCTGTCTTCCCATTGCACTGGTTTGGCGGACGGGGAGACATTTTCTTTTTGCACCGGGCTGTCTCCGTTAGCGGGCGGCCTTTTCGGACCTTGCCGCCGGGGCGGCCCGGTAGTATGCTACCGCTGGTCCCGTGTCTATTAGGCTATTAGATCAATAGTTATTAGCGGATGCGTCATTCATTAAAGGACGAGTGCGCTAATAACCCTCTTTAATTTCACACGTCCAGATATATCGTTGACTATACACCGGCTGCTCCTGGAACGCGACACGGCTAAGCATGCCGCTATGGCGTGCTCGCTTTACATCTTCATTTATAACGTAAATCATAAACGACTGAAACCCTCTACACGCGTGTTTTTGTAAAAACATAATAATATAACAAAAGTGTCTTTAAAAAAATCAATATGGGCGTGCCACCTTCGGCCTTCACTTTCCAGTAGGTTTGATGAAGTCCAATCGTTGTACAGCTAATTAAAAAAAAAACGTTGACGGATAACATATGGAAAGAAAAGTGCTCGTAACCAGTCTGAATGAGCGAACTGGACTTACAGTGTCCCACTGACAGTCTGCTATGATTGTGATAGCTAAAAGTCTAATGAAAATAAATGGATAAAATGTGTAACCAAATATTCCGGCGTCGGTGTGTATGACGTCGACAAAGTCCGCGTCTGTAGAGTCCAGACGCTGTTCCTGTCTCAGCCCGTCGAAGAGCGGCAGCGCTGGATCCAGTCCCGTTATCCTCGACACCCGTCCTATGGGAATAACAGTATGTTTCTAATAACTTTTCGTCAACGGCTACCTTTTACTAGGAATTAGTCATATTAGAAAAATATCTATATCCATATATCTATATATATCCATATATCAATATATCTATATCTGTTGGGTACGCGTCACTTCCCCTCTGCGTGAGGGGGGGGGGGACGGTTCCCCGGTTTGGACGGGCGTTTTTGTTGCGCCTGATGCCCGTCTCGTAGATGCCGTACGGATGCCAGTGGGCCGCGATGTTAGTAGTGAGGGGGTCCGGGGGGTGCAATAATGCACGACCGCTTGAGGTGCCGGGTCTTCAATGAAAGTCGATATCTTGTTTGTTGATTGTTCGCAGGACGACCAAAGCTTTCTTCTTGTTGTTACTTGTACTCGTTGACTCGTTGAATTGCACCGTACCGAATACGGCCCCTCTTCGAGCTTAAGTAGTTCGGAGAATGACCGTAAAGAGAGCCCCGCTTTATTTCATGTTTTAATTTCAGTTTTCGCTTTGGTTGCCCTGTTAATCTCTCTATATTTCTGTCATTATATATCTTATGTACACATGTTATATATCAAAATGTTCCTTATCGTATTACCCATTCATTACATATTCACATATAATATACATCAAGTATATATTCCGTACATAAGCCAAAAACAATGTAATTTTCGGGCCGCATCACTGTTTTCCGTTCGTAAAGTTTCTATAATATTTTATATCCTTACTCTATGCATTAATTTATTCTATATTAGTTATATTTTCACATATGTGACATACAATACATAATCCTTTATATACATCCTAATATTATAACATGCAACTTATAATGTAGCGTAGTCGCTAACATTTCTCTATAATATTGTCTGTATCAATCTATTTTATCGTAACACATAGTACATAACACGTAAACACAGTAATATCACATAATAACCTAAAAAGAAACACGAAAATAACTGTTCTGTCGCCAACAATATCCATATATCGATATCCACATCGCTAAGTCTTTTTAATATCGAAACAAAAACACCGATGTTTCGGTACTGTCCAAATAGCCGACATTTGTTAATGCTACGTCTAGAGTTGACGACCTTGTGACTCTCGAATTCCATTTACAAGAGACACATGTTCGATGTTTTTGATCATAACATCGATTTAATCGAGCATCCCTAACGTTCACCATCGAACCGCTCGACATCGGCAAGAAGTTCATCCCGGAGTTTTCGGCGGGATCTTGAAGTGACATATTGTGGTTTTTATTTTTAGTTCATTAACTTAGGTCTTTGGTTATCCCTATATTATGTAATATTGGTGGCATTTGGCGTGATATAGTTTGCTTGTTGTGCATAAGTGAAGTGGATTATAAATATAAAGCGGAAAACATGCGTTTTGGGATGTCACAAAATCTCCCTAGATAGTTCTGACAAGGGATCCATCGTCTTGTCTGAAGATCCAACTTAGTAAATAGGAAAATTTTACGAAGGTTTAAAAACATTGACAGTGGCAGGTGCTTTCTGCGGCATCAAAACAAGAAGAAGAAGAAAAAGTTCCTTGGAATCTAAATAGTCGCATACAGTGTGGTTTCTTAAGAGTTTTGTTTGGCGAACGCTTTTTATTTATCCATTACGTTACACCCGTGGGTAGTAAAATGCCGTTATCTTACGTGTAAAAAAATTATTCGTACTCAATAATACAATCTCAAACAGCCTCACAAATCGCTTCTTCAAATGTAGTCTTTAGATACTTGCAGTTTCTTCTTCTATGGTCCTCTTTTAGATTTGTTCTTTTAAATTGCTTGTTGTTTTCACTTCGCTTTTTAAAATGCAACTGTCTTACTTACTAAGGTACTTGAATTCGTAAACAGGTTGTAAACAACATGAGGCGTCATTTTTAAAAGAAGTGGAACGTTCCATTTTTTATATTATCTTTTAAACATTATTATCAAGTGTTGAAGATAGATTTACCTGTTTTCAAAGCGGCGCCCGCAACGCCAGCGCTCTGTGCACCCAAACTGTGACCGACCAGATGGGTTTTCTTTAGATCCAAACCCCTGTAAGAAGTCATCGAATTAATTTAGTAATGATCGTTAAAACATTCAGCGAGACCATAAGTTGATCTTCTAAGGATCAGCCACAATAAGCATTTCAATGTAACCGAGTGCGGGGGATCGACGGCATTTTGTACTCCACGCGAGCGCAGCCGTAGGCGCAGCTAGTTTATTATATAATATTAAAATACACGGGATGGACATTGCGTGACGTTTTCTTACAAAATTTACACAATTGAATAACTAATATTACCTTTTCGATAATAGACCTTTTCAAGTTCTGGCAGGCTCCATCTTCTTTTTTCTCAAATTTATGACTTTATCGAACAAATTCGTGCGTGACCGTCCCATGTAAGAGAGGTTGGCGGGGACAAGGTAGCACGATACTACGTCACTATAGTACACTAAAGTAAACAGAGTGTTATCTCGGCAGTGTTCTTGAAATAAGTACCTGCAGCCGCTCGGTAGATAAACACGCACTAGGGCTGCCCTCTGACTTTATTTCCTGGGTTACCTACTTACGTATTTAATAATGCTATATTAAAATGTCATTATTATCTTTTCACTAAAATATATTATGTACTAAAAATTTTGTAAGTTTTAATTGAAATTATTTGTAATTGGGTTTTATTTCTAGTTTCAAAAGTTATTGTGAGGTAGTAAGAAGGGAATTTAATTTTTTTTTAAACAAAAATATAATTTTTTGCTTGAAGTTTCATAAATAAAAACAATTTTAAATTCTGGGAAGTACATAAGTAATATATTTCACAATTAATTATAAATTGCGTAAATAAAAATTATAAATTGTGTACCTACTGAAGTTTACCTAGATTTCGTTTTGGCTGTTTGTATGAAGACGTAATACAGTTTACTTCAGTGTACTGTGATTTGAGTGCCTACGTCAGGCGATTACACGCGCTTGCCTTTCCCGCTACATTACTCGCCCCCGTCAATGTCTGTCGGAAACATAGGACGGTCGCGCACAAACTTGTACGACTATAGTATTACAATGCTCAAGAGATTGTTCTTTTTTGTTTTGTTTGTATAGACGCTACAATCTCTGGAACTACCAGCCAGATTTGAAAAAATATTTTTGCATTTAATGGTCCAATTTACTGAGGCTATACAACTTAACGCTAGGACTCAAAGGAACACAGCAGTAACTATGAAATTCAAACAATCTCGCGAGCTGTAGGCAAGTACGGGACCTGAGAACAACGATAGGATATACGCGGGTACATTGGCGGACGGGGTGGCGGAGAGGGCATATAAATCAATAGAAAAAAGAAGTATAATTATGAGTTTTTGGCGGGATCCTGAAGTGACATGTGGTTTTTATTTTTAATTAATTTAGTTAGGTTTTTGACCCTATATTATGTAATATTGGTGGCGTTTGGCGTGTTGTAGTTTGGTTTTTGTGCATAAGTGAAATGGAACTGAAAGCATGCATTCTGCGATCCCACAAAAATTCCCTAGAAAGTTCTAACAAGGTAGCCACCATCTTGTTAGACGCCACATTGTATAAAATACATATTTCCACGAAGGCTTGAAAACATCGCCACTGACAAGTGCTTTTGCGGCGCCAAAACAAGAAGAAAAAAAGTATAATTACCTGGAGACCAGATAGTCTATAAATTGGGCCGCGAAATTCCCTATATACCACGTGTTCTGCGCGGCTGTGAAATACCAGGGTCCCGCTTCCAGCTGGTGGGCGTCGATCATGATCACGTTTGCGTCTCCACGCTGCATGTATGCTGTGGGGAAATATGTGAGAGGATACTTTAATACAAGACAAATATATTTTTAACTGACTTGAACAAAAGACGGTAGGTTTTTTTATGGATGTTCAGCCATAACTTCTTTGATTATAGAACGATTTAGTTGATTTTGCTATTTGGTTTATGAAAAGATTTTGTTGGGTAGGGGATACCTCAATGGTGGACCACTTTTCAATTTCATTAGCATTGGACTTTGAACTTCGAAGGTAGACAAGAGAACTCTTCAAAATCATTGAACTTGGCTTTATTTTTTGTTAAGAATTGTCTTGTATGAAATCTATACTATTGAGATCGCTCTTGTACACTCCTTCTACATATAACTATAACTATGCCGAATCTCCCATTCCTCTGTGTGAGCAATAAATATGCTTTTAAAAAGGGGTATAAAGTTTTTCTTCTCCTGTTATTAGCATATGGTCTTTATCACGTCTGTATCCCGGAAGGGCTAAGCAGCCATCCCACAGTACGCCGGATATATTTTTAGGTTCCATGTAATAGGGGACGAAGCCAAACTCCGAGCTGCTACTGAGAAGTTCATAGAAAACCCCAATAACACTTTGCTCGACCTGTGAATCGATCTCGACAACGATATATTACATTAATTACATAGTACATAGCTTATTTACCTTCCCTGATCAAGATTCCGCTTCCATCATCCGGTTGTTCCATGAATGCGTGGAAGTAGAAAACCGTTTGATCGTTCAAGTCTATACTCGAGGCGAAAAGCTTCTCGTCGTCGCCTATCGTTAGTTCTTCGTAAACGGTCGGGTTATGTCTGGAAAGTTTAAACAATGTCACAATAGTTACTGTCAGTAAATGGTCTTTTTTCCCTCTTCATCGCTCAACAAATTTGTGGTCTCTAGTACATTCGTACTGTATTTTTTACAGGATTTTATTTAATTTGCTCTGTTCGTATGGGTCAAATCCTGCAATAAAATTTTAAAGCAGTTATCTTCAACCGATTGACCTGCAATGCATACACGTTTGGTTTTTGGATGACAATACATGGTTCGCTAATAATTGACGTCATTCTAAAATCTAAATCCAATATGGTTAATTCTCAAAGATGGCGAACCAGATATTGTTACACACCCCCATGATATGGGTATCAAATGAAAGGGTTTGCTGAGAAGAATACGAAAAAAGTATTAATTTAAAAAAAAACTTATATAAAAGCTTTAAGCAATAGTTCAGCGGAAATAAAAAAAAAATTACAGGGCTTTTACAATGACTTCATGTAAAAATTCACTTATAATAATAATATTCAGCGCAGTCCTTGAATAAAATTATTATTTTCGTTTTATTACTTAACTCGCTTGTATTTGATCTGACATAAGTGGTCACTGCCTATGTACATACATGTTAAGTTTATTTAATACCAGCTATTACCCGTTCGCTTCGTTGGACTTTGAAAATCAAGTATCCTATATCCATTCCATGATATAATCGGTTTCCTTACCAAATTCCATTAGAATCCATCCAACCGTTTGGGCGTGGTCGATTGATAAATATTTAAACAAACATGCTTTCACATTTATAATATATACTCGTTTATCAGATATTACATAATCGATCTCGAAACAGGACAACAGTATGTACCCTTATAAGGTCAGTCACTGACGAGTCGATATTTTCTGTCGTGTGGTATTGTTTGTTGCCGACTACATCCTCCTTACTAAAACACAACTGGGGCTTCTTTTTGTAACAGATTTAGGTAATACGTTGGTCGTATTGACGAATACGATTGTTTCGACTTAGTGTTGCCACCAATCGAAGTGCGGATATTTTGCAAAAGTGTGGGTAACTAGAAAAAAAGGATGGACCATTAAATGTCGGACTTACAGATGATTAATTCGCCACGAACACGAACAAGAAATGAGGGAGATCCCAAGCCACATGGTGATCTACTCTACTCGCGACTTGGAACGACCCCAAGTTACAGGGCACACAATAATGGCATATCAAAAGGAGGTGAGCCGACCCAAAATAATAGAATGAGACAAAGAGGACGAAGAGAACCATACCGGACCGATTGGAAAATCGGCATCGATTATTGGTGGTTTTGTAAAACCATGCTAGCGTCGATGACATGATACATGAGTTCGAATTCTTATAATAAGCCTGAGATTTTCGGTGATGGAAAGCATTGTGATGAAACCATGGCATGGTGGTGGGGCATTTTCTAATACCAGCCTGGCTAGCTACCACCATCAAGTTGATAATCTGTCGCCAAGAATCAGTAGATGTGTTCCGGCAGCTACACTTTAGAGCCAATTCCCCTACTAGAATTTGCGTATCACTGTCTTGGGCCACATCGTCACTTAACAATCAGCATCCTGGCCAAAACAATATTGATACATATTCTTACCTGGTGAAGAGTTGGAAGCTGATATCCGTGTGGTCTCTGACGAAGGGGCATTTGGACTTATCCACCGGCACTATCTGGAGGAGGGAGTTCTCGAACTGAACTCCTGGTGGTCCTGTTTATGTAAAACATTATGTCCAATAAGAATAGATTAAGTTATCGATCGTCATGGGTTCGAATAAACCGAAGTACGTTAATGTCCAAAAACAGTGGTGACCATTGAGAGATCAGCAATCCATTGGTAGTCACCGCTATCATACCGCAATGTCTGCGAGCCTCTGCAGTATCGCGAAAGTGAGTCACTGGCGACTGACGAGTTTATCACCGTATTACTAGATATACATCAGCTGAACTGCTTCATTAGTCTAGTGGTCGTAAGCGCAACTGCTATGCTCAAGGTCCTGCGTTCGATTCCCAGGTTGAAGAAAGTGTTATCGGGGGTTTCTATGAAATTCTCAACAGCAGCTCGGGGTTTGGTTTTATGCCCGATTAATGGCAACAGGCTCGCCTCCTATTATTACATGGTACCTGAAAAATTGTGGGTGTGTACACCTCTTCCTAATCCTTCGGGGATACAGGCGTGATGATATGTTATGTTATGTGTACTTAGTATTGTCGTCCTCTCCCCTATAGGGTTTATTTTCAAAAAAATATGTTCTATGATTTTCAACTAAGAGCTTACGTTGTACGTATTGTTATATACGTGAGTAGTATAAATACCTTTAGATTTCGCTTAAATGATTTATTCGTACTCAATAAAATACAAGTTATCACTGTTCAGATGTTCACTACACTGTGGTCGTACTTACAGTCTCTCTTGTTTTCACTACTCTGTTGCACACATACAGATTTCATTGCTTGTCGTTTCCACTTGGTTGTCCAAAACAGAACTGCCCTAGCTCGGAACAAGGTTCGATTATATGCCGAAATAATATGACGGTAGAAATGACTAGAATGGTCATGAATTTTGCGACATCGTTTAAAGAAAGGTTAGTGTGCTATTTTTAGACCGTTGTTTGTTTGATTACGTAAGCTATGAATGAATGTGTGTGAACTACGATGTCTTTTCGTACGGTCTACGAATACAATGACATGATATACTCGATGTTTTGAGTAGATTCTAGACGTTTCCAGATATTTCGTGAATAGTTGAAACTAATCGGACTTCCGTAAAGTATTATCTCTCTTATCGACCCCCACATGAAAGTTGATTTTTAACTGATTTCAAAAATGACGGAGATTAATAATTAACCACAACTTTTTTGTTTATGAACTCTTTTGGATGATTCTTCTTTTATTGGATAGGAAATACCTCAGGACTGGCCACATTTTAATTTCATTGGCATTGGATCTTCATCTTCGAAGATACACCAGGGAACTCATGGAAATCATTGAAGGTGGTTTTCTTTTTTGTTAAAAATTTGTTTTGTCATAAAACGGCTTTTTGAGTACGTACGTACGAGAAGTGTAAACAATTATTTAGATATAATATTTGTAGATTTATTATTATGTACCGTGTGATAATTACTACATGTTCCTTTAATAGACTAGCTGTGCCCGTGGCTGCGCTCGCGTAGACTATAGAATACTGTCGATCGGGCACTACTACTCCCGCTCTCGATTATTTTAAAGATATAAAGGCTTATTGTGAGTGATTCTTAGAAGATAAACGTACACTCTCGTTGAGTTTTTTGTAGGTCTTTTTAATGTCTACAATTATGTAGTACATTCATTTGATATATCTGTTATGGTTTACTCGGCGTAAGCCATTTAAGCGCCCGAATTGATATACCGTGACCGGTTTTTTTTTATTTGCGCGGAAGCTTAATTCTTTTTCTAACATAAAAGTAGCCTAAGTTACTCCTTAGAACATCAGCTATCTGCCATTGAAAGCCCCATCATAATCGGTCTACTCGTTTCAGAAATCACCCGAAACAAAAAGATAGATAAATTAAAAAAAAAAAATTGTGTAGATTCCGTGTATACTTTCATATGCATTAAGTAAAAATCTTTTATTTTGACATTACAAACAGACACTTCAATTTAATTCATTGTATAGATCAATCTAAGCTATACATGTTTTATATCTTTGGATTTTCCCGTTAAGGTGAACAGTTGTGACCAGCTTTAATACGGGTTTTGATATTGCATAATGTCGTTCAATGATTGCTGTATATCTGGTTTAACTACTTCACGTTTTAATCTGGTATTGCAGTGTACAATTAATAATTGCGTGAATCGTTCGTTACTTATTTGTTTAATGTGATACAAGTAGGGACGATTCGATACTACCTTAGTACTCGTATGGTATCGAACCTTTTCATTCGATACTGACTACTTGTATCGAATGAAAACAGTGGTATCGAATCAAAAACTACCGGAGACCAGTTGAAAGGAATATAGCTAAAAAAAGGCTATTCGCCGCAATTCTTCCCGTTTATACGTCAAACGCAGCTAAAAAAAGGGTCATTCGCAGCAAAAACAATTATTAAAAAATTAATTGAGTACTTACTCACAAGTATCGAACCTTTGAAGTGGTATCGAAGAGGTATCGATACTTTGAATCGATTTGTGAATGAGTACTCGGTATCGAATCGTCGCTAGATTTAAGAAAAATTTTAACAAAAATGAAAACTAACTTCAATGATTTTAAAGAGTTTCCTTGTGTATCTTCGTAGTTGAAGGTCCAATGCCGTTTAATATGGGACCACCCTTGAGGTATCCCCTATCTAACAAAAAAAAAATACAACCAAATCGGTTCATAAACAAAGAAGTTAGGGCTAAATATACATTGTGTAATGGCTAATATACATTAAAAATGCTGTCTCTATTACGTTAGGGAAGTCAGAACTTGATTTACGGTGTGATAGGGGGAGGCCTATAAGCTAATTTCCTGTAAGAAGTTGAAATATGGGCGTTTGATCAAAAATACCCAGAGCTTCTCGTTTTAATATATTCGCTATTGCCTCATTAGCCTAGTGATCGTAAGCGCGACTGGGTTCGATTTCCAGGTCGAGCAACGTGTTATTGGGTTTTTCATGAAAGTCTCAGTAACAGCTCGGAGTTTGGCTCTGTGTCAGATTAATGGCAATAGGGTCGCTCTTTATTACATGGGACCTAAAAACATACCACGGAAAAACTCTAGTACACCTCTGCCTAATCCTTCAAGGATAGAGGCGTGATGGTATGCTATTAATAATTACCGAACAAACTTGGAGCTTTTCTCTCCGTTAAATATAATTGCATCACGTTATAATGCCGAGTCTAAAAAGTCAGATTTAGACATCTTCGCGAATTGCCTTCAAAAATATAAATCTTTTTGTCTGTGTAAGTAGAATGTATTGATATTTTAAATTGTTTTGATTTAATTTGTTGAAGTTTATCTGTTTTTTTTTTATTACATTTCCAAATGAATTCGTGCTCTGTTTTAATTAATTACTTTAACTGCTAATCGTGTGTAGTCATATCATATAAACTCCTGTAATTAAGATTGTATTTGTTTAGAGACTTATTTTTGTCAGTAATCTTATAGTTTGTTTGAATGTAAATCTTGTTGGTGTTTATATCTATTGTAGCGTCCGCACTGAACCGAAATAGCGGTGGCTTTCAGCTAATCTGGGTAATTTTTTATAATTCCGATACGATCAAAAACGATGTTCAAAAACTCGATAGAGCTGAAACAGATCCAATGCACTCATGTACCTTGGACTGCTTCAACTCTTACGATGATCCACCGACCGGGTAATCTCCGAAACGGTTGGATCGTTTTTGTCGGGACTTTCACTGATAGATAGCTGATGATATAGGGAGTAACTTAGGTTACTTTTATTTTAGAAAAAAAATTAGGGTCCCGCACAAATGAAAAAAAACTGTTCATGGTGAATCAATTCGGGCGCTTAAATGGCTTATGCTGAGTAAACCATAAGAGATATAGCAAATTAATGTACCACATAATTATAGGCATTAAAAAGTCCTACCAAAAAGGCCGGGAGAGTATACATGTATCTTCTAAGGAACACACACAATAAGCATTTTGTGTTAAAAATACACGGGAGCGAGGGGGGCAAGATTCGCGCGGGCATTCTATAGTCCACGTGAGCGAAGCCACGGGCACAGCTAGTTTCGTAAGAAGATTAACGCCCTTGAGACATGGTGCTGGAGGCGCTTGCTAAGAATTTATCCTGAAAGGGTATCGCATGAAAGAAAGACTTTCTTTCATATCTGTACACGTACTTTAAAGTTGTGAAACGGTCTCCCGGCTATTGGGTTTCCTCCTTTCTACAACATGGGGTCCTTCTGTTGTAGATTCCTTGGTGGCCGTCGCTTGTACAGTACTGTGCTAGGACAAGAGTAAAGTACGACTTGTAATTTGTGGTCCAAAGATGAAAGTGTAGATTAAAGTTCTTTGTAGATTACAATTTCTTTGTACATTTAATTTCTTTGTAGATTTAATTCCTTTGTAGATTCCTCTCTACTTGGGACCGTCCTACTGGTTGGAATACCTCCACCCTACAGAATATCGCAGCCAAATATCCTTGTGTTATGTTCCTGCGGTCAGTTGGGTTCCCAGAGCTTCTTGGGTCCTTGGAGCAAGGTCGGCAACGCGCTAGCGATACCTATCGTATTACAAGCGTCATAAACTACGGTAGCCGTTTACCATCAGGTGGGCCGTATGCTTGTTCGCGACGTTTGTAGTATAAAAAAGACAAGAATAAAGTGCGGCTCGTCATTGTGGTGTTCTAAAGTTTCTGTAACGTGCATTTTAAAAACTCTAGCATGTACGGGCCCTTACATAACGAGTCGTACTTTTGCAGTTTTGCGGTTGCACAATTTTCGTAGTACATAAAAACAAGCATCAGTACTGATAAGGACTGCTTATCCCGTTGCGTGGATAGCGCGGTAATTGGTTAAAGAAGAAAGTACAGTCGAGGCCGTAAATAGCCCGACCGCATATTACGTTTTATGTGAAATGAGCGTGTTACGGAACACTATTTAGAATTGTATTATATACTAGCTGTGTCCGTGGCTACGCTCGCATGGACTACACAATCTCGTAGATCGGGCACGCACGCGTATCGTGCTACCCCCGCTCCCGTAAAAATGCTTATCGTGGGTGATAATTACAAGACATTTGTAATATGTTCTCGCTGACCTTTATTCGTGATCTGTTTAATAATAACAATTATTGTATTGCATTAATTTGATATATTTATTATGGTTTACTCAGCGTAACTCATTTAAGCGCCAGAATGGATTCACCGTGACCAGTTCTTTTTTTGCGTGGCATTCTAATTATTTTTTTTTTAATAAAAGTAGCCCGAGTTACTCCATATAACCATCAGTCAAAATCGGTCCAACCGATTCGGAGAGTACCCGGAACAAACAGACAGACAATAATTTTAAACGTCACCATTTTGTTACATGTACCGTACTTGTACATGTCCTTTCATATGCATTTATTAAAAAGCTGTTACTTTGACATTACATATCTAGACCCTTCGATTTTGTTAATTGTATAAACAAAAGTATTGAGTCTGTAAGGCACAGAAAAATTTCTTCTCTACTTGTGGCAGTTGAATTGTTGTGTTGTGCTCATGCGGTGAGTAGGGTTTCCAAGGAAATGAAAATTTCTTGAAAAGGGATACACGGGTTATTGTATATACAATGTATAGCTGTCTTATTTTCTTTACGTTACATCTTTCTTCACTCTCAAGTCTCGTGCGAGAAAATTATCGAATCGCCGCCTAAGAAGTTTATTTAATAAAAAAAGTTTTTGTCTCAGCTCCGAAGCACGACTGGAGCTTACTTACTCCGTAAGTACGTCCGTTGTCTCTGGATATGTAATAAAGTAAAGAGGTGACTTGTTAGTTGATTGGCTGACTGATTGTACGTTGCACAGAAAAACGTAACGTTTTTTGTTAACGCTTTAATAAATTTCACGCGTAATAAAATTTCAATACCCGCTTTTTTATATGTAAATCGAATTATTGAGGAGTAAACAGGACGCCTTCCAGATCATGTAAAATATTGAAATTATTTTGTACAGATAATATTTATAAAATAATAGTTTATGAAAGGATATAAATATGGCATAATCGAAAATCAATTTTGAGGGGATTTTTTTAAAGAAAAAGTTGATTGTTTATTATATAAACGCATGGCGACGCGTCGCCACACCGTATAAGATTTTACATGTGATCATGTCGCCACGCCAGGCAACAGTCGGAAAAGTTTCAACAGTTTCTACGACTGCTTAACCACAACATCAGTACCCAATATGCTATATGACATGACATAACATAAATGTATAAAATGAAGCGCGTAACGATGTATTTATGTTACATAAAAAAAATGTTGTTATGAAATATGATTTCCTCGGGCTAAATACTGATGATTTGGACCGTGGTAAAGTGTTGCGTGTACGTGCTAGCGATAACATCACGCACCGTCTGTACAGAGATGAGCAGAGGACATTAATTTATAGGTTTGCGTATTGTTAATTTTTGTAAGAAATTGCAAATCTGTTTTTTGACTTTAATTACTAATTGTAAAACTATTTAATTACATTGCATGAATTGTTACATGATACTGACCTCTGCTCGCGACTTCGTCTGCGTGGGCTTCAAATTTTGGTCCAGAGATTAGAGAGAATTGAAAAAGTCACTTACGTTTAAAATTATCTACGTCTTACGTCCTACGTCCTACGTGTTAATCCAGGCTATAAACTGTCTGTGTGGAAAATTTCATCTAAATTTGTTCTGCCTTTTTTGCGTGATTGAATACAAATTTTCACATCAACACAATTAATAAAATTGAAGTGTCTGCTTGTAATGTAAACATAATTAAACAACTTTTTAGTTATCGCATATGAAAGTATAAACGGTACCTAATTATTATACCAAAAAAAAAACTATTT
Organism: Saturnia japonica; assembly: GCA_033032175.1. NCBI lineage: Eukaryota > Metazoa > Arthropoda > Insecta > Lepidoptera > Saturniidae > Saturnia > Saturnia japonica. The sequence continues at coordinate 11,002,070 of CM065329.1, forward strand.
TTATCTGCCTGTAAGTTGTTTTATATCGGGTAATCTGCAAAACGGTTTGACCTATTTTGATGGGAATTTCACTGGCAGATAGCTAATTTTATAAGGAGTAACTTTGGCTACTTTTATTTTAGAAAAATAATTAGGGTTCAGCGCAAAAAAGCCTATCATATTTAACATATTATCATGGTGTTTTAGAATTACGCAACAAATATCCTATACATATAGTTATCACGGTCAAACAGTTTTCATATACGCTACCCATCCTCATTATTTGATGCCGTGAATAGCAAGTTAATAATATAATAATAATACTTACGTATCAAAGATAAAAAGCAGGAGAAAGGTACAGCGGCTTGCATAATTAATTAAAAAAAAAAAAAACACTAGAAAATAATCGATATAAAATAAATAAACAAAATAAGTGTCGGTTTTTTTAGGTATGCGCGTGCGCAAGTAACTGGAAGACTAGTCAAAAGCCTAGTGATACGGGTGTTTTCCAGTGATTTTCCCTTGGAGGGGCGTTATTGACTTACGGATGTTATGTTGCGGTTATGTAAATAAGATTTTCTTGCTTTTACTCGTATGTCGTAGGTCGTTACTACTATTAGGTATTTTGCATATGTTCCAATTTTTTTTTTTGTAACGAAGTTGCTTACCGTCGGATTTTCCCGGGATACCCGGAAATAGCGGGACTGGAATCACCGAGCACTTGTTCTGTACATACAACTGTGCGTAGAAATCTAGTTATCACGTGATACATAGCGACACCTCTCGAGTTTTTTGTAAGGTTTTGTTTATAGAGTTATTAAAATGAATATTTTATTATTAATTATTATTATAAAAATATAGACAAATTAGAAATTTATTAAGTGCATTTAATTGAATGATTGACTTAAATCTAACTTTATAAAGAACCGGACAATTTTTAACAAAAAAGAAATCTAACTTCAATGATTTTGCAGAGTTCTTTGGTGTATCTTCGAAGTCGAAGGTCCAATGCCAATGAAATTAAAATGGGACCACCCTTGAGGTATCTCCTATCAAACATAATAAGAATCATCCAAATCGGTTCACAAACAAAGAAGCTATGTCTGAACATACATTAAAAAAAGATATTCGAATTGAGAAACACCCGGTCGGTGTCGATTAAAACTAAAAAAAAACGTGCTACAATTAAAAAAATCTAAAATCGAGTAGTTAAGTTATACCAGTCAAAGAAACCATGGATCTAATAGTAATTCATAATTATTTAATTCTTTAATAGATCATAGGTTCTCAAACTTGGCTTGCCCATCGTTTACTTTGCGAGTAAAATTTTTCCAGCCCCCCATTTTTACTCTTACTATCTGTGACATATCTCACAAAACACACAAATACAATAAAAACCGGGTAGAAATAAGGAATTAAATTAATTGTGTAATTATATGATAGGTATTGATTTTACTTTGATATTATATGGAGGAATATGGGCTATACGGTCTCGTCCTTTGAATGACTTTTGTTTGTAAGGATTAATATGCCATGTCTCAAAATAATGCTTATAAATAACTTTTTAATTTTCAACAAATCTTTGTCACAAAATACTTTGTTGTAGCTTATGTATAAGAAATAGGCATATGCTATCGCTGACTTTTTTTAGATATACTACAGACCAATATCATTGTAGAATATTGTATTTCCGTATCATTAACGATTACACCAGCGCACGCGGATAAAGCAGTTCGGGGGGCCTTGACTTCCGACTTATGTAACAAAAATCATTATTTAGGGCTATCTGAGGTTGTTAGCCTATACTATTCCTCGAGAGTCTGGCTATCAAACACAAAAAGAATTTTTCGAATCCGACCGGTAGACCCAGAGATTAGCGCGTTTAAACAAACAAACAAAAAACCTTTCCGCTTTATTATATTAGTATAGATTAAAAACGATAATAGAAGGGAAAATTGAAGGAGAGAGGAAGAGAGGAATACCAAGAACGACATACATTCAGCAAGTGAAAGAAAAATTGGCGCCGTGTCATATCACGATGTCAAGAGAAAAATTTGCAGAATGTAGGGATAGCTGGAAATTGCTCCACCGACAAGAGCACCACCGCTCTTTAATTGCATTATAAAATGGGAGATTGTAAGTCTGTGGAACTGCATTTTTTAATTTACTGTGCCCTCCTAATCTGCTTTAAGGGCCCTATTTTTCTCTGACCACTCCACCATCCCGTTGAAAGCATAGGGCGCTTACAAAGAAGGGTCATTATCGCCCAGATTGAGAAAGATGGAATTAGATGTATAAGGAAACCTATTTTAGGTTTCACATAAAACCGGCTCGGATTGCATAATAAGTCACTTTTACTTACCGGTTACATTGATTAGTTTTGCTTCAAACTAAGTATAAGGGTTAACACACACTGCGTATTTCCATCGGACGACTTTATTTTTTCCGCACCATATAAAAATTGGTAATAAATACGTACGCACTGCGATATATGTTACAGTTTCCGTTGTCTTGTCATGTTTCAGTTAAACTTTTGAGGTTGGTAGCTGCTCATTTTTTAGTGTATTGTGTAAATGAAAAGAAACTGAGGTGTCGAGGGACATCCCACAAATGCGAAGATTCTTACACATTGTAATAAAATGCAATTAAACATTTATATAAACACACTTCGATATAATTGTAAATTACTCGATTATTGTTACAAATACTTTATAAAAGAAAATAAAAAAATTATGAGGTTAATTATGCAAAGTGGTTCAAAATACACTGCTGCTCGTTGTCGCATTCGCATTCTTTAAATACAGTCTTGCTCATTAGCATATTTATCAATACGCGCCGGACATCCAAATAAGATCATTGCGTCTTCCTTTCGTGATGTTTGACTTTGACTGAGGTAAGCTCCCGTCCCAAATGTACGTTCAGAAGTTTTGCTCAAGTATCAAGATTCATCTCCAGTCGCGCTTTTTTAGTATTTCAACTATTCGTGCGTGACATTATTTCCGCAGTCTGTGTAACGTTTTATAAAATGTTATATTACTTGCGGTGAATATTACGCGCGTTGCAAAATTGGTAGTGTGTGTTAACCTAACCGCTTCCATGCTATAACGGGTCAGCTGTTTAATCCGCTGTGGTTGGGTGGTGAGGAATGTCAGGATAGTATTTTTTTTTAATACAAACCCACATTTACACTTTCGCCAATGTCATGGAATATGAAGGAACTTTCATTCGTAAGGATATTAATATGTCATGCCTAGTAATAATGGTCATAAATTGCTTTTTAATTATTTTTAATTTTTTGTTACAAAATCCCAGATTGTGGCTTATGTATAAGAGATAGGCTTATGGAATCTTGTTTTTTTTTTTAGATATACTAAGCACCAATATTTTTGTAGAACATTGTATTTACGTATAACCAACGATTACGCTAGCACACGCGCATAAAGCATTTTATGATCGCTCTGACTTTCGACTTGACAAAAATCAATATACTTAATCTTGCTATAAATATTGTTACAAGGAAAAAGCTTTTTTTTTCTATTGCATAAATCATTTATTACTGTAGTGTGTGTTAGTTTATACATTAATATATTAACAATAAAAAATGGGTTCGTGTACTTATGTACGCGCGTGAGAAGTTATACTTCTTTGGCATCATTAAAAAGTTCATTTTAAATTAGAAAAATTAAATAAATAAATATTTATTTTCTTACATTAAGTCTAACATAAATTGTCTTATTATTCGAATTGTATTTTTAATTAAATGATGTCCACTTCCATAGTATCTTCCGGTAATGTCTGAATCGGAACTTATATAATTAATATATATATATGTATATAATTATTAAAAACCAAATTTAGAGAATAATAAATATATAAGACATAATTTGTACTAAATATTATAAGATTCTTAATTTTAAATGTTTATTATTGATTATTTAATATTTTAAAAATAAATTTAATAATAAATTCAAAAATTGGATTTAAGGTTGGTCATTTTTTAATTATTTTTATTGATTTCTTAATTTAATATTCACTTTTCATTTTTATCAAAAAAATTTCATTAAATTTATTTAGTTATTTTTATAAATATTTATTATTTATTCAATTTAATAGCAAATATTAAAAATTAATATTATAATTTGATGTTCAATTTTAATTTTTATCACAAACGTTTTATTAAATGTTATATTAAATTTATTTCTTTATTTTGTAAATATTAAATAACCAATAATAAGTATTTAACATTAATAATTTAATAATAATATTTAGTGTTAATTATATTAAATAAAAGTATTTTAATTTATATCAATAAATAATACATACGGATAGTTAACCTCAATTATATTGGAGCACTTGGAAAAGTATATAAGCACAATTTTTTTCACTAATATTCACAAATAGTAAGTAATATCAATCAAAATATTCAATTGAAATCACTACTGAATATAATTTATTAGCACATATATAATTCGCACTTGTATGAAACTAAAACACGTGTTGGGAATGTATAAACTAGAAACATGTTGATAAATATTATAAATATGAAAACAGTCATACTGTTAATTTTGTGTCACAGATGCGCGCGCATCTTAAAATTTCACTCTCATCATTTTTTCATAACGCGCCTAAAGAAAAGTATAACTTCAAAAATACATGAAGCTCATTCAAAATAATCGCCATTGGCTTTAATACAATTCTTTAAACTTTGAGGCCAGTTATCAATGGAAACACGTACTTTCTCCATGGGGAAATTCTTCACTGTCAATTTTATGGATTGTTTTGGGGACTCCAAATTATCATGGCGTTTAGAGCATGCCATACTGTCTAAAACTGACCATAAATCATAATCCAGCGGATTAAGATCGGGACTAGATGACGGCCAGCCTTCAGCTCTGATGAATTCCGAAATGTTCGTTTCCAACCACGCTTGAGTGGATTGAGCTTTATGACCCGGGGTTGAGTCTTGCTGAAAAGACCATCATTGGTTAAGGAACATGGTGTTGTTAAGAGGCTTAACCACCTTCTCGAGAATCGTATCTTGATACACTTGTGCCGATGTTTTGATACCTTTTTTACAAAAGTATGGCTCAGTCACTCCTTGATAGCTAACACCCCACCAAACCATCACTGAAGTCGGATAATGTCCACGTTGTACTCTGCTGACTAATTGGGAAGCTTCTATAGAGCTTCGAGCATAAACTCGGTCATTCTGCTTGTTAAAACATTGCTCAATAGTAAATAATGTCTCGACAGTAAATAACATTTTTCTATGACCTCCCTTTGCGGAAGTTTTTTTTATTTTATCACTCTATTTATTTTTAAATTATCAGTTAAATAATGGCCAGTGCATCTCTTATAGGCTGCAAGTCCCAAGTCATCGTTTAAAATACGCGACACGGTTCTAGGTGCTATATTAATTTCCCGAGATAAAATCTTATGCTTTCGGACAGGATTTCTTCGAATTCTTTCCTTTACTGCATTGATCGCCTTTTTTGTACGAATACTACGTGGACGGCCAGATCTTTTTCTGTCACAAGCAGAGGAGGTTTCATTGTACCTATCAATAGCCCGGTATACAAACATTTGACTAATACCAAGATGCCGTAGAGTTTCAAAAATTGCATTTGGCTCTCTACCTACTTTGTGTAATGCTATCACAATTCGGTTCTCTTTATCACCCCCACTCCATTTTAATATCACAAAAATATTTAATACCGATTGGCACGAAAATGAGAAAACACAATGAATATTCATATAAGAATAACATATTCCAAATTCAAATATAGTATTATGTTTTTTTTTTTATTGTAAAAGTATTTATGGCCAGACTAAGTATAAGACTAACTGAGAGGTGTAGCTTAATGCTAGATAGCCTATCATATATAAAAAGATTTTTTTTCAAATCCGACTGGTAGTTCCAGAGGTTAGCGTATTTAAACAAACTAGCGGTCGCCCAATGATCAAAATTCAACAAGCGACTATTTAATCATAGACTATTTTCTGTTTGACATTTGCAGTATGAACCTAAACAATGAATATTATATCACTTGCCGTCACTTTTCATTGAGTGACAATGTCAGTATTTGGAGGGGGGGGGGGGGGTCTAAGTTCAATGGCCCTGGTCGTGTTATAGGATTCACAGTGTTAATTTATTTTATTTAATATATTAGTAACGGATATTATAGATTAATTTTAGCTTTATGCACTCCTTCTCCATATAAACTTTAACCATGACAAATCTCAGAGACTTCCGTGCACGCAATACGCTTAAAAATGGGTCCGAAGTTTTCTTCTCAAGTATTAATATAATGATGATAAAAACTGATATGGTAATATCAAGCGGCGACGAGCTCTCTAGGCGTTCCAGTATGGCGGGTCCTTGCGTATACACCTCTTTGTTGGTGGCTACGGTTCAGTCACGTTCTTCTTCTTCCAGGGCTATATGCAGCCGGATAGATAGATGGTTATCGTCTTTGCCGCCGGCGTACCGTCAGCAGAGACCGTTGTTGGCGCGCGCCGCGAGCGCCGAAGCCAGGAGCCCGGCTAAGACGCCCTCGTTCAGCGTATGCTGGTGCTCCACGACGCCCGTGAGTATACCGAGATGAACTAATTATGGCGCAGTTGGAAGCATATACTGGTGACGTGAGTTCGAAGCCCTGCAATAAGCCTAAGCGGCCGGTGAAGGAAACCATAGGGCATGGTGGTTTAGCTTCTGGTTAGCTACCACCCTGAATTTCAAAATCTATCTACAAGCACCTATAGATGTCTTCCGGTAGTTGTACTTGTAACTGCCATCTTGGACCACATCGTCTCTTAAGATCTGAGGGGTGGGATCGTGTCCATAAGTCCATAAAGCTAAAATCTATAACGATATAAAAACACACACTAGGGGGCCAAGCTTTTTTGGTTAATGTTGCGTTTGGGACAGGAGTAAAAGCGTTCTGATGGGACGTCGCTACGTGCCATTATTGTAATGTTCCGAAAGTAATGCTGATTTATTAAAATAAAATTTTACCCTGTAGGTGGAGCTGGAAGTTTTGAACGCGACGACGGGCAAGCTCGAGAACGGGCAGCCGTCGCTGTTGTGCAAGCAAAGTATGTTTGCGAGATGGCACTACCTGATGAAGAAGCTGCCGCAAATCGAACAGGTCAGTAGTAAACACGAGTCACAAGGATCTCATAACAGTAGAAAAGTGAGATTATCTTTTTTTAAAGATTTAATGGCAACGTATGTTCGTCAACAAATCTGCCAGTGTCAAGAGAATAGAATATTTTTTTCTTGTTTTGGCGCCAGTGTCAATGTTTTAAGCTTGCGTAAATTTTTCCAATATACAAAATGGTGTCTACTGACAAGACGGTGACTCCCTCTTTTCAGAACTATCTACGGAGTTTTGTGACATCTCAAACTGCATGTTTCCACTTTATAATCCACTTCATACATACAAACATTGATTTTTATATATATAAGGAAGACTATTAAATGACGACCAGTTGGAAAACCAATAAAAAATTTGATCTTTGTTTCAAAATCGGTTGAGAATTATTTTATTAAGATTTCTGAAAGTATTATTAACAATTCGTAATGACATGTTGAATGTCATGTTTTTTCCCCGTGTACAAAATTCTAATAAAATCTGATGAGAAGTAATACAAATTTAATTTTTGAATTCTTTTTGTGATTTATAAATGTAAATATTGCACATAACAATCGAGTTAAATCCGAACGTACAAAAACAGACAGAAATTTTTTTTAGAGCACATTCGAAATCGGTGCTCTTTATATGGGATATCTATAGAGAAATTTTGAAAACTTACAAACATTACTACAGATTCGTGATTGAAAAAGTTCATGATATGCGATAGGACAGTAATTATTTATACAATTAATAAAATTGAAGTGACTGTTTATAATGTCAAAATAACAGTCAAAATAACTAAATGCATATGAAAGTATATACGATACCTATAACAAAACACCCATATAAATTTTTTTTGTCTGTCTGTTTGTTCCGGGTAATCACCGAAACGGTTCGACTGATTTTATCGGGACTTCCATTGGTAGATAGATAGCTGAATGTATAGGGAGTAACTTAGGCTCCTTTTATTTTAGAATAATAATTAGAGTTCTGCACGTATAAAAAAAAACTGATCGTGGTGAATCAATTCGGGCGCTTAAATGGCCTGTGCTGAGTAAATCATAAGAGATGTAGCAAATTAATGTACTAAACAATTGTAGATATTAAAAAGACCTACAAAGAAGTCTGTCTTCTAAGGAACACCCACAATAAGCATTTTTGTCTTTAAAATAGCCGGTAGCGGGGGAGCAATATTCGCGTGGACATTCTGTAGTCCATACGAGCGAAGCCACGAGCACAGCTAGTAAAAAAATATAAAATATAATTGAAAATAACCTTTAATATAATCATTATTAAATCAATTATTTTGTTTAATAATATTGATTTGTATATTAGGTCCTTACATATGAAATTAGCGTTTTGTCGTACTGGCCACTTTGATCTGAAATATCTCCTCTTTGGTTAACAATTCCAAATTCAAATTTATAAATTCATTTAGCTGGTACATTTGTGTTTTGAAAACAGTCATTCATTTGTTTTTCCCTCATTATTTTTTTCTTTGGCGTCGCTTATTACCGCACAATGGAAAACATGAAATATCGGTATATTTACGAGTAAGAGTTCTACCGTGGCACCAGTGCTGCAGAAACAGCTCGAAGGATTAATGATGTGTAAGGCGCTGGTGTCGTTAAAGAAAGCACGGTACGTTTTTGGTTTCAAAGTTTTTGTTCTGTAAATTTCGACCTTCAGAACCAACCCCGTGCACGACCGGAGACCAAAGTGGTAACTGAAGAATTAAAGGTTATTGTGGACGCGGATCCATCACAAAGTACTTCAGAGATAGCTGCAGGCTTCGGGGTAAGTGATAAAACTGTATTAATCCACTTGAAGCAAATCGGGAAAGTAAAAAAACTTGAACCATGAGAACCTCATGAATTGAGTGAATCGAACTTGCAAACACGCGTCGACAGCTGTGTTACTTTGCTCAACCGACACAATAATGAAGGGATTTTAAATCGAATCATTACTTGTGATGAAAAGTGGACACTGTACGATAATCGGAAGTGCTCGTCGCAATGGCTGAACCGGGAGTATTTGGTGGACTAGTGCCGGTGTCGTTCATTACAGCTTTCTAAAATCTGGCCAATTGATTACGGCAGATATCTATTGTCAGCAACTGCAAACCATGAAGGAAGAACTAGCTGCTAAACAACCGAGATTGGTCAATCGCTCTAGGCCACTGCTGTTTCACGACAACGCTAGACCACACACTGCACAACAAACAACCACTAAGTTAGATATCCACCGTACTCCCCGCACCTTGCTCCAACAGATTACTATTTTTTCCGGAATTTGGAACGCTTCTTACAAGGAAAAAAATTCATCTCCGATGCGGCAGTCCAAACCACCTTCAAAGAGTTTATTGATTCTCGCCCCCATGGTTTTTTGAGTAAAGGGATCAATTAACTACCTTAAAAATAGCGAAAGTGCATGGATAATAATGGTACATACTTCGATTGATTAAATGTATAATTTCATAATATTTTTTAATTTTACTTTTACCATATAAAACGCTAATTTCATATGTAAGGACCTAATATTTTGTGCTGTTCTTCTTGTCAAACGAAACAACAATAACGTATGACGTCACTCGTGTGTAAGCGAACATTACTCAATTAGTGCGTTGAGCTGGCATCTGTTGTTTCCTTAAAATTTTTTGCGTGTAAGACTCTTTATAACGATAACTCCCTATAACGTTGAAGTGAGCCCAACTTGGTTGGTTTGCGTTAAAACCCACATATTGAAACACTCTTTATAGCGATACGCCATTCTCTATTACGAAGAAATGTGTAGGAAGACGATTCCACCACATATCTAGATATGAATAGAATACATAAAATAATACAAAACAAGTATTGGCATAGCAAAAAACGTCAGACAAAGTTATCAGACTATATGTGTAAACAATAATTTATAAGCATTTATTATTTAAGACATACATATTAAAAATTCTTGTTAATTTGGTTTTTTTTTGTCACTCCATATAACGATAACTTTCTATAACGACAAAAAATGCTCAGTCCCTTGAGTTTCGTTATAAAGAGTTTACACTGTAGTACTGATTTTACGTGTGACGTCATTCGCTCTTCGGTGTCCTTTGCGCAGAAATTTAAAAATGTAACGTTTAGAGACGTTACTTTAAGTGCCTAAAGTGCGTTGTTCATGTGAAATTATATTTTCCCTAGCTTTATAAATCCATAATGTGTAATATAGTTAACGCTTTTTGTAAAGTTCTCCGGTTGCCTATTAAAGTCGGTGTCGACGGTTTCCAGATGCCCAGCGATGGGCAGCCTCCAGCATCGCTACCGGAGAACATGGATAGTATTTTGTACAGCGAGGCGAAACAGCTGAGCAGGGACTACCAGGTAAAAAAATACTCCCTAAAAGTATATTCCGGTGTTAACGGTGTGGCTGGCAACACTCAACACCGGTAAACAGGCCGTTTCGTCTGAACCGCAATGGGTAATTTCCCTCAGTTAAGACTGCCAGTCTTGTTGCAAATTGATTTATAGTTTATAAGCAACCAAAAGTCGCAAAGTAGCATACGGACCGCCTCGTGGTAAGTAGCTACCGTAGTCTATGAATGAACCCTTGTAATACCATAGCTGCATAGGGTATCACCAGCGCGTTGCCAACTTTTGAACCCCTTTTCCCCAAACAACTCTGGAAATCGTACTCACCGCAGGTACACAACACAAGGTTATTTGGATCTTCTGTAGGATGAAGATGTGCTACCAGTCAGGCTGCCTGCGCCAAGTAGAGAGACAAGAATTTCTTAATGAATTTTTGGTTGACTCTATTTTAGTTGATAATGTAATCCATATTATGTGAATAGAAGTCATGTCGAGAGTGAGTGAATTAGAAATATTATGTACTAGCTGACCCGCGCAACTTTGTCTGCGTCATAAAATAGAGATAGAGTGGGTCGTAGGCATCGTAATAATAGGTATCGCCCGCCTCCCACATTCTGTTTAATAAAAATGCGCTCGCGATATTTGATTTTTTTAAAATTAATATAAACAACTCCATCACACACGATTGTTGCGTAACTTTAAACAAACACGCAGCGCACGCAGTGGAAGCTCTCAAAAGGAAAAAAAATCCCCCGTTTATGTAACATTTATCATTGATGCTCTGCTCCTATTGGGTCATATAGCCTGTGGCCTTCACTATACCCTAGAGAACATGTGTACAAAATTTCAGGATGATCGGTCGAATAGTTTACGCGTGAAAGCGTAAAACACAAACTCACTTTCACATTTATAATATTAGTTAGGATGGCAACACTAAAACGTGTGTTTCTCGTGAATTTTCTATTGGACACGTCTTGTATATCGGTGTTTTTTTTTAAACATAGGAAGCGAAATCCGAATTATTCGGAGCGTTCGAGAGAGCGAAACTGGGCAGTTGGATTAAGAAACCTATAGAACAGGACCAATTTGTATGCGAATTGCTCGATGCGGAAGAGAGTGCGCTATTCACCTAGGCGGGTTGCCGTCTAACTAGTGATAGCGCGACACGGACCGACACCAAATTAACATATACAGCCGTGATAAGGAGTACGATGATGATGACATTTTTAATAACGTAACCAACTTTCATGTAAGCGTAGGTGGGAATAGGTACAATTATAACACTTGACTTGTTTTTTAAAATCTGACTAGAGACATTCATGATTAATCTTATCATAAATTTAAAGCTTCCGTTTTATTTTAACCGAGTATGATTGTTTTTAAATAGATAACGATTTTATATGATTTCATTTAATTTTTAATTAATTAAAATATTCATGTTATTGTAATTTACTGAATTTATCTCTGTATGTAATTTGAGATTTTTAAATAATATTGCATGCCAGTATAAATAAATGCTTAAGTATTGTCTACTAAAACCCATAAAAAACTGTATTTTGATTCAGATTGTTTGCAAAAACTCTGGTCACTAATAAATTTTTAACTTTTGAGCGATCGATCAACTGTGAAAAAATAGCTTTTTGGGATTTGTTTTAGTCAGAGAAATAGTACAAATTCCTTTTAAAATATAGTACATTTAACTATCGATAGTTGAACCAGATCATCGATTGTGATTATCGATATTTAATGAATATTAGGATGAGTATAATTACTTAAACTTCGAGGAAGGAAGTAACATAGACACTCCTACAGTTTAGTTGAAAACACTTGTATTTTAAATGATTCCATATTTTTTCATCAATTTATGAATCCAAAGAAAACGTAACTGATAAACAGACAGATCTACTTTTGTCATTTATAATAATAGTATGGATTATTGGGATTTTAGAGAGAGAAAGAGAGAGAATGTCCACTTATATTAGTTCCTTCCTCGAAGTTCATATAAATATACAGTAGCACTTAATACGGTTTAGAAAATTTTATCGATATTGAATTTACTGATGTTACAATTGAAAGTCACATTAATAAGTAGGGGCTAGTTTTAGGGAAGGTTTTCGATTTAAATACGTTACGTGGTAAGTTAATGTAATATTTAAAGAAAAACAAGAACTTTTTGTAATGATTATTTTAAATAAATGACGCATCACCTTGACTCACGTTGTCACCTGACTTTTCTTTCAACAGCGAACCCGAAACATCGACAATTTTTTTTAGATCTGACTACACTGTTAGCTTAGGGGCCCTGAAACCGGTGCGGCTATTACAGCTTCACCGAACTAGGGTCAGCGAAACATCGATAAAAAACATGCCCTTTATATTTATTTCCCTACGAATTAAACGTCGATCTGTTTCGTGCTAAATTATTTACGTTTATTGAACACCATTATAATCGTATTTTATGTTCGTATATTGAATAGCGTGCTGCCATTGGACGGTTGACGCGCGCTTGTGATTGGTCGAGCATTGCATACGTTTTTAAATTCACTTATTCTTAGCCAATCGTAGCGTGCGGACGATTTTATGGTTTTTATAAAATGGACATTATTTTGTTGTTACTTTTTATAGTCTAATATTATTATTTCTTATAATTAACCTTAATTATAGTTGCAGTTATTTTAATTGTGATTTAACTTAGAACTTTTAGAATAAGTTTACATGTACTAACTTAAACATGAAGCTCATTTAATAGCACAAATAATATCTTGATCAATAATTCCGACAGAAATGATCTCTGGCTCGCGTATAAACTCGTAATAATGCTTAGCCAAAAAGGGATTTAGCGAAAATCAACCCCTTCAAAGAGGTGAGAAGGGGCTTGGTTTGTTTCATATAAGAAAATGTGAAAATTCATTTTCTTTGTTTTGTTTTTTTTTTTATTGTCTTATGATTTAACAAAATATTCTAAATGATGTTACAATGGTGTTCAAGTTTTTTTTCTTATTTTAATAATATATTTTTATAGGCAGCGATCTTCCTAGGTTTTAGTTACGTCGTTTTTAATATATTAACTATGGATGATGGATCAGGCATGTTGCGCTGTCCAGGTAATAACCAAATAATCGAGAACCGGGTAATATTCAAGTAATCCAGATAATGTCCAAATAAGTAAGGGGACTTCCCTTTGTATTTTCCCACAGAATCCTAAATTATGCCGACTTGGGTCAAGGCTATGTTGTTTCTTCAGCTACTAGAGGTCGGGGATCAGTTCTTAAGTTTTGAGCCATGATAAATCGTGTCTGGAGCCGAGTAGGGGGTTTTCAATGGTTTCCCATTGATTTCCACTATCGATACTACTTCAGGCATTTCACTGCATTTTCTGAACTGCAACTGGAATGTCTGGTGTCTATGTGTCAAAGGGGACCATCAAATATTACTTAAGTAATCATTTAAGATACTTTAAACCTTACGCACCCCACCCTCTATAAGATCAAATAGGAAAATCTTACCGATTCAAAACAAAAAAGCAAGGTTTTTTTAAACTTTATTTTATTAAAGGAACAAGTTCGATCTATCGATAATCGATATGTGGCCAATATCTCGTCTCTAGACATGGAAACTTGAATTTACGGAGTATAACTTGTTCGGACTGAGATAATAGGGGCTAACCTGGATTGCGTATTATGAGACATTTTGACAGGAACTTTTCAGTGTCTTTGTTTATTTGTAGATGGGGCAGCATATACGTTTAATTTTTTTTCTTTTTACTGTTAATTGTCCTTGTTTGAAAAGCCTTCGGGGGTGATCCAATTGATTTATTTGGAAACAAAAAAAATTAGTAAATAATTTTTTTTTCTTTGTTATGGAGAAAAAACTAGGTTTCGTCCAAGTATCCCCGGACGTACATTATCATGCGTCATCTTTATAAGGTGCAAATTCGACTCCACAAGTATTGTTCTCATCTCTGGGCGGGAGCCCCCCAGTACCAGCTACTTCCTTTTGACCGCATTCAGCGTAGGACCCATTGGCTCTGCGTAGAGATGTTGGTTCACCATCGGAATCCATGGAATGGGATCCACACGGTCTTGGCTTTGGCTTGTCTTGTCACTGATTCGAACTAATACGTCGGTATTTATAAATAATCGATAAATGTTGTTGCCGATTTTTTCCGCGTAATTTTGCTTCTTTTTACCCGTCTGCGAATAAGGAGGGTATGTTTTTCGAGCCTATGTGTTCAGGCAACACTATTTTTTACCTGTGCTCCGGTTGTCTGTGTTTCGACGCTTGGGGACGCGCACGGTCTCTACACAAAAAAAAACGGTTTCCCGACGTCGGTCTGTGTCAAGGACATAAATTAGTTTAAGTGGCAACACTTATTTTTACTTAATATATGTTGGCAACTCTGCGACGATCTCTTACTGCAATGGTTGCGTGGTGTGTGCACGTACATCGGTAAATCTAATAAAAGTGTACAATTACAAGGCCTTTCTCTTCTGACTTTTACATTGGTGCCGAAACTTCAGTCTAAATAATCCACGAAAAAGAAGCTATTTTTAGTAAGATTGAAAATTTTACATTGGCGTGCAACGTCCGCCATTTTGCATATCCGTGTACCTCCAAGCTCGCCACGCATCGGGAACCTGGCTTTTTACTGCTTGCTGCTATAATTGTGCTTGCATGTGGTTTTATAACGCGCACAATAACATATACGGTGGAACAAATAACCTCAATAATACAGATCATCAAGAAATCACTGCAATATGGAGATGGAACGCAAAAAAATTGTGGCGGCTCGAGGTCAGTGTAAAGCCTTTATTACACGATTACAAAAGTATATGGCAGGTGATGTGGAAAAATTCACCGTAGAAGACTTCCAGGTCAGAAGAGAGGCATTATTACAAAATTATACAAAATATCAAGAATTACAATTAGATTTACAATTTCTTGATGGCAGCGTAGACGAAGATGATGGCAACGTCGACCAAGATGATGGCAGCGTTGACGAAGATGATGACATCGAGGCCAAATATTTACAGCTCCTTGCTGCGTTAGAACGTCGCATTCATAACTCCAACCGAAGAACAGTGTCAAGTGAATCATCGTTGTGTCATAATACAAACCTACCAGTGTTAGATATACCTTACTTCGATGGTAAGGATGTAATAAATTTTAAAACATTTTTAGAAATGTTTACAGCAGTGATTCATAACAATCAAAAATTAGATTCCATACAAAAGCTATGTTTTTTGAAGAAGTATCTAAAGGGAGAGCCTCTTCAAATCATAGATAGTTTGCCCATCATTGGTAAGTCATATGAGTCAGCATTAGAGCTTTTAAATATTAGATATAACAACCCAGCCATATCAATAAGTACTCATGTAAATCATATAATAGACTTGCCAATATTACAGCGAAGCACTGCTATACAAATAAGAAACTTTGTTGCTAGTGTCAGGCAACATATTACATCATTAAATAATCTTGATCAACCCGTGTCACAGTGGGATTCCATACTTTCATGTATTTTGATTAGAAAGGTTGATTCATTAAGTGTCAGATTGTTTCATTCAGATAGAGATACCACAACTGTTATTAAGGTTGATGAGTTGCTGAGCTTTTTAGACAAGCGTGCCGCTTCATTAGAAGCCAGCCCTCCTTTGAATGATAAATCTTACAATAAAGTAAAATCAACTGTTAATTTTGTGACTACACACAAAGAAAATATAAATAAACAATGTACAATGTGTTCTCAAGGCCATAAATTATATAAATGTCCTAAATTCAATGCTCAGTCACCTCAAGAAAGAATTAAATTTGTTACAAAACATAAGCTATGTAAAATGTGTCTTAGTTTTCATACACAAATATGTAGATATAAGTTTAAATGTTCTATTTGTAATTCCAGCACACATAATGCGTTATTGCATCAGGCAGAAGAACAACAGTCTGAACCGAGAGCACATGTGGATGATCATAGTAAACAAGTAAATTTACACAGTATTTCTCAGCCAATCCTTTCTAAAAGTATTTTATTACCTACAGCTAAGATCTCAGTTATTGGAATTAATAATAAAAAATATGTAGTTAGGGCTCTACTGGACAGTGGAAGCCAAATATCATTTTGTACTACAGCATTAGCAAAACAGTTAGGACTACCACTAATTAATTATAATAAAAATATTTCAACTTTAGGTAGTATTCACAATACTTTCATTAATAAAGGTGTTAATTTGTGCATTGAATCTTTGGTTACAGATTTTAAATTAAACATCAATTGTTCAATTATAAATAAAATTACATCCAAGCTGCCACAAACACAGATTGATTTGAGTGGTTTTATAATTCCAAATCATGTTTCATTAGCTGATCATGATTTTCATATTCCAGGAGATGTGTCACTGCTGCTCGGCAGTGACATATTCTTCAAGGTCATACTGGATGGTAAGATTGAAGGTGGCCCCGCAGACCCAATCCTATTGAACACTCAGCTAGGATACATTGTCTCATCTACAGGCATGTCAACTTACAATACATCCATCGCTATGCATACAGTACTCGATCCTGAACTTGATCATTGTATCGGTCAATTTTGGGAGGCCGAAAAGGTACCAGATATTTATCATGAGTCGCTGCCAGAGAACGAGTATAGTGAAAAGGTATTTCAAGATAGCATTTCATTACAAAATAATACATTACAGGTCAAATATCCACTCAAGGTTAAATTACAGGACATTGACCCTTCCAATTCATTTACAATTGCTTTACAAAGATTATACAATTTAGAAAAAAGATTTACAAAGGATCCTTCCTATTACACATTATACAAACAATTTATACATGAATACATTAATTTAGGACATGCAAGGATAATTAATTTAAAACTTTGTGACCCTATAGATAAACCATTATTTTTTCTACCACATCATGGAGTGTTTAGACCTGAGAAACAAACGAATAAACTCAGAGTTGTATTTGATGGCAGCGCAAAGACCAAAAATGGTCTAAGCCTGAATGATTTTATGTGCAACGGATCTGTTATTCAGAATCCTCTATTTGATATTCTTCTTTTATTTCGTACATACAAATACACAATACAATGTGACATTCGTCACATGTATAGATTAATAAAAATTCATCCTGAACATAGGTGTTTGCAAAATATTTTATGGCGTGAAGATAATGTCATGAATGTTTTACAGTTACAAACAGTAACCTACGGGTTAACTAGTTCTTCCTTCTTAGCTACTAGATGTCTTACTGAGCTAGCTAAGAGATACACAAATGATTATCCATTGGCAAGTGCTGCATTGCTGAATAACTCTTACATTGATGACATCCAGTGCGGTCACAGTACTTTCCAAGGTGCAATGCAGCTCAAAAGTGAACTTATTTCTCTTTTACAACTGGCTAATTTTAATTTACACAAGTGGGTTTCTAACAAACCAGAGTTGTTAATGGATATTCCAAAGGATAAGTTAGGTTTCAACCACAAAGATCTGGATCATAACAAGTCTATACACAAAATACTAGGCATATCATACGACGCACGTGACGATGTATTCCGACTGAGTGGGCAAGCAGTAACACCTACCAAAATCCCAACCAAGAGAAGCATACTCAGTTCTATAAGTAGGTTGTTCGATCCGATGGGTCTAGCTGGCCCTATAGTCATGAAGGCTAAACTATTTTTACAAGAGTTGTGGTTAAGTAAATTAGATTGGGATACCCCTTTGCCCGTTCATTTGGTAAAGTTTTGGAGTAAATTTTATAAAAACATTGTCACCATGCCCGAAATTATCATTCCACGTTATGTGCAACTTACAGAGGCAAGTGATATTAGCTTAGTTGGTTATTGTGATGCGTCATCAAGTGGATATGGCTGTTGCATTTATATAAGGTTAAAAATTAATTGTAAATTCATTACATACCTGCTATGTTCTCGGTCCAGATTGAATGGTATCAATTCTAAGCTAACAATTCCTAAGTTAGAATTAAATGGTGCATTACTGTTGTCAAAACTAATTTTTCATGTGTCTAAAGTTTTAAATATACAAAGTATATACTTATTTTGTGATTCAAAAATTGTACTTGGATGGTTGGAGGCAGCACCTGTAAAGCTCCCTGCTTACATAGGAAACCGTGTCAGAGAGATAAAAAAGTTGTGTCAAAATTCATCTTGGTATTTTACACCTGGAATATTCAATCCAGCAGATATTTTGTCTAGAGGATCTGATCCTGTAGATATTTTTGATAATTCACTATGGAAGCATGGACCTGACTATTTAGTAGATTGTAAAAATTTTAACTTTTATTTAAGTAATATAGAAAAACCTTTCATAACTTACAATGTACTTGACAACCTTCAATGTAATACAGTTTTGAACAATGAATCTATTCACCCTGTTTTTGAAAAATTTTCAAGTTTGTTTATGACTATACGTGTAATAGCTTATGTTTTAAAATTCATTAAAAAATGTAAAAAATTACAAATAAATTGTAAAAAAATCTCTGTTGGAGAGTATAGAGAAGCATTGAATACCATTATTCGAGGAATTCAGCATTACTACTTTGCAGAAGAAATAAAATGTATTTTAGTGAACAAAGATATTAAAACTTCTCTGAAATCTTTACATCCATTTATAGATATTAAAGGTCTCTGTCGTGTTGGAGGCAGGTTACACAATGCTGACGTAGATTATTCAAAGAAGTTTCCTGTTATTTTGCCAAAACATTGTCATATAACCAAACTGATTATCAGGCAAGAGCATTTGTCAACCATGCATGGTGGTTTAAAACTTGTATTGAGTAGTCTGTCTCAAAAATATTTTATTATAAACTCTGTGAGAGAAATTAAAAGTGTAATACATAAATGCAAAATTTGTTGTAGATATAAAGCAGAGACTTCTAAACAACTAATGGGTTCTCTACCTTCAGCCCGAGTGAACCCTGCCCGGGTCTTTGAAAGGGTGGGCATGGACTATTGTGGACCCTTTATTATTAGGCAGTCCTCTAAGCGTAGGAGCATTACAACTAAAGGGTACGTTGCCCTATTTGTTTGCTTCGCCTCCAAGGCTGTTCACCTTGAAGTCGTATCTGACATGTCAACTGACACTTTCTTAGCAGCATTCAAAAGATTTATATCTCGCAGAGGAATACCATCAGAAGTTTATTGTGACAATGCCACCACTTTTAAAGGTGCTAAGAATCAGCTTAAAGATTTGTATAAATTACATAGTAGCAGGGAATTTCAAGATATAGTTCATAATTACAGTTTGCAAAAGGAGATTAAATTTCATTTCATACCAAAATATAGTCCAAATCACGGTGGCCTTTGGGAGGCAAGCGTGAAATCGGCTAAATTTCATTTAAAAAGAATATCTACATTTAAAATTTTTACATATGAACAATTTAGTACTATTATGATAGAAATAGAGGGTATTTTAAATTCACGTCCAATTTTTGCACTTACATTCCAAGATTCTAATGACTTTTCAACTTTAACACCGGGTCATTTTTTAATTGGCTGTCCTTTAACTGCAATTCCTCAGTCAGATCTTACTGAAATACCAACTAGCAGGCTACGCTTTTGGAGGTGTTGTGAACAAGTAAGGCAATGTTTTTGGAAGGTCTGGTCAAGGGATTATTTATCCACACTCAATCAAAGAACTAAGTGGATGAAGGACATGCCTAATATCAAGGAAGGTACTGTTGTTTTATTATTGAACATTAACACCCCTCCTCTTCATTGGCCCCTGGGCAGGGTCACAAAGACATTTTGTGGCAATGACAATAAAGTTAGAGTAGTGGAAGTGCAAACATCCAACCGTAAACTGCACACTAGAGCAGTATCAAAAATTGTTGTATTACCAATTGAGTAATTCATAAGCTATTATGATTACATGTACCTACTTTACTATTTTTTGTTTGTTGAATATTGATTAGACTTTGTAATTTTCCATTTGATAAAATATAATTTAAATACATTTTATGTGACACATTTCAGTCACTATTTTATATAAAACATTTTAGTTATTATTTCATTTAATACACTTCAGTTACTATTTTGTACATGTTACAGTAATGTAGTTATAATTTATTTTAATACATTTTCAATTTATAGTTATTTATGAATTCAGTTATTGTAGAGATTGCCATTTAGTAATTGCATTAATATTGTAATATTGTATGCGTTCCAAATTTGTAATTACATTAAATTCTGTTTGTTTGCATGGCTGCCCTGGCAGATTATGTCAAGGACATAAATTAGTTTAAGTGGCAACACTTATTTTTACTTAATATATGTTGGCAACTCTGCGACGATCTCTTACTTCTGTGGTTGCGTGGTGTGTGCACGTACATCGGTAAATCTAATAAAAGTGTACAAACTCAAGGCCTCTCTCTTCTGACTTTTACAGTCTGGTCGGAGTGTTCGGAGCCTTATCATCATTCCAAATTTATTAAGTACTGTGATTGCTTCATAAAAAAAACGCTTGTTCGTGGTGGAACAGTTTTGTGTGTACCTAAGCAGATATAATAACTCTGACAACGGCGGCCGCTACAGTGACCAGTGTGGATTTGCACCCGGTCAAGGACACCGCATCAACGGCGACCCCAGGTAAGTCGGCACGGTTCGGCCGGGCTCAGTGATTTTTGGTGGGCCTGAACAAATCCCGAATTGATAGGATTTAGGAAGTCCCGGGACCGGCGAATCACAAAACTAGACGGCTTTAATTCGCCGTTCTAAGTATCCGGCCCCCACATTTCATGGCCCTTCGTGCAGGATAGGGACTTGCTTAAATTATCCTTCATCAATTAACATCTTATTTCGGTAGAATTTCTAAAAATATTAGTATTCGGTTCGGTAACCCGGGGTAGTTTAAAAAAAAAAGTTTTTTGTGTTATTAATTACCTTTTCGTTATTATTTCTATAGATACGATTAGATACGGCTAATTTCATTAATTATTGTTCATAAAATATCTATTTCATTAAATATTTCACATAATAGGTTCACAATATTTCGGTCGGTACTTCAAAAACTGTTATTAGGCTAGGAGTACACTGAGTTATTTTATTATTCGATACAGAAATTAACGGAAGTCCATTTATTTTGTTTAAATTTATAGTAAAATGCCCAAACCACAGTCAATTAAATTCAAAACTCAATATGATTGGTTTTTCAATACTTTGGAAATGATAAACAGTAAAAAGCACGCCACGGGAGTGATTTCGGCGCGCTTACGGAAAATAGATGAGCGGTATAGCATCTTGTATGAATGTTATGAGGCACTTTTGACTGATGAGACCGATGAGGAATTGGTTCAGCAGTATGATCAAAAATATAAGGAAGCTGAGGAAATTTATAACCAGCTGGAGGCGGTATCAGCGGCTTATCCCAATCTGGAAGGGGTCCACAAACCCACGGAGAGTGCTCAATCTGCGCGTTTGCCCACCATAAATCTTGCGCATTTTGACGGTGACGTATATTCGTGGACAAGTTTTATTTCGTTGTTTACGTCATTGGTTTTAGCTCGTAATGATATTTTTAAAACGGAGAAATTCCATTACTTGTTTTCGCACGTCGAAAACGAGCCTAGGTCGTTGCTAAAACATTTGCCGATGGTGGACGAATCTTTAGATACGGGTCTAGAGATTTTACGCGGCCGGTATGAAAACAAACGGTTATTGGCAGACAGTCAGATTGCTAGAATTTTACATTTGCCAACGATGAGTAAATGTAACGGGCTTCGTACTGAAATTCTAAATCCCTTATTAGAATCATCAAGGGCCTTAGAAAACTTAGGTTTTCCAGTATCAGAATGGAGTTATTTATTGCTCCATATCAGCTTACTTAAATTACCTACGGATTTGAAGTCTCTGTTTGAACAAAAGTACGGCGGAAATAATTTGGTAGTACCGACATTTACACAACTGTTAGAATTTCTGCAGAACGAGTGTCGCCATATAGATACGGCTACTACGGATATGACGACTTCGAATAATCAGTCAGATTCAAACAAGCATCCACGGTCGAGCAACACTAGGCGGAACCGGGTGATTCATCTTGTAGGTACAAACCAACATACAACCGAACGGAAAACTTGTATGTACTGCAATATGAACAATCACAACATTTCGGAATGTTTTAAATTTATTAAACTTAATGCACATTCACGAAGGGAGTGGGTAGTGTACAACGGCCTTTGTTTTAAATGTTTCGGAACTCATACAGCGGCAACTTGTGGCAAATATGTGCCATGTGATAAATGTGGTCACGTAGGTCACCATCGATTGGTTTGTTCCGCAGCAAACCAATCACGGAATACTCAGTCGGCAATGTATCGTGGTGTTAGGTCTCAAGATCGTAATCACGATAGTAAGCGATCATATACGGGTAACAAATCAGCCGGTTACAGCGCAGGCGGTGCAGGTGATAGGTCACATGATCGCCGCTATGTGTCAAGCCATAATAGTCTCTCGGAACGGAGACGCAGTGTCGATAAGCTCGGTCGTCAGAACTCGGAGTGTACTTGCGCGCGATCTGGAGAA
Source organism: Saturnia japonica (assembly GCA_033032175.1). Classification (NCBI taxonomy): domain Eukaryota; kingdom Metazoa; phylum Arthropoda; class Insecta; order Lepidoptera; family Saturniidae; genus Saturnia; species Saturnia japonica. The sequence goes on from CM065329.1 coordinate 11,025,082, forward strand.
CATTCGCGACGCCGTCAGGAATCTGCTAGCCCGGTAAACGTCCGGTCGCGCAGTAATCATTTAGCATAGCAATCAATAATATATACAAATAATAAAATCATTTCGTCAGCTCAGTTGGAAGGTGCGCGTAATTTAAATAATATTTCGGATGAAACGGTACCTAAACTTATTGACAACGTTATTTTACCGACGGTGGTTATTGATGTGAAAAAACAAAGTAACAGTTTCATTAAAGCGCGCGCTCTACTAGATCTCGGAGCACAAGTGACCATCGTACGAAATGATTTGGTTTCTCGGTTAGGTTTGCATCGACATTATATGACTGTACCTTTAATAGGTATCGGCGGGCAACAGACTCATAATAGTCAATCAGTTGTTACAATATATTTTAAACCTACAAGTTCCAATAACTTGTTATCGGTCACGGCGGTGGTTTTAAAGAAACCTACTACTTATTTAGCGGAGAGATTAAATTTAAATTGTGATAGCAACAATATACATTTGGCGGATAAGGCATGTTCTCGATTACAAGAGATAGATATAATTTTCGGTTGCGATATTTTGGGTAAAATTTTAAATGGCGATAAAATCAATTTAGGGAAACACGGTCCTTATGCCTTAGGTACTATTTTTGATTTTGCGATTTTCGGCCCGGTACAATCGGATAATAAAACGGATTATTTTATAGGAAATACGTTATTGGAAACGGTAGAAAAATTTTGGCGTACTGAGGAACCACCTCAGACTAAAATTAGGGATCCTATAGACTTGGAGTGTGAACGTCTATTCTTAACTACGACGTCACGCGGCTTAGACGGTAAATATACAGTTCGTCTTCCACTCCTTCCGGAGTGTGATAGGAAATTATTGGGAGATTCTCGGAATAAAGCTTTAAACCAGTTCTACTCATTAGAACGTAGAATGGCACGGAACCCGCAATTTCGCGAGAAATATGTTGGGTTTATGAACGAATATTTGGAACTCGGTCATATGCAAGTTTCGTCATTTGATTTTAGTTCGGGACTCGAACATTATTTTATAGGACATCATGGTGTATTTAAAAAATGCGGAGATACATCTAAAATTCGCGTAGTATTTAATGGTAGTGAGAAAACTAGCTCGGGGGTTTCGTTGAACGACTGCTTATATTGTGGCGAACGACTCCAAAATGACGGACATCATTTTGAATTTTCGGTGGCCTCGTATAGTATTTACGACGGACATCAAAATGATGTTTAGACAAACTTGGATTCATCCTGAAGATCGTCGATATCAATTAATTTTCTGGCGGTCATCCCCATCGGAACCACTGTTGGTGTATGAACTTTGCACTAATACTTACGGTTTGAAATGCAGTCCATATATTTCCATACGATGTTTACATCAAATCGCTTATGACGAATCCCGAACGGTCAACTCGACAACAAACAATACCTCGGGCTGTAGTCTGTCAGTTCCGGTTCAGCTCGAGGAGATGTCTCGCGTGTCACGTCTTCTCATTAAAAATAGTTACGTAGACGATTTAAACGGCGGTGAAGATACTTTGGAAGATGCTTTAGAGCTACGCGATGAACTTATCCAAGTAATGCATTCGGCGGGTTATGAGTTGAGAAAGTGGTCTAGCAATGTGCCACAATTATTAGATGGTCTACCTACCGACCATTTGGAGACCCCGCGGTACTTTGACGGTTTTGACAGTAATGGTCTTATTAAAGTTTTAGGCATCCAGTGGGATCCAGTTTCGGATAGTTTTACGTACACGGTTAATTTACCATCGGACAGCACGGTTACTCGACGTAAGATTCTATCTTTAGTAGCTCGGCTATACGACCCGCTAGGTTGGATTAGCCCTGTTATTTTTTCATTAAAACGTATCCTTCAGTCGTTACTAGGCAGCAGCCTTGAAAACAATAACGGTTCGCGGAAGGTAGATTGGGATTCTCCAGCCCCTGCTGATATAGTTCAGCGGTGGCAAGATATTATAGAGGACTTGCCAAGAATACAAGAGATCTTCCTGCCTCGTTGTTTAAAGCAAAGCTATGATGCTCGATATAGCCTCCACGGTTTCTCGGATGGCAGTTCTGTAGGTTATTCGGCGGCGGTATATATCCGCGCAGAAGCTTCGGACGGTACAGGCGCGATTCAGTTATTAATGGCAAAGTCTAGAGTAGCACCTCTAAAAACTAGACTCACTATTCCCAAGTTGGAATTAAACGGGGCAAAATTGCTTACGGGTGTTCTGAACCATATTGTGTCATGTACAGAAAATAGCATTCGGTTTGAAGACATTACAGCCTGGTGTGACAGCACAATTGTGCTTGCGTGGTTACGGACACCGCCGCACCAGCTTCAAGTTTTTGAAGGAAATCGAGTTTCGGAAATTAAGTCATCGAAAGCAAGTATCACTTGGCGACATGTTCCCAGTGATATGAACTGTGCTGATGTCGCATCGCGCGGTTCCACGGCGGCGGCGTTATTGACACATGACCTGTGGTGGAACCCACCATGGTTATGTCAACCTTCGCAGACTTGGCCTAAGAATTATTTGGAATTCCCTTCGGATTTACTACCTGGTTTGCGAGCAACGGCTAAATTTATTAACATCGGACTTTTGAACCCAGATTTTAATCTCTTAGAACGTTTTAGTTCTTTCAATAAATTGGTTAATGTTACGGCATACCTGTTAAGATTTGTATATAATTGCAAAAATAAATTAGTTCGGAAGGTCGGAAACGTTTCGGTATCGGAGAGACGGATTGCTCTTATGTGTTTGGTTAGGCAAATACAAGAATCATTTTTTGGTGAAGATATTTCTAATATAAAATCCGGCAAAATTCTTAAAAATCATTTACAGCGGTTGAGTTTATTTATAGATAAGAATAATTTATTACGGGTCGGAGGACGAATAAGACATTCGGAATTGTCTTACGATGCGAAGCATCCCATATTGTTACCAGGCCAAGGAAAATTCACAGAATTATTGGTTACATATTATCACCAAACTTATTGCCACGTCGGTGCAAACACTTTAGCGGCTATATTGTCCAGAAATTACTGGATTATTTCGGCTCGGCGTATGACTAGACATATTACATTTAAGTGCATTCAGTGCTATCGGACTCGGGCAAAACCTACGCAACCCTACATGGCAGATTTACCACCGGATCGTACAACAGGCGTGCGTGCATTTCTCGGAGTCGGCACGGATTTTGCTGGCCCCTACTTTATAAAATCAAGTACCTTGCGGAACTTTAAAATACAAAAATGTTATTTATGTGTTTTTGTCTGTCTCGCGACTAAAGCGGTTCACTTAGAGGTAGTTGCAGATCTTTCGGTAGAGGCCTTTGTAGCAGCCTTCACTCGGTTTATTTCCAGAAGGGGGTTACCATCTTTGATTCGTTCGGATTGCGGAACAAATTTTACGGGTACTGACAAATATTTGAAAGAGTTGTACGTCTTTTTACGAAACAATCATTCTGATTTAGAACAGAAATTGACTAGGGACAACATAACGTGGTTGTTCAACGCTCCTGCAAGCCCCAACTTCGGAGGTCTTTTTGAGTCCGCCGTTAAGTCGGCAAAGACTCATGCTAGGCGTGTTATCGGTGAAACTAAGCTTACCTTTGAGGAACTTACAACTCTCTTCACTAAAATAGAGGCGATTTTGAATTCACGGCCGTTATGTCCCCTTAGTACAGATCCGCTGGATTTAGAAGTGTTGACACCGGGACACTTCTTGATTGGGCAACCGCTAGTTGCGCTCCCCGAATATCCTTATACGGAAGTTAAAATTACTCGGTTGTCTCGGTATCAACAGCTACAAAAGATGTCTCAACATTTTTGGTCACGTTGGCGAAACGAATACCTTCATACTCTTCAACAGCGATTTAAATGGACTTCGGTTACTGATCCACCTAAACTAGGCGATCTAGTGTTGATTAAAGATGAGAATTTAGCTCCTCTTCATTGGAGACGAGGTAGAGTTGTAAAATTATTACCCGGTAGAGACGGAATTGTTAGGGTAACGGAGGTAAAAACACAGGGCGGAGTTTTAATGAGACCCGTTTCAAAATTGTGTAGGTTGCCATCGGTAACTTTGGAATAGGTAAGCAAGGCGGACCTTGCTTAGGCGGCGGGATGTTCAGGCAACACTATTTTTTACCTGTGCTCCGGTTGTCTGTGTTTCGACGCTTGGGGGCGCGCACGGTCTCTACACAAAAAAAAACGGTTTCTCGACGTCGGTCTGGTCGGAGTGTTCGGAGCCTTATCATCATTCCAAATTTATTAAGTACTGTGATTGCTTCATAAAAAAAACGCTTGTTCGTGGTGGAACAGTTTTGTGTGTACCTAAGCAGATATAATAACTCTGACAACGGCGGCCGCTACAGTGACCAGTGTGGATTTGCACCCGGTCAAGGACACCGCATCAACGGCGACCCCAGGTAAGTCGGCACGGTTCGGCCGGGCTCAGTGATTTTTGGTGGGCCTGAACAAATCCCGAATTGATAGGATTTAGGAAGTCCCGGGACCGGCGAATCACAAAACTAGACGGCTTTAATTCGCCGTTCTAAGTATCCGGCCCCCACACTATGTATGTATGTATGTCTGTTTCTTTGTCACGCTCTGTAACGTAAACGGGTTGAAGAATTTTATCATACGAGGTTTCGTTAGATTCGTCTTAATTGTGGGAGTGACATAGGCTATATTATATTTAAGTACGACGTTTAGGAGTAAAATAAACAAAAATTTAGTCGTATTTTTATTGTATTCTGGTTTTTGTTTCCTTTTTATTATTTTAGCGTATTATAATAAAACTATATTATTAAACCAAGTGTAATAAACGACACAAGGTCGACGTCCGTCACGCTTGCTTATCCAAAACACACTAGCACGCTCGCGAACGCGTGGACACCGATGTTTGGCTTGCCTGTTTTATCCAAACATTTGTACATAAGTTTGTGTCAATTGGAAAACGTGTGGCTCCGGTATTATTGGTTATTGGCACTCGCATTTGTTTAACGCGGTATGTATTAGGTCAGTTAGTTGCGTGTAGAGAAGGCAGGTGCGGCTCGAAGGCTTGCATATCTCCCTGTGGTCCACAGAGACGCCGCTCAGTTCGCCGATACCGGCGTCTGAAATGTTACATGTAAATTATGGTAAAGAACTTGATTGACTGTGTTCCGATTTATTATTTTTAATTTTTTATAACCGCCTTATAGCCTAGTGGTTGTAAGCACGACTGCTATGGTCGAGGTCCTGGGTTTATCTATAAAGTTCTCAGTAGCAGCTCAGAGTTTGGCTTTGTGTCCGATTAATGGCAATAGGCTCGCCCCCTATTACATGGGATCTAAAAAAAATACACGACGAAACGTGGGTACATTGTACATCTCTGCCTAACCCTTCGTGGATACAGGCGTGATAGTCTGTTATAATAATAATATTTTTATTTATTTCAGATTTACATCCAATAATGTTAGTTAACTTAGCCTATGTTAGTAAAGACAAAAACACATTTTACAAATATTTACACACACAAGCAAAATCAGTGATTTGCATAAGTACACACGCTTTTAATTAATTCAGTCCAATGGTGAAGGAACAAACTATCCGGTCTATTCGATAATATCTTCAGGACACCATTAGAGCTACCACACAGTCGATTCATCATGGAGCATGCTGTGTTATGTAGGTATTATTTAGCGTAAGGCAAGAATTTTGGAGTGTTCAATAAAATTCCATCATGAAGGATCAAGAACGAATTTTTGACGAGAGCTTGAAGTGACAATTTATGGTTTTTATTCTGAATTAATTTACTTAGGTTTTTGAACCTATATTATGTAATATTGATGGCGTTTTGCGTGATATCGTTTGGTATTTGTGCATAAGTGAAGTGGATTATAAATATAAACTAAAGGCATGCATTTTGCGATCCCATAAAAATTCCCTAGAAAGTTCTAACAAGGGCCATCTTGTTGGGATACTGAAATGGTCATAACACGACACTATATTCACTTAATAATGACAATAATGGTCTTCATTAAAGAGTACTGGTTGCCAAGTTAGGAACAAGCAGAAGGGCTCTGAACGTTTACTTGGCAAAATTAGTACAATTAAAAGATCCATGTCGAAACAAAAAGTATCTTTACATTTATCTGTCATCCCTTATGGTTTTCAGGGAACGAGGACAAAAGAGGCGTTCCATATAAAATCGCTACACAATCCTGCGAGAGAGTGAGATAGAAATACACTATACACGGTTAATGCAAGTCTTGATTTTCACGACTATGATCGTCGTCGCATTAGCCTAGCTGTCTGACGACGAGACTTGTACGCACATCCTGCTTATTTAGGTTTTAAAAAAATCATATATAAAGAACATATGTACGTTTCCTAAAGGTTTGACTACCTCGTATGAACTGCACACAAGGTTATTTCTAGGGTCACAGAGAAGAGCCGGAAAAGAACTCGATCTGGTTTATCTTTCTTTTAATATAACACAATAATAATAACTTAACGGATGCAAAGAGAGGATGTCACTTCCAGACATCAATGTCATTTACATAATGATCCACCCTGTAAAACTGACTACGTGTATGCCCTAGAAAAATTATCTATTTACCTTCAGTTCTTTGCCTCTCATAAATCTTACATCTTTAAAATTCACCAATTATAACATGATTAAATATTTATATTATTAACTAGCTGTTCCCGCGGCTTCGCTCACGTGGTCTACAGAATTCAGTCGATCGGGCACACGCGCGATCATAGAAACTTTCCATTTATTATATTTGTGTGATAACACTGGTTAAGCTATGACTTTTAACGGGATTAAAAGTACCCTATATGTTATTCCAGGTCATAGATTATCTGTGTGCTAAATTTCATTCAGATCTGTTCAGCGGTTTTTGCGTGATTTAGTAACAAACATCCAAACATACACACTTTCACATTTATTATATTAGTAGGACATTATTTAGTATTATTATTGTTAGCTTTTAATTTGTATTTTCATGTTTATTAACTTTGTTATCATATTATATTTATTTAATATTAACGCTCGAAAATTGTTTCATGCTGTGCTCGGTTATAAGTGGAGTACCACATAAATATTGAAATGCGTGCCAAATAAATAAATATAACTTAATAGAAGATTCACAAGCTCACCAGCTGAGTCGACGCTGACTATCCTCAACCAGAGGACGGACATAAGCGTTCGGCAGGTTTCCACCAGGCTACGTACGGCGGGCTTCGAAGGAGAACTCGCCATCAGCCATCTATCTTGTAGCGACAGTACTAACGGACAGTCTGCGATTTAAGGATATTTGTAAGATTTTTACCTGACTATGAAAAAGGAGTGTTATGTTTTTAAAGTGTATATGTGTAAGTTTATTTCTTTGTCACGTTCTGTAGCCTAAACGGTGGTGGAAAAGCCAATCTGCGAGCAGGTCGTCCTGCAGAACTCCTACTTTCCCGGTAGGTATGATGTAGACACTGAACCACCGAGAAAGAATGATCAGAAATCCAGTTATCGAGCAATTCCTCGTCGTGTCCAGCTTCCCGGGTATTCCAGAACTTGCGTGATACGTGTTAGCGTGAAAGTTGTGAGATGCACGGTGGTTAAAAACAAAAGCGAAGCATGCGCGTAATCTACAGTCGAAGCTAACCAAAGCTAACTTTTTTTTGAAGCACGCGTCCGTTATCTCGCGGGTTACCAGACGCAAAAAAAGATTGAACCATTGACCAACCAACGGCTTGATGGATTTTAGCGTACGAGATGTCTTTAGATTCGTCTTAATTGTGGGCGTGACCATATGCCATATAATATTTAATTACGACATTTGGATATCAAATAAAAAGAAAACATAGAAGAATATATTTTTTAGTCAACTGTTTTTTTTTTTTTGTTTCAGTCGATTTTTTTCTTTGTTTCCTTTTTATTATTAACTAGCTGGTACCCGCGACTTCATCTGTGTATTATTAGATATACACAGACTGATCTACGAACACGACAAACCAAAAAAATCGCCGTTTTTGCGTGATTGAGTAACGAACATAGAAACTTTATATTTATTATATTTGTATGATAACACTGGTTAAACTATGACTTTTACCGGGATAAAAAGTACCCTATGTATTATTCCAGGTCATAGACTATCTGTGTGCCAAATTTCATTGAGGTCTGTTCAGCCTTTTTAGCGTGGTTGAGTAACAAACATCTAAACATCACTTTCACATTTATTATATTAGTAGGATTTTGCTTGTTTCTTGTATTTTTAAGCTGCTTTTGACACACCTTTACTGATCTCCAAAAGCTCAATGCTTCGTGCCGTGATTGGTGTTTTGATATCGGCCAACGGAGACCCTCTGTGTGGTACCGAGTAGAACATAAATCCAGCGCTGTACCGCCAAAGACTTGCCCTCCTCTTCAAAGGCTCTATGTCTATAACAAAAATAAACAAATAACTTCAATGGTTTTAAGAAGTTCTCTGGTATCTACGAAGTCGAAGGTTCAATACCAATGAAATTAAAATGTGGTCTCATTTCAGTATCCCGCAGTATACCATCCCTTGTGGTATCCCCTTTCCAACGAAAAAGGAACCATCCAAATCGGTTCCTAAACAAATAAACATACGAGCTTTTGTTCTTAATTGTCACGTCAGCCCACGACATCCCGGTCTTAATTGTCACGTCAGCCCACGACATCCCGGTCTTAATTGTCACGTCAGCCCACGACATCCCGGTGATTTCAAACGCCGAGAAATCAAGAGTTCTATATTTTTCCCACATACACTTAATTATACAAGAACATTTCTCAAGCATTCAGGTTTCATTAGTATGTTTTCCGAAAAACCGACAGTCGATGGTGTTACCAGTTTAAATTAGGAAATCTACGCGAATTCTGAAAAATTCGAGTCGATATTCCGTCGATCTAAATCACTCGAGTACAACAATTTACTATTAAACTGGACATTAAATTAAAAAAAGTAATTAACATACCTTTAACAATTAGTGACACATCTTTGACTAATGCTTTTTCTTCCACTAACAGATTTCTATAAACCATTTCATTTTCATCGCTAATTTCCAATTCTTTATCACTATTATCATTTAAGGCTTTATTATCATCATATTCCATTTGAACTATATCAAATGTATTATTAAAACTGTCTTCATTTATTTTACTAATATGATTATGTAATATTTCATCCTTTTTTCTTAAAATATGTTTATTTCGTTCATATTGATTATCATTGTTATTGACGAAATCAATGCGATAATAATTTTCGTTATTATTATTTATTTTAAGTAGAACGTCCTTGCTGGTATCTATATCGTTTCTTGCATTCCTGTTTATTATTACTTCATTTTTAATACTATCCGTATATTTATTAATATCAACTATATTAGATTTATCATTATAAAGATTAACTGTTTGCTTGTCATTAATTTTACTTAGTTTTAAGTGTGTTTCGAAGGCTGAAACGAAAATAGTTATATTATTAAAAAAAAGAAAACATTGTCAGAGTCGTCACTTTGAATTGCTATGTTTAAAAATAATAATTAGTCCTTTACCTTCACAATAAATCTGCTTGATAAAAAGGCCTCCTTTGGAATGACCGACCCATATGATGGGCCTCTTCCCCACTCCTAATTCCAACAGCTGCGTCATCATCTGCTCAGCTCGTTCGTGCAAACGCAACCTGAAATTCCACACTTGAGAAATTATACTAAAACATATGAGTTGTTTTTTGGCAGTGTCTTTTAATTTTGGATTTACCATTTGGGTTTATTATATTAGTTTTGTCCAAACAATACATTTTGAAATTAGTTTTATAAAACAGATCTATGTCACCTATCTGAGAGTTTACGGGATGTTCTATCTAGACACACGGGAGTGCGTCAGCCAAGTTCGGAAAAGAACAATGAAGAATCCAAGTTAAAAATCCCTTAGCAAATAAAATAACGAATTATTTTGTAAATTAATTGAAGAACATTTATTCCTACAGCTATAACTAAGGGTACAGCTTTTTAGATCTCAGCTTTTTTATCTTGACAACGACTACTCCGGACGTTGTTCCTACCGAACTTGGCCCCTTTTTCGCATTTATGTTTCCTTGGGATTCAGACTCTACTCATTGGCCTATCGATATTATTAGTGCGGGTTTAAAGATTGAAATTATATTTTATTTCTTACTCAGAACTTACCTCGTATTACCCTTAACCCAAAGCGGTCTCCACAAGTATGGATCGCTTGTGTAATTAATAGATATAACCCTGGCTCCAGGAAAGTCCATTTTGATCCAATCCTTGGGCCAACACATTGAATAACAATCATCACAAACGCACCCACAGCCAACGTCGCATTTACTTTCATTTATTTTACATTTGCATTCATTTAAATCTTTACATTTATTATCGTTATTGCACTTTATATCACTATCATAAATATTCGATCTGTCAAATAAATCTTGAACGAATTTCGCCTGGGTTTTATAATTACCACTAATATCGTCATCATTTAATAATATATTTTTATAAAATTTCTCAGTTATTAAAGATTTTTCGTTCGGTAAAATTCGTTTTAACTTTTCATTTATATCATCGTAAGTGGTTTCATTTCCATTATCCGTATCATATATAAACATGTTATCATTTATTTTACATTTACTTTCGTTATCTGAATTAGCTTCATCCATTTCTGATTTTGGTTGAAGCTTATGGCAATTGCATGTTTGTTTTGACAAATGATTTCGCAATTGAACTACGTTTGGATCTATTTTGTACTTGATTCTCCAGTCGCCCTGGCGCCAAGTATTGCCAAGAGAACCTGAAAGTAATATATATGAATATAAATAACTAATATAAAGACTGAATTTACTTCAGTGGGACAAAACGGTGAACGCAATAAGGAATATTCATCACACTTTTGCTGATTAGTAGGGATGTATATTCGACTGGGTAATGATTTCCATGGTGATAATTCCCTTTTACATAGTTGCGTTTCGGGATCAGACAGTATACAATATGTATAGAAAAAACCCCGTCGAATCCGAAAAGGGTATATAGGTACCCCAATGACATTACTAAAAAAATATCAAAATTTTATTTATTATGAAAATAAAAATATTACTGTGATTTCAAATTAACATATTCAGTATTAGTTTCCCTAAAATTTAGCAAATTTTTAAAACGTGATAACACCGTCGCCAGCCCCGGCGCGTCGCAGCAGTTCGTTTGATCATATGGCGGTACCCTGCGCCACGCCGCCTGTATTGCCATGTAAGTTTTCTCATTCAACTTTTTTTTTTACATTTTATTAGGGGTAATTTTTTTTACTTATAAACTGAGATAGATAACATAAATAAAATATAATCTCGATACCTAATAGCACCTTCACGGATCCGAGGGCGTTTTTAATACATAATGTATATCACATAACAATATACTCTCTAACGAGAGGTGCATATGCAGTTGGGATGATAATAATTTATTAATGCAAAGTACAACTTATTTTACATATAGAAACACACAACAAAAAAAAGTTACACTTGTACCGACATCGATATAGCGACATCTATCTCGCTACATACGACGCGACGCATCCTACATCGCGATATTAAAATTAACCCAACAAATGAAATATATACAAGAACCCGACAACAACCGTCGGGCGAGCAGCCCGCCAGACATAACACCCGTCTGGTCGGAGGATCCTCCCTTTTCAATAGGAGATGAGGAACTTTATACCCTGTTCCTCCCATACCACCCATACTGGTGACCCGGAGCATTTGAACGTCAGCGCAGCCTTTGCAAAAGTTACGTCATCGTGACGTCATCATCACTTCCTCAAGCTTTCGAGCAGCGAGTCATATACAGTCAGCCAGCATCCACGGCTACTACGGATATCTGACCACCAGCATGCAGCGGACGCGCATTCCTGGTCATCACCCACAGCCTTCTCAGCGACCTTGGCACACAGCACACTGCACTTCGGCCGATCAGCAAGCAAGAGAGGCACTACTCTCCTGGTCGACGCTGCAGCCAGCCATTACGCAGCACTGCACACTCCGACTCACTGGAGCATTCTTGCAGCATCACCCCGACTCATCGCAGACAGTTCCGACTCACCGTGAACTATGCGGCATCTGGTTCCGACTCACTGGAACATTCCAAACCTGCCATCGACCACCGGTCTCTGAGGGGAGTGATGTAGCGACATCTATCTCGCCACATATGACGCATCCTACATCGCGATATTAAAATTAACCCAACAAATGAAATATATACAAGAACTCGGCAACAACCGTTGGGCAGCTGCCCGCCAAACACAAAACCCATCTGGTCGGAGGATCCTCCCTTTTAATGTGGAGGTGGTAATACTCGCCTCTACATACACTTATATGAGCTCCTGACTGCCGAACTAGGGTTCCCTGTATTTTGGCAGTCGGTTAGCCTCCAAAATAGATATATTCAAGGTTGTCGTTCCCATTACAAACAAGTTGTGTTGATACAAAAATAAGAGAGAAACAAAAATAATAATCTAAAGTACTATTATGTACTAGTATTTGTACTAAAAAATGTAAAAATAATAATAATGCTACTAGTACTACTAAAAATAGAGTAGAAAAAAAAGTATAAACACGTGTTATTTATAACCGATTATTTGAACAATTAATGGGGTCATAATGACTGTATGTAGTGTGTGTGCATGTGTGTGTGGAATTATATCTATGTTGAAAGGTTACATTAAGTATATATTTAATAAAACATTTTGCTATTTATTTTTTTCCAACATTTTTGAAAAGATCTTTCGTTTCATCCTAGCTTTTCATCCTTTCATCATGCTTGAATATCGTAATGACAACGGCAACCGTCATTTGATTGCTGATTTTTCGTTGATCGTTGTTTATTTTTGGATTTTACTGTGTTCACCATCACCTAGTTACGTCACTATGCGCCGAACTTAGATAAAAAATACTGTACCGTATAGTCCGTGAACGAAAATGACGTCAAGGGTTGGAGATGCCGGCTCTTGCAGGACCACGCATTCGACCTTCGGCTCAGGGTGTAGATGGTCAGTGCCTGCCGCTCTTATCGTTTTTGAAGCTGTGATAACAAAGTTTGGTGTGTTAGGTCCACTTGTATACTGTCCTAAAACTAGTTGGAACGTCAGACGTTATTGTGCGCTTTTCGGTAGTTAATGGTTCAGACCTCAGCGCCACCTATCGGATTGTAATACAGCTATAAACTATCAGCTCAATAAAACAAATATTTTATGTGGCAACATTTCTATAATAGTCAACGCGCGAGTTGAATGCAATCGGGGCCTGAGGGGAGAGTGGAAGCATCTTCCTCCGCCATCCGCACACTTCGCCTCACGCGCCTACTCTGTAGTGATGTGAATGCTGTCCTTGACAACTAACGTACAATTACTGACCGTACAATGTAAAATATTTCATGTACTCGTCTGCCTGTTAGGTATGGAAATTATAATGCGTCACTGCTATTTTTCATATGAAAACAAAAATAATTTTGCACATGCTACATTGAATCCAAAATCACTGATACATATGATAAAGTATTTGTTCACTTCAATTCCAAACGTGCAACAAAAAAAATATATTTTTTGGTCTCCTACTATATTATATTATATTTGGTCTCGTGATTATATGAATTCATTTCACTTAGTAACAATTTATAACGAATAAATAATAACAAAGAAAAGGTCATTATTTTTGTTGCATATATGGAATTCATTTATCGCAGGTGAAATAACAGTGATAAAAGATATAATTTCACAACTGTGACAATTATTTTTAAATATCGGTAATTTCCATGCCTACTGCCTGTCCAATGAAGCGGAGCTGTGCAAAACTTCAACCAACAGAATAGCATAAAAACTAGTGGTGCAATTCTATTGGTCGAAATTTACGCAGCTACGCTTGAGTGGACAGGCAGACTCGCACTTCTTCCTGAAGTTTTGAAACGTTTAGTAGGCGATAAAATTGAGAACTGCGTACGCACCATGTGACGGAAGTGCAATATGATAATAATGCAAAAAAATTTATTTGAATAAAATAACTACGTGTATATTTATTTTGATCGTGTTAACATAAATAAGTAGATAAACCCCCCCTTTTTAATAATTTTTATTATTAACTAGTTGTGAACTGTAGAATGCCGTCGATATTGTGCTGACCATGCTTCCACCCACAAGGGTCGCCCAATGTTTATTTTACTTATTATTTTATTTTTTTACCCGGAAGCCTAATTCTTTTTCTGAAATAAAAGTAGGCTAAGTTACTCTTCATAAAATCAACTATCTGCCAGTGAAATTCACATCATAATGGGTCAACTGTTTCGGAAATTAACCGGAACAAATAGACAATATAACGGACAGATAAAATGTTTAAAAATAGTTTTCTTGCTGTAAAAATAACGTTTATACTTTCATATATATATGGGATGGATCAGCCAAATATCAGTTGGCCGCTCTTGATTCCATTGAGCGCCGAGCTCGTCGACTTGTTGGCGATGAAGCTCTGATGACGGCAAAAATGCTCAGCCTAGAGCATCTTCGCAAGGTAGCTTGCCTCTCAGTATTTTACAGGTTGCATTTTGGAGAGTGTGCACAGGAATTGCACGATTTAATTCCACCCATTCCGTTCCACCATAGAACAACTAGACTCCGTGAAGGATTCCGTGAAGGAAGTTATGGTTCGTCGTTCATTATGCGAACGGCGAAGGAGTGGAATTCACTCCCGTCGTCTGTTTTCCCATCCCCTTATAACTTGGGAGTCTTCAAGCGAAGAGTGAATAGGCATTTAATAGGTAAGCGCGATATATCGTCGGCCTCATCTTTACTTACCATCAGGTAAGATCGAAGCTAAGCGCATACCAGTATTGCATTTAAAAAAAAATGCGTTTAGCAAAAAGCTGTTATTTTGGCATTACAAACAGACACTTTTTGTAATGATTTAAGTCCTGAATACAGTTTTTAAGAGATGTTGCAATCACGTTAACTTATTGTTCGAGGTGTACGAATGTGAACTAAATTTCTTTCATATCAAATTTCATACGAAAGTGGACACTTGACATAAATATTTTAGTTTTGGGTGCAGCTGTGATAGACATGGGCTACGTTATGATATCTGGGTGTAGTCGCTACATATAGACCATTATGTACATACATATTTCCGCAACCTACTTTCGACATAATTTAATAAATCCTTAATCATTTAATGTTTGTTCGTAAAAACATTGACAAAGCAGATTTTATCAAAGACCAGCAAAGTTTTAATGCTAGAAATAAACATAAATTTCTCGTACTGTGTTTTAGACTTAGTAAGACTAACAAAAGTGTTTTTAGGCAATAGTGTTAGGTTCTATAATAAGATCCCAAACCACATTACTGATTAACCTTACAATGAGTTCAAGGACCATGTCAAACCAGTTCTGTCAAAAGATTATTATAAGGTGCGCATATTAATTACGTGAATGATAGTGATGCTTAAAAGTGACTCCCTCTCTGTTCATCTAAACAACTTTTATTTCTTTAATAGCTGTGCCCCACGGTTTCATCCGAAAAACACCGCGCCCCCAACGCACCCGTGTAGCGTATCATAATTGTTCTCAGATTCTGCAAGTGCAAATAATTTTCAACAAAAATTCGCAAAATAGCTTATCGTGGCTTATTTATAACATATACGCATGCGCTGGTCTAATGGTTAATGGTAAATACAATGTTCTATAAAAACATTGGTTCTTAGTATATCTAAATAAAAGTCCGCGATAGCATGAGCCTATCTCATATACATAAGCCACAATAAACTATTTTGTGACAAACAATTGTTGAAAATTAAAAAGTCATTTATGAACATTATTTTTGACATGGTATATTAATCCTTACGAACAAAAGTTACTTCATCATAAAGACAATTTTATGATGTTAAATTTTACTCTATAAAGTATGTTATTTGGACACATAGTTTAGAATTTATTGCAAAATTAAAATAAAAACCATGAAACCGTGAAGCACATCTAGTCATTTATATGCGCATTAAAGAAACAACGCTTTCGTAATCCGGGGCAGAGTCAAATGTATCTGACGTCTGGGTGTGCACGGAATTATTTAACCGCTCTTTTATACTGTAGACTTATCTAATAATTTTAATATACCTGCCCACATTAAAATAATGCAATACTTTCTGTATTAAATTACCATAAAATGGTCAAACAAAAGTTATATGAATGAAAATTACTTATGTTATTTTAACTTTTAAATTTATGTTACATATTTAAGGTTCGCGCACACTACGGCCGCGGCGGGCCGCAGTGCGTCGCATTGCAAAGTTGCGCCAAAGCACACTAGGGGTCGCGCCGGGCCGCACCGCAACGCAATAATTGAGTCAGTCAGCTCTTCGCATTGACCGTGTCCAGTCGAATGCAATTGATAGTTCTGACGAAGAGCTGTATTAACTCAATCTTCTGTTTGACGAAGATATAGTGTTATGGCCATAATCTCTCCTGAGGTTAAGTGACGATGTGGCCCAAGTTGGAAACACCCTAAGCCTAGTGGTAAAACTGGATTTCAAGTCTCAACATACCTATAATTGTTGGCGATATATTTTCAAATTAAGGGCGACAGTTAGCGAGGCGGACATTAGAAAATGCCGTACCACTGTACTATGGTTTCATCACGAAATGTTCCTACATCCAAAACTTAGTCTTATTGTAGAGATTTGAATTCGCGTCGATTACTCAAATAATTCTTTATTAGTATACAAACTACCACTGAGCCATCATTGCTTTAAAATAAAGAAGATAAGGCAAATATAGTATATTACGGTGTCGCGAAATTTGCAAAAATATATAAATGTTTGTTGAATTGTACACTCTTTAAATTTCTTAGAATTACATATTTTGAAAAGTATTCTGAATTTCGTCTGCTCATTGCGCCTACCATCGGACACAGAGTCGGGCCGCAACGCAACGCATAACAGCAGCCGCAAATATACGCCTGGCGAGCGATCCGCCAGTACGTTGCGATGCGGCCTGCCCCGGCCCGCCTGTAGTGTGCGATGGTTCATATAAAATATACGAAAGTGATGCAGGAGGATTATTGTTATGCAATGCGGTGCGGTGCGGCCCGACTAAATGTGTGCGAGCCTTTAGGCTATTTCAAAACAATAGACAAAGACTAATTTCATTTAACATTTTTGTCTGTTCTTTACTTAAGCAAATTTTTATTTTAAAGCAATTAAGCACAGTCGGCGACTTGCACGGACTCCCTGCAATGAGCCTGTGCGTCCGGTGAGAGAAAACAAGATGAAAATCAGTTCCTAAGCACCTATATAGGTGTGTTCCGGTAGCTGCACTTTAGAGCGAATCCTCCCCCAGGGCTTAGGTGAGTAACGTCGTCACTTAAGATCACGTGAGATTATGATTGTAAACCTATCCATACAAACATTATAACTGTGAAAGTGAATTTATTAGTTACTCAAAATCACGCAAAAACAGCTGAACAGATTTTAATGAAATTTGGTACACTGATAGCTTATAACCTGGATTAACACATAGGATACTTTACCTCAACTGCCTCATTAGCCTATTGATCGTAAGCGCGACTACTATGATCGAGGTCCTGGGTTCGATTTCTATGTTAATCAAAGTGTTTAATTGAATTTTCCTATGAAATTCTCAGTAGCAGCTTAAAGTTTGGCTTTGCTCCCGATTAATGGCAATAGGCTCGCCCCCTAATACATAGGATCTAAAAAACATACCCGGTAAACTGTGGGTGTATGTTAGTACACCTCTGCCTAACCCTTCGGGGATACAGGCGTGATGGTATGATACTTTAATGCCGGTAAAGACACGATTCTGAAAAGTAGAACAGACAAGTAATGAATAAAAAAAAACATTATCCGATATCCTTTTTTGCCACCCCCAGTTGACTGCCGCCTGGGTGCTCTGCGGCTTACACCCCCCGTCAGGGCCCTGCCCTAATCATAATGACCGATGATATGATGAAGCGATGATGACACAAATGTAGCAAGTTTTCCTAACTAACCTGCTATTTGAGGAACCTGCGCTCTCATCAGACGATGCAGGAGGACCGTAGCAGTACTCCACAAGCAGGATACGCACCATCTCCTGCAAAATTTTAAAGACTATTAAATCAGTCGAAGGACAGAATATTTTGAGCGTATAGGTAATTAAAATTAAAAATATTTTAATGGCAATAGGCTATTTAAGCCCTAAGAAAGCACAAAAACACTACCACCGGTTCGGAGAAACATCTCAGTCATCGAGAAGAACCGGTAAGAAACTCGATCGGGATTATAATTATTTTTTTTATTAACCCGACTTCAACAAACGACACTACGTTGCTCAATTCGAATGTACATTCTTTTTTACGTATGTTCAGCCGTAACTTCTTTTAAAAATTATTTTTTTGTCGGATAGGGAATAACCTCAAGGTCATTAGACCTTCAACTTCGACGATACACAAGGGAACTCTTTCAAAATTGTTGAACATTGTTTTATTTTTTGGTAAAAAATTTCTTTTATTATACAACTGTATTTATATGTACATAAAATCACAAACCAGGACGCTCTCCTCCCCGAGGGGCAGTTAAATGGGACGGCAAAATCATAATAAAATTTAAATATTGTTGGAAAAAAAAAACAACTTTATTCACAAAGCGCCTAGTATACAACGCATATTACTTATTTTTACCCAAATCCTAAGGGTACATTCCGAAATAATAATAAAAATATAACACAAATGGAAAAGTTATAAGAATGCAAATGTATTAAAGGATTCCTATTGTCCCGATCACAAAAAATGTCACTCATTATTATATTTGTGAGAGAGTGGGCGCCACTATTAAATGTCTGCCCGGTTCAAAAAGAAAAAAAACGTAAATTCGTGGTTGGATCCGTTATATAATAACCTTACGACAGTACAACCTGCTTGACGTGGTCCATGATCTCATTGTTCGGCAAATCAGTATTATTACAGAACTTAATAAACTACTTAACCGCCTTCAAAAAAGGAAGAGGTTGTCAATTGAAATGTATAGATACTAGCTGTGCCCGTGGTTTCGCTCACGTGGGCTACAGAATGCCCGCGCGAATCTTGCTCGCCCGCTCCCGGCTATTTTAAAGACGATAATGCTTATTTTGGGTGTTCCATAATAGATAGATAAATACTCTCCCAGATTTTTTTTGTGGGTCTTTTTAATGCTTACAATTATGTAGTACATTAAGTTGCTATATCTCTTATGGTTTACTCAGCGTAAGCCATTTAAGCGTCCGAATTGATTCACCATAACCAGTTTTTTTTTATTTGCGTGGAATCCCAATTCTTTTTCAAAAATAAAAGTAGCCTAAGTTACTCCCTATAATATCAGCTATCTATCAGTAAAAGTCACGTCAAAATCAGTTCAACCGTTTCGGAAATTACCCGGAACAAACAGACAGACAAGCTAAAATTTTAAAATTTAGTTTTTTGTTATCGTATATACATTTCATATGCATTTAGTAAAAAGCTGTTATTTTGACATTACAAACAGACATTATTAATTCTATACATATAGATTATTTTATTTATAGCTTCTTTGTTTATGAACCGATTTATATGATTTATATGATTCATTTTTAAGTGGTGTTGTTCCATTTTATTGGCATTTGAATGTACACTAGGGAACTCTTCAAATTCATTAAAATTGATTTTCTTTATTTGATAATAATTGTCTTGTATTGATTGATTGATGTTAATACCACACGCTATCACATTTCCTAAGATAGTTTTCGAATTAGTCTGGCAACCGTACAACTGGGCAGGGTTCGCATGACTCCAATAACGAAGGATCCCGTTTTGTTCAATTGGACAGCAATTTGCCAATTGTAGTCGAGCTGTAACAATACACGCAACTCGCATGTAACTTATAAAATCTACATGTGTACTATTAAAAAATATTATCGGCTTTTTTTTTAGATGACTACACTGTTAGTCTTAGGAGCTCTGGAGCCGCTGCGGCTTTTACAGCTTCACCGGACTTGGGAGCGAGCGCTTATGGCACCCAGCCGTAAAAGTTTTGGACAACTCGCGCGAGGGTGGCAGAGCGGTCGTCACGCATGCGAATAGGTCGCGATCTGGCTAATTCCCTACTCCTACAAATTCGAGCGAACTAACATATACTCATATGCATGTTCCCCTCTACCTGGGAGGAAGGAGGGAAACATGCGTATGTGTATTTAGTGATCGGAAAGTTTTTCTACACTAACAAGCGCAAAAAAGAAAAAAAAAGGTCCCTTACAGAACCCATGTACCTGTGTGGTGTGCACGTGTTGTATGTGGGTAGCTAATTGCGTGACCCAAGGGCTTCACGCCGAGGAACGGACCTAGGCTTGGGTTGCCGCTAGAGAGGGTGGGCGTGGCGGGTGTCCGGGAGCGAATATCATGGGCTTGGTCTGCTTCCTTAAATAGACATGAAGAAATTTTTCTCCACCTGGAGAAGCCCGACTAATAAAACACCTCCCCCACCCTACAGAAGATCGCAGCCAAATAATGAAAAAACCTTGTGTTGTGTTCTTGCGGTCAGTAGGGTTTCCAGAGCTCTTTTTACAAGGCTGACAATGCAGTATTGATACTTCGTAAGCTTTTTTGCCTCATATTTGTGTTTATAAAAAAAATGCATAATATAACCATGTACCTATTTGTTCCGATGCCCTATTCTAGTAGATGAGATGTTTTAAACGGTGACCTCGAAGCCCGTACGTTTCTACGTCATAAGCAGTTCTATCGTCATAAATATGTATATATTTAGTCCAGTGTAAGGTTTCCTTCGACCTTGACAAAGGTTTGTACTGGATTATCGTCCCACACATATTTCTATTGCGTATTGGATTTGCTCGTCTTTGATTACATTCTTTATATTGTAAAACAAATGGTAAATGACGAAATATATAAAATAAATACTAATATTATAAAGCTTAAAAGTTTGTTTGGGTGAACACGCTAATCTCAGGAATGACTGGTTCGAATGGAAAAAATGTTTTAGTTTTGGATAGCCCATTTATCGGGGAAGGAGCATCAATGAAAAAGGATGTAAAAACGGAAGAAATTTATTCCTTTTGAGAGCTTCCGTTGCGTGCGTTGCGTTAATGGTTAAAGTTTCGCAATAATCGTGTATGCCAGAATTATTTTTCTTAAAAAGTTCTAAAAAAACGTCTGCGATTTTAAGGTTTACTAAATATAACCTTTTTATTGTAATAAAATTTGTTCTTAAATAATAAATTATTTGCGAAGGTGTTTTTTTAAACAAGGTGTTAACCCTTATCAAAATAAATCAATTATTCATCACAAGTATTTAATTTTGTACAAATTCGTCCTTTGCAGTAATTGATTTAATTGAATATCTCATGAGGTATCACAGTTTTAAAATAACTCGGCAGCAAAATAATGATCAAGTATTGCGAGCGTATTTTTATTATGCAGAATGATGTGGGAGGCAGACGGCACCTATACGTTGCATACGAGCCACTCTCTTTAACACTTTTTCTCTCTCTCTTATATGACGCAGACGAAGTTACGCGGGTCAGCAAAATATGGTTTATGCTCGCCGCTTTATAAGAAATAATGCAGCGACTATCGGAGACTCCAGGATTTTCCTTGATATCTTCATTACGGAATTACAAATCTTGTGGGCGTAATCAGGGTTGCAAGCACTGTATGTACACGGTCCGACAACCCATGTAAGAATGATGTATGTCTGTTTATTTGGGGATGCACCCAGTGGCCTCCAACCTCCCCTAAATAGCCATCACAAGCCTCGCATGACTAATGTTATCGCTGTCCGTAAGTTACCTTGTAACTAATCTTGATCATCCTCATAATCTGACAAGCTCCAGCCAGAATGATCTTCGCCTCGAACAATCTTGATCCAATATTAACGGTATCCCGTCGCGATGCGGCTCCAGCAAGAATTATCCTTCAAGCCCATCGCCGACTCTTTATACAGCTCCTGGGCCCCAGAGCACGATTACTGTTGCTAGCGTACGGCGTCTCTACATTCTATTCAGTTCCTTTATTTTCCATGTATTTTTGAGTACTTCAGAAAACTATTATCTCGTTCCAATGACACATGTTTTCTTCTTTTTAATAATCCCATAGACACGACTCTGTGACATATTCATTATCAAATGTACTGAACTTTAATAACACAAAGAGAAACTTCAGCGGACCTGAGTGTAAAAATACAAACTTGTATTATATTAGTTATCACAGTTATGATCACCGCCACGCCAGGATTAATTTCATGGAAGTGCATCAGTATCTAATATGTGTTTTAGTAGACGATACTTAAGCATTTCAACTGGTATACAATAGTTTTTAAAATTCTCAAATCACATACAGAGATAAATTCAATAAATTACAATAACATGAATATTTCAATTAAAAATTAAATTAAATCATATTGAATATATATTTAAAAACGATCATTCTCGCTTTACATAAAACTGAAAGCTTTAAATTTTTAATACAACTGAATTATAATTCCAAAATAATAATTGATGTGTATTGGATTAATACCTAAAATGCTTAATTACATTCATCTCTCTAAAATATATAGTACTTATATATAAGTACTACGAAAAGTATAATGCAAAATTAGAAATATTTACACAGTATATGTATATAATATATATATGTAGTAAGTAGTGTATATAATTAAACAATTAGATAATTCTGTTCTATAATAAGCATCTAGTTCGCCATATTAAGAAACGCTTACGAGTTCGTTAACCTTTGGCATTGGTCGACTCGTGGGCGTGGCCCTGTGCCAATTACCTACACCGAGTGACCGGGATGAATCCGGAGGAAGAAAGTTATGTTTACACTGTGATTTGAAACGCATACCATCACGCCTGTATCCCCGAAGGGTTAGGCAGAAGTGTACTAATAATGTACACCCTACAGACCATTAAATGGTTACAAAGCCAAACTCCGAGCTGATACTGAAAATTTCACAGAAAAACCCAATAACACTTTGCTCTACCTGGGAATCGAATCCAGAACCTCGAGCATAGCAGTCGCTCTTAGGATCACTAGGCTAATGTAGTTGAAACGCAATGAAGCGAAAAAGCGACATTAAAAATAGATAAACACACATTTATAGGATTTAGCTTACGAGAGAATGAGATAGAATACATGTAGGTACATTATACACGATTAATGCAAGTCCTGATTGATGAAGGACCCTGTTGTCTTGTACTTCGAGGAGTGGAGTGGAGTGTGGCGTGAAGACGTACCTGATATAATAAGGTCCCTCATTTTGCAAATTTACAAAGACGCGACGTGACTACCAAAAAAAGTCCTCCGAAAAATATGACGGTACTTAGGTAGGACCTACCTACTTCTTTTCCCCAGCTTTTTTCCCCAAATACCAATCTTTTGCGACAACTGTACGATGATTATTATCACAGATCCATTTACGCTGGTGTATGTCTGTGCACGTGATTCTATTTTCAATTATAGTTTTTTTTATACTTGTCTTGCATAACAGCTAATGTGTTTCACAGGCCGAGGTTGTAAGGACGTCGTCTAACATATTTTAACAGATTGGTAGGTACATTCAATTATACTAGCGGTCGCCCAATGATCGAAATTTGACCAGCGACTATTTAATCATAGACTATTTTCTGTTTAACATTTGCAGTATCAACCTAAACAATGAATATTAAATCACTTGCTGTCACTTTTTATTGAGTGACATTGTCAATATTTTGGGGGGTCTAAGTTCAATGGTATTGGTCGAGTTAGGATTCGCAGTATTAATTTATTTAATTTAATATATTAGTAACTGTAACTTTCTGTATTCCTTCTCCATATAAGTTTTAACCATGCCAAATCTCACAGTCTTTCGTGCACGGAATACGCTTAAAAGGGGTACAACATTTTTACTTTACGTATTAATTTAATGATTTTTATAACTAACTAGCGACCCATCCCGGCTTCGCTCGGGTAAAAGGGTAATATATATATAAACATAGATCTATTTGTTTACGCGGCGCACGCCAGTTAAGCTCCCAGTCGGCATGATTTTTTTTCTTTGACAATTATCATCATATTTCAGCCAATTTACACAAAATCTTAATGAATCACTTAACCTACTTTATGAAAATTCGTTCGGTAGTTTTTGAGTTAATCGCGTTCAGACAGACGCGACGCGGCGGGGAACTTTGTTTTATAACATAGTACATGATTTTTGCTTTGTATTCTATACTAGCTGTGCCCGCGCCTTCGCTCGCGTGGACTACAGACTTTATTAAAATATATGAGGATACAAATTCACACAAGGCCATTTAATTCCAAACCAAGCAAAGCTTGTACTAAGGAAAGGTTTAGTTTAGGTAACTAAACAGCTGATATACATATATATACAGATATTTAACACTCAGACACACAACTGTCAATTATGCTCATCACACAAAGTCAGTCATGGGCGGGGATCGAACCCGTGACTTCTCGGCTCAATAGTAGGGTTTTACTACCACTGCGCCACGAGGCCTATTTATGAAGAAATCGTGACAATTTTTTGTGACAACTGCAAATCTCTATCATTTTGTTTATATAAGTAGGTTCGTTGATTGTTTTTTTTTATAGAACATATGTATTGGGTTACAATATTTATTTCGAAATTTTTTATATTTTATTACAAGGATAATTTTATGTTAATACTAATATTATAATTGAAATACAAATAAAAGGAAATACGCAATACGTGACAGAAGTGAATCTTCTTAGGCGATAAAATATATTACTCACTGTGAAATAACCGCATAGTACATTTTAAACAACATTAAAACAATATAATTTTTGAAAGGTGAACAAATGTTTTTGAAAAGTTCCCTTGTGTATCTTCGAAGTTAAAAATCCAATGTCAATGAAGTAAAAATGGGACCACCCTTGAGGTACCTATCCCTATCCAACAAAAAAAAAAGAACCCTCCAAAATGGTTCATAACAAAAAAGGTATGGCTGAAAATCCATGAAATAAAAATATCGAAGTGTCTGTTTGTAATGTCAAAATAACAACTTTTTACTAAATACATATGAAAGTATATACATAAACTATAACAAAAAAAAAAACATTTTAAATTTTTTTTTCTGTCTATTTGTTCCGGATAATGTCCGAAACGGTTGGACCGATTTTTACGGTATTTTCACTGATAGATAGCTGATGTTATAGGGAGTAACTTAGGCTTGCTACTTTTATTTTAGAAAAAGAATTAGTTTTCCTCACAAATAAATAAAAACTGGTCATGGTGAATCAATTCGGGCGCTTAAATGGTTTACATTATTAGTTATAACTCGTAAGAAACTTTCTGGCTGATCCGGATCCCCAACGCGCCTTTATGGTCATAAAGTTTGGCTCGAATTGTTTACATTATTTTTACACTTCGCAGCTTATTTTTGGCGAAAGTTTTTAAATTGGCAACACTTACACCACTGTTAAAAGGTATGGATGTATTTTCACGTTTCCTTTGCCATCGTCCTTTGCTACGGTTATGTCGCCGGTAGACGCCATTTTGAAGAATTCTTTTTAGCCGCGAAAGTTTTCTAGAAAAGAAAATAATTGTTAATTAATAATCCTTCGAACCGAGACATATGAACATAAGAACTATATGTGTATGTAAGTATATTATTCTGATCTTATATTACATGTAGGGCGACATTATTAACTACTAGCTGACCCGCGCTTTTTTTTTTTTTTTTTAGAACTGACTACACTGTTAGCCTTAGGGGCCCTAAAGCCGCTGCAGCTTTTACAGCTTCACCGGACTTGGGGGCGAGCGCAGAGGGCACTCAGCCGCGAAAGTTTTGTGGACGACTCGCACGAGGGTGCCAAAGTGGCCGAACCTCGGCTCGGGCGGTCGTCGCGTTCGCAAATAGGTCGCGATCTATTCGAATCCCTACACCTACGATTCGAGCTAACTAAATATACACATAGGCACGTTCCCTTCCTCCTGGGAGGAAGGAAGGAACCGTGCGTATGTGTATTCAGTAATCGGAATGTTTCTACACTAACTAGCGCTAACTAACTAGCGTAAAAAAAGAAAAAAAAAAAAGGTCCCTCACAGAACCTATGTACCTGTGTGGTGTGCACGTGTGTATGTTCATACGTGTGTAGTGTTGTATGTAGGTAGCTAAGTGATGCACGTACAGTGTCACTTGTATCGCGCGGGCGGTTGCCTGACCCAAGGGTTTCACACCGAGGAACGGACCTAGACTTGGGTTACCGCTAGAGAGGGTGGACGTGACGGGTGTGCTGGAGCGAAATTGACCGCCCGCCCTCTGCGGAGAGAACGGTGGTTACGCGGGCGTGGGCGCTGGCACGCTCTGTTTGGAGAGACGGATGTGTAATATTTATTCGAATTTTCGATGTGATCGTCGGGATCAATAAAAATATTGCGCGGCCGGCGTTTGCACCGGATGTCCGTGGGTGCCGGAACATAAGTGGCGGCTGTTTTTATTAACGGATTCGCGTGGTTCGACGCGGTGTCGAAATACGAACGGGAGAGCTGTTTAACGTAGGCATGTATCGAAGGAAGCTCCATATCTCTATGGAGATCTACGCTTCGAACATACCACGGGGCCCCGGTGAGACGATAGAGGAACCTATTCTGTATCGATTGTAACCGTTTGAAACTCGACTCGGACATATGTGCGAACACGGCGCAACTGTATGTCAAAATTGGTCGAATACACGTCTTGTAGAGCGTGAGCTTATGTCGCGTGGACATTTTACTCACCGAACACAACAGAGGATGCAACCGGCCCAGGACCCACGCGGCCCTGTTCCTAACCTTACGGATGTGGGGTCTAAAAGAGAGCCTACTATCTAGGGTTACCCCTAGATATTTGGTCTCTCTTACATACGGAATCGGATTATCGTAGAGCTTAACAGGTTTAAGCTTCCACGGTATCTGTGACGAATCCGCATCGAAGAGCATCGCGGCGCTCTTCGAGGGATTAACGGCTATACGCCACTCGTTAAACCACTTCCCGAGAGTGGTCACGGAGCGTTGGACTTTGTGTCTGAGGTGGGATCTATTCCTATCTGAGGCATATAAGACTGTATCGTCAGCGTATAGCCCTACCTCGACCTCCGGGAGTCGAGGTAGGTCACTGACGTACAGGTTAAATAGGCTAGGAGCCAGGATCGAACCTTGCGGAACGCCTGAGCGTATTGAACGGGGCGTGGACAATTCACCTTCCACTCTATAGCGGAAGGTGCGATCTGTTAAATAGTCGCGAATTATTTTAATTAGCCTATCGGGGACTTCAAAGCGGTACAACTTGTAAATCAATCACTCGTGCCAGACCTTATCAAAGGCCTTGGCCACGTCGAAAAAGACCGCAAGTGTACGGCGGGGTTTATAAAGTTCAGCAAAATTAAATGCAACGTGCTCCGTGAGGCGGTGCACTTGATGAGTGCAAGAATATCTAGCACGGAAACCGAATTGCTCAGGCGGATAGAGGTCTTTCTCCTCTATTATTGGCTTGAGACGGTTCAGAAGGATCCGCTCGTAAATTTTCCCTAACGTATTTAGGAGACTGATCGGACGATAGCTGTCGGGAAGCGACGCGCTCTTGCCGGGCTTACGGATACCTATGACTATTGCCTTTTTCCAGGCGGCTGGAAAATGGCAGTGGACTATGGCTACATTGAAGATGCAGACCAATAGAGCTATGAGGCGATCAGGAAGAAGCCTAAGTACTTCATTCCTGATCCCGTCGGGACCTGGTGCTTTTCTGAGCTTAAGGCTTTTTATAATGGAAAGAACCTCCTCAGACGTGACTGGGGACAGGGAGGCTGTCGCGGGGAGCTTATCCAGCTCCCGCACGCATCCATCGATACCCTCGACCCGGTCGGTATTTGCATCGACACTGTTCGGAGAGCACTGGCTCTCCAAACAAGTGGCGAGGCACTCCGCCTTGTCGCTGCTATCGAAGGCGAGCGGTATACCGGGACCCCTCTCGAGGGGGGGCATAAGATAAGAAGCCTCTATTTTGAGGCTGCGAGCTAGTTTCCAGTAAGCCAGATGCGACGGCCTTAGCCCTTCGACGAGGGCGTCCCATCTGTGACTCCTGAGTTCTAATATGCGGGCTCTAACCGCTCTCTGAAGCGCGCGTAAGCGTGCGCGGTTTTCCTCGGTCGGATAGTGGTCGTGCGCACGAGTCGCCGCGTTCTTTTCCGTCAACAACGCCCGCACGTCGGCAGGGAGTACGAAGCGGCGATCGCTCGCCTCTTCGACCTCTCTCGAGGCCTCTCCGATGCCGACCTGCAGGTGGTCGACCAGGGAATCGATCGCGAGATCTACATCCGCAACGGACCCCAATACGTCCGGGATCCTATCTAAACTGGACGAGGACGGCCTGTCCGCAAGATAATGTTTTAACTTAGCATAGTCAACCACTTGGACCGAAGGAGGGCTAGAGTCGTCTGGTTGACCTAGCTGCATGATGACCGGACGGTGGTCCTGACCCGCGCAACATCGTCTGCCTTATATAAGAGAAAGAGAGAGAGAAAGGGTTAGAGAAAGTGGGTCGTAGGTACTTTATTAAAAGTATCGCCTGCCTCCCACATTACACTTCATAATAAAAATGCGCTTGAGATACTTGATCATTATTTTGCTGCCGAGTTAATTTAAAACTGTAATATCTCTTAAGATATTCATTTAAATCAATTACTGTAAAGAGGAATTTTGTTCAAAATTAAATACTTGTGATGAATAACGTATTTATTTCGATAAGGATTAATACATAAAAACACCTTCGCAAATAATTTATTATTTTAGGACAAATTTTATTACCAATAAAAAGGTTAGGATATTGAGTAAACCTTAAAAAATAGCCATTAGCGGTCGCGGACTTTTTTTAGAACTTTATAAGAGAAACAATTTCGTCACACACGATTGTTGCATAACTTTTACCATTTACGCAGCGCTCGCAATGGAAGATCTCAAAAGGAATAAATTTCCCCCGTTTTTGCAACATTTGTCATTGATGCTCCGCTCCTATTGATCGTAGCGTGATGTTATATAGCCTATAGCCTTCCTCGATAAATAGACTATCCAACACTAAAACATTTTTTTCCATTGAAACTAGTAGTTCCTGAGATTAGCGCGTTCAACCAAACAAACAAACAAACTCTTCAGCTTTATAATATTACTTTAGGGATTTTTTGTATTATGTACTACGTACTAGAGACGAAGAACCAAATTGTTTAAAACACGCGTTCGAGTGCGTACACTCGCACTCATTCAGTCTCTGTCGGGAACTTCAGACGATTACACGTTTCAGTGCTAAATTTTTACTGTAACAACTCGAGAAACACAATTAAAAACCAAGAAGTGACAATTCATCAGTATTCATCATCGCGCTGGACTTCGGAATCATCATAGTTTTACGGTAACCTCCATCTCGGAACGAACTAAACAGTTCTCTATGACTTATCTTTGTTGTAACGTGAAGCTGTGGAACCAGCTCCCGGCCAGTGTGTTCCCTACTTCTTACGACATCGAGTCGTTTAAGCGTAACGTGAAGAGATATTTATGCAGGCTGGCATAACAGCGGTGACCGTCGATGGATTTAGATCTCTCGGTGGTCACCGTTGTGTTTGGATTGTGCTGTGCTTACCATCAGGAACAGTATTGTCAATATGCCGAGGTATTATTAAAAAAAGATCATCAATGTACTAATGCGCGCGTGCCCCACGCTTCGCGGTGTCAAGTAGAACAAATTTTTTATTTGTAATAACTGTTCTTATACGTAGAACATAATACCTCAATGCTTTTTGACCAGATGTTGAGCTGTCATATTTTTGTTTTTACTGTAATTCATTAACATAGGTTCTTTGACCCTATGTTATGTAATATTGGTGGCATTTTGCGTGATATATTAGGTCTTTACCTATGAAATTGCCGTTTTGTATGAAAAAATTTAAACGAATTTTTTCATGTGTTTTTTATTTGTATTAATCGAAGTAAAGCCCTTCTTAAAGAAATCAGCTGGACGGGAGGCAACAAATTCTTCAAAGGCATTTTGTACTGCCTCTCTGGTATTGAATTTTTTTCCCGCCAGGGAGTTATCCAAATTCTGGAAAAAGTAGCAGTCTGTAGGCGCAAGGTCTGGTGAGTAGGGCGGATGACGGAGAACTTCGAAGTCCAGTTCTTGCAACTTGGAGACCGTCTGCTGTGTAGTATGAGGTCGCGCGTTGTCGTGTAGGAGCAGCGGAGACGAGCGATTGACCAATGCTGGTTGGAGATGTGCCAGTTTCTCCATCATTGTGTTCAGTTCTTCACAGTACACATCTGCAGTAATACTCACCCCGTTTGGTAAGAAGCTGTGATGAATCACACCGGCGCTAGACCACCAAACTGTGACCATCACTTTTCTAGAGTAAGTTTTCGTTTAGGGCATTGTTTAGGTGCTGAACCAGGATCCAACCAACTTGCTGAGCACTTGCGGTTATCAAACAATATCCATTTTTCATCGCAGGTAACAATGCGGTTCAAAATTCCTTCATTTGTGTGTCTGTTGAGCAGTGCAAGGCACGTCTCGACGCGTACTTCGCGTTGGCGATCATTGAGTTCGTGGAGCACCCATTTGTCAAGCTTTTTTACCTTGCCAATTTGACGCAAATGGACCATTATTGTTTTGACGCTAACATCGAAAGCTGCTGCTAATTCAGCCGTAGATTGTGTATCATCAGCTTCCACAATCACCTTTAATTCGTCATTGTCAACCAAAGTCTTCGGACGACCGCGAGGTTCATTTTTCAGGTCGAAATTCCCAGAACGGAAGCGAGCAAACCAATAACAGGTGGTGCGTTGGTTTGTAGTGTTAGCTCCGTAAACGTCGTTGATGTTGCGTGCCGCTTGTGCCGCGTTGCTGCCACGACGGTACTCATATTCCATAATTACTCGAATTTTTAACGTATCCATGATGACAAAAAAGATTGAAATGCGATGAAAATGTAACACTAATCAATTAACAAAAGACTACTTTTGAAAAAAGGATTCCATGTTTTTAAAATAAAATTAATTTGAAATTAGAATTCTTAGCCAAACAAAAATCATTTTGATTTGAAATGGCCAGTACTGCAGAACGGCAATTTCATAGGTAAAGACCTATTAGTTTGATTATTGTGTACTGGTGATGTGGATTACAAACATATACTGGAAACATGCATTTTGAGATGTCACAAAAAATTCCTAAACACCTCTAACAAGGGAGCTACCATCTTGTTTTACACTTTGAATATCAGAAAAAACTACGAAGGCTTAAACACATTGACACTGGCAAGTGATTTTTGCGGCGCCAAAACAGGAACAAGAACTATTCAGGGGCAGGGCAGGTAAAGATAAGTATCGTATCTTTTTATTAGTAAACTTTGTCATGAGGGTGCAGAACCAGGCAGTAAGTATGGTTCAGTTGAAAAACGGCGGCCGTCGGTGACAGATTTCATTGTCGTGTTCATGCATGCGGCCTAAGGAATCTACGCTGTATGGATTCAATTATATCCACATGTACTCGATATATCGGTGACCAAATTGACGAACAATAATCCAATATACTCCACACCAAGCTAACATAGAGAATTATACAAGATCTTGCTTTTTTAAAGGGCTTACTGGTACGCAATACAAAACTGATATTACGACTAGCCCTAAGTAAATCTATACAATTGATAAAATTGAAGTGTCTGTTTTTAATGTCAAAATAACAGCTTTTTACTAAATGCATATGAAAGTATATACGGCACTTATAACAAAAAGCCCATTTTTTTTATTTTTGTCTGTCTGTCTGTCTGTCTGTCTGTTTGTTCCGGGTAATCTCCGAAACGGTTGGACCGATTTTTACGGGATTTTCACTGATAGATAGCTGATGATATAGGGTGTAATATATTATTTTAGATAAAAAGTATTAGGATTCCTTAAATGGCTTATGCCAAGTAAACCATAAGAGATATAGCAAATTAATATACTACATAATTATAGGCATTAAAAAGACCTACAAAAAAAGTCCAGAAGAGTATATATCTATCTTCTAAGGAACACCCACAATGAGCATTTTTGTCTTTAAAATAGCCGGGAGCGGGTGAGCAAGATTCGCGCGGGCATTCTGTAGTCCACGTGAGCGAAGCCACAGGCACAGCTAGTGATATAATAATTATGTTCGTCTCAAAAATACCGTAAGAAATCACGAACAAAAATAGTAAGTAAATACGTAAAAACATAATGCTAATTTTGCCGAATTTTATTTTACAAATTCTCCCTCTGTGTGTAAAATTTCTTGCTCCTAGATTCACCGGTTTAAACCCTGCATTGCCTATTAAATATGTTGTTTATAACCTTAGACGTATAAAGACTTAACAGATAAACTAGTTAACAAATAAGCTTTTAGAATGATAGTGCATTTGAATCGTTTTTCCGGACACAATAGCCATTGTTTCTATTATGTTAGGTCTAAAGGTTGCGTTCGATGTAATATAATGATGTTAGTTCAAAGTAACATAAATAAATTGAAGTATTTTATAATACCTACCCTGTATAACTTACAAGGGAGGAATGACTTATGCGTCTAAAGGGTGTAAATACCGCGATACGAGAAAGAAAAAAGGTGAAGAAGAAAACATTTTGTGCCGATTCTACTTAGATAGAATGATGCCAAGAAAATTATGAGCTATACTGAAAAAATATTTCTAATCTATTAATTTCTTTATTCGATTTTAGTGTTTAACCAAAATACAAGCCTCGTAAAATAATGCTAATAAGCTGTAGTAATGAGACGAGAGGATATGAGTTCGATTCCAGGAAATGACTTACTTTTCTGTACCTAATGAAAACAATCAGTTAGAGGTGTGTCTAGGTGTTATAATCAGCTAAACTGATTGTTCGGGGTAAGATATTCAATTCTAACTGCCAAGGCCAGCTTTAAAAAATTCCATACACAACACTGTATCGAAAGATTCCAACCAGTCTCGCACCACTAAGCTACTATCTCTTCAAAAACCCTATTCCTTCTGCACGTTGTCAGGAATAATACGTTTCATTGCTTTTTATATAAGTCTTTATCATTTCAAATTATATAAAAAAAATTACCTTGACAAGATCATAGGCATTCAACCATAGTTGATAAATTATCACATTAATATACGGCTTTATAAACTGATAAATTTAAATTAATAACACACTTCAACATTAACTGAACAAAATTAGTATATATTATAACAAGTAGGTAATTAAATAATTATAATATTTCAAATCACTGTTATAAATTTAAAACTATTTTGTGAGTAACGAAACGTAACGCCAAATAGGCGGGCGTCTACGCTGCGGTTCCCGCGCTACTGTCGCCATCAAAAGTTTACAAACCGAAAGTCTACAATTTGTCAACATGTAACAGCATTACAACAAATTTATCTGTTTCCTTTGACGCAATGAATTAGAGTATAAAATCGTATATTTCGAACGCAAGATAAATATAGTTTTTATAAATTCTAATTTAAACTCAAATTAATACTTATTGTCCTTGTAATAAAGTGTAAATTTGTGTCACGAAATGGCACAGCTGATTTGGACTGACATACCTTGGCTATTGACGCAGCGTTCGACAAATTTATATTTGCGTTCTGCTGAATGTAAACATTGATTGTAATTGCGTGATGTTATTGTTTACGGATAGCAAGATTAACATTGTAATTAGAGATTTGAATGACTTGATACTTTACAGTTTATGTGTTATCCATTTATAGCATGGATACATCTGACATTATACGTATATCATTAGTAGTTCTTTAGACTGTAATATTACATAAATTAGCTACACTTGATAATAATGGGACATTTTATTTTGTATACTGGCAGCACCTGTTTCTGTTTGGCTTGTATCGTGTAAGAAGAGATGTGCTTTCTCTTCTATACAATTAATAAAATTGAAGTTTCTGTTTGTAATGTCAAAATAACAGTTTTTTACTAAATGCATATGAAAGTATACGCGATACCTATAACAAAAAGTCAATTTTTTTTGTCTGTCTGTCTGTTTGTTACGGTTAATCTCCGAAACGGTTGGACCGATTTTGACGGGACTTTCACTGATAGATAGCTAATAATATAGGGAGTAACTTAGGCTACTTTTATTTTAGAAAAAGAACTAGGGTTCCGCACAAATTTAAAAAACTGGCCGTGGTGAATCAATTCGGGCATTAAATGGCTTATGCTGAGTAAGCCATAAGATATATAGCAAATTAATGTACTAGGTACATAATCATATGCATTAAAACCTACTGGGTTACGTTTTATTTCGTCTCATTGTTTACTTTACAATTTAACAAAACAATGCACAAATCATTTGCATTTTCCCAATTCTGATGTGAAACGTACATACGGGCAACATTGTACGTAAATAAATGATACAGCAATATTATTAGTTATAAGAAAATATAACAGAGCACTACCATTTGGTGTTCCCTGAATACTGAAGTCATTTTTTTTTTTTTTTTTTTTTAGATCTGTCTACGCTGTTAGCCTTATGGCTGCGGCTTTTACAGCTTCACCGAACTTAGGGGCGAGCGCAGAGGGCACTCAGCTGCAAAAGTTATTTGGACGACACACGCGAGGGTGCCAAAGTGGCCGGACCTCGGCTCGGGCGGTCGTCGCGTATGCAATTAAGTCGCGATTTAATCGAACCCCTACTCCTATGATTCGAGCTAACAAATATATACTCATAGGCATGTTCCCTTCCTCCTGGGAGGAAGTAAGGAACCATGCGTATGTGCATTTAGTAATCGGAAAGTTTTTCTACACTAACTAGTTAACTACACAAATACTGATTCGACTTCATTCCTCACTAAATACCTACTTGTATAATAGAAAACCCTCTAATATTATCCTGTTTTATTTTAGAATAGTTATTTTCTTTGACAATAAAATATTCACAAAAGTCCAATGAATGCATATAAAAGTTTGTATAAAATCGTAGTTTCATTTATCTTTAATAACCTTTTATTGAATGAAGATATGTATTGTGATGATTTTTGTTAAGGACCAAGAATTTAAGGAGTAAAACAAATTATGTGTGCAATTCACAAGTGGTAAAAGTGAAACTTTCACACCAATTTTTTTTAATTCAGAAAATGATCAATTACAGACTAATTTAAAGATGCTAAAGAAGTTATCACTTCAAAAATCTATCCCGTAGTTTTTACATGTTGCGCGCACAACAACGGCAAAGCTCAATCATTTTATTTATTTATACATATTATGTTCGTCTCAATGTTCTTCTTTTTGTTTTGGTGCCACAAAAAGTATTTTCTAGTATTAGTGTGTGTAAGTCTTCGTAGAATAATCTAATATTCAAAGTGGGGTCCAAAATGATGTTGACCCCTCTTGTTAGAACTATCTAGGGGTTTTGTGACATTTCAAAATTCAATTTACAGGTTATATTTATAATTCATTTCACGTATGCATGCACATTACCCAAACTATATCACGGAAAATGCCACCAAATTACATAATGTCAAGTCAAATAACCTACGTTAGTGAATTAAAATAAAAACCACAAACACTGCACTTCAAGGTCCCGCCAAAAACAAAAAAAAAACTTTTTTATTTTACCTTTCCCGCTTTATACCTTACGTTTTGTTCACTGCGGTTTTAATTATTAGTGTTTTTCTATATTTTTCATTCATGAATAAACAATATAACATTTTTTTTTTCAAAATATAAACCAGATTCATAACAGTTATTAGTGATTGTAATTTTAAATTTGTCATTTATAATACATATAAATAAATAAAACGCAGAAGCAATGACCTTGACTTCTGACAGTATTGTAGAATGTTGCAAGACTATTTTCTTATACCGAAATTTAGAATAAAATTTTATTAATGTAGATTTCCATATCATCACCATTATTACTAGGTTCAAACTATAATTAATCTATGTAACGTTCATTTTTAATTCATATTGTATTCTTTATAATACTTCAAAGGTAATACTCGAAAAGTTTTAGAAGCAGGCACCGAACGAAACTGAATGTATCCGGTAAATTAAATTTATATTAGTTAAATGAAACATAAACAGCAGCTAGTATCGACGAGAAAGCTTGAAGAAAGAAAACGTAGAAGGTTTACAAGGATAGGGATAAAATTCATTTTATTCTCAAAACCTTCATCATGATTGTTTAAGTTGTTGTTCTTAATTGTAGCAATAAAAGGTAGTATAAACATGAACACCATTATGCGTTATTAATTTCATTGCACTGAAATTTTAATGCATTAATAAACTTTTGAGTGTAATTTGAATTGTTAATGATGAAACATTACATTAAAAAATTCTAATTTCTTACATGTCTTTTAAATTAAGAATTAAATACAATACTTTGTCTGTATAATAAATTGTAATAAATATTGTTGTTGATCGAATTTTAATTTTTAATTGGCAACAATAGATCTGACGGCCATGACAGCTTGTCTATCACACGCGATTGAAAAAATGTGAATTTGTATTTTAATTATTCTTTGTTGAAAATTGATAAATCAATCCATAAATTGTATTTATTTACTTTGAATAGTGTTATTTACTTGTGGTGTATTGAAGATGGGTCTTTTAACGTAAGTTTTCGGTGTAAAAGTATTACAATTTAGTAACGTAAAAAATGGAATGAGTTGTTGACAAAAAAAAGTTGATTTTTTGTGACAAGTATCCATCACAGGTAGGTTTTTTACTTCGCAGAATTATCGATTAATGGTCCCTACGTCGCTACACAACGGTACGTATATGTTTAATCACAGTAATTCCGTTAAAACTAACGTTTATTGTTTTGTTTACGTTTATTGTAAAAACAAATCATCAACAGACACGTCGTTAAAGTAATTTGGTACGAAATTCGTGATTATCTGCTTAGATAATAATTATGATTATAAGATACTTAACTTATCAATATTGTTACCTTTACAAAGTATTAAAATGTATTTGATTTTGTTGTAAGGACTTTAAATAACAAATTATCCTAAAAGCAGAGAAATATTTAATCTCATTCTTAATAGAAATATGAAACTTGATTTTGTGTAATAGACTATTGTGTTATGTCTTTATAGTCTGGTTATTAGACTATTAGGTAATAATAAAATATTTGGAAATTATCTATAAACTATGTATGTTAGTAAAAAAACATTGTAATGTTCTTTTGAATAATACCAGTTTCTATGGTTTTACAAGGACAATAAACAGGATGTATAGGATATTTAAATAGATTTGTATGGTATAATAATAGTACTAATCTGGTGATGTTCTGTGATTGGACAAAGACTTTACTTAAACCAAGAGAAGGCAAGGTAATCACCACTATCAGCAATCAATATAGGCTTGAATGTAAGCACTAGGGCTGTCTTAAGTGTATGTGGCGCCGAGGTGTGAAAGTTATCATGTGCCCCCTTCTTATTAATAAATAAAACACAATGTTTATTTATGTTTCGTTAAATTATTTTCCTAAATAAAAAGAAAAGTTATAATTATACATGAAACTAAGTTTTTTAAGCTTTTCAGTTGGATTTTTTTGGATTTTTTGATTCTATACATATAATGATCAAGTTTGTCAATTGATCTTGGGTCATGGACCCATGGTTTACACATAGCAAATCGTATGACACATGTCGAAAGTGACAAGACTTTACTAGATGATCCAATTGTATGATTATGCAATATTGTTCAATAACAATGTGCAATGCACCAATGTGCATCATATTTTTATTTCATTAACAAGTTGTGCTCACAGCTCTGCCTGCTTGTATGTACCAATCAAGACTTATGGCCACCAGCTTGCACCCCCTAGGACTCTGCACCCGGGTGCGTCACACCCCTTGCACCCCCGTGTAAAGATGACCCTGGTAAACACCTAGATATATATCAATGTTATCCCTACTATATTATTGTATTATAATTAACTTGTTCATTTCTTAAAGTGTTCTCGTTCCCTTAAGTCATCCTTCACAGTCCAGTGGATAGCACATATTAAGTTGAAATTAGTACTTAATTGTATGTGAATAAAAAAAAAATGGACACACATAATAATGTATTTAGGCCAACCTAAATAGAGATATATTTCTAAAAAAAATTCTCTGTGCCCTATCTATCATTAACATTATAACTACTATAGTTGTACAAGTTTGTGCGTGACCATCTTATGTTTGTAATAGTCCATGACAGGGATGAGGTACAATTGGGGCGAGTAATGTAGTGGGGAAGGGAAGCGCGTGCATTTGCGTGAGGTAGGCGCGCAAGTCACAGTAAACTGAAGTAATCAGTAATTACGTCTTCTTGCAAAAGGACTAAAACGCAATCTAGATAAACTTCAGTACAAATTAAGTAATGACGAAATATTCTATTACTAACTTCCTAGAATTTAAAACTGGTTTTGATTTATTAAAGTAAGCAACAAATTTTTTTTTTTTTTTTTAATGTAACATTCCCTTTTTACCACCTCACCGTCACTTTTAAAACCAGAAATAAAACCCAAGTAGAAATAATTTAAATTCAAACTTACAAAATTTCTAGTAGATAATGTTTTGATGAAAAAATAATAATGACATTTTAATACAAATGTTGGCGACAGAACTGTTATTTTCGTGTCCCGTGTTAGGTTATTATGTCATATTATTGTGTTTAAGTGTTATGTACTATGTGTTATGATAAAATAGATTGATATGGATAATATTATAGAGAAATGTTAGCGACTACGCTACATTATAAGTTGCATGTTATAATATTAGGATGTATATAAAGGATTATGTATTGTATGTCACATATGTGAAAATAGAACTATTATAGAATAGGTAAATGCATAGAATAAGTCAATAGAGTAAGAACATCCAATGTTATAGGAACTTTACGAACAGAAAGCGGTGATGCCACCCGTAAATTGCATTGTTTTTGGCTTATGTACGGAATATATACTTGATGTATATAATATGTGAATGCTTAATGAATAGGTAATACGACAAGGAATATTTTGACATATAACATGTATACACAAGATATATAATGAAATAAATATAGAGCGATTAACAGGGCGACCAAAGTGAAAACTAAAATTAAAACACGAATTAAAGCGGGGCTCTCTTTACGGTTACTCTCCGCACTACTTAAGCTCGAAGAGGCGCCGTATGGGGCACGGCGCAAATC
This sequence comes from Saturnia japonica, assembly GCA_033032175.1. Lineage (NCBI taxonomy): Eukaryota > Metazoa > Arthropoda > Insecta > Lepidoptera > Saturniidae > Saturnia > Saturnia japonica. Next base: position 11,064,342 of record CM065329.1, read on the forward strand.
ATCGAGTACAAGTAACTACAAGCAACAGGAAGAAAGCTTTGGTCGTCCTGCAAACAGCAAACAAGATTTCGACTTTTATTGAAGACCCGGCACCTCAAGCGGTCCTGCATTATTATTGCACCCCCCGGACCCCCTCACTAACATCGCGTCCCACTGGCATCCGTACGGCGTCTACGAGACGGGCATCCGGCGCAACAAAACGCCCGTCCAAACCGGGGGGAAGCGTCACCACCCCCCCCCCCCCCCTCACGCAGAGGGGAAGTGACGCGTACCCAAGAACAAATATGCAGGGCAGCCTTAGTGCTGTTAAATACGAGGTGGGTTTAGGTAATTACTTCAAGAACACTAACTACCAAGACAACATACTGTGTACTAAAGTACTACTTTATTGTACTAATAAAGTATACTAAGTATATTTTAGTGACGTAATGTCGTGCTAACTCGTCCCCGCCAACGTCTCTCACATGGGATGGTTGTGCATGAACTTGTTTGACTATAATGTGACATTGGTGACACCACAGTCAAACTTCATATAGGTTGTACCAATGATTCCTACTTTAAACTCCTCCCTATTTTACAGATCTCAAAAATGAACGGCATGGCCATGGAAACCGATCCTCTAGGTGCTTATGAGTACCCTACTTATGACAGTTATGGAAATATCACAACTTCATACAACTATGACAAGCAAAACTTGAAGGTCGAGGCCCCAATTCCTTACAGTTATAACCATAATTACAATGCAGTCTTGCCAAATAATGTAGCGCATCTTCAGAATGATATGAACAAAGTATCTGACACAAATGCTGAAAATCCAGTGGTAAATAACTCTATAGTCACAGGTGATTCTGATGATAAAGCGGTTGATGATGTTAAACCCATTATAAAAGATGGAAAAGTGAAAAAAGAAAAACTTAAAGGTAAACGCAGTAGCTATTGGTCAGTGAAAATAACGGATAAAGATTTCGCTTTCTACGGATGTTCCACTTGCAATATTAGCTTCACAACTCTTCAAGAATTGGACCAGCATGTTACTGTGCATAAGGATAGAGTAACAAGCTACGATCTACGAGTGCAGAATCAGATTAAAAGGAAAAGATTAAAGAAGGAAAAGAGATTGAAGAAGATAAAAATAGAAAAAGAGGAGACAGACATAGAAATTAAACCAGAAGACGGGTATATAGGTACGGAGAGAGCCAGTGAATTCAGTGAAAATAGTTTACTTAGTAATGAAAATAATACAATTAATAATAAGAATGAAGTAGAGAAAAATGGTAAAGAGAAAAAAGGAAGAAGTAAAGAGAAGGATGCGTGTAAAAGTACAGACAAGATTGAAGCAGAAAAGAATAAAGAATTACTGAAGATATATAAGTGTTTTGCTTGTCAGAAGCAGTTTACTTTAAGTTATTATTTGCGGTTGCACGTAAGATCACACACAGGTAAGTTGGATATCTCTATATATACTGCGTTTTTTATTCCCATGGAAGGAAATGACATTTGATGTGTAGTTTTATTTATCTTTAAACTATTGATGTCACCAATCAATACTAATTGTAAACCCATATAAGATATTATACCTATTGGTCAGTTTTGTTTTTTAAACATTGAATCCATACTAATATTATAAAGCTGAAGAGTTTGTTTGGTTCAGAAGCTAATCTCAGGAACTACTGGTTCAAATGGAAAAAGCATTTTAGTGTTTGATAGCCCATTTACCAAGGAAAGCTATGGGCTATATAACATCACGCTACAACCAATAGGAGTGGAGCATCAATGAAAAATGTTGCAAAAACAGGGGAAATTTATTCCTTTTGAGGGCTTTTACTACATGCGCTACGTAAATAGGTTAAAGTTACGCAACAAACATGTGGCACAAAATTGCTTCTCTTATATTATCAATTTGAATTATAAATATTGTTTTCAAAACATATTATTATTATTATTATTAAAACTAAGGTTTAGAGATTTTTTTTTGAAGATTTCTCTCTACTTGGGTCTCCCCGACTGGGGGAGTACCTCCACCCTACAGAAGATTGCAGCCATATAAATAACCTTGGGTTGTGTTCCTGCGGTGAGCAGAGTCTCTAGAACTCTTTGGGGTAGGATTCAAGGTCGTATCACGCGTCCATAAACTACAGTAACCGTAAAAAAAGATTTATAATATTACCCTCGGTCCCTTTGTCTATATGCTTATGGAAAACTTGAACATGTGGAGGTTGTAAAAGTTTTAAAACTTATAACACCTATTCTGCTTGCATGGGAGAATAAAAAAAAGGTGATATTTTATTTATTATTAATACTAGCTGTGCCCGCGGGTGCGCTCGCGTGGACTACACAATGCAAAGATAGAAATGCTTGTTGTGGGTGATTCTTAGAAGACATATGCTCCGGCTGACTTTTTTGTAGGTCTTTTTAATGTCTACTATTATGTAGTACATTAAATTCAAATATCTCTTATGGTTTACACAGCGTAAGCCATTAAAACTTTTGTTTGTAAGGATTAATATGGCTTGTCTAAAAATAATTATTATAAATCACTTTTTAATTTTCAACAAATCTTTGTCACAAAATATCATATTGTGGCTTAAGTATAAGAGATAGCCATATGCTATCGCGGACTTTTTTTTAGATATACTATGGACCAATATTATTGTTGAACACTGTATTTCCGTATCATGAATGATTGCACCAGCGCACGCGGATAAAGCCGTTAAAGAAAGACTCGACTTCCGACTTACGTAAGAAAAAAATCAATATTTAAGAGTATATGAGAGTTGTAGCGTAACCTTAAATAGCCTATACTAATCCTCGAGAGTCTGGCTATCACTTCCAGAAAGAATTTTTCGGATCCGACCGGTAGTTCCAGAGATTAGCGTGTTCAACCAAACAAACTCTTCAGCTTTATTAACATTAGTATAGATTGTATTGATATTTTTTTTTAAAGTGAAAACTTCTTTTAGCGCGGTACGCATATTTCTAGATGAGATAAAATCTCTGGACTCGCGACACCGTTACGAGACGCAGCTATAGTGTGTGCATATAGCAGACCGCGAACGCGTCTTTCATAAAAGAACATTAAATGTATTTTAAAGTTTCTAATAATTAATAAAATACAATTCATAAATAAAACGCAATTCATAACCCAATAACTAAGTTTTCACATCTGTCGGCACTCCCGGAGTGCAACTCGTAATTTTTTTAATTTGATTTTAGACGAGAAACCTTATACTTGTTCGATATGCGGCCAATCCTTCATCACGGCGAGCAAGTTGGGTAGGCACAACAAGAGGATACACCTTGCTATAAGATACCAATGTAGGATATGCTATAAATTCTTCTCACAGTAAGTGTTAGATTATAAAATGTAAATAATATGTTAGTTAATTAAAATAAATTTACAATGGATATTGTTTCACGCGTTGAATGAACACAAAGGAAATACGCTCTAAAAAAGCCAAGTTCACTTTCGGTTGTTCCAATTGACCGAGTTTTGCAGTATTATAATAAGCAAAACTGAAGTTTTGTAGTTTTTTTTTTTTTTTTAATATACTTTAGCTGAAAAACTAAGACAGGTTTACGATTTGACGTAATCATAATATGATCTGTAACAAACATTTATCATTTGGCAACCGGTTGTGCCATCTTTTTTACTTTATAACTAAATTGCTGAAAATCAATTTCCATAGATAATATATCTTCAAATATGACTGATTTTCGTACAAACTTTCATCTATTTTTATCGTCGCATAATGGGTTGAATTTTTCAAAAAGTCCTTCCTTAGTGTCTGACCCACAACGTAAAAGGAGGGTTTAAAAATTTTACGCTCCTAGTTAGGGGTTTAAATAAAATTACTAATGAAAATGTTACTTTTTATTATTAAAATAATGACAAAAACTTACTTTTATAAAGATTAAACAGGTAATTTCTTAAAAAGTGTACACTATGAAAAATATCTTGCAAATATTTTTGATAATGGTAAATAGTTTATTGCAACATACATCTTTTTATTCTTTTAATTATAGGAAATCAATAATAAAGCGTGTAGTTTAGCTTTATTAACTTTGATATAACTATACTATTTCCATTTCTTTATTTTCTCGATGACAGTTCTAATTTGATAGTTGTAGTGTTGTGACTAAATAAGTAATGATATCGATCGCATATGTCGATGTCGATGACGATTCATCAGATTTAGATTAAAATAAATAAATAAAGATTACCTGTCGTTATAATTATTTTGTTTCATTGTCGAGTACCTACCTATACCTACTTATTTTACAACAGCTTCGAAAATTTTGAAGAAGTTGGCATTATCAATCAAGAATTAATACGTGTAACATCTTGTAATGAAATATAATATTAGTTAATAAATTTTTACAAAAATATCCGGCAGTAGTTTAGTTTCTTACATTTTGTAAAAAAATATCGATATAGCTCCATCCCTATCGGTTTCTCAGACTCTGGTATAACCTTGTACGTGTAAACGTCATATTTTTATAAAATAATGCATACATATTGTAAAAAAGACGCTCGTTCAAGTTTTCACAGGAGCTGTCAGAGAAATGGAAATAGTATAATTCATAACATCAGAATTTTTTTTTTTCTACTTCATAACTAATAGTTTTCTTACTAAGAAAATAAAAATACAGCGGACTTTATCAAAAATTATATCATCAAAACAACCTATTTTAAACTTGCATATAAAATATAATACATAAAATTTATATGAAATGTAGCAAACATACATAATTATCATATCAGAGGACGTCCGTTATTCTTTGGACAAAGAAGGAAAACAATTTTTTGTTTTCTTAATTAAGGCACAACATATTAACTCTTTTTAATTATATTAGACAAACTAATATATTTAAATAATAATAAAAGAAAACAATCAATTACAATGCACTTCGCGCTAAAAATTATGTAGAAAGCCAAATATATAATAGGACAGTTATATGGAACAATCCAGACGAATCCCGACCATCTGGCAACCCTAGTCCTTGTCCCAGTTCTTTGGGCTCTGATACAAATGAATATAGGATATTATGGTTATTTAAGATTCGACCTGCTGACAAGACACTTTGACAAGAAACACGTGGAAGATAAGCTGGAAGGTGAACCTTATGGTGAGTAAATTCAAACAATCGTATGTATGTAGTTACGCTTGTAATTTTTTTTTCGTATTTATCAAAATGACAGTACTACACCTAATGGTAGAATACAGTATAGAACGAAAATAACAGCGATCGCCGGTACCAGATCCCACGGCAGTCTAGTCATACAAGATGATTTTTTTTGCTCTCATGGTCTTATACCACCCTCAAGTGAAAATTTTGCCGCCAAGTACATCAGTAGCATTTATGAGCCAGGTCCCACTTCTGAGCTTTTCGTGCCAATCCATCTTTATTGGATACAATTTTATACGTGAAATAAAATAAAATTCTATATCGTTTTGATAATTTACTTGTATACGTTATGTCGTTAGTATAAGAGATTCCGAGAGAGAGATACGAGATTCTTCTAGAATCTACAGTTCTCTGTTTTTCTCCTTTAGGCTACATATCAAACCAGATATTTTCAGTTCAGTGTAGATAATTTTTATATTTATTTATGGGTATTTCTCTTCGTAGACTATAACGCCATCTTACCGTATTTGAAAGAGTTAGAAGAGCAGCTGAAAGAGAAAGCGGAAGCCGAGAAGAAACCGAAAGTCGAGGAGTTGTGGCCCGATCAGTGGGTGGGAGAAAACCAGGACAAGGGTCCAAATGAGCAGCAAAGTAAACCAGATCAGGTGAGGTGGTAATTGATTTATTTCTAGACTAGAGTTGTGTTTCCAAATCTAAGGAATCATCATATTTTAAACTCTCATGTTATTTTTTTTTTAATCCTTCTTCGTTGTCATTCGTGTTATGTAGGAAACTCCTGTGTAAAAAATTATACTTTTAAACCTACTAGTTAAAATTACGCGTTGTCTTTCAATAAATGGACACTATAGATATTTTGAAGTGATAGTGGCATAGCGATGCAATAAACCAGAGTTTTCGGCGAAGGAAAACATGTCACTGTCTCATCTGATATTATATAATATAATAATATTATTTTTTACATTTACGTTTATAATAATATTAGTTTTTACGAGTGCGTGTTCGTAAGGTGTGCGTGCGTTCTTACGGACGTGTGTTCTCGCGTGCGTTCGTACGTGCATGTATATCTAGGTACAGGCTGTATACTTGTGAAATACAGCGCACCAAATTATGTAACAATAATGGTTTTCTCCTTTTCAATACTATTATCGTAGGAATGCAATTTCGACCCACCATAATATTTCCTCATTTGGTTTCATGATTGGCTTTTTTTATACAACTGATGTGGTAACAATCGTACAAGATATGTCTTGAGATATATCTGTCACCCTATACTTCTTCATTGCCGTAATGAGATTTGTTTTTTTTTTCAGGAACAGCCCGAAGCTGAGCCATGTGAGACGTTGAGCGTCATCGACCCGCCTCCGGATATAGTTGTCGAGGATGTGAATGTCCACTCTGAAAACGAAGTGAAGTTGGAGTTGGAAGACGAGGACCATGTGGTGGACGATCACCACGAAATTGATTTCAAGGATGACAGGTACAGTACTAGTTTTGATAGTTACGAACAGAAAGACTGCATACATACATAAACCACGCCTCTTTCCCGACGGGGTAGGCAGAGACCACGCCCTTTCACTTGCTCGATCCTGGCATACATCTTTTGCTTCTTCAACATTCATCAGTCTTTTCACGGACGCTCATCGGTTTAGAATACTTTTGACCTGACCAATATTCAGAACGTTTAAAAAAAAACTAATTTAATAAAAAAAAAATTGGTCGTCACGAAACGCCCGGCAGATGTAAGTGATTGTCTTTGTCAATAGGCAATAGGCAAAGAGGTGATTGTTTGACTGACTGACTAAATGACTGCCTGTACCGGTAACGAAACACGGCAAACCAAAAGAAAATCACTGTGAAGATGTTTATTTTACTATGTGTATGGTGGTCGCGATTTCTACCAACCGCTTTGAATCTATTCATGTTCTAACATGAGAAAGCAAACTCGTCTCCACACAGCCAACGTTGGCGTCAAAGCGTCGCCACGGCGACGTCCGCCAACATTTGATCCAATGACCGGTCCGACCCGCCGCCTTAGATGTTTCACATTAAGTATTTTTTTAATGACCATAGTATAGTATCTTACAAATAATTTAGATTAAAATACAGTTTAATATTGGTTTTAGTAGACAACACTTAATAATGCGTGTGCAACCTTTTCACGCTGTTCAAGTGGAATTTCTTTTAATTTGACAATTCGCATTTTAGACCATTATCTATCGTCTGCAACGTAACGCGTAACGTAACGTCACGTTACAGAACGCGTTCCTTAACGTGCCCAAAGGAGTTTCGTTTCAATGAATGTTTATTTGTTGTTTGCTACTTAAATCTAACAGACTATAACTTATCTTTAAATTAATAAAATTATAATATCGTGTGAGGAGCAGAGCCTAGCTGTCGATTGCGCGTAAAAGGACTATTTATGAATGTGGGTGGGTGCAGACTGAAAACCAGCGCTGTGTGGTGAGGTTATACTACGTCACATAGCATCAGCTGAGTCTGTCCCATTGCCAAATTGTGTATGTAATCATCTTAATTTGTAAACTTTATTGGCAATAAATGATTATTATTATTAAATCTGACAGTATGATGTTGCCTTTGAAAATTTCTCAGTATAAAGATGGCAGTGAAATTCTGATACTATGAATTATAGCTGTGAAAATCCGACAATAGGAATTTGGTAGCGAAAATCCGATACTATGAATTTTAGTTGCGAAAATCTCATAATATGAATTTGGTAGCGAAAATCCGATAGTATGAATTTTAGTTGCGAAAATCTCATAATATGAAGTTGGCAGCGAAAAACTGATAGTGTGAAGTTGGGTGCGAATATCCGGCAATATGAATGTTTGTATAAAAAGTCCGTCAGTATGAAATTGACCATCGAAGTTAATTTTCAAGAGTAGCTTATTTACATAACCCACCATCTATTAAGGGCTATTAAATGAACATGCATTTATGTGATGATTTTTTTAGGCTCCTACTACTATTTTCGCCACTATCAAGCTTAATAATTTTCCGCGTACTACCATATGGTCTTCAGGTTGACAGGAGCGATTTTAATGGAATTTTCAGATAATCTTCATATTAGGGCAACGGGTGATCCAGTAAAGTTTGTTAGCGATCGGATCAATGTTCCCTATGGACTCCAAAACGGCACAGCAACGCGTCCCGGGACTTATAGCATATACCATATACCATGAACATGTATTCCAGCTGCTCAGATGAGGATTACTTCCCGTCGAACACGTGGGCGCGGGTGTCGCCGCCCCGACTGGACCAGGTGACTCCGGCGTCGCCGCGGCGGACGCGCAGGTCCAAAACCGATGGCCCTATCAAGTGCGAGGTCTGCCAGAAGACGATCAGCTCGGTCACTTACCTCAGGATACACATGCGTACGCACACCGGGGAGAAACCGTTCAAGTGTTACATATGCAACCGTGGGTTCATAACTTCGAGCAAGATGCATCGGCACGTGTTGACGCACTCGGATACTTGGGAGGGTGAGTTATAAATTAGAAAGATTTTTATTGTTTTTTTTTATTACGTAGGAGTTAATTGGCCACCGTAGCTTATGGGCGCTTATTAATACCATATGTATCACTATCGCGTCGCCGAAGCGCAGACACACAGCACAAAAATTATGAGTTTCTTTGTTACTCGATCAAGTAAAAACGGATTATCAGATTTCGATAGAAATTAGCACACAAATAGCTTATAATCAGGATTAAGACATAGGACACTTTTTATCTCGGTAAGAACAAATTTTTTTGTTCACTCGAGTCGAGCCGCGGGCACAGCTAGTATATCCCAACTAATGCTATGATTGCGAAAGTGTGTTTGTTTGTTATTCAATCACGCAAATACAGCTTTACAGATTTAGATGGCATTTGGTACACAGATAGCTTACAACCCATATTAATATAATGGATTTTATCCCAGTAAATTGACATACCGTTTGTTTCTTTTTCACTTAGCATTCGTAGGTACATAAAAATTCGTAGGTAATTTTGATAAATCCATACAGTCCACTCATTATCGCGCAAACACTATAATTATTGGTACTTCGCACCGGATTAGACCATGTTTGATGGTTTGAAAAGATCGATATAGTTTGGTTACCGTTTGTAAAATTTTCGTTCATATGATTTCGAGTTATCCGCTATTTGGTTGGTGGGTAACAGATACGTAATTAATTGTATTTTCTAATTGTTATCTAGTGTCGTATCGTTTCATTTCGTATAACTAGGAAATATCGCATATTACGTTCTCCAGCGCTCATATTTCGATTGTAGGTAGGTAGATTAATAATCGTCGTTCGTTTGTTTGCTATGTGTACGGGCCGAGTGGTTCAATAGGAAGACTCAATTTATATTATTTCCATATAATAATTATCGTTTGTGTGTATTATTTCGTAAGTTAGCAGGTCTGTATATACGTATCGTGTCATAGAACCGGTTTTTAATAAGTAAATACTTACCTTAATTTTTTTGGTATACCTACATAATTCACAATGTCGGTTGAACAAAAATTACAACTTTTACATGCTAAAAAGGAAAGATTATTCGCTCGTGTTCAAACTATTTCTAGCCATGGGGCTTGAATTTCATTCATTTAAAGAATTGTTTTTAAATGAAATTGAGACGGTAGATAGTTTGCGTTTAGATTTCGAAAAAGTTCTCGATGAAATTAACATCTTGGAATTGAAAGAAAACCCGAAATACGTAATTAACTATCAGCAACTTTCATCGTTCGAAGACATGTATGGCCAAATCAAGCGTGTTAGTAGGCAATTGGCGCCAGCAGCCACATATGTACATAGCACTAGTAATAGGACAGGGTTGCCACCTATCGAATTACCAGAGTTCAATGGGGACTTAAAGTCATGGCCCTTATTTTACACTAGTTTTAACAACACAGTACACCTTAATTTATCGTTATCGTCAGCTGAGAAGTTATATTACTTACTAGGAAAATTGACTGGTAAGGCACAGGCCGTTTTTGCCGGCATTACGCCGAGTGCCGATAACTATCAGCTCATTTACCAATCGCTCGTAAATAAGTACGAAGACAAACGTATGCTAGCCTCGTCGTACTTAGACCAAATATTCGATTTAAAACCTGTAAGTTCGGCCACAGCCGCTAATTTAGAATTATTTTTGGACAAATTTTCTTCATCGTTTGCTGCGCTTAAAAATCTGGATATAAAGGACCTAACCGATTACATTTTTCTATAAATATTACACATCCGTCTCTCCAAACAGAGCGTGCCAGCGCCCACGCCCGCGTAACCACCGCTCTCTCCGCAGAGGGCGGGCGGTCAACTTCGCTCCCGCACACCCGTCACGTCCACCCTCTCTAGCGGTAACCCAAGCCTAGGTCCGTTCCTCGGAGTGAAACCCTTGGGTCAGGCAACCGCCCGCGCGATACAAGTGACACTGTACGTGCATCACTTAGCTACCTACATACAACACTACACACGTATGAACATACACACGTGCACACCACACAGGTACATAGGTTCTGTGAGGGACCTTTTTTTTTCTTTTTTTACGCTAGTTAGTTAGCGCTAGTTAGTGTAGAAACATTCCGATTACTGAATACACATACGCACGGTTCTTTCCTTCCTCCCAGGAGGAAGGGAACGTGCCTATGTGTATAAATTGGTTAGCTCGAATCGTAGGTGTAGGGATTCGATTAGATCGCGACTTATTTGCGAACGCGGCGACCGCCCGAGCCGAGGTCCGGCCACTTTGGCACCCTCGTGCGAGTCGTCCACAAAACTTTCGCGGCTGAGTGCCCTCTGCGCTCGCCCCCAAGTCCGGTGAAGCTGTAAAAGCCGCAGCGGCTTTAGGGCCCCTAAGGCTAACAGTGTAGTCAGTTCTAAAAAAAAAAAAAAAAAAAAAAAAAAAAAAAAATACATTTTTCTTTACATGGCCTTAAAAAAGTTAGATCCAGACACTATTCGTGCGTTTGAGTTAGATAACCGCACGCAAGCGATTCCGTCGTTCGACAATTTGGTCACATTTGTACGTGACAACATTAAAATATTATATAGGACGCAACCTGACAATCGTAAGTCGTCGAACAAATCGAACGCAACTATTAATAAGAGTAAACCTACACATGTTTATGTGAATACTTCATCGTCGTCGTCCCAACATAGAGATAAATGTTCACTGTGTAACTCGCATCATGATCATTTGTATAGTTGTCCCGAATTTCAAAAATTGTCACCGGTTGAACGTTTTCGGTTCATAAAATCAAAAAATCTTTGTTTAAATTGTTTCAATAACAATCATCATTCTATGTTGCATTTTGAACCTACAACCTCCGATAAAAATGAAGTAGGATCGAATCAGCCTAGGCGCGCGGTTGAGAATCATAATAGTCAAGTAAATAATCAGAGTGGGAACTCAACCTCTCCACATACCGAGATAACATTGTGTAATTTATCTAGTAGTGAATCGAACTCGAGAAAACATAATTCGTCAGTTTGTGGAATGCGAGCGAGTGCCGCGACCACGACCGCGACCGTGTCCGCGACCGCGACCACGACAACGACATCGACCGTGTTGTTGGGTACCGCTATCGTTGTCGTTATTGATAATCATGAGAGGAACCATAATGTTCGGATTTTGTTAGACAGTGCTTCCCAGAGTAATTTTCTAACTCGTGCTTGTTATCAACGTTTGGGCTTGAATGATTTTACTAAATTAAATAGTTTTACCGTAAGGGGAATTGGGGGTTCAACTAAAATTATACAAGGATCGACTAATTTAAAATTCTATTCTCGTTTTGATCGTAATATTGACTTCAATATAGAGACACTGATTGTCGATAAAATAACGGAATGTTTACCTACCACCGCGGTGGACAATTCGGTTATGTTGAATTTCAAAACATTGCCACTGGCTGACAATACTTTCGATGTGCCAGGTGAAGTTGAGATGCTTATCGGAGCATCATTATTCCCGCACCTTTTATTATCTCGCAAGGTGTATGGTCACCCTACTCATATCGCACCTGTTGCTTTGGAAACCGTCTTGGGTTATGTTGTTGTCGGTTCGGTGCCCGCTCGTTTGGATTATAGGAGTTCGTCAATTTCGTGTTGCTGTGTCGACGATCCTTTGGAATCTGCGGTACGCAGGTTCTGGGAACTAGAGGAAGTCAACATGCCGCCGTCAATCAGTTCGGATGACGAGGACTGCGAAAATTTGTATTCATGAACTACTACGCGCGACAAGGACGGTCGATATGTTGTCGCGCTGCCATTTAAAGGTGATGTGTTCTCATTGGGAGACTCGCGTCGAGTGGTGGAAAGACGCTTCTTATGCTTAGAGCGTAAGATGCTAGCTTCGCCTGACTTAAAACTCGCCTACGATGCAGTAATTCGAGAATATCTGGAAAAGGGTTATTTATCGCTCGCGCCTCAAGAAACGGACGCTACTCGAGATTTACCTAGCTATATCATACCTCATCATGGAGTCATTAGGGAGGAAAAAGTTACAACTAAATTACGCATTGTACTCGACGCTAGCGCTAAAACTAGTTCATCGGTTTCCCTTAATGATATTCTATATAGAGGTCAAAATCATCAAAGGGATTTATTTGACGTTATCATTAATTTTCGTCTTTTCGCAATCGCTCTTTCGGCCGATATTCGGCAAATGTTTTTGTGCATGGGAATTCGCGAAAGCGATCGTCGATTCCAACGCATACTGTATCGTTTTTCGTCGGACGAACCGCTTAAAACTTATGAATTTAATCGTGTTTGTTTCGGACTGAAGTCGAGTCCCTTCCACGCTCTCAGAACTATTAAACAACTTGTCGAAGATGAGGGTGAAGCATATCCTACTGCGAAAAATATTATTAACACTGGACTTTACATGGATGAGCTGGCTTATTCAGTCCATAACGAAGCTGACGCCGTAGCTACCACGGCAGAAGTGATCGCGCTCATGAAGTCTGGCCAGTTTGATATTGTAAAGTGGAATAGTAACTCGCAGGCAGTGATCGATTCAATTCCCCCGTCGCATCGTTTGTCATCAGTTTTGGAATTCAACGAGTCAGACTGGCATAAAATTTTAGGTCTATGTTGGTCTCCCACCACAGATTTGTTTGGTCTCAGTATAAACAAGCCCGCCGAGATTTGTACTAAACGAGGCATTTTGTCGTGTGTTGCTAGAATTTGGGATCTAATGGGCTTCGTAGCACCTGTTGTATTATATGCTAAACTTCTTATCAAATATTTATGGCTGTGTAATTGTAATTGGGACGATCCGCCCCCTCCTCGCATCGTTGAACTATGGACTCGTTTCAAAGAGGAGCTTCCCTTGCTTTCGCGAGTCAAAATACCTCGTCACGTGGGCATTACACCGGATGCCGTCGCGACTATTATTGGATTCGCCGATGCGAGTGAGAAGGCTTACGGGGGAGTCGTATATTTTCATGTTTGTGTCGACGGAAGTAATTCCATATTCTTGGTAAGCGCAAAGTCAAAGGTTTCGCCTCACAAAGTTGTATCGCTCGCTAGATTGGAACTTTGTGCTTGTCTAGTACTGGCTAAACTCATTCGTAAAATAGTTAACACCTGTGGTAGTCGTTGTAACATGAATAATATTTACGCCTTTTCAGATTCGACTGTATCACTTTGTTGGGTTCATTCGTCGCCCCACCGTTGGGACACATTCGTGTCCAACCGAGTGGCTAAGATACAGTCGGATTTGTCATCGGATAAGTTTTATCACGTATCGGGGGTCGATAACCCAGCTGATTGTTTGTCGCGCGGTCTTACACCTGCACAACTGCTTAATCACCCGCTGTGGTTCAGTGGTCCGTCCTAGGTTAAATCGAATCCAGATCAGTGGCCAGTTTCGAAGTTTATTCCTTCCACGGTAGCTGATCCACCCGAAGAGAGGAAGCACACCTTTCACGTTTCGTCGTCTAGTGAACCGATTTTAATATCGTTAGCTAGTCGTTTGTCGTCTTGGTCGAAATACTTGCGTTGCGTAGTTTATATATGTCGTTTTTTTGAAATTATTACCTCGAACGGACTACGTAGCCGCATCTGATCTTGATTACGCTGAGTTGATGGTATTGCGTCAACTTCAGACTTCGTGCTTCGCCACTGAAATTGCAAACTTACAAGTAGGTAGACACTGTAGTCGTAAATTTCAGTGTCTAAAGCCATTTTTGGATAATGGATTGATCAGGGTAGGTGGTCGTCTGTCAAACGCGGAATTAGATTACAATCACAAACATCCTATCGTTCTACCGCGTACAGGTCATATATTAAATCTTTTGATTGACTATCATCATAAAATTAATTGTCATGCTGGCCCTGACTTATTAACGTCGATTTTGCGCCAAAACTATTGGATATTTTCTGCACGCAATATAATTCGTAGTAGAGTACATAAATGTGTTCCATGCTTTCGTTTACGGCCTAAGCCAATCTACCCTGAGATGGCAGATCATCGTTCGTGCCGTGTCGTTCAAGTCGTGAAACCTTTCATTCATACTGGCACCGACTACGCGGGACCTTTCAAGGTCACAATATCACGAGGTCGCGGTATTAGGTCTGTGAAGGCGTACGTTTGCTTGTTCGTTTGTATGACCACTAGGGCCGTACATATTGAGTTGTCTGGCGATTTAAGCACCTCGAGTTTTTTGTCAGCTTTTAAGCGTTTTATATCCCGCCGCGGTCCTATAGGTCGCGTATATTCAGATAACGAAACTAACTATATTGGAGCTAAACGTTCGCTTTCCGAATTGCATTCGTTTTTGCGTTCTAAATATTTCAATACAGAGTTCGCCCAAGTATTAGCTGAAAACCGTATAACGTGAGTATTAAATACTCCAGCTGCTAGTCATTTCGGAGGCAACTGGGAGGCTAATATAAAAAGTTTGAAAACTCATTTGTATCGCGTTATCGGTGAACAAATTCTATCGTTCGAAGAACTGTCTAGAGTTCTCATTCAAATCGAAGCCGTGATGAATTCTCGGCCCTTATGCCGCACCCTGTCGAGTGACCCATCTGAACCCCTCGCCCTTACTCCAGCACATTTTTTGAATACCACGCCTTTAAAGTATTTTCCTTCTAAGGAAATTACGGAGGATAGGCTACATCTTCTGTCGCGAATAGATCTTTTAGATAAACTAGTACAGTCGTTTTGGAAGCGTTGGAGAATGGAATATTTACACACTCTGCAGTCGAGACAGAAGTGGAATACCCCTAGCGAACCGGTTGCTGTGGGCACAGTGGTGATTCTTGTTAATGACAATGCACCTCCTCTGCATTGGCCGATGGGCATTGTTGGGGAGATATTTCCTGGCTCAAATGGAGTCACGCGTATTGTGAGAATTAGGACGGCCACAGGTTCATATCTGCGGCCTGTTATACGCCTCTGTCCCTTGCCAAACCAATAGTCGCGTAATAGTAGTTTAGAGATATTATAGTACATTTTAAGTTTAGTATTTAGTATCATTTTGTTATAAAGTTAACTTTGTTTCGTTTCGGTTTGAATTTTTTCCTTTAGATTAGTTTCGTTTGTTTAGAAGGAACGGGTTCCTTCTAGCTGGGGGGAATGTTTGCGCCTCTTTATCGTATTGTGAATCGATGTTATAATGTCCCATCCCTTAAATCCGCCCCCCCCCCCCCGCTCCGTCTATTTTCCTACCGTTGGCTTGTACCTGTCGTCGTACGCGCCAGTGTCTTCGTTGATTTAGCATAAAACGAATCGTATCGCTCCGACAAAATCGTGCCGTTGAGCCTGACCACGTGCACATATCAAAACCCTTGTAATTTGGAAGAAAGGATCCATCTTCGGGCAGTTTGTGACTCAAAATCGTGAGTACCTTTTTTCCTATCCTACCTATATTTGTTCCCCATTATCGCAACGGTTCACATATGATATTCACTTAGCATTCGTAGGTACATAAAAATCTTTAATCTGTAATTTTGATAAATCCATACAGTCCACTCATTATCGCGCAAACAACCCTTATAATGACTGTACCCTACCATCGAATGCATTCAGGCTCTAGTTGAAACATAGCTAATAATAAAATCCGTTTTTTTTTTTAAATAAATCAGAAACGGATGTGAATGACGAGGAAGTGAAGAGCGAGGGAGAAGCAAACGGTGAGAAAATTGAGGCAGACGTCAAAGGGTGAGTTTATGTTTTTTAACGTCTATGAAATTAGTTTTTTTTATTCTATTAGGTTTTCTCAAATAGTTTTTTATAGGCAATAGGCAACTGGACTGTAATCACAATAGAATATATAATGTACCTGTAAATAATTTTTCTCAATCATTCATTCATTTTTTTTCGTGAAATAATATTGTTCTTCATGTCAAACGAAACACCGATAACAACGTATGACGTCACTCGTGTGTGTGTATGAACGTTACCCAATTTGTGCGTTGAACTGACATCTGTTATACTGTTAGACTTATAATGTTTTGCTTTAATTCACTGAAATTATCACTGCATTTCCCATTACAAGTGTTATGTATAAATTTGTGACTGTGTTGTGTTGTGTCAACGGATTCTTTTTATTAGATAATCAACAGTACACCGAACATTTGTCAACTAAACTCTATAAAACGTGTATTTGTCACTTGACGTTGGCGAAACTGTCTACATAGATATATAGTCAGTATTTAAAAAAAAAAAAAATAGTACAGATGACTACGTATGACGTCACGCGCTTTGTGGTACCTTTTGCGCGGTAATTAAAAAATTGATACGTTTAGACAATATTTTAAGTATTTAAAATGCATGACAGCGACGGCCCTCAAAGGGTTGCCTATTATGTACTCAGTGTTTACCACCTTTTTTTAAATTGAATTTTATGGTTGTGGTTTATGGTGAATCTTGGCCAATCTTTCATAACGTGTAACATATTTTTCCTCATCACGTACTATAGGTACTGGACATATTATTAACATAACATACGATCACGCCTTTATTCCTGAAGAGTTAGGCAGAGGTGTACTAATAATATACACCCACAATCCGCCGGGTATGTTTTTAGGCCCCATGTAATAGGGGACTAGCTAATTGCCATTAATCAGGCACAAAGTCAAAACCCGAGCTGCTATTGAGAATTTCATAGAAAATTTTAATAACGCTTTGCTCAACCTGGGAATCGAACCCAGGACCTTGATCATAGCTGTCGCGCTTAGGACGACTGGACTAATGAGGCAGTTAATTATTGTTGTTATATTCTTTTGTCATAGGAAAAAAGGTAAAAAATCAAAATCCAAATTCCACAAGAAAAGACAGAAGAAGGGACCAGAGAAACAGAAGAAGCGATATCAGAAGAGGCCGCACGCTTGCGAGTTCTGTCAGAAGAGGTAATTGCTTTCAGGGTTATCACTATTCCTGCCTTTAAAATATTATGGTGTTATTAGGTAACCGGGACACCAATGGTAACAGTGGGAACGGTTGTGGAACACATGTGTTGGTTTTCTATATAGGGTTTAATACCCATCCTTTAACTATCGACTGGTGTAATTAAATTGTGTATGAAGCTGTAATGCCAAATTGTATCCACCGATTCTATTTTCATCAGTTCTTTGAATTGCTTCATTTGCCTCCCAATATAGCAACAAGCTTAGGCGCCACCTCCACGAGCGTGCGTATCGCCACGAGACCGTCCCGCTATGTTGTTTGTTTTGTTGAAAAGAGCTAAGTTCGATGGCAGACAAAAGCGTAATCAGAAGTGTCAAAGACACGTTCATAAAGTTGTTATGGAACGAAGTGGAAGGACGCGGATAATACCGCAGCAATATACTTGCTCGTGGAGGTGGTACCTAAAAGACGTGTTCACGTCAAAAATCTATACTAATATTATAAAGCTGAAGAGTTTGTTCGTTTGGTTGAACGCGTTAATGTCTGGAACTACTGGTTCTTATGAGTTCGTTGGATAGCCCATATATCTAGAAAGGCTATAATGCTATATAACACCACGCTACGACCAATAGGAGCGGAGCATCAATGAAAAATGTTGCAAAAACGGGGCTTCCTTTAGAAGGCTTCCATTGCGTGCGCTGCGTAAATGGTTAAGTTACGCACAATGGTGTGTGACAGTATTGTTTCTCTTGAAAAGTTCTAAAAAAAAGTCCGCGATAGCATATAACTATCTTTTAAGGTTGACGCAATATAACCTTTTTAATGGTAATAAAATTTATTCTAAAATAATGCATTATTTGCGAAGGTGTTTTTATAAACATAATATTAAATCTTATCGAAATAAATACGTTATTCATCACAAGTGTTTAATTTTGGATAAAATTGCCCTTTACATCATTTGATTTCAATAAATATCTTAGAAGATATCACAGTTTTAAAATAACTCCCAGCAAAATAATAATCAAATACCGCGCGCGCATTTTAGCGCAATGATGTGGGAGTCGGGCAGCACTTATAAATTATATTGTAGGTGCCTACGAAAATTATTATTTATCTTTGCCTACGTCCCACTCTCTCTCTCTCTTATGTGCCGCAGACGAAGTTGCGCGGGTCAGCTAGTATTAGACACTTTCACGCTGGTCACCGACTGACATAATTCCAGGTTTCTGCACTTGGAAACGCTGCAAGTGCACAAGAGGTCGCACGAGGGCGAGCCTCTCGTCCTCAAGTGTAATTACTGCCTCGAGGAGATTCCGGACGAGGCCGCACGGAAGGACCACGAAGCCACCCACGCAGGACCGAAGCCCTACGTGTGCACGCTTTGCGGGAAATGCTATAAGAAGAGAGAGACCCTGGTGAGTTTCTGGTATCACATCTTTTTGCGAATTTATTATATAAATTATAACAAATGTGATACGTGATTTATTTTTTATGTATATAAAGAAACAATACATTTTTTGTTTGGGAAGTCTTTGGAATTTTTACATTAGCCCGGCTGAAATAGGCTAGGTTGTGTCTTGAAAAAGTCTAGTGGTGACTTTTGTAACTGTATATGTAATAACAAAAAATAAACCTAAACTAAAAAAAATACGAATTTCTCGGAATATTTCAAAAATTTGGTGGTTGTAACAACTGTGTTGTTAAATTTTAGGTAAATATAGTCTACCTATTTCAAAAAACCTTATTTTTAAGTCATGTCCCGAAACATAGGACAATCCTGGGAGTAGGTAGACAAGAAATGAAAAATTGTTTTAAACACTTTATACG
The DNA here is from genome assembly GCA_033032175.1 of Saturnia japonica. Classification (NCBI taxonomy): domain Eukaryota; kingdom Metazoa; phylum Arthropoda; class Insecta; order Lepidoptera; family Saturniidae; genus Saturnia; species Saturnia japonica. The sequence continues at coordinate 11,083,676 of CM065329.1, forward strand.
TTGAATATAATATGGATAAACAAAACAAAATTCATTATTACATCCTAAAAAGTGATCTAAAAGTATTTTTTACATAGATAAAAAATACGCCACAAACACTCGGCACTATGGTCCCGTGACGTCATCATTCATTTTATATGTCAAAGCTTTCAAAAGTAACGAGAACGGTAACAAGTGAACTGACTAATGTGACATTCAACTGACAACTCACCGAACTTGCACAAGAGTCCAAACGTTTACATTTCCTGGATGGTGACGTCACGTTTTCCAATGGGCGTTCAGGTCACGTGACTCGTAGATAAAAAATTAATAAATAACCAAATAACCTTTACCAGATTTGTTTTGTTTTAGGCTTTTTATCTATACACCAATGTAACTGAACAAGTTACTTTGATTTTTAAACATAAAGCTAATTGGCAGATTGTCCCAAAAAAAAAAAATTGTCTCCAAATTTTGTCTGTGTTCTTTTAAGAATAGGCAAATATTAATCCGATCTCTGGTTATTATATATTAACTTGTTATATGTGAAATTTTACGTTATTAATGTATGTTAATTAAAAATACGTTTTTATACAATGAAGGTGGCAAACAAGCGTTAAGGCCCGAGTGATGGTAAGCGGCTACCGTAGTCTGTCGAGCCCTGCACTGATATATAATTTTTCTGCTAATATATAATTTTTCTGTTAATATATAATTTTTCTGTTAATATATTATTTTTATGTTAATATACAGTGTAAACTCTTTATAACGAAACTCAAGGGACTGAGCATTTTTTGTCGTTATAGAGAGTTATCGTTATATGGAGTGAACAAAAAAACAACCAAATTAACAAGATATTTTTAATATGTATGTCTTAGATAATAAATGCTTATAAATTATTGTTTACACATATAGTCTGATAACTTTGTCTGACGGTTTTTGCTATGCCAGTACTTGTTTTGTATTATTTTATGTATTCTATTCATATCTTCTTCTATCAAACTTTTTCGTCAACACTAATCGCTTTCCGTTTACTGGCCATGTTAACAGTTTCAAAGTAGGTTTACGACTGATAATACGATAGGTAACCGGTATGCTTGGTCGAAGACCATCACTTCCGAGAAAACAATGCGTCATACTGCACGTGTTCAAGGCAATTAAGGATAACAAAAGCTAGACCGACCTCTGATGTTTCGGAGCTTCAAAGTCTTTTGTTACCTGATAACATAACATAAACAATAATACCGATAATAAATATTTACTGTCTAAAATATGAACACATTTCTTCGTAATAGAGAATGGCGTATCGCTATAAAGAGTGTTTCAATATGTGGGTTTTAACGCAAACCAACCAAGTTGGGCTCACTTCAACGTTATAGGGAGTTTATCGTTATAAAGGATAACGTTATAAAGAGTTTACACTGTATTATTTTTCTGTTAATATATAATTTTTCTGTTAATTCCAGGTGTATCATAGAAAGCACCACAAGCCGGACAAGCGCGAGTACATCTGCGACATCTGCTCGAAGCGCTTCAACTCGCCGGGCAAGCTACAGCGCCATCTGGTGTCGCACCGCGTCGACAAGTTCGTGCTGCGGTACGAGTGCCCCGTCTGCGCGCACATGTTCAACACCAAATATCACGTTCAGATGCACTTATCGACGCATCAGAAGGAAGGCCTGTTAGTATCAATCTATACCAATTGTCCCCAAAGTTTTTTTGTTTCGTTAACCCCCCCTCCTATCTTTTGAATATTTAATTTTTACAGATTCAGATGTGTTTTTGACAGGTGAAAACGTTTCTTGACTTTGGTAGGTTTTAATACTAAGTAACAAACTTAAAAAAAGTTATATTAATATGTTTCATTAAAATAACACGGAATCCATATCAAGTGATAATATTTCATTTAACTTTTAGAAATATCTACTTAGATGCATAGATGCCAGCGGAAACCAATCATTATTCTATACTTACTACTCGTGCGCGATAAGTTGAGACCTGAGCGCGGTGACGTCATGCTCGGGTCCTGGTACAGTGAACAAAAAAATTACACAACTAGCTTAGTATAGTAAGATACTTAAAAAACCTATATTAAATAATGGCGTTGTGCGCTGTACAACGCGGGTGTCATCGGGGAAGCGGGTGAGGAGTCGCATTCCGCGCGGGTCTCAACTTATCGCGCACGAGTTATATATATTTTTTATAAAAAAAATATTAAGTATCCAGGTTTGCTCACAAATTTTTTCGTTGACCATTAATTTGATATATCTCATATGGTTTACTCAGCGTAAGCCATTTAATTGTTCCAAAAGCGACGTTTTTTACAATAAATATTTTTTTGCGTGGAACCCTAATTCCTTAAGCTACTTTTATTCCGGAAAAGTTGCATTTAGTAGAAAATAAAATTATTTGATGTCTTCGTTTTTTTTTTTCAAAGCTTACATATGAATTTGCTTGCTTGTATTGCCCAACAGGATCATGGAAGAGAACCGAAACGAGATCCTGGCGATGGTGCTCCAGAACGCAAGAAAATTCCCGAAACAGCCGGACGCACCCTCGAACCTTACCGACACGATACCCTCGGACGAACGGAGCCGTATCTGCAACATCTGCGGTGAGATCTTCCAGCACTTCTACTATCTAGAGGAGCACCTCAAGGGCCACGGGTCCAGGATAGCGATCGAGGATCTGAACAAGCCGGAGGAGAAGAAGTACACCTGCCAGGTCTGCAAGAAGAGCTTCAAATTACACTACTATTTGAAGTTACACAGTTTCACTCATACGAAGGAGAAACCTTTCATATGTCAGCAGTGTGGTAAAGGGTTCATTACCAAGGGCAAACTGAAGAGGCACTTAGAGACTCATACAGGCCTGAAGAAATACCAGTGTCACGTCTGCTACAAGTTCTTCACGAGACCGAGTTATCTTAGGATACATGTGAGGACTATACACGGAACCCAGGATTATAATTTTCGTTTGGACAAAGGTTACGGGCCCCTGGGAGCGCTTTCTGTGATGACGCAACTGAGCCAGGGGAGTGTTTAATGGTTTTTTTTTTGTTTGTAATGGCGGGTGTGAATTTTGTTTGACGTTTGCGCCGGTGACCGGATTATATTACTTTACGGCCTAGGTATAATTTGTCCTATACGCGACTCGTCCTAGACACGTTTCGTTCCACTAACAAATCGTCCCATACGCGACTCGTCCTTTAAGAAATGCGTCCGGTTCATGTCGGGTCACATAGCCTGTCGTGTATACTGACTAATTTAGATATTATTAAATTCAAATAGGTATAGGTCAATAGGTCAAATCGAATATAGTTTCGAGTTTCTTATAGGTCGTATTACGTATGGGACAATAATATATGTACAATAGGACAAAGTGACCATTTAATAAATGATAATTTTGTTGATAAATGAAAGGGTTAAATAATTAAAGAAAGTTATTGTGTTTGCTTTCTTGTTGAATTTAACTTTATTTTTGTGGTTAAATGTTTAAGAGGAAAATGTGACCAGTGTTTTGCCCATACTAACGTACTCCCCTGTTTCCCCCTGGATAATGATACTAGACCAAATATTTTTATACCATTATATTTAATATGACCACTACCATCTCCCCATGTTTTGACCTTATTTGACTGTCATATTCAAATATGACAAAAAGAAAAACATACGGATATCTGTATGTTGCCATATGGCAAAGAGACCTGTAATATTATTCTTGAAAAAAAAAAATTTATTGAAATCGGTTCAATTTTGGAGGAAGAAACAGGGGAATACGAAAACTATGACTCTGTCCGTTTTACTTAAGTATAATCAGTCCGAACTGCAGTTGTCACTCTCGCACTCTATACGGTGAGGTTTCGGGCAGAGAGTGACAGCAATAGATTTTAGAAATACCTATTCTTGAAATGTTTCTTAGACCGGGCGTCCTTTTAAAATTGCAAACATGTGAATTTTGAAGGATATTTCTCTACGGAACGTTGAGTTTTATTTATTTTAAACGTTGAAAATTTTATAAATTTTAGTCTCGAACTGTATGTATTAAAAGATCACTCTACGCTTTCATGGTTTGTTCACGAGGGTTTCTTGGTAGCTATAATAAGCGCGCGAGTTGAATGCAGAGTTGAGGAATTCGATAGTGCTCTGACCTAATTAGAATTCTTGCTGTCGGTAATGAGGATGTCGAAAAATTTCAAACATGTGAATTTTGAAGGATATTAACATTTACGGATACGTTGAGTTTATTTATTTTAAGACGAAAAGAAAAAATATATTAAAAAAATTATTTTAGACAGAGAAATCAAACTGTAAAATAAATATTTGAGGTTTAATAATCATTCGATTCGTTTTTCGCCATTTCCCGTGCCTGCCGATGAATAAAATTATGATTTTTGGTAAAGGTAGTTAATGAACTCGGATCAGTCTTTATTAAAATCAAAAATTACACGAGGCAACAATTATTGAAAAATTTAGTGACGTAATACTTGAACGCCCAAGTAGGGTCAGCATAACAAGTTTTCCACTTCAATTTTTTCCCTATCACAGTATTCATAACTTTTATATACATACCATTACTCACACAATCCATCTGTATCTTCTTGTCTTTCTGTATTCCTATAACAGCTGTCTATAAAATAAAAACGACAAGAAATTTTACGTGTGGAATTCTCTTGTTATTTTTAAAGAAAGAAAGAAAAAAGTTTACTTCATAATACAACACATCAAAAATTTTAATTATAAAAATATAAAACCAGCACAACTAAAAAATAATAAACAGCTCCAATCTCAGCATAATTTCTATACTGAAGCAGTCCAGCGCTGGTTTTTTGACTGGGCCATATAACCAGACCTGATGGACAATAATAAAAATAAATAAAGTACTAAATAGAAAAAAAAAATACAATACTCCAAATATGGTCCCGGTCCTATGTTTAATTGTTAAAGACTACAGGATATACGTCCTTTAAGCCATAACAAAGCCTAACATCGTACTATTATTGTAATTATCAAACACACGTTTAACAAGATGGCGACTCCCTTGTTAAAACTGTCTAGAATATTTTAGCGGCAACATTCCACTTCATTTGTGCACAATGACTAAACTATATCTTATGAAATGTCACCAAAATTACATAATATAGGGTCAAGGAAGATAAATTTATGTGCTATAACAAAAACCACCACATAACATTGAAGATCCCGCCAAAAACTCGATGATTATTTATAAGAATATTAACCCTCAAATGCATAGCATACTGAAATGAAACGTTTTTTTTCTTCAAAATTTTTTCAAATTCGCATGTTTTTTCAAATGTCCATAGACTCGGCCTCTCCCCGAGACATATATTTCTGTGACAAAAAAAAAACGTTTTCATTATGCATTTACGGGTTGAATTTCCTTCGGCGGTGGCGCAATTCTTGTATTATTTTAGTGTTTGTCGATAATGGAAAACTTCGCGTTGGGACGAGCATCCCAGTTGTAATATAATTGTTTTGTTAAGCAATATTCGGTGGTAAGGTCTCTTTTACTTTGGTGTTGTATTTTTTTAAGAACTTGTTGAATTTGTATATAAAATTTTGAAAAAAAATATCGGCTTTTATTTACTTTAAAAAAACCATAAGATTCCTATTCGGTCTGATGGTGGACCATTTCACAGCACTGTTATTTTTCGTATGAAATTTGAAAACAGTTTGTCATAATATGACAGTCATGAATTTCTATAACTGCAATTTTTTAATGGAAAAATAATTTTTCATTTTTCTTCCTAACTTGGCAACTAGTCCTGTTTAATGAAGACCACTACTATCTTTAATACATTTACTTAGTTTTTTGACCTTATATTATGTAATATTAATTAATATAGTTTGATTGTCGTACTTAAGTGAAGTGGATTATAAATATAAACTGGAAACATACATTTTGAGATGTCACAAAAAATCCCTAGTAAGTTCTAACCAGAGAGCCACCATCTTTTTAGGATACTGAAATCGTCATACGGCGGGACACTATATTCACTTAGTAATGGTCTTCAATAAAGAATAAATTGTCAAATTAAGTATAATGAATATATAACACGATAAAGTTCCCATCTATGATAATAATATAAATATATTTTACTGAATTTTTTTGTTTAATACTACGTTATGCCTCACTTCACAGCGCAGGCTTCAATTTTTTCCCCTACTAAACGCGACGAAACAAGAATCACTTTAATATAAAAGCATTTAGTAAAAATGTTCAACAAAATTTATTTTTTTAAAAACAAACAAGATTCGAAACACACTCCTCAAGATATTATAGCAGTCGTTGCATACACATCCGCTAATCTTCAAAACCTCAGCGAATAACTCAGACACTTTAGAGTCGACTGGACACTGGAGTAAAAATCTAAACACTTCCCTCATGTAAGCGGCTATGACGCAACAGCATGTACAACAATTGGCGCTCGTTGTCTTCGTCAGACTCAACACCGAGGGACTCTTCGTCTTCCGAGGGCAGTTCCACCAGGATCGTTGCCTTTTGCCGTCACTTTCCGCTTTGCCCTTCACCTTGGTGTCCGATTGCTTAGGAACTCCATTGCCCTGTTCAGCACCCAGATCTCCAATACAGTTTTTCCTGCATCTACGTATGACTGGGTAGTCTTCTTTTTGATTTTTTGCCTATAATAATAGTACTTGATGATCAGTAAATAAGTTTCAAGCATGTAGTATACTATTCACTTACTTAGCCCTATTTTAACATTTTTTCTAATTGTGCCTTTTATTTTATTTTCAGACCTTTTACTTAAATATTATATAGCCTATGTTACACCCACATTTAAGATGGTTCTAACGACACCTCGTATGCTAAAATCCATCAAGCCGTTTAGGTTACAGAGCGTGACAAAGGAATAGACATACATCGCTCGAAAAACAGAACCGCCTTTTTCACAGTCGGGTAAACTATGTTTCTTCCTGTTGCTTCTCTATGACTGGGATGACTTAGGTAATGTTTTGACGTTCATAAAAGAAACAGTTTTTTTTATAAAACAGAAAACGTCCTCTGCCTGTAAAAGTATGACATTTGGTTTATGATCATAAAATTCAACATAACTCGTAGGGATGGATCTTCACTACTGTAAACTTGAAAAATACCATTAATAATATCTAGCAGAAATACATACATACATAATTCACGCCAGTCAGAGACCACGTCCTTCCACTTGCTACGATCCTGGCATACATCTTTCGCTTCTTCAACATCCATCAATATATTCACGCACGCTCGTCGGTTTATAGTACTCTTGACCTGACCTTCAGAACGTCCCCGATTTGATTGAGGTACATTTGTAACTTATGAAATTCTTCTTAAGGAATTGTTCCCATTGTAGCAGAGGCGAAGCGAACCGTCGCGACATATAAGTAGTCACAGTTTAAAAGTATATTGAGTTCTATGCCCATTACATAACGTACAAATTATTCTGTTTTTCCTTCATGAGTTTTTAAGGCCCAGCGGTCAAGCTTTCTGTGACGTGTACCTATAAATAATACTGAAAACATCGTGTTGAATCCATAGCATAACGGTAGGTCATTGTCTAACGCCCAATTGGCTAGCTGCCACCCTCAAATTGAAAATCTATTTACCAAGCACATGTTTGTTATGTGTTCCTAGACTTCCCACTATGTTTAGCGCGACACAATTTTACGTTACATCGTCACATAAAACATCAAATACATCATATTCATATTACAAAAGCGGGCAATTCGAGCAATAAACATCATAAGATTTCGCGAATCACTAAAGAACAAATTCCAGGAATATGGTATATTAAGTTTACCCTCCCAATACATCCTTAAAATCCTTACAGGTATATTCACAAAAACTTAGTTAAGCTGGATTTTGTCAAAGATCAGCACAATGTTAATACTAGAAATAAAGATAAATTAGGCGTAGGTACCGTGTTTTAGACTTAGAGGTTCATAAATAAGATTTCAAAGCAAATTACAAATTCAAGGACCAGCTCAAGCGGATTTTACTGTAAAAAGGTACATATACATCATAATTACATATATAAGTTACATAGGGTGGATCATTATGTTTATGATAGTGATGTCTGAAAGTGACTCCCTCTCTGTGCATCAACTAAATTATTATTATTGTACCTAATAAATTGTAATACCTGTAAAGTTGAAAAAAAGGTAAACCCGATCGAGTTTCTTACCGGTTCTTCTCGATGTCTGCGATATTTTCCGAATCGGCAGTAGTGTTTTGATAGCCTTCTTAGGGCCTAAATCGAATAAAGATTATTTGTTTTTAATTATCAAATTGAGGGTGGTAGCTAGTCAGGCGGGTATTGGAAAAATACCTATCACCATACTGTGGTTTCATCACGATGTTTTCATTCACTCATTGCAGGAATTCGAACTTACGTCCATCGACGCGAAGTCCGTACATGCCATCATTGCTACGAGCCTACAAGCCGGAGGTTTAGCATGGTTACAATCCTGATATTATTAAGACCTTTAAGGCTTAGAACGGCTTTTGTGTACGGGAACAAACGAACAGTGCTTCTGTTGTCAAATCTCGCCTAAGTTCGACCGTCTCTAATTCTTAAAGACTCAAACTATTGTGAAGGTAATATATTAAATATAAACAACCTTTGCGCTCCATAATTCCACGTTACAATCCATTTTGCTGCATCGAATACTAAATTGTATACATTTTAAATTGATTAATTACTGCACGAGAATTTCAATAATTTGTTATTCCTAAATAATGTTGTCGTCACGCAATTATGACATAGCGTATGTCAAGAAGATTCTGTCAATTACGCTCTTTTATCAATCAATGGACATCAAATGATTTGTTTTTAAAAATATTTATTAAAATACTAGCCATGCGCCCGAACTCACGTTCAAGGTTCAAAAATATTTTCTTGGTAACATTTTTTCTTAGGTAGATGAAACATATAGTTCTTCAAAAAGCCTCGAAAAACGTCCGCGATGACATACTATTTCTATCTTCTAAGGTTGACTCACAAACCATTTTTATCTTCAACATAACAATTAAAAATACTAGGTTATTTGCGTAACTATTTTTTTCAATTCAGTATTAATCCTTATACAGATAAATATATTATTTAACTTGGGCATTTAATGTAGATTTAAATTGTCCTTTACATTATATCATTTAAATGATTACGGTAGAAATTATCACGAATTCAAAATTACGCGCAACCAAATCACTCTCAGCGAAACGGTTGGCCGACACTCGGCACCGATGCAACCAACCGCGCCGCGGCCTACCTGTGGGCTATGAATTATTAAAACTAAAGTACCTAATAAACTCTAAATTGATCGAACATGATTTCTTAAACATGAATGATACCACTTTGTGAATTGCCCTCTTGCGAAGCCTGGGTCGGGTCGGTAGTAACCTATAAATTACTTACCCCCATTCCGTTAGAAATCAAATCGGTATGGAATTCAGAAAAAAAAATAAAACAACACACTTTCTTAATAAATCTTCGAAATAGCATATATTTTATAAGAAATAAAAAATACACAATACAAGTTATAAACGTAACCTCTTTTTAAGCTAAAACTTATTGCTATATAAAAAAAGTATGCCTTGAATTTTCGCGCCTGGCAACGATTTGTGACGATACTAAAAGAAAAGAAATTTAATTAAAAAATGAAAACGTTTCATTTCCGATAGGAATAACAATTTTTCTGTTTTGCGTCCGATAATATTTAAAACAGGGGCGTTTTAGTTATTTATTTAAAACCTAGAAATACGATGGCCGATATATCCCCTTCTCTTTCCCTCCTTAAAACGAAATTAATATTAAAATAATATAAAACTCAACTTGTCATTTTAAAAACACTAGATCATAATTCTAGGTAATGTCAAATTGTATTTTGCGTTCGTCTGTTTATTTATCGATAGTAATTAATTAATATAGATACTAGAACTTTCTCACTGGTTGTCTTTACGTATAACGGCAATTGAAAAAGTTTATAATACAGAAAAACCAGAATTTCAGATTTCTAGACGCGACGGGATCTCCCCTGATAGAAACAACATATGAACTTATGAGAACTCAAATAGTACGTTGCGTCATGGATGCTAAACGTTTCAATGTAACAAAGTTTCTTCCCAAAAATATTAATTTGACGTCCCTTAAGATACCCCAGTTTTACCTGTAACCCCTAGATCAGAAGCCGAATGAGTTGTTAGTTTAAGACATAAGCACTTTGAAATATATTTTTCTCAGTAATAAAGAAAATCAATGGCTCATCATAAATAAACAGACGTCACAAAACTGGGTCCAGTAAAAAAAAAAATACGATTTATTTTATATGATGTAAAAATAAGGACCCTACGTTAACAACTTTTTAACTAATTGCTTTAACGGCAGATGTCTTAACTTGGCACTGGAACGTAAAATAACACAATCATCAAATCTTGTTGCCAGATTATTAAAAAAAACTACTGATTTAGTACGATTTTTTATAGCTTACGAGTTTGTACTTAGGAAACGGGAGCCAAGTTAAAACAAATGCGATCACGTCAAATAAAACATTAAAAATTACTACATATGTAGGCAGACGAATAAATCTTAATATTTATATAGAGCGCTAACATATATTATATTTGTTTATATTAAAGTTAACTTTTTTAAATGTACTTGTTAAAATTTACATATTAAAAAAAAATGGACGTAACATATAAAACTGGGAAAATGCAGATTATAGACCAAAAACTGAATAGTGAATCATTTGTGAGTGACAGTCTTATAAAGTTCATAAATATAGAAACTTCTAATTATTCCTGTAACTGAATTTAAGATAACCCAATTTTCATACTTGGCGAATGAGTGCCATTTGTAGCAAATGAAAAAATTACAATTACAGACATTTTCGCAAATAAATTCAAACAAATACATTTAAACACTTAACTAAACTATAGATTAATTAATTTGAAAAGCACAAATGGCGTGGAGCCTTAACATTTATGGCCCCATGTCAACATTTAAGCATCATATGCTAATATGTAGAAACGAATGCACCAAACACTGACCACGGTAGGTTTCGTTGCGAGAACGTTGGCAACACTATAAACGAAAATAAGAGCCTAAACTGGCAACATTGTTTTTTAGGCGTTCATTTTTTTGTACTTTCATTTTTCTAAAGTTATTTTTTTATATATATGCAAAAAAAACTTTCCTCAATACAATAAATCTTTTAAAAATTCGCAATTTAAATAGATTATGAGTAACTTATTTTATCATAACCTTCATCAAATTAGCTGCCAACATTACCATAGAATAAGAAAACAGTGCTACCAACTATTCCGGTAAAACCATTCGCGACAGTAAGAAAAAAAATTAAAAAGTTACATCGTAAAAAAAGTTCATTCAACGACATAAGAACTCGATTGGCAAGTCATAAGATAATAAAATTTCGTCTAGACAAAAAAAATATGATAATTTGTTTTTTTTTTAAAGAAAATAAATTAATAAAACAGTTTTAATTACTATTTTATAGCATCTACACACATTAAAACCCTCAACATTTTCTCCGTTTAGAGTATGTTGCTCAAATTGAGCAGGTGTATTTTTCAACTGTAAGCAGAGCGCTCTCGGTCAAGAGCAGAATGCTCAGCGAAATGGAACGACGTCTAACGTGAATTCATAACAGCTTAAAGACAACGCCGATCGCGAGAAGGATAGCAATATAGAACTCTGTGAGAATGAAAGAGACAACCAATACCTCCGCCTCGCCCAAAAGCCATATTAGGTGGGTTTTAAATACGATCATAACTTTGATTTACCATGTAAATTTGAAACTTACAGAACTAGCTTTGTATTTAAATCGAGTATTTTATAATTTTAACACACAAATTTAATAAATTAAGCAAAGCACTCTTATTACATAACCATAAATTGATCGAAAAATTTGATTAAAAAAAAAACTAATCATAAATTTGGAAAAAAAGTCACTTCTGTAAGTATTCATTTTACACGTTTACAAATCAAATATGACATTCAACATATTGAATCCGCCATTTTGAAAATAAAAAAGCAAATTTCTATACGAACGTCATAACCTCGCGAGTGATAGAAAAATATTTTGACATGTCATTAAACAATCAAAATGGCGTTTCAGAGTCAGAAACTAATACGAACTGGATTGTATTTTATAAATCAACACAATTATGTACAAACCCCATCGGCTATACCGTCTGTTGACTAAACACGTGAAAAAATCACATATATAAAAATAAGAATTTCACAATAATAAGAAATCAAACGAGCCAAAACTAAATTTTGTCAGATGCTATGAATAAAGTTAGAAATATAATTTAATATTTAAAAAAAATCATATACATGAAGAGAAGCTATTATTTTCTGTCTTTATATACTACCAAAAGTAACAATTGTCAGAGTAACACAATTCTTGAAGCCCGTCATTTCGCGGCGGTCCTTCGAAATTGTAAATTATTTTTTTGTTTGCAATCACTTGTACACAGTAATGGATTTAGGCTTAAATACATGGGCCATGGTCTTAATGTGGCAGAATTCAATTTTTTATTTAGTTTTTTTTTTTTTATATAAACGCAACTCAATACGTCAGTCAAATATTTAAAAAGAGTTAAAAATATATCATATCGGAAGGGCGTCAGTCTTTAATTAAATACGACACTATTTCTCGCGTAAAATACAGAAACAACATTGTTTTAAAACTGGATATATGCTGATTGAACCATCAATAAAATATTACTAAAGAGATATGAAAATCGACAGTGAAACTTGAACTTTATAAAAAGCACTATCGCCTTCACTTGCGTCAAACTTAAGTTATGCCAAAATATGTTTTATGCCCCATTTTTTTATGCCACCAAACCAAACGTTGACGTTCACTGAACCATCCCCTTATACAACACATTAGGGGTTGAATTCCAAAAATATTTTCTTTTTGCTTACCTAGAGTGTAAAAGAGAAAACTAAAATATATGTAGGATTTTTTTAGAGGCTCAATCCGTATCTGATCTTGTTTCCTGAGAAGCCATGAAAAATGGTACTGAAGCCCAACATCATAGGGTATAGGAATGACACATCCAATCGCTCCCCTCCCCCTATATACGTTATAACACTAAAACTCCTAATCGAAAGTTACTATAGTCCATACTTAGTCAACAAACGGTAGAAATCTAGAAACAAATACTACAAGGTCAAATGTCAAATAGATTACACGTTTAATTTCAGCAGTAACCTTATTATTAAAAATTATTACAATAACTCTGAAAGCGAAATGGCAGTGTAGATTTGTGGTTTTATCTGTGAACGGAAATGTTAACTCGTTAATAAAAAAATCTATAACATGTGTTACATAATCAGAAAAATAAGTACATTTAGTTTGTTTTTGCACTAGTAACACTGGCGAATAGTTCAGTTCTTTATATGGTTTTTCATCTAAGTTTTCTATATATATTACTTTATTTTCACGTCAATTGTGTTAAACAAATTGTGGTAAACAATATGTTTTATTTAAGGGATTTCATCTATGTTTCTATTTATGTTACTTTATTTTCTGGGAGGTAACAAACGTTAAATGTGTCTAACACATTGTGGTAAACAATTTGTTTTATATATGGTTTTTCATCTGTCTTCTATTTATATTACTTTATTTTCTGGGAGGTAAGACACGTCAATTGTGTCTAACACATTGTGGTAAGCAATTTGTTTTAAATATGATTCTTTAACTAAGTTTTCTATTTATATTACTTTATTTTCTGGGAGGTAAGACACGTCAACTGTATCTAACACATTGTGGTAAACAATATGTTTTATATATGGGTTTTCATCTAAGTTTTCTATTTATATTACTTTATTTTCTGAGAGGTAAGACACGTCAATTGTGTCTAACACATTATGGTAAACAATATGTTTTTTCATTTGAGTTTTCTATTTATATTACTTTTTTTCTGAGGGGTAAGACTCATCAATTATGTCCAACTGGATCGTGACCACCATACACCAGGTGTAACATCCCAATAGATGTCGTGGTATATCCAGTAAAAAAGCGGGCGGCTAGCGATCTACATACACACCGTTGGTTATAAACCCATCACAGTGGCCACCACTGTTTACGGATCGTACTTACTGTCACTAATTACATAATGGGCTTCAAGATTCATCAAATAGATCACAAAGGGTAAAGAAAACGTATATGATATTAGACGGCATACCTCTAGGCGGGTTGCGGTGTACTGGACTTCTCCTTCTTCTTCTCTTTCTTCTTCTTTAAGAACGAGGGCGTTCGCAGGCCTTTCTTCTTTTTCTTATCTTTCTTCGGCGAATCCTCGGTCGACACTTCCTTAGATGGAGAACCCTGGAAATATTGTTACAGAAAAACATGGCTTAGCTTTTGAACTTAAATTAGTAAAACGGGAATCGCAGAAAGAAAAGCAAAAATAATAATTTTATAAACAAAATTTGACGTTGTGGTTTCCTCACCAACGCTTCCGTGTAGCCTATTGTTCTCAAATCCCTCGTGTTTGCCAGACGGTTTAAAGTTCATAGTTATTGTTCAGCTCTTTCGGATCGCAACATAAAGCCTATATAGGTTGACTGCTTGCAAGCGCGGCTCTCATGATAGCCTGCGGGACGCGGGAGGGAAACAAGACCGACCTATAAGTTAGTCTTGCCAGCCGCTGGCAGAAATAGACGTTTGACATGAGGGGTTTCGCGGTTTCATTTTTGTGACTGCTAGACATATGATTATTTTACCAAGATACAGTTAGCGACAAATTGAGTTTTAAAAATCAAAAGTAATACTTTGACGTATATAAAACCATATATACCCTACATTCAAAGAAGTTTTACTCTAACCGCGTTGTAAAGATTGCACGTACAATTTTTGTTCAATATACATAGTAGTTTTTTGTTTACCGTTTTAATAAAGACAACAACACAGTGTATACCTAATACGTTATTTATCTTTATATATCTGTCACAGTTACAATTAATATGATTAAAATATTGATCTTAAGATATAGAGTATTATTTGGATACCGTGTACATCCGTGAACACCCGCCTCCCCGCGTCCCACAAATCGTCAAGAGGGTCGCGCTTACAGCGGTCAGACTTTAAATAGCACTTAATACATAGGATATAAAATGCTGGTTCCAGAAATCAGAGCATTTTAAAGAACAAGAAAAAAAGCTCATGTGTTTCAGCGATCAATAAATATCAGGCTGACGTCACATTAAAAATAAATAAAGAAAAAAAAAAACAACTGACCTCTTTACTGCTGTGAGAGAATGTGCTCTGGTGAGCATCCGAGTGGTCACCGTTCACGGTATGCTCGCCTATAATAACAAACATATCAATTTAAAAAATCGTATAATTATTTCCAATAATATTAAATTCCTGGCTGGCGTAATAATTTTTATATATATGTAAAAAAACATATCGTTTTTATACGCTATATCGGCAGCTCGAAAAACAAGAGCATAGTAAACACTTGATAGAACGAGATAGGGATACGAGACCATTTTCGTATGTGCTACCGGTTTACATTTATATCATTATGAAAAACAAATCCCATTTATTTTTTCAAAATCCACAGTTTTAAAGTGTAATAAGAATGGTCAGTAGGATATGTTTAATTTTTGTTTACTTGTAATATAAGTCGTATAACAAAGAAAATGAACAAGATAATACGCAAACTAGTGTATTACGTTTTTGGTCTAGTCTTATTCAACCTACCGTCGATTTGCATTATACTAAAATATACGTCTTTGACAACTCGAAAAGTTAAAAATTTGCGCGTGCACCACGCACAGGTACTACTACGCTTAGGGTTGTCACGTTCCGGGATCAAACCGATATACAACTAGTCAAGTGGAGTGGTAGGGATCTGGGATCACATGCTCTCAATTCGATTGTATTTTTTTTCGTATGGTCAGTCATAACTTCTTTGTTTACGGTCCGATTTAGATGATTCTTTTTTGTTGGAAAGGGACCTCAAGGGACCTTGACCGTAGACTTCGAAGGTACACCAGAAAACTCCTCAAAACCATTGAAGGTGGTTTGCCTTTTTTTGTTAAAACTTGAATTATAATATCTCGCGTTTCGGGATCATCGACAACCGGCAATTGATTGCGAGGTGGTCGCCGTTGTTTTTGGATTTTAGGAAAATCCTTACCATCAGGCATAGTTTCGTTACTTTGCTGTACTTAATGTATAATCAATATTGTATAAGACAAAAAGGTATGTCGACATGTTCCAATCATCCGTTGAAGAAAACATAACCTCTTTCCGCATCATATATCGTGCAGTTAATATTTCTTTCAAAACTGCATAATATATATTATGTCCCTTAAGACCCTTATGCCTTGCCCTTATGAATACACGTGCCGAGTAGAATGTCGAGACAGTGCTCGGCCGAGTAAATGAGTGAAACAGTCATTCAGACCCAATTCCATGTGCGTAGCGAGCTAGTGGAGGCAAGGATAAGCAATGCCTACCCGACAATCTGACACCGACAGGTATAACCGACTATAACCTTAAAATGACCAACCCATTTATACTGAGCATCTAAAAAAAAAACCTTGAATTCCCACCTCATTTATTTCACCTATTAAAGTCCCTTGTACATGAACCTTAAACCCCTTAAATTTAAAGAGAAAACAGGTGATCTATTAGCCCTGTCATTGCTTGCCTTAGAGAAATCGTCAGTATTGAAGGAATATACTCTTTGAATTCTATTGAACATGAGAAAAAATAATTCAGGATATCGTATTGAGCATGCCATGAAATTTATTTCGTGTTAAAGAATTTAATGGTTTTTAACTAGATTACCAAAATTAAAAATATGTAACAGCTGGTAGCTAGTTGACGGGACCCTAGGACAATTCTACTTACTAGGTGAGGAGCCCACCTTCGCACGACCCCGCTCTGTCTATTCGCTACTCGGTACTCGATTTACAGTTTAGTATTTGTTTACCGTACGTAAATAATAAAAGTTGAGGTAAAGAGGAAGGTAATCGTCTACTACCGGCTTCGTAGAGCGACGTCTCTGTCACACGATGGAAGAAAGTGACAAAACGTCACATAATGTACCGAGTGACAGAAACGACGCTCTACGAAGCCGAAAGCAGCTGATTATCTCCCTCTTTAATTCAATGTGCGTTAATTACGATCGGTAACTGGTACGATATAAAGCATGGAATTAATGCTATTTAATCATAATTGTCACAGATGCCAGATTGCCCAGATGTCTGTCTCGGCCTAGTGGCATTTTACTGTCTCGTCATTGTACTCGATACGTGTAATCGAGGCATTAGATCCGCGTTTAAATTAAGGTGAGTGCTCTCAACACCTCGCCCGTGAATTTACGTAAATTCGAAACTTGAATATGGAACGGAATTTTAATTTTGTTCACAAAAAATAAATGTACTAATTTATACAAATATAAAAAAAATGAAATGCTAAGTGAATTTAAAAAAAGAGTTAATCAGCTGACAAAACGTGCTCAGCGTACGGCACAAGAATCGAACCAAGGCAACTCCAAAAGTGGTGGTTTACGTATGTAAATGATTTCCAAAAATCAATCCTCATTACTCATTAGCAATAAACCTTAAGAATTAGTAGTTTCATGCAGGCGAAACCACCAGTGTAAGCTAGTCAAACATAATCACTGTAGCTCTTGTTCAACATTCGTGCCGGACACTTACCAATCGTTTAAAAAATTAGACAATGCAGCGGGTGTTATTAAATAAGCATGCCACTTACCGTTCAATGGATTCTCCGCTGTCCGTTTCAGCCATAGCCACCGGAAAGCTTAACCATGCAAGTGCGTAAGTGGAGCACACAAAAGCACAGCGTAACTTTTTAAATTATAAAACCATGTATTTTACACAATTACGGTTAGAAAACAAAAAAAAACCATAAATACATACATACAGATGTAATATTTTAATATAAATACCAAAAAAAAAAAATGTGTCCATGTACTATGCGATCCAAAAAGATTACCACATTTCACGACAAATTCAAGATTTTCGTAAGGTCAGCAGAAAAAATTACAATATAAATACTTTATAGTTAAATATAATTTATGTAATGTAAATGTAAATTATGTATATTAATAATAACATTTATACTTCTTCAAGAGATGCGACGTTATAATATAACTGAGATTTTTAGCACTATTTCGATAAGTGTAATCCATAAATCATTTAAACCAATCAACTAATTCTCAATATTATACTGTATTTATATAAATAAAAATCAAATACCGATTTGGCTATTTTTTGTTGAAAAAAGTTCGTAATAGTCCGAATTAGGTTTGCAATGGAAAGAAAAATAAAAAAAAGTTTACCGAAAAAAGTAGAACTCGGGAAAACTGAACGTGCCCTTCTCTATCGGAATTTTGTATGAACTCGGGCCATAAATTACGATTGATACGCGTAATACTTATTTTATTTGGATCGTTATGAGCCTGAAAAAGTTTTCAGAAAAAAAAAACGAGATAGATGGAGCTATTGGAATGGAATGCAGAACAACATCTACCGGGTCAAATAGTATAACTTATAAATTGAAAATCTATAATTGCTTTTAGATTAAAAAAAAAAATGGCATTTTTTTTTGCAAACCCTACACTAAGCAAAAGAAGTTAAACCAATATGAAGTAAGATGGTGAATGATATTTACATATTTAGATCGCATACATGACACTTAACAATAAAACAACACAATATAAAAAAAAGAAAGTTTAATAACAAACAGCAAGCTTACATTGACATTGACAAACATCTAGACGTGAAATTCAACATGGCAACACCAGAATCAACAATTCCCCAGAACCATATAAACATACTTTATATATTATTTTACAGTAATATAACTTTAAAAACGTAATTAAAATATATTTAATTGAAATTTATGATCCACAAATACTTATTAAGCACTGTTACCAGAATCTAATCCAGAGTTCCCATAAATTTAGAGTTTTAGAAATAAAACCCCGTGACGTTTATGGTCATAAAATGAGCACCTATGCGAAAAATCCCTCAAATCACCACCTCTTTATTTCACCTATTATCTACCCTTGTACATATGCTGTCTTCCTAAATTTCCCTCTCGGTCCTTAAACTCCATAAATTTAAGAAGAAATCCTTTGATCTCGCAGCAATTTCAGTAAAGGTTTACGTTAAAGTCATAACATAAAAATTAACCTTTTTTTTTTCAAAGTCTAATGAAAAAAATATATAATTAAAGTAATAATCGACACGTTTTGTTAAATTAACACAGTTTAGTAACTCTTTACATCGACGACATCTCTAGTCATTACGTGTAATTGTTTACTATTAATCATTAAATATATATTACGATTAACTAATTAATTAATGATAATTAAACAAATCTTAAATATATCACAATTACTAAAAACACTTAAAAACATAATACGTATATGGCAACGTTTCTTGTAATTTGATTTGGTGTTGCCCAGTAATATGACTTTAATGTTAGGAACATTAACTTAAACGAAAAATGGTTTTCATCACATTTAAAATATCTTTACGTGACTGTTTCATCACTCTTCGAATTCCTTTTTTAACCTTTATTTATTAAATTTCAAAGTATGTATCAGTGACGATGAAGGAAAATATACTAAGAAAAGTTGGAAGAATTGGGAAAAATTCTATAGCCCCCCTTCAAAAAGAAGACTGTAGGCAAAGATGATATTATTATTATTATAAAATAAATCTTCAAAAGACAGCAAAAAATATCTAAATGATATGAAAACCAAGTTATACACTGAAAGCTCAAAAAAAACACAAACACCAAATAAAAAATTAACACAACATGACACATAGCGTTAACGAAGCATGCAATTAAAACATTAATTGATAAAAAAAAACAAGTATAAAACCATTGCCGTGATTAATGAAGAATTATTCTAATTAAAACATTATTATTATTGGGAACATGCGAGTTGCAACTTAAAATTATAATAATTTATGTTAAAATTGAAAAATTAACAGACATGTTTTTTTTTAATAATGTGAAAGCTAAATATTTTTTTAGGTTTAAATATAGTCAAGTTGTAACATAATAAATGAGACGGATTATTTATTACTAATTGTAAACAGATAAAACCAGTGAACCATGTAATTAATGCATTTAATTGTAAGCCCTTTTTAAAACAAAATACAAATATTTGTACAAATTTATTATACCTTCTTATGTATGTTAAAATTGGATGCAAATGTTGATATTAAAAAAAAACGCAGTACAGGTGTAACAACAATCACCTTAAGAAAAAAAAAACTAACAAAAATATGCGAAATTGTTCTACGTGCATAATGTAACTTTGGACAAATTCTACCGTTGTGGTACGCTTTAAAATTCCATTTTTATCAAAGTCCAACGCTTTCTCGTCATTCAAATGCAGATTATACAAACAAACTAAGTGATCCATACGTTAAGCAACAAAGTTAAAAACTGTTATTACAATTCCTTACAGCGTCTATTTGACTCAAATCAAAACTCTCAGTCATACGAAACCTCGATATGATTCTATAGAACAAACTATCCTCATACGGCGGCCAACTACTATGCAGTCTACCCGACGACATTCTGTGTATATCGTGAAGACATTTGCCTGTCAAATCATTTCGATCGTTATCACAATCGAATGATTCGTTGAAATCGATCGATCGCTTTCTAATATCTGTTACGTTCGCATAATCTGTAGTTGACGTTGACGCGTAACTGTCATTGAATTTTACTATAACCTTCGGCCTCGATTTTGGCACATCCTCCAGACTATCATTTAGATCGAACGCCAGGAAACTTGGTAGTTCGTTCCTCCGACGTACACCCTTCGGTACGGGTTTTTCCATATCGTTAGGATTATCGTCGAAAGATATCCAGTACTTCATACCGCCTGTGTGCTCGGTTTGCGACATCGATAGCACTGAGGCTGGTTTCACGAACGGCGATCCTAATATTGAATCATCGTTTTCATACAAAAAGCTCAAATCTCCGAAAGTTTTTTCATTTGGAGTTAGGTTATTTGCAACAATTTCTTCAAACCGGCTATCGTCTTCGAGGAAAGCTACATTCATTTCTTCGACGTCTTCTAAAGGAGCGTTTAAAGAATTTTCGTTAACTCCATCAAAATTTGCTTGTTCATCTTTGTTTAAAGCGATACTTATATCTCTATTATTTTCATTTGGATCATCATGTTCTACACTAGTTAAAAGAATTGAATCTAATTTATTGTTATCGTTATAATATTCATCAAAGATCATAACTTGTGCAGAATTGCAGTCTTTTAAAACAACTCCATTTTTATTAATATTACCATAAACTGTACTATCAGCTATGATATTATTATAACTTTCACTTTCTATATTAGCCTTATCTAAAATAGTTTTACCTACTTCCTTACCGTCACTACTGTCAACTACGGAGTAATCTTGGTAACCATCAGGATTTGCCCACATATTTAAAGCAGCTGAGAAAATATCTTCACAGTCAACAAATTTTACTGATTTTTTATTTTTCCTTCCTTTTACCTTATTTAGTGAGATATAAAGAACTCTATTGAACAAATAATAAAGCATACTTTCAACTACCTTACAAGATTGAACCGATTCATTGTTACTTGATTCAGACAATGTAGATTCATTTAGTTGCATATTTTCTTCAATAGCCAATACAATTTTCGTTATAGAAAAGCTTCCTAAATATTCATCTTCGACGTTATAATCAAAAGTAAATTTTACATCTGCATTATCTCTTTTTAAAACAAAATCGACAGACTCGTAATTTATTTTATTGAGTATAGAAACGAGTATGTCTGATATAACTTCATATTTCTCGAATTCCACAGTAGAATTGAAACTTGTAACATCATTTTGTGTACTAGTTAAGCTAAATTCTATCGAATTTGGTCTCTGAAATTCTGCACCATCTTTTACTTCATCGCTAGAAGAATCTAATCGTAGATTTTCAGAAGGATCCGTGATTTTTATCACATCTAGTTCTTCTGCATGTGCAGTTACTTGAGACTTATTTATTTCTAAGTTAATATCATTGTCTACATTTTGTATCAAATGGTCATTTGTCGTTATTACCAGAGCGTCTAATACAACCTCAATAATATTTAAAGCTTCATTAGTATCTGAATCTTTTTTTTCTTTCTCATTTTGCGAATTATTACTAGATTCATCACCGTACGAACTTTTAGATTCTTCTAAAATCGGTTCGAGCACGTTCAACTGAGTTTTCAAAGGAGATTTTTTCAAACTCTCCTTCTTTGTATAATCTTCACAATAGAAATTTATAGGCACGGAATAGTCTCGAATATCCTTTTCAACCAAATCCTTGACTGGACTCTCGTAAGCTTCTTCAAAATCATCCGTAAAACTGTGATACTCACCTTCAGTAGATTCAAATGTCTTATTTGCGTCTTCTATCTGTTCTGTTATAGATTCAGTTCCTTCATAACGTTTACCCGTATCACTTTTGGAGTCTTTTGTGACGGTCACGTTACGTTCATTCTTAACTCTCCCTTTTTCTATAATCGTTTGATTCTCCGACGTAAAACCACTACCTATATCTCCGAAATAATTATCCTCATTAAACTCTTGACTATAAACGAATTCCTGATCTACTTTAGCGACTTTGTACACTGGCACAATATTTTCTTTTACTTTAACAACACTATAAGATACTTTTGCTTCTTCATCGCACTTC
This sequence comes from Saturnia japonica, assembly GCA_033032175.1. NCBI lineage: Eukaryota > Metazoa > Arthropoda > Insecta > Lepidoptera > Saturniidae > Saturnia > Saturnia japonica. Next base: position 11,106,418 of record CM065329.1, read on the forward strand.
AGCGGTATATTATCTACAGAGAAGTAAGCTGAACTTCTAACTGCAAATTTGTTTGATGTCTTTTCATCCTTACAATAATCGCAAACGTTTGCATTATTTTTACTGCAAAATTTACGACACCTGGGAACATGATAATGGGTCGGCACTGGATTTTGAATGTAAGAATTCATGAAACCACTGTAACTACGTGTTCTATAGAGTCTACCAGTATCTTGTTTCTTCCTACGGGGTAAGGAGCGAGTACGTAAGCCACACTCTGACCTACATCTCCCATCCCAATCGATAGATGGTATGGAATAGAGACTGGAACGACTGCTCGAAATGCCGTTATCATTATCTAATTTAGAATTAAGGTTCATTTTACATTTTGGTTGTTTTGGATCACAATCGAATTCGTATTGTTTAAGGATGTTATCGAAATTTTTCACACGGGAATAATCATGTATGCTTCTCTTGTTAGAGGACATAGCTTCAGTTAAATCATGCGCTTGTGTTAATTTACCTGTAAGCATTATATTAGGTGGTGTTAGAAAATTTTAAATTGCCTCAATACATCTCAGCTTGACAATCTATTTAAAAAAACTTGACCCTTGATTAGTTTTGTGATGGTATTGAGTATCAACAGAGTTTAGAAGCCTATACTGTTTATATCACTAAAAGATTCGAAACTCTTAATAATGGTTGTAATATTCACAATCCACACACACTAGCGGCTAAAATAACTTATATTTACGTCAACCATTTCCCGAAAAACAAAAACATTGAACATAACGATATCGAAACACTAGACATATGATCTTACAAACCCAGACAAATGAGCTAGAACAAACACAAAGAATGAAATCGTATGGACGCAATAAGAACAAACAGAACAAAAACCCTCTAGCCACAGTACACTTCACCAGCTATGAAATAGAGCAAATAAAACAGAAAAACATACACAACAAGTTTTCCCCAATGTTTCCATTCACACTTTCTATCCCGACTAAGCACTTTCCACGTTGTCGTCACATGCTCACCTCTGGCGACGACTTGTTGTACGGCGGTGTGCTGCGCACGCACAACAACGGGCACCGGTGACGTCAAGCTCGACGTCATCGCAGACGCCGACGAGTCAAGGAACACCTCGTCATCGGACAGCAGATTTGGATCCCTTTCAGTATCTTTAAAATTTTCATACTACGATTTTCATCACGCGAAATTAACCCTAACTACATCACAACGCGAAATCCCTTACGAGTGAACAAAAATAGCTAAGCCAGCAATTGTTTCCTTTTTACTTATAATTAAAATTTAGGATCAAGTATCTCATGAGTAAAAGAAATAAATTTAATCAAAATTTATCGAGTAGGTTTACCTAGCACATCATGACCTATTACGTTTCGATGTAATGACGCCATCGCTTTATGGTTAGCTTACAAACAATCTACTCTTCTCGATAACACTTTCCCCGTTTCGTTAAGACTTTCCACCTCTTACACCCCACTATTCCTCAACTCATACATACTATTCCTCGGCTCATATATACTATTCCTCGGCTCATATATATTATTCCTCGACTCATATATATTATTCCTCGACTCATACATACTATTCATCGAACTCATATATATACTTTTTCTCGTCTCTTACACACATTCCCCCTTAGCGCATATTTTCCCTCACAGCTCACCTCGGAGGACAGGTCTCTGCACGACAGTGTGCCGAGCGTGCACCACAACGGGTGGAACCGTCGAGATCGCACTCGACGACGCAGTCGATGCGGCAGAATTGAGGAACACCTCATCATCGGACAGCAAGTTCGGGTCCCGTTCTGGCTCTTTATTTATTTTTAATGCGAAAACTTTTTTTACTCTTTAATGTCATCAAATATGTATTTCCAATTATTAAAGAAAAAAAACTAAAATAAAACTTAAATCTGTTAACTCCAACCTAACGAAAACTGAATCCTACTACGTTTGCAAAAGTTTAAAAAAACATACCAGATTTTTTTTTAGTACCATAATCAAAAAAATTAACATATTTTATAGAATTTAGTCAAGCTGATAAATGTATTAATTTTTGTATATTTCTTTTAAATAACAAAAAAGTGGTTGGTCATACTCAGATTATTTAAAAGAAACTGCAAGCATTAGTAAAGTGTACACAAGCAGTAACTTAAACCCAAACAAAGTGATTCCTCTGTCGGTAAATAGGTTAGTTGAGTGTAAGTGATTAAAACACCACTAAAAAACCTTCCCAAAACCATCGGTTTCATTCAATTTTTTTATGACTCAATTGGTAAAACCACTGCCTGCTAGACAAAAGTGATCAATGATAAGGTTTCCTTAGAAAAGTTTGTAAAAAAAAAAAAATGTTCAAACTTAAACATGGTTTATATAATCCGCCTATTTGTATCAAATAGACAATGGAACGCTGGAGAGAAAAAAAATATTACTTACTTTTGGTTCGATCGGCGTGCTCTCTTTCGGCGTTCAAGAAATCGGTCGTATCGACTATGAATAAAAACACAATTCATAACTTATTGAACTATATGGGCAATGGGTGGCGTGCAAAGAAACTTGTAAGATAGAATATTAAAAAAAGGATCCTATACTTTTGACTGTACAAGATATCAATAAACAAACAAGGTAAAAAAATACTCAAAAATGCATCGATTCAAAAAAATATATCATGCGGAATTAAAAAAAAACAGGCAATAAAAAAATTATAGTAACTTTTTTTTTCAACTAAGTTGAACATGCAAAAAGTATTGAAAATATTCGAGACAATATCTGGATTTCTCTATAGTTATTTTATCGATATCGATAATAATCACCGCTTTAAATTTATCGTGGTCAACATGAGTGGCATTTTGGTGACTTACCATCGCTAAGGACCACTTCTGGCTGGCTTCTGACCGGGGCCTGCTTGGTCTCTATTCTCAGTACGCGATGTTCTGAAAATACACAAATGTAATTTTAAGTACCCCAAAATTAGCGCTGAGGAGCATCATGTCTATGTATGAAAAAATGTCCGTCAAAAAACATCAAATTAAAAAAAAAAAACACCGAAAAGTTATTATTTTTACGCTCCAAAAACTTTTTCCGTTACTGTTCAATTTTTTCAACAAACCATTGTAATGAAATATATCGATGAGTCTTTGTAAACGCATCATATCATCTTTTCTAACTTTGCCACTAAGGTGCTCTCTCTCTCTAACGTTTTACTGTCATGTCGAAGTGAACGCACATAATCAAAGTATATTTATTATTAAGAAATCTTACTCAGTTTTATTAAAATAAAGCCTAAACCCAATAGCTACGAATAGTGCGCTTAGCTCGCGTCGCGCAATTTATCATAGGTTTTTTTTATGTAGGATTTTTTTGGTCGCAAATAATTTTGAATTCGTGATATGTTCTACGTTAATTATTTAAATAGAAAACTGTAAGGGACAATCTTACTCTACATTAAATGCCCAAGTTAACTAACAAACATATCTGGTTAAAGATTAATAATACCTACAGAATTGGCAAAAATAGCTTCGCAAAAAACGTAATATTTTTAATTACTATGTTGAAGATAAAAATGGTTACTGTCAGTCAACCTTAGGAAATAAATATATGCCATCGCGGACTCTTCTCTAGGCCTTTTGAAGAACTACAATTCTTTAGAACATTATTTTGATGTATCTCATAAGGTTTAGCCAGCGTAAGCCATATATGCGCCCGAAAATAATTTTTTGAAGAGTTTATTACAAATTATTGTATTTTCTCTACTATACATTGTATTGTATATATAAACCTTGCGTAAAAAAATATCTAAATGTTAATGAAAACCGCATTAAAATCCATTGCGTTGTTTAAACGATCTAAGCGTACATAGGAACTGCAAGCGGGAAGCGACTTCATTTTAAAAAATGTATAGATTTACAGACAGCTTCTTATGGGGTTAGCCATTGTCATGAACATCTAATAGAGGGCTAAAAGAGCTATATGCTTGAAAACCCTTGAAATAAGTAAACTATTATATTCACGTAAAAGCTATTTAATTCAAAAGAGACCATTAAAAAAACCATATACGTAATTTCAAATGATACATTTAGTAGCCAGGTTATCGGGAGTAACTTACCGTCACGCGATTCCTCCTCGGTCTCGGAGGGCGCGCTGGCCGGCGAAGTGATCTGCGCAGCGCTGATTGCCTCCGACTCAGACAAATCTGTGTCATCTGGAAACGTAATATGTGGGATGTATAAAACGATGACCTTTGCCTATTTAATATACACCCACATTATATTATCCAAGGAACCTCCACTGTCGTCACTTCCCGCAAGTTACAAATTATTTTAATTTTTCATTATCTCCTAAACTATGTGTCCAAATGACATGCTATACAGAGCAACATTTTACTTCATAAAATCGACTTTATAATAATCACTTTCTAATTTTCAACAAATGTTTATAATAAGCTGCCTAACTGTTGTTTATGAATAAGAAACGGGCATACGCTATCACATTGTAATTGTAACATTGTATTTACGTATCATTAACCAATACGTCAGCGCACGCGGATAAAGCAGTTCGGGAACGCTTTCCCTTCCGACTTACGTAACAAAATACAATATTTAAGGCTAGCTGAATAGTAGCCTAATGCTAGATAGCATTATACATAGGCTGCACTAAAAGTATCGGGAATGGAATATTTCCACTGTTCCTGTCATATTAAAATATTTTTAGTTGAAAACTTCTTAGTTTTAAAAATCGAATACAATTTATTTATTTAAAAAAAGATTCTCGGTCTTGTCACAAGGTTTTGTCAAACTTGTTTAGTCGTTGAGAAAATGGAATTGACTCGATAAAATTCAAGAGCGATGATTTATTACGACTTTCGAAGTGGTTTAACACAAAAACAGTGTGTTGACCGGATGATTTCTGCATTTGGTGATGAAGCCCCATCCAAAACCACAATTTATCGCTGGATTGCTGAATTTCAACGTGGACGTGTCAAGCTCAGTGATGATCCTCGTCAAGGTCGTCCAAAAACTGCAGTCACCCAAGAAAACGTTGATGCTTTGCGTAAGCTGATTGAGGAAGATCGACATGTGACATACCGCGAAATTCAGGCAACTTTAGACATTGGCATGAGTCAAATACAAATAATCTTGCATGAACAATTAGGTGTAAAAAAATTGTTTTCCCGATGGATACCGCATTCGCTCTGTGAAGAGCAAAAAGCGGCTCGCGTTACTTGGTGCGTCAGAACTCTCGAAAGATTCCACGCAGGATCCTCAAATGCTGTATACAACATCGTATCAGGTGACAAATCCTGGATATAGATACGCGTACGAACCCGAAACAAAAAACCAGTCACGAGTTTGGGTGTTCGAAAATGAGTTAAAGCCATCAAAAATTATTCGTTCACGGAGTGTTGCAAAAAATATGGTGGCCACGTTTGTCTCCAAAACCGGCCATGTTACGACTATTCCTCTTGAGGAACAAAGAACGGTTAATGCAGAATGGTATGCTAGCATTTGTTTGCCACAGGTCGTTTCTGAACTCCGTAAAGAGAACGGCAACCGCCGCATCATCCTCCATCACGACAATGCGAGTTCTCACACCACGCACAGAACAAAAGAGTTTTTAGAACAAGAAAACATAGAATTATTAGACCATCCGCCGTACCTAAGCCCTAATGATTTCTATACTTTCCCTAAAATAAAGAATAAATTGCGTGGACAGAGATTTTCATCACCTGAAGAAGCTGTGGACGCCGACAAAACGGCCATTTTGGAGACCCCAACTTCCGAACGGAATGGTTGCTTCAATAATTGGTTCCATCGTATGGAAAAATGTGTCAAATTTCGCGGAGAATACTTCGAAAAGCAATAAATACATTTTTAAATAGTAATGTTGTGTCACTTCCTTGATTTCCGAAATTTTCAGTGCCGCCCTCGTACCATTCCTCATGAATCAGGCTATCATATTCAAAATAATTTTTCGAATTCGACCGGTAGTTCCAGAGATAGTTACTTGTTTCTATTTTTAATTATATATTAATAAATAGATAATTTTAATGTATACTATCTCCTCTGAAAGACAACATACAAGTTACTTTTGTGGTATATAAAAAAAAATATGTGGAAAATAAGGGTAATTCTAGAACACTCACAGTCGTTACCGCGTCTCTTCCTCTCGACGTCGCGCTTGTACTCGTCAATCTCGTTATCTGTGATGTGGTCGAACGGGTTGCGCGCATAGGGGGCGCTATACACGGTCGCGTTGTGCTGGTAGCCACGTTGGATTATGCCCTTCGAGGCGGCTCCCATCAGTACCTGGTAACGAAAACATTCGAGCTTGAAAATTATACACACATCAAAAAAGTGTAAGCAACATGCGTGATATTACAAATTTTTCCATTTATATTAATTAATTTCTAAATATTTACTCAAACAAAGTGCGTAGGTAAGTAAACTTTTTTGTTATTGATGACATACTGGCTGGTTGTAAAAAAAAATTTGATTATGTTTTGTTTTTTTCATAAAATTCAAATGACTGCGAATTTGTTTGAATTTAAGTGCGTTTTAATTGCTACGTTTAGTCTTGATTTTATAATTTTACCAACCATTTAAATAAAGTTAGCGACAAAATTGAATTTTTAGATATTCTTTACGTCATGAAGCGACGTCATTTGATGGCAGATGAAATGCAAAGTGCTGTAGGGATGTTGCAAGCGGGAAGTAATCAATCTCAGGATCTCGACATTTTGGCATTCATAGAAGTGTTATTTGTCGTCTTTGGCAGCGCTACAATAATACAGGAGAACCCGCTGAACAGCATCCAGGCCGTAAAAGGAGTACAACCACTCGGCAAGACCGGTACATACAACTGACTGCAAGACGCCAGCCGATGTTAACCGCTCGAGAGATAAGTTTGAGGCTACAAATTTCAAGTGGTGTTGATGTAAGTCCTCAAACTGTGCGAAATCGACTGCATGAGTACGGCCTACGAGCTCGACGCCCAATCAGGTGCCCACCGATACGTCACGGGAATCGCGCTCGTCGATATGAATGGTGTAGAGAACGCATAACATGGACCCAGGAACAATGGGATAAAATTATGTTTTCCGATGAGTCGCGATTTGGGTTTAAGCCTGACAAAGTTTACAAGAAGGGTGCGAGTGTATCGTCGGCCCGGAAATACTGAAAGGCTCAGGTGCGTTCAGGAAGTTCATCCATACAGCGGCTCAACAGTTATGTTATGGGCGGGTATTATGAAGAACAGGCGAACTGAGCTCGTTTTTGTAAATGGAAACATGAATGCTGAAAATTACATTGATATTCTCAGACCTTGTCTACCCATTTGCACAAACCTTTGGCTCTGATTTTAGGTTAATGCATGACAATGCGCGTTCACATACAGCTCGGCGAACCAGTGAATACTTTGCAACGGACACCATCCGGGTATTGCCCTGGCCTGCACAATCGCCAGATCTCAACCCCATCGAGCACGCATGGGACATGCTCCAGAGACGTGTTTTGAAGGACTTGGACGGAGCGACAACAACCCAACAGCTGAAGGATTTGCTACAATTCCATTGGGAGCGAATACCGCAAGATGACATAAAAAGTCTCATTAATTCAATGAATAATCGTTGCCGACAAGTTCTGAATAGCAGAGGAGCCCATACTTTGTATAAATTGTTCTATTCTTTCACAATAAATACATTTTCTTTAGAAATTTCATTTTGTAAGAAAAAAGTTTACTTTCTTATGTATCTTAGTTTCTACAGTATATTCTAATATTGTTCATTTCTGTTATTAAAAGAACTTATAAAGACAACAGCTATTATTTTTACATCATAGAACCCTAAAGATATTATTTTAAAAATAAAATACAACGTTATAATGTGAAGAACCATCCTAAAATTTAAATTAGTACATGTTGCTTAGACTTTTTTGATGAGTGTTCTTCCAATGGTGTCATGTTCAATATCGACTGAGGACACAAGTAACCTATTTTCATTGAGACCATGAAACAATGATCGATAGACGTGAATTCTGATCCCTGTGACGAGCCTGAGCCCAGTGAAGGAAAACATCATGATGAAACCATAGCGTGGTGCTAGAGCCTGACTAGCTACCACCATCAATTTGAAAATCTGTCGCCAAAAGCACCAATAGGTATGTTCCGGCAGCTGCACTTGAGAGCCAGTCTTCCACTAGGCTTAGCGTGCTAACATCTTGGGTCATATCATTACCTACATAAGATCAGGATTTAAAAAAGAAAAACCATTCCGGTGAGCCCAAACACGATATCTTTACTGTAAAGTTGGTGAAGAGTTAGGTATGCTGCAGATTCCAGTTGACGCTGCAGCGTTCGTTCAAATGCTGTCATGTACTTCTGATATCATTGAAGTAACATAATACCAAGTTTCGACTCAATCAGACCTGTTGAAGATGCTCAAATCAAATATCAACTAGAAATGAGCTGACAATTTTCAAACGGCCTTTCTTGAATCATAGCTAAAAACACACGCGACCAAGTCACCTATAAAAAATAAATTTATAAAAAAAAGTATACGAAAATCGATTCAGCCGTTTAAATAATAAAAAAAACTTGTGCGGTGGGTACTCTCGTCATCAAAGAAGTTACTAAAAAAAAGACCTGACTAAAGGTTATACGACCGGCCGCGCACGATGTCCGTCTGCTCGAATCTCGATACTCGCACCACGCATACACACAAAAGACAAAAAGTCGCATGGAGGGGATATATCGCTTTTTTCTTACGTGACGATTTCTACAAGTAAAACTCATACCGCGAGCCACGTTAAGGGACTTAAAATGCCTAATATTTATGTATATACTCACGACGTGATCTCCGGTGTGGGTGTTGACAGCGTCCTCGCCGACGAGCTTGCTCGCCTCGTCCCACGAGACGCCCTCGAGTATATGAGACTGGGGGCCAGCGCTTATCTTGTCCGCTCGACGATTCTCTTTAATCTGTGCACGTGTTAAAATTTAAAAAGATGTAATCAAAACACAAAAATAGTCCACTTATTAATTTTTTAATTGTCGCCGCAGTAGCATTTGCCTGTTTCATTCATTTATCATAACGCACCTAAAGAATAAACTATAAATATCGTTCCAGTCATTCTTCAGCAACTTGCCTATTTCAGCAGCCTTCCTTAGACCACCATTCAATCTGTTTAAACCTTATTGTTTCCACTTGGTTGTCCAAAACAGAACTGTCCTAGCACGGAACACGGCGGTGTTTATATACCAAAATAAAAGGATGTCCGAAATCGCTATAAGGTTCTTGAAATTTACGACATCGTTTAAAAGGAGAAGTTGTTTATTTTTAGATCACTGTTTGTTGGATGACATAATTGGAGCGAAAAGCTTTGTATGGATAAGTAAATTCAATGTCTTTTCGAATCTACAAATACATACCTACTCGATGTTTATTATAAATTATAAACGTATCCAGATATTTCGAGATTATTTAACTTTTTCTATTTTTACTCAGATAAGCAGAAGAAAAAAATATATTATAGTCGTACAAGTTCGTACGCGAACGTTCCATGTGACGAAAGACATAGGCGGGGACGAGGAAGCACGTCATTATATCATTACACTACACAGTACACGAAAGAACAGTATGTTATCTCGGGAGTGTTCTAAAAAATAATTACCTACAATTGCTTGGTAGATAAACATCCTCTTTATAGGGCTGCCCTCTGGACTGCTACTTGGGATACCTACCTACGTATTGGATAATCCTATACTAAATTATCAATATAAAGAACTGAAAATTATTTAAGTATTGTAACGCCATCAACATTTAATATTCATCACTAGATGTCACTATGCGTTTTCTGCATCTCGTAAAGATTGTATTATCGCCTAGTCACCAAGAGATGGCGCTACTAGTAGATTAGATGGCGCTTTCGTTATGTCGACATAACATAGTGACCTGAGCATCAATGCCAAAAGTGATCGTGGATCGAGAGCATCCTTAGGATACCTGCTAGGGCCTAGTACCACGCACGCTATGCGCTCTCACCCTTGTTGAGACGTTGTAGTGTCGTAATATTAGTTATTCAGTACTGTGCTTGTGTACTTCCACCTACGTTGGGATACACCGGTTTAGTACTGCGCATCGAAATTGTATCTCTCTCTGTCTACCAAATAAATCTGTCTCACTTGAACAGTAGTTATACTTTTCTCGCTTTCCGCCTCACCGCGTTAAAGTATTTATATAAATTATGTCTATTTGGGTTTCATTTCTAATTTCAAAGGTGATTGCGAGTTGGTAAGAAAAAATTACATTTTTATTAAATAACAACAACATTTTTAGCTTAATGTTTAATAAATCAAAAACAATTTTAAATTCTAGGAAGTGGGTAATATAATGTTTCGTAATTAGTTATAAATTGCGTAGGTACTCGCGACCATTGTGTACTGAAGTTTACCTATATTTCGAAGTTGTTTCGACGGTTTGTATGAAGACGTAATACTGTTTACTTTAGTCTACTGTGACTGCCCGCCTACGTCACGTAATTGCACTCGTTTCCCTTCCCCACTACACAGATCGCCCCCCTGTCTGTCGGACACATAGGACGGTCGCGCACGAACTTGTGCGACTATAATATTAACATAAACTTAAAATATCATTCGTAAATATTTATACCCGTCATATAAATTCAATAAGCGATAATTTTTTTTTTTGTTTAATTAAAATATTACTAAAATCTTAAAAATTACATTGTAAAAAAAGTAAAACCAAATGAAGTCTTATTCATTGGAGGGAGTAGAATAACGTTTTCTTATTTTATCTACAGAAGGTAGGAAAAATCACCAAAAAATTATTAAGTAATACTCATCAATTCCCTTTTCGTAAAGTCTTGAACATCCTGGACCAGACAGTTTTGGGTGTCTGTAACAAAATAATTACCAGAGTTTCTGCTTACCTGCTGCTGCAGCTTCTTGAACTCCTTCGGGTTCGTGTTCTTGGGTACAAATTGCAGAGTGTCGATTTTCAGAGGAGCGCCCGAATGTCCCGGCGATCCATCTTGTATCCACTTTAAATCCAACACCGACCAGATCCAGTCCATTTTTATTTTGTTTTTTTTTTTTGTGTGAGTGTGTGTATGTGTGTAAAAAAGAAAGAAAAAAGAGAATTAGTATAAATGTTGCCAACTTTTTCAATGAAATAAATTTAACATGTTATTTTTTTTATATATTTACATATTAAGCGTAGGTAGGTTCAAGGAGAGGAAGCCGTAGATAAATGTTTTTTAAGGTGCGAAAGAACAAAAAGTTTGACTCTAAATACTTCTCTCTAACCTGGTAATATCATCGAGAATGTACAGTATATTTTTTAAAAAATAATTGCTTTAATTGCAAGCGGCGAACATCCGTTAACAGCCATTTCTCATGCAAAAGCTTTTGAATAATTTTTGTAAACATTTTTTTATTCCAAAATGAAAAATAAAACAAGAAGCAAAGACGAAAATAGCGTGCAAAAAATTTTCACAACAGGATTTTATTTTCATATTTTTATTTATCATTAAACTTTAGTGTATAGACGAAAGGATCGCAACATGGGATGTAAAAACAAATAGGTTATGCAAGGAGAGGAGGTTTATTGTGGCAACATTTTTTTCCTCTACTAATTACTCTTTATTTCTTTCTCTACACTGTACAGACTCGATATATTTTCTTTTGTTTTTTTACGAGCAAAATTATTGTTTCTTTTTTTAAATCCAGTAACTTTACTCAACCAGGGTTAAACATAATGAAATGCTAATGACGACTGATTTATAATATTAATAAGCTTCTGTAAATTAAAATACAACTTATCCTAAATGAACATGAAAAAGGTGACACCCTACATATATTATATTAGAAAAAAATCACCAATTACCCCCGAAAGTATAAATAAAAATAAGAGGTCAAATAATATACATAATTATGACGATATCACGAAGAGAGGTTGATGAAAATCTGACAACTCGATCGATTAAGTTTTATACTAACCTTTACCAATGGCTTTGTTCGCATTTAATTGCCCAAAAGGTATCAATTTTTACTCCCGTGTACAGAATCCGTGTTTGTGATACCTTCATATAGTATCACTATCAGGAAACTTGGGAAAAAAATTAAATGTGTGGCGCCTCATTCGCCACTATTTTCAAATCGCGATAATCGCCACATGGACGCCAGGAATGTACGGACAGAACTACAAGTTTCATTAATATAGATGGAAATGTATCATATATCTTAGTTCAAAGTAAAGACCCTTTACATTTTTTTCAAAAAAAAAAAGTTTGGTTTACATTTGCTGTGTGATATATAATAACTGGGTGACCGAGCTGTGCTCGGTGTCTTATAAACAAAAAAGAAAAACACCTATCTAAGTAAACTTGGAAATTAAAACATTATCTAAATGCAAAGTTTCATCCGAATTCGTTGGAGCCGTTTCTGAGAAACCAATTACATATATGTATGTATACCTTCCAATAAAAATAGGATTATTTGGTCTTATTTATCCATTTTAACCGACATCAACAAAAGAAAGAAAAAGATACTCAATTTGATTTTTTATATGGATATTCAGCCATAACCTCTTTGTTTATGAACCCACTTGGATGACTCCTTTTTTTTGGATAGGGGATACCTCAAGGATGGTCCCATTTTAATTTCATTAGCATTGGATCTTCAACTTCGAAGATACACAATGGGACTCTCAAAATCATTGAAGTTTTCTGTTTTGTTAAAAATTGTCTTATAAAGTTTTTCACAAGCAAAAATATATGATAAAATGAATAAATCTTTGCTCGTAATAAACTAAACGTACATTATATGTAAATAATTTTGTTTTCAATTCTATTGAAAAAAAGTTTTTGATATATGTACACATATGGGATTTAAAAAAAATATGTGATTATTAAGAAAAAAAATTCGAATGTGATAATATTATTTAGTATTTTCGGCTAGTCGTCCTGACCTTAAGCGGACCTCTACGCTGTTACCTAACATAATTTAACGATGCGAGTTGCCAGAAACACACCAAAGAAATATATAGTGTTAAAGATAAATGTTAAAAAGTAAATCCAAAACGTTATTTACCTCTTCGTTGTTTGCATCGACCCACTGGAAAACATTATTGTATTAGTCACAAACGAAAAAAAACACTGGTAAACTCACAAACAACAAAAAATCAAGTTAAAAAAATCCCTGTCAAAAGCATTTCATTGTGTGAGAGAAGCAATAGAAAGAGTTAGATTTTTCCATAAATTTCTATATTTGATCGTAGACATATAATATTTCTATATAAGCAATAATTATTTGAAAGCGAAATATAAACTTTTTTTTTTCGTTTTTGCATAAACTTTTTTTTCTATACAACGAGACTGGATTTCCTTATGAATAAAATTAACAAAAATAAATACGATTTTCTTTCTCGTTTATTATTGTTTGAATAAACAAAAAAGGTTAATTCCATACATATACCATATATTTACAAAATATATAGGAAATGTACATATTACCCAAATTGTAATATAGAAAAAAGAATGAAAATGTTTTTGCAAAAACTAATTTTACTGAGAAATTACAACAAATTTCAATATAATTTTCAATCGTATATAACGACACAGCATGAGCTGTACACAACCAAAAAACAAAATATATTCATATCCTATAATTATTAACAGAAGTAAAAATTCGTTGATTTGCATTGTACGAAAGAGACAGAAAAGAATTTTATGACGCCCTAGAGCGTGCTGAATAGAAAAATTTAAATTTAGAAAGGGACAAGACGAGATTTCGTATTTTCTAATACCATCCCAATAGATGTATTAGCGTATCACATATTTCAAACCTATGCAATGTGAGGTTCATGTATCACACGAATAATAAAAAAAAAAAGCGGTGAACATTTACTAATTGATTCATATTATTGAAAATCTATATTAATTCTACTAATCAAATTTCTAATACAAAAATTGCACATTCTCTCGTCACGCTAACTGGAATAAAGTATTTAAGAATCTAATAATCTTCCTAACCTACCCGAACCATAAAAAATAATTAGAAAAAGGAATGGAATGCAATGTAAATAGGTTAATTAAGACTCGCTATCGCTTACGTGAAAAAAAATTGTCTTTGGATGACATTAATGACAGCTGTCAAAAGTGACACCTGTAAGTTTGTACTTGTATTGACCAAGCATTTTAACATATTCATTAATTAAATGCAATTAGATTTAAAAAAAAACACACGCACGCACGCACTTCTTGTGTACTAAATAGGTAATTTTAAATGCATATAACGACGTGCTATAAAAGCGAGCCCTGATACGTTAATTACCATATGAGTCATTGGTGATACATACTATTTCAACCCCCGCTCATTGTTATAATAAAATTTATATAAACCGGAAATATTTTTCCCAAATAATCACATAGAAGTTATTATTTTGCATTGATAAAAGCGAAAACCTTTAAAGAGGTCATTGATAATTAAAATTAATCATTGTGTATTGTACTCATAAAATCGCTGTGTATCACCGGTGACTCACAAAATCACTATTTATCAACAGTGACTCATAAAATCACTGTGCACCACCAGTGACTCATAAACTCACTGTGCACCACCAGTGACTCATAAAATCACCGTGTACCACCAGTGACCCATACAAACACTCTGTAGTAGCGAAGATACAAAGTTTATTACAGCTTAATTATAAAGCATAGATTAGCTATCAACGTAAACATTAACCTAAACCTAAATGGCGTTAAATATGTGATGTAACATTTAAAATTGTGATACAAGTACGTCATAAAACCAATGACGAGTATCTCCCTATATGTTCAAAAATATTTTTACAAATTAATGATTTGTTTTAATACAAAGCAAACATGTTATCGAATTACGTTTTAATAAAGCAGATACTCTACATTCAACGGTGTACCGTGTTAGACAAAATGCGATACAATTATCCCATATCTTATGATATATAAGTGTTGCTATATGTACTTTCCTTTGTAGAATAGCAGTTTTTTTTATTCAGGTCACCAGGCCAGTGTTGCTAGATTTGGAACTAAATAATAATACACAATTGACCGGGTAAGTAATCCCGAATCGGACCGGCCCACAATTGACTCGGATGAGCGTGCACATGCTAAATGAATATATGCATCGAATAATGGCATTTGCAGCAATAAATACTGACGCAATAATAATTAACATGAAGATCCTTTACTGGCGCCCTTGCTTTCATTCTCGTTTCAAACACTTAAAAAATTATTGGCCGAAACAATTGAATATGTACTAGCGGTCGCCCAATGATTGAAATTCAACCAACGACTTTTTAATCATAGACTATTTTCTGTTTGACATTTGCAGTATGAACCTAAACAATGAATATTATATCACTTGCTGTCACTCTTCATTGAATGACAATGTCAATATTTTGGGGGGTCAAAGTTCAATGGCACTGGTTAGGGTAGGATTCAAAGTATTAAGTTATTTAATTTAATATATTAGTAATAGATACATTTTAGCTTTCTGCACTCCCTCTCCATATAAACTTTAACCATGCCAAATCTCAGTCTTCTGTGCACGCAATACGCTTAAAAAGGGGTGTAATGTTTTTGCTTCACATATTAATATAATGATAAACAGAAAAAACAACACATTGCATTGCAGACAATAAATACAGCTCTTCGTTTTTTAAGCTTGCAAGTTTAGCAGGCTTTAGATTGGCAACACTGATGACAAGTATTAATTAGAATTTTCTTGTTATATGTAACACAAAAAATATTTAAAGACCTTCTTAACATCCAGAGACCATAAGTATCATATTTTGTCTAACAAAGTTGGTTAGTAGAGACGAAAATTCCTAACTCAGGGAAATTTTAAATCTCTACTGGTTAGTAAAGGGATTCTTTGCCTACTCCGCTTCGACCCTCAAGTATTCTACCTTGGTGATCTTCTTGGGGTCACTGGTGCCGGTCTCGAGGACCTCGACCTTCTGGTACACGTTGGGCGAGTTCAACCAGCGCGTGCGCTCCCCGGTCTTGCCTTGACCCTTCTTCCAAACTCTGAATTAAACAAGACAATTTTTAAGAAAAAAGAAAACCAATTTCAATCATTTCGAGAAGAGTTCCCTTGTGTATCTACGAAGTTGAAGGTCCAATGCCCAATTAAATTAAAATGGGACCGACCACGAGGTATCCCCAATACAACAAAAAAATGAAGAAGAAAATGAAGTTATAGCTGAATATGTACAAATATATACATTCCAATTGAGTAACCTTCCATTTTTTGTAGAAGCCGGTTAAAAATAATAGGTTATAGTCATCCGGACAACTTTTCAAAAAGCGTTAATTATTAACCATTATTCCTTTTAAAACTAAGAAAAATATAATTTCACATAATAACGCATCATAAGTATTGTCTTACATAGAGTCGGTACTAAATAAACGTACAAAATTATAAGGAAACAACAGATGTCAGCTCAACGCACCAATTAGCTAAAGTTTGTTTACACTCGAATAACGTCATGCGCTGTTATTGGTGTTTCGTTTGACATGACATGAAGAACAGCACCAGATAATCAATCTAATTTATTAATTTCATAATATATAATATAAATATTATAGTGTTTACTGTCTGATTGCATGTTATTAAAAGCATTTTTTACATTAGCGGTAACCTGTGGCTGTACACGTATTATAATTAACAATTAATTATGTAATGACATAAATTTACTTCCCGTGTATGAAATTTCATCAAAATCTGTTATGATATAATACAAAAGTGGTTAAGATTTTTTTTAATATGTTAAAAGTAATCTAGATAACTCTTATAGCCTTTCAATTATGGAAGGACTTATACTTCCCGTATACAAAATTTAATTAAATTTGGTTAAGAATTAATTTAAAAAAAATATAATTTTATATGATAAAAAAATCTTATAACCTATTTCAGTAATCACAATAAGTATATACAATTTCACAAAAACCGAAGAAGCCATCTTTGACTTAAGTCTAGACATACAACAAACAGACAGAAAAACAAAAAGAATTGTATGTTATATTCATTCAAGATCAGTGTCTTTTATATTTAGGATATCTACCAGGTAATTAGAAAACAAAATGTAAAGTAAATGTACAGTCAGAACTAAATACGAAATTGGGTCCCACTTCTAAAATGACATCAGAGAGCCTAGCCAGCCAAGTTGCATTCGTACAATCGTTAATGCTAACGAAATCGAAAAAATGTATTACAATTGACATATTATTATCTCGATGTTTTTCGATTTTGTTAGCATTAACGATTGTACAAAGGCATCTTGGCTGACGGTACAAAGGCAACTTGGTCATATCCCCTTATTTCTCATGAGTTACATTATTTAATTTGACTACACACATACCCTTGTTTGTAGAGTTCTTCTTCCTCGAGAAGATAACCGAGGGAGGAGACCGCAGGCGGTACTTCTACGTCGTTCTTCGGTTTCGGGACGTCGTTCTGTTGATAGAAACACACTTTCTATAATAACTTAATGGAACAAGCTGGATATTTTAGTTATTACAGTGTAAAATATATTAGAATATCGTGAAAGTTTTTTTGGTGAATGAAGATGGTATATTAATCTGATCTTTATCCTAAACATTACTCAGGGTCCATGTCCAAGAACTTGTAAAAAACAGGCACAATTTCAATACAGACAGTCCTCGTACTTATAGGCTGACCACCGTAAGCGCGACCCTCCTAATAATGGTTTGCGGGACGCGGGAAGGGAACATGATCGACCGGATACAGGATATACATACACCGGCTGATCCCGAAACGGGATAAAGTTTTTTTTTCTTACTGACTATCCTGTTGAGCCTTAAGGGCCCTACACAAATAGAGCCGCTGATGGCTATTACAGCTTCTCCGGGCTTGGGGGGCGAACGTTTAAGGCACTCAGCCGCGGCGCGACAAACTAAAAGCAAAATGTCAATGACGGGTTTATCACTATGCGTATAGTGGTCGCGATTGCCTTCCACCAGCTTTTATTGTATCCATGTTTTAACATGAAGTTTTTAAATGAATCAGTCTATCTATTTAAAAAAAATAGGAACAGGCTCCAGACGTTGGCTCTGACGTTGGGGCCAAAGTTATGCCACGCCAACAGCTGGTCTGACCTACCGCATCAATTGTTTGGGGCCGTGTAATGATATGTGTATAATTTAATAATACTAATATAATATAATTAATTATAATGTTAAAAGTCTTGAGAACAGAAGGAATGTTGCATACCTATGTACGCTTCACAAAGTATCAAATGGTACTCTTTGTAGAGAATTGTTGGGGAAACTCAATATAAAGGTGCCCACCCGTTCCGTAAGAGGTATTTAGAGTTAAGTTATTATTGTTATTATTCTTTTTTGATTTCTTATCTGTATTTGTGCCTTATGAAATAAAATAAAATAAATATAATGCATTATAATGGACCTTGATCAGGGGATGTCGGTAAATATATCCAGTACGGAAACCAGCGTTGTCCAGCATCCGCATGAGCGCTTCGAACTCCTCGCCGCCGACGCGCCACTTGCCTCCCTCCGAGGGAGGCTTGCGGGACGACTCGTATATCTGTTATTGTACAATAAAAACAAAAATTAAAATCAAAAAAATCTTTATTCAATTTAGGCCCTAACAAGGTACTTATGAACGTCAAAACACTACTGCCGATTCGGAAAATATAGAACTGTTCATTTCTCTGTGTTTGAAATCGCAAATATGTAGTGGGCTGGCGTGGTGATTACGCTCTTGCCTTCCCTTGGAAAGATACCTTTGCACAGAATTGGAGGCATTATAAGACATACATAGGAACTTTGTAATTTAGTCAGCTGGCAACATTTTCATAACATTATAGCTTGAACAAAACACAGTATGCATCACATATTGTAACTATAAATTGTGTCGATACATTTCAAATACGCCTAAGTCACAGATAAACTACTTTTAAGAAAATGATTTTATTGCTTTACGACTCATTATTTTAACCAGTTGGGATTATTTCTAAGCTTTCGTAACGGATACCGAGGGCGAGACTACGTAAAAAAAAGATTAAAAACCACGTATAATTTACGAAAAACCGGTTTACATTACGAACTTAGGCATGTTTGATAACAACTATCACGATTTAGGTTTGTTTGAAAAAAATCATGTTGCAATTTCTTACGTTTTTCATTAGTTTTTTACAATAGGCTTCTTTTCTGCTATTTTTGAACTCTTAACACTTATTCTATCATCCATAATTCTATAAAAACTTGAGCGCAAGATTCAAACATCATGAGCTAGAGACAGCAATGGCAGCCATGACACTGCACAGTACTGTTTGTGATTGGTCGGATTGGACTTTAGTGAATTTGATTTACACTGGTGTTGAGACCTAGACACTATTGATATAAAATTGTATATTCTGACCCATATTTCTACGTGAACTGATGGACTTTTTTTAAATTTCATAAATACCAAGTTGTTGAATATAATAAAGATAATAAGACAGTACAAAAATGTATTATAGTGGACTTAAGCTTCTTTGATATGTATCAACACAATTAAATTAATATAGTTCATTAATTATTTTACTTTTTATTGCGTATTATTGTAATTTATTGAAACTACCTGTACCTGTTCTGTCCACTCTTGCAAATCGTCGAAAAGAGAGATCAACTATTTTTATTTGAATTACTCAGAAATTATATTGATTAACCATTCCTTGTTGGTGAAATTAGTTTTAGATGTCCCTGCCTTAATGCCAGGAATATTCCATTTACCAAAACAAGATATTATGTAGGAAATACCTTTATTTACATTTCGCTATACGCATGATAAAAGTTTTATACTATTTCAATTTCTTTATTTTCTCGATGACAGTTCTAATATGATAGTTGTAGTGTTGTGACCAAATAAGTAA
Source organism: Saturnia japonica (assembly GCA_033032175.1). Taxonomy (NCBI): domain Eukaryota; kingdom Metazoa; phylum Arthropoda; class Insecta; order Lepidoptera; family Saturniidae; genus Saturnia; species Saturnia japonica. The sequence continues at coordinate 11,126,374 of CM065329.1, forward strand.
TAACCATCGAGTGACAGTGACGATTCATCAGATTTTGATTAAAATAAATAAATAAAGATTACCTGTCCTTATAATTATTTCGTTTAATTGTCGAGTACCTACCTATACCTACTTATTTTACAACAGCTTCGAAAATGTTGAAGAAGTTGGAATTATCAATCAAGAATTAATACGTGTAACATCTTGTAATGAAATATAATATTGGTTAATAAATTTGTACAAAAGTATCCGGCAGTAGTTTAGTTTCTTACATTTTGTAAAAAAATATCGGGTCTGTTATCTTGTTACGTTTATCGATAAGCTCCATCCCTATCAGTTCCTCCGACTCTGGTATAAACTTGTACGTGTGTAAACGTCATATTTTTATAAAATAATGCATACATAATATAAAAAAGACGCTCCTTCAAGTTTTCACAGGAGCTGTCATCGAGAAAATAAAGAAATGGAAATAGTATAATAAAATTGATATAGTTGCCCCTATGAGTGCATTTTAAATATTCATAGGACAAAGTATTTTATGAAATTGTTTTTGTTTTTGTATATTTTTTGTAATTTGGCTGAACTATATAGACTGTTATTTGTGATTAGTAATAGCAACTCGTATTGTTTATTGCTAAATTTTGTAGGAACTGATTTTTGTTTGTGTTTAATTTTTCTTTGTAATTTGTATTAAGGAATTGTAACTGTTTGTTTCCCTTGTAATAAATAAATAAATATAAACCAGCATAGCCACCAACATTATTATTAGGAATATGACAGCTATTAGATTCTTTACATTCTATGATGTATAAAAATATTCACATGGATAATTAGCTAATTATACTAAACTAGCGATCCTAAAGTCGAAATTCGACCAGCGACTATTTGATCATAGACTATTTTCTGTTTGACATTTACAGTATTCATAAACAATGAGTATTATCTACATCACTTGTTGTCACTTTTCATTGAGTGACAATGTCAGCATTTTGGGGGGTCTAAGTTCAATGGCCCTGGTCGGTTTAGGATTCGCAGTATTAATTAATTTTGTTTAATATATTAGTAACAGATATTATAGATATATTTTAGCTTTCTGCATTCCTTCTCCATATAAACTTTAACCATGCGAAATCTCAGTCTTACGTGCACGCAATACGCTTAAAAAGGTACTGAAAGCTTTTGTTTCATGTATTAATATATAGATATGTAAATTTGCACAACGGTGCGTGTGTATGTACCTGTCGCCTAGTGTCCTCGTCGATGATGATCAGCTCGTCTAACGGCAGCGAAGCAAGCCGGAGCTGAACGTCGCAGGCGGCTGTCAGATTCCTCGCGGCGTGGAACGCTTCCTCGAGTGTGGCACCGAAGCAGAGCGCGCCAGAGCTGGTCACCATCAGGACCTTGGCGTGAGGGCCGAGTGCTCGGACCAGCTTGTCACGTTCCTCGTTGTCCAATACACCTGTACCATCAAATTGATTAGACGAATGCCCGCGTGCCAGCTACCACCCTCACCAGAGGTAGGGCATAGATTTCTCTCTACTTGTGGAAGCTCGGTACAGAAGATTGCATCCAAATAACCAAGTGTTATGTTCTTGTAGAGTAGAGCTCCTAGGAGTAGAGGGGTTCAAAGTTGTTGTCGCGCTAGAGATACCTTTGGTACCTACCACAAACGTCCAAAGTAGCCACTTAGCATCAAGCTGGACGTATGCTTGTTTGCCACATTTGTAATATAAAGGTATATTATATTCCGGCAACTGCACTTGAGAGTTTTTCCTCACTAGGTTTAGCGTCGTACCATATTAGGCAAAATCGTCACTTAACACCGGGTGAGATTGTGACCATAAATAACACTTAATCTATAAATTATAAAAAAAATGGTTTTGATTTGGAGATAATGCATAAGGTTCACTTGATGGCAAAAGATCTCCCTGCAGCATATAATCACAAACAGAACCGCACTTCTAAAATCACTGAACAAACAGACAGACAAGGAAACTAATTATCATAGAATCTTCTTGACCTATATTAAGTTCATTTAGAATTTAGTTTAAAATCGATTGCAAAGTTTGTATTGAACAAACAAACAAAAAGACAGGGGCCCTTCATAAATCATGTCCCATAAATTTTACCTTTATAGACAAAACATTAGTAAATAATTATAACAAGTTATTAGAGACACAAACATCTTAGTATTTCATGGATTCACCGTGCGGGTGCCAGGTCCATCGTGTGGCAGAGAAAGGGAAACACTCGCAGCCCCCGGGAACTTGCGACCCAGGTGTAGGTTTAAGGGTTGATGCACATCAGTATTCACCTTGACTGCCCGCGATACCCTCCCTTCCAAGCCAGATTTGGTAAGAGCCTTTAGATACCTGTTCTAAAATAGAACCTAGTGGAGTTCTCCTTAGGCCGAGGTCTTTTATCAAGTTATAGAGAGATTTCGCTGGTATACCTCTCGCTCCCACTAGGTAATATTACGTAATATTGTTTATATCTTTACAAATATGAAAGGAATGGCTTTCTATGGTGACACGAATTTGTAAAATTGTTTGATGAGCTGCGAACTTTCCTTAGACCTCCCTTTTCACAGTAAACAACACCTTCCCCCTCCATAAGTGAGAATATATTCGGCCCCTATCGTGAAAGTAAGCTTTTATTAAATTTTCATCCAGTTCCCAGCTATATTTAGTTTCAACTATCTAAACGTGAAGCTGTAAAAGCCGTCTGAGGCTCAAGTTTTCTTGGGCACTTATGGCTAAAAATGTAGACAGTACAAAAAAAAAAAAACAAAAAAAAACTTGTAGCTCATCGGAAATTGTTTAAATTTCTACCTTACAGACAAACATACAAAAGGATGTAAAAATACGTATTAATAAATAAAAAAGTGGTAATAACCGTGGGGCACGTGGTGGTATGCGATGTCCCCAAGCAGAGCGGCCTCGTCGCAGAGCGGTAGTAGGCCCCGCTTCATGGCGGACACGGCGAGCGCGCCCGGAGATCGCACGTGGAGCACGCATCGCACGTCCGGCCGAGCCGCGTGCACGGACGCGTGCAGGGAGAAACCTTACAAACATACATTATAGCGTCTGAACCAAACCGAAATAGCGGTGGCTATTGGCTACTCAGGGTAATTCATAAAAACGATACGTTCAAAAAGAAAAATCCAATTATATATAACCCCGTATGCCGTAGTACTCTTTTAACTATTGCAAATGGCGTCCGCCGAGCCTGTTCAACAGTTCTTTATTTATTCAGTACAAGACAATTTTTTACAAAAAAAAAACTACAAAACCAACTCTAATGATATTGAGATGTTCCCTGGTGTATATCTTCGAAGTTGAAGGGTACATCTAGCTAGATAATGTGTCGTGTACCACAATGGTCAAAATATTTAAACGCAAAATTATAATTTAAAAAAAAATTTGAGCAATGGATAACGGGAAAAATTCTCAGCAAAAAATTCGTCGTCTGCCGCCATATAATCCTAAACATAACATAAACCTATCATACCATCACATCTGTATCCCTTAACGGTTAGGCAGAGTTGTAATTATTTACACCCACAGTTCACCGGCTATGTTTTTGGGTTTCATATAATAGGGGGTTAGCTAATTGCCATTAAACGGGCACAAAGCCAGTCTCCGAGCAGCCACTGAAAATTTCATAGAAAAACCCAATAACACTTTGCTCGACCTGGGAATCGAACCCAGGACCTCGATCATAGTTGTCGCGCTCACGACCATTAAGCATATGAGGCAGTTATAACCTAACCTAAATCTTACCGAAAATATTTGGGGAATTTAAAATTATATATTGCTATAATGAAGTCAATTGAAAGTTAATTATTTGGTATTCCAATAAACATGTATGCACGGAATTGAGATGATGATTGATTTGAATTTTTTTAACAAATGAGAAAAAAAACATTTTGAACATAATATAAGTAATAGAATCCTCTTTTGTAGTTAATGTATCTCTTAACGCGCACTGATGTTACAGCGGCCTTAAAGGGGTCTGGCACTTTTACTTGTAAGCCTCTCCCACTTCCGAGTGTGTTATCACATGCATAATTAAAGAAAAAACGTTAAAACCACCTTCAACATTGACCGGGAAGTTGGTCGTGCCCTGATCCTGCACGATGCCCTGCATGTCGACCTTGACGAGCGACGAGGCGGTCACCTCGTGCGGTAGCAGCCCTCGCGGCGTCGTCAGCACCTGTTCCACTGCGGTGTTCAGCGGGCGGTGATCTGCCCAGTTATACCGGCTGTGAACAGTTAAAACCAAAGTTCTTCATTATTGACCTGCCATGTTATGGTTTAACTTAAGTCCTCTGACCCTATATTATGTAATATTGGTGACATTTTACGTAATATAGTTTGACTATTGAGCATACGTAAATATAAACTGGAAACATGAATTTGGAGTCAGCTTCTTGTTGCAACCACTCAGGATACTAGAAATACTACGAAGGCGGCTTAAACACATTGACAATAGCAAATAATTTTCATTAGTCGCTTACATTTACTAGTTACATCACTCGCTGACAGTTACAGAAACACATCGTAAAGCATTAAAAACTCCTGAAGCCCAGACAAGAGTCAGAGAACCTCTTGAAAAGATAGCACACAAAAGATTGCAGTCAAAATTCTCTATGTCACATATGGTGTTACAAGCAACAAGCCGTGTACTCACTCTGTGTCCAACCGAACAAGTCGACGAGGCGATAGACCGCCGCAAGCTTGCACCGGAGTATCTTCTCCCCCTTCTCATAGCCGATACCTTCGATGCCGCGGATGTCGTTGATGGGGAGGACGCAGGTGGGACCCTGGGAATGAAAATATTAAGTTGTTTTAATTCATTTTTATATAGAGGACATTATTCATTGTATTGACAATATTGTAAGACCTTGTCAAAATTAAAATCTAAACAAACAAGATAATATTTAACAAAAACGAAAACTGACTTCAATAGTTTTAAATAGTTTCCTTGTGTATCTTCGAAGTTGTAGGATTTCCTTGTGAAATCAAAATGGGATCACCCTTGAGGTATCCTTTTTCCAACAAAAAAAGAATTATGTAAATCAGTTCATACACAAAGAAGTTATTTATTGCTGAACATCCATAAATAAATAAAAATGTCATTCCAAGAAAAGAAAAGAAAAGAAGAAAAGGTGCCTTCTTAAGGCCTATATTGAGTAAAGTATATTTTTTAATTTAATTATCGTCTCCTATCCTCTATGCGTTTGTCTGTCAGTTATGCTATAGAAGTAGAATGCAGGTTTTTACCCTGATGCTGCCGGTGTGCAAGCGTCCGCCGACCATCTCCTTGATGCGCTGCAGCAGGGGAGCGTCGTTACCCTCGTGCATCTGCTGGTCGAGAACTCGCTCCAGCTCCTCGCGGAACAGCTTCGACGACATCAGCGCTTCCACACGCTTTCGGCGCTCCATCTCTCTGACATCCTGTAACATGAAATATCGAATATAAACTTGCCTGTTCGTTCATTCACGTGCGCGAATAATAATAATATAAATATGGGAGACAAATTTCACACAAGGCCATTTAATTCCTAAACTCAGCTTAGTTCATGCATTTTGGTAAATATAAACAGCTGATAAATCTATAGAAAAAAAAACATTGTGTCTGTTTGTAATGACGGAATAAGAGTTTTTAACTAAATGCATATGAAAGTTGTTAAAAGTACTTGTTGCAGCCGCGTAATTTAAAACCATTACCAATCAAAGTCGGTAGTTAGAATTTAATTTTTTTTTTCGTCGCTAAAATTATGATATCCAGTGGGGGGGGGTAATTTGTTTCGATTTGTCGTCGGCTCCGGCTCTCGCGACACTCTCTTGGGAACACCGTCGCATCCGCACGGTGCAAAACTCGTGCGTCTCGGACATTTCCTCATTAACCTCGTGCTCCAGTACTGTGAACTATCAAGCCAGTGTGTGTGTGCGTGAAGATTCAGGACTTTTGAATATAAATAGCTGAACCACGTCGGCGCCGTTCAACAATTACAACAGAACACAGTAACGGTGAGTTGGCATGACATGCACTCAGCCGCGAAAGTTTGTGACGACCCGCACGAGGGTGCCAGAGTGGCCGAACCTCGGCTCGGGCGGTCGTCGCGAATGCGAAAAGGTCGCGATCTATCTAATTCCCTAATCCTAAGAGAATTCGAACTAACTAACATATACTCATATGCACGTTCCCCTCCTCCTGGGAGGAAGGAGGGGACCATGCGTATGTGTATTTAGTAATCGGAATAATAAGGACTAATTTACGCTACATATTTTAGAAAAAGAATTAGGGTTCCGCGCCAATAACAACCAATTCGGAAAACGACGATTTTGGGACGCTTACGTTGAGTAAACCATGAGAATATATCAAATGAATGTAGTCCATAAAATAAAAGAGACTAAAAAAGTCCTCAAAAGCATAGTATGTCCTATCTTCTTAAAGCACTTTTCCTCATGTATGCTCATCACATAAAAGTCAGTCACGTGCTGGGATCGAACACGCGATCTTTCAGCTCAATAAAAAGGCTTAATACTACTGCACATAGAGGCCTGTAGAATAGTACGATACTCACTGCGTCGATGTCGGCCGGGCGCTGCTTTAGTCTCTCATCTTCCTCCTCGGTCGAGAGAGGTCCCATGCCATTCGGCAGCGTCTCCGTGTCAGTGTCCGCCATCGAGACCTCTTGTTCGTTTACTCTGAAAAAGTAAAATGTCATACCGTTAATAAAACTCGAAACTATAAGACAAACGAGCAAGGAGCCCGAGCTTTGGCTGATGGAAAACATTGTGATCAAACCGTAGCATGGTGGTGGCAGGGATCGTTCTAATGCCTACCTGGCTAGAGCTACCACCCTCAAGTTAAAAATTTGAAAGCCAGTCCTTCCTCTAGGCTTAGCGTGCTACCTACCGTCTTGGTTCACATCGCCACTTAAGATTCAGGTGAGATTAAGGTTACCATAATCTAGGTTCGATGCCAATGAAATTAAAATGGGATCGCCCTTGAGGTATCTTTTATCCAACGACAAAAGAATCGTGTAAATCGGTTCATAAACAGAGAAGTTATGGTTGAACATCCATAAACAATAAATATACATTCTTCAAATTGATGATCCCCTTCTTTTTTATTCAACATCAACAAAAGGCGGGCCGTTACTCAATTTGAATGTATGTATACCCATACAATTAATAAAATTGACCTAAACGGTTTGACCGATTATGAAGGGACTTTAGCTGATAGATAGCTGATTTTATTAGGATAGTACTTTTTAGCTATTTTATTTTAGAAAATGAATTAGTTTTCCTCACAAATAAAAATAAAACTGGTCATGGTGACTCAATTCAGGCGCTTAAATGGTTTACGCTGAGTAAACCATAAGAGATATAGCAAATTAATGTACTAAATAATTGTAGACATTTCTTCTAAGTAGCACCCACAATAAGCATTTTTGTCTTTAAAATAGCCGGGAGAGAGGGAGCAATATTCGCGCGGGCATTCTGTAGTCCACGTGAGCGAAGCCGCAGGCACAACTAGTGTATATGTATATATTTTATGGACGTTTAGCCATAACTGCTTTGTTTATGAACCGATGATGATTGGCATTGGCCCTTTAACTTCAAAGATACACAAGGGAACTCTACAAAATCTTTGAAGTTGATTTTCTTTTTTGAAGTCGGTAGCAGAAAGGTAAGGTCAAGAGTACTCTAAACGGACGAGCATGCATGAAAAGATTCATTAATGTCGAAGAAGCGAAAGATGTATACCAGGATCGTAGCAGGTGGAAGGACGTGGTCTCTACCTACCCCGCTGGGAAATAGGCGTGATTTATGTATGTATGTAAAACTACAAAAATTACACCCTCGGCACGTCCCTAAACGTTTTGACCGATAAAGACGAAAAGAATCGACCGCGGACGCGTCGCGCAACACTATTGTTCGACAGTACTAGTATAATCGGGTACAATTCGATCGCCTCGATAAAGTTCGTTGACACACACTTCGTGTACATTACACGCGTGCCACGCAACGTCACGTTGACATAATTGTTAAATCTATACTAATATTATAAACATGAACGAGTTTGTTTGTTTGGTTGAACGCGCTAATCTCGGGAACTACTGGTTCGTATGGGTTCGTTGGGTAGCCTATTTATCTAGAAAGATTATGAGCTATATAACACCACGCTATGACTGATAGGAGCGGAGCATAAATGAAAAATGTTGCAAAATTGAACATTGAATGGTAGCTCCATTGCGTGTGCTGCGCAAGTGGTTAAAGTTACGTAACAATGTGATGGAATTATTTCTCTTAAAAAGTTCGCGATAGTATATGTTTTTAAAGTTGACTCAATGTAACATTTTCTATGGTAATAAAATTTGTTCTAAAACAATGCATTATTTGCGAAGGTGTTTTTTATAAACATGGTATTAATCCACATCAAAATAAATACGTTATTTATCACAAGTATTTAATTTTGAACAAAATTGCCCTTTACATCAATTGATTTCAATGAATATCTTAGAAGATATCAAAGTTTTAAAATAATTAATTTAAATGACATCACACGTGTTCCTTAATTACTGTCCGGAGATGATGAAATATTATGTTTGATATAAAAAGTCTATAAGATAAAGAAGCGATAGCGATTGTATCACATGGTTGTTCAAGAATCATGATAAGCAAGTTTTTTTTTTTATCAAGAGTGCATCATTACGTGAATTATAATAACGTTTACAAGTGACTGACTCTCTTTACATCAACTGAGAATGACAATAACTAAGCCAAGCTAACTAATGGCAATAAATAAGCCCAACAGAATTTCTTGTCGGCTTTTCTCGATGACTGTAGAGATGTATTCCGAACAATTGATGTTGGTAGGTTAACATTCATAAATCTTCTTAGGGCCAAAATTGAATAAAATATATTTAATCTTCTCCCCCCCACTAGTCATTTATTTGTTAAGATAATAAATAAGAACCACGTATTTATTGCATAGCTTTTGCTGAACAGAAATCTGCTGACATCACGTTGCACAGAACATCAGGCATAGTGCAGTGACTTTGCCGTTCTACTAAAAAAAAAACGATATCTGTCATATACACTCATAGCAATCCATGTTTAAGCCCCGATAAGTTCAAAGTCAGGTCGTCTAAGCTCCGTTTCGATTGCGTGGGTGAGGTTCGTTGCTCCTACATACAATACTTCGACTGGTATAATTACAATGTACGCATATTTGGTATTGCCACATTTCATCATATTCAAAAAATAATAACGACTTTAAAAAATTATGAATATGCCGCGCTTGGCCACATAATATATTCTTAATTTCTAACAAACGAATATAGTAAAATACGCATATCAACATAATACTAGTAAAGAATAAACGAGATGCATATAGTAACATGTCTAAGTACTTTCGTTTACGATAAATATAAGTTTCAAGGAAATAATTATCCCATACTATCTTGTTCCTTATATGATCTTCTTCCTTGTAATATTTCTCGTCCTACTGATGTCTAAACATTACTTACATATGTGTATTCTACATCTATTGAAATATGTACACCCAAGTTCGGTGAAGCTGTAAAAGCCGCAGCGGCTTCGGGCCCCAAGGCTAACAGTGTAGTTAATTCTAAAAAAAAAATATATTTAGTGTCTTTATTTATCGTGATAATATAAAATTGTAATATATCCTTTGTTCGTGTCTATACAGATTATAGTTATGGTTTTTATTCATATGTTTAACATAATATGCAGTTTTATATTACCCCTGCAGTTCCCATAACAAGTTTATGTATAAATTTGTGACTGTTTTATGTTATATCAACGTAACCTTTTTATGGGTTATTCTCTAGGGTTATTCTACAGTACACCGAATATTTGGCAACTAAATTCTATAACGTGTATTTGTCACACTTGACATTAACAAAATTGCCTACATAGGCAGAAAGCTAAAATAAAAAAAAAGAAAAAAGGAGAAATGAAATATGTAGGTATATTCTACATATCTATATTAATAAATACATATATAGTTTTATATGTACATCTTATTTTTCCAGATCTCCTGATAGACATCTTGTACGTCCGGTGTAACGCGCAAACAGACTGAGCGATTTTTGTAAAATTTTGTACACGACAAGTATAATTAACAATAGGCTATAAAAATAGTAAATATTTCGAGTAAAAATAATACTATAAGACGTTAATAACTATCATGTTAATAGTCACTTTACGTTACGTTAATAATGACTAGATGATAAAATTCATATTAGAAAACCAGAATGGAATTTAAATTACATTAATGATTATTATGGATGTAATTAATCATAATAAGTTGCAATTTCTTGATGGGAGTTGTCACAACATACACAATCGTACTATCGAGAATTTCAAAATGTCTATAAGCTTTAGGGCAATATCCTATAACTTGGCTACCACCCACTCAGTAGAGCACAGAACGTCAAATATAAAAAGAAAAGCGATTAAATTTACAAATAATTATAACAACTACCGGTCGCCCAATGATCGAAATTCGACCAGCGACTTTTTAATCATAGACTATTTTCTGTTTCACATTTGCAGTATGAACCTAAACAATGAATATTATATCACTTGCTGTCACTTTTCATTGGAGTGACAATGTCAATATTTTGGGGGGGGTCTAGGTTCAATGGCACGTATAGGTCGTGTTAGGATTCGCACTGTTTATTTATTTTATTTAATATATTAGTAACAGACATTATAGATAAATTTTAACTTTCTGCACTCCTTCTCCATATAAACTTTTAACCATGCCAAATCTCACAGTCTTCCGTGCACGCAATACGCTTAAAAAGCGGTATAAAGTTTTTGCTTCACGTATTAATATAAAGGTAAATAAGCACCGATCATGACAAATAAAAATACCATAACTACTATCGATAAAGATAGTATTTATGGTATTTATATAAACCTTTCCTCTAGCCTGGACAAGAAGAACACGGAAAATATCCACCGAAAGGTAAAACCATCTATACATTTAAGACTTGCCAAGTTAGAAATCTCATATTAAATAAAGTAACAAATTACTTTGTAAAACAGTTGAGGAACGTAAATTTCTACAGCTATAATTAACAGAATTGCAATGAAACTTAGCACCCATTAGATCTAACGACTAACGTTTAACCTTTTCCCATTTATGTTTTGTTGAGATACTAGTTAACTTGAAACCATTTTTTTTAGCACTAACGTAACGCTTCTAAAGTTTCACGACGTGGTATGCGATCAATATACTCCCAAAACCTCGGAGCACATAGCGGCGCGTACGGTATAACCCTACACCTATATATAATATAATTACACGAGGCAGTCTATACAGATAACAAAAAAAATGTATTACCAAAATTACCATGATAGGTTACTTCAACAAAAAAGGTTACAATGTGATTCGAGATGATAGATACATGACGGTACTTCGGATGTTTTTTTTTTTTTTACATTTTTTTTAAGACGCGCGTGACCACATCGACACTACAAACCAACATGCCCAATGAATGTAACATGCGTCAGCATTTTTTTTAAACACGTCTATTAAAAAAAAGTGTTTGTCGCTTGGTTACGCTTGGGCCAGTGGAATGTTCATTTGATGACATTTAATATGCTTGGTGTTTCCATTACGGGTCTTATTAGAACAGTGTTAGCGTAGATAGAAGTGAGTTCGATTCCGTGCGATGAGCCTGAGCACCCTTTGAAAGAAAACGACTTGATGAAGCCGTAGATGAACTTATTTCCTAACACCCGCCTGGCTAGCGACCACCCTGGGATTCAATATCCGTCGCCATGCTAATAGGTGCGTTCCAGCTGCTAAACTTGAGAGCCACTCCCCCTAAATTCTAGTTAAGAGAGGTAATGTGACAGAGAAATGGCTTTGGAGATTGTTTTCAACTTGGAGCCGCCCGACTGGTTGAATAACTCCAGCGTACAGTGGTCCTGCGGTGAATAGGTTTTTCAGAGCTCCTTGATGGGGGGATTCAAGGTGACCCCTATAGTGTTACAAGCGCCCATAAGCCACGGTAGCCGCTTACCATCAGTCCGGCTGCATGCTTGTGCCACCTTTAGTAGTTTAATAGAAATAAGAGATTATTTGCTAATCTCTGGAATAACCAGTCCGATTTGAAAAATAGTTTTTGCACTTTATTTGAAACGAAACATAGCACAAAAGAATAGATTTAGTAAAATGGCCATTAGCATCAATAAACCTCAACTATAGAGATATCTTGGTGTTTAAAATCGCGAAAATAACTTTCGTCTTTGTAACGTTTAAGATACATTATAACATACCATCTAGTTTTCATTCTACCGACTTCAACAAAAGACGGGAGGTTATAACTCTATTCGAATGTATATTTTTTTTAACAGACTTCAACAAAACTTCTACAAAGGAGGTTACGCAATTCGAATGTATATTTTTTTTAACAGACTTCAACAAAACTTCTACAAAGGAGGTTACGCAATTCGAATGTATATTTTTTTATGGATGTTCAGCCATAACCTCTTTGTTTGTTCGTTGGATAGGGGATACCAAGGGTGGTCTCAAGTCATTGGCATTGGAACTTTAACTTCGAAGACACACAAGGAGCTCTTCAAAATCATTGAAGTTGTTTGTTTTTTTTTTTTGTTAAAAATTATCTTGTACACAACTACAGTGATAATTGTGATAAACAATCATACGGGCCGTTTTCCGTAACCTATGAACCGTTATAACTGCAGAAGTACCACTAGCGCGTTTTTGCCGAACTTGGAACCCCCTACGGCAAGGAGCTCTGAAAACCCCACTCACAACAGGAACACAACACAAGGATATTTGACTTTGATCCATGTAGGATAGAGAGAGGTGTGTCACCAGTCGGGGTGCACCAAGTAGACAGAAATGTCCAATGATGAATTACGTCAAAGACGCAAAGAATCGCGTTCTCCGGTTTAAAGGGGAAACGCGAGAAAGGGCCCTCGAGACCCCGGTGAGTCACGCACCACGCGAGTTCATTAAACCTTGCGTAGGCGCAGCGCACAGCCTTCTTACGCGATCTCATAAAACATCCCGAGGCGATGTATGTCGACACTCATTTTCGAGATACGTTTTTATGATGAAAGAAATAAAGCGTTTTGAATTTATAATATACCTTTTGGCACGTATTATGTGACGAAAGTACAATACGATTAACTTATCCGTTGATTAATAATGTAAAAAATCCCAAATCCCATAAAAATATTTAAAAACACTATGCCAATCTCTCTCGGATACGCATAACAGACAGCTAAGAACTTCTGACTCTTTAATTCTCAGTATAACAAGTCATCATACTAATTTCCGAGACCGATCTTTCGCCGTAACAGCAGCACGACTGTGGAATTCGCTTCCTATAAACATCCAATTAGCCAACTCTCGGAAATCCTTTAAGCATTTGCTACATAGATTTTACTTGGTGCAGTTTGAATATCGCCTCCTTTTTTTACTAAATGTTATGCACACCTTGCATATATATACCTTTCTCTAATTTCTCTTACTCCTCTGGAAGACTGGTAGAGAATGCTTTTTTAGTATTAAGTCCTCCAATTGCAGTGTTATGTACGCAATAATGAATAATATACCAAGATAAAATTTTGGGTGTTATTTTTGTTTGGTCGTTCATAAAGCCTCCGTTGACGATGTTGTTATTTCCATAAACTAATACCTGGAGTTAAATTCGATACCGTTTTCCTAATTTCAATGTTTTAGAGACACTGTGAGTATATTTTTAACGCGATGAAGTTCACGAGATAATAAAGTGGTATCTGCCTATTCAATGTTCGCGTTCCAAACGTACACGGTAGACAAAGCTCATCAAAGTTACAGGATGTAAAGTAAAAATACCACTTTCCAAATGTAAACTAAACTAAAGAATGTAGGGTAAAAAGTACCCCAGTTTCAAAATATCAACAAAGTAACAGAAGAATGTAGGGTAAAAAGTACCCCAGTTTCAAAATATCAACAAAGTAACAGAAGAATGTAGGGTAAAAAGTACCCCAGTTTCAAAATATCAACAAAGTAACAGAAGAATGTAGGGTAAAAAGTACCCCAGTTTCAAAATATCAACAAAGTAACAGAAGAATGTAGGGTAAAAAGTACCCCAGTTTCAAAATATCAACAAAGTAACAGAAGAATGTAGGGTAAAAAGTACCCCAGTTTCAAAATATCAACAAAGTAACAGAAGAATGTAGGGTAAAAAGTACCCCAGTTTCAAAACGTCAACAAAGTAACAGAAGAATGTAGGGTAAAAAAGTTTTGAAAATCCAAAAGTGCACGCCTCATACCACTCATTTCATTTTTAAGAAAAACAAAAACAAGTCGTACTGTTCACTTATTTGTATTATTTAGACAACAAAATAGGCTTTAAATTTAGGTTCATTGATATTAAATTAGTAACTAGTTAATGTTATTCTGAAGATAATAAACAAAGCTCGGTCTCGATACATCCATTTTTTCGGGAGTTACCGTAACCATAAAGAAAACAAATCTAACATTTTTTTTTAAATAGTGTTTCCGCAAAAAAAAATCCGGATATGAATTTCCAATAATTAATCTTAGCATAATTAAAACATATATAGCAGCGATTGACGAGGTATTGATTGAGTTTGCTTGTGCTTCAGCATTCACTTCAATCACTGTCAAAAGCTAGCGCGTCGCTTGGTTACGTTTTTTATAGTACACGCTTGACAAAGTGACTGTACAGCACTTTATGGTAAGTACCGTATAGTCTGTGACATAAATATCGTCGACAGTCGAAGTCGTCATGACACGGCCGTCTGAAATGCCTCTCCACGACTCGTTTGATAAACCCAATATCATAGAAAGGAGGGAATAGGTTGGCTGGGAGACTGTTCCACAACTGCACGGTATGGAAAATGTAAGAATTAGAGAACACCTTTATTCGTGTAGCTCCGTAGACAAGTCCGCGTGGTTCTGAGTAGTGGGGGCGGCAAAACATCTTGATGCTCGTGATGCACCCCTGCTGAGTAATATACGAGGAAATGTGTAGTGGTATGGTGGCATGGTGGTAGGGCATTTTGTAAAGCCTAATCTATAATTGTCACCAAGCACCACGTATACGTGTGTTCCGGCAGCTGCATTCGAGAGCCACTTCCTCTAGACTCAATGTGTTAAGATGTTTTTAAATAACGGTGACCGTTGAATGATCGACAATCCGTCGACTGTCGTGGCTGTCATACCGGAATTCCAATATCTTCGCAACTGGCTGATGATCCCGGAGCTTGTAACTATAATAGATGTTACACCTGATTTATAGACAGTCGGACACTATTATCGTTTCCCACGAAACATCTGAAAATCATCATATCTTCAACTACAACGTCGCTGAAAAGACGATATTGATGGCCAAAGGATGCAATTCACATCCGTTTGGAGTGAAACCTTCATAAAACATAAATATATCTGCTTTAAAATCACTTTTTAAAAATGCTAAATCAGCGAAACCCGAACTATCGACCGTACATACATACAACAGTCCGTACAAGTCTGACCGTCACACCGCGAGGCCAATTCGACGACGACCATAGTCGTGAAAATCAGAATTCGCACTAACCGTATATAATGTATTTCTATCTCGTTCTCTCGCAGGCTAAATCCTATAGATGTATGTCTTTATCTCATGTTAGTGTCCCTTTTTCGTATCATCATGTATCAAAATCACAACGCTACTAAACAAGTTTTCATTTCAATAATAATAAAACGTTTAAATATGTAGCTGCGGAAGAAGCTTGTTCAAAACAAATTGACGACAGCAATTTATCTCTATACATATAAAGGTTTCTTGTACAAATCATCAATCATTCAATCAAATCAACCTTTCACTAAACCAAACTAACGGGGTTTGGAATATATTTCTAAAACTGTCACGAACGACAACATCGTTGTCCCGAATACATAATTATGTCATATAAAAATAAATTTAATAATTCTTATGAAAGCTTGTTGTACAGAAAACACATTGATCTATTTAACGAGTATGAAAAAAATAAACAAAAAGACTGTATGTGAGTGAGGGCGGTCGTCGACGTAGACCGTTAATAAAAAATAAAAACATTAAAGTTGGTGAAAATTTCAAATTTGGAACGGGCGGAAGCGCATTCCGCGTCCGAGCGCCGTCTATTTCGGTCGTGTCCCTGTTTGTTCTATTCAGTCTCTTTTTGGAGATATGAGAATAAAATAAACACGACTAAGTGAGTATGCGGAAGAGTATTATTATGATTGTTAATAAAAACGAAACGTTTGTGTATAAAGTTGGTATTAAGTATAGTCCAGTGGATAGACCAATATAAACTAGGGATGTAACGATACCGACAAGCAGATATATCGATACCGGCGATTATATTTTATCAACCGTTAACTGACAATTTGAAAAGCGCGCGAAGCAACGATATTACCCTTACGTCGTAGGCAAGAGATCCGTTCGTGGAGTTAGCGGTGACATCGCAATCTTTACTAAGCGTTGTATTGTTTCACGCCTATTTATTACTAATTTTGAAATTAAATATCAAATACCTACTTATAATTAACGGTCGACACAAGTGATAACTGAAATTATAAAAAAAATATATGTAAATAACAAAAAAAGGTGGTTGTGGGTTAAAGTGAGGGAAGCTGCCTACTGCTGCCGTATGCGTGGGAGAAAGCGAAGCCAGACAGAATGGCGCCGTGACGCGTTACGTTACGAAGCGGTTTACACTCCTATAAGAGGGTTATCAGTTCAAAAATAATTATATCTCCAGATCTGAGCATAATAGAGACACATATAGACACATACATAGGCGGGTAAAAATGTGTTGGAACTTACACATATGTATTTTATCTATTACTAAACATTCGATATCGGTATCACCGATTATTCACTACAATAAACGGTATCGTATCGGTAAAATGGTGTGTCGTTACATCACTAATAAACATTGATTAAGTGAGAATTTCGATTTTCATACGGATAGGATGTTGCGAGTTGTGCTTAACAACAATAACGAAAATTTTGGTGATGTTAACAAATAAATTTCAGAAATGGGATAGGCCCTCTAGTACAGCTTACCGAACAAAAAATTGTACGCTTACTGACAGAACTTCTAAAAAGCTATTTAGAGTTATTTTAGTAAAAACAATCCAATCAAAAATTTAAAGGATCCGCACAAGTTTGTCGTTCAAAGCAATTTAGACCGTAAGCGTTAACAGAATTGCCTTTGAAACTTCTAACTTCGTATCACGAATCAACGCTGTGAAGCTTTAGAGATCATTTTTCATTTTCAAAACCTTTACTGAACTTTTGACGAGATCATCATGACTGCTATGTCGTGGTTTTTATTTGAATTCACAAACTTTAGTTATATGGCTTTATATTATGTTATTTTGACGGCTTTTTACATGAAATAGTTACTACTGTTAGTAGTGAGTTTTCATAAAAAATACCTAGGCGGCACATGCATCTTATATTTTCACCAAAAGTTCCTTGGACAGCTTTCAAAGAGGAAGCCGCCGCGCCATCTTGTTAAGGCTATATATGTTTGAAGAACTCAAGAATAATTATAAACATATTCTATGCACGTGACGCTGGCAGACATTTCGATGAACTTTAATTAAAAAGAAGAAACAAAAAACCTTTACAGATTTACGATTCTAAAGCTCAGATTGTGAGTACTGTAACCCTTTAAAAGAGATAACAAGCTTTTGGTAGTGAGAAATCTTCCACCTGGTTCGAAAGTTTAGTAGTAGCTTTAAGGTCCAATAATCTTGGCATAACGAAACCGTGTTCACAAGCCGGACCAAATTAGATGAGAATCAGCTCAAACAGTCTACTTAGTTCTACAATTTTCTAAACAGCTAATTTCTGCAGATTAAATCGATAGTCAGACTTGTTCATTACTGCCTCATTAGCCTAGTGATCGTAAGCGCGACTGCTATGATCGAGGTCCTGGGTTCGATTCCCAGGTCGAGCAAAGTGTTATTGAGTTTTTCTATTAAATTCTCAGTAGAAGCTCGGAGTTTGGCTTCATGCCCGATTGATAATGGCAATAGGCTCGCCCCCTATTACATGGGACTTAAAAACATACTCGGCGAACTGTGGGTGTATATTGGTACACCTCTGCCTAACCCTTCGGGGATACAGGCGTGATGCTATGTTATTTATGTTATGTCAGACTTACTACGTACTACTATCGATAATACAAATTTGCAATATATTAAAAGGAGGGTACTCAATTTGTCTGACTGCAACAAGTCTCAAGAGTTCACGCTAATAACCTTGTTTACGCCTTCGTTGTTTTTTTTTGTCTGACTATACTGTTATGCTTAGGGACCTCTGATTGCTTTTACAGCCTCACCGTGGCTTAGCGGTATTCGTTGCTCGGACGCTTAGATGTTAAATACGGTAGTCAGAAACCATCGATACTATCGGATTTTCACAGAATCGATGTATAATAAACATTACTGGATTTATTGCCTCCAGATATCCCTAAATATGGAGAACGAACATCTGCCCAATAAAGGGGAACGGCTCTTGTTTCGGAAAGGATTACTGTGGATTGTTAAGACAGGCACGGCACACAGGGTCGGTTCTGTGCCCTTCCACAGTAGCGTTCATTGATGACATTAATTGCGCTAATCGAGTTAATTTCTGGCCGCGTGCCAGAGCGTTGAATGTACTAGTGTTAATGGTCCGGAGCCGACATACCAGCCAGGGCATTGTATTCAGGTAACAATCGAGGTGTATCGCTTAACATTTCCGAATATATGACAGACCATAACACTACTGCCTTCTCTCTCTTGCCTCCTACCTTTTATTAATTATACTATTTCCATTTCTTTATTTTTCTCGATGACAGTTTTAATTTGATAGTTGTAGTGTTGTGACCAAATAAGTAATAACCATCGAGTGAGTGACAATTCATCAGATTTTGATTAAAATAAATAAATAAAGATTACCTGTCGTTATAATTATTTCGTTTCATTGTCGAGTACTTACCTATACCTACTTATTTTACAACAGCTTCGAAATTTTTTAAGAAATTGGCATTATCAATCAATCCCTATCAGTTTCTCCGACTCTGTTATTATCTTGTACGTGTGTAAACGTCATATTTTTATAAAATAATGCATAAAATAATGTAAAAAAGACGCTCGTTCAAGTTTTCACAGGAGCTGTCATCGAGAAAATAAAGAAACGAATATGGTATACTATCTCTTTCAAACCTGCTAGAATAATGGGCCTTCGACAATAATTAATAAAAAGAAAACCAACTTTAATGGACATTTCCCCGGTGTATCTTCGCAGTCGAGGGTCCAATGGAAATGTAACCAGCCTTAAGATATCATTCCCTTCCCAATGTAAAAAGAATCATCTAAATCGGTCATATACAAAGAACTTATGGCCGAATGTCCATCCATAAAGGACACAATGAAAAAAGGATGTTCCCATTTTAATTTCCTTGGCATTGTACCTTCAACTTCGTTTTCTTTTCTGTTAAAAATTATTTTGTTAAAGTCTGTTATTAAAATCCATTAAGAATTTCATATGTGTAGTCGCACGACAATATTTAACAAAAAAAGAAAACGAAACTTCAATGATTTTGAGAAGTTTCGCGACGTGTCTTCGAATTCGAAGGTCTAACGCCAATGAGAAACGAATGAAATTAAAAACAAAAAAAGAATCATTCAAATCGCTTCATAAAAAAAGAAGTTATGGTTAAACATCCACAAAAAAAAACATTCGAATTGAGTAGCCTTCCGTCTTTTTTTAAAGTCAGTTATAAATAACCGATATATTATGCGTAGTAGTTAGCAAAAGATCAACTCTCCGCAGACAGCTAGACCGAACACTTTCCATAGTTGCCTGATCGCTTGATGTTCATAGTAAATGCTCCACTCCTATGGGTAGTTGCATTAAGATATAATGACAGGCACACGCAATAAGTAGGCTATGGTTGTAAAGATAAAGATAAGTTGCGGTGCGTTAAGTGCCGAGAGGACCACCCCACACGGGAGTGCACGCGCGAGCGTGACTCCGTCGTCCCCCCGAGCTGCGTGTTATGCGGGGAGGAGGGGCATCCCGCGAATTATCGCGGTTGCCCCAAGGCCCCGCGTACCACGCGGCCACGCACGCAGAGGCAGGCGGCCCCCCGGGCGGCGCCCCCCACCTCAGCCATCAAAGCGCAACCCCCGCTGGCGTCAGGGGAATTTCCCGCGCTGCCGGTCCCGCGCCAGTCCCCGGCCACCGCCGGCCTCTCCGCACCCCGCGCGGTGCAACCGCAACCCGTGCGTTCATCGCAGAACGCATGGGGCCCCCGTCGCCCCAATCCACAGCCCCTTATGGCTATGGATATTCCCGCGCCCCGCGCTCCTGCGCCCCGCGCGCCCGCTAATGTTGTCGTTAATAGTAACGACTTAATGATACTGCTTCTTCGCGAGCACGATATCCGCGAGCTCATTGACTACAATGACCATCTGGAGCGCTTCGGTCTCATCAAGACCGCTTGCGCGTTCCCCCGCCTCTCAGAGACACTACAACGTCTCGACCGTGAGGCGTGTAATAATAACTTAGGGCCTTCCAATGGCAAAGTTTAAACCGAAAGCGTTAAATCTTTCGTTTTTTAACGCACGGAACCTATATCCGCAGCGTGATCTCGTCGCGACCTTTCTTAAAGATCACCAAGTAGATGTTCTTTTAGTGCAGGAGACGCTCTTAAAGCGTGCTAAACGTGATCCAAAAATCGCGAACTACAATATTGTAAGAAATGACCGGGCCGGCCGCGGGGCGGCACTCTCATTTATTACAAACGATCGTTATATTGTACGCCGGTAGATCCTCCGATACTTACCAATATGGAAGTATCCGTGTGTAAACTAGGAATGACCGACCACCCGTCCATAACGTTAGTCTCAGTTTATCTCTCGCCGAGGAAAGAGCCTCTCAGGTCTGACCTAGAAAAGCTACTTTCGCTCGGTGAATCGGTCATTATAGCGGGTGACCTCAATTGTGGACACACTTCGTTTGGCAATTGGAGAGACTCCAGTAATGGGGTTAAACTCGAAGAGCTAACGAACGTGCTAAACTTTGATGTCATAGCGCCACCCACTCCCACCCACTTTCAAGACAACTGTATGCCGACAGTGCTTGATGTAGCTCTCATTAAAGGTATCGCGCTTCGGTTACGACTCATTCGGGTCGTACACGAGCTCGACTCCGACCACCGTCCGGTCATCATGCAGCTAGGTCAACCAGACGACTCTAGCCCTCCTTCGGTCCAAGTGGTTGACTATGCCAAGCTAAAACATTGTCTTGCGGACAGGCCGTCCTCGTCCAGCTTAGATAGGATCCCGGACGTATTGGGGTCGTTTGCGGACGTAGATCTCGCGATCGATTCCCTGGTCGACCACCTGCAGGCCGGCATCGGAGAGGCCTCGAGAGAGGTCGAAGAGGCGAGCGATCGCCGCTTCGTACTCCCTGCCGACGTGCGGGCGTTGTTGACGGAAAAGAACGCGGCGACTCGTGCGCACGACCACTATCCGACCGAGGAAAACCGCGCACGTTTACGCGCACTTCAAAGATCGGTTAGAGCCCGTATATTAGAACTCAGAAGTCACAGATGGGACGCCCTCGTCGAAGGGCTAAGGCCGTCGCATCTGGCTTACTGGAAATTAGCTCACAGTCTCAAAATAGAGGCTTCTTATCTTATGCCCCCCCTCGAGAGGGGTCCCGGTATACCGCTCGCCTTCGATAGCAGCGACAAGGCGGAGTGCCTCGCCACTTGTTTGGAGAGCCAGTGCTCTCCGAACAGTGTCGATGCAAATACCGACCGGGTCGAGGGTATCGATGGATGCGTGCGGGAGCTGGATAAGCTCCCCGCGACAGACTCCCTGTCCCCAGTCACGTCTGAGGAGGTTCTTTCCATTATAAAAAGCCTTAAGCTTAGAAAAGCACCAGGTCCCGACGGGATCAGGAATGAAGTACTTAGACTTCTTCCCGATCGCCTCATAGCTCTTTTGGTCTGCATCTTCAATGTAGCCATAGCCCACTGCCATTTTCCAGCCGCCTGGAAAAAGGCCATAGTCATAGGTATCCGTAAGCCCGGCAAGAGCGCGTCGCTTCCCGACAGCTATCGCCCGATCAGTCTCCTAAATACTTTAGGGAAAATGTACGAGCGGATCCTTCTGAACCGTCTCAAGTCAGTAATAGAGGAGAAAGACCTCTATCCGCCTGAGCAATTCGGTTTCCGTGCTAGATATTCTTGCATTCATCAAGTGCACCGCCTCACGGAGCACGTTGCATTTAATTTTGCTGAATTATATAAACCCCGCCGTACACTTGCGGTCTTTTTCGACGTTGCCAAGGCCTTCGATAAGGTCTGGCACGAGGGATTGATCTACAAGTTGTATCACTTTGAAGTCCCCGATAGGCTAATTAAAATAATTCGCGACTATCTAACAGATCGCACCTTTCGCTATAGAGTGGAAGGTGAATTGTCCACGCCCCGTCCAATACGCTCAGGCGTTCCCCAAGGTTCGATCCTGGCTCCTAGCCTATTTAACCTGTACGTCAGTGACCTACCTCGACTCCCGGAGGTCGAGGTAGGGCTATACGCTGACGATACAGTCTTATATGCCTCAGATAGGAATAGATCCCACCTCAGACACAAAGTCCAACGCTCCGTGACCACTCTCGGAAGTGGTTTAACGAGTGGCGTATAGCCGTTAATCCCTCGAAGAGCGCCGCGATGCTCTTCGATGCGGATTCGTCACAGATACCGTGGAAGCTTAAACCTGTTAAGCTCTACGATAATCCGATTCCGTATGTAAGAGAGACCAAATATCTAGGGGTAACCCTAGATAGTAGGCTCTCTTTTAGACCCCACATCCGTAAGGTTAGGAACAGGGCCGCGTGGGTCCTGGGCCGGTTGCATCCTCTGTTGTGTTCGGTGAGTAAAATGTCCACGCGACATAAGCTCACGCTCTACAAGACGTGTATTCGACCAATTTTGACATACAGTTGCGCCGTGTTCGCACATATGTCCGAGTCGAGTTTCAAACGGTTACAATCGATACAGAATAGGTTCCTCTATCGTGGTATGTTCGAAGCGTAGATCTCCATAGAGATATGGAGCTTCCTTCGATACATGCCTACGTTAAACAGCTCTCCCGTTCGTATTTCGACACCGCGTCGAACCACGCGAATCCGTTAATAAAAACAGCCGCCACTTATGTTCCGGCACCCACGGACATCCGGTGCAAACGCCGGCCGCGCAATATTTTTATTGATCCCGACGATCACATCGAAAATTCGAATAAATATTACACATCCGTCTCTCTCAAACAGAGCGTGCCAGCGCCCACGCCCGCGTAACCACCGCTCTCTCCGCAGAGGGCGGGCGGTCAACTTCGCTCCCGCACACCGATCACGTCCACCCTCTCTAGCGGTAACCCAAGCCTAGGTCCGTTCCTCGGTGTGAAACCCTTGGGTCAGGCAACCGCCCGCGCGATACAAGTGACACTGTACGTGCATCACTTAGCTACCTACATACAACACTACACACGTATGAACATACACACGTGCACACCACACAGGTACATAGGTTCTGTGAGGGACCTTTTTTTTTCTTTTTTTACGCTAGTTAGTTAGCGCTAGTTAGTGTAGAAACATTCCGATTACTGAATACACATACGCACGGTTCCTTCCTTCCTCCCAGGAGGAAGGGAACGTGCCTATGTGTATATTTAGTTAGCTCGAATCGTAGGTGTAGGGATTCGAATAGATCGCGACCTATTTGCGAACGCGACGACCGCCCGAGCCGAGGTCCGGCCACTTTGGCACCCTCGTGCGAGTCGTCCACAAAACTTTCGCGGCTGAGTGCCCTCTGCGCTCGCCCCCAAGTCCGTGTGAAGCTGTAAAAGCCGCAGCGGCTTTAGGGCCTAAGGCTAACAGTGTAGTCAGTTCTAAAAAAAAAAAAAAAAAAAAAAAAAAAAAAAAAAGATAAGTTGCGTTCGAATAAACCAACAAACGATCTCTTCTAAGTTCTTGTTGACTTAATGTCTTTTTAATGTCTACAATTATTTAGTACATTAATTTGATATAATATATCTCTTATGGTTTACTCAGTGTAAGCCATTTAAGCGCCCGAATTGATTCACCATGATCAGCTTTTTTTATTTGCTAGAAGCCTAATTCTTTTACTAAAATAAAATTAGTCTAAGTAACTACTTATAAGATTAACTATCTGTCAGTGAAAGTTCCATCAAAATCGGAACCCTTTCGGAGATTACCCGAAACAAAGAGACAGACAGAAGACGATAAAAAAAATTGGTGTATCGTTTATACTACCGTATAATATGCTTTGTTATGCATTTAGTAAAAGGCTATTATTTTGATATCACATTACATTTCGTAATAATGGAATGCGAGCTAGATGCGTGAGGTTGAGTATTGATTCATTCGTTCGGAGACAGTTGGCGCCCTTCCCCGCCAGTTCTTAACATTTTTTTTTTGGTACGCCCACTAAGTTAATTAAAAAGGGTATAAAATTTTGTATGAAATTCCGTCATTTTTGAAAATAGATCTATAATTATAATAAATTGGCAATACCAAAGGGTGTAGAAGATGGGGTGAAAGTTTGTGTAATACAATGAACGACATATTAATTAAGCTAAAGACAGTACCAACGAATACTTCCATAATAAAAAGTTTATATAATAAACAAGTAACGTAAATATTGAGGCATATATCAACTATAACGCGAGCGAAGCCGTGGGCAGAGTGCTACTTAAATATAACTTAAAAACTTTGATGATAAACTAATACAATCCAATACTAATCAAGAGGCCCATATTATCCAAAAACGATTTATTTAAATCTAATTATAATGTTTAAACACCACAAGTGTATCTGATGGGATTTCTTATTGGCAAACAACACATAGGAAATTAAATCTATTTAGCCCTCTCAGAGGGTGAATTTTAAAAACCCTTTTTTATTACTACTCACCTACGCTATAATATGGAGCTAGTGTGCAAAATTTTGTGCTTTCAGACTCTAGACCGACCGGTTTAGGCTGTGCGTTATCCAACTGTAATCCTGAAGAATTTGCCTGATGGGACAATGCATGTTTACCATAGTTAACATTTTAAACTATGATGGCCCAATCTTAGCTTGTACGATCACCGTGTCGATCGACTTGAGTTCGAATCCCTGCAATGAGCCTGAGCCCTCGGTGAAGGAAAACATCGTGATGAAACCATAGCCTGGTGGTGGGGCTTATTCTAATGCCCACCTGGTTAGCCACCATCCACAGGTTGAATATCTGTCGCCAAGCCCAGTCATTGGAATGTTCCGGCAGCTGCACTTGAGTCAATCACCCCAGCATCTTAGTCCACATTGTCAACCTTATGATCAGTTAAGATTGTGGCTAACATATCTATACTAATATTATAAAACTGAAGAGTTTATTCGTTTGTTTGGTTGAACCCGCTAATCTCAGGAACTACTGATTCGAATGGAAATATGTCTCAGTGTTGGATAGCGCATTTATCGAGGAAGGCTATAGGCAATATAACATCACGCTACGATCAATAGGAGCGGAGCATCAATGAAAAATATTGCAAAAACGGGCAAATTTTATTTCTTTTAAGAGCTTCCACTGCGTTCGCTGCGTAAATGATTACAGTTACGCAACAATCGTGTGTGATGGAATTGTTTCTCTTAAAAAGTTCTATAAAAAAGCATAAACTATCTTTTAAGCTTTACTCAATATAAACTTTTTCTTTTTTTATGGTAATAAAATTTGTTCTAAATTTGCCCTTAACAGTAATTGATTTAAATGAATATCTTAGGAGATATCACAGTTTTAAAATAACTCCGCAGCAAAATAATCATCGAGTACCGCGAGCACATTTTTATTATGCAGAATAATGCACTCTGCTCAAACTGCTCACTCTCTTAGATGATGCAGACGAAGGTGCGCGGGTCAGCTAGTAAAAAATAAAATAAAAACAGTGAAATTCAATAATAAAACCTCCTACGCTATTGTGTTATTAATACAAGGTATCCCCTATCCAACAAAAAAAAAAGACACATCCAAATCGGTTCATAAACAAGGAAGTTATGGCTGAACATATATCTGGTCCATCCTTCCGTCTTTTTTTGAAGTCAGTTAAAAATCGAAAGCTATATTGAACGTTCTTCTTCTTTCCTATATAAAAAAAATCAATGTTTATATGATTTTCCCTATGGACACTGGCTGGAGCGATTTCGATGAAATTGTCAGACAATGTTCATATTAGGCCAGCAGGTGATCCTGTAAGGTAATTGGTACCGATCGGATCAATGTACCTTATGGCTCCAAAACGGCACAGCAACGCGTGCCCGGGTTTTCTAGTTTACCAATATCAATTTTAATAACTGATAACACGCAGGCGATACCACGTCGGGCGCCAACTGACACAATCGGATAATCAATACCAGCTGAACACGCAACCCTAATGCCGTTAATCAGTTTCACATCGGTAATGCAGTCGGTAATACTCTTGTTGAAGAACTATTGCAAAGGGAGGATCCTCCGACCAGACGGGTGTTATGTCTGGCGGGCAGCTGCCCAACGGTAGTAGTCGGGTTCTTGTATATATACTCAATTGAAGAGTTAATTTCTATAGCGCGATGTAGGATGCGTCGTATGTGGCTCGATAGATGTCGCTACACTCTCAAACAAAAAAATATGTTATTAGGGGGCGTCAATTAATTAGGTGAGGTGATTTTGGCCCAACCAGTTACCTCTCCCCAATCTCACGGTCAGTTTTTGTACATACTTAAATAGGGACTACTAAAATTCTTAAAGGAATAAATAATAAAATAATTATAAATCTAATAAATAATATACATTATAAGTTATATTACTTATCGTTAGATATCTGTTACAGTTGGAATAACGTTCATAATTATTATATTGATCTTAAGATATGCGGTATGAACTCAATACCATGTATATCCGTTTCATACTCGAGATCCCGAGTCGATAATGTTTTCTTCCAACTAACCAGTGGTATTGTAGATTTTATCCACTTTGTATACTTAACGTAGGACCGAAAAAGGCACTAATCACCCAAAGACAATGCGGCCGTTCGCATATTCAACGTATGCATTACAATAATTCTCAAATCAAACAACAATACAACATTTTACATACGCCCGATGAACTTAGTTCCCGCTACTTTGAGTAAACCTTCATCACTCGAATCACGCTAATGTCTCCCGTAAATCTATAACTTTACAGTTAAAAATAGATTACGCTTGTTGGAGGCAGTTCGAAGTTTATGGTCGTAGTATGCGGGTGAATATAAGTTACTATCGCTTTTACCGCGTCTTCGATCGCCTCACAGTTATGTCCGCTCATATGATTTTATATGTCTCATTCTAACTGAATTTCTAAATACCAATTTTCATAGACCTATCTTCAAAACTGACGGATTTTCATACAAACTTTCATGCCCCTTTATCCAACTTCTTAGGGGTTGAATTTCCAAAAAACCATCCTTAGCGCTCACCTACAGTGTAAAAGGAAACCGCATGCAATTTTCACGGTCCTAAGCCCAAGTAGTTTAATCTGTGCGTTGATATGTCTATCTGTTTGTTTATTCTTTTACATATAAATTATAACACAGGGCAAGCCGCGGCGCAGTTATTGGAATAGAGCGATGCCACAGTTCCTCCTGATATTAAGTGATGATATGGCCCAAGATGTGACACGCTAAACCTAGTGGGGAAACTGGCTCTCAAGTGCAGCTGCCGGAACACGCCAATAGGTGTGTTGGGAAGAGATTTTCAACTTGAGGGTGGTAGTTAGCCAGGCGGGTATCAGAAAATATGCTGACACCATACAAAATACCACTACCACGTACGTCTATATTTGTCTTTTAAATGGCTATATGTGTCTAGCTAGTAATCTATACAATATACACAATTATTAAAATTGAAGTGTATGTTTTGTAATGTCAAAATAACAGTATTTCTACGAGATTTTTAACTGATAGATAGCTCATGTTATAGGGAGTAACTTAGACTACTTTTATTTTAGAAAAAGAATTAGGGTTCCGCACAAATAAATAAAAACTGGTCGTGGTGAATCAATTCGGGCGATCAAATTACTTACGCTGAGTAAAACCATAAGATATATAGCAAACTAATGTACTACATAATTTTAGACATTAAAAAGACTTACTAATAGTCACGGAGAGTATATGTCCTATCTTATAAAGAACAACCACAATAGGCATTTTTGTCTTTAAAATAGCCGGTAGCTGGGAGCAAGAAGCCACGGGCACATCTAGTTATTTAAATTTGTTTATTAATAGCGGTTAGTCTTCCTGTAAAATAAATAAATAAATATTTAAGTAAGGAAGCGGTAATATTGTTGCCAGGTATTGTAACTATTCGATAGACAGTAAAGTAGGTCCCGATCGACCGGCGCGTCTAAGCTAAAACAGACTAATGACTGCTAATCGGAGTCCAAGTGAGTCATTAAGATGAGGTAAGCGCCACACCATTACGGGAAGTGGGCCGTACTAGTCACGTTCGCGTATGCCACAATACTCTAAGTGTAGACATTTCAATACGTTGCTTGAATACTTATTTCTGCATTATAATCTCACCGTCTGCTTAGATAAATACTAAATCGACGACCTTCAGAAATAACTTATTGAAGCTTACTTCATAAAGTTACTTATATTAATACATAAGTACTAATACCCGGTTTCTACTAATCACGTTAACCAACGAGTCGCTTGTTCGAAATATTTGAATTTCGAATTAAAACTTTGAATGGAAAACCGGGTGATAAATAAACTGAGCATCATAACTAGCCAATAAAAGACGTAATGAAACAAGTCCGAATAGACTTTAATTTAAGAAAACAGCGAACAATGAGTCAAGGAGGGACACAATCTAATTGAATTCACAGCGCGATGAAAGTTGTATAAATGTAGGGCAATGACTAATTCAAAGTATATATTCGGTCCGATGACACCACAGTCTTTAAAATAAACAAATAACGTAGAACAGATTCAGGTTCCGGACTCTTCACAGTGCAATAGGCCATAAAAAATTATGTCTTGAAAATTTAGATATACAGAAAATTTAAATGACCCCTCTGTGTTAATATCGCATCGTTTTCTCTTTTTACTTAGTAACAAACTATCTTATACCAATATTATAAAGAGGAAACGTTTGATTGTTTATTTGTAATGGATAAACTTAAAAACTACTGGACCGATTTAAAAAATTATTTCACCAATATAACAGTAGCAGAGAGTAACATAGGCTATATTATAATATGAAAAATTAATTTATTCCTCATAAAAATGTCGATAGTTTTACAAAAAGTATAAAAAATTGCCTACAACAAGGGTGCGTTGGAAATGTTTGTCGTATAAAATTAACACGTTGAAACCGTAGGGTGAAGTTTTTTTTTTTTTAATAAAAATAATGCTATGGTTTCGCCACGATGTTTTCATTCACCGGACACTCAGGCTCATGGCAGGGATTCGAACTCGCGTCAATCGACGCGGAGTCCGTACACGCTACCAACTGAGCCATCATTACTCGTGTGACCGATCGCCGGCTTTCTATAGTCCACGCGAGCGCAGTCGCTATACTATAAATAACAAATTAAATAAACGATAAAAACCAAAAATAGTCAACAAATAGAAAATCTACTTCAATAATTTTTAAGAGTTTTCTAGTGTATCTTCGAAGTTGAAATTCCTATGCCAAGTAACCACCCTAGAGGTATCCCCTTTCTAACAAAAAAAAAAAAATCTTGTAAATCGGTTAATAAACAAAGAAGTTATGGCTGAAAATCCATTAAAAAAAATATACATTCGAATTGAGAACTTCCTTCTTTTTTGAAATCGGTTAATGCGTTTGAAAAACTTTCTTCCTGTTAATACTAAGATTTCCCTAGTGAATACTCTTCTTCTACCACTTCTGGATTATGCAGACGTTGCTTACTTGGACCTCTCAGAAGATCTCTTAAATAAATTTGATCGTCTACTCAATAACTGTGTCCGTTTCATCTTCCGTCTTCGGAAGTTTGATCATGTTTCTGAATACCGAGCCAGGTTGAAATGGCTACCTATTCGGCAACGTAGGAATATAAGAATACTTTGTCTTCTTTTCTCCGTACTTAATAATCCCAAATCCCCTAAATATTTAAAAACATTTTTTCAATCTCTCGCGGATACGCATAATAGACAGCTAAGGTCTTCTGATTCTTTAATTCTCAGTATACCAAGTCATCATACTAATTTCCGCGACCAATCCTTCGCCGTTACAGCAGCACGACTGTGGAATTCGCTTCCTATCAATATCCAACTGGCCAACTCTCGAAATTCCTTCAAGTATTCGCTACGTAGGTTTTACTTGGAGCAATTGAATACTTCTTAATAATATATAATCTTAATAATCGTTATAAACTTTTTTTTTACTTAACATTATGCACACCTTGCATATACCTTTCCCTTGCTCCCTTGGAAGACTGGCAGAGAATGCTTTTTAGCATTAAGTCCTCCATTTGTACTTTTTTTTTGTGCAATTAAAGAATATAATAATAATAATAAGTTATTTGGCCCTATACTATGAAATATTGATGGCATTTTGCATTATGTATATAGTTTAGTTATTGTGCATACGTGTAGTGGATTATAAATAAAAACTTTAAAGGAACATTAAGCTAGGCTTAAAAAACGTGTATCCAGTGGCCTTAAAAATAAAAATAATCGAACTCGATCGTTGCATTCAACGGAAATCGTCAATGTTTTGATAACATCGTTATATAACTTATCATAAAGTGAATGCATGATGTTGGAAGGTTATCTAGTCGGTATGTACTGTGACAAAAACAAATACAACACGTTAAGTAGACGATCACGGAGTTTTCGCAAACAAATCGTGACCTTCGCTTCTGCTGTATTTTATACCAATATTATAAGCTCAAGAGTTTGTTTGCTTCAACACGCTAATCTCTGAAACTGTACCGGTGAGATTCGAAAACTCTTTTTGCACTCTATAGTAAATTCGCTTAGAGTCCTATAATTTTACAATATGGCCGACAGCGTTTTCAGAGTTCAAAATAAAAACTTTTTTTTGTAAATATGTAGCTATTTTACACTTTTAATATTTGAAATTGATAAATAATGGTTTCTTAAGTCAAATAGGTAATACAGAAAATAATTATTTATTGCGCCAAATTTGATATGAGTCCCTTCATTGTTGTAAGTCGAAATCAATACCATGTTACAAGTAGGATATAGTGGAAAAAAATTTAACCGCACATTCAAAGGTCCCGGAAATTGCGTTCCGCAGGACGCTCCCAATTGGGTACGCACCGGAAATGGAACGCGAGAGTCGCTAGAAGCCACGCGTACCGATCGCGTTACCTGGAACCTATCATTCACGTGCCAACAAGTTGGGTAAAAAATGACATTATAAATAAGACCCCATCCACGCAGCAACAATATCGTTTTAAAACTGTAAATTCAGTTGGAAGAGACTTGATTTTCTTTTGGTTTTGTCGCGTTTCGGGTACAGCCGGTATTTATCCAATAATCAAGCGGAATATTATTAGAGGCCGTGGTCATCATACACATGGTAATAAACTAAACCTCAAACTGTGTTACCTTTGGTATGTCGCGATCCGCGATCAGTTGGTGTATATCCAGTAATCGAGCGGTTAGCAGGTAGGCATGACAGCGACAACCATCGAAGGCTGTTCGATCTCTGAATGGTCACCGTCGTTTTCCGATTGTACTATGTTTCCCCATCAGACATTGTAACATCTATTTTCCATGCCATTCTAAACAAGATCAAAATCGGTTAAGCCGTTTTTGAGCCACGATTCCACGTACAGACAGACAGATACGCACGTTAAACTTATGTAACAGCCCTCTTTTTGGGTCAGGCGTTAAAAAAAAAAACTGGCTGTATGCTCGTTTACTACATTCGTAAAATAAAATTATTGTATAGTATGTATTTTCCTAAAGTAAATAAGTCATGCCTAAAAATAAAATGAAATTGCGTGTTCTAATAATGTTTCAGCTACAATAAAGCTATGAACTATAAGAACGCCAATAGACAAAGTTACATTATTTCACGACAAATTTATTACGGGCAGTTATAGAGCTTTATTGCTCGAAGTAGCGACGCGACGCCAAACTGGCGCGAATCGCGATCAATACTGGACCGCTTTATTTTACAGGCTATACGTTCTCGCAATTCTCGCAGCTAAAATATGTTGTTTTTGTAAACACCATAACTTCATTTTAAATAACCAATGATACCAAAGAAAAGCCGCCGCGTGCTCTAATTGGATGTAACGATTTAGATTGACTAGCTGAATCCGCATGCGACTAATCAGTAACGCGCACATATTAGACATTTTTATGGCTGCCATCTATCCGGGTTTCCCCGGTTTTTTTCTAGTTTGAAGAGCGTCCGGGGAGGTACACTTTTATGTCCAGGGAAAATCAGATTAATTTATTAGTAAGCAAATAAACAAAACTAACAGCCGTTTTCCATAACCAGGTATCTATCCGTTGTTTCAACTTTCTTACGTTTCAATAACCTATTTAAGGATGGTATATCGTATCTACATATATTCATAACCTATAGCTTGGATAAATAAGATAGAAGCAGATAGTTAAAGATAGTTATTTTTTAGTACAAATATATAGTAATCGAGGATAGTGATCTCAGATTATGTTATTGAAAATGGCCGTAAATCAAATGACTTAAATTTTATGATTACGTTATGATTTACTTTACTTTTGTTTACTAGACTACCTCAGAAACTATATTATGTAGTTTGTTATTAATTAGTCAGATATTTCATTTGTACTGCTGTATTGAGCACTTCGGATCGGCAAGAATAATCGCCACGAGGCGGGCATCCGGCGTCTTATAGGATTTTTTAGAAATCCTATAAGATTAACAAACCCGTCCAACCCGGGTTGACGTCACTCGCCCTATCGACGCGTGTGACGTGCTGCGTACCCAACAGCTACACATAAGGCTACTTTTACAATAAAAAACTGCCATGTAACGATAACAAGCACTATGTAGCCAGCTCTCAGAATATTAAAACACTAGCTGTGCCCCACGTTTTCACCCGTGTTAATGTTATGCGACAAACACCGCGCCGCAAACGCATCCGTGTAGTCAGTCTATCATAATTGTTCTTCCCGCAAGTACAAATTATTTTAATCTCCTAAACTGTGTGCCCCAAATAACATGCTTTAAAGGGTAAAATTTAACTTTATAAAATTGTTTTTATGATGAAGTAACTTTTGTTCGTAAGGATTAGTGTAGCTGCGATCATTGTATTTTACTAAATTCGGCCGCTATAAAACGGCGACACATTGGTATGCCGGGTAGGCAGCAAACTATCGGTAGTTTAGGTTTACACCACTGGATCCTCTCTCACCAATACCAAAGATAGAACAATCTCACTAACCTGGTGGTGGTCTAAGGCACCAGACCATGAAGTCCGAGCTATGGAATCCGTCGCAGAGCCGTAATGTGTCTTTACGAGTTTATTTTGCACGTCACCAAACCCAATAGAGTTTATAAAAACCAGCTGCGCGGCGAAACGATTATGCACATATTGTTTATAATATATTTTAGGTTTTTAAAAAAAGTTCCAATAAATAAAAAAAACCTCAGTTTTCAGAGCGAAGTCACGAACCCACTCGAAATCGAACAACTAGTATCAACCCACCGCAAAGAGATAAACGTATCGCGGTCATTGGTTGAGGCATTGTTTTTTTATGTTGGCTGCAGCACGTTCAAATTGAATTGCGCGCATCCATTGGTAGTGAGACCTCTTATCCCTGTGATTGGCGATAAAGGATCCAACAGTAATTCGGCCCAAACAATTAGTATGCCATGTGTAAAAATAATTCATGTAAAGCACTTTTTAATTTTCAACAATTCGTTTTCACATAATACCTTATTGTGGCTTATGTATAAGAGATACGCATATGCTATCGCTGACTTTTTTTACATATACAAAGGACCAATATTATTGTAGAATATTGTATTTCCGTATCATTAACGATTAAGCGAACGCACGCGATTAAAGCAGTTCGGGAGGGCCTCGACTTCCGACTTACGTAACAAAAAACAATATTTAAGGCTATCTGAGAGCTGTGACCTAATGGTAGATAGCTTATACTATTCCTCGTGAGTCTGGCTATCATATACAAAAATAATTTTTCGAATTCGACAGGTAGTTCCAGAGATTAGAGTGTTTAAACAAACAAAAAACTCTTGCGCCTTAGTATATTAGTATAGATGACTTTTTCAGGACTTGAAATACAGTAAAAAATATATAGCAAGAACGTTACTTAGTACGCTGTTAAATTATATTATCACATAGTCAGATAGGATTTTTTTCTTAAAAGAATTAAAATCGAAAAACACATTGAAATAGTCATCATGGCTGTGAAACAGGAACACAGAAAGGACTCAGTTTATTCTCTATTGCTTATAACATACATACATACATATACAATTCACATATGCTTTCACTCAGGAGCATATGATCCCACCACACCTATACACTCTCACGCACACGCACACTACACGCATATTCACACTCCCACTCACATTGAGATATAGAAACACATAATAACTCACAATGATAACAAAATGTAATAATAATTGTTTCGTAATTGGCACCACATGATTGCAAAACATAACAAATGTATATTTTGTGTTAAATGTGCTGTGAAGCAATATGTACCAAATAAATACATAAACATAAAAGATTATTTATAACATACCACAAATTTATAAGGTTACAAATAGTATCGATATGAGGCAGTTTTATATCGCTATCTCTCTCTCTCTCTCTTTATTCAACACGCGTACGGTTGATCATTTGACCTTCAACGCAGTTATGTACGCCTCCACCAGTAATATTAAAGATTGGTTTTAAAGTGACAACGGGTCAAGATGAGAAACGGAGCGGTAAATATTCATGTAAGTAACGTTAAAAATAACTATGGATAACAACGGTGTCTGATATAGTTTAATGTCAATTGACATGGTCAGTTACCGCTGTCATGCAGGCCTGCTCAAATGTCTCTTCAAGTTTTACTTGACGGACTCCATGTTATAGGAAGAAGATAAGAGGACTTAATGCTAAAAAGCATTATCTACCAGTCTTCCAGGTGTGCAAGTCATATTCAATGACTCTAAATTAGAACTTTCGTAGCGAATGCTTGAAGGAATCTTGTGAGTTGGCTAATTGGATGTTGATAGGAAGCGAATTCCACAGTCGTGCTGCTGTTACGGCGAAAGATCGGTCTCGGAAATTAATATGATGACTTGGTATACTGAGAATTAAATAATCGGATGATCTTAGCTGTCTATTTAATAGAGCATATCCGCGAGAGATTGAAAGGAGATTTTGGATTATCAAGTATGGAGAATCGTTTATCTTCGATTTGCTACAACTCTGATAATGGTAGAGTTATTTAAGTACCAGTTTCAAACTGCGACATCATTTACGTGGACATCAGAATTAGGTTCAAAGAGAAATAAAAATATATGCTATACCGGGGATAAAAATTAACCTATGTTGTAAACTATCTGTGTGGCAAATTCCATCTAAATCTCTTCGAGCCGTTTTTGCCTGATTGAGTAAGAAATAGGATTATTTTACTTGAAAAGCGTTTAATTTATAGCACCGTCAACAAAAATAAAGTTATTTTTTAATGGCGCGCTGTGAATTAAGCAACGTTATCATATCCAGCGTTGAACTACCTCGTAACATTTACAACAAATAGCATAATTTCGAAATCGTGTTTACCATGGTATTGAAGCACTCAAGTGTATAATTGAAGTGACTCATACACACAGTAAATCTTACGCCTTTCGCC
This sequence comes from Saturnia japonica, assembly GCA_033032175.1. NCBI lineage: Eukaryota > Metazoa > Arthropoda > Insecta > Lepidoptera > Saturniidae > Saturnia > Saturnia japonica. The sequence goes on from CM065329.1 coordinate 11,162,359, forward strand.
TCGTATTATTCACAAGTCGAAATATAGACAAAAATTATCTATAATATACATGTCAGAGAATCGTGCCTACCGGATTATTTTAAAAGAAGAAAAACATGTGTCACTGTAACGAGATAATAGTTTTCTGAGGTACACAAAAATAAGTGGAAAATAAAATAAGTGAAAATAATGCAGAGACGCCGCGCGCTAGCAACAGTAATCGTGCTCTGTGACCTACGATTCTTGCTGGAGCCGCATCGCAACGTGAATACCGTTAATATTGGATCAAAATTGTTCGAGGCAACCCAATGAGTCGGAACCCGATGAGAAGATCATTCTGGCTGGAGCTTGTCGGATTACGAGGATGATCAAGATCAGTTACCAGGTCGCTTACGGACAGCGATAACATCAGACATGCGAGGCTTGGGTTGGCTATTTAGGGGAGGTTGGAGGCCACTGGAGCCAACCCCAAATAAACAGACATCATTCACACTTGAGTTGTTGGACCGTTCATATAGTGTGCTCGTCAGGTTTGTGATTCCGTAATGAAGATATTAAAGAAAATCCTGGAGTCTCCGATAGTCTGTACTAATGTCTCTCCTTTCGACATATACATATAGACTAGATCGACGTGAGTTCGAATTACTGTAATAATCCTTAGCGCTCGGTGAAGGAAAACATTGTGATGAAACCATAGCCTGGTGGTGGGCTTTAGAAAAAGCCCACCTGGTGTGCCACCATCCTCAAGTTGAAAACCTGTCGCCAAACACCAATAGCTGTGTGTTCCGGTAGCTACACTTGAGAGGCAGTCTTCCACTAGACTTAGCGTGCTACCGTTTCGGGACAAATCGTCACTTAAGATCAGGTGAGATTGTGGTCACAAGGCTAAACCTATAACGATAAAATCTCCGTGACTTTCCTCAGTATCATATGGAATGGATGTCCTAGCCAATATGTTCCTCTCCCTTCTATGATAATGGGTCCTTAAAAAGAGGCGTGAAGAGACATTTCAGCGGGTCTTATATACGTATTTAACTCAAAAGCGTCTTGAACAAGTTATGTGAAATTGTTTACATTGGAAATAGTATGTCATTATTCTATTGATACGGTATAAGAATGATAAATAATACTTTTAGAAATCGTAAAATTATTAAGTAGGTAATTCTCAAACGATTTTCATAAAATATTGTACAGGGGAAGTATATTATGTAATTTCCTAATTGATAAGTTATAAGAACAACCAATAATAGGTAATATAAGAAATCGTAAAAAAAATCTTAACCGACTTTTAAGTAAATATGCGCTGTTATGTTTCTCATTAAAAAAAAACTTTCACTACTTAGTTTCAAGTAGGTATTTAAAAATTATATCGTACCTAAAGTACGAGCGACCCTTTCTACCGACCATCTAATAGGCTCTGCGTAAAGATGTGACAGCCGACGTGACGCCACCGCGCCTTCGCGTCGCGATCGATACACCGGCACCGGTTTGACTCGACCCCGTATTTCATTACTCTACACAAAAGTTGAACTCGCCTCGTTTGGAAACGAAACGGAACTACACCGGACTCTGTTGTGCGAACGGGACGGAGATATGCCGGCATCGTAGCAACTTTACTACTTAATTCCGCCCTCTTGATTCTCTACCACGCGAACTCCACTATTAAAAAAAAATTCCCACCGCATGAGGAAAAAATTCGATTAATGTCGTCCGTCTCGTACGCACACTGGTAAAACATATCTGTTAAAAAAAGTCGATACGACACGTTAATTTTTTAACTTTCGTTTTGATTAATTTTTAATTATACTACCTGTGCCCTACGGTTTCACCCGTTTTAGACTTATTCAACCAGCTCTCTATCCAAACTGTATAGCCTATCTATCGTTATTATCACTTTATCGTATTTGCCAGGTTGCTTCATGGTTAAAAACCCATTGTTTTTTCTAAGTTTAAAAGCGAAGTCGCTTTGCTCTATACTTTTTTTGTAATGTAAAATGTAATGTGTAACGTTTTTTTTTATTATGCAAGCTTTTAACTATTTTAAAGCACAGAGCACATTTTTTTTCTATTGTTATAAAAATGTACCCGTTAAAACCAGTAATAATAAACAAATTTAAAAAACAACACGAGGCAGTCATAAGGCCTGCCGACAGAAGTGAAAACTTAAAATTATATAAACATTTTTCCTAAAATTCAAATGATATAATTAAGTAATATATGAAAATATTATTTGATAATCGTTAACACGTCACGTGACCATGTCGATGACGACTTACATGAATTTACTCCCTATCCAAACCTCCCTGTAGAAGGTTTCACTTCAAAAAGTTTTCGTCTGGTAACACAAGCTTGACTTATTATTTTTATAATACATACTGTGTATAATCTTTTGTTATTGAATATCAATGGCGGTTTGAGTTGAGATGAGATAATTTCGATAAAGTTGTTTGTTGAACACGGGAAGATTGACCCTCCTATTGCGGCATTTGAACTTGTAATATTTTCACATCAAACTCTTTATAATCTCTCCACGCGGTCGTGAGAGTTTGGATCTGAGAAGAACTTGACTACGACTGTTCCTCTTCCTATATCCTTTGACGATTGACTTGTGAGGCTTCTCCCATCAACGCGCACGCCATTAAAGGTACTTGTCGTAAGTTAGTTAGCCCTGTATATCGCAGGCATGTTCTATCCATATCCGAAAAGGTTCGGTAATCAGTAAGAAAAATACAGATTATAATATTATACAAAACACTCACTCAATAAGTCGTGATGATCTCTCTCAGAGCGCACGTCTCCGCGGAATCATGCACCGTACCTGGAAACAAATCAAATTATATTATATAACTATCGGTCGCCCAATGATCGAAATACGACCAGCGACTTTTTAATCATAGACTATTTTCTGTTTGACATTTGCAGTATGAACCTAAACAATGAATTGAATGGCACTGATCGGGTTAGGATTCGCAGTATTAATTTATTTAATTGAATATATTAGTAACAGATATTATAGATAAATTTTAGCTTTCTGCACTCCTTCTCCATATAAACTTTATCCATGCCAAATCTCAGTCTTACATGCACGCAATACGCTTAAAAAGGGGTATAAAGTTTTTGCTTCACGTGTTAATATAATGATAAATAAACATGATTTGAAAAATAAGAGTTTTTCAAAATTGGATTAGTGACCTATGCTAATAATATTGTTCAACACGCAAACGTCTTCGCCCTATGCGGAAATCGAATCCTCGACCTGTCTTATCAACAGAACAACATTCCATTGCGCTGTACATTGTTTGTTACAAAGTTTAATACAGTGGGTCGTTCCACTTGACGACCATTTTTTTTATTGACGCTATTTTTAGCACAGCACAATCCAAACATAACGGTGACCACCGCGAGATCTAAATCCATCGGCGGTCACCGCTGTCACACCAGCCTGCATAAATATCTCTTCACGTTAAGCTTGAAGAACCCGATGTCGAAAGAAGAGAACACATTGACCGGGAGATGGTTTCACAGTTTCTCGGTACGACAAAGATAAGACCTACACCACCGCGCGCTCTCATTGGTCAAATAAAATAGCGCGCGCTCATTGGTTAAATCAATTAGCGCGCGCTTCCCCGGCTTCCTGTTACACACTTCCGTCCCTTTTCAAGACAGCACTCCCACAAATCGCAGGAGAGGGAGAGGAAATATTTTACACATTAAAAACCAAACGGAACCACGACAAAAGGTTACCAAAAAGTATTTATTACGTGTTCGAAAGAAGATTGCATGTGACTTTTCCCAGTAATGATATAATAATAATTTTATTGTGATATTTATAATGTGAAGTCGTGATGCAAGGCAAATTGTGCAAAGTGGCTCTTACGTAATGAGAGACTTCAAACAATTATGCCTCTGCTTAGTGGCAACCCACCTAGATTCTTATCAAAATCAAAATAAATCAAATTTTATTTAAAAAAGAACACTTTTTAAAAACAAGCTATCTTTTCAATTAATTTAAAAAAACCGTAGCGCGCAAATAATATTTTTTGTTTAAATTTTCCTTCCTCCATTTTTGTTATTATAATCTTAAAGACGACGCGGTAAAACATTCCACAGTCATAATATGACTATTGTCACTTCAACTGTCCAAAAGATTTACCGCACAATAAAACGGGACACTTGGCGTACCACACAAATCTTTTGCGGGACCTCTGAGGGTCTAACAACGCAACGGACGCTTGGTGGCCCGCCCTAGTTACAATTTTTTTACACATAGTAGTTGAACAACAAAATTTCGCCTAAAATCGATCACTTAAAGAAGTTATAGAGTTTAATTCTTTTATTGCGATATGGTTTAACCTAAATCCCTACATAAGACCCTAGCAATGTATTGAATTGACTTATCTGATCATGTGACGTTGAGATATTATTAGGTCAGGCAACTTGGCTAGCGCCTCTGATTTTAATGACGCCTGCTCCCTCTCTAACTGGAAGTACGAATCAGATTGCTTGAACACTTTTCGCATTTTATAACTTATTTATCAAAGAAGATTATATGCTATTTAGCTTCACGCTACTTCTCTAGGGAGCAGAGCATTAACCATGAAGATCAAACAATCTAGTAATTACGGGAAATGAAAACAACGATAGGCTGAAAAACCTTGGAGCACAACTAGTTTACAAATTTCAGTTATTACCGTCCGATTATAATAATATAAATTCAAACACGTCTGTAAACATAATACTCGTAACAAATGAACAATTTAACCTTACAACAAGCTATTCACAGACCGCAAAAGGCAAACAAAATTGACTTACTTTTTTTTTTCACGTATGAATACCATCTGTTTTGCTCTATATGGTATTGAAATAGGGCTGTGTCATGTTGGAAAGATATCGATAAGTCGATAAACATTTTTACTTTTCACTAATATATCGTACTAATATTTCACTATAAGCAATATTTCGTTGATCGGTAATAAAATGGGCATTACATGAATAGTTCTAACAAAAACAACATTTGAAACAATATTGACAAATAAATGGCAACTGCAATTGAGGGCCAGCTCCCATCACATCATCTTGGGCCACATCGTCACTTAAAATCAGGTGAGATTGTGGCTGTAATGATACAACTATAAATGATAACAAGACAATTATTTTCAAGAGTTCCCTTGTGTATCTTCAAAGTTGAAAGTACATTGGCCAATGAAATTAAAATGGGACTAGCCTTGAGGTATCCTCCTTCCAACGAAAAAAGAATCATCCAAATCGGTTCATAAACATGGAAGCTATGGCTGAACATGTATAAAAATGAAAGCATAGACACAACGAACACACACGACATTCATCCACACTAACACAATACCTTCTCACGATAAAGCCTCTGAACCGATCGCAATGAAATTTAGCATACGAGCTGACCTGGGACATGGAGAAAGACACTAGTACGAAAAACACGCAGACGAAGTCACGGGACAAAGCTAGTTTTTATATACAAGAAGATACAAATTACATCACGTTTTTAAGTTTTTCTAAAACCTTTTATAATATAATGTTTCACAAGCTATCTACCATTTTTCTAGTTACTTTTTTATAACCCTAATATAAAACCAACGTTATTATCGATGACAAAAACGAACAAGTCGTCCGTCACTATGGTGACGTCACTGGTCGGGTGCGCCTGCGCAAGTGGAGCGAGACCGTCGCGTCGCGCACACAACAACCGCTCCGTTTTTTGACCTTGCCGCTCATCAATTTGCGCGAGCACTGGCCAGTGAAATTAATCGCGACAACGGCCACCGTTATTGGTCATTTGATACATACCGTCAATTTAAAAACGAAACTCAATGACATGATTCTTTTTTAATGATTACTTTTTTATCGTATAGCATAAGCAAAGTGATGCTATTGCACCTGACGGTAACCACATAGAGATCTACAATCCAGCAGCCGTCGCTGTCTTGCTGGCCATGAACTCCATATTGTTGGGAGGAGGGGGAACCACTGCCCGGGAGACAATTTCACAGCTTTACAGTTGGTACGGCAAAGATAATATTTCGTAGGTAGTGAACTTCTTTGTTAGAGTCGATGAAACGCAGAAAGGAAAATCCGGGAGTTGACAAATTTTGGAAAATTGTTTTCAAAATTTTTTAAAGTTGAATATATTATATAATAGGTATATTTATATATTATAGGTATTAACCTATTAATTATTTTATTCATTAATACAGCATATAAAATGATTTAATTATTCTTTTTCATCTAAATAAAAAGTACGCCACGAAAACGCTGCATTATGGTCCCGTGACGTCATCATTAATTTTATATGATAACAGTGACAAGTCTGACAAATCACGCAAGAGTCTAACGTTCAAATATATCCTGAATGGTGACGTCACGTTTTCTAATCTGCGTTTCAAATCACGTGACTCACAGACGAAAAATATAAATTTTCCAAAAGGAAAATAAAATAAATAAACAATTACTCTATCCAGATTTCTATTGTTATAATAGGCTTTTCATCTATTGAGAAATATCACTCAATAATTTATTTTAATTTTTAAACACAGTTAAACTCGCGGATAAGTATGAACGGCTCCTTTTTTACTTACTCTAGCCCTTATTAACGATTTTCCGATAGAGCGAGTCTGGTAATTTTTTTTTGATAATATGAAAATATAGTACATACAACCAAAGGTTTAGTTTTTATTACTACCCGTTTTAGTTCCTCGGCTTTTATGTTAGAGGGCGCTGTCGATAGATCTATGAAAATAAACGAAATGTATAGTCGTATTTGACCGCGATTCTCGTCACAGCTCCGCAGACAAAACCGCTGATACAAGTTGAGTTGCTGGGCGAAACTGTTCAACCGGATCGCGACCAACCATTCACATGGCAAACAGTAATTGCCCCGCGCTATTAAAAAAAAATTACCATGGCACTGTCGTTCATAATTCGTCCTCTCTATCGGGGTTGTATAACTTTAATGGCATACCGCGATAACGGCAGAGAGGTCAACCCGCACCGAAGACACAAACCAATCCATAGATTACAAACCCCTAAACAAATACAGAGAGGGCACTACACTAGATAACCTCGGTCACAAAACAGTCAACACAGATGATCCACTCGGAACGTGGAGAGAAACAGATACGAGTTACATAAATATGCTATCTATAATTAAGTTGGTATTATTTATAATACTGTATCGTTCAAGAAACCACTTGAAAATTAACTATTTTTACAAAATAGTACTTGAAGGAGTAGCAAACATTTAAAAACACTCACAAACTTTCGCCTTTATAATAATTGTTTTATAAAATAAAATTATATCATGATGTTACTATTTTGTAAGAATAGTTAATTTTCAAGTGGTTTTTTAAACGCTTGAACTTGAACGCACAAACGGCTGGACCAATTTTCATGAAATTTAGTTTGGAGGTAGCTGACTCTCTGGATTAACACATAGGCTACTTTTAAGGTTTTTTTAGTGTCTTTTACATTATACCAATGTTAGCGACGCGTAGGCCTAAGCGTAATGATACGAGAATAATAATTGTAAATATAAGTTGTAGGGATGAATAATTTGCACGAACAATCAATAATTTAATGTTTCTAATGTTTTGAATATGATATTATAACGTGTAGGTATGTAAGAACAGTATATAAGTTATGAAAATGTTCGTAGTTTAATAAAAATAATCACTTAAAGTACTAAAATCATATATTGTCAATAATTCATATTTTATAAAAGTTGTACGTAATGTTTTGTGTTATATAAGTAAAATGGCCTTCTGTATATGTTTTATAATGTTTGTAACAACAAATAGTGTGTATATAACGAGTCACAAGACGTTTTAAAGTTGCAATGTTTAATGCTTTGTATCTCCCATGTTTATTAACCTATAATGTTAAAGTTAGTGTTTTTGGATAGGTATTTGTGTCTACATTTATGTGAAATAGTTTTTATAGTAATTGAATAATTGTAATTAGAGATATTAACGATTTATTGTATTCTGTATACAAGTAATAATAATAATAGACAGAGACAGCGATAGTGCAACCACGACGCATTACCGCGGTTACCGGACCACACCCAAGTTTGGTAATGAGCAGTACAGATAGAGACGCCATCGTCCGTCTCGCTCTCCGGCAAACAATATAAAAGGCGCACTACTGGGGCCAACGAGCACACACGGGTGCCACAAGCTGAAGAATCAAGACTCAAGACTCAAGAAACTGGAAGAAACAGTACCCAGAAGACAGTACCTATAAATTGTATTGTGTCTTGAAGAATACAGCAAATTTTATTGTGGTGCCTGTGTGTCATTTTTGCATCTTCTAAGTGTTCAACCCGCCAGCGACCCAGTCCATTCCGCTCCGTGCTACGTCATCGCCGCGCCTACCAGCAGGCACCTCACTACGTGTGTGTACCTTGATGTTTCGCCCTCTTCACGCCTAGTAGTTCGGGTGTGAGCAGGGTTGGTCGCACGTAGTGAGAGGGGCTCGCACGCACTGGTTTCCAGACAGCTGGTTACCGTAGCGTGTTATCCGCCGTCGGTTATACAGAGTTCGAGGGAATCGTTTCCGTCGCGTTCGCGCCCTCGGTGCGCGGTCCCGCTCTGTATTTTGTTGACGTAGCACATTTGTATAAAGGCACACGCACGCGCCTCATTTTAAACAAGATGAAACAGCAGGGTACAACTGGTTATTCTTAAACAAAAATCTCATTCAAAAATAGTTTTTTACCGATTACGATACAATTTTGCATACGAAAAGTTTACGTTATTGCTCAATAAAAAGGCTATAAGAATTGACAATAATGCTTTTAGAAATCAACAAAATATAAGTAAAAATAAAATAACAAGACGTAAATAATTACTGCGTAATAAAAGAGTGAGAAGCCGCGGGCATAGGTAGTTGATAGTATATAACTAATGAGAACAACTTAAGTCTTTCAAGTGACTTTATTTTAGATTTAGACAACCACCTGTAACTTGGTACATACCTACTTTTCCAACAGGGTACACGTACGCCTCAAAGCGTCTAGTACAATTTACAAGTTATTTAAAAGTATTGATAGCGCCGTTAACGAGTGTAGTTTAAGCGATGGTACGCGGCCGGAGCGGACCTTCTGTGCGTACATCTATACTCTATGCCTAAGATTTCTTATTTCATACATAAAGACTATTATGTAAGATTTTATTTAACGACTTCGCTGTATTATGTTTTATTCTGACTACAACAGCCATATACAAATATGCATGTTCCCACCATGTCTATATGCCCTTTTTTATATTACTAAAGTAAAAACAAGCATACGGCCCGCCTCATGGTAAGCGGTTGCCAGACTATAGACACTTGTAATACCATAGCCATCAACACCTCTGGAAACAACTCACCTCAGGAACATAAGACAACATTATTTGGCTGTGATCTTCTGTAGGGTGGAAGGTATTCCACCAGTCGGACTGCCTCAAGTATATAGAGTCATTTCTTTAGGTCTTTCTACACCTATAGGAGACCAACCTATACCATAGACCAGCTGACTCGCGCAACTTCGTCTGCGTCACATAAGACAGAGAAAAAGAGAGAGTGGGTCGTAGGTACCTATAATACAATTCTAAAGGAGCTGAAACTTTCATTATTTTCTCTACGACTACCATTTGAGCACCATTCGCCCCCCACCTATATGACCGTTAGCCTCCCACCCTAGATAAATGGCTTAAACAAAATTAAAATAATTTTTCCATTCGAACCAGTAGTTCCCGAGATTAGCTCGTTCAACCAAACAAACAAACTCTTCAGCTTTATAATAAGTATAGATTTAGTAAAGTACTGAACGGCAGTAGGTTGATTAACACTAGACCAAAAACATAATTAATACACAAGTGTGTATATTTATTTTGTCAATTTTCTTTGTTATTCTTTTTTCTTTTTTTTTCTTTTAAATAAAATTTAAAAAATACCGAATCGGCGAGTTGATTGCATGTTTAAAAATTAAAATAAATTAGTGTGTAATATTGGTCTATAGATAAAAAGCCTAAATCAATACAAATCTGGAACAAGTAATTGTTTATTTATTTAATTTTCCCTTTTGGAAAATTAATATTTTTTGTATGCGAGTCACGCGATTTGGAACGCCGATTAGAAAACGTGACTTCACCATTCAGGAAATATGAACATTAGACTCTTGCATAAGTTGTCACATTTGTCACTGTTATCATACAAAATAAATGATGACGTCACAGGACCATAATACTGCGTTTTAGTTGCGTTCTTTTTGTTCAGATTAAAAAACATTTTTAAAGAATTTTTTATGTTGTGTGGAAGAACTATTGCAAAGGGAGGATCCTCCGACCAGACGGGTGTTATGTCTGGCGGGCAGCTGCCCAACGGTTGTAGTCGGGTTCTTGTATATATGCTCAATTGAAGAGTTAATTTCTATAGTGCGATGTAGGATGCGTCGTATGTGGCTCGATAGATGTCGCTGTGTGTCGCTATGTAGATGTCGCTACAGTTGTATTAATGGAAAAAATATTATTTATACGTATTATTATCAACATATAAAGTGTTTAAATCAATTTTTCAAAAGTTGACAACCCCCGTATTACATCCCAGTTACAGTACGAGAAAATCACAATTAAACACATCTTCTAAACATGAAATTACACTCTAAAATCTAAACTTATACAAAAATAAGCTAAATTTATTTTGGTCACGATTTACTTGGGCCGATAATAGCACATACGAAAATGTTCTCGTATCCCTATCTCGTTCTAAGTGTTCTAAGTGTGAGTTTATTGTGTTCTTGCTCTTCCGAGTTGCCGATCTATACTTATATTAAACTAACTGTGCCCCGCGGTTTCCAACCACGTATAATTTACACGACACCTTAAAAAAGACCTTAAAAATACCCTATGTGCTAATCCAGGGTGTTAGCTACCTCCATACCAAATTTCATCAAAATTGGTCCAGCCGTTTGAGTGTGAAAAAGTAACAAACATACAAATACACTCATAAACTTTCGCCTTTATAATTTTAGTAGGATTCATGTGTTATTGTGGGTCAACTTTTTATAACATATTAAAAATAAAAAGCACGGCGCGGCGTATTGAATGTTTCATGCCTTATCAGCCATTTTGATTTCAATACTTTATCAAGAAACTATTTTCTTATACTTAAAACTGCTGCGATAACATAACCCTGATAAGATACGAGCGGCCAATACGTGATAACTTCACCGACAGAGGAACGCGCTCGCTCGGACCAGTAGTTCTCAAGCCGGACAGACGTGATTCTTTAACGGCCGCCTATTTTTAAATATGAATGAATATCATTATTTATTAAGACAATAAGAAAAAGAAAACCAACTTCAATAATTTTGAAGAGTTCCCTGGTTTATCTTCAGAGTTGAAGGTTCAATGCAAATGAAATTAAAATGTCACAAAATAAGAATCATCCAATTCGGTTCATAAACAAAAAAGTTAAGGTTGAAAATACATTTTAAAAAAACATTCGAATTGAGTAACCCCCTACTTTTTTGTAGTCGGTTAAAACAACATATACCACAGAGGTTATATAGAAAGGTGATGTAGCCACATCTATCTCGCCACATAAGAACTAAGAACTGACGCATCCTACATCGCGATATTAAAATTAACCCAACAATTGAACATATATACAAGAACCCGACAACAACCGTTGGGCAGTAGCCCACCAGACACAACACCCGTCAGGTCGAAAAATCCTCCCTTTTAATGTGGAGGTGGTAATAATCGCCCCCACAGTACTGTGCAGATTTATTTCTACTTATTGCACCTCGACTAATGAAATAGCGCTCTATCGTACCGTACAAAAAAACGTAGCCAAATAATCTTATGCTGTGTTCCTGCGGTGTCTAGGGATGAAGAGCTCCTTGGGTAAGGTTTAAGGGCGGCAACGCACTAGAGATACCTCCGGTGTTACAAGCGTCTACACACTACGGTAACTGCTTACCATCACACAGTGACATTTTTTGCAACCTTTCATTATTATTTTTAATGAAAACATCGTTACATTAAACTCATCTATTTACAAAAAGTAAGTATGCAATTAATTGCCCCCAAATATGAAATTTGTGTGAAAAAATATTCGGAGAACGTAAAGAAATCATAAGCGAGAGAAAAGACTACAACTAATCAATCATCAGGAGACATTATTTATTACTCTTTTAATTCATTTACCAGACACTTTTTAAACTGAGAGCTTTAGTAATAATATCGCACGGGGTTTGAGAAGCTCAGACTTGTGTCAATCTTATCGCTTATATCGAATACAGAATGTATTGTTTGTTCTTTTTTTATGTCGAGATTTGATAGAAATGTTAGTTTTGACTCACTGAATGAGTATGATTTCTTTACGGAATGTTATGAAAAATATTTTCATATTTTTATGACGTCATATTTGTTTTATTTACTCGTCAATTTGTTGAAGACATGAATTAGGAGGGCACGCCTTTATTTATAACTAGATGTGCTCTGCGGTTTCACCCAGCAACCAACCACCGCGCCACCAACGCACCCTGGCCTTGAAGCCTCCCGTTGTTCTTACCTCCCGTACTTGTCTACAGCTTGTCAAATTGCTTTATGGTCATGGTTACTGATCTCCTACTCCTCAGGGCGTAGAGCGTCTAGTTATTTTAGTTTATTTATTTCATTTAGTGATACAGCTAACAAAGTACATATATGTATATAGAAATAAAATACAGAAGGCCATTTAAATGTACACACAGATATACAGTAATATAAGTAGTTAAATGAAATTGGTTGGTAAAATTAGACTGGTGAAATTAGGTAAAAAATTGACTGGTTAGATTTTTCTTAAGTTTGAGAAAATTGGTTTGAAAGAGATCTATATCTATGGTTTTGGAAGTGATATTAATTTGATTACTAATTCTAATTAAAAAAGAATGCCTGTTGATCGGGCACACGCGCGAATCGTTCTACCGACGCTCCCGGTTATTTTAAAGATAAAAAAACTCCTATGGATAGACATTTCTAATATCTATAATTGTGTAGTACATTAATTTGATATATCTCTTATGGTTTACTCAGCATAAGCCATTAAAGCGCCCGAATTGATTCATCATGACCGGTTTTTTTGTTTTATTTGCGCGGAACCCTAAAACTTTTTCTAAAATAAAGGTAGCATTATTTACCCCATAAAACATCAGCTATCTGCCAAGCGCTAGTGAAAGTCCCGTCAAAATCGGCCCAACCGTTTCGGAGATTACCCGGTACAAACAGACAGACAGACAAAAATGTTTATAATTGTTTTTTTTTATAGGTACCGTATATAATTGATTTGCATTTAGTAAAATTCTGTTATTAATAAATTTTCTAAAGCTTAATAAACGTACGTAAGCTTAAAGTACTTGTATTCGGAGGCTCTAACAATTGAAAGACGAAAAATAAACAATTTTCACTTTGAAATTCATAAACAATAAACGCGAAACAAACTGTGTTTTCAAAAACTCCGTGTTAAAACAAACTAAATTATTAAAAAGAAAACGAAAACCCGAATTCAACAATAATAATTGAGTAGATTTTTTTTTTTTTTTTATTTGATTTTCAGATGTAAATATTATATAGCCTATGTCACTTACACAATTAAGACAAACCTAACGACACCGCGTATGCTAAAATCCATCAAGCCGCTTAGGCTACAGAGCGTAACAAAGAAATAAACATACAAACGTGTACATTTTAAAAAAATAACCCACCTATTTCGAATAGCCTTTTTCGCGGTCGGGCAAAAATGATAAGACATTCGACACAAATTTATACAATGACGAATATTAGACCCCTGGAGTCCTTTGCTTGATCACTCCGACCTTACTCCAAGGTTACATTATGATAATAAGACGTCATCATGGAATGACAGCATCTCGAGTAGGCGACAAGGTCAACTGAGTTAACGCGAAATATTCAGACGTACGCGTCCCGACATCCAATCGGGGGGACATCTCGCACGTTCGCTCGCGCCTTTTACGCCCCCGTGGAAATAGATGAGTTAACCATAATACTAAACAAGGGACAATCTCACACAAGCCCTCTCAACTTAAAATCGTTTTTTTGCCATCCGCCCCCCGACATAATATGTATTGGTCAAAAATGTGAGTGCAAAGTGTTTGTGCACCTACCAAAAATTGGCATAAATGCAAGCCTCATGGATCACGTTATTTATTTATTAGCTACACAGTTGTAAAATTAAGCCAATAACAATCACACTCATGGCCGTAAAATGACCTGTCCTGTAAGCGAATCGAACCCACAACCACCCGGTGCCCATTAAATGGTTATATTGATTTCCTCAAATTAAACTTCCCAAGTCTAGAAACTTCTCAGAAAGACTCAAACACTAGCTTAAGCGGGGCTTTAGTGTTTCTAGGAACAAATAAAAATATAGAAATTATTGTGATTTTATAAGAAATCAACAAACGGCATAAGTACTTGTTTTAGACATGAGAAGGACTCTCGCTACAAAGCTTAAAACACGCTAAGAAAGAACCAGAAAAAGGAATGCGTCCGGTACAAAACAGAGAAAGAAAGTCAGATTACTTAAGGCAGCCTTGGTCTCAATATATGGGATTAAGAGGTTTCCCATGCTATATTGTCAAAACCCGACAGTGCTCACGCCCTTTAGAATTACAATTATGGTTAGTTACTTGAAATAAAATGCGTGAAAATAACCAGAGCAACGCGCGACGAAACAATAAAAGATAATTGATATTATACGATAAAACATCGATAAAAACAGTGGTATCAAATTTTACTCAAACACAGAATTCGGAATAATTATAAAACCCGGCAACCCCACGCAAACGAGACAGAGAGACAAGAATCCCAACTTTTTTTTTTCGTTACCGTAAAAGCGACCGAAAAATATGTTTGTATATCCGTGGACCCGGTTCGACCGGTCTTCGAAATCCTTAGAGCGGGATGGACGAACGAGTTAAAGCTGGACGGAACGGTTCGGAGCACTTACAGCTTACACTAACGGCCGCCGCGACGTTTTTGTAACTTGAAAGATATATTTAAGTATTCAAATGCTAACGTAGTATTGCCTACCTTATATTTTCATCTTTAACGGTTTAGGCAGAACATGTATTTTACTACTTGATATACAATTATCGTTACTGCCTATCCCTTACGTTACTGAGCGTAAATAATATAAATTATATTATAAATTTAAAACATAGTCCAATATGTCATATATGAATTAACAAATTAAACACTTAACCGGACATAAATGAAGCTAGTAAAGTTTGCGGGAGCGATGTATTAATAAAAAAAACTACCTAATACAAAACTTTTTACTTATTTTTTAAATTTAATTAAATACAATTATGATTTAATTGATAATTTTATGAGCGTACGGACAGATCGAGATGCCCAGCGCGACTGATCTCACTTGCTCTTCTCACTCACTTCTCTGTAATTTAACTACTGTTCCCATGAGTTACTTGCGTTACCGGGAATCTGAATGCTTACACGGCATGGCATTTACGTGGGAACGTGTTGTTATGGTTTGTCCCGGTGACCGCCTAACTAGCTCTCAGTGGTAGCGCGTAAGGACACCGCGTCGATGGACGTAGATAAGAATTACTTGCTGACTCGTCTCAATGACTGGGATGTTTTCCGAAAGGTTAGTAGCATAAATTTAATTCATTATAATATCGAGATAGGCATACGAAATCGTTTTTGTATATCTTATGGGCCTGTATCGGCATAAGTAAATCGTTATCAAAACCAGTCCCACTTATTTTTGCAAAATCACCTGCGTTTTTTTAGTGCAATATTATTGTTCAGTAGACACATTTAATTGTGGTCAAGTGTAATGTAACGGGATATAAAGTCAAAAACTACCGAACGGATTTTTACACTGTTTTCATCAATGGACGGAGTGATTCATGAGGAAAGAGGGGGGGGGGGGGGAGAGGCAAACCAGTTCAGGGGGCGCTAAAATCATAATAAAATTGAAAAAAAAAAATCATCACAAAGCGAAAAACAATTGATAGACCAATTGTCATTTGATTTTAAAATAATATATTTGTGAGTTTTTTTAAACAATTTATCTCAAACGCTGGAGAGAGGGGCGCCACTATCAAGTTTCTGCCCCGATTCGAAAAAATCGTAATAGTATATTAGCTTCATTCGTTACTAAAATAAAAACCATACTCTAGTTTAGAAACCATTCGATCACATGTAAAAAAAACTGTACCGAAAAAAGTGGGTAAACAATTAAAAAAAAATCATGAGAGGTTACCTACATAGCTGCTGTATAAACTAAACTTCCGGCGTACAAATGTATCCGTCTAAAAATAACCCGCGACGTCTGCCGAAACTACACGGATACAATATGACGGATACAGCGGTAGAGGCGTCTTTTAAGAAATAATAACACACCTTTTTTTTTATTACTTCCAAAGTAAATAGTGAAAACCAGGTGAGAATGGGAATCAATCACGGTTCGGCAGGGTACGGTCCGAGTGACGGCGTTTACGCTGAGCGTCAAGCGGAGCGGTAACCTAGGCGTGATTGATAAATAGGGCAATGGTTCAAATCCCTTTTGCGACCAAGGACCACGTTGATTTCCTAACAATCGTAGTTGTTAGCACGGACCACAAATATAAAAAAAGCGTTTGAACGGGAACGGGGAATTCCCGTCAGGGACCAAGTTAAAAAAAACTTAACGATTTAACAAAAATTCCTCGCCGTAGCTAAGTTGATCGAGACGAGCGTTGTTCGTGCTAAAGGCGTGAAGTTAGAATTATTTCTGTTATGAATATTACATTATTCAACCGATTTCAAAACAAGCGAACTTTTGAAAACAATGAAACAAAGGAACAATGAAATTAAAATGGGACCACCCTCGAGGTATCCCCTATTCAACAAAAAAAAAATTAATCCAAATCGGTTCTGAAACAAAAAAGTTATGGCTAAACATAACATAAAAAAATTATATATAAAATACGTTCCAATCGAGTAACGTCTTTAGTTGAAATCGGTTAAAAAAACACTGTTATTTCACAGTTTAGCATTAAGTTATTACATACATACTTTAAGTTTCCTAAAATTTTATGCTCCCAGGGGTTCAAATTTCGAAAATGTTCGAAATAATTACCACACTATTACATATGCAAAATTGTTTAAGATAACGTTTGTGCAATTTATTAAGTCGCCATGACCGTTACGCAAGCCAGACTTTATAAGTTTTAAAAGTTCTTTTATGAACGCTGTGATACGAGATACACCGGTATCAATTTAAACATTATACACACTGAAAGCTGTGCTATATTTTGGCTGTTAACATTTAAATAAGTTCGAGACTTGGAACGAAAATTGTTTTGAGTTGACTATTTCTTTCTTCAAGACGAAAAAACGTAGGTAATCATAATTTGTTCACTGTAGATACGAAGATAAAATAAATAATTAAAATCATAGCCTGCTGTGCCGCCTTGAGGGAGGATTTTTCAAAAACTCAGAACGCTCTAATTAATTACCAATAGCATATAAATGAACTCAGTTTCCTAATATCCCTGTTTTAATTATTGATGGGTTCTTCTACAAACATTCATCCCCTACTTCACCCCTTCAAGTTTTAATTTCGCGTTCAGCGGTTTAACCGTGAAAACGTAACAAACATACAGAGGAATAATATCTCATATATAGTCTTAGTTGACAATTTCAGATTCATCTTAACAATTATAGTTGTAGAAAGACGAAACAAAACGTTATTTTCTTTCAGACGGAAGAAGCAAAAAAAATTCGGATAAATTGATTACGATGGATTTCCGCAAAGTAACGCCAACGTCAATCAAATAGACAGACGTTACTTTTGTATTTAATATTAAATAGTTTTAATAATATAAAAAGTATTAGACGTTGACGCGCGGTAGCCCTCTACACGAATGGACTACAGCTTTATTATACTAGCTGTGCTCGCGGCTTCGGTCAGGTGAACTACAGAATGCCATCCGATCGGGCACACGCGCGTATCTTACTCCCCCGCGTATCTGACTTTTTTGTAGGTTTCTTTGATATCTACAATTTATGTAGTACCTACATTAATTTGATATAGCGTAAACCACTTAAGCGCCCGAATTGACTAACCATGACCAGTTTTTCTTATTTGCTGGGAACCCTAATTTTTGTTCTAAAATAAAAGTAGCCAAGTTACTCCTTATAACATCAGCTATTTTCTAAAAAAAAGCTATCTTATAAAATCGGTTCAACAGTTTCAGAGATTACCCAGTACAAGCAGACAGACAAAAAAAAGGGTTTCTCGTTTATTACAATTTTATGAAGTTAAATTTTGCTCTTTACAGCATGTTATTTGGAAACATAGTATAGGAGATAATAAAAAATTAAAATAATTTGTACTCGTAGGACGTGAGAACAATTATGATAGGCGGGTAGGGTAGGTAGGGGCACAGCTAGTTTAAATATATTTCACATTATTACCTCAAGCGTGATACAAGATTATGTATGACAAATAACTAAATACACGAAGTAAGTACTTATGGCGACGAAATTGTTTATTTTCAACAATTAAAAAAACGTACAGACCTTACTAATTAGAGAACATTGTTTAGCACGAAAAATGGTTCAGGTAGCGTAACAAAAGCACTTTTTTATGATGACGCATATAAGCGATACGAGAGCGACATAGTATAGCGTTGACTAATACATAGCCGGCGATGGTGCGCAAGGCTTAAAGCGGCGACACCGGTTCCCAGCAGTCTGAGGAATGGCAGGCTCGCCGAAATGAACTTTTCACTTCTTACGCAACAACCGACAATTCTACTGCGGATGAAGTTTTAAACACATTTTATTGCGACCGAGACGGTGGTGGCTTATATTGACTTTAATATTTCATATTTAATAAACTTCACCCCACGTTTTCGCTTTCGTTAAATTTATTTAAGCAATGTGTAAAGGGGCGTCGAACTACATCTTCAGAACTGAGACGCCTGAGCCAACCTCACCTGCACGTGGTGAAAAGCCCGTTATAGTGACCCGCTTTTGCGTGCCGTGCTTCGGGATCATCCTATGCATATAGCATGCATGAGAGCGGCCACCGTCGATGGATTACGATCTCTCAATGGTCACCGTTGTGTTAGGTTGTACTATGTTTACCATCAGGGTACTTTAGCCAAACAAACAAACAGCCTATTGAGCTTCATACTAAGCTAGCAAACACGGGCACCCGTTGCTGTGCTGTTTTGGAGTCCCTAGGGAACATACAAACAGACACTGGTTTTTATATATAAGAACAAGAAAACGAAGAAGTTAATTCTATACTTATAATATTATAAACTACGTTACTAGCCTAGTGGTCGTAAGCTCGAATTTCTGGGTTCGATTTCCGGGTCGAGCAAAGCGTTATTCGATTTATCTATGAAATTCTCAGTAGCAGAAGTTCGGTTTTGTCCCCGATTAATGACAATAGGCTAACATATCAGGCGAACTGTGGGTGTACATTACTACAACACTGCCTAACCCGTCGCGGGTACAGGCGTGATGATATGTTATATTATGTTTATGTAATATTATGAAGCTCAAGAAAAGATCCTTTATTTGAACACGCTAACCTCCGATACTATGAAAAATTATTTTTGCATTATTATAGCCTAATTTAATAAGCAAGGTTATGATTTTTTTTTATGGAGATACTTCTAAGGTAGTCCTATTTTAATTTCATATTGGCATTGGACCTTCGACATCGTAGATACACCAAGTAACTCTTCAAAATCATTGAAGTTGCTTTTCCTTTTTGTTATGTCCCGCTCTAGACGAAATAATCTAGCTTCTTCAACTCAAAATCCCACTTTATTCGAAAAAAAAATCTGGCAACGCTGCAGTAACACATCCACTTAATTTTTTATCAATTGATATTTATAGAGAGTTGTCGTAACCACAGAACCACTCCGGATCGGATCGGAACAGATCTAAAGGTTAAAACGTTTACAATTGGCCAATCGCCAAAAAACCGTACGCGAATCTAACTCGAACGTGTTTGGTAAATAATCGGTTATAAGTTATGAAATCTATATTTATAGCATTCAATACTAACATGAAACGTGGTTTTAAAGCCGAATACTTTTATCGGAATCTCATCAATGGTAGCGCGTGTACGGATACCGCATAGATTGAACGTGGGATCGAATCCCATAATGAGCCTGAGATTTCGGTGAAAGAAAACATCATGATAAAACCATGGCATGGCGATAGGGAATTTTCTAATGCTGCACTCTAAAATTTGTCGTCAAGCTCCTAGAGGTAATTCAAAAATCAAAATATCTTTTATTCAATTTAGGCCCCAAGAAGGCACTTATGAATGTGAAAACACTACCCACCGGTTCGGAAAACATCCAGCCCATCGAGAAGAACCGACCAGAAACTCGATCGGGTTTATCAAACATCTTATTTCTCTTTTTTTTTTTAAAATTGGTTTAATAAAGTAAGTATGTATGTTCCGACAGTCACATTTGAGAGCCAGTAGTTCCTTGAAAGGTCAGCCGAATGATGTCTACTCCGAGAGGCATCCTCCAAGAACTACCTCGAATAAAATTTAAACGTATATAAATTTATACAATTAACAAAATTGAAGTGTAAACACTGATTAGATTTTTTTTTGTCTGTCTGTTTGTTCCGGGTAATTACCGAAACGGTTGAACCGATTTTGACGAGACTTTCACTGGCATTTGGCAAATAGCTGCGAAAAAAAGCGAAAAGGGAGAGTTATATTTTTCGAGCGTATGTATGTATGTCTTGTCGTTAGATTCGTATTAATCCGCAAGTTGATTGCGTGTTTAAAATTAAAGTAACCTATTAAGTGATATTGATCAATAGATTAAAAAAACGTAAAACAATACAAATCTGGACAAAGTAATTGTTTAATTATAGAATTTTCCCTTTCGAAAACTTTTTCTGTTGATTCACGTGATTTGAGACGCTAATTAGAAAACGTGACGTCACCATTCAGGAAATATGAGAACGTTACTCTTGCGTGAGTTGTCAAACTTGTCACTATCATACAAAACGTCGTACATGACGTCACGGAACCACAACACATTGCTTTTGAGGCGTATTTTTTTATTTAGATTAAAAAATATTTTTAGATCACTTTTTTAGGGTGTATTAATGAAAAAAATGAATGTATTATGTGTTTAAAACAATTTTGCAAAACTTGTCAACTTCCCGGGTTGTGGGAGTGACATAGGCTATATAATATTTAAGTACGACGTCTGGAAACCAAATAAAAAGCAAAAATCAACTTCTCAGGCGAGCCCTAGATAATGGTTACGGTGTTTTCCTTCACCAAATTGTTGGTTGCGAACAGAGTTCGGAAACGCGGTGTCCGAGCTAGTCCCCAGTGGTATAGCACGCTTAGATGTTTCTTGTTCCACGATCAGTCGTTGCATCGACCACCACACATACACATGATAATAAATGCAAATTGTTTGTCGCTTTTTTGGATAAGCCGGTGGCTAGCCAGTCAGCTTGAGAGCGACGATGGATTACTGATCTCTGGACGTTCTATCTTTAGATTATACTGTCTTGGACCACGCGAATCATCGAGGAATAAGTTTCAAGAATTTAGTGTCTTAACTTTGCCTTACCAATACATCTTAGAAAATATAATGTATGTCGGGGAAAAATTAAGATAATTTTGAATTTGTAACTAACAGGCCCAATTTCAATACTAGAAATAAATATATAATAGTCATTCCATCTTTTAGACTTAGTAAAACAATCAGGTTTTTAGGTAATTGTGTTAGGTTCTATATTAAACTTCCTAAGCACATTACCGATTTGCCGGATAATAAGTTCAAGAATCATATTAAGCAAGTTTTATTGTCAAAAGAGTATTTATAGATATTTATAGGGTAGCTGATTACGTGAATGATGGTGATGTCTGGATGTGATTCCCTCTCTGTACATCTACTGACAATAAGTTTACATAATTAAATACTGTAAAAACGAGTAAAAAAATAAATAAAAGAAAATTAGAGGTTGATAAACGCGGTCGAGTTTCTTGCCGGTTCTTCTCGATAAGTGGGATGTTTTCCGAACCGGTGGTAGTGTTTTGACATTCATATATGCCTTCTTAGGGCCTAAATTGAATTAAAAATATTTTGACTTTGATTTTACAATCAGGCATAGTACCCTCGACTTGCCATGGTATTTAGTTGAAAATAAAAAATTGGTTCCGACAGCTGCTGTCGAGAACCCGTTACCCCATTTTAAGTTTAACATATTACCATCACCAGTAACTTTGTCACTAAACGTCAGATGATATTGGGGTCAAACGCGAATTTAGAAAAAAAAATCTTTACTAATAGTATCTTCGAACTAATAAATTTTTATGACATCCGCGGAATATTCGTTTCTCTGAGCAACGTTAGTAGACCAGTTTTCTTATTTTATTATAAAACGATTTTAAAATACAGCTAAGTAATAATAGATTTAAAAAAATACAATTTTATGTTGCAAACACCAAAACACAATATAATCTCGAAATAGTGCAAGAAAAGTATGACAAAACACCTTAAAGCAAACAAACGTGCATAGGTATGAGTGTTGCGACAAAATTTAAAAAAAAAACACTTTCCGATAATGGCAACTTCACATCTATTCTATATTAATATACTATGCACTTCTGTGTGCGTCTGTCAGTGATTTAACTTCTGAGTGACTTGCTCGATTGAGCTTATAGTCACGTAATATATTCATTTTATTGGCGATTATTCAGGCGATGGTTTGTAGATATTTTAGGATCCGATAGGTGTCGCTGTCGCCGTGCCATTTAGTACCGGAAAGGGCAGAACAACATCTATTCTTATATATATATAAATCTTGTGTGCGTCTATTAGTGATTTAACTTCTGAACGACTTGATCGATTGAGCTCATCATATTTACTTAACATTGTTTTATCGAGCGTCTGTCGGTCCAGCAGTTTTTTGTATATTTCTCTTTATATAATAAAATCGTATATTTGTCGCTTCCTTTACCTGTATCGACAATTTACGATATCACAAGATTGTTTATTAAACTTACAGCTCCTACAGTTATCCTGTGACATCTATACAAATAAATAAAATTTAATTGTCTTTTTGTAATGTCAAAATAACAGCTTTTTACGAAATGCATATCAAAGTATATACGGTACTTATAACAAAACAACCATTTTAAAATTCTTGTCTGTCTGGTTGTGCCGGGTAATCTCCGAAACGGTTGAACCGATTTTGCCAGGACCTTCTCTGGCAAATAACTGATGTTATAAGGAGTAACATCTAGGCTACTTTTACATTAGAAAAGGTTCCGTGCAAATAAAAATCAATTCGGAAATACGGACTATTTTGAGGCGTTTAAATGGCTTACGCTCAGTAATCCATAACAGATATTATATCAATTTAATGTGGAACATAATTGTATATCTTAAAAGGACCTACAAAATAATCAGCGATTGCATATGTCTACCTTCTAAGGATTACGCACAACAAGCATTTTTGTCTTTAAAATAACCGGGAAGGGAATATCAGAACGGTTCGCGCGTGTGCCCGATCAACGGCTTCTAACAGTCCACGCGAGCGCAGCCGCGCGCAGCTAGTATATTATATTTATCTCTAGTTGACAATGAAAAACTAATTCCTAAACTATTATGAATGCTTATTTAGGCACTGAAGCGAAACAGCGAATTCTCATTGTACATTGTACGTATTAAAAAAAACCACATGAACAATAGTTTCGATAGGCCGTAGTGAATTTTTTCGCATCATAAAAAATACCAATACATATTTGTAGACGATGGTTTTTGTTGACGCAAGTTTACTATAAAAATCACAGGTTATATTTTATGACATATTGGAAAATTAATATGAATTAATCATACAGACCGAGCCTGGTTTTAATGTAGAAACAACAACAATATGATAAGAGGTCTGTTCAAACAGATTATAAAAGTATTTGGCGCATTTACACAATCGGGTTAATTATTATTTACATTGATAACATCAAATTTGTACAACATTTATCATAAACAAATATTATATTATAATATTGCAAGTTGTAGTCACAAAATGTTTACAATATAAGACTTCAACAGTTTTTTTTAAGTTGATAATTCTTTAGTACGTGTCACTCCCACTATTAAGACGAATCTAACGACACCTCGTATGATAATATCCATTAAGACGTTTACGCTACAGAGCGTGTTTAAGAAATAGACATACATACATACGCTTGACAAATATAACCTTCCTTTTTCGCAGTCGAGTAAAAACAGACAAAGACATACGTCAACAGGATTGAGTCTGCAAGAGAATGAGACAAAATGCATTATACACAGTTTTTCCTATTATCTCGGTCTCCTCTTTGTGCATGTGTTAGTACGCGTGTGCGCCTGCGAATATTTTTTTATATGTATCATATTTCCTCTCGCTCTCCTGCAATGTGTGGGAGTGATTTCGTGAAAAGGGACGGAAATGTGTAACAGGAAGCCGGGAAACCGCGCGCGGTGTTAGTCGGCCGTCAGATGGTATCAACCAATTTTCCGGGAGGTATAGGCCTATCAGCCAACAGTGTGTGCGTATGTGTGAAGAAAAAAGACAAAAAAAAATAAAAATAAAGTAAAAGATAAATAGAGAAGGAAACGCTACAAACGGCAGAATACGATGCAACTATTTTTATAACTTTAAGACCCTGTATTGACCATATTCAGACAAAGATATTGTATTGTACGCATCCAGCTGTGCGCATATAACCTACAGTTTTATGTATAAAGTATACTGTTATATAAACTTATTTACTTAAGTAAACTATACTTATAAAGTCAGATGTTACACATCATATGCGATTACTTTAAGGCTCGCTCGTTTTTCGATCCGGTATACAAGGGGTTCCCAATCTTTTTCCGACCGCGGCGCACATCATACGTGTTTACTATTTTGTCTCGGCACCCTAACCTATCTAGCTGATAGAAATAAATAGGTACAATGAAAATATCCACAATATGAATTTAAATTGTAAACTGTTTATTAATAAGAATATAAAATTAACACAGAAAATATTCAAGAGGTAGTTAACTTCGGGGAGTGATAAAATCTTTCTTTAAAAACTAATTTAAAATTAATTTGGTTAAATTTTTTTAACCGTATTGTTTGATGGTCGATTGTAGACTGCTCTTAAAAATTAAACTTACTTCTACTTAATCTAAATATGCTGACCTAACGACGTCTGGCGCTTTCGTGGGAACGACGGTGGGTCAGCTTGTTGATATCACCTATGGGATGAGATAAGTAAAATATTTCTGTACCATTTTAAGCGTATTCCGTGCACGGAAGACTGAGATTTAGAATGGTTAAATATATGGCGAAGGAGTGCAGAAAGCTAAAATTTATCTCTATTATCTGTTACTAATATATTAAATTAAATAAATTAAAACTGCGAATCCTAAACTGACCAGTGCCATTGAACTTAGATCCCCCAAACAGATGTCAAACAAAAGATAGTCTATGATGAAAAAGTCGCAGGACGAATTTCGAGCTTAGGGCGATCGCTACCATAACTAGATACGCAAGAAAAACATAAATAAAATACAAAAGCTACCTAACTTAGTCAATGTGATGGGTGTGCTTGGTGTTCATCACACATTATTTCAAAGCTTGGAATAAGGTGTCAACACCGCTACTCGCATTTCTTGCTCCACATTGATCTTTAAGCGACATTTGCTCGGTTTCGAATAACGGTAAAGAGAATCGCTTCACGGTGCCCTTCTTCACTATCTACGGCACACCAGGGCGCCACGGCGCACACTTTGGGAACACCTGGGCTATACCATAAGCATTAAGGGTTCTACAGCTTCACTGGGGCTTGGGTCTCCCCATATTACGTAGCCTTGGGAAAACGCGTCATAGCCAGCGTGATGAATTGTTCACATATTTTTATGTTTGTATGTTTTCTGAAGGTTTCATTTCTACCATGTGTGAAGTGGCACACATGTTTTTTATTCTTTATAGGTTTAGCATTGGCAACAATCTCACCTGCTGTTAAGTGATGATCTGGCCCGAGATGGTGACTCTCCAAGCCTAGCGAGAGAACTGGATCTCAATTGCAGCTGCCGGAACACACCTATCGGTGCTTGGCCACAGATTTTCAACAGGCAGGAATTAGAAAGAGCCTTACTAGCATGCTATGGTTTCATCAAGATATTTTCCTTTACCAAATACTCAGGCTCATTGCAGGGATTCGAATTCACATTGACTGATGAGGTGATCATAAACTCTACAACTGAGCCATCATTGCTTCAGCTTTTTTCTGGTATAAAGTGGTCATTATTGCCACAGTTCTAAAGCTAAGAATGATAGGTTGACACTCCTGCAATGGTATATCTCATATTGCAGTGTGTGTTACCAACCACATCTTACAGACCAGATTTGGTCCAGAAATAATAATAATAAATATGAGGACAGAATTTCACACACGGCCATTTAATTCCAAACTAAGCAAAGCTTGTAATATGGTAACTAAACAGCTGATATACATACATATATAGATATTTAACACCCAGACACACACAACTGACATTTATGCTCATCACACAAAGTCAGTCATGGGCGGGGATCTATCCCGCAACCTCTCGGCTCAATAGTAGCGTTTACTACCACTGCGCCATGAGGCCTGTGTGTGCCACTAGTGTGTGGTGGAGCCTCTACAATGGATCTACCATTCTAAAAGCTATCTTCCGAAATGCCCATCTGTTATATATTCTTGAGGATCCAAAAAAAATTATTTAAGCCGCAAGAAACAACTTTTAAATATATTTTTCTATACAACTAAGATGGTAAACAAGCATATGGCTCACCTCATGGTAAGCAGCTTCGATAGCCTATGGGCACTCGTAGGACTAAAATGATCACCCAAGGAGCTCTAGAAACCTTACTCACCACAGAAACAGAACACAAGGTTGTATGAGTACAATCATTTGTAGTACGGAGGTGTACCACCAGCAGGCTGCCCCAAGTAGAGAGAAATCCCTAAATACATTTCTCTGTGCCTTATCTCTTCATATAAAGTATTACATCATTGTTGTTTCAGCCAAAAGATGCCCACTGCCAGACCTATGCCTCCTCCCCCTAAAGAACAGTGAGCTGGTCTCGGATTCCCACAACCTTCACCAGGTCATATCAATCCACCACATTATGAGTGTATTGTTCAAAGTCTTTAACCAGTATGTGTTGTTAGTGATAACATATATTATGATACTGAGATGTGTTCACTATGTGCCACCTAAGAAAGCTCAAGGTCACTCAAATGAAAATGGGGAGGGCTATGATAAACATTACATAATTTACTACAATGTACTTACAAAAGGTACTGAGAATCAGCTCCATACAAGAAGTGATAATGATGCACACACACATAAAATGCATACTATGCCTACTATAAGACTCTATCACACAATACACAATATTTTAAATATTTATATTTTCTTTATTTCTTTGTATCATGTTGGTTGAGGGCTAGTTGTGAGTATCCATACTTTACCACAGTATATGTAAGTATTGTTTTGTGTGTGACATTAAGTTCTGAAATGGAAATTAATAAATGATCTTATCTCAATCAACAGTTATTCCATAACCAATTTATTGATTTTGTATTTACTTGAAATAAATGCCCTTAAACAATTTATATCAAACATACTTTTTTTTATTGAAATACTCAAATAGAAAGTATAGATTATCATACATGCCAGCCAAGTGTATCTACCTAAAATCAAGTTAAACCAGAGCTGTCTTTCTATGCCTATGTGGCATATTTGAATACAGTCCTATAATTATTCTGTATTAATTTTATCCAAAAGCCTTTGACTTACAAACTGTTCTGTAATATTCAGTTGAATCCAGAATTAATTGCTAAATACTAATTTTCAAAGATCTGTCTGAAAAATTTTCATACAAAACTCCATCCCCATGTTCACTACCTAAGGGCTTGAATTTCCCAAAAGCCTTCTTTAGTGCTCACCTACAGTGGTTTGGGCTGTGCATTGATATGTCAGTCAGTCAGTCAGTAATCCTTAGATAACTAAAAAAATCTAATAATTTCCAAAATGCTATCTGTGATCCCTATGACTTTAAGCAGGCCAGAATGTCTATAAAATCTTCTCTATATGATGTTTTACCACAAGGTATATTCATAAGAACTATTGAATATGCATAAAATATAAAAATAATAATTATAATATCAGTTCCAAGACTAGTCACAATCTGGCTATATATCAAGTGAATGAAAGAAGTATAAAAATATATATAAAATACGATCAAAGCCAGGTCTAATCATAAGCCAATCTATAAACCAAACAAACAATTTAAATTTAAATTACAGTTTTAAAAAATATTAGAGCAAGCAACAGTATCATGAAAGATATTGGGGATTAATTTTAGTCCCATAACCCATTGAAAAAGTATCAAATTTATACGTGGCGAATTTAAACATCGGTCAATGCAGCTTTGTACGCTTGAATTAAATGATGTATTCAATTCGGTCGAGTTACAACAATCCGCGCCCGGTCGGATGACATCATCCGTTTTTATTGGGTAAGTAGATAATATCGCTGATTAGTGTCACGCCCCAAAAAATGTATAAAACATAATTTATTATCACTGAAACTATATCACGTATTGTATTTTATGTTATACTCCTAATAATTAACTAAATAAATGTAAGAAACAACACAAAGACACCATGAATCAATTTTTCGCGTTATTCATATGTACGATTAGCAGCGGTCGTGAACGTACGTTATAATTAAGAGCGACGAATATATAAAGGCTTGGCGGTTATAAAAATCGACCTATATACAACCAGTGTAAATTGACACACCCTATTATATGAGTACCATAAAAAAAGCATTTCACGTCACAAACGACGCTTTCTTATTAGAAGTGTAAACAGATAAATGCAAATAAAAGTTTCAAATATCAAATACATACCGGCAAACGGCACCGTGACTGCACAAAGTCGATATTTTCAAACACTTCTCACTACACTCCCACTTTATAAAAGGCAGCTATCGTAAATACACACTAAGCACGTAATCCACGTAACATTATATTAAAATAAAAGCACAGAATGTTTTTCTCTTAAGTTATAAGCACTAGCACCACCGGCATTACATGTGAACGGATTTATTTCAATATTTCGTTCGTCAAAAAGAAATCAGCAAACACGCCACTCGCTAAGATCGATGTCGGCGTGAGTTTCGTTATTCCACCGCTGTGGCGCTATAGTCACGCGATTCAAGTTTCACGAAAATTACGGAGCGCTGCTGTAACCGGTGCTACCAGCTTAGTAAAAAAAATACCTAATTTTTTAAACTCACTATTATGTTTTCCTTCATACATAATAGTCAGTATATGTATTTGGAAATTAAATGTTGTAATGTACCTACTAGTTAACATAGAAAACGTCACAGAGCCATTGGACTTGGCGCTCGACTACCCATCGCATCGTGAATACCACTTGAGCGTGGAGGGATGGGGTGCGAGCGTTGCACCAGCTTTGTATTTAATAATAAAAATCGACGTGTAAAAGCTGATTGGAGCGTTCAAGGCCACATATTTTTGTATGACTTGGGCCACCAGCATTATAAAAATGCTAGCCTAAGATTTCTTATATACTAGTGACATTTTCAAATAGGTATAAAACTTATCTTCATTTCTCATCTACTTTTAATCTCGAAAATAATAATTACGTGAATGGAAGTCATAACTCAAAATGTCTGATATTGTAGTACTTGGCTCTTGCATATCGGTTATTTAGCAAAACAAAATTTATACGTTTAACTATTAGGTCCTTACATATGAAAATAGCGTTTTATATGGAAAAAGTAATAAGGATTTAAAAAAAAAATTATTCATTTAATCAATCAAAGTAAGCACCTATCATTATTATCTACGCACTTTCATCATTTTCTAGATAGTTCATTGATTCCATTTGTGAAAAAATTGAGAAAGCCAGAATCAATAAAATCTTTGACGGCTGTTTGGGCAGCTCCATTGGAATTGTTATTTTTTCCTTGCAAGAAATTTAACAAATTCAGAAAAAAGTGGTAATCTGTTGGAGCAAGATCCGGAGGTATGGTGGGTGTCGGAGACATTCCAACCGCAGATCCTCTAATTTAGCTATTGTCTGTCGTGAAACAGAAGTGGGCTTGAGAGATTGACCAGTCTCGGTTATTTAAAGGCTGGCTTTTCAATCATGGTTTGCAATTTTTGCCAATGCAGATCTGCCATTATAATCTGGCCAGATTTTAGAAAGCTTTAGTGTATGAAACCAGCACTGGTCCACAAACACTCACCAGTACCATTATCTGAGTTAACCTTCGCTTGGGACAGGAATTGGCCGGTTCTCGTGGGTTCAACCACTGTGATGAGAATTTCCGA
The DNA here is from genome assembly GCA_033032175.1 of Saturnia japonica. NCBI lineage: Eukaryota > Metazoa > Arthropoda > Insecta > Lepidoptera > Saturniidae > Saturnia > Saturnia japonica. The sequence goes on from CM065329.1 coordinate 11,192,826, forward strand.
TTGTCGTAAAGAATCCATTTTTCGTCACAAGTAAAAATACGACTCAAAATTCCCTCGTTATTGTGACGGTTGAGTGATGTAAAGCAGCACTTAATACGTGTTTGTTGGTGTACTTCAGTCAATTCATTCGGTACCCATTTCTCAAGTTTTTTCACTTTTCCAATTTGTTTCAAGTCAATTAAAATTGTTTCATCTCTCACACCGAAGCCTGCCGCTAACTCTAACGTGGTTTGCGATAGATCCGCTTCTACGGTCACCTTTAATTCTTCATTATCAACTTAGGACTCCAGCCGTCTCTAGGGTTTGTTTCTTAGGTAACCAAAATCGTAGCATGCTTTCTTTTACAGTAGCTTCCTTATACGCATAATTAATCCTTCGAGGTGTTCCTGCAGATCTGATGCCACAGTGGAACTCATATTTGTAAATAATGCTACACTTTAAGTTTTCCATGAAAGAACGATGTTAAAGAAAAAACAAATGGTGCGAAAACGTATTAATCACTAGAGTCGAAACACAAATACATAAGCCTACATTAAAATTTGTAATTCCTAAGCAAACGCCAGATATTTGAGATCAAAGCGGCCAGTTCAACAAAACGCCAATTTCATATGTAAGGACCTGATACAATGAGCATATACAATTTACAAATGTATATTTTAATATGTTACCTACAATTTGGTAAACTTGTATTGCCTGGCAACTACCTTATAAAACATTTCTTTACACGCATTGGTAGTTAGAATAAGTTAGTATTAATATTTTGTTTACAATACTTCTAACTTTAAAAACCAATTACGTAATATGTAGCTAGTAGTTTCTAAGTATAATACTCCCAACTTTAAAAATCCTGTTATTTCAATAAGGTACATAATACAACCCTTTATTTAATAAGTAAACACTTGCTATAATAACAAGGTATTGTAAATTTGGGGGAAATAGATGTATTTCAGATTTTTTTTTTTTAATATATTTATATACTTTAAAGAGTACATAGATGTATTGATTGATAACATGTAAAATATTTTGTAATGATAATTTTACGTAAAATGGTACGCTTATTGCGTTTTATTTTTTAGTTGTACAACATTTCTAAATGCTTCATTCTTTATTTTATTTTTATTTTCTTAAATTTACATTGTCGTTTAATACCTATTTCTTTTTGTATTTTATTATGTTGTTGTTTCAATTTTTTATAATTTTGATTAACATACGCTTACAATTAAAAGATTCAATAACGAAACGCAACATGCGCCGTTACAAAAGTCATTGTAATATTTTTTACTTCAAAAATGGCGTTCGTTTAGTTTAGTGTGCGTTGTTAATTTTTTGTTTGTTTTATTGAAAATTTTTAGACTATTGTATTAAAATAAGGTACTTACACTAGTACTTTCGTTCCTCGTACCTTTCTTTTTTAGATAAACTTATTTATGAAGTAATATAACGTGATTTTCTTTTTGTTTTTTCAGGGTAAGATGGGTCGGTCGCCAAGTCCGCGGCGACGCGACGACAGGCGCCGCGACGATCGCAGGGACAGAGATAGAGACCGGGAAAGGCGAAGACCTCGCACGAGGTCCCGTTCAAGGTCTCTAGACCGTCGGAGACGTTCCCCCGAACGTCGTAGATCGCCCTCCCCGCGTCGCCGCCGTTCACAGTCACCTGTACCTTCAACCTCCTTTGTAAAGCAGAAAAAATCCTTCGCGGAGCGACCCATTATCACACCAGCAGACTTGGAGGGAAAGAGTCCCGAAGAACAGGAAATGTTAAAAGTCATGGGTTTCTGTGGTTTTGACACTACCAAAGGTAAGAAAGTAGAAGATAACGTTGAAGGAGACGTACACGTGGTGTTAAAAAGGAAATATAGACAGTACATGAACAGAAAAGGAGGGTTTAATAGGCCTCTGGACTTTGTTGCATAGACACCCGTTTTACTCTTGAGAAGGTTTTACGTTTACCAACCTCAATTATAATAAAATGGTCAAGTAGTGTCACAAGGTGCCAACATAATAGGTCTTCAAGATGATCACTGACAACTTACTCAACAAGTGTGGCTCAGCATATGGTGACGAACGCCCTAGTGATTTAAAAATGTTTAAACTTGTGATGTATACTTTTGTGACACTATTTGTATACCGTTTATTAATTGAAGTTCAACGCACACACTTCCACAAGACCTGCAGGGTCTTTATTTTTATAAATGATGTGATATTGCATTGTTTTATGTGTGCATCATAAGTTCACATTATATGTCTCTAAGTCTTTGACACTTTTTGATATTATTCTCTGATATATATTTCAATCATAAAATTTGAAAAAGGCAGCATAAATTATATATTTTATTTGGTTGTATTTATGTGGAAGTTATTTATATTCAAAAATTACTTTTCTCATATATTTTTTATGAAATAATCTATAAAATTCAATTACCATTTTCTTTAATTATATAATTTATAGCCAGTGATGGCATAATAAGTAAATGGTCTGTAAATCAGATATTTTCCTTGGCTTCTGAATCTGCATATAGTCATTTTCAAGGTTACTTATCTCTTGTTGATATGAGATTTTAAGATGCAATTCAATTGGTTTCTACAATAAAATCTCGAAAAGTTTAACTCTGCAAGCTCTTGACAGTTTTGTATTGTTAGGCCTGTAAACAGAAAAAAAAAGTTCAGGAAATTATTTAAAAAAAATTCTCAAAAATGGTAAATGTTTCTATATTAACTATAGGGAACTAGGTTAATTGGGTGAGAGCTCCGGTTTACCAGAATGACGATTCCTAGACATTCTAGTGATGTGGCAGTTATAGTGTATCAGGATAAAAGGATATAACATATCTGGGAGGGATGGGACTTGATGTTGAACTATACCTGGTCTGGTTGAAGTCAGAAACCCTGATAAAGAACTATAGTGGTTCTGACGTGCAAATATATATATATGAAAGTTGAATACACACAGTCCGATCAGGAGGATGGAGCTCCAGTCTCACTCCCGAGGAGTCTCGTTTTCAATCAGTGAATGAATTTTAATTTGAAGATGAAGTTAAATTTCACATATAATGAACTTATGATGCACACAAAAACCTTTCCTCATATTTTTTGCTTAGGTATTAAGTGTTAAAAGTTTTGTTTTTTTCCTCAACATTTAATATTGTTTGTGATCTGTGGCTGATAGGCAATTTGAAAAACAAGTCTAAAATAAAAATAACACTGGCTTGTCAGTGTTGTTATATTTTTTTATAAAAAGAAAGGTGACTTAAAAGATATGCAGATTAAAATGGACATAGTCATACACTATCTGTTGTTAAAATTTTTTTGTTATAATTATTTATTTTTGTTTAGATAATATAGATAGTGGAAAAGTTAGCTGACTAACATCTAAAGTTTGTCAAATACACTATTGATAATTCATCATGACATTGACAGAATAGTGGAGTGGCAGGCAGAAATCATAAACTAAATTAAACAAATAAGATCATGTTAAGACACAGTAAATGTACAAAACATAAATTAGTTTAATCAGTTGCAGATCACACCTGTCTTGCCGCATACAGTTAATAATTTCACAATCAACTTCCATTGTCTAATTATGACAAAAATAGTAAAATAGCCTATTTAATGCTCAGAAAAATCAATTGCTCTGTGAAGGGAAATACTCAAAAGTGCTTGCCATCTATGCGCTCAGATACTCACTCTATTTATACTCAGATTCAAGGGTTTCTCTTCCTTGTGACTCTTAATATTGTGTTTAGGACTCTGCAAGCAGCAGTCCTGTATCCAATATAGCATTGTAAGTTATGAGTAAATATTACTTGAGTCATTCCTTTATTTTCAAAATTATTCCTTATATAAGGCACTTAGGGCAGTTTGCACCAAAATCTTAAATTGTTAAAACAGATTTAAGATTAACAATTGGGTACATTTTGACACAACTAAAATGAACTCAAGGTAAAACTGAATTTAATTTTTATGGTGCAAATCACCCTAAATTATAATATTAAAAATGTGATAGTTTTTGTTTTTTATAAAGCATTGAGAAATTACCATTCAGACTTCATTATTCCTAATCTATACTTTTTTGGAATATGTGGCAAGACATTTAGTATATTAAGGTTAGATTAAATCCGTTATTTCTGTACCCGCGCGCTGCAAACGCCCGCGCGGGCCCGGTTCAGCGCTCCAGCGCACCAAGAAACGTTTCAGAGTCGACGCGGGGCTGCCGACGTTATTTTATGGTCTTCACGCCATCTTTAACCTCATAGCTGGACTATGGACTAAGGATCTTAAGCATGATTAACCGGATGATCGGCTGCAAACTCGTCTTTAGTTACAGTTGCTTAAAAAATTCTAGAAACTTAGAAATGTGGCCACCATTCCTTAGCAATGAAAAAAAATATTATGTTTTGGTAAAATTCGAAGTATAATTTTTTCAAAATCGTTAGAGCCATTTCTGTGAAGCCAAATACATATTATTAGATTAGGTTGCATTGAAAAAAGATAATAAAGGGCTAATATTGACATTGGCAATTGTACAAATCATGCTTTGCCAAAAAGAAAAAAAAACTATCGAGAAAAAGCCAATTTTTTTCCACTCTTTGAAGAGTTTTGGCGGGATCTTGTAGTAACATGTGGTTTTTTTTAAATTCATTAACTTAGGTTTCTGACCCTATATTATGTAATATTGGTGGCGTTTTACGTGATATAGTTTGGTTTTTGTGCATAAGTGAAGTGGATTATAAATATAAACTGGAAGCATTCATTCTGAGGTCCCACAAAATCTTCCTAGAAAGTTCTAACAAGGGAGCCACCATCTTTTTAGGATACTGAATCGTCATAACACATGACATTATAATTCACTCAATAATGGCAGTAGTGGTCTTCATTAAAGAGGACCGGTTGCCAAGTTAGGAAGAAGAAGAAGAACTTTTTGAAAGTGGCTGGCAGGTTAACAATGTTTCGATGGATAAAAAGAATACTTAGTGAATTTAAGGTAATTTTGATTTAAGTAACAGTAACTAAATAGAACGGTGTTGTAGCCATAACTTGCATATGAATCGACAAACCGTTATTAACCCGGACAATAAAACTTTATTATAACGTGCTATAACAGTATTTTTAAACGTTAATTTATTGCGTTATCAAGAAATGTACGTTCTGGTCCAGCTATGGATTACCGCGTGGGATCATCTATAAGACTGAAGTCCTGAGCACTTGTTTTAGCGTTCCCCGCTCGGCGTGACACACCCATAGCAATATAACAGAGATATATATATACGTATACACTCAACCCCCTTAACCCCTTGTCCTCCATAATCTACAATAGTCAAAAGGCTACTGTATCAGAATGTTGTGTTTTCAATAAACCATATAGGTGTCGGTTTTGCTTACATTTGTATAGATATATATTATGCAAAATAAAAATTATAAAAATTTAATATGACGTATGTCAGTAATTCAGACCGCCATAGTGGTTGTAGGTACGTGTGACGTCACTAAACATGTAAAGTTTCTATAATACTGGTTTTGGACTTGTACTTTTATTTCAAGATTCTATCGTACTGAATTATTAAAACCAGCTGGCCCAGCATATATTGTTCTTACCTTTTCTAATAGTCAATAACACGACAATAACAGCGCCATCTGTCCCGATATTTTTACGAAAGCTTCCAAAACTATAACAAAATAAGAATATCCATCGTTGTCGTCGTTAGTTACTAGCGGCCATAAAAATCCAGTAGGGAAAAGGAATTTCACTTTTTTTTTTAATTTTCCTAGTATCTCTTCAAATTTTCTTTCCCTATAACTATTACAAACATTTAAAAAAAAAATAGCCGAATTGGTCTATCCGTTATAAGAATTTAAGTATGGCAGTTAGAATTTTTATTTTTTTACCCTTAAAAGTAGATATTTTAAGTAAAACTGATTGGTAATTTTTTGAAGACATAATATTCTGTCACGGTCTGTCTCCATAGCCCATATACAATATATACACATGTTGTTTGAAATGTGATATTTTTTTAATTAATTATAATAAAGCACACACGTCGCGCGGGAAGTGTTCACGGCGCGGTCGGATTCGCGTCGACTCTGTAGCGTTTGTCACACCACACGCACAAACATAATGAATGAATCCAGGAAGAGGTTTTATACGTTTTCGTATAAAAAAAAATTAAAAAAAAAAACTCAAATTCTTGTGCAGCATTCCATTAAAAAAAAAGGAAAATGCAGTAAAAAGTTTTGTTGAAAATAATTTTTATTAACAGTTCAGCATAATTTACAATTTGTTTTATAAAGAAAAAGTTTATTTTTCATCATATTATAAAAAATGATAATTTCGCGCCGATTCCGCTCCTAACAGGCGCCGCCATTTTTACTTCATTGTCTATGACAATGCCGTATACTAATTTTCAGGCATATTTTCATGATATTTTTGTTTTTCAAAACCATATTACAGCTTTTCATTTAAAACCCTTAAAGAAAACAGTTAAATATAAAATAATAATTGAAAAGTTTCCATTTGCGATATAATTATGATTTCAAACGACTTTATAAAATTAACCAAAGTAACCCACGTCTTTGAAACCAGTTAAACCAAACAAATAATGTTTGTTTGGAATATTATTTGTTTATTTATTCTTCTTAAATGTTCGCTGTTAAATTTTTTTTTTAAATGTATGTTCGCAGCGAGCAAAGTTGTAAATCTTACGACTATACAAGTCGACAGTTTATTTAAAAAAAAAACAACATATGTAATAGACATTTGAGAAAGATTCATTCCCATTTGTATATACCACAAATTATTTATAATTATTTTGTAAAAGTGCATAATTAATAGTCTGGTAAATTTAACTTTTGTTGTCAGAAAAAGATGTTTAAGTTTCGCTTTATGAGAAAAATCGTGTATCCTTGATAAATGTACTTTGTAAATTGCAGTCAGTTTAAGGTGCCAACATAATAGGTCTTCAAGATGATCACTGACAACTTGCTCAACAAGTGTGGCTCAGCATATGGTGACGAACGCCCTAGTGATTTAAAAATGTTTAAACTTGTGATGTATACTTTTGTGACACTATTTGTATACCGTTTATTAATTGAAGTTCAACGCACACACTTCCACAAGACCTGCAGGGTCTTTATTTTTATAAATGATGTGATATTGCATTGTTTTATGTGTGCATCATAAGTTCACATTATATGTCTCTAAGTCTTTGACACTTTTTGATATTATTCTCTGATATATATTTCAATCATAAAACTTGAAAAAGGCAGCATAAATTATATATTTTATTTGGTTGTATTTATGTGGAAGTTATTTATATTCAAAAATTACTTTTCTCATATATTTTTTATGAAATAATCTATAAAATTCAATTACCATTTTCTTTAATTATATAATTTATAGCCAGTGATGGCATAATAAGTAAATGGTCTGTAAATCAGATATTTTCCTTGGCTTCTGAATCTGCATATAGTCATTTTCAAGGTTACTTATCTCTTGATGATATGAGATTTTAAGATGCAATTCAATTGGTTTCTACAATAAAATCTCGAAAAGTTTAACTCTGCAAGCTCTTGACAGTTTTGTATTGTTAGGCCTGTAAACAGAAAAAAAAGTTCAGGAAATTATTTAAAAAAATTCTCAAAAATGGTAAATGTTTCTATATTAACTATAGGGAACTAGGTTAATTGGGTGAGAGCTCCGATTTACCAGAATGACGATTCCTAGACATTCTAGTGATGTGGCAGTTATAGTGTATCAGGATAAAAGGATATAACATATCTGGGAGGGATGGGACTTGATGTTGAACTATACCTGGTCTGGTTGAAGTCAGAAACCCTGATAAAGAACTGTAGTGGTTCTGACGTGCAAATATATATATATGAAAGTTGAATACACACAGTCCGATCAGGAGGATGGAGCTCCAGTCTCACTCTCGAGGAGTCTCGTTTTCAATCAGTGAATGAATTTTAATTTGAAGATGAAGTTAAATTTCACATATAATGAACTTATGATGCACACAAAAACCTTTCCTCATATTTTTTGCTTAGGTATTAAGTGTTAAAAGTTTTGTTTTTTTCCTCAACATTTAATATTGTTTGTGATCTGTGGCTGATAGGCAATTTGAAAAACAAGTCTAAAATAAAAATAACACTGGCTTGTCAGTGTTGTTATATTTTTTTATAAAAAGAAAGGTGACTTAAAAGATATGCAGATTAAAATGGACATAGTCATACACTATCTGTTGTTAAAATTTTTTTGTTATAATTATTTATTTTTGTTTAGATAATATAGATAGTGGAAAAGTTAGCTGACTAACATCTAAAGTTTGTCAAATACACTATTGATAATTCATCATGACATTGACAGAATAGTGGAGTGGCAGGCAGAAATCATAAACTAAATTAAACAAATAAGATCATGTTAAGACACAGTAAATGTACAAAACATAAATTAGTTTAATCAGTTGCAGATCACACCTGTCTTGCCGCATACAGTTAATAATTTCACAATCAACTTCCATTGTCTAATTATGACAAAAATAGTAAAATAGCCTATTTAATGCTCAGAAAAATCAATTGCTCTGTGAAGGGAAATACTCAAAAGTGCTTGCCATCTATGCGCTCAGATACTCACTCTATTTATACTCAGATTCAAGGGTTTCTCTTCCTTGTGACTCTTAATATTGTGTTTAGGACTCTGCAAGCAGCAGTCCTGTATCCAATATAGCATTGTAAGTTATGAGTAAATATTACTTGAGTCATTCCTTTATTTTCAAAATTATTCCTTATATAAGGCACTTAGGGCAGTTTGCACCAAAATCTTAAATTGTTAAAACAGATTTAAGATTAACAATTGGGTACATTTTGACACAACTAAAATGAACTCAAGGTAAAACTGAATTTAATTTTTATGGTGCAAATCACCCTAAATTATAATATTAAAAATGTGATAGTTTTTGTTTTTTATAAAGCATTGAGAAATTACCATTCAGACTTCATTATTCCTAATCTATACTTTTTTGGAATATGTGGCAAGACATTTAGTATATTAAGGTTAGATTAAATCCGTTATTTCTGTACCCGCGCGCTGCAAACGCCCGCGCGGGCCCGGTTCAGCGCTCCAGCGCACCAAGAAACGTTTCAGAGTCGACGCGGGGCTGCCGACGTTATTTTATGGTCTTCACGCCATCTTTAACCTCATAGCTGGACTATGGACTAAGGATCTTAAGCATGATTAACCGGATGATCGGCTGCAAACTCGTCTTTAGTTACAGTTGCTTAAAAAATTCTAGAAACTTAGAAATGTGGCCACCATTCCTTAGCAATGAAAAAAAATATTATGTTTTGGTAAAATTCGAAGTATAATTTTTTCAAAATCGTTAGAGCCATTTCTGTGAAGCCAAATACATATTATTAGATTAGGTTGCATTGAAAAAAGATAATAAAGGGCTAATATTGACATTGGCAATTGTACAAATCATGCTTTGCCAAAAAGAAAAAAAAACTATCGAGAAAAAGCCAATTTTTTTCCACTCTTTGAAGAGTTTTGGCGGGATCTTGTAGTAACATGTGGTTTTTTTTAAATTCATTAACTTAGGTTTCTGACCCTATATTATGTAATATTGGTGGCGTTTTACGTGATATAGTTTGGTTTTTGTGCATAAGTGAAGTGGATTATAAATATAAACTGGAAGCATTCATTCTGAGGTCCCACAAAATCTTCCTAGAAAGTTCTAACAAGGGAGCCACCATCTTTTTAGGATACTGAATCGTCATAACACATGACATTATAATTCACTCAATAATGGCAGTAGTGGTCTTCATTAAAGAGGACCGGTTGCCAAGTTAGGAAGAAGAAGAAGAACTTTTTGAAAGTGGCTGGCAGGTTAACAATGTTTCGATGGATAAAAAGAATACTTAGTGAATTTAAGGTAATTTTGATTTAAGTAACAGTAACTAAATAGAACGGTGTTGTAGCCATAACTTGCATATGAATCGACAAACCGTTATTAACCCGGACAATAAAACTTTATTATAACGTGCTATAACAGTATTTTTAAACGTTAATTTATTGCGTTATCAAGAAATGTACGTTCTGGTCCAGCTATGGATTACCGCGTGGGATCATCTATAAGACTGAAGTCCTGAGCACTTGTTTTAGCGTTCCCCGCTCGGCGTGACACACCCATAGCAATATAACAGAGATATATATATACGTTTACACTCAACCCCCTTAACCCCTTGTCCTCCATAATCTACAATAGTCAAAAGGCTACTGTATCAGAATGTTGTGTTTTCAATAAACCATATAGGTGTCGGTTTTGCTTACATTTGTATAGATATATATTATGCAAAATAAAAATTATAAAAATTTAATATGACGTATGTCAGTAATTCAGACCGCCATAGTGGTTGTAGGTACGTGTGACGTCACTAAACATGTAAAGTTTCTATAATACTGGTTTTGAACTTGTACTTTTATTTCAAGATTCTATCGTACTGAATTATTAAAACCAGCTGGCCCAGCATATATTGTTCTTACCTTTTCTAATAGTCAATAACACGACAATAACAGCGCCATCTGTCCCGATATTTTTACGAAAGCTTCCAAAACTATAACAAAATAAGAATATCCATCGTTGTCGTCGTTAGTTACTAGCGGCCATAAAAATCCAGTAGGGAAAAGGAATTTCACTTTTTTTTTTAATTTTCCTAGTATCTCTTCAAATTTTCTTTCCCTATAACTATTACAAACATTTAAAAAAAAAATAGCCGAATTGGTCTATCCGTTATAAGAATTTAAGTATGGCAGTTAGAATTTTTATTTTTTTACCCTTAAAAGTAGATATTTTAAGTAAAACTGATTGGTAATTTTTTGAAGACATAATATTCTGTCACGGTCTGTCTCCATAGCCCATATACAATATATACACATGTTGTTTGAAATGTGATATTTTTTTAATTAATTATAATAAAGCACACACGTCGCGCGGGAAGTGTTCACGGCGCGGTCGGATTCGCGTCGACTCTGTAGCGTTTGTCACACCACACGCACAAACATAATGAATGAATCCAGGAAGAGGTTTTATACGTTTTCGTATAAAAAAAAATTAAAAAAAAAAACTCAAATTCTTGTGCAGCATTCCATTAAAAAAAAAGGAAAATGCAGTAAAAAGTTTTGTTGAAAATAATTTTTATTAACAGTTCAGCATAATTTACAATTTGTTTTATAAAGAAAAAGTTTATTTTTCATCATATTATAAAAAATGATAATTTCGCGCCGATTCCGCTCCTAACAGGCGCCGCCATTTTTACTTCATTGTCTATGACAATGCCGTATACTAATTTTCAGGCATATTTTCATGATATTTTTGTTTTTCAAAACCATATTACAGCTTTTCATTTAAAACCCTTAAAGAAAACAGTTAAATATAAAATAATAATTGAAAAGTTTCCATTTGCGATATAATTATGATTTCAAACGACTTTATAAAATTAACCAAAGTAACCCACGTCTTTGAAACCAGTTAAACCAAACAAATAATGTTTGTTTGGAATATTATTTGTTTATTTATTCTTCTTAAATGTTCGCTGTTAAATTTTTTTTTTAAATGTATGTTCGCAGCGAGCAAAGTTGTAAATCTTACGACTATACAAGTCGACAGTTTATTTAAAAAAAAAACAACATATGTAATAGACATTTGAGAAAGATTCATTCCCATTTGTATATACCACAAATTATTTATAATTATTTTGTAAAAGTGCATAATTAATAGTCTGGTAAATTTAACTTTTGTTGTCAGAAAAAGATGTTTAAGTTTCGCTTTATGAGAAAAATCGTGTATCCTTGATAAATGTACTTTGTAAATTGCAGTCAGTTTTGTAAAATTCTAAAACGTTTAATTAATCGCCCTGACTGATATATGTATTGTATTTGTAAATTGTTTATCCGGTTTAGTTTTTAATATATGATTTTGGAATTAATAAGTTTTTTTATTATCTGTTGACACCTTTTTTTATTACTTATTCGACGCCACCGTTCCTGATGAGTAAGTATTTAACAAACACGACCACTAATGTCCATGTCGGCCTTCAAGCCTCGGAAACTGGATATATACTGGTTGATCCACGAAACGTGATAAATGGGTTTTTGGCGGGATCTTAAAGTGACATGTGGTATTTGTTTTTAATTTATTAACTTAGTTTTTTGACCCCATATTATGTAATATTGGTGGCTTTTTGAGTTACATAGTTTGGTTGTTATGCGTAAGTGAAGTGGATTGATTACCAATATAAAGCAGAAAACATGCATGTTGGGATGTCACTAAAACTCCCTAGATGGTTCTCAACAGAGAGCCACAATCTTGTCAGAAGACCCCATTTACTAAGCCTTGAAAACATTGACACTGGCAAGTGGTTTTTGCGGCGCCAAAACAAGAAGAAGACCGTCACAAATCAAACGAGAGTCAACTTTTTTTAAATGGCCTCTCGTGATCATCGAATTCTGCCAGCACAGAGTACTTTTGTATAAAGGAGATCTCCCTGTCTCAAGTCAGTCTTAGGAGAGTCACTTCCTAATCGAATTTTATATAGTTTTGTACCGTGAATGCTTTGGACTATCTAGATTGTTTACTGGATATTTGTGAAGACCGGCATGATAGCTGAGGTTGACGATGGATTCTAGATCCTTCGGTAGTCGCCGATGTTATTGGGTTACTCTGTGCTCATCGTTAGGTAGCGTAGTCACTTTGCTTGTACACCGGCTAATATTGGAACGTAACACGCCTAAAAGCGGACGATAATGACAGTGTCTCAGTGTATGGTGATAGCGATTCAGACGAATACAATTACAGTGTCCTACTAATAAAAGTTTTTTAGTTAATTGTGTAGTAAAAATCAAAATAATCTTTATTCAATTTAGGCCCTAAAAAGGCACTTATGAATGTCAAAACACTACTGGCGGTTCGGAAAATATCCCAGACATCAAGAAGAACCGGTAAGAAAGTCGATCGGGTTTACCTATCTCTTTTTTTTTTTTGTTAACTGTACAAATGTTACAAATATAACAGGTACAATAATAATATATTAGTGGATGCACAGAGAGGGAATCACTTCCAGACATCACTATCATTCACTTAATGATCCACCCTATAATAAACCTTTTGACAGTAAAATCCGCTTGACATGGTCCTTGAACTTGTTGTCAGGTAAATCAGTAATGTGCTTCGGGATCTTGTTATAGAACTTAACACTATTACCTAAAAAACTTTTATTAGTCTTACTAAGTCTAAAACATGGTACGACTAATTTATCTTTATTTCTAGTATTTACATTGTGCTGATCTTTGAAAAAATCCAGCTTGTCTAAGTTTTTACGGACATACATTAAGTTATCAAAGATGTATTGGGAAAATGTAAACTTCCTAAGCATTACCGATTTGCCCGGTAATAAGTTCAAGAATCATGTTAAGCCAGTTTTATTGGGTAGCTGATTATGTAAATGATGGTGATGTCTGGATGTGATTCCCTCTCTGTACATCTACTGAAAATGATAATAGCTGTATATAATTTTATACTGTAAAAACTATTTAAAAAAAGTAAATCGAGTTTGTTGTCGGTTCTTCTCGATGTCTGGGATAATTTCCGAACCGGTGGCAGTGTTTTGACATCCATAAGTGCCTTCTTAGGACCTAATGAAAATTAAATGAAATGAAAAGTATTTTGATTTTGACCCAGCAAATATTTTGTTTTAAGCTAGCTCTCGACTAGTCATAATGTTAAGAAGTTAGCAGTGACGTAATTAGCCTTCTATGCGCCGGGTGTGAGAGTGTAAAACTGCACCCTTTAAAAATGTTATAGGTATTGTTTGTGGTCCTGGAATGGTAATTTCTGCACCCTTCTAGAGTCTGTGCCCTGTGCATGGGCTCCGCCCTAGTTACGGTACTAGAAGTTAGCTAATATCTTATTATATTAAATGAGCAATTATTGTGTATAAATATGTAATTGGTTTCTCAATTTGGATGAAACTTTGCATTTAGATAATATTTACATTCCAAGTTTACCTAGATAGGTGTTTTTCTTTTTATTGTTTATAAGACACCGAGCACGGCTCGGTCTCCAAGATATTTTTACTTAATACGCTGATCTAAAAAGTGGTATTACTTCTGTATTACGGATGCCAGAAGACGCCGACAGGGGCTTAAACTATTTAATAGTGGTGGATGCTAAGATACATGCTATTCTAATGCCTACCACCGTAACAAATAAGTTGGTAGTCATATATATATATATATATATATATGCCGGAGGAGGAGCTTCTCCGTCGTTATTATTGTTCATTGTCAATTTTTATAATCGTGGGCATCGGTGGGGTAGTTGAATAGCACAAACTCATATCACGAATTAGATGTTAATTATTTAAAAGATTAAATTACAGATAGTATGTGGGTTTAATAGGGTACGTCTTTCAGAATGCAGCGTGGCCCGGAGAAAAACAAACTGTTCGCACTTGACCTTCAGGAGTTAACCTTAGCGAAAGCAGTGGAGTTAGCAGAAAGCGTGCGTTGTGCACGCAAGGGGGCAGCAGCGTTATCGTCGGAGTCGGCGCAGGGGCCGCCGTCGATCGAGGCGTTGTTCAAGATTGCGACCATCACAAACGAGCCTAGTGCTAACAAAGAAAAGTGTTCAGTGTGCGGTTATAAAAATCATAAAACGTCTCAGTGTCGGTTAGCTAGTTATACCTGTAAAATTTCGTAGGAAACAGTGGCGAGTGACGATGACGGTAAGAAAATAAAATGTTCATATAAGTGTGAACTATGACTTTAGTAGTTTCGATTCAGGATATTAAGCAAAAGTTCGAAGTCGATACCGGATCAGCGGTCACAGCGATTTTCGAAAAAGTATATAAAAAATATTTTGAAAAACTCCATTAACACTGACGACGGATCAGCTATTTACGTATACGTGGCCTGCAATCTATTGTTTGGGAATATTGAAATTGCCTTTTACTTGTTTAAAAAAAACACAAGTAGTTAACGTGCGAGTTATACATTGTTTGGAATACGGGTTCATTGGCCGCATCGTACGATGCCGCGATCGGCGTGATTGGCGAATTGTCCGGCAGATGCGTCGTTCGGCCGCCCGCCTTTCGTCCCACGGCTCTGCTCGCACGTAAGCCAAACTACTTCGTGCTTTGGCCGTGAACTCGCGTCCTTTTTGGTTCGTACGCACTACGTCATCCTGGACGTTTAGCTAGCGCTGAGATATAAATATGAATATGTGATTTACGGTGGTTGAAGTTTTTGCATTGTATAATTTTGATTTGATGAACTGATTGCTTGAGTGATAGTGTCCTACCATTTGAGGCTGCCACACACACATACATACAGTTCACTCCACAACACACAAATACTTCACAATCTTCAGTCCAGGTCGACGGAGCAAGGTCAAGGTCACCGCCCGCTCCTGACGAGGTGAGTCTATTTTATTAGAATAATTACTGTGTATCGCAGCAATAGTTTCGAGAGGTATTGTTACGATTATAATTTAGTTTAGGATAGTTATGTATAAATTTCCAGCATACCTTACAATTTTCAGTTAATATATGTTTTACAAATTATTATTACACAATTTAAAAGTCCATAACCGAGACGTTCTTCTTGTTCCGACAGCTCAGCGTAGAGATCCTTGCCTAGGATCTAGAATAGAAGACAGCACGGTGTAGGCCGTATCAGGATACACTGCTCAAGCAGACGACGCAGCACCAAATATCTTATCTATTGAGATTTCCTCATACGTAAAAGGAAAAGTTATTATTTGTATTATAAATACAAAATCCAGGTGATACTTTCCCGGTAGTGTTCTTTCAATGTTCAGTAGGTATTTGTCGTTTTGACAAAGGGTATTTCACCCATATTAATATTAAAATTATAAATTATAACAATTAAAATAACTTTTCTATATAAATATGTTATAAAATAAACTATCTTTTCGACTCCCAGGTCTGTTGTACAATAATTTGGTTTCTATTAAAACATTTGATAAATATTATATAAACGTTACTACGATTCAAAGGTCTGCCGTGCAATCAATAAAACATGATCAGATCCATCCTGAAGAATCTGTCATACTCTCTGTTCAAATTTTCTCTTTTGTTTTCGTTTGAATTCAAAATTTCATCTTACTAGACTTTTCTTATTTTAAAAATTAAAAATAAATCTAATCATAGATTTATTTTGCTAAACTAGAACCTGGATAGAATATTTGTCTATACCTGAGAAACTCCTAATTGCGCATGCTCTATTACTATCAAAGAATTATCAATGACAGAGATTGTCATAATATTGCAATGTAAACAATACGAACCTAAAATATTAACAAAGCTGTTATTAAACCAAAATTATCAAGTTATAAATTATCTAAACGCATCAATACATAAACCTATCATTAATTGGTATCCTGGAAATAAAAGAATAGGTACACCAAAACAATAATAAGGTAAATCAAATGAACTTATGATAAATAATATAAAGTAGATATTAAATAAGATTATCTTCCAGATAAATAATATAACAGTATTGATTCGCGATTGATTGAATGAAAAGCCCAGCACATATTTCACGAACCTTCTCGAATATACTTGATGGCGGACCCCCAATTTTAGGTCGGGATTTTATCTGTTTATTTAGTTTACAAATAATGCAAATACATTATTGTCAATCTGATACAATTTGCGAACAGTTAAAATTACAATATCCATCTGTATTCTCAAACGAATTAGGTGTGTTTACAAAGTATCGGGTTGAATTACAATGAAAAGATAACTTCAAACCGGGTTTTTTAAAGCTCGTGCCATTGCATTTGCACTTAGAGATAAGGTTAACAGCGAGCTCGATCGTTTGGTACGTGCAACCAGTTCAGCATTCGGATTACGCATCAACCATTGTACCTGTATTAAAGCGCGATGGTTCAGTCAGGCTGTGCGTTGAATATTCTGTAAGTGTAAACAAACAACTGGTTGTTGAACAGTATCCGTTACCAACATCTCAAGAACTTTTTACAAAATTACACGGGCACCAACAGTTTACCAAAATGGATTTAACACAAGCGTATTCACAGTTCTTATTGGACGAGGCATCCATACATACATATCACTAACGCCATCGAGCGCCGCCTGGTGGCGCTGGCGTTTCGAATCCGACTTGATGTCGACATATATAAACATTCACTAATTAAAAAAATAAAAAATTGCCACAAAAACGCGGCTTTACGATCCCGTGACGTCACCATTCGTTTTATATGATAACAGTGACAAATGTGACAACTCACACAAGAGTATAACGTTCATATTTCCTGAATGGTGACGTCACGATTTCTAATCTGCGTTGCAAAACACGTGACTCACAGAGCCAAAAAATATTAATTTTTTTTTAAATTAATTTAAATAACTAAACAATTACTTTTCCACATTTGTTTTGTTTTAGGATTTTTATCTATAGACCAATATTACTGAATAATTTACTTTAATTTTTAAACATACAGTCAACTCGTGGATTGCTGGCCCTGCCCTAAATAACAGTAGGTAACCGTCGCGTCGCAACGCTGGACCTACAAAGCCATATTACATGGAGGTACAACAATTAGCTGGGGTTTATATTAACTCATACCTAGTTTTTCACCATAAACATGGTGGTCATTTATCCCCTATCATTATATCCCGTGTTGACTTAACAGTTAGGTTTCTAAAAAAAAAACTCAAAACATTTTATTAACTTTATTGTTTTCAAGAATAAAACTTATATGTACATATTTAAATAAAACACATTTATTAATCATATTAAATAATATTTGTTTCATAAAACTTACGCTTGTTTATTCTTTTAAATAACTTATTTTGACTAAAAACAAAGATTTACCGTAACGTTCAACTGAAATTGTTTATGATCGCCGGTGTTACCAAATTATCTTTTCAAAACCTACCGCGCTTTAACCGAGGACCTACCTCTCTTGCCTATAGCTCCAAGATTTTTTGTAATACAAAGTCCAACGAGTGCTAACATTGAGTAACAGTTCTCTAAAAATTATTGTTCCTCTTACCAAATTTCAAGTAGTTTTTTTAATAACCTGGTAACACTGCTAAACATTAAACCATTGCAATTGATCGTTACAAGAATCTTTATGTAGATTTGGAATTTATTTAAAATAAATAAATAATTTTCATCACCACAAGCGTGTTATCAAGATCTGTAAGCTAACAATAATTCGACAAAATTGATGATGGTAGTTGAAGAATTCAAATTTTATCACGCATACAATAATGTGATGAATTTATAAAGTGACGTACTTGAATAAGGCAGTGAATGCTTTGTAATATTTTTCATATATGGTGAAGAATTTTTAATAAAACTTCTCAAATGCATACTGTTTGTTTTTTTTTCTAATGGTAAGTCGTTTAGGCTATAGAGCGTACTAAATAAATATACATAAATACATACAAACGCTCGAAAAACAACCCTCCTTTTTCGCAGTCGGGTAAAAAGAGAAGTCATCACTTACAAAAGATCAATGCGGAGACCATGGGCGTAAACAGTACTTTAGCCAAGCGGCCGGGGGGCGAGGTAAAAGTAATGGTTTTTTTTATCCGGCTTTCTCTTCTTTTCAGGGGCTCTCCGATCGAGCGCTTAACAGAATTTGCCAGAAAGAGGGGAGGGGATTGAGTTGCCCCCCTTCCGATACAGACAGTTTCGGTTACGAAGTTACATAAAATAAGTGACAATTAGCAAAGTATAGTGCTTATTTTAAAATTGTGAAATCGCATTATTTCTATCGTTAAATTTTTTTGAAATATCATTGAAACCTCCAAAGCGGGAAGTAAAATAAGGTAGACAAAATGGCGTCTGTCATAGGATAACCGAAACGTTCCTTTTTTGTAAGTGATACGTAGTATATTGAATTTATAGTTTCCAAATTATGTAATGATAAATAATATATTATTGGGTATGTTGAATAACACAAAATATTTTATTAACAAATAAAAACCCTTAATACAGTATTTAAACGGTAGCACAACGTAACAAAAATGGATGTGACAACATTATTTTTTAATTTGACATTAGTCATTGTCAAATTCTGAAACTATAAAATCAACATACTGCGAGTTACTTACAAAAAGGAATGTTTCAGTTGGCTCCGTGACAGACGCCATTTTGTCTACCTTATTTTACTTCCGGCTTTGGCGGTTACGATGTGATTTTATAACATCTTTACATAAGTCCTTTAAGGCTGTGTTAGACTTAAAAATATATAAAATAAAATATGAAGATACAATTTCACACACGGCCATTTAATTCCAAACTAAGCAAAGCTTGTAAAATGGTAACTAAACAGCTGATATACATACATATATAGATATTAACACCCAGACACACAACTGACATTATGCTCATCACACAAAGTCAGTCATGGGCGGGGATCGAAACCGCAACCTCTCGGCTCATTAGTGGTGTTTACTACCACTGCGCCACGAGGCCTGTGAGGACACTTTGTTTAAAGGCTGTGACGCAAAGCGCTCTCACTCAAGTCTCAGAAAGAAATTTCTCTCTAATTGGGGCAAGTCCAACTGGTGGAACACCTCCACCCTATAGAAGATCACAGCCAAGTATCCTTGTGTTCAAAGCTCCTTGGGGAGAGGGGGGGGGGGGGGGGGGGGGTAGAAGATGGTCATTGCGCTATTGATACCTGTGGTGTTACAAACGTGAATTAGCTACGGTAGCCGTTTACCGTGCATGCACCGTTACAACTATAATAAAGATCGACACAAACCGTAAATGACTAATCGAGACGAGAAAAAAAAATTTAAAACTTTTCGATATAATTAATAAACTTAAAGCGATTATATGCGCGCGAGTTGAATGCAGTCGGGGACTGAGGTGAAGAGCGAGAGCACCCCCCTCCTTGTTATTTTTTGTTTTTAATAATGACTGATCAGAGTCCATTGAATTATGTTAATAAAAAAAACCTTTTTTTTATTCAACGCCAGCAAACGCGGGAAAACGCGAAAAGTGAATCTGATTATGATTAAATTTCAGAAATTTATATTTTCAATTTAATATCTCTGTGTGAAGTAATTGATTTAAAAAAAATTTAGATACATTATTACCAGTTTTTTTCTTCATTACGATAACCAAAATTTAAATCTTAAATTTAAAACAACGTTAAAGTTTATCGATATCCTCATTATCTACTGCAATAATTTTAATTAGGTCAAAGCATTATCAAATTCCTTAACTCTGCATTGAACTCGCGCACAACCCATCCTACATATTATATCCAAATATATATTAACATTACACTCAAAACTGAACTGAAAAAGCTCCATCTATGATATTGGAGTATAAAACTCTTCAATTATATTATGTATTTCCCGGGGAAATACCCATGCTTTCCTGTTTAAATACAATACAGTGTGTTCGTTCATCAGTTTAATTCGTACTAAAAAGTAAAAACTACCCACATAAGAATGCCAATCTTATGACACACATTACAACATAATTGTATCTTCAACACCTGGACTGTACGTGGAGGGTAGATTGCAAATTTAACGCAGTGTTGATCGCAAAGGTGAGCAACTGACGCCCTCTATGTTACTTTTAATATAAACGATTTATGTATAGTAAACGGGATTTTATTATTTATATAAATATACATTCACAGCTAATTTTGCACTTGATAGTTTAAGGCCATTTATATATCCGATATAATATTTGCTATAGTGAAAAGGTCGTAATTTTGTCTACTATATATTTTATCGCATTATGTCATTAATAAAGTGATGTATAATTAGAACTGGCAACCCTATTAACGAGGCATTACCGATTTGAGTAAGTTTCCAAACTGACAAAACCAGTTTCAAACGTAATTTAATATCACTTTGCAATTCCGCCTGGAACAGGTTGACGCCTGTCACTTTCTTCCATCCTGTCCAAAGCGGAAATAGTAAATTAACCAATGAAATATATCGGAAATTATTTTCCAAACTGTAAAAACCGGTTTCAAACGTAGTTTAATAACACTTTGCAATTCCACCTGGAACAGGATGACGCCTGTCACTTTCTTCCATCCTGTCCAAAGCGGAATTAGTAAATTAACCAATGAAATATGTCGGAAATTATTTTCCAAACTGTAAAAACCGGTTTCAAACGTAGTTTAATAACACTTTGCAATTCCACCTGGAACAGGATGACGCCTGTCACTTTCTTCCATCCTGTCCAAAGCGGAATTAGTAAATTAACCAATGAAATATGTCGGAAATTATTTTCCAAACTGTAAAAACCGGTTTCAAACGTAGTTTAATAACACTTTGCAATTCCACCTGGAACAGGATGACGCCTGTCACTTTCTTCCATCCTGTCCAAAGCGGAAATAGTAAATTAACCAATGAAATATATCGGAAATTATTTTCCAAACTGTAAAAACCGGTTTCAAACGTAGTTTAATAACACTTTGCAATTCCACCTGGAACAGGATGACGCCTGTCACTTTCTTCCATCCTGTCCAAAGCGGAATTAGTAAATTAACCAATGAAATATGTCGGAAATTATTTTCCAAACTGTAAAAACCGGTTTCAAACGTAGCTTAATATCACTTTACAATTCCGCCTGGAACAGTTTGATAGCTGTCACTTTCTTTCATCCTGTTCATAGCGGAAGTTGGAAAACTAACAGTATTACCAATGAAATGTGTCAGATATTATTTTTATTTTTCCCATTACCTGTCTTAAATAAATTGTTTTACCACAGAACCGCTTTAAAATCACAGCATGGCAGTATACGACTCGCTTTAGAAATAATTTCTGTCAATGTGATGAATGTCGGGTGATGAATAGGGTTTTTATCGTTGATATTGGTAAAGCTTATCACAGCTCGGTGTGCGGAGTTTCTGCGCCTCCGCGTACTGTCGCGAGTCGCCGAAGTTACGCGCCTTCCACGCCATACTGTCACGGTAGTTGCGCTCTCGCTGGCAAGCGTGTCTTAGCCCAACTGGGGAACGAAACACAATATTGTTACAAATAAATTACAAAAATAAATTTCTCAAATACACACTAATTTAAAGTTAATGAAAATGTATATACAAGTACTCACAATCATTGTTCACAATATCATTTTCAAATAATGCACATTTTTAACTATCCATGGTAACCTAACACAATATCAATCAGTAACAGAATGTCATAAGTGTTGTCTATAAAGTTTTTGTTTCGTGCCTTTTTGGTGAGGTAATAAAATTAATTATTGCGTGGCAACAAACCTCTTTTGTACCATTTTACCATTGCCTAAAACTTTCCTATCTCATTTTCTCCCACGTTAAATCTTATGAATTTATGTGTCTGTCTCTTTTTACTGTCGCTTTCGCTTTTTCGTTTCATCGACTTTCAAATCAAAACGATGCTAATAAAGTTATCACTTCAAAAAAAGCCTATTTATTCTAGTAACTTAAATAAAACAATTATATATATGCAATGTGGTTAATTTTAAGCTAAATTAAATAATACAAGAAGTGGTATAATTAAGTTACGTGGGCCCCTCTTTAGGTAAAGGCCTTCTCCAAAGAATGCCAAGCGTCACGATTTTTAGCAACATTAGACCAGCTTTTGCCGGCGATAACCTCTAATTCGTCCTTCCACCGTGTCTTTGGCCTAACTCTGCGTCTAAAACCATGAGGCCCGCGCTCCATAGTGTTGCGATCTTTATCCACCTGTCAACGGTATTACGAACTAAGAGACCTGCCCATCTCCATTTTAAACTTCGGGAGAAATATCTCGAAATATCTGGAAAGTCTAGAAGAAGACTGCTTGTATTGCAAGACTTGAAGCAATGGTGGCTCAGTTAGAAACGTAGTAAGGATACCGCGTCGCCGTCATAAATAATAAAAAGCATCTCGGATCATGTACACATACAAAGCTTATCGACCCGATTACGTCTGAAAGTAGCACACTTCCCCTTTTTATACGATATCGTATGCTAAAAATATATGAAGACAACTTTAAAAACTTAAGGTTTTATTTGGATACATAAGCCAGGCAGGCCAGTTCTGTTTTGGACAACCAAGTGATAAAATGGAAGAAATTTGCAATAGGACTATAATCACAGAGACGGTCTCTATGATGAGCACAGAGAGGCAGAACATAGAGAAACATCTTGGAGATTTCATCTTCACCCTAGAGAACATCGCAGCCAAATAACCTAGTGTTGTGTTCATGTGGTGAATTCAGTTTCCAGAGCTCCTTGGGGTGGAAAAGTTCAAGGTCGTCAAGGCGCTGGTGATACGCATCTATAGGCTACGGCAGCCACTTACCACCAAAGTTGTAATAAAAACGTGACTTCAAATAATAAACTACCCTCTCACCTATATATTCTTCTTCAATGGTCATTTCGAGTCTTCGAAGCGAACCTTGATAATCAGTATGAAAGTTTTCCTTCACGTAATAAGGTATCTGGAAAATGTATAGAAAATTATTTTAGACTATCTATGCTCGAGGCTCCGCTCGCGTGGACTACAGAATTCTATCGGAAATTATGAATTGTACTGATCTCCCTTTACACACACTGCGATTGCCCACTGGTTATTTAAACACAACAATGCTTATTTAAATCGATCCCTAGACGATAGACATAAATGCTGTTGCTGACTTTTTTGTAAGTCCCTTTAAAATCTACAATTATGTAGTACATTAATTTGATATATCCCTTATAGTTAACTCAGCGTAACCCATTTAATACTGGCCAGATAACATAACTATGAAATAAAATAATAGATATGTAAATCGTGTGATTCTCGCGTAAAAATAACATAAACGGACTGACAGACAGCCAGAGAGACATTCGAGTTTTATAATATAATAGATATAAAAGAGAAATATGGGTTTGAAAGTAATAACTCTTCTACTTAGAAGACTCTCTTCTACTTACTTACTTCTTCGGTTCTACTTATTTGTGCTAATCAACATTTCCTAGATTAAAATATTTAAATCTAATTATCACAAATCGCTGACTAACTATAACTAATAATAAATAATAATATCAAGAACAAACGAGCTAAGCTTATACAGAAAGACCTGAGGGTAAAAAGGAAAGAAATAGTGTTCCTTGTATTTTTCTACGTACACGGTATATGACGTTGGCCACAATCTGTTTCGTCCGTATCACACATTGACGTGTTTTAATCATTTTACGAACTATTTTATTTTCATAAGCTAGCTGTGTGTCACAGTTTCACCAGTGTAAAATTTATTCTGCCTAAGCACTCATGTCGCCTATCCTTACCTACCTTGCCAGATACTTTTCCAAAATAAAAATAGCCTAAATTACACCTTATAACATCAACTATCTGCCGGTGACATTCCCATCAAAATTGGACCTACCGTTTGAGAGATTAGCCGGGACAAATGCACAGACAAAAATTTAAGATTCGTTCTTTTTTTTGTTATAAGTACCGCATAAACTTTCATATTATGAACTTAGTAAAAACGCAGTTGTTTTGATATTACAAATAACTAACCCAACCATTGTGTTTAATTAATGTCGCCCTTGCAGCGACACATTGTATAAAGTACATGTGAGCCTAAGGTTTTTAATAATTTCATACGCTAATGTCATATACAATAGGTATATATTAAAAAACCCGTCGGATCCATGAATGTGTTATTAGGTATCGAAATTATATCCTGTTTATGTTATCTATCTCAGATTATAAGTCAAAATATTACCCCTAATAAAATGTAAATCAAATTTGGTTAAATGAGGAAACTTACATGGCAATACAGGCGGCGCAGGGCAGTTGTCAACGGTGTTATCACGTTTTAAATATATGATAAATTTTAGGGAAACTAAACATGTTAATTTATGAATATTATTATTATTATTTTTATTTTTTTACAATTTATGTTCTTTATTACCTTTAATTTGATCTCTCGTCTGTTTCTTGTTACTCGCTATATTCTATTTATCATGTAGTCTACACTTTTAATTATAGTAGCACTAAGCAATGTTCTTTGTCTATTTTTCTTTACTTGTTTTAGTGTTTATTATGTAAGTGTTCAAATAAATAAATTTAAAATCGCAATAACATTTTTATTTTCATAATAAATAAAATTTTGATATTTTTTTTGGTAATGTAATTGGGGTACCTATATACCCTTTTCGGATTCGATGGGGTTTTAATATATATTGTATACAGCGTCGTAGTAGCGTAGCTGAGACATAAATCTCGGGCGAGAATGTTACCCCTTCACCTCTCTAAGCTAGTCGTTTCCTTCTTATAAAGTGCATTCGGTCACAGAGCACACCTGTTGTTATCTTCGCACCCAGCTAATAGGGTAAGGGTCAATAGTACAGTAG
The DNA here is from genome assembly GCA_033032175.1 of Saturnia japonica. Taxonomy (NCBI): domain Eukaryota; kingdom Metazoa; phylum Arthropoda; class Insecta; order Lepidoptera; family Saturniidae; genus Saturnia; species Saturnia japonica. Next base: position 11,218,212 of record CM065329.1, read on the forward strand.
ATTATTAAGTCATTAGTATGTATATCATAATCACATCGACGATTCTTCGACATATTATTATTAAGTTGTATGTTATTTAATATTAGCTGTGCCCGCGGCTTCGCATACGTGAACTACAGAATGCCCGCGCTAATCTTGCTCCTCCGCTACGGCTATTTTAAAAACAAAAATGCTTATTGTGGATATTCCATAGAAGATAAACATACAATCTATTCAAGCCGATAAAAGAACCTGACCTTGAGATTAGCAGTTTCCCGGGGCACCGGGTACTTAGGGTTGGCGGTGAGACTGTACACAGGTTCGCTGATGAAGAAGCCGGACATCATGGACAGCAGCACGAGCACCAGGATCGGGAGAAGCTGCACCAGCCCGGCGTGGTTCTCGCGGGACTCCGGCTCGCGGGCGCGTCTCCTCGTATAGACAGTTGGTCCGGCACCAGGGAATGCTGCATAATGAAGAATTCCATGCTTACTCTTGATGAGGAACATTTAATGTGAGCTGTAATCTAAGAGAAGTAGAGCACAGAGAAATCTCTCTTTTTTTATCAGTAACTAGCTGTGCCCGTGGCTTCGCTCACGTGGACTACAGAATGCCCGCGCTAATCTTGCTCCCCCGCTCCCGGCTATTTTAAAGATAAAAATGCCTTAATCCTTAGAAGATATATATATACTCTCCCACACTTTTTTGTAGGTCTTTTTAATGCTTATAATTATATAGTACATTAATTTGCTATATCTCTTGGTTTACTCAGCATAAGCCATTTAAGCGCCCGAATTGATTCACCATGACCAGTTTTTTTATTTGTGCGGAACCCTAATTCTTTTTCTAAAATAAAAGTAGCCTAAGTTACTCCCTATGTCATCAGCTATCTATCAGAGAAAGTCCCGTCTAAATCGGTCCAACCATTTCGGAGATTACCCGGAACAAACAGACAGACAGACAAAAATTTTAAAAATGGGCTTTTTGTTATATGTATAGTATATAGTTATGACGGCACCATCGTCCGGTCGCCTTGTATTCTTAGCATTGTAACAACAAGGATTGTTATGCTGACGATATGTCGCCGGTCGCCCACGCGCAGGGTATCGGATAGGGTAGACCTTTAGAGTTTTAACACCACGGATCCGACGAGGTTTTCAATACACACTGTATAGATTAAATAACGTATTTATTTCGATAAGGATTAACACCATGTATATAAAAACACTCTCCACAAAAAATGCATTATTTTAGAACAAATTTATTACCATTAAAAAGATTAAGTCAACCTAAAAAGGTAGACATATATTATCGCGAACTTTTTTTTAGAACCTTTTAAGAAAAATAATTCCGTTACACATGATTTTTGGGTAACTTTAACCATTGACGCAGCGCACGTAGTAAATGCTCTCAAAAGGAATAAATTTTTGTAACATTTTTCATTGAGGCTCCACTGCTATTGGTTGTAATGTGATGTTATACAGCCTATATAGCATTCCTCGATAAACGGGCTATCCAACGTTAAAATAATTTTTCCATTCGAACCAGTAGTTCCTGAGATTAACTCGTTCAACCAAACAATCAAAAAAACTATTCAGCTTTATAATATTAGTATAGATTTAAGACAATTGGTCAGTAAGCTGGACATGCCGTATTTTCTTTTACAGCAAGTATGAGAGCATAGACATTAGTAGTCAATATTAATTTTAACTTTAGATTTCGAATGATTTTAAAGAAAAAATGGCTGGTTTTTTATTATGAGGTACGGAACCCTAAAAGATGAAACTAAGTGTACTAACCACCACCTCCAAAGAACATATTGTATAATTCTTCAGCGGTGAAGTCGGACTCGAAGCCCCTGGCATAGAACTGGTGAGTGTGGGTAGCACCACTCGTGTGTACCGGCTCTTCTCCTCTTAAATCATATTGCTTTCTTTTCTCGGGATCCGTGAGGATAGCTGCCGCGTTACCAATCGCCTGATCATAACCAATAAGCATTAATAGGCAACCGGATAAAAACTTAGAAAAAAATTAGTTCAAAATAATCTTCCTAATACTATAATGATCATTTTTTTGTGAAATAATATTGATTTATATTTTGAAGTTTAAGATTAGCCTCATTAGGCTGGTGGTCGTAAGCGCGACTGCTATGCTCGAAGTCCTGGGATCGATTCCCAGGTCGAGCAAAGTGTTATTATGTTTTTCTATAAAATTGTCAGTGGCAGCTCGGAGTTTGGCTTTGTGCCCGATTAATAGCAATAGGCTCGCCCCCTCTTACTTGGGACCTAAAAACATACACAGCGAACTGTGTGTACACGTTTAGTACACCTCTGCTTAAGCCTTCGGGGATACAGGCATGATGCTATGTTAATAAATTGTGTTGTTCTTCATGTTAAACGGAACGCCAATAACAACGTATGACGTCACTCATGTGTAAGCGAATGTTACCCAATTGGGGTGTGTTGAGCTGACATCTATTGTTACCTTATAATTTTCTACTTTTATTTAGAACTGACTTTATGTATGATGTTATGCTCTCTGCAGTATCGGATCCGCACGTTTGCCATTTTTTGCAAGCTTCAAACCTCTACTAAAGATTGGATAAAATAGGTGAGCTAAAAATCACGCTATCCACACGACTGTGAGTGTGCTATTGTGTTTTGTATAAAAAAACATCTTTATTGTTGGTAACGCCATCTCATCTTGCGTTTCATATATCATCTACCATTTTTTTTTATCGTGGGGAAATCCTGCATTGGATCCGCCTCCCAAGCCGGGCCGCTCAAGGGAGGAGTATGTCGGACTCTTACCGACTCATCATCTCCATCACCATCTCCCAACTTCTCCCCCGTCGTGTGCGATTTGTTACCAATACTACACTGCCTTAGTCACGCGCTCGCAAAGCCGTCGAGATTTTTATTGCTTCCACGCACCCCGCGCTCCCGCTGAAATTTGCGAATACTTCCTCGAGATATAATTAAAGACGCGGCTGTTCGAGACAACTAGGAGCAGATTTCCCGTACGCGCAGAACAACAGATCCAGGTCAGTGCACGACATGCTTTTTTCCCTCCCATCGCATCCCCGCACCATTGTGGCATACTATCAGGCACTTTGCGTGTCCAATTGTTGTAAATTAAAATCTCGAAACTTCCACCCCACACTTCCATAACATGCACATGCATAAAAAAAAGCCAAATTCGGACTGGATATAGTTCTATTTTTGACATTGAAGTGATTTTTGGAAAAATTGTAAAACTAAAGAGAACTAGGACAAAAAAAGACTTGTACCTGTCTTCATTTACACTTTTTCAATATGGTCATTCTATGGTCAGTCAGGCGTACCTTGAAAGCCTCTGCAGCTCCCGGAGCATGATTCTTATCCGGATGCAGTTGTAGTGCAAGTTTCTTGTATGCTTTCTTGACATCCGAATCAGTCGCATCTTTGGTCACACCTGTAATTTGTATAAACCATTTCTGACTACATTTCTGTGGCATATATTTAATAAAAAAAATAATAAGGTTACAGATTTTACTTGAGATTTCTAACAAAGGAACAGTTTTTTAACTAGTATTGATAAAAAAAGGATGGTTGATGAAAAAATTAATATATGTCCTTGTCAACTTTAGGTATTAAAAAAAACATGTAACAACAAAAACTATAATATATTGTTAGAACAAAATGGAATTTTAATTAAGATCACCAGCTCAGCAAGGGAAAGTTAAATATTCTACCTTTTTTTACTGTCCCTGATAATCATCACAGTGAAATCCAAACACAATGGTGACCCAGAGATCTGTAATAAATTGACTGTTGCCACTGTCATACCAACCTGCATAAATTTAACTGAATATGCACAGGCTGATTCTGATATGTAACACACAAAAGTGTGGTCACAACCCAGTCAGGCTGATCAACCCTACCACTCCACTAACCGCATTTCCTCATTCATGACTCAGCAGGATTTTTTATTTCGTATTACCCTGTTACCTTATGAATAAAAAAATATTAGGAGAGAGAGGTGGTCATGATCTGATACGATCCACCTCTCTTACAGTACTAAGAGTAATGTAGTAGAGACTACTACTACTCTCTCTACACAGCAGCAGTATGCACCATGTACAGATGAGGTTCCTTCCTTTTCGGACTGACTATACTTTTAGCCATAAGGGTGCTGAAGCCTCAAACGGTTTTTACAGCTTCACAGTGACTTGGGCGTGTTGGTTTTATAGTAGTAATTTGACACTCCTTCCCCTTATCATATTCAGGGATAGCGTAAAAATCACAAAACCCTGAAAAGGCTTTTGAATCTATTTTATGTTCTTTTTACGCAAGAAACAGTAATCTGATGTACATGGTTTTTTTTTTATTCCATAGCTTCTATCAATTCTGGCTATCTGTCCAGGTTATAGGATATATTTTATTACATAAAGTAACATACCAAAATTTTTTTTTTTAAATGATGTCTTCTAAAACATCTGTCATGTTATTTCATTGTAAAAGTACCCAAATTTTAGTGGATGCAGAGTTGATCCTGCTTTTGGATCCTGTGTCACTTGTTCCACTGTAACTATATATGGTCCAGGATCCAAGTCTTTATATAATTGTCTGACAACATTATTTAAAAATTGCTCATCCAAAGTATAACTAGTAGAGTTATGAGAACTTGGGTCTTAGTGTTTCCTATCTTGGAAATGGGAAGATTTGATAAAGAAATGTTACAAAGTAAAACCTTAATAAACTGAACAGTTTTCTCTTTTAGTAGTTTAAATATTAGAGTTAAATTCTTCTATATTTTATCATTCATAAACAGGTCCTAGTTCAACATTTTAGGGTCAGAAGAAATATATTTATCTGCATCTAACAGTGTTAACAAAGGGTGTATCAGGAGGAGGGTCAGGTGCAGGATCCATATCCAGTGGATCGTATCCATGGTGTCACCCCAAAACTCAATAGAAACTGCTAAAATAAAAAAAGTTATAATCATTTACGTTTTATTAAAATACGAGTACCTATTACAAATATTTGAATATTATGTGAAACAAATTACTTTGTTAAAAATTAAAATTTCTTCCTTCTAGCTTTGACAACAGCGAACTCCGAAATCACGTCTTCAAAATTTATATTTTGTGTTGCTTCATGTTCTATCATTAAAATACCAAGATTGTTTAATCTGGTTTCAGTCATTGCAGACCGCAAGTAATTTTTAATTAATTTTAATTTGCTGAAACTTCTCTCACATGAAGCAACTGATGCACATATTGTTATAAATAACTTTAGTGCGACCCTTAGATTCGGATCTGTAAAATCCCATTCCACAATAAATTTCAAAAAGTCCAGTGTCACCTAATTAGAGACAGTAATATTAGCCGCTTTTAAATGTCTTCTCAATCTTGGTATTTCTAAAAGGAGTTCTGTTTCTAATACTTCATCGTAAAGGTTAGTAAATTTTGATATAGCAAATTTAACTGTTCAGTGTTTGCCGAAAGCAAGGTATTTGACTGCACAATCTCAAACAATGAAGCTACGTCTTTACTCTTGACTTACTACACACTTACTTACTACTTACTCTTGTTTCGAATTCAATATTGAATCTGTCAAGACATTCTAACTTGTCCTTTTGAAGTTCCGCTCTAAGTGTAACTCCAGCGTCGGTGGACGATGCTAACTCACCGGGCATGCATTTCTTGCGACGTATTCGTCGTTCCATCGAAATGTTGTATTTTTCCGATTTTAGTACAGCAAAATCTATTGCCTCTTCTGCTAGATGCAACGGTTTCTCTCCAATGGATAGACGAAGTGCTTCTAGTTTTATGATTATTTCATCAACACATAAACCTTTACTTCTTTGTAATGCAATCTGAGCATTGTTCACTTCCCTTAGCACATCATTCCAAAAGAAAAGAAAACAAAGAAATGAGAAATTGCACACAGCAGGCATAAGATTTTGTGCAGCACCTCTAGTTTCTAAATTTACGTCTTGGTCACATAGTTCCTCAATTGCAGATATTATCCCATCAAAATTTTCAGCCAATACTTTTACTGCCCCATAATGAACACTCCAGCGCGTTGTCGAAAGTCTTTTAACAGATGCTTTGCTGTGATTGAGGAGCACTTCCCAACGGCTTGTGGAAGTTGAAAAAAAGTTAAATATTGTTTCCACTGCTCCGAAAAATGTAACACAAGTCACATTTTGTGTGAACGAATGTTGGCCGCATAAATTAATTGAATGATCTTAACAACCAATAAAAATTGCTTTATTGTTTTTTTCTTTTATAATAGCTTGCACTCTTCCGTGTATACCACTCATAACTGCAGCATTATCATAACATTGAGAATGACACATCATAATATCTAAGCCATCGTTTTCAAGCTTCTGTAGTATTTCAGCACTTAAATAAGCTCCTTTTTTTCCATGTAAAGGAAAGAATCCTAAGAATACTTCTTTCACTTCTACTTTTCTATTATTCATTTTTACATAACGAATCACTTCAGACATTTGATCGACATGTGAAACGTCAGGTGTGCTATCAAACATGATTCCGAAATATTTGGCCGATTTAATTTCGTTGACAAGCTGACATTTTACATGATTAGCTAAAACATTTATGAACTCATTTTGTATTTCTGGCGATAAATATGATACTTTAGGTGATTTTTCCTGCTCCAAATATAGAATATGTTCTTTGAGTACTGCATCATACTTTGACAGCAGTTTAACTAGTTCTAAGAAATTACCTTTATTAGAGGACCCTTGGGTTTCATCATGTCCACGAAATGCTAGGTTTTGTTTAGCTAAAAACAATGTTATATCTAATAATCTAGATAAAAGATTTTTCCACTTCTTTAATTGCAAGGTTGCATCATCTATTGTGGTGTGAGATTTTAATGAGATATTAATCTCATTTCCAAAGTTTTCCACTTTTCGAAATTTTCTAAATGTTCACATGAAGTTTCATGGTCCAATACTTTAGGATTTAGTTTCCACCACTTCTGAAATCCAGTTGTAAATGTTGTTTGTATGTTACTGACAGAAAAAACAGTACAGGTTATTTGATATAGGAGAAAATACCATCCATGATCATAGAATTTTTTCACCACTAGGCATCTGTTTATAAAACCATTCCTGTGAAAGATGACGAGAATCACCTTTAATCTTTAAACCATGACGAGATACAGTAGAAAACGGTCCTTCTTTGTTTTGGAAATGTTCACTGCCCTTCTTTATTATGTCAATGCAAACATTATCATGTACCGGTGAACTCCAATGTGAAACATCTCTCAAGTGTTGAACTGATTCTTTGAAGCTAATGCTATCTCCGAAAGTAGCATTAACAGTGTCATTTTTATTATTTATTTTGATTCCGTCAAGGTTCTGGGTTGCCTTCATTGATTCTGTTTTGTCGATGTTGCTATCTGAATGTGAGTCTCCAAGATGTGAATCATAAGTTTCGTCAGCAGGAGACTCGGTCAGGTACTTTACTTGAACTTTGGCCGCTATCTGCTTTTGTGACATATTTGAAAAGAGAACCGGACATGCTCTGAATTTCATCCATTTTAGCCTTTTTGGCTTTTCTCTGTTGAAACCCGCTTTCTCTTTTCGAAGTATGAATTCCCCGAAGCATATTTCGATCTGGTTATTCTAAAAAATATTTTTAGTTAGTTTAGTAAGTGATACTTTGATTTTATACTAATTATAACAGTAAATAAACACCTACAGGTTACGTAACTAGCTTTGTGAAATATATTTTTATATAAATTAACAATCCTGCATCTGGGTGTATAGTTGAATCCGTGCCAGGAGTGCTCAAGCTACTAATCTGGGAACCAAATCAACCTATGCTAAGTTGTATGATATGATTATGATTACTTTCAATCAAAAATCTAAACTTAATATATTCCGTTATTGTAAACAAATCCCAGTGCTATTAGATCGGAAAATAATAAGTAAGTAAATAATAAATAAGTATATTATTTACAATTAAACATTATTACCTAAAGTAATATCATAAAACTGTGTAGAAATATAAATAAAATCTTTTTACGCCAGCAAAGTCTTTAAAATCTATTTTAATAAATAAATACCTTCAGTAGATAGTAATACTTGCCCAGGCTAAACAAAAACATATTACTGGAATCCATCTAAAATACCTTCTGTAGGTACCTATTTATCATTTAGGATGGCTCAATAATATAGTTTTAAAATACACAGTAATTAAAAGAGAATAAAATAATTGAAGGGTTTTTCAAAATAATCTAAGATACTGCTATTAAATACTAAATGAATTAAAAATGTAAGTATTACCTGTAATAACAAAAATACTTCACTTACCTTGTTTATTTTCTTCAAGAATCGACTATATTAAATCGGTTTTTATACAAAAAATGTTGTTTATAATATCTTATAATTAACAAACACTTTACACTAGACGTTCACACACGAGAATATTGAAATGAATGTGGTTGGAAACAAAAGAAATGGCCCAATCCACAATACAAGTGATGAGCGCTATATCGAGGGAATCCCCTGACTAGCGTTGGTTATGCGCGAACGGGTATTAAATTTTGGGGGAATCCCAGATCGATTGACAGTGTGCACATTGTTTTTTTTTCTAAATATCAATTTATTATGCTCCTGGTAAGATATCATAGTTACCTAGATAATTTTATTAGTGGTGGTTATGCTCTCTGCCATAGATTTACGATTTTTTATAGGTAGAAAGAACTACAACTGATGGTTATAGTCAGGCTCGGGTGTCACCCATAAACGGGTGACACCCAGGGTGGGCCGCCCCCCTTTGGCTACGCCACTGTCCATATCCAAATAGGAAGCAAAAGACTTACCACTGAACATAGGTAAAAATACACAAAAATTAAATAAAATTATAATTGGCCTGGAAACTACTTGACACTGGCAGAATTGTGGTATAATACCATAGGGGCCATAGACACAAAAAATTACACAGAAATATGGATAAAGAATTTTAAAAGAAAGACACACCATTCTTATAGACAATAAAAATGGAAATAATTACACCACAAATTTGTAATAAAATTTAATTAAGTATTCATTTCAAGAATAATTCAGTAGAATAAATTGAATAAGAATTACTTAGAAATGAATAATACAAAAGTGACGTGACCTTCAGCGTGAATAAAGGAAAACTACTCAATTGCACAAACATACCTAATATTTCATAGTAATCCTTGCATTTAGTGTTGATACGGCGTACAGCCTCCAGCTGCTCTGTAGTGAAATCCCTTTGTGGGGGCTGGTGAGACGGAGGCTTACGTCTACGGACTTCTTCCTTTGGTGTTCCCGGAGGAGATCGTTTCGTCGCACTGCCCGACGCTTCCGCCGCTCGGACCCTCGTCAGAAGCTCTTTGGCTCGAACAGTAGGATATAAGCGCTCGGCTTTCAACAAAAATCGTTCCGCTTTTTCGATATTTCCCGTAGAGAAAGCACTCTGAGCTATTTCTATACATTTTTCTGCTTCATCCCTGTTACCTTCGATCGTCATTTTAATTAATGGCTCTCAAGGTTGGTTTCTTTGTAAAATATTACACAAATACGATCGTAACGGGTGGCAGGTCTTTTATTAGTTAACTTTGGACAAATGTAATTACTAGAAATAGGTATAATTGTCGAATAATTATTCACTATGGACAGTGCAGTGCTATAAAGTAAAGTCCATGATCGCAAAATTCTAATCATTAACAATTGTCAAAATTGACAGAATTGAGCATACGAGCCAGTGTTTCCATTTACGATTTTAGTTTTAGCATAATTTATTAAGAAATTATCCTTAAATACCCTAAATTATTTTCGAAATTCCTTCTTTGCCTACCTTCCTCGTAGCTATTAAATAACTTAAACAATAGTATAATAGTATAATGTACTACATACTAAAAAAAATTGTGCTACACTTGATAATGCGGGGTGCGGGATAAAGTAAAATTAAGCACTCAAACGTGTAATCGTAACAAGTGCCCGGGACAGAATGTAAGTGCAAGTGTATGCTCTCTGTTAGCGACGCATAGGCCTAAGCGTGATGATAAAAAATAGTAGTTGTAAATATAAGTTCTAGGGATTAATAATTTGTATGAACAATCATCAATCTACTGATTCGAATGTAATATTACGACTTGTAGGTATATAAGAATAGTAAATAAGTTATAAAAATGTTTACAATGTCATAGAAATAGTCACATAAAGTATTGAACTAATGTATCGTCAATAATCCGTGTTATATAGAAGTTATATGTAATGTTTAATGTTGTATAGGTTAATTAGCCTACTATGTATGTTTTTATAATGTTTATAACGTTGAATTGTGTATACATAACGTGTTTCAAGCCATTTAAAGTTGTAATGTTTAACGCTCTATATTTACGATGTTTATCAACCTATAATGTTGCAATTAGTGTTTTTATATAGGTATTTATGTCCGCAATGACATAAAACAGTTTTTATAGTAATTCAATAAGTGTGTTTAGAAATATTAACAATTTATTAGACATTGTATACAAATAATAATAATAATGTAGATAGGGACAGCAATAGTGAAGCCGCGACGCGTCACCGCGGTTAAGGAGCCATGACCATATTTGGTAATGCGAGAGCAGTACAGAGAGAGACGCCATCGCTCCGTCTCGCTCTCCGGCGGCAAGATAAAAGGTGAACCGCCGGGGCCTACCGGCACACACAGGTGCCACAAGCTGAAGATTCAAGACTCAAGAAACAAGACTGGAAGAAACAGTACCCAAAAGACAGTACCAAGAAGATAGTACTAAGAAAATTTATTGTATATTGAGAAGAGTTTATTGTGTCTTGAAGAATACAGCGAAATTTATTGTGGTATCTGTGTGTGTGTATCATTGCATCTTCACAAGTTCAACCCGCTAGCGACCCAGTCCTCTCCGCTTCCGTGCTACGTCAGCGCCGCGCCTACCAGCAGGCACCTCACTGCGTGTGTACCTTAATGTTTCGCCCTCTTCACGCTTAGTAGTTTCGGGTGTGAGTAGGGTCGGTCGCACGTAGTGAGAGGGGCTCGAACGCACTGGTTTCCAGACAGCTGGTTACCGTAGCGTGTTATCCGCCGTCGGTCATATACAGAGTACGAGGGAATCGTTTCCGTCGCGTTCGCGCCCTCGGTGCGCGGTCCCGCTCTGTATTGGTTGACGTAGCACATTCGTAACGGGCAGACGCACGCCCATTTTACTCTCAAACGCGTGTATCAAACAATCTGGTTAAGACTTCGTCTTTAATACTTACTGCATAATAATACTTCAATGATAAACTCTCATAGATTTACTGAGACCGAAACATTACTCTGACACTTTTTTTCTGCACACACGATAGCACGGCTTGGTCTTAAAATTAAAAAATTGTGTCGTATAAAATTTAGGTGGCAAAGTTGGTCTGAAGGGCAATTTGGTATTAAAAACTTATAAATTTTAATTGTATCCATGTACAATATTTTACTATACGCTTTCACCAAAACATAATCGTAGTAAAATATTCACCATAAATATCTATGAATACATTTGAAACTTATTGAGTTTTTTAGAATTAATAATATTACTTGATGATAGATAGATGGCGCTTGGTCATAATTTTCTTCCATATTTAATACCTATTAACATTCAAATGTTTATCTAAAAGAATATTTTGTCAATATTGTTCCGTCTAATTCCGCGATACAAAATGAAATTTTATATAAGCTTACTTCAGCTGGTTTAATACGACAATATCTTTAATGTCGTTTTTATTCACTGTAATGATATATTTTTATTTACTAGCTAGAAACAAAATTGATAAAGCTTATAATCATTATGAATTTAATGGAATTCCCTGTAATAAGCTTGAGGTGCCATATATTGCAGTAAAATATTGAGTGCCGAGTGTACAAATCGCACTAAAGTTAGCGCAAGCCTTACCCAAGTTCAATTTTACCCCAATTTTCCCTAAATCTATCCTCTGAACATCACTATATCCACGTGTTAAATTTAAATATATAAGTTATTTACTTAATAAATGATAAATAATTGAATGGTTAGTAGATAGAAATTTCGGACAATAATATTTTCTTGTTTCTTACGGTTTAGAGAGTGTTATTGCGTAGTCGGGTTTTAGTTTTTAAATTTATTTTATTATTTTAATTCTTTTGGGGTTTTGTTTTAGCGAGAAAGTGTGTGGTAATGGTCATCGGCTTAGCCAGGTTTTTAGTCAGGGGCTTGGGGTAGGCAAAGGACTATTTTAACCTCTGACCGGAGTGTTAAAATGTCAAATTGGAGATTTCAAAATTTGTGTCATTTGGCGCGCTTAGAGGCTCTGGTGGGAAGCAGGAAATGCAGAAAGAACAGCTTTCATCTCTTGCAATATTTACTTTCATGTTTTATGTTAGGTTACTATGTTATATTATTGTGTTTATGTGTTATGTACTAAGTGTCTTAATAGAATAGATTGGTATAGACAAAATTATAGAGAAATGTTAGCGACTACGCTACATTATAAGTTGCATGTTATGTATTAAGTTGTATATAAATGCTTATGTATTGTGTGTTACATATATGGAAATAGAACTATTAAAGAATAGGTAAATGCATAGAATAAGTCAATAGAGTAAGTGTGCGGGTTATCAAGGGACCAGACGATAGCTCTGGTCTATACTACGGACTATTGATTCCGTGGTTTCCGCACTTTGAAAACTATTACTGGATTGCCGAGTAAAAATACGTCGATGACTATAAATTCAACTTTTATTGATCACTATTTACAATATTCACTTGATACTATCTACTTGCTGACAATGTCTTTATCACTATTTATTTTCTTGCTGACTTCTTGAGAACGGATGCACTTGTCGCTATAGTTGTTTCTTGCCGACTTCTTGAGAATGACTGCACTTGTCGCTATGTTGTTTCTTGCCGACTTCTTGAGAATGACTGCACTTGTCGCTATGTTGTTTCTTGCCGACTTCTTGAGAATGACTGCACTTGTCGTTATATTGTTTCTTGCCGACTTCTTGAGAATGACTGCACTTGTCGCTATGTTGTTTCTTGCCGACTTCTTGAGAATGAATGCACTTGGTTCTTTTTTTTTTTTTTTTTGAACTGACTACACTGTTAGCCTTAGGGGCCCTATCCTAAAACAGAGCCGCTCCGGCTTTTACAGCTTCACCGGACTTGGGGGCGAGCGCTTAGGGCACTCAGCCGCGAAAGTTTGTGACGACCCGCACGAGGGTGCCAGAGTGGCCGAACCTCGGCTCGGGCGGTCGTCGCGAATGCGAAAAAGTCGCGATCTAACTAATTCCCTAATCTTATGAGAATTCGAGCTAACTAATATATACTCATATGCACGTTCCCCTCCTCCTGGAAGGAAGGAGTGGACCATGCGTATGTGTATTTTATAATCGGAATGGTTTTTCTACACTAACTAGCGCAATAGTCTAACTAGCGCAAAAAAAGAAAAAAAAAGGTCCCTTACAGAACCTATGTACCTGTGTGGTGTGCACGTGTGTGTGTGTTCATACGTGTGTAATGTTGTGTGTGGGTAACTAAGTGTTGCACGTATAGTGTCACTTTGTATCGCGCGGGCGGCTGCCTGACCCAAGGGCTTCACACCGAGGAACGGACCTAGGCTTGGGTTGCCGCTAGAGAGGGTGGACGTGACGGGTGTGCGGGAGCGAAGTTGACCGCCCGTCCTCTGCGGAGAGAACGGTGGTTACGCGGGCGTGGGCGGTGGCACGCTCTGTTTGAAGAGACGGTGTCGGCGTAGAACGCGTTAGCTTTTTCGGTTTGGTTGGGCGGGTCAGTGAATATATTACGAGGCCGGCGTTTTCTCCGGCAGGCGTTGGGGTCGGGAACATAAGAAGCTGCCGCTTTTATTAAGGGATTCGCGTGGTTCGACGCGGTGTCGAAATACGAGCGAGAAAGGTGTTTGGCATATGCATGTATCGAGGGAAGGTCCATATCTCTATGGAGATCCTCCATACGAACAAACCAGGGGGCATCGGTAAGGCGGTGAAGAAACTTGTTCTGGATGGCTTGTAAGCGTTCCCAGTTATACCTTGACATATGTGCGAACGCAACGCAGCTATATGTCATGATCGGACGGATACACATCTTGTAGAGCGTAAGCTTGTGTCTCGTGGACATTTTGCTTGCAGCACATAACAGAGGATGCAGTCGGGCGAGGGTCCAGGAGGCCCTTTTCCTAACCAGATTGATGTGGCGTATAAAGGAGAGTCTACTGTCTAGGGTTACACCTAGATATTTGGTCGCCTTTTCCCAGGGGATCGGATTACCGAAGAGTTCAAGGGGATTGTCCTTGAGTTTTTGCGGTATCTGTGTGGCGGTTTGGTCGAAGAGCACCGCTGCGCTCTTCGTGGGGTTTATGGCTATTCGCCAGTCGTTAAACCACTTCCCGAGAGTGGTCACGGCTCTTTGGATTCTACATTTGAGGTTTCTCGTTTGCCTTTGAGAGGAGTATATGACTGTATCGTCAGCGTATAGGCCTACTTCAACTTTCTCTTGAAGTTTTGGTAGGTCACTGACGTACAGATTGAAGAGGCTAGGTGCCAGGATGGAATCTTGGGGGACGCCTGAGCGTATGGGATGGGGTGTGGATAGTTCACCTTCCACTCTGTAGCGAAAGGTGCGGTCTTTGAGGTAGTCGCGGATGATTTTAACTAATCTATCGGGGACTTCGCGGGAGTACAGCTTGTAGACTAATCCTTCGTGCCAGACCTTATCAAAGGCCTTGGCTACGTCGAAGAAGACTGCCAGTGTGCGACGGGGTATAGATAACTCGGAAAAGTTAAACAAAATGTGCTCCGTGAGGCGGTGCACTTGATGAGTGCAAGAATGTCTAGCACGAAAACCGAATTGCTCAGGCGGGTAGAGGTTTTTCTCCTCTATTACGGATTTGAGACGGTTCAGAAGGATCCGCTCATAGATTTTCCTAGGGTATTTAGGAGACTTATAGGGCGGTAGCTATCGGGAAGCGACGTGCTCTTGCCGGGCTTGTGAATACCTATGACAATGGCCGTTTTCCAGACGGCTGGAAAATGGCAGTTGGCTATGGCTACATTGAATATGCAGACCAATAGAGCTATGAGGTGATCGGGAAGAAGTTTGAGTACTTCGTTCCTGATACCGTCGGGACCTGGTGACTTTCTGAGCTTAAGGCTTTTGAAAATGGCAGAGATTTCCTCAGAAGTGACTGGGGACAGGGATTCTGATGCCGGGAGCATATTCAGCTCCTCCACGCGGGCTTCGATGTCTCTGACTCGGTCGGTGTTCTTGACGCTGTTCGGGGAGCACTGGCTCTCCAAACAAGCGGCAAGGCACTCCGCCTTGTCGATGGTATCGAACGCGGGTGTAGTGCCGGGACCCCTTTCGAGGGGGGGCATACGAGGGTGGGGTTCTATGTTAAGAGCGTGGGCTACTTTCCAGTAAGTCAGGTGTGACGGCCTTAGCCCTTCGACTAAGGTGTCCCATCTGTGACTTTTGAGCTCGGCTATACGGGCTTTAACCGCTCTCTGAAGTGCGCGTAATCGTGCGCGGTTTGCATCGGTCGGATAAGAGTCATGCGCACGAGTCGCAGCGTTCTTCTCCGTCATCAACGCTCGCACGTCGGCAGGGAGTACAAAGCGGCGATCGTTCGCCGCTTCGACCTCTCTCGAGGCCTCTCCGATGCCGACTGGGAGGTGGTCAACTAGGGAGTCGATCGCGAGATCTACGTGCGCAACTGACTCTTACACGTCCGGGACCCTAACCAGACTGGGCGAGGACTGCCTATCCGCGAGGTAGTGTTTTAATTTTGCATAGTCAACCGTTGTGACTGTAGGAGGGCTGGAGTCATCTAATTGTCCTAGCTGTAGGATGACCGGGCGATGGTCGGAGTTGAGTTCGTGTACGACCCGAATGAGTCGTACCTGAAGCGCGATATTTTTCAGGAGGGCTATGTCAAGCACTGTCGATGTACAGTGATCTTGAAAGTGGGTGGGAGTGGGAGGCGCTATGACGTCAAAGTTTAACTCGTCCGACAACCCTTCGAGAATAACCCCATTGCTGGTGTCTCTCCAATTGTTGAAGGACGTGTGTCCACTGTTGAGGTCACCTGCGATAATGACCGATGTGCCGAGCGAGAGTAGCTTCTCTAGGTCAGACCTGAGAGGTACTTTCGTCGGTGAGAGGTACGCGGATACGATCGTTATGGACGGATGATCGGTCATTCCTAGTCTACACACGGATACTTCCATATTGGTAAGTATCGGAGGATCTATCGGCATGCAATACAACGAGCGCTTGTAGTAAATGAGAGTGCCGCCCCCTCGGCCGTCGCGGATCATTTCTAACGATGTTATAGTTTGCGATACTCGGATTGCGTTTACCACGCTTTAAGAGCGTTTCCTGTACTAAGAGAACGTCTATTTGGTGATCTTTAAGATAAGTCGCAACGAGATCACGCTGCGGATATAAGTTCCGCGCATTAAAAAAGGAGATGTTTAAACCTCTCGGCTTGAGTTTAGTCATTGAGAGGCCTGAGGTTGGCGGCTTCGCGATCGAGACGCTGTAACGTCTCTACGAGCCGGGGAAAGGCAGCTATGGTTTCGACGAAACCGTACTGCTCCATATGGGCCTTGTATGCGAGGATTTCGCGTATCTCATGCTCACGAATGAGCGATAACATGAGGTCATCCATTGTGGTGGCGCGGGACGCTGGAGCGCGGGCTGCTGGAGCGCGGGGCGCTGGAGCGCAGGGCGCTGGAGCGCGGGGCGCTGGAGCGTGGGGCGCGGGGATGTCCATAGCCATGAGGGGCTGCGGTTTGAGGGCCCATGCGTTCTGAGTCGAACACATGGGTTTGGGCTGCACCTGGGGTGCGGGGGGGCCTACATTCGCCTGAGTGCGGCGGGGGGCAAGGAGGGACGGAAAGACCTCTGGATTGAGCAGAGTTTGCTGCGCCCGGGACCCTGAGGCGGGGGGTGCCCGCTGAGGGGCTGCCTGCATAGGGCGGCGGGGGTGCGTGGTGTGCGGGGCCTTGGGGCATCCGCGATAGTTCGCAGGATGTCCCTCCTCCCTGCATAGTACGCAGCTCGGGGGGGGGTTAGAGTCACGCTGACGCGTGCACTCCCTGGTTGGGTGGTCTTCGAGGCACTTAACGCACCTCGGACGAAGGAAGCAGTTGCGGGCGGAGTGTCCGTACAACTGGCAGTTGTGGCATTGGGAGGGCTTCGAATTTTTGTATGGAGGCTCTACGGTTATTCCGGAGAGCTCGCATACAACTTCTAGATTAAAGATTTTTTTGCCCTCAGGCGTTTTATCTAAGATTAAAACGAGCATTGGAAGGGCTCGTTTCTCTTTATTATACATCCGATCTGCACTTGGTACCGCGGAGCGCGGCCTTTTATGGCGCTCGACGGGGCGGCTAAGCGGGTCTTGTTGGAGGGGCGACAGTGCGGCGTGAGTACGAAGTCCCCTCCATGGCAAAATGTGTTTCTTATTATCTATATCTCTATTGGTTATACAAAACTATATTCATGTGTTGAAACTTAAAGGTTTTCTAATAATTTAACAATAACTTAAAAACAATACATATTAAAGGCTATAAATATGATATAAACTAAACATATAGTGCGTCTCGCTCGCACTTGTGACGCGATCTTGCTCTTGTGGCAGGCCACGCCTACTGCAGCGTTTGCGCTGTTTTCCTGCTATCCTGCACAGTAAGAGTGTCCAATGTTATAGAAACTTTACGAACAGAAAGCGGTGATGCCGCCCGTAAATTGCATTGTTTTTGGCTTATGTACGGAATATGTACTTGACGTACATATATAATATGTGAATGCTTAATAGATAGGTAATACGACAAGGAATATTTTGATATATAACATGTATACACAATGTACATAAAGAAAGAAATATAGAGAGATTAACAGGGCGACCAAAGTAAAAACTAAAATTAAAATACGAATTTAAGCGGGGCTCTCCTTACGGTCACTCTCCGAACTACTTAAGCTCAAAGAGGCGCCGTATGGGGCACGGCGCAATTCAACGAGTACAAGTAACTACAAGCAACAACAAGAAGAAAGCTTTGGTCGTCCTGCGAGCAGTATATTGAAGAGTTCGAGTTTTATTGAAGACCCGGCACCTCAAGCGGTCGTGCATTATTGTACCTCCCGGACCCCCTCACTACCATCGCGTCCCACTGGCATCCGTACGGCGTCTACGACACGGGCATCCGGCGCAACAAAACGCCCGTCCAAACCGGTGAAACGTCACACACCCAACACGTACCCAACACTAAGTGTTAGCGACGCATAGGCCTAAGCGTGATGATACAAAATAGTAATTGTAAATATAAGTTGTAGGGATTAATAATTGTATGAACAATCACTAATCAAATATTTTGAATGTAATATTATATAATACTATAACGTGTATGTATATAAAAATGGTAAATAAGTTATAAAAATGTTTACAATGTCATAGAAATAGTCGCTTAATGTATGTAATGTTTTATGTTGTATATATGTTTTTATAATGTTTATAAGGTCGAAAAGTGTATAAATAACCTGTTTGAAGCCGTTTTAAGGTTGTAATGTTTAACGCTCTGTATTTACAATGTTTATCAACCTATAATGTTGCAATTAGTGTTTTTATATAGGTATTTATGTCCGCAATGACATAAAACAGTTTTTATAGTAATTGAATTATTGTATTTAGAAATATTAGCTATTTATTAGGTATTGCATACAAATAATAATAATAACATAGATAGGGATAGCAATAGTGAAGCCGCGACGCGTCACCTAATGCGAGAGCAGTACAGAGAGAGACGCCATCGTCCGTCTCGCTCTCCGTCAGCAAGATAAAAGGCGAGCTACCGGGGCCTACCGGCACACATAGGTGCCACAAGCTGAAGACTCAAGACTCAAGAAACAAGACTGGAAGAAACAGTACCCAGAAGATAGCACTAAGAAATTGTATTGTGTCTTGAAGAATACAGCGAAATTTATTGTGGTATCTGTGTGTCAATGCATCTTCACAAGTGTTCAACCCGCCAGCGACCCAGTCCTCTCCGCTCCGTGCTACGTCAGCGCCGCGCCTACCAGCAGGCACCTCACTGCGTGTGTGTACCTTAATGTTTCGCCCTCTTCACGCTTAGTAGCTTCGGGTGTGAGCAGGGTCGGTAGCACGTAGTGAGAGAGGCTTGCACGCATGGTTTCCAGACAGCTGGTTACCGTAGCGTGTTATCCGCCGTCGGTCATACAGAGTACGAGTGAATCGTTTCCGTCGCGGTCGCGCCCTCGGTGCGCGGTCCCGCTCTGTATTGGTTGACGTAGCACATTTGTAACGGGCAGACGCACGCTCATTTTAGTTTTGGTCCTTCGAGCCGGATTGGGTCCAGTGAATAGTGAAAATGCCTACAGTACGTTCGCCTACGTCAAGTCGCAAGAGCGACAGTGAAGAAACCACGACCACAGATTGGTCGTTGAACACGCCGACAGAAACAAGTTCGGCTACCGCTACGTCCGCCACCACCAAAAAGACAGTACCTTCGACTTCGTCGATCCGCATACGCGCTGCGACCGCCGCCGCCGCATCACAAGACACGTTGAGAATACCAGCACCTAGGAACATTGGAGGGAGCGAAGAAGCCTCACCGTGCGTTCCTATAGTGCCCACAGCGAAGGCAACAAGGGATATTGGAGGGAAAACGGCCCCACCGTGCGTTCTTGCGGCACAGCGCGCCAGGTCAGTAAAGTCAAGGTCAGTAAGATCTTCAAAGTCGCGTATGGCGGAACTAGAGGCGAAGAAAAAGCTAGAAATAGCCAAGTCAGCCGCCGCGCAGGCCGAGATTGAGCTGGAGATAGTCCAGTGTCAATTTGAAGAGGAGATCGATGACGAAGAAATCGAACGCGAAGAGCAATCCACACAAGTGGAACAGTGGATAGACCACAGTGCAACCATTATGGAAAAACAGGAGTGTGAAAAAACACAAGAATCATATTTCAAGGTAAGTGACATCGAGAAAATTGCCGATAAAATGGTCACCGCTCTTCAAGCCTCAACATGAGCCGTCGTCCCAGCCACACCGTCGAAGTATGCCGATCTGCCTAGCTTCAATGGAGCATCTGAAGACTGGTTACCGTTCCTGAGAACATATCGGGATTCTGTCGCACAATTCAGCGACACACAGAATATGGCTCGTTTGAGGCACTCCATACACGGCACTGCGAAAGAGAGTGTTCGACAGATGTTGTTCACCGCCTATGACCCGGAATAAGTCATCGCAACATTGGAGAGGAGGTACGGGAATCCAGAACGTCTCGTTCTGGCCGAATTAGCCACCATAGAGAAGTTACCTCACATAGGGGAATTTTGTGACGAGATATGCGCGTTCGCCAGTCGAGTTAGCAACGCCGTCGCTACAATAAGCGCCCTACGGAAGCCGGAGTATCTCTGCTCACCGTAGGTAAGTCGAGACATTGGTCAAAAATTATCACCATCGTTACGGCTCAGATGGTTCGATTATGTCAAGGCGCACACAGAAGGTCCAGTGCTAGTGAACCTGAGAAAGTTCTTAGAAAACGAAGCTGACCTGTGAGCAACGTTCGCGCCAGTGGAAGCGCCTACAAAACGGTTCAACCAGCGTGTGCACACCACGCGAATCGAAGAGAACAGAGTGAAAGAAAACATTTCCAATATCAAAAAGTATTGTGTAAATTGTGAAAATCGCGATCACTGGATAACTGAGTGTAAACAGCTTCGAGAAGCAACCACCGAAGACAGATGGGTGATTGTGAAAAACAAGAAACTGTGTTTTATGTGTTTACGTCAAAAACACTCGAAAAATAATTGCAAGGAGCCGTCTTGCCGTAAGTGTGGACGGCAACATCATATAATGTTGCACGCGATTTCGAGTCGTCACGCGGCACAAGCGCAGCCAGAGAAACCCGCACCGCGACCGCAACCACAGACACAACAAGGCGAAAATGAAGAGGCCACTATTAAAACTGTGTACGCCGCCGCGGACGGGAAAGAGGTCTACCTAAAAATGATACCGGTAGATGTGTTCGGACCGACCTGCTCCGCCCGTGTGCTCGCGCTACTTGATGAGGGGTCAACCGTGTCACTACTGGACAACGCCGTGTCTCAAGAGATCGGAGTCTCGGGCAAAGAAGACCTGCTCATCCTCGAAACCGTCGGAGGGAAGCTCATCGAGTGAAAGGACTCGCAAATAGTCGACGTTAAAATTAGAGGAGCTCACCGACGGGACAAGCGCTTATTAAAAGGAGTCCAGACCATAACGAACCTCAAGTTGTCGCCACAACATGTGAACATAGAAACGATAGATAAATGTGCGCATCTGAAGAACATGAGCGAGCTAGTCTACAGCAAAGAGAGGCCGGCTCTACTCATCGGACAAGACAACTGGGAGATGATTGTGTCGAGAAAAATCATCAAGGGGAAGCCGAACCAACCAGTTGCTTCTCTTACCAGTCTGGGGTGGGTGCTACACGGTTGCTGCTCTACGAGTGACTCTACGCCGGTTAAGTTTGTCAACCACGTTAACAACGTGAGTGAGGAAGCAAACATAGTGAACTTGATAAAAAACCACTTCGAACTAGAGTCCATCGGAGTACAGCAGCGCCGCCCCACCAACGATACCGATGGGAGAGCCCTAGAGATCCTCCACAACACCACGAAGAGGCAACCCCACGGAAGATTCGAGTTAGGCCTCTTGTGGAAGAGCGACGACGAAACCTTGCCGAACAATTACGCAATGGCTCGTCATCGTCTGAACGGCATAGAAAAGAAGCTCAACAAAGATGCCACTTTGAAAGGGGAATACGAGAAACAGATACAGAACCTACTCGACAGTGGATATGCCGAGAAGGCACCGGCCGAAGCCACACCGGGAAGGACGTTTTATTTGCCGCCCTTTGCCGTGGTACACCCGCAGAAACGAAAAACCCGCATCGTATTTGACGCCGCAGCGAAATACGACGGTAAGTGTTTAAACGACGCGCTGCTCCCTGAACTCGACCTACTGCAGTCGCTGTTCGGAGTCCTGTTGCGATTCCGGCAGGGGCCAGTCGCAGTGGTCGACGATATCAAAGAGATGTTCCTGCAGATCCGCGTGAGAGAAGAGGATCGCGACAGCCTGCGATTCCTATGGCGAGGGGATGATCGAACATCGAAGCAGACCGAGTACCGAATGACGTCGGTCATTTTCGGGGCCACGTCATCACCAGCTACCGCCATCTATGTAAAAAACCGGAATGCAGAGGACTGCAAAGTGAAACATCCGAAAACGGCCAAAGCTATCGTTAGAAACCACTATATGGACGACTACCTGCAGAGCTTCACATCAAGCACACAAGCTATTGAAATCGCAAAGGCGGTCCAAACAATCCACAAGAGGGCGGGATTCGAACTGCGGCAATGGGCGAGCAACGACGCGCAGCTACTGAATAACCTGGCGAAAAATAAAAAATCCCCACAAAAGATTCACCTAGGCAACAACGAAGAGAAAACGCTCGGACTACGTTGGTTAGTCGGAGAAGACTGTTTGGCGTTCAACAGTAATCTGAGAAATACACCAAGTGACGTCATGAAAAATGAGAGAGCGCCTACAAAGCGCGAAGTCACTAGCGCGGTTATGTCTACATTCGACCCGCTAGGACTGGTCGCGCATATTCTAATATAGGGAAAACGGTTGATACAAACCCTGTGGAGAACCGCGACTGAATGGCATGAGAGCATAGAAGAAGAGGCTCATCACCAGTGGCGCGAATACATTGACAATTTGTCCGCGCTACAAAATATGAAAATTCCACGTTGTCTGACGCCGTCCATGGTAGCGGGGCAACTACACACCTTCGTAGACGCCAGCGAAATGGCCTACGCAGCAGCATGTTACTGGGGATCGGGCACAGACGAGGTATGTGTCACATTAATCGCTGGAAAAGCTAGAGTAGCACCAGTCAAACCTGTGACGATCCCCAGGCTGGAATTACAGGCTGCACTACTAGGAGCAAGGCTGGCCAACACAATAGTTGAAGAACTGGAATTGGAAACCACAGATAAATTCTACTGGTCGGACACAAGCATGTTACTGCAGTGGATGAAAGCCGATCCGCGCCGCTTCAAACCGTTCGTGGCCTATAGGTTGGCAGCCATAGAAGAAATTTCGAAGCCACACGAGTGAAGGTGGGTGCCGACCCGAGAAAACCCGGCGGATATAGCTACCTGGGAAGTGCCAAATGGTTTCGACAAACATTCCAATGGTTCGTCGGTCCAGAATTTCTTCGTCGGCCAGAAATGGACTGGCCACAAAAACACTTGGGAAAGTGCGAAAAAATGATGGATGAAGATAAGAAGTCTGCGACTGTACTTACTGCGCGCGTGAGGAATGAAGATATACTCCAAGGCCGAAACGATTTTCTAGTTGGGTGAAACTACTACGAACCGTGGCAAGAATATTCCAATTCATGGAACTGTGTAGAAAAGGTCGCGCCGTGAACGTCGCGCGCGATAGAGATTGGAAGCCAGACAAAAAACAAGAAACCAAGTAAACCGTTCGAACAAAAAAGGCGCAAGAAAATATAACAAAATTTTTACCGATACCCGACCATTGTTTGCAGCGGGCCGAGCTAGCCCTGATACATCACAGTCAACTAAACACATTCGGGGACCAGAAATGGAATGTTTACAGAAAAACTCACCCATCAAGACGAGTAGCAAATTAAGAAAAATAGAAGTGCACCTCGACGAACACGGCATCATACGGTTGCGAGGCAGAACACAGAAAATGAATATGAGTAGCAGAAACTTAACGGTCCTAGACGGGAAACATAAAATCGCTCGCCTACTCATCGATCGCTATCACCGAAAATTCTGCCACGCCAATCATGCGACCGTCGTGAACGAGCTGCGACAAACTTACTGGATTCTAGGATTAAGAAATTCGGTAAAGAAGGTACTACACGAATGTCAATGGTGCCGCATCAGAAAAGAGAAGCCGCAATTGCCGCCAACCGGAGATCTACCCGCCGAACGATTGCAACACGGAGCGCATCCGTTTACGTGTACCGCGGTCGATTATTTCGGCCCTATGCACGTTACCATCGGCCGGCGGAGAGAAAAGCGATGGGGAGCTCTCTTCACATGTTTAACAACGCGCGCGATACACCTTGAATTAGTGCCATCATTGGTGCAGATCGCGAGCTACGTGACGAGATGTCGAAAATGAAGAAATCCGAACTGGCGGAAGCGGCAAGTCACGAAGGCATCACCTGGAAGTTCATACCACCCGGCGCGCCACACATGGGAGGCGCTTGGGAACGAATGGTTTGAACTGTCAAAACAGCCCTCTCCGCGATCCTGAACGAGAGAAGCCCGCCAGAAGAAGTGCTGCACACCCTGCTCACGGAAGTGGAGCACACCGTTAATTCGTGCCCGCTCACTCACCTGAGCGCTAGCCCGGAAGATGAGGAAGCTTTAACCCCTAACCACTTCCTTATAGGTCATTCCTGTGGTTCAGCGGTCGTCGGAAGCTTCGACGAGCACGCACTCATCGGCCGGGCCGACTGGAAAACATGTCAACGTCTGGCAGACCACTTCTGGAAGAGGTGGTTACGCGAATATCTACCAACACTCATGCCAAGGAAGATCAGCGGGAGAGAGGCTCCACAACCGCAACGGGGCGATATAGTGATCGTCGCCGATGCTTCCCTACCACGCAACACCTGGCCGCGAGGAGAAGTCGTCGCCAGCTACCCCGGCCCAGATGGCAGGACACGAGTGGCGGACGTCCGGACCCCGAGAGGAGGTGTGCTGAGGCGTCCCACGTAAGAGGGGCTCGCACGCACTGGTTTCCAGACAGCTGGTTACCGTAGCGTGTTATCCGCCGTCGGTCATACAGAGTACGAGGGAATCGTTTCCGTCGCGTTCGAGCCCTCGGAGCGCGGTCCCGCACTGTATTGGTTGACGTAGCACATTTGTAACAGGCAGACGCACGCCCATTTTACTAAGAGAACATCAGCGACGTGATTTTATAAATTATATTATACACATTTATCGAGTTAATTCAAGCAAAGCCGCAGGCAACAGCTACTAATATATATTTTTGAAATGTGTCTATTAAATTCTTTCATTTGATACTCAACACGGTACATTGCGAAAATATTTTAATATAATGCTGGATTTCATGTTCTCTAGAGGGCGTCATATTGAGTTCAGTTTGAAATTATACATACCAGCGGACAATCAAGACGCTTCTAACGACATATCATTTTTTTTATTATGTTATGTGGTTTAGAAGAATATCGTGTACAGAAGAACATACGTAGGTACATACATGACTTAAAATCATAATCCTCCATTTAGCTTCGCCGTAGTTGGGTAAAAAAAAAAACGAACTCGGCTCCACACCGCCAACGTTGGCCGAAGCGTCACCATACCATTATCCGCCAACATTGGGTCCGACAATCGGTTGTTTGTGCCATTCTGTGGCCGTACTAAATGTTTCACATCAAAGTTTTAATGTACCTGTGTCTAAATAACAAAACACTTGAGATTTTGATATATTTCTATTTTCTGTAAAATACACTGTATTTCTGTTTATGATTCAGGCACTTGATTTATACACCCAACATCTACACCTACATCTGTACAAATGTCTTCTGTGCTAGTAACACTGCACTACAGAGAATAAAATATATTATAGATAAGTAATGGGAGCATAGACTACATAATTTATTTCAAAATATATGTATATCTCACTCTGTCTAACTCGTTAAAAATAAATTGTGCCATCGTCAACGTTTTCAGACAAGCTTACACCCGTGGGCGTGTAGTGGCATGTCAATGTCCTTTGGTTATTTGCCTATAGGGATGCAACATCATTAATAAAACACAGCGACGTTAGAATATCGATGTTTTTAATAGTGTAATATCAATGTTAAAATAATTGATGTTATAAATGATATATTGATGTTTTTTATACCACCATTTACATAAACTTTTGACGCTTTTTTCTGCGATGTAAATGAAACGTCGTTTATTTTTAACATCGATGTTAAAATCAAAATCGAAATACATTTTATTCAATTTAGGCCCCCAGAAGTCACTTATGAATGTCAAAACACTACCACATATTCGAAAAACATCCCAGCCATCGAGAAGAACCGACAAGGAACTCGATCGAATTTATCAACATCTTATTATTATTTTTTAAATTGTTTTTACAGTTTTTAACTATATACAGTTTTGGGGGATAACCATTGAAAAGGGAGGATCCTCCGACCAGACGGGTGTTTTGTCTGGCGGGCAGATGCCCAACGGTTATCATTTTCAATAGATGTACAGAAAGGAAATCAAATCCAGACATCACCATCATTCACATAATCATCCACCCTATAATACCCCTTCGAGAATAAAACCAGCTTAACATGATTCTTGAACTTATTATCCAGCTAATCAGTAATATGCTTAGGAAGTGTGTAGGATAACAGAAAAAAATAGCACGAACGCCACAGCGGGCACGGCCTGCCACAAGACCGAGATCGCGTCACGAGAGCGAGAGAGACGCCCTGTATATTCAGTTTTTGTCGTGTTGATAGCTTTTATATGTATTGTTTTTAAGTTAATAAATAAAATATATAACCTTTAGTTTTAACATATAAAGATAGCTTTGTATAACTAATAGTGATAGAAATAAGCTAGATAATAAGAAAATCATTTCGCCGTGGAGGGGACTTCGTATACGCACCGCACTGCCGCGGCCGCCCCTCCAATAGGGCCCGCTTCGCCGTCTCGTCGAAAGCCATAAAAGGGTGCGCTCCGCGGTACTAAGTCATGCCCAAGTCCGGTGAAGCTGTAAAAGCCGCCGAGGCTCTGTTTTTGGATAGGGCCCCTAAGGCTAACAGTGTAAACAGTTTAAAAAAAAAAAAAAGGTACTAAGTCACCTCAAGTTCGGTGAAGCTGTGAAAGCCGCAGCGGCTTCAGGGCCCTTAAGATTAACATTATCCTCAGATGTAAAAAAAAGGTGATTAGTCATTCGTTCTCAAGAAGTCTGGAAGAAATCAAGAAGTACACAGTTATCAAACTGAATATTGTAGAATCATATAGTACTCAATAAAAGTTGAATTAAAAGTGAATCGACGTATTTTAATCGGCAATCCAGCAATCGCAAAGTGCGGAAATCCCAAAAATCACAGTTTCGTCGTCTGACCGGAATAACCGTCTGGTCCCGCACAGGAAGTATATTATAGAACATAACACAATTACCTAAAAAACTTTTTGTTTTACTATGTCTAAAAGTAGGATTCGCAACTGACTACTCTGTAGCGACATCTCTCGCCACAACTGACGCATCAACGCATCGACACAACTACGTAGCTACACATAGCAACATCTATCGAGCCACATAAGTAGCTTCCTACTATCCTACATCGTGCTATAGAAATTAACTCTATCGTTGAGTATATATACAAGAACCCGACTACAACCGTCAGGGGCAGCTGCCCGCCAGACATAGCACCCATCTGGCCGTAGGATCCTCCCTTTTCTACGGCGGATGAGGAACTTTACTCTCTGTTCCTCACACCTCCGCTAAAAATCTAATAGCTGATTACTTAGTTCGGCGCACATTTCTTTTTATTGCTGAGTAAGTGGCCGAGACTATAAATAAAAAAATGTAGGCTTGTAACTGAGACAGGTAATCTGTGTAGATTAAATATAAAGCGCAAGATGGCACGTTATGTTTATGTAGGATAAAACATCGTTCTTGAACAATGATGTATCGTCGTTGTGTTGGTTTTATCATATTTGATAAAATATTGTTGTTTATTTTCGAATAATCAATGTTTGAATACATCGATGTTTTGTTTTCATCTCTATTTGTCTATGGTGGCATGTCATATGAGGAATGACGCATTGTTTCGAATTTCTTTGATTCATTGCTTCATTTATCATTATTGTAAATTGACACGCTAGGCGTAGCCAGTGCTTATTCTAAGTGTAAATCCATTATTAGTTGAAACGTTGTAAAGATCTTTTGAATTCCTAAAAAATCTCCACACCACTGTTTGAAATCTCCAAAAACATGGCAGCTCCACCAATTTACAGCCCGGTAAGTTGTATTTTCTAACTTACACTGAAAAAATACACTTTCGGCACTGAAAAATCTAGTATTTCCAAGGGCATGTAAAACAATATATAACGATTAGTTACGTTGTACGCTGTGTAAATAAAGTAGTATTTGCTTTAACGAAGACTTGTTATGGGGAAATGCCCAAACGTATTCGGACTTTTTGAAGGTCCATTTTCCTTAATACGGCTATAGTGTGACTAGTTTCTCGTTAATTGAGTTTTATTTAACTTCCTCTTGCACAATATTTATGTACAATGAATATTAAAACCTACGTACTTAAATTGTTTTATTATCTCATTACAAAGTATTATAGGTATATGAAATCATACGTTGTTACAATATTTATGATGTAACATTAATACAATAATAATGGTTATTCTTGTTTTTGCATAGCTAGTTACAACTCTCAGGTTAAAAATCTGCCAAGCATCTATTTACCAGACTGTACCACTAGAGGACCAAACACTTTTTAAAATATAGTATGTAATTTCCAATAGAGGTGGGAGATTATGAGATATAGTAATGTAATGATTTAATTATGAACATATCTCGAATTATGTTGATTATAGCTATTAGTAATTACTAATATTAGTAGATATTTCGATGATGAGTGACCATTCATAATCAAAGTATGATTAGTAATTATTAATGCTAGTTTACTAATATTAGAAGTTACTAATTTGATAGAATTAGTCATTAATATGACAAAACAACATTTTTTTTAAATCTAATTACTGTATATGCTCTTGTTACGAAATCTGTTTATGGCTGGTTTACCTTTTTTTAGCTTCCCATTCTGCATTTTTAATAAGTACATAATATCTCAATTCATTCATAATCACCCACCTCTGGCTGTACATAAAGGGCTGTATTATGAATGATTACAAATATCTTGATTATGTAAATCCACCATAATCTAATTTCTCTGATTTCTGAGCCATCCATCTCTTGAGATTTCTGTAGGTAAAGT
Source organism: Saturnia japonica (assembly GCA_033032175.1). Taxonomy (NCBI): domain Eukaryota; kingdom Metazoa; phylum Arthropoda; class Insecta; order Lepidoptera; family Saturniidae; genus Saturnia; species Saturnia japonica. The sequence continues at coordinate 11,247,332 of CM065329.1, forward strand.
AAGCTTATTGCAAAAAAAAACTTGTAGTCATAAATGGAATGCCTTGAAGTAACTTTAGGTCATTTTGTTTTTGTAAAAGCACATTTTTATATTACGAATATGTTAATAGGTTAATTTATTGAAGAAAGGAGAATTTAATATATGATATTTATAAGAAACAAAAAATAACTCAACATTTCAATTTTGTAGGAAGATGTTTTTATTTAACCTTTATCATGTTTACATGAATTACTCCAATCTATTTAAAAAAAAAAAAAAATTAAATAGTTCTAGTAAGTTCCAAAAGTAACAATAGGTAGTATTATAATTAATAGGTTATTAGGTTCTGATAGAAAAACTAGGATAACTACATACCTAATTAATGGATACAGTTACTAAAGATCCTTCCTTATTTTTAAATAACCTATCAATGGATAGTTATTTGTATCTACATAATATATATCCAAATCCTATAGCTTGAATAGATAAGAGGGAAGCCAATATCCGTCTTAAGTTAAAGATAGTACTTATAACAAATATGTACTAATTGGGGGTAGTAAACTCAGATATGCTATTGAAAACGGCCTTAAGTAAGGTGTACTTACCAACATACAATAAAAACTAGTATTTAACAATTTCAACATATTGTGTAGGTATGTATGTACCTATACACAGTGGGCTTTATTTATGTATTAAATAATAATAATTGTGCTTTTAGATTAAGCAATAACTTTTTATAATTTAATAGAAACAAAAAAAAAAAAAAAGGATTGAGGTTTGCTTTTAAAACTATTGGATAGGTTTTTTGATATATATTTTTTTTACTCATGATATACCTGGTCTTTATAAACAAAAAATATCACAATATCTTCATAAACAATAATCAAGTAATTCAAGTGATCCACAGCTAGTTAGAAATAAATCCATTTAAAATCTGTATTTGTATCACTTTTGCTAAAATATGTAATCAAGTACAAATAGGGTAATTGTAAATGTTGCAGTTTTGTGTTATTATTTTAATAATTATAGCTTTGGCGTTGTGACCACAATCTCACCTGACTATAAGGCCTAAGACTGGCTCTCAAGTGCAGCTGCCATAACACACCTGCTGGTGCTAGGGTACAGGTTTTCTACTTGAGAGTCGTAGCTAGCCAGGCTTTGATTTCATCACTATGTTTTCCTTCACCTAAGTTTATTGCATCTTGCAAGTAGCTGGCATGTTATTTCAATTAATCACAATTTAATTCAACTTTAGAAGTATAAACCTGTAAGAAAATTATTTGTAATTGTTTCTATGCAAATTTTTATCAAGTTAAGTGTATTCTCTTGTTATATAAAAAAGTTGTGTTTCTCCTAAAACTGGTTACATAGGAATGTAAAAGCCTAATATAATAATTGAAAAAACACCTAAGAATATTTTTGCGTAATTAGTGATTCAAAAAAAAATTATTTTATCAAATCACATTGGACTTGAAGAGTTTTATAATATGAGTAAAACACAAACAAAGAACAAAACAAAAACAAAACAAATGAAAAGAGAAAACCATCTTCAATGATTTTGATGAGATTCCTGGTGTATCTTCGAAGTCGAAGGTCCAATGTGTATGAAATTAATATGGGAACACCCTTGAGGTATCTACTTTCCAACAAAAAAAATCGTCCAAATTGGTCCATGAACAAAGAAGGTGCACCGCCCCTGAATACTCCCCGCGAAATCCCCTGCATACTCCATATGGCACCCCTACTTGCTTCCCCAGGGCACTGCAAAGCATCCTTTTGAAGTCCTACATTAACCATAAACCGAATTTATGTCTGTGTTTCTTAACTCATAACTGATGACAGTTCCTCACAAACATTCAATGAAGATTTTATCACCTTAAAAAATTTTCAAAAAACTTTCAACATCAGCTATGTAACTTGTCAGTTAGGACATGTTGTTTTATAAGATATACTAGCTGACCCGCGCAAATTCGTCTGCTCTGCTCCTAGTGGTCGTAGCGTGATGTTATATAGCCTATGGCCTTGACTATACCCTAGAGAACACATGTACAAAATTTCAGGATTATTAGTCGAATAGTTTACCCGTGAAAGCGTAACAAACAAACAAACTCACTTTCACATTTATAATATTAGTTAGGATAGGTACTTTTTGGAATAAACAATGTTGGGGCATGTTAACTACCTGCTTATCAGGCAGATGATAGCCTTTTCATGTAGATATTAATAAAAAAAAATTGGTTTTATTTTAAAAAATAGCACAACATAACATTATTTAGCTACAATGTTCTGTTTACCAGTTGGGCTGCCACAAGTAGAGATAAATCTCTGTACCCTGTCAATAAATGATATATTTCACTTGAATAGATTTTAAATGATTGGTTTTAGGTAATACCATGCGTGCAAGGGATTCCAGGGGGGATGTACCCTGGCCGGATGATCAGAGTGCAGGGGAACACCCCTCTAGGAGCCCAAAGGTGAGTCTGCTGCAGTGCAAATCTTCATTATTTTCTTTGTACTGATCAAATTATTACTCCAACTCATGTTTATATTATTTGAAATCTCGAGTCACTTGCCTTATGATAACCTAATATCAATAACATTCAACTGTGTTATTCTTCTTCTTTATATAATGGCAATGTGTGTGTAAACACAATTCCGCCAATGTCAGGTATATAGAACCATAAACAAAGGAGATTTATCCTAAACTGTGTCATTCTTAGGCCTAAATATTGTATAATGACTTTAAGTTTTCTGATTGGCGCGGAGTTCGAATCACTTTACTCACAGATAAAACAGTTTTAATTTAATACAAAATAAGATTACATAAACGATTTTTTTCAGATTTCTATTTTCTGGACTTTTTAAATAATTCTTTTTCCAGAATCATACTAAGTACACAAAACAGACAAGCAAGAGTGTAAATAACAGATTTATGCGCCATCTAGTAAATAATGCAATAATTATTTGATTCTTTTGATTACTTTGAAAATACGTACAGTTTGTTTATTATTTATTATATTTGCTGAAAGATGGCGCGATTTCTATTATTATTATTATTATTTTATATTTATTCCATGACAATCGCACTTCAGGAGTAAACTTCAGATTTGAGACGCACTTTTTTTATTAGTCTTGATTTTTATCTCATAAGTCACATGATTGGAAGCACCAATCAGAAAACGTGAAGTTTTCTTTCGGTAAATATATACAATGAAGTGTTATTAGGTGGCTATTTGATAAGTGACACTAAAATGAAGACTAAGTGAGGAAATAGCGTTTTTAAAATTTTATGTTATAGAAATTTCACAACTAAAATTTTAGTAAAACCAGTTTTGCACTTTAACCAACGATACCTTTAACCTTACGTTTTAATTATTTAATGATGACGTCGAATGTACGATGTATGTGAATCAAATAAAAACCAGAAATAGAAAAATATAATTTTTTTAGTGAAATATTTTTATTGCAGTCTGGTTGTTTCGTTTCCTTTTAAATCATTTAGCTTGTTTTAAAGGCAGTTTTGTTTAACAAGCGATGGCCAGGACGACGCATACTGGCCACCGTGAAAAACGAATGTGTCGCAGAACAAACAAAATACGCGTCGTTTCTGGCTATCGCTCGTTAACAGGGGAAAAATTTTGGGCTCCGATATTTAACATATATAAAATCTGACAGATTCGCCATCAACCTCCAATGCGGCCCCAACACGGACCCGAGAGACGATATCGCTCTCCATCTGAACTTCCGCTTCGTCGAGATGTGCGTCGTGAGGAACCACTTGACGGCCATGAGCTGGGGATGCGAGGAGACTGGGGGCGGGATGCCTATCTCTAGGGGTGATTCCTTTGAGGCTCTGATCCTCTGCGAGCCACAGTCTATCAAGGTGTGTTGGATAATAGAATATTTTGAAGTAATGATAGCATCGATCGACGTGTGTTCTAAACCTACAAGCCTGAGATTGAGTATACAGGCTTGAGCATGGTGGTAATTTTCTAAAGCCTGCCTGGGTTGTGGCCATAACGATAAACCTATTAATTATTATTATTACATAATAATACAATAATAAAGCCTTTACTTGACGGTAATAAACAATTTTTTTTACATACATAAATAAATCACGACTTTTTACCAACGGGTTAGGCAGAGACCATGTCCTTCCACCTGCTACGATCTTGGCATACCGCTTTCGCTTCTTCGACATTCATAAATCTTTTCATGCATGCTCGTCGGCTTAGAGCACTCTTGTCCTGACTTTTTTCAGTTTAATCATTCTTCTTTCATTCATCCTCTTAACATGCCCAAACCATCTAAACATCCCTTTTTCACTCCTAACATGCCTCTAGCGCTCTCATTTCTACTGCATTTATTTTACTTTCATTATTTTACTTATTTTTTACATTTGTTCCTAATTATTTTGCCTCAACAAACCTGTGCATGTGCCATTTTTCGCAAAAGCTTCCTCCGACAATGACAGTTTAAATCTGTCACCAGCCACTCTTGTCTATAATTTGCCACTTGCCCCAGCCATAATTTTATCCACCCATCTTATAGATGACCTAATGTGATATGTTTTGTCATGACTTGTAAACAAAAACAAACTTATATAGAGTTAAAAAAAAACAGAGTGCTTGGCAATACTGTAATCAACTACTTCACGAGACTAGCTTGGATTGAGTGCCCCACTTAATTCGATATCGAGCCTTAATTCATTAATATCTAACTTTATCGATAACAGAGACATCCTTAACTAAGACTATTTCAGTGCTGTAAATTTTTTTAATCTTTCAATAAATGAAACTTATTTTGTTTTTTACTAGACTGCGTAAAAGGAGGGTTATGTTTTTCAAAAGTATGTGTATGTCTATTTCTTCTGTAGCCTAAACGGCTTGATGGATTTTAGCATACTAGGTGTCGTTAGATTCGTTTATTTGTGGGAGTGACATAGGCTATAAAATATTTAAGTACGAGATCTAGAAACGAAATAAAAAGCAAAAATAGAAAAAAAAATTATCAAGTGTTTTTGTTGCAGTCGGTTTCTTTTGTTTCCTTTTTAACAATTTAGCTTGTTATCAGATTGCGTTAAACGGAGTGCATTTTTGCGAGTTCCTCCACCGGGTTCCTTACCAGCGCATCTCGCACTTGACCGTCGACGGTGATGTCATGATCCAGCTGATCGGCTTCGAAGGCGCACAGCCTCCACCGACCCAGATGTACATGGTGAGTGTGGATAAACGAAAATCATATATTATACAATCATCAATTCAGGTCTCTTATACCCATAATATATTAAGCGGCCGAGTTAATTTACCCACTTTTATTTCGTATTAGTTTTTTTTTTGTGCGGAACTCTAACCATTATTCTAAAGTAAAAGTATTCTAAGTTACTCTTTAAAACATCAGCTATCGGCCAGTGAAAGCCGTCAAAATTGGTCCAACCGTTTCGGGAGATTATCCGGAACAGACAGACAAAAATTTCGTAAATTGTTTTTTTGTTATAGGTATCTTATAGACTTTCATATTGCGCATTTAATAAAAAAAACTGTTGTGTTTATATTACTAACATGTACTAATTGATAATTGTCATACACAAAAGTAATATGTTAACTTGCTTTTAGTATAATAATTTCACAGTACTCAGTAAGATGTCTTTGTTGTAGTCCGAGCCTCCAGCATACGGTGCGTATGGCGCTCCGCCACCGACCTACGGAGCACCCGGCTATGGAGCCCCACAAGGTATGACTATACAAAAATAAATGTCTCGGAAAATGCAACACTGTCAAGGTTCTAGGTTATATTATATTCAGATGGTATTTATATTATATTTAAGTATTTGCGATCCATGTGTAGGTTTATGGGGGCCCCTTATGATTCACATTAGCGCTCGCCTCAAATGCTCGTGACTCTTCCCATACCACCGTAATCCAGGGGAAAATACAAAGTGTAGATTTTTTGGCGTTTGGCGTTTAGCGATTCGGTCGGCTGGTATTAAAGCGATTTATGCGTAGATGTATCTTCCAGTGTCATTGCTCTTTGAAATTCAATTGCAATCAGTGTCCCGATATTTTTATTAGGGACTTTGATGATCTCGAAGTTGTTCAAATTGCAGACATTCACTATAGTTTTTTTAAATAATTGAGTAGGGATATTTTGGTTTGGGGTTAAATGTTTTTTTTTGTCACCACTTTTGTTACAAGGTAAAATCTTAATTCATTTTTGGGTGACTCTTAAATTTTTCTGAGAGCACATAATTAATTCATTCTAATTTTTATTCGGGGTTAAGTTGTGCCTACAATTCTCAGAATTCTTATTAATATTGGACTCTCTTCATATACTGAAAGATGACTTTTTTTCTGATATCATTTTTATTGAAAAGGTAAAATTTTAATTCATTTTTGGGTAAAACTTTTCGACTGTATATATGTTAGACTTTTGGCATGTTTGAATTTTGTTTAATATTTATTATAATGTTTTTTTATTAATTCTTAACACTAATATACTAATTTTGTCTGGTTTTTCTTGATTTTTGGTGTTTGCTATGGTTACAATTTTAAGCAGTGTAAATTATCTGCAGAAGTGTGAATATTATTAAGTGATGAACTTTGGGTGCACATATTCTTTGAAGGGTTTCTTTTGTCTATTTATACTCAAATTAATAACATTTAATTTAAAAAAAAAACTAATTAGGGCTATAAAAAACATATAAGACATAATAAAAAACAAAAAACCTTTATGCGCGTTTGAAGTAAACCTTTGACATTAAAGAAGATAATATTTTGATTATACTAAAAAATAAGTCGCTTTAGATTTCACCGACATTTATTGATAACGTATATTGATATACTGTCATATTTACACTTCTATCATTACAAATAAGTTAATTTATTTGTTCTCAAAAAAAGAAAAAAAGATTTTCCGTCCTAAAAAAGATCTAAGTTACTCTCAAGACGCACTTAAAGTATAGCTTTACTTGAAAAAAAATTATTAAGGAAGTATTATTTTTGAGGCAACTTATAAATGAGAATTGCTGAAATAATTACTATATTTTAACATTGTTTTTTTTTTAACCGAATACAAAAATGGATTACTCAATTCACAATTTTTTTTATAGCTGTAGAGCCATAACTTCTTTGTTTATGAATCGATTTGAAAGATTTTTTTTCTTTTTTGTTGGATATACCTCAAGGGTGGTCCAAGGGTTTCATTGGCATTGGACTTTCAACTTCGAAGATACGCCAGGGAACTTTTCAAAATCTGATTTTCTTTTTTGTTAAAAGATGTTTATTATATTAATATTATTTTCTATTTACACTGTTTATAGTTTCGGTGTAACATAATTTTTTTACTTTTTTCGGACATGTCAAATGTACCATTTTTGATAATTAAATTATTACAAAAAACTATAATTTATATTTGTACATCATTGTACATCATAATTTATATTCAGTTATAAATTTGCTCAGTATTTTTTCTCAAATACGTCTACTTTGTTTGGCAGTAGATGATAATGAACGTAGTTCGCGCTCGCTTGGTTTATACGCTTTTGCCTTTTTTTAATTTTAGTAATTTATAAAGTTTGAAAATGAATTAGTACAATACTAATTATTATATTTGGGCATGGGAAAGTATGTACGTAAGTTTAAAAAGTTTTGAAGTTAATTGATAGTTGATAGAGGGAGAATTATATGCTTTTTTGCCTTTTTAATTTTAGTAATTTAAAAGGTTTGAAAATTAATTAGTACAATACTAATTATTATATTTGGGCATGGGAAAGTATGTGTACGTATGTTAAAAAAGTATTAAAGTAAATTGTTACAGGGAGAATTAGATAACTAACACAATTAGATTTGCTAGAAAACGCCGTTTTATTTTGTTTTCAAAAGTTGCAGTAAGTTTTCGGTACAACAAAATTCATTATTCTTATATAGTCCGCTAATAGCAGGATTCAAATTTAGTTTTGTTTATATATTATAATATGCATATATTAAATATAATCTGTCACAATTTCATAGGATAATTTTATTAACTTTGTTTATGAATAATGCTATTTATTAATTCAACGTTTTAATTTTACAGTCTTTTATATAACAATCTTATGTATTTCAAACATTGCCATAATATTAATTATTTAAACGGTAACTTAAAACAAAGGTTAATATTTCCGATAGAGGGCATATTACGCTTGTCGGCGCTAGTGGCCGTAAATGCCAAGCAAAGTAGAGTATAGAAATATGTATACATTAATTTGGCAAAGTTACAATAATAACGATTTCCACTAAAGAATAATCCCAACATAAGTACAGAAGCATCTTAACTATGTGTAATAAAGTTTACAAGTACCTTTTATTTTTACCGACGGTGGCGCCACCTTTTCGTATTCAATCCATTATAAATACTTAATATTTCACAAATACGATTAATTAAAACGAAATTAATAAAATTGTTTATAAAGAAATTACGTAGTACCAAATTGATATTAGCCATACAAACATTTTACAAATTATTATGTGGTTAAAACACTACTTATTGATTATTTTTCAAGTAAATACGACTTTTTATCAATAGAAGGCGGGTCAGCGGAAATAATATCGGTTCACCCACGGTCGCTTATAAAGAAATTACGTAAATACTAATCACAGAAAATTATAGTATGTCTAATAATATTTGACAATAATTTAATATTTAATAATTTTTATTTATTTAATATAAGTACAGTGTAAACTCTTTATAACGAAACTCAAGGGACTGAGCATTTTTTGTCGTTATATGGAGTGAACAAAAAAACAACCAAATTAACAAGAATTTTTAATATGTATGTCTTAGATAATAAATGCTTATAAATTATTGTTTACACATATAGTCTGATAACTTTGTCTGACGGTTTTTGCTATGCCAGTACTTGTTTTGTATTATTTTTTGTATTCTATTCATATCTAGATATATGGTGAAATCGTCTTCCTACACATTTCTTCGTAATAGAGAATGGCGTATCGCTATAAAGAGTGTTTCAATATGTGGGTTTTAACGCAAACCAACCAAGTTGGGCTCACTTCAACGTTATAGGCAGTTTATCGTTATAAAGAGTTTACACTGTATATGCATACATCATTTATATTTCTGAAGTACTAAATTGTATCGATAGATAGCCTTTTAACGGGCGCGCCCGCTTAGAACTATCGGGAAATTTGAGAAAAAAAACATGTACGTGTACAAACAGAACTACAGATTTATCATTATAAATATAAAACGGAATTATCTCGCATCGAATGAAAACGTGAGTGAATTAACAAAACAAAATTTGTATATTCATTGTAAAGGTAAGTTAGATCACGATTTAATGATTTATTATTATTGTTAATAATGATTTATGTATTCACTACGCTTTATGTATATTTTCTTAACCATAATCTACGCTAAGTAGTCTCGGCACAACAAGTTTTTCACTTTCTTAATGGCCTCAAAAGATTATTATTAACTAGCAAAATTATTAAAGAGGAAACAAAGAACCCGACAGCAACAAAAAAAAATATTTTCCTAATTTTGCTTTTTATTTGATTCTAAATATTACATAGCATATGTCACTCTTACAATTAAGACGAAACTAACAACACCTCGTATGCTAAATAAAATCCATCAACCCGTTTAGGATATAAAGCGTGCCAAAGAAATAGACATATGTACATACATGCGCTCGAAAAATATAACCTCCTCATTCGCAGTCGGGTAATAAAAAGAAAAGGTCGACATATGTCGGATTCTTAACAAGAAATACAACAAGTGTTGTCTTATTGTGTTTTTAATATTAAAAATATACAATCCACACAACACAACAAACTTAACTTTGGTCTTTCGAGCCGGATACTTTCCTCTATCAGCTGTCATCTCAGTAACCATCATAGATTTAATATATTGTATAAATCGGCAACTCGAAAAATAAAGAGCCTTAGTACACGTTTGTGTTAAAACGAGATAGGAATACGAGACCATTTTCGTATGTGATATCGGCCTACGTAAATCTTAATCAAAACAATTGTAGATTATGTTTTCAAAATCGAATGTTTTAAAGTGTTCTGTTAATATTTAGTAGAGGTGTTTAATTGTGGCTGCATGTAATTTACCTGGATGTAATTCGTATAACAAAGAAAATCAACAAAATAATACGCACACTGATGTATTCCATTTTTGGTCTCGTCTTATTCAACCTGTTATCGATCCATACTTTCTTCTGTATTCCTCTACTCTTATATTCATTCACCTTCATACTTCACACTGTTCTAGTTATATAACTTTCATCCCTCATGACATGTGCGTACTACGCTAATACTCCCTCTGATGTACTCATTTCTAGTCTTATCCATTCTAGTTACACCACACGTCCATATTAACATTCGCATCTATTTCACGTGTAATCTTCTTTCATCCGATTCTTTCGCTGCCCAGAACCCGGATCCATACGAGAAGTCCTTTAATGGTTTTATACACTTTCCCTTAAACTTCAGGCCCATTCTTGAGTTATATATTATACTCGAGACTTGTCTATATATGTAAGTAATATATGGAAATTGTTTATTATACTTTGAAATCCGAACGAGTTCTAGTAATTATGTAATTAAGTAAAAAATAATTATTTAATTCCCATCCCTAATTATTTTATAATAATAATTCCGTAATTATTTACGGAAAAAATATAATTGAAATTAATTGTTGTATGGTCTCTTTTTATTTTGGATTTGGTATCTGTGTAACATACGGTAATACTTGTAATAATAATTTTTAATATTTTGATAAAAAATAGAAAACAAGAAGTATATTCTTTGTCGAGTTTCTTGCTGCTTGTTCTCGATGTTGTATTTATAAAGAGCGTACCCGGCATTGTTACTTATGTCTGAGCAAAGTTGTACCAATTGCGTCACTCCAGGTACCAAGGTAGTTTCTTGCATCATTGAGATGCTATAAATAAAGATAAAGAACATACTTTTTCTTGCTGGATCTTGGATAAGGTTGTACTGAAACTAGAAAATTGCATAGGAATTACAGTAAAAACTCGATCACTTTTTGAAATGTATTGTATTATATTATTTTCCCATGGGCATTTAATACACTTCCCGTTTCTCGAATAATGAATCGTAAAGCGCATCTTTGTCTTAATAAGCTGTTTATTTTTTATTTATTTATGCTTTATAGTCGCATTTATTAAATATTGAAGTTTGATTTATAATACGCTTTACTAATAATTGATATAGTTAACAAGTTGAACTAGTACTATGTGAATAAATAATTATGGTTGGGGTATTTGGTTGTATTAATTATAATATTTGGATGTGCTTGTTTTGTTTATCCATACCTGTTATAAATATCTCACACTGCTCGTGATATATTATTGTAAATATGTACAAATTGACAACAAGTCATACACAAAAATAGTATTACAATTGTATCAAAGATTTGAGCTCAATGGAAACTTGATTATGTTCTCAAAACTATTTTGTTTTTATGAAATTTCATGGCAACTCAGTATACGAACCATCAGTTCCATACTAAGTATTCATGTCCGAAGGTCATGTTAATTGCTGGGCTTTCAGTATAAATTAACTTAGAACTAGCTGCAACACGGCTTCGCTCACGTGGACTATATAGAATGCCATCGATCGGGCGCACGCGTGAATCTTGCTCGTCCGCTCCCGATTATTTTAAAGACAAACATGCTTATTGTGGGTGTTCCTTAGAAGATAGATATATACACCCGCTAACTTTTGTGTAGGTCTTTTTAATGAGTACAATTATGTAGTACATTAATTTGATATATACCTTACGGTTTACTCAGCGTAAGCCATTTAAGCGTCCGAAATGTTTCATCATGAACAGTTTTTTATTTTATTTGTTCGGATTCCTAATTTTTTTTTTTCTAAAATAAATGTAGCCTAAGTTACTCCTTATAACATCGGCTAACTGTCAGTGAAAGTCCCATCGAAATCAGTCCAACCGTTTTGGAGATTACACGGAACAAACAGACAGGAAAAACATTTTAATTTTTTTTTTTAAATACATATACTTTATGTATATACTTTAATATGCGTTTAGAAAAAAAGCTGTTACTGTGATATTACAAACAGACACTTCAATTTTATTAAATAATAAGGCAAAGTGTAGTTTTAAGCTGAACTACTCGGGGCTAACGTTAAGACGTTTCTCTCGGTGACGTTACAAGTAAACGTCACGGTAAAACATCAAGGTGCGCCCATGAACTACGTCATGCAAAAGTTGATCATTTCACATTCCCTCGATCCTTAAATAACCACGCTATTACATGTTTCCAATTTCAATACATATCTATTGCTTGCGACTCACTGGTCCCCCTAGTCCATATGCTTAATGTAAGGTTGCCAACTTATTGTAGACGCGAATAAAATATATTTCACGAAATGGAAATGATAAAAAATCTGTATTTATAAATGAATATTTTTGAAGTGAAAACTTCTTTTAGCGCGGTACGCATATTTTTAGATGAGAAAAAAACTCGGGACTCGCGACACTGTTACGAGACGCAGCTATAGTGTGTGCATATATTCACGTACATATAGCAGACCGCGAACGCGTCTTTCATAAAAGAATATTAAATCTATTTTAAAGTTTCTAATAATTAATAAAATACAATTCATAACCCAATAACCCGAGTACCCATATAAAAAATGTTTAAGCGCCAAAATAAGTTTTCACTTCTGTCAGCACTCCCGGAGTGCAACCCGTAATTTTTTTTTGTTTTACGTAAAAAAAAAAAACGTTTATTGTATGGATGATGTAGGTTTATAAAAATATACTTATTACCCTATTAACTCTGAAAAGATCAACTTTACACAAATAAATATTTTTGTCGCAATACATTATGCTTCAAAATGTTCGGGTGTCGGAGTGTTACTGTGATTTATGTTAAACCTTTTTTTATTACGTTGGCAACATATTTTCATGCTTTTTTTTCTTTTGGCGCAGGCTTCTACTGACGTGCTCGTAGATTTAGCTGAAGATTTAAAAATGTTGGTGTGAAGAGGTAGTGTATATAATTTTTTTCCGTGTTTATTAAAAAAAAAATAATCATTCGGGATAAATGCGTTGTTGAAACTTTTGAAAATTGTTTTGAGGTTTGAGGCTAAATTTTTTTTCCTCACTAAAGGCATTAGTATTTTTTATGTGGTTTTCTTTATTGGCTCTAGATACCCTATATCCAGATAGCTTTTTTTTTTCAATTATATTAAACCTATTCATAAACAGTTATGTGATACTATAGAATTGTAATATTAAAAGATTGCATTTTGCTTTAAGACGCTAATTCTCTGGAGGCGTCAGAATTAGTTTTAATTGGTGTCCATTCGTTTTAAGAGATGGCGAAATAGATTGTTTGAATTTTCTATGCTGTGTTTTTTTAAATCCCACTGAGTAAATTGACTATCACCGATGTCGGTGGTGATGGTGGATCATTATGTGAATGATAGTGATGTCTGGAAGTGACTCTCTCTCTCTCTGTGCATCCACTAAATTATTATTATTGTACCTGTAATTATATTAACATTTGTACAAAAAAAAAGATAAACCCGATCGAGTTTCTTACCGGTTCTTCTTGAGGTACCTGGGACGTTTTCCGAACCGGCAGTAGTATTTTGACATTTATAAGGGCCTAAATTGAATAAAGATTATTTTGATTTTGATGTCAAATGAAAATAAAGTTGGCATATTTGTTTTTATAGTGTGCTACCGTGCATTTTACGTTATAATTATTTTAATCGTAAGATTTTAAATACTGAATTGAGTGTTTTTGTTTATTAATTGATATATTTTGTTTAATTTAACTTAACATACCCGATAATTTAGTATTATCATTATATAATTCAGGAAATTATAGAATGTATATGGCGAACAAAAACAAACAAGAACACTTTTGGCTCAAGAGAGACGCGATTTTGCCTGTTTTTTTCGGCTTTTATATTTGGAGGCTTCAATGGTTTTTCAGAAAAACGTATCAATAGGAATTTTCATCTTATACGGTTTTACGATTAGTTCCGATTGGTGAGATCATTGTTTTAAAAACACAATAAACTCTCAGCAACACATGAAATGTCTTTTTACTCCGTGGGAATAAAAAAACTTGCTATAGTATAAATTAATTACAATATATAATTTAACAAATGGCCATTAGGTATTACGAGAAAATGACAGTTAAAATTGTAAATCTTATAACAACATAAATTATGTTACATTGAAAACTAGACATAAATATGCATTGTATTAGCCACAACGAGGCCATTGGTACCATTATAAAAAGAAACAGGCCCGAAGATAAAAAAACCAAAGATAATTTTCTTACACAACTATGTGTCAGTTTAGTGCTGCCAACTCTGCAGAATCCAATTCCATGATCGGGGAATAAATATTAGTGAAAACACATTCTTTTAGTGAATAGTAATATTGAAAAAAAAGCGAACCAACATAATAAATCCGAAAAGGTTAACGTACAAAATCAGTTCACCGCGCTGCCATTACGACCGGCCGTCTCATTTGCTATATGATTTTGAATTTCATGATATCACGTGAACTTAAATAACCTGGTGATAAATTCTGTCAGTGTTGGCAACACTAATTCGGCAATTTACAGGCGGTAACTCGCTAATAATTTTAAACAAATAAATTAGAGAATTAATAGATCAACTCTTTCTTTTTCAGGTGCCTTGTAATAAGAATATATATAGAGATGCTGGAAAATAAGGATTTTAGCATTTTAGCACTCTTGAAGTCTCGTACCTCGTCATACATTCGCGCGCGCAAAATATCTATTAGATTATGGTAGTTTATCTGGAAATTTCAACTCAATATATTAGCTCTGGTTGCCAAGAAACAGTTCATAGTTTTCCTTAATTACTCGAAATAAAATTTATTTAATATGTGCGTTTATACAAATCCAGCATACATCAAAATGTTACATTATGCAGTCTATAGTTAAATTCACAAGAGTTACAAAACATATCATTGAAGCTTTTTGAAAGATTGACTCATAATTTTTTTTTTTATTTGTAAATTGTTCGCTTATATAATATTAACTTTTATTTCGCACAAAAATATTAGTATTATAAATACTGGCAATACATATTAATCTAAAATATTGACGATTAACTTTTTTCCTACAATAATTTATTGTTACTAATTATTATGTTAAAATTAAATAACTTAATCCGAGGGTACGGTCTAATAATTATCGTTCTTAATTATTTTTCCCGTGTGATGTTGGCAACACTGCTCACGTTACCGCACGCCGTATAAAGTGACGCACGCATGCGACTCCATTTCAGCTAATGTGCTAACATCAAAAATAACAATTTGCATTTTGTTTCTTTTTTTTATATTCATGTGTATTTAGCGTTTAAGCTTAAATCTATATTAATGTTGATTCATATACTTTTTTTAAGGTTAAATAATGTTGCCAATTAACATGTTATTGAGCCAAAAAATATGTTAAATTAAGGGGGACGTTAAAATATTAAGTAAGAAGATAGGTGATTTTTTAAAATAGTTTTCTTTTTGTTTAAACCGTAGCTTTTGTACAAAATTTGTGTGTTTTTAAAAAAATAATTTAAGCGTATTTGTATCTCGGTTTCATAGTATTTTCAGCTTAATTTTGAAACATATCATTTTTCATCATAAGACGATCCGGCGTGTGATCTGTTTTAAGGGATATTAAAGATTAAAAGAAAAAAAACAATATTTATTTAAATAACAAATTGAAGCTTGCTTTGATAATATTTTGACGGCTCCAGATATTATTTAGACGCGGCTATCTTGAAAAAAAATTACAATTGTTTTTCATGTAATCAAAATTCAAAAAAGCTATTATTATTAAGTTGTTGTATTCGTATTTTAGTTTTTTTTTGTGTAATCTCGTTTTTTAAACTAATGTTAAAATAATAGTATAAAGAATCTTTTTTACTTATATATTTTTTACAAAAATTTATTGATTGTAAGGGAATGAAATAGAAATACTTTCCAGTTTCTTCATCCTTTTGTATTAAACAGTAGAAATATTTCACAAGTTAAATATAGTGTTTACTGAAATTTCGTTTATTTTATTTGTTATCGTCACGCTTTCACCATTAACGGATTTGCAGTAACTGTAGCTCTTTAAGAAACTCTATAAAAGCACAAAGTAATTTTTAAATCATGCTTGGGTTTTTTCTTCTTTTTGCTTACTGAAATTAATATTCTGTATTCTGTTTTAATGAGATATATAAATAGTAGAAACATTCTGATTTGATCAATTTATTTGTTGGTAGTAGTAATTTTAAATTGAACATCTACATTCACAGATTAATAGAATTTCAGTGAAAATTTTTTTTTTTAATAAAGGCTTTAAGTGGCGATTTAAATGCCCTGGACTGCTGTTTTTTTTTTAAAGTTAAAATTCAACTGAAACAGAATAAAGAAAATAAGTTTCAATTTTGAATCCGGTCTAATTCTTATATTTTATAAATAGATACATAATTAAAATATAAATTTTTTACCCTTTGTTAAATAAGGCTAAAGTATTTTTCGATGTGTTCCTCTTCCATATTTGTTTCGTTCCAACTCGAGGTATCGCCGTGTCTCTATAAATGGTGATACCGGATAAGTGAAGCGTTCCTACATATTTCCCTGTCCTGTGAGTCGCATGTGATCCAAAAAGTTATACTGAGCTCTTGTTGTGACATTTGTGAGTCATAATATGTTACTCACGTAAGTGACTCATAAAGTCATAATCGGTATTTGTTAAGTTATTGTCGAAAAGAAAATACGGGGAATATAAATATTCTAATTTTAGTCTTGCCAACCTATCTTGAGATTTAATTTACCACAACCATATTCAAGCGATTAGACATTATTTTATGGTTATCCTAGTACCTATAGTTTTATGTCATAACTTAATATCGCGTTAGTAAAAATGGTTGCCGTTTTACAGCAATTAACAATCTAGTTGAAGCGGCAAATTAAGTTTTTTTTTTATCTAGTTCTGGCCGTATTTTACTGAAAATACTTTATTTGAATTTCTCTTACACCTTTAATCATTCTAACTACATGACAGCGAAATTTCGTATGTACATCCATTGTCATTTTACAAAAAATTGCAGAAGAACTATTTTTACAGTTTTCGTAAGTGAAAATACACAAAATAGTTTATAAAATACGCGGATTCTTTGAAAATAATTTGCAAATTGTCACAATATCTTCAGCAGAATGAAAATATATAATTAAAAAAATAGTAAACATATGAATACTTCGATTCTCATATTGCCGATATCGATATATGTGAACAGCTAGGGATGAGGTACGTTTATTAAACTCTAAAGGACAGGGGAATAGTGTTCATTCTAGTTTATAATTTGCATTTAATTAAATATTTCATATTTAATGTTTCTATTTCGATATTATGTGTTTAATAAAGTTATACTAAAAAAAATTTTTTTTATTAATTATTTCTTCCTATATTTTTAAACATTTTTGTGGTTAGTCAAATAGTGGGTTTAAAAGTAGGGATGTCACGATAAATAATGAAGTGTGTAAGCTACTACGTATATTTACCCGCCTGGCGGAGGTTGAAGTGTATTGGATGATTGCATGTGTCTCGGTCTATTATGTACAAAATTGGTGATATTTAAAAAAAGTGATAATTGGATATTTAATTTCAAAATTACAACAACCGTTGGGCAGCTGCCCGCCAGACATAACACCCGTCTGGTCGGAGGATCCTCCCTTCTCCAATGGTTACCCACACACACTGGTGACTCCGAGGATGTGGAACTTTACACTTTGTTCCTCGCTTCCGCTAAAGTGGGTCTGTGTGGGTAACTAATGAGAAGGGTGGATCATCCGACCAGACGGGTGTTATGTCTGGCGGGCAGCTGCCCAACGGTTGTTGTCGGGTTCTTGTATATATACTCAATTGTTGAGTTAATTTCTATAACGCGATGTAGGATGCGTCGTATGTGGCTCGATAGATGTCGCTATGTAGGATGCGTCAGTTGTGGCGAGAGACGTCGCTACACCGAAATATCGAAGGATTTACGGGAGTTTCAATTTGAAGTTAAAGGGAATTTGATAATAGATTCTTTTAGGGTTGTAATGTAGGTCATTATAAATAAAGCGTGTTAATTTAACAGTAAATTACAGTAGGTAGTTCATTTTACAGATGCGAAAACAATTATTTTAAACAAGTTTAATAAAAATGTAGACGAATCTAGAATTAGTCATGGCCTATGTCATAATAAAACGAGATCGCCCCTCTTTTGGGCAATGACTTGTTCCCGACGCACAGTGGCCTAATATTTGAGGTCCCTAACCGTAGAAATCAAAAGTCGAAATCTGATAAAAAATTCATTGGTAATAGTTTAAGTCTACTAATATATGTAACATATTATGATATGGATGTAATTGAATGCTGTATTTGGGAGAAAATGAATACGGAGTTTTTTTTGTATGGAAAAAACACAATTTGATTTTTCTCGCGACTGTTTCCAACTACGGCCTTGCCACTTGTATGGGATTATTAGAGCTCTTACAGCGAACCAAATGACACATACAACACACATCTATCGTTACCCGTTCACCCGTTACAGCATCGCTACTATCGAAAAATTCGAATCATCAGGTCCGTATGAAATATTGACAAAACATCATTTTACGGATGAGTTTAATCGTTCTTAGCTTGTTTGTCATCGGTTAAATCAATAATTATTACTTACCAAGAAATAATTACACTAATTGCAAAAATAGCAAATTAAAAGTAGTAAAAAACAAGATTGATTGATTGTTGTATATAAACCGGGTGATCCCTGAAACAGAGCAAACCAAAACAAAGTCACTGAAAATGTTTACTTTATTACTATGTGTATGGTGGTGAAACTATGAAATAATCCAGTCTGTCTATTATAAAAAACGAACTCGGCTCAACATCGCCAACGTGAGTCCAACAACCAGTCTGATCCGCCGCCTTAGATGTTTCACATCAAAAATATAACAACACTTCACTATGCACTATGTAAGCACAGTGCAATGCAAAAACAATGACAGCCTAAAAAGATTTACTCTCGTAACAGACTGCAGCGTCTTAGCAACAAGATTGAAATAAGCATCGATTCGTTATGATGGCGGTGACCAAAGAAAGTTGTAGGTTTTTCAGATCAATGTTTATTGTAGCAAACTCCACACAAAAGTCATCCTATCTGCACGTTACAATCCCTTTTAAACAATTATCAGTAGTTCCAACATAATCCAACTACATTAAAACGAAACATATCACCTTATAAAAAATCACTATTGAATTATCTGGAAACGTCTAGAATCTACTAGAAACATCAAGTGGAAAACTAGTACTCGCGCATTCAAAAGCATATCGTTCCGCTCAGTTACTCCAAAAAAGCGAACTATATAGGTAAAAGCTCATGGTGACAGATCAGTTGATTAGCTAAGAGCCCTAGGAAAATTCGCTAGCAACTCCAATGCTGACTACTACATGGTGGAGAATATTTTTCAAGCGTTGAGGTTTCCTCACGATACTCTTCACCGTCAGCTGTTCGTGCTATTAATGAAGTCAAATTACTATTATTAGTAGTTATATTTGACACTTTGAAGATTATAAGTTCTTGTGCATTAAGGAACGATTGCATTCTGTGAATTATTAGTCTATAATCACAAACATCCTGTATCGCATAAAAAAATATTTCAGAATATTTATTTCCATGAAAAAAGTAGTCTTTGATTTTTTTTTTTCAAATGAAAAGTTCTTGTACAGCTAAACTGGCAAAACAAGCGTACGGCCCGCCTGATGGTAAGTATTCTCTTAGTATTAGCCTCTGCAATAATTCAGGCTATAATTGATTTAAAAAAATCAAAATTGAGTTTTCACTTATGTCGGCAATCCTGTTTTTTTTCCAATAACTTCTTATATATTTGGTCAATATCTAAATGAAAAATCATCACGATGTGTTCATTCAATGAAAAGTTATTGGAGTTTTTAAGAAATTACGATTTTTTTAAGCATTACACGTTTTTCTGTCATCCATGCGAGCGAAGTAAAATTTCAATTGTTCCGTCGCATCACAACCAATAATTCAGACAGTTTTCATATAATTTCTATTTGTTCCAGGATACGGTGTTGGGGTAAGTGTTTTTTTTAATTCTTTTTAGGCACATCTGATGTTAAGTGACTCAAGATGGTAGCACGCTAAGCTTATTGGCGGTATTTGGTCTCTAGTGCAGTTGCCGGAACACACTTATTGGTGTTTGGCGATAGATATTCAACCCGAGGGTGGTAGCTTGCCAGGCGGGCATTAGAAAATGCCTTACCACCATCCTATGGTTTCATCACGATGTTTTCCTACAGTCTGACGTACAAATAAACACTGCATGTTTACTAGCCCACGCACACATAGGCACACGCGCAAAGATATAATATACTCGCTCGTGCAGGTGGTGCCTTGAAGTGGTGTTTGAATTATTAATTACAAAAACACTTACGAGAAATTAATACGATATATTATGATACTTTGTGCTGCGTTCCAGGGTTATGGAACGACAACAACTTATGTAACCGAGCAGAGACGAGGCATGGGTACAGGTGCCGCCGTGGGTCTGGGAGTTGGTGCGCTAGCAGCCGGCGGTCTCGCCGGGTATGCCCTTGGCGGTGGCTTCAGTTCAAACAGCCCGCCCAGGGAAGAGGTACGTCATAAAATATTTATAATTTTTGCCTAGTGGAATACTGGCTCTCAAGTGCAGCTGCCGGAACATACCTATTGGTGTTTGGTGACAGATTTTAAATTTGAGGGTGGTGGATAGCCAGGCGGGGGTTAGAAAAGCCTTACCACAATGCTTTGGTTTCATCACGATGTTTTCCTTCAACGAAAGGTCAGGCTTATTGTAAGGATTCGAAGTGACACTTATAGACCTATGTCTATAAAAATGACACTATTGTCATAACATGGTACCACTGAGCCACCATATAGTCTATATATTGAGTACGTGAAATGAGAACAACGAGTGAAGCAGTGTTGTCAGCACTAAATAAAACTTCACACTGTTGTTGAAACTGAATAGACACACTTTATTGAAATTTCTTAAAATACCAGTACAAATCGGGTAACGTAAACGATCGCGCGATTCAGGAGTAGGCACAGCGCCATCTATTGAGAGTCAATGCAATTAATATGTTAAATTGATTATTCATGAATTTACTTACAAAATTAATATAAAACTATTTGTTTGCATAAGTTTAACATGAATTTACTATACAATTGGACATTCCGCCCACCAAAGGACTTGTCCTTTAACGCTTTTGAATAAAACTCAGAATATATATTTAAAAATGTAAACAAATTAAAGTTCCTAAAAAACCTAAATGAACCAAAGAAACTGACTGTTAACAAAGAGACCGGCCACCATGACAACTAGGCGAAGTAAAATTAACACAAACTAAAATAAACTCTACAGAATAGAACTACAATGTATCTGGGTTAGGCAATATAGACACCTTGTTACATGGACGTTTAGTTAACCCATTTTTTGTTTTAATACTAATCACTCTTGTGATGTCATCTTGGCCAGGATATTTTTGGACAACTCTACCTAGCAGCCACTTCGTTGGCGGTAGGTTGTGATCTTTAATAATAACAATATCACCTATCTCTGGTTCTGGTTTTTTTATTGACCATTTGTATCTTTGGTTTAGACTAACCAAGTACTCTTCTGACCATTTTTTCCAAAAATCATTCACCACTTTTTGTGTCATCTTCCATCTTTGCAATCCGGTAACATGAACATCAGAATGATTTTCATCTGGAATAGCCACTAATTGCTCTCCAATTAAAAAATGGCCGGGAGTTAGCGGTTGTGGATCATCAGGGTTCTCAATTAAATATGAAATAAGGCGTGAGTTGAGGCACGCTTCGATCTGATTCAGTACCGTCGACAATTCCTCAAATGTTAGCGTTGACTCTCCTATCACTCTCTTTAGATGCGACTTACTTGATTTTACACCCGCCTCCCATAGTCCTCCGAAATTAGGAGCATGAGGAGGTATGAAATGCCAAGCCGTTCCATCATTTGCTAACATTTGGGCAATTTCTGTGGGGAGATTGGACTTAGCTTGGTCAAACATCAATTTTAGTTCTGTATCAGCGCCCACAAAATTGGTCCCATTGTCGCTGTATAAATCCACACACTGGCCTCTGCGAGACACAAACCTACGGAAAGCGGCGATGAACCCTCTCGATGTCAAATCTGATACAGCTTCAAGATGTATGGCTCTTGTACACATACATATAAAAATACATATGTAACCCTTATATGATTTTGAGCCTCTTCCAGGTGAAAATCTAACATTTATAAATCCAGTAAAGTCTACACCAGACGCTTTAAAAGGTCTCGAGGGTTTTAATCTTATCTTTGGCAGCTGACCCATAAGTTGATCGGTTTTCTGGCGCGAATATCTTAAACATTTGACACACTCTCGATACGACTTCTTTACCTTTTCTCTCGCTCGAATTATCCAATATTTGGATCTCAAGTAATTAAGCATGATTTGTGGACCTCCATGCATAGTTTTATAATGAGCATCATTTATTAATAACTTTGTGAGATGGCTTTCACTAGGTATAACAACGGGATGTTTTGTATCAAAACTTGCTTCGGATTCTTTAATGCGACCGCCAACTCTTAATACCTCATTCTCATCAAGGATGGGGCAAAGGGTATGTAGAGAACTCTTCTTATTTACGTGTCCTTGGGATTTTAACTGCTGTATCTCTGCTTGATAATATATCGATTGGGTTGCCTTAATTACTATCTTCAATACTTCCTTCATTTCTTTTACAGTTATAAATTTTGAATGTTTACTTCTTTGCTCTTTTGGTAATTTAAAATTAAGAATTCTTCTACAATAGGACAACACTCTCATCATTTTTATTAGAGTTGAAAATCTTGTCCATATGAATTCTTCTTTAGATTGCACGACAGCAGTTAAAGTTTTAATGGCCCTTTGTTCTTCAGTCGTTGAGTAAGCTTCGCTAATTTTGTAAGTATTGTTGTGATATATAACTTCAGGACCATTCCACCAAAGCGTGAGATCAGCCATGTCAGATCCCTTAATCCCTCTCGATGCATAGTCGGCTGGGTTGTCGTGTGTGCTAATATGGCGCCACTGGTCAGAATCAAGCATCGTGTGAATTTCTGAGACTCTATTGCTTACAAATGTGTTCCAACGATTTGGTTCTCCCCGAAGCCAGGCCAAAACAGTCGTAGAATCTGACCAGGCATGTAAATTCTGTTTTGGTATTAGCATAATTTGTGAGACTTCAAACATAAGTTTGGCTCCAAGCACTGCCGCACATAACTCCAAGCGTGGAATACTGACTTTCTTTTCAACTGGAGCCACTTTTGTTTCAGCCGTGACTAGATTGACATAAATATTATTCGCTTCATCTCTCGTTTTCATATAAACTGTAGCAGCGTATGCGACTTGGGATGCATCTACGAACGTATGCAATTCTACATGGTCGCTTCGACGTGAATTTAGCCATCTTGGTATAACAATATTTTTTATATTTTTAAGATCTCCTCTGAACAAACACCATTCTTTAAATAAGTCAGGCATAAGATTCTCATCCCAATCTAACTTTGCTTTCCACAATTTTTGGATAAATATTTTGGCAGTCACAATCACAGGAGCGATTCTTCCCATAGGATCATATAACCTAGCGATTTCTGATAATACTTTGCGTTTAGTTATGCTCTCATTCAATTCGGGTAATTGCAACGTATACTCAAAATTGTCAGTGGTTTTATTCCAGCCAATACCCAAAACTTTGACCATGTTATTAATTTTAAATATCAAAGATGGATCTGATCTTTGACTCTCCTCTTGTATATGATCCATTAATCTATTGCTGTTACTACACCACTTTTGTATTCGAAATCCTCCCACATTCATTAGATTGTTCATTTCTTCAAATATCTGTATTGCTTCTAATTCTGTCTCGCACCCAGTCAGTAAATCATCAATATAATAGTCTTCAAGTGTTATCTTTGCAGCACGAGGATATCTTAATTCTTCATCTTTTGCTAGTTGCTGTAAAACTTTTATCGCCAAATAAGGAGCACAGGATGTCCCAAATGTGAGTCTCATCAGCTTATAATGTTCTATGGGACTATTTGGATCTGATCGCCATAAAATTCTCTGAAAATTAGTATCCTGCTCAGAGACACGTACTTGTCTATACATTTGTACTAAATCAGCAAGTATGCAAAAAGGATGACGTCTCCACCTCATTAAAATATGGCGCAAGTCTTGTTGAAGTTTGGTACCAACAAGTAGACAGTCATTCAAAGACACGTTATTAACGCCTTTGCACGAGGCATCGAAGACCACTCGGACTTTAGTAGTTTCCTTGTCCTCCCGTACCACAGGATGGTGGGGAAGGTAAACTGCTTTTGGGTTATTTATATCGTCGACTTCTCGAATCTGTAGCATATGATTTTGTTCTTTATAACCGTCGATTACTTTTTTATACTCATCATACAATGATGGATTTTTCTGTAACTTCCTTTCTAGTAATTTGAATCTGCGCAAAGCAATCTCCTTTGATTTTCCTTCAACACATTTTGGCATCAGATCTTTAAATGGTAATCTAACAACGTATCGACCATTATTATCTCTCACAGTAGTAGCATCAAAGATCTGCTCACATCTCATTTCTTCTTTAGTAAATTTCTTTTGAATTGCGTCTGGCTCTCTTTCTATTTCCCAAAATTGTTTCAATAAATCATCCTCTTTTACTTTGATATGACAGCTGATAATTTGATCACTATCTAAAGATGATTCACACCTTACTCGTCCTGATAAAATCCACCCAAGCCTCGTTTCTTGTGCTATGGGACCCTTCCCAGATGGATGTTTCATGAGGCCTTCTAATATGATTTCTTCATATACTTCAACTCCTAAAATTAAATCGATTTTAGCAGGTGATCCGTAATCTGGATCAGCTAATGACACTTTCTCAATGTCTAGCCAATCTGATATCTTAGTTTGACACGTTGGAAGAAATGATGTCAATTTTCTCAGTACATAAGCATCCAATGTGACCGAATACTTTGGATTGTGAAATGATTCCACACTCAATGACACCATATTCTTGGATTTGGCTAGACCGTCTCCAATTCCAGACACTATACCATTTATGGCAACTCTTTTCAGGCTTAATGACTGTGCAGTAGCCTCACTTATAAATGAACCTTCTGAGCATGGATCGATTAAAACTCTCACAACTTGTGAATAGCCATTGGGTGAATATGCTTTGACTACAGCGGTAGCCAACAGCATCTCTCTTTGATTTTTCTCTGTTACCAAATGAGCTATTACTCTTTTCTCATCATCCTTGCTCAATTCTTGTGGAGTCGTTGTTTCAGTTTTCTGATTAATAACTGATGTTGATGGTAGATCACTCCTCTCATAATGCAACAGTGTGTGATGTCGTCGACCGCAACGGCGGCAGCATGCCGGCGCTCGGCACTCTTTCACTGAATGTGTCGGTGCAAAACAATTGAAGCACAGCCTCTTTGATTGTACAAACTCTGATCTCTCTGCAGGAGACCGTTTTCCAAATTGTTTGCATTGATAGAGTAGATGCTGACTATTGCACATAGTACAATTAATATTTGATTTCTTTTCATCTTGCGTGGTTGAATGAAAAATCTTTTGTTTGGTGCTAATTTGTTGCGTATTATGTGACTTCATTACAGGTTTACTACCTTGTATCATCTCAAATGTTCGGAACCTTGTCTCTAAAAACTTCACTAGTTCATTCCAAGTTGGCAATTTATCTGAATCTGATTGACTTAATTGGATCTCCCATAGCTTGCGTGACTCAGTATCTAAACGCGATACAACCAGATAGTTGATAATTACGTCCCAAGAACTTGTATCGACACCTATATTCTCTAAGGATTTGAGTGAAGATGATGTGGTATCAAGTAACTGTTTGATGGAAGTAGCCGTATCAGTAGCATTTCTTTGAGAAAATAGTCGCTTCATAATCTCATTACAATTGTAACGTTTATTGTTGTACCGGCGTGTTAATTGTTTGAAGGCTTCTTCATAATTTGTGTCGGTTGTAGACAGGTTCTTTAGAAGGGTTTCTGGCTCACCTGTGAGACTACTTTTTAAATAATGCATTTTTTGCACGGGACTTAAACTTGGATTAGTATGAATCAATGATGTGAACATATCATAAAAGGTCTGCCATTCTTCATACAACCCTGAGAACTTAGGAAGTTGAATCTGCGGTAATTTCACTTTGGTACTCGATGGAACCGATATATCGGGCACCTGTGACGAAGAAGCACCGTAAGTTTTGAGATCATCCTTCATCTTTGACTTATAGTCCGTATAAGTTTCTTCAAATTTAAAGTACATATCTTCGGTAAAATAATCGTGTTCTTTTCTATCCTCTTTTCGAACCATTCCAACTAAGTCACTATGAGTTCTCGTGAAATTTTCTAATAATTTTTCTAAGGTTTCTAGTCTTGACTCAATGTATGATACTTTGAGTCTTTCTTTAGGCGATCTTTTATAATTCGAAAACGCTTTGTTCAAATGTTCATACATAGCTTCTTGATTCAATAACATCTTCTCCATTGTTGATTTTCAATTTCACTCAAAAAATGTCCTTTTAAATTTTACTTTTTTTTATTTTTAAGAAATCTTTGTTTTACTTTTTTATCACAATATAATTCTATGTCCAAATACCAATATCTCAAATGTTAAAGTTCAGTAAAAATTTACAAGTCCAAGTTCACTGCAATTTTTCTAAGTGTTGAGAATTTCACAAGTCCAAATTCGACAAGATTTTTCTAAGTGTTTTGAGAAGTTCACAATAATTTTACAAGTCCAAATTCAACGCGATTTTTGTAAGTGTTTTGAGAAATTCACAATAATTTTACAAGTCCAAATTCAACGCGATTTTTCTAAGTGTTTTGAGAAGTTCACAATAATTTTACAAGTCCAAATTCAGTCTTTTTAAAAATTCACAATTTTAACACTTCACTTTACTCACGCAATTTCCCGGGTTTCGGCACCAGATGTCAGCACTAAATAAAACTTCACACTGTTGTTGAAGCTGAATAGACACACTTTATTGAAATTTCTTAAAATACCAGTACAAATCGGGTAACGTAAACGATCGCGCGATTCAGGAGTAGGCACAGCGCCATCTATTGAGAGTCAATGCAATTAATATGTTAAATTGATTATTCATGAATTTACTTACAAAATTAATATAAAACTATTTGTTTGCATAAGTTTAACATGAATTTACTATACAATTGGACAGTGTGATACAGCTAGTTGATTATAATTTTAAATCTACTAGCGGTCGCCCAATGATCGAAATTCGTCCAGCGATTTTTAAACATAGACTATTTTCTGCTTGACATTTGCAGTATGAACCTTATATCACTTGCTGCCACTTTTCATTGAGTGACAATGTCAATAATATTTTGGAGGGTGTAGGTTCAATGACACTGGTCGCGTTAGGATTCGCAGTATTAATTAATTTAATTTAATATATTAGTAACGGATATTATAGATAAATTTTAACTTTCTGCACTCCTACTCCAATAAACTTTAACCATGTAAAATCTCACAGTCTTCTGTGCAGGCAATACGCTTAAAAAGGGGTAGAAAGTTTTTGCTTCACGTATTAATATAATGATGATGATTATTATTATTTCCTTGACAGGTCCAAGTGTCATCCTTCTCGGAGACGGTCGATTTCGGAGGCGACGACTGGATGGATTGAAAACCGTTTAAAAACATCCAATAAATATTGTAGGGTTGTCACCCGTGATAAATAAAATATAAACGCTACAGTATTTTGCCCGAATTTGTTGACCAAAGTTTCAATTAATATAATCGATAGATATTTTTCATTGATTTCATTGGAGAGAATGTATACAACCAGTTGAGGAATCGGTGGAATTTATAACAAAAATACAATTTAAAAAACAGAGGCAGTTATAAAGACTGCCGAAAGAAGTGAAAACTCGAAACAATGGAATAACTGTGTTCTTTTTTGAATTTTTAAATCAATTATAATCTGAATTATTTCAATTTCATACTTTGTAGACTGCTATTACAACATATCGGTGACGCGAAATCACAAGATTTAACCCATACAAAAAGTCATACTCGTATATGATACAGTCGAGTATATACAATGTATTAGCGTATATATGCGTACACAGGCCGCTATACTACGCGTCTTTAGTAAGACGCAAGCGCAATACGTCACGAGCATGTCTAAATCATCAGTGACGTGAACCCATAAGTTTTTCCGCTACCAAAAATCGCTCAACGCGGCTAAAGAAGTTTTCACTTTACTAGATGGTGCGTGTAAGCTCCGACGCGCGAATATGTTGCACGGAGAGACAAATAACGACTTCATTTTTATGATAGGGCTCGATTTGCTCCCCATGTAATTATATATTATAAATAAAAATCGATTCTTAAACACAAAAAAATATTATTATATTCTTCATTGGTGACAACCCTAATCTGTGTAGATAATGGCGACAATAGCATCAAGTCGCTTGTTTTTAATATATTTCTAAGTATGCATGATCAGGGGTTTGAAACATATGCACTTTCATATTATAATGTTTTTTTTTTTTAATTTATATTTAAATATGGTTTTGTAATTATTTACATACAAAGTTGCGTCTACCCTTTGGTTATGGGGACCATGGCCCCGGTGGTAAATAGTAATTTTACGTACGCTTAGAGTAGTTAATCAAAATATGTTTAGTCATTCCAGTTGATCTTGATTCATTATTTTCTGTAAGTAAATGCTAAAGGCCCCTCACTTACTGAAGTGCGTTTTTTATTCCCACGGATTAAAATGACTATTCGTGTGTTGCTAGTTTATTGTGTTTTTAAAATAGTGTTTTCACCAATCGGTACTAATCGTAAAACCGTACCATGTATTATATTCCTATAAGTTTTACTGAGAAATAACATTGAAACCTCTAAAGGTGAAGGTCGACTAGAAAAATCCTCGTATGTCGTGGGCCAACCTAAGCGCCTTTTTTGTAGTTTTTTTTAATGTAGTTCGCAATATACATTTTATAGTTTCATGAATTATGTAATGTTATAACTGCTTTGTTAGCCTAGTTTTCTTAAACGCGACTGCTATGATTCGAGTAAAGTGTTATTGGGTTTCTCTATAAAATTCCTCTGTAGTTTGGCTTTGTGCCCGATTAATGGCAATAGCCTCACCCCCTATTACATGGGACCTAAAAAACATACTCGGCGAACTGTGGGTGTAAATTAGTACACCTCTGCCTAACCCTTCGGGAATATAGGTAAAGTTAACAGTAATTTATCGGGTATGTTGAATGATACAAAATATTATGATTAATAAACAAAAACCGTATTCGTATTTAAAATCTTACGATTCAAATCATTGTTACGTAATATAAACGGTAGCACATTCAAATAATTAATTAATATGGCAACATTATTTTCAAATTTACTCCGTGGGATTTATGGAGGTCACAGGTAAGGGGCACCGTCTTTTATAAGGGACAAGTCGAAAAAGTGTCTAGCTATAATTAGCAAATTGCAATTAAACGAAATTATTAATTAACAAGGAAACAAAAAGACACATTTTCATACACAGAGATGGTACTCCCACCTAGTACCGTTCAGGAATAAAAAATGTACTATAGTCAGATTGTG
This sequence comes from Saturnia japonica, assembly GCA_033032175.1. Taxonomy (NCBI): domain Eukaryota; kingdom Metazoa; phylum Arthropoda; class Insecta; order Lepidoptera; family Saturniidae; genus Saturnia; species Saturnia japonica. The sequence goes on from CM065329.1 coordinate 11,277,105, forward strand.
AACTCTTGGTAGATTGTAAACAGAAGCAAAAATTTTGTTATAAAAAAAAATGTTACGTTTTCGTAGGTTGTTAGGTTAGGTTGGATTGATTAGTTTCACAGTTTACAATCTGGCTGCAGTAGACAATGGAGCTCGAGATAACAAAAAATGTAAACAAAGAAATGTCACTGTCAAAGTTTACCAGAGGTAATGAACATACACTTAATTCTATTTCTCAATGTATATATGAGATATTTTTATAACTTATTCACGTTAATTTACTTCATAATAATGTTATAAATAGTAATTGTTAACGGACATAACATCGTTCATTTAAAAATTTTAACCGAACATGAATCGGTTTTAGGTTTTTTTTTTTAACTATACTCTCAAGATATATATAAATTTAATATTCAATTAAACATAATTAAATTACAAAATATTTTTTTTTTTTTTTGTTCACGAGCAGTTTATTTTATCGATTCTCTGCTTAAGATTAGCCAAATGTTAAGAGCGTCAGCTTTGTTACCAGTATCATAAAACAAAATTGCTAGATTTTATTTTAAACAGTTATATTTTATCGATGATATCGTTCCGACGAAATCTCGCTATAACTTGCTAAAAGACCTCGGCCTGTCGAGAACTGCAGTAAGTTCTATTTTAGAACGGGTATCTAAAGCAGCGTTAACAGGCTCTTATTTAATCTGGCTTGGCAGGGAGGGTATCGCGGGCAGTCAAGGTGAGCGCTGATGTGCATCATGAGAGGGCCCCCTTAAACCTACACCTGGGTCGCAAGTCTCGGGGGCTGCTCGTGTTTACTTCTGTCTGCCACATGACGGACCCGGCACCCGCACGGTTAATCCATGGAATGCTAAGATGTTTTAGTACTTTTGAAAACCTTATACATAACATAACATACCAACGTGCCTGTATCCCCGAAGGGTTAGGCAGAGGTGTACTAACGTACACCCACAATTCGCCGAGTATGTTTTTAGGTTCCATGTAATAGTGGGCGAGCCCATTGCCATTATTCGGGCACGAAACCAAACTCCGAGCCGCTACTGAGAATTTCATAGAAAAACCCAATAACACTTTTTTCGACCTGGGAATCAAACCCAGGAGCTTGATCATAGCAATCGCGCTTACGTCCACTAGGCTAACGAGGTAGTTTAAAACCTTATACAAATGAAATTATTATTTGGTTTGGCAACACTTTTGTTTACATTTTTGATCTCGAATTACATTTCCTACTATTGTTTGTTTTATAAACTAAAGGGACGTACAATTATCCAGTGACGAATATAATTGTAAATGTTAAGTAAGTGAGCCAGGGTTGCTAGCTATAATATTTTACCTCTACATTTGGAGCTGACAATATCATTAGGGATTTCAGTGTATCTATATTATTGAAGTTAAATTTAAGGGCGAAGTAATTTTATAAGTATTTAAAACGTTTTTGTTTCAAGCATTTATTTTAGTTTTTTTATTTCTTCAGCAATCTTATCTTTATATATATATATTTTTTTAATTTTTAAGAGTTATTATATTAAAGAAGTTGGCAACCCTGCTTTTGCACGATTGTTGTTACACACATTATCACATAAAATTTTATTGTGCGTATTTAATTTATATTATGTATGCATAAATGCATTTTATTTTATATACTACTAGCAAACTCGGACACGTGTTGCTGTGGATCTGATTTTTTATAAAATTCGATCGTTACCAATCTTTACAGGAACACCCGCTGGGCTAACATGAAGATTATCTGAAAATTTAATCAAAATAGCTCCAGCCGTTTTGGAGACCGTAGTAAACATATAAACAAACATGCATTTTATATATATGTATAGGTATCCATATTTTTCTATATGATCGTTGAACTAGTATTAATAAAATTTTGATTTACGTTTAACGTAATAATATATATAAAAAAAACATACTCTATGTATATTAATTTCAGAAGTGGGACCGGGTATATAGTATGCGGAATATAGCTACTTTAGAAATGCCAATTTTTGAAAAATGCCCTATTAAATGCCCAATTTACTGTATATTTCAATTTGGTCATTAAAATATATTATTACGTAAAATTATTAAAAGGGAGACAAAAACCCGACTGCAACAAAAATATATATTTTTGCTTTTTATTTGTTTCTCAGATGGCGTACTTATTATACAACCTATGTTACTCCCAAAATTAAGACGAATCTAACGACAAAATTCATCAAGTCGTTTACGCTACAAAGCGTGACAAAAAAATAGACAACTTACATACGTTCTAAAAACATAACCCTCCTTTTTCGCAGTCGGGTAATTTGAATTTTTAACTGTTATTTACAAACGTTCATAACTACCCACATACGTATATTGTAAAAACTAGCGTGGTGTGTGCCTAGGTAAATTAATAATATATGTATATTATAGAGGATATGTTTGTATATCACACGTGTGGCTTGTTACACTGTATACTTCGTTATTTGTAATTAAATGAATTATATTTAATTTAATTTTTTTTTTTTATTTATTTTAATTCCTTGTTTCCCCGTTGGGTCCTATAAAATATCTCACATTATTATGTGAAATATCTATTGGCGCGCCTCGGTAGTAAAATCAAACCGTATCGGTATACGGCATGACGCTCTCATGCCGTCACGCCCCTCCCTACGTCGCGCCGCCGCGCGTACTTGACTATGATTTTTTTAAACCGACTTCAACAAAAGACTTACGTTTATGAACTATTTTATTATGTTGGTAATGTGCTAAATAAACTTTCTATAAACAAATCTTATGCGTGCCCGAGCTTCATGGTGTGGAACTTTTGACCACCACCAGGTGAGTGAGATAGATGTTTTTTTTTTTGAATGGTGAGAAGGAATCCAGTGGTTTGAGCCTAAAGCTACCGGTAGTTTGCTTCCTGCCTCCACCCATTTAGTGTTGTCATATAGGGGTCTAATCCATTTAAATTCTGTGATCACTGCTACAACTTTAACTGACATACGCAATGATCTTAAAAAGACGAGGTAAATTGAAAATTTAATAAACCCCGACACAATTAGCCCATTCTTTGAGACCATTCCAATAAGCCCAAGGGAACACGATTGTCTCTACCCATTTAGTATTGTCATATAGCGGTCTAATCCATTAAAATTCAGTGATCACTTCTATAGTTTTAACTGACATACGAAATAATCTTAAAAAGACGAGGTAAACTGAAAATTTAATAAACCCTCGACACGAATAACTTATTGCTTGAGATCATTCCAATAAGCCCAAGGAAACAAGATATCTCTGCTGTAAGTTGCAGAGGAGTTACGTATGCGACGGATTTTTTAAATATCACTGAAGCAACAGGATACCAAATCTCTCGACCCAATCAGAACAAGAATCTTGAAACGGCTGAACAGATTTTCTTAAGTTAAAACAAATAATACTCTTGATTATTTATCACCTTTCAAAAAAATAAAAACAGATCAAAATTGGTTCAGCCGTTTGTGAGCATGATGCCACAGACAGACACACATACACACGTTGAACTTATAACAAACGGTCATTTTGCGTCAGGGTTTACAAACAAACATCTCCTGCGTTTGTCTGTCTGTCTGTATGAACGCGACAAACTCATAAACTACCGAACAGACCTTCATACGGTGTTGGCGACAGAACAGTTATTTCTGTGTCTTGTGTTAGGTTATTATGTGATATTATTGTGTTTATGTTTTATGTACTATGTGTTATGATAAAATAGATCGATATGGACAATATTATAGAGAAATGTTAGCGACTACGCTACATTACAAGTTTACATGTTATATATTAAGATGCATATAAACGATTATGTATTGTGTGTCACATATGTGAAAATAGAACTAATATAGAATAGATAATTGCATAGAGTAAGTCAATAGAGTAAGGATATCCAATGTTATGGAAACTACGAACGGAAAACAGTGATGCCGTCCGTAAAATGCATTGTTTTTGGCTTATGTACGGAATATATACTTGATGTATATTATATGTGAATATGTAATGGATAGGTAATACAACAAGGAACATTTTCATATATGACATGTGAAAGAAATATAGAGAGATTAACAGGGCAACCAAAGCGAAAACTAAAATTAAAACACGAAATAAAGCGGGGCTCTCTTTACGGTCATTCTCCGAACTACGCGCGGTGCAATTCAACGAGTACAAGTAACAACAAGAAGAAAGCTTTGGTCGTCCTGCGAACAATTAATTGAAGATTTCGACTTTCATTGAAGACCCGGCACTTCAAGCGGTCGTGCATTATTGCACCCCCCGGACCCCCTCACTACTAACATCGCGTCCCACTGGCATCCGTACGGTGTCTACGAGACGGGCATCCGGCGCAACAAAACGCCCGTCCAAACCGGGGGAAACGTCCCCCCCCCCCCTCCCCCCTCCCTCACGCAGAGGGGAAGTGACGCGTACCCAACATACGGTTTTCATTATCGGACGGAGTGATTTAAAAAAAGGAAAGTTTAGATGTACCTATAATACATTACGGTTTTATTTGTAAATTTGCTGAAATATGACGCGTGATTGTTGCTTATTCGTGGCTTAGATACGGTGATCTATTGTGCGGACATAGTAGGTACAGAAGCACATCAGATATTCGTTAAGCAAAAAAGTTTACGTATTATCAGAGAATAGTAAAACAGTCTCTGGTATTATATATACCTAGTTAACATCCGAACATCGGATAGCTGCAGACTTTCTTTTAAGAAATTGAAAATGTTAACTTCTTTGCCATGTATTTATATAAATACTAGAAATAGCAGTATTCGTTAGACAGTACCCAGAAATATTTCATGAATATTTTAAATCCTTCATCGGAAAAATAAGCTCATCCCCCAGAACCCACATTAAAATATATAAGAACTATCCTTATTACAGAGGCTTTATCGTGTATTTATAAACATTGAAACTGAATATCCATCTAAATAATATATATATATATATATATAGTCGTAACGGTCATTGTTAATGTTATTATGCTCGCGATTGTTCGACCGCTTACAGCAAAAGAAGGAAGTCTACGTCGTGCGTGCTAACTAACACTGAAGTGACTGGTATTATTCGTAACGTTCCACAACCTTCATACAGACCACCAACGAGAACCTGGAAGTTCCAGAAGAACGGTAAGTGGATTTGCATTGTTAGTTGCAGACCTTATGCTGATTTGGGGTACACTGAACACTGAAAGGAGGTGTGATCATCAATATTGGTCCATCGAAAAATAACCAGTTCAAAGTTGATTACCATCATCAACAAATTGCATCACTAGATTATTATCCAATTCTATTTGTCGAAATTTGCACAGCTCCGCTCCGCATCAGTAGACGGGCTACTTCTACAGTAGAAACGCTAACCGTAAAGGGTAGAACAACTTCTGCTGGCCAGATACTACAAAATAAAATAAAAAACAAAATGTAATTTAATTCATTTAATAATAATCAACGATAAAAACAATCAGTTATTATAGTATGAAACATTAAATTTAAAACTCATCGTTGAACGGAAAGTCGGGGTGGTGTGTGCTGGAACAAAAGGAAAACAAATATAAGGACGCTTGTACACTCGTTCGTGTTCGTTTCAAATGGTCCATATGACCTATATTTGACATCATTCAGACATCATTTTATGTGTAATATTTATGTAAATATGACCAGAGCTCTTAAGCATATTCGGCGCCGGGGTGCGAAAGTTATCAGGACGCCGCCACGCCCCACGGTTTTAACCAAAAACCGCAAATATAATGGTCATGTTTGTAAATCTATCTTGAGTCTTGGACCCATGTTTGAACTTAAATATGCTGTGCTCGCAGCTCTCCTTTCGTGGACTACAGTGTTACTCAGTGTTGTTTTGGTAGGCTAGTAGATACCTATCAAGACTTATGGCGATCGGCTTGCGGCCCCTAGGACTCTTGCACTTGCACATATGATGTAAATGTGATGTCAAAACACATAAACACTGATAGGATTTTTATTAACTCGGTAAATTTACAGTATTGTCTCTGATGGTAAGAACAGTACAATCCAAACACAACAGTGACCACCAAGAGATAGATCGACGGTAGCCGCTGTCATGCCAGCCTGCATTAAGTTCTCTTCACGTTACGCTTGAAGGACCAGATGTCGTAAGAAGAAGGGAACGCATTGGCTGGTAGATGGTTCTAAAGTTTCACGGCCTACCGTGAAAGAAAGATAAGAACATTGACTGAGATGGAGGTTACCGTGAAACTGTGACTCCGAAGTCCAGTGCGTGTTCTGTTGTGGAAAGGAGAGAAGGATGTTAAATTGAACATCTTATAAGAACAGAACAGACGGTAGAACACACACAGCGGCTCGATGAAACGAATACCAGTGGAAAGTATTTGCTTAACTCACTCTCCCATGCTGCAGACGCGCCCGTTGCACTCGAAGCTGCAAATCTCCTTGATATCGTCCAGAGTCAGTTGGAAATCGAAGACGTTGAAGTTCTGCGCGATCCGGCTCTTGGTCACCGATTTGGGTATAACTATCATTCCGCGGTCGATGGCGTATCTGAAAAGAAAGCGGTATTTTGATACTCTTTGATATACAATCATTACTTAGAGGTGGGCGATTATGAGTTATACTAATGTAATCATTTGATTATGAAGATATCTCGATTATAGGCATTAGAAATTACTAATATTAGTAGTTCGGTTATGAGTGATAAAAAAAAGTGTTGAAAAAAAAGTCGCGCAGTCGTAAGTCGTCAAAAAAGGTCGTTCGGTCGTAATATTCGATTATAAATGATGACTCATAATCGTAGTACCTAGGTTATTAAATAACCCGGACGACCTTTTTCTTTTTAGCTTTCCACTTTCGCCGACCTCTGGGTAATACATCAAAGACTCCATTATTAACGATCATTCATATTCGTAATTCGATTATGAATTATTACTCATAATCGAAATATCTCGATTATGTCAATCATTCATAATCGCCCATCTCTAATAATTACGATCTTTAGCTACGCGAAGCAGTGTCATAGAGGATTGTTTTTTATATACAACTAAGATGTCAATCAAGCGTACGGCCTGCCTGATGGTAAACGGTTACCGGTAGCTTATGGACGCTTGTAACACCAGAAAGGAAAAAGAAAGGAGCTCTAGAAACCTTATTCACCGCAGGAATACAACATTAAAGTAGGACCAATTTAATAGATCATATTTGACATTTATCAGACTTGGAAATCTTTCTGTCAAATTTAAATGTATGCGTTACGGTCCAATTTCAACCAAAAGGTGACCTCTAGTTACAATAAATATGTACCTATTTTTAACTGAAAAAAGTTATGCATTTGTGCAGTTCTAACTTTGAAGAAAATAAATAATATTGTGTGCCCTCCATTACAAGGTTACGTTGTTGAATTTTGATGAAGTGTCAAATGTAATCTATTACAACCACTTTTAATCTACTTTTACAATGATACTGTCTGTTTATTTAAAAGAAAGAACTAGGCTCCTCACCACCGACGTTGGAGTCAAAACGTCGCCACGCCAACAGACGCCAACATTGGAGACCAACAACCGGTCTGACTCGCCGCATTAAATATTTCACATCAAAGCTCACCTGATCAAAACTTGTGCGGGACTCTTTTTGTATTTTTCAGCGATGGCCTTCAACCTTGGGTCCTCCATGAGTTGCGGGTCTCCAGGCTTCGCCCAGGGTCTGTCCGGGGAACCGAGAGGAGAGTAGGCGGTGACCGCGATGTCTTTTGTCTTGCAATAGTCGAACAACTTCTGCTGATTTAGATATGGGTGGGTTTCGATCTGAAATTGAAGTTCAAAGGTTTTGTATCGTTTACTTGATTTTATTATATTGAGCACTAGCTATGTCCGCTGCTGCGCTCCCGGTTATTTTAAAGACGGAAATGCTTATTGTGGATGATCATTTAAAATATATGATCAGCGTGCCTTATTTGTAGATTTTCCCTATTAGATTAAACCTGTATTGAAAGAAAATTTTAAAGATATTTTTACCAGAAAAATACACTTGATTTTTAGGGGGAGGGTCAGCATAATACCTCACTACGTATTACCAGGAGGGTTAAAATGTTGCTGAAAAACATTACGTGATTAATGGCTGACCCCTTACCACATTGCATGCCGTTCATGGTTATGAAGTTAAATAATTTTTAGCTTTACCAAATTTATACTAATATAATAAAGCGGAAATGCTTTTTGTTTGTTTGTTTTTTTAAACACGCTAATCTCTGGAACCAACAGTCGGATTCAAAAAAATATTTTTGTATATCAAAGCCAGACCCTTGAGGTATAGTATACAGTATTAAATTTAAGAGTAGGTCACAGCTCTCAGATAGCTTTAATTATAGATTTTTGTTACGTAACTCGGAAGACGAGGCCCTCTCGAACTGCTTTATCCGCGTGCGCTGACGTAATCGTTAATGATACGGAAATACAATGTTCTACAATAATATAGGTCCTTAGTATATAGCGGCGGCGCTAGGCGTCATAACTTAAAAATGTCTTTTAAAGTTTAGTTAATGTTATTAAACTATATAAAGTAATATGTACATGTAACATTTTTGTTTAAATTGCCCAATAAACATAGTGTAATATGAAGAGAACTGATCACGAATCTGGCACTAAGTTTATTCAAAAACTATTTTCGTTTATTCTTTATCGATTTTCATGAAATTTTATATAAGGGAAGTATAAGTCATTCCATAATTGATAAGCTATAAGAGTTATCAAAAACATTTTTTAAATGAAAAAAAAATTTATTACCATCCGTTTAGCAGTTAGCATCAGTCTTATTCTATTTATGTTTTCTTTCTGACTGGGAAATGCAAGAGGCCTCGCAATGCGGATGTCGCCGACGTCTACATTTGGTCTAGCGCCGCAACTGTTAGTATATCGCATATGTCTATCTCTTATACATAAGCCACAATAAGTTAATTTGTGGTACAAAGATTTGTTGAAAATTAAAAAGTAATTTATAAGCATTATTTTTAAACATGGCATATTAATTCTCACGAACAAAAGTTACTTCCTCATAAAGACAATTTTGTTCTTTTTAGAGTGTTCTGTTTGGAAACATAGTTTAGGAGATAATAAAAAATTAAAATAATTTATACTTGCGGGAAGAAGAAATATGATAGACTACATGGGTGCGTTGGCGGCGCGGTGTTTGTCGGATATAATTAACACGGGTGAAACCGTGGGGCACAGCTAGTAAGCTATAAAATGCAATAATAATTTAAGTCACAATGAGCGCACCTTATAGCTCAACGGATTTTTGTCGTGAACTTAGTCTATAATTTAGTGGTTTTTTATGTATAAGATTAACTTTATTTGATCTTATATTTTGTAATATTTATTTAGAATTTATCCGAAGTTTCGTAGCTATTTCCGCCTGCAACAAATTTGTTAGCGTACAATTTTTTTTTATACAACTAAGATGCCAAAGAATCGTATCTGTCTGGTGGTAAGCGGTTACCGTAGCCTGCTTTTAACTGCTTGTAACCCCCCTTCCCAAGGAGCGTTGGCGAACTCAATGCAAGTTTGTTTAGCTGCGATCTCCTGTAGGGTGGACGCTTACTACCAATCGGACGTCCCAAGTAGAGCGAAGTTTCCAAAGAAATGTCTTTGTGCCCTACCTCTCTTTGAACCTCTCCCACCCCATTAGCCTTATCTCTCTTACCTGTAAAACAGCTGGCTTAATCTTTGCCACCTCAAGGACCCTGTCGATTTGTCTCTTGTTGAAGTTTGACAGGCCAATGCTGCGCGTCAGGCCTTTCTCCACGAGGCTTTCCATCGCCTTCCAAGTGTCCACGTAGTCCACTGGCGACGGAATCGCTTTACCTGTGGCGTCGTTCGGGAACAGGTTGTCACCTTCCTGTGGAATGCAATACGTGAGGATTTTAAAGATGATGACTGGAAATACCTAGTTATGGGAAGAAGCCGAGAAAACTCACACTATACAAAAAAATCCGTCACGGGACGCGTGGCAGATGTGAAACATCGAAGGAGGGTCTCGAAGGATGTCCCGACAATTTCCCTGTGAGGGGTCCTTAGGGGGTCCCGTGAGGGTTAGTGGTGGGGTCATCGGGGGGTTAGTGGGATTGCAGTGATTATTTTCATAATTTTATAATTCATGCTACATATATTCCATCATATATAGAAGTGATGCGTCGCCACGGCCTGTATCACCACGCCATCGATCAGGCTTACCCCTCGCCTATAGATCTTTCACATCAAGAATATTATTTTTTAATTTCCCATGCACACTGTATTATAAGTTTAACATGTTAAGCATCGATGGACTTCGGATTATCGACGTGAGTTCGAATCCCTGCAATGAATGAGTCTGAGCGCACGGTGAAGGAAACCATAGCATGGTGGTAGACCTATCTACCACCCTCAGGTTGAAAATAGCACCAATAGGTGTGTTCCGGCTGCTGCACTTGAGAGCTAGTTCCGCATACATACCGCGTAGAATAGCGAAACAGTCATTCAGACCAAATTCTACTTACTAAGCCACTGTTTGGTATTTCTTGTGAAATTGTAGTTGTTAGCGACGCATAGGCCTAAGCGTGATGATACAAATAATAATTGTAAATATAAGTTATAGGGATTAATAATTTGTATAAACAATCATCAATCTAATGTTTTGAATGTAATATTATAACGTGTAGGTATATAAGAATGGTAAATAACTTATGAAAATGTTTATAATGTCAGAAAAATAGTCGCTTAATGTATGAAACTTATGTGTCGTCAATAATTTGTGTCTTATAGGAGTTATATGTAATGTTTTATGTTGTATAGGTTAATTAGCTTGCTATATATGTTTCTATAATGTTTATAACATCGAAAAGTGTATACATAACATGTTTTAAGCCGTTTTAAAGTTGTAATGTTTAACGCTCTGTATTTACAATGTTTACCAACCTATAATGTTGAAATTAGTGTTTTTATATAGATATTTATGTCTACAATAATGTAAAACAGTTTTTATAGTAATTCAATAAGTGTGTTTAGAAATATTAGCAATTTATTAGGTATTGCATACAAATAATAATAATAACGTAGATAGGGATAGCAATAGTGAAGCCGCGAAGCGTCACCGCGGTTAACGGGCCATGACCATATTTGGTAATGCGAGAGCAGTACAGTGAGAGACGCCATCGTTCCGTCTCGCTATCCGGAAGTAAGATAAAAGGCGAGCCGCCGGGGCCTACCGGCAAGGGAGTGCATGCGTCAGCGTGACTCTAACACCCCCCCGAGCTGCGTACTATGCAGGGAGGAGGGACATCCTGCGAACTATCGCGGATGCCCCAAGGCCCCGCACACCACGCACCCCCGCCGCCATGGGCAGGCTGCCCCTCAGCGGGCACCCCCCGCTTCAGGGTCCCGGGCGCAGCAACCTCTGCTCAATCCAGAGGTCTTTCCGTCGAAACCATAGCTGCCTTTCCCCGGCTCGTAGAGACGTTACAGCGTCTCGATCGCGAAGCCGCCAACCTCAGGCCTCTCAATGGCTAAACTCAAGCCGAGAGGTTTAAACATCTCCTTTTTTAATGCGCGGAACCTATATCCGCAGCGTGATCTCGTCGCGACTTATCTTAAAGATCACCAAATAGACGTTCTCTTAGTACAGGAAACGCTCTTAAAGCGTGCTAAACGCAATCCGAGTATCGCAAACTATAACATCGTTAGAAATGACCGCGACGGCCGAGGGGGCGGCACTCTCATTTACTACAAGCGCTCGTTGTATTGCATGCCGATAGATCCTCCGATACTTACCAATATGGAAGTATCCGTGTGTAGACTAGGAATGACCGATCATCCGTCCATAACGATCGTATCCGCGTACCTCTCACCGACGAAAGTACCTCTCAGGTCTGACCTAGAGAAGCTACTCTCGCTCGGCACATCGGTCATTATCGCAGGTGACCTCAACAGTGGACACACGTCCTTCAACAATTGGAGAGACACCAGCAATGGGGTTATTCTCGAAGGGTTGTCGGACGAGTTAAACTTTGACGTCATAGTGCCTCCCACTCCCACCCACTTTCAAGATCACTGTACACCGACAGTGCTTGACATAGCCCTCCTGAAAAATATCGCGCTTCAGGTACGACTCATTCGGGTCGTACACGAACTCGACTCCGACCATCGCCCGGTCATCCTACAGCTAGGACAACTAGATGACTCCAGCCCTCCTACAGTCACAACGGTTGACTATGCAAAATTAAAACACTACCTCGCGGATAGGCAGTCCTCGCTCAGTCTCGTTAGGGTCCCGGACGTATTAGAGTCAGTTGCGCACGTAGATCTCGCAATCGACTCCCTAGTTGACCACCTCCAAGTCGGCATCGGAGAGGCCTCGAGAGAGGTCGAAGCGGCGAACGATCGCCGCTTTGTACTCCCTGCCGACGTGCGAGCGTTGATGACGGAGAAGAACGCTGCGACTCGTGCGCATGACTCTTATCCGACCGATGCAAACCGCGCACGACTACGCGCACTTCAGAGAGCGGTTAAAGCCCGTATAACCGAGCTCAAAAGTCACAGATGGGACACCTTAGTCGAAGGGCTAAGGCCGTCACATCTGACTTATTGGAAAGTAGCCCACGCCCTTAAAATAGACACCCAACCTCGCATGCCCCCCCTCGAAAGGGGTCCCGGCACTACACCCGCTTTCGATACCATCGACAAGGCGGAGTGCCTTGCCGCTTGTCTGGAGAGCCAGTGCTCCCCGAACAGCGTCAGGAACACCGACCGAGTCAGAGACATCGAAGCCCGCGTGGAGGAGCTGAATAAGCTCCCGGCATCAGAATCCCTGTCCCCAGTCACTTCTGAGGAAATCTCTGCCATTCTCAAAAGCCTTAAGCTCAGAAAGTCACCAGGTCCAGACGGTATCAGGAACGAAGTACTCAAACTTCTTCCCGATCACCTCATAGCTCTATTGGTCTGCATATTCAATGTAGCCATAGCCAACTGCCATTTTCCAGCCGTCTGGAAAACGGCCATTGTCATAGGTATTCACAAGCCCGGCAAGAGCACGTCGCTTCCCGACAGCTACCGCCCTATCAGTCTCCTAAATACCCTAGGTAAAATCTATGAGCGGATCCTTCTGAACCGTCTCAAATCCGTAATAGAGGAGAAAAACCTCTACCCGCCTGAGCAATTCGGTTTTCGTGCTAGACATTCTTGCACTCATCAAGTGCACCGCCTCACGGAGCACATTTTGTTTAACTTTTCCGAGTTATCTATACCCCGTCGCACACTGGCAGTCTTTTTCGACGTCGCCAAGGCCTTTGATAAGGTCTGGCACGAAGGATTAGTCTACAAGCTGTACTCCCGCGAAGTCCCCGATAGATTAGTTAAAATCATCCGCGACTACCTCAAAGACCGCACCTTTCGCTACAGAGTGGAAGGTGAACTATCCACACCCCATCCCATACACTCAGGCGTCCCCCAAGGTTCCATCCTGGCACCTAGCCTCTTCAATCTGTACGTCAGTGACCTACCAAAACTTGAGGAGAAAGTTGAAGTAGGCTTATACGCTGACGATACAGTCATATACTCCTCTCAAAGGCAAACGAGAAACCTCAAATGTAGAATCCAAAGAGCCGTGACCACTCTCGGGAAGTGGTTTAACGACTGGCGAATAGCCATAAACCCCACGAAGAGCGCAGCGGTGCTCTTCGACCAAACCGCCACACAGATACCGCAAAAACTCAAGGACAATCCCCTTGAACTCTTCGGTAATCCGATCCCCTGGGAAAAGGCGACCAAATATCTAGGTGTAACCCTAGACAGTAGACTCTCCTTTATACGCCACATCAATCTGGTTAGGAAAAGGGCGTCCTGGACCCTCGCCCGACTGCATCCTCTGTTATGTGCTGCAAGCAAAATGTCCACGAGACACAAGCTTACGCTCTACAAGATGTGTATCCGTCCGATCATGACATATAGCTGCGTTGCGTTCGCACATATGTCAAGGTATAACTGGGAACGCTTACAAGCCATCCAGAATAAGTTTCTTCACCGCCTTACCGGTGCCCCCTGGTTTGTTCGTATGGAGGATCTCCATAGAGATATGGACCTTCCCTCGATACATGCATATGCCAAACACCTTTCTCGCTCGTATTTCGACACCGCGTCGAACCACGCGAATCCCTTAATAAAAGCGGCAGCTTCTTATATTCCCGACCCCAACGCCTGCCGGAGAAAACGCCGGCCGCGTAATATATTCACTGACCCGCCCGACCAAACCGAAAAAGCTAACGCGTTCTACGCCGACACCGTCTCTCCAAACAGAGCGTGCCACCGCCCACGCCCGCGTAACCACCGTTCTCTCCGCAGAGGACGGGCGGTCAACTTCGCTCCCGCACACCCGTCACGTCCACCCTCTCTAGCGGCAACCCAAGCCTAGGTCCGTTCTTCGGTGTGAAGCCCTTGGGTCAGGCAGCCGCCCGCGCGATACAAAGTGACACTATACGTGCAACACTTAGTTACCCTCACACAACATTACACACGTATGAACACACACACGTGCACACCACACAGGTACATAGGTTCTGTAAGGGACCTTTTTTTTTCTTTTTTTGCGCTAGTTAGACTATTGCGCTAGTTAGTGTAGAAAAACCATTCCGATTATCAAATACTCATGCGCATGGTCCACTCCTTCCTCCCAGGAGGAGGGGAACGTGCATATGAGTATATATTAGTTAGCTCGAATTCTCATAGTACTAGGGAATTAGTTAGATCGCGACTTTTTCGCATTCGCGACGACCGCCCGAGCCGAGGTTCGGCCACTCTGGCACCCTCGTGCGGGTCGTCACAAACTTTCGAGGCTGAGTGCCCTAAGCGCTCGCCCCCAAGTCCGGTGAAGCTGTAAAAGCCGCAGCGGCTCTGTTTTAGGATAGGGCCCCTAAGGCTAACAGTGTAGTCAGTTCAAAAAAAAAAAAAAAAGGCCTACCGGCACACACAGGTGCCACAAGCTGAAGACTCAAGACTCAAGAAACAAGACTGGAAGAAACAGTACCCAGAAGATAGTACTAAGAAATTTTATATTGAGAAAAAGTTATTGTGTCTTGAAGAATACAGCGAAATTTATTGTGGTATCTGTGTGTCATTGCATCTTCACAAGTTCAACCCGCCAGCGACCCAGTCCTCTCCGCTTCCGTGCTACGTCAGCGCCGCGCCTACCAGCAGGCACCTCACTGCGTGTGTACCTTGATGTTTCACCCTCTTCACGCCTAGTAGTTTCGGGTGTGAGCAAGGTCGGTCGCACGTAGTGAGAGGGGCTCGCACGCACTGGTTTCCAGACAGCTGGTTACCGTAGCGTGTAATCCGCCGTCGGTCATACAGAGTACGAGGGAATCGTTTCCGTCGCTTTCGCGTCCTCGGTGCGCGGTCCCGCTCTGTGTTGGTTGACGTAGCACATTTGTAACGGGCAGACGCACGTTCATTTTAGTAGTCAAACGCTTCAACTATAACGAATTTAAAATGTGAATGTGTATCGGTACCACCAAATAATAACTAAAAGCGTCAATTATAAGTAGCCACGAAATCGTTTGAATGTTGTTATTAAATTGTAATAAAAGAAGATATCACCATGTTGTAAAATAAGCTAAATTATTAAAAAGGAAATAAAAACCTGACTGCAATAAAAATATATTTTTCTATATTTGCTTTTTATTATGATTCCCAGACTTCATACCTTAATATTATACATATAGTAAGTAGCCTATGTCACTCCTACGATTAAGACGAATTCAACGACACTTCGTATGGTAAAGACGTTTAGGCTACAGAGCGTGCCAAAGAAATAATGCACGAAAAATATAACGCTCCTTTTTCGCAGTACCAGTTAAACACACAAAATTCTACATTTGTCCTACTCTGGGTTTCAGTGTACGTCACATGTCTAAACCAAGTGTACCTTCTTTCGAGAAGTAGCTTTAGCCCAGTATCAGGATAATAGCATACTGGTATTTCAAATCTTGATTGGGATCCAATTGGTCATGTTAATTCGACAACCCAACTTTTAAAGTCAAGGTAAATAAATATCCATTTACTTAATGCATCGATCGTCGAATCGAACTCGGTTGGGTAACTTGGGCAGCTGTGTTACGTCGTCTCGTCCAAAATACTGCAGTGTCTCTAGACACGCACTACGAGCCTCATAAAATCAATTATTAAAATGTATTTTATTCAACGAGAAGAACCGATAAGAAACTCTATCGAGTTTATCAACATCTTAATTTTTTTTAAATATTTAATTATATATATTTATTATTATCATTTTCAGTGGATGTACAGAGAGGGAATCACATCCGGACATAACCATCATTCACGTAATCAGCCACCCTATAATACCCCTTCGACAATAAAACCAGCTTAACATGATTCTTGAACTTATTATCCAGTATAACTTATTATGTGCTTGGGAAGTTTATTATGGAACCTAACACAATTACCTAATAAACTTTTTTTTTTACTGAGTCTAAAAGATGTTATTACTGTTTAATATTTATTTCAAATATTTAAATTATGCGTGTTAGTTACAAGTTCAAAATTATCTTCATTTTTCCTAACATACATTATATTTTTCAAGATGTATTAGGAAGGCAAAGTTACGATACGAAATTCTTCAAATTTATTTCTCAATGATTCGCGTGGTCCCATGTCATAAATTGCTAGAACTGCCCGTTTTTGTAATACAAATGTGGTATCTACCTCAGCTGCTGAGCTCCTCAGTAAAATACCGTAGGACATTGAACTGTGGAAGTAAGCGAAGTGAAGCTCAAGACCATTCAAAGGGCAATCGAGAGGGCTATGCTCTCGGAGTTTCTTTGCGTGATCGAATCAGAAATGAGGCGATCCGCAGAACAAACAAACTCACTGAAATAGCCCTAAGAATGGCCAAACTTAAGTGGCAGTAGGTGAGGCAAGTGGCTCGTAGAAGAGATGGCCGATGGGGCCAAAGAAAGGAGAGTAAAAGTTTCGAGCAACACACGACCGAACTGGTGGTTGCGGCGATCTTTATGATAAACTTCTATGTCAAGCAATCGACGTTTTTCAATGGAAATGATGAAATGCATTTTACCTTATAAGCCTGTGGCCAGTGGATGAGATAGAGGTCTAAGTACTCCAATCCAAGGTCTTCAAGTGAAGTTCTGATAGCTCCTTCGACGAGGTCCGGCCGATGGAACGTGCACCACAGTTTGGAAGTAATGAATATGTCTTCCCTGTAAATAAATTATAACACATATAAATAAAACTGCGTATGTACGTAATTCTTTTCCAATGGTTTCTGACGTAACATTCTTTAATAAACGATACTAATCACGAATGTATAATCATCATCATCATCACCATAATTATATTAATACACTAAGTAAAAACTATCTACTCCTTTTTAAGCGTATTGCGTGCATGGAAGACTGTGCGATTTGGCATGGTTAAAAGTTTATATGGAGAAGGAGTGCAGAAAGTTAAAATTTATCTATAATATCTGTTACTAATATACAGGGATGGGCTAGAAAGATTTGTTATGTATCGGTCGGAATTTACAGTGACAGATTGCCTTTGTTGATTTTCAAATAAATAGAGTCCGATAATTCTGTGTGCTGATATGGCCGCCCAAACGGTTACTTTCGGCGAATGCAGAGGCTTTAGATATTTTGCACGTGGTTTCTCTGCAGCCCAGCAACGGCAACTCTGTTTATTGACATGCCCATTTAAGTAAAAATAGGCTTCGTCGGAGAACAGAATATTGTTGAAACTCTGAAAGCGTTCCAACATTGTTTCAACAAAAGCTCGTCGTAAAATTGGGTCACTTGGTTGTAAATCCTGCACAAGTTGGATTTTATACGGGTGCAAATTCAAATCTTTCAACAAAATGCGACGCAAAGATGTTCTGGACACCACAAGTTCAGCTGATCGGTTGCGAGTCGATAAACCAGGATTACGTTGAACTGAAGCTCTAACTTGTTCAATTGTGTCCTCCGTTCTTGTTGACCTTGGCAGGCTTCTGTTTGAGAGTCGAACCAGTAACTTCGAACTTTCTGACCCACGATCGAATCACACTTTCCTTCGGACACTGATTTACGTCACGTAACCCAAACTCTCGCCGAAATAAACGTCGAACAATGCGCACGAATCGCCATTTTTATAATAATGTTTAACGCAGAATGCACGCTGCGCTCCGGTGAAGCGATCCATCGCGACTAAATTTCCAAGAACCGAGCTTCTCATCCCCACCACCCGCGCAGCCCCCGCTAATAAGGTTCAAACGAATGAGTGTTTTTAAAATCGTATGCTTTTCTGGCCCACCCTGTATTAAGTAAAATAAATTAATACTGCGAGTCTTACACGAAGAGTGCCATTGAACTTAGACCACCGAAAATATTGACATTGTCGCTCAATAAAAAGTGGCAGCAAGTGATGTAGATAATACTCATTGTTTAGGTTCATGAATACTGCAAATGTCAAACAGAAAATAGTCTGATTAAAAAGTCCCTGGTCGAATTTCGACCACTGGGCGACCGATAGTTATACTTATTTGGCATTTGACTTGATCTCATCGCAACTGATGTTAAGTGACGATTACCTAAATAGCCAAGTGATCTGTATATTATATGTATCTATAATAATAAATGTATAGTTCTATCTGTACACCAATTTAATTCTAAATTTCCTGATAGATACCCTATATAAGGGACACTGATCACGAATATGCCTTTATATATTTTTATCTGTCAGTTTGTGTGTCCGGAGTTAACTAAGAAACGGATTGAACGGTTCTAATAAAATTTTGTACACCGGAAGCTTAAGACATTGGTCAATTGATAGGCATATTATGAATTTTCAATAAGCGAAAAGAAATCGTAAAAAATCATAACCGATATTGATGAAATTTTGTATTCGGAAAATATAAATAATTTCAAATCGATGGACTTGAATAATTGCGAATAATATCACGAACAAATCGGACATACAACTAGACAGACAGACAAAAAAATTACGGACGTATCCATGATTTGAATATTTTTGGAAACCGTTAAAAAAATTCATTAATTCTCAATCGATTCTTATGAAATTTTGTAGACGGAAAAAATAAATGTCATTCTATAATTGATAGGTTATAAGAATGGTCACAAATAATTTTAGAAATCGGAAAAAAAATCTAAACCGATTTTAATGAAAATTTTTATACGGGTATTTCCATTTGTCATTCCTTAACTTATAGTTTATATGAATCTTACTATATTAAGTGAGCAATTTTTGTGTATATATGTGTAATTGGTTTCTCGGAAACGGCTCCAACAATTTGGATGAAACTTTGTATTTAGATAATGTTTTACATTCCAAGTATACCTAGATAGGCCTTTTTTTATAAGACACCGAGCAAAGCTCGGTCGTCCAGATATTGTGTATTGACATATTATTATTATTATTCATATTATTGAATATGAATAAAAATATAATTATGATATGAAAATAATTACGGCATAAGAAATGATTGCGGAGTCGCGGGCGCAAAGCTAGTATTATATAATTAATTAGAATTTCAAGTGGAATGTATTATACAAACTAAACTTCCGTAAAAAAATCTCTAAATGACAGTGAAACCCGTACAAATTTCCGTTGCGTGATTTAGAAGAATTAAGCGGACAAACAGACAGACAGACGCGGATAGTGACTTTCTTATGCTATGTATAGATTTAAGTTAGGTAATAATTTACCTTAAATTTCTAGCTATTTTTGAATTAATGATGTTGGCGTTGATGTGGATATGATGTTTATACCTAATTAAATTATTTAAATCATTATCTCCAAAAGCATTAAATAAAATTAAAAAACAGTACATAGTTTCTTAAATATGTGCGCTTATTTAATTCGGTTATTTAAATTCATCCGGATATCATAAAATTTATTTTATTATGCCACTGCAGCAATATGTAATGAAGTTCTTTGGTATAATTATTTAGGTACGTCCTAATCTATACAATTATTAAAATTGGCCTGTCCTAAATGCATATGAAAGTATACACGAGGTATATTAGGGAGTAACTTAGGCTACTTCTATTTTAGAAGAAGCATTACGATTTCGCACAAATTAAAAACAAAACTGGTCATGGTGAATCAATTCGGGCGCTTAAATGGCTTACGCTGAGTGAATCATAAGAAAGGATCCGATTAACAAATACACATACGCATGGTCCACTCCTTCCTCCCAGGAGGAGGGGAACGTGCATATGAGTATATATTAGTTAGCTCGAATTCTCCTAAGATTAGGGAATTAGTTAGATCGCGACTTTTTCGCATTCGCGACGACCGCCCGAGCCGAGGTTCGGCCACTCTGGCACCCTCGTGCGGGTCGTCACAAAATTTCGCGGCTGAGTGCCCTAAGCGCTCGCCCCCAAGTCCGGTGAAGCTGTAAAAGCCGCAGCGGCTCTGTTTGACGATAGGGCCCCTAAGGCTAACAGTGTAGTCAGTTCTAAAAAAAAAAAAAAAAAAATCATAAGAAATATAGCAAATTAATGTTCTAAATAATTGTAGACATTAAAAAGAACTAGCCTAGTGGTCGTAAGCGCGACTGCTATGAGCGAGGTCCTGGGTTCGATTCCCAGGTCGAGCAAAAAGTGTTATATGGTTTTTCCTATGAAATTCTTAGTAGCAGCTCGGAGTTTGGTTTCGTGCCCGATTAATGGCAATAGGCTGGCCCCCTAATACATGGGATCTAAAAAACATACTCGGCGAACTGTGGGTGTACATTGTAGTACACCTCTGCCTAACCCTTCGGGGAATACAGGCGTGATGGTATGTTGGTATTTTGTATAAAAAAGAACTACAAAATAGTTAGCGAGAGTATACGTGTATCTTCTAAGGAACACCCACTGTAAGCATTTTTGTCTTTAAAATAGCCTGGAGCGGTGGAGGAAGATTCGCGCGGACATTCTGTAGCCCACGTGAGTTAAGCCGCAGGCACAGGTAGTTGTAAATATAATTATATTAGTAAATATTCAATTCTAAGTAGAATGAAAGATATCGTTCTCAGCCAGTTTATTTAACTTGTCTGTAATTATCTTTTTAATGCCGCATAAATTAATATGAAAGTCTAATATCTTCTTAAACTGACATATACAAGCGATTAATAAAGTTATAAGGAAATATACTGTCATGCGCGGTGGCACATCAAGGTTATAAAATTTAAGACATAGTGTACCAGTTAGCACGCCAGTGTCATTGAAATAATTACCTGCAGCCGCTCGGTAGATAAACACCCGCTAGGGCTGCCCTCTGACCGTGTTTCTTGGGTTACATAATTGCGTACATGATAATGCTTTAATAAATTGTTATTTCTCAAACATGCATGGAAATATTGTTATTATTTTCGAAAAAAGAACACCCGATGTATTAAATTTACGAACATGTCAAGAATGTTAAAAGAGATCCAATCAAAGAGTATTTAATAACCCCAGCACGCCGTTTCAAACAACATTGCTGGAACGTTGTAATGTTCCAAATTCAAAAAACGCTCCTGTAATGGATTTTATTTTCTTTGTACGTAAATTCGATACTTCGCGTGTTCTTTTTTCGAAAATAATGACAATATTTACATGCATGTTTGAGAAAAGCACTATAATATGCGTCGGTGGAAAAGCAATTGCCTGTCTCGTATTAGTGAAGTCCTCGCCTACGACCTGCAATTGCCTATTTCTCGGCCTTGGCAATAATGTACTACCTATTATTATCTTTTCTTCTTTTTCACTTGAGTTTTATTTCTAGATTCAAAAGTGATTGACGAGTTAGTAACAAGGGAATGTACAAAATGAAAATTTACATAGTTATATATAATTTTGTGCATAGATTAATAAATTTAAAACAATTTTAAATTGCTGGAAGTGGGCAATATAATATTTTTCATTAGTTAAAACTTATGTAACTGCGGCGTACTCGCAACTATTGTGTAGGCACCGAAGTTTCCCCAGATTTCGAAGTACGTCGCGGCGCATCGCTCGCGTCCTTTCGGCCGTTTGTATGAGGACGTAATACTGTTTACTTTAGTGTACTGTGTTTAAGATAAGGAGTGAAATATACCACATCTCTATCGCTTCCTCGTTCTTTTATATATTTTTAGATGATATTATACGTCCTGACTACTACAAATATAGGTAATTCATGGAGTATCTTCGAATTAATAACTAGGCGATACGAGTTGTTCGACGATACCATTAACAGCGAAAATGGGTCGCTCTTTTTTTTTCAGCCTGAGGCGAGCGCTTGGTGCTCAACCGCGAAAGCGTGGCTACATACTCAAGGTTACCAAAGCGGCCGAACTCGGCTGGGCTGTTATAATTGCAAATAAGTCGTGAACTGGCTAATACCCTATATAGAATTCGAGCTAGTCTTTCCTCTGCGGGGAGGAAGATACATGCGTATATGAACTACACGTGCGCGATAAGTTGAGACCCGCGCTGAATGCGACTCCCCACCCGTGTTGTACAGCGCGCAACGCCATTATTTAATATAGGTTTTTTAGTCTCTTGCTATAACTAAGCTAGTTGTGTTATTTTTTTGTTCACTGTACCAGGACCCGAGCATGACGTCACCGCGCTCAGGTCTCAACTTATCGCGCACGAGTAGTATTTAGTGATCTGACAATAAATTATAATGTTTTCTTCACACATAACAAAAATACTACAATAATAATACACACAAACGTTTTATCACGGTATAAGCATCGCAATAAGTAGGTACAAAAAAATCAGTTTGTATTATAACAGAGGTAAATCACGACGTAGTAGTCTTTTAAACATGTGTATAGGTCTCGCATGTGTATTATGTTAGGATCCGATAGATGGCGCTGTCGTCAAGCCATTACTTAACTTTTTTTTTGTTTGTATACAACTAAAGTAGCAAACAAGCATACAGGCAGCGTGATGGTGAGTGGTTACCTTAGCATATGGACGCTTATAATACCATAACCAATAGCGTGTTACCAACTTTGAACCCCCTAACCCCAGAGTTGCTCTGAAATCCCTACTCACCGCTGAAGTAATCTAGTTACTTGGCTGTGATCTTCTGTATTCAGACAGCCCCAAGAAGACAGAAATTCCCAAAGTAATTCCTATATGAATTAATATAAGGTTACCTTTTAACAACTCCTTCGGCGAACTTCGCTTTCAGGGCCTCGCCGACTTCCTTCTCGTTGAGGTAGATATGAGCGCAGTCGATGTGTCGATAACCGATATCGATGGCGTCCTTTACCGCTTGCGTCACTTCACCCGGCTGCGACTGCGTTACAATGACAAATCTAAATTACCATCAATGCTACTACCGCTTTTCATCCGGGGAGTAGTTCAATAAGGCTTGATATACTTTTGTAACTTTTTTATAGTTTTATGGTCAATCTCAACTGATAAGTGATTATGTGGCCCGAGGTAGATGGGTAGAAAGTACAGATGAAACGAATATCCGGTAACTATCTGCTATCAGGCCGGATACCGAATAGTAATTCAGTATCCGACCGGATTCCAGTTAGTAAAATTCAAAAAATTCTAATTATTTTACACAAGGCAAATTATACCACAATAGGTTGGACAGCGTTTATTTTTATAATCGCACGTCAAAAATGTTTGTTTTATTAATCGGTTTAGTTTATTTCCGATCTCGTTCACCGCACCAATATTCAAATCAAACTGATCGCGTCATATAACGCGATAAAGGGCCGAATATCCGGCGTTCCGGCTTTGTGACTTGCCGAATATCCGGTATCCGACCAAACCACTATCCCTTCCATCTCTACTAGAAAGCCTCGTGGAGAAACTGCTGACTCTCAAGTGCAGCTGCCGGAACACATCTATAGGTGTTTGGTGACAGCTTTGAAAGAACTTGAGGGTGGTAGCTAGCCAAGCTCTACCACCATATATGGTTTCATCACGTTTTCCTCCGCCGGGCGCTCGGGCTTCACTGTAGGGATTCGCTCACGTCAATCGACGCTATCAACTGAGCCAGTATTGCTTCAAAAGCGTAACGAAATCCCTTTACCCTTTAGCTCCCTTATGTCATAAAAATGTGCGTAAAAACTAAAATATATGCCACTCCGAAAGCACAGCTATTAACGTGACTTGCGGTAGAAGTTCACTTGTAGAAATCGTCATGTAAGGAAAAACATTAAATAACAGCCGAAAATATAATTAACAAGACAATTCTTAACAAAAAAGAAAGCCAAGTTCAATGATTTTGAAGAGTTCTCTTGTGTACCTTCGAAGTTCAAAGTCCAATGCTAATGAAATTAAAAAGTGGTCTTACCCTTGAGGTATCCCCTACCCAACAAAAAAAGAATCATCAGAATCGGTTGATAAACAAAGAGGTTATGGCTGATAATCCATTAAAAAAAATATTCGAATTGATTAACCACCAGTCTTTTCTTGAAGTCGTATATATAAAGTCTTGAGTTTTAGTTAAATTTTATTTTTCTGTAAATTTGTCCTTGAAGGAGGTCCCCCACTACACATTTTTTTTTTTAATTGAAAACTTATATTCACCGTTGTGATTTGAAATTCGATGAAACGAAAAAGCGACTAAATAGAGAAACAAACATCTATCTTTAGGATTTAGCTTGCGAGAGAATGAGGTAAATACACTGATCAGTATTTCCTATTATGTGGGTCTACTCTTTGTGCGTGTGCCTTGGGAAAAGACGTCATAGCCAGCGTGGTGTATTTATTCACGTGAATTAATGTGAATTCATATCACTGACATCAAATGTTTAGTATTGTTCATTTGTATACAAGGGTAAATTATTAACGTTTCCGTATATTCGTTCCAAGATCAAATCGGTGACGTTCTGAAGAAAGGTCAGGTCAAGAGTATTCTAAACCGACGGACGTGCGTGGATAGATTGATAAATGTTGAAGAAGCGAAAGATTTATGCCAAGCTCGTAGTAAGTCGAAGGACGTGGTTTCTGCTTACCCCGTTAGGAAAGAGACGTGAATTTATGCATGTAAATTATTTTTAGACAATTTTTTTTTAATAAATATTATTTACATTGTTATGATTGATGGGTAACTTTATAAAGCAAAGTGACGAACGGTACTGTCGTTAATGATAAGCACAGTAAAAAGAACGGTCAAAATAGTCAAAAAGTAAAACCAAATTAATTTTATATAAAAAATCCTAAACCAGCTGGACTGTTCATACAACAGTGCGTACAAATCTGGTCTTCACACTGCTAGGCCAATTCGATGACTACCATAGTCTTGAAAGTTAGGACTTGCATTAACCGTGTATATTCTATCTCATTCTCTCGCCGGCTAAATCCTATAGATGTATGTGTCCGTCTCTATTTAGTGTTGGTCGGTCGGACACTTTATCCCGTGTAGTTTCCATCCGCGAAACGCTTGATAAGTAACTAAGTTTCAATAAATTATATAATAAATCCTACATAGTATAACGAGCATTAAGTAGGTATATAAAATTACAAGTCGAACTATCGAATATCCTTATCTAGAAAGTGTTAACAGAACCGGTATACAAATGTTGCTAAATACCGTTCAATGTTAATTAACAGTTATATTGAATACACTAAAACAATACGTTTGCTTAGTATTAGTTTGTGTTGTAATATGCTAAACAAGTAAACCTATGAAGCAGGATTCGTCGCTTTAAAAAATATTTTTTTCATTGTTACGGCTAATTAATGAATACAGGTCCTTTAAGCCTATAATAAAAAAAACATGATTCCATTGGTAATTTAATTATATATTTATATAGCATGTGCTGTACTATACATAATGTCTAAGCTCGGGTATCTTAAAAAAAAACCTATCCAAGTAACCTTGGAATTTAAAACATTACATATCAAAATATACAATTTCATTCAATTCGTTGGAGCGGTTTCGGAAAAACCAATTAAATAATTTCTATTATATTAGGTACAAGAATTGCTCACTTAAAATTAGATATAGGTATTAGCGCTTTTCCCTCTGTAAAGATATTAGGGATTCAAAATGACTCGCAACCAAAGAAATCACTTGCAGCGAAACCGTTGGCCGGCACTCTGCAGCTATGATGAATTGCGTATCGCGAGCTAAGCCCACTTTTCTCAACTATCAATACTAAAGTGACAAACTGTTAATTTTTTTTGAAACATAAAATTCACCACTTTGTAAATTGCACATTATCGAAGCTGGGGCGGAGCGCTGGTTAAGAATAATGAAGTGTGATATTTTTATGTTTTAATAAAAGAAAACGTTGTCAATTTAAATCTATGTTAACATAATTGTAATAAAAACAATTATTCGTATTCATTCATAACAATAACAACATGAGTCAATGGAGGGAACTCTGAAACTATAACGGATAGAGAAATATATTCTTAAGAACCATGATATCAGTTTTAAAGATAAGAAAAACTGTATTCATAGATTTTCAAAAAAACTTATACACGAGTCGGGAATTGAACCTAAACATTTTAAGAAAAAAAAATCATTTTATTGAGAATTGACAGTGTAGGTTAAATTTTGCTAGAAGACTACTTACTGTGTCTAAAGTTAAAAGAAAACCTTGAATTTAATTATTTTGTTTTGAAATGTTCACAATAACATCAATTATCTTGGATACAATAGTACAATCGATCTTTTAGGTAACGGTTTTGTGCGTTTTGTAGTTTTTTAAGGGGTTAGTTTTTAAAGTGATCTTTAAAGGCGCTGCTGTTAGTGTTTTAAAGCTGTCGTGGTTAGTTTTGTAAGTTTTCAGTTTTCAGAATGATAGATATATCCAATCGCGGTCTTTTTTTATTATAACTTTTTAAGATAAATAATTCCATCACACATGAATATTGCATAACTTTAACCATTTACGCAGCGCACGGAATGGAAGCTCTCAAAAGAAATATTTTTTTTCCCGTTTTTGCAACATTTTTCATTGATGCTCCGCTCATATTGGTCGTATCACGATGTTATATAGCCTATAGACTTCCTAGATAAATGGGCTATCCAACACAAAAATATTTTTTCCATTATAACCAGTACTTCCTGAGATTAGCGCGTTCAAACAAACAAACAAACAAACTCTTCGGTTTTATAATATTAATATAGAGATAAGAAATGGAAAGCAAGTTCTGTCTTTCCTTGCATACCTCTTATTATAATAATAATTATGAAAATTATATTGACGTCAGTTTATTTAATATACAATAAATGTTAAATTAAATAATTAAAAAGGAAATAGGAATCCCGACACCAACAAAAAAAACACACAAAAACTTACAAATACAACACAAAAGAGAATATTATCCTATTTTTGCTTTTTATTTCATTTTCAGACGTCGTACTTAAATATTATATTTCTTAGGTCATTCCCACAATTAAAACGAATCTAACGACACCTCGTGTGATAAAATTCGTGAAGCCGTTTGGGCTACAGAGCGTGACAAAGAACTAAGACATACATATGACATAAACGCTTGAAAAACGTAACCCTCCTTTTTCGTAGTCGGGTAAAAAAAAAACAACTCATTTGTCGTTGCCAAGAAATGTAAGAAAAAAAAACTCACTTTCCATGTACCCAATCCAATAACGGGACAAGTGTGTCCATTGTTGAAAATAACAGGGACCCCGGCGGACATTTTAATAATTTATAAACACAAGTTTATATAACTTAAATTAGATGCTTTCAATAAAAGAACCTAGGGCTGACTGAAACGACCGCGACTTGTAACGTGTATTTCGATACATATGGGGCGCTTAAGATTGAGTTTCGTTAATGCGACTTTTACAAAAGACAAGTTCAAATGTATTACCTATACATCTTTGCGATTAATAAAATTTGAGAGTTCGTTTGTAATGTCGAAATAACATAATTTTACTAAATGCATATGAAAATATATACGAGATATATGAGAGAATTATCTCCGAAACGCTTGGACCGATTTTGACGGGACTTTTACTAGCAGATAGTTTATATTATATGGAGTAACTTAAGCTACTTTTATTTTAGAAACGGAATTAGTTTTCAGCATAAATAAAAATCAAATTGGAAAATTAACCATTTTGGGGCGCTTAAATAGCTTACGCTGAGTAAACCATAAGAGATTTTTCATATTAATGTAGTACATAATTATAGAACTTAAAAATATCTACAAAAGGTGAAGTCATAATTACACACACTGGCATTTAATTCCTAAGCGACGCTTGTATTCTGATCACTAAACAGCTAATATACATACATATATTGATAAAGAGATGGGCAGATGAGACAGTGGCGCCAGCAGGCCGGAGATGGCTAGATACAGCAACATATTATTTACACACATTTATTATACAGTGTGTATAAATATTATATTCTGTTTATGTTATCTATCTCACATTATAAATTTAAAAAAATTAGTTAAATGAGGAAACTTACATAGCAATACAGGTGACGTGACGCAGGGTACCGCCATACGATCAAAAGTACCGCTGCACCACGCCGCGCAGGGGCAGGCGACGGTGTTATCACGTTTTAAAAATTTACACATTTTTAGGGACACTAAAAGTAAATATGTTAATTTTAAATCGCAATAACATTTTTATTTTCATAATAAATAAAATTTTGATTTTTTTGGTAATGTCATTGGGGTACCTATATACCCTTTTCGGATTCGACGGGGTTTTTACATATTGTATAGATGTTTAACATCAAGATACATTATTGATAATTATGCTCATCACACAAAAGTCAGTAATGATGATGATGATGCTCCTGACCGCTTTTGGCCTCATCGACTTCCTCAGTTCTGACGTCCGTGTGCTCTCCAATGACTTATGTAGCCAATCTTCGTTCGAAAGGTGCGTGCACATAGTGAACATGTTAGATCACCATTCACGTAAGTGTAATTAAATGCCGCAGGTACAGGTCGGGCCTTCAATTCGTCGCGCCTGAAATCAAGTGCATTACGTCGATGATATTCAAAGGTTCAAAGGTCAGTCATAGGCGAGGATTCAGTCAGCAACCTCTCAGTTCAATATTCCACTGCGCTATGAGGCCTGTAAAATGTTCGTAACATGAATGCTTTTATGAACTTTTTAGTTAATGTATTTAAGTGATTTTGTAAACATTTTCGCAGAAAGGACTAACTGTTAACTGTAAGCGTATTTTATGTTGTATATTTATATTGTTTGTTCAGATAGGTGATTTTTGTTCTACTGTTTGCTGGGTGGTTGCCCACGTCAGTTGTGCACGACTCGATCGCGACCACCATACACCAGTTGTAACATCTGACTTAGTGAAACACTTAGGCATATCGCATTACGGGATCAGACGATGTATATCCAGTAGTCAAGCGGGGTGATAGGAATTTGTACCGGACTGAGACACGAGCACCATGCACATGGTAATAAGCCCGGCGTCAGACCGACTCTCTTCTGGATTATCGCGTTTCGGAATTAACCAGTTTATATAAAAGAGTATAATAACTATTAAAGGTAAGTGTAAATCCAGCTGCTGAAGGTCTTGCAGGGACGCATGACAGTGGCTAGTGGCGATGTTTTGCGATCTCTCAGTGGTCGCTGTTGTTTTTGGATTGTGCTGTGGTGACCACAAGGACCATCACTCTGATAAAAATTACCCTGATAGAAAAGATTTTTTTTTGTGAACTGACTACACTGTTAACTTGAGGGGCTCTATTCAAAAACAGAGCAGCTGGTGGCTTTTATTAGCTTTACCGGGCTTGCTTGGGGGCGAGCGCTTAAGCACTTAGCCGCGAAAGCGTGGGCAACAAGCGCCCAAGGGTGCCAGTGTGGCCGGACCTCGGTTTGGGCGTTTGCCGCGATTGCAATGAAGTCACGATGTGACTAATCCCCTATCCGTAAAATTCGTGTTAAACTAACATATACATACGTACATGTCCCTGCTTTCTGGGAGGAAGGAAGGTACAAGTGTGTATGTATTTAGTGATCTGAAATATGGTCTACACTAACTAGCGTAAAAAAGAAAAAAGGTCCCTTACAGAACCTATCTACCTATGTGGTGTGAACGTATTAATGTACATATTGTATGTAATGATGTATGTAGGTAGCTAAGTGATTGCGAGTGCAGTGTCACCTGTATCGCGCGGGCGGCTGCCAGACTAAATGGTTTCACACCGAGGACCGGAATTAGGCTTGAGTTTCCGTGAGAGAGGGAGGTTGAGGTGGTGATAGAAAAGGTATTTTGCACTTTGCTTTAGATACGTTTGTCTGTTGAATGTTACATAGTATGTATACTTTATCATCATTGAGAGATTTAGTTTAGACTTCGTTCTCGGCCTCTTATGATTTGACGCATGTTTACGATACAGCACTTATTTTTGTTTAACATAATATTAATGTATTTAAATACTTTACTGAGATTCGTTAGTATATTCACAAATCTAAATCAAAACTTTAAGTATAGACTCCTTATCTCCAGGCCTCACAAGCTTAAGCCTAAATCTATTACTGTTTATCACCAAACCTTTTGGAAGGTACTTTACAAATTAGCATTTTATTTATGAATCTAAACCAGAATTAATTACAAAATAGTGTTTATAGAATTAATATGGAAGTACATTTTAACGTTTTTTAATCGTTTGTAATGTAACTATTTTAACGTTTTTTAATCGTTTGTAATGTAACTCAACCTTAAAATATATGTGTTCAGTTTAACGAGCCATCGTATCACACAAAATTATATTAGGATGCGACGCGTTGCGTCGCGCGCCGTGGAAAAATATTTACACTGTGGCCTTCAAAACGGCGAACGTAATATTCCATAGACTGACCACGTAATCACGAAATGACTTGATAACTGAAAATGCAGAAGCGATTACATCACTAGTTTGTTGGAATACTATAGCGAGTATGAGCTTTCGTTAGAGATAAATTTTATCTGTGTTCTTGAAAACGGCGAAGTATCGTAAACGAAATATTTAGTAAGTAAAAGTAGATAAATAAAAATGTAGAAATATTGCTTTGAAAAAATATAATGTAATAATTTGCCATACCCTATTCAGGGTCCATGTATTCGGTTAATTTACCGTATATGAACAAATGTACATAAATTATGCCTTGACATTTGAAAAATATGATGCTATGATGTATTAGTGTTATAACTTTTTTTTTTAAATATCAACTTATACAACTAATCGCATGTTAATGATAAACACATTTTTAATACAAAAATGCATACTTAGGTACTGTTCAGTTTTATCAAAACAAGGGTTTACAGTGAACTGTATTTATTTTGCAGCTAAAACCGCCACGAGAAATACGGACAATCGGATTCTATACTAAATTTTCGAGCCGTGCCGTTGCACAATTTGACTCCATTGAAATACCTACAACTAGTTCATTATGTGCTATATACTTAAAACTATCATTTACCTATTACAGATCTTTAAAATACACAGTAATCATTATAATTAATACGTGAAGCAAAAACTTTGTACCCATTTTTAAGCGTATTGCGTGCACGGATGATTGAGATTTGACATGGTTAAAGTTTATATGGAGAAAGAGTGCATAAAACTGAAATTTATCTATAATATCTGTTATTAATATATTAAATAAAATAAATTAATACTGCGAATCCAAACACAGTGCCATTGAACTTAGATCCCCCAAAATATTGATATTGTCACTCAATGAAAAGTGACAGCAAGTGATGTAATATTCATTGTTTAGTTTCATACTGCAAATGTCAAACAGAAAATAGTCTATGATTAAAAAGTCGCTGGTCGAATTTCGATCATTGGGCGACCGCTAGTAATAATAATAACAGGTTTACAATAATAATAATGACACAAAAACAATGACTCATCTGAGTTACGTAATATAGTCTTCACAATAAGGAATATTTACCGTACAAATAAAACACAAACAAACTAACTATTTATTGCAACCAACATGACAGTGTATAAGACATATTCATTCACTTTCAATACATAAAACTTAGTTCCTAACAAGTAAATAGCAATACAAAAAACGTTATAAGATAGATAATCCTTACCCTAACATAAAAAAAACACGTAACTTTAATCACTAAGTCTTTATAACCCGTATAAATTTCCTAAACACATTACTAACAGCACATAGACATACGATATAAGAAAAACCCATTATTAATCCATATAACTACAAAATAACAGATGTGTATAACAAGACGTCGCGTCGTTTAAAAGATATTGTAAATAATCTACCATAAAACACGAAATAAAGGACATTGACTTGTTATACGTAAAAATGCAAGGATGACGACAACTTAGGCTGAAAACTATAGAGCGTATTCATAGTCTTAGCTTAGCTCAAACTTCGCTAAGTACAGTAGAGCGCCGATTATCCGAACTAATAGGGGGTCATGGGTGTTCGGAAAACCGGTATTTTCGAATAATCGAACTGATTTAGCCATACATATTTACGTACAGGTAAATGAAAACAATAGGTATGAATTTACATCTTTAATGACAAATAGGAATTATGTTAACAAAAAAAGTGCAGACAATTTTGTAGGAAAACATGAACCTATGTAGTACCTACTAGGTACAATTAACTCTTAAAAAAATCTTCAATCTTCGTTTGCCGAAGCAAGCCTACCCGCTTACGAGCGGCTAGGTCACGTACTTTTTTAAGAACAGATATTTGTTACTGGTCGCTTTCAGCTTGTGTTTCATACCAACGTAAGGCAATATCTGAGCAACTAAACGCTTCAGAAGCACCAATTATGTTTTCATCTTCATTATCTGAACTTGTAGTTGATGAGGTGCTAGCGGTGGCCAAGTGGTCAGTCTTATTAGTCATGAGGTCCAAAATTTCGCTATCCTGCATAATTTGGTACCCGGGATCTTCATCCATATCCATCCATAGTTGAACCTCTTCTTCATCACATTCCTGACAATCGAGCTTTCTTAGCATATCTATCATTTCAGACATATCATCCTGTTTCTCATTTACACATTCACTTTGAGGATTTTCTCCTATACATAAAACTTTATTCCACGCGTTTTTCAAGTTCTGCTCTTTTACACTGCCCCATGCTGCACTGATCATGTAGGACGCGTCTTTTAAATCAAGCTTTTTATGGTTTCTTATCAGACTTTCTTCTCCTTCCTCTTCTTATTCCAAAGGTAACTTACGTAACAATTATTTTCCATAATACCGTTTAAAAGTCTCAATAACGCCTTGATCCATGCATGGGGGCTGTAATAATGAAGTCACGTTAGGTGGAAGAAACATGACTTTTATAAACTCGGCTTTTTCGTTTAAGATGTCACATGATGGATGTGTTGGGGCGTTATCAAGAAGCAAAAATGTTTTCTCTCTTTTACCATTTTTTAATTGATGAGCTTTTAATGAGGGTATAAAATTTTCTGTAAATCATTTCATAAAAATTGTACTATCCATCCAAGCACTCTTTTGCGAAGTATAAACGATAGGCATCGCAGACATATTAACGTGTTTGAAACACCGTGGTTTCTTGCTTTTACCAATTACAAGCATGGGCAATCGGTGGCTGCCAGTAGCATTAGCACATGCTAAGGCAGTGATACGATCCTTGCTTATTTTAGGACCAGGTGCTGCTAATTCACGGCGTGAGGCAAGAGTTTTTCGTGGCAAAGCTTTCCAATTGAGCCCGGTTTCGTCTGCATTGTAAACATTTTCGAAAGCGTAATCTTCTTCCTTCAGTATATCCCTTAGTTCGATTTTGAATGAATCAGCAGATAGTTTTTCTCCTTGTATTTGAAGCTCACGAATGCCATGTCTTGATTTAAATCGTTTTAACCAGCCTGTGCTTGCTTAAAAATTTGATGGCCCTGCAAGTTTTTCGTTAAATTGTACTGCTTTTTCACACAAAATTGGGTCAGAAATAGGTTCTCCATGGGATCTTATTTGAGTAAACCATTTATATACAGCATCATCTAAATTCGTGTTTGAGGCAAGTTCCATCGTTTTACGACTTGTGGATCCGTCAGAAGAATCAAGCTGGGATATAAAATTACATATGCTCGTCTTTTGCTTTTTTATATCCGTAATGGTAGACTTAACCAACTTGGTATTCAATGGATAACTTGGTTGCAGATTCGGACGTTTATTAATTTCGTATTTATCTTTCATAGAAAGGACAACACGTTTACGTTTAAGCATTTTAAATCGATAGCTTACTTTCACGCGGCAAAACTTTGACTATCGATTAACGGGTACTTGGAAGTGACACACGAGTACAACTAAAAAGTCGCCACAAGTGCGCGAGCACTGTAGCGCGGACGACGGGAGAGAGGAGAGCATAGGTATACCGGAGTTAACTAAAGCTGACACGTTCACAGTACTCACACTAATGCAATTTTACCATACAGCATGATCAATAATTTTTTCGAATTTTTTTATTTTGAATTTTTGATTTTGATTCAAAATGCGATTCTAGTCTAAGTGTAGACTAGAGTTAAGTTTTAGGAAAATTAGATGCATTGTGGATAAATAAATAAAAAATAGTGTTACTTGTTTTATGTGCATATTATGATTATTACTTTATTGCTTTTAATCAGATTACTAAATTAAATCTTCTACCCCACTCAAACTTTCATCGCTCGAAGAACTTGATGTTTCGCCGTCGGAATTTCCTAGTGTTATTATAAATGAGTCAGTGAAAGTATCCAGTTTTGGTTCCAGTTGAATATATTTTTTCTCAAGTTCTCGCACCTTTCTCCAAATGTCACTAAACATATCAAGAGTAATAGAATTCGCTTCTTTTCTAAATAATTCTTCCACAATTTCAAGTTAAAATTAACATTTTGTGATGCAACTTTCCCTTTAATAATACCCCACAGTAACTCTATTGGGTTGAGTTCTGGATGGTAGGGTGGTAGGCGAAATACACTGCGTCCGTGATCTTGGAGGATTTTATCAAGTACAAATTTTACATGGTTTGGCTTATTTTTTGTAATAATGTCAAATAGCACAGGTTTTGTATTTCTTTCTGGATATGATATATTATATTTGTCTAACCAAGCTAACATGTCACTTTTTTTTAAATTTAATGTTGGCACTGGATCCGATACGACGTTATGGTACGATGCATTATCGGCTACTAAAACTGACTGTGGCGATAAATTTGGAAGAAGTTTTTCTTTAATCCACTTCTGATAATTATTAGCATTCATATTACTGTCATAATCTCCCGTTTGCTTTTTTGACGTTAACCGGTTGAAACCAAAAAGACCACTCTGTATAAATAAACAGTAGCAAAAGCAAAACAATAACCGTCGCCTTCACACTAATAAGCTAGGCCGCGCGAGAGAGAGACGGGCAGACTTTTCGTGATGTGACGTCACGCCGCGCGCTTATTCACAGACACTACACAAGCGCAATCTGTAAATGTGTTGAACGTGCCAGCTTTAGATAATCGACCTCTACGAACGGGTCGGACATGCGGCGAGCGGTCGGCCGCGGCCGCGCGCCGTGTGTAGCAGTTAGGATAGGCGGTCGTTCGGTTGATCGACGTTCGGATAATCGACGCTCCACTGTACCTATTTACTCAGCGCAATTTTAGCTTTCGAATTTATAGTCGAGTTACGCTAAACTTATGCTTAGCTTTAACTGAGGGAGTGTCTGGGAATTGTCAATTAACGTTTCGATAACGCATCTGGGACTGTTAAATTTCTTCAACAGAAAATAATAAATTAATTACGAATTATGTAGAGAAAATTAAAAAGATATTTAAAATAGAATTTAAATTGTTTAATTGTATAATATGTGTTAAATCACAACACAACACTTAATGACTACTATTTTATTTATAAGACACGGAAGAATAAATTTTACAAAGATACACTAACATATTTAAATATCAAAACAATACCTCTTTTCTGAAATGTATAACGCCCTCTACTTGCGACAATAGTAATCATAATAACTCATAGTAAATCTTAACTCGTGGTAAGAATAAAAATGGTTCAGTGACATCTATTGGTAGCGGAAATCATCTTAATACTAAACAATATGTTTATATGCAGTAAAAATGACAGATTATTCGTACATAAAACAAAAAGATTTACGTTTCAAACCAATAACGAAAAACAAAACAACAACAAAACGTGTACTTAATAAAAACAGTCATTTCTATGATGAACATTAAAATTTCTTATATCTCATTATCATCCATCTTCAACTCGTACGTACAGCCCGGCCCACCTTATGAGAAGTTAAGTAGGTACCTACTAAATAAATTATACATACATACAAAGTACAAAGTACTTCATACAATAAAGACTGAGCTTTCGGTGAATATAGCTAGTTAAATAACTTTGGGACGGATCTGCAAAATACCTCCTCGATGCCCTGGACAGGTTGCAGAGACAGGCTGCATTGTAATTGATGCGGACGTTACTAAGTTCGTCGAACCGCTTCAGCTGCACGGAAACATTGAAACATTCTAAGCTCTGTATCGTGGCAAGTGTTCTGAAGAGGTGTTCAATATATTTCCCTTTTCTCTGTTTCGATGGAGTATTTACGATGTGAATCTAATATTGTGACAATATGGACCAATAGCTAAATTACTTAATTATCAAAATATCTGGGCGACCGAGCTTTGCTCAGTATCTTAAAAATAAAGAAAAGCACCTATCTAAGTAAACTTAGAATGTCAAATATTATCTACACACAAAATTTCATCCAAATTGTTTGAGCCGTTTCCGAGGAACCAATTACATCTATACAATTAATAGAATTGAAGTGTCTGTTTGTAATGTCAAAATAACAGCTTTTTACTAAATGCGTATGAAAGTATATACGATACATGTACCAAAAAAACCCATTTTTAACATTTTTGTCTGTATTTCGGTCTGTCTGTCTTTCTGTCTATCAGTCTGTTCGTTCCGGGTAATCTCCGAAACGGTTGGATCGATTTTGACGTGACTTTTACTAGTAGATAGCTGAATTTATAGGAAGTAACATAGGCTACTTTTATTTTAGAAAAAGTATTAGGATTCCGCACAAATAAAAAAACTGGTCAGGGTGAATAAATTCTGGAGCTTAAATGGCTTATGTTGAGTAAACCATAAGATATATAGCAAATTAATGTACGACATAGTCATAAGCATTAAAAAGACCTACAAAAAAGGCCAGGAGAGTATACATTTATCTTCTAAGAAACACTCACAATAAGCATTTTTGTCTTTAAAATAGCCGGAAGCAGGGGAGCAAGATTCGCGCGGGCATTCTGTAGTCCACGTGAGCGAAGCCACGGGCACAGCTAGTAATGTAATAATTTTGCGATTTCTGATATCGGTTAGCTATTGCGAACTATTTATTATGGGGGCCGATGTCGTAGGAAAGAAGAAACATACTGGCCTTTTTTAGTTATATACCTTTTTGTAATAAATAATTGAATGCCTGTTTCTCTTCTCTGACAATTGAACTGATAGAAGAAGCTATGTCATCTGTCATGGTGATGGGCTTCATATTTATAATTTATTTAATTAGAAAAATATAATCTTTATATATTTATAAAAGAATTCGCTTATTTATAATGTGATAAGGAATTTGTTGGTGGCGATAAAGTCGTGGGATGTAAGGAAGTTTTTTAGGATAATGGGAAATCTGGTAAGAAGTTTGAGTTTACTTGAAGTGAAAACTTCGCTGCATTGAGTGATTTTTTGTAGGAGAAAAGCTTACGGGTTCTCGTCACCGATGACCTCGACATGCTCGTGATGTATTGCGCTTGTTTCAGAATAGCGACGCGTAGTATAGCGGCCTGTGTACACGTATAAGCATATATACGCTAATACATTGTATATACTCGACAGTATCATACGCGTGTTTGACTTTTTGTATGGGTAAAGTATATGATTTCGCGTCACCGACATGCTCTGCAATAATTCACACTACTTATAATTGTTTTACAGATTGAAAATTGAGTTTTGAATTCTGTCAACAGAAACTACAATAAAATTAGGTGTAATATAGCATTTATATATTATTTTCCCCTGACAACGCAAAATCTTCGTTAATTATCTATCAAAATTAATTATTCAGACATCACCTTCCACAGAGGACCACATGATATGGGCTTCGGAGTTTGGAGTTAGTTTTACGGTAAACTCCATATCAGCACAAATTAAAAAGTTCTCTTTGTAGTGTCGTGAAGCTGTGGAACCAGCTCTCGGTCAGCGTGTTTCCTCTTTCTTACTATATAGGGCCCTTTATGTGTAACGTTAAGGGATATTTATGCAGACGGATTTAGATTTCTCGGTGGTCACCGTTCTGTTAGCTTGATCTAGGCTAGGCTCGCTTTCTGTCTGTTTGTACCGCGTGTTCTCCGAAATGGTTGGACCGATTTTGACGGAACTCTCACTGGTAGATAGCTGATGTTTTAAAGAGCTACTTAGGCCTCTTTCATTTTAGAAAACGAATTAAGTAAGGTCTGCACAATTTAAAAAGAAATTGTTAATTGTGAATCAATTCGGGCGCTTAAATGGCTTACGGTGAGTAAACCATAAGAGATATATAAATCAAGTGAATGTGGTACATAATTGTAAATCTTAAAAAGATATACAAAAAAATCAGTAACAGCGTATGTCTGTCTTCTAAGGATCAGCCACAATAAGCATTGTTGTCTTTAAAATAACCGGGAATTTTGTAGTACACGCGAGCGCAGCCGCGGGCACAGCTAGTTTATGAATAAAATGACAAAATTTAGTTTTATCAATATCTTTCAGGCAACAAGTCGGGGTGAATACGAAAGGGGTCCGTTTGGTGCTCAGCAAGGCCCTTACGGTGGGCCCGCATCAAGTCCATTTGGAGGGCAGCAAGAAGGCCCTTTTATTGGGCCCCAGCAAAGCCCAATTAACCAGCAGCCGTACAGCAATAATCCAGGATTCCAGGGTGGACCGCCAGTGACAGCTCTCCAGCCTGCGTATGGACAGCCACAACGCGCGTTTGAACAGGTCTGCTTAGTAAGGTTATGTGTACGGTGGTCGGGATTTTGTAATGGTCACCTATTTATGTAACACGTTGTACATCGATTTTTAAATGCAGTATTCTGTTACAATGTGAGGTTGAAAGGACTTCATGCTGAACTTAACATTATGAAAATTTTCTTTAATAATTGCAAAAGAAGTGTTTGAAACTCCCTACACAACTGATTTTGCTTTAAATGTGATGTTTAGGTCGAAAAGACCTCATATATCCAGCTTGATTTAAGTGCCTCGCTAGGTCTTTAGAAGCTCCTGACGCATGATTGCAAGAGAGGTTTTAGTAACTATTTACACGGCTAACTATATTATAACAGTCATGTCTTTTTTTGCATGTTTAACTTGATTTACGTACTTCGATAGGTTTTTATATTCTCGTGACATTAAAATTCGATATGATTTATAAGAGAGTATGGTACAATAATCATGTTACATATTTTTATATGTAAATTTTCTGATTCCTATCGGAATCCTCCCGGTCGAAAGTACATTATATTCAGCAATTGTAGCAATAAACGCGTATAAAACTGCGATCAGATTAGATAGTTTGTTAGTCAAACCAAAAAAAAAAAAATTGTTTCAGCAAACATATTTTATTGGTTTATATTACAATTACAAGAATAACTTACAAATAAAATGAAACATATATAAGATGAAGGTAATTCTGAAGGCCATTAAAAAGTTTTCACCAATAGACAACAACTTTAGACGAGAAGTTAGTTCGGTTGAAAGGTTTAAAAAGAAAAGTGTATCGATTTACAGAAAAAATTATTGTGTCAGTTTATTTTTAAGTTCAGAAGCGTATGATCCACCTTATCCACAGAAGGGCTACGCTAACCGGGGCTATCCTCCGCAGTGGGGTCCACAACAAGGCTATACTCAGCAAGATTACCCAGCGCAAGGTTATCCAGCGCCAGGTTATCCAGCAAAGACGCGGTCAGTTGTTACATTGCTGGCCACGTCAAATAAAATAAATTAATTTTATTTCAGCAAACATATCCACAGCAAGGCTACCCTAACCAGGGTTATCCTCCGCAGTGGGGTCCACAACAAGGCTATCCTCAGCAAGGTTATCCAGCGCAAGGTTATCCGCCGCAAGGTTATCCACAGCAAGGCTATCCACCGCAAGGTTATCCACAACAAGGCTATCCCCAGCAAGGCTATCCACAGCAAGGTATATACGAATACAGCTTAAGGATTAGGAGTATAGGCGAAGTTAAAAAAATGGCGTCGATTTTTCCGGGATCAAATCTTACAATAGGTTTAAACTAAAATATAATGGCTTAGTGGTACCATGTACAGACATGTCCCCATATAAAGGTAGCCATTGACGTGACGTTTATTTAGTATGAAGGAGTTTAATTCAAAATATGGAGTGAGAAAAAATTACCTGTGGTTGCAGGTTCTTTTTCTTAATTTGGCGCCGCAGAAGCACTTGCCGGTGTCAATGTTTTTAAGTCTAGATAGCCCATTTATCGAGGAGGGCTATAGGCTATATAACATCACGCTACGATCAATAGGAGCGGAGCATCAATGAAAAATGTTGCAAAAACAGGAGAAAATTATTCCTTTTGAGAGCTTTCATTTCGTGCTCTGCGTAAATGGTTAAGGTTATGCAACAATGATGTGTAACGGAATTGTTTCTCTTTAAAAGTTCTACAAAATGTCCGCGATAGCTTAATATGTCTATCTTTTAAGGTTTACTCAATATAACAGTTTTTATGGTAATAAAATTTGTTCTAAAATAATAAATTATTTGCGAAGGTGTTTTTATAAATATGGTATTAATCATTAATGAAATAAATACGTTATTCATCACAAGTATTTAATTTTGGACAAAATTGCCCTTTACAGTAATTGATTTAAATGAATATCTCAGGAGATATCACAGTTTTAAAATAACTCGGCAGCAAAATAATCAAGTACCGCGAGCGCATTTTTATTATGCAGAATAATGTGGGAGGCGGATGGCACCTATATTACGTTGCCTACCAGCCACTCTCTCTAGCCCTTTCTCTCTCTCTCTTATATTATGCAGACGAAGTTGCGCAGGTCAGCTAGTGTATCATATATGTATACTTTCATATGCATTTAGTAAAAAACTGTTATTTTGACATTACAAACAGACACTTCAATTTTAATTATTGTATAGATTTAGTGGATGCACAGAGATGGATTCACTTCCATACATCATTATCATTCACATATTGATCCACCATATAATAAAAAATCACAATATGGCAGCTCAAGGTCTGGTTAAAAACTCCTGATTACAGGTTATCAACAAGGGTCAGGACTAGGGAACGTGGCCTGCTGTGCAGCGTGTATGGCCTGCCTCACTTGCCTCCTGAGCTCGTGCTGCCAGGGTATGATGGGTCCTGGGATGCAGGGAATGGACGAGGCGAACCCCGAGCATGGCACCACACCCACACCCACAACTGTGACGTCACCACATACGGACGCTGTTGATGCCGATGATAATTAACACAAATTAAAAAATAAAATATGCCCAGAATTTCACCTATCTCCTAATTACGTATTTCACAAGAGTCTAATAATAGCAATAATCGTTGAATATAGAGAATTCAATTAGGTATATATATTTCTAAAAGTTTTTTTGTGGCAACGCAATATTTCCTATAATTCTCCATCAAAATTAAATATACGAACATCATTTTATAGTTTGACCTGCGCAACTTCGTCTGCATTATGTAAGAGAGAGAGAGAGAGAGAGAGATAGTGGGTCGTAGACACTGCATTATTAGGTGCCGCCCGCCTCCCACATTATTCTACAATAATAAAAATGCGCTCGCGGTACTGGATCATTATTTTGCTTCCTAGTTATTTTAAAACTGTGGTATCTCCTAAGATATTAATTTAAAAATAAATACTTGTGATGAATAACTTATTTATTTCGATAAGGATTAATACCATGTATATAAAAACACCTTCGCAAATAATTCATTATTTTAGAACAAATTTTATTACCATAAAAAAGGTTTTATTGAGTAAACTTTAAAAGATACCCATATACTATCGCGGACTTTTTTTTAGAACTTTTTAGAGAAACAATTTCATTTCACACAATTTTTGCGTAATTTTAACCGTTTACGCAGCGAACGCAATGGAAGCTCTCTAGAGAAATAAAATATTCCCGTTTTTCCAACATTTGTCATTGATGCTCCGCTCGTATTGATCATAGCGTGATGTTATATATCCTATAGCCTTCCTCGATAAATGGGCTATCCAACACTGAAACATTTTTTACATTCGAACCAGTAGTTCCTGAGATTAGCGCGTTCAAACAAACAAACAAACAAACTCATCAGCTTTATAATATTAGTTTTAATGTTTCCCGCTATTGATGAAAAATAGTTTAAAACCTTAGGAATACCATCAACATACAACTATCATAGGAGGCGACATCTATTACAAAATCTGTATAACCAACACGACCGCTGTTAGATTTTTTACCATTCCATGTGCGAAATATTTCAATAGTTGATAATTTTCGATTATATAAAAAGTTTTTAAAACCCTTTCGTAACTGATTCAGTAAGTTTAAACCGTTTGCCCATTTTTCGTCAATAGCGGGGCACATTAACTTTAAAACAATTTTTAAATAATTTATCCTAATGAAAAATTTAATATAGATATGGCGTTGACTCAAATCACCTTTGACAAATAATATATTAAAGAAATATAGTACCTGAATTACACATTTTTAACACAAACTTAACAATTGAAATGAAAGTTTTGATTTTTTCCCCCATAAATATTATAAAAACTAGAACCTTCCTAAAATACCTAACAATGACCATGAAGTTAAGCGTGCAACATTAGTAAAAAAAAAATACTAACGGATCAATTTTTTGGAGGTGGAAACAGGGTAATACGAACTTGTGATTTCGTCTATTTTACATAAGTGTGTTTAATTAGTCACTCTGGTGCTTTATGTAATATAATCGTTAGTGCACAACGTGATAACAATTTATTTCTATCAGAACAAGGCAAACTTTTAAATTTTTACTTCATTATCATAATTATTATTAAGAATTGTGTACATAATTAGTTAAATAAAGTGCTTATTTCGTACTGTAATATATTTTATTTGTGTCTTAGAATAATTATATAATTTATAATTACTTACAAATAATTTATTTAAACATATTGTGGAAATGATTATACGCAGTGGAACTCAAGTTTATGTACCCTGATATTGTTAATTTCAAATTGTCAATTTCCTTAGCGACTTTATACAAAAAAAAAAAAAATCCAACAGTTTCTTACACAACATTTTTCCATAAATATCCTCGGAAAGCTACCTTACAAGCTCGGTGTGAAGCCCTTGGGTCAGGCAGCCGCCCGCGCGATACAAAGTGACACTATACGTGCAACACTTAGTTACCCACACACAACATTACACACGTATGAACACACACACGTGCACACCACACAGGTACATAGGTTCTGTAAGGGACCTTTTTTTTTTCTTTTTTTGCGCTAGTTAGACTAATGCGCTAGTTAGTGTAGAAAAACCATTCCGATTAACAAATACACATACGCATGGTCCACTCCTTCCTCCCAGGAGGAGGGGAACGTGCATATGAGTATATATTAGTTAGCTCGAATTCTCATAAGATTAGGGAATTAGCTAGATCGCGACTTTTTCGCATTCGCGACAACCGCCCGAGCCGAGGTTCGGCCACTCTGGCACCCTCGTGCGGGTCGTCACAAACTTTCGCGGCTGAGTGCCCTAAGCGCTCGCCCCCAAGTCCGGTGAAGCTGTAAAAGCCGCAGCGGCTCTGTTTGACGATAGGGCCCCTAAGGCTAACAGTGTAGTCAGTAGAAAAAAAAAAAAAAAAAACCTTACAAGACTAACCCTAATTATTTTTCTAAAATAAAAGTTGCCTAAGTTACTCCATATAACATCAGCTATCTGCCAGTGAAAGTTCCGGCAAAATCGGTCCAACCGTTTCAGAGACTACTCGAATTAAACAGACAGAAAAATTAAAAAAAAAAT
This sequence comes from Saturnia japonica, assembly GCA_033032175.1. Taxonomy (NCBI): domain Eukaryota; kingdom Metazoa; phylum Arthropoda; class Insecta; order Lepidoptera; family Saturniidae; genus Saturnia; species Saturnia japonica. The sequence goes on from CM065329.1 coordinate 11,321,110, forward strand.
TGTTATAGGTGTAGTGTATAATTTAATATACATTTAGTAAAAAGGTGTTATTTTGACATTACAAACCGGCATTTAAATATTTAATTTTATTTGTATAGATGTAATAAGTGGTACATAACGCCATCTGTTGTGACTCGCAACGCATCATTTCTTTACAAATTAGTTACAAATTAGTAGTACAATTAAACTAGATGGCGCAGTTAATAAATAAATATTTACAATTACGAAGTCAAATCATTGGCCGAGGCCTCGATAGGCTGTGGTAGTAAGTCCTATTATCATGCATACATGCTACCTTAATTGTAAAAAAACAATAGTATCTATGTCATCTTCTGTAACTCTCAGCAAAATACCGTAAGACATTGAGATATTGAACTAAGCGAAGTAGACTAACCTCTAACCTTGCAGTGTCAATATCTTATAACTGGCGAATCTTACGTAGTTACTATGAAGAGCGAGTAGAGTAAATTTTAATCATCTCGCCAAAGAAGATATTAATATACGGACCCCATTGTAATTTTTTAAACCAAGAATAGTATTCTTATTATTATCAACCAAGCCTACTAAATTCCCTAAGAGTTAAATTGGAAAATCTTATAAAACAGGCATAACTATTAAAACTTTTTGAAATTGTGATAGACTTTTTGTAATATAAAAAAAATGTAATATTATCTACTAAAAGAAGAAAGTGTTTTTTGAATCAAGAATAAGTCACAGCTTTTGTTCTGTCACAAGATAGATCAAGTTTTCATTTACCATGGCCCAAAATTTCAAGTAAAATAAAATCAAGAAATAAACCGAAATTCTAGTATAAATATCCTATAACTTATATATAATTAACAGTTACAAAAATGGCTTTAGTTTTGAGGAAGGCTGTATTGTCGAAAAACGTATCGCTGTTTAAATGTGTAAAGGGTCGACCTCTGGCGACCGCTACAAATAAAAAGACTCCAGCGTCTTTAAGTGAGTATTATAATAAAAATAAAGATTCGTAGTTAAAAGTAATTCATACATTTTAGTGTAGTGCTATACGTAAAACATAGTATATATTATATCGATAAAGAAATTTACCGTCATTTGGTACAGCATTAGTAAAATATATGATTTTGCGTAGTTATTACCGATAGGTTATTATGTGAAGAGGTAAAGGGTAAGTATGTAGAGTTATTTTTTTATTAAATACTCTTATATATCCGTGTATTTATAAGATTCCTTGCGATATTAAAAAAAAACAGTCTGGTATTTGTCACGGTTGAATTTTCAAATGGTTTACGCGATTATTTTATGATTTATCTCTCGTATTTATTCACCAATTTCGTTTGCTCGCTGGTGAAGTTTTGTGTTATTTCGGAGAACGGTGGTCGCCGCCGTAGGACATCCAGGCTTGTAATACTCGGCCAGACCGCTCGCGTTCTTCTGAATAGCATGAATAAAACCAGCAATATTGCTCGCCGAGTATTATATGCTTGGATGTCCTTTCCAGTGTCCTCACGTTTCGGTGCTTCCTTGTGTGGACCCTGCTGCTTCGGACGTACGTCGCTGCTGTACTGCGGAGATCGAACCGGCTCTTTTCGTTGTTATGCTGAAAAGAGAGACGATGACAAAAAGGAGAGCTGCCCAACGTGCGGGTGTCCGTGTGGACCTTGTCCATGTGGACCTTGCGGACCTTGTGGACCTTGTGGACCTTGTGGACCCTGTCGCTGCCCCTGTCCCTGCCCTTGCGGGCCGTGTGGACCTTGCGGGCCATGTGGTCCTTGTGGGCCATGCGGCCCCTGCGGGCCATGTGGCCCTTGTGGACCTTGCGGACCGTGTGGCCCCTGTCGCTGTCCGGGCCCCTGTGGACCATGTTGCCCGGGACCCTGTCCCAGCCCTTGTCCTTGTCCATGCCCTTGCCCATGTCCAGCTCCAGGCCCTAAACCGAAAAAGTGTGAATGCGGCAGCTGTCCCGCATGTGGTATACAACCGATGGGCGCTAGTATGAAAACAGAAGAATGTAAGAAGGACGATAAAAAAGTCTCCAATAGGATCACTGCTACTGGCGTAGTCAAAGTAACGCCATGACAATATCCCGATGACCGTTTGCTATGACATCAATTTAAACAAGAACTCTTTCTTATATATATTTAAAATGTTGATTACAATATGTCAGATTTATACAATAAATAATAGTTTAATTGGTGACATGTTTTATTGTGCTAGAGTAATTGGAAAACTCGCTGCGTTTAATACAGGTGAAAAGCATAAAATAATTTACAGCCACGGCGGTCCCATGGCGAAGTAGAAAGCAGAACCAGGCCCAGCCTCTTGGATATTTGAAGATTGAACAAACGAAGAAGCTGTCATCAGTGAAGAGGCGTCGCGGGCAACACAGAAATCACCCTATGCGCTACTGTATGTCATGCCCGAATCTCATCCCCGAGACAAGGATAAGACATTACCAGCCACCAAGACATTTGAGCCCTCCTAGGACCAGAACAGTTTCTTACGAACCTATCAATCCATACTCCGTATGCTTCGCATTGCCATCAAGTCCTGTCTACACTTCGTGCTTTTTAAAACCGATTGATATAGATATTACTTCCAAGCGAGCCTATTCGAAGCCGTCTGATTGTGGTTGCTCTTGTCCGCCTCCTTGCGGGCCGTGCGGTTGTCCTTCTGGCTGTGGCTGCTTACCACCGCCTTGCAATCAACCTCCACGTTGCGTCCAATACATGACCGGCTACTATTATTATCCGTATGGGTATTGGTTTTGCGGACCGTACCATGTAGCCGGTACGTGTACTCCGGTTGGCCCGTGCGGGCCGTGTGGACCTTGCTGCGAATGCAAACCTAAATGCCCAGCCCCAGCTTGCGTTTGCCCTGCAGCTGCCGCCGTAGTTGGTGCTCCAGCTCAAGCTACTAATTCCAAAATGTCTCCGAAAGCTAATATTATACCCGCCGCTCATATAAATTTCCCTACTCGGCAAGCTAACCAGACTCAACAGCCTCGATCAACCATATCTAAGTTCTTTCCGTTTAACGCAACGATCAATCCAGGGTTTAACGTTTCCAATCCAAAGAGCGGTAAAAAACCACCCTCGTCACCAAGTAATTTGATGTCTTGCACTTATAGTACACAGGCCCGTAATAATTTCCGCCCCAAGGACAGCCCGTCATATTGCACGCCATGCGTAACCCAACAAGTTACCAAAAGCAGTAATTTTAGTACAAATCCACCACGTACATCGTATATCCCACAATCATCTACACAAGGTAATTGTTTCGCGAAACCTAGAACAAAAAAATCTACTAGCCCTTTCTCAAAATCATTATCTCACTATGAAAATATAAGAAACGGTAGTAGAAGCCCCATCAGGCATAAAAGGCCCTCAAAATACTTTTATGAAATTTGCCCTACGTTGAAGAGACCAAGGCTGATAATGTCTCGTGAAGAGCGAGATCAGCCAAATATAAGCCCTGGTTTATTTGACTACTCCTCAATTCCTCACTACAGAAGTCCTTACCCACAACCGCTTACTATAGATTAAATCTAATGACAAAATCTGCAATCCATTGACTAGCCTTGCTTGATTTATAATCCGGTATGATTCATACAATAAACAATATTGTGCAATATTTTTGTTTCATTTACTTTTAAAATTAAAATGCGATAGAATTTAGAATACAGTTACGAAATCAACCTTTCAGTAAACCTCACCACGAGGAGGGGCTTGAAAGAAAAGGTTAACAGAGTTTACCCTGATATACCGTTTAAGAGAATCAAGGATGCGGACTATGCTAAGCAGATAGAACCCCTGAAGAGCCAAGATTTCTTACAGAAGACTTTTTCTTGCCCTTGTTTTACATCTCACGTGGATGGATTTAACAAGGAAGGACACAATTTACAAAGCACCCAGTCAGCTATATTTCCAAGTCAATACGAATATCCATATTACCACAGATCGAAGCATCCCCAAGTCTTCGTACCTCATTACTTTCGTTCATACTATTTCCCTTTACCGTCTATTTCGAACGCTTTGGAGGCTGTTTCAAATAAACAGGAGAACGAATCTGAGCCCGTCGTGGGTCCAACAGATGCTGCTAAGCAATTATGCGCAATTTGTGGATGTCCTGCCTCTTGTGGATGCTACCTTCCACCACCATGTAACCAACCATCTCGTTGCGTTCAATACATGACCGGTTATTACTACTATCCCTATGGTTTCTGGTTTTATGGTCCCTATAACGTATGCACGGGCCCTTGTGGGCCAACGTGTGGGCCGTGTAGTCCTGGCAGCCCCTGTGGCTCTAAGCCTCCTTCTCCTGGTGGACCGTGTGGTCCATGTGGACCATGTTGCGTGTACTACGGATCGGGCAAAAAGGGTTTAAGCGATCACAAATCGTATAATCCGCTATCCATGCTAAGTGAATCAACAGTTGTAAGTGGTTCCTGTTCTCCATTAGCTTTGTCTTGTGCACCTTGTTGTGGTGCTTGTTCGTATACCATGTGGTCCATGTAGTTCTTGCGGTCCGTGTGGGCCATGCAGCTGTCGTGAACCATATTGTCCCTGTGGACCCTGCAGTTCATGTAGGCCTTGTGGTCCATGCAGCTGTCGTAAACCATACTGTTCCCTGTGGACCCTGAAATTCATGTGGGCCTTGTGGTCCATGCAGCTGTCATGAACCACATTATCCCTGTGGACCCTGCAGTTCATGTGGGTCTTGTGGTCCATGCAGCGGTCGTGAACCATTTTGTCCCTGTGGACCCTGCAGTTCATGTGGGCCTTGTGGTCCATGCAGCTGCCGTGAACCATTTTGTCCCTGTGGACCCTGCAGCTTCATGTTGGCCTTGTGGTCCATGCAGCTGTCGTGAATCATGTTGTCCCTGTGGACCCTGCAGTCCATGTGGACCCTGCAGTCCATGTGGGCCTTGCGGATCATGCGGGTCTTGCGGATCGTGTGCACCATGTCCTGTAAATGGTCCTATTACTTCTGAAAGTTCCCGTAGTCCTGTCGGATCTTTAGGTCCAACTGGCGCATGTTTTAAATGCTGTATTACTACTCATTGCATGACAACTGATCCAGCATCCTCTAAAGAACAATCACCTTGCTACTGTCCAATTTGTCGTACAGCTAAATCCCAATACACAGGGTCTGCCTTAGCCAATGAATGCCCAAACTGTATGACTCCGAGACCGTTGCCCAGAGCTTTCACCTCCAATCCCGATATCAATCCCAATTTAGTCAGGACTTATCCTTTCAACAAGCCAAAACCGAAGCTTCATCCTCGCATGAATACATTAGTGAATTTAGTATTCGCACATTACTTTTCGACGACCAGTAAATTTAGTATGTCGACAATGAATACTTGTAGTACAGTTCGGAAAGAAAGGCCTTGCTAATGACCACACCATCCTGTCCAAAGTCCATCAAAGCTCAGCCACTGGTTACTATAACAAAACATGCAAAAATTGGTGCTTCCTCCGAAACCCATATTCAGATATGACGCCCGTTTATGACAACGCATTAATTTGGAGATCGAAGCATTTACCAGAGAAATAAGTGAATAGCTCGTGTATGAGACAGAACTGTTTCTATTATTTGAAAACGCAGAACCGTGAGCGGACATCGCTTCAATCGTGTCCCGAGATTGGACGGGGTATGGGAATTCAATGCCAGCGTCAGACAACACTACTTACGAAAGGATAGAGACTACTATTTCTTTTAAAAAAAGTAGTAAAATTTTAAAATAATACTGTTAAAATAAATGTGACCAAATAAAAACCGTCAAACCTAATACTTACTCATTCTTCTTGTAAGTGACAATTTTAATAATTTCTTAATAAATAGGTTTTTCATTATTTTATAAGTTTTTGAATTTTTATGCTCCCGGTAAGGTTCGAAATAAATAAAATTATCTCAAAATCAGATAATATGTTTTCTGACTTGTCAGTTTCTCCTAATATATTTTGATTGATTTGTGGAAATAAATCTTAAGTTTGAAAATTTTTTTGTTAGGTTTTTTTTACCACAATCTCAACGGATTTTAAGTGACGATGTGGCCTAAGACGGTAGCACGCTAAGCGTAGTGGAAGACTGGTTCTCAAGTGCAGCTGCCGGAACACATGTATAGATGTTTGGTGACATATTGTCAGCTTTAGAGTGGTAGCTAGCCAAGCAGGTATTAGTAACTGCACTACCCCCATACTATGGTTTCATCACGATGTTTTTCTTCACCGGGAGCTCAGGAGATCATTGTAGGAATTCGAACTGACGTCGATCAACGCGATTTCCGTACACGCTATCACTCAGCCATTTATTGGCTCAAAACAAGATATTAATTGTGAGAGACATAACATTTTAACGTTGTAAGAACAAGATAACTATATTTTTTCACAAAAACAAGGCCGACTCCAAAATATTCTAAAAAAATGCACTAAAAAATTAAAAATAATTACGTTATTTATTTACTTCAAGATATTTACATATGCTGTGTTTAACAGAATTTGATATTCTTACGAACTATGCGTCCGCCATATACACAATTGGTCACACGGAAACGGTCTCAGGTCTCAGGTCTCAAGCTTGGAAGGCCTAATGTTTTCAGATTTGGAGGCCAAAAAATTAACAAATCGACCACACGATTATAGATAATTAACAGAAATAACGGCGCTATAAAATCTGTCTCTTGACAATGAAGGCCACACATAATACACGAGTCGAATATACGAATATTACCATTAAAATAACTTATAGTTAGAGTGCATCTTATGACAATTCCAATAAACCCAAACATGGCAAGTTTACGTTGTTTTATTACGGAGTTCTGGTACCTTTTTTATATAACAAAGGTGGAAAACAAGCATACAGCCCGCCTGACGGTAAGCGCATTCAGTAGCCTAAAGAGACATGTTGGTATCACTAGAGCATTGCCGACCTTGGACCCCTACTCCAAAGAGCTCTGGAAACCCTACTGACCGCATAAATACAACTCTAGGTTATTTGATTACGATCTTCTTTCACCAGTCGAAATTTCCCTGTGCCCAATTTTTTTTTAATACCACGACTGTGGCAAACATGCATGAGAATCATATGCGCGTTGACAACACTTTAAAAACCTTCTTGAAGAACCCTATACTGTAGTCCCCTGGGAAAACCTCAGCACCTGGGAGCTTTTTCTACAACAGGAGCGTTCGCGGAAAAAAATCCTCTGTAACCGGACTGTCCGCGACAATTTAGGTTCCTAAGTGTGAGGATGAACTCCCTGCTGAAGGCGAGCGGTGCGTTGGTGGAAAGTAGCCGCTGGTACCATACCGAACAGTTTCTCGCTTTATCTTTCTAATTTAGTTACTTTGCTTTCTGTATATATTAATACGTGAAGCAAAAGCTTTCGGTACCTTATTAAGCGTGTTGCGTGCACGGAAGACTGTGAAATTTGGCATGGTTAAATTTTATATGGAGAAGAAGTGCAGAATGCTAAAATTTATCTGTAATATCTGCCAATGATATATTAAATAAAATAAATTAATACTGCGAATCTTAATCGACCAGTGCCATTGAACTTAGACCTCCCAAACAAATGTCAATCAGCAAATTGTCTATGATCAAAAAATCGCAGGTCGAATTTCTATAAAAAACTTTAATTAGGCTTTTAATCGAATACGCCTGTATAGTTTGGTCTCCATACTATATAACTCATACAAATAACATTGAACAATTACACACTCGCTGCTTGAAGTCACTTTGCTATAAACATGGGTTTAATATAACACTGATCAATTACATAGAACGTGCCAAGCACTTTAAAATCTCCTCTGTCTCTAGTAGAAGACAAGCAATTCTACTATAGACTGTCCACAATTTCTGAGTATGGTAACCTTCAACATCAAAATCCGTAGTAGAAGAACAAAATGATTTCATATACCCTTTTTATAATAACAATGTCTCTTTCAACTGTCCAATAGCAAACTATGTGTAGCTCGTACAATAATATCGAACAAGATAACGCTCTTAATATGGATGCTATTGAAATCTTTAACTTGAATCTAAGTCGATTCCGATATGTAATACAAAAATATTTTACTTTAATTGAATATATTCTATATAATGTAATTCTGCATGCAAGCGACAACATTTTTTCTTATTTTTTTCTTTTGTGAAAGAATTACAACTGATGTGCACTAATAAATTGGATTATAAGCTAGTTAAAACATGTAAAATTTTAAAATCTTATTTTTATTTTGTTTATATTCTGTGACGTGTCTAAATAAATAAATAATCACAGCCCATTACACAAACGCTAGAACATGCAAAAAGAGGCAAGGGAAGAACATTCCACATTCCTGCTGTTTGTTGTTAAAGAGTTCCGGTGTGTCTTCGCAGTCCAAGTCATTTCAGAACGTCCTTAGTTAGGAACTTACCTAGTCTTGGATCATAAATCTACCAATATACCAATCACTATACATTTCTCTGGTCCAATGCCAATGAAATTAAAATGGGACCCACATGAAAATATCTCCTTTCTAACAAAAAAATTATATTTTAAATCGGTTTATAAATGACGGAGTTATGAGGTAACAAACATTAAAAAAATACAACCGAATTGATAACCGTCTACTTTTTTTAAATGTCGATTAAAAAATGGAATAAAGCTGTAAATATTAGTTATAATGAGATTGCTAAATTACTTTTAAATTTATTAATGAGGGAAGTAAGTATATAAATATTAGTATATTGAAAGGCATTGTATTGCATTAAGAAGCATATGTATGAAGGGTCGAATGTAACATGCCAAAACTACTCGGGCCAAAACCCCGAAAATATGCATACGGGTTCCTTTTTGCACTATAGATGAGCTCTAAAGAAGGATTTTTGGTCATTAAGTCCTATTAAGGTGGTGAAAAAGGGGATGAATGTTTCTGTGAAAATCCGTAATTTTTTAAGAAGTAGATCTACGAAAATTGGTATATGTTTTATCAATTCAGTTAATAATGGGACATGGTTCGCGAAATATGACGCGAGCGTAGCCGCGGGTAAAGCTCTTGTATATTACTAATAAGCTGCTTCCTGGCCAGCTCTATACATACTTTGTAAATTAATTAAATGCAAGCTGTTACCCGACCGATTTACTGGACGATAAAAAAAAAGTGTTGTTTGATCTAATTCTACGATTTAAATGTCTTCTATACATGGGCGCTGCCAGGATTATTTTCAAGGGGGAGAGGTGATGCATCAGCATCTACACACTATACTATACGTATATTAACAAAAAAAATATAATTTATAGATGCGTATTATATACATGTATTGTACAAATTTGGACAGCAACCTTGAACGTCTTAAGATTTTATTCAAACAGTAAATTAATATTTAAAAAAATAATCCTGGAATTATAGTCAAACTTATAAAATATGACAAACTTTAATGCAATTAAAAGTTAGGTAGAGTAAAAAAATTACCCAAAAAAGGTTGTATTTTTATTGTATATATTCCTACAATGACGTCTAAAGACACACCGGATTGAAATAATAAAAAAAATTACAGTAGAAATCTATTCCAACTATAGATAAATATTGTAAGGTTTCTAACAAATACTAAAACATTAGATCTTGCACTTATGAAGCAAACTTATAACGTAGTACTTATGAAGACATGCTAAATGGCAGATTCTTTAATTTTTGCCTAAATACTAAGCCTTATTAACGAAGACAACCATGCTAATGTTAAGCAAAAATTAGGTTCAATTATAGATTCAAAATAATACTTTCAGCAATGACCAACGCAATCAAGAACAGGAAAGGCAAACCAAACACTTATCGAGCAATAAAGGTCATGAACACCGAGGCATTGGAATCAACAACGCAACCTGACAAACAGAAGACAGAACAACGCAGAATTATATTTTGGACAAACATGAAAAATATTAAGGATATAGATGGATTTAATGAATCAAAGCTGTCTAACTCATTCGCAAAAACTTCAGTCTATCCCATCGACCATTCTTCTCTATTAACTGTGTCACCTTCTGCTGGTCTCCGAAATACTAAAAGGGTAGAAGAGAATATAGTTCACGTTGAATCCAATGGTGTGAAATTTGATTTGCAAATAACTCTTGGTTATCTTTTAAAAGTTTGCAACCTATCATCTCTATATACTTATAAAATTCATACACGTCTCTTCAGCAGCTCTGCTTCTTATTCTCATAGTTTGTACAACCCTGATCTCCTATCTTCTACTGGGCCTGGGATTTCATGTTCCAAATCATGGGATAGTTGTCGGTCTTTATCATTTTCTTCTAGCTTAAACAGTTCATGTTGTTGTTTACAGTTGACCTGTTGTCCTTCTTGCGGTTGCCTAAAACCTCGGGGCTCGTGTATCCCTTGCGTACCTGATGGACCGTGTAGGCCTTACTGGCCTAATGGGCCGTGCGGACCCTATGGGCCTTTCTGGCCGTTTTGGCCGCACGGTCCTTGTGGTCCGTGGGGTTGCTGTGGGCCGTACGGGCATTGTGGCTCGTGTGCTCCATGCGGGTTGTGTAGAGCTTGGGGTCGTGGTTATTGTGAACCATGCGGGCCGTACGGGCCTTGTGGGGTTTATGGGCCGTGCGAGTTCTCTTGCCACGGTTGTTGTTATAACTCTTGTTGTGGGGTTTGCTGTAATCCGTAAAGGTTCTTTTGTGCTCCACGGTTGTTTAAAATCTTTACTGATTTCTATTGCATCTTTAAAATAGTTCATTGACGTTTTTTTCTTTGTTTTTTGAACCCAATCGATTTCTGGATGTAGTATGAATACCAGTACTCGATCGCCAGAGCCCCGTTAGTTTTCTAGAAGAGAACCTCAAAACAATTTTAATTGCCACTATTAGATGCAGGATTGGATTATTAATGATATCGGATATTTGTTCTGTTTTAATTTTTCTCCTTTGAAGCGTAAATGTATTTCTTTTAATAATAATAACAATAATAATAATAAAATAATAAATAAAAAAGCCGATTTAATCCAGTAACGTACATAAAATAATAAAACAGTTATAAACCTGCAATGTAATTAATTTTAAGATATATTTAAGTACTATTATTATAAGATGTAGTATGATTAAGTTGCGTGGGCCCCTCTTCGGGTAAAGGCCTCCTCCAAAGAATGCCAAGCGTCACGATTTTTAGCAACAGAAGACCAGCTCTTGCCTGCGATAACCTCTAATTCATCCTTCCACAGTGTCTTTGGCCTACCCCTGCGTCTGTAACAATAATAATACCGTCTTACAAAAGTCTCCTGTCAACGGTAGACGGGCTAAATCATCACTCCCAACTCACAATGTATAGTTGATTATAAACACTGCGTAATCTTTATCGCTGCTTTTTGTTTCCCACTATATTGAGTTACTACGAAAACAATTCTCAAGTATTTAGGTTTCCTCACGATTAGACGATGCTGTTATTAATTGAAATTGAAACTGCCTCGTTAGCCTAGTGGTTAGTAAGCGCGACTGCTATAAGAGAGTGCCTGGGTTCGAATCCCAGGTCGAGCAAAGTGATATTGGATTTTTCCTATGAAATTCTCAGTAGCAGCCCAGAGTTTGGTTTCGTGCCCGATTAATGGCAATAGGTTCGCCCCTATTACACGGGACCTAAAAACATGCTTGGCGAACTGTGGGTGTACATTAGTACACCTCTGCCTAACCTTTCGGGGATTACAGGCGTGATGGTATGTTATATTATGTTATGAAGTTAATAAATGAATGTGTATTCCGAAGAAGAACCCTTTGGTACTGAAACTCGAATCTGCGGTCGTTGGACTGATATTTCGCTGGTCTAATCGTTGGGCCACACTGATGAAAAACAACACAAAACAAAATTATTTATATTTGGTACCTTTGCACTGTATTGCTTTATTAAAGATTTTTTTTACTTATTTCATCGAATAATGTTAAGTGAGCATTTCTAGTATATTATATCTGTATTTATAAACTAGCTGTGCCCGTGGCTGCGCTCGCTTGATCCACAGAAGGCCGTCGTTCTGGGACACCCGCAAATCGTGGTAATCGTTATTTTAAGGGCAAAAATGCTTGTTGTGGGCGATCCTTAAAAGATAAAATATATGCTCTCGCGTATTTTTTTGGTAAGTCTTTTAAAGACATAATCACAGACTACTAGATGTAAAAGTAGACATAATTTTATTATGTAGTACATTCATTTGCTATAACTCTTATGGTTTACTCAGCGTAAGTCATAAACGCCCGAATTGATTCACCATGACCAGGTTTTATTTTATTTGTGCGGAAATCTAATTCTTTTTCTAAAATAAAAGTAGCTTAAGTTACTCCTTATAATGTCAGCTATCTGGCAGTGAAAGTCCCGTTAAAATGGGTCAAACCGATTCGAAGATTACACGCAACAAACCGACAAAAAAAAATTTTTTTTAATTGTTTTTTGTTTATAGGTTTAATGTATAATTTCATATGCATTTAGTAAAAAGGTGTTATTTTGATATATCAAACAGACACTTCAATTTTATTAACTGTATAGCAGATTTAATTTAGATGTTGGTTTATGTGATTGATAAGCTCCAACACCGTTTAAACAATTGCCATGAAATTTAGAAGTATCTAGGTGAAAGAAGAGAGAAAGATTTTAAAATATCCCTGAACGCAATGGGCGATAGTTATGTTATTCAAGTTTATTTACATTTTTTTTGTACATCAAATGTGGCAAACAGACATACAGACTTCAGTCGACCTTGACCTCCCCTACCCCTCTGAGCCCTGGAAACCCTACGCACTGCAGGAACACACCATTAGGTTATTTGGCTACTATCTTCTGTTTATTTATATAGGTTTTTCTTTTTCAAGACACTGCTCAAGGTTTGGTCGCCCAGATACTAATATTAAAATGACAAAGAGTAAATAAACGTACCTACTAAAATGTGATTCAAATAAAAACAAATGGAAACATTTATTCACAACTAACTGTGGACTACATAATTCCGTCAGTTGAGCACACGCGCGAATCGTTTTACGAGCTTTCGGTTATTTTAAAGATAGAAATGCTTATTGTGGGTGATTCTTAGAATATAGACATATGCTCTCGCTGACTATTTTATAGGTCTTTTTAAGGTTTACAATTTTGTAGTACATTAATTTGATATATTTCTTATAGTTTACTCAGCCTAAGCCATTTAGGCATCCATAAGCGTTTTTTTTTTTTCTACTAAATTCACCATTATCGCCTCCGTTTATTTCGTATGCTACTTTTACTTCCACAATATATCCTATTGCTATGAATTAAAATCAAAACCATGTAGGTAAATATGAAAAGTGGTTTTTGCCTGGAAAGAACATAAGCGGACGCACAGACAGATAGACAGTGAGTTTTTTATTATGTATAATACATATAGGTAAGTCAATCTATACTATAATATTATAAAGCTGAAGAGTTTGCTTGTTTGTTTGGTTGAACGCGCTAATCTCAGAAACTACTAGTTCGCATGAAAAAAATGTTTTTGTGTTAGATAGCTCATCTATCGAGGAGGGCTATAGGATATATAACATCACGCTACGACCAATAGGAGCGGAACATCAATGAAAAATGTTGCAAAAACGGAGAAAATTTATTCCTTTTGAGAGCTTCCACTACGTGCTCGAATCGTAGATGTAGGGATTCGATTAGATCGCGACTTATTTGCGTACGCGACGACCGCCCGAGCCAAGGTCCGGCCACTTTGGCGCTCTCTTGTGCGAGTCGTCCATATAACTTTAGCGGATGAGTGCCCTCTGCGCTCGCCCCCAAGTCCGGTGAAGCTGTAAAAGCCGCAGCGGCTTCGGGGCCCCTAAGGCTAACAGTTTAGTCAGATCTAAAAAAAAAAAAAAAATCAGAAGTTACGCGGGTCAGCTAGTAATAAATAAAATAAAAATATATAACAATAGTATAATGGAAATCTTTAATTTTTTTTTATCGTTATAATTTTTGCTTTGTGGCCATAGATGTAGTAGTCTGAAGTGACTATGTAGCCCAAGATGCTCTCCAGTGCAGCTGCCAGAGCACACCTATAGGTGGTTGGCGACAAATTTTCAACCGCCATGCTATGGATTCATCGTGATGTTTTCCTTGCACAGGCTAATTGCATGGATTCGAAATCACGTCGATGTACGGCTATGTCCACTTTACCACTCAGCTGTCATCGTTTTCATTAGATTTTAATTTCCCTTCAAATTGAATGAAGAACACACATTGACTTAAATTAGTCAAAAGGTCTATTAAATACAAATTGTCTATACCAATATTATTTGATTTTTTTGTTTGTAATGGATAAATTCAAAAACTACTGGACCGATTTAAAAAATTCTTTCACTAATATAAAGCTACACTATCAGCGAGTAACATAGGCTTTATTATAATTTAAAAAAATCATTTATTCTTCATAAAAATGTCGATAGTTTTACATACAGTATAAAAATTGCCTACACGGGTGCGTTGGCGAAGTTCGTCGTATAAAATTTACACGGGTGAAACCATGGGGCACAACTAGTCTATTATAAAGTTGACATCACTAACGTGTACTATTTTTTTACAACCGCTGACACAACAAAAAGGTTGTTAAGTTTGACTAAAATGTGTGCGTGTGTGCCTGTTTGTCTATGGCATCGTAGCTAATAAACGGATGAACCGATTTGCATGCGGAATTTTTATTTGAAAGCAGGTCTTCTAGCGGTGGTTCTTAGACATGTTTTATCAAAATCAGTATAGACTTTTCAAGGTCATCAGCTCTTTTCCAGTTGATAAATAGATGTAAGCATCTTCCACAGGTCTGATTGAGTCGAGATTTTGTATTATGTTACTTCAATGGTATTAGTAAAACCTTGGCCTGATGCTGCAGCGCATCTAGAATCTATAGGAAACCTAACTCCTCAACAACTTACAGGAGAGTTATCGTGTTTGGGCTCATTGGAATGGTCTCAATAAAAAGTTTACTTATTTCAGGGTTTATTAATTTTTTATCAATACAAGTATCAATGAACATACAATCTTAATTAATAATGTAAATTCGCGATTCGAGAAAACGGCGCGGACCTAGGGATGTTCGATATCCATCGATTTTATTGAAATATCGATATAGAGCTTGAAAACATCGATGTTAGGCTCTGTAAAACATCGTTGCATCGATGTTAGAATGAAAAACATCGAACATTGATGTTACCAGATTTGTGTGATTAAAATAGAGTTCGAGGATTGGATGTGGCAGTGTAGCACCCAAAATAGCTCGTTCACTTGGATAAGAAACATCAATGATACATTGATGTTTTCACATTATTGTGATGTAAAATGGAGTTCAAGGATCCGATGTGGCACCTAAAAAAGGTCGCTCACTTGGCTAGCACAAAATCATCGATGTTAGAAAACTTCGACGTTTTTGTTTCGTTATTTATCGGACATCGATATTTACTTAACAATGTTGACATCGATGTCGCTATAGGTGTTTTTCTAACGTCGCCCATCCCTACGAATAACTATTGAGCTCGTCCGATTGGGTAGTAAGATTAAAGCAATCGCATTTAAAGGTGCGTTCACATTGTTAAACATTTTGTATATAATTTCTTTTTACGTGGTCTTTGCACATTGTTTAGTTACGTAGTTATTTGTTGAGAGCACGTATTAAAAAAGTGGGATAAGCACATAGAAATAATTTGTTGTCGTGATTAATCCCATCATAGTCGGCGGGGATTTTATTTCGCTGGTTAGCTAGAAGAAAAAGCTTTAAAGCATTAAGCTCGCCAGTGTACAAACTAAAACTGCTATATCGTATTCATTCTATCATTCGTTCATTCAATAATCGTTACCTCATTGCTAGTGAAATGTAGTGACGCTCTTTATAATAAATGCCATCGCGAATGGTGAGCAATTGCCCTCAGTTCACTTTGATATGATACCAGCGCGAGCAAGAAGAAATGACTATAGAGCTTCCACCTTACACTGTGATTTTCTGTCTCTTTTGTTCAACATGCCGATAACAAAATTTGTAACGTTTTCCAATTGCTTTTAGTGAGAGTATAACGCGTCTATTTATAAAACGTCATCAAGATAGAACACTATAACAGCGAAATGTAGCAGGTAAATTTAACAGACAAGACGACAATAAACGTCAAACATAAATTAATATACATATTTGGTTTTCTTTTATCACCTTTGACATAACATTAAAACATTTCATAGCGATATAGTTATATTAAAATAGATAAATTCCTTGTTTTTAGTAAATTACATTCAAAATCAAAATATTTTTTATTCAATTTGGGCCCTAAGATGGCACTTATAAATGTCATAACACTACTACCGGTTCAGAAACACCCCAGCCATCGAGAAGAATCGGCAAGAAACTCGATCTGGTTTGTCAAAGTCTTATTTTCTTTTTTTAATTATTTTTTAAGGTATTAAATTATATACAGTTATTATCATTTTTAGTAGATGTACAGAGAGGGAATCACATCCAGACATCACCGTCATTCACGTAATCAGCTACCCTATAATATACTTTCGACAAAAAAACTTGCTTAACATGATTCTTGAACTCTTTATCTGGCAAATCGGTAATGTGCTTAGGAAGTTTATTATAGAACCTACCTAACACAATCACCTAAAAAACTCTTATTTATTCTACTAAGTCTAAAAGATGGAATTACTATTGTATATTTATTTGTAGTACTTATTGAAATTGTACCTGTGAGTTACAAGTTCAAAATTATCTTCATTTTTCCTAACTTACATTATATTTTCCAAGATATATTGAGAAGGCTAAGTTAAGACACTAAATTCTTGGATTCCTTCCTTTATGATTCGCTTGGTCTCATGTCATAAATTGCTCGAAATTATCGTTTTTGTAATATAAATATGTTATATACCTCAGCTGTTGAACCACACAGTAAAATACCGTAGGACATTAAACTGTGGAAGTAAACGAAGTAGACCAGCCTAGCAGTAGCAATATTAGTTATTGTCAATATTATAACTGGCGAATCTTACGCACTTCGTATGTAGCGGAGTTCATTTTCCCTGTCAAAGTTTTAATGTGAGGACGCCATTGTTAATATTATTGGAACTGGAATATATTCACATATAATAATCTGTTAGGGCTTCCAAGCAAATACACAAAACTTTTTAGGTGTATGTATGTCTGTTTGTCCTTTTGACTATTTCTTTTACATTTACTACAACTTACATTATATAGCTTACATTTACTTCAACTTAGAGAACAATGCAAGTTTCATTAAAATCGGTTCAGTAGTTTTCAAGATATGGACTAATACGTGTAAGTATTACGGTTTGGCTTTTAACGAGCTACGGATGTGGTGTCAAAGAGAAAATATGTGTCTCAAAACCTTGGTCAAATTCTAATTATTACAAACAAATTTTACAGTTTATACTTAAAACTAAAAATTACGAAATAAAAATGCAATTCAATTTAAAAAAACTACCTAAAAAAATGAACACAAAATTAAAAAATAATATTTATATATTTACACAAAATTAACCAACAAAATGAAATCAAAAGTGGTTACAAAAAAATTAGGGGTCTAACAATTTTTGAGGTCGGTGCGGCACTTAAGAAAAGTAGTAACTACCAAATATAAAAAAAGAAATTCGTCACCTATACAAAAAAATTGCAGACCCCCTTACTTGTTTTGTACCCACTTTTGATTTAATTTTTAATAATCACATTTTTATTTTACTTAATATATTTTGAATGTTCTTCGTTACGCTAAAGCTTTTTACCACAAATAAATATCATAATAATAATTCTTCAATAATTTGGCAGTAAAATCACATTTCTTACAATAAAACGTGCAAGGGCACTTTTACCACCAAACTACAATGTAATACGTGCATTTTTTTTATACCTCATTAAAATTCAGCAGAATTGATATTTGTGGCTTATGAATTTTGTAATTGTTTTCCATTGTAGAATAAAAATTTACATAATTTAAAATAAATTTACTTACCTTTACTTGTTATATTATCAGTTTGTTGAAGTCAAAGGATTAACCAAATACATATTTTTTTAAGTACTTACATAACACATAGTAAAAAATATTTATCGTAAAATGCGTGCTTAAACAATCAATAGTTAAAGCTTTAAGTAGTATTGACTCATTAAACATTCATAAAACAAGCATTACAATAGAAGTGGAATAAATGGAATCGATTTATTAATATCAACGTAGGAAGCAACAACCAAAAAGAATGAAGGTTACAGTTGAATCGATCGACTATCACCATCGCAACAAGCAAGCACTAGAGATTCAGTGAAGCCACCGGCCGCCATTTTGACCGCGCCATTTGTTGTCTTCATGCAGTGTGTTTGTGAAGTTGTGGTATTTGATAAGAATCCATGCCAGGCATGAGGACATAATTGTGAGGTGGTGTTTAAACTTTATTCATTATGGAGGACGAGTATATGGATATGCAGGACCCTTCTATGAGTGATATGAATAGAAGCGGGGACGGTGGTGATGTGAACGATATGAAAGACTACAATGAGGGTGGATACGACGAAAATTATGAGGAAGACGACGGTGCAAATAACTTTCGCATGAACCGAGGACGTGGGAGTTTCAGGTAAAGTTTACATTTATTGTAAACTGCGTTATTCTATTGGAGTAACCTTGAAAATATTTTACAATTTGCTTTGTGTGTAAATGAATAGAAAATGTAATTGTAATTTCATGGATGTTTATTGATTTCATACAGTTTCATAATTTAGGTACTTTTAAAAACATATTAAACGTGATTATACATTTATGGAAAAAAAAAACAACTCAAATCACTGGTTCAGACTAAGTAATTTTCTTGAGTAGTAAATTTGTACGTATATAATTTTTTTCTTGTACTTATTAACCTCATACAATACATTTGATTGTATCCAGGTTTATAACAAATAAAATCAGTAATTCTTTATTCAATTGAGGCCCTAAGAAGTCACTTATTGATTTCAAAATGCTACCGGTTCGGGCAAATATCCCAGTCATTGATAAGGTTCAGCAAGAAACTTGATCAGGATAATATTTTTTCCCAACTGTACAATAGTATTAATATACGGTCAAAATCTATTATAACAATATTGAAGGGACTTTTCATAATTAGTCATAATAACTGGTAATGTTTTCAAGTTATGAATTCCTTTTTTTTTTAAATGGTATTTATTATTCAATGTGTATTGTGTAAGTACATATAAATCCATAGGTAATTATTGGAAAAAGGTATTCATGTATAAAATTATACTACATTTTGTTTATTTCACATAAGATGTAATATAAAAGAACTATACATTATTTTTCTGTACATGTGAAATTTGTAATTTTAATCTGTTTGGAACACTTTTGTCTTCCATAGATATTTTATAATTCACATTGGATTTTAATTAGCATATCTTCATAATTGGCCTGGATGTGGGCATTAAAAAGAACATTCTTTGGTTATACACTAACAACACTGAGACCATCATTCAAAGCTGGTACTGTAAATTGTTCTTCAGAGTCTTCCTGTTTTTTGTTTCTAAGAATTACAAAAGACCCTACACTGGACACTTATTTGTTTACTTCTGTGATTTTAATAGCCATTGACCATTATACTGTGCCAGATGTGTACACCTATTCAAATTGTTTACAATACAACTTAGCTGGTCCTTCCAACAAATCTAATTTTCCGAAAATATAAGTTAAGTGTAGTTATTTAATTAGATATGTTGTAAAAAGCATTGTTTTTGATAAGGCAAAAAGGGGGGGACTTTTGTTCTGGTTCAATATAATGTAAAATGTCACCATAAACATTTTTGTATGTAATACATTTATATTAAACATATGAATAATTTAGTGGATGCACTTACAGACATCACTATCATTTACACAACTGCTTAACACAGTCCTTCAACTTGTCTAGCAAATCAGTAATGTGCTTCAAGATCATAAAGAACCTAACACTCACCTATAAAAACTTTCATGTCTTATTATGTCTAAAACACTGTATGACCAATTTATGTCTCTATATGTTAAAACTGTACTGGTTTTGCCAAAATCTAGCTTGTCAAATTTTTACAAATATGCATTATCAAGGACGTTTTGGGAGAGCAAAGTTAAGGTATTGAATTCCCTCAAACTTGTTAATTTTGTAAGTGGTATCTATAATTCCACCAAATCTATATATTATTGTACTTTTGATTGATGAACTCTCATTTATTTGAGTATTTTATTTTGGAGAAATGAATGGTGGGAGTAAAGTTTGGTAGTTTTTTTTTAAATTATTGTTACGGCCGCAATTGCAACTGAGCGATAACATTCTAAGTTTAGTGAGAGAACTGGCTCTGATTTGCAGCCCCTGGAACTTACTATAGGTGGTACTTGAGAGTGGTAGCTAGCCAGGCGGATTTTAGAAAATTCCCTACCACCATGTTATGGTTGCATATGATGTTATCCTTCGCCTGGTGTTCAAGCTCACTGCAGAGATTCAAACTCAGGTTGATTGATGTGATGTGAAACTAGTGAAGCTGGTTCTCTAATTATTCTTAATTTCACTACTTAGCTAAAAGGTTACATTGCACTTCAATGATATATTGTAGTCTATTTTGTATTCTAATTACATTTTAAATTATAATTAACACTAACGAACTTTTGGGTAGTTGCCATTATGAGATATTAGTGTTGATTCATTACTTGCAAATGGGAAATTGTGGATATGTGGTTGAATAGTCAAGTCATTATAATTATCTATACACACAATTAATAAAATTGAAGTGTCAGTTTGAAATATCAAAATAAAAATTTTATAACAAAAGCTTAAACAAGTATATACAAAACATTTAAACTCAAACACCCATTTTTTAAATTTTTGTCTGTCTGTCTGTTTGTTCCGGGTAATGTCTGAAACAGTTGGACCGATTACAATGGGACTTTCACTGGTAGGGAGTAACTTAGGCTATTTTTATTTTAGTAAACCATAAGAGACATAGCAAATTAATCTACCAAACAATTGTAGACATTAAAAGACCTATAAAAATGTCTGGGAGAGTATACGTCTATCTTCTAAGGAACACCCATAATAAACATTTTTTACTTTAAAATAGCCGGGAGCTGGCACAGCTAGTTATAGAAATAAAGGTGTCTAAAATTCATATGGTCACTATAAATGTTGATAGCTAATTAATTGGATAACAATTTATTGTAAAGTTGTGGATGGGTGCTTCCAAAGACTAATTATAATAATTGATTTGGTTTTATTCGAGATCTCACAACTTTTTGTAGTAAAATAACTGCTTTATGAGACTTTGCATTTGTTTACATGTTATGTTTTTGATGGGATAACATGTTGGATTTAATATTATACTAGCTTTCTACCCATGGCTTTTCTCACATAAACTATAAAATATGTAATGTCTATTTTATTTTAATTAAATACATACAACTTTTGTTCATATACATGTAATCAACAAATTATGCAAACAATGAAACTGATTTATAAGAACAAAGCTGCCAGCAGACACTTAGAATTCAATAAAGCACACTTCTTTGTGGGATTATATTCTTTGGTGATAAAGTTAACAGGTTGCTGTTGGAACAGGCCACGCAGAATAAATCTGACATGAAAATTATTTCCATACAACTTTCAACCCCTATATACACTTAAGGGTTGTATTTAGAAAATCACCATTAAATGGGTCTCATTAATTATGTTGAAAAATATTAATGATAAGTTTCAAATAAATTTGAGCCCAAAGATATTAATTCCCATAAAAACTCTTGCACTCAATTGACACCCATTTTTATCCTTTATTAGTTTCAACTGAAGGATAATGAGTAAATTAGTACAAAGCCTTTTGCATTGGACTTCATTAAGTAAGTTAGACAATAATGTAGAAATATTGTTTAGATAAAGAAGTGTAATGATTTGCCATACCCTACTTTTCATGTTCCCTGTACTCAGATAATTTATCATATATGAACAAAATGTATACATGATGCAAATGGATAAATAAATAAAGAAATTAATGGGCGACTATAAAATGTAGGAGGCGCCATCTATTGACACAATCTTTTTAACTAACATGACTTCTGTTTGTTTCGCATGTGTCAGCTAGTTAGACAATCTTTTTAACTAACATGACTTCTGTTTGTTTCGCATGTGTCAGCTAGTTAGAGAAGATATCTCAATGATCCTATTTTAATACAGAAGCCGAGGTCGCGGCCCTCCGATGGGCTGGATGAACGGACCTCCGATGAGGTTCCGCGGCCGCGGATACGGTCCCGGCGGTCCGCCGATGCGAGGCAGAGGAGGCCCTTTCTTCAGAGGTCGCGGCGGACCCCGCTTTGGCCCCAATGGCGGGCCGAACTTCGACAACAACTGGGGCCCGATGGGACCTCCACCGCCTGGTATGATGGGCGGCCCGCCGCCGTTCGGCCCTCCGCCCGGTATGATGCCGCCCGGTGGGCCGATGGGACCTCCGCCGAACATGATGGGACAACCGCCGCCGTTCGGAGGTCCACCTGGAATGCCACCACCCAATATGGTGAGTTTTTATAATCTCTTTATTTCCCAAAAAATTACCTGAAAATTGTCCATAGTATTTTACAAACAATTTAAATGTGTTTTAGTAGACAATACATGCAATAATTATATTTGTATGCAACATTTTTTATTTAAAATCACAAAATACATCGAGAGGTACATTCATATTCTTTCTCTACAAAAGTATTTAGATTTTGTTCGATAAATACTATTAATTACATATAGAGATAATTTATTGCATAATGTTGCATTAATTGTTACAAAGCTGCAAGCATACAAATATTGAAATTGGTTCACATAGTGTATATAGTAAATTACAAATAAAATATAATAATGCAAATTTTCAATTCCTGCAAATAGTTGTAACGCGAAATTTTTTGTACAAAACCAAAACATTTGTGCTTATGATTTTCTTAAATCATACTCTATAATTAAAATAATCAGTCTCGTTTCGTTATGTTATGACATAAACCGGAAAGCTGTAAATTTTAATAATATTCATACAATTGATTGATTGAAATTGTACAGTACCATAAGGGCTGGGCTTTGAAACTACAGCTTTGGGGTTGCCTCTACTATCGAGGTGTGATCTAAAAAAATAAACCTTTTCATTATTATTATATTAATACGCGAAGCAAAAACTTTCTACTCTTTTTAAGCATATTGCGTGCACAGGAGATAGATTTGGCATGGTTAAAGTTTATATGGAGAAGGAGTGCAGAAAGATAAAATTTATCTATAATATCTGTTACTAATATATTTAATTAAATAAATTAATACTGCGAATTCTAACACGACGAGTGCCATTGAACTTAGACCCACCAAAATATTGACATTGTCATTCAATGAAAAGTGACAGCAAGTGATATAATATTCATTGTTTAGGTTCATACTGCAAATGACAAACAGAAAATATTCTATGATTAAAAAGTCGGCTGGTCGAATTTCGATCATTGGGCGACCGCTAATTTATTTAAAACTCCATTGTACACCGTTAATTACAGATCCAATCGAACATTAAAATTATGTGATCAATACAAAGGGCGGCTTTAAAGCCGTAAGTAATTTCTTCCAGGCAACCTTTGGATAGATATGTTTCAGAGAGAAAATTAGGAGTAGCGTTTGTGTATCGAGGCTGACATAATATAACGTTAGCTAAAGATAAAACAAACAAAATAAAATACAAAAAACATATTATGTAATATTAAAGAGACAAATAATAATCCATGACTGATTTTTTAAACCTCAATGATTGTGCGCGTCTCTCAGAAACGGGTAGAGTATTCCAAAGCCGTGCAGTCTGAACTGAGAAAGACTTATCAAGAAAATATCCCGTATTGAGAAGATGTGGAATAGGCTTCCAGTCAGTATATTCCCCCTCTAAGCTATAAAATCGGGTCCTGCGAGCAGCCGGCGTGGCAGCGACAACCGTCTGTGAATTGTAGAACTCTTAGGTTGAAATCTATAGAGCGTACTCGGATTTATCTCAGCCTTAAGTTCCGAAATTGAAATTTATAGTCGCAAGCTTAACATTAGCTCAGTTCTGCCTGAGTAAAGTTCAGTTCATCGAATTTGAAGACTTACGGAAAACTTGGGTATTATACGACTAAAAAAATAGTATAGCATAATAGTGACCTAAAAGTGATTTTATACACTTTTTAAATTATCTGTATTGCCTGATTCTTATTGGCTACTACATAGAAATGACTGTTATTTCTGTTGTTTGAAGTTGTTTCTCGTTATTGATATGAAACTTTAATCTTTTTATTTTATGTACGAATTATCTGTCATTTTTACTTTAAAGCAAGTTGAATATTATACAATTACACAATTTAAATTCTATTTTATTTGTTTGAGTTGAAGAAATTTAACAGTCCAGATGCGATATCGAAACGTTAATTGACAGTTACCAGACACTTCCAAAACGACTATAAATTCTAAAGCTAAGATTGCGCTGAGTAAATTCTTAGCGAAGTTTGGGTTAAGTTAAGACTGAGTACGCTCTATAGATTTCAACCTTAGTGTTCGCCTCTGGTTTTGCAGTGTACTGTGCTTACTTACTGTCATTTTTCCGTGCTAATACTACTGCAAAAAAAATTATTTCCGCACGTGTTGTCATCTGCCTCATTGGCTTAGTGGTCGTAAGCGCGACTGCTATGATCGACGTCCTGGGTTCGATTTCCAGGTAAAGTGTTATTGGGGTTTTTCCTATAAACATTTTTCAGTAGCAGCTCGGAGTTTGGCTTTGTGCCCGATTAATGGCAATAGGCTCGCCCCCTATTACATGGAACCAAAAAAACATACACTGCGAATTATGGGTTTACATTAGTACACCTCTGACTAACCCTTCGGGGATACAGGCGTGATGGTATGTTATGTTATGTGTCGTAAAAGGTCACTTGCATCAATTTTATCATAGATCCAAAATTATCTGGGTTGCCTAATTTATATACGGTGAACAACACAAGAGTCGATATGCTTACTTAATATTGGTCTATCGCTCTTGTTTTTTTTTTTTTTTTTTTTTTTTTTAATAGGACCGCATACAAATGTAAACGTTAGAATGCCCGCTCTTAAATATATGTATTTTAGACTTGTCCACGTATACACACTTTGTACGGATTATATCAGTACATAACATGAAATAATGACTGGCATAATTGCTGTCTTCGTTTGACATGCAATAACAATTAATATCGGGGCTTTAAAATTCAGAATGTGATAAACATACATTGTAAAGTACTATTTTGTTCAATGTCTTTATTTTTGTTTATTTAATTTATCCGTCACTGACACATTATTTACTTAAATTTATTAATCATTTACATCGAATGGTATCTCATTTATGAATAGTTATTTGTTTTTGCGGGCTATGTACCTAGGTTGCACCATGTGTAATTTATTACGTACGTATATAATTACAAACAATTTTCTTTATATTTTGTAACCAAGAGTCCAAGTGCCATATCTCATTGTTCCAGCTCAGAAAATAACGGATTTCTTACACATTGTGTTGACTAAAATCTCACTCAGAAACAAAGAATATTACTATACAATTTAAGCGCGTCACGGACGGTGAAGATGCTTTAATCATAATGGTATTTTATTGGCAAAAAAAAGTTTACATAAAAATAGTCGTTTGTTTTTATAAAAGAGGTCTATGTAGATATTTTTAAAAGTTCGACGGAACATACTGATGTTCCGTAATGGAGCAGGTAGCTTATTCCAAGTCTTTATCGCTGCGAAGATACGTTAATATATGAAATCATTTCAGTCTCCCGAGTCTGCTTAGGTATCGCACATTTTTACCAACACTAGGGCGTGGTAATGCACTCGTGAGAGTCGCGTCAATGAAACCTCGCCCCGCACCGCACCGAGAACACGTACACCACATCTCAAGATGAAATAACCATATCATTCGATAGCTTAAGATGGTGTAACATGATACTACATATTCTTAACATAAAATATTCTTGCACCTTATCTTCCATTACGTGCTTTTGGCCCTAAGAAGGCACTTATGAATGTCAAAACACTACAACCGGTTCGCGGTTGGTTGAGCTTAAGTGACGATGTGCTCTAAAATGGTAGCACATTAAGCCTAGACGGACTGTCTCTTAGGGGCAGCTGCCCGGAACACACCTATAGTTTGTGTTTATATCACCTGGAAATGATAATAACACAAAGAGTGTAAAAAAGTAATAATTTAAAAATGTCGATAAACCTGATCAAAAGGATAACTAACCGACTAACTAATAATATCAACGAATAGACCAGATTAATAGGGTTAGGGATCGTAAAAATTTGCATACGAATTCCTTTTAAACTGTAGGTGAGCATTAAGGGTGGATTTTTGGAAATTCAACCCCTAACGTATTTAAAAAATGGATGAAAGTTTGTATAAAAATCCGTCATTTTCGGTATTTAGCAATTCACTTAAAATAGGACATAACTCAACTACGACGCGAGCGAAGCCGCGGGGAAAGCCATAGTATCTTATAACCCGGATTAAGTAAGGCATAGGATACTTTTTATCCGGGTAAAAACAATTTTTTATTCACGCGAGCGAAGCCTTGAACACAGCTAGCAAGTCAAAATAAACAAAGGGAAGTTATGACTTATCTTATGACGCACGGAATTCAATACAAATTTATGTGAAATAATATAGTACATTGAAAGCGTAGTGCAAAGTGCATCGGAGCCAGCCTGGACGAGAAATCGATCGACCTGTCCCAGGAACATAGCCCGGCAGCGGCGCGCATAGGGTGAGCGCTGGGGGTTGGGGGTGCTATTCATGGCATATTGAGTTATTGGGGATGTTCGTATATTTCACCTATATGTAGTGCAGTAATCTACGAAAAATCTACGTAATGTTTTGTTTTTTGAACATGAAATCAGGTTATATAATGTATGAATACTAGAATGTCTCATTAACCTGAAGAAGTGGTCGCTTAGTAAGCGGTTGCGTGTACGGACATCGCATCGTTCGACGTCAGTTCGAATCCCTGCAAATAAGCTTGAACTGGTGGGGGCATTTTCTGATGCCCGTCCAGCCAGCTCCCAACCGCACAAGCACCTATATGTGTGTTCTGGTAGCTGTATCCACTAGGCTTAAACGTATAATCATACCGGGTGACATTGTCTCTTAAAATTATTCGTGAATTGTGACCGTAACGATAATGCTTAACTATATATAGCTATATCTCATATTCATACAAAGGCTTGCACTAACTCATATGTATAACTACACATTTTAAAATACAATAACACGCACCTCAGTTTTGGTTTGTTTGTCTTTTTATTTTTTTTTAAGTTTTATATTTCATTATGATTACGTATCGGTTTGAAAAACCGAACAAAATTCCGGAGGTGGGCGGATAGCAGCAACAACACAGTTTATAACTACAGTAGTTGCTAACGTTTCATTCTTTTGTTTTATGTATAATATGTTAATTTAAGCAAAATAATAAATTATAAAAACTTTGTTAAAAGCATTTAACGGTTTTTGATGTGACAATTTTTTTTAATACTGTTATAATTTAAGGCCCAGTAGATGAGAGAGTTTATCACACGTTATGGGGGCGAGAAATCGTACGTTATTATCACAAGCAATAATCGCCATAAGATTAACGTATCACAATGTTTAGACGGAGGCAATAACTAAATTCTCGCTTACGATTATGTCATACGAGATTCGCAAGTAACATATCGCCTACTGCAGCTGTTTACACGACGAAATGTATAGTAAGAAGTATCTTGCTTATGAGTTCTCGACTTGTATAAACACTATCTCGTATGACATTTTTTAAATGGGCCAAAAAAACGCGAATAAAAAAGCGACACTTTAAGGAGACAAGTATTTATCTTTAGCATTTAGCATGCGAGAGAATGAGATAGAAATACATTATACGCGGTTAATGCAAGTCCCGATTTTACGAGTATGATCGTCGTTGACTTGGCCCAGCGGTATGACGACCAGACTTGTACACACTGTTGTATATGCAGTAGGTGCGAGTGGATTACGGATTTTTTTTGTATGAAAATTTTAAGAAGGTATTTTATGTTTTATGGATATTTCGGAAACAAAAATATCTTTAAAATCTCTCAGCGGGACTCGATCTATCGACAAATCGTACTGTACCTAAAACAGTACGTAAAAGTCTGGTCGTCTCAAACCGCTAGGCCGATTCGACGACAATCATAATTATCAATACACATACGCATGTTTCCTTTCTTCGTCCCAGGATGAGGGGAACATGCATATGAGTATATATTAGACAGCTCGAATTTACGGATAGGGAATTAGTCAGATCGCGACTTATTTATAATATCTAAATCTGTATTATTATCTATATTTTAAAATAATATCTTTAACTGATCAAAGCGAAAGCTAGGGAGACAGAGAAAGAGACGATTTAATTACGCTCTCATTAATTTATGTATTTATTTGCAGCCAGCTCCAGAATTCTGGGTCGAAGCCAAAACTGAAGAGGGGAAAGCGTACTATTACCACGCCCGTACGCGGGAGACTACTTGGACACGTCCGCAGGAGACGCCGACCCTGAAGGTGATCAGCCAAGGCGAGGTGGAGGCGATGGTCGCTGCAGGTGAGCCGGCGAAACGTGGTCGCCATCGAAAGTGTCACGTTTAGAGTAAGGCATCGTTCGCAAGAGAGTTTAAATAAGCGTTGTGTAAAAACTCAAGATCGTTCTGTTATAAGGGTTTCTTAGAATGCCTTTTTAAAAATAGGAATAACTTTCACTCGCGGAGAACTTTTATTTGATTACAAAATTAACTATGGTTCCGTGGTGGAAGAGATGATCCATAAGCCACCGTCTTGTTTGAGAGTAGAAGTCCGACTGACTGTTCTATCGTTGATTAATTAAGCCTAGAGAGGTTCTGCTGACATCGAGTTATTAGAGCAGCATTAAGGCTTACATGACTGGGGTATAACACTTCGTAAATGAATTTAAATAAGCATTGAGTAAAATTTTAATAGTAAAGTACCTTGCGCACGGCAGTTTAAATATCCGTTGTGTAAAAGTTAAGATTAAGGTACCGTGCGCACGAGAGTTTAATTACATGTTGCGTGAAAAGTTAGGAGTAAGGTACCGTACGCACGGTAGTTTAAATAAGCGTTGACATATACGAGAGTTTAAAAAGTCGCAGCGTTAAAACGCTCAGTTTTTTTACCGCTTTGCTTCTATGCTGTTCATAAGAACGCTTAATTAAGCAATTTGTGCCGAACATTACTCAATACGAACGTGCTATGAATTTAGTTATTATGGGTTGACACAATTATTAGTAAAAGGTTTAATAAAAGGACAATTTGTAACATTACATTTTTTGATTTTTCTAGTACATATTGTCTCTATAAAAAATTTTTTTTCCTAGTTTATCTATAGGGATTATTTTATTGAAATATTCAAGTAAAGTGTCTTTACAGAGTCGTGGTCATTCTCCGACTTCTATTAAAAATCTTTCAACATTTATCAGTTTGTGTCAATTTTATTAATAAATTCTGAACTCATTGTTGGAAATTCTAATATTTTTTGTAGTAAATTATTTAAAGCTAATGATATATTTGAATAGAGTTTTTTTTTCATGTTCGGCTATAACTTCTTTGTTAGAAACCTATTTAGATAATTCTTTTTTCGTTGGAAAAGGGATACCTCAAGGCTGTTCCAATTTTAATTTATTTGGTACGTACCTTCGACATCGAAGATATACCAGATATACCGAGATTGCATCTTTCTATTATGTAATGAAATGTGGCTAAAAGTGACGCGAACTTGAAATTTCATTCTCAATTCTCGTATCTAATTATCGAATTTCCACTTAAGAAGTTCGGCTTCATACAGCGGCTACGTACAAATACACAAGAGATTTCGTAAGGTCTATTCGATACATTAGAAATAACGGAGATAAAGTATTGAATAAAAACGCTCGTGTGAACGAATGCCAAGTTGGGCTGAGCGGTAGACGTTTTATTTCCAAGCCGACGATAACCGTCGATGATTACGCCATTAAGACTATAATGGCCCCAGTGGTATCGTGTACGGACATCGCGCCGATCGAGAGAAGTTGAACCGTAACATGGTGTTTTGGGCTCTTTCGAAAGGCCACCTGGTTAGCTACCACTCTCATGTTGAAAATATGTCGCTAAGCACCTATAGGTGTATTCCGGTAGCTGCATTTGAGAGCCAGTCTGCCACCATCTTGGGCCACATCGATTCTTAACATCAGGTGATTTATGGTTACATATGAAGATTTTAAAAAAACGGAACTTTGCGAAATATTTTATACAAAGTAACAAACCAGAGGGTTCTTAATTACTTAGCTCCCATGGATGGCATATATGCTAATTTTACGTACATTTTTTTGACCCGGAAGCCTAAGGTTTAAAGAACTTTGGAAACGGTACGGAAATTTTCAGACATTCGCTAAGTGTAAAGAATATACATAAAATTAGTGTGCAGCAAAATATTGTAAATAGATTGTGTTCTGAAGAATTTCTCCATATGATGCCTTGTTAGTTTAATAAACAAATTGAAGTTTTTTTCAATAGCATAATCCTAACTCAACGGCTACTACCGAGAGAACGTAATCCATCTACGGTCGCCGCTGTTATTCCAGCCTGCATTAATTTAACTGAATACGCACCGGCTGATCCCGAAACGCGTCACGTAAAAGCGAGTCACTATGACGGACTTTTCACCAGCTTGCTTGATGCTGAGTTTAGTGACGCTCTGTATAAAATAATTATTTTGAAATATATCTAATCTATGACACCATGTTAGATTGCTTTAAGGAGGGTAGAGCCCAGGAAGGAGAACCATTTATATCTATGAAAAAGTATCCGTCGAAAAGTGTCAAATTAGGGTGGCGTCACAGTAGCAAGTGCGTAAATTTCAAAGATAGCGCTAAAAGTTATTATTTTTTCATTTTCGCCTATTTGGAAAACATTTCACTCCGCAAAGTATTCCCATTTTATTAAATTCCAGTTTAACGACCGTTTTTTTTTATCTTGTCAAATGGACACTTTTTCAACTTGCCCCCCATATAAGATTCTTCTTCTTAAATTACTACTATTAGTATCTCTACTATATTTTATATTTGAATACTTTACACATAGCTGTGTTGTTGCTGAACGCAAAAAACTTAGTTAGTTTAGCTATCATGTCCAGTTTTTGGTATGTGGAATAAGCTTCCAAGTAACAAGAGCTAACTTAATAAAATTTGATGTCTGTCTATTTGTATGCACATAATGCTTTTAATAACTGCTTGATGGAAGTAAATTAATTTTAATATTCAAATAGTTTTGCTTTGTTTTATTTATTTTCTTAACGTTTTATTTTTTATTTGTTTATGACAATCAGTTTATTTATCTCTCAAGCTTTGCACCACAAATAAGCTTTGAGTTTTGTTTTTCGTAGACCGATGGATAGTTGACCAAGAAAGTACTAGAACATTCCATACCATAGTTGCAGCACTATTCTTACCATCACCAAAAGGCTCATTTTCCTGATATGATCTCTTCCAAAAGGTCAATAACGTGGATCGATTAGACTGGAGCACAACGTAGGAGATCGCTTCTTATCTCAAGAAGCTTAAGATCTTTATTACCCGACTGCAAAAAAGTAGGATTATGTTTTTCGTGCATATGTTTGTCTATGTCTTTGGCACTCTTAGTAGCCTAAACGGTTTGATGGATTTTAGTTTACGAGATTTCGTTAGATTCGTCTTAATTGTGGGAGTGACATAGGCTATATAATATTAAAGTACGAGGTCTGGGAATCAGATTAAAAGTAAATATTGAAAAATAGCTTTTTTTAGTCATGTGATTTTGTTGCAGTCGGTTTTTTTTTGTCTTTTTATTTTGCATGCCTTTTTTATTATTATTATTATTTCAAAGCTGCGCTATAAAGCATTCCAATTCAATAATCTAGGATTTCCGTCAGGCCAAGTGACGAACATAACGGTGCCGCCACAGACGTTGGCCGCGTTGAATGGCGGCATGGCAGGACCCATGGGGGGCCCACCGATGGGAATGATGCCCAACGGCATGATGGGAGGGATGATGCCGCCTCAGAACCCTCAGCAGCAGAGTGCCGTGCCGCCCTTTATGGGTCAGCCACCGCCCTGGATCAAAGAAGGGCAGTATGATGGTTAGTTTTCTATTTATTATTTCTTGATTTAGAAATAGTATGGTCTGAGCTGTGCTTACCGTCAGGGATAGTACCTTCCATGTGCTCAGCTGTTATGTAAAAAAAAACATTATGGTTGAAGTATCGACTACACAAGGTTTCTATAGGCGTACGGTTAATATATGAGCATAATAGTGTCCGAGTCGACTTGTTAAAATTGTACTGGCAGCAACAAAAACATAAATATATTATTTTAAATTTTATTGAATAAAATATTTACTAATACAAGAATAGATTTAGATTTCCTAGGCAGCAAATCGACTACTGTGAAATATAGCCAATCAATAAGATAAATTTAGAAAATGTGATACGGATTCAAAACTAAAGCTTTGTACTGCAAAATTTATTTCTCTTTGTTAATGATTTATTTTTAAATAATTTTAATAAAAAATATATTGTTTTCCGATCGCACTTTTTTCAATGAAGTTACATGCGAAATCGAACCGTAATGGCGATTTAACAATTATCTTCTTATTTGAAACACATAGTATATGTCTAATAATAGATCAGATGTAAGCAGCCATACGAAAATACCGAATTATTTGACAACAGCTTATGATTTTTAACAAAATATGAAATGTCAGTCGGTTATCTATTTTTACAACCTGCTTATTCGCATGGAGACAGCAGTGTAATAGAACCAGACGAACTGGGCTCAGGAGCCACAACTTTACAAAAACCTCCATATCGGTACAAACAAAGAAGTTCGATACGATAAGTTATTACTTAAAGTTTTCTTCAAATTATTTCAATAAAATCTGATTGTACATACATACGACCAGCGGACATTAAATCGCTAATCCACCTCTTTTACAACAACTGTCAACAAATTCGACAGTACATAAGTCGCATTATGTTTTACTTGCATCTTATTTTTTAGCTAACAAAGAGAAGTCTGATGAAATTAGTCAAGACGGCGAAGACATGCCGCCGGGTGAGACGTTGGGTATCATGCCTGGTTCTAACGGTGAGAACTTTCTTTTTTTTTACGTGAATACGTCTTTAAATTTGCTCCCATAGTCAGAGGTAATTCAAAAAATTGATGCCAACAAAATCGAAGGCTACCGTTTGACATTGCAGCTACGTATCTATCATCTACATCCAAGATATTATTACACCACTTATTAAAGGATCAAAGAATTCGTTACATAGAGTTAGAACTGACGCATCGCGTGCGGGAAGTGGGACACGCCGCCTTATTGAGGTTATTTAATCATATAATTTCCATTTTGTATAAATTATAACTCGGAGCAGTTGCGACGCTCGTTTTACTTTTAATCGACAGCTCTTGTCAATGTTTATCAATTGCGTATACAATTTAGTGTGGAGGAATAGTTATTGTGAATGTATATGGTGTTAAAGTTTAAAATTCAGAAAACTTAATACAATGTCGGCGTATACTCGTCAAAAAGCCAAATCAAAATATAGAAATTGTATACGGTTGGAAAGGGCTTCTCAGCAGCAACCCAATGATACCCGTAAAACACCATAATATGATAGACGGGAACGTAAAAAAGCGTGCGAGCCGCGACCAACTTATTAAATAACGCTCCAATGGCTAGGGGATACATACAGTGAGTTTTTTTAGTTGTAGAGAATTTGCAGAATTGTTAGTGTCTAGTTTAAATTGAAATTTAAATTAGCAAATAAGTACTTGTATATGCATATCATATGGTCTTGACTATGGAGATGTTAATATTGTATATGTGTGTGTAAGAAATAAATAAATAAAATACATGACCGTCTCTCTGACACGGCAACACCTTGGTTTTTGGAGTTTATTCCTAATCGATTTTCATATAAGGCCCCCGGTATCGAAATTTTACGAGGAGTGAAATTTATAAAAGCGTTACGTTTTTCTGCGCAACGTACCTTGCGCACCTTTCGCTTTGAATGTATCTTTGTACATAAATCATCTCATTACAATACAGTAAGTCAGTCAGACAATCAATCAATCATCGAAATGTATTCATGTATTTTATGTAAATATCTGGACGACCGAGCCGTGTTCGGTGTCTTATAAACAAAAGAAGAAAAACACCCTATATAGATAAATTTGGAATGTAAAACATTATCTAAATGCAAAGTTTCATCAAAATCGTTGGAGCCGTTTTCGAGAAGCCAATTGCTCACTTAATATAATAAGATATCTTTTTTATATATATAAAAATCTCGTGTCACGATGTATGTTCGTGATAAACTCTGAAAGTACTGAATCGATTTTGATAAAAATTCGTAAGTATCTGTAATTTGGTCCAACTAAAAAGATAGGATAGTTTTTATCTAAATTATACACCTCAATATTTGTGATTGCAAATGAAATGTTTATTATACGACAATAGTGTGTATTTATTGGTTACGTCTATGAATTCACTGTAACAGTCCAAGCTGAGGTTCGGCCACTTCGGCAAACTTGAACATGTTGCCACGCTTTCGCTGACACGGACAACTATATGTTTTCTCTATTTGTACGCGGTTCAAGTGGCTTATAGTATTTATTCGGTAAATAGGCTATGTGGAAGATATACCTTATTAATAATGTTCTTATATTTGTTTGTATAGGAAATATGGGTGGCGGCTTTCCTGTCCCCGGTGGCGGCTTCAACGCCGGCGCTCCGTTCCAAGCCGTTCCAAGCCAGCAGCAGCAGCAGCAGCATCAACAACAGCAGCAGCAGCAGCAACAACAGCAGCAGCAGCAACAACAACAGCAGCAGCAGCAACAACAACAGCAGCCGCAGCAGGGGGGGTATCCAGCCGCGGGACAGGGGGGTCCGGGTCCCGTGAACGCCGGCTACGGATCCTGGGGTGGTTGGGGGGGCGGTTGGCCGCCGCAGATGGTCTCCCAGCCACCACCCAACATGGCATCACAGCAAATGGGAGAAAACGGTACAATTATTTTTTTATTTCAAAATGACAAAAGATGTGTAAATGTTGAAGTGATGACGATTTTATTGGTAGGGTTGCCAACGAAAAATAAAAATTCGAATAATAATACAATTTGCCGTTACATTGGCGAAATTAATTTACCGCTCTGGTTGGGCAGTGGTCAATAATCATAAAAATTAAAATTAAATTGTATTTTTTTTTTTAAACAAACAAAATAATAAATTAGTTTACCAAATTCGCATCACTCTATATAAACAACATTTACGTAGATACTTACAGGTATCACCTCGAACCGGCAACGCCTCGCAGATTTAGGGCTGTCTCTTTCCTGCATGACGTGGAAGTATCAACGTGTCTCTTTCTAATAGTATTTCGTATTTTTTTCATTCCATTGATGCATTCACATTGTAAGAATCCGTGACCCCGACGGATGACCTGTGCGCTACAGCTATGAATATTATTTAAATGTAATTAAAATCTCAAATTGGGTGACTGAATACGTGTGTTCATCTAATGAAGCCATTGTTGCGCCACGTACCCATTATTGAAAAAGTAAAAAAAAAATAGTATGACAAAAACAATGTTTGTTACTTTTTTTTACTACATAATTATACAATAAAATCTTCTAATATACTGTATTTATCTTTGCTATATTTATCTTCAACAGTATAATATATTATGTACATACATAAATCACGCCTATTTTCCAACGGGGTAGGCAGAGACCACGTCCTTCCACCTGCTACGATCCTGGCATACCTCTTTCGCTTCTTCGATATTCATTAATCTTTTCATGCATGCTCGTCGGTTTAGAGTACTCTTGACCTTACCTTTCTTCAGAACGTCTCCGATTTGATCGATAAATGTTCGTCTAGGCCTTCCTCTTTCAACTACAATGCCAACCACAACTCATTCCTCATCACTTTGTCATAGGCCTTTTCTAAATCCAAGAATGCACAAAAAACTTTTTGGTTTGTTGCCAAATATCTTTCAATTATGCACCTTAAGGAAAAGTCCTGGTCCGTACATCCCATATTCTATCACCTGTTTCTAACATAACTCTTTCAATTATTTTACCTTAGCATACAGTTTGTCGACAACACTGAGAAGGCTAATTATTAACTATTATGTACATATAGAATATATCATCTATATATTGAGCGATTTTCATAAAATCTTCATATTAGCCCAGCAGGTGATCCTGTAAAGTTTGTTAGCGATCAGATAAAAAAAGGCCGGGTTTGCTGGTACTATATACTATACAATGGTTGGCAACCCTACTCTGTGTTAACGTGTCCGGACGCCTCGTCGATCTACGTGGGTTCACACCCTACACTAAATAATATATGTAATTTATATGTTGTTATGTTGTACAGGCGTGCAGTCCCAGATGCACTCGATGCCGAACGAAATGCAACAGCAGTCCCAGTCACAACAAATCGGCAACCAATTGCCGAACCAGTCACAACTGCAGACACACAATGTGTCACCGTTCCCGCACAAGCCGCTCAAACAGGGTATACATACTGTAAGTCTAGATTAATATATTAAAATTAATATTTGTATGTGTGTATGTTCCCTAGGGTCTGCAAAACGGCTAGAGCGATTTTGATGAAATTTTCAGACAATCTTAATATTAGCCCTGCGGGTGGGTGATCTTGTAAAATTTGGCGGTGATCGGATAAAAATGAGGTACAATTGACAGTGGGGGCGAGTAATGTGGAGGGGAAGGAAAGCGCGTGCAATTACTTGACGTAGGCGCGCAAGTCACAGGTACACTGAAATAAACCGTATTACGTCTCCGTACAAACGGCCGAAACGAAATCTAGGTAAACTTCAGTCACAGTAATAGCGATTATACAATTTATAACTAATAACGAAATATTTTATTAAAGTTCCAGCAAAAAATTATATTTTTATTTAAAAAATGGAAATTCCCTTCTTAAATTACCTCACAATTACTTTTAAAACTAGTAATAAAACCCAAGTAGAAATAATTTAAAGAAAAACTTACAAAATGTCTAGTAGATAATATACTTTGGTGAAAAGAAAATAATGATATTTTATTAAAGCAGTTTTAAAAATTTAACCCAAGAAATAAAGTCAGAGGGCAACCCTAGTGCTTCATTATCTACCGAGCGGCTTTAGATAATAATTATTTTAAGAACACTGCCGAGAAGACATACTGTTTACATTAGTGTACTGTAGTGACGTAATGTGCTACCTCGTCCCCTCCAACGACTTTCACATGGGACGGTCGCACACGAACATGTTCGAGTATAGTATCTGGTTAATCCCGCAATTTCTGATCACAAGTCAAAACATTTTTTTTAACTACGAGGATCCCGTCACGGTTACACACGCTCGGGGGAGCGAGTGGTTATGTGAGACTCCTATTCACTAATACTACGTTGTACCATAAGCTGCCTGAAAGGGGTAACCTAACCTAACCCAGCCACATCTTCTGTGAATTGATCATCTAGCTTAGGTAGTTGATCAAATCTCTGGTTTTTTTCATCTCCCTTTGGAGACTGTTTCCATTGATATGATGACAAAACAATTTTTTGCAATATATATTATAATTAGGGCATACCTGTAGTGTTAATTCATTATTTGGTTCTTTTTTTAAAAGTAAACGCCTTTTTTACTTCAAAACACTTTAATCACACTCTTTAAATACAGTTTAATAAATAATAATGCCATCTGCAACATCCATCGTACAACGCAATACATTACAATCTGACGTTAGGCACACACGCTTTTTTTTCTTGATCAACATTACTTTCAGAAACTGTATTCTTATAATTATTTCATATAATAATATTGATGAAAAATAGGTGAAAATATTGTTGCCACAAGGCTTTAGTTGAATTTTCATTATATGTGCAGACGATCCCTCCGGAGTTATATGCCAAAGCTATGGAGTGGACCTCACACAAGTCACCAGACGGTAGATACTACTACTATAATTCTTCGAGGAAGGAAAGCGTATGGGAAAAGCCGAAGGTCCTCAGAGAATATGAAGGTTAGAATTTTTTATCATACATTTGGCTTATGAATTTTACTATACTTTTAAAAATTTAAATTCCCAAAATAAAAATTTTATGCAATATTGTATATGATTTTTAAATGTTTTTTTTTTAAATTCCAAAACGGATATTTGATAGAATGTTGTAGATGCGATCTCTAGGGCTACACTTGAGCCTAAGTGATTAATATCAAGGTCGACCGGAGTTAGCTTTCTCTATACCTATATATTTTGAGCAAGTGTTAGTATCTAGCAAAACTTAATGTTAAAGTTGGACGCATAATTATTAACCAACTGCGAAAAAGGAGGGTTATATTTTTCGAATGTATGTATGTATATGTATGTATGATGTCCATTTTTTTTTTGTCACACTGTGTAGCCTAAACGGCTTATGGATTTCAGCATACGAGGTGACGTCAGATTCGTATTAATTTTGGGAGTGACGTAGGCTATATAAAAAGATATAAATAGTTTATTTACTCAAGTATTTTTGTCGCGGTCGGGTTCTTTTTTTTTTAATGATTCAAGCTTGTTTTACTAGATGTTTTTAAGTTAATTTTTATCAATAAAAAAATAATAATTTACCTTTTCAAAGATACTAATGGGGTGTTTACAGGGTTGATTTTTCTTACGAAACGCATAATTAGAAACACTTCTTATGAATAAAGAAAGTGTAACTTCAACGTACAAATGTTTGTAAAAAATATATACATTCAATAATTAATAATCATGCAATAATATAGCCACTCAAATAAAAAACCTTATTAAATGCATAAAATATAAAACATATATTACTTTTAATTACAAAATGAGTCTTACACATGTAGGAGTTTATTTTCTGTTACTGGCCGCTTGGACGCCTAATTAGAAACATTTAAAAAAAGGCTCGTTCTTTTTTTAGATTAGGAGAATAACATTTCTTTGTTGGCTTTTTCTATTATTTTGGCGGTAATTCAAAATTTAATCTGAATTTTATTTCGTTCATAATGGGCAAAAATAAAAGTTGTGACGCGTCAACTAGGCAAATAATTATTAATTTACATATAGATCATAAGTGGGCTTACAGAAAAATAGCTGAGCATTTAAATTGTACTGTTAAGAAAGTTTTTAATGCAATTGATCATTATAAAACACATGGGACTGTTAAAATGTTCTTAGAAAGGCTCGGCCAAGGAAAACCTCTCCCAGATAAGATACGCAAATCGTTCCGTGTTGCTAAAAAAGACCCAAGTAAAAGCTCCAACTAGATTTAAAAATGAAGTTTTTTCGCCTGATGACCCGAGAAACATCTCGTCAAGACTGATACGCCGAAGATTAGTGGAAGCTGAATTTTTTGGAAGAAGGTCACGAAAGGTACCGTTTCTTACCAAGCAACACCGAGAGAAACGATTATTATTCGCTAAAAAATATTGTTAATTGGACGGTACAAGAATGGAAAAAAGGGTTATTTTCAGATGAAACAAAAATAAATATGGTAAATTCCGATGAAAAGCGCTATGTTAGAGGTTCTGTAAACAATGCTTTTAATTATAAATACACAAGGAGTATAGTCAAGCACGGTGACGGTAACATTAAAGTTTGGGCGTGTTTTTCCGGATGTGGAGTTGGATCCGTTCGGAAGATTGAAGGTACAATGGATCAATGGCAATACAAAAATATCTTAGAGCACATAATGATTCCCTACTCGGACGATCATTTGCCTGTAACCTGGATCTTTCAGCATGACAATGACCCTAAACACACGGCCAATAGCGTCAAATGTTTCTAAAGCGAACAGCGTTTATCCGTTTTAGACTGGCCAACAAATAGTCCGGATTTAAACCCGATAGGAAATCTCTGGTATATTGTTAAAAAGAAAGTCTCAAACAAACGTAACACCAGTCAAAACAAACTATATGAAGTATTTGTTGAAGCATGGAATTCAATCCCTCTAGAAAAATGTATGAAATTGATTGAATCAATGCCACGTCGTTGTAGTGCTGTTATTGAAAATAAGGGATACGCCACTAAATATGAATTATAACTATTGGTAGGCTGTGGACAGTAGCTATTTCGTAAATAACAATTTTTAATTTCAAAATAAAAACGATTGCGGTGAAGTATCTTACGTAATGTCAAGGACCGTTGGTAGTGTTTCTAATTATACGGTACCACCACTGTATATATTTATCTTATATTAATATTGTACCTCAGAATTGGAGTTAAAAATCGCGATCGAGACCGGGGAGAGGAAAATCGAGACTATTGTCATAGACGACAAACCTGACGGTGAGTTGATATTTATATATAAAAATATATATTGA
This sequence comes from Saturnia japonica, assembly GCA_033032175.1. Classification (NCBI taxonomy): domain Eukaryota; kingdom Metazoa; phylum Arthropoda; class Insecta; order Lepidoptera; family Saturniidae; genus Saturnia; species Saturnia japonica. The sequence continues at coordinate 11,361,557 of CM065329.1, forward strand.
GTTGTTTAGTTTTTAAAACGCTTCAGTTCGATTTTCAACTAACTCTAGAAGTCTTACAAGCAGTCGGAAAATGTCTTTACCCCTTTAAATCAGTAGGTTCCCAACAGTCCCCAAGACCTAGAATATGGTCCGGAAAAGTTTCAAATTTATATATTCGTTACAAAAATATTATTTCCTTATAACACTGATGCACTGGTGTGTAGTGGATCAATTATTACATTTTATTTCTACCTTGAGACAGTTTATTTTTGTCAAAACTTGTGGTCTCAGCTAACAACAAGTAAATGAAAGTGGTCCCTGATTAAAAAAAGGTTTAAATGCACAACGATGTATTTCTACATGAATTAGTTTGCTGATTTGTGTCAGGGCACGAGAGTTGTGTTAAATGGATCGCGGCCACCGTACAGTAGACGTAACAACCGCTATAGTGCATGCTTGGGCGTTGCGGTATTAACCGCTTTCATTACAATTTCACATGGTTATAATAAACCCGATGGTCGCCGTTGTTTTTATATCAATCAGTCACTTTGTCGTAGTACGATAATTAAAAAAAAAACATAATAGGCTGTCCAGTGCCCAACAAACTGCATAATAATCACCAGCCACACGTAATCTCGAATCGAAACTAAGAGCGCTTTATTTAAATGAGAAACTGACAAATTAACGAAATAGCCTGTCCTTGTCTGATGTTTATTTATGCAATATATCTATTTCACCTGCTTGAAGTTAGCGGCGCTCCAGTCAGAATTAGTGGGCTGATATTTTATATGTGGAATAGAGTCAATGAAAAATATACAATGACTTATTACACTCATAGAGAGCCTAATGACTGATGGAAAATTATCCCTTAGAAGATTATTGTGACAGTTGAATTACTATTAAAAGTATAGTATTTTTTTCTCCTCCGGGATGAAAAGTTCATTTTTAGTCCCTGTCACGCGGGAGAAAAGTACCTGATTCTCTCCCGGTGAGATGGCAAATGTGCGCATGCGCGTACTTTACTTTATCTCCCGGTAACCTAGCAACTGCGTGTTTATATATAAAATATATAAACTTTTCATCCCGGAGGAGAAAAAAAATTGTAATCGCACAAATTTGTAATATACTATTTTACCCCCAACTCAAAAAGAGGCGTGTTCTAAGTTTATCGTTTGTATATCTCTTTCGCATAGTAGCTCCCAAACGGCTGAACCCATTTTGATCTAGGCTTTTTCTTTGTTTGAAATGTGTCTTAATCGAGTGTTCTAAGCTGTGATTCAAGAAAATTATTCGGCCGTTTGAAGATTATCAGCTCTGTTTTAGTTGATAAATAGATGTGAGCAATTTTCAGAGGTTTCATTGACTCAAAATTTGGTATTCTGCTACTTAAATTATATTAGAAAAACGTAGCAACGTTGACCTTATGCTGCAGCGCCATCTGGAATCTAGGATACTGAACAGCAGGGATATTGTCCTTAGGTTCATTGAGTAGGTTACTTGTGTAGGGGGTTTATTAAATTTAAAATTATTTATATCGTGGATTTTTTCCTATTAAAGAAATGTGTAATTGATGAAAATATTGTAAGAATGACAACACTAAAATATATCCGGTTCGCACATTAAAAAAAAAAACATTATTTTTCTGGTAACAGATGTAGACATACTCCAAGCGGAAGAGGCGGCAAAGGCAGAGATCGAACGTCAGGCTGCCGCTGAACTGGCGGAAGAGAAGGCTAGAGAAGCCGCCGCCGAACAGGAGAAGCTGGAGAGAGAGAAAGCAGAGAAGGAGAAACAGGAGAAAGAGGCCGCCCAGAAGGAGAAGGTGAAGCAGGACAAGAAGTTGCCTGTATCGACGATCGCCATATCCGGCACACCCTGGTGAGTTTTTAACGAAATGTAAAGATAAATTAACTTGAGTTAAAGTAACTTTATGTTAGAGTAAGGGCTCAGAGAAATTTATTTGGAGATTTCTCTAAATTGTCCGACTGGTGGAATACCTTCAACCTACAGAAGACCGCAGCCAAATAACTTTGCGTTGTGTTCCTGCGGTGATTAGGGTCTCTAGAGCTCCTACGGGAGGGGGCGGGAGGGGTTCACATTGAGTTAAGGCACAGAAAAATTTCTTTGGAGATTTCTCGCTACTTGGAGCACTCCGACCGATGAAATACCTCCACCCTACAGAAGATCGGCAACGTGCTAGTTATGCTTACGATATTACAAGCGTTGGTAGTTGCTTACCGGATGCTTGTTTGTCATCTAAGTTCGAAAAAAAATTATGATTGATCATCTCGCATCATTTAGTACGATAATTGTACGCTTGTCTGTCGTGCAGGTGCGTGGTGTGGACGGGAGACGGTCGCGTGTTCTTCCACAACCCGACCGCGCTGTCCTCGGTGTGGGAGCGGCCCGCGCAGCTCATCGGTCGCGCTGACGTCGACAAGGCCGTCTCGACGCCGCCCGCGATGTTAGCCGAAACAATGGTGACTCTCACATTTTAGTAATTGTTTTCTTTACGACAACACTTATTGGGCATTATTGTGCCATACTGGGCTTTATTAATTTACACGTTTTTAAGTAATTATAATGCACTTTTATTAATGCGTAATTGTATTGTAGCGTAAAGAGAACAAGGCGATCGCGTCCGCGACAGGGTCAGCGGACGGGGCTAACAACGACCCCAAGTCGAATGGGGAGCTGAAGCGCTCTGTCGACCCCTCTGAGTCAGATTCCGATGCTGAACCGCCGAAGAAAGCGAAACCCGATGAAAGTGAGTATACAAAATGCATCATGGTGCCTGCCCGCTTCTCTGGGCGTTATTTTTAGTGTTTCATATCTAAACAGGAACCCTTATAGAGGATCACTTCTTTGTCTGTCTGTTTGTCAAGACCCTTTTCCTTAAGAGTGCGTGTAGGTATCAAGTTGAAATTAATATTAAAAACTCAGATCAGCAATCCCTTGGAGCTGTGAAAAAATCATTCTAAGCCAAGGCAATAAAAAAATACGGCTGTTTATAACGCATATTTTAACACGCTAATGGGATTAAAAACTTATAGGGTACTTCCAGTTGATCTAGAATCATATAATTTGGTAATGAGCAATATCTTATAGCAGAAAAAATTCGATAACAATAAATTATTAATTAAATCCCAAAAAAGAAAATTGTGATTACAAACTCATTTGCAGTTCGTAAAGTGACCGCGTCATATATCGACGTATGGAGACAACAGTTTTCCAATGGTAAAGTTAAGTTTGTCCCTCAATATAGTTTATCATTAGGTTAGAATTATTCAAGTCGGTTTTTGGTGGGAATTCTTAAAACGTGTTAATTTAACATATTATTTTCATGTGTGAAGTAAAACAAAAAAAAATGGATTTTAATTTTTTGCCCAAACTGTGTGTACACAAAAAAAAATTAAAAAGGGAACAAAAACCCGACTGCAACAAGAAACACTTGACTAAAATATATATTTTTCTATTTTAACTTTTTATTTGATTTCCAGACGTCGTACTTAAATATTATATATAGCCTTTGTCACTCCCACAATTAAGACGAATTTAATGACACCTCATATGCTAAAATCCGTCAAACCGTTTAACCTACAGAGCGTACCAAAGAAATAGTCTACATACGCTCGAAAAACAATCTTTCTTTTTTTTGCAGTCGGGTGAAAAACCGAAGATGTTAAGCTTCTTGGAATACAAAACGATCTCTTATGTTGGGCTCCAGCCCAATGGATCGATGCTATTGACATATTGGAGGAGGTTCATATTAGGAAAGGACTGTGATAAAGGCGGGATATGTTTTTTTTGAGTGTATGTATGTACGCCATTTCCTTGGCATACTCTGTAGCCTAAAAGGCTTGATGGGTTTTAGCATACGACGTGTCGTTAGATTCAACTTAATTGTGGATTAAAATATTTTTTTCAGTCAATTGTTTTTGTTGCATCCGGGTTTTTGTTTCCTTTTTAATCATTTAGCTTGTTTTGTTAATTACGTACTCGTGTTTGTAGGTAAGAAGATCGGTGCGACTATAGATGTCGGTAAGGAGGCTGCGATCGAGGCCGAGGTCCGAGCGGCCCGCGAGCGCGGCGTCGTGCCCCACGAGCAACGGCTGAGGAGCTTCCAGCAGATGCTTCACGAGAAGGAGGTGTCCGCTTTCAGTACGTGGGAGAAGGAGCTGCACAAGATCGTCTTTGATCCGAGATATCTCATGCTCAACTCGAAGGAACGCCGTCAGGTCAGACATTTGTTATTATTCGAATATCGGTGTGTCTAGAAGTTCATAATAATTAACGTGTAAAATTGGTATTTAAATGTGTTTTTTTTTACCTAGGTATTCGATCAGTACGTTCGTGAGCGCGCCGAGGAGGAGAGGAAGGAGAAAAAGAGCAGATTGCAGCAGAAAAAGACGGCCTTCAAACAGTTACTGGACGAGGCCAAATTGCATTCCAAGTGAGTATTTATGAATAATTTACAAAAATTAAGTAACTTTGCCATCAGCACACAAAAAAAAATTAAAAAATCGATATTTCTTTGTCTTATTCTTACACGATTATCTATCTCTCTGAATTACGGGAAGAGAGATGGTTCGTATCAAATAGCGGCCGCCTCTCGTTCCCAATATTTTTTTATACACAAGGAACAATGCAAGATAATAACAAAACAACATTTAACAAAAAAAGCAAACCAATTTTAATGATTTTGAAGAGTTCCTTGATGTATTTTCGAAGTTGACGGTCCAATGCAAATGAAATTAAAATGGTACCAACCTTGAGGTAGCCCCTATAAAAAAAAAAAATCGAATTGAGTAACCTCAGTCTTTTTTTCAAGTTAATTTAAAAAACTAAGATTATATGGAATAGTTCTTTTTTTTTTCGATCCTTCACCATGTACTATTTATTATAATCATTCGTTTCGCGTGAAAAACGATTCGTTGCACGAAAATTAGTCCTTGGAATTTTATAACATTGCACCTAGATAAATTTTAGTGAAAAAAATATGACAATCTCTGTTGATTGTCTCATTCTAATGCGCTCATATATCTCTCTCGTGTTATAGCATTGCCTTTTATTATTTTCTTCCTGATAAACTACTTATTTCTATTCTTGCGTCAGAAAGGTTTCGTTAAAAAAGCTTGCATTCAAACTCGATTTTTTTTTGAAGTGAAAATTTCTTTAGCATCGTTGTAATTTGAAATTCGATGAAACGAAAAAGCGAAAGTAAAAAGAGACAGACACATAAATTCATAAGATTGAACGTGGGAGAAAATGAGATTGGAAAGTTTTAGGGCAGTGGTAAAATGGTACAAAAGAGGTTTGTTGCCACGCAATAATGAATTTTATTACCTCACAAAAAAGGCACGAAACAAAATCTTTTTAGACAACACTTATGACATTCTATTAGGTACTGATTGATATTGTGTTAGGTTACCATGGATATTTCAAATGAGCCTTAATTGAAAATGATATTGTGAATAATGATTGTGAGTACTTGTATGTATATTTTCATAAACTTTATTTTAGTGTGTATTTGATCATTTTCTGAATTAAAAAACCTATATGTGAAGGTTTCACTACTACCACATGTGAATCGCACAAATATTTTTTTTTTTGTTTTGTCAGATCTAAAGAAATTTCACTTTAAATAAGTGATTTTTTCAATTAATTGTCTTATTTCAAAGCGCTCGTCTATCTGTCTAGTTTTATCACATAGTTCTTTCTCTCTCTCTCTCTCTCCTTAAATATCTATTCTCGTTTAATTGAAAAACGTTGCTGCACAAAAATTTGTCTTCTGATGTTTTACGCTCACTGTGCCCAAGTTAGTTTAACTTGAAAATTAGTGATGTTCTCTGTCGATATCGATATAGGTACTATAGATATTATATTATTCATATACATAAAAACAAGTATTTATATCATTTTTGTTCATTTTATACTTAGCATCCTTTTTATATTATGTATTTGTTTTTCCTTAACTACTTATTACATTTTATATATTATTTTATCTATACTAATAATATAACAAAACAGAAAAGTTTGTATGCTTAAACATGCTAATCTCTGAAACTACCAGTCAGACTCTCGAGGATTAGTATAGGCTATCTAACATTGAGCTACAAATCTGAGCTAGCCTTAAATATTTATTTTTGTTAAGTAAGTCGGAAGTTGAACTTCTTTATCGCCTCTGGCAGTGGTAGTAAACGCTATAGTTGAGCCGAGAGGTCGCGGGTTCGAACCCCGTCTATGACTGACTTTGTATGTATGTATATCAGCTGTTTAGTTACCATAATACAAGCTTTGCTTAGTTTGGAATTAAATGGCCGTGTGTGAAATTGTGTCCTCATTTTTTTTATCAGTGTGTGCTGACGTAATGGTTAACGATACGTAAATACAATGTTCTATAAAAATATTGGTCCTTAGTATATCTAAATAAAAGTCTGCAATAGCATGTGCCTATCTCTTATACGTAAGCCGCAATAAGCTATTTTGTGACAAATTTTTGTTGTCACTTATGAGCATTATATTTAAACATGGCATGTTAATCCTTACGAACAAAAGTTACTTCATCATAAAGACAATTATATGAAGTTAAACTTTGCCCTTTAAAGCATGTTATTTGGACATATAGTTTAATAGATAATGAAAAATTAAAATAATTTGTACTTGCGGGAAATGGGAACAATTATGATAGGCTACACGGGTGAAACCGTGGGGCGCAGCTAGTTTAGATATTAATAAAAAAATCGTTTTTTTTTTTGTATATATGAGTTTAAAGCTGTTGATTGATTACTAAATAAATAAATATTCCCAGATCATCGTACACGGAGTTCTCGGCTAAGCACGGACGCGACGAACGTTTCAAAGCGATAGAGAAACCCCGCGACAGGGAGAACTCTTTCAACGAGCATATCGCTGAAGTAAGGCGACGCGAGAAAGAGGACAAGGAGAAGAAAAGGGAACAGGTGAGCGAACGGCCGCCGAGATAACGCCTAGGAACCGAAATAAATTACGATTTATACCACATAAATCATATATATATATACCATAGCATAAATCTTTTTGTTTCTGACCGAGCTTTAGGAACGGTTGCGTCTTGCAGCGGTCTGTGTTCATAATGGTCAAGTTGTATACTTTAAAATGGTATTTTTAATTAACATACAAGAGTTAATCTTTATAAATGTTGGCATATGTGATTTAATAAATATGAATATTTTAATATTCATTTGGTTTAAAAATTACTGAACCGGATTTCTTTCTTTGAAAAAAAAATATTATTATTAAATCAATGAATTATTTAAGCTGTAGTCCAGTGATAATAAAAGTAAGATTAATTTTTATATATTTTTTTTATTTTAAGTTTTTTTACATTCCTTTATTTTATTTAAAAAAACATTTCAGCGTCCAAGGCATCCAAGTTCATTATTGAGAGTTGGCCCTTTTAAGGGATGACATCCCCCAGATATTTTACTTTAACTATTTTTTGTCTATTACTATGCCTTCTAATTTCGGTTTATCGATATTCTTGATCAAATATGGTTATCGATATCAACATATAGGTTTTTTTTTAAATATGATTTTTCTTTTAATATATGATATGTGATAAAACCATGGACTGTATTGTTAACAATGTGGGAAACAGTACGATGCGATAAGGATGCGCCTTGTTATCGATATTCAAAAGGTATGACTATCGACTCTGGAGACTTACAGTACGATAGGTATCGGCAGTGAAGCACAAAACGGGATCACGTCAAACGGCAGGTTCGAATCCTGACGTTATAATTTTTTTTTACAAAAAACAACATACATTGTAAAGGTTCGTACATGATCCTTCTGAAGTTTCGTAATTTTTGTAACTGTTACATAGAATCGCTTTTTTTTGCTCGACAGTGAAATTGAAGGAGAAAATTCTATTTTAAATTTTAAGGAATTTCCTTTAGATTGGTATTAAATGAAGCCATTATATTAACTAAATTAAATGCAATTGGCATTGTCTTCGTATAATACTATAATTTTTTTTCTTTTTGGCTTTTCATAAATTTGTGAAAACTATCACGAGACAAAGCCACTTGTCTTAAAAACAGCGACAGTGTTTCATGATGACATGTCCCTTTTAACCGTAGATATTAAAAAAAAAAAAAAAAATGGTGAATGAAATTTTTTTTAAATACCATTTTTTTTCTGTGTGAAAAATATTTACACTTCCAATTAAAAGGAATTCATTTTTCTGAATTTTGAAACGTTTAAGAAGGGGTCTCCATCACGACTGGCACTGTCGCCGGTCGCAGTGCGAAATTATAATTCATCCCCTTCAACAACAACCCCTCTTTAGCTTTAAAATCTAGCAGAAAGAATTTTTTAAAAAACCGCTGGTAGTAGCATCATTGTTTGTGGGTATAGCGACGCTGCGACGGGCGTGGAGTTGGCCGCCCCCAGGAGACGCCCGGGCGAGCGCGGACCTGACAGCGGCAGTGGGCTTGTTGACCAATTGACGGTAGCCACGGAACCCCCATTTGCCGTGTCGATATCGGCTAAAATTGTATCTGTATAGACAAGGAAAGGCGATGTCAATGCAATGGTGAATAAACCCTTGATTCCATTACAAAAAAAAAAAAAATATCGATATATTTGATGCTCTCTAGAGATCTTAGCGTTAGACCTACGCTCAGTAGTGAGGACGACGTATAAACAAAGATAAAATAGAGCTGATATCATGAAATATATTAACAAGTTTGATTAATCGATATTGATTTTTTCAATTCGTTTTAGTTAAAGCCTCTCCAAGAGCTTTTTTCTTCTTTTACTGTTAGCCAAGGCTGTGTAAGGGTTTTTGTTCTATAATATTTTTTCCAGTGTTCAATATTTATTTAAAATTCTTTCAGGACAATAATAAACCATGATAATTAAAGATTTTTTTTTAAATGTTGTATTGAGAAAAAATTATCGTCAAATGGTCACACCGCCCAGCCAAAAAAAAAAAATAAGGTTAGATATATATACTTTAAGCAGAACAAAGATATAAAAATAATAATATATAAAAATTACCTTTTTTTATACCTAACAAAATTGGAACAAAATTTGTAAAATGTCGAGAGACTAAAGGTTTCCAGTGATGTACAAAGTTTTTTTTAAATATTTTTTCTTTATTTTTTTTCCTTCCATTTATTTTTTTCTTAGATATATTTAATGAAAACCAGGAGATTGTAATATAGTTTGTATGTTTTCCCATTTTATGCAAATTGAAATAAAAAAAAATAATTTTGGACATCGCTGTGAAGCGTATTGTGAAGCAGTAAAGTGACGTAATCGATATTTCGATGTCTCTTTAAATTATACAGTGACAAAATCTACTTTCAGCTTATATATGCTTCAAATGCATGTCTACGTGGGGATAAAAGCTTTAAAATGTTGCTTGAAAAAAAAAACTACCATTTTGGTAGAAATTAATGAATAAAATAAAGATACCGAAACTCGGTGTTGGGTTTAAGCAGAAGGAAAATTGTATATAGGTTTTACTAATTTTAAGTCCTAATATTGTTTTTTTTTTTCAGGTTTTTTATATATTTTCTATTTAAGATTTCTTGTAAACTGGTAACTACTGAACCGATCAATGCGTTCATTGATTTTTAAAAGTAAAGGCTTAATTATTGCCAGGTTCATTTTTTGCTATTTATAATAATTTACTTAAAGAGTAAATGTAATTAATAATTAATACATAATTAATCAATTGCTTTAGGTAAATCAATTTTACGGGTGTTTAGTGTTATAGAAAGAGAAAGAATCTTAGTTGTTTATCGTATTTTATTGAACCTTGAAAAGATTTGTAAAATATATAGTGTATTTTTTCGTGAACAAATCCATCCTTTTTGTTTATTTTTTGTGGACACCGGATGTTTTTTTTTGTGGTCACATTCAACTGAATTTTTTATATTTTTTTGTGGACACTTACACCCGATATTGTGCACAGTAGACAACAATAACAGTGGCCGTCAAGACATAAACGACCGTCAACAGTCACTGTTATTCTTCGACGTAAAATCCTTTAGGCCATTAAATAGTCTTTACCGACTGATTCCAAAACACGAATTGTCGGAAACGAGTCACTTTGTCTGTTTTTGATCATACGTATTAAAAATTGGATGTATTGGTTATATTTTTACTCGTAGATGTTACTGTTTTTCGTTCCGTATTAACATGTCCTGATGGGAGTTAAATAAATTTGCCATCGGTTTTTAAAATGCATTATGAGGACGTCTAGGTTCGATTCCTAGTCGAAAACAAATTATATATGTATTTTTTTTTAATTTTATTGTGATAAAGATAATGAAAAAATATAGTAATTACTACTTACCTCACTATAATTTTATTGATAAATTTATATTTGGTTTAACCAGTGCCTGAGAAATTCAACCTTTGCATGTGGCTTATAAATAAATTCACCAATATACTATAAGCAGGCATATTATATTATGGAACCGTTCCCAGCAGTTGGACGGTAAGTCTCAGAAGTGGGCACATTATTGAGGACGAAAGTCAGTGATGTTATCGTTTCAAATTTTGCGACTCCCGTAAGATTGATTTACGGAGCTGAGCGGTAGGGTAAAATTCGGAACGGTCGTCGGAAGTAAAAGCAAATAATATAATCTATACATACTATAAAATTCAACTTCTATCTGTCTGTATGTCAGTTGGTTCTTTTTTGTAATCCATTGCTATCGTATCTGGCAGGTTTATATTATATACTTTGTTAGTTAAAGTATAGTACGAAATAAGCAGTGGCGATAATGGTAAATCAATTCGGAAAAAGGCGCTTAAAATCTTACGCTGAGTAAACCATAAGAGATATCAAATAAATTTACTACATAATTTTAGACCTTTAAAATACCTATAAAAAAGTCACAGATAGCCTATGTCTACCCTCTAAGGATTACCCATAATAAGGATTTTTATTTTTAAATTAACCGGCGCCCTAACGACTGTCACGGGTGGGAGCCGAGTTCAGTACAATTCGCGCGTGTGCTCTACCGACTTGACATTACATATAATATAAATCAAAATCAAAAAAATCTTCATTCAATTTAGGCCCTAAGAAGGCACTTATCACTTATGAAACGTCAAAACACTACTGCCGGTTCGGAAAATGTCCAGGCATAGAGAAGAACCTGTAAGCAACTCGATCGGTTTTTTTTTCTTACTATACAAAAGTTTTAATATAAAACAATAGTAATAATTTAGTGGATGTACAGAGAAGGGAGTCATATTACATGTGGTACAATTCTGTATTAGCCTTATTTTTAGTCAATGGGAACTGTATTCATCCACAATTCTGGTAATGTCACGTGAATTCAATATTTATCTACCTCTTGTAATCTAAAAATATTGTTTTAACAAGATGGCGGCTACCTTGTTTAAAACTGTCTAGGAAGTTTTTGCGACAACTTAAAATGGAAGTTATTATTTATAATCCACTTCACTTGTGCTCAATATACAAACTACACTCATCAAAAAAGTCTAAGCAACATGTACTAATTTAAATTTTAGGATGGTTCTTCACATTATAACGTTGTATTTTATTTTTAAAATAATATCTTTAGGGTTCTATGATGTAAAAATAACAGCTATTGTCTTTATAAGTTCTTTTAATAACAGAAATGAACAATATTAGAATATACTGTAGAAACTAAGATACATAAGAAACTAAACTTTTTTCTTACAAAATTAAATTTCTAAAGAAAATGTATTTATTGTGAAAGAATAGAACAATTTAATACAAAGTATGGGCTCCTCTGCTATTCAGAACTTGTCGGCAACGATTATTCATTGAATTAATGAGACTGTTTATGTGTCATCTTGCGGTATTCGCTCCCAATGGAATTGTAGCAAATCCTTCAGCTGTTGGGTTGTTGTCGCTCCGTCCAAGTCCTTCAAAACACGTCTCTGGAGCATGTCCCATGCGTGCTCGATGGGGTCGAGATCTGGCGATTGTGCAGGCCAGGGCAATACCCGGATGTTCTCCGTTGCAAAGTATTCACTGGTTCGCCGAGCTGTATGTGAACGCGCATTGTCATGCATTAACCTAAAATCAGAGCCAAAGGTTTGTGCAAATGGGTAGACAAGGTCTGAGAATATCCTCAATGTAATTTTCAGCATTCATGTTTCCATTTACAAAAACGAGCTCAGTTCGCCTGTTCTTCATAATACCCGCCCATAACATAACTGTTGAGCCGCTGTATGGATGAACTTCCTGAACGCACCTGAGCCTTTCAGTATTTCCGGGCCGACGATACACTCGCACCCTTCTTGTAAACTTTGTCAGGCTTAAACCCAAATCGCGACTCATCGGAAAACATAATTTTATCCCATTGTTCCTGGGTCCATGTTATGCGTTCTCTACACCATTCATATCGACGAGCGCGATTCCCGTGACGTATCGCTGGGCACCTGATTGGGCGTCGAGCTCGTAGGCCGTACTCATGCAGTCGATTTCGTATAGTTTGAGGACTTACATCAACACCACTTGAAATTTGTAGCCTCAAACTTATCTCTCGAGCGGTTAACATCGGCTGGCGTCTTGCAGTCAGTTGTATGTACCGGTCTTGCCGAGTGGTTGTACTCCTTTTACGGCCTGGATGCTGTTCAGCGGGTTCTCCTGTATTATTGTAGCGCTGCCAAAGACGACAAATAACACTTCTATGAATGCCAAAATGTCGAGATACCTGAGATTTATTACTTCCCGCTTGCAACATCCTTACAGCTCTTTGCATTTCATCTGCCATCAAATGACGTCCCTTCATGATGTAAACAATATCTAACAATTCAATTTTGTCGCTAACTTTATATAAATGGTTGGTAAAATTATAAAATCAAGACTAAACGTAGCAATTAAAACGCACTTAAATTCAAACAAATTCGCAGTCATTTGAATTTTATGAAAAAACAAAACAAAAGCAAATTTTTTTTTTACAACCAACCAGTATGTCATCAATAACAAAAAAGTTTACTTACCTACGCACTTTGTTTGAGTAAATATTTAGAAATTAATTAATATAAATGGAAAAATTTGTAATATCACGCATGTTGCTTAGATTTGTTTGATGTGTGTATATCAAGTAAAATGCCGTCATAACTACATAACTGACTGTACAGTCAATATGAGCACAGTAATGGTAATTAACAAGATAAATGTTGTAACAAAAAAGGGAAAACCAATTTCAGTGACTTTGAAGTTCAATCACAATTAACATGGAACAACCCTTGAGGTATCCCATATCCAACAAAACAAGAATCTTCTAAATCGGTTCATAACAAAGAAGTTATGGCTGGAAAAACATTACATTTGAGTAAACCCCCCCCCCCCCCCCCCCCCCCCGTCTCTTTTGTAGAAGTCGATTAATAAGAACTACATCACGCAATATGTCAGTCACCACATGACAGATTTAAATTTCGCTTAAACTGCATCTGTAAGCCAATATTTGGTGGGATTGAATTGATGGCTCTGAAAAATAAACGCCCGCTTTTGCTAACTGAAAAGAAGTATGGGTCAAAAAGTGATTGAATTTCAGAACTTTTTACTATACATTAGTGGTCATTATAGCTCTTTACCACAATTTTAACAGATGTTATATGACGCTGTGGCCTAAAAGGGGGGCAGGCTCTTAAGCGCAGCTTCCGGAACACATCTATAGGTGTTTGCTGACATATTTTGAACTTGAGGGTGGTAGCTAGCCAGGCGGGCATTAGAAAGACCCTACCACCATGCTATAGTTTCCTTCACCACAAGTTCATTGTAGTTCTTTTTTTTAAAATAGTAACTCGTTTAAATAACGGTCGGCCCAGTAGAAACCATACACAACGGCTACCACCGAGAGATTTAAATCCATCGGCAGAATTCAGTCTGTGGAGTTTGCTTCCTATCAACATCGACCTAGCCAACTTTCGGGGTTTCTTATGGCATTCGCTAAGTAAGTTTTACTTGGAGCAATTGAATATCGCCGTTTTTTTTTTGTTTATTGTACATTTTACACACCTTGCATTAAACTATTATGTTGCGCCCCTGGAAGACTAGTAGATAATGCTTTTCAACATGAAGTCTTCCAATTACACTCCAATGTGTAATAAACAAACTTACATTGACCGATGTGGCTTCCGAACTGATTCATAATGGCGTCAATGGAATTAATTGTTTACGATGCCATCTTGTAGTACGTTATTACGATCCAAGAAAGATGAGTACAGAAATATAACACATCATTTATGTGATCATGCGTCATTATACAAAGGTGCCAAACAAGCATACGGTTCTCCTGATGGTAAGTGGATACCGTAGCTTATGGACGCTTGTAATATATTATATGTATCATTAGCGTGTTGCCGGCTTTGAACCCCTCTACTCCAAGGAGCTCTGTAAACCTTACCGCAGGAACACAGCACAAGGTCATTTGGGTGCAATCTTCAGTAGGGTGGAGGTTTTCCATCGTCGCTCTGTTCCAAGTAGAGAGAAATTCCTCAAAGAAAGTTTTCTGTACCTTAACTCTCTTTAAATGTAATATAGAGCGACCTCTATGTAATTGGGGCTAGTTCATTCTGCCCATAAGGTCCCTATGTTTTTGTAGGCACTCCCGCGTCTGCCAAAGGGAGAGAGAGGCACCTGGTCTAGTTGAAGTTGGCTTTCATCTCTGACTATTTGAACACCCGTTTACGTTCGATGTCCTGGTAGTTGGAACGCTGAAAATTCAACTATCGATGGCTAATCTCAGGTCCTAGTGAAATTGGTTAAAAGGCAATTTAAAATTCGGAAAAATAAAACGCTCGATCGTTACTGGACTGGTGATTCTTTTGGTTTGTCGCGTTTTGGGATGTTTTTGGATTGTTCTGCGCTTGTCATCAAATACGTGTGAGTGCACTTGGTTCATGCTACGATTTAAAAAAAAAATGTTTTTTCTATGAAGAAAGTACCATCGTGTAATATATTAGGCAGCTTTCCAGAAAATCTCTTAATATTTGAGCTTAGAAAATATAGCTAATAAATACAAATAATTAAATTTGAAGTGTCTGTTTGTTCCGGGTAATCTCCGAAACGGTTGAACCGATTTTGACGGGACTTTCACTAGCGCTTGGAAGATAGCTGACTATATGGAGTAACTTTACTTATATGTTTAAAAGAGAATTTGGGTTCCGCGAAATACAAATAAAAAACATCTTTATCCTCACAATAACCGGCGGGCAATCTCCGTGGTCCGTGGGTGGAAGTGAGGGCGACCACAATACCGACATTCTGTAGTCGACGCGAGCGAAGCCTCGAGCACAGCTAGTCTACACCAATACATATAAAGAGGAAGATTTGATTTTTTGTTTGTAATTGATATAAACTAAAAAACTACTGGACCGATTTTAAAAATTCTTTCACCAATATAAAGCTACTGTATCAGTGAGTAACATAGGCTATAATTATAATTTGAAATAATTTGAAAAATTAATTTATTTGTCGTAAAAATGTCGATAGTTTTACACAAAGTATAAAGAATTGCCTAAAACTTTATATACACATGTATAATCCTTGAATGTTTTTTGAAATATGCTCAGTGATTGCGCGCGTCTCACAGAAATCGTACGAACGGAACGATTTTAGTTATGAACAAGGATGACATTAGTTCAGGATGAGCGGCGTATAAGGAAAAAGCCTATGCTCGGGTGTAAGCGATCACGAGCTGAAGATGATGGTGACCGCGATGAAACTCCAACACTGATCGATCACAATAAAAGTTGGTATATCTGTGTTTTTTCATGGAGAAAATTTTAATACTAACCCTAAACGCAATAGGTGGCATTTATGGAAAAGTATTTGATTGCAGCAAAATGCACAATAACGTCTGCGGTACCAGCTATATTATATTAAGGAAGTATCAGTTCGTACCGACAGAAGTTAAAATTACAAACAATAGAATAACTGTGTTATTTTTTGAATTTTTAAATACCAATTATAAATTTAGTAATTTATAAACTGTTATTATAGCATGCCGGTGATGCGAAATTACAAGACTTTACCCATCCATAAAGTCAAACACGCACATGATACATATACAATGCGTATATAAATGCGTAAACATGTACACAGGCCGCTATACAACGCGTCGCTAGTCTGGACGCAAGCGCAATACGTCACGAGCATGTCGAGGTCATCGGTGACGCGAACGCAAAAGCTTTCCCCTACCAAAAATCGCTCAGCGCGGCTGAAGAAGTTTTCACTTCAAAATTGATTTACTCAGCATTTTGTCGAGAAAAGATCTAGGTTAATTAGAAATTTAACGCGGGTAAAACCACGATGCACAGGTAATAAATAATATTTGTGTTAAAAAAGAATTTGATATATTTTTTTATTTAAAACATTTTTATGGTTTCAATACAAAAAAAAAAACATTGTTTAATAAGAATTGCTTTTACTTCCGTCTGACCGTCAATTAATACAGAGTTCTCTTTCAGGATCTAATCTCTCTTTCCCTCCACAGGTTCATTTTATATATTTCTCTCTTTTCAGTTTATAATCGTAATTTGTTTCTTTTCAGGCGCCGAAAGTTCTGCTTGATAGTAGAACGAGATGCAGCTTTGTGGTTGGTGGGGTTAGGGGGGAACGGTTATACGCTGGGCGATTTTTGGGTTTTCAATTTTTTTTTTGGTCCCTGTCTCCTCTGTCCCAATTTTTCATAGATATTTCGTTTGTTTCAAGATGCCTTTGGTTTTTTTCTGTTTCTTTTAAAGTTTCTTTTTCTCCTTTGCCTCTTTCTTTATTTTATATCTTGTTTTTTACATTTGTCTTTTTACTTGTATTCCTCTACTTTTCCCTTTTTGTCTACACAAAACTATCACGGTGAAATTTATTTTCCTTATAAAACTGTTTTGATTACTTTTTTACTAAAACTAAATTATAAAAGTGTCAATTAATAAAATTGAAGTGTCTGTTTGTAATGTCAAAATAATAGCTTTTTACTAAATGCATATGAAAGTTTATACGGTATTTAGAAAAAAAAAATAAAACTTTTGTTTTTGTTCCGGTTAATCTCGGTAACGGTTCTACTGTTCTTGACGGGACGTTTACTGGCAGATAGTTGATATTATATGAAGTAACTTTTTTATTTTAGAAAAGAAAAAAGAATTAGGGTTCCGCGCAAATAAAGTAAACTGTCCAATATTGTATGTGTGGAGGTCCCATTTCGCCGCTATCGCCGCATACGAAAATCATAAGTGGCGTCTCTTAAGCCATTTTTAAGACGAATTTAATAAACGACTAATATATTTCATATATAATATTGCAGAACATTACATTGTAAATATCAATACGATCCCGCTTGATCCTTAAAAAATCCCTTACCAAAAGTTTTTTTTTTCTAAGATATAAAAATACACAACAACAAAAAGAAAACGAACCCACAAACGCCCACCAACCACGAACAGCTCATCAAACACATGTCCCGACTGTCCCCAGAAATAATAGAAAGCTGGTCTCATTATTTAGCAATCTAACGCAATACATCTCCGTTATAGGCTAAAATGGACTTCATAGCACTGCTTAAAGAGAAAGCGATCGATCGGCACACGAGGTGGTTGGAAGCGAAAAAGAAGATTGATACTGACCCTAGGTACAAAGCCATCGAGGTCAGCGGCCTCAAGGAAGATTATTTTAGAGAGTATTGCAAGATGGTGAAAGAGGGGAAGAAGAAAGATAAAGAAGGCAAAGAGAAAGGTCAGTTACAAATCTCTCTTCAACTATTTTTACCGTAAAATTGCATTCCTGTCACTTTTTTTAAATTGAATTCAAAAATAGAGGGGTTTTTTTCCAATTTGATTGTACATTTTTTTTAAATATTCAGTTGTAACTTCTTTGATTATGAACCGATTTATATGATTCCTTTTTCGTTAGCCTATGAGCGAGGTCCAGGGTTCGAATCCCAGATCGAGCAAAGTGTTATTGGGTTTTTCCTATGAAATTCTCAGTAGCAGCTCGGGGTTTTGTTTTCGTGCCCGATTAATGCAATAGGCTCGCCCCCTATTAGAAAAAAAGAACATTTATTTTACACTAAATATACGGACATAATTAACAGCAACACATTAAACATCAGATTACAATAAAAATTATACTAATTAAATTTATACATACAAAAGCTGTACTTAAGATCAAAAGGGACCTCATCTCAGCATATGCTATAGCGCTGGTTTTCAGCTGGGCCTAAAGTACATGCATACTAATACATGGGACCTAAAAACATACTCAGCGAACTGTGAGTGTACATTAGTACACCTCCGCCTAACCCTTCGGGGAATACAGGCGTAATATTATGTATATGTTTTTTCGTTAGAAAGGGGATACCTCAAGGGTGGTCCCATTTTATTTTCATCGGCATTGGAAGATATACTAGAAAAGTGATTGAAGTTTTTTTTTGTTATTATCGTATAAAGGGGTGACGTTATGGCTACAAACTTAACTGATATTAAGTGGTGATTTGGCCCAAGATGGTGATACGCTAAGTCTAGTGGGGGGCTGGCTCTCAACTGTAGCTGACGGAACACACCTATTGGTGCTTGGCGACAGATTTTCTACTTGAGGGTGGCAGATAGCCAGCGGCATTAGAAAATATCGCTAGCATTGAACCATTATTAAACATTTTATTCTAAATTATGGTCAATTATTTTTGCCATAAAATTGCTTCCCAGTCACTTTTTTGAAATTAAACTTTTATCCTCCTAGATACGTATGTGTAATTTTATAATTTATGAATATTGTTTCCAGATCGCAGTAAAAAGGAGAAGAAAGAGAAGGACCGCGACAAGGAGAGCAAACGGGAGAAGAAAAAGGAAAAGGCCGAGGTAAGTCCCGTGATAGTTGTGTGTGAAATTCTTAAAAAAAATATACAATTCTCTCGTTTTGGCATCCAATACTGTAATTAATTTATCTTATTTAAATAATTCCTATAAAGGCACTCGTAGATAGTTTGTATTCCGGAATTTGAAAATTGATGGCTTAAAAGAGATTAAGACGGTACTGTATAATAATACTCCCTTTTTATTTCAAGTTAAATGAATCTTTTAAAAGTTCGAAGTATGCAGGCAATAGTGACCGGCCGCGACTTATCATTCAAATTTGGTAATATAGACTGAACGACCCGATCTTAATGAGGCTGCGTCATCTAAGTAAAGATTAAGCGCTAAAGTAGATTCAATATAAAAAAAAAAACTATTTTTTTTTTTTCCTTTTATTGAATGGCAACTGTGTTTTTACACAATTCTACCGGAGTCACATTAGAATATTTATTTAATTATTAGTACCTTGCAATATTCAAAACGAGCTCCAACAAGATGGCGTTCTCCCTTGTTAAAACTGTCCAAGGAGTTTTTGTGGCAACTTTAAATGGGAGTTATTATTTGTAATCCAGTTCACTTGTGTACAATAACCAAATTTCACGCAAAATGCCGTCAAAATAACATAAGCTAATGAATGAAAAGATGGACGATTGAAGATTACCTAAAATGTGTTTTAAAAAACTGTATAGCCAATCTGTAATTTTGGTTTAACGCGTTTTAAGTAAATTATATTGTCAATATATGTCGTAAAATTGAAAAAAAAAATACACTTTCACGGCATGTATAGATTACAGACACATTTTTTTTTCAAAATACACGTTTTTTTTGTACTATTGTAATAAAACAATATTTTTTTTATTTGCTTAAATTAACATATTATACATAAAACAAAAGAATGAAACGTTAGCAACTACTTTAGTTATAAACTGTGTTGTAGCCGTTATCGCCCACCTCCGGAATCTTGTTCGTTTTTTCAAACCGATACATAATCATAATCAAATATAAAACTAAAAAAAAAAATATAATAAAAAAGCCAAATAAAAACCAAAAATAAGGTGTGTGTGTGTGTATGTGTGTGTTTGTGTTATTGTGTTTAAAGATGTGTAGTTATTACTTAGAGTTAGTGTAACCCTTTGTATGACTATGAGTTATGTAGGTGAAAGTATTTTTCATGTATACTAAATAAAAGAAAGGAATTGTTAATGTATATTAATGGAATGTATATTAGTTATTTTATTTATTAACATGCATAAAATATTGATCTTGAGATGTCTATCTACGCTAATACCGTGTATACCGCAGACAATCATTAAGGCCACGCTTACATCAGTCAGTCTTTAGGCAAAGTTTTTTTTTTTTTTTTTATAATAGAGTACAATTTTTTTAATAATATATTTGCGGTATTATATGCCAAAATGTGATGTGCCTTTTTCGAATATTTCTTCGTTCGTGTAACGGTACAGCTCTACACTCGATAATGGATCCCGACGGCTGTGAGAGGACGTCCTTGCATCGACTGCTAATAATTTTGAATGTGCAATTTTGTTTCTATTTTTATGTATTATTAATTTATAGTCCAATTCCTGATAGTAGGTACGTGTTTAAAAATATATCTATTGTATAACGATACACATCGTTCATGCAGCAGGACGGCGTGGGATCCTCACGGTTTTTACGACTTTTTTGATTAGTGTGAACGGGGGTGCCGTTTTTTTTTTCTAGAAATGGTGTATTATTGTACTATATTAAAATAGAATTGTTTTTTTTTTCTGAAATTATAGCTATGTGTGTATTGTCTTTAAATTTTAGTTGAAAAATAATGTTAGCAAGTACAAGGAAAAAATTTGCCCAGCTTTTGTTTGGAAATAAAATTTTAATTTATTTTTCATAGCAAGGAATATTATATTAAATTGTCTTTCTCAGTTACTTTCTCCACAGAATCGCAGTAATCTTTCAATATAACTCCCAATCTAGTGCACCCTATAGGTCACTTAGACTATCCCGCAGTTTTACCCGTTTTTTTTTTTTTTAAATATAGACTAGATATATTTTAGTTATTTTTCAGCTGTAATTTTAGTTGTTTGATCTAATTTATAGTATATCTTAATTTTGATATCATTATTTACGCGTTTTCTAAACCGGGAAAAGGGCTGGAGGGAGGAATACAGGTGAATGTGTAAAAATATGGATAGAATGGTTGTTGTGTCCGAAAAAATTTCAATTCATTAAAAAAAAGATAAAAAGTTAGAATTTGTCATTTACCTTGTTATTTTTTGAAAATACGTTATGAAAATAAAAGCCATGCTGTTGAAATTTTTTTTAACGAAACAAAATGTTGACATACCCTGCTAAGGTAGGTTTTTAGAAACAAGGTTCTTTTTTCAGTATCTGCGGGGTAGTATAAAAGTTTTGTGTAATGGTAATGGTATAATGGTTTTCGACGACGACTGCTGGAGTTTTCTCCGAACCGTTGCGAGTTCACCTCATCGTGATTGTCACGAGCAGATTCAAGTACTTTGGCTCTTGCCAACAGTTTATTGCTAATTTATTGACCTTTTTCATCATGTTACTCCAGGAAGCAGTATATATAAACTTGAATGGTTTGAAAGCTTTTGAACTTTCTCTCTTTAACAATCAATCCAATAAATCTCTTAATTTTTTTTTAATTTATTTAACAGGAATATGTAATGTTGATAAATTTATATCAGTTTATTTTAATCACATTATATATGTACAAAGAGTCCGCTTTCGTCGCCTCTTGGCCAGTTCCCCATGATTGTATTTCATTTTTAGATCCGAGCCAGTGAAATGATTCGTTTACGTTGCTTTGAGTTGTCATTATTTGTCTATAAAAGCAAAAATACGGTTATTCGTGAAGTTATAAATTGCTATAGCTTGCAGTGACCATTTGAAATCAGATAGATTGCATGCTTACATACTACCAAATACCATTAAAAAATCTTTTTTAACTGGCACGTTTGTATATTCATTTTATTAAACAATGCCGTAGAAAATTCCTGAAAATCGAAGCCGGTTATATTTTTAACAGGCGAGGTTTGGTGACCGACAAATTTCGTGTTTTGCGTCTTATATGGATTGATATATAGACAATGTAAAATATATACAAGAACATGAGAGTATTACTGTGTGTAGTCACCTTTATTTTTTTGTCACATTGTATATACAGCTTTATATTTAAAGATTCATTATAACGACTTTTCGGCTTTGTATGCTGAAAAAGGTTCGAAATATCGTTATAATTTTGTATAATCGAACCCCTTAAATTTGGTTTCATTTTTGACAGTAAAACTCTCGTTATCTTGAAGATTTGGGTGTTTTTTTTTTTTTTTTTTTTTTGTATAATTTATATGAATAGAAATACGGTAGCCCTCGTTCACATACGATAATACATTTTTTTCTGTATTTTACTTTGGCGCAAAGCGAACTTTGTAACTATTATATGCATAAGCGAACTTATACATTAGATGTTTTTTAGACATGCCTATTATTCGAACATGATATTAAAAAAAAAAATTACACTTTGATCGCTTGAAGTTATTATGTTTAAAAAAAAAATACGTGTGATAAAAAACGTAACTAAGGCAGTGATATCGTCCTTTAAGTTAGTTCTATAACCATGAGGTTAAATTTCACATTACTAACGTTATTTAAGTTTATAATTTAGAATAAGAAATCGTTCTACAATACTTGATTGTTTCAACTTTAAAGAGGTTTTTCGGTAATTGAAACCGGTAGCGGTTCGTGAAGGTAGATTCTAAAGCGTAGTTCGTAAAATATTGTTTATCAACTTTGTGATAATTTTCTATGTTAGAAATGACTAATGGTTTATTTTTAACTGGATAAGTAATTATCTAAACACATTATGCATACAATTGAGAAACGTAATTAAATGCAAGTAAAACCATGCAGTTCGCGTGATAATAGTAGCGCAGGAGCGCCGCACCGCTGTAGTTTCGGTACATTTCTCATACTAAATTTTTTGTTTCACACGTCGGGCCGTTTAGTATGCTCTCTTTCGTACTCATTGAATTCAGTACTTATCGTTGTACTGAATTTTGTTTCATAGGAGCGCAATCGCTGGCGCTTCACTCAGTGCATCTTTTATTGGGCAAATTTTTGTGGGTGTGCACTTTTCATCAGACTCCTTAGAACGAGCTACCACTGATAGAGACACTCCGCGTCTGTCCTGTTGTCCGCTTACTTCTTCTAAACCACGCAACGGACAATTATATGGTTTTAACGGTCATTTAGAGATTTTTCCACTAACGGTTTTTATATACAATACATTCCAATAAAGTTTTTGTATAATACAGAAAATCCGATGTTTTGTAATAAAGTCGTCGATTTTACATAGCTCACGTTGTCTAAACCTGAAGAGATTTATCAAAATAATGTAATAAAGAATTGTAGATCTTCATTCAAAAAGCCTATAGGAAAGTCCGTGATGGCATGTGTCTATCTCCTAAGGTTGATTTACAGTAACCATTTTTATCTTCGACATAAAAATTATAAATATTAACTTATTTACGAAACTATTCTCTCCAATTCAGTATTAATCCTTATCTAGATAAATGTGTTAGTAACTTGAGCATTTAATTTAGATTAAAATTGTCTTCCATTATATTATTTAAACGAATGCTGTAGATGATATCACGGATTCAAAATTACACGCAACCAAAGAAATCACTACCAGCGAAACGGTTGACCGGCACTCCGCATCTACGATGATATGACGCGGGCTAAGCGATAAAGTCTAAATCATGATTTTTAAACATGAAAATACACTACTTTGTAAATTGCACCCGTGCATATTCACTAAAATTATAAACTCATTTAGTTTCTTGCCAGCTTTCCCGGTGACTAGGATGTTTGTCCGAACCGGTAATGGTATTTTAACGTTCGTAAGTGCCTTTTAGGGCCAAATAATTTTTTTTAAAATGTTTGATTTTGATTTTATGCTTAAAAGTCTATAATCCTAATTCCTTTATATCTGCGTACCCTTTAGCGAGTAATGTACTTGGATTATTCCCAACTACCTCATAAGCCTGGTGGTCCTAAGCGCGACTGCTATGCTCGAGGTACCAGGTTCAATTCTCAGGTCGAGCAAAGTTTTATTGGGTTTTTCTATGAAATTCTCAGTACTTAGCAGCTCTGTATTTGACTTTGTACCCGATTAATAGAAATAGGCCCCCTATTACATGGGACCTAAAAACATACACGGCGAACTGTGGGTGTACATTGGTACACCTCTGCCTAACCTTTTGGGCTTAAAGGCGTGGTGGTATGTTATTTTATTAATTCCATACAGAATCGTTATTAGTGGATCATTTGGCTCCTGAAATCTGTCGTATTTATTTGAGAAGACATCACTTTTCAGAGCTTGTTTTATGGAAAAAATAAAATTTCTTGCAATTATATGTAAATATCTACCACTTCTATCAGCATTGTAAATTGTTATTTTTTTTTCTTTTTTAAATACATGCGTAAAACGTTTTCGAAGGCAAGATGATTTCCTACGAAATTTATGGAAACAGTTTTTTTTGTGATTTCTAACATTCTAACATTCCTGGTTGATTTTATAGAGTTTATTGATCCTTATATGAAACAGAATCAATTAATTGGTATGAAAAAGGTTTTTTTATTAAATTACCATTTTCTTCAAAAAAAAAGTTTAGGACAGTCTTCTCAAAAAAAAAAAAAATCCTGCAGCTACAACGGTCAAGGTACTTTACCCTTACTGCCCCATCTCAAAAATCCACTATGTATATTACTAGATTAAGCCACCTATCACGCTATCACCCTAGTCGCTTATAAGGTACATGTATGTATGTACCTTTCGTCGTAACATTGAAGATTTATTTTTGGGAAAAAATCTGTTTTGGATAATTGTTATTAATTGCATTTCAAGAAATAGTTAAAATAAACTTTATCTAATAAACAAAAGGTATTATTAAAAAAACTGCAAAAGGATTATTTATCTAAAACTAACATTTTTGGAAATTTAACTGTATATGTTATGTTATGACTGTTGATGAAGCGATGTGTAAATAATCTCTTCACCGCGGCGAACGTACTTATGCAAGTATGATTAATTTAAATTCTATTTGTATTGACATCCCTTGACCCAATCTATAATATGGTTTCAAAAATAAGATTTAGGTACATTGAACGCTAAGTATGCCCACTAACATTTGAATCCAGCAACCCAGAACACTTCTGCTGTGCTAGTATTCGGCAAAAACGTTAATTCCAGCACAAAACCACAATTTCTTCAGAACGCAATGTTCTTTACCCGGCCGGGAATCACACAAAAGTACTGTCACATATAAATTTTCCATCGGTAAAAATTATCCGCCGAGAGTTTTAGGCACAGAGAAAAAGCAAAACTGAAGCGTCGCTAGTTGATTGCGGTTGGTGGTAATTCGGCAATATATAAGGGCTAATCAGATGCGCTTATACAAGGTGTCCAGAAAGGGTATCGGGTATTTGTAAGTTCAATGAAACAAAAATTATTTGTATGCAATAAAAAAGTTTATTGTTTATTATTAGCATATGAATTGGAGAATTATTTGGAAAAGATGATGTTATCCAAATGATGACCATTACGTTGCTGGCACTCTTCTAAACGGAAACGAAGATTGGCGATAACACGTTGACACATAGCTATCGATATTGCTGCCATTTCTGACCTGATGTTTTGCTTTAACTGGGTTAGATTCGTCGGATTGTTTTGATAAACCTTACTTTTAAGGTATCCCCATGCAAAATAGTCAAGCGGCTAAGGTCGGGGCTTCTGGGAGGCCAGTTGATGTTACCCCTTTGCGAAATGACTTTATTAGGGAATAATTCGTTAACAACTTCCATTGAGTCATTTGAGGTATGGCAAGTGGCCCCATCTTGCTGGAACCACGTTCTTGAGTTGAAACCTGCAAACTCCTGCAACTCTGGGACCAAAAAATTTCGCAACATATCGCAATAACGGTCACTATTCACATTAATTGCTCGGCCTCGTTGATCTTCATGAAAATAAGGACCAATTATGCCTTTAGCAGACATAGCGGCCCAAACAACGACCTTTGGGCTATGCAGGGGTCGTTCATGCTTTCGTCTCGGATTCTCCACTGCCCAGTACCGACAATTCTGCTTATTAACATGACCATTCAGGTGAAAATTTGCTTCGTCACTGAACAGTATGTTGTTAAAGTTGTTAAATCGCTGCAGCATTTCGTTCGCAAAATTCAGTCGATTAGCATAGTCCGTATTCTTCAATTCTTGAACCAATTGAATTTTATAGGCTTTTAGATGTAAGTCTTTCTTTAAAATCGAATGTAAAGACGATTTTTTGATGTTCAACGCTTGGCTTCGCTTTCGGATGGATAAAGACGGATTTTTTTGACGAACCGACGCCTCAACTTCAATTGTTTCTTCATCGCGAACTGAACGAGGACGACCAGAGTTTTGAATTTTAACTGTCGCACCTGTATTCTCGAACATCCTGATCCATTTCCTAATGCTATCGTCACTTGGCGCGTGGCGTGTACCATATTCCGCACGATAGAGACGTTGAGCAGTCACTATTGAATCACCATTACGATAATACGCTCGTACGCAAAATGCGCGATGCGTCCCCGAGTACTGTTCCATCGTGACTAAAACTCCACAAAATGGCGGACGCCGCGAACTCCTCCCCGCACCCTTTAGACGCCCCGTTTCGAATATGGCGCGAAAACAAATACCCGATACCCTTTCTGGACACCTTGTATCATACGACAGCGAGAGTTTCAGCGAATCCAACAGCTACATTCTAGGATCGCGGGAAGACTAACATCCAATGCACGTTAATTTTGAAAACCGTTAAGTTATACAATTTACGTATTTATGCCCAACTAACTGTTATCAGAGTGTCCCAAGTAGCTGGTAAATATTTTATGACGTTACCAGAAAATGAACTTGATTATTTAATAAGCTAAATTATTACAAGACAATATTTAACAAACAAAGAAAATAAACTTCAATGATTTTGAAGAGTTCCCTGGTGTATCTTCGAAGTTGAAGGTCCAATGCTAATTAAATTAAAATGGGACCACCCTTAAGGTATCCCTTATCCAACAAAAAATAACAAATGGCTAAACATCGAGAAAAAAAAACATTTCAATTGAGTAACCTCCCGCCATTTGTTGTTAAAAATGGAAACAAAAACACTCGACTACAACAAAAATATTACAGTGTCTTTTTCTAATTTTGCCTTTTAGTTGATTCCCAGAGTTGTATATAAATATTATGTAGCCTTTGTCACTCCCACGATTTAGACGAATCTGACGACACCTGGTATTCGAAAAATTTATCAATCCGTTTTAGTCTACAGAACGTGCTAAAGAAATAGACAAATATATACTGAGCTGATTGAAACAAAAAAGATAATTAGCTTGTTGAAATATGAACTCTTAATGATATTGCTAAGATTATTTTTGTTGCTAATTTTTGCGACTAGCTAACGGTAAATTATACAAGAAATCTCTATACATATTTTATTAAACGTTAAAAAGCATTATGCGAGCAAAATATAAAATAATTTCCTCTTTATAAAGATACCAAGTGATACTTTTTCTTACGAACTGAACCTTACTGTTAGCCTGAGGGGCCCTATCCAAAAACAGAGCCGCTGATGGCTTTTACAGCTTTATCGGGCTTGGGGGCGAGCGCTGAAGGCACTCCGTCACGTAAGCGTGGGCAACAAGCGCGCAAGGGTGCCAAATTGCTAGGACCTCGGCTTGGGCTGTTGCCGCGATTGCAACCAAGTCGCGATCTAACTGATTCCCTATCCGTTAAATACAAGCTAAACTAACATATACATATATACATGTTCCCTGTCTCCTGGGGATCTACACTAGCTAGCGTAAAAAAAGGAAAAAGAGGTCCCTTCAGAAACTATGTACCCGTGTGGTGACCAAGTGATACGCATTCTAAAAAAGATACAATAATTATAAGTAATTAATTTAATGTAGCCAGTTATTCTTTAATTTCCAAATGGTTATTATTTTCCCTCCAATATATTCAATGCACAGACACTAAAAATATATTGTGTTATTGTGAAGTAGATTGTGCTCGTGACAAAATATCACGTGAAAAAAATCGATATTTTGAGATTTGTAAATTGTAATAAATATTTTATATTCTCATTAGGTGAACTATGTTCTTTTGAGTAATCAATTTCTTTTAACCGTACTTGGTAAGACTATCGGCCGATGGTCGAATGAAAACATCGTGCGAAAACCTGAACGCTTAAGAAATGTTCTTGTAGTAGTACCACAGTAGAACTGTTGATTTCTCTGTGTTTGAAATCGTAAATACGTCGTGGACTGGCGTGGTGATTACGCGCTTGCCTTCTCTTGACCTTTATCCAGCAGTTGGACACAAAAAGACTGTTATTATTTTTATATTATTATTATTACGCGAACAACGGCAAATCTCCATCTTTTTATTTACATAGATAACAATAAATAATTCTCCTTCATACACGGAAAGATTGTCACATATAGATTCATATTTATGTTATTTTCATGTGGGAACAGGTGTCCTCTTAGAATCTGATATGAATGTTCTAAAATCTTGTACTTTCTATAATTTCTAGTGGCCGTTTGATTTCACGCTAAGCATAGCTTACTACTACTACATAGACCACTAAATAACCAAACAACTGAAATACATAATATATGATCTATATACTAAAATTAAAAAGATATTGTTTGTTTGAACGAGCTTATATCTGAAACTACCAGCCATATTTGAAAAATACTTTTTGTATTTCACAGCATTATTTTAACCGCGAATAATTTAAAATAAATCACTCGCTGATAATTCATAACACTTCACTATAGATAATATTTTTACTAACATTTTCTTCTGGTATAGAATATATTGGTTTTCATAGCGTCCCGTTCTACTGAGCTGAATGTTGTTTTATTCTCATTTTCCATTATCTCCTAAACTATGCGTCCAAATAGCATGCTATACAAGGCAAATTTTATCTTAATAAAATTTCCTTCACGATGAAGAAACTTTCGTTCGTAAGGATTAATATGCTATACCTAATAATAATGTTAATGTATAAAATTCCTTATTATGACTTATATATAAGTGATAGGTTATATGGTATCTCGGACTTCTTTTGAGATATACTAAGGACCAATATTTTTGTAAAACATTATATTTACTTTGGTATCATTAACCATTACGTCAACGCACGCGAGTAAAGCAGTTCGGGAGCACTCTGTCTTCCGACTAACTTATCGAAAATCAATGTTTAAAGCTAGCTGAGAGTTCTACTTTAATGCTAGATTCCCTTATACTATTCCTCGTCAATCTGGCTATCATATACAAATCCGACTGGCAATTCCAGAGATTAACGTGTTTAAACAAACAAACAAGCAAAAAACTCTTCCGATTTATTATATTATAGTATAGTATAGATTACCGCTTGGCCCTTTTAATAAGAGCGTAGTATTAGGTCGGGGAAAAAGTGTTTTCGCTTAACGTAGGTGTAAACTTGTTTTAAAACTTCTTTTGTTGTACTATTTATATCTGACTGGTTTTGGTTACATTAAAAATAAAATTGGTTGTTTGTTTTTCTTTCTGTAGAAATGAGTGAATGTAATGAAGAAATTCGAAATATTTTAAAATATTATTACTAAAAAGGCAAAAATGCAATTCAAGCAACGAAAAAAATTTCTGATGTTTATGGACCTAATGCAGTGTCAGTAAGAGTAGCACAAAGTTGGTTCAAACGTTTTCTGTCCGGAAATTTTGATGATAAATATGCACCTCGCTCTGGTCGCCCTGTTTCGAATAAAATGGATGCCATTTTTGAAAAAGTGGAGCAAGATCGGCATATCAGTAGTTATGATGTAGCAGAAGAACTGGAAATTTTCCACAATTTTTTAAAACCTATTTGAAGAAAGCTGGCTATACCAAAAAGCTTGATATTTGGGTGCTACACGAGCTCACTGAAAGAAACCTAATGAACCGTGTACTCATTTGCGATTCATTATTGAGACATAATGAAACCGAGCCTTTTTTGAAGAGATTGATAACTGGCGATGAAAAGTGGATCACGCACGACAAGAACCTGCGAAAAAGGTCGGCCAGGCTTCACATACTGTGGCTAAACCTGGGCTAACTCGAAATAAGGTGATGCTGTGTGTATGGTAAGACTGGAAGGGCATTGTTCATTATGAGCTTTTAACCATCGATTCGGATCTCTACTGCCAACAACTGATAAGATTAAAGGGAAACAGTTGAGAGAAAGCAGCCGGAATTGATCAACAGGAAGGTTGTGGTTTTTCATAACAATAACGCTAGACCACACATATCTTTAGCCACTCAACAAAAATTAAGAGTTTGGCTAAGAGGTGGTTAGTGCATCCACCATATAGCTCTAACCTTGCACCTTCAGATTTTCACCTGTTTCGGTCTCTTCAGATTTCTCTAGGTTCTGTAAGGTTAACATCAAGAGAGGACTGTCAAAACTATTTGCCACGTTTTTTTGATCACAAGTCTCAAAGTTTCTACAGCAACGGGATCATGTCTCTACCTACAAAATGGCAGAAAGTCATCGAACAAAACGGCATATATATATACTGTAAATAAACATAAATAAACTTTGAAAAAAATGTCTTGAGTTTTCACATAAAAATGCCAAGAAACTTTTTCTCCGACCTATTATCATCTACTTTATATCCTTTTTCGGTTTCAATCTTATTATTACTCTCAAATTGGTTTAACATGGGTTTGCAACAGACATACAAAAATACCAAAAAAATATTTACAAACATAATATATCATCAAGCCTATATCCCCGAAGGGTTAAGTAGAAATATACTAATGTACATCCACAGTTCGCCGAGTATGTTTTTAGGTCCCATCTAATAGGGGGCGAGCCTATTGCAATTAATCGGGCACAAAGCCAAACTCCTAGTTGCTACTAAGAATTTCATATGTATCCTAGTTCTTATTCTTTGATCTCATAATTGTTATGTTTACCAATATGAAAATGCACAGACACTGAAAATGTATTGTTTTACTGTGAAGTAGCTGATGCCCGTGACATATTCCACGAGAACGGCGCGTTCAAAACTTTATGCATTTTTTTTTTTTAATTATTATTTATCATTACCGCTTAGCACAAATAGAAAGGCGTAGTAGTGAGTGATATGTAGTTTAGATCCTTTTACATGTTCAGTCTTTTATTAATACGTAAAATTGATTGAAATTGGTTCACTAATTTTCAAATGGTACGTGTTCTATGTATTCAATGCATCGACACTGAAAAAGTGTGGTGTTATTATGAATAAGCTGGTGCGTGTGACATTATTAAGTGAAGAAATTGTTCTGATGTTTCACGAAAACGGCGCAGTCTAAATCTTAATACAATTTTTTTTAAATGTAATTTATCATTGCCGCTTGGCTCATATAGAAAGGCGTAGTGATACGTGTAGTCTAGATCTTTCTTCCGGTGCGGTATTATATAAATACGTAAATGACTTGGAAATTGGTGCGCGTTCTAAAATTCACATTTTTATAATTACTAGGCCGTAATTTCGTTCATTTAAATGATTCTAATAATTGTATTTTTGTTTTCGATTTGTTAATAATAATTATAATATTTGTTTTTATATTACGTAATGGTCACAATTTCGTTTTAATATAACTATCGGTCGCCCAATGATCGAAATTTGACGACCGACTTTTAAGTCATAGACTATTTTCTGTTTGACATTTGCAGTATTCATAAACAATGAATATTATATTACTTGCTGTCACTTTTCATTGAGTGACAATGTCAATATTTTGGGGGGGTCTAAGTTCAATGGCACTGATCATGTTAGGATTCGCAGTATTAATTTATTTTATTTAATGTATTAGTAACAGATATTATAAATATATTATAGCTTTCTGCACTCCTCGGTATAAACTTCAACCATGCCAAATCTCACAAGACTTCCGTCCGCGCAATTTTCATAAGAAGGTATACAAACTTTTTGCTTCACGTATTAATATAATGATGATTAAGGTGGCAAACAAGTGTAAGGCTCGCCTGTTGGTAAACGACTACTGTAGCCTATGGGCACTAGTAACAACATAGTGCATAAGTATGACTAGCGTGTTGCCAATCTTGAACGCCACCTTGTCCAAGGAGCTCTGGAAACTCAACTCACCGCAGGAACACACAAGACTATTTGACTTCGATGTTCGGTAGTGTGGAGTTATTGTATTTCACCACTAGCTGTGCCCCACGGTTTCACACGTCTTAATTTTATCTGAACAAACACCGATTATCATAATTATTCTTCCCGGAAGTACAAATTATTCTAATTTTTCATTATCTCCT
Organism: Saturnia japonica; assembly: GCA_033032175.1. Lineage (NCBI taxonomy): Eukaryota > Metazoa > Arthropoda > Insecta > Lepidoptera > Saturniidae > Saturnia > Saturnia japonica. The sequence continues at coordinate 11,393,796 of CM065329.1, forward strand.
AAACTATGTGTCCAAATAACATGCTATAAAGAACAAAATTTAACTTCATAAAAATTTCTTTATGATGAAGTAACTTTTGTTCGAAAAGATTAATATGCCATGTTTAAAAATAATGCTTATAAATCACTTTTTAATTTTCAACAAATGTTTGTCACAAAATACCTTATTGTAGCTTATGTATAAGAGATAGGCATATGATATTGCTGCCTTTTTTTAGATATACTAAGGAGCAACATTTTTATAGAACATTACATTTTCGTACCAGTTCGAGAGGGCCTTGACATCCGACTTACGTAACAAAAATCAATGTTAAAGGTTAGCTGAGAGTTGCAGCCGAATGTTAGATAACCTATATTATTCCTCGAAAGTCTGGCTAACATATACAAAAAGATTTTTTCGAATCCGACTGGTAGTTCCAGAGATTAGCGTGTTTAAACAAACAAACAAAAAAACTCTTCCGCTGTATTATATTAATGTAGATTATGTCGAGCAGCTACACAAGTAGAGAGAAATTTCAAAAAAAAAGTTCTGTGTACTAACTCTTTTTGTATCTCTGTTTGAATACACACATACTCCACAACAAAGCATGCAGTTGTGGTCACAAATAAAATGCCTTAACTTTTTGATAAACATGTTAATCTAGTGTTCTGTCCCGATGACTGGATGACTGATGATTGATTTCAATTTAAAAACACAATGCCTTTGACGTTCGGGGTAACTACGTACGTATCATATTTGGATCATAATCGGTATTTTTATCATTACTACTTAGCCCTTATAGCCTATGATATGATATGATGATGTGTAGCCTAGATCTGTCCTCAAGTTTTGTTATTATATTAATCTGAAAATTAAATTTACATTAGTTATGAAGTTTTAATTGCTACGTGATTTGACACGGAAATTTTACAATTTTATTTTTATATCTTTACAAATTTGCTGGTGCCCGTGGCGTTCACGTGAAAAAATATTTTTTTCAAAGATATTGCATAATGATCACTTAAAGCAGACGGTGGCCTTAAAAGGCTAACCCACTAAAAATTTATTTACATTTTAATTATAAATTGTAATGTAGTGTTTTGGCTTGAGATGGGCGATTATGAACGAATTACATAATCGAGATTCGAGACATACGATTATAAATGATGACCTTGAATTAATTGAGATATGTACTTATTACTATACCATTTACATTTCTTTATTTTCTCGATAACAGTTCTAAATTGATAGTTATAGTGTTGTGACCAAATAAGTAATGATATCGATCGCATATATTTATTACGATTACGACAGTGACGATTCATCAGATTTTGATTAAAATAAATAAATAAAGATTACATGTCGTTATAATTATTTCGTTTCATTGTCGAGTGCCTACCTATACCTACTTATTTTACAATAGCTTCGAAAATTTTGAAGAAGTTGGCATTATCAACCAAGAATTAATTCGTGTAACATCTTGTAATGAATATAATATTAGTTAATAAATTTGTACAAAAGTATCCGGCAGTAGTTTAGTTTCTTGCATTTTGTAAAAAAATATCGGGTCTGTTATCGTGTTACGTTTATCGATATAGCTCCATCCTTATCAGTTATAACCTTGTACGTGTGTAAACGTCATATTTTTATAAAATAATGCATACATAATGTAAAAAAGACGCTCGTTCATGTTTTCACAGGAGCTGTCATGGAGAAAATAAAGAAATGGAAATGGTTTAAGAGTAGTAACAAGTTAACAAAAAAAATGTCGTTTAATCGCAAACAGTTATTTAGGAGAACATATATACTAATTATATACCAAAAAGCTCAATAAAACTCGTTGTAATCGAGATATTTTCATAATCGAATGATGGTTATATTAGTTTAATTCATAATCACCCATCGCTAGTTTTGCCCACTAATCATTTTGATATATAAATAAAATGCTTTGACGTACATGCGTTTCTTAGCTGGATTAAAACTGGGCTTTTATATTTTTATTTTTATAATAACCCTTTACTATGTGACAGCTATATAGAGGCGTGACGTGTGTAGTATAGATCCTTCTTTGGGTTCAGTACTATTTGAAAATTACATTCCCTTAGGTTCAAATAAGGTTTGAAATGGTGCTTGTTTTATAGTTTCGATGTTTTATTCTCGAGATAAACCGAGAAAGAAATTCTAAAAATTATAATACTTATTGTAATTAAATCACTTATCATATCATATGTTATCACCTCTGCAGAATTTCTTTTACATACTCGTATGGAAATTTTACGATTTTATTTGAGACACGTGAAATATAGACTCGGTGTCCGCTGGCTCATACTACTACTGCAAACACTTTTATTTATTTTTATTTGTTTAATTTTCGTACATTTACTAATTGTAAATAAAACCCTACCGACAGAGTCAGTGAAGGAAAACATCGTGTGAAAACTTAAACACTTGGAACAATGTTACCGTAATTATGATACAGTTGGATAACGAAACCTTTAGAATTTTTTAAATTGTTTTATGGGTGTTCAATCCATGAACATTTTTTTTTTTATTCATCAGGCAACTTTTTTTTGTCCTGCATTTTATATTTTGTTGATCTGGCAATACAGCCTAGATCTGTCTCTTGTGACAATGATATTGTTCGAGTACACGCGTTGTGTTACATTTCATTTGTATTTATAGAAATAGTTAATTATTTCAATATAATAAAGCATTGTCTTACACAATGGGTTTTAGCGTTATAATCTCAATCTTACCTGATGTTAAGTGACGATGTGACTCTAGATGGTGGCACGCCAAGTCTAGTTGGTAAACCTACTCACAAGTGCATGGCGATAGATTTTCAACTTGAGGGTGGTAGAATATACCCTGCTACGATGCTATACTTTCATTACGATGTTTCTATTCACCTTGCGCCTCGGGCTCATTGCAGGTATTCGAAACCGACGTCAATTGACTGCGGTGCCCATACAAGCTACTAACTGACCCATAATTTTTTGAAATCGCTAATGATTTGTGGGCTAGCATGGTTATTGGACACGATTCCTTAAGCCGGGAAGAGGCATTATTTGCCGAGTAGTCGCACAGGATATTACAAGTTATTATAATTATATTAAAAAGTATTTATAATAATGTCTTAGTTACTTATTGTTAATTAGCGTTATTGTTATTACCCTATTTGGGTGTTATTTCAGTTTTACTCGCGTTATATTCGTATTTGAGGCTCGCGCTTTACACGTAATTTTTTACGTTTTCTTTTTCATGTGAAAAAGCATCTCATGACCGTAGAATCGTTCAAGTATTAATCTTGTATTCATTTCTTTTACGGCAGTACTTTAAATCGTGTTTAGAAAGAGCTGTGTCAATAATATATCATAATATTATATTAATTAGTTAATAATGTGAGATAATTTTTTTGTCGTGTAAAAATTCAAAGTGTTTTTTCGCTTTGGTAAAATTAAAATATTAAAAAAATACTAGTGCTGTGTGTGTGACATTGAGATTTGATCGAAGATTTACAATAACACCTTTTCTGGTCATTACTCCGAGGGTGGCTCTGCGCTGAAAAAAAAAAGAAAAGTAAGAAGAATAAAGAAAAGGGGCTTCTATTTTGAAAGTGACTTTTGGTGGTGGATTGCAGTATTTTAATATGATTGGCAAAGAGGGTGCAAAGAGCAAATAGAGCTAAGAAAGAAGCGTACAGCAAAACCGGCATCGGACAAGGGGCACTACCTACTAGCATCTTAAATAAATTTTGATAAAAATACGATTAGACCGTTAGGGCTGCCGCGATATTACTGTCGATTTTTTTTTTTATTGTCGATGTTAGATTTATTCGTATTGATCACAAGTGTCTTTTGTGCATTATTCAAATAAGTAAAATTATTTCAAATTATACCTAGTGTTTTCATTGACGCATCTTTTTTTCCTTGTTTTAACGGTAGTAATACTATATTAGAGTACGTTCCCTATAACTCGTTTTATAATCCTGTAAATATGATAAGGCTTCTCACTACACTATATCAGCACAAAGAAACAAATCGTTGTACCGCGCGCGCCGCAACATACTGTGTACTAGTAGCCATAAGACGCGCATGTGGAATTTTTTTTTTCATATTTTTAAAGTAGGTATACAATATGAAATGTTTATGGTGAACAGCCGCCCTCTGGGTTTAACGTCTCTAGGCATCTTAAGCCATATAACAATAATACATACCAATTAAACATAACATAGGTGTACTATAGTATACCCACAGTTCGCCGGGTATGTTTTAGGTACCATGTAATAGGGGACTTGCCTATTGCCATTAATGGGGCACAAACCCAAACTCCGAATTGTTACTGAGGATTTCATAGAAAACCCTAATAATACTTTGCTCGACTTGAGAATCGAATCCAGGTTCTCGAACATATTGGTAGCGCTTAGGACCACTAGACTAATAAGACAGTTAACGTTTAAACAAAACGATCTAAATTTTTTTAATTCCACAAAAAAAATTGAATACCCTTGAGTTGCTTTGTTGTTTCTATGACGCTTTTTTGTTTTTCATATGGAGTAAATTACGTTTTTTTTTTCTTTTGTGACAATTTAAAATAATACTTTAGAAAAATATGAAGTAACTCTGAAAGGTTTTTTTTTATTATACCAACGTCAATCACGTTGAAGAGTTTTCTGGTGTATCTGCGAAGTTGAAGGTCCAATGCCAATGAAACTAAAATGGGACCACAATTGAGATATCCCCTATCGAACAAAAAAAGAATCATCCAAATCGGTTTTTAAACCTAGAAGCTATGGCGGAACGTCCATGAAAAAAGAACACATTCGAATTGAATACGTTTTCGAAGACGTTTAAAAATGCAACTTAACCCTTAGATATTACAGATACAAAATGTGTGTAGAATTAATTAGTTTTATTCAGATATAAAGATTTTAGTTCGATCATAAATTTGTCATAACGAAGCACAAGGAAGTAACGTCTCATTTTTATCATAGATTTTATTTCAGATACTAAAGATTTTTGAATTCGATCATGAATTTGTCATAACTGCAGTACTAAGAAGTAACGTCTTTTCGTATTTTGAATCATTAAAATGTATTTGAATCTAACGTCTTAATACTTCAATTTTTGAATTATCAGGATTTTCTTTCTGCAGTACGTAACAATAACGTTATTTTCATATTGACTACCCTAATGTGTTCACACTACACTCACTGTATCCGCTGTGACATCCGCCGACCGCAACCGACGTTTAAGTTTTCCTATCATTCTATGCCGAAGATAGTTTTTGTCCGTCATCCCGGTTGAATTATTTAAATTTTCTAAGTTCAATGACTTTTTTTATTGTCCTTGGATAGTAGACGCGGTCTGTGTAGCGAACTTTTGGTTCGTGTAACTCAAGCCAATGATCAAGATCCTGTTCGAGATAATAGTAAACTTTGCATGTATTGCGCATAAAAATAGTGACGACATCCTTTATCTGCGCTTCATTTGGTTATATATAACTCAATTGTCAAAAATAGAAATAAATAGCTACCAACATAACTAGATAGACATAGTAAGCGCATAAATTGAATGTAGAGGTAAGGAGTTCAAGAGTGGTGTCACCTATTTAGAATTATTGTTGTCGACAATGAGGATGTCGGTAAATTTCAACATTCTTTTAAACATAAGATTTACTTACTTACACCTTTGTTAACATATTGAAAAAACAAGGTAAAATAATTTATGAAACATTTTTTTATCAATTATTTCACACAGAAAAATCAAACTGAAAGAAAAAAAATAATCTCTGAAATTTAATCAACATCAGATTCATTTTTTGCCATTACTTTTACGCTGGATAAAATCACTTTTTTTTGTAATAGATATTGATAGACTCGGATTAGTTATATTCAAAAGAAAAGTTAAACCCGACTGCAACAAAAAAGAAATGATTTTCTATTTTTGCTTCTTATTTGATTTCCACATGTCACCTTAAATATTATATATCCTGTATCACTCCCACAATTAAACGAATCTAACGACATCTCGTATACTAAAATCCAAAAAGTCGTTTAGGCTACAGAGCGTGCCAAAGAAATAATAATAATAATTTATTTTTTTGACCTCATACTTTACAATATTAACTTAATCAAAATACTCATAAATCTATACGTTCGAAAAACATCCCTCCTTTTCCGTAGTCGGGTAAAAACAATAATCAAAAATTATTAAAAAGGAAACAACAAAACCAGACTGCAACACAAAAGAAAACTTGACTAAAAAAAGTATGTTTTTCTATTTTTGCTTTTTGATTCTCAGACGTAGGTACTTAAATATTATGTAGGCTATGTCACTCCCACAATTAAAATGAATCGAACGACACAACGTATGGTAAAATCTATCAAGCCGGATAGGCTACCGAGCGTGCTAAAGAAATAGACACATACATACACTCGAAAAACATGATCCTCCTTTTTTGCAGTCAGGTAAAAAATAACACGGGGCCGCAACTTGAACAATAAGGCTATCTAGCCATGGGTAACTCAGCAAAAATCCTTGCTCCAACTTAATAACTCAAGAGAGTTAGAGAAATGAATGAGTCGGCTGACCGCCGCGAGCGGCGAGGTGCGACGCTGTCCCTTAACCGGCTCGCTGCACTGAAGTGCGCTGTGTGCCAACACATTTGCAATAAGTGTTATAACCCAACCGGCGCAGTAAACTGAGTTGGCGTAATTGTGCGGCGCAGCGCAGTGTTACCCATGGCTAAGGCGATCAGTAAGCGTACGATAGTTGTCTCCCATCACTACAGTGCAGGTGCGTGATGAGAGTCGTGCGGACGGCGGGGGGAGATGCCTCCGCTCCTCACCTCAGGCCCCGACTGCATTCAACTTCCACGTTTACTTAATGTTAAATTGATTATTATCGCGTTTGATATTACTAAGTCCTAAATGTCGGTGGCAGGTCGATCAGTACAGGCTTAATAGTGAATATTATATGAAAATCGTACTTTTACTAGTATAAGAACGTCAGGTCGCATTATCATAATATAGTTATTAATTAGTAACGCGTGTTAGGTAACTTCCTTAGTAACGCGGACAGCGGAGGAAATAAGAATTTAAAGGTTTCAGGTCTAGTTAAATCAGTCGGAAACATTTTTTTTATTTGTCGAAGGCACCTCGGTTATTTTGTTATAATATTAACGGAATCACAAATTAAAAAAAAAAATTCCTAAGTTCTAAAATATTTACTCTTTGAACTACGTTCTTAAAATTTGTCTAAGATCATTGTAATCTTTTTAATGTATTATGTGATGTAACTGTGATAAATATTGATACACCCGTGGCCAAACACACTGACCCGCATAGTATGATATCACGGCCTTAGGGACGAATAGTAATTAAAAAAAACAATAACTTATTGTATTACGTCAGCCCTGTTTCGCGAATTCCTAAGGTTAAACAGCTAATGTCATTCGAAAAAAGATATATTTGCGCTATCGTAAAAGACTAAAGTTTTAATATTCTTCCCACATATACAACGATAAAGGCATAAAGATCCCTATGATGTTTTATATTACCGCAAAGAATGTCCGATGCTGGATGCTGGCGCTACCTAGTACTATACTTATAAGGATTGATATAAAAGCTCTTTGCGCCCGCAGAAACATACAGAGCAAGCGTCAGAGGACGTCCCGAAACAGCCGACACCGCCGCCTGACCAGTGGGCCGATATCCTCGGTATACCTGGCGGCGGAGGCAACTCGAATTCCAAACCGAAAACGAGGTCAAGGAAAACCAAAGCCGGTGTCGTACCGCAACAGACTTACGACTCATCAGACGAAGAAGTCTTATCGCCTAAACAACTCCGCTCATCAAAGAGGGAGTCCGCTGCGGCATCGTCCCCACTCTTACTACCGACGGCCGTCCAGGTCTCTGACTCGGAACCCTTGAAGCTGATAATAAAATCGCCACCGAAGAAACGGAAATACGAAAGGTTCATATCGCCCGAGCCGGAGGAGAAGAAGAAGAAATCGAAAAAGAGGGAAACGACGAAACCGGCCTACGTGGAGGCGGTAGTCGCGGTGCAGAACGATAACAGCGTCATGGACGAGAACCTGGAGAACGTGGAGAACAACATCCAGGAGGCGCAGGGGGTGGTCAAGGTCGCAAAGGTGGAGAGAAAGAAGCGGAAGAAGACTGAGAAGCAATAGTCTTTGTTTTGCGTTTACTGTAAATGGTGATTTAGGTACTATGTTAATATGCAAATTATTCATGTCCCGTCTCTGCGTAAGTATTAAATAAAAGGCGCCGCGACGTTTCGTTTCGTGGGAGGTATGACCCTTCACAAGATCGAGTTTGCGAATGAGAATTAACACGTCTGTAAGATTCATGACAAACATTACACTTTATTCATTTAGTACCTGCGATTGTTTAAGTAGTCGTACTGAGTCGGTCGCTTTGTTTAAGACTTGAGAAATATGATTAAAGTATTGAAAAAAAAAATTATACCAAGAGAGGGTTTTTGGATTTCTTTTAAAATGTTTGACATTTTGTATTTAGTATACATTATTGTAAACACGCTTAGTAACGTGATTTTTATTAATATTTATTAAGATTAAATAGGAATGATGTTGTTAATAAAAAATACAATAATGTACTATAATTTTTTTTTTCTTATAGCGAAGTGACTTCAGTGAATTTGAAAGCTTATCATTGTCGTCAGATATTTGATCAATCTCGTCAGTATCATGTAGGAAGTGGCACGATTCATCGTCTATTTCTAAATCTCCGTTTTAGCACGTCATATCTCCCACAAGCCAACAAAAATACCGTGGAATCGAATCTATTTCAATAGAAACGATCATTGAATAATGCATATTAACATACTAAATTTGTTAACACAGTAAACTTGGGACTATGTTAGTTAGTAAGCTACCGAGATGTCGTCAGATATAAAAAAATACATCTATATTACGTTGTAAATATTATAGAAAAAGTCTTTGACTATTGGAACTAAATATATCATGTTTTTAGGACAAAAAAACTTTGACACGAAAATGTAGTTTTTATATTCGTCGTTCCTATAAGTCGTATAAATAATTATGTCTTTGTAGTGTGACTTAATTTGATCCGAGCCAAAGAGAAATATTAGTTTATGGTCTATGTTACACTTGACATATGAAGATATTTAAAAAAATACACGAAAAAAACTTAAGTGTATTACGATTTGCCGAAAATAAAAATTTTCTGTTTAAATGGTAGAAAAATTAGATTTTCAGTCGTTAAAAAAAAAGATAATCAGAAGTGCCGTTACCGAGAAGTTGCCGCCATTTTTACTAAGATGTGTTTAATGCGCGTACTCGCAATTCTAGAGCTACAACTAGTGCGTACATTTTTAGGTTTTTTTTTTCAATAGTCAAAGTTCTTTTTGATAGTTGTATGTTGTGGCGTTGATCAGGGAGTCAACCAAGAAGATAATTGTTTGTAAACAAAAAAAAATAAAAAGAGTTTAAAGCGGATCGGGTTTCATATTAATTTGTTTGGTTGTTATATTAATCTAGGTTGAAATTGGTGACTCCTTGTCAACGTTTTAATCTGTATTTATATAATCAGAGCCCGACTCTGATGCTATGTAATTGATTGCATAAAATAAAGGAAAGATATGTAAGAAAACGTAAGGGATCGTTATTTGTGTAAAAAAAAGTTATAGTTAAGGATTCGAATGTGATTTTTTTTTAAATAATAAAGTGAATATGGCGCGGAGTTATGTATAAATATGTAATAACGTTAATTCGCCTTGATAAAACTAAAATACGGTTAACCGTAGAAAAAACGTATAACCTGTAAAATGTAATGCAAAAACATCGACAATATTTAATACCTACACTCGTAAGTTCCATTAAAAAAAATATTTGAATTTATTTTTGTTTTTTTTCGTTGTAAAGTTTATAACAGCGTACACTTTGAAGTAGTTTGTGTAATTTTGGTGATGTCGGCCAATAGAAAAGGAGTATCTGCTCCCCTTTTCAGCCCGTTACCCGGGATGGTATTTACGACCTTTTGTACCACCTTATTGGTGTTGTTTCTGTTTTTTATTGGAAAACGTTAAATAGATTGTAATTATCTATTATACGCGTAAACACGGGGTTGCCAGATTATTAAACATACATTACGTACACATATAAATTATATATCGGACAAAGGGTAAAGGAAATGCTTCTGAGAATGCACTATTCTTATAAAAACTAGGGTCATATTTTTGTCACTCGAAGTTTAGGAAGTAATTTCATAAAATTTTCCGGTAATGAAGTAAGTAGGTTCCATTTTCTTTTTATCCGGACAAAAAATAAATACCGATATCTCCGGAGAAATACTATAAACCTGGCAACCCTTTGTGTGTACTAGTTTACCAGAGGGATTGAATACTATAAATAGCACGCGGTCATATCTAAGGTGGAGTTATATCTTGCCAAGATGAACCCGTGTAAAAGGGAATAATTAAACGAACGAATAACTACTCCATTAAATTCTTACTGGATTCATGTCAAGAGCGTGAGTGAAGATGATAACATTTTAAAATAATTGCTACTGTATTCATTTTTTTAACAGTCATGCAATTTTTTACCATGTATATTCTAATTACCATTCTGCTCAGTAAACCGTGCGTTTAGTTGAATTTTTAAATAGGCCAAGAATTATAGTTATATTCGATAGCTGCACTGTCGTCTTAAGCCAAAAAATGATTAATTTTTCTTTATTAAATAATAAAAATAGCAACAGCTCAAAAAAGCTGTATCTATTTTTGAATGTTAATTGTTTTATCGCTTTTAGGCAAACGAGGGCAGTGTACTCTTTGTTTGTTCTATGTTTTCTTTTTTTGTATATTAATTGTTTGTTTTAATGTTATATGTTTCTTTATTGTTAACATCTCGGCGGGTGAAGTCGTAAAGCTATGTCACTGAGCGACTTTGCCCGTACAAAGATAATAATAAAAAAGGAAAACGCGTCTGGATGGCGGTACTGGATTTATATTAAATTAATCATTCTAATAATAACTTGATGTCACTATGTAAATATTTATAAAAATAAAATTTATGTACCCTTTAAGATCCTTTGCTTCCAGTGTTTCTCTATATATCAAATACTCAATCCTCTTTTGTCTATGTCGTTTATCGTTCACGTGCGTTTATGATTGTACTTGGGGATTCTTTTCTTTTTTTTTCTTAGAAATCGGTTTTTCTGAAATATTTCTCAATATATAATAACAATTTTCACAGTAAAACATGAACGAAAATGTAAATCACAGTCAACTATGAGGTAGGCCCTGCCTACATGAAAAAAAAAACTTTTTAAAATAAACAAAAATATTGTTAGGAAAAAACAATTCCAAAAAATCCACGATGTAGGCACGCACGTGCATTTGAGGTAGTATCGAATACCGCGATGTTTAAAAAACCCGTAAATAATTAGACGGGAGCAGCCAAGACTTTAATTTTCATAATACTTAATTAGAACACAAACACACTTGTGCATTCCATTTTTAGAGGGATTTTTTTTATTTTCCTTGTTTAATTTTTTATTGAGGTACGTATTCATGAATATTAAATTAATAAAAATTCATTTCAAATAGTAAATAATTAAAAATGTTGATAGTTTCTAATGAATGTACACAAATGTTGATTTGTACTTCTTTGTTTTGTTTTACTCTTTTTTTTAAATTTTGTTATTGTCAAGCAAGACTTAAATTTTAGTTTTCCTTTTTAGTAGTTTTTAATTAGTTTTATTAAATGTGCATTTGCCAGTAGTTATATTAAAACGAAATGTACAATAAACATAACTAATAGTTGCATTGCTATATATGCATTTATAATATTTCCCTTAAGCGTAACGTGAAGAGATATTTATGCAGGCTGAAATGACAGCCGCGATCACCGATGAATTTAGATCTCTCGGTGGTCACCATTGTGTTTGGTTTGTAAGCACAGGCTCACCATCAGGAACAGTATTCTCTATATGCCGAGCTATTATTTAAAACAATCATTAAATACCGTTCAATCATAACAGAGTAGTAAACTAACAAGGTGAAGCGATCGCGTTTTTGCGTTTCTAATATACTAGCTGTGCCCGCGGCTTCGCTCGCGTCAGAATAAATACAGAATACCGTCGATCAGGCACACTCGCGAATCTGTCTAACCCCGCTCCCGGTTATTTTAAATGCAAAAAACATTGTGGGCGATCCTTAGAAGATAGGCATATACTCTTGATGACTTTTAGTAAATCTTTTTAATGTCTACAATTATGCAGTATATTAATTTGATATACCCCTTATGACTTACTCAGCATAACCATTAATAATTAATTAATTAAAATAAATATATATAATAAAACTAAACAAAAACAATAAAAATGAACAAAAATATATTTTTGTATAAAAATAGTAAACTACACAACATACAAGTACACAACAATTTAGAAATACATCTTCTGAAATCCCTCAGCACTGGAAAACACCTTAAATAAGAGAGAGATCTCCACTCAAATACACACACCAAGTCGCCACTCATCAAACACATGAACGAGGACCCTGTCAGAACACACACGGGTGAAGTCGCCGCTCTCCCAAAGTCTATTGCCGGACTGAGACCATTTCAAAAAAAAAGAACATTATAGAAACTTATCTCATTTTGTAGTAGTCAGTAACTCGACCACAGCGTCGTAATATAAAATCCTCTGTGAAAAATCACTTATAAAACTATAATGGTGTTCAGTGTATGTCTTGGGGCTTATCAGTTTCCTATATACTACAGTACAGTCAACAGCTTTAAGACGTTATTGCGTTTGTAGTACTGTAGGCACAGCAGATAAAAATAATAAAAAAATACTTTTATATTTTGATCTTTTTATGTCTTCTTTTGATTTTTCATGTAGTGTTTTCATTGTGGGAATTGCGACTAGTTGTGCCCGCGGTTTCAATGAGAAATGGCAGTTTCTTAAACTTTTTATTGAATGGAGATATCGTGATATATTTTTTTGTGTTTAACGACCCAAGTATCTAAGAAGTAAAACGAAAGAAAATGATCAAGTAGATTTTGCGTGACGCGCGAGCAACGACAAACCTCGATCTTCTTATTTATATAGATGTGAACGCTGTGGATTGTCAATCGGATTACCGGAGCCATTTTTAATGCCAAAAAAATAACATTTAAACTTAATGAATTAAATAGTGACAAAAGAATAACGAACACAACAACAATGATCAAGTTATTAACAACATTACTTTTAAGCAACTTAAGCGAGAATATGAGGCACATGAGTAGCTGCTAGCTAACGTAAACTAGTTTAGGTCGCCTGTCCGCTGAAGCGGTGCGGCGCGGCGCGACGCGGCGCTTTGCAAATTTTGACAAATAGAATCGTATCTCTAACAAATTTCGACTAATAGAATTGCATCAATAGATTTTTATGCAGTGTTATTGGTCGAAGTATGTAAAACAACGCTTCAGTGGACAGGCAGCGTTATCCCGTTTTTAGTCACTGTGTGTATTTTACACTACTACGAATGCAATAACGTTACAAGCGGATTTACCTATACAATCTACGCCTAGCTTAAAATGAAATGGCCGTGCCTGAGACGGTTCACTTATTTTTGTATGTGTATTTTTTTACTCAAGTAACATTACGTTTTCGATGACGACTGGACATGGTATTTTATGTCATAAATATATATATATATATATATATATATAAACGAGATCCCCTCCCCCGACCCTCTGCCCCTTTAACTGTATTAATGTTAAGTCAGTGGTTAAGAGTAAATGTTGTAATGTAGCCGTTTCAATATATAGATGTTGTATTTTTAATGCGTTTTAAATCACCACTGGAGTCTTCAGATTTCCACCGACTTTGATTGGTATAACATGATACAATGGTTAGTAATTTGTATAATATTTATAACACTTAAAAAAAATTATTTTAATAATAGTAGGCTGACCGCAGAAAGCGCGACTCTCCATATGTCCTGCGGGTTGTGGGAGGGGAACAAGACCGACCAATGAGCTTAGTCTATTGCCGGCCGATGGCAGAAGTAGACGTTTATTTTTTTGACTGCTACACACGAGATTATCTTACCAAGATAGGATTACCGAGGTTGCGTTTTAAGATTCTATACAGTCAATCAAAAGTAAGGCTTTAACGCACTCTGAGTAAATCATATTTATAATCTATTCTATTTAAATTCAAAGAAATTTTACATTAATAGCTCTTGTAAAGTTTACACGTACAATTTTTGTTCAATGTAGTAGTTTTTTTATTTGCCATTTTTGTAAAGACAGCAACATAATATATAATTAATGTTTTATTTATCGTTGGATATAAGTCATAGTTGTATGATCTTGAGATTTAGGATTTTATCTCAATACCTTGAATAACCATTAGGAGATTCGCGTTTACAGCGGTCGGCCTATAAACAAGTCTTAACATTTTAAAATTAATAATGTCGATCATTTACGATTTTGTAGTTTTTACATAATATATATCAGCAAATAATTGTTGTGCGAATCGATACTTTTTATAAGTAATTTAGTCATATCATAAACTATCGGTAGATTGTGAACGCAAACTAACATTTGCAACCTCAGCGGTTAAATTTTCGTAGGTTCATAAACTAATCAGATTAGTTAGGTTATGTCGTAACTGCTCATAACGCCAGAAACGAATTAGCCGTTGTAAAGTTCGTTCACAATCATTCGACAGTTTACAATGTGACTAGATTATTTATAAACTAACACAATTATCCGATGACATGTACTTCGGGTGTTTATTATAAAATTATTTGGACGTTTCTATTATAAAGAGAATTGCTAAACTTTTAGGTGATATTTTTTTTATTAGGGGGATGACATACGGTTATAAACCGGAATGTGACTCGACCGCTTAATCTTATGTTCGCAGATACCGTTGAGATTTTTTTAAATATTAATCACTTGCGTACTGTGGTCCATGTCGACTTTTGCATACTCGTGAGTGCTAATGCATGAGTGTTATTAAACAAAACCATGTGAATTAACTATGTGTATATTTATAGATGTGATACAAAAGAGTCTTACTAATTTTTTATACTAAACCGGTCGAGTATAAAAGAGAATTTGGAATGGATTATCGAGTAGGGGTCGTCTCGTTTTCTTTATTGTGTTGAGCCTCGATTTGGTATTATGTGATTTCAGTCAGACAACATACCTCCCCCATTTTATAACTTTATAGTTCTGCATTGATTTTCTGAGTTGTTTTGCCTTTTTCTTAAGGTTTTTCGAATAAATAATCTTTTTGATAAATACATAATTTTATACATTCATAGCACTGTTAGTATTTGACAATTTCGTTTGTATTTTAATTGACCAGTGTTATAAATATAAAATTCGGGAACTTGAAAAAGTGAAAAAAAAAATTTATCGTTTCCATTATCGCGACCAAATCTTCGCTTACCATGAGGGGCGATGTTGTCGTCACACGTTAACCTACAAAGAATGAAAAAAATAGACAGCAGCCATCCAGCCACCCAGAACAGTTGTAAACTTATAATGTTCACATTCATAATCAAAATTCTCTTTCAAAATTATTTTATATTTAACTCAACTTCCCATAAAAGCTATCCTATCTTGGGTCCGATGAAAAAAAGCTGATTAATATAGAAAAATCCTAATTATATAGAAAACTGAACTTACATTTATATGTGAAAAACAATACTAGTTTTTTTTTTTTTTCTTAAGAAGAGTCGACCAATCAAATCGAGGCGTCAGTAACTTTATTAGATTTTAAAAAGTCAATATTTTCTCAATATACTAATAGGTAAAATAACATTAAAAGTCAGTAAATTAGATAACGTAAGTTTAGTGGGAAAAGGGGAAAGCTGAGGATTGGTCCACCGTCTTCGCTACCCGTAAAGGGTTTACGTAAATATTGTTAATAATTTTAAAAATAATATAACGCCATTTATTGTAACGTTTGTGAACGAAAAAAAAAAACGGTTTACTAATACAATTGTATTTGACAGTTATTTTATTGAAGTACATTATATTAACTGCAGTTAATTGTTGATTTTTTTTCAAGTTTTGAAGTTATAAGAGTGAATTTGAACCGACGCTTGTTAAATCTCGTTTTATTACTTTGAACATAGTCACTATTCAAAGTTTTACTTCTATGCGTGTATATGTCACTTTCCATTATTTTTTACAAAATACTTACTTACTACTTTGCCTAAATTCGAAATTGCAATATTTTATTTTTCGTTCATAAATGTAAAATTAGTTATAAAAAATAAGAAAGAGACAAAGTGCCGCCATCTTAGGCACGTAACGTGTCATAGACAAAATACATTGATGCGTCGATGTAGATAAAAAAAAATCCCCTGTATATAGTAATGCGACTTTTAGTGTGTAACCAACCCCCTCTACTGGATTTATGTGTAATTTAATAATGTGAATAAATTTCTTACTATATAACAATTATTGCACTTATTTTTGTCGTTCGTAAGGATTATTCATAGGAAACTACAACGCATGGGACTATTCAACTAATGTGTATCACTTTAAGCGTACAACTCGCGCTAAACTTTAGAACCGCTGTGAAGATAGGCGCTTTTAGGCTGCGCATAACTCGAATTTTGGTACAATTACAATTATTGGTACAGATATTTTAATAAATTATATTTCTTAACAATTTTGAAAGTTTAACCTAAAGTAACATAGCACATTGGGTTCTATGTATTATTTATTCGATTGTATCATGCGCAAGTTCGGACACGCTACTGTATTCCGGTTTAGACCGTCCATATAGTTTGGCGCGAGAAATAGATGCATTTTTACCTGACTGCGAAAAAGTGCGTTTTGATTTTCGAAAGTATGTATATCTAATTCTTTGGCACGCTTTGTAGCCTAAACGGCTTGATGGATTTTGGCAGACGAGGTGTCGTTCGAATTGCTTAATTGTCGTACTGACATAAGCTATATATAATATTTAAGTACGAGGTCCGGAAATCAAACAAAACAAAAATAGTTTTCTTTTTTGTTGAAATCGGTTTTTTTTTCTTTTTAATAATTTAACTTGTTATATCATGTATGTAATCGCAAATATTAATATAAAAGTCGGAATAGTGCACGGAGGTTCCTTTCCACCACACAATAAATTAGTGTTATGTAAATATATATCTGTCGCAGTTGCAATAAAATGCCTAAAATATTGAATTTATAAATAAAAATGATATGGTAAGCAGCCAGCCCAGTCCAAACACAACGGTGACCACCGATAGATCTAAATCTATCGGCGGTCGCAACTGTCACACCGGCCTGCATAATTATCTCTTCACGCTACGCTTAAAGGACACGATGTCGTAAGAAGGAGGGAACACACTGGCCGGGAGTAGATTCCACAGCTTCACAATATGACAAAAATAATGCATAGAGAACTTTTTAGATCGTCCCGAGATGGAGGTTACTGTAAAACTGTGACTCCGAAGTCCGGGGCTTGTGTTTAAAATATTGGTTAATACCTTGTATATCTGTGTAAACCCCACAGGTACAGACCGCGCCCCCCAACTCATCTGAAGGGTCACGCTTACAGCGGTCGAGCTATAAAGTTTCATCCTTTTCGTTTCTCATATTTATTTTGATTGCGATAAAATAAAAAATAGTTAGCCAATAACTACCAAAAATAATTACTAATTCGATAATGAGTATTTTAAGAACTTGGTTTATTTATTATGCATATTTTTTAAAATAATATATACAGTTTAAATTCTCGTAGGGTTTTTGTATTTATGGAAATGTATGAAAAAAAGATACTCGACTTACGTCGTTTTGATTTACGTAGCATATATCAAGAACATAACATGTCGTAAGTACGAAGATTGCCTGTATATAGAAATGTAACACTATTTTAATATCTTCAGACGAATATGGTGTTACCTGTTCTCTTGTGTAACAAGTAGCGAATTAAAAAAGTTGACACTTGGCAATTTCTAATCACGATTAATTAAGGTTTACAAAAGACAAAAAGATGTGCTACAGTATACTTTATCACGTTTCAATTATTTGAATCGTAAGATTTTAAATACTAAATTAAGGGGGCTTTTTATTAATTGATATAGTTTGGTGTTATTCAACATGCCCGATCATTTAGTATTATCATTATATTATTCAAGAAACTATAAGATGTATATGTTACGGTAAATAACTGCAAAAAGAAACGCTTAGGTTGACCCAAAAGAGGTGCGAATTAGACTCCCTTATTCTGGCTTCGCGTATCAAAGGAACAATGTTTTTTGAAAGAAACTTATCAGTAGGTAATAATAATATCTCATACAGTTTTTTTTTTTCGATCTGACCTTACTGTTAGCCTGAGGGGCCCTATCCAAAAACAGATCCGCTGATGGCTTTTACAGCTTTACCGGGCTTGGGAGCGAGCGCTTAAGGCACTAAGCCGCGAAAGCGTGGGCAACAAGCGCGCAAGGGTTCCAAAGTGGCCGGACCTCGGGCTGTTGCTGCGATTGCAAAGAAGTCGCGATCTGACTAATTCCCAATCCGTAAAATTCTAACTAAACTATCATATACATATATACATGCCCCTGCCTCCTGGGAGGAAAAAGGAACATGTGTAGTAATATGTATTTAGTGATCTGAAATATGGTCTGCACTAACTAGCGTAAAATAGGAAAAAAAGGTTCCTTACAGAATCTATGTACCGGTGTGGTGTACACGTATGTATGAATATATTGTGTGTAATGATATGTGTGGGTAGCTATGTGATTGCAAGTGCAGTGTCACTCGCAGGCATAACTTCCTTGAATTGGTCATATAGCTTAGAGGTTATATGATCAAATCACCATTTTCATCACTTCCCTTTGGATACCTTTGATTTCTGCTACTATAACTACTTGCATAATATTTTCAAATTGTCTTTTTAATAAATAAATATATATTTCTAATATGAATATTTATTGGGAATAGATATTATAATTTTGGGTTACGTATTGGTGATAGAAAATCAAACCCGGCGATGCTGTAGAATACGTATAACAGAAGAGACAGTTCGCAAAAAAAAAATTGTTGCTTTAAAGTAGTAATTTCAAGCGGTTAAAGAGTCTACGGATTACCTCATTAAATTCCGAATAATACGCGTAACGGTAATCGTCGCAGAAGGATAAACCGCCGGAGGTGACGCGCGAGGAAGCAGAGACAGAGCCGACAGCCGAGGAGATAGCCGCCGCGAAGGAGAGAGAGGCACGAGCCCAGGCGTCGATCAAGGAGAGGGAGCGCGAGGTGCAGCGAGCGCTCGCGACCAGCCTTAGAGACAGGGACAAGGAGCGGGAATATCATAAAAGGGATGAAGCTGTCCAGGTAAGCCCTCCTACGGATATTAATATTTATACAAAACTACAAACGGTCCGCACCAGATTCGGACGGGTATCAGTTACAAAATAGATTATAACTTCATAACTGCCTCTAACCTACTGGTCCTAAACGCAACTTCTATGCTCGAGATCCTAGGTTCGATTCCCAGGTCGAGCACAGTGTTATTGGGATTTGTGCCTGATTAATAAGAAATAGACACATACCATCGCGGACTCTTCTCTAGGCTTTTTGAAGAACTACAATTCTTTAGAACATTAATTTGATGTATCTCATAAGGTTTAGCGAGCGTAAGCCATGTAAGCGCCTGAAAATCATTTTTTGATGACTTTATTACAAGTAATTGACTTTTCTCTACTATTAAACTTAATTAGAATGTATTGTATATAAACCTTCCGTAAAAAAATCTCTTAGTGTTAGTGATAACCGCATTAAAATCCGTTGCGTAATTTAAAAGATGTAAGCGTACATAGGGACAGACAGCAGGAAGCGACTTTATTTTATAGATGATGGTAAACAGGCTTATGGCCTGGCATGCCTAATGGTAGCATTATAGATATCACAAGCGCGTTGTCGATCAAACAACTCTGGAAACCCTACGTACCGTGGGAACACAACACAATGTTCTTTAGTTGCGAACTTCTATATGGCGGAAGTATTCCACCAGTCGGGATGCTCCAACTAGAGAGAAATCTCAACCGATGTTTAGCGACAATGTGGCCCAAGTTGCAAACAAGCTAAGCCTAGTGGAGGGAAAATAATTTCCTTCCATGGTAGATTTCACCATACACCAAGTGTATCATCTGCCATAGGGACATGTCGGTGTATGTATATCCAGTGACCAAGCGTGGGGGGGAGGGAATCTCTACCTGACTGGTTCGCGGCCACTTTACGCATAGTGATAAACCGGTCAAAATTACTTGCTATTGGTTTGTCGCGTTTTGAAATAACCCAGTCTATGTTCTAGTTATCGAATTGCTCACAGAGTGGCGTAATTACAACTATTGAAAATGAACTGTCGATCTTTCGGTGGTTGCCGTCGTATTCGGATTGTGCTGTTCTCACCATCAGGACATCACAGAAGTATTAACCACATTTAAAAAAAAATAGTTTTTAGTAACCTTGGAATCACGGTCTCAAATTTGATTATTTACGGCGATTTCTTTGCAGCATTTCAACGCGCTACTGGCGGACCTGGTGAGGAACCCGGACCTGGCGTGGCGCGACGCGAAGAAACAGCTCAAGAAAGACCATCGGTACAGCTTAGCCGAGTTGCTTAGCAAGGATGATAAGGTATTTGTTTGCTACGCTTGAACATTTCACATGTTCTTGTCTTAGCGCTCCTCGGTATGCTGGCTGGCTGAATTGGATTTTGTCTATTCCTATTAACATATTATCATTTTAAGGCCAAAATATTGCAAAGTATGCTAGACCCTTTTTTTTACATATGTCCTGATGATGGATGTCTATCAGAAATGATACACACCACGAATATGACATTAAAAAAAATCTATTTTTATATAATTGGTCAGCATATTGCCAGTACTGTCCCTGACGGTAAGCACAGTACAATCCAAACACAACCACGACCACCGAGAGATCGCAATCCAACGGCGGTCGCAGCTGTCACACCGGCTTGCATTAATTTAACTGGATACGCACCGGCTGATCCCGAAACGCGTCACGCAAAAGCGAGTCACTATGACGGACTCTTCACCACACGCATGGTGGTCGCGACCCAATCGGATGCCGGACCAGGATGCCATCGATCGGGCACACGCGCGAATCTTGTTGTCCGCTCCAGGCTATTTTAAAGACTCGTATTCGCTGAGTTGTTCTTAGGTCTTTTTAATGTCTATAATTATGTAGTACATTAATTTAATATATCTCTTATGGTTTACTCAGCCTAAGCCATTTAAGCGCCCGAATTGATTCACCAAGACCAGTTTTTTTTTATTTGTGCGGAACGCTAATTGCTTTTCCAAAATAAAAGTAGCCCAAGTTACTCCTTATAACATCAGCTACCAACCAATTATTGTCTTGTTAAAATCGATCTGATCTTTTCGGAAATTACCCGGAACAAACAAACAGGCAAAATTTTTTTTTATTAATTTTTTTATAGGTATCGTTACTTTCATATGCATTTAGCAAAGAGCTAGTTTAAAAAAAATTACAAACAGACAGTTAAATTTTATTAAATTGTATAGATAGATGTTTCTTTTCATGGAATAGACTTGCATCGTATTATAACGCTGAGTCTAAAAAGTCAGATGTAGAACATCTTCGCAAATTGCCTTGAAAAATATAAATCCATTTGTCTCTGTAAGTAGAATATATTGATATTTTTTGTTAAAGTTTATTTGTGTTCCCTTATTACGTTTCCAAATTCATTAGTGCTCTTTGATAATTAATTATTTTAACTGCTTATCTTTTGTAATCATGTCATAAACTCCTGTAATTAAAATTGCATTTTTTTTGTCGGTAATCTTATAATTTTTTAGAATGTAAATCTTGTTGGTGTTTTTATCATAAACTAGCTGTGCCCCATGGTTTCACTCGTGTTAATTTTATACGACAAACATCGCCAACGCACCCGTGTAGGCAATTGTTTTAGGGAATATTTTTTTTTTTCTAATTATAATGTAGCCTATGTTACTCGCTGATACTGTAGCTTTATATTGGTGAAAGAATTTTTTTAAATCGATCCAGTAGTTTAAAAAAAAATCAAAGTTTGCTCTGTATAATATTGGTATAGATAAATAAATGTTTCGCCCCCAGGAGCGTTTGTTCAGTCAGCATACGAGCACGCTGTGTGCCAAGCGGAGAGACAAGCTGCGCGCGTTACTGAACGAGCTGGGCGTAGGGTGCACCTCGCATTGGCGCGACGTGAAGGAGCAGCTGAGTCAGGATCCCACCGCGCCCACATACTCCAGCTCGTCACAGGTAACAACCCAATTACTAGTGGTTTTTTTTTATTTACTCTACTAGCTATGCCCCACGGTTTCACCTGTTTTTGTTCGACAATTTGAGCGCCGGACGCCAACGCACCCGTGTAGCTTATCATAATTTTTCACACTTCCTGGAAGTACCTGTGTACCTACTAATTATTTAAATTTTTCATTACTCCTAAAAACTATATGTCCAAATAACATGTTATAAAAGCCAGAATTTAACTTCAAAAATAACTTTCTAATCTTCAAGAAATCTTTGTCAAAAAATAGCTTATTGTGGCTTATTTATAAGAGTTAAGCATATGCTATCGTGGACTTTTTTTTAGATATACTAAGAACTAATATTTTTGTAGAACATTGTATTTACGTATCAATAACCATTACGCCAGCGCACGTGGATAAAGCCGTTTGGGAGCACTTCCACTTCCGACTTGCTTAACAAAAATCAATTTATAAGGCTAGCTGAGAGTTGTAGCCTAATGTTAGATTAAATAGCTTATGTTATTTTCCGAATGAATTTGGATATCATATACAAAAAAAAATCGAATCCGACTGGTAATATCAGAGGTTAGCCGTGTTTAAACAAACAAACAAAAAACTTTTCCGCTTTGTTATTATATTCATAATCCAAGGTAACCCGATGCATTTAATACTAATAAGAATACATGGAAATATAAAAATATATTAATCAACACAAGAAAAGAGCAAATTAGATATGCAACCAACTACAGGAACAAGACAAAAGTTCATCTCTCCACACGCGGCTCATATGATGGGGGCGTGATATTTCATTTCAAATAAAACAGTGCTATTTGTTTTTTTTAAATAATCGCTAACTGATTATTTATTTTTTTTAAAATGGTATATTTAGAATATCTATCAAATAAATAATTATGACGCAGATGGAGAGAGAGTTCCGTGAATATCAACGCGACAAGCAGACAGCCGCGAAGACAGCGCTCCGGCAACTCTTGCTCGAGACGAGAGCCATCACGCACAAGAGCCTTGCGTCTGTCAAAGACAACGCTAGCGCCATGCAGCACCTACACGACGGGCTAAAGCAGGACGCCAGGTATGTACATACATTTTGTTAAGGTACTTTCTAATGCCCGAGTGACTACCCGCCCCACCCTCAAGTTGAAAATCTGTCACTTAAAATCAGGTGAGATTGTGGGCATACCTATAAAATAATAATAAATAATACAAAACTTTATTGCACACGAAAAAAACATACCAGACAACCTTTAAAAATAAATAAACATAAATGGAAATAAATTTCGTGTCGGCAAACACATAATATATCAAAAACGTACAAATTTTACAATCAAAAATAGGTACATAGAAATTTTAACTGTACGATGTAACTTCTGTTCCAGATATCTAGCGCTGGACCACATAAGCGAAGAGCGGGAGCAGATTATCATAAGCTACCTCGAGGAGATGGAGAAAAAGGGTCCACCTCCACCGCCCACCGCCACGGAGCCCACGCGTCGCACCAAGCAATGACAGGTATTATTATTAACTCCTATTTTTCATGGGAAATCTTTTAATTGGGAGTTGTCCTATTTACAAAAACTCCTATAGATAACTTGTCCTATTTACAACATGCTCTATATTCAACACGTCCTATTAGGTAATTTGTACTATACGCTTAGTCGACTCCTTTAATATTCAAACAAATTAAATTAATTTTATGTGCAGAACGTTACACTATTGTCCCTGCTGATACGCACAGTACAATACAAACACAACAGCGACCACCGTGAGTTCTAAATCCGTCGACTGTCGTCCAGTGTCTAAAGTGCTCTTTTTACTCCCACGGAATAAAATAACATTTTCATGTGTTTGCCAGTTTATTGTGTGTTTTTAAGTTCGTGATGTCACCAATCCAAATTAATAGTAAAACTGTTACGATATGTTTTTGTTAACGATTATTTTTTGTAGGAAAAGAAACGTTTTTTCCAAAAATGTGAAGGAATGCCGAAATAAGGCAGACAAAATCGCGTCTGTCGTTTCTATCTTTTTACTTTCATTTTTTTGTAAATTTTTCGTCATAATAGAGAGTACATTTTATAATTTTCTTAACTGTGTAATGTTAATAGTAAATAATCGAGTACCTACGTTGAATAAGTACAAAATATTCCAAATTCGAATAATTGTAACGTAAAATTTACCGTAACACAATACCGGAGAATTTAATGTGGCAACATTATTTTCAAGTTTGACATGATTGATTGCCAATTTATTCCGTGGGATTAGAAGCGCACTATAGTTTTTATATATACCACGATGGTGATGAACAAGCATGCGGTCCACCTGATGGGTATTTGGTCACCAACATCAAAGGGATCACATTCGCGTCGCAGACCCTAAATATATACTATATATATATATTAGTTATACTAAATTATTAACATAGCATAAAATACCATCACGCCTGTATCCCCGAACGGTTAGGCAGAGGTGTACTAATGTAAATCAACAGATCGCCGGGTATGTTTTTTAGGCCCCATATAATAGGGGGCGAGCCTATTGCCATTAATCGGGCACAAAGCCAAACTCTGAGCTGCTACTGAGAATTTCATAACAGAACCCTAGTAGCACTTTGCTAGACCTGGGAATCGAACCCAGGACCTCGAGCATAGCAGTCGCACTTACAATCATTAGGCTAATGAGGCAGTTAATTAAATATTATTATTAAATAGTATTAATAGTTCTTCGTCTTTCGTTTTTTTAAACTAACTAGTCCCCTTTAATGAAAACCATTACTGCCATTATCAAGTGAATATAATGTCTAAAGATGGTGGCTCCCTCGTTAGAACATTCTAGGGAGTTTTTGTGGCATCCCAAAATTAATGGCCCATGTTGTTATTTCCTATTCAAGGTTACTTGTAACACAATAACCGAGTCGTATTATGCAATATGTCACCCCAATTACACCATACAGGGTTAAAGAACAGAAATTTGTGAATAAAAAACAAAAACCACCACTACATCATGACAGTTGAGATTCTGCCAAAAACTCGTACTAAGTTACCTATAGGACGTGTTACTAAATTTATTCTTGTAAATGTGTACGTATATGCTATATGTTACCGGTTTTGTTCTCAGTTACTACAAAAGGACAAGGACAAGGAGAAACCTCCGGACGTCGCCGAGAAAAATCCGGTTACAAACATTCTGACATTCAAACGCTGTGAAATTAAATAACAAGATAGATTTGTAATTTTTAATGAAATAATATAAATTAATTAATGGGTTATCGTGTTTTATTTTAAATTTGACGCTAGCTGTGTCCCGCGGTTTCACCCGCATATAAAAGTGCCCTATCAGTCTAAGAATTATTATAATCTGTAAGGAATTCCACATACTAGCGATCGTCCTAAGGTCGAAATGCGACCAGCGACTTTTTGATCATAGACGATTTTCTGTTTGACATTTACAGTATTCATAAACAATGAGTATTATCTACATCACTTGCTGTCACTTTTCGTTGAGTGACAATGACAATATTTTGGGGGGTCTAAGTTCAATGGCACTTTTATTTTAAAGCCCCTGGCAAAATAACTCTTTATTCGTTGCTACGTGTTATTTTTTCTTTATCTAACTACAGGCAACTCTTATATAGTGCGGGCAAACAAACGTTTCAATGAGCTGTGTAGGCAGCATAAACTGGATTCTTTCCACTCAAAAAAATAAAAATAATCTTTATTCAATTTAGACCCTAAGAAGGCACTTGTGAACGTCAAAACACTACTGCCAGTTCGGAAAACGTCCCAGACATTGAGAAGAACTAGAAAGAAACTCGATCGGGTTTATGTTTTTTTTTTTTTCAACTATACAAAAGTGGTATTATAAAACATTAATAATAATTTAGTGGATGCACAGAGAGGAGTCACTTCAAGACATCACTATCATTCACTTAATTATCCGCCCTATAGTAAGTAACCTTTTGACAGTAAAACCCGCTTGTAATGGTCTTTGAACTTGTTGTCCTGCAAATCGGTAATATCACTCTAGTGTGGTTTTGGCTAGCTGCACAATTTTTTATTTTATTTTGCTGTGTAAATGTTTCTTATTATCAGCAATAATGACAGTTCTGCTAATAGGTATAGTTGTTCACATTTTTTTATAACTTCTACAGGTTTTTAAACGTAATGACTCATATCGCACGGCTCGTGTCGGCCCTTGAATTATTTTAATTTTTCATTATCTCTCAAATTATGCGTCCAAGTAACTTGTTATAAAGTCCAAAGTTTATCTTCATGTAATTGTCTTTATGATGAAGTCACTTTTGTTCGTAAGGATTAATATGCCATGTTTAAAAATAATGCTCATAAATCACTTTTTAATTTTCAACAAATTTTTGCCACAAAATTCCTTATTTTGGCTTATGTATAAGAGATAGGCATTTGCTATCGCGGTCGTTTTTTTAGATATACTAATGACCAAATACTTTAGGATAACATTGTATTTACGTATCATTAACCATTACCGCAGCGCGCGCGGATAAAGCAGCTCGGAGGTGCGTTCACCTCCGACTTACTTAACAAAAATCAATATTTTGATCTAGCCGAGAGTTATAACTTAATGTTAGACTATGTTATACTATTCTTCGTGAATCTGGCTATCATATACAAAACTTTTTTGCTTTATATACACAGTACTTATAAATTTGAAATGGGAAAATGTCCCCTTCTGATTGTCGATCCGTGTTTAAAGTCTTTCTGTTTATTCCGGCTAATCTCAGAAACGGTTTGACCGATCCTGACGGAACTATCACTAGCAATTAGATTATATTTTAAGGAATAACTCCACCCGAATTATTTTTCAAAAAGAATCAGTATTTCGCACAAATGAAATAAACTAAAGTAGCAGACACACCTAGTATTAAATAAATAACAAATTATGAAAAGATAAAGTTTATTTAAGTAGTACAGGCGTGTTTAGAAGTCAAGGTCTTCGGCTGTTAGGCGTATACGACGCGAGGGGAGCTCCCACACTCGGACTCCGCCCTCGGAGTCACCCGCGGCCACGCGACATACTCTATAACAAACCACGAAACATTTTAACATCAATCTATCAATACCTTATCAAATACATTGAACTGAGCGTGTTCTATCGTCTTTATCATCGTGACTGCTCTGAAGAGCTGTCAAATCTGGTCTTCTTTCCACAACAGAACCACATGCTCTGGGCTTCGGAGTCACAGTTTTACGGTAACCACCATGAGACGACACGAATTAAAATATTTAAAAAATCAGTCACGGGTCGCCCGCGCCTGGCAGATGTGAAGTTATATGCATATAAGAACATATCTACGACCAGGAACTCAGCATCAACGCATCGACGCAACTACACGATAGCGACACATTAGCGAATCTTCGTTCCACATAAGTAATGACTTCTACTATACTTCATCGCGCTGTAGAAATTCACTCTAATCGTTGAGTATATATACAACAACCGACTACAACAGTCGGCAGCTGCCCAGACATAGCACCCGTCTGGCATGAAGGATCCTCCCTTTTTATGGCGGATGAGGAACTTTACTCTATGTTCCTCACCTCGCTAATATGCATATAAGAACATATTACGACAGGAATCAGATATGGCATAATGAAAAGATAAACCATTACAAACTTGTTCCATAAAATAATGACTGTTTATTACATAAATATTATTTTTTATTAACTACAAAAATTAAAAATTCATGAAATCGCGACAACTCGATTATTTTCATAATTGTATATTCATAATTCATAGTACATATATTCGCATCGATACGCCAACAATCAGGTTTACCCTCACCTATAGATGTTTCACTTCAAAAAGTTCTTTATGACTTATCTTTGTCGTACCGTGATGCTGTGGAACCGTCTCCCTCTTTCTTACGACATCGGGTCCTTTAAGCGTAACGTGAAGAGATATATATCCCTTACCAACCGACTCATAGTGGAGCGTGCCCCAACATTTTGCGAATAAAATACTATTTTGCGTACATATTTTTATTGCGGTCAACTGCCCGGTAACCGTAAAGTGTAATTTAACTTTTAGTAGATGTGTTTAACCGTGATTAGTCTAGAGACGAAACGACGGCCGGATACCGGATAGTAAAATTAAAAAAAAATCTCATTATTTTACACAAGGCAAATCATATCACAATAGGTTATGGACACCGTTTATTTTTATAATAGCACGTCAAAAATGTTTGTTTTATTAATTAGTTTTGTTTACGATCTCGTACACCGCGATAAAGGGGCCGGATATCCGGCGCTTCGGCTTCGTTTCTTGCCGAATATCCGGTATCCGACCAAACCAGTATCCGTTTCATGTCTAGTGATTACGTTATCTAGTTATAACGCGTTTAACAAAGAAATTAACGAAATATAAATTGTACACACTTATTCGTGAACATGTGAAAACGGCCTTAAGAAGAGGCTATATGCCACTGGTGAAAGAAATAAAACAAGTTGGTCGTCACGGGTCGTCAAATGGGTTACATATTAGTGAATATTTAAAAAAAATACACTGAGTGATCCCGGAACACGACAAACCAAAAGAAATTCACTGTGAAAATGTTCATTTTATTACTATGAGTATGGTGGTCGCGATCGTAACCAACCGCTTTAATTTATCCATGTAATAACATGAAACTATGAAATGAACCAGTCTGTCTATTAAAAAAGCGAACTCCGCCAAAGTTGAGGCCAAAGCGTCGCCACACCAGCAACCGGTCCGACCCGACGCATTAGATGTTTGAAATCAAGATCCGGAAAAAAATCCGTCGGCGTGTGAAGATTACCTTATTAATAGCGTCAAAGGCACTCAATACGTGTGCAACAAGCTTTCCGATTTATCTTACGCGATAATGGTTGTTTTAATTATAAAATATGAGAAAAATGATTACCCCAAATGTTTCGACATCGTGCAAAATAGGGGGCGAGCCTATTGCCATTAATCGGGCACGAAACCAAACTCCAAGCTGCTACTGAGAATTTCATAGGAAAACTCCAATAACACTTTGCTCGACCTGGGATTCGAACCCAGGACCTCGCTCATAGCAGTCGCGCTAACGACTACTACGCTAACGAGGTAAATATGTTTTAATGGAACTAATTTGAATATTTTATGCTCGCAGCTTTGTAATAGCAGTGGGCAATTATGAGATATATCTAATGTAAACATTCGATTATGAAGATAGATCTCTAATAAAACCATTAGAAATTATTGTTATAATTGTTATTTATCTCTGGTAGTTACTATTCATCATCGAAATGTCTCGAAATGTATATCATTCATAACTAATTTATAGAACAAAATCTAAATACTTTTATAACAAAATAATATGAATTTATCTCTCGATGTATTTTAAGATTTTTAAATAATATTACACGCCAATATAAATGCTTAGGTATTGTCTACTAAAACCCATATTAGACTGTATCTTGATTTCATGTATTAAAAATAAGCAGGCCCGGATAACTCCTAATAAATAGAAACAAAGTCACAAACCCGCTCTGGTTGACGTCGAGTGCGGTTACAGCCTTGGTTTTGACACCTCTGAGCCCCTCGAGGCGCAAGGCGCACCCGCTAAGTGTATTGTAAAGACGCAGCGGCCCTGACTCGCTCTGACCCGACACTCCAGTAACCGCCACGCACGGACTGTTCGGAAGCCAACGTATGCACGTCACCAGCACGTCCAACATGAACACCTTCGGGAGACGCATCTCTTTATTATTCCTTATAGACCTTCTTAATGAAGACCATCTTCCTAACTTGGCAACTAGTCCTTTTTAATGAAGACTATTACAGCCATTATCAAGTGAATATATTGTCCTATGTTATGACGATCTCAGAATCCTAACAAGAAGATGGCTCCCTTGTTACAAAGTTCTAAGGAGTTTTTGTGGGATCCCAGAATGCACGCTTTCAGTTTATATTTATAATCCACTAGACTTAGGCACAAAAACCAAAGTATATCACGCAAAACGCCACCAATATTGCACAATATAGTTAAAAACCTAATTAAATGGATTAAAAATAAAAACCACAACATGTCACTGTCAAAATCTCTCTATAAAAGCTATTCAGACGTGAGATTAGCTCTCAAGTACAACTGTCGAGCAACGAAATGAAACTATCTATTGTAGTAGCTGGTTTTTCAGCACGATTTATTATCGCTGTCTTAATATGATAAAATTTTACAGGTTATGAAGCTATCGGTGACACTATATATCTATTTTTTGGACTTATTTCGTATATTCCGAGTGAGAATATTTGTGTCGATACATATCAAACGAGCTTAAGTCCATTATAATACATTTTATATATTTTTGTACTGTCTTATTACGTTAATCATATTCAACAACTTGGTATTTATAAAATTAACCATCAGTCTATCAGTTCACATAGAAATATGGGTCAGAATATTCAATTTTATTTCAATAGTGTCTAAGTCTCTACACCAGTGTAAATGAAATTCACTAAAGTCCAATCCGGCCAATCACAAACAGTACTGTGCAGTGTCATGGCTGTCGTTGCTGTCTCAAGTTCATGATGTTTGAATCTTGCGCTCAAGTTTCTATACAATTAATAATGATAGAATAAGTGTTATGAGTTCAAAAATAGTAGAAAAGAAGCCTATGATAAAAACTAATAAAAAACGTAAAAAATTGCAACATGATTTTTTTCAAACTAACCTAAATCATGTTAGTTGTTATCGAACATGCCTAAGTCCGAAATGTAAACCGGCTTTTCGTAAATTCTACGTGGTTTTTAAACTTTTTTTTTACGTAGTCTCGCCCTTGGTATTCATTACGAAAGTTTAGGAATAATCCCAACTGTTTATGTTAAAATAATGAGTCGTAAAGCAATAACATCATTTTGTCAAAACTAATTTATCTGTGACTTGGGCGTAGTTGAAATATATCGTCACACTTAGTGCTGTCTATAGCTGTGGGTAATACTGCGCTACGCGCGCCGCGCCGCGCAGTTGCGCCAACTTAGTTTACTGCGCCGAGTGTGTCAACACACTTATTGCAATTGTTGCATCCCACCGTTCGCGTCTGTCAGCTGACTCATTCATTTCTCTAACTCTCTTGCCTCGCGTACTATTTTGCTGCGCCATGGCGCAAATTTGAGTTAACTCAATGCGCCGGCGCAGTAAGCTGCGCTCGAGTTATTGAGTTGGAGCAAGGAATTTTGCCGAGTTACCCATGGCTAGCAGTCTGTCATACTTAAATGACAGTCGGGGAGTATTTGGCGGGATCTTGAAGTTACATGTTGTGGTTTTTATTTTTAATTCATTTACTTAGGTTTTTGACCCTATATTATGTAATATTTGTGGCGTTTTGCGTGATATAGTTTGGTTTTTGTGCAAAAGTGAGGTGGATTATAAGTATAAGCTGAAAGCATTCATTCCGAGATCCCACAAAAACTTCCTAGAAAGTTCTAACAAGGGAGCCACCATCTTGTTAGGATACTGAATCGTCATAACACATGACAATATAATTCACTCGATAATGGCAGTAATGGTCTTCATTAAAGAGGACCGACCGGTTGCCAAGTTAGGAAGAAGAAGAAAATGACAGTTGAAATTATGACTGTTCAAATCGTAACAATCAAGACGGTCGCAAGTCGAGTCGTTGCTGAATAAATCTCTTGTAATAAAAATACTCACACTATATATAAATTTTTAAAATCTAATTTTAAACCCGTTCGAATTTCTTGCCGTCTCTTTCGATGACTGGGATGTTTCCCAAGCCGGTTGTGGTGTTTTGACGCTGATATCATATGTGCCTTTTTAGAGCTAAATTCAATAAAGTATTTTATGATTTTTTAAATCCTGTATCAAAACAACTATTCAGATATAGGTACAATAACCCGCTATTCGTTTTTTTCACTGATAAATAGTTTTAATAACTGTCTATGTTAGGCAACGATTTTCGAATTGAAGGTGGTAGCTAACCAGGTGGCCATTATAAAATCTTCTACCACCATATTAGCTTTAGTTTGATCATGTTTTTTTAAATAATAATTCGGCGGTCGCCGCTGTTATGCCTTCACCGAAAACTCAGGTTGATTTTATTTAGAACCTACATCGATCGGTGCATTGTCCTAAAACGCTACCAATGATATGATATCATATCTTCAAAAATACCATAATGTTATTACCTATTGAAAAAGTATTGTCTATAACATACAACACGTTTCTAAAAAATGATATCAGTCAATTGAGTGGCTTGAGCCAACACCGGATCAGTTCCTATCCTAGCCTAGTCTTAAACTTATATTATCATTCAAACATTAACAAAGAATTATCTGGTTAAAGTGGTAAGAAGTTTTTGTCTTTGTTGTGAAAAATCATAGATCGAGGTTTGAAGTCTTACAACCAGTTCAAGGTGAATGGAATTTATTTTATTCAAATAAAGCCGACTGGTGTGTCGCCTAAAACACCAACACTCACCTTTAAGGGGCTCGTAAACTTTACGTCGTACAACCGCAGTTCTGAGTCGATGGATATGGAAGAGAAAAGTCCCGGCTTCTGGAAACTGAATGCTACAGCCAACACGCACGTCGGGTGCCCATCCAGAACCTCATAAACCGGGTCCATGGCATTCCCGTCCGAGACCGGCCTTCCATTCTTTATCTTGCATAAGAACAATGACCCGGACTTCGTACCGACCACGAAAATATCATCGGCCACCTTCTCTTCACAAGGACGTAACGGAAACGCTTTTATAAAATCGAAGCATGTGATATCCGGCGCCGCCATCCTACGGGATCCGTTCACGGCATAAGTAACAACATTTTCGAAGACCTTCAAATTGGAATTCACTTGCCAGATATTTATGGTGCCGTCGGAGCCAGAAGACATTAGGATCTGGTCGGAAGCGCCTCTGCGTTTCCCTTTATTCTTGATCTGGATGGTGAGGAAAATGTTTGCCAGGGTTGCGTCGGCCCATTGGAGATATGAGACCCGTCTGCAACCGTGGCAGCCAGCAGGTGAAGTCAATTGCATGTCTTCAATTGGATAAGTCATGTTGCATACTATAACTTCCCCAGAAACAGTCCCGTAGGCCAATAACGCGGAAACCGTGGGATGGTATTCAACCACAGAGACGCAATTCTTCTCGCTTATATCCATACTGTGGACAAGTCTGTCACCGGCTGAAAATTTAACGGTAAAAATTCGGATGACCCCGTTATGGGTGCACCAATTTTCGTGCTGACTTGTCCCGATCGATACCGCTAAAGAGTTCCCGGCGCTGCTCCATGATAGATCCAGGATTGATGTCGGCTGATCTCCACCTCCCTGGACATCGCAGGCCTTTATCTCCTGAACTAACTTGGCTAAAATGACATCTTCTTCGTCAGAATCGGAAGAGTTGTAGAGAAGCTCTTTGTTATTTTGATCGAGCTGTTCCAACATGCCTGGGACTACACGTTTGAGGAATTCGTTCAGGCCTGCCGGTGGATACTCCTTGAGGATGTCGTCCTGTGCAGATAATTCTTCAGGGTAGGCAGTGGTACCACAATCTTTCGAGATGTTAGTTTGGCATGAAGCGCTTGCTTCATTAAATTCCGTTGTTTGCGTCTCCGATGTAGTTTCTTTACGCCGTTCCAAGTTAATGGAATCGAAGCCGACGGCTTCGCTATCAAATCCGCTAAAATTGGACATTTTCACGTGCCCCACAAACTTCTTATGTCAGATTTGTTTGAAAATATTCACTTGTTTGGTAGCGTTGCCATAGTAACGTAAACTTTATGAAAAATATACTAATAAGGTTTGTATACTTTACTAAATTTGTTGTTTACATAGAATAAAATTGAAGTGCCCGTTTGTAATGACAAAATAACAGCTTTTTACTTAATGCATATGAAAGTATATACGATACTTATAACAATAAACTAAATTTACATTTTTTTTGCCTGTTCCGGTTAATGTCCGAAACGGTTAGATTAATTTTGACAGGACTTCCTCTGGAAGATAGCCGATTTTATAAGGAGTAACATATGCTACTTTTATTTTAGAAAAAAAAATTGGGTTTAGTGCAAATGATAAAATTAATTAACGCGCACGCTTCTCTTCGCCGCCGCATACTAAATTCCACGCGTACGAAATTGCACACACTTCTAGTTATAAGCAAATTCTTCTTCTTGCTAACTTGACAAATAGTCCTCTTTGTTAAAGACCATTACTGCCATTATCAAGTGAATATAGTGTCCTGTCTTATGACCATTTCAGTATCCTAACAAGATGGTGGCTTCCTTGTTAGAACTTTCTAGGGAGTTTTGTGGCATCCCAGAATTGATGTTTTTAGTTTATATTTATAATCCACTTCATTTATGTACATAAACCAAACTATATCACGCAACACGCCACCGATATTACATAATATAGGGTAAAACCTAAGTAAATGAATTAACATGTCACTTCAAGAACCCGCCAAAAAACCCGTTGCCGACTTTGAATCCACTGTTTTTATTTGATTTATTCCAATTTACTTCACTTGTACACAATGACCAAGCTTTATTTGTGCAAAATACCAAATGACAGTTTGAGATCCCGCCAAAAACTGACTTATACGTTTAGTATTAACATGGACGTACAACACGATATATTATATTATATAGACTAACTTATGATTCTGCAAACTGCTAAGCGCTGTTTTGTACGACAATTTTTATATTTAATTCTAAACCTTTTATAATATAAAATAATAATTTTTATACAACTAAGGTGGTAGACAAGCATACGACCCGCCTGATGGTAAGCGGCTACCATAGCGTACGGACACTTGTAATAACCATGCCGATTGCCGATCTTGAACCCTCTACCACGTGAATGTTGTATGGTTATTATAGGTGTATTGTTTTAGATATTTTCTCCCTAGCATGCGGTGTAGGAATTTGGATAGGTATTTTGCCGGCCACTCACCTCGGGCATGCTGATGTTGATTTTCGGGGCTTCTATGCACTGCACATCACGCACTGTTGAAGCACTATGGAACCCCGGGGTTTGTGAAGTCCGAGCTTAACTATTATTTGATTTATTCTTTTAATTTGCGACGGAGATGCAATAGTTTTATGCGCTCTGTTAGGCAACACGTTTTGTCTTTTCTGTTTTTTCAACTGTCACTCGTCGCACGTGAGTTTTTGGTTTTGTTTGTAGATGGCGCTAATAGTGGCCGAGGTAGAAAAAGTTATGAAGGAATATATGCATGCTCTAACAATAGGAAATAATTAAATACGACCACCCGTGACCAGTACTCATTTAGTGACTTAATCAAATATGGCGGAAAGCACAGACAACATATATTAATACAGATACTAATGAATCATAGATGCCTAACAGAAAGGTTCTGAAAACCTTACTCACCACAGCAACACAGCACAAGGGTATTTGTGTGCGATCTTTTGTGGGGTGGAAGTGTTCCATCAGACGGGCTGCCCCAACTAGACAAAAATCTCCAAAGATATTTGTCGTAGGTGGCGGTAAATTTAAAAAAATTGTTTTTAGATTGCTTTCGCATGTTTTGACTACAATGTCATTAATCGTAAGTTGTGTTATAGTGATCATAGATGGCCCTTTTATACATCTATAATATTTTTACGACTTGTTACAAGCCGATTAAAAAGAGAGAAAATCCTGTTCCAGAAATATCTCGACGCAACTACATACTTCTCAGTACTTCGAAATAATGTTCGCGTCATAAAACAACCACGGCGCATGTTTGTGTAAACATCACAGTTTACACACACATGAATAGGGCTTGTCGCCTCGATTACGTCATTGAGTAGGCATAGCAACTAAACATCGAGAAAGTTAGCGATGACTCACGCTTTTTCTACGATCGTTTAGTGTAGGTATTTAAGCGGCTCAGGCGCGGCCCCGAAGTAGTCCAGTTTGGAATTACAAAGCGATAACATCGAGCGATAAAAGGAAGCGAAACCACAGTGAAATAAATAACAAGTGTTGTGAGTTCGTGAAATTTGAAACTGTGTGGAATTCGAATAAAACTTCTTCACGTCAATCATTGGCATTTTTCTTACCCACGGGTGTAACAATATTATTTGAAACACAAATATTATGATAAAGACAGGGAACAAGGACTGTGTGACCAGCATTTAGCTGTCTGCTTTACAACTTTGTTCAGATAGTATTTATTAAATACGTGCAACAGTGTGCGTATAGTATTGCCAGGCTAACGTTAATATGATAAACTGATGTAAACGTGTTAAAATTTTGACGGCCATTTTGGATTTTTCACAAGAACATTAAGACCGGCCGCACACGTCAGGCTTTCGAATCAGGAATTCCCATTCGAAATTCCGTGTGCTTTGCGCAGACGTTAGTTTCTCTTTATCGGGAATAATTTACTACCAGTATGCCTGCTTCCGAATGATCGCCATAATTTTTTTCCGTTTGGAACATAAAAGGTTGTATACGCCATGACGCGTCGCCATGTACAATGTATATGAAAATTGTGCATTCGGAGGTCCGAATCGTTAAATCACATCTATACAATTAGTAAAATTAAAGTGTCTGTTTATAAAATGAAAATAAAATCTTTTTACTAAATGCACAATTATAAAAGTATATACGGTACTTATAACAAAAAAAAATTGCAATCCGGGAGTGCCCACAGAAGTGAAAACTTATTTTGGCGCGTTAGACATTTTTTAGATGGGTACTAGGGTTGTTGGGTTATGAATTGCATTTTATTTATGAAAGACACTATAGCTACGTCTCGTAACGGTGTCGCGAGTCCAGCGATATTTACTCATCTAAAAGTATGCGTACCGCGCGAAAAGTTTTCACTTCAAAAATGTTGTCTGTCTGTTTGTTCCGGGTAATCTCCGAAACGGTTGAACCGATTTTCACAGGACTTTCTCTGGCAGACAGTTGAAGTTAAAACAAATACCTGAGACTCCTTCTATTTTAGAAAAGGAATTAGGGTGCCGCGCAAATTAAAAAAAACTGGTCATGGCGAATCAATTCGGGAGCTAAAATGGCTTACGCTGAGTAACTCGTAAAAGATATATCAAATGAAAGTACTACAAAATTTTAAGACATTAAAATACCTAGAAAAAAGTCAACAAGTGCATAATACGATAATATTCCAAGGATCACCCAAAATAAGCATTTTTGTCTTTAAAAAACCACGGGCGGTCACCGTAACACGGAGCGGCGGTAAAACTATACGCGCATGCGCTCGACCGACAGCATTCTGTAGACCACGCGAGCAGAGCCGCGGGTACGGCTAGTGTAAAATAAAACCATTTAGCTTTCATTCAATGTTTTTATTTATTTTTCGTTTTATGTTATAGTATACATTTAAAAACAGCGATATCGTTTTTACAATTTACATAAATTAATAATTATTAGTGAACATCCATTTTTTACCATAGACACGTCCTATAGGCAGCGTTTAGAAATTTGAATAACGGCTTACCTGTTATATCTATATATATCAATATTATAAAGAGGAAGATTTGATTTTTTGTTTGTAATTGATATAAACTCAAAAACTACTGGACCGATTTTAAAAATTCTTTCACCAATATAAAGCTACTGTATCAGCGAGTAACATACGCTGTATTACAATTTAAAAAATTCATTTATTCCTCATAAAAATGTGTCGATAGTTTTACACGAAGTATAAAAAGTTACCTACACGGGTGCATTAGCGGTGTTTGTCGTATAAAATTAACACGGGTGAAACCGTGGAGCACAGCTAGTCAATAA
Source organism: Saturnia japonica (assembly GCA_033032175.1). Taxonomy (NCBI): domain Eukaryota; kingdom Metazoa; phylum Arthropoda; class Insecta; order Lepidoptera; family Saturniidae; genus Saturnia; species Saturnia japonica. Next base: position 11,431,860 of record CM065329.1, read on the forward strand.
TATAATCGAAAATGAATCGACCGCCCATATTAATCTGAATTCCGGTGAGAGATATACAAGGAATTAAAATCCGAAGATAAATCTAAACGTCGTCGTCGTCCTCAGGTTTAGCTGGCACCCGCTGCAGCCTCGGGACGGGTCCCGTGTACTGGTGGACCTGTCTCATATGCTTCACGGCGTAATGTCTGCAACTGGAATATATCCATAATAATAAAACAGTCTCCACAGAAAACATTTCTCTCTACTTGGGACAGTCGAACTGGTGGAATAAATCCACCCTAAAAAACCTACTTGTAGCACTAGAGGCGCTCACTAGCGCGTTACTGATCTTGACCGTGACCTTGACCCCGCAAGAAATTTTTGAAGACCTTAGACGAGTGGAGAAGACCAGTAGCACATTAGACGGAAATCGTGAGTCTCCCTTTCATAGGGTTTAGAAAAATTAAATGTGTTATTTGTTAGTGTTTTAAGCATACAGTTTTGTCAAAACGGTCATACCGTTGAATTATTTAGTAATTTCAAGCTTTATTTTTACCTTATACCCTATAATATAATATGGACCTGTAAATTTAAAATGTCTGAAAATGGACTTTATTTGAGCTGTAAAGCTGAAACTTATATATACCTATACGTGAAGCAAAAGCTTTCGACCCCCTTTTAACCATATTGCGTGCACGGAAGACTGTGAGATTTGGCATGGTTAAAGTTTATATTATATGGAGATGGAGTATGGAGTGCACAAAGCTAAATTTTATATATAATATCTGTTGGCGACAGAACTGTTATTTTCGTGTCTTGTGTTAGGATATTATGTGATATTATTGTGTTTATGTGTTATGTACTATATGTTATGATAAAATAGATTAATATGGATGATATTATAGAGAAATGTTAGCGACTACGCTACATTATAAGTTGCATGTTATGTATTAAGTTGTATATAAATGCTTATGTATTGTGTGTTACGTATACGAAAATAGAATTATTATAGAATAGATAAATGCATAGAATAAGTCAATAGAGTAATAATATTCAATGTTATAGGAACTTTACGAACAGAAAGCTTTGGCCGTCCTGCGAGCAATGAATTGAAGAATTCGAGTTTCATTGAAGACCCGGCACCTCAAGGGGTCGTGCATTATTGCACCCCCCGGACCCCCTCACTAACATCGCGTCCCACTGGCATCCGTACGGCGTCTACGAGACGGGCATCCGGCGCAACAAAACGCTCGTCCAAACCGGGGAAACGTCACCCCCCCCCCCCCTCCCTCACACAGAGGGGAAGTGACGCGTACCCAACAATATACTGCGAATCCTAACCCGACTATGAACTTGACCGCTCAAAATATTGACATTGTCACTCAATGAAAAGTGACAGCAAGTGATATAATATTAATTATTTAGGTTCATACTGCAAATGTCAAACAGAAAATAGTCTATGATCAAAAAGTCGCTGGTCGAATTTCGACCTTAGGGCGATCGCTAGTTATATATAATTGCATAATATGACCGTTTTGACAAAACTATATATGTATTTAAAACTAACAAATAACGCATTTCATTTTTCTAAAATCCTATGAAAGAGAGGCTCCGATTTCCTTCCGCTGTGAGTCGGTTGGTCCCAAATAGAGCAAAATCCCTAAAAAAAAGTTATATGCCCTAAAATATCCTTTACGGAACCTTGTTACCTGTAAGCTCGGACACACATAGTGCACTTGTAGAGGGAGTTACTGTGGCAGGTCAGCTTGTGCATGTTTAGGCTGTTGTTCGCTTTGAACCTCGCCGGGCACTGCTCGCACTGGGGACAAAACTAATGCTGTTTCATTCCAACAAATCAATCTATCCCCTACATTCCTAAAAAAAACATAAACATACCATCACGCCTGTATTCCCTGAAGAGTTAGGCAGAGGTGTACTAATGTATACCCACAGTTCGACGAGTATGTTTTTAGGTCCCATGTAATAGGTGGCGAGCCAAAAACACATTATATTTATAGCTGTGCCTGCGGCTTCGCTCACGTGGACTACAGAATGCCCGCGCGAATCTTGCTCCCCCGCTCCCGGCTATTTTAAAGACAAAAATGATTATTGTGGGTGTTCCCTAGAAGATAAACGTATACTCTCGCTGACTTTTTTGTAAGTCTTTTTAATGCGAACGAATATGTAGTACATTAATTCGCTATATCTCTTATGGCTTATTCGGCATAAGCCAATTAAGCGTCTGATTTGATTCACTATGACCATTTTCTCTTATAGGTGCGGAGCCCTAATTCATTTTCTAAAATAAAAGTAGCCCAAGTTACTCCCTAGAACTTTAGCTATCTATCAGTGAAAGTCCTGTCAAAATCGGTTCAAACATTTCGGAGATTACGGAGGAGCAATCAGACAGACAGACAAAAATTTTAAAAATGGTTTTTTTTTTGTTATATGTATCGTATACACTTTCATATGCATTTAGTAAAAGCTGTTATTTTGTCATTACAAACAGACCCTTCGATTTTATTAATTGTACAGATAACATTTAAAAAGTCTATGATTTCAAAAACACAGCATTTTCTTTGATGTTTGTGGTCTAAGTTGGTCATAGGCTAAGTTTAGTGAGGAAACTTGTTCTGGAACATACATACATAGGTGCATTGCAACAGAACTTCTGTATGAGGATGGTGCTAGCCAGGCGGATATGGTGGTACTAAAGTGCCCTTTAGACTCTGTGTTCACACTTTTTTAAAGCAATATTTGAATTACATTTTCTTTAAGAAAAAAAAAACATAAATACATGCTCGATTAACTGAAGACAGAATAATGATGAGGAAGGACACGGCAATCTGGGAGTAGACAACTTATGAAAAATTGATTTAAATACTTCATACATTATAGTAACTATGAACATTATTATACCCTAAAAAGCGATTTAATTTATTTGTCTTTTTTGAGAAAAAAAAATTCGCCACAAAAACGCTGTATTATCGTCCTGTGACGTCGTCATTCATTTTACATGTCAAATTCCCTGAATAGTGACGTCACGTTTTCTAATTGGCGTTTCAAATCACGTGACTCACAATGGAAAATTAAAAGAATAAACACTTACCTACTTTCTTCAAGTTTGTATTGTTTTTGTATTTTTATCTATAAACCTGTGGGGGCGTTTATTATCACCGCTATATTAAAAAAGGTTACTTGTAGGAATTGAATAATAACTGTACATTATTATAACAAATGTATTGCGAGAGCTATATAATAAATTAAACAATTTAAATGGCGGAGAGTCGCCTACAGCGCACTACAAATCTTCGTGTCTCTGTGGAGCCGCGGTGGTTGTACATGTATCATGACGTCACATCTTGTATCTGAGACCAGCGGATGTAATATCCAGTAAACAAATGAAGTGGAAGGGATCTGTACTGTGACTCTTTTGGTGTTGTCACGTTTCGGGATCGGCCAGGGTACATCCAGCTGCCGAGCGGCTTGCAGGCCGGCATCACAGTAACGACCGTCGATGGATTGTGGATTTGTTGGTGGTCGCCGTTGTTTTAGATTCTAATGTGCTTACCATAAGGCACAGTGCCGTCAAATATCCGAGCTACTATTAAAAAAAAACCAGTGTCTCAGATTTGTACACAATCTCTACGATATTAACGTACCTTGATCAGTTTCTCAGTACGGTGTGACTGTTTGTGCTGAGCGAGCAGGTAAGCTGCGTGGAACTTCGCCCCGCAGGACTTGCACACGAACGGCTTCTCGCCGCGGTGTCGCCGTTCGTGGTTCTATAATGTGAGAATATCTAAATCGTACATAATATACCACCATCAATAGAGCAAACGGTAAACGGGTCGCTTGTGAAAATCAAATCAACTCACTCACTCAATGTTAAATAAGCATAGTTAACTCACTCACTCATTGTTAAATAAGGATAGTCAACTCACTCAAATACTGTTAAATGGCCAAAGTTAGCTCACTCACTGCTAAATAAGTCTAGTCGCCTCACTCACATACGGTTAAATAAGAAGAATCAACTTACTCACTGTCTGTTAAATAAGCAGAGTTGAGGAAATTGAGTGAGCTGAGTGGCAGCGGCATGGCTAAGGGGCGGCAGCTGCGATAGCCCTGGGTTCCTCCCGTTTGAGAAACCAACAAACACAATTATATTTAGAGTTTAAAATTTATTTACCAGTGGTCACCCATGCTAGCCACACCACTGCGGGATGGCAGATCGCAATTATTTGCCTGGACCGCAGCCGCCATGTAAATCCATCCAACTCTATCGTTGCCCAGCACTCAATCCCATACATCATGGAAAATCAAGAAGTGTAAACAATTAAAAAAAAAAAAAGGACTCACCCTCATGGCCATGATGGCAGCGCTTTCGAAGTCGCAGTACGAACATTTAAACTTCTCGTAGCCATGTTTCGCTCTGTAGTGTTCGGTTAAACGATACTTATTACCGAAGCGTTCTCCGCAGTGCTGCCAACATATACAAAAAATTTTTTTTTTTGATAAACCAAATCGAATTTCTTGCCGTTCTTCTCGATGACTGTGATATTTGTCCGAACCGATAGTATTGTTTTGACGTTCAAAACGTGCCTTCTTAGGGTCTAAATTGTTTTTTTTTTTTTTTTTTTTTTTATCAAATCACTTACATAATATTATATCCAAATAGTAGGCATTGAAATTATCGCTAATTTAATATATAACTAGAATGTCGTGGAGTTATTTTTTTTTTATTAAGTTTATATCACACGTTATAAGTCACATGAAGTTATATTTTACAAGAAGCGAATAGCAACAACAATGTCGCGGCGGGGCACGTATGTCTCGGGTGATAATTCACGACTAGTTATATGTTCCGAGAATAACACTAAGTCACGGAGGGGCACGTATATTACGGACGATAACTTCACAACTATTTATATGAAACCGAAAAACTTTTACTTAAAGTCACCGTGAGGGGGTTCCTAATAATCACGGGATGTAATAAATATCACGTAACAATCTATATTATACATGGAGTGATAAACAATAATAACAAGTCGCGTTGGGACGCAACGAAGACAAATAAACTGCAAGTGAAATAATTTATCATAATCACAAAGCTATTTCACGGTTATAAAAAACTTCTAGTTTGTTTCAGTTATAATAAGAAATTAAGCGAAAATTTATTTTTCCTTTTCAGATAGACTAGAAATTAGTAGATATATAACGGCCCTTTACATTCTTGAGAACGTCTAATGATATACAGTAATAGCACCGTCAAAAGTGTCTGTTAACCGTTAAGGTACCTTAAGAACATATTGATGTCAAGCCAATAGTTGTAGACATTAAAAGGAACTACAAAACAGTCAGGCAGAGTATACGTCTATCGGAATACGTCGTCGTCTAAGGAACACCCACAACAAGTATTTTTATCTTTAAAATAGCCGGGAGCGGGGGGATCCATGTAAGTGAAGCCACGGGCACAGCTAGTTAATAAATAAAAACGATTAAAAATCCACTTTGAACTTATTTATATTTACGAATAACCTTTAACGTATCTACCGTGTCTTTAAGGTACTGCCTCGTTAGCCTAGTGGTCGTAAGCGCGACTGCTATGATCGAGGTCCTAGGTTCGATTTCCAGGTCGAGCAAAGTGTTATTGGGTTTTTCTATGAAATTCTCAGTAGCAACTTAGTTGCCTTAGCAACTTAGCAGTTTGCCTTTGTGTCCGATTAATGGCAATAGACTCGCCCCCTATTACATGGGACTTAAAAAACATACTCGGCGAACTGTGGGTGTACATTAGTACACCTCTGCCTAACACTTCGGGGATACAGGCGTGATGGTATGTTTTGCTTTAAGGACGGCTTAAGAAACCGCACTGTTACACTGTCGCGAGCAAAATGTACAGTACAAATATTAAGAGAGGAGTGCCGAGACTTAAAGAGTCCCTCAAACGCGACGCTGTCCGAATGGTACGTAGCGACGTCCCATCAGAATGGTTGTTTTATCAAAAACAAAGTTTTAAGACACACAAAAGAACCCCTTTATTGTCTCATTTTGCATTAATAAATTATATTCACCTCACAAACGGGGCGGAGGCCTGCGTGTTTGACCGCCTTGTGGAGCCGGAGACTTGCTTTCTGCATCGTTTTATGACAGATGTCGCATTCGCTTAGTTGTCGACTCTGCGACAAAAGAACTCCTACATTTTGACAAGGCTTTATTACATTACTTAAATTCATTTCAATCCGCGAGTTGACTGTATGTTTAAAAATTAAAGTAAATTATTGAGTAATATTGGTCTATAGATAAAAAGCCTAAAACAATACAAATGTGGAAAAAGTAATTAATTATTTATTTAATTTTTATGGTGTAATAATGAAAAAAAAATTATTCCCATGTATTATTTTCAATATATAAAAAAAATATTGTTGCTAAAAAAAGGCTTAATAAAAACATAGCCAATGTGAGCAATAGACAATACCATAGATTATATTAGACTAAAATAATTAATATTGCAAGATTGATTACGGTTGTGATAAAAACACATAGAAATTTAACACTCAGGCACACAACCGAAAATCATGATCATCATACAAATGTCAATCATTTGCAGGGATCAAACCCGCAACCTCTCAGATCTAAAGTAGGGCTTACCACCACTGCGTCATGTGGCCTGACAAATAAAAATTGATAGAAACCGTTATCATCCATACCGACTCTGGTGCCTTCCTTTTCTTTTTCTTCGCCGTGCAAGCGGACACGTGATCGAGAAGAACTTCCTTACTCTGGAAATCGGTTTTGCAGTACTGGAACGATAGACAATAATTTTGTTATATTACCAAGGCAAAGTGACCACGGTATGCTCCTGTACCGCCATACGATCAAACGTGCCGCTGCGCCGAGACGGGGCTGGCGACGATGTTATCACGTTTTAATAATTTTCTAAATTTTAGGGAAACTCAAACCAAAAATGTTAATTTTAAATCGCAATAACATTTTTATTTTCATATTAAATAAAATATTGATTTTTTTTGTAATATCATTGGGGTACCTATATAGCCCTTTCGGATTCGACGCGCTTTTTAATGCATATTGTATACACTGGGTGTTACAGACAGTCCTCTGTGTGGAGGGTGCATGACTGCAGAGGAGACAGCCGCACACGTGCTCCTGGAGTGCAGTAGCGTGGCGTCTCAGCGAGCACACTACCTTGGGACGCCGAGGACGACCTGGGAGCTGTTAGCATACCTGGAGGACATCGGGTGGCTGGACTAGTAAAAACCACCCGTCACGCAAAAAGAGCCCATCAGAGGCCTAGTTGCGGAAACCAGTTCGCTCAGCAAGCACCAAGTCCTCCAGTCGCCTGATGATGTTAAAAACCTCTGGAAGAGTCCTTGGAGTGCCAAGGTGTTTAATTCGGTATTGGGCTAACTCTCTACACCCCAAAAGCACGTGTTTGACTATTTCTTCTGATCTCATACACGCTCGGCATAGGAGGATTTCGGCAACACTTAGATTAAGAAAGATGTTTGTTATAGTGCCCATGTCTTGTTAGGGCTCCAGTAATCATTCGTGCTTGACGTTCAGGGCCCCTATTGCAAGCAGTATAGTCAGATCGCAAAAAAAGACTGCACTGTCCCTAAAACAGCGGCGACCACCGAGTGATAGCTAATCCAATGACAGTCGCCGCTGTAACTGCCACTGGCTGATCCAGAAGCATGACAAATCAAAAGAGTCGACCTGAGCAAAGACAGGCTGTTCGCTTTGTTAATGCCTCTGCTGAGCGTGTTCTAACGTTTGTATCATGATGAGCGTTCTGAAGAGCTATTTCATCTAATACCCTCCGATCCCTTCCACAACAAAACCACAAACCACACGCGCTGGGCTACGGAGTCACAGTTTTACGGTGACCTCCATCTCGGCACGAACTACAATTTTCTCTATGACTTATCTTTATCGTAACGTGAAGAGATATTCATGTAGGCCAGTAAACAACGGCGGTCGCCGATGGATTTAGCTCTCTCAATGGTCACCGTTGTGTTTGGATTGCAATGTGCTTACACCGTCAGGTACCGTACCGTCAATGTGCCAGGATATTATAAAAAAGAAGTCACTATGGCTGGTTTATCACCATGTATACGGTGGTCGCGTCTGAACTGGATACAGATCCCCTTGACTACTGGATATATACTAGCTGATTCTGGAATGCGACACGTCTTAGCATGCAACTATGGCGTAGGTAGAAGAAAATGCCACCCACGTAATCTTGGAACGCGTAGGAGTTGCAACCCAACGGGCAGAAATCCTCAAAACCCCGAAGTCGCTTCGAGAAGCCTGTGAATACCCCAAGAGACTTCTGCACTACCGGTAAAAGTTGGGCTGACCGGAATATCTACGCATAATTGACCTATCTAGAGTCTAAGTGCGGACAGATGGAGCCCCCAAAACATAACATACACCTGGTGTATGGTGGCCGCGAACTTACCCCGCATTTAAACCCCTGGTTCCCGTGCATCGTCACAATATGCCTCTTCAACCTACTTCTAGTGACGTAGACTTCACACAGCTCGCACTTGACCTTCGTCTCGTCTGCTCCAGGGTGTCTCCGGGCCATATGGCCGGCCACACTCCTGACGGACAGCTCCATCTGACATAGACTGCAGGTCACCCGGTTTGGCTTGTTTGGATTACTCACAATAATTTCGGTTTTTCCTTCATTTCGACCTGCAAGCAATACGTGCTATGTAGCCTCTGTTCTTGCTGAGGAATCTCAAATTAAGCATGCTAAAACCCAGTTAAGGGGGCGTTCTGGGGTGTTGTAAAACGTTAAGATGCGTTACAAGGGCGGGAGGGGGGTTTTCTCCACAAATTCAAATCAGAACGCCCCCTAAGTTTATATGTTAACAATGATCTTACAAGAGCTGACTTCTAAAGTTGCTATCAGGTGGAGTGACAGAACCTATCCAAAGTGAGACTTTAGAAGCAGTACTCAAACTGAAGTAAGGACGATGAATATTTATCGATGATGAGATTGAAAATATTTTTAAATCTGGAAACACGTTTCCACTTTTGTCTTTTGTAAAAGTAGTTTGAGGGTCCGTACATAAGCTACAGACGCTTGTAACACCATAGGTATGAATAGCGCTTTGCCAACCTTGAACCCCAATACCTCAAGAAAAGAGAAAATCCTCAAATAAATTTCAGTGTGCCCTACCTCTCTTTGAACCCACTTTCTTTCCCTTCTGGAAGCCCTACTCGCTGCTAGAATATAGAAGGTGATTTGGATGCAATCATCCTTTTTTTATTGTTATAGGTGTGTAGAGACACACATATGTAAGTAGATATAAGGCAATGTGTCGAGTTGAGGACACTCAGTCGGGTGAAACACCTAAGTGATATTATCAACAATCTCTTTGTAAAAGTACCTTTCACTGAATGAATCTCGCAATAAAACACTAGTTATTTTACCAAAGTCATGATCCTATTATAGATAAGCCAAAATACCTCTAAAGGTGTAACGTTATGGCCACAATCTCATCTTAAGTGCTGAGGCACCCCAAGATGGTAACACATTAAACCTGGTGGAAGCTTGGCTCTCAAGTGCAGCTGCCAGAACAAAACTATTGGTGTTTGTTGACAGATTTTCAACTTGAGGGTGATAGGTAGGCAGGCTGGCATTAGAAGACCTACCACCATGCTTTCATCAACATGTTTTGCTTCTTCGGTTCATTGCAGGGATTTAAACTCACATCTATCTACGCGATGCCAGTACACGCCTCGCGGCGCAGTGGTAGTAAATGCTACTATTGAGCCGAGAGGTCGCGGGTTCGATCCCCGCCCATGACTGAGTTTTGTGTGATGAGCATGAATGTCAGTTGTGTGTGTCTGGGTGTTAAATATCTATATACGTATGTATATCAGCTGTTTAGTTACCATATTACAAGCTTTGCTTATTTTGGAATTAAACGGCCGTGTGTGAAATTGTGTAAAAAAATAAATAAACATAAAACACTTCCACTGTGGCATCATTGCTTCAATTGCTTGCTTCTGTATGGTGAAGATATACCATAAGTTGGACCGCTCCAACTAGAATGTAATGGTTAAGAATGAAAATCATGATGGATAAGAATTTAGGACTTACGGAATATCTCACAGGCACCTTCACTGGATGGGTAGTCATTTGAACGAAACGAACGGTCAAGAAGTTGTTAATTGTTTCTCACGTTAGAGAGCGCGAGTGTCGCTTGTGTTGCGCGGTCCCGCTTGACGCTGTACGCGGCTCGTCAACGAGAGGTTTCAAATTGGAAGTGCTAGATGAATAGGATGCTTGTTCATAGAGACAAATCTCCAAAGTAATATCGACAAGTAAATATGGTCATCAACACTAGAGGTAATCAGTACTTTACTTGCAGATATTTTATTAATGTTTAAGCCCAAGGGATACAAGTCCTTTAGCCTTAATCCCATCCAATTTTTGTAACTTTCAAAAACCATTCTAACAAGATTGTGTCTCTTTTGTCAGAGTGTTTGTGGCAACTCAAAATACATAATCCTTTTCACTTGTGCACAATAACCAAACTATATCACGCAAAATGTCACGAATATTACATAATATAACGTAATTTTATGATAAAATAAAAACAACCACATAACACATAAAGATTTCGCCAAAAACTAATTACTTGCAAAAATTAGGTAATTTAGAAGCTTACCCACTTTTTAGGGAAAAAAGCAACTCACAGTCATAAGTCTTATTTTGAATATTTTTATCAACGCCATGATCCATCAATGGGTTTTCATTACTCGTTAACGGCTTGCCATCATCCAACAATGATTTCTCATCATCAGACAGGGCTTCAGTGATCTCCATTTTAATTTGTACATCTTCCACCTCTATTTCCGTCTCTTCACAATATTCTTGTTTTATTTCCTGCTGAAATAATTAGTTTACAATAATAATATTATAATAAGTTTAGTGTGATTGAACACACTAATCCCTGGAACTGACAGACAAATTTGAAAAATTCATGCCGCATTTCATAATTCTATTTATTGTCTCAAACTAATGTTCATTATGGTGGGAAAGAGGAATTTGAAGAAAACAGTTTTTTTCTAGGAAGCAAGTTTAACTCTTCAGTGACAATACCAGATACAAAAAATACCACGACTTCATTCCGACTATTGAAGGTATCATAATAATTTCAAATATTTATGTCTACATGTGGGAGTTTTTGGCAGGATCTTGAGGTGACATATTGTGGTTTTTATTTTTAATTCATTTACTTAGGTTTCGACCCTATATTATGTTATATTGGTGGCGTTTTGCGTGATATAGTTTGGTTTTTGTGCATAAGTGAAGTGGATTATAAATATTAACCAAGAGCGTACATTCTGGGATCCCACAAAAAATACCTAGATCGTTCTAACAAGGCGGCCACCATCTTGTTGAACGCCATTTTGTATATAATGTATATACTACGAAAGCTTAAGAACATTGACGCTGAAAAATTTTACTAAGACTTTAAAAACATTGTCACTGAAAATCTCAGTTTATACAAGGTGTCCAGAAAGGGTATCGGGTATCAATGTTCAATGATACAAAAATTATTTGTATGCAATAAAAAAGTTTATTGTTTATTATTAGCATATGAATTGGAGAATTATTTGGAAAAGATGATGTTATCCAAATGATGACCGTTACGTTGCTGGCACTCTTCTAAACGGAAACGAAGATTGGCGATAACACGTTGACACATAGCTATCGATATTGCTGCCATTTCTGACCTGATGTTTTGTTTTAACTGGGTTAGATTCGTCGGATTGTTTTGATAAACCTTACTTTTAAGGTATCCCCATGCAAAATAGTCAAGCGGGCTAAGGTCGGGGCTTCTGGGAGGCCAGTTGATGTTACCCCTTCGCGAAATGACTTTATTAGGGAATAATTCGTTAACAACTTCCATTGAGTCATTTGAGGTATGGCAAGTGGCCCCATCTTGCTGGAACCACGTTCTTGAGTTGAAACCTGCAAACTCCTGCAACTCTGGGACCAAAAAATTTCGCAACATATTGCAATAACGGTCACTATTCACATTAATTGCTCGGCCTCGTTGATCTTCATGAAAATAAGGACCAATTATGCCTTTAGCAGACATAGCGGCCCAAACAACGACCTTTGGGCTATGCAGGGGTCGTTCATGCTTTCGTCTCGGATTCTCCACTACCCAGTACCGACAATTCTGCTTATTAACATGACCATTCAGGTGAAAATTTGCTTCGTCACTGAACAGTATGTTGTTAAAGTTGTTAAATCGCTGCAGCATTTCGTTCGCAAAATTCAGTCGATTAGCATAGTCCGTATCCTTCAATTCTTGAACCAATTGAATTTTATAGGCTTTTAGATGTAAGTCTTTCTTTAAAATCGAATGTAAAGACGATTTTTTGATGTTCAACGCTTGGCTTCGCTTTCGGATGGATAAAGACGGATTTTGACGAACCGACGCCTCAACTTCTTCAATTGTTTCTTCATCGCGAACTGAACGAGGACGACCAGAGTTTTGAATTTTAACTATCGCACCTGTATTCTCGAACATCCTGATCCATTTCCTAATGCTATCGTCACTTGGCGCGTGGCGTGTACGATATTCCGCACGATAGAGACGTTGAGCAGTCACTATTGAATCACCATTACGATAATACGCTCGTACGCAAAATGCGTGATGCGTCCCCGAGTACTGTTCCATCGTGACTAAAACTCCACAAAATAGCGGACGCCACGAACCCCTCCCCGCACCCTTTAGACGCCCCGTTTCGAATATGGCGCGAAAACAAATACCCGATACCCTTTCTGGACACCTTGTATATTGCAAAATATTATGAAGGCTTAATTAAAAACATTGAAACTGGCAAGTGCTTTTGCGGCGCCAAAACAAGAAGAAGAAGAATGTCTACATGTACATGTTGGGTTAGCAATGGCGAGTTACATGGGATTAGTTTCTTGCTTGTTTAATTTTGTTGATGTTTAGTGATTTATAATCTTTTTCTTTGACATTTTATATGCATTTGGCTTTGATGATGAAGACGCTAGTTCTTTTCTTTTTGGTAATTATTCAAATAACTTTTCCCATGTGTCTAATTTGTGCAAAGCAACATTGGAAAGGACAGGAAAGAAAAGATAGGACTCACCCAATGCTGCGCTCGTTTGTAGCTTTCCTATTCTTCCACTCGTACACAAGTAATATAACACACAATTCGCGAAAAACACCTTTGGCATGCACAATATATTTAAGTTTATAGTAAGGAAGCAGCTCGCGTCGGTCGTCCGCTTGTTGACTCGAGCGAAATGACAAAACAAGTCACAGGGTAGAAGGGGTAAGAAAAGAGAAAGGCAAGAATTAATTGTCAAGGACAGGACGCCGCTTTGCAAAATTCTAGCCTAAACAGATGATTTTTATAAATTTTATATTTTTGAATACTTACCTATTTAATTGACATAATCTGTAATAATTCTGTGTTATCGGAAATTTGTTACAATTTTTGTATTGTTTTCAAACATTCACATCTACTTATGTATGTTGTGAATGCCTTAAAAGTCCTAGTGCATTTCATCCTTGAAACTTTTTTTTTTTTTTGTAATAGTGTTTAAATGCACTGACCACTGGCGGAAGTTTTCGGCGGGATCATGAAATGATACGTTGTAGTTTTTATTTTTAATTAGGTTTTTGTTTTTGGTAATATTGGTGGTATTTTGTGTGATATAGTTTGGGTTTTGTTGCATAAGTTAAATGGATTATGAATATAAAACTGAAAGAATGCATTCTGGGATCCCACAATACTCCCAAGAATGTTTTAAAAGAGACTCACCGTCTTGTTACGGTACTGAAATCATCATTACAAATGTCACTATAATTCACTTCATAATGGCAGTAATGGTCTTCATTAAGGACTAGTTGCCAAGTTAGGAAGAAGAAGAAGAAGACCACTGGTGGTCCAAAAAAATAAGTAAAGAAACTAATTGATTGAAAATTTCTGTAAGCTCATGTTAGCACCAGCTATACTTGTAGAATTGTCATTATGAATTTTGGCATTGGTATTTTACATACTATTACATAGCTATTTTTAGAAAATACACTTCTTCAAAAAAAAATTTTTTTCTTATTATCCAAAACTGCAGTTCTTCCTTCACTGAAAGCCCAGTCGCATAGCAGGCAATTGAACTAACATCAATCGACCAGCATTGCTTTCAACTATATTCAAAATGAACACTTTCCTATACCTCGCTCCATTCAGCCATAACATTCAAGTTGTTCTTCAAAGTTAGGAGCTGCTTCTCAGCATTTTGAGATTGTTTTCTAAATTTTAATGCATTGTTCAACTGCACTATGCACTGTGTACACATGTTTTGTGGTAGTCCATCACTCATTTTCACCTGAAAAATTTTAATCAATTCTTTTATCAAAGTGTCCTAGACTTAGTGAATTATTAGCAAATTCACAAAGAATAGTTAACTTAAAAATAATAAAAGGTTTAGAAATGGTTATTGTCAAATATATTTAGGATATTTTGTGTTTATGTAATTTAGTCTTTTAATAGGGTTTATGTCTTACCATGTTAGGATATGAATTATGTGCTTTATGTTTATTTTGTAATTGTACATACACCTTATATAGTGACATGGTAAACACAATAATTCAGTTATATGGTTTGTGTATCATTATAAGATAACTAATGTGAAGACTATTCCAAGTCATTTAAGTGTATTATGTTATGTAAAATACACACATGTTATATAACTTTGAAAATTGTGTTTTTTGTGGCATTATTATTATTAATAATTTGTAGTTATTATTATTAGCATAAAAATGTAAGACCTATAATAGGCAAATGTATTTTTAAGTTTAAAGCACACCATATAATACATGAAAGTACCAAGATGGTTTAATAATTGTGCCAAGATGTTAAAAGAACAGCTCAGGTTTAACAATTCAGAATCAGACTAGGTTTGATATAATTATGATGACTTCACTGTGTCCTTGAAACCCTGAATCTACATTTTGAAGATTGGAAGTGGTTTCAATTGCCCCCAACAATTTTGTTACTATATTTTATAATGTTGCACTACATAATATGTATTATATACATGTATAATCTAGGGTAATATTATAAAGTTAAAATAACTCTGTTTGTTACGTTTTCACGCCTAAACTGCTGAGCCAATTTCAATTAATCTTGTTATTGAGATAGAATGAACTTTAGAGAAGGATAAAGGCTACCTATTGTCACTAAACAAACTAGAATAGATGAAAGTTTATTGGAAGAACCAGTCAAAATTTAGAAACGTTTGGCACGCCAAGGTTAATGGGACGGGGGAGGAAGTTGCACTAGTCCCATTACAAGATAATTCACCTGGCCTGAGTTATTCGTTTTTCAATTTTCAAGGTCAAATTTTAAATTTCGACATATAGTATTGTTGTTGCATGCTGAGCGGCAGGAGAAAGTACAAGGAGGGTGGAGGAAGTAATCCCTATCTTCTGATATCATTCTCGTGTTCAAAGTTACAAAGTCAAATTTGAAATTTTGGAAGTTGAACTTAGAATAACAATAACGAATAATAAAATTTGAAGTTGGCACTCGACAGCAGCTGCCTCCGCACGCTCGCTTAGCTCACTCACTTTGTTCTTTTTCTCGTCACATAAGACCTAACATGTTTGAAGCTACCTTCAGTCACTCCTCGCTACCTATTCACTCTTAAATGCCTTAACTTTAAATAAAACTATAGTATCCCATTTAATTCAAGACTATTATTTATAGCATTTTGTATTTGTAAAAGAAATTTAGTATAATATTCATTTTTTACTATTTTATATTTATTGGAACCATTAAAATATTTAGCAAAAAGTGCATGGTATTAGCTATATTAGTAGAGCAACAAAATCATTAAACAATTTTTTGAAGTGAAACTTCTTTGTGTGCGTGAGGGTAAAATCTTTACGGATGCAATCCTCACAAAATGTGAAATGTTTTGAGAGAGGGAGAGAGCCATTGAGAGAGAGTGAGAAAAGGCGAACGTAGCATGAAGCAGGTAGCCATGGAGACAATGTTGAAACAGTGAGTTAAATTTATAAATAAACATTTTGTGATAAATTTGTAAATCGCCCTATACTAAGCAGTTGGGCTCAGCTTTCCATTGACGTCCGTCGAGTTGGGGGATGAATTTTTTTTTACAAGAAGGTTACATTATTATAAGCACATACGCAAAGTTTCAATATGCGGAAACCCGTAGTTTTTGAGAAAAAAAATTAATTAAAATAAATTATTTTTGTATTAATTGTCAATCCCTACCACAGATTATACAGAATTCACGCCATTATTGAACGTTTCGTTTTACCTACGGTTAAGTTGTCATATGTTCAGTAATATTTTATTTTATATAAATTTACGAAAATAATTATATTTTGTACTCATTTCAATAATTTATCAAGCAAATATATATTTACCAGTTTATATATACAGTGTAAACTCTTTATAACATTAAAGTGAGCCCAACCTGGTTGGTTTGCGTTAAAACCCACATATTGAAACACTCTTTATAGCGATACGCCATTCTCTATTATGTTATGTTATCAGGTAACAAAAGACTTTGAAGCTCCGAAACATCCGAGGTTGGTCTAGCTTTTGTTATCCTTAATTGCCTTGAACACGACTGGCATAGCAAAAAACGTCAGTCAAAGTTATCAGACTATATGTGTAAACAATAATTTATAAGCATTTATTATCTAAGACATACATATTAAAAATTCTTGTTAATTTGGTTGTTTTTTTGTTCACTCTTTATAATGATAACTCTCTATAACAACAAAAAATCCTCAGTCCCTTGAGTTTCGTTATAAAGAGTTGAGTTTACACTGTATTAAATTATAGAATTATTTTCATTATGATTCATGAAATTAAAATGTATAGAGTTAGTCTTTTGCGGGTTTGCAAAACGAAACGTAAAACTGACGCCATTTTGTACTGTCATTGTCAATGTCATCGTTAGTCTTTCGACTAATGTATATGTTCAGCCAAAAGTACAGTTATCTTCAAGTAAAATTAGAGACTGCCCGTGAAGATCGAGAAGCAGTTTTATCAACAAGGACAATAGCTGACTGGTTTTCTTACTGCCGGGAGACAGTAATTGTTTATGTATTGGAGCACCAAGAAGTTAACGGCAAGATTTGTGGTCCAGGCAAAATCGTACAAACGATGAATCAAAATTTGGAAAAGAAGGTATGATAGAGGGAGACACATTGAAGGCCACTGGGTTCTGGGCATGATAGAAAACGGGAAAGGTAATTTAAGATTAGAAGTGTGTCCTGATAATGATAGATCTGCGGAAATGTTGGTGCCACTAATAGAAAAGCATGTGGAGGTAGGCACTGAAATCCATACCGATTTTTGGAGAGCCTATGATTGCCTACCTCAATATGGATACATGCATAAGAAGGTAAATCACAGCAACCCTATAAATAAATTTGTGGCACCAGAAGGGACACACACAAGGAATCAAAAGCCACTGGCGAAATTTAAAAATGATGTCCCATAGGGATGGTTATAAAGGAAACTTCACAGACTGGCTCATAGAATATTCTTGGCGAAGAAAAATAAAAATAGTGCATAAAGATGTTTTTCAAGAATTAATACAATATGTTTATAAAATTGATTAAAATATTATTAATTAGTATTTAATTTGTTTTATTTTAACAGTACCTATTAGGGAAGATTAGGTTCAACTTATGGCAAAGAATTGAATTGATTGACTCCAACTCTACCTGGTAGGAGTCTCTCCTACCCCTTGAGTGTTTTTATAAAGCTGGAGGCGCGTAGGGAGAGCAGCCTCCGCCTGCTGTAACTAATTGTAGGCATCGGACGAGCCAAAGAGGCTAAGGCTGGTCGCCTAATGGAAAGTCTTACCAGCAGTTGTACAGAGTAAGTAATATATTTGTTAATATTCAATTATTT
This sequence comes from Saturnia japonica, assembly GCA_033032175.1. Taxonomy (NCBI): domain Eukaryota; kingdom Metazoa; phylum Arthropoda; class Insecta; order Lepidoptera; family Saturniidae; genus Saturnia; species Saturnia japonica. The sequence goes on from CM065329.1 coordinate 11,449,833, forward strand.
ATGTTAATTCGTTTGGAGGTTATGAAGTTTTAATATTTACAAATAACATGTGGCATTTTAATTTGCCACTCATCATTTAATATTTTAATGACAATTAAATTCCTATCATATCTTCCTTTTTCCCTCCCTCTAAGTCTCGTAAATCTAAAGCTTTAGATTATTATAAATATAAAGGAGATTTAAAAATTAGTTTGCCAATGAAGTTTCACTTCTGACCTGTATACTTTGTACGCACACACTTTTTTTTAAATTGCTTATTTATAAGTTTACTTACTATTTTGTAATATACAAACACAGTTCAGTCGAAGGAGGTGTTTGTGTTTGGTTTCAGATGTTTTTGTTTTGTCAAACTTTAGTATGATGACAGAATAAGAATACCAAATCGATATTTTGCTTTTCATTTGAGTTTTAGTCTTGCAACTAAAATTTTTTTAGGTTTCGAGGTTGGAATTGTTTTTATTAATTTTCTCGAAAACGATGAATTACCTTGTAATGAGAGTAGTACCGTTATCATAAGGAATTTAATATCTATAAATTTCAACCCCTTTCAACTCAAAATCTAATATAAAATTTTAATACTTGGACAATAAAATAAAATTACCTTTATACCTGTAGTTTGGTACACAGCATTGAAATAACTACTGTGATCTACACCATTAATGAATATTGGATTTAGATTATCTGAGCCGAGGCAAGTTCGGCAAATTTTTGCAAAATCCATTTTTTCACTTATTTAGAAATACACTTTATTTCATATTTGATTCTAGTTCACACCTAAACAAAACGGTAAAATTTTTTTAGAACTGACTACACTGTTAGCCTTAGGGTCCCTAAAGCTGCTGCGGCTTTTACAGCTTCACCGGAACAACAAACGGTAATTTATGTTATAACTAGTGGTGACAGCGGTGTGCGATTATGAGTTATATTAATGTAATCATTCGATTATGAAAATAACTCGATTTAACTCAATTATACCCATTAGCAATTAATAGTGCTAGATTAATAATATTATTAGTTATTATTTTGATAGGGTTAGTGATTATTACGATCAATTGGTCTTTTTTTAGCTTCCCACTCTACATTTTTAATAGTAATAAGTACTTAACTCAATTCAGTCATCATTCTTAATCACCCACCTCTGATTATAGGTAAGAAATTCCTAGTTTATGTAAATCATTCATAATTTAATGTCTCGATTATGTAAATCATTCAAAATCGCCCACCTATAATTTTAACTACACGTAGAAATAACATACATCTTGTAACTACATGTTGTTTAATGTTCTATCAGTTTATTGTCATTTCTGTCAATTTTTTTTGATTTTCTGACTGACTATAATGTTGGCCATAAGGGCTCTGGAGCCTCAGACGGCTTTTACAGTTTCATCGAGACTTGAGGGCGAGCCCTCAAGGCATTCAGCCGCGAAGATTTCTGTCAAACTAAACAAACTAACTATTTATTATACAGAGATGATTCGATACTACTAATTATTGAAATGGTATCGAACCTTTTCATTTGATACCGAGTATTAATATTAAATGAAAACATTGGTATCGAATCAATTGACTTCATATCGCCCCCGCCCCGGGCCCTTGGCCTGCTAGCGGGCGTGTTGGAGAATAGTGGCGCGGGGTGTGTGAGCAGGCAGTGATATTTGATTGATTAATTAATATCATTTTGTGAACAATCAATAGTGTGCGTCATTATCGATATATCATTCAACAAAGTTCCCCATTACATCTGTCAGTTTGTTTGTTTGTCTGAACGTAATAAACACAAAAACCGAACGCATTTTCATACAATTTTGATCAATGGACGGAGTAATTCATGAGAAAGGAATAATCCAATAAGGTTCTATGTAAATTAGCTTAAATATTACAATGTTTATTGAAGATATCGTAAGACATAATGCTGACGAAGCTCGTATTTACCCTTGCTTTGCTTTATTTATTTAAACAACATAACTCATTCAAGTATTAAATCAAAGTATAGATACGTCATTCAATACCACTTCAAAGTATCAATAATGACCAGTACTCATTCAATTTTTAATTAAATTGATAAATTAATGAACGAGGTTTGTGATTGCCCTGTTTAGGAATGAATCGATATTGCCCTTTCAACAATATAAATAGATTAGTAGATTATGAATGATCACCCATTATCGAAATATCTACTAATATTACAAATTACTAATTAATATAATCGAGATATCTCAAGTTATCTTCATAATCAACTGATTACATTAGTATTAGTGGTGGGAGATTATGAATGATTTGCTTAATCTAAATATTTCGATGATGACTTGATGGGTGATCATTCATCATCGAATTACGACTATGAATGATCATTTATAATCGAGGCCTTGATGTATTACTGAGAGATGGGCGTTATGAATGATGACTGGTACTTATTAAAAATGAAGAGTGGTAGCTAAAAAAAGGTTGCACTGCCGTAAACAAAGTTCTTTACAAGAACACGTATATCGATTAGCTAAAAAAAAGGTCGCTCAGTCGTAGTAATTACTAATTTTATCAAATTAGTAACTACGTAACCTAGCATTAGTAATTACTAATCGTACTTGATTATGAATGATCACTCATTATCGAAATATCTACTAATATTAGTAATTACTAATAGTTATAATCGAAATATGTTCTTAATCGAATGATTATATTAGTATTAGTATATCTCACAATCATCCACCGCTATTTATATTACGAGCTGCGAACTATAGTCGTACAGGTTTGGAACCCCAAGTTCGGTGAAGCTGTAAAACTGTAAAAGCCGCTGCGGTTTCAGGGTCCCTAATGCTAACAGAATAGTCAAATCTAAAAAAAAAAATAGTCGCACAGGTTCGTACGCGATCTTCCTATGTTTCCGAAAGACGTTGGAAGGGACGAGATACTATAGATGATAACGATGGCGGGTAATGTAGCGGGAAGGGCGACGCGTGTAATTACTTGACGCAGACGCGCAGTCACAGGACACTAAAGTAAGCAGTATTACGTCTTCATAAAAGCGGCCAAAACGAAATCTAGATAAACAGAATAGTTGCGAGTATGCAATTTCCAACTAATGACGAAATATCATATTACCTACTTCCTAGAATTTATAATTGTTTCTGGTTTTTTTAAAGTTTATGCAAAAAAAATATTTTTCTTTAAAAAAAAAAACATCCCTTACTCAAAAGCTCATAATAACTCGTAGGCGCTTTTCAAAACTAAAAATAAAAACCAAGTAGAATTATATACAAATAAATTGACGTGTCTCTATGTAAAGTAAAAAAACAGCTTTTTAACAGTCAAAAACAAAAAAATCCCTTGGTAGGTACTGGGATTCTGCGTTAAAAATGTTATTTACAAAATTATATAAAGTCTATTTCATTTTTATAGTTCTAAAATACATACTCCTTATTAGCTATAATTTTTATTTCAGATTTTATTACTAGATAGTGTCTTTCAGTATTAATTTCATTTTCATTTGAACTTTTAAATCATCTAGATTTTATTCCAATACTTTTTAACTTTGACGATAAAGATTAATAGTATTAAAAACAACAAAATTAAGCTATAGAAATTTATTCTAAGCAGTATGAAATACACTTTTAGCTTTCTTCTCTCGTTTTCTCTTCTCTCTCTTCTTCTTCTGCTTCTCCGTACTTCTAAGAAGTTTCACAATCGCTTCTTCTTTCTCTTCTTCCGTCAAGTCTAAGATAGTGCTCCCTTCCGTTGAAGGCTTCATGTTGTCTGTGGATTCTACCAGCTTCTGCTTTTTTCTAGGTATTTCTCTGTAATTAATTAGTTAATGAAATAACATTTAAAACTAATAATAATAAATTCACTTCAAATCTCTATAATATGTTGTCTCAGTTTTTTTTTAAATATTTTTCCATTGCCATAATTATAACAATTAATTATTTAACAAAATTAATTATCCAATCAACATTTTAAACCTTATGTTCTGTACTGTTAAATGATAAAAATTAATGATTTCGTTAAAAAATGATTGAAGAAAAAATATGCGTGCAGTTCACACGTGGCAGAATTGAAACCTTCAGAAACCATAAAAATATTCAAATAAACGAAACACATGAACAATATACCACGCTGGCTATGCCACCTTTCCCCAAGGCTTCGTAATACGGATATAATCGAAAACACTGTATAATGTATTCGTTTTGACTCTCTCACGGTCTAAATCATAGATGTATGTCTAGGTCTCTTTTTAGTGTCGCTTTTTTGTTTCATCCGAGTTTCAAATCACAACGGAACTAAAGCATTTTTCACTTCACTGTATCTGTTGCTGGATAGAATTTGTGTCTAACTGAAGCGCGACAACCGTATACCAGATGTTAACACCTCCACCATTGTGGAACGCTTCTGGCTAGTTCTCGGATCAGCCGGTGTATCCAGTAATCAAGTGGGGGAGACCGGGTAGGGAATCTGTAACCGACTGGATCGAGACCACCATCCACATGGAGATAACTCCGTCATAGTGACTCTCTTTTTGTTAGTCTCGTTTCGGGATCGGCCATCTACGTGATAGCGACGACCGGCTATGTGTTGCCAATCTTTCGTTCTATTTAGTTTGTACTGTACTTATCATTCAAGCACATAGACGCCACTTTACCGTGCTACCGTCAAAAAGAAATATTTTGTTGTCTATGGTCTTAAATTACTAATTACTATTAAAAACAATTACACCCATTCCTTAGGTACTTGACAGGAATCAGTCAGTTACTTGACTGGCATCCATCATATACTTGACACTCATCAGTCAGTTAAACACGCATCCATCAGATACTTGACACGCATCCGTCAGATACTTGACACGCATCCGTCAGATACTTGACACGCATTCGTCAAATTCATTAACGCCACCACGATATCTGAGGAACTCACCCGACTGTTTGCATCTTCTCGAAGAGTACGTCCATATCTTCTGGAATATCTTCTTCCTTTACTTCCGATTCAGCTTTAATCTCGTCTGTAGCTATCCTCAATGGAGTAGAGGTCTCTGTTTGCGCTAAAACGCACGTCAGCTTAGACGTTAGATATTGCTGTAATTAATAAAACCATTAATTACAACGTGACTAAGTCAACTAGACGATCGAGCTGCACTTGAGAAACTGCGTCTCTACCAGGCTTAGCGAGACATCATTTTGGGCCACATCGTTACTTAATATGAGAGGGGATTGTGGTTATAATATAAACCTATAAAGAAATAAAAAAAATATTTTTTTTCCAAAAGAGCTAAGCAAAAACTTAAGGCAAGATATTCCTTTATACAATGATTTTTTGTGAGATTTCGTATATCTTTTCTTTTTTTAAATTTTGGCTTTCTGCCTATGTAAGCAATTTATCCAACATGAAGTGTGACAAATACACGTTATAGAATTTAGTTACCAAATGTTCGGTGTCCTGTAGAATAACCTATAAAAGGATACACAGACACAACATAAAACAGTTACGTTATACATAATACTTGTTATGGGATGCAGGGATACTGCAGGGATAATATAAAACTACTACCCGTGCATGATAAGTTGAGGCTCGCCTGGAAGGCAACTCACCGCCCGCTACCCCTGTAACTTCCCCTCAAGCTCCAGCGTTTACTGTAGGCAACGCCATTTTTTTTAACAGCTTAGTCTCGTACTGGCTTACGTCACGCAAAGACGACGCGCTTAGATTTTATAATCTTATTTGATTCTGTTTCGTTAATAGTTATTAGAGTTACTGCTATATTTTATTGTTATTTTTGTGTTAAGTTTATTAACTTTACATAGTGGAGAGAGAAATCTCATGTTAAAAGTGTTGGACTTTTTTAAAACGAAAAACGGAACAAACAGTTGTGTTTACCTGTAAATATAAGGCAGCTACATTAAAAAAATATCAGAGACGAAGTCGCGGGTGTAAACTTGTTGTGATATTTTTTTGTGCACAGTATAACCATGCGTCTGTGGCGTCACCGCCCCAGGCATCAACTTATTGCGCACGGGTAGTACATATACATGTTAAACATATACTACGTACAGTGTTACTTTCTATGTTGCTTAAAGCTAGAGCCGACCAAATAATAAAACCAAGGAATCGAAATTTAATCAAACAAAAGCCGTTGTACTTTTAATTTTTTAGTTTCTTTGTTAATTTCGAATAAATATTAACGTAATTCTTACATTTTTACTGCAGCAACAAAACAACGAAGAACATTATTTCGAAGAATAATAATTAATCGTGTTGTTTGGGGTCTCTCATTCAATGATTAAATTGTTCCAGATTGCGAACTCAATTCTTATTATAGTTAATTTATTTCCACAGCTTACACACCCCCTCAATTGTATTAAAGCATAATCGTATAGCCGATTATATTTAGCTCTAAAAAATAATCGATAATCAAATTCAAAATTATATTATGCTACATCTCTAAAATAAATATTTGACATGTGGCATGCGAGCCTTCTTAGGGATTTTTTGGCGGGATCTTGAAGTGACATAACGTCGTTTTTATTTTTAAATCATTAATTTAGGTTTTTGACAATATATTATGTACTATTGGTGGCATTTTACGTGATATAGTTTTATTGTTGTGCTTATGTGATGTGGATTATAAATATAAACTGGAAAACATGCATTTCGAGAAGTCACACAAAATCCCTAGATAGTTTTGACAAGGGAGTCACCATATTGTCAGAAGACCCCACTTAAATATTGGAAAATATCACGAATGCTTAAAAACAAGAATAAGATTTTTTTTATAATGAATCAAGTATTCAAAGAAATACCTTATAGATCATTGCCTTGGTATTGTACTCGTGGACCCGCAGATGCCTGTCCAAGCTACAGCTGACGATTAGCCTGCGCGTGCGCACCGCTTTCACGCAGGTCACGGCTCCGGTGCACCCTTTGTAGCCCTTGTCCGGCTTGCCGACACGCAGGTCGACCTGGTGCAGCTGCCCGCGACCAAACCCGACCAGCACTTGTCTAACGATAACCAATGCGTTAACATAACCGCATTATATTCGTGACTAGATATGTGAAAACCGATTGCTATTATCAGAAACTGTTTTTTAAGCAATTATAAAATCCGAAGGTAATTTTAAGGATGTTCAGCCATAAATTCTTTGTTTATGAACCGAGTTAGGTGATTATTGTTTTATTAGAAAGGGGAAGATACCTCAAGGTTTTTTTTTTAATTATCTTGTGTTGAAGTGAAAACTTCTTTAGTACCATTGCAATTTGAAACTCGATGAAACGAAAAAGCGACACTAAAAAGAAACAAACATATACATCTATAGGATTTAGGCTGCGAGAGAATGAGATAGCATACATTACACATCGTAAAAGCGAGTCCTGATTTTCACGACTGTGGTCGTCATCAAATTGGCCTAGCGGTGTGACGACCAGACTTGTACGCACTGTTGTATACAGCACGAGTGGGCGATAGTTCGAATCCCGCTGATTTAGGATTTTTAAAAAGAGATTTTGAAGAACATACTTTTATGTGTGTGTATTTTTTGTGTGGTTTCAGTTCTATTCGCTTTGTTCAAAGTTTAATTTCCTTTCATTTATAAAGCTAAAGTTTTACAAATAAAGTGAAGTAATGAAACTGCTTTGTTCTTGATATTAAAATGTCATTTTAGTAATTGTCGGCATCGATGTTTTTTTTTATTATTTAGTTGCGATTCGTTCAATAAAGATCGCAAGCTTGAAGCGATTCCATCGCACGAGGTCGTTTGTGACAATTGTAACCATATTTTACTAGGATAAAGGACTCCAACAATAAGGTAAACATAAATTAACATTTACACAAAGAATGATAAACAATAATACTTCACCAATTATAATTTAATATACAGACCTTATAAAGTGATTTTTTTAACTAAGGAATTGTTTGGTTCATAGCTGAAAAAAAAACCGGTTTTATCGGTAATTTCCTAAAGAACTGATTTTTAACCGGTTTACATCACTATTTGTGACCAAAAAAGTTAAATAAATATCAGATATTCACCTGTCATCAAAGCTGGGAGTAATGCTAACGGCCGCCAGCGGGAAATCGACAGTCTGCACCGGCCGTCGCTGTGTTCTCGTGTCGTATAACCTTCAATCAATAATCCGTGGAAAGATAACTTTTATTTGACATGAAAACTGTCTTCTTGCTTTTATTATACTACATAGGTATTACCAGTGCGTTTCTGACCACGAACCCTCCCAACCCCAAAGAGCTCTGAAAACCCAACTCACCGCAAGAACACAACACTTGGTCATTTGGCTGCGATATTCTCTACGGTGGAGGTATTCCACCAGTCGGACTGCTCCAAGAAGAGAGAAATCTTCAAAGAATTTTCGATGCCCTACCTCTTTTAGACTTTTCTGCTTTTTTGACAAACTGAGTTTACTGTGGCTGATGGTTGTTAGCATAGTACAATAAAAAAAACAGTGACTGCAAGCCCTGCAGGGACTGATCCCAAAACGAGGCAATACCAAAAGACTATGATGGATGTTCCACCTGGTTTATGATGACTGGAATCCAGTTAGACATAAACATCCTATCCTACCATAAATACATCTGTTATTGATTTCTATCAGAGATTTATTAAAGTGTAGATTTAAAATTAATTGAAAGGGTGGGAGAAGTATATGAATAATTATGCCCAACAAAGCCAACTTTTTTGGAGAGAGGGAAGCACACTTACCTCACATATCCATGCCTGGAACACACCGCGACGAGTCTACCACCCTCGTTAGGCAGGAAAGTCAGGTCCGACACCCAGACCGGACGGCGCAGCTCGAGGAAGTCGTGGGGAAGGTTCTTCGCGGCGAATATCGGATCCGCTTCACCAATTATCCATACCTTCAGGTCGTTTTCTTCACCACCTTTGTAAGGGGGCGTTCAAGTATTACGCAACGCAATTTTTTAAGATTTATGAGCCTCTTTACCCCCTCCCCCTCCCCCCAATGTAACACGGCGCAATATTTTTCCGTACCCCCCTGCCCCTCCTTAAGCGTTAAGTAAAACCCAAGTCAGCATGAGAGCTTTTACTGGCCAAGAACAACACTGACTAGAGCCATACAGTTGAGGGATTCCCCGTAAAAAAAAAAAAAAGGGTTGCAACCTTGGGAAATTTTAATTGCCTAGTTAAATTAAAAAAAAAAAACAATGTAACGTAACGCGTTATTTGGACCCCCCTTCACCTCACTTTTTGATACCATCGGCAATCTATTCTATGACCTACGTGCCCCACTCACTGCCACGGTCGCTGACTTTGGTTCTCCTATGGATCTCCTCATTTATAATTCGATCACATAAACACACACTGAGTATATAGCCCTATGCATTGCCCATACGGAGGTATCAGATGCCAATCTGTACCAGGCAGAAGTAAAAACGAAATCATTTTATTTGTTTGAATTGACTACACTATTAGCCTCAGGGGCCCTATCTAAAAACAGAGCTGCTGATGGCTTTTACAGCTTTAGCTTGAGCGCTTAAGGCTCTCAGTCGCGAAAGCGTGGGCAACAAGCGCACAAGGTTGCCAAAGTGGCCGGACCTCGGCTTGGCCGTTGCCACAATTGCAAAACTTAAATCATGACTACAAGAGTCTATAGGATGTACATAAAGTACACAAACACCTACAGGTGTCTTCTGGTAGCTGCACTTGAGAGCCAGTCCTTCCACTAGGCTGAACATTATACCCTACTTGGCGCAGTCTGACTGGTGGAACACCTCGACCATACAGAACATCGCAGCCAAATAACTTTGTATTGTGTTCCTGCGGTGAGTTAGGTTTCCAGAGCTCCTTGGGGCAGGGGCTAATTGTTTTCGAAGTCGAATGCTATTCGCATAGACCTATCAGTTCTATTTTATGTCAAACCATTTGACTCACTGCGACTGCTGATGGATTTAGATCTCTTGGTGGTCGCTGTTGTGTTTGACTAGTACTGTGCTGACCATGGACGGAAAGTACTATCAATGTGCCAAGCAATATAAAACAGGAGCCTATTGTCACGCTTGCAAACAGGTATCCGGTATTTACATAATATTAACTAGCGAGACAAATAAGACCGGCTTGGATATCTCAACAACATCAGCTCTCACTATGTCCAGTTTAAACACAGAATTACCAGTGGCGATGAGTTCCTGGACGTCTTCGCAAACCCTCAACCTGTCGAGCTTCGCACCCGCTTGGAATTCGACCGGTTTGTCGTCCCAGACGCGGACCAGACCGCTCGAGTGGCCGGTGATAAGACGCGTATTAGAGCGACCGAGCCCGACCACGTGACCAGGGGCGAAGTCCGAGCTGTGGGTAGCTTTGAAACCGTCAGTTGTTGAGTATATTTGTACCTGCAGGGTCAAAAGTTATGGCTGAGTGGTAACGTGTACATACATCGCGTCAATTGACGTAAATTCGAATCTCTGCAGAAAGAAAACAATGTGATGAAGCTATAGCATGGTTGTAGGTTTTTTTTAAAGCTCGCCTAAAGTTGAAAATCAGTCACAAAACACCTATAAGTGTGTACCGGCAGTTGCACTTGAGAGCCAATCTTCCCCTAAGGTCAGGTGATATTGTGGTCAAAATGCTTAACCTATAAAATATTTTCTGTGTAATGACTAATGACTATATCAATGCTCCAAGACTGGAGTGAACAGGGTTTTAAAGTGTTGTCAAGGAGCATGTGATGCTTCTGGTGTTGCCAACATTCATAGGCAGACAGATCTCACTCTTCTTTATTACCGTCATAGAAAAGCAAAAAAATTGTATATACTCATTTTATTGAATCCAAGCCATAATCACTAATTAATATTAAAAATAATATTTCATTTTATTTACATAATCATAATAATAACATCAGCCTGTACGTGTACCACTGCTGGGAATAGGTCTTTTCCTAAGGGAAGGTATGAACTTAATCACCACACCAGCCCAGGACATATTACTCTAAAATACTGAGAAATCAACATCTCTATATTTACCCCAACATCATACCTCAAGCACTCATGTTTCCTTATGATAATTTCCTTCATCAGCTGATGGTGTTTACATAAGATTTGGCATGGTTAACATTTATATGGAGAATGAGTGCAGAAAGCTAAAATTTGTCTATAATATCTGTTACTAATATATTAAATTAAATGAATTAATACTGCGAATCCTAACCCGACCAGTGCCATTGAACTTAGAACCACCAAAATATTGACATTGTCACTCAATGAAAACTGACAGCAAGTGATATAATATTCATTTTTTAGGTTCATACTGCAAATGTCAAACAGAAAATAGTCTATGATGAAAAAGTCGCTGGTCGAATTTCGATCATTGGGTGACCGCTGGTTAAATTAATTACCTGTTGATTCTTCCTAGCAATAAGTATTTCAGTTTGCTCCAAATTCCCCCACTCCATGCAAGTCACTTCATCATCTTTTTGCAAGGTCTTGATGTCTATTAGATTCTCTATGCATTTCTTATTGTTTTTACTCGCTTCTGTGTGATATTTTATATCTGAAATTATTAATATATTAATACATTATGAAAACATTCACTAATATTTTTAATCAAATTGACAATGGACAGTAAATCGCATTATTTCCTTGTTTACTATATTTTATTCTGTTTAGTAAATAACAGAGTAGCTTTGTTCAATGTTTTGCAAAAAAGATCGATTCTGTACATTATCAAACTTGGAAAGCAAAACCATATCTAAATACAAAATTTCATTGAGATTCTTAAGCTGTTTCTGAGATACCAACTACTTAAATAATATAATTATGTACAAGAATTGCACATTTAATGGGATAGGGTTGGATCTTAAAACAAGTCCCCTGAATTTAAAGGTTCTGGGAGGTCAAGGGGGTCTGTTTCAAACCTGCCCATATAATTTTCGCCACCGGAAATAAATCTGGTTATTTTTAAAATATTTTTTAAAAATTCCATAAAAATCTTACGTAAAGACTCGCAAATGCTAGTAATGGAATGGAATTATTCATACTTTTTTAAAGTTTCTTATTGTCTTTTAAGCTACAGATGTCAAAACACGTGAAACAAAACACAACTGCCATTTTATTTAGTTGAGGCGTTATTTTACCATAATTCTGTTGCTTGTTTGTATACGTGAATGTGCTCTTTCGTAGTTTTTTCTCTTATTGCGACAACTTCACTACGCTTTTGGACACCGATTTTTTACGACTTGGCTACGTTTTTGGACAACGATTGGATTGTTATACGACTGTGGCTTCTCTTACTGGACACTGATTGCTTTCGTGATTTCAACAATGTCCAATGAACCTGGACTTGGTCAAGAACCTGAGCCGTATATGATTTCAGGGCTCTGTGGAACAGTCGCTAGTTACGATTTTAACACAGAGGAGAAATCCTTTACTGATCGTAATTTATACAGCGAAGAAGTGATAAAAATGTGGAATCCCACAAAAGTCATTAAGCAGTTGGGAACGAGTAAACAATGCATGCCTTCGCTGAAGAAAATAATATAGTGCACTGTCAAAAAACATGTCGAACACATCGCACACCTATATGAGGTTATCAAAATCTACAAATAAATCATTTAGCTCTTGGTTTTGCACTAAAGGTCAGTGTAAGCAAAAACCTAAGGTGACCCAGAATGGAACATTTTTTGAAGAAATTAAAATTGAACTGGTGCATGTATTCTACCTAATATATGCTTTTGATCATAAGTGGAGTTATGATGTAGTCATAAATGAGGACCCCTATAAGGAAGATAAACAACAATGTCTTTGTAGAACTACCGTTTGTGACTGGTACAGTTATTGCAGAGAATGTTTTGTTTTATATTATATAGAAAAAATGAACTACACTGGAACGATTGGAGGACCTGAAAAGATAGTTCAAATAGAAGAATTAAAGTTTGGAAAAATAAAATATAATAAAAGCCGTCACAATGAAGGCCACTGGGTGCTCGGTTTGATAGAGGATAAGTCAGAGGATCTAAGATTAGAGGTGTGTCCAGGAAATATTTGATCCGCTGAAGTTCTGGTTCCATTAATAAAAAAATATGTCGAAACAGGAACCACAATTCCTACAGATTTTTTTATTAGGAATTCATACAGATTGTTGGAAGGCATATGACTGCTTAGCGGAGCATGGATATATACATAAAAAAGTTAATAATTCTGACCCCAATAACCCATTTGTTACTCCAGATATGACTCATACACAAATAATAGTCCCAGTGGAGGCCCTTAAAAGGTTTTTTAAAAAAGAAAACTATATTAATCCAGGGTATTTTGGGGATGCTATAGTGGAGTATTTGTGGAGGGGAAATTTATAAAAAATTTAAGAAGGATCCGTTTTTACAAATTATAGAAGTAATTAAATGTCTATAAATTGAAATAAATATTTAACAGAATTATTCGTTTTTTTTAATTCTAAAATATTCCTTACCTGTAAAAATAATAAACAATACAATTAATTCTGATGAAGTGTAGGTTGCGAGAGGCTGTCACAGTTCACCAGTGATCAGAACGGTGAGTTAGGTTAGTTTTAGAACAAAGCATACAAGCCGATGGAGTGTGCCTCGGCAGCAGTCGGTGAATGTCAGAACAGATTGGTCACCATTTATTCATTGATAGCTATTTAAACAATGGTTACAAGTCAAAATTGCACTATGCTGACATGTTTACCTTTTATTACATTTAAAAAAAACTACGCTTCTCCGGCGGCGGCAAAGAGTGGGAGGCAGCTCACTTACCTCCCTCCGACCCACTTCATACCAATCCATTAAAAATATTAGATAAATTTCAACGTTTAATAAAAAAGAATCCCTGGAGTCTTCATTTTCACTATTAAAAGTTTCGAGCAGGTAGTTTCAAATTAGAACATGAATTGGAAATAGGACCATTAGATAAATCGCAATAAAAATTGGAAAGTAAAAAGGTTATCGCCCGTAAAAGCTACCGTGTTTCTAAAACAACAATAAATGGTATAAACATAAACTAGAAAATTCTTTATAGGTAATTTTTCATTTATAAAAATTGATTACTCACGTTTGAAAGAGCCTATTTTACTGGCTACAAATAAATCCACTTCCGTGTCCTTTGTCAATAACATTATATGAAATAATTTTAATTATCAAATTATATACTTTAAAACTTAGAAAACATTTCGAATACGGTCTTCGTACAAAACAACACGTGAAGAGAAACGTCACTTGTACATCTAATAGTCTGTGGAAACGTCAAAATCGTATTGACAGCGGAGACTAGGGAATATATAAAAAGTCGATTGTTTAAATTTAATAATATTTGATTAATTACAATGAATAAAGATGAATAAAAATCTTTTTTTTTCACTGTCTATTTTTTTGTTAATGATTCTAACGTCATTTTTTTGTGACAGTAGGAATTCAATCACACTTCTTCTTCTTCCTAACTTGGCAACTAGTCCTCTTTATTGAAAACCATTACTGCCATTATCAAGAGAATAAAGAATGTCTTGTCTTAGAACGATTGCAGTATCCCAACAAGACCGTGGCTCCCTTGTTAGATCTTTCTATGGAGTATTGTGGCACCTCAAACTGTATGCTTCTAGTTTATATTTATTTATTTATTTAAATAAGGTAACATACAGCCATAACATAAACATGTTTAAATGTAATTTATACAAACAGGCCTACAGTACCATATATTGAAGTATATCTATAAATAATTTTTCAAAATCGTAGCGTAACAATCATATTAAAAAAAAGATCTAAATAAATTTAGAATTTGAGTAAGGTAGAAATTCTAAACAACAACAAAGTACATAATTTATGAATTCGCGAAAGATTAATAAGTATTTGTATGTAGGACTTAATACCAATAATATTCATATTAAATATCAACATTAAAATAAAAACATATCATACAAGAGTTAAATTTATATAATATCATAACATGTCTTTATTCAACAAATCACGTACCTTCCTTTTGTAAGATGATAATTTATTTGAAAATATGTCAACATCGCTAAGAAATCTGTTATAGTAATAACAAGAACGTTGAAAGAAGGAGTTTTTGAAATAATTGGTCTGATAAAAGGGAACATGAAATGTGTCCTTTGATCGTGCGTTTGATCGCGGTATTTTTAAAGAAATGTTTTCCAGAAGTGGAGAGGAATCTATATGGTAATTAATTATTTTATGTAAGATGATTGCATCAAGGTATATCCTCCTATGTTTTAAGGATTGCATATTATGCCTGGAAGCACTTGTTTTAAAATCAATAAAATTATGACTAGTTCTATAATCGAGGGACTTTAAAAATCGAGAGCTTTTGTAATAAAAGTAGTGTAGCCGACTAAATTAGTGTCAACACTGCGACCGCGAAAGAATCCATGCTGCTCAACAGTAATATGATGACAAATTTGTGTTGTTAATTCGTTAGTAATTATCTTTTCAAAAAGTTTTGCAAAAACGCAAAGTTTTGAGATTGGTCTATAACGCTTAACATTATGTTTATCACCTCCTGATGAAGCGATGTGTAAATAATCTCTTCACCGCGGTGATCGTACTTATGCAAGTATAATTAATTTAAATTCTATTTGTATTGATATCCCTTGGCCCAATCTAGAATATGGTTTCAAAAACAAGATTTAGGTGCATTGAACGCTAAGTATGCCCACTAAACTTTGAATCCAGCAACCCTGAACACTTCTGCTCTGCTAGTCTTCGGCAAACGTTCTTTCCAGCACAAAACCACAACTTCTTCAGAACTCAATGTTCTTTACCCGGCCGGGAATCACACAAAAGACACAAAGATACTGTCACATACAACAATTTATTTATGTGTTTGTTATGCAGCGGTTAAATATTTATATACATAAAAAATATCATTATGAAGTATTATGTGTTTCTATATCTCAATGTGAGTGGGAGTGTGTGTATGCGTGTAGTGTACGTGTGCGTGAGAGTGTATAGGTGTGGTGGGATCATATGCTCCTGAGTGTAAGCATATGTGAATTGTATATTTATGTATGTTATTTATAGCAATAGAGAGTAAACTGAGTCCTTTCCGTGTTCCTGTTTCACAGCCATGATGACTATTTCAACGTGTTTTTTTATTTTAATTCTTTTAAGAAAACATTCCTATTTGACTGGAATAAATTAATATGACTAAACTTCGTGTCATACATGTTAAAACATCTTTGTAAAACAGAGTTCTTAGCATAATTGTGTTTAACTGGCTGTGGTGCAAATAAGCGCGGATTTCGAATAATTTTTGTATGTGTTTTGAAATTAATCATATTCACTAGTTCGGGGCAATCAATATTGTTGTTCAAAATATCGTATAATAATGTCATGTCGAAGATAGATCATCGTTTTGATAAAGAAGTTAAATTGTAAAAGTCTAAATCAATTAAGTATGACTTATGCTCGTTATTAAATTTATAATTTAGATATCTCAGGAATTTACTTTGAATGTTGTCTAGACTAGTCTTATGTGTGATATCATCTGGTGACCATATTGGAGAAGCATAATCGAGATAGCTCGTAATGTATGTAAAATATAATAGTTTTAGTGAGTTTAAGTTTACAAAAGGCCTTGCAACTCTGCAAATGAATCCAAACATTTTTAAAGCTTTCTGACGTATGTAATCATAGTGATACGTGTAAAGCAGTTTGGAATCCATCATCACCCCCAAATCACGAACGACAGAAACCCTCTGCACTGGCAACATGTCAAGTTTATAGATATAATTTATAGGTTGATGTTTTCTAGTGTATGATATTACATTACATTTCTTTACATTTAAATTTAGTTGCAATAATCACAAAGTCGTAAAAGTTCATTCTGTAACATGTGGCAGTCATCAATAGTACGAATAGCGCTGAAAATTTTGGTATCATCGGCATACATAAGGTACCTGGCGGAGGTGAAGCAAGAGGATATATCGGAGATATAAATGTTAAAAAGCAATGGTCCTAGGTGTGAACCCTGCGGTATACCTGAAGGAATAGTTTGAAAGCCAGAGAGAAATGCCCCAATTCGAACCGCCTGATTTCTATTGCGAATGTAGGATTTAAACCACCTCAAGAGATCACCGTGTACACCTATCCTGTCAAGTTTCAGTAAGAGGATATCATGATTAATACGATCAAAACACTTAGAGTAATCGGTATACATGACATCCACTTGATAACCTTGATCCATAGCTGTAGCTATGTAATCTGAAAATACTGCTAGATTGGATAGTGTCGATCTTCGTTTCATAAACACATGCTGTTCCAATGGTACAGACAAAGAAATTGAGCTGTATATTTGAACGTGCACCAATTTTTTAAACAACTTACTAAAAACAGACAATAGGGATACTGGCCGGTGATTCTCAACATTACTCTTGGATCCAGCTTTATGTATAGGAACAACGTATGCTTCTTTCCATTTACTAGGAAATACGCCTGTTTTTAGTGACTCATTAAATATAACCGTT
The DNA here is from genome assembly GCA_033032175.1 of Saturnia japonica. NCBI lineage: Eukaryota > Metazoa > Arthropoda > Insecta > Lepidoptera > Saturniidae > Saturnia > Saturnia japonica. Next base: position 11,467,277 of record CM065329.1, read on the forward strand.
AGAGGAACTACTAAGGATTTGATGCACTTTTTTACGAAGTATGGAGGTATTTTATTTGAGCCAGCTCCTTTATTACAGTCAATTTTACGAATATATTTTTCCACCTCTGCTTCGGATATACTCAATTGGCCTATGTTATTCAATTTGTTAACATTACTGACATTATCAATATTTGCATGCAGTGTATCGTGGGAAAAAACTGATTGAAAATAATCAGAAAACAAATTACATATTTGTTGCGACATCCCTTTTCCCTTTCTAATTTCTCCAATTCCTTGGGGGCACAATTGTATTTAAAATACGCGCGCAAATCTGCCGCGCATTTCTTCGTAAACCGAGAACGGTGTAATGGCCGCCGCGGAACTGCAGTGACACACACGCTCTGCATAATTTCGTTGTAAATTAATTATAACTATCGGAAAGCTGGTGAAATACGTCTTTCTAGTGCTCTAGAAGTGTTTTAGACTGTTCAAGACGTGTGAGGAAGTTCAGGGTGCACCCTCGGATCGTGGCAGATACAACCAGGATACGTGGTAAGTCCCCCTACTGCTCCTTTCTAAGTCTTTCCAGTCGTCGCATCCTCTTGGTTGTGATTAACTTGTATTCTAGCATCCTACGAACAGATGTTTGAAATAGCTAGCTTGCTCTGGTAAGCGGCCAGTATCATCCATTCAAAAATTGGTCCTACGAGACGGATTCAGTAACATTGAATCAGTAAAATTATGACTATTCCGCTTTTTACTTAATTTCAAAAGAAACAATAGTCATTCAATTATCATTAGTTAGTTCAACAACTCATATTACGTTGTTACTTCAAAACTTGTTCAAGAATTTATTTTTATCATGTAGTGTTTTCAATCTACCTACCTATTTATCCATCTGTTCCTGGGTGTACGATTGGCAAATTTAGGTAAGATTGTATGTACTCGGAATAAAAATCATGCTATCTATTTAAATAACATAGAATTAAACGTGTTAACTAAATGTAAACGTTACGTTGTACATTAACAAAGTTATTTAGATATACACAATAAAAGTGAGGTAGGTATTTATTAAAAACTTGTTAAGGCGACGACACTCGCTAGTTACAAATATTTTACTTTTGTTTTATTTATTTTCTATTTTGTTGGAGTTGTGCAGTTAATGATTAGTGTTTGCCATGTCGAAACCAGTTGAAAATGTAAACAAAAGAGTCGAAGCAGAAATAAAAACTCTTGTTTCCCGACGACAACATGACTTTCGTTCAATTCAAATTTTATATGATTTGTCTACTCAAGTTACACACGATAAGTCGAAATTATCAAATTTCCGTGCGAGATATAAAAACATTAATACTATAAGAGATAACTTTTATGAAATTAGTCAAACGATTGATCAAAAAAATTTAGAATACGGATTTGAAGTTGAAGCTAATACGCAAATATTAGATTCTTTCGACGATTTATACTATAATATAATTCAAATAGCAGAATCGATATTTGACACAGATAACTCAGATGCAAGTTCTCCAAAGGTTCCAGCCCTCACTAGTGCGGTTGAGTACAAGCCTCAAATACGTTTACCGAAATTACAAATACCATCGTTTGATGGCAATATTGAGAACTGGCCAACGTTCAAAGATAGCTACTTGCCCTTGATACATGAAAACAAGTCACTGTCGAACATGGAAAAATTTCACTATTTAATTTCTTATTTGTCAGGCTTCGCCTTAACAATAGCTAAGGGAGTTCCGTTAACCGCTTGTAATTATAATGTTGTTTTCAACGCTCTTCTCGATCGTTATGACAATAAGCGACTGCTAGCCACTAATTATCTCGATAAAATGGTTAACCTTATCCCGTTGCATAAATCGTCACTTAATGATTTAAACTCGATAACGAATACTTTATTTGAAAGTGTAAATGCGCTTCGCGCGCTCAATATTGATTCGCTCGGTGAATACATTTTATTTTACATTGCTTCCCGTGTTATCGACAACGACACTCGCCAACGTTTCGAGTTACAAAACAAAAATGAAATACCTACATTTGATGAATTATTAAAGTTTTTACAAAATTACATTAAAATACTAGAAGTTACCAAAGTACCAAAGTCAACAAGTGTAAATTCTAAACAAATTCAAAATAAACTTTACAGTCCGCTAAATAAAAAACCGAAGTCTTCGTTTGTTTCTTCAACTACTGATCAACAAACGAAATTATTATGCCCATGCTGCAATTTTTCACATAGTATTTATAAATGCTTTAAATTTCAAAAAATGAATGTTACTTCGCGTATTAAATTAATTCAAGAGTTAAAATTATGTTCAAATTGTTTGAGATCGGGACACAGTTCTATTTCGTGTTCTTCTAAAATAAATTGTTCCATTTGTGGTACACGGCATAATACGTTGTTACACGTAGACGTTTCCAGCCCTACCACTAGTACATTTTTACAGGTGGAATCGCCTACTGCGAGTGAGCAGTCGGCCAGTTCCCTTACTATAGGTTCGTCCGCTCAGATTGTTACTGAGAAATTAATTCAGGATTCAACGGCGTTAACAAGCGCGGCCGATTGGCCAAGCAATTTGTCAACTAAAATTTTAGGTTCTGCATTAGTGCGAATTTGGGGTACGAATGACGTCATGCATCATGCGCGCGCTCTCATCGATAGTTGTTCTATGGATTCGTTTATTACTAGTTCTTGTGCCCGGAGGCTCGGTCTGAAGGTACAAAAATGTAATGTTTCTGTTACTGGACTAGGTGAAAAATCGATACATGATATTAAGGGAGTTACGTTTTGTTCGATCATGCCTCGGAATAGCAAAACGCCTCAATTTAATTTACCTTTAATTGTTATCCAGAAAATTTCCTCAAATATGCCAGGGAGAGCTTTGCCTTCATCGCTTAGAGAACTTTACAGTCATCTCAACTTAGCTGACGAAACATTTGACAAACCATGCCGCGTGGATTTACTTCTTGGTGTAGAATGTTACGACCGTATCTATGACGGTACCCGCTTTGATCCAGGCCCCGGAATTCCGTGTGCTCTCGGTAGTGTATTTGGTTGGGTCATTACGGGCCAATTAGAGCACTCCAGTCTACGTTCGCCTAGTAAGGAAGTCACTTCGCTGTTAGTATCCACTCTAGCTCTCGATAATGTAATTCAAAAGTTCTGGGAGACTGAAGAGCCACCTAAGGCAATCATCTGTGCCCCAGAAGATGCTATTTGCGAACAAAATTATAAAAATAATCATTACCGTAATCCTGATGGACGATACGTTGTACCCATTATGTTGAAGGATAATTTTTGTCACTTAGGCGAGTCAAACCGACAAGCCTTAAATCGTTTGCTTAATCTGGAAAAACGACTTGCTCGTGATCCGGACATTCAAACACAATATGTCGAATTTATGCGTCAGTACGAACAGTTAGGTCACATGCAACCAGTTGAAACTTCGTCTACTGATAGCGCATGTATTATTCCCCATCATTGTGTCGTGAAACCGGATAACACTTCCACACGGCTTCGAGTGGTTTTCGATGCTAGCTGTCGCACAACAAATAACAATTCTCTAAACGACATTGTTCACGTAGGTCCGAAACTTCAGATTGATATTATAGATTTGATAACCAAGTTTCGCCTGCACGTGGTTGTATTTACAGCAGACATATGTAAAATGTATCGCCAGATACTAATTCGCCCTGAAGATAGGTGTTATCAACACATATTGTGGCGTGAATCTGCTAACGAATCAATAAAGGAATATGAGTTAAATACTTTAACTTATGGGGTAGCCAGTTCACCTTATTTAGCCATAAGGACTCTACGACAACTCGCGAACGATCATGAATCTAAATTTCCTCATGCTGCATCAGTTCTGCGTGAAGAAATATTCATGGATGATATTACTACAGGGCAGTCTACTTTACAAAAGGCAATTGAGCTTAAGAACGAGCTAATAGCCTTACTAAATTTAGGAAAATTTGAACTCCGTAAATGGAGTAGTAATCATTGCGAGTTGCTTTCTGATATACCACCTGCGCATTATCAATCTCCTAATTTATTTATGGAGTCTGCTAATGACCATATACTTAAAATTCTTGGAATTAAATGGGATCCTTCCAATGATCATTTTTCTTATACCTTTTCGGATGACTTCAAGCTTGAATTCACCAAGCGGTCAATTTTGTCAACCATTGCTAGGATTTTCGATCCGCTAGGTTGGATTTGTCCAATTGTATTTTCTGCCAAGATGCTTATGCAAGAAATGTGGAGGTTAAATCTCACATGGGATGAATCAATCCCCAAATATTTAGCTAAGCAATGGCATCTTCTTGCAGCCAACTTGGCGGATTTGCAAAACATTAGATTGCCCCGTTTGATTTTACCTCCAGATCCAATGCAGATACATCTTGTAGGATTCTGCGACGGAAGTTCTAAAGGTTACGGCTGCTGTGTCTACCTTTGTGTAGTCCGTACAACGTCGCCACAGGCAAATATGATCAGTCTTCTAATAGGCAAATCTAAAATAGCACCTTTAAAACCGTTGACAGTTAACAGGCTTGAACTGTGTGCTGCGGTTTTATTGGCTCGTGTGCTGAGCCACATATATAATTTACTTCTATCAAAAATAAAAATTGACTCTGTTAGAGCCTATACTGACAGTAGCACTGTTTTATCATGGATTAATACTCCACCACATCTCCTTAAGATGTTTGTCGCAAATCGCGTGGTACAAATCACAAATTTGATTGAGTCTGACTTATGGTTTCACGTTTCTACTCGCGAAAACCCAGCAGATGTCTGTAGTCGTGGAACAACTTGCGATGAGCTAGCCACCCACAAACTTTGGTGGAAAGGTCCATCTTGGATCAGTCTACCTCTTGACGATTGGCCAAATCAGAAGAAGTTAGTTTCAGAAACGGATTTACCAGAACGAAAGCCGCTCTCTACAGATTGCTTTCTAGAAGCTCAATCAGAAAATTGTTTAACTGACGTGATCGCAAAATGTTCATCATTTTCAAAACTCCAACGGGTTGTCGCGTGGTGTCTAAGATTTGTTAAAAATATAAAACTTAAACGAGATATGCGATATATTTTGCCGTTATCCACCACAGAGTTAGAAAATGCACTTAGGATTTTAGTTCAGCATACTCAAAGGGAATATTTCTCACAAGAAATCGATTCTTTAAAGCAAGGATCTACTTGTGTTAAATCAATTCAACGTTTGTCACCATTTATAGATAATCATGGTGTTTTGCGAGTGGGGGGTCGTTTGCGCCACTCTAATTTACCCGACGCTACTATACATCCGATTTTACTGCCAAAATATTCCACATTATCTCAAATGATAATTGATAGTTGGCACCTTAAATATTTACATTGTGGACCTCGTACATTGCAGTCTCTTATTCAGAGACAATTTTGGATCTTGGGTATAAGACTTTTGATTCGTTCACGACTTTCGAAATGCATTAACTGTTTTAAATCCAAACCAGTAATTTTACAACCAGTCATGGGAGATCTTCCAGCTGACAGACTATCTCCTGGGAGATGTTTTCAAACTACTGGGATCGATTTTGGTGGTCCTTTCATTGTAAAGGAAAGTAGGCGTCGTAATGCCCGTACTTATAAGGCGTGGATGTGCCTATTTATATGTTTAAGTGTCAAGGCTGTCCATCTCGAGGTAGTGACAGAACTTAGTGCCGAAGCCTTTTTAGCAGCCCTTGACAGATTTGTTTCTCGACGCGGTATATGTAATAAGATTATTACAGACTGCGGTACCAATTTCATAGGTTCTAATCGTCAACTGAACGATATTTATGACATTTTCTTTAGCAATCGTAACGATATATCAGATGGTCTTGCGGTAAGACGCATAAAATGGGATTTTAATCCGCCTGGGGCTCCTCATTTCGGAGGTATCTTTGAAAGCGGTATCAAATCAACTAAGCACCACTTAAAACGCGTTATAGGTTCGCAAACTCTGACATTGGAAGAAATGTTTACTGTGCTTACTAAAATCGAAGCAGTTCTTAATTCGAGACCTCTCTGTACGCTTTCGTCAGATCCAAACGAAGCTGATGTACTCACACCGGATCATTTTCTTATAGGTGGTCCTCTCGTTGGCCTGCCTGAAACTCCATTGGACGAAACGACATGCCCCCGTTCTCGTTGGCAGTTAATAAAAAAAATTTGTCAAACCTTTTGGCGTACATGGCAACGTGATTATCTGCACACACTTCAACAGAGAAATAAATGGTTTAAAACTGTACCTAATTTAAAACTTAATGATTTGGTTATTATGGTTGAACCTAATCTTCCTCCTTTATCGTGGAAAATAGCTCGAATAGTTCGAATTCATCCGGGCCCAGATAACGTGGTAAGAGTTGTTACCGTAAAAACAGCTAATGGTAGCGAGTTTCGACGCCCTGTGGTAAAGGTTTGTCCTTTACCTTTGTAATAAGCTTGAGTTTATTATTAAAATTACTTAATCTAAGTTACTTAGGTATAGCGTTAATTTAATTTATCTTTAGACCCTAAAATAATAGGGTTATTTATTGTAACTTTTTTAGTTGTAAGGTAAACTTTAGATTCCGAGTACTTGCAGTTAACTTATTTTTGCTTTTCTCTGGAATCCTGGCGAATTCCAAGTGGGAGGTATGTTGCGACATCCCTTTTCCCTTTCTAATTTCTCCAATTCCTTGGGGGCACAATTGTATTTAAAATACGCGCGCAAATCTGCCGCGCATTTCTTCGTAAACCGAGAACGGTGTAATGGCCGCCGCGGAACTGCAGTGACACACACGCTCTGCATAATTTCGTTGTAAATTAATTATAACTATCGGAAAGCTGGTGAAATACGTCTTTCTAGTGCTCTAGAAGTGTTTTAGACTGTTCAAGACGTGTGAGGAAGTTCAGGGTGCACCCTCGGATCGTGGCAGATACAACCAGGATACGTGGTAAGTCCCCCTACTGCTCCTTTCTAAGTCTTTCCAGTCGTCGCATCCTCTTGGTTGTGATTAACTTGTATTCTAGCATCCTACGAACAGATGTTTGAAATAGCTAGCTTGCTCTGGTAAGCGGCCAGTATCATCCAATATTGCTTTACCGTCAGTGGCTGTTTTTGAGCCATACTCAATATGTGCAGGAACAGATGGGGCATGTTTCAATTTTTTTACATACTGCAAGAATCTTTTAGGGTTATTTTGGATGGCTGCTTCACTTTCCATGACGTACCCATTCCAGCAGACGATCTGCATTTTTTTAAATCTTCTTCTCAACAGAGAAAATGTATCATAATCCGTAGGTATACCAAACTTCTTCCATTTCTTATGAAATTTCTCCTTTTCTTTGACAATACTCATTAGTGGCTTAGAATACCATAGTGGAGTTTTTTTAGGGAAACTTTTATATTTAGGTACATGTGTATTAATCACCGTACCAAATCTATTGTAAAGAATTGTGACTGAACTTTCAACTGTTTCTTTGCTGAAATCGAGTTTCCAGTGAAACGAGTTTAAGTAATTATTAATTTCATCATAATTAGCATTTTTATATTTGTAAATAGTTATTGGTATCATTTTTAGCAGTTTAATATTTATGTTAGTAAATTTCAATGTCAAAGCAGGGTGATGGGTATATCTTCTTTGGATATAGATAAGTCAGAACGTCGCACCTCTACGTCCGTATTGCAAAATACCAAATCTAGTAAACGGTTATTGTCGTTCATTATTCTGTTAAATTGACTCAATTCCCATTCTGATAATAGTTCCGTAAATAGTAATTGATTTTCGCTAAAATTACCTAATGCCAAGGAATAGCCTTCAATATCGTCAGCGTGACATCTGATATGAGGCAAGTTGAAGTCGCCTAGCAATAATAAGTAATCATTATTAATTAACGAACGACAATTATTCAGATAAGAATTGAGATATCCTAACAACTCGTCGTGTGAAGATCCTGATCCAGGTAAATAGACACAAATTATATGGAGATTTCTATTAGTACTTATATTGTGTAATTCGATTCTTTAATGAAGTAGTTCACAGTTTTTGGCATTTCGGATATCATCCGTATATATACGAATTGCACCTAGCGCGCGACGCGTCAACATCATAACTCCTCCGCCAACCTGTTTCCTAGCGCCCCCTTTGCGTCTCCCTACTGAGTTGCTAGAACTGCGATCACACCGATGAATATCATAACGTGCATCAGACAGCTCAGAATCGTATACACTAGATACCAGCCAAGTTTCACAAATAGCTACAACATCATGATTTTGATTTAACATGCGTAGCCGAAACTGTTGTGTCTTGCCACGTATACTACGTGCATTTTGAAAATAAACTGAAATGGTAGAATACATATAATATTAGTATTAAAATTTGCCATAATATAATAAAACATAAAATAAAAGTTAGTATAATTAAAATGATTCGTGAAATAGGAACAAGTGTATGTGTATGTGAAGTATTGTATTGTGTGATGTGTCGTGAACAAAATATGATAGTGTGTGTGCCCGTATGTGTTCGTAAAAAAAAAAAACATATTTATAAAAGAGTGATGAATACAATTAAAAATAAAAGTTACATAAAACAGCTTCATGCTGATGAATTTTCCATTAATTGAGATATTTGCTGCGTCTATGGTGTGCCCTGGCCATGATGAGTGTTTTGAGTATATTTGCGACCACCATCCTTTATCATACCCAGGTGTTCTTCGCTGCGGATGCGAATGGCAGGGGAAGAATCGTTTTTCCTTATGTAGATTTTGGAATTTCGTGTCCACATGTACCGAAACCCCAGATCCTTGCATACATTGCGTGTGTTTTTTTAAAGTATTTTATTATGATACGTGAGGTGTTCATTTATAAAGATCTGACGCACATCACCTAGAATACCTATATCAATGCTGTTTAGTCCTCTTAGCTTGCGAACTTTACTAATGAGTTCCTCCTTCTTCATGAGAGAATTCAATTTAACAATGATGGGCTTACAGAATGTTACCGCTGAGTTCCCTTTGTTGAATACGTGTAGTAAGTTGGATATCGCCTTCGCTCAACTCAACACCTAGAAACTTCGCGATACTCATCACAATGTGTGGGAGTTTTTCCAACTTTCTTTCTGGTATACCAAAATTTCAATATTATTCTGTCTAGCTCTCTGTTTTATCTCATATTTGATTGAAGCCAAAGAATTAAATTTTTCGTTCTGTTTCTTATTCTCTTCGGTAAAAATTATCCGACGAGAGTTTTAGGCACAGAGACAATGCAAACTGCGCGTCGCTAGTTGATTACGGTTGGAGGTAGTTCGGCAATATATATGGGCCAATCAGATGCGCTTATATCACACGACAGCGAGAGTTTCAGCGAATCCAAGAGCTACATTCTAGGATCGCGGGAACACTAACATCCAATGCACGTTAATTTGAAAACCGTTAAGTTATATACTTTAGGTATTTATGCCCAACCACCTCCTTTTGGAATCGGAGTTATCAGTGCCATTTTCCAGACATTCAGAAAACATCCTTCAGTTAGTGACTTCGTAAAAATTATAAAAAGCGGCGAAGACAATTCTTTTGCAAGTCTTGACACCAAAATGGGGTGAACCTCATCAAAACTAGCACCTTTATTAGTGTCAGTTTGTTTTAATAGTTCGAACACCATTTCTTGGGAAATATTAATAGTACCAATATCTACTAATGATAATGATGTATCATAGCATCTATGGTGAGTATCTTCGTGACGACTGGTTACAAACACTGAATTAAAATAATTATTAAACATATTGCATATTTCTTCACTATCGGTTGAAGATTGATTATCGTATATCATTTTAGCCGGTATATTGTTATCAGAGAACTTAGATTTAATGAAGGACCAAAAATACTTTGGCGATGTAGTAATTTTAGCCTCAGAAAACGAAATATAATTTCGATAGCATTCTGCTTCTAGGCATTTTTCTCTTCTACGTAAGATTTTAAATTCTACTAAGTCTCGATCATTTTTATATTTTTTCCAATTTGCATGAACTTTTAACTTTTCACGAATAAGTTTTAGTAATGCTCGGGAATATCAAGGTGGATAATTTTTATTTAAATAAAAATAAGTAACAGCTTCTTCAGTGTTCAAACCACTAAGACATTGAACCCAATTAATATGTCCCAAACCCTTACTTAGCTCTTCAAAATTAGCTGAGTGATAGATATATTTAAAACGGTCGACATCTTTAATGTATATCACCGAGGAAAAATTAATTTCTATTTCGAGAGATTTGTGATGCATGTCCTCAGGAGTGAGAGTGGTGAAGGACAAGCTTTGACATAACAATTACTATTACTTAACACTAGGTCAAGAATACGCTTATTAACATTATAACAACTGTTGTATTGTAAAGTATTGCTAAAATTCATAAAATCGGATAAGATAGTTACTTTGTTAGAGTTAGCAGTATTTAATAACCTTAAATTAAAAATTCGTCACGGTCCCATTCCGCCTGTGATATATTATAGTCGCCCAACACTAAAAAGATGCTGTCACTTCTATCATTGTGCATTATTTCATATGAATTATCAAAAAATCGTTGTAACGATAGTAAATGGTTATTATTGTGCGGGAAATAACAACACACAATATACAATGAGCGTAATGTATCTCGCTTATTGGTCAGAGGCGTGAAGGTAGGGGAGGGGGGGTAAGCCGTGGCCGCGGACGCTGAACCCAGCTCGATGTTCAACCACAGCTCCTCGGAATCGCACGCCGAACACCGAATTATAAAGAACAATAACCAAGATGGAGTTTTTGGCGGGATCTTGAAGTGACATGTTGTTGTTTTGTATTTTTAATTCATTTACGTAGGTTTTTCACCTTTATATTATGTAATATTGTTGGCATTTTGCGTGATATACTTTGGTTTTTATGCATAAGCGTGGTGAATTATAAATATAAGCTGAAATCATTCATTCCGAGATCCCACAAAAACTTCCTAGAAAGTTCGTTCTAACAAGGGAGCCACCATCTTGTTAGGATACTGAATCGTCATAAACACATGAAAATATAATTCACTCGACAATGGCAGTAATGGTCATCATTAAAGAGCGGTTGCCAAGTTAGGAAGAAGAATAAGAAGAAATAACCAAGCTATATCACGTAAAACGCCACAAATATTACATAAAATGGGGTTAAAAAAAACAATACCAATCAAAACAAGATCCCGCCAATAACTCCAAAGGCCCTTAAATATCGTCATTCATAATTAAATAATGAGTTACTTTTTATTTATTTCGCGTCCGCGCCCACGCCTTCGGAACGAGGTACACAGAATATAACAATTATAATACTTTAAAATTTTTAAAGAATATTTGTTGGCGACAGAACAGTTATTTTCGTGTCTTGTGTTAGGATATTAAGTTAGGTTATTATGTTTATGTGTTATGTTCGACGTGTCCTAAAAGAATAGATCAATATAGATAAAATTATAGAGAAATGTTAGCGACTACGCTACATTATAAGTTGCATGTTATGTATTAAGTTGTACATATACAACTGATATAAGTTTATAATAAGTTAAGTAAGTTGACATAAGACATAAGTTAAGTTAAATTAAGTTAAGACATAAGTTGGGAACCGCGGATAGTGGGAGCGGCGGCGGCTCTCGGCCGGCTTCTTCCGAACTCGGGGGGGCCGGGCGCGAGCTGTCGCCGCTTGTTTGCCGGAGTGGTGAGGAGCATGGCCGTCTACGGGGCACCGATCTGGTCGGATGCCCTTAGCGCCACGAACAGACGCGTTTTGCGTGCTACGCAGCGTGTCGTGGCGCTGAGGGTCATCCGCGGGTACCGGTCGGTGTCCGCGGGGGCGGCCATGGTTCTTGCCGGCTCCCCGCCGTGGGAGCTGGAGGCGGAGGTGCTCGCCGCCGTGTATGATTTCACGGCGGCGAGGAGAGAGTTAGGGGAGCCTCCGGCTCCCACGGAGGTGGACAGGGTCCGACGTGAGGCCCGGGAGGTTATTATTAGGAAGTGGGAGGAGGACCTGGCGGACGCGCGCTATGGACGCTATACCATAGACGCCGTCCGCCCGGTCCTCCGGGGGTGGTACGTCAGGGAGCGGGGCTCCCTGACGTTTAGACTTGTGCAGGTGCTATCCGGACATGGTTGTTTCGGATGGTACCTGCACAAGATAGCAAGAAGGGAGCCCAACACTACGTGCCACGAGTGCGGGGCTGCAGAAGACACGGCGCAGCACACTCTGTCTGAGTGTGACCGCATGGATAGGGATGGCCTCCTTCTGCGAGGAGGTCATCTCGCAGAAGGAGGCTGCGGAGAGGGTTCGCGAGGGGGATCCCCTGAGCGGCCCTTTCCGCCAAAGACGAAGGGGTGGCCGGAGGAGGCGGTTTAACCGTCAACTCCCGCCACCCTAGTCGAACCAGAGGTAGACGGGATGGGGGGGGGGCCGTCTCCTCATTGCACTGGTTCGGCAGGCGGAGGAGACGGCTATCGTGTATCATAGCTGTCTCCTAATTAGGCCGGGGCCCGGTTATCCGGGCCGGCCGCCGGGGCGGCGTGGCTGAATGCTAACGCCGTCCCCACGTCGCCCCAGTATGGCGGCGGATGGTACACCGCGGAGTTTTTTAGTGAGTATGAGTCTCACATAACCACTCGACCCCCCATTCGAGTGCGTACCCATGACGGGTTTTCCTACTCCGCGTCTTTATCGATCTGTGGAAATGTACAACGTGCCGTCAACGGCGGCCGTGGCTCACCGCCAAAGGAGCGGTTTGTTTTGGCGGGATTGATTATTAAATTTAGTATTTTTAGTTTTTGAGACAGTTTCATTTAGACTTTCATGCGCGCATGAGCGACAGATATTCGTTCAATCGTATTGATATTTAAATTCTTGTTCATATTTTATTGTTACATTTTGTGTATCTTGTTAAGTTTGTGTTGTTTTTATTATTGTTCTGTTTTAATTGCCTAACGCGTACGTTTATAGTGCTCGTGAATACGGTAACATATTAATGTGCCTTGGAGAAGCTCGCGGGAATGCTTCGCGTGCATTGCGAATTTACCGAGAGAGATTCCCGACAGCTCGACATCCGGCTGACTCTCGTCTGATAACAGCAGCATTTCAGCGAGTGTTGGAAAATCGATCCATTGCTCCAGTAGCGACAGGAGGTGGAAGTCAAGTGGCAGTTCAGGCCGAGGAGCGCATTTTAGGTGTCGTTCGCCGGTATCCGAACTTAGGTACACGAAGTATTGCTAAATTGTTAAGGTGTCGGAATGGAACAAGTGTGTCGTACTGGACAGTTCATAAGGTGTTAAAGCGTAACCGAATGCGGCCATACAAAGTGCACAAAGTGCAAGCTTGGTATCCGGTGAGAACGATCACTGGCGAGTTTTTTACCATTGGATAAGACCAGCAACAACGTGTGCCTGGTTCCATTGAACACGTGATCTGGACGGACGAGTAGACATTTACAGGAAACGGGCTGTGGAACCGAAGAAATACACACGTTTATTCCGAGGTGAACCCGCACGCTGTTCTACAAACCAGGCACCAAACCCGATGGTCGGTTAACGTATGGGCAGGTTTATTTAAGGATCGCATACTAGAACCAATGATTCTGCCACAGCAACTTGACGGACAGCGATATTTAAACCTCATAAATGAACAGTCGGAGGACATTTTAGACGATTTATCATTAGCTGAATATAGCCGAAAATGGTTTCAGCATGATGGTGCACCCCCACATCCTCAGATTCGTCCGTGAGCGCCTCACTGAGCTATTTGATGATCGTTGGATCGGCAGACTAGGACCATACTCTTGGCCACCTCTGTCACCCGATCTGACCCCGTTAGTCTTCTTTCTGTAGGGGTATGTGAGAGAATGTGCTTTTAATCGTAAGTGTGTTAGTGCCAACGAAATGCACCAAAGGACCGTGGATGTTTTCGACAAACTACGTGCGGACTGGGTCGAGGACTCCACGATGATGCCTGCATGAGGATACGCAACGCCGAGCCCAAATCTGCCTCGAAATGAATGGGGCACAATTTGAGCCGCATCTCATAAGACCACGGAAGCTTTAGATCGGTAAGCTGTTTCATACCTACATTTTTTATAAATAACTTAGTACTGAACTGATATGAATAGGTACATAACTGAATACATCAGAATAATAAACATTCTTACACGATGGATTAAAAAACATGGCTCAATGCTTGTTAAAATTTTATTTAAGTATTTTTTATGAAATTATCGTTTCATTTAGCTGTACTAACACGATGGAGCGTAAATAATGCTAATAAAAAGTTTAAATAATATGATTTTTTTTTATCAGGATCAATTTTTTTTCCATCCCATCATCAAAGGTGTCATTAGTACTATCATCTGTCTTCATTTTCGGGAGCGGTCTACTAATACCCTGTATATACTTTTTGCAGACAATTAAGTTTATTATTCCCTAGACGTACATCTCATTAAAATAATTCTTACATGTCTGCCTACACTTAAAAGTATACACTGTTCATTGGGTACATCATTACTGTTCGTCTTTCTCTACAAGTTACCTTTTACACATATATATCTTAAATTTGCATCAGCGATAAGTATATTTATAAAAATAAAAAGAAACATCCTGCCTATGTATTTGTCACACTTGACATTGGCAAAGTGCCTACATAGGCAGAAAGCCAAATTAAAAAAAAACCATCCTGCCAAAAGCACTCCCTGACGGTAATTCAATACCTATTAATTTCCGCCAAACATCGACCTTTAATGCAGATAAAATGGCTCATTATCTTATTACTTACTAGCAGTGCCCGCGGCTTCGCTCACGTGGACTACAGAATGCCCGCGCGAATCTTGCTTCCCCGCTCCTGGCTATTTTAAAGACGAAAATGCTTATTGTGAGTGTTCCTTAGAAGATAGATGTATACGCTCCCAGACTTTTAAAGTGAAACTTTTATTAGATCGTCTCAATTTTTTTGGTCTGTGTTGCATGTCGCGTGACGGTCGGCCGCGGAGTAGGGGTGGCGGCGCCTGTAGTTCGCAGCAACTGACCGTGTAGTGTATAGACTATTATTACTCATTTGTGAATTTTTAGTTAAATGTCTATAATGTGAAAAAAAGTTTCACTTTTACCGTGGTTTTTTGTAGCTTTTGTAGTACATTAATTTTGCTATATCTCTTATGGTTTACTCAGCATAAGCCATTTTAGCGCCCGAATTGTTTCATCATGACCAGTTTTTTTTTATTTGTGCGAAGCCCTAATTCTTTTTCTAAAATAAAAGTACCCTAAGTTACTCCCTATATTATCAGCTATCTATCAGTGAAGTCCCGTCAAAATCGGTCCAACCGTTTTGTTAGCGACGCATAGGCCTAAGCGTGATGATAAAAAATAGTAATTGTAAATATAAGTTGTAGGGACCAATAATTTGTATGAACAATCATCAATCTAATGTTTTGAATGTAATATTATACCGTGTAGGTAAATAAGTTATAAAAATGTTTATAATGTCATAGAAATAGTTGCTTAATGTATGGAACTTATGTATCGTCGATAATCTGTGTCTTATAGGAGTTATATGTAATGTTTAATGTTGTATAGGTTAATTAGCCTACTATGTATGTTTTTATAAAGTTTATAACGTTGAATAGTGTATACATAACGAGTTTCAAGCCATTTAAAGTTGTAATGTTTAACGCTCTATATTTACGATGTTTATCAACCTATAATGTTGCAATTAGTGTTTTTATATAGATATTTATGTCTACAATAATGTAAAACAGGTTTTAGAATGATTCAATAAGTTTTTTTTTTTTTTTTATATAACTGACTACACTGTTAGCCTTAGGGGCCCTAAAGCCGCTGCGGCTTTTACAGCTTCACCGGACTTGGGGGCGAGCGCAGAGGGCACTCAGCCGCCAAAGTTGTATGGACGACTCGCACGAGGGTGCCAGAGTGGCCGGAGCTCGGCTCGAGCGGTCGTCGCGTTCGCAAATAAGTCGCGATCTAATCGAATCCCTACACCTACGATTCGAGCTAACTAAAATATACACATATGCACGTTCCCTTCCTCCGGGGAGGAAGGAAGGAACCATGCGCATGTGTATTCAGTAATCGGAAATGTTTTGTACACTAACTAGCGCTAACTAACTAGCGCGTAAAAAAAGAAAAACAAAAAGGTCCCTCACAGAACCTATGTACCTATGTGGTGTGCACGTGCGTATGTTCATACGTGTGTAATGTTGTATGTGGGTAACTAAGTGCTGCACGTATAGTGCCACTTGTATCGCGCGGGCGGTTGCCTGACCCAAGGGCTTCACGCCGAGGAAACGGACCTAGGCTTGGGTTACCGCTAGAGAGGGTGGACGTGGGGGTGTGCGGGAGCGAAATTCACCGCCCGTCCTCTGCGGAGAGAACGGTGGTTTCGCGGGCGTGGGTGCTGGCACGCTCTGTTTGGAGAGAATAAGTGTGTTTAGAAATATTAGCAATTTATTAGACATTGTATACAAATAATAATAATAATGTAGATAGGGACAGCAATAGTTATGCCGCGACGCGTCACCGCGGTTAACGAGCCATGACCATATTTGGTAATGCGAGAGTAGTACAGAGAGAGACTCCATCGCCCCGTCTCGCTCTCCGGCGGCAAGATAAAAGGCGAACCGCCGGGGCCTACCGACACACGCAGGTGACACAAGCTGAAGACTCGAGACTCAAGAAACAAGACTGGAAGAAACAGTACCCAGAAGATAGTACTAAGAAATTTTATATTGAGAAAAAGTTATTGTGTCTTGAAGAATATAGCGAAATTTATTGTGGTATCTGTGTGTCATTGCATCTTCACAAGTTCAACCCGCCAGCGACCCAGTCCTCTCCGCTTCCGTGCTACGTCAGCGCCGCGCCTACCAGCATGCACCTCACTGCGTGTGTACCTTAATGTTTCGCCCTCTTCACGCCTAGTAGTTTCGGGTGTGAGCAGGGTCGGTCGCACGTAGTGAGAGGGGCTTGCACGCACTGATTTCCAGACAGCTGGTTACCGTAGCGTGTTATCCGCCGTCGGTCATACAGAGTACGAGGGAATCGTTTCCGTCGCGTTCGCGCCCTCTGTGCGCGGTCCCGCTCTGTATTGGTTGACGTAGCACATTTGTAACGGGCAGACGCACGCCCATTTTACGTTTCGTAGATTACTCGGAACAAAAAGACAGACAGACAGACAAAAATTTTCAAAATGGGCTTTTTGTTATTGGTATCGTATATACTTTCATACGTATTTAGTAAAAAGCTGTTATTTTGACATTACAAACAGACACTCCAATTTTATTAATTGTATAAAGATTATATCTGTGTCCAAACAATGAAGATGATAGTTTTATTATTTAAGGTTTATTTGTCCGTTCCTTGACTGCTAACCACTCTGGCATGACAGTGGACTGCACAACCGCCCATAGGGCTTCGCTGCAGTCCCCAGCGCTCATGTCGATTTCGAACGGCTGCAAGACTCTTCGTTTTTCATTTTTGATGTCTGTTTCTAAATGTTAAGGTTTTATTAAAAAGATGATGTT
This sequence comes from Saturnia japonica, assembly GCA_033032175.1. NCBI lineage: Eukaryota > Metazoa > Arthropoda > Insecta > Lepidoptera > Saturniidae > Saturnia > Saturnia japonica. The sequence continues at coordinate 11,484,823 of CM065329.1, forward strand.
CGAAGTTACAACTATACAATTATTATAACATTTTTTTTATCTGACTGCAAAAAGGATCATTATACTTTCTAGTTTATGTACTAAAAAGCAAAAATAGAAAATTCTTTTTTTCAACTCAATTGCTCAAAAAATGCATTTACGAAGCCTGTATGTATAGATTGTTCGAAAGTTAAAAATTAGGTACGCTCCGTTGTTCAGCGCCATGCGCAACCTTTACGGTTTCTTTTTAATTTTCCATAAAAAAATATACAAATTTTCCAAAAAGGAGTTTCACATTACGAGAATAAAATTCAATAAGCTGGATGATCGAACCTCCTTGGAAGCGCTTTTGATCAATACATCTGTCTCACTTTAAATACTAACGAGAAAATGAGACGAAACATGTAGTTCTAACTTTCAACACGCGCACGTGACGCCATTTGCAAATGCGCGTCATTTTTATATAAGAAACGTCAAAGATTGTTGCGATTTTCCGACTGATAATTATAAACAAAATAAATAAGAATTCAAGCGTCGACAATGTTGTACTGTTTTCTCGCAAATGTGTTGAAAAACGTTGTATGAGACGCGTACGGTAAGTTGGTTTTTACAGACTCATGACTATCGTAAGCCCTCGACTTGGCTTACAATCGTCTACAATTCTACACGTTCGTAAAAACCAACTTACCGCACTAGTAACATGAAATTTTTTTTGGTAGTTAATTTTTTGTTACCTTTTTTAAAATTTAGCTTGTTATACAATTAAGACGGCAAATAAGCATACGGCCCGCCTAATGGTAAGCGGTTACCGTAGCCTATGGAGCCTTGTAACACCAGAGGTGTCATTAGTATGTGGCCGAACTTAATCCCCTTTCTCCAGGGAGCTCTTGAGAACTCATTCCCAGCAAGAACATAACGCAAGGTTATTTGGCTGCGGTCTTCCGTAGGGTGGAGCTATTCCACCAGTTAGACAGCCCCATGTATAGAGAAATTTCCTGAAAGATTTCTCCGTTCATACCTCTTTCACCATCTCGACAAGAACAAAAAGTTAACAAACCGTCATATTTGCAAAGATGTAATTTGACCCCATAAATCTTCAACTTTTTGTTCTTGCTGAGACGATGAGAGGGGTAAGTACACAGAAATCTCTTTGGGAAATACTTGGGTCAGTCCGACTGAATTCCTGTTAATCACTCTTCTTAGCCAGATATCTGTTCATTCAACATGCGGAGCCTGGGGCCAATAAAGACAAAAATATTAAATACAATAAAGTCCCCTGCGAAGGGACTCATACACATCCAAAACCCTACACCGGTTATTGAGGGCAGATGAAAAGGATACATCCCTTAGCGACGTTCGGCGGTGCGGTGTAATCAAAACGTATACCCGTTAACTTTTTCAAGACTTCGTTTATGTCTCTGGAACAATACCACAAGATAATTTTAATCAGCTATAAAAAAGAACGATCTGTCTTTGTTAAAGATCAATACTAAACATAATCCGCGAGTTGAATGTATGCTTAAATTAATTTTTAAAGTTGAGGTAAATTATTGAGTAATATTGGTCTACAGATAAAAAGCCTAAAACAATACAAATGTGGAAAAAGTAATTGTTTATTTATTTAATTTTCCATTTGGAGAATTAATTTTTTTTTCTGTGAGTCACGTGATTTGAAGCACCAATTAGGGGCCATCCATAAATTACGTCACACGTTTAGGGGGAGGGAGGGGGTCAACGAAGTGTGACATTGTGTGACAAGGGGTGGGGAGGGGTCCCAAATTTTGTGACATCACATTTTTTCTAAATATAATATTTTATTTCGGTTCACATCTCGATTCCAGTAATCGAACTACTGACTTGGTGTTAGAAAAACGAAACTTTGAGAGTGCAGGCATTGTTCTGGCTAATATTTGGAGCCAAATGGTGATTGATGATTTTCCTATGGTTGCCGAATTAATTGCGCCAACAGATACTAGACTGGATATCGAACAGACTAAGGTATTGAAAAATTATGCGATTTGGTACGCACATCATGTACGTGAATCACAATATTTATTACAAATAAGTAGTAAAATGCGAGGATGTTCTATGTTGTGGTGTGCGACGATCTAGCCTTTGGCGACTATTACGAGAGGGGTTTCTACCACCACCTGTTTTGATGAAACAGACGTGTAACGGGTATGTTACCATAGAAAAAGATGACTGTGAAAGAAAATTCGCTCCACTGTTACTTCAGCTATCTTTGGATATCCGAGCTTCATCATATTTGAAGCAAGTTCCGTATGATACCTATTGCCCCAGTGTCGAGGCATACTTATTTAAGCGATCGTGTGGCATCTGTGGTCTATATTTTGCATCATACAAGGCCACTAACCTACACAAGAAATCACATAAACCGCAAGAAGAAGTATTGCCCATCGCGAAAATTCGGCCTCAAAGAATTGCTGCTAGAAGTGCCAGGGAAATTCTTTGTTTGAATGATGACAATGAAGCTCTATGGTTAGATAAAGAAGATGTTGACACAATGAATGTTTTTGATGTTAACTGTCCAAATGAGAACGAAGTGACTACTATGCCAGTTATAAATAATATAAAGGAATGGGTTCGAAGTCTATGGACTGAAGAGGATTAAGTTTTTATCTTTCATTACAGTGAATTTTTTTTAAAGTGAAACTTTTATTAGATCGTCTCAAAATTTTTGGTCTGTGTCTTGCATGTCGCGCGATGGTCGGCCGCGGAGTAGGGATGGTGACGCCTATAGTTCGCAGCAACTGACCGTGTAGTGTATAGACTATTATTCATTTGTGAATTTTTAGTTAAATGTCTATCATGTGAAAAAAAAGTTTCACTTTTACCGTGTTTTCATAAAACCACACAATCAATTTTTTTGTTAATTTTTATACCTTTGTTTGACTTGTTGTCGATTTTATTGAAAAAATTTAAATGGAAATTGAAATAATTTCCGAACACTGCTGTTTTAATTTCATAAATTTCTAATTATAAAATTGCAAAATATGTGACATCACACTAGGTAGGGGGGGGGGGGGGGGGGTCACACAAATGTGACCAGCTGTGATAAGGACGGGGAGGGGTCAAAAAATCATGAAATTCGTGTGACGTAATTTATGGATGGCCCCTTAGAAAACGTAACGTCTCCACTCAGGAAATATGAACGTTGGACTCTTGCCTGAGTTGTCACACTTGTCACTGTTATAATACAAAATTACATTTTAAATGAATGATGACGTCACGGGACCATAATGGCGCGTTTTCGTCTCGTGTTTTTTATTTTATTTAAAGAACATTTTTAAATCACTTTTTATGATGTATTAAAGCAAAATAATAATATTCATAATTATTATTTTCAACATATAAAGTGTTTAAAACAATTTTTGAAAAATTGTCAACTCCCGGATTATTGTATTTGGGACTATAATTGATGGCCGATTTTTAACAATATTTTGTAACATATACGTAAATTCAGCTAACAGAATTTAAGAGATGTGAATAGCATTTTTACGTAACATGATTACCTATATATACCTCGAAAATAACCGTCCGGGAGTGGTTGCAGGTAGGAATATCATCATAGTAGGCACATACTAACATTATTCAATCTTTACACATTATGCCCATCAGAAAATAAGTGACGCCTGGCGGCCCTGAGATCTTGCTCTATATTTAAGTCGATACCAATAGAGATCCTAAAACATGTCCAAGATACCAACCTGGCACTTTCTAGGCGTTTCATATCGTTGTCACCTATCGTGAGGCGGCTCTGCAAGCTGGCGCACACTCGATCTATCTCCGAGCTGCGTCGTGTTAGCTCTGCGAAGTTGTTCCGTCAGTTCGTTCTGTGAAAGAAACCATTTGTTATTTTTTGGATTTTACTCCATAACAATCGATTTTCATTTATAAGACCCCCGGGTCGAAATTTTATGAGATGATAAATTTATAAAAACGTTACCGAAATGCGTTACATTTTTCTACGCAACGTACCTTCCGCACCTTTCACTTTGAAATCGTGTCTTGCTTTTTAAATAAATCATTAACCACTCAATCAATCAGTAAATCAATCACCTGCCTATAGAATATTCAAAGACAATATTTATACAAATAAATAAAATTGCGATTCGTTTATAAGAACAAACTCTTATACACGATGTAAAACATCAAACGATACCCAGTAAAAAAAAACGTGACAGCGACATCTCTTATCAATACAAAAATGTAACCATGATAATATTTGTTTTATAGATATATCAACTGTTCTATACAATGAAATAAAATTGAAGTGTCTGTTTGTAATGTCAAAACAACAGTCTTTTAGTAAATGCATTTGAAAGTATATATGATACTTAAACAAAAAACAACAATTTTAAAATTTTTGTTTGTCTGTCTGTCTGTTTGTTCCCGGTAATTTCCGAATCGGTTAGAACGATTTTGACGGGACTTTCACTTATAAATAGCTGATGTTATAGGCAGTAACTTAGGCTACTTTTATTTTAGAAAAAGAATTAGGGTTCAGCACAAATAAAAAAACTTGTCACGGTGAATCATTTCGGGCGCTTAAATGGCTTACGCTGAGTAAACCATAAGAGATATAGCAAATTAATGTAATACACAATTGTAGACATTAAAAAGACCTACAAAAATGTCACAGAGACTATACATTTATCTTCTAAGGAACGCCCACAATAAGCATTTTTGTCTTCAAAATAGTCGGGAGCGGGGAGCAAGATTCGCATGGGCATTCTGTAATCCACGTGATTGAAGCCACGGGCACAGCTAGTAATTAACTAAATATAAGCCTGGATGTACATTAACGCAGCCTGGTGAATCATAAAGTGACCATCTATCTTACAAGCTAGTATGCTCAGAATGCTATTAGGACTACCGCTGAACCGCCTTAGCATCGAGGCAGGTCCACGACGCACTGATGGCGTAAAAGTTATGATGTGATGATGTGGCCTAAGATGGTAGCACACTAAGCTCATTGGAGGAGAGGCTCTCAAGTGCAGTTGCCGGAACATACCAATATGTGATTGGTGACAGATTTTTAACTTGAAGGTGATAGCTAGCCAGGCTGGTCTAAGAAAAAGCCCTACCCACCATGCTACTGTTTCATTATGATGTTTTCCTTCACCAAAGGCTCAGTCTCATTGTAGGTATCAATAGTTGAAGTAAATTCTATAAGCCCAATGTAGATTTCAAAACTAAACACACACTTTCTCACAGTGCTTTATTTATTCCTTTAATTTGCCATCAGGTAAATACTATAAGATGTATTATAAAGAGACCATGAACTTTTTGGTTAGAAATCAAAGCTAGTTTTTTTTTTCTAAATAAAAAATTGTTTTTTTTTTTTTAAATAAAGGTGACAAACATTCATATGGCTTGCCTGATTGTAAGCAGCTACCTGTCCTATGCACGCTTGTAATACCATAGTTATAACTAGTGTGTTACCAACCTTGAACTCTCCCAATACGCCAAAGAGCTCTTATTTATATAAACTAGGGATTGACCTAAGGTTGAAATACAGCCAACAACTTTTTGATCATAGACTATTTTCTGTTTGACATTTACAGTATTCATAAAGTATACCATTTCCATTTCTTTATTTTCTCGATGACACCTCCTGTGAAAACTAACTAATATTATATTTCATTACAAGATGTTAACACATATTAATTCTTGATTTATAATGCTAACTTCATCAAAATTTTCGAAGCTGTTGTAAAATAATTACGTATAGGTAGGTACTCCACAATGAAAGAAATAATTATAAGGACAAGTAATCTTTATTTATTTATTTTAATCAAAATGTGATGAATCATCATCAACATTGACATATGCGATCAATATCATTACTTATATGGTCACAACACTACAAAGATCAAATTAGAACTGTCATCGAGAAAATAAAGAAATGGAAATAGTACATGAGTATTATCTACATCACTTGTCACTTTTCGTTGAGTAACAATGTCAATATTTTGGGGGGCTAAGTTCAATGGCACTGTTGTGTTAGGATTTGCAGTATTAATTTATTTAATTTAATATATTAGTAACAGATATTATAGATAAATCTTAGCTTTCTGCACTCCTTCTCCACATAAATTTTAACCATGCCAAATCTCACAGTCTTCCATGCACGCAATATGTTTAAAAAGGTACTGAAATCTTTTGCTTCACATATTGAATATATAAATGAAATCTATACATGAACTTACATTTAGTTTCTTTTCCTGAGTCAATTTTGTCTCCAACTCATTTTTCTTCTTACAGGCCTTCATTTGTTGTTGTTGTTTGTCTATACTTTCTGTGAAATTGTTATTTTGGGAAGAAAATATTTTACATTACATTGGATGCAACTGATGAATCTTTAAACATAATGCTATATTATGGTCACATAAAAGTAGCTAGCTATCAATAAAGTGATTTTTTCTAACTTTTATCATAATAATTGCACTACACCTGATAAGCAGTCCAAAAGCAGTGAAACAACTACTGAAATTTGAGTATGTTGAAGCCACTTAGAAACTGTATTAAATCAACTCCTTCAATTACAAAGGATGTAAAGACCATTTTGGCCAAATTGAAATTTTGAAGCACTCTTACTTAGTTTTTTATGCTTTCATTCTGTATTTTTTAAATTACAATATACAGTGTAAACTCTTTATAACGAAACTCAAGGGACTGAACATTATTTTGTCCTTATATGGAGTGAACAAAAAAAAAACAACCAAATTAACAAGAATTTTTAATATGTATGTCTTAGATAATAAATGCTTATAAATTATTGTTTACACATATAGTCTGATAACTTTGTCTGACGTTTTTTGCTATGCCAGTACTTGTTTTGTATTATTTTATGTATTCTATTCAATATATTCTTCTATGAAACTTTTTCGTCAACACTAATCACTTTCCGTTTACTGACCATGTTAACAGTATCAAAGTAGGTTTACGACTCATAATACGATAGGTACCCAGTACGCTTGGTCGAAGACCATCACTTCCGAGAAAACAATGCGTCATACTGCACGTGTTCAAGGCAATTAAGGATAACAAAAGTTAGACTGACAAGTCTTTTGTTACCTGATAATAAACAATAATACCGATAATAAATATTTACTGTCTAAATATATGAACACATTTCTTCATAATAGAGAATGGTGTATCGCTATAAAGAGTGTTTCAATATGTGGGTTTTAACGCAAACCAACCAAGTTGAGTTCAACGTTATAGGGAGTTTATCGTTATAAAGGATAACGTTATAAAGAGTTTACACTGTATTTAAAAAATGGTCATAGCTATCAAAAAATTTCTTAAAAGCTAAAAGCCAATTTTCGTGAAAACTAGGATATACAACAATATTTTTTCATTACGAGACCAAACTTTCGTAAAACAAAGTATAAAATATATACAATATTGTATAATCTTGAGCAAATCTATACTAATATTATAAAGCTGAATGAAGAGTTTCTTTGTTTGATTGAACGCGCTAATCTCAGGAACTAGTGGTTCGAAATTTCTTACTTTCGTATTTAGGTTCAAATCAAAAGATTGTGATGATTTACAACTGCTAGAAATAGGTTCATTATCCAACTACAAATGTATATAAATAATAGAATAGAACCTAATAACACTAATAAACTGGAAGGGCATTGCGATATTATAAAAACTATCTTTCGCATAAAGTATTTACTTCTCTGTAGATATTAATGCAAAGTAACAAGTAAAAGCTATATTGATAGAAAAAAATATAAAAGAACTGTCCATAATTTAAGCTCACCGTTGTATCTGTTGATAAAATCATCTAGTTTGTTTATAGCTTTCACACAGAGAGGAACAGTGTCCTTATCTTCAGAATTCATTTTTATTTCACATAAAATTATTTAAAGTGGTAAATATGTACAAAGAACAAGATATTTTACTCTATTTTCAACATAGAAATATAAACGTTATTTATTTGAAATTACCCAAAAATTACAGAGTGGCAGTGTTGCCAAGTCAAAAAAACAAGAAGTGGCCAACCACTATATTAAATTGCCAGAATGTTAAAAATTTCGCATCCTTTAAAGTTGCTAAATGTGGCCAAAAATTTGAATTGAAAAGAAACACAAGTTTATAACTTAAAAACGTTTTAATTAATGATTATACGTTGATTCAACATACCACTCATTAGACATTGATGGGTCTGATTTTTTAAAAACCAGGAAATCTGTTTTTATGTAACCCCTTTTTCTTACTAAACGATTAAGTGCATGTAAACTTATCTTATTTCTATACCTACTTTTTCTTTTACTGCTGTCAGGATGCTAAATTTTAATAATTTTTCCCCCCTCAGCATTTGAGATAGAGGAATAGAGGCGTCAGAGGCAAATCATGAAATACTGATTCTCCACTGGCATTGTAGATGTGTGAAAACAAGTGCTATGATATGAAAATATAAAATTTTGTGTTATTATAAAAGTTGCTAAATTCGTGACTAAAATATTTAGCCAGTAATATTTGATATTTTTGGCTAAACTATTTTTAAATGTTGCTAGATATAGCCACAAAATGGCTAACTTGGCAACATGCAAAGTGGACCATAGTAACTATCTCTGATAGTAACCAATGTGTAACCAAGTAAACACAACACAATATACTCATTACTTTTATATCTGCTCATTACTCTCTAACGAGAGAACGATAAAATAGTAACAGTAAACTAAAACAGAATAAAAATATGGAAATAAATAATATGTAAACGAGTATAGATTATTCAAGGATAGTGATGTACTAAAAAAATATCACAATGGACCAAACCGTAGGACTAAACTTATTGTTTGTCTACAGTAGCGCCTCGCAACAGTCAAAAATAGAACTACAATCCATCGCCATATTTGTGATGGCGGCCGATATTTATAGATTGTAAGGGTGTTGTTTTTGAATAAATAAATGTTTTAAAATGGAAGAAACTAAAGTTATATACTACATAGACGACGAGGAGACACCTTATTTGGTGAAAATACCTATATCACCCGAAAAAGTTACGTTATTAGACTTTAAAAATCAGCTGAATCGACCGAACTATAAATTTTTCTTCAAGTCAATGGACGATGATTTTGGCGTTGTGAAAGAGGAAATCGTCGACGATAGTGCGCATTTACCGTGTTTTAACGGCCGTGTTGTGTCTTGGTTGGTGTCCGCAGAGGGTTCCAATCCGTCGGACGGCGCTTCCCAGTGCACTGATAGTAACGCAGGTAAAGCGAAACAAAACACCCATGGGGCTCCAACTGCGCCTCTCACGAGAGATACATGTACCGACACGGATAGTACGATCAGTTCCCGTCCCGGCCACAGGGCATCATGTGACAAATACAAATACAGAGGTCTGAGAATCAATGGTCACTCCAAATATGGTAACCATGGCTTAGAGTACGAAACAGCCTCAGTTTTAAGCTCAGATTTGGACTCGACGAGTCTCTTCGACAGTCAATCTGAGATCACCACCACTACGGGCAGACATACAAATGCATCTGTCGACAGAGCTCTAACTGAATGCAGTAGCATCTCTCATTTACAAGTCAGCTCTAGAAAAAGGCCACAGCGCAGACGAAAACGTCCACAGATCATGTCGAGGACGTCATCTTACTCCTCAATAACTGACTCCACAATGTCAATGCACATAATAACAGTCACTTTGAACATGGACACAGTGAATTTTCTGGGTATATCAATAGTGGGTCAGTCGAACAAAGGTGGTGATGGAGGTATTTATGTTGGCAGCATAATGAAGGGAGGTGCTGTTGCATTGGATGGAAGGATAGAGCCAGGAGACATGATCCTTCAGGTACAGAATTCTAATCTTTTATTAAATAATTCCTAAATTCTAATTGAACTTCTAGTGTAAGTGCATGTCTTTACTTTAATGTTATATTATGGTTATAAGGTAAATAAACATAACTATGGATGATGTTATAGAAATTACCATTGACAATTTTTTTTAATTATATGGTCTTTTGTGTTCTGTCAACTAATAGTTCTGTCTAACAAAAACAAAACATTATTTTGCAATAACATCTAAGTCCTAGTGTACAAATTGACATTAAAAATTATATCTACAATAAACATAAATAAAATGATTATAGTTTGCCGTTGTGCACACATCACTCAAAAATACTAAATCATTTGTTTACTCATTAGATACTTGGTCCTTATACAAAAAAAACATGATATCAGCATTTCATAAAAATTCAGTAATGGTCTAAGAAACTAGCCAGTGCCACAGTTAGTTAGACAGACACATTTAATGATTCTTAATTACAGTTAAAACTAATGTGTAAATAAAAATAGTTCCTTTTGTTCTACTTAACTTTACAACTATACAAAATTAACTAACCAACTTCAGTAGAACTGTTCAGAGTTTCCGCTGGTCAATCCTCCTTTGTTTAAATTTTAACCGCTTGACATTGGCAGAGTTATGTACCTCGTGCATATCCTGATCCTTATAAAAAATTTGGTGACAAAAAAAAATTATTGAACTTTAAAAACATGGAGGATTTTTATGGATGTTCAGGCAAAACATTTCTAACTTTTTTGTTCATGAACCAATTTAGATGATTTTAAAGGTGTTTCTATTTTAATTTCACTGACACTGGACCTGTGACTTGGAAGACACACCAGGGAATTGCACAAAATCATTTCTTTTTTGGTTAAAAATTGTCTTGTCCATCCTTTATTTATCAGGGATTAAAATTCTTACCAACATAGATACCATTGGATAATCAATAATGTATTTATTTCCAGGTGAATGATGTAAACTTCGAGGACATGACCAATGATGAAGCAGTGAGGGTGCTCCGTGAGGTTGTCCAAAAACCTGGACCAATCAAACTAGTGGTTGCAAAGTGTTGGGATCCAAATCCTAAAGGCTACTTCACTATACCAAGAACAGAGCCAGTCAGGCCTATAGATCCAGGTTTTTTCTTTTATTCTATTTGCTTTTCCTTATCCAAGTTCATTCGAAATTGAATATAACAAGCAAGCTACAAATCAGTTCAAGAATTTGTGTTTGAAAATTAAAAAATGCTGACAATATAGAAAAGATGATGTTCCATTGACTACTCATGCCTGCCTGTAATCCTAACTAGTGACTTCCTACTTACCTATATACCTAGCAATGAAGCAAATGAATATGATCTTCTTCTTAGTTGTACATTGCTGAAGGAGTGGTCATAGATCTTCTGATAGATTGATTACAGTTTTTGTGAGACTTCTCCATCTCTATCTATTCATGTGCATTCAGGGAGAAAACACTTTGTAGATGAGTACTTCTCTAAAAAAAAGAAGGAAATAAACTTGTTTTTGCTTATTTATTTTTAGATTTAATTTGTTACAAAAGCAGTGAATTAAAAAAAGCAAGGAGAAGAAATATTCTTGTTTTTTGTTACTTTCAATCCATTACATAGTTAAATCACCAAATCTATTTTAAAAAGTATTATTGAATTAATTAGGATAACATGTAAAAATATTACATGTACTTCAGATAATTAGTTGAATGAAAAGGAAATTATTGCATAAAAGTGTTACCAGATCTCCTTTAAAATACCACTTGGCCACAACTCTTTTCAAAATTTAAACAGCTGTTCTATATTGCGGTGATGTGCAAAAATAAAGCAAATATTTGTGTTTTTATCATAAAAATCATCTTAAAATTAACATACTCATACCAATACTGAAAAGAAATGCTTGTCGGTTTTATGGGACAGTAACTAAAATGGAATACTGGTAATAAACTAGGATCCTCTGAAGCTTAATGTTCACAGCATTTAAAATAAGAATTACTACAGACATAGATTAAAGATGGTGTTAGTCAACTTTGATCTTGTTTAATAGTTCTTTAGCCTCTTACTGTTCAAATATTTTGAAGACTGCCTTATTTCTAATTGACATGGAAACTACATGACACTGGCAGAATTGTGAAAAAATACCACAGGGGCCATAGAACTTATATCCTGAATAGTGATGTCACCTTTTCTTACCTTTTTCAAACCACATAACTCAGAGTAAAAAAATACTAATTTTCATAAGGGAAAATTAAATAAATAAACAATTACTTTTTCCAAATTTGTAGTTTTTTAAGCTTTTTATTTATAGACCCATATTACTTAATATTCGTTTTAATTTTTTAACATACATTCCAATTGTGTATTACAAAGTAACATTTCAGGATGGACTGAGCATTTGGATTATAAAATTTGATAAATAGTTGTTTAATTGTTTGTGCGTGAATGATTGTTGTTGCGCAAGTGTTTTCCTGTATTATTTTTGTTTGTATGTTTCAAACTTCCTGTATTACTCTTGCTACTAGCACCATACAATACACACGGTTAACTAAGCAAAATTCCATGCACCAACACATTTGTAGTAAGTGTGTTAACACACGGCGCAGTGTTACCCATGTCTACCATACAGACCTAGAGAAAATATGTTTGTTCATTATGCAGGCGCATGGGTAGCGCACACGCAGGCGTTGCGCGAGGCGTATCCGCCGCCGCCGGTGACGCTGCCGTCGCTGCCGGCGTCCTGCGCGTCCGAGCGTGCCTCTGAGGCGACCACCGCGCCTGCCCTCGACCACCATCTATCCGTCAACATGGACATGGCCATCGTCGTCAGGGCCATGCTCCGGCCAGACTCTGGTCAGTGGAACCTTGATGTTCTTTTGACTACTGTGCCCAGTTATTTAACGGCAATCTGCACCCAACTGGGTTGCGACTAGGCCAGAGAGAGGATAGAGAGACAAAGCTGTAAAAGCCATTAGCGGCTCTAGTTTTATGGCTCCTCAGGCTAATAGTGTAGTCAGTTCTAAAAAAAAAAATAAACAAAAACTTGAGTTCCTTGAAAAGAGTTGTTTAATCGCCTAATAATGAAGAATAAATATTTAGAATGACGTCTGTGCCCATTTTACTTCTTATTACAATTTTATTTCAGGCACGCAAACGCGGCTTCCGGTGTATTTTTTGCGGAATCCGTAATGTGGGATCCGCGGGAATTGCGACACAGATATAAAATACGTAGAAAGATGGGAGCAGATGTACTAAATATTTATTCACTCGTAATTTTGTCTTGCTATAGGCCTATGGTCTATACTAACTGGCCGATAAAATGATTGGTTTTGTTTGGAAAATGTTCTTTTTTTAGTTTTCAACATGCATTGTTTTAGAGAAAATTATTCTATTTGAGCTTTAGTATCTCCTGTTAAAATAATCGTGAATTAATAGAGAAATAATAAGAATGTTACAGAGAATAAATAAAGATTTATATACCCTACAAAATATTTAAATTTGTTAGTTGAAAAGGAAGAGCAACACAGCAATTTTTGTATAATCGAATCAAAGTATTGCAAGAGTGTGCGTTTTCCTCTGCTGGGTATACATAAATATGTATTATGTGTAACAAAATATAGTCCAATCAAAAAGGTGAAATTTTGAATACTATATCATTTCTATGAAAAATACTATTAAAAGAAAATTGAAGTCCTGCAAATCTGAAAAACGGGGTTGAGATTTTAATAAACCAGTCACAGTGACTCAGTTTTGGCTTGTCGTGTTTCTTGATTAATCAGTATACATCCAGCTGCTGAAAGGCCGAGTCTGGCGAAGGCTTGCCGTTATCAATCTCTCGGTAAATATAGAGACGTCACTTTCCCATGATACTGTAAAAAAATTATGCTGTTTGATTCCAGGTTTGGAGATCAGGGACAGAATGTGGTTGAAGATCACGATACCGAACGCTTTCATCGGTGCCGACGTCGTCGACTGGGTTCTTCAGCACGTGGCTGGGATTGCTGACCGTCGTGACGCCAGGAAATATGCCTCCCACATGCTCAAGGTATGTATACCTGGATTTTGTTTTGGAAAACGGTAAAGGTTACCGAGCGTGTGGCAGAATTACAAAACACGCTTAGAAAACTCGCAGTATAATTAGTTCAACAAGCTCCCCAGGTGACGCAATTCCAATAATTCACTACCCATATTACTATGGGCTCTCCTAATCTGTCGTCTCTGGAGATATCTGCTCTGGGTCATCATTGGCCATTGGGTCTATGTCATAGATTTTTGAGTCTTCTCTTATTACACACAATTCTCTTTTACACAAATATAACGCAGTCTAAGGTTAAAGATTAAAATGGTTAAAATTAACGTTTCTTAATTTCAGGCCGGTTTTATCAGGCATACAGTGAACAAGATAACGTTCTCCGAGCAGTGTTACTATGTGGCCGGGGGCCTGTGTGCTGAACTGGCTGGTTTGAGGCTGCGGCCGTCAGACGCTGATAGCCTCGCCAGCGATGCCTTGAAACCCCTGCCTAATCCCAAGTTAGTATCTGCCATTGATGACGTGAATTCGAATCCCTGCAATGAGTCTGAGTACCCGGTGAAGGAAATCCGTACCACTGTTGCTCTCACTTCCCATAGTTGACTGCAGCTTGCGAGATTACTTGACGTTCATTGTTACTACTCTGCTATTTTCGTTCGTAGCATGAAGTTATATAGCCTATAATCTTCCTAAATAAATATCTATCTATGCAAAGTATTAGGGGAAAGCTCTCGAAAACGAAGACATGTGAACAATCAGGTTTACCCTCGCTTATAGATGTTTCACATCAAAAATCACCTTCGTAAAACGTTTTATTAGTGCTCCATCATGTTAGTACAGCTAAATGAAATGATAATTTCATTGAAATAATTAGATAACATTACTGAAGAAAGCACTGCATAATTCTAACGAAATGATAAACTATATGGAGGGATAAACTTAATTTTGCCATTGGAAAACTGTTGTCCCATACACCGATATATGCCGCGGTCAGCTTACCAATAGCAAATAAGTATTTTTGTGATGTTATTACAAATTACGTTTGAGAATTTTTTCTTTTACTTGTGCTGTAAGACATTGCTTCTTGCCAGATCTCATGAGTACAGATCAACTGGTAGTATACCATAGGGTACTTTGTAGGGTAAGGTAGGTTTTTATCCCCTTTGCTGTTGAGTATAGCCGTATCTTTTGTTTGCGATGATTTAGAAGTTTGATATTATCACAGCTCTAAGGGATTGTAGACCTGAGTATTTGATATTAATTTCAACTTGATACGTCCTCCCACTCCTGAGAAAAAGGGTCTTCACAGACAGACGGACGAACAACAAAGCGATCCTATAAGAGTTTCTATTCTTTTCTTTTAAGGTATGAAACCCTAAAAAAACCAGCAGTGAAAATATCAAAATTAATTTGCTATACCTCTTATGGTTAACTCAGCATAAGCCATTTAAGCGCCCAAATTCATTCACCATGACCAGTATTTTTTTATTTGTGCAGAACCCTAATTCTTCTAAAATGACCTAATTGCCTAAGGTGCCTAAGTTGCTTATGTTACTTCCTATAAATTCAGCTATCTACCAGTGAAAGTCCCGTCAAAATCGGTCCAACCATTTCGGAGATTACCTGCAATAAACAGACAGACAGACAAAAAATTAAAAAATGGGTTTTTTGTTATAGGTAACGTATATACTTACACATGAATTTAGTAAAAGGCTGTTATTTTGACATTACAAACAGACACTTCAATTTTATTAATTGTATAGATTGTACTGGAACTAACATTAATGTTTTGCTTTGCAGCCTGGTGGGACCCGGGTACATGCCCTATGCCGGTTCATATGCGTACCAGCCTATACCGTTCAAATATTCCTGCGCTAACAGCGACCACACTATATACGGGTAATTTGTATTATTGATTTTTGAATAGTTCTTTTAACCAAAGCCTTTGGCTATTTAACTTTTTTGTTCATTATAATTGCAAACATACAAATAAATGATGTTATGATTATTTAATTACTGTCCTAAGTTGCCAATCATTAAAGCGTTGAAAAAAAAGTTTAGTGCATCTGTAAAATCAATTAAAGTTAAAAAAAATGTGTATGTGTATGTCAGCCCTAAGTATGACTGGAGCTTTCTTCATAATTACGATTGTCATGCAATAATAATGAAAATGGCGCCAAACTCAGCAAATACAAAAACAAAACTGTACAAATGTAAAAGTAAAAATTAGTTACTAGATGGCGCATAAATCTGTTATTTACTAAGGAGTTAATGACCCATTTGACAGAAAACATAACACTTTCGAGTTAACGCTTTTATAGATTACACTTTTTATAAAGTTTCTGGGGTTCTTAAATGAAAATCAACTCATAATTAGTAAACTCCAATCAATTCCACTACCGTTCCCTTAAGAGTCTAGTAGTCGAGTCATTTACATTATTAATTATAATAACAAAAATAAAAATAATAAAAACTTTAACACAATACGTAACAGTAAAACAAAATTAAAATAATAAATAAATGAAATCACGTGGAACCAAAGCAAAGCACATTCCGGAGCGGAATAAAGTAATTTCCTATTCGCATAGTTACCCGGCTTGCCATCTTTAAACGTGTTTGTTATACGTCGCTTACCCCAACTCTACCACTAACGCGTTGCTAAATGTTATTTTAAAAGAATTGTATGGAGAGCGATACGCATCCAACATAATACCACATCTCATTGTCCGTTTGTCCGTATGCATTTGAAACGGACTTTACGCTCCATAGGTCGGATCTCGATGTAACACTTATGGCCGGGTATAATGTTCGCAGATACAACCGCGATGAGTCCGTCGTGTCCGGTAGCGGCGGGTCGAGCGCCGGGTCGGAGCGCGCGGCCGGCAAGGAGCCCACCTCTAGTTCGGGTTCCGCCCACTCGGCTCACTCCGCTCACTCGGCGCACTCGGGCGCTTCGCTGCCGGACGCGCGCCGCCCCGATCAGCCACATCATCACGCCGCCGATCGCCCCGTGCTCTTTCTATAACGGTTCGTAAATTGCACTCTGCCTCCTCTTAGTAAATACTCTGCCCCCTCTTAGTAAATACTCCTCATTTCTTCTGCGTTTTAGTAAATACTCTGCCCCTTTTTGTAAATACTCCAGTTCTACTTATTCACTACTCCGTCTTCGTAAGTTACCTGTCACCTATTAGTAAATACTCTGCCCCTCTTAGTATTTATTTTACTCCCTCTGTGTATACAATCTGCTCCCTCTTTGTAAATACTCTACCCTGTCGTAATAAATCTCTGCTCCCTATTAGTAAATAATCGACTCCCAATTTGTAAGTACTCTACTCTCTCTTGGTAAATACTCTGCATTGTGTTTATTATTTTTTAAGTTTACACTTTCCTTTTAATATTTGCTCCTGTTACCTAAACACTCCACTTATTTTTGGTAAATGAATTAAAAATTGTAAGTCAAATACATTCTGCCAATATATTAAATAATCACTCTATCTGAATTAAAAAAAGAAATGTTTAGTTTCACGTGGTCTTTTGACAGTTTAATTCATATGACAACTTCCCAAATAGGTTATGGATTTCAAACGCCTAATTACGCGCCAGATTTGATTATTTAATCATAACTTATGTTACTATAATCCGATTATTGATTTGGGAACGCGTCATACCGAAACCTTACAAAGCGTTTTCACCCTGTGTATGATGGCTGCGAGTGTGCTGCCATCTACAGACCGTTTCTTAGGTTCCGTTTGATATTTATATAAGGTTTTTTTTTCTGTTGTAGGACAAAGCTGTGAGAGCTCGCGCCCGAACTGCCAAATTCCCACAGGAATATCCGAGTGTCATTTTAGCAATACATAAGTATATATAACTTGTAAATTAAGCGTAGTCGTGCCGCTAGATGGCGTTTAAGGATTTTAGAGAAATGTTTTTATCGTAATACGTGGCTATGTAATCGATATATCGATAGTTTGTAGTATCGGAACAGCACTATGGAGTTCGATATTTTTTTTAGTGGTTCGTTTATGACGCAGCTATAATGTAGTGTGTAGATAAGTGTGTTATCGATGTTCAATCAAATTTTTTTATCGACCCTAGACATGCGCTTAATGTCGATTCGCGAAGTGATGTACGGTTTTTGTTTTTTTTTGTTTCGTGACCCATGCGTTTTCTCGGCTTGTGCTGTGTTATTTCGATTATGTTATAATCGATAGTTTGGTCGGGACATCACTAGTGTTGTGGAGAGAAATGAAGTTGTATATGTCGCTTTGCAGGTTGGTATCGACAAGTCTTGACTGTTTTAGTAAAATTTCAAGTATTGATGGAGAATTCGATTGCTATAATAGTACTCGACAAAGAGGACTGTGTTGCTAGATACAAATAAAATGAAAGAAATCGAAGAAATTTATTCTGGTTTCTCAAATTTTTTAAAATTAAATTTTGAATGGGTTTTTACATATCGACAGTTTTGGTTTGAATGCACAAAATATATTACTTAAAATGTTTAATCCTTTGAAGATGTTATCATGTGCCATTACCGTTTATCGAAAAATATTAGCAGTCGTGTGCCTCGTTTAAACTGCGGGCTAGTGGCCTGGCGAGTGGTCAGTCAAGTGAGTTTGACAATGATTTATTTGTTGAAGGACTGTTGGATCTCTGATTTGACAAAAAATGTTGTATTGGTTTATGCTTAATTAATTAGAGGGTGTTTAAGAAATTATAATTGACTGAATGAGGGCCGTCATACATAATATCGCCCCCTGATTACGTATTTCGCAAGAGCAAAGTGACAGTAATAATTCATAAATATTTGCTTCGATGTCGCAAACTCTCATACTATAAACAAACTAATTTTGCCATATGGAAGCTAATATTTAGCGATTTTTGCAAAGTGATAACTTTGCTATTGCGAATTCGTAACCGGGGGACGGGTGTCTTGTTTCAAAACTAAATAATGTATATTTGAGTGTACTTATACCATTTCCATTTCTTTATCTTCTCGATGACAGCTCCTGTGAAAACTTGAATCAAGCGTCTTTTTTACATTATGTGCATTATTTTATAAAAATATGACGTTTACACACGTACAAGGTTATACCAGAGTCGGATAAATTGATAGGGATGGAGCTATATCGATAAACGTAACGCGATAACACATCCGATATTTTTTTACAAAATGTAAGAAACTAAACTACTGCCGGATACTTTTGTACAAATTTTATTAACTAATATTATATTTTATTACAAGATGTTACACGTATGAATTCTTGATTGATAATGCCAACTTCTTCAAAATTTTCGAAGCTGTTGTAAAATATGTAGGTATAGGTAGGTACTCGACAATGAAATGAAATAATTATAACGACAAGTAATCTTTATTTATTTTAATCAAAATGTGATGAATCGTAACTGTCGTAAATATATGCGGTCGATATCACTACTTATTTGGTTACAACACTACGACTATCAAATTAGAACTGTCATCGAGAAAATAAAGAAATGGAAATAGTATAGTAATTACCTTTTTATTTCGGTTCCTTACATTTAAAAAAAATATTTATATGATCACCTTGTTTTTCGTTTGTCAAGGCCATTTTTCTCGGTAATGTCTTGAGATATAAAGTTGAAATTAATATTGAACACTTAAGGATATATTATCTCATACTGCTGTTAAAAATATCAAGTTTTCTACAATAACATTATAAAGACATATGATCCTTCCATCTGTCGACTCGCTCGCCTTGCTACTGTCCCACAATGCAAACAGTCCACCGACTCGCAATGTTTTCGGGTCGTCAGCTTTTTTATGGAGTTTTGGCGGGATCTTGTTCCGTCATATTTAAATTCATAAAGATGCATTTTAACTTGTTACAAAAGCTCCCTCTACAGTTTTAACCAGGGAGCCTACATCTAGTAAGGGTTATGTTTGAAGATTATTACAAGAATAAATAGAAAATATTCTATTCGCGTGACACTGGCAGAACGGTAGATGAACACAATTGCCATAGGATAAAAATAAGAAAAATTGCTTTTGAATGGATACGGTAAAATTTACGATTACAGTTCGCGACAGGTCGACATGTCAACTTTTAGTGATGGGACGTCACATACCAGGTAATCGATATCGATAATTGAGGTTATTTATGATAATTATTTTTACGTTCTGTTACACGGAACTTCGCATTGTATTTTCTTTAAAAAGGCGGCCTAAGCTCGAAATTCGACCAGCAACATTTTGATCATAGATTATTTTCTGTTTGACATTTGCAGTATGAACCTTAACAATGAGTATTATCTACATCGCTTGCTGTCACTTTTCATTGAGTGACAATGTCAATATTTTGGAGGGTCTAAGTTCCATGGCACTGGTCGGGTTAGGATTCGCAGTATTAATTTATTTTATTTAATATATTAGTAACAGATATTATAGATAAATTTTAGCTTTCTGCACTCCTTCTCCATGTAAACTTTAACCATGCCAAATCTCAGTTTACCGTGCACACAATACGCATATAAAGGGGTAGAAAGCTTTTGCTTCACGTATTAATATATAGATAATAAAATGTTCATATAGTTATAGAACATAGAAATATACAAAAAATGACTCTAATTAAAACTGCCGAAACAACTAGAGATAACTTTCACGCGAGAATTTTGAATAATGACAGCCAACAACTGACGCGCGCTCTTCGTTGTATTTATAAAGACGAAGGTGCTTGATTGCACTTTTGTAAAAAAAGGGTTTCAGCTGGTTACATAATGATTTTCATTAACATATCAAGTACTTATATAACAGTTCGATATCACGATTTCCTAATACATTTCTAGCTAGTTCGCGTGTTTTTCAAATGGATTGTTTTTTTTTTTGTTTGCTCCGTTGTGATTTGAAACTCGATGAAATGAAAAAGAGACGCATCTATAGGAGTTAACATGCAAGAGAATGAGATAGAATACATTATACGGTGTTTCCTTTATTCTTTGTACGTGTGCGTGCGCCTGCCTATAACTAAGCCTCGGGGGGAAAAGGCGTCACAGCCAATGTAATGTAATGTTCACGTGTGTCGTTTATGTGAATATTTTTATGTTTTCTGACTTCCACCGCGTGTGAACTGACTGCACATATGTTTTTTTTTTTTCATTATTATTTAACACAGGACGACGAGACAACCGAATTCATTTTCAATCCACATTTATAGTACATAAAAGTAGCAATTTGAGCGAAATCGATAAACGTTGTAGATGCGGCCTCGTGCAGCGCTAATATTAAGCTATTGCGGGCGCGGTCGCTGTGCATAGTGTTGCTAAAACATCGATTTGCTATCGAACAACGATTGTTAATTTCCAATACGCGGTATTTTTGTGATTACAAGGAAGATTTGCGCGAATAACCTTTTTTTCTTTTAGCTCGTCATACTAAAGTATGAAATCTTTGTATCGCGCGATGACCCTTTTCGCTGTCGTTCCTCAATGGGCTGATATATATTCCTTACTTACAAACAATTGATTACCATCGATTGCCCAAAGAATTGATTTTTTAGCACCACTAGGTCCACCCTTCCACGACTTACCTCTATTCCAGATTGCCATGTCGACCTGTCGCGAATTTTTTTTTTTTTTTTTTTTGTACGTACGCCATATTATATAGGTAGTGTTTATTTTCCATGTATTATAAATATACTATATTGTATTAGGTTAGATTTAAGTGTAAATATTATAATTTATATTGTAATTTCACTAAGTTATCGAAAGAGAATTTTCGTTTTATCTCACATTGACTTTCGGGTTCTGTCCGGATTGAATTTTATCGACATATATTTTTACTATAGGAATGCGCCTCCGTATGTAATTTTCTCGATATCTATATATTATATCATCGTGCCATGTTCCTCTTTTGTGGGTAAAAAGGAAGAGTATACCTCTATTTCTCTTCTTTTTCTTTCTTCCCCCTACAAACGTTTATTTTCCCTTCGGATTAATTAGTCTCTTCATGCGTTTGCTCTTTGATCCGCATATATAAGTTCCAAATTTAATTATACATATTTTTTTATTCAAAATTTACAACATATCGATAGTCGATAAAAACAAATGAGATGTGACATCTCTATTCGCTGTATACACATGTAAGATTATGCGGATTAGTGGGATAAACGAGTTTTATGTAATCGATAACGCTTGTAGGGGAGTGCGAGGGACTTGTGGAGTGTACTTATTTAATTTCACGGCTAGGTTATAAATAATATTTGACAACTGCGATAAAATATGTTTTATTTGTCGATATATTATAAATTATAAATAAATCATAAATCATTTTCGATATTTAACGTCCCTCAACGTCCATGTGAGCGGAGTTTTGCTGGATGCTGACCCTCTATGTGGTGGTGTGTTTTTAAATTCAAAAATGTATGTTATTTGGCCCTATATTATGTAATTTAATGGGCGTTTTACGGGATGTAGTTTCGATTGTAGTGCACAAGTGAAGTGAATTATAAATAACTAGAAGCATGCATTTTAAGTTGCCATAAAAAGTCCCTGGACAGTATTGACGTAGGCCGCCATCTTTTTGGAGCTGTTTGAATAACTAAGAAAATTAACGTGACATTGGCAGATTTGTGGATGAGTACAGTTGCCAATAAATGTAAAAAGAAACAAGTCACGTGAGCGATGTCTCATGAATCATCCTGTTTTTAACCCCATAGGGGATGATTTTTCACAAATTTTGTATTAGTGTTCCTTGAAACCTTGCTACGATAAATCATGTTTCTAGTATCACTAGTTGAAAAATTTTGCTCGGTACGACGGTATTGTTAACAAATAGCAAAAATGTTGCTATTCAGTCATTTGGAAAATAGCAAGAACTCAAAATGATTGAAACGTAACACGGTTGTTAGAAATTTCGTAATTTTTAAGCGAATGTTGCATTTTTTTCTTATTTTTTGACGCATAATGTAATATTACTAGCTGACTTGTGCGAATAATTGGAAGATATTTTTTTTTTTATTTTTGTTGTCTGCCTATGTAGGCGATTTTGCCAATTTCCAGTGTATTCCGTAGATCATAGAATGTAAATAATGTGACAGCTGTCATGTTAGTGAAACAGATTCGTTTAAATGGCGTCTTAAATATAGTTTTATTAGCATCAGCAGATGGCATTAGCAATGGAAAAGTTTTTTAATAAAAAAAAAATCGGTTGTCTGTAAAGTCGGTTTACTGACGATAGTTGAACGTGACAACGTCATAAGAAAATACTGATGGGATGGTATCGTTTTTCAAATAATATCGAAAGAATCATTACCTTTATCGCCGCAATTATCGTTGCTATAAACAATTGACACCACATTCACTTTTCACTGCACTTTATACTTGACGAAAACATGTAAATGTATTATTGTATAGCAGCTGTCCACGCAGACGCATCGCTCACTCAAGTAGGAGCGAGACAGATGTCGAGCGCTGCCGAACGCGGTAGCCGATTGTGCCTCTTTGTCGCTCGTTCCGCGCTCTCGCTTGCACTTCAAGCCTTAAATGGAACGCCTCAGAGCGAGGTAACGCCGCATGAGTCATGTTTTTTCGTGCGTGCAGCCGGCTCCATCGAATTATAAGACGTTGTCACGTCAAAAAAAATTTATTTAACGAAAATATGTATTGTAAACTATTATTTCGTCAATAGCGGGGACCATATAAGCATTAAAATGATGTTTGAATTATAATTTACGGATATATTATTATGATTTTGACAGTTAAATAACTTTTTTTTTACCTTTTGCCTAAATAGGCAATTTTGCCAATGTCAAGTGTGAAACTACCTTTGAGAAATAATATGATTTTTTTATTTTGTCCGTCTATACTTCCTCTAATTATTTATCCTAAACATGGCGATTATAAAATGTCAAGGAAGTGTTAATCACTAGCTTTAATTAAATATGTATTATAAGGCAGCATTATAATATTATTTTATATGTTAATTACCAAATTAGTTTCGTTAAGTTTTATCGATAATAGGTCATCTCCAATGAAGTTGTATCACTAAAATCAATTTGAAAACGGCACAGATATTGTTATCACATGTTGAAATAAAAGAGAGGAAATTATAGCGTAAGGCGGAAACTCTGTTGTCAAAAAAGGACAAAAGTTTTTTCTCGCTCACGCCGGGATCAAGTCGAAAGTGAGCTGAGGGCAATTACCGCTCATTCACGACGTCATGTAAAGAGCGTCAATGCCATAGCTACTTTGCTACTCGTGTCCGCTCCAGGAGTCCCCGCTATCGCTTCCCGTAGTTTCCCCTGTATGATTAGGGCGGGGACATATAAAACGCATTTGTATACGTAGAAAAAGAAATGTTTAATTAATTAAAAATTAATTTATAATATGAGGGTACTAATGTAATTTATTTAAAATATTAATAATGAAAAGTAAAATAATAAACATAATTATTACGATTTGTAAGCGAAAAAAATTGTAAGGGATATTAAACATTGTAAAAATTAACTCTTGTATTTTTATTTTGGAATAATAAAAATACTTTGATCCATTAAAACCTCTACAGAAGGTAAAAACGCCTGGGTGATTGATATTCGCATTTTTTTTTCATTACTCTACAATCTCACCTGATGGTAAGTGACAAAGTGGCCTAAAGTGAACCATATGCTATGCCTTGAAGTGATGCCGCAACATTTATAAATGCTTGGCGATGGATTTTTAACTTGGTTTTAAAGCCAGAGTGGATTTAAAAAATGCCTTACAACTATGCTGTCATGATGTTTCTTTCACCGAAAACACTGGGTCATTAATGGGTTCGAAACTACATCGACGAGGTGTTCAAACATACTGCTGGCGCTACCACTAAAGCCAGTAGATTTAATATAAAAATCTTTGGAGTGATGACTGTGAAAGTGTTAATTTACGAACCAGTTTACCCTCCCTTAATCTCAAGTTAAAGGTCTAACAGCAATGAAACTAAAATAGAACCAACCTTGAGGTATCCACTTTCCAACGAAATCCAATCCTTGAAATCTGTTCATAAACATGCCTGAATATCCATAAAAAGTACGAATCGAAAAACTTACTTTTTGAAGTCAGTAAAAAAAACAACTTATATACTGAGTTAAAAAATAAATTTTATTTACTTACACTGTGAAATATTTATACATTTATGAAATAATCGATAATACAACACACCATGATCAAAATATTATAACATTGACCTTATAGTAATACTTTTGTTTATTTTTAATAAAAATAATACAGGAACAATATAAATTCGAAAATAAATGCTTATAAATAACTACATTTTATAATAGATTTGACTAACACAATGATAATATAATTATACATATATGGCAAAAGTGAATACCAAGGATATAAAAAAAAACGCATGTTTTAACTGTTTTTATTTTTGGCAGAAAAAGTTGAACTTTTAATAAAATTGCCACTATCTTACTAAAGAATGATTGAAGAGTGTTTGCTTTATATAAAAAGGAAACATTTGCTATAAACTTATATTTTTGTATTTGTAAAAAAAAAATTATATACATACATTCTTTTACTTGCACTAATTAAACTGGTTTTTTTTTCCACAATACCGTTGGTTAGATGGGGGGAAAAAAGCATTGTGACATTAAAGCTCGTCAATGTATATTTTTATACCATTTATAAGAACCAAAAATACACTAAAGTATTCATTCATTCAACAATGAACTAATAAAACACTAGCTAAGTTCCATAGTCGATATACAATATCTCGATACATAAAAAATTAACATCATGTTAGACAAAAATTAAATAGTTGAAAATATAAATAAAAATAACTAAACAGTAATATATTTTTATTTTACAGTCGACCAGTTTTTAACTTGTACCAATTTTTTTACTAATAATCTCTCATAAATCATTTAGCCGGCATGTATGTACTAGATTATAAATTAATTTTTTATTTATACAAATCGCTTCTCGATTGGAAAATAAAGTGGCATAATAACGAAATTATGTTTTTTTTTTCTCATAATTATAAAAAAACTGACGTATTTTTACTTGAAATAAATTACTGTTTCTATTTTCAGTGTGAATTTTGAATTTGTTAAGTTTCGTGATCTGTCAAGCTGTGGATCTTGTTTGAATTTATAAACTTATGCATTTTGAGTTAAAACAAAAATTCACTGGTCACTTTTAACAAGCGTGCCTTCCTCCCATTTTGTTAGACCGATGTTAGTCGATTAGCAAAGTAGTACTTAGTTGGCTTAAAGGGCTTGTATCTTTGCATTTCAAAGTAAACAAATTAATGTAGAGGATTTTGTCACTTCAAGGTCATCGGATGACAGATCATTCGTAACTCGTGGCCGATTGGCCGGACGATCCAGCCGGTTTTATATACATTTGAATACTAGGTTTAAAATTTTAATAGTTTTGTATACAGAATTGATAATTACACACATGATCCTTTTTAAATAGCTAATGAACTCAGATATAAAAAAGAAACGCATTTTTTTTCACATTTTCGAGTTAAATTTAATAATATAATATTTAGAGTGAAAAGTTTGAACAATGTAATAAAGTGTATCTTAAATAGGCATAGTGTTTAATAGACACTCAGCATCGAAATGCAACCTCGTTAAAAACCGGTCAAATCTTTATCCGAACATATAAATATCACTTATTATTTAAAAAAAATACACAGGTGGCCGTAAAAAGGTAAACAAAGTTTTTATATATTTTTACCGCTGAAAATCGTCAATACTTATTTTTTCACCAAACCAAATTTTACTGTTTGGCGGCGGACGTTTGTTTACCTTTATTTCGATGCTGGGGGGTAAAGATAAAACAGTACCTGCACATTAAAAAAGTGCCATTTTGGTCATATAAAGTTAACTTGAGGGCGTAGTTTGTTGATACATAGCGCCATTTCGATCATTTTTCGAAATATAATTTTAAATGTTTTGACGAACACTTTGAGAGCTCTTGAGTCCAAACTCTTTTATCTATACCCCCTTAGTTTCAACTGACTTAATTTTAACATTATTGCAAAACACGATAAATTGACTCAAAAAGTATGCGCAAATCTTTCGATTTTAATGTGCAATGGAAATATTCCGAAACACGTTATAAAATACTTGTTGTTTCTTCTTCTTTCGATTTGATATTAGAAGGGGGTGTTTTGAATTCCTAATTCCTGACGTAATTAATGGACGCATCCTTATCTGAAGATATAAATATAGGATGTAAAAAATCCCGTTACATTTGACAATCATAATCTCTTGTCTGATTGCAAAAAAATCATTTAATTAGGTACTCTTTGACAAGTAAAGCGATACACTTACATTTTCAACCATAAGTTTACGGGTCTGGAGGTAACGTGAGGAAATAATTAATTAAAAAGGAAATAAAATGGAAAATCGGAGGGAAAATTATGTATAAATGGCACTTACCTATAAGGCTATAACCCTACCACAGGTTGAAGAATAAGTGATTTTAAAAAGTGGATCAACTTCAGCGCTTTATCCCTCATTAGTACTAACTTGGATGTAAACTTTAACAAACCCAGCGGAGACGTTAACGTACGTGACTTTACGTTTCACATCACAATCCACCAGTTGACTGTATTTTTAAAAACTATAGTAAATTATTGAGTAATATTGGTCTATAAATAAAAAACCTAAAACAATACAAATCTGGAAAAAGTAATTGTTTATGTATTTAATTTTCCCTTAGCAAAATTAATATTTTTTTGGCTGGGAGTTACGTGATTTGAAACGCCGATTAGAAAACGTGATTTCACCATTCAAGTTTTTTTTTATTATTTTTAAAATTCACTCTTTCTTTAGTTGTCACTATTATTATTACAAAATGACATATAAAATTAATGAAGACGTCACGGGACCATAAAACCGCGTTTTTGTGACGTATTTATTCAATAAATGAAAACATATGTTTACATCACTTTTTATGGTGTATTATTGAAACAAAAAAAAATCATCGGTAATTGTTGTCAACTCTCGGTTTGTATCATATAATATGTGTCATAATTACATAAAATTAATATATGAAGTGCAACTGACGTCACATGCAGGTCACTTTTACTGGAAAGTTACATAATGGTAACGAATATGTGAACAAGGGATCCGATCGATTTATTTGGAAAAATTTGAAGAAACTCTCTGGACAGTCCTAACAAGAAAGCCGTCATCTTGTTAAAGCGATATTCGAAAATGTGTATCCAGTGAACATAATAATGACAAGACAATTTTTAACAAAAAAAGAAAATCAACTTCACTGATTTGAGGAGTTCTGGTGTACCTTCGAAGTTCAAGATTCAATGCCAATGAAATTAAATTGGGACCACCCTTATACAAAAAAATAATCGCCCAAATCGGTTTATAAACAAAGAAGTTACGGCTGAACATCCATAAAAAAATATACATTCGAATTGAAGAAGCTCCGCGTCTTTTTTTAAAATCGATTAAAAATGACTCACAATTTATTTAACTATACTATTGATACTTTTTAAGTCGATTTTTCAATCAATTTTGACAATAAACATTATTATAAAAATAATTCATTTAAATAACTATATACTTACTAACAAATAATTTTATTGCTTACTTAATTGTTATTTTCTTCTTTCGCAATCCCAACACATCTAGCGTATATACTACCATTTAACATAACAATTTTGTTCAATATTCAAATGCGAATAAACAATATTGTTTTTGGTTTTTTGTTCATCTTTCGTTCTTTTGACGATTGCGACAACTCGCACCGCGAAATTTCAATGCTCAGCACATTATCCATATTTACGGTAACATATGAAAATATACGATCTGCGGCAGAATTTTCATGCAAAAATAAATTTCCTTAAAAGTTGCGAATCAATCAAATTTTTTATGTGATTTTTTTTAATATGGGTAGAGTTTGTATAAGATTTCGGTAGACTGAGAAAAAGTGTTGGCAACACTAAAATTTTCAGACAACGCTGATTATGTTCGACACTCGGAAATCAGCAGTGCTGGTAAAGCCATATTTTTTTTACCGATTGACTGCAAAATTTGGATATAGCGCTGCCATCTTAGATCGCGTCGTCACTTAACTTCAGACGTGTTTTACTTATGTCTAGTATAAAATCAGAATCATGTTTCACTTATATCCATCCGTGCATCTCTTAATAACGACTGACACCCCACCTCTTACCTGAAACAAGAAAAAATATATTAAAAAACGGTAACAATATTGTCTGTCACTAAAGTTTATAACGTCACAAATATGTAACAAAGACGGCATTGGCGCTCTTTATATGCCATCGTGGATGGCGGGCAATTGCCCTCACTTCACTTTCGACTAAAAACCGGCGTGAGCGAGAAGAAACTTTTATCCCTTTTTGACAACAGAGTTTCCGCCTTACGCTGTGATTTGCTATCTCTTTTGTTTCAACATGCTGATAACAAAGTTTGTAACGTTTTCAAATTGCTTTTAGTGAGAGTATAACGCGTCTATTTCCTAACAAATATTTTTGTCATCACATTAATGAGAATGGTCTCCAAAAGGAGATGATGATAAAAACGGAGATTTGATCAAATCCCTAAGCTATATGATCAATTCACGGAAGATGTGGCTGAGTTTGGTTAGATCTGGTGATACGATTTTGGTGTCATATATTTTTTAGAGACAAAAACTTATTAATTAGAACACTGAGTAAACCATAGATATAGCAAAATAATGTACCAAATAATTGTAGACATTAAAAAGACCTACAAAAAAGTCAGCGAGAGTATGCGTACGTCTCTATGCATCTTCTAAGGAACACCCACAGTAAGCATTTTTGTCTTTAAAATAGCCGGGAGCGGGGGAGCAAGATTCGCGCGGGCATTCCGTAGTCCACGTGAGCGAAGCCGCGGGCACAGCTAGTTATACATAAAACAATACGTACGGATAAAAAAAACTGGAAAAATTCAATCGTCGTCACTTAACATCGGATGGTATTGAAGCCAAATGCCAACTCCGGTGAAGCTGTGAAAGCCGTCTGAGGCTCGAGTTTTTTAACAATATAAAAAGGGGCTAAATGCTAAACCTAAAAAGAATTAAAAAAAAAAACGTCATTGTGCCTCGATTCGATTTTCTAATAAGCCAGTGCCTCACCTCGAACCATTGCATAACCGAATATGTTTCAGGAAAAAACAATTTAATACTATTAGGTATAAAGGCAGGCGAAACTACTGACGTAAACTAGTGTTAAAAAAGTTATTTTAAAAATAATTTACATAAGTACGATAACCAAACACGTTTAGTAAAATTTAATGTTTTTGTGCATCGAGATTCTCGAAACACTGGATATCAATATCCGGTAGAAACGTGAAATATTAGAGAAATATATTGATATAATATCAATGTAATAATATTCGATATTACTGTTTTTTATTTTAGTGAAACTTCTTCCGCCGCTATTCGATAATTAAGAGTGAAATTTCAAGGATGCGTTACATTTGGGTACGTTTCACGAGAGAGAAGGAAGATATATAACGTACTGAGATGGAAAAAGAGCTATAGATTGTATATCTAATATACAGTTTAGTTTAGGCTATCCCCGTCTCCTTTTTTAAGTAGTTTTACTTCTCTCAGGAGCAATTTTTTCAAATATAATTTTATCATTACTGTTTAGCTCTTATAAAAAAAGTGGAACATACAATATAATATAATATTATAAATGTAAAAGTTTGTATGTTGGTTACTAAATCATGCAAAATGGCTGAACGGGTTTGAGTGAAATACAGCACACACTTAGTTTATAAGCCCGGACTAACATGATACTTTTAATCAAGGTAAAGTGGCGGGCAGAAGCTAGTGATAGTACATAAGCTAGATTACTGGTTGACAATTCCTGTACATATCGATGAAATTCTCGTCGAAATTGGTTCAGCCGTTTTGGAAATAAGCCCAAACAAACGAACACTCGACAATTCGAAAAAAATGTGTTTTAATCAAGGTAAAGTGGCGGGCAGAAGCTAGTGATAGTACATAAGCTAGATTACTGGTTGACAATTCCTGTACATATCGATGAAATTCTCGTCGAAATTGGTTCAGCCGTTTTGGAAATAAGCCCAAACAAACGAACACTCGACAATTCGAAAAAAATGTGTTTGCTTTTTTGTAATGTCCAAATGACCGTATGCGCGCATAAGAAAAAGCATTTTTCAATAAAAACACAAAGACAAGTTATTTCTATTCTATACCAATATTATAAAGAGTAAAGATTTGATTTTTTGTTTATAATGGATAAACTCAAAAACTAATGGACCGATTACTACAGTATCAGCGAGCAACGAACGCTATATTATAATTTGAAAAAGTAAATTATTCCTCATAAAAATGTCGATAGTTTTACACAAAGTATAAATATTCCCTACACGAGTGCGTTGGCGATGTTTGTCGTATAAAAGTAACTCGGGTTAACACTTAGTTTATCCGTACATATGTATATCTAATTATAACATTTTTTTAAAGATTCTAGCAACGTAACTTATATCGACAGTGGATATCGTACATCACTAGTAACTGGTTTTCTTAACCTTTTAGCGTATGTTGAGTCATTGCACTAAACGTTTCCGTTGTCGAAATATTCCGTAATAGTTTTAAACGATGATTGCGTTGCTATTTTGTAGAGACGAGACTTTTTTTAAAGTTACTAAGCGGCATTTATATATGTTATAGTTGTTTTTTGGAGTTTTAGCTGCGTTGAGCAATTTTGTTAGGATAAGAAATTATGGTTTCGCGCGACCTTTGCGTCATCGATGACCTCGACATGCTCGTGAAGTATTGCGCTTGCGTAAGACTAGCGACGTGTAGTATAGTCGCCTGTGTACATGTATACGCATATATATACTATTTTTTTATTTATTTTTGTTACTGACCTTACTGTTAGCCTGAGGGATACAAAAACAGAGCCGCCGATGGCTTTTACAGCTTTACCGGGCTTGGGGGCGAGCGCTTAAGGTGTGGGGAACAAGCACGCAAGGGTTCCAAAGTGGCCGGACCTCGGGCTGTTGCCGCGATTGCAAAGAAGTCGCGATCTGACTAATTTCCTATCCGTTAAATTCAAGCTAAACTAATATATACATGTTCCTACCTCCTGGGAGGAAGGAAGTAACATGTGTACTTATTATATGTATTTAGTGATCTGTGATCTGAAATATGGTCTATACCAGGGCTTCTTAAACTATTATAATTATGTCATTCACGACCCCATTTATGATTGCGAGTTTCTTGACGACCCCATACAAATATAAAAGAAAAATAAATTAATATTTTTTGTTGATTTATTTATTAGGTAAATGCAATATACATACGTATAGGTAATATACATATGCAAATATATAGTTTTAGAATTCGTTTTGAAACATACAAAAATCTAAAATTAAAAATTGCGCAAAAAATTATAAAACTCTAGTGATGTTATAAAATGGTATATATATATATATATTTGACATTAAAATCTCTCGCGACCGCAGAATTTTGCTACGCGACCCCTTTTGGGGTCGGGACCCATAGTTTATTAAGAAGCCCTGGTCTACACTAACTAGCGTAAAAAAGAAAAAAAAAGGTTCCTTACAGAACCTATCTACCTGTTATATACACTAATTAATAGATTGTATATACTTGATTGTACCTATCGTATGTGTTTGACTTTTTGTATGGGTAAAATCTCGTGATTTCGCGTCACCGACATGCTCTGCAATAATTCAGACAACAATTGATTTCAAAATTCAAAATTGTGTTTTCACTTCTGTCGGTAGTGATAAATAAGCCTCTGATTTTTTTTCTTTTTGATTTACTTTAAAATGTATATTAAAAAGAGAAGTTATGTATTTCTGGCCGCCTATTTTATAAGCTTGTGTTCACACTGTCATTGTTTAGTAAACAAATATCGATGAAGTTGTTGCTGGAAGTCGGTAATGGCTTAGTTTCTTGACCGTGTACAAGTATCAATATATTGGGATCATGAAGAACGGAGGACAAAATCTCGCAATCTCCAGATACATCGTGAACATCTTGTCGTAGTAATATACCAAATATCCCAGTCATCGAGAAGAACCGGCAGGAAACTTCACAAATATAATTACAGTAGGTAAATAATCATATAATATATCTATACCAATTTAATAAATCGGAAGAGGTTTTTGTTTGTTTGTTTAAACACCCTAATCTCTGGAACTACCAGTCGGATTCGAAAAATTCTTTTTGTATATGATAGCCAGACTCACGAGAAATAGTATAGGCTATCCAATATTAGACTACAAAACTTAGCTAGCCTTAAATATTTAATTTTGTTACAGAAGTCGAGTCCCGCTCGAACTGATTTATCCGCGTGCGCTGGGGTAATCGTTAACGATAAGGAAATGCAATGTTCCAGAAAATACTGTTCCTTAGTTTATCTAAAAAAAAGTCAGCAATAGTATATGCCTATCACTTATACATAAACCACAAGAAGGTATTTTGTGACAAAGAATTGTTGAAAATTAAAAAGTAATTTATAAGCATTATTTTTAGACATGGCATATTCATTCTTACGAACAAAAGTTACTTATCATAAAGACAGTTTTATGAAGTTAAATTTTGCTCTTTATAGCATTTTATTTGGACACATAGTTTAGGAGATAATGGAAAATTAAAATGATTTGTACTTGCGGGAAGAAAGGAAACCGTGACAATATAAATGATCTATCACCACATAGTTCAAACGACCGTACGCATTTGGTTGAACTTTTACATACAGATACTCATAATGAACGCTCTCTGCTAAGAACGGATTTTTGAAAATTCAACCCCTAAATGGATTTGCATGGGAGAAGTCATACGAGGCCGGCACTGAAAATTTCGGGAATCAAGGAAGTGACACAACATTACTATTTAAAAATGTATTTATTGCTTTTCGAAGTATTCGAAATTTGACACATTTTTCCATACGATGGAACCAATCATTGAAATAACCATTCCATTCAGAACTTGGGGTCTCCAAAATGGCCGTTTTGTAGGCGTCCACAACTCCTTCAGGTGATGAAAATCTCTGTCCACGCAATTTATTCTTTATTTTAGGGAAAGTGTAGAAATCATTAGGGCTTAGGTCGGGGCTGTACGGCGGATGGTCTAATAATTCTATGTTTTCTTGCTCTAAAAACTCTTTTGTTCTGTGCGCGGTGTGAGAACTCGCATTGTCGTGATGGAGGATGATGCGGCGGTTGCCGTTCTCTTTACGGAGTTCAGAAACGACCTGTGGCAAATAAATGCTAGCATACCATTCTGCATCAACCGTTCTTTGTTCCTCAAGAGGAATAGTCGTAACATGACCGGTTTTGGAGACAAACGTGGCCACCATTTTTTTTTCAACACTCCGTGAACGAATAATTTTTGTTGGCTTTAACTCATTTTCGAACACCCAAACTCGTGACTGGTTTTTTGTTTCGGGTTCGTACGCGTATCTATATCCAGGATTTGTCACCTGATACGATGTTGTATACAGCATTTGAGGATCCTGCGTGGAATCTTTCGAGAGTTCTGACGCACCAAGTAACGCGAGCCGCTTTTTGCTCTTCACAGAGCGAATGCGGTATCCATCGGCAAAAAGAACTTTTTTACACCTAATAGTTCATGCAAGATTATTTGTATTTAACTCATGCCAATGTCTAAAGTTGCCTGAATTTCGCGGTATGTCACATGTCGATCTTCCTCAATCAGCTTACGCACAGCAACGTTTTCTTGGGTGACTGCAGTTTTTGGACGACCTTGACGAGGATCATCACTGAGCTTGACACGTCCACGTTGAAATTCAGCAATCCAGCGATAAATTGTGGTTTTGGATGGGGCTTCATCACCAAATGCAGAAATCATCCGGTCAACACACTGTTTTTGTGTTAAACCACTTCGAAAGTCATAATAAATCATCGCTCTTGAATTTTCTCGAGTCAATTCCATTTTCTCAACGACTAAACAAGTTTGACAAAACCTTGTGACAAGACCGAGAATCTTTTTTTAAATAAATAAATTGTATTCGATTTTTAAAACCTAGGAGTTTTCAATTCAAAAGATTTTAATATGACAGGAACAGTGGAAATATTCCATTCCCGATACTTTTAGTGCAGCCTATGTATCTAACACGGGTGAAATCTTGCAGCATAACTAATTTCAGTATAAACATGTACGGAGAGGGGAGTCACGTCCAGACAACACTATCTTTCACGTAGTAATCTGTTCACAGTAATTATTGTAATCTACTATATTAACAAAATGATAGAGGTTTACCGTTCTACGTGAATCGTGTAAAAACTACTGGACAGATAATGATAAAAACAATTTATTCCTAGATTTCTGGGTCCTCATCTAACAAAAGAATCATATAATTCTTTAGTACACGCGAACGGAGCCGCGGGCACGGTTAGTTATTTATATATTGTTTTCCCTTTTCAATATTCCATGTTTTTTTGGTCAGATTTTTTTTTTTTGAGATAACTTCTCGAGCCGAAAGAGGCCACAGACGTGACGGTCATATTAATTATGTCTTTAAAATTAAGCTTTGAAAACCCCTTTTTTTTGTCAATTCGACTCCTGAGAACCATTTGCGACATTCTTTAAAACCTCCCAAGGCGGTTTCGTGGTAACAGGAAAACTACTCTTTGTGGTGTCATTTCAAATTCTCTTTAAATGTGTAAGATACACTCGGCCCATAGAATAATGAATTCCGCGCAGTAGAGTGAGCGTGCGTACTTTATCACTAGGTGTGCCCTGTGGTTTCACTCGACCCCCTATACCCAGAGCCTTGCTGTAATTGTTCCGCGTCTAATGCCCCATCCACATACTTGTCACGCCTTGGCAAACATTCACAAATTCAAACGTGTGAATAGAGTGTTTGCCTTGGCTTGCCACCGATCCGAGCGGTATTTGATGCATAAAACCAAAGGAGCTTGCGGCAAGCATTTGCGATGCGTCCACACGTTTGAGCGTATCTAACAGTTTTTTTTTTTTTTTTTATTTTAGAACTACACTGTTAGCCTGAGGGGCCCTAAAGCCGCTGCGACTGTTACAGCTTCACCGGACTTGGTGGGTCTAACAGTATCGCTTGCGCGAAATAAATAATTGAAAAAACCTGGTACGGTTTCTGTGAATTTTCCTTATCGTATTATTTTTCTTCGTTTAATTTGGCTTCTTTTTACAATGAAAATATATTAAACCAAATGTTATAAACCGACACAAGGTCGACACGTCCGTCATGCTTGCTTATCCAAAACTCACGTACGAACGTACGAATGGTTATCTATACACTCGCCAATTTTATGCAAGCGTTTGTAAAGGTTTGAAGTTTGCATCAAGTGGCAAGTAGGTGGGTGAGCCATAAAGATCGTAGCGTGATTTTATACAATATGTATTAAAAACTCCGTTGGATTCGTCAAGGTGTTATTAGGTATCGAGATTATATTCTGTTTATGTTATCTATCTCAGATTATAAGTAAAAAAAATGACCCCTAATAAAATGTAAAATAAATTAGTTAAATGAGGAAACTTACATGGCAATACAGGCGGCGCGGCGCAGGGTACCGCCATACGATCAAACGAACCGCTGAGCCGCGCCGGGGCCGGGGCCAGCGACGGTGCTACCATATTTTAAAAATTTGCTAAATTTTAGGGAAACTAAAACTAAATACATATGTTCATTTTAAATCGCAAAAACATTTTTATTTTCGTAATAAATAAAATTTTGTTATTTTTTTTCTTAATGTAATTGAGGTAAGTAGGTACCTATATACCCTTTTCGGATTCGACGGGGTTTTTAATACATATTGTATAGCCTGTAATAACCTTTCACAATAAATACGCTATAAAAGGTAAAACATGATGTGTGAAACCTACAGAAGACATTTAAAAAAAAATATTCACAAAAACGATACACATTGACAACACACCACGCTGGCTATGACACCTTTTCCCCAAGCTTCGTATTACGCAGGCGCACATACATGAGATACTAGGAAACACTGTATAATGTATTATATCTCGTTCTCTCGCAGGCTATAACTCTATATGTAGATGTATGGTGTTTCTCTCTTTTTAGTTTAACTTTTCCGTTTAGTTTCGTTTAAAATCATAACGGTACTAGTAGAGAAGTTCTCACTTAATTATTTTTTTTAATCTGACTGACCTATTTACAATGACAAGTAGCTAACGTTTTAGGTAAATTTAAACTTTGAAATTAAAAAAAATATATTTAAACATTCGTTTAGGCCTCTCAGGCCTCGAATGCATTCAACTCGCTCGCTTACTATACCTACTTAAAATCCTTCATTTAAATTACATGATTAAAAAGGACACAAAAAAATATGATAAAAATGCCTATTTTTGCTTTTTATTTGTTTCCCAGACCTCGTACTTAAATATTATACAGCCTACGTCACTCCCGCAACTATGACGAATCTAATGACACCTCGTATTCTAAAATCCATCAAGACAAAGATCAGATCATGACAAAGAAATATACATACATACGCCCGAAACACATAACCCTCCTTTTTCGCAGTCGGGTTAAAAATAAACGATCATTTAAATACTGATCGTTTCCGACCTGTATTTCTTTACTATTAGCCAATTCTACTTATTTGTGATACATACGGTAAGTTTGGCTAGTGGCTGCCCCGAGTAATGATTCAATGTCCTTCATGAGACATTGTTGGGTTTTTCCTCGTCAAATATCAATTCTCGGAAGCCATATCAGTCCCGAGGTTCAAATAATTGCTCTGAATACGCTTTTAAAGAAATACTTCATTAAACCGGTCGACTTTATTATGTTTTAATTTTAATGTCTACGTCCTGTCGCACTATGATATAATTAAAAACTTAGTTCTGCGTTTTTACATATTCCTAAATTAACTAATTCATAACTTTTCGCTCCCATTAAATACATCGTAGATTTTATAAATGAACAATATAGTTTCAATACTAGAAATAAACACAAATCGGTCATCCCAGGTTTTAGACTTATGGGGCCTTTAAGTATTACGTAAAGCAATTAGGGGGTGGGGAGTCTTGTGAAATGTTACGACGCGTTACAACCGAACAAGGCGTTACGTAACATTTTTTTTTTTTAATTTAAATAAAAAACTAGGCAATTAAAATTTCCCAAGATCGCAACCGTTTTTGTTTATGTTATACGGGGAATCCCTCGGTTGTATTGTACGTCATTTTTATTTTGTTTTCGTTGTCGGTATTAATTAGTGTGCACGCAGAGGCACATTGCTGTACAACCGGGGATATTTGCATCGTCAGCTGTTCTTGGCCTAAAAATTCTCGTGCTGACATGGGTGTTGCGTAACGTTTAAGGAATGGGAGGGGTAGAGAAAAACGTTACGGCGGGTTATATGGGAGGGAAGGAGGTTTAAAAATTTTCAAAAATTGCGTTACGTATTACTTGAACGCCCCCTTACTGAGATCAATAAGTTTTTGAAATTCATTGTAAATAACGTAGATTTGAAAAAGAAATCGCTAACCATTTTATCTCCAAGTAGATTAGTACAATTCATGTTTAATAAAAATAATACAGTAAGATCAGTTGTTGTACAGCTAAGCCCTCAATACTTTCCTCGGCTTTGAAATTTAGTTACTCGCAACAGACGTGATAATCAGGGCCCTCTTTACCCGAGGGTTCAAGGGGTGCGAGGAACCTGAGTAGCGCGAGCCGACCACCATAAGTCTTGATACATTTAACAAATAATTTTTATTTTGAAATGATGATGATCAAGCTAATGAATTCCCTCGGAAACTGACCTTTGTTTCTTATTATTAGACGCATCTCGAGACCAGAGGGCTGGCCGATACCTCGGTCAACGTTTATACAATGATATTACAACGAGGAAATGCAGCCAGCCTTCTTGGTACTTTTCCATCTGGCGGGCGGGGAATTGGATGTTATCCAATACGTAATATTACATTATTTAGGTGTACAATTTATTTATATTGATTTTATAAGAACGTGTAAGATTTATATGGATTTTAAAATAATAAATATGTTTTACGAACCTTCCCTTTCTTTAGAGGCAAACTGGGTCATTAACATGCTGTTATTATTTATTTAAACAAAACAAAAAAAAGTCATCGGGAAGGTATAATTGGATATCGAGGTCAGACTCATCAATCGACCTCGACGGATCGTGTCTGACCTTTCTGGACCTTGCCGCACGTACGCATCATTGGTTACGAATAATCTACACAAATAAATAAAATTGAAGTGTCTGTTTGTGATGTTATATAATAACGGTTTTTTACTAAATGCATAAGAAAGTATAAACGAACAAAAAAAAATTTTTTTGTCTGTCTTTTTGCTTATTTATTCCGGGTAATCTCCAAAACGGTTAAACCGATTGACCGCGATTGATGCGATGTGACCGCGTCACAATAATTTCTAGTTCAGAAATCATAGACCGTTCATGACTGGACGTGAATTATTTAATACGGCTTTTTGATATGACTTACAATAAAGTATTCGTCATGTAGAAGAACCATTGCAAAGGAAGGATCCTCCGACCAGACGGGTGTTATGTCTGGCGGGCAGCTGCCCAACGGTTGTAGTCGGGTTCTTGTATATATACTCAATGATTGAGTTAATTTCTATAGCGCGATGTAGGATAGTAAGGATGCGTCTTATGTGGCTCGATAGATGTCGCTATGTAGATGTCGCCACAGTCATACATTGGTTTTGGATAGAGCCCCTCAGGCTAACAGTAATGTTAGTAACAAAAAAAAACGAGATAGGTAGGGCCAAATAACCTTGTGTTGTGTTCCTGTGTGAGTAGAATTTACAGAATCCCTTTGGATAAAGGGATCAAGCATTCATTATTCATTAGCTAATAAGTTTCTTCAAATTTCTAGTAATTAAGAAAACTAAAAATTTTGTAAGGTGATTATAGAAAATTATTATATGCAAGATTAATTTCTTTTGGCTGTAAACGATCATGGCAGTGAAGAGCATAACAACCTATCCAGTGTGATGAATAATTATTGTACTCGATCAATGACCGCCGGCAAATATAATGTACCTAAAGTAACTAATTACTTTGGTAATAGAACCTTAAAAAAACGTTCACCATATATACTCAACAGTATGCCGGCGGAAAGACACGAAACTGACAAAGCCGTTTTTAAAAAAATGTTTAAAAGATATTTGTTAACTACACTGAGCTAGGAATTATTAATCACGGATACAGTCGTAATGGCA
This sequence comes from Saturnia japonica, assembly GCA_033032175.1. Taxonomy (NCBI): domain Eukaryota; kingdom Metazoa; phylum Arthropoda; class Insecta; order Lepidoptera; family Saturniidae; genus Saturnia; species Saturnia japonica. The sequence goes on from CM065329.1 coordinate 11,524,904, forward strand.
GGTTCATGTACCTAATTTTCATTTGCTACTTTGTTAAATATAAGATAAGACTTAGTTCGATCCCACAGTCAAACCGATCACACGGTTTTGTGGGACTATGTATTAGTGTTATGATATTGTTTTATGTATAAACAAAAAAAAGGTAGCCGCTTACCATCAGGCGGGCCGTACGTAAACTTGTTTGCCGCTTTTGTAGTATATTAAAAAAATATTGAAATGTTGTATTTGAATTATCAAGTCATCGGTCAGACCAACTTCGCCTCTTTTGATTATATACGACTCAAATGGTAACACGGGTGAAACCGCGGGACACAACTCGTTTGTATTATAATTCTAACCTAATTAACATTCAAACCGCTTACCCGAACATCTCAGCATACTTGTGATAATCCGACGTTTTTAATATAAAAAATTCAAAGCGTTCGCCATCCGCTTGCGTATGTAATCAACCGTCTAGAATATAATATAAACATTTATGCAAACGGTACTTTACGCATCAGTCACGTCATAGTATACAAGGAAACAGATGCTTCATTCGACAGACGCGGACGACGCGCGACGCGACGCGAAGCAACGAATATAATTCGTTTTCTTTAGTACTTTGTGGTTCGAAACGCGATGAACAGATCGACGTGAATTCGAATTAAAGTTGACCACCTTTTTTTGGAAGAAAAATAGTATATTATTCAAAATATTGCAAAAAATATAGTACTTGTTCGGAAAGTACACGTTTGTTTTTTTAATCATTATTAATCAACTGCCCAAAGAAAGAGTGCAATGTTTACAGGGTTCATGTATGTAAATTTCTTTATTCCACCAAAACATTTAAACACTTGAACAAATTTAAAAATAAAAACTCGACAGTTTTGTTGAGTACATGTAAAACTCAGACGAAATGATTCTGTGGTCTGTGAGACGTGATGCAAAATATGACTGACAAAATTAATATAATTTCATTGATAATTTGCCCTTCTGTTCAATTTAACAAAAGAATATAAAATAAGAGTGACAGTTGAATTAGCGATGAAAATATAGTATTTTTCGTACTATATTATCTTTCTATAATGTATAGTACAATTGACTAAAATATAGTACGATACTATATAATATAGTACGGGCGGCAACCTTAGTTCGAATCCCTGCAATAACCCCGAGCTTTCAGTGAAGGGAAACATCGTGATGAAACCATATCATGGTGGTAGAGCCTGACCAGCTCCCACACTCAAGCTGAAAACTTATCAAGCCTCTATGACATGTATTCCGACAGCCGCACTTGAGCGCCAGTTTCTCTAGGTCTTACATTTTACCATCTTACGTCACATCGTTACTTGACATCAGATGAGATTACCGCCTAATGGAAACCTGTACAAAATGGATTTTTTTAATAGTAACTCGGGAAATTGATAGCACAGTCCTAACACAACGGCGACCACCGAGTAATCTTAATCCATCGGCGGTCGAGGCTGTGGTGCTAGCCTGCATAAATATTACCTCATGTTACGCTTAAAGGACCGGCCCCGTTATAAAGTATTTCGCAATAGCAAAACGATAGCAGAAATAGCTCAATATTTGCTTAGAAATCGCAAATTCGTATTATGTAACACATATAATGTACCAAACACAATCTGATTTTGCCATTTCGGGGTCTATGTCGTAAGAAGGGGGGAACACTGGCCGGCAGAAGGTTCTACAGCTTCACGGTACGACAAAGGTAAGAGATAAAGAGAACTTTTTAGTTCGTGTCGTGATAAAGTTTAGGTATAAATTAAAACTATATCTTAAAAAGGTAATAAACTTTTCATGATTTTAATATTTTAATCAACAAATTAATTCTATCCATTAGTATAAAAATACTAATTTACGAACTATCTGTAATTTTTTGTTTGTGTATGAGATAGGTATCGTCCACATATATTTTTGAGTTTTATTTTCTACCGTGTGGCAGTTCTTGGTAAGATTTCCATGGGAATTATTTTTTTCTTCTGACAATCTAAATTACCTGATTCTAAACACATTAGATTCTTGCTCCCAATACATCTATTTCTATACGAATTAATGAACTTGAAGTGTCTGTTTGTAATGTCGAAATAACAACTTTTTACTAAATGTATAAGAAAGTATATATTATACGGTGATTATAACAAAAAAAAACACATTTTTTTAATTATTTTTGTTTGTCGAATAAACGTAACACGGGTGAAACCGTGGAGCAAATCTAGTTTAATGTATGTTTGCAAAAACTTAGATACCCTAAAAGCTACATTTTGTAAACGACCGGTATAGTTTTAACACTACAAGACAATTTTTAACAAAAAAGGAAGCAATTTCAATGATTTTCAAGAGTTCCTTTGTGTATCTTCGAAGTTGATGATCCAATGCAAATGAAATTAAAATGGGACTGACTACCCTTGAGTTATCCTTTATCCAATGAAAAAAGAATCGTCCAACTCGGTTCATAAACAAAGAATTTATGGCTGTACTATTAAAAAAACATTCGAATTGAGTAAACTCCCGTCTTTTGTTAAAGTCATTCAATTGATCATTCTGAGTTTTATCTATATAAATAAAATGATAGAGGTGACTACTTAGACACTCCGTCCTTATGAAAAAAAAAAAAATGTTATTTAAAAAATATCCGTCACGGCACGCTTAACAAGTGTGAAACATCGAAATTATTTTGTTTAAGTTATATGCGTAAAAGAACAGATTACGACTGGAATCAGATATGGCATTATGAAAAGATAAACCATTACAAATTTGTTCCATAAAATACAAAAATTTAAATCGCGACAATTCAATTATTTTCATAGTTGTGTATATTCATAATCTCATAGTACATAAATTCCATTATATAGCGTGGCGATGCGTCGCCACGGCCTGTATCGCCACGCCAACAATGAGGTTTACCCTCGCCTATAGATGTTTCTTCTTCTTCTTCCTAACTTGGCAACCGGTCCTCTTTAATGAAGACCATTACTGCCATTATCGAGTTATAGATTTTCACATCAAAATTTTAATTAACTTAAAAACGTACCTTAGGCAATGACCTCAAAATCGTTTGTGGCTTTTAGAAACTCCTTTTTTAGCTTGCACCATTTTTTATTTGACTGATTATAGAATTTCTCAGAAAAAGAAATAGTACAAATGGACGTTATGTTTAACGGTATGTTTGTTATTTATTTGTTTTTACAAACACTATGTGTATCTTTTCGCTGCTTTTTGACCTTTTTTTTAGTCTGCAAATAAAAGTCTATGAGTCTATACAACTGAAATATAGTTTATTATGGCTGGCAACCCTATAAATGCAACGGTCCCAATATGGCGGCTGCGCATTATGCGGAATGTACGTGAATCACATGGGTGTGGGTTTTTTTTTTAAATTACAAACTAATTTGTACCCGGGAATTAATAAGAAAAATACAAGTGTAAAATAAACAAAATTATAATTTCGTATTCCTTTTTCCTCCAAGACTGGACCGATTTAAATATAATTTACAAACAATAATAATATAACTAGGCCATTACTTTCGCCTATATTGTTTAATTTTTTTTTTATATTTATCGAATTGGTTTGCTGAATGTCTGACTGATACCAACAGTTTTACTGGCCAATTACAGTAATTTTAAAATGCTCATAGACCATACATGTATTTTTATAATAACTTAGCACATTAACTGTACTGTCCCTGATGGTATTACAACGGTGACCACCGAGGGATCTAAATCCATCGGCGGTCGCAACTGTCATACCGACCTGCAATCATTTAACTGAATATGAACAGGTTGATCCCGAAACGCGATACGCAAAAGCGAGTCACAATGACAGGTTTTTCATCCAGTCACCCAGTCGGGCTCTATACGGACCCTATCACCTCATGAGAGAGGTCAATTTATTAGATAAAATTTTAAAAGTTAATCAAATCTAGGAATCAATAAGATAAATTTATAAATTATCCGAGCCGCATTAGACTTGGATTCTCCTAAAATAATATTAATCACAATATTAATTATGTCACTGTATTTTCAAAATCAAATAAATGTTCTTTCTTTGTAATATAAAAACTTTCCATTCTTACAATGGCAACTGACGTGAACAAATGAAGGCCGATTATTATTTACTTAGCTGCATGAGATAACATCAAATGCAACTGTTTAAATAAGATGATATAAAGGAAGTAGTAATTTTGTGCAAGAAATAGTTTCGCTGGCGAGAATAAACTGGAAAAGAAATTTGAAACTAAAATTCCGTGACAATTTAGTAAGCGAAATATATATACTAAAATCTGAGTCGTTTTACACTGTGTATAGATCACGATAAAGACTAGTTTCTGAGAAAATATACTTAGATACTAAATTTCTTAAGACTGACTCAAACGTCAACGCGCATCTTAAACTTGTGGGTCAAGAAACTTTGCACTGGGGTTCTTAAAATGTACGTGAATAATTGATTGAAAATTCTTCCCCGATGTTTGTTGAACACTGGCGTTTTCTTATGCCCGCCTAAAGTTAAAGCATGTTACCATCTTCGGCGACATCTTCACTTAACTTCGGATGAGATTTTACTAAAGAGGAAAATAAACTGGTAAACATTGCTTAATATTGTAAAAATACCCAAGGAGAATGCTATGGTTTCATCTCGTCGTTTTCCCTCCAAGGATTTTTATGGGAAACATCTTATGTCACCTTTGGACTGGAGTAATAGCTGTGTAAAGGGACATTGCTACGTGCCATTCCGGCCGCGTCGTGTCTGGTCAGCTCTTGCCCAGTAAGCCTTCACCTCTCTACTAGTGACGTGCGATTATGAGATATACTAATGCAAACATTCAATTAAGAAGATGTCTCGAGATATTTCGATTATAACAATCAGTTATTAGTAATTTGATAGGATCAGCAACTAACTTCAAACTTGGTGTACCATTTGTAATTACTAAGAAAATCTTTTTTTTAGCTCGTCGGTATACAAGTTCTTATAAAGAACTTTTTCGTTTACTTTAAGTAATATTAATTAGTAATGTTATTCGATTATGAAAAGTACTAGTTACTAATATTAGTAATTACTAGTCAACATTAGTAATAAGTAATTGCCTCGATTATGTAAATCATTCATAATAACCCACCACTACTCTCTACCCCACTACAAAGCCTTTTTAATTAAGATGCTTTGTAACTGTTAGACGTACAATGAAGCTAAGAGGTAGTTTTAAATATGCTGTTGTTAAAATCTAGAACAATATTCCCCCACTTTTACATTTAAGTATAAAATGAAGGAATATATTTTAAAGTTACAGATAACGTTCAGCACAGAGCATCTTTTTTTTAATTTTTTAATCTTTTATGTACCAACATCGGCTGTTCATAGGTAATGTACTTTAAAAAAAACTTTTCTCGTGTTCTTTCTTTCTTTTCTTGACCTACCCCCTTTCTCTTATTCCAGCAATAAATAATGCAATAATAATCATAATCTCAGGCCTTTAGTATGTAGTGTAGGCCCGGCTGAAAACCAGCGCTATAATAGTATTTTGCTACAGCATTTGCTGAGCTAAGGTGGTCCTTTTTGATCTTGAGTGCAGCATTTATATGGCGACGTTGTAATGTTATAAATTATATTAGTAATACTTTATTGTAATCTCTTGTTTAATGTGTGTATTTCATTATCGAATAAATGTTCTTTCTTTCTTCCTTTCAATGTAATGGCCAGGGTCATCAACGCCGTCTCCAAACGCATCACCACTGAGTCACCAACACTTAATCATCTATAAAGTCAAGGTGAACTGAAGACCCGACGCAGTTATACTTGTTTGTTTACAGAGAGGTATGAGCCACCAAGTTATTCGATCACGAATACCAAATAAAACTGCATGTTTTTATTACTTATTTTGGTCACGACTTTCAATTAATAGGCGAGGGTTTCCAGGTATTTCGCAGGCTCGAACCGCGTTAGAAACTTTAAAAACCATTACCCGCAAAGCAGTAGATGTGACTGTTGAAACGTGTGGTTGACAACACGCACTGACTGACCCTCACGTGTCAGTGCTCGATATTTATTTATTTCAGGAAATCTACGGCTCATAAATTCTAACATACATACATAATTAAGTTGACATATTGGCTTAGCCAAAATGTTATATAACCCCAACGAAATTAATAAAGAACGACGTAGTACTTCTGGTGTGAGTGAGTGTGTGTTGTAATGTGTTTGCGTTAGTATATGTACTAATTGCATATACTAGCGATCGCACTAAGATTGAAATTCGGCCAGCGACTTTTTGATCATAGACTATTTTCTGTTTGACATTTGCAGTATTCATAAACAATAAATATTATCTACATCACTTGCTGTCATTTTTCGTTGAGTGACAATGAAAATATTTTGTGAGGTCTGAGTTCAATGGCACTGGTCAGTTTAGGATTTGCAGTATTGATTTATTTATTTTAATATATTAGTAACTGATATTATAAATAAATTTTAGCTTTCTGCACTCCTTCTCCATATAAACTTTAACCATGCCAAATCTCAGTCTTCCGTGCACGCAATACGCTTAAAAATGTACCGAAAGCTTTTGCTTCACGTAATTAATATTACATATATTTATCAAATTCTGAATAATATCAATAGCTTTTCCTTTAAACGCTGTATTACTATCAAAAAATATGTGTAAATTTTCAGCCACCTTATCAAAACCGAATGGACGGCATAATTAGGTTTTGGTTGTACGTACGTGACAGGTTTACGGATATGTTTATTTGTAGTCCTTAGACGGGCTAAAACCTATTTCGTACTAACAAATATGGAACAATCGATTACAAACTAAATAAAAAATAGGCAGTCATGATGACTGCCGACAGAAGTAAAAAGTTAATCTTGGTTTTCACATAAATATTGGCACTCCGAGCAATAATTAACATAGTTAATTTGAATAGTCCACGCATGCGATATGCTGTCACGCTCTGTTATACTGAAAATAATGTTCTGTTTCACTCATACGTTGGTTCTTTATTTATGTTGTTATTGTTCTCTGTTATGAGTCCATAACATTTTCAAAGTACATTGCTCGTTTGCAAGAGAATTAACTTTAGAACTTCCAAGTAAAAAGGTAATGTATAATTAACAATCAATTAACATGTCCATACGTATAGCTTCATATATACATAAACTATTACACATGTCGATATCGGTGACGGGAACTTATAAGATTTACCCAATACGAAAATCGCATATCGTGCCTATAAAAGTTTTCACTTCAAAAAACACTATTCTCGTAATATCTGGAAACGTCTAGAATAATGCTGGCCAATTATTTTAAAGAAACGGGCCATAATTTCACATCCATGTTGGCCAACTAGTGAATAACACTTGTGTATACACACTATTGTGTAAGCCATAGTACATTCAGAGATATTTAAAATTGAAGCTTCTTACCTAATTAATAAAGTTTTTGATTATATGTAAATTAATAACAGTTGGCTGGAAAATTTAAATGCCTTATCAGGCCAGGGTTTAGCCAGCCTTGGACTAGAATCTAATACAAACATTGAGTAGGTATGTATGTATTCCTTGGTAAGAAAAACTATTGAAGAACACGCACAAATTCAACGCTTATCGATTCGATTGCTTAATCAAAGAAAATCTAAAAATAGCACACTTCCCCTTTTTTATACGATGTCGCTATGCCAAAAATAGATCAAAGTCACTCTAGTAATTTCGGATCTTCGTTTTTTTTATATATATAGTAGCTATGCGCGCAGCTTCGCTCACGTGGACTGTGACGTGAATACCCACGCGAATCTTACTTTTCCGCTCCCGGCTATTTTAGAGACAAAAATGCTTATTGTGGGTGTTCCTTAGAAGATAGATGATGTACACTCTCCCGGACTTTTTTGTAGGTTTTTTAATGCCTATAATTATGTGGTACATTAATTTGCTATACCTCTTATGGTTTACTCAGCGTAAGTCATTTAAGCGCCCGAATTGATTCACCATGACTAGTTTTTTTTATTTGTGCGGAACCTTAATTATTTTTGTAAAATAAAAGTAGTCTAAGTTACTCCCTATAACATCAGCTATCTACCAGTGAAAATCCCGTTAAAAAAGGTCCAACTGTTTCAGAGATTACTCGGAACAAAGAGACAGACAGACAAAAATTTTGAAAATGGTTTTTCGTTATAGGTGTCGTATAGACTTTCATAATGTGCATTTAGTAAAAAGCTGTTATTTTGACATTACAACCAGACACTTCAATTTTATTAATTGTATAGATAAAATATATAAACGAGTCGTGTTGCGAGGCACTTGATGATAAGTGACGATTTCGCCTAATATAGGTAACGCGCTAAGCTTAGAGGGACTGGTTCTAAAATGCATCAACCGGAACACACCTAGAAATACTTGATGGTGGTAGCTAGCCAGATGGGCATTAGATAATTCTCAACCACCATGCATATGTTCCAGGCCGAAGGGCGAGGTTGGCAGCACATTGGCATACTAACTCACTCAACCCTCAGGAGCTGACTGGTCAAAAGACCGAAGTCTTCTTTGAAGCCATAATTACCTACAGATTCAAGTGATTTTTTTTTTTCGATCAGCTATACTGGTAACCTTAAGGGCACTGAAGCTTCAGAAGGCATTTACAGCTTCACCGGACTTAATGGCAAGCGCTGAAGGCCCAAACCTCACCCTCTGTGTAATCACCCTATTCCACAAACACAATAACAACCCCAAAATTTATGGAAATTTAATACAACAATTGTTGGCGACAGAACAGTTATTTTCGTGTCTTGTGTTAGGATATTATGTGATATTATTGTGTTTATGTGTTATGTACTATGTGTCATGAATCATGATAGAATAGATCACTATAGATAAAATTATAGAGAAATGTTAGCGACTACGCTACATTATAAGTTGCATGTTATGTATTAAGTTGTATATAAATGCTTATGTATTGTGTGTCACATATATGGAAATAGAACGAATATAGAATAGATAAATGCATAGAATAAGTCAATAGAGTAAGAATATTCAATGTTATGGAAACTTTACGAACAGAAAGCGGTGATGCCGCCCGTAAATTGCATTGTTTTTGGCTTATGTACGGAATATATACTTGATGTATATAATATGTGAATGTGCAATGGATAGGTAATACAACAAGAAATATTTTGATATATAACATGTATACACAAGATATATAATGAAAGAAATATAGAGCGATTAACAGGGCGACCAAAGTGAAAACTAAAATTAAAACACGAATTAAAGCGGGGCTCTCTTTACGGTCACTCTCCGAACAACTTAAGCTCGAAAAGGCGCCGTATGGGGCACGGCGCAAATCATCGAGTACAAGTAACTACAAGTGACTACGAGTAACAACAAAAAGAAAGCTTTGGTCGTCCTACAAGCAATATTGAAGAATTCGACTTTTATTGAAGACCCGGCACCTCAAGCGGTCGTGCATTATTATTGCACCCCCCGGACCCCCTCACTAACATCGCGTCCCACAGGCATCCGTACGGCGTCTACGAGACGGGCATCCGGCGCAACAAAACACCCGTCCAAACCTGGGAAGCGTCACACCCCCCCCCCCCTCCCTCACGCAGAGGGAAGTGACGCGTACCCAACAACAATAATCTTTTGTAATAGTAATAAGCAACAGTGTATAACAATTTATATGTAAATTAATGATGTTTCGATATTAGTTATACTAAAATCACAGGCTCACTTAGTTATAATACATAGCTGCATTTGCAAGTGCATCGTTTTTCATGGCAATATTTAATGCACCCACTTAAAAAAGGTGTGCATGAAGAGTCCGCATATTTATGTTAAAAAAAACACGAAAGCGAGGCAATAAGGTCAAAGAGTGCCAAAGTAGCCGAACCTCAGTTTAGCGGAGGTGAGAAACAGAGAGTAAAGTTCCTCATCCGCCATAGAAAAGGGAGAATCCTCCGGCCAGACGGGTGCTATGTCTGGCGGGCAGCTGCCCAAGGGTTGTAGTCGGGTTCTTGTATATATACTCAATTGTAGAGTTAATTTCTATAGCGCGATGTAGGATGCGTCGTTTGTGGCTCGATAGATGTCGCTATGTGTCGCTACGTAGATGCGTCGATGCGTCAGTTGTGGCGAGAGATGTCGCTACACTCAGCTTGGTTGTAAATAAATCGCGAACTGACAAATTCTCTATCCGTAGAAAATTCGAACTTTCTGCCTTCTGGGAGAAAGGAAGAAACATGCGTATAATATGTATTTATTCACTAATCTGGTAATTTGGTCTAGAAACTAAGTAACCAAAAAATGAGTGGAGATTGAAGTTATCACGCGAGTTGTACTGCAGAACCAAAACCACTTTAATTAATTTAGGCCCAAGGAAGGCACTTGTGAACGTCAAATCACTACATCGGTTCGGACAAACATTCAAGTCATCGAGGCGAACCGGTAAGAAACTCGTTCGGATTTATCAATATTTTCTTTTGTAGTATTATTATTTACAGTTCATTTTAATGATGTATAGAGAGAGAGAGAGAGAGAGTCACTTCCAGGCATCAACGTCATTCATATAATAATCCCACCTATAAATACGCTTTCGATAAATAAATAAAAACTTGATTAACATGATTCTTAAACATTTGCCTGGCAAATCGATTATGTCTGTGCTTAGGGAAGTTTATTTTGTCTAAAACACTTGAACCTAACACAATTACCTAAAAAACTTTATTTGTCTTATACTAAGCGTATATGATATTCATAGTAATAAAATTGTGGCACCCGTTTACAAGTTCAAGCGTATCTATGTTTTTCCAACATCAAAAAAGGTGGAAGCTGTAAAATCTCAATTCGATTATTTTTTATGGATGTTCACACCAGGGATTTCTTCAAATCCATTAAGTTGATTTTCCTTTTTGTTAAAAATTAACTTGTGATATGAATGTTAGGTTATTATAGGGTGGATCGTTATGTGAAAGATAGTGATGTCTGGAAGTGACTGCCTCTCTGTGCATGCAATAAATTTTTATTATTGTTTTATATTAACACTTTTGTCTAGTTGGAAAAAAAACCCGATTGATCTTAACGGTTCTTCTCGATGACAAGGATACTTTCCGAACCGGCGCGGGTAGTGTTTTGACGTTCTTATGTGCCTAACATGATTTTTTTTCATTGAATGATAATTTGTTTTGAAACAATTGCATGCTAATAGACGATACTTTTTATGAGCATTTCTTTTTAAATAACAGTTTTGCATACTTGTGCATATTCATAGTGTTTAACGCGGTGAAGCGGGAAGCGAAGAAAGTACAACTACGGTTTCAAGTGAGACAGGTCTATTTGGTAGACAGCGAAAGATACACAATTTACAATGTTCATGCGCAGTACTAAACCGATGTATCCCAACGTGGGTAAAAGTACACAAGTACAGTACTGATTAACTAATAATACGACACTAAAACGTCTCAGCAAGGGTGTTTTTTTTAGATCTGACTACACTGTTAGGTTAGCTTAGGGGCCCTGAAGCCGCTGTGGCTTTTACAGCTTCAACGAACTTCAAAGATTGCTACAAACAAATTTCTCTAATAATTTTTACCGCGATATCGGTAACCATTTTTTTTGCACCGGGCAACCCTAAATCGGATACATGAATATTGAAATTTGATATCACTTTCACGCGAACAACAAAGCGTGTCGCTTAACAAATCGGTGTGTGAAATCAACCATTAACATAACATCTTTTTACTATTGTCCCATTCGTTATAATCGAGCACGAACAACGATTGTGATTGTATGGAAATTAAGCGAACGGTTAATCTTAAAATTTCGCAAAATGGCCGCCCTTGTAAATGCAGTCGTACTCAACCTGCGGCCCGCTGTGGTTTTACAAGTGGCCTGGTAAAAGAATCTCAAGACTTAAGGTAGGACCGCACCAGAGCGGCGCTGCACTGCGCGTCTGAGCGACACGGCAGGCGGCGCGGCGCGGCGCGTTGCGTCAGTCTGCATACTACTTTCAGTGTTTCGGCGTAGAAGTACGTCTATTTACAGAAATTGACGGAAAAAAAAAATTAATACTGTTACTATTTATAGAGAGTTGTTTGATCTTCAACACGAACACTACATGAACCTGACAAGGAAAGACAATAACATAACACACCATTACGCCGGTATTCCCGAACGGTTAAGCAGAGGTGTACTAATATACACCCTCAGTTCGCCGGGTATGTTTTTTAGGTACCATGTAATAGGAGACGAGCCTATTGCCATAAATTGGGCATAAAATCAAACCCCGAGCTGCTATTGAGAATTTCATAGAAAAACAAAATAACACTTTGCTCGACCTGGGAATCGAACCCAGGACCTCGATCATAGCAGTTGCTAATGAGGCAGTTAGCCTCAAAAAGTGAGAGGCGGAAAGATAATATATGGGCGGAAATCACAATAGAAATAGGTGTATCAATAGTGTATATATTTTTATTACTCAGTTATCAAATGAAGATCAGTAATATTTTGTTGTTAGATATTAATTATATTTTATAAGTAGGAATGACATTGACGCTCTTTACATAGCATTGTGAACGAAGGGAATTCACTTTCGTCTTGATACCGGCGTGAGCGAGAAGAATCTTTTATCCTTTTTTGACAATAGAGTTTTTAAAAGATGGCAGGAGCGGCGCTGCACTGCGCGGTCGCAACATGGTTGCATCCGAAAGAATATTGTGACGCAACGCGCAGCGTCGCTCTGGTGCGATCCTACCTTTAGTTTTATGTCATGGTGGTATCATTATCTTCAAGTAGAAAATTTATCGCCAAGCGTTAAGCACGTCTATATACGTGTTGACAGACAACTTTACGGCGCCAGTCACATGGCTAAGCTTAGCGCGGTACCATTTTCGGTCGCATCATACTATATAATAAAACAAAGTCTCTCGCCGCGTATGTCTGTCTGTCTGAACGCGATAAACGTAATATCTACCGAACGGATTTCATCAATGGATGGAGTTTCCATTACCATGTTCCTTATTATTCATAACATGTGCACAATAATCAAACTATATTACAGAAAATACAATTAATATAAGGTAAATTGAAAATGTAATAAACCCCCGACCCAAGAAACCAATTTATTGAGACCATTCCAAAGAGCCCAAACACGATATCTCTGCTGTAAGTTGCTGAGGAGTTAGATATTCTGTAGATTCCAGATGACGCTGCAGATTCACGTTCAGGTTTTTCTAATATCAAATACAAATACCAAATCTCAAATCAATCAGACCTGTGGAAGACGCTTACATCTATTTATCAACAATAAAAGAGCTGATAATCTTCAAACGGCTGAACAAATTTTCTTGAATCACAGCTAAGAACACACTCGATCAAGTCACCTTTCAAAAAAACAAAAACTAGATCAAAATCGATTCAGCCGTTTGTGAGCTACCATGCACAGACAGACACACAGATACACACGTTAAACTTATAACACTCCTCTTTTCCGTCGGGGGTTAATAACAAAATATAGAATCACAAGTTTTTATGTATTGAAATAACTATATTATGCCAAAATATGTAAAAACAGACTAAAATTGGATCACTAATTAATTATTCTCGTGATGACCTTTTTAAAGTTATTTTTAGAGTTATCGCCGAACTAATTAGTTTTACGCTTTTATAAATTAACTACCAAGCGCCTGCGACTTTACAATATTAAAATAATCGACCAAAGCAAAATATAGTGTACTTATATCACTTGGCTGGCGACCACCATTCACATAGTAATAAGCCAGTTAAAGTGAATTTTTTTATGTTTGTCACGTTTCGAGTTCAACCAAAGTATTATACATTTAGTTTCCGACAGCGACGACCGGCTACGGTTCACCGATCTCTATGTGGTGACCGTTACTTTCGTATTATACTGTGGTTACCGTTGCTTTGCTGTACTACTATTTAAAAAAAAAATCGATTTATTGCATATTTATGTTCCGGTAGGTCGGCCTTGTTTAGTCTGACTACTTCTGGCCTTTCACGGAAAGGACGCGCACGGAGCGGACCGCGGGTTGAGCACGGCTGCTTTGAAGGACAGCGTTTTGCAATCAGTCACTAAAGTACCTTATAAATAATTATCTTACTTATAATACTTAGGATATTATGAACTTTTTTTATACTACGAAATGGCAAACAAGCATACGGCCCGCCTGATAGTAAGCGGTTACCGTAACCTATAGACCTCTTAGCATGTTGCCGACCATGAACCCTCTACCTCAAGGAGCTCTGGGAACCCTACTCTCAGGAACACAACACTAGGATGTTTAGCCGCGGTTAATGGGCCGCCCCATGTATAGAGAAAAAGAAATCTCTCTGTGCCCTACTTCTGTTAAAACTTGTTTTTGTTAATTTGTATTATGTATTTTTTGCTCTGTTTTTTTTTTTAATATTTATAATTTTGCTATTATAGGAATTTTAAATTGAACAGTTATTTGTGATTGATACTAACAAATCGTACTGTTTTTTGTTAGATTTAATGGAAACGAATTTTGGTTTGTGTTTCATGTTTTTTTTTTAATAATACGGAATAATTGTAACTGTTTGTTTACCTTGTAATAAATAAATAACACAAGTTAAATTATTAAAAAGGAAACAAAAAACCCCACTGCAACAAAAACATAATTTTTTGCTTTTTATTTCATTTTGAAACCTCGTACTTAATTAAACATTATATAGCCTATGCCACTCCACAATTAAGACTAATCTAACGACACATCGTATGCTAAAATCCATTCAAGCCATTTAGGGTACAGCGCGTGACAAAGAAATAGACATACATACATACATACGCTCGAAAAACGTAACCTACCTTTTTCGCAGCCGGGTAATAAAATAACAACGTTTTTATTCAACAAAAAAATAAAAAGGTACAAAACTGATGTCCCCAACAACCAAACTAAGGTGATAGATACCTGCGATTGTAAACTTTAAGGTCATTAGAATCAGTAGAGGGGGAAGATAACAGGTTACCTACCTTAAAAATGGTAAAAAGGTACCGTTCCTTATCACTGGCACAAAACAATGAATTGATAACGAAAAAAAAAAAAAAAAATTTATATCAATATTTCAAGAATCAGATCGCGACATCGAATTGCTTTTTAATTTCCGTCAACAAAGTCATAGATACTTTGTTAATTAAAATCTAGTAGTTTTATTTTATAGGGGAACCGGTACCGCGCCTGTACGTATTGCCAACTTTGAAACTAGTTTTCCAGATAAATGGGCAACTGAATAGGTTTAGTAGACAAATTTTAAGGAAAAACAAAAAACCATCTTCAATGATTTCCCTTGTGTATCTTCGAAGTCGACGGTCCAATTCCAGTGAAATTAACATGAGGTATTTTCCCTTTCAAATGATAAAAGTATAATCGAAATCGGTTCGTAAAAAAAAGAAGATAATGCCTAAACATCCATAAAAAAATATACATTCGAATTGATAATTTCCTCCTTTTTTTAAATCGGTTTAAAAGGGGAGACCCAGTAAAATTTAATGTACGATTTCGTTTTTAAATCGAGTTTTTTGATGTTAAAAAATAATATGGAAAATTGCGTTGAATTCTGATCAGTTAAGACCTATTTCTATAATGTTTTAAGGGGCTAGTAAATAAACGCAAGGGTAAAAATTAAAGATGACGCGGCAAGGCATTCCACAATCGAGTATGACTTGAACCGTTTTGGATTTTTTTTTTTTTTTTATTAGTCGATACGAATTCGAATTTTAATTTCACTGGCATTGGACCTTCAACTTCGAAGATATATGAGGAAACTCTTCAAAACCATTAAAGTTGGATTTCTTTTTGTCAAAAATTGTCATCTTTATATAGATAGAATAGATAAAAATATCATTAATATTATACATTATTAGCACTGATAGCTAACTCCTTCAAAATGTTGACAGGAGGGGTAAAGTTTTTTGTGTTATTCTTGTATTATTTTGCCAAAGAATGAAATTTTTTAGGTGCATACAAGTCCACACAATTTTTGGTATGATGTTCCATAACGCGGCTTGTGGTAAGAGTCGACTTGTAGAAATCGTGACATAAGGAAAAAGCGTTATGCCCCTCCATATGATTTTCTCTCTCGCTTTCTATTACATAGGAGTAAGAGTATGCGTGCGAGTATCGAGATTCGTGCAGACGAGCATCGTGTGCGGCCGATTGTATAACCCTTTCTCAGGCGGCTGCCAAATAGCAAAACACTGCACTTTGAGCCGGGCCCCTCAGGGTGATCTCGCAAAATAGGCAATGGGTTATGTGTTATTTTATATTGTACATGTATAAATATTACTTACATCTATTTGTTATGTATGAATTGGACTAAATTTTAAATAATATTTTACTTAATTTAGTTTTAGTAACTTCCTTCCTGACTGTCCTCTGACTTCACAACTTTTTTTTAATGGAAGAGACCTTTGAAATTATTTGTATTCGCAACCGCGACCGCCATGGCAGTTTCAATAGGAAATTTTTAATAAAACACCTATTAGTATAGTAAATATAAATAAATAATTACTTACATAAACTAGGGCATTGTCTGGCTACCCTGCGCCCTAATGCTGCCGGTCCTCGTCAGCCTCTTGCCGATAGTCTGGACGTGGAAACCGATGTTGATCAGCGCCTCGTGGTCGAGTATCTTCCTGCCGTCGAAGATGTACGCCGGCTTCATCATCACCTCATAGATCTTCTTAAAGTTCAACTCTTTGAACTCGTCCCACTCTGTGCATAGTACTATAGCGTGAGCGCCTGTCACCGCAGAGTAAGCTGTATTGTGTATTTCCACATTTTTCCTTACCTGGCGAAGAAACTAATATTTTAATGGAATTTAGTTATTACTAGTTTCTACCAACAACTTCAAAAACATCCAAGGTTATAAACTGTGCCTAATTGCCTAATTTCATCTAAATCCATTCAGCCCTTTCACTTTCACATTTATAATATTAGGATCAGTAAGATTTAAGAATAAGTTCTTAAAGAGTAAGATTAAGAAGATAAGAGTAAGCCTCCTAATTGGATTGGTTTTTTTTTTATGGCTGTCCAGTCATATCTTCTTTATTTATGAACCGATATAGATGATTCTTTTTTCCTTGGAAAGGACATATCTCAAGGGTGTTTCCATTTTAATTTTATTGGTATTGGACCTTCAAATCAAAGATATATCAGGGAACTCCTCAAAAACATTGAAGTTAAAATTGTTTTGTTTTGTGTATATTTTTTAATGTATTTATAAAACATATGCTTACATCACACCTGACATTACCCATAGCACAATTACAATTTAAAATACGCAATTAATAAGTAATCCGTACTTTATAGAATAAGTTTTTAACAAACATGTTAATTACTTTTTTTCATGTTAAATTGTTAATATAACATTACATTACATACTTCAATTATTGTTAATTTTTTGTATTTATGTACTTAAGTTAAGTATAAAATAGATATTTTCAAAAGTCGTAAATAAGTTTCAGTTTTTAGCCAAAACTGAGACAGAGGCCAAAGATTTGTTTTTTGCAGAAAGTCCTGTTTTGGTTGGGCACTAATTTAATTAAAAAGAAAATGGTACTGTAACTTGATTGATGTATCTCTTGATGTTTTATTTGGAATTGTATATAGTAAAAGAAAATATTTATACATGATTAGTGAAAAACTGATTTTTGGAACATTTTTATAAAATAACTAGCATTGTTGTGTGTGTGTTGTTTTGGAGTCTGTAGGGAATATTGATACAATCGCTACCAAACTTCGTTCCAACCATTTTGGAGTACCTACATAAATATGTAAGGTAATACAAACATTGATTTTTATATATTAGAAAAAAGAAAAAGAAAATTAATTGTATAACAAACTTTTTCTTACTATATTTACATGAAATAAAAAATAGTACAGAAACATAACTGAATAGAAAATTGAAAAAACTTACAGTTTCTGGTTCTGAAGTGACATATGGGTTTGTAAGCTCATAGAAAATCTGTTCTGTCTCCACCTTCGGATCATATATATGTAGTTTTGCCCCCTCATCTAATAATGTCTTTGCAACCTAATATTGCTGGAGATTCTCTAGTGTCACCTGTATTCTTCTTGAATGAAAACCCTAATATTGCTATTTTCTTGTCTGACACAGTGTTAAATAATGACTCAATAACTTTACGTGTAAACCTTGCCTTCTGATAGTCGTTTAGGCTTACAACTTGCTGCCAATATGCTGCCACTTCAGGCAAATTTAGGCACTCACACAAATATATCAAATTAAGAATATCTTTCTGAAAACAGCTGCCTCCAAAGCCTATTGACGCTTCAAGGAATTTTGGTCCTATACGGGAATCTCTACCGACAGCTCTAGCCACCTCTGACACATCAGCACCCGTTGCTTCACACACAGCAGACAAAGAATTTATACTTGAGATTCTCTGAGCTAAGAATGCATTGGCTGCTAATTTTGAAAGCTCAGAACTCCATGTATTAGTTGTGAGTATATTTTTTGCTGGTATCCAATGTTCGTACACCCAACAAAGTTCTTGTATAGCCTTTTGCCCTTCCGGAGTCTCTTCTCCACCAATTAACACTCTCTCTGCCTCTACCAAGTCAACAATAGCAGTACCTTCAGCTAGAAACTCCGGATTAGACAATATTTGGTATTCTACACCAGGTTTTGTGTTCGCTCTGAGTATTTTCATAATAATTTCGGCAGCTTTGACTGGTACGGTACTTTTTTCGACGACAATTTTATTACTTGTAGCTAAATCAGCTATCATGCGGGCTGCGCTTTCGATGTATTTCAGATCCGCAGCCCTGCCTTTGCCATTACCGATGATCTTCGTCGGTGTATTAACAGATATGAAAATCAAATCGGCCTCCTGTATACTGTTTTCAATGTCCGTCGAGAAGAATAAATTTTTACCTCGGCATTGTCTGACGACTTCGTCCAAGCCGGGCTCGTAGATCGGCAGCTTGTCAGAGTTCCACTGGTTTATCCTTTCGGCGCTTTTGTCACAAACGGTCACTTTTATATTTGGACATTTCAAAGCGATCACGCTGCAAGTCGGCCCACCGACGTACCCCGCTCCGAGGCAGCAAATTCTTTCCACGACCATTATAACGTCCTATCACAGGCGCGGCGGAAATAAAACAAACGATATTAGCACGATTAGAACGCTATTTAATTGAAAAACACGATTTAATTATCATGCGATAATACAAATTGATTGGAATCGTAAATTTTTTATCTTTCTAAATAGTTTTTGTTGTGTGATGACGCGTGGAGATTGGATGTGGCGTGTGTGGTGTGGACTGTGGACAGTCGGGGGCGGCCTCGGGCGTTTAACGGGTCTGACGATTTCGCGATGCACAAAATTCCTCTCCCGGCGACCACCCAACACAAACTTGCAAAAGTCATTGACATTTCAGACATTTCACTAAAATATAGTGATGTGCGTAGCTACCTACTACTACAATAAATTGTTCAATTATACTTTTTGTTGCGCAAACTATTATAACATAGATGTAAAACAATTGAGAATAAATTATCATATAATTATTTGATTATAACACGTATTCTACTAAAATTCTGTTAATTCGATGACTTTACTATAAACGTGTTAACTCTGGCTGATCATGTATATAATATCGACAATTAATTGTACTACAATCGTAAAAATTACAAATCATAAGAAATTAAAGAGCCAAATTAAGGTTTAGAGGACAGACTTTGGTCAATTTTTGCTTCTTTTAGCGCGTTACGCATATTTTTAGTTGAGATAAAATCTCTGGATTTGCGACACCGTTGCGAGACGCAGCTATAGTGAGTACATGTACATATAGCAGACCGGGAACGCGTCTTTCATAAAATAATTTTAAATGTATTTTAAAGTTTCTAATAGTTAATAAAATACAATTCATAACCCAATAACCCTAGTACCCATCTAAAAATGTCTAACGTGCCAAAATAAGTTTTCACTTCTGTCGGCACACACGGAGTGTAACCCGTAATTATTATTTATTGTGTTATTCCTAAGATACAAAAAAAAATATTTCGCGATAATTATTATAATCATAAACAAGAATTTTGTAGTAAACGCGTGCGAAGTTGTGAGCACAGCTAGTTAAATATAAGATATCTTTAATAAATAATTGTATAATAATAATAATAAATAAAAATATATTTTATCATCTTACTGTTCTGGTATATGAATATATATGAAAATATTTTGCCATAATATAATAATTGTATACTAAATTATATAAGAGATAAATAACAAAAAATATAATAGTATAACATAAAAAATGTCGTTTACAGCTTCTGTGAATACAAAACCATAAATATTATCAAAACGATATTGGAACATAATTAAAAACTACGATAGGTAATAAATAATTGTTTATGTAATAGGTAGTTAAATTCGTATCGATTTTTTTTTTCCAAAAGTTTTAGTTTCTTTAGGTAAACTAAGTGTTTTAAATAAGAAATAATACATAATTAGATATAACAATTTTATTTCAAGTTACCATCACATAATTTATACATGTGACTTGATCTTACAACGGGAAGGTTAATTACTCAATTCGGCGAATGTCATATACGTATAGATCGGGCCAATGAACTTTATTCCCGCTTTATTGGATAATGGCTTTGACACGTTTGCTATAGCACGATAGATCCAAATGCTTATTAAATTTTGTATACAACAAAGGTGGAAAGTGGACGCTTGTAATATTATATATGCCTACCCCCTTCCCCAAGGAGCTCTGGAAATCCTGCTCACGGCAGGGACATAAAACAAGATTATATGGCGACGGTCTTCTGTAGGGTGGAGGTATTCCACCAGTCAGGCTGCCCCAAGTAAAGGGAAATCTCCAAAGAAATTTCTCTGTGCCCTACCTCACCACTGTTCAAACAGAATTAACTGAGACTATCTCATTCAACTAAATTGTATTATTTATGAATTGGGGCGATCTGCATTTAGAACTAGTTCTATAATTTCTGATACAGAACAAGTTATATCAATATTGCACCAGATGTTTAGTGACGATATAACTTTATGAAATGTGATCATAAATTATGATAGATTAAATTTAAAATCATTTCAGTATTCTTATCATTACACAGAAATCAAATCATGATAATATTATATTAGGTCGGGGAAAAAGTTTTTTCGCATTTTTTTATGAAAACTCAAGACAATTTTTTCAAAGTTTATTTACAGTTTATATGTGCCGTTTTGTTCGATGACTTTCTGCCATTTTGTAGGTAGAGACATGATACCGTTGCTGTAGAAGCTTTGGGACTTCTGATAAAAAAAACGCGACAAATAGCTTTGGCAATCCTCTTTTGATGTTAACCTTACAGAATCTAAAGAATTCTAAAGACACCGGAACAGATGAAAATCTGAAGGTGCAAGGTCAGGGCTATATGGTGGATGCACTGACACCTCCCAGCCAAACTCTCTTAATTTTTGCTGACTGTCTAAAGATGTGTGTGGTCTAGCGTTATCATGATGAAAGACCATACCCTTCCTCTTGATCAACTCCAGCCACTTTCTCTCAACTGCCTCCTTTAATCACATAAGTTGTTAGCAGTAGAGATCCGAATCGATGGTTTTTGCCGGGCGGTAAAAGCTCATAATGAACAATGCCCTTCCAGTCCTACCATACACACAGCATTACCTTATTTCGAGTTAGCCCGGGTTTAGCCACAGTCTGTGAGCCTGGACGACCTTAGACCACGACCTTTTTCGCACGTTCTTGTCGTACTTGATCCACTTTTCATCGCAAGTTATCAATCTCTTCAAAAACGACTCGGATTCATTACGTTTCAATAATGAATCGCAAATAAGTACACGGTTCATTAGGTTTCTTTCAGTGAGCTCGTATGGATACCCAAATATCGAGCTTTTTGGTATAGCCAACTTTCTTCAAATGGGTTAAAACTGTTTTGTGGTCAATTTCCAGTTTTTCAGCTGCATCGTAAATACTGATATGCCGATCTTGCTCCACTTTTTCAAAAATGGCGTCCATTTTATTCGTAACTGGGCGACCAGAGCGAAATATATTTTTAACATAAAAACTTCCGGACTGACAACGTTTGAACCAACTTTATGCTATTCTTACTGGTACTGCATAGGTCCATAAACATCACAAAATTTTTCGCTGCTTGAGTTGCATTTTTGCTCTTTTTTGTAATAATATTTTAAAATGAAACGAATTTCTTCATTAGATTAACTTATTTTT
This sequence comes from Saturnia japonica, assembly GCA_033032175.1. Lineage (NCBI taxonomy): Eukaryota > Metazoa > Arthropoda > Insecta > Lepidoptera > Saturniidae > Saturnia > Saturnia japonica. The sequence continues at coordinate 11,547,149 of CM065329.1, forward strand.
ATAGAAAGAAAAACAAATGAAAAATAGCGGGAAACAAATTTTTTTATTTTATTTTTAATGTAACCTTTTTAATGTTACCAAAACCAGCCAGATATAAATAGTACAGCCAAAAAAATTTTATAACAAGTTTATACTTACTTTAAGCGAAAACACTTTTTCGCCGACCTATTACATATTTTCAAGTAATCAAAGTATGTATGTAGCATCATCTCCGCATTAGATTTAGTCATAAAATACTTTTCGTGTTCATTTATCAACATACTAAATAGGTATAATTTGCGACTTATTAGCACTCATCAACTCATCATTGAAGATCTAAAGAAATATACATTGTAAAGGTTTATAACATGTTTTATTAATTATATTTCCTATTACAAATCCTGATTAACATCATGAGATAAGGTTTAATTGCAGTTAATACAAATTTACTGATAATTTTTTTTATCTTATTGTATCATTGTAATGCGATTGTCCATGAATTTTTTTAGGAATCTATCGTCGCTATTATAATCTTTAAAGGCCATAAGTATCTCAGTACATCCCTATAAATCGGTGTTGAATGTTGCCCGGTTTTTTAAATATAACGTTTTAGAATTATTTATTAAAATATGCACATAATTTAAGAATCGTTACTTAATTAAAGTAATTTGAATAAAATTTCGAATAATTATAATATCTTATTATTTATTAATGTCACAAAATTAATAATGCATATTTCTAATAATGTCAAATGATGTTAAGACCAGGGTGACATTGAACGTTTTATTCGTAAAAAAAATTTACTCCAAAAAATTGTCTAAAGTAATTTTTAAATAGCAACCTGCATTGCAATTAATGACAAAAACTTTAAAGATAATATTTAAATAATTATTTCGTTTTGTTTAACATGAAATACTAACTGGATTATGATAACTTTCACGAGATGATGCTATTCCAGTCCTACAATTATATCAGTGATATTTTTGTAATGGAACTTGAAAATTTATAATTCAGAGTTCCAGCCCAGCTTAACGGAATATTTTGTATTTTGCGAAATGAGTGAAGCGGCAGGATAAAGCTGTCATTTAAATTATGCTTAAATAAAACTTCAGATTAGTCATGACATTTTATTATTTGATACATAATATTAATACGGATTACTGTTAAAGGAAAATATACTATCGACTTTTTACAGCTATTCCTACTATTAGCATTCCTGCCAAACTGGATTGTGACCACTCTGCATAATATGCTAAAAGGCCCGTTTTAGCAAATAATCAACGTACGTCCTATTCTGGATCAACCAAATATAATATATTCAACTACTCGTTGGTTTTAGCACCGATTTTTACGGGCACTTACGAGCCACATATTAGTAGATACTGTATAGAAAAATACGAACATTCTAAAGAGGCATTCATGTATTATTTAACAGGTCTTCGGAACGGTGCAGGGTCAATGTTTTGAGAAAGGCAGTGAGGGGATTTAATAAATTTTATGTATAATAATGATTCTTCAAAATAAGATTAAATATCAATTAATGACTTAATTTTATATGTGATGAGTATGGTTCTCCATATTATGACATTGTCAACCCGTAATAAACGGAATATAATTTCTTTCTTTTAAATCCGATACAAGTAGAGACATTGTTGAAATTTCAAAAAAGCATTCAAACTTTATTTTCGGTAACAAAATAACTAATTCTGTAGGTACTTATAAAGTAATACGTATTTACTTTCTATAGTGCGTTTTTGAAGCCCACGGAGTAAAAAAACATTTCATGTGTTGCTAGTTGATTGGATTTAAAAATTAGTGATGTCCACCAATTTAAGCTAATCTTAAAACCGTACGAGGTATTATTTCTATTGTTAAGTTTTTCTTAAAATACCTCCAAAGGCGAATACCGAATAAGGTAGACAAACTTGAGTCTGTCGTGCCCAATCAAAACAATCTTTTCTTTTGTAAGTAGTTCACCATATATACATTTTATAGTTACCTGAATTATATAACGATCACGGTAAATTCTCGGGTATGTGCAATAATAGAAAGTATTTCAATCTAATATATTAATAAATATGAAGTCCTGTCTGTAATTTTTCAAAATTTCCCGATAGGCGCACTATTTGAACGATACTGATCGCGAATATGCTATAAAAAAAATTATCTTCCTGTTCATATGTCCGGATTTAACTCAAAAACGGCTTGACCGATTCATATGAAATTTTGTACACGTGATATTTAAGTCATCGGTCAAATGATAGTATAACAAATTAAGATATTACTTTTAAAAATCGTAAAAAAAGAATTTCCAAAAATTTAAAATTTCTTTAATTCTAAACGGATTTTGATGTAATTTGTACACGAGAAGCATAAGCAACTATACATTTGATGGGCTATAAGAATTGTCAATGTTTAGAATACATCGCATCGTTCGATGCCTCGATCATTGTGATTGGTGAATTGTATGCACGGGGGTAGTCGTTTTGTGCAGGCGCTGCGCGTCCCGCCCCCCGCGCTTCGTCCGACGGCTCTGCTCGTCGCGTTAGCCAGACCGCTTTGTGCTTTGATACAGTGATCTCGCGTTTGTTTAAGTGCGCGACGTCATTACTGACGTTCGGTGAAGCGCTACGTTACAGTTCGCCAAGTGTTTTGATGCATGGTGTTAATTGTTGTTTTGTATAACTTGAGTTGGTGTACCAGGAGTTGCTGAATGCTTGAGTGATAGTGTCCTTGCTTGTAGTATTGAGGCAGCCACACACACACATACATACAGTTCACTCCACAAACACAAATACTTCACAGGTCGACGGGGCAAGGTCAAGGTCGCCGCCCGCCCCTACGAAAAGAAAAGAGTCTCTTTTATTTGATTGTATGAATTACTGTGTATCGCAGCAATAGGTTCGAGAAGATTGATTCGCGATAGATAGATTAAAATAAGGGCCCAGCACACATATTTCGCTAACAATTCTATAACAGTCAATATTACTTCTAGAATTAAAAAAAAAGAAGTTCAAAAATTTAACTTTTCATTAATTCTCATCCGATTCTGATCAAATTTTGTAGACGGAATGCATTCATCATACCATAATTGAGGGGCTATAAGAATCGTTAATAATGTATTAGAAATCGTAAAAGGGAATAATAATTTTGTATCGATTTTGATGACAATTGTACACGAGAAATGCATGCAATTATTCAATATAATAGGAGTAAAAATGAAATTACTGAATATAAATAACAACTGCTTAGTAACAAACGCGTGCGGAGCCGCGGGCACACAGCTAGTTAATAAATAAAACCCTCAATTTAGAATTTAAAATCTTACCATTCAAATAATTGTAATGTAAATAAAATATACAGTAGCACAACACTAAAGAAATGAATGTGGCAACATTATTTTCAAGTTGACATTAGGAATCGTCAAAATGGGTCTAGATATAGACAAAAATCAGCTAAAGTTATAAAGGGATTTCAAATTACTACCTACAAGCTGTGCTCGCGGTTCCGCTCGTGTGTTCTGCAGAATTATTTTTTGTGAAGGTATCGTGATATTTTTTTAGTTAAGGACCGTCTAAGAAGTAAAACAAAAACAAAAAATGATCAAAATCTATCCAGTAGTTTTGCACGCACAACGGAAAACCGCAATCATATTATTTATATCGATTTCATACATTTTGAGTAGGCGCTTAGGTTGTTCTGCTACTTTTAATTAGTGTTGGCAAAACTTCGATTGTTTGCAAAACTGATAGTATCGATTGTTTTCTTTACAAAAAAAAAAACTTTCGGTTAGTCGATTGATTATCGAATATATTTACTTAGTAAGGACTGCAGGCGTCAAGCGACAACAGCGAAAAAAATATCGCGTTTTCCACCTTGCGTAGTTTGGTAATTAGATTAATATACCTATAGCGTATACATACGTATATAGCTGACGCACACGTCGCACGTCTCTATACTGCAATACTGTATACCTATATATAGATTTACGGTTGTAAATAAGTTATAAGATAGTAAACGAATCTAGCTTCCTAAGAACGAGCCACAAAAATTCAAAATTCCTATATATTTATGTGCAACTGCAAAATTTTTTTAACTCAAATATGTCCTAGAACTATGAAAAAATTGTCAATGTCAATATTTATCTTTTTTTTTAATGTTGGCAATGATAATGTTTTTAAAGATGTTTATGAGATTTGTTCAATTTTTTTTCTTTTTCGGTCTACCGTACTTGATCCGCCAGGTCTCAGGAGGCTAGAGAAGCAGTCGCTCCTCGTCGCCAAGTACACGTTTACCCTCTCTCTCTCTCTTCTCTCTCTTTCTGGTAGGACTTTCACCAAAGGCGAGATAAGAAACTTTGCTTCGTACAAAAAATAAAAACGCGTGCTTTGCACCTTGCGTAGTTGGTCACTTGAAGAGCTAAAAAAAGTTATCCGCACACAAAATGGAACCTCGTGTTATGTACTTTACTATATAAAAAAAACACTATCGATATTTTTATCCGCGACTCGATTAAAGTAATCGATATTTTGCCAACACTACTTTAAATTCACTATTTTTCACAATGGTCACAATCTGGTATTAAATTCTAAGTCTAAGGTTCCTCGGTGTTCCCCAGGACTGCACTACTGTAAGCCAGGTCCCAGTAGTGCTCGACGCCGTACTTCTGGAAGTGCTCGCGAGCTTGCTTCTCGGTCGGTATCACCTGGAAATTCATTTAGATGTTAGGTTTTACAAGTGAAAATTCCACGATCTTAGACGATTAGGCTACAAATTTAAGGGCTAACTTTATTGCAACGTTTCTGACACAATAAATTCTTGGCTAAAATTCGTTTTTTAATCCTACGGAGTAAAATGACGTTTCACGTGTAGCTAGTTATTGGATTTTATGTACGAGATAATATTCCAATTATCATTTTTCTGAATAAAAAAAAAACAAAGTATTGAACTTATCAAAGTTGAAGGTTGAACCTAATAAGGTAGACAAAATCGCGTCTGTAGTGTTTTTTTTTTGCCTTAATGCATATAGAATACTTCAATTAAACAATAAAAAACGTCAATTCAGTGTTAAAAAAAAATCGAATCAAATAATTATAAAGTAAAATAAACGGTGTCGTCCAACACTAAATTTTTTTTATGTTGACTAAAACGGGCGCAACGTAGCCTAACAGCGCAATGGTACGCTCCAAAAAATATTTAGCTACGCCAACGATAACAGTACGGAGCGGGCCTGCACAACGAGAGCGCAGCGCGGCGCGACGCACGATCAACCCTCGGACTCGGTATCACGGCGAATACGTACTACGGTAAGCAGAGAGCTACAAACTAGTGTACGCAAGCCCAACTCACTACGTGCGACCAACTCTGTTCACGCCCGAACCTACCAGGCGTGAAGAGAACAAACCGAGCAGTACATACGCAGTGAGGTGCCTACACGGAGGCGTGGCGCTGGCGTAGCTATGGAGAACTAAGTGGACTGGGTCGCTGACGGAGTCTTGAGTTTTCTTTTATTGAATAGCGTTTGACACTCTGTGTGCCGGTTGGCCGCAACAGCTCCATATTTATAGGTGTGTTGGAGTGCGACGGAATGATAGCGTCTATTCCCCTTCCACTCTAACATTGCCTTATTTCGTCATTACTTTTTGGCACAATTATTCCTGCTATTGCTATCTTTGCCTATATTAATATTATTATTATTACACAAATACGCGTAATTTACCGATATCTAATTAGATTCTTATTAAAATGTTATATAACCTATTTGAATCTGTTAAGAACAATAATACCCAACTAAGTAAACACAATATAACATTAAGGAACTCTAAACTTAGTAAATCTTAAGCATCAAATATTGCAACATAAAAATAGTTTATAAACATGTTATATACGATTTGTTAATCTTATAAGCACGATAGAACTTACATATAGGCCCAACTGTCACTATATATTCATAAACATTACACATAACTCGTTATAAATCAAAGATTCCTACTGAAATATAAGTTTGTTACGTTACTAGATTATTCTCGCGGAATTATTAACTATATTACTATTAACTTATTATCTCTATGTACCTAAAGTATATATCTTTTAGCTTGCAACATTAAATCAATGATTATTAATGTGAATCCTCATTTCTTAAGCGTAGCAAGTTATACCTACAAATAATTATGAATATTATCTCTTAAATTACCAAGCCTAGACCTATGTGTCGCTAGCATTGACATTAGTGATTATCAGTTTTACTTATTGGATTAAAGCACGCAGTATAGAGAGAGAAAAAGAAATAGAGAGAGATAGATGAGCGTGTTAAAATAAGACAAGTGTACGGAGTGTCGTAGCTAGTGCTGTAGGTGACATCCAGGGCTACAAATAGCGCTTTTGGGGGTAGTTAGAGCAGAAAAAAGTGCCTTCAGATAGATGACCTTTTTTAAACGTTTTCTCAAATCACTTCTTTTTACTAAACTAAATTTAAGACTGTGACGGTCTGTGTAAATTTACCATTATAGCGGTTTGTATAAGCCTAACATCGTGCCGGTTTGCGTAAACTTAACATTGTGCCGGTTTGTGTAAACTTAACGTTGTGCTGGTTTGTGTAAACTTAACATTGTGACGGTTTGTGTATTTTTTTTTTCAGGTCCATTTCAATCCCAAACTCGTGGCATCCAAGACGGAATAACCCTATAGTCTGCTTGCAGCTTGAGGTTGGTACAGAAGCAGTACACAGCCCAAGCAGAGAATACCCTATCACCATGCCGTAGTCTCATCACGATGTTTTCCTTCACCGAAAGCTCAGGTTCATTGTAAGGTTAGAACAAACCTTGAATTTGATCTCGCCGAAGGACCTCTGCTTCGTGGTGCCCTCCCAGACCAGATGGCAGCTGTTCGGTACGTCGTTACCCTCGTGGTCCTTCACCGTATCGTCTTCCCACTTTATCCGGTGCAGCATTAACCTGAGAACAACATATTCCTTTAGTCCTCGCTTACGGACTCCGTTTTATGTATGTGATCATGACGCCACGTCCTGAAATGAACAGAATCGATGGAGCTCCACTTTTCTTCATTTTCTCATGTAATCTCATATACCACTATACGATATTTCAAATTAAGCCTAAACTGCGTTTTTTAATCCCGCGTAGTACATTGACAATCACTAATATCGAACAGATAGTACACAACAAATGAAAAAAGAGAGAATTTAATTCGAGGGACTGGGTTGGATCCCGAGAGCGGCGAAGGATACTACTGTAGAGTCTTAAGCGGAGCGAGGGATACAAGGACCAAGATTTTTTCCACGAGTTATGTACTCTGCTTTTTACCATAGACTTCGAGAAAACTTCTTAGGCAGTGACATTTACCATCATACACCATACACATAGTGATAAACCCATTACTGATTTTCTTTTGGTTTGTCGCGCTTAGAAGAAAGGAGGAAAGAAAGAAAGATAATAAAGATCGCGACCACCATACACATAGTAATAAATCCATCACTGATTTTTATTTCAAGAGGTTTCACTTCTATTACGACCACGTGCAATTTTTTTATACATAATTCATAATATAATTCGTGCTGAAAAAAAACTTATTTTCCTGTAAGTTTTATTCACTGTTATCGATGAATAAAATGCTTTTTTTCGAGTGACAATGGTAAAATTAATGTTCCCACATTTTCGTAGTGTTGTGCTACGTTATATTTTACGGTACAATTATTGGAATCGTAAGATTTTTAATACTGAATTGAGGGTTTTTATTTATTAATTGATATATTTTCTGTTATTCAACATACCCCGATCATTTACTATTTATAATGAAATAATTCAGAAAACTATAAAAAGAATATAATATGGCGTGCAACTGCAAAAAAAGAAATAAAGTCGGTTTACTGACGATAGTTGAACGTGACAACATCATAAGAAAATACTTTTTGCAATGCAAGACAGATGTGGAACGCTACCGAACGCGGAGGCCGATTGTGCCTCTTTGTCGCTCGTTCCGCGCTCTCGCTTGCACTTCAAGCCTTAAATGGAACGCCTCAGAGCGAGGTAACGCCGCATGAGTCATGTTTTTTCGTGCATGCAGACGGCTCCATCGAATTATAAGACGTTGTCACTTCAAAAAGAACGCTTTTGTTGACCCACAAGAGATGTGAATTTGTCCCCTTATTCGGGCTTCACATATTAAGGGTTATTTTTTTTTTCAGTAAAACTTTTGAAATCCGTGACTTGACAACTTTTTCGAAAATTGTTTTAAACACTTTATATGTTGAAAATAATACCTACGAATAAAGTCTTTTTTTCTTTAACACCATAAAAGTGATTTAAGAATATTTTTTAATTTAAATAAAAAATACGTTTTCGTTGAGTGAAAATGTCAATATTTTAGGAGATCTAAGTTCAATGGCATTTGTCGGTTTAGGATTCGCAGTATTAATTTAAAATATTACTAACAGATATTATTGATAAATTTTAGCTTTCTGCACTCCTACTCCATATAAACTTTAACCATGCCAAATCTCACAGTCTTCCGTACACGCAATACGCTTAAAAAGGGGTAGAAAGCTTTTGCTTCACGTATTAATATAATGATGATGATAAACAATTACATTTTCCAGATTTGTATTGTTTTAAATATACAATTAACTCGCGGATTATCTACAATTTTCCAAAAAGTCATTTTCTTCATTTTTTAAAATGCTGTACCAGTGCAATTTGGAAATTAGTTATGAATGTCACTCTCAAAACCAATTTCATACGAGACACACGATGGTAAGTGGCTACCGTGGCCTACAGACTCTTTTAATACCATAGGTTACCTAGCGCGTTACCGATTTTGAACCCCTATTCTCCAAGGAGCTCTGAAAACCCAACTCACCGCAGGAACACAACACAAGGTTATTTGACAGCGATATTCAGTAGGGTGGAGTTATTCCACCAGACGGGCAGACCCAAGCAGAGAGAAATTTATCTGTGCCCTTCGTCCCTTTGACCCTCCCCCCCCCCCCTTCCCCCAAGGAGCTCTGTGCAGATGCCCGAACAGGGCTATAGGTGCTTGGCGATAGATTTTAAACGCGAGTGATTGTCCAGGCCTTGACAGTTCACGTGAAATACCTCTTGTACTTGGAGTGCTGCTTGGGACCACCTTCGACGACGACGACGCAGCAGCCCCGGTGCAGCACCACGCAGCCGGTCATGTGGAGCTGCTGAGCGTTCACCTCCACCTTGAACTTAGCTGAAGCGCATTCGAACAGGTCCCGCACCCTGGACAAGCATGCAAGGACGGCATAAATATTGTTACGATACGAGCTTCGAGCTAAATTATTAAAAAAGAAAGAGCAACATAAAAAATAACAATTTTTGCTATTTATTTGTTATATAGCCTATGTCACTCCCGCAATTAAGACGAATCTAACGACACCTCGTATGATAAAATCCATCAAGCCATTTAGGCTAAAGCGCGTGACAAAGAAACAGACATACATACATACGCTCTGTCAAGTAATCTCTATTGTAGCTCACCTGTGTAGCCATCATTGTTACAGTCTACAGCTTGTCAGATAGCTTGACATTCACGGTCACTGCTTAGTTCCTTACGGTCATAGCGTGATGTTATATAGCCAATAACCTACCCTAATAAATACGCTATGAAATGCAAAAATAATTTTTCAAATATGACAGTCAGTTCAAGAGATAAACGCGTACAAACAAACAAACAAACAATCTTTTGACTTTTTATAAAATTAGTGTAGACACACCTCAATAACAAAAAAAAGGTACAAAAAATGAATTAACGTACCTGTAGACGGCAACATGAACTCCCATGCTTGTGTCTTCCCTTATTTTACGATCCACCTGGAATTCAATAATTTAATTTAATTTCAAAAACAATGTAACTGTTAACGGCCGATGAGTAATTGTCGCCACACAACAAAATATATAAGAAATTTAATGTTTATAAGTTGTGAGTCCAAGTTGTCATCCTTACATATTTTACGTATAACAAATCAATGTCCTTTATTGCCTTTAATGCTTTATGATAGATTATTTACAATACCTTTTAAACGACGTCTTGTTATACACACCTGATATTTCGTAGTTATATGGTTTACAAATGGTTTGTGTTATAACGTGGATCTAAGTGATGTTTAGTAATGTTCTTAGCAAACGTTATACGTTTTACAACAACCTATTGATTAAAGTTACGTGTTTTTGATTTTAGGGTAAGGATTTACCTATCTTATAACATTTCTGTATGGCTATTTACTTGTTTGGAACTAAGTTTTATGTATTGAATGCGAGTGTGTCTTATATACTGACATGTTGGTTACAATAAAGAGATAGTATGTTTTGTGTTTTATTTGTAATGTAATGCAAGCGTCTTTGGCTTACGGAAAGCGCTTGCTATCGGGACTTCCGGAAGATTGTTTGCCATAAAAAAAGTAAAAATAAGAAGGGCATACCTTTTCTCTCTTCTGCTCTTTCGTAAGGGCTCTCGCGTTGTTCGCGTCCTGATGGGTCTTCTGGCGTTTCGCGATCTGCTCGCGGACCTTCGCCTCAATGGCTGTCGGGTCCTGCACAGCCTCCGTGCCTAGGGCCCTCATCAAGTTTGATATCCTACGAACATCGGAATTTTTTACGATCTGTAGAGAAACATTTCAATGTTCTCGAAATATTTGAAAGAGTCTAAATTCTACTTCAAACATTGAGCATGTATTCTTAAGTAACATGACTATTAGACAAGCTTTTATTCAATAATACAGATATTTTCGTAATCTTCTCAGCAAACCCTTTTATTTGATACCCATATCATGGGGTTGCATAAAAAACAACTGATCTGTCATCTTTGGGAATCCGCCATTCTGTTGCGAGATTTGATTCAAACTAACAGAGCGAGTTACATAAAAGCTTGTAAAAATACAAGAAAATTTTTAACAACCAAAAAAGAAAACCCACTTCAATGATTTTGAAGAGTTCCCTATTCTATCTTCGAATATTAAGAACTAATGCCAATGAAATTAAAGTGGGACCATCCTTGATGTATCTATCCCCTATATAATAAAAAAAGAATTATCCAAATCGGTTTATAATCAAAGAAGTTATGGCTGAACATCCTTTAAAAATATATCCATTCGAATTGAGAAACCGGTCTTTTTGAAGTCAATTAAAAAATCATCACGGAACACGCACACATTGATAAATCATCGGTGCGATTTCGTAAGCAAATAAACCGTTTCTAAAAATAGTTCAATGTCACTCTAGAAATTTCAAGTTCATATTGGATATATATTCTGAGAGAGGACAAATTCTGTTTTGGACAACCAATCGAATACAAGAGTCAAGAAGCGACAAATTGAAGAAATGTAGAAAATAACTAAAATCACAGAGTAGGTACTACAGAGACCGAAACCACAGAGCAGTGTAAACCGCAGATACTAAGTTTTTTTGCGTTTATAAATTTTGATGGTCATGTGTCTTAAGATGGTGGCACGCTAAGTCTAGTGAAGAAACTGGCTCTCAAGTGTAGCTGCCGGAACACATCTATAAGCGCTTGGCGGCAGATTTTCAACTCGAGGGTGGTGGTAGCCAGCCAGGCGAGTATAACAAAATGCCCACCATCGTACTATGGTTTTTCATCATGATATTTTCATTCACACACTGCGCATGTCGCGTGTTATTGTCACAAAACACGTTTTTTTTATCGGCCACTTATCTGTCAATTCCAGTGTGTTAGGGATCAGTACAATAACCCACCCTACAGAAGATTGTGGTTAAATAACCTAGTGTTGTGTTCCTGCGATGAGTAGGGTTTCTAGAGCTCCTTGAGGAAGGGGAAATCAAAAGGGTTCAATTTATAAACAAACACATCGATGTAAGTTTTACATGTACCACACAAAAGAACTCATAATACATTGAATTGCTGAACGCGCACCTATTTTGCGAGACCACACCAAAGGGACAGAGCTCAAAGGGCATTGTTTTTTAATTTGTTAACCGCTTATGAAATGGTTATACAACCGCCCGCGCATGATGCTCGTCTTCTCAAATCTCGATACGCACACGCACACTCGTGTACAATAGAAAGAGGGAGAGAGAAATTCGCATGAAGGGGGCATAACGCTTTTTCCCTACGTGACTATTTCTACAAGTCAACTCTTACCGCGAGCTGCGTTTAGGAACTGAGTTTCTTCAGACTCAAGTACATATATTTTAATATATGCATTGCTGTTCATACATCTGGAATCAAATGAAGACATGGACCATCAAGACTGAAGACCACCATACACTTGGTGTAAGATCAGCAATAGTGGCATGCTTAGGCGTATCACTCACCTAAACATAAATTTCTATGTGGTCCAGATCGTAGCACAATAAGCCTAGTGAAAGACAGGCTCTCAAGTGCAGCTGCCGGAACACAGCTGTTGGTGCATGGTGACAGATTTTCAACTTAGAATTAGTAGCTTGCCAGGCTCAGGCCATTAGGATATACCCCACCACCATGCTATGGTTTCATCACGATGTTTTCCTTCACCGAAAGTTAAGGTTCATTCCTAGGATTCGGACTTACGGCTAAGAGCTACGGGATGAGCTGGTGTATATCTAGAAGTCAAGTCGACCACACTCCCCAATTCACGACTCAAGTCGTGGTAATGGACCCCTCATAATGACTCTTTTCTGGCTTGTCGCGTTTCATGGATCCACCATCGTATATCCAGCTGACGAAAGGCTTGCAGGCCGGCAGAACGGTGATGACCGTCGGCGAATTCCTGATTTCTTGATTGTCACCGTTGTTTTGCAATATTACTGTAATAAAAATACCTACCTGAGTTTTGGTTCCGGTGGCGCTTCCAGGCCCAGACGCACTTTCTCCTGTTCCTCCTTCCAAGCCTCACGCCTGCTCTGCCGCCGGAGCTTCTTCAGCTCCTTCTTCGTCAGGAACACTGGCATGTAGGTAGGTTTCAGCGGTTCCGCTGTTGAGGTAAGTCAAATTAAAAATGACGAAGAGCGCATGCGCGAATTCTGCCGGGCTCGTTCGACATCAGATTATTATAAAGACAAAAATGTTTATTGTGAGTGATCAAACAAAAAAAGTCAGAGACAGATATATAGGTATAGTCGTACAAGTTCGTGCGCGACCGTCCTATGTTTCCGACAGACGTTGGCGGGGACGAGGTACAATAGACGAGAACGGGGGCGATTAATGTAGTGGGGAAGGAAAGCGCGTGCAATTGCGTGACGTAGCCGCGCAAGTCACAGGTACACTGTACAAGTATTACAACTTCATACAAACGGCTGAAACGAAATCTAGGTAAACTTCAGTACACAATAGTCGCGATTACGCAATTTATAACAAATGACGAAATATTATATTAGACACTTCCTAGAATTTAAAATTGTTTTTGATTTTTTTAAACTAAGAAAAAAAAATTTATATTAAAAAAAAAATACATTTCCTTCTTACTACTTCACAATAACTTTTGAAACTAGAAATAAAACTAAAGTATAAAAAATATAATTTAAAACTTACAAAATTTCTAGTAGATAATATATTTTGGTGAAGTCACTTCAAGTAAGAACTTTAATTAGGCTAAATGACAAAATGTCTTAATTGATATGTATTATTAATTGTTATTTCTACTAAACTGTTACTGGTTCTAAATATTATTTTAAATTTGTATTTTTTGTTTTATTTGCATTGGGTATTTTTTTTAATTATTTAAATTTTAAAGAACGACCTTAAGTTTAGTTTCTAATACGAATTTCCGCCTGCTTCTTTTGTTATAATTTTTTTTCAGTTTCTTTGCAATAAGTTCCTAGTTGTTATGCATTGTTGGAGAACTAAGAAAACGGTTCTGTTTTAAAATAACCTGCAAGCCAAACTTCATAAGGCTTTTTGTTTTTAAGGCATTTTAGTGGAAAAAAATCACATAAACATATTGAAATAATATCGTTTTTCATCTCGCATTTTTAAATTTGGATCGATAATTGTTGTTTTAATATTGATTAATAACCAGTGTTTAATCGTTTTTATAAATCAGAAGAAAAGATTAGATTTAAAATGATACTTTTTTTTTTTTAATGTTGCATCTTTGTATTATTTTGAAAAAAAAAGGTAAAAAAACATGATAACTCAAAAATGGTTCACTTTTGCATAATGCATATGGGGATTAAAATTATCGCAAATAGTCACCCCTATCACCTCCTAACGGGAATACGGGGAATAATCAATAACCCTGTATGGTTAAAATAAAATCGACAGAACCCAGGCGATATAAACTATAAACGCTTGACATAATTTTATCTTTGTTTAAGAGGGCAGACGCCGGAGGACCCCGACTCATTCAGTGCAGAGATTGAAGTGTTATTACTTCATAAATTTACATATATCATTGTTTTACAATTAAGTTCAGTGCTTAACTTACATTAGTACTGGAAGAAACTTAAGTGTATAATAAATTTAAAAAACAAAGTACAAAGTGAGTTTGTTAAAAGAAAAAAACAATTTTAAAATTAAACTGGATTTACTCAGTGTTTACATTAGAGACCACAGAGGTCAATCGTAGTCGAGGTCCAACCAAGATTTTAGTGTCTATAAATAATTTTACGATATCATCCCCAGTGACTTCTGTGATCCTAATCTCTAAATAGATCCGAAAAAGAAGCTACGGTGGACAGTCAGCGTGGACCTTTGAAAACAAAGGACTGTAATTTCGATCTTTAACCATAACCACCCGAAGGTTAAAAACGTAGAAAAAAAGCGACTAAACGCTCCAAGGTGACCTTGATATGATGGCACCAATATTTTTGGTGGTCACCATAATTAACATACTAGCTAATATTAACAACTATAATATTCCCGATGATCCGGAAGTACGAAATATCCGAGTCAGAAGAGATAATGTTGCCCGTACCAATAAACAAGACGCAAATATAAAATCAACACTCCAAAGCGATCACTACCAGCGTAGATCAAAAAGAGCGTATTACAATACAAATTATAATGTTACGCCAACGACGACGCCTTATAACGGTTATAACAATGGATATCAACAATATACCGCAACGCCATACAGCGCAACACACATGTGGCAATACAACCCGTATAATATACCACCGAAAGGTCAACAACAGCCAGTTTATAATCAACAACAACCTGTATATAATCAACAGCAACCAGCTTATAATCAACAGCAACCTTTATATAATCAACAGCAACCTGTCTATAATCAACAGCAACCGGTATATAATCAACAACAACCGGTATATAATCAACAGCAACAGGTGTATAATCAACAACCGGTATACAATGAACAGCAACCGGTAACAAACAACAATAACGGTTATAAAAAAAGGAACGGTAAAATTTTACCGGTTATTAACGAAACGGTCGAGACCACTACGCCACGGATGTCGTGCATTCTTTGCGATATAAGGTGCCCTGCGCTTATGAAGAGGGTAGGTATATTCTGCTTTTCGGAGGAAGAAAATGATGAAGACAATGATTACTTGTAAAATACCCATATATAAAGAATAAGGCTGAAATATATAGAGCGTACTCAGCCTTAGCTCAGACTTATCTCGGCCTTAAGTTTCGAAATTCAAATTTGACTTAAGGAGAACTTGGGTATTATACGATTAAAAAATTAGTATAGCACAATAGTGAGGTAATAGTTATTTGATATACTTTTTAAATTACATATCTGTATTGCTTGATTCTCATTGGCTTGTTATACATAGAAATTACTGTTGCTATTAAGTAATTACTACGTTTGTACATGTTTTGTCATATTTGCCGTTTGCAGTTTTTTGTTTAATTCAACAAAACTATTTCAAGCTAATCGACGTAACAAATACAAATTGCGTAAGAAATTACAATGATCATATTCATAACCAAAGATTATATTTACATGTTGATAAGCGTAAAAAACGTTTTGTTATTAGTTTCAAACTTCCATTTTTTTATTGTAAGTACGAGTAATCTGTATTTTTTACTTTAAAGCAAGTTGAATATTATACAATTTGAATTCTATTTTAAATACCTTTTTAATTTTCTATGCATAATTCGTGATAAGCTAAGATTGCACTGAATAGATACTTAGCGAAGATTGAGCTAAGTTAAGTTTGAGCTAAGGCTGAGTGCGCTCTATAAATTTCAGCCTTAGACTTAAGACTAGCGGTGGACGATTATGATATATACTTATGTAATCTTTCAATTATGAAGATAACTCGAGATATCTCGATTATAGCTATTAGTAATCACTAATATCCTTTTGACAGTAAAACCCGCTCGACATGGTCCTTGAACTTGTCCAGCAAATCAGTAATGTGCGTCGGGATCTTATTATAAAACACAAAAACATTTATTAGACTCACTATTGTTGGGCAGTAGGTTAATAGAAACAACTTTATATAGTACTAGCCGTGCCCGCGGCTCCGCTCGCATGGACTGTACAATGTCGGTATTGTGGTGACCCTGAAGCCACCCTCGGAGATCGCCAGACGGTTATTTTAAAGACTAAGATGTGTTTTATATTTTTTGCGCGGACCCTAATTATTTTTCTTAAATAAAAGTAGCCCTAGTTTCTCCTTATAACATCAGCTATCTGCCAGTGAAAGTCGTATCAAAATCAGTCCAATCGTTTCGGAGATTACCCAAAATAAATAGAGAGCCAAAGAATTTTTAAAGAAATTGTAATACATATATTTTCATACGCATACATACATTAGTAAAAAGCTGTTATTTTGACATTACAAACAAACAGTTCAATTTAATTAATTGTATAGATTAGTAATAATTCCCTTATCTGCTAATAACCCTATCTTACAAAACAAATAAGAAATATACATACATGCATGCAATACAGGCATAAAATATATGAAATATTTATAAATCTCAAGAGATTGATTTTTGTTTGTTTGTTTGTTTGAATGTGCTAATCTCAGATACTAACCGTCAGATATGAAAATTTTATTTTAAATTTTATACAGTATTTATTGCGGATGGTTATAGGCTATATAACATCACGCCATGACATTAAGGAACTGAGCAGTGACTGTGAACGTGAAGTAAGCTGGCAAGCTGTAGGCAAGTACGAGAAGTAACAAAAACATTAGAATACACGGGTGAAGAGCCACTTGAATAAATTTATCACAGATTGAAATTATACACATACTCATAAGAATTCATTACAAGTTTGGCCGACGGGTTAGGCAGAGGTGTACTAAATGTACACCACCCACAATTCGCCGAGTATGTTTTTAGTTCCCATGTAATAGGGGGCGAGCCTATTGCCACTCCAAGCTGCTACTGGGAATTTCATAGGAAAAACCCAATAACACTTTGCTCGACCTGGGACTCGAACCCAGGACCTCGCTCATAGCAGTCGCGCTGAAGACCACTAGGCTAACGAGTAATTTAACAACACTGGATTATTTTTTGTGGGGCTATGTTAAAGACAGAAGTTTATACGGAGCCAATCGAATCGATTGCAGTGGTCGTGTTGGACATTTTTCAGATGACATTTTTTCATTTATAATTGCGAAACTTTACTCTTTCTAATACAATAAAAATTTGAATTATTTTCATCTTAATTCTTTGTTTTAAAGAAACCCGTTATTATAAAGCGAATGGAACTTCGTTACTGCCCGCGACGCCTCTCTACATTTTTTTAAACAGATTATTTGGTATTTTCAGGTTAAGACCTCTTCCAAATTCTCCCACATTGTATACGGTCTTCCTTGGTGGCGTTTGCCCTTGGGCCCTATCCACGACGTGACCCTTTTGCTCCATCTGTGGTTTTGAAGACGTGCCACATGATCAGCTCATATTCATTTTAATTGCTGTCCATGTTTAAGAGCATCATATATGTAAGTTAAAGGTGGTTTAATAGCAGTTGACGGGCAAGTTTAAATGTCTCGGTGAGGCCAATTTATGTCCTGCGGGCTAGAGTCTATAGCACCGGTTCCTAACCATTTCAAAATCTTGTTAACCTTATGACCTATTAAGGAAACTCATTTTACCCCCTACCTCTTAATTTTTTTTATCATAGAGAAAACACATGAAAATACAAACAGATTATTTCCTATGAAATTTCCATTTTATAAAGAAGAAATCAATTTTTATTTTTAATGAAAATTACATTTAAATAGTTGAAGTATCTATCTATTTCGATTTTGCTATTTTAATGGGAAAACTAAGAACGGGAATCAACGAACTCTTTAAAGGCGTTTTTCACCGTCCCATTGGTTTTCTAATTTTTACCCTGTAAAAAACTTTATTACCCACGCAGGACCGCAGTTTTACCCCTACCCCTGGCGGGGATGTAACCGCTCACAGGTACGGAATCCGGGCTCTAGAACCTTCCATAACAAACAAGGTGTTTACCGAAAAAATATTTTTCTCAAAACGGACTGGGTCTTACCAGATTTATAATGTTATGAATTATAATTTATCAATAAAGGCTATCGTTATTTGACCTGTCGATAGAGAATTATATAAACAAATAACACGTATAGGTAAAAGATAAAGGAATCTTTATCTTAACTAGTTAGGTCGTTAGAAATTATTCTGCCCGTTCTAGTAGTAAATGGCACGACCACAGCGTCATCTATTTCATTCGAACATATTTTAAGCCATTGTTTCGATAAAACAAATATCTTATATAAATATAAACTCAATCGGTCAAGTGGTTCAGAAGTTATAGAATCACTAACAGACATAACCATTTTTACGTTAAAAATAATAATTAAATATATTAAGTTATTTGCGAAGCTATTTTCTCCAATTCAATATTAAACCTTATCTATATATTAATACGTGAAGCAAAAGCTTTGCACCCCTTTTTAAGCGTATTGCGTGCACGAAAGACTGTGAGATTTGGCATGGTTAAAGTTTATATGGAGAAGGAGTGTAGAAAGCTAAACATTTATCTATAATATCTGTTACTAATACAAAATAAAATTAAATAAATGAATACTGCGAATCTTAACCTGACCAGTGCCATTGAACTTAGGCCCCCCAAAATATTGACATTGTCACTCAATGACAGCAAGTGATATACTACTCATTGTTTAGGTTCATACTGCAAATGTCAAACAGAAAATAGTCTATGATTAAAAAGTCGCTGGTCGAATTTCGTTGGTTGGGCGACCGCTAGTCTAGATAAACATGTTAGTTTACTTGGGCAACCCTAGTTACCTCTAAGAAAGTCGTAGTCAAATAACTTAGTGTTGTGTTCCTGCGGTGAGTAGGGTTTCCAGAGCTCTATAGAATATGTATGAAAAACCACGTTGGATTCGTCAAGGTGTTGTTAGGTATCGAGATTATATTCTGTTTATGTTATCAATTTCAGATTTATTATAAGTGAAAAAAATTACCCCTAATTAAAATGTAAAAATATTAGTTAAATGAGGAAAGTTACATGGCAATACAGGCGGCGCGGCGCAGGGTACCGCCATACGAATAAACGTACCGCTACGCGGCGTCTGGCGACGGTGTTTTCACGTTTTAAAATTAGCTAAATTTTAGGGAAACTAGAACTAAATACATATGTTAATTTTAAATCGCAATAACATTTTTATTTTCATAATAAATAAAATGTTAATATTTTTTAAATAATGTCACTGGGGTACTATGTACCCTTTTCGGATTCGATGGGGATTTTAACATAATATATTGTATAGAAAAAAACCGGGGTGTGACTGTAACGTAACACCGTCATGTATTTTTCATAAATACTTGTCCGCTTTGACGCTTTTTTACGTTCCCGGGAGCATTTCACTCTATCATATGGTGCTATATGGGCATCACTATTAAAAACCCATTTCCAACCGTATACGATTTCTATGTAATGATTTAGCTTATTGATGAGTATAGGCTGACATTGTATTAAATTTTATGAATTTTTTACTTTATAATCATATAAATTCAATTCATAAACCACGACAAGAGCTATCGATTGAAATTATTTTGCGAGCGTTGTAGCTGTTCTGAGTCAGAATATATACAAAAGTAACATACTGTGACGCAGTGAAACGACCTCAAAATGGCGGCGGGTCCCCCTACCCCGCTTGCGTTGCGTCACAGTCCTCACTCTACGTAACGAATTCTTTGATCCTTTAAATATCGAGGGGTGTAATTAAACTTTATGTGTAGTATTTAGATACGTAACTGCAATGACAAATCTAAAGACGCATTCACGTCAAACAAAGGGGGCGGTTCATACGTGCTAATAGTGCTAACCTTCAGAAAACATATGTTCTTTAAAATCTCTATTTAAAAATCTTTAATTAGCAGGGCTCGAGCTATCAACCACTCCTACTGTACATACAACAGTTCATACAAGTCTGGTCATCACATCGCTAGACCAATTCAACGACGATCATATATCTCATGCATTAATCGTATATAATGTATTCTATCTCATTCTCTCGCAGGCTAAATCCTATAGATGTATGTGTTTGTCTCTTTTTAACGGACTTCGAAAAAAGGAGGAGGTTCTCAATCCGATTGTATTTTTTAATGGATGTTCAGCCATAACTTCTTTGTTTTTGAACCGATTTGGATGATTCTTTTTTCTTTAGAAAGCAGAAACTTCAAGGATGGTCTCATTTTAATTTAATTGGCATTGGACCTTTGACTTTGAAGATACACCAGGGAAAAATTGTCTTAGTGTCAATTTTTCGTTTCATCGAGTTTCAAATTACAATGGTGGTAAAAAAGGTTTCGATGACGCATGTATTTCCCGAAGGGTTAGGCAGAGGTGTACTAATATACACCCACAGTTAGCTGGGTATTTTTTTAGATCCCATGTAATATGAGGCGAGCCTATTACTATTAATTAGGTAAAAAGTTGAAACACCCAATAACACTTTGCTCGACCTGGGAATCGAACACAGGACCTCGAGCATGAGGCACTTTAGTTGTATTAAAAAAAAAAGTAAAAATGACTCACTCGGGGGTCGAAGCTGTTGAGGGTGTTCGACGAGGTTGGTGACGGCGAGCTCATTTAGGTTATTGACGATGTCGTCATGGCCGACGTTGCAATCGTCGACGCGCTGCGTGTCCGTACGTTCGTCACCGGGAGCCGCCTGTCCCTCCGCCCCCGACCCCACACCGGACCCGACCCGTCTCGTCTGCCGCTCCTCAGCGGTCATAAGTATCACGCTATCCCACCTGCGACAACAAACATCTATACTAAACTCCCACGTTTACAACTACAGTTCAAACACACTCTGAAAAAACCAATAAAAAGGGTTATAAAGTCTATAAGGACCATGTCAAGCGTAGTTTACTGTCAAAAGGTTATTATAGGGTGGATCATTATTTGAATGATAGTGATGTCTGGAAGTGACTCCCTCTCTGTGCATCCATTAAATTATTATTTTTGTACCTGTTATTTGTACAGTTAACAAAAAAAGATAAACCCGATCGAGTTTCTTACCGGTTCTTCTCGATGTCTGGGACGTTTTCCGAACCGGCAGTAGTGTTTTGACGTTCACAAGTGCCTTCTTAGGGCCTAAATTGAAACAATTATTTTGATTTTCAATCGAATGTATGTATGTATATTTCTTTAGCGTAAACGGCTTGATGGATTTTATCATACGAAGTGTCGTTAGATTCGTCTTAATTGCGGGACTGACATAGGCTATATAATATTTAAGTACGAGGTCTGGGAATAAAATAAAAAGCAAAAAAAATTTTTTTTTTCAAGGTCTTTTATTTATTGCTGTCGGGCTTTTTGTTTCCTTTTTATTAAGGACATTCATACACACATAACATTATCGTTAGATATAATTATGAAATGTTATTTATGTATGTACTACTTCTTAATTTGCACTTTACATTTTTTTTAAATGTGCTGTGAAGTTTGTATATGTTAAATAAATAACTCAATAAATTTATCTATACTAGGGATACGAATTTTCGCATTCGTATATGCGAAAGATTCGCATCGTTTTAAACGATCGCTTCAACACTCGCACTCGCATCGTTTAATGCGAAGGCGAGTGATCTTTTGGTAATTTAAACTTAATAACAATGACAATAAAGCCCATAACCACATTAATTTTATACAATTTGTGACTATCCGCATTCGCACATTCGCATTTCAAACATTCGCATCCGCATTCGCGAATGAAACTACATGACGTAATGACATTCGTAACATCCCTGATCTATACTATAAGCCGACCGCTGTAAGCGCGACTCTCCTCAAGGTCTGCGGGACGCGGGAAGGGAACAAGACCGACCGATAGGTTATTCTGTTGCTGGCCATCATCAGCTATAGACGTTTGACGTAGAGGTTTTCGCGGTTTTATCGTTATAAGTTTAGCGTTGTCGTCACATTCTCATCCGATCTCAAGTGTCGATGTAGCCCAAGATGGAAGCACGCTGAGCCTAGTGGAAGACTGGCTCTCAAGTGCCACCGCCAGACCAACACTTGTTGGTGCTTGGCGTTAGATTTTCAACTTAAGGGTGGTAGCTAGCGAGGCTCCACCGCCATTCTATGATTTCATCACGTTTTCCTTCACCGGGCGTTCACTCATTGCAGGGATTCGAACTCGAGTCGATCGGCGCGGAGTTCGTACACGCTACCCCTGAGCCGTAATTCCTTACCATATATCTACCTACTTCTTACGGCCTGTACTGTATAAAATATTTAACATAAGTATAAAAAAAATACCATTCGATGTCCGGAACTCGGTCCGAATCGGGAGCGTCTGCGGCCAGGAGAGCGAGCTTGGTCGCTGATGATATACCGGTCTTGCGAGCGATCTGAGATATCTCGTTCTGCAGTTTCTCCAACTGAGCCTGGAATCGAAATACACATTCTTAACTGACCTATGATATAATTCAATGTTCAGCAACATAATAATGTCAGAAGTGGAACTTCAGCGGGGGTCAGCGGGACACAGGAGGTGATCAAGACCGACCAATAACCTAGTCTAGAGCTGGTCTTCAGCAGCAATAGAAGATTGACGTGAGAGCTTTCGCGGTTTTATTTTAGTGACTGCTACACATGGGATTATTTTACCAAGACGGGATTAACAAGGTTACGTTTAAAAAAAAAATAGACATTTAAAAGTTCCGAGTAAATTATATTGACAATATTATATAATATTAAATTCAAAGTTTTACTTTAAATTATATTCAATGTAGTAGTTTTTTTCTTTAACGTTTTAATAAATACAGAAATATGACTTACATTATTATCTTTATCATTATATCTTCAGATATATGGCAATATCTCAATACCGTGTATATCCGTGCACAAACACCGCACGACGTTCCGCAAATCATCAGGAGGGTCGCGTTTACAGCGGTCAGTCAATAAAAACACCAATAGAAGTACAAAGTTCTTATGAAATACCTTCATCCGGAGCCTCTCAGCCATCTGTCTGAACTTGCCGGGTTCGTGGAATCGTAGAGCTCGCTTCACCCTCACTGCGGGCTTCGTAGCCAGTCGATCGTCCATCCAGCTAGCCTCGGCGACCACCTCGGACGTCGCCTGACCGGAGAGCTGCTGTTTGAACTCCTCGCGCCGCTTCGCCCTTATATTCGCCTGTGTAACAACACACAAGACAATTTTTAACAACTTTAATGATTTTGGGGAGTTCCCTGTGTTACCTTCGAAGTCGAAGGTCCAGTGCCAATGAAATAAAAATGATATACCGTGAGGTATATAACAAAAAAAGAATCATCCAAATCGGTTCGCAAACAAAGAAGTTGTGGTTGAACATCCATAAAAAAATTATGTTCAAATTGAGAACCTCCTTCCTTTTTTGAAGTCGGATAATAACTTAAAAAGTAATAATTATGGAAATCGTTACCAGAATGTTCTTC
The DNA here is from genome assembly GCA_033032175.1 of Saturnia japonica. Classification (NCBI taxonomy): domain Eukaryota; kingdom Metazoa; phylum Arthropoda; class Insecta; order Lepidoptera; family Saturniidae; genus Saturnia; species Saturnia japonica. The sequence continues at coordinate 11,570,966 of CM065329.1, forward strand.
TTCTTTACAGTACCACGGTAAAAAGACCACACTGTGCTTCATGGTAACGACAGTATAATGCAAAACCAACGGTGATATTGTTGTTTTATCAATATATGTATGGTGGCCGCGATCTAGTCGGACACCACCCAGACAGAGACAACGCAAAGAGTATCCATCGAAGCCAGCACTTGTACTTCGTAAAAACCATTGAACAGCAACAGAGGAAATATTAACACTGTTACTAAACCAGAATACGACTACAATACACACAGCCCAAAACTCATTGTACAGCTATGTATCGGGATCAGGTGATGAACATCCAGCTTTTCAGTCGATTTTCACATGCCAGGTTCGTGAGATCGCTTAACGGTGATGACTGTCAGTAGATCCACATCTCTCGATGGTTGTCAACGTTCTTGAACTATACTGTACTTGACATCAGATGAAGTGATCAGACGTTGTTAACACCAAACTGTGATCTGAGGAGTGCAAGAAGGCAATGGAGAGGCCTATGGTCAGAGATTTCTGCGGGATCGAATCAAAAATGAGAAATTAGGAGATCCGCAGGAAAACCAAAGTCACCGACATAGTCCTAACAAGTTTTAAGTGGCATTGGGCGGGGCACGTAGCTCGTAAAATGGATGGCCGATGGGACTGAAGAGTTCTCGAGTGGAATTCGTACAAAAAGACCCTCAACAAGGTGGCCCGAAGACCTGGTAAATGTTGTGGAAAGCTACTAGATACAGGCACACATGAAAGGCCAGGGGAAGCCCATATCTAGCAATCAACGCCTTCGGCTGAAACGATGATGAAGCTAGAAAACAGACATGTAATATTATCTAGAGTTTTCTGCAAATTACCTTTAGCGTTGGAGCGACGTGCGTTAACTGGACCCTCTTTCCCGTCGTGTCTATGGTGCGACCTTCCCTGTCAAGGATCAACGGCGCAGGGCCGGAGCATCCAGCGCTGGCCAGAGCTCCACCTAAAAATGTTGTCGGATAAGTTTATATTCGCATGATGAGAACTGAAAGACCTTTATACAAAACCGATGCTAGATGTAGCAACTAATAAGAAAATAGGTAATATAGCAAAAATTTACCTGCCAATTTTCTCTGTATCCTGGCTTGCAGCTCAGCGATTTTTCTCTGCTTCTCCAGCTCTTCATGACTAAGAGGCATTGTTGCTGTAATATAAAATAATTAACAATATCATTACTGGCTAAAACTTAGGTAGTATGCGCTATAGAAACTCCCCATAGCACTCACCGTAATGTATATTTTTATAAAAGTAACAGAACGTATATAGATTATAGACAGAGCAAAGAAAAATGCCAACTAATAGTAGAACAGGAATGGCTGTCAAGAGATAAGGATCTGTTGTCAGTAGTCACCGTCATGCGAGCTTGTTGGCCTACCACGAGGTAAGCCACTAGGCAGCTAGATATACAATCGCTGAATATGTAATATGATGCACCTATTTAAAATCTAGTCTTGTACTAGTATCATATCACACCTTCCTTACTGTGGAAGAAAACAATACACCAGGTGTGTCAAATTAGATCTTAAGAACTGTGTCGCCGAAGCCAATCTCACCTGCACATGGTGTACCCTGCTGAGTAACGAATGAGGAAGTGCCAATAGCCGAGTGGTAAGGCTGTACAGCCCAACTGGGTCGCGACCACCATGCATGTGGTATAAAGGTCCGTCATAGTGACTCGCTTTTGCGTGTTCGTTTCGGAATCAACCTGTGCATATCCAATTAAATTAATGCAAGCCGGTGTGACAGCAGCGACCCTCGATGGATAACGATCTCTCGGTGACTCAACTCCGGCTGGAGTTGTGTTACAATTGTACTGTGGTTACCATCAGGGACAGTACTGTGAATACTACTATACGAAACTGGCTGTGTGTAATAATCAAGCAGAGTGATAGGAACTGCAGCTGTTCGAGTAAAGATCACCATGACCATGGTTATAAACCAGTCTTTTTGTTTGTCGCGTTTCGGGATAAGTCAGAATATATACAGTACGCACAGCACAATCCACCATTAACCACCGGAAGATAGTTTATTTGGCTGCCATCTTCTGTAAGGTGGTGGTATTTCACCAGTCGGGACTGCCCCAAGTAGAAAGAGATCTCCAAAGCTGGCCACAGTCACCATGCATATGGTGATTGCCCTGCCACAATAATTGTTTTTGAGTTGTCACGTTTCGGATTCAACCAGTATATATATTTTGATCATTGTGATATAATATATTACAAAGCACTAATACTGGTTAGGTGAAACATTTTCTCCGTGAGGAACCAGACATTTTTATTATGGAGTGTACCGGTCGAAGTGTTGATCGAAAGACGACGTGACGCGTGAGTGACAAATACAAACTGCATGTTTACTAACTCACGCACACATAGGACCGCTTGCAAAGATTAGTTGAAGTCTCTATACTAACTAACATAATCACTAATGCAACTCGTAATTTGTTAAATGACATAAAAAAAGAACGCTAACCTGGCTTGGAGTACAGGACTGGCTTGATGACGCTTGGAGGTGGTATGGAGTTGTTCTGATGCATCTGCACTTTGATATGCTGGGCGGCTGCGACGGCCACGTTCACGTTGGACTTCTGTTCGCTGCCACCCTTCATCGCTATCAGGGCTCGTTTCCTCTCTTCAATCTCTTTCTGGGCATTGGCCATCATTAGCTGTAAAATTTATATATTTATAGTCCAGTAGCATTATGCTGATGAGCCAATATCAGACAATGTTCCTTGGGCTTCTTTATGTCTTAACTAGCTGTTCCCTACGGCTTGTCATATTGCTTGAAGTTCATGGTTACTGCGCCTGTACTTATGGTCATAGCGTGAAGTCATATAACCTATAATCTTCCTCAGTAAAATGACTATAATATGCAAAAATAATATTTCAAATCTGACTTCTAATTCCGGTGATCAGGGCTGTTCGAGATAACCACGACCAGCAAAACGTGAAGCTTACGCTGGGCCCTTAAAAAACAACCTCTTCGCGAGTCCTGATTAACCTATAGTGAAACTGTGATACACAGCACAATGTGCCTTTCCTAAGTGCCACAAGCTTACCTCAAGCCTCAGTGCAATGGTTTCCTGGCCACGAATTCCGTAGACGTAGACCATGTAAAGTGGTGTATGTATAGTGAATCTGTGTGTAAAAGTGAGTGTGTAGGTCTAACCAGGAGGGCTGGCGTATCTAAAGGTAGAACCGCACTAGAGCGGCGCTGCACTGCGCGTCGCGGTATAGGTCGGGGAAAAAGTTTTTTCGTATTTTTATATGAAAACTCAAGACAACTTTTCCAAATTTTTTTTACAATTATTTACAGTATATATGTTCCGTTTTGTTCGATGACTTTCTGTAATTTTGTAGGTAGAGACATGATCCCGTTGCTGTAGAAACTTTGGGACTTCTGATCAAAAAAACGCGATAAATAGTTTTGGCAGTCCTCTCTCGATGTTAACCTTACAGAACCTAAAGAACTTATGAAGAGACCGAAACAGGTGAAAATCTGAAGGTCAGGAAGGTCAGGGCTATATGGTAGATGCACCAACACCTCCCAGCCAAACTCTCTTAATTTTTTGCTGAGTGGTTAAAGATGTGTGTGGTCTAGCGTTCTCGTGATGAAAGACCACAACCTTCCTGTTGATCAATTCCGGCTGCTTTCTCTCAGCTGTTCCCTTTAATCTTATCAGTTGTTGGCAGTAGAGATCCGAATCGATGGTTTTGCCGAACGGTAAAAGCTCATAATGAACAATGCCCTTCCAGTCCCACCATACACACAGCATTACCTTATTTCGAGTTAGCCCAGGTTTAGCCACAGCCTATGAAGCCTGGCCGACCTGATATCACGACCTTTTTCGCAGGTTCTTGTCGTACGTGATCCACTCAATATCAAACTCTTCTAACACTACTTTAAATTTATAATTAATTTCGAGGGTATGGAAGCAAAAACAAGTGAACTTAACGATTTATTTCAGAGCGAGTGTCTCTGCACTACATTGCATTGACTTAAATATAAAATTACAAATTATTATAATAATAATAATGCGCCGGAGTGGGTGCCAGCATGTGGCCATCTTTAAACAGGCGTGTCTTAGCCTATTGTTCCTTATCGGAGTGTAATTGTCTTAAATCTTTAAGGAGCGTTTGAACGGACTAGCCTACTATCCTATTACTCAAGATAGTAGACTAGCCAGTGACTCGCTACAGGGTTAAATCTGTTTGTGGTAAATATCCAGTTCTTCAGGTACATCTTAACTACATATATGCCGATCTTGCTCCAATTTTTCAAAAATAGTGTCCATTTTATTCGTATTGTGGCGACCAGAACGAGGTGCATCTTTAACATCAAAATTTCCGGACAGAAAACGTTTAAACCAACTTTGTGCTACTCTTACTGACACTGCATTAGGTCCATAAATTTCACAATTGTTTTTCGTTGCATTTTTGCCATTTTTGTGATCATATTTTAAAATGTATCGACATAACCAATATACAACTTTCTTATTCAATTGGCAGATATCATACTTTTCTTTTTTATCGTCATATGTCGGTTTAGCGTAGTAGGCACCATCTAACCTGATCTAAGTGTCGATGTGGCCCAAGAAAATAGCACGTTGAGCCTAGTGAAACCTTCAACTTCAGCTGCCGGAACACACCAATTGGTGTTTGGTGACAGATTTTCAACTTGAGGGTGGTAGCTAGCCAGGCGGGAATTAGAAAAAACCCTACCACTATGCTATGGTTTCATCACGAGGTTTCCCTTCACCGAAAGCTCAAAGTCGAGCTCAAATCATTGCAGAGATTCGAACTCACATCGATCGACGCGGAGTCCGTACACGCTACAAACTCAGCCATTATTGCTTCAAGTAATAGAAAGCAAAAAGTTTATTTAATCATTTAAAAAAAAAATATTACTCAGTAATCAAATGAAAATCAGGCACATTTTGTTGTTTGCTATCAATTATATTTTATAAGTAGGAATGACATTGACGCTCTTTACATGGCATTGTGAACGAAGGGTAATTACCCTCAATTCACTTTCGTCATCATACCGGTGTGAGCGAGGTTTTATACTTTTAGAAGATGGCAAGAGCGTCATGCCGCGCCGCTTGCTATGACGCATTAGAGCGGCGCTGCGCGTCATAATATTCTTAGGGAGCCAACTATGTCGCGACGCACAGTGCAGCGCCGCTCTGGTGCGATATTCACCATACAAAATGATACAAATAATATTTTGACGCTTTATTCCGCGTTCTGCCGCAACATGCAGCGACGCGTGGCGCCGATCTAGTGCGGCCCGAGAATGTACATGAAATGACGTGCAGTCGCACCGTTACTCGTCACTTTCAACAGCAACAATAGTATAACACAACAATCACGAAAAACAATTACAATAATCACGCAACACACATCAATATCACTTTTACTGGGATTACTGTCTAAACTAGAATCTCCAAGAAGCACTAAAAGCTATGTTAAATGTGTTAAAAGACAAGATATCTTATAGTGTAGAGAATTAAGATTAGAGATTCGGAGGACACACTCGGAATGAGAAAAGCATGCATCACATATGCTAAAAGTGAATGCACTGATTGCAGATGCAACAAATAGAAAAATATATATACATATTTCATAATTAAATTTCCAACGAGGACATTCAAATAAACAGACAAACTTTTGAGCTTTATTATGTTTAGTAGTTCCAGAAAAGGGGCCATCCATAAATTACGTCACACGAATTTCATGATTTTTTGTCACACGTCATTGTCATAGCTGGTCACATTTGTGAGACTCCCCCCCACCTTCCCCCACCTACCTACCTAGTGTGATGTCACATATTTTACAATTTTATAATTAGAAATTTATGACATTAAAACAGCAGTGTTCGGAAATTATTTTAATTTCCATTTAAATTATTTTTCAATAAAATCGACATCAAATCAAACAAAGGTACAAAAATTAACATAACATTTAAAAAATCACTTTAATGAAAGATAAAAACTTAATCCTCTTCAGTCCATACACTTCGAACCCATTCCTTTATATTATTGCTCTGAAATAGATACCCTCTGAGTTATTAACTTATTATTTTACGTTATTATTACTCAAGTATATCAGAGTACATAATATAAATTGGTGAATTGTGAATAGTTTGCAACATAATAATAAAATGTCATTGTGTTTGAAGTGTAACGAAACTGTTTCCGATTTTGTGTTATGCAAGGAATGTGAAGGTCGTTACCACTATGTGTGTGCCGGTATCTCTGAAAGTGTCTATCGTAGGATGGGAGTGGAGAAGAAGGCTGCTTGGCGGTGTATTTCCTGCAAGAATCCTTCTGTTGATAATTCAGTGCTGGTAGATTTATTAAGAGAAATCAGAAGTTTCCGAGGGGACTTTAACACAATGAAAACAGAATTTAGTACAGTAAAATCTGATATTCATAATACAAACAAAAATATTCAAGATCTTAATAAAAAATGGAATGATTTAGAATCATGTTTTAAAGGAATGGAAGGTAGACTGATTTTAGTAGAAGAAAAAATTCAAGGGATGACCGTAATACAAAAAGAATTAAATCATGCAAAAGATACAATACTCGGGCTAAGATATGAAAATAGCCTGCAAGACCAGTTCTCCCGACAAAATAATATAGGGTTATCAGGGGTACCCCCTCGCAGTGGTGAGAATTTGCATCATATTTTAAATGATTTATGCAGAGTTGTGGATTTTACGCTCTTGGATACAGATCTCGACACGATCCATCGTGTTCGACCTTATAACAACTTTGGACCCGATGGTAATAAGCTAGCTGTACGTCACCCTTCCATTATTGTACGGTTCACACAGCGACACCGTAAGGATCAGCTGATCGCAGCCGTTCGCGCTCGTCGTGGTTTAACGACAGCGGAGATCGGTATACCCGGAGCTGCTTCCAACCTTTACTTGAATGACCACCTTACACCCGCAAATAAGCTGTTATTAAAACGCGCCAGAGAACTCAAAGTCCTATATAACTATTCCTATCTTTGGGTTAGAGACTGTAAAATATTGATGAGGAAAAATGATAAATCAGGTATTATTCGTATTTCTAAAGAATCTGATCTCCAGAAAATTAAGTGACTGTTCTGTTTATATTTCTTGTGTAAAAAACTTTGTTACAAAAAGTTAATAAGCTATAATTGCATTCCTATTATTTATTACATTTGTTATAAAAGCAAATCACCTCTTCATAGTATTTTCAATAATGTTATTTTCTTGCTAATCATTTTAATAATTTTATGTAGTTTTCATTTTGAAAATATGTCAACTCATGTTCCTTTGAAACATACGTTAGAGTATTATGTATATATAGTCACAAGTCCGTTCATTATATTCAATAAAAATATTGTCAATAATAATGTGTATAAGTATTGTTTGTGTAATTACTATTTTCAAAAGAGCTTAAATTAAATGGTTTAAATATTTATTATCAGAATGTGAGAGGACTGCGTACAAAATCGCATACTTTTCTTTCTAGTGTTTTACAATGTAACTATGACTTGATTTGTTTAACAGAAACATGGTTATCTTCAGATTTCGATAGTGCTGAGTATTTTTACAGCAATTATATTGTATACAGACGAGATCGTTCTAATACAATGAAAGATGTGAGGGGAGGTGGAGTTTTGATAGCGGTACGCCGGGAACTTGTTGCTCGGCGCCGTGACGAGTGGTGTTCGGCGTGCGATTCCGAGGAGCTGTGGTTGAGCATCGAGCTGGGTTCAGCGTCCGCGGCCACGGCTTACCCCCGCTCCCCTACCTTCGCGCCTCCGACCAATAAGCGAGATACATTACGCTCATTGCATATTGTGTGTTGTTATTTCCCGCACAATAATAACCATTTACTATCGTTACAACGATTTTTTGATAATTCATATGAAATAATGCACAATGATAGAAGTGACAGCATCTTTTTATTGTTGGGCGACTATAATATATCTCAGGCGGAATGGGACCGTGACGAATTTTTTAATTTAAAGTTATTAAATACTGCTAACTCTAACAAAGTAACGATCTTATCCGATTTTATGAATTTTAGCAATACTTTACAATACAACAGTTGTTATAATGTTAATAAGCGTATTCTTGACTTAGTGTTAAGTAATAGTAATTGTTATGTCAAAGCTTGTCCTTCACCACTCACTCCTGAGGACATGCATCACAAATCTCTCGAAATAGAAATTAATTTTTCCTCGGTGATATACATTAAAGATGTCGACCGTTTTAAATATATCTATCACTCAGCTAATTTTGAAGAGATAAGTAAGGGTTTGGGAGATATCAATTGGGTTCAATGTCTTAGTGGTTTGAACACTGAAGAAGCTGTTACTTATTTTTATTGCATTTTGCATAAGTTAATTGATCAATTTGTCCCCAGGAAACCAATACATTTAAATAAAAATTATCCACCTTGGTATTCCCGAGCATTACTAAAACTTATTCGTGAAAAGTTAAAAGTTCATGCAAATTGGAAAAAATATAAAAATGATCGAGACTTAGTAGAATTTAAAATCTTACGTAGAAGAGAAAAATGCCTAGAAGCAGAATGCTATCGAAATTATATTTCGTTTTCTGAGGCTAAAATTACTACATCGCCGAAGTATTTTTGGTCCTTCATTAAATCTAAGTTCTCTGATAACAATATACCGGCTAAAATGATATACGATAATCAATCTTCAACCGATAGTGAAGAAATATGCAATATGTTTAATAATTATTTTAATTCAGTGTTTGTAACCAGTCGTCACGAAGATACTCACCATAGATGCTATGATACATCATTATCATTAGTAGATATTGGTACTATTAATATTTCCCAAGAAATGGTGTTCGAACTATTAAAACAAACTGACACTAATAAAGGTGCTGGTTTTGATGAGGTTCACCCCATTTTAGTGTCAAGACTTGCAAAAGAATTGTCTTCGCCGCTTTTTATAATTTTTACGAAGTCACTAACTGAAGGATGTTTTCCGAATGTCTAGAAAATGGCACTGATAACTCCAATTCCAAAAGGAGGTGATAAACATAATGTTAAGCATTATAGACCAATCTCAAAACTTTGCGTTTTTGCAAAACTATTTGAAAAGATAATTACTAACGAATTAACAACACAAATTTGTCATCATATTACTGTTGAGCAGCATGGATTCTTTCGCGGTCGCAGTGTTGACACTAATTTAGTCGGTTACACTACTTTTATTACAAAAGCTCTCGATTCTGGCTATCAGGTGGACGCAGTGTATACTGATTTCTCTAAAGCATTTGATAAAATAAATCATTCAATATTACTGAACAAGTTATTAAGGGTCGGTATACACGGTAACCTTCTAAGGTGGATTGAGTCGTATATAAGAAACCGCAGTCAAGCTGTAGCACTCAAAGGTTATCGTTCTAGGTTTCTAGCGATTTCTTCCGGTATTCCCCAAGGATCTCATCTTGGGCCTTTCCTATTTACGCTGTATATCAATGATATAGGGGCGTGTTTTAAGGAGTCTTGTCATTTACTCTATGCAGACGATACAAAAATTTTTAAAATCGTTCAATCAGAGGCTGCCTGTATGCAATTACAAAATGATCTCAATATGTTTAATGAATATTGCTTGTCAAATCAATTATTTATTAACAGTGACAAGTGCCACATTATTTCTTTCACACGGAAACGAAATCCTTTAATTTACAACTATGAACTGTCTGGGAATATAATTAAACGTGTTAATGAAGTTCGTGACTTAGGTGTCATTCTGGATTCAGGATTGCACTTCAATCTTCATATAGATACTATCGTCTCTAAAGCTCTTAAGAAACTCGGCTTAATACTACGTTTGGGTAAACCCTTTAAGAAAGTAGAAACTTTAAAAGTCTTATATTACGCCTATGTTCGCAGTATACTGGAGTTTGCAAGTGTAGTTTGGAGCCCACAATATGAAGTGCACATAGCCAGGATTGAGAAAATACAGAACAGATTTTTAAAGTCCCTCGATTATAGAACTAGTCATAATTTTATTGATTTTAAAACAAGTGCTTCCAGGCATAATATGCAATCCTTAAAACATAGGAGGATATATCTTGATGCAATCTTCTTACATAAAATAATTAATCACCATATAGATTCTTCTCCACTTCTGGAACACATTTTTTTAAAAATACCGCGATCAAACGCACGATCAAAGGACACATTTCATGTTCCCTTTTGTCGGACAAATTATTTCAAAAACTCCTTCTTTCAACGTTCTTGTTATTACTATAACAGATTTCTTAGTGATGTTGACATATTTTCAAATAAATTATCATCTTACAAAAGGAAGGTACGTGATTAGTTGAATAAAGACATGTTATGATATAATATAAATTTAACTCTTGTATGTTTTTATTTTAATGTTGATATTGAAATTCTAAATTTATTTAGTTCGTTTTTTTTTTTTAATATGATTGTAACGCTACGATTTTTGAAAAATTATATATAGATATATGTACTTCAATATATGGTACTGTAGGCCTGTTTGTATAAATTATATTTAAACATGTTTATGTTATGGCTGTATGTTACCTTAATTAAATAAATAAATAAATTTATAACTGGCATAGTAGTCACATCGTTCTCATTTGGACAGTTAACATCAGAAACGTTCATTGTGTCAACATCTTCTTCATTTACAATTTACAATTTAATTTTTTCTCTGATTATTTTGACTAGAGGGTTGAGATTTAGTGCAACGGAGGTTTTGGGGCTTGAATGGAAGGGAACACAGTCTTTCGAGTTTAGGAGGTTTTCGACTTAAAGAAGTTCTAATGTACTTAGATATAAAATATTATACAGTGTAAACTCTTTATAACGAAACTGAAGGGATTGAGCATTTTCGCTTTCGCTTCCGTTTAATGGCCACGTTAACAGTTTCAAAGTAGGTTTACGACTGATAATACGATAGGTACCCAGTATGCTTGGTCGAAGACCATCACTTCCGAGAAAACAATGCGTCATACTGCACGTGTTCAAGCGGACCTGGATGTTTTGGAGCTTCAAAGTCTTTTGTTATCTGATAATAAACAATAATACCGATTGTTAGCGACGCATAGGCCTAAGTGTAATGATACGAGAATAGCAATTGTAAATATAAGTTGTAGGGATGAATAATTTGTACAAACATTCAATAATCTAATGTTTCGAATATAATGCTATAACGTATAGGTATATAAGAGAAGTAAATAAGTTATGAACATGTTTGCAATTTAATAGAAGTAATCACTTAAAGTATTAAACTCATATATCATCGATAATTCATATTATATAGAAGTTGTATGTAATGTTTTGTGTTATATAGGTAAACTGGCCTTCTCTATATGTTTTATAATGTTTGTAACGCCAAATAGTGTGTATATAACGAGTTTCAAGACGTTTTAAAGTTGCAATTTTTAACGCTTTGTATCTACAATGTTTATTAACCTATAATGTTAAAGTTAGTGTTTTTGGATAGGTATTTGTGTCTACAATAATGTGAAATAGCTTTTATAGTAATTGAATAATTGAAATTAGAGATATTAACGATTTATTAGATTTTGCATACAAGTAATAATAATAATGTAGATAGAGATAGCAATAGTGCAACCGCGAAGCACCCCCGCAGTTAGCGGGCATGCCCATATTTGGTAAAGAGCAGTACGGATAGAGACGCCATCGTCCGTCTCACTCTCCGGCAAACGAGATAAAAGGCGCGCTACCGGGGCCAACCGGGACACACGGGTGCCACAAGCTGAAGACTCAAGACTCAAGAAACAAAACTGGAAGAAACAGTACCCAGAAGATAGTACTAACAAATTGTATTGTGTCTTGAAGAATACAGCGAATTTTATTGTAGTACCTGTGTGTCATTTTGCATCTTCACTAAGTGTTCAACCCGCCAGCGACCCAGTCCTCTCCGCTCCGTGCTACGTCAGCGCCGCGCCTACCAACAGGCACCTCACTGCGTGTGTGTACCTCAATGTTTCGCCCTCTTCACGCCTAGAAGTTTCGGGTGTGAGCAGGGTCGGTCGCACGTAGTGAGAGGGGCTCGCACGCACTGGTTTCCAGACAGCTGGTTACCGTAGCGTGTTATCCGCCGTCGGTTATACAGAGTACGAGGGAATCGTTTCCATCGCGTTCGCGCCCTCGGTGCGCGGTCCCGCTCTGTATCGGTTGACGTAGCACATTTGTTGTGGGCAGACGCACGCGCCCATTTTACCGATAATAAATATTTACTGTCTAAAAATATGAACACATTTCTTCGTAATAGAGAATGGGGTATCGCTATAAAGAGTGTTTCAAAATGTGGGTTTTAATGCAAACCAACCAAGTTGGGCTCACTTCAACGTTATAGGAAGTTTATCGTTATAAAGAGTTTACACTGTATTTTGAAAAGTGTGATGTCACAAAATTTGGGACCCCTCCCCGCCCCTTGTCACACTTCGTCGACCCCCTCCCGCCCCATAAACATGTGACGTAATTTATGGATGGCCCTAAATAAACTTCGTTAAAGTTAACTGGCACATTCTAAGGCTGAAACTTGCAGACATCGGATGACATTTCACAACATGATAAAGAAAAACTTATATACCTTTATTCTATCGGCACTCAACACTGCAATCTTAGATCCAACTGTCTCTCCCTCGGGCAATGTGGACTCTGTTGGATTGTCCATCTGCATTCCATTCCCGATCTCCACCTGCTTCTCTTCTCCATTCCTGTCTCTTTTCTCTTCATATTTAGTATCACTATGTCGTGGCCTCTTGGTGTCCTTATCCCTATCGGTTGGCTCATGCTTGCGCTTCTGAGACTTAGCTGATGATATCAACTCCTGAGCGAGAGCTAGAACTTTGTCAGTGAGTTTACTTGCCTTTTTAGAGTCTATATGAGATGATAATCTGTCTATTATTTTTCTCCTTTCATATCTGAAAAACAGTATTTTAAATTTTTACTTTAAAACAAAATGGTTTCTTGATCTAATAATACATATTTTTTTAATACACAGCAGAAAATTACCTCCTAAAATGTATGTCACCTGATTGTTATTGTAAGAACCCTTTGTTTGCTCATAATCTAATGACATTGTAGTTTCCATATATAGGAAATTATTTATAAATTTTTGAGATTATGTCTATTAAATAAGAAAAATCATAATGACCTTAAAATATTAATTTTCAATAGCTAATTTATTTCTGGCTGTTGCCATTCATTGCTTAGTCAGCTCATGAGTTTAGACATTGTTTCAACTTAAACTAAGTAATCCAGTTAGTTTATGAGCCTACAAATTTTAAGGTGACTTGCATAACATGTTTAAATATGATTAAAGTATGAGTAAACACATTTAAAGTGTTTAAACAAAATTAGCATCTTGCACAAAGAAAAATTAGTCACTAAATACTTTTAAAAAACTGTCATAGGTAAACAGCCAAAAATAGCTATTTAGCGTAGCTAAACATGTGTGACTTCTTATGAAATTTAAACATATAAATTATGTACATACAAAAAATTATGCGAATAAATAAACAGGAACATCATAAGAACCAGTGTGGTATTAACACTTTTATAAATCCCAATTTTTTAATGTAAGTTCTCACATTGAATACACTATTTTATTTTATTTGACTTTGACAGACAACAAACAATGACTTCCAACTGTGCATGTTTCATTCTATGCATAAGTTTTTAAGTCATCACACATTACAGGAAATGAAACTTGTCAATAAATATGTATTTTTATTTCCCATGAGTATTCATAGATGGCGCTGTATGGATTGGTTTGATATTTATTGTCACACTTAAGTATATTTTATGTAAGCACTTATATTATTAATAATTTATTATTATTTTTAAATATTTTTAGATAAATATTAATGTTATTTTTAAATGTTTGAAATAATTAAGAATATTTATTGGATCTCAATTTTTTACAACAGATGTTGTTGTTTGGTGTTTTTGCGCTATCAAGATTTTTATTATATTATCCTAAACATACATTTTATAAAGCGTTATTATTCACTGGATAATAATGGTTTATATAAATTTAGCTGTTTGTAGAGGATTGCAAACTTAACATTTTTGTATGACTTTATGTCTTTTAATTAATATCAGTTATCATTTAAAATGATTCTGGGTATTCTCAAAGCTTATGCCCATTCAAATACTGTAAGTTGGAATTGAGGAGAGGTGAGGTTTCTATTTAGTTGCTATTTTCCATACACATAATATTGCCCACAGACAAATTCGCAGGCACAGCTAGTACTTTATAATTTAGTCGTAGAATACCACAATTGTCTATTTTCTATTACCTATCTGGCTAACTACTATACTAAGTTCAAAATCTGGTCAAAAGGCTGTATACATATGTCTCACTTATGATTTTAGAGTGTCACCATTTTCAATCACTTCATCATTACAGAGTAGGACTAACAAGTAGATCAATTTACTTAACAAAATTCTTAAAGCTGATTGACATACAATACACAGTTTAAACCGGTGGGTCTAGGAGCTTGCAATTATGCACAGGAGTTACTTATACACTATTGATGATTTTAGATGATTGAGGATTATTGAAAATTAATTCCCTAATGGGTTTCATTTGACTAAAAGCAAGTAACATTATAAAAATCTTACCCGTTAGATAAGCATGAAGATACAGTGGACAGAAGCGAGCTATCGGATTTCCCTATAGTCCGGTATATAGCTCGGTCTAACGATGAACGCAACTCCTCCACCTCCCGACGGGACAGTTGGAGCGTCATCGCTTCAACAACAACACAATTACAAGCAAATAAACAACAAAAAATATTTCACACAACACTTTGAAGGTTATACCTGACTGTATTATTTAGATATTCTTTTAAAGACTTGTAATCATATTTATTTACAATCTATTACATAAAAAATAAATATTGATTATACATAGTAAGATTTAGGAATCAATTGAAGAATATTTTGCAAATTTTGCGTGTCTATTTCTCTAATGTGTCGTAAACAACGACATTATCAGTGTTGCTGCCTCGAAAGTTATGAAAACTTCTAAAAGTACATGAAAAGTCCTGATACATTTTATAAAATTCAAATAATAATTTGAATAATAAATGATGGACTATCTTCTACAAGGAAAATATTCTTAAATGATAAAATTGAAGAATACATACATGAAAATAAATGTAAAAGACTTGGCACTTGTGCCTTTTATTAATATATTAAATAGAAGAAAACTGGATCAAGTCAATTATAATTATGACAACTTCAGAATTGGCAGTATGGATCAATTCCTTCGCCTGTCCTATTGGACGAATACTACTACTACTCAAATAATAATTAATTGTGGAAATAGAATGAGTTGAAATGATGAACTCTTTTCTTAACTATAATTATTTTAATTATAAACATCATGATCATTGTACAATAGCCCTTTGTTTCCTTTTACCATTTGTTACAATACTGATTATTTTATTAAAGAGTCGAAAAACAGATATACAATTATTACAAATCCCGTTAGTATACAACACGCAAAACATACCTATAACTTACAAGTTTTGTTTATATTGTTAATCGTCTCACGAAATAAACGTTAGAAATTATTGATGCACCTGTACAAATGTTATACTTTGCAATTATCATAAACCTTTGAAAATTCCTTTTTAATAATTAATATTTCTTGACACATTTTTCTGTTTTTATGCTGCCAACATCGCACTTGACGCTTTCTTGTTTGACAGTTGACACTTATTGACACTATAACTTCATATCTTATTAAAATTGTAGGGATTTAAAGGATAATCAATTTTCTAAAAAAACATCAATGTAAAAATGCTTATCACCAAGTCGTTTTCATAGGTTTTTTTTTTAAATGACTAAAGAGAAATAGAACTGTTTGTATCTATATTTCTATTTTACTATCCAGCGTGTGTTAAAGTTAAACGAACCATACATAGTTTTCACATACTTGAAAAACTATAAAAAAATTGTTGTAGTCATTGTTAACAAATTTTAACAAGGTTAATAAAAACAAAAAACAAATGTACATACCAATGTTTTGTACTCATATTCAAAAACATTAATAAACCAAGTACTAGATTCATAAATTTTTATTTGTATCTGATTCCTACGCTGAATTTGACAATCTTAAAGTAGAGGGAGATAGAGGATAGATAATTAGAGATCTCAATGTAAAACAAAACATCTATTTCAAACTTCGTTCAAAGTAGCATTGATACATGATGATTTGAAATTGTAAACATCATATCTTCCATGAAATAGTCGATGTTTCTATTTTATGCAGTCACATCAATTGTGTACAATTTGTATCTTCTTTTTACATTACATAATCAGATTTGAAATATTAAAGAAATAAATAAATACTAAAGATTTCTATTATACTAATCTAATAATCTAGAAATGAAATCTACTACTTTCGACAGTTTCAGTAGCCACACTGATGATTGCTCAATTATGCAAGAGACTATCATAAAGTTTTTGGCGGGATCTTGAAGTGACATGTTGTGATTTTTATTTTTAATTAATTTACTTAGGTTTTTGACCCTGTATTATGTAATATTGTTTATTGATATAGTTTGGTTTTCATACATATGTGAAAAGGATTGTAAATATAAACTAAAAGCATGCATTCTGGAATCCCATAAAAACTCCCTAGAAAATTCTAACGAGAGAGCCACCATCTTGTTAGGATACTGAAATCGTCATAAGACCGGACACTTTATTCATTTGATAATGGCAGTAATGGCCTTCATTAAAAAGTCTAGTGCCAAGTTAGGAAGAAGATGAAAGAGACTATCAATTTGACAATCGATGTTTAATTCAGTTTAATGAACACTAGCTCGAGTGTATCATTCCTTAGTGTTTCTAAAATATCTACTGTTAAGAAATCCAATAATATGGATAGTTAAAAAAAAATATTTGTTTAAATAGACTTGTTGTATATTTCGTATAGGCTATGCCAGCCAAACAAAAGTACACAGCGAAAAAAAAAAGATCAGAAGCATGTTACGCAGCTTGCTACTTGGTAACTTGACTAACTAAAAAAATGGCATTCAAGCAAACCTTTGTTGTAATCACAAAATTCATCCTCATATTATGTAATACTTTCCTTCGGAAATTAACTATTAATGTTTAATTCTCAACTGGCGTCGGTTTCATTATTTGAATGACTATCGATTAATTAAAAGTAAATCAATGTTTTACAACACTATCATACATTTTTCATCTTGTTTATTTTATAACCTAAATTTTGTGTTATCAGTAATATTATATTTAATAAAATATAAATTTGAAAACATAAAACTATTTAGTACCAAGTTTCAACAGGATATCTAGTAGGATATCTACTACGTTACAGCTCATTATGTCTGATGATGAAGATATAATTGTTTCAAAGAAGAGTAAACAGGTGCATTATGGGTCGCTTGAGGAACAAGAGAAGGCCAGGCTGGCGGCCCTGGCAGCCGCTGCTCGAGATGGCGTCGACGAAAGTGGAAAAGAACTTGGAGACATCCAAATCTCCAACGGTAAGCTGTTTTATGCCTTACAAATCTTTTTTCATTGTAAACAGTTTTTTTTATCAGAAAATAAATTTGTTCTACATTACTGACATAACTTACTTCTCACTTACTGTCATTGGCTCAGCTTTCCATTGACGTCTGTCGAGTTGGGGGATGAAATTTTTTTTACTGAAAGGTTACATTATTATAAGCACATACGCAAAGTTTCAATATGTGGAAACCTGTTGTAACAAATCGTAGCCGTAATAAGCCAAAGTTGCGGAGGTGAGAATGGATGCCTGTGATTTGTTAAGCAAGAGAGTAGAGGCTGCTCTTCCTGCAGCGCTGGAGAAATACGGAAATCCCTCAGAATCAGTCCA
This sequence comes from Saturnia japonica, assembly GCA_033032175.1. NCBI lineage: Eukaryota > Metazoa > Arthropoda > Insecta > Lepidoptera > Saturniidae > Saturnia > Saturnia japonica. The sequence goes on from CM065329.1 coordinate 11,588,896, forward strand.
CCTATTTTTTTCTGATGAATGTGGTTCTCCCCCTTCTGTAGGGGGACTTCTTCTCCTGCAAGGGTTCACCCCTTGTTTTTTATACTTATTATTAGTTTTTACCCAAAAAATTAGAAAATTTTCCTGAGAATTAAAAATTTTAAAAACTCAAAAATGAGGGTGTTCTGCAAGTTTTCTTTTTAGGGGGGTAATAGCTCTTCCCAATAACTATCCCCAAACCCCTTCCCGCCCTTCAATTCGAAGGACGTCAATGGAAAGTCGTACCCTCACATTACTTTTTAAATCACTTACATTTTTGTGACATACAGAAATCTAGCACTTGTAGATTAAATTAATAATTTTAAGTTAAAACCTTTCACATAATAAAACTGCAGTGAAACATGGTAAATGACCAAAAGAATGTCTATACCCTTAAAATAGTTGGTACAGGTAACAGGTACAGGTTGTAAGGTTTATTTTCTGCAATCGGATGTCTATATGTAACTATTTTGCGTGATGAGCTAAGGTAGACTCAGTCACTCGCAGCCACAGTAGACAGTTCCTGCCGGCCCGAATGTATGTGTGCCCATACGGTATTGTACCTTTAGACAATTAAAATATACAATAATACATGATTTATGCTACATTGTGAGGGTTATGCTATTATGAGGCTGACGTTTATGCAAATTGCATAAAAGCATCTGGAAATTAAGATTTAAAAAATATATATTTTTTGCAGAATACATGGAGCTTGGAGAGGAAATGTCAAGAGATAAGAAAGCATTATTAGAAGAATTTGAAAGAAGAAGGAAAGCTAGACAGTTGAATGTCTCCACTGATGATGATGAGGTAAGCCTTCAAGAACAAGTGTTATTTTGGCTGGTTTTCTTTTCATGCCGATTCTCAATGCTCTGACTGTTGGCAGTAACTAGTATGTCAGTCAGCTAGAATTGTTTATCTTTACAGATGATTGCAGCTATCTGCATTACCTAGCACAATGTTAATAAGAATCATTGCCGTAATATACGTGGTACCTAAGAAAGATAAAACATAAATAAAAATTATTGAGAAGCAAACAAAAAATTGCAGACTACAATAAAAACTCTTCAGTTAAAAATGATTCCCAAATGAATGAAGAATCTAATGACACCTCTTATACTAAAATCCATCAAGCCGTTTAGGCTACAGAGTTGCCAAAGAAATAGACATACATACATGCTTGATAAACATAACCTGCCTTTTTTGCAGTCGGTAAAAAGACCATAGGTTCATCCAATGATGGAGCAAAGATTTATGTTGAGAGAATTTGCTACATTATTCAGCCATTTAAGAGATCACAAAAATAAGCTTTTCTACTATACTTTCATATGTTGTTAAAAAGTTTTTTTGTCACTTTAGATTTAGTGTTATTACCTTGTGGCAATCTGGCTGATTCTAAGTGAATCTGTGTCCCAAGATGGTAACATGCTAAACTCAGTCGATTCCGATGATCTACATGAGATAGAATACCTGCAATGGACCTGGGTTTCAGTGAAGCTTAACATAGTGATGACACCATAGCACGGTGGCAGGATATTTTATAATGTTCACCATGCCAGTTATTACCCTCAAGTTTAAAAGCTATCAATAAGCACCTATCTATAGAGGTATGTTCTGGCAGCTATATTTAAGAGCCAGTTAAGTCATAGGTTGGCACTTGAAATCAGCTCAAAATCAAAATATCTTTTATTCAATTTAGGCCCTAAGAAGGCACTTATGAATGTCAAAACACTACTGCCGGTTCGGAAAACATCCTAGACATCGAGAAGAACTGACAAGAAACTCAATCGGGATTATCTTATCTTTTTTTTTTAAACTGGTTATACAGTATTTAATTATATACAGTTATTATCATTTTCAGTAGATGTACAGAGAGGGAATCACATCCAGACATCACCATCATTCACATAATTAGCCACCCTATAATACCCCTTTGACAATAAAACCGGCTTAACATGATTCTTGAACTCATTATCCTGCAAATCGCTAATATGCTTAGGAAGTTTGTTTTACTAAGTCTAAAAGACAGAATGAGCCAAACAGCATATAGTTCATTAGTCCTGCTAAATTAAAAAACTCCCTTAATATGTTTGTTTTCTTTTTAATTGTTAGATCTACACCCTAATCGCTATTTAGAGTTAAGTTATTATTGTTGTTTTTTATCACTTACCTGTATTTGTGCCTTATGAAATAAAATAAAAAATGCTAAAACCTGTAAAAATTATTTAAAAATGAGCTAGTCTTACAGTAGTCGTATATGATATGTCACATCTGAGTTAATATAGTTTACACATATAAATTTGTTGATATAACATAACATACCATCACACCCGAAGGGTTAGGCAGAGGTGTACTAATGTACGCCTACAGTTCGCCAAGTATGTTTTTAGGTCCCATGTAATAAGGGGCGAGTCCATTGCAATTAATCGAGAACAAAGCCAAACTCCGAGCTGCTATTAAGAATTTCATAGAAAAACCTAATAACACTTTGCTCAACCTCCGTATCGAACCCAGGACCTTGAGCATAGAATTCACGTTTACACAACTAGGCTAATAAGGTTGTATATAACAGCACACTGTATACACAACTCTGTAGGTTAAGCGGACAGCTGATGCATTCTCCTTCTCTTTCTCGTCACACACGCATACACTGTCGCCTGACAGTACTAGCCTCTCGGATAATCGTTTGGGACCATCTGACGGCAAACTCTACCACCGTGTGCGCTCATTGGTTAAAATCAAATAGTGCACGCTTCCCCGGTTTCCTGTTACGCACATCAGTCCATTTTCACGAAATTACTCCCACAGATTGCAGGAAAGTTGGAGAAAATAATCGACTTTTGGGGCTGTTAACTTAATTTCAATTGACTTTGATCAGGTAAGAAGAAGTCTGCGGCAGTTGGGCGAACCGGTTTGTTTGTTCGGCGAGGGTCCAGCAGAGAGGAGAGTACGGCTCAGAGATTTACTCAGCTAGTAAGTGCTTATCCAATTTATTTTGAGCTCTAAGTGGTTTTGAATACCACCTCAGAAACCGGAGCAAGAGTGAAGTTATGTAATATCTTTGATGGCCTGGCCAAAGATCCTTGCAGATCTTCAGGTTGTATTTGACACCCCAAAATTCCTCACTGTAAGATTCGAATGTACGTTTATTGCCTCAGTATTCAAATCTTCTATTAAGCCATCAACTCTTCACAACCTTTGATCTCTCCAAATCATACAAAATAATTAATAGTGCAGTAAGTTATATAAATTGTTTCAGCCTCGGAGAGGACGCGATAAATAAGAAGTTAGAAGAGGAGGAGGCTAGGATAGAGAGGGACAGAGGTAGAGAGGGCACTTGGTATCACGAGGGTCCGTCGGAGCTGCGGCAGGCGAGGCTGTGGATCGCTCGATACTCACTCCCTAATGCTAAACGCAGGTTTGGGAAATAATACTATTTTAATTCTGATTTGTACCCTAGTTTCAAAAACGTCCCGGCGTGGATTTTACCCTGACACTTATTGTGTCAAAGTAAAATCGGTCGGGCGAAATAATTCTATATTAATTCTGATTTCACCTAGTTTAAAAACCGTTCGGGGTGCGTCCGGGCGGAGATTTTACCGGCACGCTTATTGCGTGAAGGTAAAATCGGTCGGGGAAATAATTCTATTTTAATTCTGATTTGTTCTACTTTCAAAAGCACCAGGAGCGCCCCGGCGGAGATTCTAGAAAGTGGCCGGGTTATAGTAGGTATTTATTGCATCTAGGTAAAATAGGATTTAGTAAACAAATTATATGTATGTAAAAAATTAAGCTAACTTGATGACTTGTAATTTGTTGATTATAATAAGATTTTTTTAACTAGCATTACCTATTTAGCTTACATAGACAGTTTTCATTTTAAATTTGATGACCTAAAAGAAAAGTTTTATGTATTACTTTTCTTACATATCTCAGAAAGAGCACTATTTATTATTTTATTTCTTGCCGACGTTGTCAAATATGCCATAATAAATAAAAATTTACCTGAATTTTAATTCATAAAGAAGAAAGGGATATAAACTTGAATATTTTATTTATATTTAGAACAAAACTGCCATAATAAATAAAAATTTACCTGAATTTTAATTCATAAAGAAGAAAGGGATATAAACTTGAATATTTTATTTATATTTAGAACAAAACAATGTTTTTGTGAATACGGGGTGAATACGTCATTTTATTCAAATGTCTGGGGATTTTCAATATATAGTTGTACTGTATTTCACCAGCCAGGCTGCTTCAAGTAGGGATAAATCTCAAATTAATAAATAAATACCTACTACTTGCACTTAAAGCTTAGGCCCGTTGTAGGCGATAGGTCAAGTGCTAAGCACCACCTCCACTAGCGAGTCCATCTCGGCGATATTATCGTCCTGACACTTCTATCTGTAACTACTCTATGAACTTATCTCCACACGGCAATTGTTGGGTACGCGTCACTTCCCCTCTGCGTGAGGGAGGGGGGGGGGGGTGACGTTTCCCCGGTTAAGACGGGCGCTTTGTTGCGCCGGATGCCCGTCTCGTAGACGCCGTACTGATGCCGGTGGGACGCGATGTTAGTGAGGGGGTCCGGGGGTGCAATAATGCACGTTCGCTTGAGGTGCCGGGTCTTCAATGAAACTCGAACTCTTCAATTCATTGCTCGCAGGACGACCAAAGCTTTCTTCTTGTTGTTCTTGTAGTTACTTGTACTCATTGAATTGCGCCGTGCCCCATACGGCGCCTCTTCGAGCTTAAGTAGTTCGGAGAGTGACCGTAAAGAGAGCCCCGCTTTAATTCGTGTTTTAATTTTAGTTTTTACTTTGGTCGCCCTGTTAATCTCTCTATATTTCTTTCATTATATATATTGTGTATACATGTTATATGTCAAAATATTCCTTGTCGTATTACCTATCCATTAAGCATTCACATATTATATACATCAAGTACATATTCCGTACATAAACAAAAAACAATGCAATTTACGGGCGGCATCACCGCTTTCTGTTCGTAAAGTTTCTATAACATTGGATATTCTTACTCTATTTACTTATTCTATACATTTACCTATTCTATATTAGTTCTATTTCCATATATGTGACACACAATACATAATCATTTATATACAACTTAATACATAACATGCAACTTATAATGTAGCGTAGTCGCTAACATTTCCCTATAATATTATCCATATCAATCTATTTTATCATAACACATAGTACATAACACATAAACACAATAATATGACATAATAACCTAACACAAGACACGAAAATAACAGTTCTGTCGCCAACAGAGTTGTTGCGGACATGCGGCAATCAGCCGCGACGCGAATATACGCAGGTAGAAGAATAATAGTCCCGTAGAGATGACCCGACGATAGCAGGACGGACTCGTTCCGATAACCTCGCTCGTGGAAGCGGCGCCTTAGAAGAGTCTTTTAATAATTAATCTTTATTACATGGTCAAATACGATGGTGTACAGATTGAACCGAGCCCGTGAAGAGTTGAAGCTGGCCGGCAGCGTCCGTGCAGCGGCCAAGCAGGAGTCGCAGAGGAGAGTCTCCGCCATGTCCACTTACTGCAGTCAGGTGATGTCGAAAACCCTTTAAACTATATAGTAGCACGGCAGTTTCCACAAACAACGGCCACCACCGACAGATCTAAATCCATCGACGGTCGCTAGCCGCTAGCCTTTCGATATACATTGGCTGATCCCGAAATGTGACAACCCCAAAAGAAGTCATGCGCATGGTGGTCGCGACCAAGTCGGGGATGCCTTCCACCCTGCTTGATCACTGAATATATACCGGTTGATCCCAGAAGGTTACACTTCTATGTTATCTTCTTGATGGGATCTTAAACTGCCATGTTGTGTCTTCTATTTTAATTCATTACCAAAGGTTCTTTAATCCTATATTGTGAATGCATTTTAAGATGCCACAAAAACTCCCTAGATAGTTCCGACAAGGGAACCACCATCTTGTCAGAAGATACCACTTTGTATATTAGAAAATTTTACGAAGGCTTAAAAATATCGACACTGGCAACTGCTTTTTGGAGCGCCAAAAAAAAGAAGGTGACGAGGTATCGTGACCGCTTTCCAATCGTACACAATTGCTTTATAACACATTTGCTGAATCCTACCGTCCAGGATGTTTCTCATATCATTGAAGTATTGGAATACAAAATGCTCACATCCATTCATCAACCATAAAAGAGCTGATAATCTTCAAACGGCTGAACAGATTTTCTTAAATCATTAAGAACACTTTCAACATGATATATTTTTTGTTTTTATATAAACTAGCGGTCGCCCAATCTGTTTGACATTTGCAGTATGAACCTAAACAATGAATATTATATCACTTGTTGTCACTTTTCATTGAGTTGAGAGACAATGTCAATATGTAGGCGGGTCTAGGTTCAATGGCGCTTGTCGGGTTAGGATTCGCAGTATTTTTTTTTAAATTTAATATGTTAGTAACATATATCATAGATAAATTTTAGCTTTCTGCACTCTTTTTCCATATAAACTTTAAACATGCCAAATCTGTCTTACGTGCACACAATACGCTTAAAAAGGGGTTAGAAAGCTTTTGCTTCACCTATTAATATAAAGATGATGATGTTATTTGATTTATAAATGAAATCTAAATATCGCAATGTACCGTTCTATAAACAATCCAGAGAAAGTGTTCATTAGTTAGCTCGTACTTTCACTTTGTACCTATTTAATGTTTAAAAGCTATTTCATAAATATTGTGTGTTTTTCTGTCGAAGTAGCAAGTTGCAGTCGATTATTTGCTGCAAATTCTAAAATATAACAGGTCGTTACATATCACATGTGATATATCACCCGTGATATAACTTGACAAAATGTAACTTCACGACATTCTAGTTATATTAAAGTGGCTATAATTTCCATGCCTACGATAAAATACATACATGTATATACCTTCACACCTCTCTCCCAACGGAGTAGGCTGAGACCACGTCTTAACACTTGCTACGATCTTAGGGTACATCTTTCGTTTCTTCAACATTCCTCAATGTTTTCACGCACGCTCGATGGTATAGAGTATTCTTGACCTGACCTTTCATCAGAACGACCTCAATTTGATCGAAGAACGTTCGTCTAGGCCTTCCTTTTCCGACCTTCCCATTCACACTCGCTATATAAATTCGTTTAGTCATTTTTCTTTCACAACACTCTCTTATCACATTTCTCTGATAACAGAAACAATATGAAATACAAAACCAATGACTCGTAAAATGTACTGTTCATATATTTATCACCCCCTCATATGAAATTATTTCAGATAGGGGATACGCGCCCTATAAGTTTCTGCCGGTTCAGCGGAGATAGCAAGATGTTGATCACGTCCAGTTGGTAAGGAAATTAGTTTTTATTTTTCATTTATTATGTACAAAAACAGCCATGCAGAAGAAATTGGTAAATAATCAACGTAAGCGGCTATTGTAACGTATAGAGTATGGGTCACTAGGTCGTTGCCGACTTTTGGAGCCCTGGATACCTTAGTCACCGCAGGAAATCAGTACAAGGTTATTTGGCTGCGATCTGCTGTAGGGTGGGGGCATTCTACCAGCCGGACTGCACTAAGTGGAGAGAAATATTCAAATAAATTTTTCTGTGCCCTACATCTTTTTCCTTGTTACCAGGTCTGGTCTGAGCAAGGTGTGGTCTGTGCCTGAGTGCACGCCTCTCCAAGTACTGAGCGGACACTCGTGCAACGTGAGCTGCGCCACCTTCCACCCTGCGGCCGTGCTGCCTGAACATTTCCAGAGGAAGGTCAGGGTTCAGATCTTCATTTTCCGTTTAAAAAAATTATAAAACGGCATTACGTAGGTCTAGTGTTCCATAATTTGTTAAGAGAAATTGGGTATATTTAATATTTTATTTATAATTATCTGTGTCCGCGGCTTCGCTTACGTGGACCACAGAATGCCATCGATCGAGCACACGTGCGAATCTTGCTCCCCCGCTTCCGGCTATTTTAAAGACAAAAATGCTTATTGTGGGCGTTCCTTAGAAGATAGATATATAGTCTCACTGACATTTTTGTGAGTCTTTTTATTGTCTACAATTATGTTGTACATTAGTTTCCTATATCTCTTACGATTAACTCGGCGTAAGCCATTTAAGCGCCCGTATTGATTCACCATTATCAGTACGTTTTTATTTGTGCGGAACCCTAATTCTTTTTCTAAAATAAAAGTAGCGTAATTCACTCCCTATAACATCAGCTATCTACCAGTGAAAGTCTCGTCAAAATCGGTTCAACGGTTTCGGAGATTACCCTGAAACAAACAGACAGACAGACAAAAATTTAAAAACAAAAAATTAAATTTAAAAATAGGTATCGTATATACTTTCATATTATGCATTTAGTAAAAAGCTGTTATTTTGACATTACAAACAGACACTTAAATTTTATTAATTGTATAGATTAAAATATCTCTCACAGTTACAATAACATGCATAAAATATTGATCTTAAGATATTATTACAACATCGTGTATATCCATGCACAGTGGTCGGATTATAGTGAAGAGGCGTTTGTTCAGAATTGAGACGGTTACATGTTGGTTTTAACGGACTTTAAAAAAAATGAGGAGGTTCTCAATTCGAAGGTATTTTATGAACCGATTTTGATAGTTATTTTTTTTTTTTTCGTTGGAAAGCGGATACCTCAAGGGTGGTCCCGTTTTAATTTCATTGTCATTTAGACTTTCATCTTCGACAACTCTTCAAAATGATTGGAAGTTGGTTTTTTTAATGTCTTATGTAACTAAAAATGGATAAATGGATATAAAATATGATTAAATAATTTGGATATATCACAGATAGCTTCGGTGAAAGAAGGAAGCGAGCAAGAAGAGATGGAGATAATAGGAGAACACAGGTCCGAGGTGTGTACGATGGCGTCCTGCGCGTACGACGGTTCTGTGCATCTGTGGAACTTCTCCAGGTATGTATTTCATGTAGTTAAGGTTCAGTTCTGGTAGGTACGAGAGAGAGCTGATGACGAATAGGCAAACGGACAACATTTCAAAAAGCGATTATTATTTATAAGGCAAGGGAAAATATAGTTTCACATAAATAATGCATTAAAAGTAGTTAAAGTGACGTAAGGTATACATTTTTAAATTCTCGCGCAAACGATTTCAGCACGTGTGACGTCATACGTGGGGTCAGTAAATTTTTTTTTTGCTTTCCTAGGCAGTTTTGCCAATGTCAAGTGTAACAAATACACGTTATAGAAACCTGTGGGAATAACCTATACTGCAGGGATAATATATAACTACATATTATGTTAAATAAATAAATAAAAACCATAACTATAATCTGTATAGACAGGAACAAAGGACACATTACAATTTTATATTATTACGATAAATAATATATTAAATATTTCTTATCTAAATAGATGCAGCAAATTATTTTGTCAAACTGGAAAGTAATATTGCCACGTTTATATTAGTATTATTGTGATACTGTTTAATTTACGGTACAATTATTTTAATCGTAACATTTTATATATTAAATTTATGGTTTTTTTATTGATTGAAATACATCGTTTTTTTTTATTCTACATGCCCGATCATTTAGTATTGTCAGTACTTAATTCAGAAAACTATAAAATGTATATATTATGACGAAAAAATGCGAAAAAAAAAACGCTCTGTTTGACCAACGAGAGATGCGAATTTGTCTCTCTTGTACGGGCTTCACTTTCTCATACGGACATCACTATTTTAAAAAGACAATAAACTAGCAATACATGAAATGCCATTTTACTCCGTGGGAATAAAAAGCGCACTATAGTTACTTTACCATGCAATTTTCAATTTACCAGCGGGTCCCCGATGGCGTCTCTCAGCGGACATAGTCCATACCGCGTGGCCCGCGTGGAGTTCCACCCGTCGGGTAGGTTCCTCGCGGCGGCCGTGTTCGACAATTCGTGGCGACTCTGGGACCTCGAGACAGGTCAGTTTTTATCCCCAAAAAGAACTATAGTGATCTTCTAATTTTGTAACAGTTATGTCTCTTTACGTGGATAATGTTCAATTTTGCTGTATTAGTCTGTGAAAAGATGCACGACCAAACTGCATAGGAGTCTAGAACAGAAGCAGCTCATGGAAAAAGAAGGAGATATGTACGATATTTTATTATTGCTGGGGAAGATGTTCACTTTCTTTTTTGCAAGACTAATGCAAAAGGGATATGGTCCATAATTCACCACACAAACACAACAAGAGAATTTTTAACCCATAGTTTGCCGTGTATGTTTTAGATCTCATGTAATAGGGGGCAAACCGGTTGTCATTAATTGGGCACAAAGCCAAACTCAGAGATACTACTTGAAAATTTCACAGAAAACCCCAATAAGACTTTGTTCGATCTTGGAATCGAGCCCAGTACCTTGAGCATAGCAGTTGGTAACCAATAGATTATTAAATTGGCACAATGTGAAACTTCTTAGGTCGGTGTCGATTCGTTAATGGGGCGAGAATAGAGTATGTGATTTCAAGGACGCGTCACGTTCATGCGTTTTTCGTTACACGAGAGAAAAGAAAGATATAAGGATAGAGGGTAGGAGAAAGACGGCTATATATCTTTTATGATATAATGCTACTAATCATTACCGAACAAATTTGGGGCTTTTCTCTCTCCATCTAAAAAGTCAGATTTAGACATCTTCGTGAATAGCCATAAAAATATAACTTCATTTGTTTTTGTGAACAGAATATATTTATATATTAATTCGTTCTCTTTTTTAATTAGTTATTTTTGACTCATCTTGTGTAATCATGTCATAAAGTACTGTAATTAAGATTGCATTTGTCTAGTCTCTTTGGAAGTGAAAACTTCTTTAGCCGTATTGAACGATTTTTGGTAGGAGAAAAACTTATGGGTTCGCGTGACCTTCGCGTCACCGATAACCTCGACATACTCGTGACGTATTGCGCTTGCGCCAGACTAGCAACGAGTAGTATAGCGACATGTCTACATGTATACATATATATAGATACATTGTATATACTCGATTGTATCGTATGCGTGTTCGTTTTTTTTGTATGGGTGAAATCTTGTGATTTCGCGTCACCGACATGCTTTGCAATAATTCAGACTATAATTGATTTAAAAATCAAAATTGAGTTTTCACTTCTGTCGGCAGTCCTTATGACTGACTAGATTTTTTTTGTCGGTAATCTTGTAATTTGTCAAAATGTAAATCTTGTTGGTGTTTTTTTCTTGTTAAACTGAATGCCGCTTTGTGTTAGTTAAGTTTATTTTGACTTACAGCGACGGAGGTCCTCCACCAGGAGGGTCACGCGCGGCCCGTCTACACGGTCTCCTTCCAGTGCGACGGCTCTCTCGCTCTCACCGGGTGAGTACCCCGGCGACATCTACCGTACATGTCATAATACCTCGATTCGTTAACAGATAGCGTTGTAAACAATTTTCATACACGATCGCTTAAATGTAAGGTGGACTGTATCGCGCTATAAAAATTCCGATTTATCTAACCGATTATGATGGTGTTTTAATGACAACAGAGAGTATTTTGTATGTTGACCGCTATAACAGATACACAGGTGACGTCAGTGATGACATTAGCTGTATTTTTTTTTAAATTTCAAAATTAGTCTATCATATAGTGGTATTAAAATGGTTTTTTATGGTTATCACAGAGTGCTGTTGACAGTCCTTTCCAACCCTATAGGATTTCTATATTTGAAGTTGTCGTTTTGACGAGTATAGGCTGACATTGTATAAAGTTAAGTTAATTTTTAACTGTATCATCATATATATTCGCAATAACTATGCCGTACTAAGGTTTTGTATACGACATCGATAAATTTTTACAAGACCTGTCTTAATTTACTCCAGATGGACACGTCGAAACGACCTCAAAATGGCGTCGCGTAATATAATTTGGATTAATTTAGTGTCTTTTCACTTTATTTCAGTAAATATTTTAATTATATTACAGAGTTAAACATAAATATATTCCTTTTTATATGTAATATAACTTAAATGCAATTTATTGACCATACAAATGTCCATACGTGTAAAAATGCATTACTAAATGTACCTTCAGACTATAAACTACAATCGACTGAAATTGTCATAGGACACTATATTCACTTGATAATGGCAGTAATGGTCTTCATTAAAGAGGACTAGTTGCCAAGTTAGGAAGAAGGAGAAGAAGAAGAAGAAATTACAATCATACCAATAAATTTTTTTATGGATGTTCAGCTATATCTTCTTTGATAATGAACCGATTTCAATGATTCTTTTTTTGTTGAATAAGGGATACCTCAAGGGTGGTCACATTTTAATTTCAATGGCATTGGACCTCCAACTTCGAAGATACACCAGGGAACTCTTCAAAATCATTGAAATTGGTTTTCTTTTTACCCGACTGCGAAAAAGAGGGTTATGTTTTTCGGGCGTATGTATGTATATTTCTTTGTCACGCTCTGTAGCGTAAACGACTTGATGGATTTTAGCATACGAGATGTAGTTAGTTTCATCTTAATTGTGGGAGTGACATAGGCTATTTAATATTTAAGTACTACGTCTAGGAATTAAAAAAAAAAAAAAAAACATTTTTTTGTTGCAGTCGAGTGTTTGATTCCTTTTCAATAATTTAGCTTGTTTGTTAATAATAATCAAAATTAAAAAATGATTAAAAGTCCCTATTTAAAATGAAGAACAAATTTAAAGACGTGTCACATGAAAAACCTCGTTATTTTCCATAGCGGTATGGATGCGTTCGGTCGCGTGTGGGACCTGCGCACGGGTCGCTGCGTGATGTTCCTCGAGGGTCACCTCGGAGCTGTCCTCGGGTCAGACTGGTCTCCGGCAGGACATCAGCTCGCGACGGCCGCTGCCGATCACCAGGTGACGATCACCTTCTCCTTCTGCACGCTTCCGACTCTACATTAATATTGTACAACTCGAAGAGTTTTGTTTATTTGAAGACAAGTAATTTATCGAAATGCCGCTTTCTTGAACCCACTTCATAAACGGAGAAGGAACTTGAATATATATATATATTTTTATGAATGTTCAAGCGTAACTTCTTCTTTTTTTATGTACCGATTAAGATGTTTCTTTTATCGTTCGAAAGCGGATACCTCAAGGGTGGTCTCATTTTAATTTCACTGGCATTGGACCTTCGACTTTGAAGATTCACCAGGAACTCCAAGTTCTTTTTTTTGTTATAAATTATCTCATTTTGGATAATCATAAATGGTAAAAGGAATACCTGTCATCCATAAAAAATATACATTCTAATTGAAAACCTCCTCAATTTTTTTAAGTTCGACTAGACCTGGTTGTGATGTTTGATTTCAGGTCAAAATATGGGATCTACGGAGGCGTTCCATCCTATACACAATACCTGCGCACACGCATCTACTTAGCGGTGAGGTCTTTTTTTTTTCAAACCGACTTTATTGTTAGCCAAAAGGGCCCTGGAACCTCTGACGGCTTTTATAGCTCCCAAAGGGCAGTGATGACTTGAGATACAAAATCATAAATGAGTCGCTTTCGATAGCTTGTATATATATATATATATATATATATAGAACATTACCCTTCGAATCCATTCTCTTGCTGTGTTTCTTTCGGAAATACATCTTTGAGGCTGTTCATAAAGTACGTAACGTAAAATTTACCTTTATAAACCTCCCCTTTCTTGTCACTTTTTCTGCGCCTTCGTCACGAATGATAGATCTCCCTCCCTACCCTGGGATATATGTAACGGCATTTAATAGTATTATTTTCATAATAAAACTTTAATATGAAAAGCAAATGACATCCTATAGCATAAAAAAAAAAAAATCGAGAGAAAAAGTTACATTATTGTTTGGTGAGCTGCAAACGTCATGTTTCCTTAGGTTCCTCCGACTTCCTCTTTATCACAGTAAGCGACAGCTCCTCCCCCTATCCCCCACAAGTGCGCACGTATTTTATGAACGGAGCCTCTTTACTACGTACATCAATACTAACTAAGCGTGAGTAGCTGACTCTCACTTATCGTCTGGTGGTCGAGTGATTTAGACCAGCGGAATACTAATCCGATGTCCACAGGTTCAACCCCGCATCTACCAACAAAACTTTCTGAATTCGCTTACATTTGCCATATAATTTAAATTTATAACACTATGTAGAAAGAAAGCTCCTCAAGGAAACCGGAATGCTCGAGAAATGTCCTTGTATTGTCCACTGTCTCTTGCATTCGCTTGGTCCTCATTGAGGCCTCATAGCCCAACAGTGGAACAGTTACGGGCTTGTATTAGTATCATATTATCATTTGGAAACCAGGATAACCAGGATGATTAAAAATTTAACTTGAGGGTGGTAGATTGGGGGGGACCAGTAGGAAATCGTCTAATATGGTTTAATTACGATATTCTTCATCACCAAAAACCTGGAATTCGATCTATAATCGCCATGATTTTTTATGGGTGTAGCGTTTCTCACCTAATTTTAAATCGCGATGTGGACCAAGACGGTTACACGTTAAGCCTAGTCGGAGGGACCGGTTCTCAAGTGCAGCTGTCGGAACACAACTCGAGAGTGGTAGCTGGTCAGGCTCTACCACCATGCTACGGTTTCATCAACGATGTTTCCAACACCGAAAGAAAGCTCAGACACATTGAAAAGATTCCTCGAACTTACGTTGATATCAATCTTTTCATTTGTTTCACGCAGACGTGAGGTACCAACGAAGTCACGGACACTTCCTGCTCACGTCCTCGTACGACAAGTCGGCCAAGTTGTGGTCGAACCCAGCGTGGCACCCCCTGAGGACGCTCTCCGGGCACGACGGCAAGGTGAGTAACCCTCCCCTTTTCAAATTGATTTTAATGAAAGTATAACGCGTCTATTTTAAAACTTCACTGTATATATATATATTTGTATGTGTTTATATTTATTTATTTATATTTTTAAATTTCAGTTACTTTTGTAGTTTTATATTTTTGTGTTTGCACATTTTTGTTACATTTTAAATTTAATTACCTATTACAATACCGACTATAATTTAAAAAAATCAACTATACCGTTTCTTTACTGTAAAAAAATGCTTTATAGGATTAAGCTCACAAGTGTACAAACTAGAAGTGCAATAAATTATTCATTCATTGGTTCTCAAGGGTTCGATTCCCAGGTCGAACAAAGTGTTATTGAGTATTTCTATGAAATTCTCAGTAGCAGCTCGGAGTTTGGCTTCATGCCCGATTAATGGCAACAGGCTGTCCCTTATTACATGGGACCCAAACATATTCGACTAACTGTGGGTGTATATTGGTACACCTCTGCCTAACACTTCGGGAATACAGGCGTAATGCTTATAAGACTATTCGAGACTTTTACATCTTGCCCCTAAAGCAATGTACCAGGTTCGAAATACTGTCATTGGTAATCACATTACTCCTCAAGTCGTCCCAACTGAAGCCACCCAAGTAACAGCTTATTTATTGCTTTTCCCCAGAACTGCATGCAGTCTTTGAGATAGATTTCACATAGCTATAGACTACAGCGATTATCATGTGGAATGCACGCCGTTTCGCTTCTCCATAACATTGACACCGTGGCTCCCATAGATGGCATTAATGCCAATTTTTTGTCAAATGCAATTTGACAGCTACGATCTTGAGGGTTGATAGTTTAAAAGTGTGATGATTCGTCGCCATAGAATGGAAGTTACGTAGAGTTGATACTTACCTCTCTCTTAAATCTCTTGTGACGTTTTCACTGTGCGGACTAAGAATTATTGCACTTTGAAAACATTCGTAACAAATAACTTAAGTTCTTTGCATACACGGCTCGAAGGACCATATAACATTAATTCGAAGGACCATTTTATAATATTCTAAAATTTAGTAAGTGGAATGTAAATTAAAAGTCAGTGTTGTAGTATCGACATAGCATTTAATCGTGAACACTTGTACCTGGGGCAGGTGATGGGCGCGGACGTATCCAGCGACAGCAAGTACGTGGCCACCTGCTCCTACGACAGGACCTTCAAGCTGTGGACGCCAGAGCTGTAGGCTATCGCTTCTCCCGCTGCCCGGCGAGCTGACGGTACGCGCCCAGCCTGCCGTACAGCATACTCCCATTCCCCCCACCCTTCCACTTATTCACTAGCGTGATCTCGACTTTGGGCGGCGCGGGGGGAGGTGAAGGTCGGGTCAGGTCTAGAGCGCGCACGGGTGACGCCGCCGGCGAGGGCGGAGCCGCTGGCGCGGGACGAGGCGGAGCTCCTAGTATCACGTGAGGTGCTGGCATCAAGGGAGCGCGAGGGTCGCAGTAGACGGTTTTGGTGGCGCCCGCGGAACCGAACGGGCAGGCGGCCTGCGCGGCGCGGGGAGGCGGCGGCGGCGGCGGCACGTACCCGTACAGGTGCAAGAGCTGAGCGCGCGCGAACAGCTGCCGGTGGAGGGGCGGCAGGGGGGGTACGGCGGGCCAGCCGGCGCACGGTATCGCGGTCACCTCGAGCCCGCGCTCCTTCAACAGGTCGAGTTTCTTTTTCTTGGCGGAGTGCTCGTTTCTCCCGCAACCCTCCTCGTACTCGTCGAGGTCGATGATCTCCGGGGACTTGGGTCTGTACGGCACCTGAGGACATCGCATTTATTTCATTCTAGTAATAACTCTGACTTTTGACTGACAATTAATGTTATTTCATTTTTTCAAGTTGATTTGAACTGGAATTGAACCGGTGGATATACATTATGGTGTTCTTTTTTTACTTCGTACCATAATTCAGGATAAATAAAGTGAATGTTGGTGTTTTTTTTTTTTTAATTATAATTTATGAGATGTTTCGACGGTGTAAAGTTCGATTTTACTGTAAAAAGTTGACAAATAAGAAATAAATTAAATCTAATTAAAATGTTTTTTTTTTTTCAATTGAAAATTGCAATTTAGTGTATATAATTATATGTTTAGAAAGAAAAACGGTAATTTCATGCGTGACTTTTTCAGGCTTGTAGCAGTGATTACTATCTATCGCACGTGAAATAGCAGTGATGAAAATTATTGCACTGCTATATTATTATATTAAAATGGTAATATTTTAATGCCTAGTTCGTAGGTTAGTGTTAATAAAAGATAGCATTCATTTTACATAATAAAGCTTGGTTATTGTGCACAAGTGAAGAGGATTCTGAAAGTAATAATAACAGGGACCATGAATTCTGATATGCCACAATACTTCCTAGAAAGTTGTAACATTTGATCTACCATCTTGTTAGGATACTGAAATCATCATCATAGGACCTGTCTTGACACTATATTCAATCGATAATAGCAGTAATGGGTTCAAAGAGGACTAGTTGCCAAGTTAGGAAAAACCAGAGGAATTTCGTCTCTTTAATTTAATATAACCAGAGAAATGAATATATGCTAATGAGTTTTCTGAAACTATTCGTAGCACCATCGTCTGACGATGATGGAAAACATGACGAGGAAACCTGAGCACTTGCAATATTCCTAAAGTACCACTGTATCTGAGAGACTGCAAAACAAGATTTTCTGGGGTTGATATCGCTAATAGGTCGCGTGAGCTGGTGTGTTGATTAATCCCTTGTCATCTTTCGGGAAAAGGCTTTTGCCCAACAGTAGAATAACTACAAGACCGGTATTACCTTCATAATCGTTCTTCTGAACGAAGACACAGATTCAATTAATATTCTAACAAAATATTTGTTTTTCCGAGACGATTCTTCATAGCTATACTAGATGGGGCTGTAGTCGTTATTAAGAAAATTCTATATTTATGCATCAAAATGACATATATATATACTTTTTGGCTTAGTGATAACAAAAGAGAATCACCAGTATTTTTTATACTATCGAGCTTTCTACACATTATAATAAACTAGCAACCCGCCCCGGCTTCGCACTAATAATTCATATACGCTGCGGTTTTTATTCGCACTGAGTGAACTGACATTTACTAATGTGATATTTGTAAATAATGTCTCATTTATTTTTGTAGTGTTGTGCTATCGTATATTGTACGGTACAATGAATTGAATCGCGAGATTTTAATTATTGAATTGAGGGTTTTTATCTATTAATTTAAATATTTAGTGTTATTCAATATTCCCGATCATTTACTATTATCATTACATAATTCAAGAACATATAAAATAAATATATTATAGCGAACAACAGCAAATAACAAAAATTAAAAAAAGAACGCTTTGGCTGGCCCACGGAAATACGTATTTGTCTCCCTTATTCAGGCTTAAAATATGAAGGGTGAGACGTTTTTTGAAGAAAAAAAAAACCTTTCAATAGGTATAATAATATCTTAAAAAGGTCTACAATTAGCACCGATTGGTGAACATCACTATTAAAAACATAATAAAGAAGTAACACATGAAATGTTATTTCACTCCGTGGGAATTAAAACGGCATTGTAAATAATTTTATTGGCGACCGCGAGTAGCAAGTCGACATTATTTTTTCCGACATCTTCAACAATCACTGTCGCCATATTTCGGCTAATTTACACACCTATAAACTTTTCTCATGAATCACACCGTCCATTTATGAAAACCGCATGAAAATCTGTTCGGTAGTTTTGACTTTAATGCCGGTTTTGACGCGTCCACCTTTTTTTTAATTACGCGTTTCGGCCTGTTTGCCTTGGGTAGGACAGTTTCTTTTAACTACCCTCATTTTCACAAGTAATGTTCCGGCACACTACACAAACTGTATTCGATTCGATGGCGCTTTATTGAAAAGCAGAACAAATGACCGGTCAACTAGTTAAATAATGAGTTCTATGAGGCAAGCAGTACATCTCAATGTACTAAAGCCTGGTTAAAAAGGTAACATAACAACTGACGAAATGTCCTCACCTCGACGATTTCGTCGTCGCTGTGGTGGTTGTGAGTCGGCTGCGGCGGCCGGTGGATACCGAAATTGGTGATACCCGTGTTCATCGGCTGCGGGACAGATAGCAGCACGGGCGTGGGGCCCACCAGGGAGGTCGCCACGAGGCCCAGGGAGGTCGCCGTCGGCGGTGAACTCGACGCAGAGTCCGGCCGCAATGGAGGTGCCGGGGACGCTTTACGAGAAAATAACTTTTCATTAATAATCACTTTTAAACCCAAGTTTTCAATGAAAGAAAACAATATAAAACATAATGGTTTTATCCTGACTAGCACTACTATAGGTGTGTTCCGGCAGTAGCGCTTGGGAGTACGTCCTTACGTGTTACATCTTGGGCCACATCGTCACTTAACAATCAGGTAAGATTGTAGGAGTAAAAATAGAACAGAGTCCTATCTGAGGTCAGGTATTTGTAAATCGCAACTCCTGAAGCTAGAGTTGCTACTGATCATACAATAGTAGTGAGTGTTGCCAGCTATGCTCTTCATTGAACCCTGGCCACACCTGACACAAGATGGAGCTGGTCAACTACTGATAGAAGACGATGGTTTTATTAATAAAATTTAGCATCTAAGCCCACATTCAGATGTAACGCGCGATAGATTTTCCAAGTGTTACGCGAAAAAGGACTTTCGGTTACCTGTGTGGTCAAAATCTGACCTTATCTTAAGTGACGATATGACCTAAGATGGTAGCACGCTAAACCTTGGAAGACTGGATCTCAAGTGCAGCTGCCGGACCATCTACAGGTCTTTGACTAGAGATTTTTAACTTAAGACGGGCGCTCCGGCCCCGGCGTCGATCGACTCGATGTCCGTACACGCTACCAACTGAGCCATCATTGCTTATTTGCCATTATTTCTTGTCTAGAGAACATTTTTCTAAGCGAAGCGTTTACGCACGTTCATATGAAAAACTGACTATAGGTACTGTTATCCAAAAGTACTCTGAAGCTTCAGACGGCTTTTACAACTTCAGCGGGCTCGTCAAAAAGCCTCCTGGAAAGTTCTAACAAGGTGGGTCAACATTTTAATAAAATACCAAAGTCACTAAAATAACTTGATAATGGCAGTAATAAACCTAAAATAAGGCGAAAGAAGACTAGTTTCGTGAGTGATACTAACTGTTATGGTGCATCGAGTGGTGAGAGCGAGCGGGTTTCACCCGAACTGCGCGCAGGGAACTCCGGCCTAGAGGGCGAGTCGGCGTCACCGCCGTCGCAATACGCTGTTAACGAACACACATCTCAACGTCGCATTCTTTACACATTCTATAGTAAACGCGCGAGTTGAATGCAGTCCGGACGGGACTGGGTTAAGAGCGGGAGCATCTCCGTAGGCCTCAAATAACTTATCCGAGTCCATTAAATTCTGTTACGAATAAACGATTTTTGAATTAATCGCCAAAAACGAAAATAGCGAAGAATTAATATGATGATGATTAAATTTCAAAAATTTATGTTTTCAGGTAGGTTTCGCTGTGTGAAAGAAATGTAAATGTTAAATTTAAAAACAGTAATAATTCTATTTTTTCTCCTCCGGGATGAAAAGTTCACTTTTTAGCCCCTGTCACGCGGGAGAAAAGTACCCGATTCTCTCCCGGTGAGATGGCAAATGTGCGCATGCGCGTACTTTACTTTATCTCCCGGTAACCTAGCAACTGCGTGTTTATATATAAAATATATAAACTTTTCATCCCGGAGGAGAAAAAAATTGTAAACGCACCTAGGAAGAAAAGTAGGACATCCCCACCCGCGATTGGGTGACAATCTCCTAACTACTTTTCTCCCTCGGTGCGTAATATACTATTAGGTCACAACATTATCGAATTTCTTAACGTTGCATTCAACTCACGCGTTTTACTATCGACATTTCAACTACCTATAGCAACATTAATATCAGTACAACGACGTAATTATTGCTTTATCACTGTTATTTGTAACGGATGATATATCACGGACAGTTAAATTTTAGATAAAACGACAAACGGTTACATTGAATTAAAGTAGGGAGTTATTGGCGGGATCTTGAAGTGACATGTTGTGGTTTTTATTTTAAATTTATTTACTTAGGTTTTTGACACTATATTATGTATGTAATATTGGTGGCGTTTTGCGTGATATAGTTTGGTTTTTGTGCATAAGTGAAGTGGATTATAAATATAAACTCAAAGCACTCATTCCGGAATCCCAAAAAACTTCCTAGAAAGTTCTAACAAGGGAGCCGCCATCTTGTTAGGATACTGAATCGTCATAAGACATGACACTATAATTCACTCGATAATGGCAGTAATGGTCTTCATTAAAGAGGACCGGTTGCCAAGTTAGGAAGAAGAAGAGTTAAAGTAGGGCGTGACGCGGTAGCTGAGATGATAGATGTACTATATCTCTATATCTGGTACAATCACCACACCCGGTATCAGGGTTATGTACCATATAAAAAAACACAGTCTTCGTTGTGCGCTTTCTTCATATGAACCCAGAATTAGAAATGTCGTCAAAAACATGTAAGTTCATCTGTCAAATTCGACTTTTCGAATAACGAATACATGAAAAGATCATTTTTTAGGAGCGTACTTGCTGCCGCATCCTACTTATGGAGGGGGGGGGGGGGGGTTAGGCAGTAGGCAGGCGTGGTAACAATACTTTGAAAACCCCTGATTTATTCAGAAGAATCAAATTTGAATAGTCTCTTTTGTAATGACAACTGGCAACATTATTACCTGACTGCGAAAAAGAAAGGTTATGTTTTTTGGGTGTATTGGGTCTATTTCTTTGTCACGCTCTGTAACCTAAACGGCTTGAAGGATTTTAGCATACGAATTGTCGTTAGATTAGTCTTAATTGTGGAAGTAACATAGGCTATATAATATTTAAGTACTACGTCTAGCAATCAAATAAAAAGTAAAAATATTAAAAGGTTTTTAGTCGACTTTTTTGTTTGTGGTCGGCATTTTTTGAAGTGAAAACTTCTTTAGGCACGTCGGGGACTTTTGGGATTTGGTGACTGTCACGCTCACGCATACAAATGTTTATACTACTTCCTAAATAAGATGTTTTCACTTATGACGTGCAGACCTATTACTGACAGTTTCTTTTTGTTTCCTTTTTAACCTACTTTAAAAAAAGACAGAGGTTATAACTCAATTCGAATATTCCTATATTTTTTTATGGATGTTCAGCCGTAACTTCTTTGTTCATGAACCGATTTGGATGATTCTTATTTTATTGGATACGGGATACCTCAATGGTGGTCTCATTTTAATTTCATTAGTATTGGACTTTTAACTTCGAAGATACACCAGGTGTTGGATATATCACAATTACTCACCAGTTTTGATGAGGTCAGGGTCGGGATACTTGGATTCCACCAGATTCACAGTTATTTTGAATTTTTCTTAAATTTATGTCGGCAACAGTCTTCGTGCCGGTGCGCGCGCGCGAAAAGAGAGTTGGAATAGGAAGGGGAAGCACCAAAATGGTTGGCAACTGCTATTCACCAATCAAATTGGCATATATTGAATAGTGTTTGTTTTGTTCCGTTTTATGCAGACTTTGAGTGAACACCAGGGAACACTTCAAAATCATTGAAGATGGATTTCTTTTTTGTTAGTAATTTAGGCCATTTAAGAGTGTTTTTACTTACGTGTGTGGGTGTAGATAGTTGGTCGTTTGTTGCGGGCGGCACGGGCAGCGCGGGAAGTCTAGGGGCGGAGTACCCGTTGAGCATGGAGGCGCCGCCGGCCGCCGCGACAGCCGCCGCCGTGGTCAGCGCGTGCGCCGGTATCACGCTACACATGTCGCGTTGACTGCGCAGCGCGTCTCTCGACTCTGTTCCAACAAATAGTATGAATATAGAGTAAACATTTAAAACCTAACCTGAAACTAACCTATGGTAATAATAGAACTATTGTAATCTCGGAAACGGTTGGACCGATTTTGACGTGACTTTCACTGGCACATAGCTGATATTATAAGGAGTTATTTAGGCTACTTTTATTTTAGAAAAAAATACGTGAGTGTCGTGAAACACTCGATTTGAACGAAGTTCGTAGCGTTGAACCTTCAGCGGAGGTGAGGAACAGAGAGTAAAGTTCCTCACCCGCCATAGAAAAGGGAGGATCCTCCGGCCAGACGGGTGCTATGTCTGGCGGGCAGCTGCCCAACTGTTGTAGTCGGGTTCTTGTATATATACTCAACGATAGAGTTAATTTCTATAGCGCAATGTAGGATGCGTCCTATGTGGCTCAAAAGATGTCGCTATGTGTCGCTACGTAGTTGCGTTGATGCGTCAGTTGTCGAGAGATGTCGCTACAAACCAATAAGCTCTCACCTATGACTGGGCACAGCGCTATGGATATCGGTCTACACTATAGAAAGGGTCGCGACGGAAAATTCTTACAATTTTTTCGCCTAGCCTCTCCCCCCCCCCTCCCCCCCCCCCCCCCCCCCCCCAGCCGCCAAGTCCGTACCGTCCGATAAGGAACTTGGTTACAATAATAATTATGGTTCCGCGGAAATAAATATCAATTTGTTATAACGAAGATTTTCGGTTTCGGGCGCTTAAATGGCTTACGCTGAGTAAACTACAAGAGATATATCAAACGCGAGTCGACTGCATGTTTAAAAATTAAAGTAAACTATTAAGTAATATTGAAACGTGACGTCACCATTCAGGAAATGTGAAATCATCATGAGAGAACAATCTAGATTTACTCGATAATGGCAGACATTTGTCAGTAATGGCCTTCAATACACAAGGACTAGTTTCCAAATTAGCAAGAAGAAAAAAAAAGCGGTCACAATAAAACCACTTACCCAAATTAAATTTATACGCCAAATCACTAAAATAGTTAGCGGTGTCGTTGTTCATTAGCGTCGGCTTCACCGGCTCCGTTATATTACTCGGGGCCGTCGCCTTCGTATTCTCTATCGGGTCTTTCGACTCTAGTAGTTTCTCCACGGACTTCACCGATATCTTCATCGTTTTGTCTTCCTCCTGGTGAATTAATACGTAATTATAAAATATCCTCATGAAAGAGTATTAGCTCATTAACAATAGAACGTTACACAAATTGTTGGTTACAATATCAAATACCTTCTAGTGATTTCGTAATCGCCTTATTTGAATATATAAGCGAGTCGTATCTCGACCCAAGACAGTTCTGTTTTTACAATCGAAGTGAAAACAACAAGCGATATAGAAAAAAAGACACCTACAAGAAAACCATAGAGGTTGAGACTACATTTGAAGACGTAGTTTATGAGTTTGTTTGAATTTTTATTTGTCGAGTACGAATAAATTATTTACGCGAAAGATAACGTCATTTTACTATCCACGGGGCGTAACAATATTAATACAGTTTAAAAAAGAAGATAAACCCGATCGAGATTCTTGCCGGTTCTTCTCGATGACTGGGATGTTTGTCCGGACCGGTAGCGTATTTCTACGTTCATAACGTGCCTTTATAGGGTCTAAATTGAATAAAGAATTTATAGAGTTTAAGAACTAATTTTCATATAAGACTCCCTGTACGGAAATCTCATTAGGAGTGAAATTAATACAAGCGTTAACTCAAAAGAGTTATATTTACTTTCAAAAGGTCATTACTCTTTAAGAATAGATTTGTAATAAATTATTATTTTTTGTTTTACTGACATCTATCTACATCTATCGTAACGAAATTTATATTTATTTTGTAATCACTAATCAGTAACAATGTAAATATTACGTTTCTGCGCCATCTAGTTACTGATGCAAGAATTATTTTATTATTTTTAGGATTTATTGAAATTTTTATATAGTTGCTATATTTTTATATATTTATATAAATTATATATTATATATTTATCTATATTTATATTTTATTTGTTGTGCATTTCGTATTTTTCTATTATTATTATTATTTTATGTCTGAAGTTGATTCCTTAACAATCGATCTTCATATAAGGAATCCGGTATAGAAATTTGATGAAGAGTGAAATTTATAAAAGCGTTATCAAAAAGCGTTACGTTTTTCTGCGTAACTTACCTTGCGCACCTTTCACTTTGAAATCATGTATGTCATATGTGTATACGTAATAATATATAGTATAAATCATTAACCACTCAGTGAGTGTGTGTGTGTGTGTGTGTGTGTGTGTGTGCGTGAGTGAATGTGTGATTGCATATTCAAAGACAATCGTACTTAAGGGAGCTGACTTGTCGCACTTTTATTTTTATTTTTTTAAAGACCAATCAATACCTTTGGTAACGATTCCAAGAATTCTCTATTCAGGACCTCGGCGGATTTCGTGACGACATCCTCTTTGAATTCGCCGGTTTCGTTGTCGATGTTCGCTTTGGTTTCGATCCTCGGCGAGGGAGTCCGGAGCCGCTTCTCCGGCAGCTCAGGGCGAATCTCGACGACCTCCCTGAGCGGGGAGTCGCTCACCTCTATCGTGTCTATTGTCTGTGGCTCTTCGACTCTCCCGTTGAATTTCAATATCGCACCCTTCCGCCGTTCGTGGTTTTCATATGGCAAAAGGAATCTGTTGACAATATATCGCATATTACAGAACGTAAACCATCTGAAACAATCATTTTAAGAAAAGTAGGGAACAGAGAACTTCCTTTGTAGATTTCTCTGTACTTGGTGTAGTCCGGTACTGGTGGAACACCTTCACCCTACAGAAGATCGCCGTCAAATAACCATGTGTTGTGTTTCTGCGGTGAGTAGGGTGTCCTGAGCTTCTTGGGGTTGGGGGTTCTAGGTCGGCAACGCGCTAATTATACACCTACTAAACATTCCTTATGAATCACTTCGTTCACTGATAAAACCGTATGAAAATCCGTTCGTAGTTTTTGAATTTATCGCGTTCAAAAATACAGACATAATATAGTATGATCAATATATATATATAGAACAATACCGTGTGATATAAGTTTATTACCTTTCGTAAAGGTTCCTCGCCGCGGTCGGTGAGTGAGCGCACACCGTCGACCAGAGTCTCCGCCGGCAGACCGCGCCGTATCCACCTCGCGACACTACCGACCAGTACAGCCAACGTAATGAACCTACAAAACACATCATTACTATATGTTCCACCTGCTATTTGAACTCTGATGGAGACATCTGACTTCCAAGTCAATAAGCAAATAGTTTTATTCATAATTCATTTCATTAGTAACTCGTTCAATTTAATAGCATATTCAGTTTACAACTCAATCATTTTACTCGGTATATCTCTAGGTTGTTTAATTTATAACTCCTTCAATTCACAACACAGTCAATTTAAAACTCATCACATTTATAACTCGTTCGATTTACAATTCAGTCTTTTTATAACTCAGACAATTTTTGTACTCGTACAACTTGTTCCTTTTGCAACTGTTTCAATTTCCAACGAATTAATCTCATTATCCAAAAATTTAATTTCCAGAGCCAAATGAGACTAGACGCTTGAAAGGCTCGGAAGAAGTATAAAATAGAGAGACAAACAATACACAACTTACAGTCTTTTAATGAGTGCCCTTTGAAAGGCTCCCCTCTGTCTTTGTAGAACTGTTTGAGGGTGACAAGGAACGCCTTGTCCTCGGCCGTCTCGTTAGGTTTCTTCTCCGCTGGCTCCTCTTCCTCGCTGTGCTTTCCCGAAGCTCCGTTGCGAAGCGATAGCCTCCGAGGAGTCTGGTGATGTCAAAACACTTTAAATTAAAGTTTACAATTCATTTTAGGATATTAGTGGAATCGTTGTTGTCCAACGACTGATCGCAACGTGTGTGACTGTGTCGGAGTCAGCCATGGTTTTTTAAACGAGTTCAAAAAGGAGGAGTTCTCAATTCGAATGTATATTTTGTTTTATGTATGTTCACCCATAACTTCTTTTTTTATCAACCGATTCCGCTGATTATTTTTTCTTTCGAAAGGGGTTACCTTAAGGGACCGCCCATTTTTATTTCATTAGCATTGGACCTTCGACTTCCAAGATACACCAGGGAACACCTCAAAATCCCATTGAATTTTTTTTTTTTTTTTTTGTTCAAAATTGTCTTCTTATAAGCTAGACTCATGGTTCGAGTACCCTCATCGAATGGTAAATGGCCATGTGATAAAACACAATAATAATATAAGGTTTAAAGTGGGAACTGACTTTCAGTTTGAACTACACCATACGTTTCCGGCAAGCGATTTTTAACCGACATCAAAAATCGACAGAGGTTACTCAATTCGAATGATTTTTTTTTTAATGGATGTTCATTCATAACTTTTTTGTTTATCAACCTATTTAGATGACTCTTTTTTTGTTTGATAGGGGGGATACCTCAAGTTGAACATTGAAGTTATTTGTCTCTTTTGTTAAAAATTATCATGGTGGTACCAATATAAACTAACTTAATATCATGCTATAGTTTCATTGCGATGTTTTCCTTCATCGAAAGTTCAATAGAAAATGTGAACCTCGTCTCAGCCCAAAATGTTTCAGGATATGCGCACCGTGCAGATGTAGAATTTTCTCCCAGCGAAAGTATTCTTTTTATTCAACTAATGTAGCAAACAAGCATACGGCCCGCCTGACGGTAAGTGGCTACCGTAGCCTACGGCGTTACCGACTTTAAACCCCCCTAACTCCAAGAACCTCTGGAAACTACTTGTCGTAAAAATAAAACACAAGGATATTTGGCTGTGATCTTCTGTAGGCTGGAGGTATACCACCAGTCGAACTGCTCCAAGTAGAGAGAAATCCTCATAAAAATTTCTCTATGTCCTACTTCTTTTTGAATACCCCGAGGAGCTTTGGAAGCCTTACTCGCCACAGGAACACAACTAAACGTATATCCACTAGTCGGACTCCATTCCTCTCTCATACTTATGGTATCAGGTCGTTCAAACGAGGAGTGAAGAGGCATTTCAGCTGACTGCCATAACACCGACAGCAGCCGATGACATTTGTGGACTAAGCCGTACTCAAGAGAGGTAGAACTTCTCTCCCCCGTGGGCTGCCCAACTGGTGGAACCTTGTGTTGCGGTGTTGCGCTGAGTAGGATTTCCAGAGCACCTTGCGTTTGGTTGAAGATCAGCAACGCGCTCGAGATATCCATGGTGCTACAAAAATATCCTGTACTGTAGTCTTTTAGTCAAGCTGGTATAAAGAAGGGAGGCTCACGTCGGGATCGCTGTGGTGTTGGAAGCCTCTATCAGAGTCCGTGGACCTGGAGGAGCGTGACCGGGAGCGGGAGCGTGGAGCGCGCCGTCGTCGCCCGCGAGGCCTGCCTTTTAGTCTCGGCGCGAGGTGATTGCACACGAACTCGTGACCTTCCAATTCTGGGTACTCGAACGTGTCCTGCAATATCAGACCATGCGATACTTCGATAAAACTTCACCCTGCGTAAAACCTTTTTTTTTTAAGTGTAACTTATTTTGTTAACAGTAAAAAGAGACAAACACAATATCTGTAGGTTTTACTCTGCGAGAGAATGAGATAGAATACATTCATTATACACGGTTAATGGAAGTTTTGATTTTTCAAGACTATGGATCGTCTTCGAATCGGCCTAGCGGTGTGACGACCAGACTTGTACGCACTGTTGTATGTACAGCACGAGCGGTCGTAAGATCAAGTCCAGCTGACTTAGGATTTTTAAAAAGTAATTTCTAAGAAGATATTTTTATGTTTTAGAAGTGAACCTACCACACATTAAATGGACACATATTATTTTTAATATTATAGAGACACGTGCTTTATTTTCCTCAATCTCACCTGATGGTGAGTAAAGATGAGGCTGAAGGTGGAATACGCTCACCCAAAACATGTCTATTCACTCTTCTCTTAAAAACTCCCAAGTTATCATTATATTAATACATGAAGCAAAAACTTTCTACCCCTTTTTAAGTGTATTGCGTGCACGGAAAACTGTTAGACTTGGCATGGTTAAAGTTTATTGGAGAAGGAGTGCAGAAAGCTAAAATTTATCTATAATATCTGTTACTAATATATTAAATTAAATAATACTGCGAATCCTAACCCGACCAGTGCCTCTGAACTTAAACCCTCCAAAATATTGACATTGTCACTCTATGAAAAGTGACAGCAAATTATATAATATTCATTGTTTATGTTCATACTGCAAATGTCAAACAGAAAATAGTCTATGAACAAAAAGTCGCTGGTCGAATTTCGATCATTGGGAGACGTCGAGAGTGAAAACCATTATATAGTGATATGCTTCATGCGAATTAGAGGAATGTCCTCTTCATAAGGGTGCAACTCTTACGACGTCTTGTTGCCTTATGATGCATCGGGGAGGTTGGAATTAAATCTCCAACACTCTTCAAAATGTAGCATATAAAACACTGAGAGGCAATCTACTCTACGACGATACTCCAGACAGAGAATTTTCGTCTTTGTCAGTGTTTTTTTAATCGTTGTAGCCACAATCTCATCCGTATATTATGTCCGTCCAGCCAACCAACTGAAACAATCAATTGAATAAAGAGCGGACAACTGGTATTTCCATTATACGGATGACACCAGAAAATAATTTCGAGGACCGATGACCAAAAAAAAAAGTTCTCCGGTGTAGAACAAAAGTGCAAATAAGTCTCTGATATTTTTTTTCCCGAATACCAAATTTTAACGACATCTGTACCAGGATTATTTGGCCATTATCTACCATCCCTGAGCTTCATTCTTGTTGAGATAGTCGGGCCGTTTACATCGATAATATACATATATCTACAGTGTTGTAAATTTTTAATTTAGTGTTGTGTTTTGTTGCATTTTGTTTTTTTTTTTTAATAATTTTCATACATCCTCCGCACAAACAATAGCTCCTAGAATACGGCAACGTAACTTTAACTTAATTATTTTAGTTAAAAAAAAAAAAAAATTAAATAAGATGGTCTGTACTGACTATTTGAAATTAAGCGATACGGCGTAGTTTTGATTATCGCTTTTTTAACCGAGTTCGAGTTAGATGTTCGAGCATAACTTCTTTGTTTATGAACCGATTAAGATTATTCTGTTTTCGTTGGAAAGGGGATACCTCAAAGATGGTCTCATTTTAATTTAATTAGCATTGAATACACCAGGGAACTCTTCAAAATCATAAAAGTTGGTTTTCCTTTTTTTTGTCTTTTTTTTATAGTACGCCGGCGGCATCTAGTTGAAGCGACGTGGAAACCAATTATTAATATAGATGTATGTATAAATAATATATCTCGCTTTAAAAGAAAATCTTAAACCGCAAACAAAATAAAGTGGCTCTTATGCAAATATGAACGCCCCCACTCACCTTACAGTATAGTATCCTGGTGTTGTTGCTGGGTGCGGAGTAGCCCCCCAACGCCGCGACGAGCGAGTCCCGCAGCCAGTCCGCCTGGATGCCCTCAAGCCTGGCGACCAGCGCGCGGTACCTGCAGTACCGGGGGTACGAGAACACCACCACGCCGGGGCTGTCTACGTCCGGTGCTGTAAGTGTCAATATCTATATTTAAAAATGACAAGTGTCTCTGTTTACGAAGATGGTGAGATATGGTAATTTCAGAAGTGGGACTTTCGAATGCGTCTGTCGGTGACACATCGGAAGGTAGTAACGTTAATCAGAAAAGCGGTTTACCGCCATTCTGTATTTGCTTATGATGTATTTGTTTACCGAAATCTCAGTTTCCTTAACGAATTTCCTTAAAGCCGCTTGCGGTAACAATTCACTTGTAGAAATTGTCACATAAAGAAAAAGCGTTATGTTCTCTCCATGTGATTTTATATCTATCTCTCTCTGTCTGTTTCTGTTATATACGAGTGTGTATGCATGCGAGTATCGAAATTCGAGCCACCAGATTGCAAAACATGGTGCTTTGGACGGGGCCCCTCAGGGTGGTCTCGCGAAATGGGTGCGTGTTTAGTAATTCAATGCTTTATAATTTATTTATTTTAAATGTGCTGTGAATAATATGTAACAAATAAATTAATGTCGAACATACATCCATTCATGTGTTTTTCATAAATAGGACTGGTTTTTAAATAATATTTCACTTATTTTTTAACGAAGATATCGTTCCTGAGGTCTCTCATCTCCCGAATGTACAGGTTTATTTACCCGGCTGCGAAAAGGAGAATTATGTTTTTGGCGCGTATGTATGTAGTCTATTTCTTTGACACGCTCTGTAGTCTAAACGGCTTGATGGATTTTAGCATACGAAGTGTCGTTAGATTCGTCTTAATTGTGGAAGTGACATAGACTATGTAATATTTAAGTGCGACGTCTGGTATTCAAATAGAAAACAAATATAGGAAAAAAAAATTTTTGTCTCCTTTTTTAACCGACTTCAGCAAAAGACGAGGGGGGGGGGGAGTCAAATCGAATGCATAATTTTTTTTATGGATCTTCAGCCGTAACTTGTTTGTTAATGAATCGATTTGGATGGATTATTTTTGGAGTTGGATAGGGACTTCCTCAAGGGTGGTCCCATTTTAATTTCATTTGCATTGGACCTTCAACTTCGAAGAGACACAAGGGATCTCTTCAAAATCATTGGAGTTGTTGTTTTTTTTTAATTGTCCTGTTTTAATTTCGTTAAACATTGTTTTAATTTGATTAAAATAGATTTTTTTTTTTGGAGCGTTATCGATGCTGGTTTTGTACGGCTATACAAATGTGACAAACATGGCTATTTGCAGAAATAGTTCAATAGTGGAGTGTCTTGCGGTACTGACCTATAGAATTCTTTTCCTTTTCGACGTCGCTGAAGTCAAGTTTCGTGTGATGCAGCGGCTGCGTCGAGTTCGTATCCGCCGGGGGCGCGCAGGACCCCCGCCAGACGGCGCGCAGACCCCACCGCCACTCGTCGCCCTCGCACATCCAACTCATCAGGTCCTCGGCTCTGACCACCACCTTGTCGTTGATGGCCAGCACCTCGTGCTTAAAAAGAAAAATTATACACTTAACAATTTTCGTGTTGTACTGTTTATATTAGGTTGTGTTTCGAGGAACCGTTCGGCATGATGCCAAGAGTTATTTTCCACCATAGGCTTGGAGTTCATCCTCACACTTTGGAACCTAAATGGCCGCGAACAGTCCGGTCCGTGAGGTGTTCTTACAGTATGGGATTCTTCAAAAAGGTAGTCGATAGGTTTTAAAGGGTCGGCAACGCGCTTGTGATGCTTCTAACGTTGCAAGCGCTGCGGTGGCCGCTTATCATCAGGCGGACCGCACGCTTGTTTGCCACCATGATGCTTATAAAAAAATCCGTTTGATTTTTTTGATATTTAATGTCAAGCCAAAATAGCTCTTTATAAAACAGCCGTCATGATGGTTTTAGTTTCTTTTGTATTCATACCTTGGTATCAACACCAAAGTTTAATTACTCTAGTTCATCAAAATGGTATTATTTTAGTTCTTTGAAACGCGATGAAACGAAAAACGACACTAAAAAGAGACAAACACATACATTTATAGGATTTAGTCTGCGAGAGAACGAAATAGAATACACGGTTAACGCAAGTCCCGAGTTTCACAACTACGGTGGTCGTCGAATTGGCCTAGCGGTGTGACGACCAAACTTGTACGCAATTGTACGTACTGTGTACAGTACGAGTGGCCGATAGTTCGAGTCTCGATGATTTAGGATATTTACGACAGATATTTTTCGTATTGTTATCTAAAGATTTTACTTTTGAACTGCGCCCATTTTTTTACACTATCTCGGCGAGTTGAAGAAACCCGAAATCCCACTATATCAGATGTTACAACCCGGTGTATGGTGGCCGAAATCCAGTCAGACACAATTGGGGAGTTGACAACTTTTGGAAAATTGTTTTGAACACTTTGTATGTCGAAAACAATATCTATGAATGCATTTTATTTTCAATATTACACCGTATAAATTTATTTATAAATATTTCTCAATTTAAACAAAAAATATGTCAAATAATCGCGTAATTATGGTCCCTTAACGTCACCATTCATTTTGTATGATTGTGATTACAGTGACAAGTGTGACAACTCCCGCAAACGTCCAACGTGCATATTTCCTGAATGGTGACGTCACGTTTTCTAAAGGAAAAATTAAATAAATAAACAATTACTTTTTACAGATTTGTATTGTTTTAGACTTTTTATATATAAACCAATATTAATCATTACATTACTTTAATTTTTGAACATACAGTCAACTCGCGGATTGTCGTCACCACACCTGCACCACTGCATAAAATCAACTATTTATTAAAACACATTTCAAAATTTAAGCGAGCGAAGTCGCATCAAAATCTTAGTTCTCTAGTATATACCACTCAAACATACCTATAAACATAAAAATGTTTACATACATATAAATACATAAGCGGTCGTACATAATTAAAGTGAGTCCAAATAAATCGGGCAAGGTTCAACCCTGGGAAATTACTCGACGCTAGACGGGGGTCGCGTCAGCCGGGATCCGACAGGGACCGACTCGGGAGGCGCTCGTGTGGGTCGGCCTCACTACGTTTTAAAACCTATTCAAATTAGACTTACATATACACGGGATAGAAACGATAATCGTCTCTTATTTTGTTACGTAACATACTAGCTTATTACCGACAATGAAACTCGTGTAAATTTACAAAGATTCATTTACCAAAACTGGTAGAATTATCTATATTTTTTCCGAAAGGCCATAATCATATAATTTTTTTCTATATTCTTCTGTTATAATTGACATGAGTCCAAAACAAACATGTGTTATTATTCACCAATTGTTTTATTGTACTTTACGAAAGGAACATAAAGATTGTGTGTTTAGTTTTTGAACTTCTATGTATCATTAGATGTGCCCCGCCGCTTCACTCGCGTTAAATTTCAATCCGCTACACATGTCGCAATATTAAAATTATAGAACCTTGAACCTACCGCAATAAACGAGTTGTCTAACCTTTTTTTTTTTTGATTAAACTGATAGTTCCTTGTGTTTGCACGTTTTATCATACAAATTTTTTATTTATTACTTATAACTTATAACACTTCAAATAAATTAAATAATATAATTGCGTTTTTTTTTAAATGGTAATCATTGTTCATAATATAAAATAAACAATAAAGAAAAGCTCGCGTAAGTTTCTAGGCCGTCTGCCAAGTAGAGCGACTTTCCGGAGCAGTGGTAAAAGTCTCTAAAATTTGACGTAATTAAAGGCCTTATATGAATCAAAAATCAAAAATTCTTTATTCAAGGCACTTATGAACGTCCAAACACTACTGTCGGTTCGGAAAATATCCCAGTCATCGAGAAAAACCGGTAAGAAACTCGCATCGGGTTTTTTTTTTCCAACTATACAAAAGTGTTAATATAAAATAATATCATAATTTAGTGGATACTTAATATAAATAATTACATTTTTTATTTTCAGTTTTTATATTACCCCGGTTAACATGAGTGTACTCACTCAGTCCGCCCCTGCGCCATTCCAAATGAAGGCTAAGGGGTGGGGGATCAACTAAAATTGCTTTCAAATAAGTAACCAACCCGCTACGATATTCCGCTAAGGATTTGCCATCTCGTTTCTATATCGTTTTTTAAGTTAATTTCTTAAACTGACAATCCTTGAATTGAATGTATGTTTAAAAATTAAAGTAAATTATTAAGTAATATTGGTCTATAGCTAAAAATCCTCAAACAATACAAATCTGGAAAAAGTTATTTGTTTATTTACTTAATTTTCCCTTTGGAAAATTATTATCTTTTGTCTGTGAGTCACGTGATTTGAAAGCGCTCCAGTTAGAAAACGTGACGTCACCATTCAAAAACATGAACCTTAGACTCTTGCGTGAGTTGTCAAACTTGTCACTGTTATCATACAAAATGACATATAAAATGGATGATGACGTCACGGGACCATAATGCAACAGTTTTGGAGCGTACCTACTTTTTATTTGGATTAAAAAATATTTTTAAATCTATTGCTATTGCTTACTAAACTTTTAAGACTATTAACTAGCAGCAAGCCACGTCAG
Organism: Saturnia japonica; assembly: GCA_033032175.1. NCBI lineage: Eukaryota > Metazoa > Arthropoda > Insecta > Lepidoptera > Saturniidae > Saturnia > Saturnia japonica. Next base: position 11,623,834 of record CM065329.1, read on the forward strand.
CATTTTATATCCAAACGAGTGGTAGATGAATGTAATGAGCTGGCACAGCATATTATAAGTGCCCCCTCTGTGTTTTCTTTTAAAAATCAACTAGATAAACACTTAGCTAGTTAAATAGTGCACTCAACAATACAAAATGGAATACAGGCATCAGCCTAAGGCTGTTAGTGTATAAGTAATAATAATAATATTGTGCATTAATGAAAAAAATATTCATAGGTATTATTTTCAATATACTAACATATAATTTTTAAAACAATTTTCCAAAAGTAATCAACTCCCGGTTTAATGGCGGATAAAAAACGGCGCGACGCGGCGCGGCGGTCACAGTTTTTTAATTCGAATTCCATTTAGGAACGATGTTTGTTACTCAATCACACAAAAACGACTGAACGTATTTGAATGAAATTTGGCAAACAGACAGTTTATAGCCTGAATTAACACTTAAGGTACTTTTTATCCCGATGAAGATCAAATTTTGAAATCTACTCAGACGAAGCTAAACTTGTTGCCGGGTGTGAAATGCACACATTTGTTTTTCAATCCATTTTGAATTGAACACTGTAATTGACTATGTCCATTCTAGTTGTTATAAAAAATAATACTCTACGGTTCAGAATAAGGCTCACCCAATTTACGGTGGCCATTTCGTCGGTAATGTTCTAAGGAACTTCATTTTTCGTTTACGCACTGTATGTCTGTTTGTTTGTTTGAATGTATTAATCGTTCCATCTTTAAAGGTTTATGCAGCGTATCTCAAGAAAGCGCTCGGCCGGAAAACACTACCGAGCAATGATATTTAACTTAATTCATTAATATATTCACCTTTATGTTACTTTTAAGTTAAAATATGGCCAGAAAATATATGTTTTATGTGAAAAAAGAATGACGTATATCGGATGAATACTTTATAAGATAAAAATACACAAAAAACAGACAGAAAGACAGGCAGACGTTGACCGTTATTATAATATCGACGTCCGCAAAGAACACAAGGTTATCTACAAAAACCACGATTTCACAGGAGAGTGTTTTGAAAGAATACATAAGATGAAAAAATAAACAAATCCATCTTCTTATGTTTTTACATATATATTTAATAGGGCATTTTGAAATAAATGGTAAAGGCCAACAAAATACTGTAAAAATTAAGAGTTTTGAATTTAATTACCGTTTTTTGTGTAAAAAATTGCAGTTCACTTTTTGCTCTTTACTGTTGTCGATATGTAAGAAAACGTGGTCGTCAAAACAAATCCTTTATTTCGACCCTTTATCAATTGTCGTAAAAAAAACATACCCCCATCAGGGGTTCGAAAATGGTAAATGAAAAAATAAATGCCTCAATAAATTTCACACACCGGTACATTATAACTACGGAACCTCGTTTCCTATTATTTTTTTTAATAGTAGAAAGTGACTGCGATGTATCTGATGGCGAGAACATTACAATCCAGAAACAACGGTGACCACCAAGAGATCCGCAATCCGTCGCTGTCCTACCAACCTGCAAGCCAAAGCCACTCGGCAAATGAAAACTCTATTAAAAAAAAAGTTTACCTACACGGGACGCCCCGCAAACCCGCACCCGTCAAATGTGAAAAAAACTTTGTGAATATACAAAAAAAAAAAAAATTAAACCGTTCATCCCGAAACACGACAAACTAAAAGAAAGTCACTGTAAAAATGTTTGTTTCATTACTATGTGTATGGTGTTCGTGATCCCCATCAACCGCTTTTAATATATCCATGTTATTAATATGGAACTTTGTAATGACCTAGTATGTTTATTCAAAAAAACGAATTTGGCTCAACACCGCGTACATTGGACCAAAACGTAGCGCCAACATCCATCCACCAACATTTGGTTCAACAATCGGTCTGACATGTTTCACATCAAAAACATGAGTTGTCATTATGAAGAACACTGCCCATAAAACTCATCTGTCAAAGTATAAACGTCTTGGAGTAATTTAAATAGTTTAAAAAAAAATGCTCACGGTTTTACTCGTGTATCCGCGGTACCCTAACAACTAGAGAGAAAACAACGTTCTCGGGTTTATGTTTACAATTAAATTTAACACAAATGTACAACAAACCTGTGTACACTCACGAACACACAAATACAAAGTACCTGTGTGTGCGCGCGCTTTGTATAAATATGAATCCGATGTGTGAGTGAGCTCAGAACAAGGTGAAACTATACAGGTTGTTTCGGTTTTATATACAACAATTGTTTACGCTAATTATTATATAATAGGCCGTGGTATGAGGCGCAATCCTCTTTTCGGGGAGGGAGAGGGCTCCCTCCGGCCACCAAGTCCGCTCCCCAACCCTTTCGCGGACTGGTGCAAATATCAGTCGTAAGAAAAACGTATTAAATGGTCGACCGTACGTGTCTTTGTAAAAAAGTGAAGTTATTATTAAAGCAGAACATTATTGTCGAAAGTGAGAGTGAAGCTGTCCGGACGCCCCCGCGCCCCCTGAAACTCAGCACGCGACCTGCACCAAACGTGAGTACCCATATATTCACTCCTTCCCACGCCTTGTGCCACGTACATTTTTAAATACAAAGTTCCTTTGAACTAGCGCCTACATCCTTAGTTTTGGTCACTTCGTAACGGATATTTTATAGTAAAGATACACTTCGTTACACTCTAATAGAGTCGAAGTTAATAATATATCGATTAAAATAGCGGCGGCCGTCCGGCATACACTCATAATGACTAGAGCGCAGTCCGCTTCCGATAAGGAACTACGGAGGCTACATAGCAAATTATCAGTTTATTTTGAACATGTTCACACAATATATGATACTATGAAGTCGCTTGTTTATAATAAACCGGACAATGTTCAATGTTTTCTAGCAAGTGCCTTCACAATAGATTCCATATATGCAAAACGCTTCATGCGCACTGGTGGACATATCAGATATATATCAATGATTGATGATGTTCGTTATGCACTTCTAACTAAACATGTGAGGAAAACTCTTAGGTTAAGGAATACTGCACGGAACGCATATTGGAGAAAGAGTTTACAGAATCGACTCAGTTGTCCCCGAGATTATCTCCTACAAATAAATTGTATTATAGATTAGAAAGAGACTGCTTTATTTTAAATAGATAACTACAAAAATGTTTAATTTCAAAATTTTTTTGGTGGTCTTGTTTGTTTCCTGGCTATGATGACCTTTATTTTTACATCTATCAAAAATAAACGATTTCGATCAATCAAAAACAAAAAAATAATTATAAAACATAATGAATCGATAAGTCCTATGTATAATCATAATTTTATGAGAAAGGGTTCGAAATAATTTCTTGTACCTTGTACGTTTAAATATGTATAACATACGCTGTTTGACTGTAAAAATAGTACTTACACGAATATATTTGTATTTTTTTTTAATGCACTTAATTAATATACTGAAAGATAGCATTTAACGTAAAAAAAAAACAACGTAATTGTTACTTTGGCTCTTTTATATGGGACTCATCGATTTAATTCTATCGTAGAATAAATATAGTTAATGTTTATAAACCTCCTCCTTCTTTTTCCTAACTTAGCAACTAGTCCTCTTCATTGAAGATCATTACAGCCAATGTCAAGCGAATATAGAGTGTTCTGTATTACAGCGATTTCAGTATCCCAACAAGATGATGGCTCTCTTGTTTGAACTTCCTAGGGAGGTTTTATGGCACCTCAAAGTGTATACTTCCAATTTATATTTATAATCCAATTCACTTGTGCACAGTGACCAATTTAGGGTCAAAAAACTTAAGTTAATGAATTAAAAATAAAAACATGACACTTAAAAGATCCCGCCACAACTCATTTATAAACCTAGTTAATTCCTTTGTCGGCTCTTCTATACCCCATATTCATGGAAATAAAGCTTTAAAAAAGCGCGTTAAAAAAAAAATACAAAGAAAACTTCAGTTTAAACAGATAGATTACAGCTATTCGTTTTATTAGACAATTTTAATAACGCACTTTGGAAAAACTCTCTTGCGTATTGAGCTTTATCGATGACGTAACTATTATCCAAACCAGCGCTCATACCCTAAGTCGATTAAAGATTCATTTGATTAAAATTTCGTAAGAATCACGCTGTAGTTGGCGGTCACATATGACACGCACACATGGCCGGGCGCACGGAATTGATAGCGCTCGCTTCGGATCTATTCGGACGGTGCAACGCCCCGGGGGTAAAGGCGATGTCACATTGCAAACTATAAGCGATATTATTATTACAGTATCTTGAGTAAAATAATTATGACTATACTGGCAACACTTTGGTTTGTGATTGCTGTATTTTTTATTTCATCTTTAATAAATTTTCGACATTCATTAACTACGGTATTTTAATGAAGATATAAAATAGGCTATACTTTAATATACTCCATAAATATTTCTTCAATGCAATCATGTAAACATGTATTTCATAAGGGTCCATAATCAAAATTCTTACAACTAAAAGCACCATTTTATTCAACTGTATATCAGCTGTCCCTTTTTCATGTTATCAAGATATACGATATCAAAATTATCATGTTACGTCGTACTAAATAATTTACACATAATATAAAAAACAATAATTACCGGGAGTTACATAATTATATAATATACTAAAGCTGTGAATAAATAAGTAAAAGAAACTTCTTTTTATTACAATACTTTCATTCCATACTAGCTGTGTCCGCGGTTCTACTCGCGTGGACTACAGAATTATTGTTTATGAAATTTTTTAGATAAGGGCCAACAAAACAAACAAAAAATGGTATAAATCTATCCAGTAATTTCTTGCGCGCACAACAACAAACCTTAATCATGTTATTTATATAGATTTCTCTAGTTTCTTTAATCGATGTGAAAGTGTGATCTCTGTGTTATATTTTATTTAGAAGTTTATTTAAAACGATATATCCTTAATCTTATTTAATCATAAGTTGATGAGCTGTGCAAGCATGATGCAAGCATGATACAAACACAGCCTGGATATATACTACCGAGTAGTTACTAACTACCCTCAAGTTTGATATCTGTCGACCTGAACTTATCTGAAATCCGATGTCTATGTGTAGTCAAACAATAAAATACAGTCAAAATTATTATCTAACTGTATTATAATAAAAATAATAAATCTTATTGGGAATAATAAAATTAAAATACACAATTCAAAAGTTGGGAACATGTGTAATAAAGTTACAACAGTGTGTACTATTATGATTTCTTGTATTATATTGGTTCAATAATCCCATATAGACGCAAAATTCAAATTAGACATAACTTATAATGTACTGACCAATCAGCTGCTATACGTACACAAATAATAAACTCGTAGACACAATTTTTTAAAAAGATCGCAAAAAATTAGTTTCCATGTTATTTTTGTAATTGCATAGCAAAATATTCAGTATGCACATACCCTAATCGACATAAATTCTCAATAACACGAAATGGCGGAGCGGGGGGCGCGGGCGTGGGCATTGCCAGGTGCGTACTCTGCATTCCTTGTTATTATTATTATTCATAAACAATTTATTATAGATACTATTTTCGAATCCCAATTAATACATATATATATTACAATTTGTATATAAAACAAAATATAATGATAAAACTACAGTGCCTAACCTACTAAAGCTTAAAACACGAAATTCGAATATATGGTTCAATTGATAATAATAAGTGCTAGAATGAACGATTATCGCGATTTTTTGTTCGTATATTGGCGAGCTAAATACCATAAAGCATTTTTTCTCGCAAACAGCCCTTTTCTAGAAATAAATATCATTGCCGGTAGTGCAAATAGAAAAAACAATAAGTATAAAAATAAGTCAAACAGAAATATATACATCGAGGATAATAATGAAACACTATTGCATAAATAGTGTACTAATGCATACAAAAACATATATGCACATTACACACATATGAAAGACTAATTATAATAACAGTACAGGCAAGTAATTGGCATACTAAACAAGAACTTTTGTAAATCATTGCGGTTCCAGAGGGACGAAAGAATTATCATCAGTGCCGAGATTAAATTAGCCATGTATGTATCAGTTTTCTTAATTTAGTTTTAAATAAACTATCCAGCTTACATAATTTAATCCAATTAAAATGATCTAGCCACAGTTACTTTAGATGTAGAACAACAGGATACCAACAAATATGTACGGTGTAAATATTTTTTTTCTCTTAAACTGTTGTTGTCGCAGAAAAATTCGCCAGAGTCAATTAGAAATCATTTTTATCTTGCTCAATAAAAAATAAAAATATTCACCGTATTTGCGCAACATAATTACTAAAATACAAATTATTAATACCGCTAAAATTGCAGAATATAAAGGGAAAAGGTTAATGAAAAAGTAAAAAAAAAAACGCAAATGTCACAACTATCGCGCCATAGACGCGTCGTTCGATACAATTAATTCAAATTACGAAACAACGTAAAGTACAGTCCTGTACGAAAGCAGTGAAAGATGAGTGCCGGGTTGAAGAGAGCAACCACAACGTTTTGATACTTTTTAAAATACGTATTCTTACGCAACAGTTTATATGTACTTGGGAAATTAATAAAAAAACGAGCAAAAAAGAATTTATATTTCACTAAAACGTAATCATGATATTCCATAAGCAGAAGTTATTTATATAATGTATGCCAAGAATGGCAATAATATCTACCCGACTGTTTCGAAGCCGTCCATCATATATCAATGATAAAAACAACTTACAGTATTTAGCTAAGTTACCGGACATACTATAGTAAGCAAAATTATTCTTTTAGGCACTTAGAAATTTTGCAATAATATTTGCCTTTGAAAAATATAAATAAATATTAAAGTAGGCCAAAAATTTCATTGAAATCACCAGCGCAATTAACAATAAATAATAATTTTAAAAACGAATACAGCCTTGTAAAATGTAGTACATAATTTAAACAAGTGTAACTTTAATCAATATTTGTTTTATAAATAATATTAACAATGGACCATTAAAAGGTTTTATATGCTTTTGGCGCAGTAACATTTGCAATTTAGATAGAGCTGTGGTACTTTAAGAGATATAACAACTTAGATAATAGAGATAATCCTGACTCATACCTCGGGAAGAATTAAGTTTTAACCACAGACCAGGAACATTATCGGTGATGAAAAACAAAGTGAAAAAAATTCACTAAGCATGTAATGAAATAAGTATGCTGTTACTTCTTTCCACGTCGGATCCAAAAAAAGTTTTCATTAATTTAAAAAAGGCCTTGCTAAATACCTATTAACATAAAACTACATATTTTCATAATCAGTATTAACTAGATTATTTATACTTAAAATAATAATGTAAAACGCAAAGTGCTTGTGTTTTTATTATTTTTTAATGCGCTAATCTCTGGAACTTCCAGTCAGACTTCAAAAATTGCACTTGAGAGCCAGTCTTCCACTAGGCTTAGCGTGATACCGTCTTGGGCCACATCGTCACTTAAGATCAGGTGAGATTGAGGCCACAAAGCTACCTATAACGATAAAAAAAGTTATGATTTTTGCATTTTATAACCTATTACATAAATTGATGACCAAACAAACACTAACTTACTTATATATAATGATACGGAATACGCAAACTTCAAAGTTACGTAACAGTAGTCACACGAGTTCATAATTGGTATAACTTTTTTTTGTCTACAATGGAATATTATACAAAAAATACGAGTTTCGCAGTTACAATAATTTTGAACAGACTCAACTTTAGTTTAATTAAAAAAAATATGGCGTACTGACTTTCCAGATTACTTGACATTTATGGTTACTGCTCCACTACTTACGAGCTCTAGCGTGAAGTTAAATAGGCTATAAACAGCAAAAATATTTTCACTTTAACTAGTAGTGCCTGAGATTAGCGCGTATAAACAAACAAACAAAAAAACAATCTATTGAGCTTTACAATAATATTGTATAGATAATATCAAATATGTATTAGGTCCTTACATATGAAATTAGTGTTTTATATGGAAAAAGTAATACGAAAAAAATGTTATGAAATTATACATTTAACCAATCAAAGTATGTACTATTATTATCTATGCACTTTCGCCATTTTATAGGTAGTTCATTGATTCCATTGCTGAAAAAATTGTGTGAGCGAAAAATAGATGAAATATTTGAAAGCGGTTTGGACAGCCTCATCGGAATTGGATTTTTGCCTAGCAAGAAAATGTCCAATTTCCGAAAAAAAGTGGTAATCTGTTGGAGCAAGGTCTGAAGAGTAAAGTGGGTGTCGGAGATATTCCAACCGCAGTTCCTTTAATTTAGCGACCGTCTGTCGGGAAGTATGGGGTCTAGCGTTTCCTGAAGCAGTAGTGGGCTAGAAATGTAGACCAGTCTCGGTTGTGTAACGGTTAGCTTTTCTATTATAGTTTGCAATTGTTGACAATACAGATCTGCCGTTACCGTCTGGCCAGATTTTATGAAGCTGTAGTGTATGACACCAGCATTGGTGCACCAAACACTCACCAGTACCATTTTCAGAGTCAACTTTCGCTTGGTACAGGATTTGGCCGGTTCTCCTGGGTTCACAAGTAACAACACGATTAAAAATTCTCTCGTTATTGTGACGGTTGAGTATTGTAACGCAGCACTCAATACGTTTTTGTTGGTGTGCTTAAGTCTATTCACGCGGTACCCATTTCTTAAGCTTTTTCACTTTTCCAATTTGTTTCAAGTTAATTAAAATTGATTTATCACTCACACCGAAGCCCGCCGCTAACTCTGACGTGGTTTGTGATGAATCCGTTTTCATGATCACCTTTAATTCTTCATTATCAATTAGGGGTGGAACTCATATTTGTAAATAACGCGATATTTTAAGTTTTCTATTTTGTGAAAATAATGATGTCAAAGAAAAATCAAATAGAGCGAAAACAAATGAATCCTTAAATTCGAAAAATAAATACACAAGCCTAAATTTGAAATGAATTGGAATTCCTAAACAAACGCCAGATATTTGAGATCAAAGTGGCCAGTTAAACAAAACGCCAATTTCATATGTAAGGGCCTAATATTATACAAGTAATACATATATATTCTATTAATAAAAGTAAATAATTAAAAATTGATTAAAAGCAAAGTTCAATAACAAATAATTAAAGTTTCAAGAACGTGAAATCTCTCAAGCGGCTGCTCACGAAGTTTTCAAAGCGTGATTATTAAAAAAGGACGCATGTACCGAATCACTCGGTACCAGCTCAATGTAAACTAAGCTTATTCCCTAGAACATAAGGTACACTTTGCGTTTATTGTTTGTCTAACTTATTAATATACCTAACTTATATAGAATTCGAAGATTAGGAAACCGTGTATTTTTTCGTTTTTTTTTTGCCCTCGCACGTTACCTTATTTGCCTATTTTATGTTGCATATTTTTTTAGCTGATAATAAGATCATTAGAAACAAAATGAACGATTCTGCTATTATGTCGTTGACGTCAATTAAATAATAGAATTCATTATACTACTTGTGGCCAGAGAATCACAAATAAATAAACTCCAAAAGTATTGCACAAAGAAAGCATGCTATAGGTAGAGGTATGTATATTGCACAATGTTAACCTATATTGGTTCTGTTCTTACTCATTTATGTATAGATTATTCTAAAACGTTATTAAAAGTGTTTAAAGACAATACCGGTACCAGATTATTATTATTATACTAGCTGTGCCCGTGGCTTCACTCACGTGGACTACAGAATCCCCGCGCGAATCTTGCTCCCCCGCTCCCAGCTATTTTAAAGACAAAAATGCTTATTGTGAGTGTTCCTTAGAAGATAGACGTATACTCGCCCAGACTTTTGTTTAGTACGTCAATTTGCTATATCTCTTATGGTTTACTCAGCGTAAGCCATTTAAGCGCCCGAATTGATTCAAAATTACCAATTTTTTTTTTGCGGAACCCTATTTCTTTTTCTAAAATAAATGTAGCCTATGTTACTCGCTATAAATTCAGCTATCTACCAGTGAGAATCCTGCCAAAATCGGTCCAACCGTTTCGGAGATTACTCGTAACAAACAAACAGACAGACAGACAGGTAAACAAAAATTAAAAAAAAGGGTATTTTGTTACTTGTATCGTATATACATTCTATGAATTTAGTAAAAAGCTGTTATCTTGACATTACAAACAGACACTTCAATTCTATTACATTTTAGTGACATTTGAAGTAATAAGGAAATAAATAGGTTGTTCATATTATTATGACATTTATGTTTTTTTTTTTACTTTAAGTAATATAAGTACCACAGATTTAAGAAAAAGGGTAACTACCCTAAAAATAAACAAATAAATAATAGTATTGTCCATAGTGACTGCCCGTTTCGATCGATTAAATGACTAAAAGTAACGCAAAAACGTCATTGTTTTTTTTTTTCTGACTGGACTATACTGTCAGCCGTAAGGGCCCTGGAGCCTCAGACGGCTTTTACAACTTCACCGTGACAATGTCATTCAACTAGCGTTAGTTTTTATACCTGACTTTAAAAAACACATAGGTTACTCTATTCGAATGTTTTTTTTTAAATAAATGTTTTTAAATGTTCAGCAATAATTTCTTTGTTTATCAAACGATTTGGATGATTCTTTTTATTAGATAGGGAATACATAAAGCTTGGCCCCATTTGAACTTCAAGTATACACAAGAAAACTCTACAAAATCACTCTGAAGTTAGATTTCTTTTTTTGTTAAATATTATCTTGTTTTGTAACCGCTTCGATTACATGACTAAGTTCGTAACCAAATTGTTTTTAATTTAACCTGTAGAAAAACCTGTAGTATTTCATTACAATCTCACCCGATATGAAGTGACGATGTAACTGCAGCTGGAACACACCTATAGTTATTTTCCATTGATGTATTAATTACTACGTACTAAAGCAGCTATTATGAACAAAATTATGCTCCGGCTGTTACAGCGAGGCGCGGGGCACGCGCGCATTTATACATTCGACTTCCTGATGAAATGTCACTCCTTGACTTTTACTTGTGTTTCTCGAGTTCTTTAAACAGTATCTCATTGCACATGAAGGCATACTTATGAGAGTGTATGCACTCCAACTCGTGTCTCAAACGTCGTCTCCAGTATGTATAAGTACATAATACCTCAATGGTGCTTGCCGATAAATATTCAACCGCTTAAGTGATAGATTTAGACGGGTTTTAGAAAACTTTCGACGATGCCGCGATATTATCCTTCACCGGCCGAACCTATCATCATCACCTTAAGATTTCTAACATGCAGGTAGTTAGTAGCTTAGTGAAGCATCAGTAACAAAAACAAAATAACAAACTCTGAATCCAACTGTTTGTTTTTATAAATAAGCTTTTCCTGACATATTTAATTATAAGATAAACAAACAGTGCGTGACATAAGTATGAAATGAAAATATTATGATCCGTTCCACTTCCACAGTATCGTATGAACAGCTTCAAGGCGCTACAGCAATTTGCTGATTGGTGACCGCCATTTTGATTCACCGTGACGTCACCGCTCCATTTTACCCAACGTAAAGACGTGTACACACACACCGCTTCCGCTTATTTGCAATATCATTTTTGAAACCTCAACACAAACTGTGTGTCTGTGGTATCATAGCTTCCAAACGGTTAAACAATTCTGATTGTTTTTTGTTTTTGTTTGAAAAACGACTTGATTGACTGTGGTCTCAGTTATGATTCAAGAAACTTCATTTAGCCGTTTGAGGATTATCAGCTCTTTTCTAATAGACAAATGGATTTGAGCTTCTTCCACGGTCGATATAAAGTAAAGTATAGACTAAAGTATTCTGTTACTTCAATAATTTTAAAAGAACTGCAGCATCATCTGCAACCGGGAGGATACCTAATTCCTCAGCTACTTACAGCAGAGAGTGTTTGGGCTCATCGGAATGGCTCTATTCAAGTTTATTAGGTTTCTTAGGTCGTTTACGATTTTTTCATGATTAAAGTTGCCAACCTTAGGTTTTTTGATTCAATTTATGTATAGAGCAGTAATAATGGGTTATATTCTCTATATTAACATTATCATTATTTCTTTACCTTATGAAATCCACTACACGTAAAAAAAGTTGTGTAATATTTACATTAACAGATCGCTCTAAAATATATGAAGTAAGCTACTCTAACAATGATAACAATCATGAGCGACCTCTATAGAATGAAAAATCAGCTTCAAAATTTCAGAATAATTATGATTATACAATGAAGAGAAAAAGAATTCTGAAGTTTTAACAATTTTGGGATTTAAAATATTTTTTTCATAGAGTCGATTATCGACGGGTATTCTCAAAACGTGTTAAATTAATGTATTGTTATCATGTGAGAAGTAAAAAAACTCTCAATTACGCTCATCACACAAAAGTCAGTCATGTGCGGGAATCGAACCCTCAACCTTTCGGCTCATTAGTAGCAGGGCTTACTGCCACTGCACCACGAGGACAGGTCAAATATTTCATAGTTAATACTCACCAACTTTGACTACAATAGTACACATCAGATATGTTTGCAATCAAACACACACACACACACACACACACACAAATTATTCATATACATAATTAAATTTGTAATCCTAATTGTACTCAAATTCAAATGTTTTTTTACGGCTCCACACTACAGATATAACCTAGTTTAGGATTTTAATCAAAGCTAAACAGGATTAACATAATTTTGTTTGTTTTAAAAAAGAATTGTATTTTTAAAAAACACCGTATTTAAAACTCTTGATCGTCAGTATGTACCAGGCTTTAGTTAGTACGCGTGGGAAGCCATTGCGCTAGACCAACGTTTCCCAAGTTTTCTCAACAGCGAATATCTAGAAAATCAAGCATTAATTTTCATGACAGTTTTATTTTATTTTAATATAATTATATTTATTAGTTTGAAAACAATCTCAGGTAATATTAAGTGACGACGTGGACGACGATTGTACCACGTCAAAGAGCAGACCGACTCGACCCCTCAAGGGCAGCTACCGGGAACACAGATATTTGTTTGTAAATTGTTATTACAGTGGCATTTATATGACCTTTTGAACGACACTTTTCATAACTTGCTCGCAAAATCTTAAAATATGAAGATTTTTTTTTCTTCCAATTTTTTTTCTCGCCTTATAATAATATTTTGTCTTGTTTCTGTTAATTATTATTATTACTATGTTAATTTAATTTTAAATATGTTGTGTGTTGATTAATATAATGTAGTTTTAATGTACGGGGATATGGTAAATGCTGTATACTCCTTTAAGTAACATACGCATCAGGTATACTACTTATACATAATTATAATAATACAGTATAATGTGTAATGTTGTTGTAGTATACATTAAAATAAATAAATAAAAAGCGAGGCGTCAGGCCTTTCACCTACTCTAGCTTTCGATCATAGATCGAATCACAGCCGGGAGCGGTAGATCAGTGCCGTATGTCGCAGCAAGTTGGTGATGGTCGGCCAGTGTACTCTCTATCTACGCAGCCAGAATGATGGCATTCAGAATCAATCTCCCGGTCTGTACAACAGGTAACTCCCGAAACAACCGTATCCCGATAGCACCTGCGTCAGCCGGAAAGTGAGAGTGCCATAACACCCCCGGAGCAATTTGGCCAAGACCTACTGTTTAGAACCGGGGTTTGGCAACATATGTTGTCTATGGTTTTGATTATCTATGACAACTTCGCGCTTGACGCGCTGTCATTGTGCGGGCCAAGATATTGTTGAAAAAGTCCTTGTGCCGGTTTTTTGGACTTGCGCGTACACTAGCGCCACGTAATAATTTAAACAAACCTTTTGATAGTTGCTTTTGAACTGTGTTTGGGTCACGGGACGAGAGATTCCCTTTTTGCGGCCACCTTTTATATTATGTAAATTTGTAACCTGGCCACGCGACGAATTGATTGTGAGAAGCTGGAGGTGAATTTGACTTGACTTGACTCTTCCCATCCTATTCCTTGACAATTATTAGGGGAGCTTCTCTCGTCAGCGCGAGCATCGATTTCGGTGCGTTTATTTCTACTATTAAGTACGAAATTGTTCTATATTGGAGACCAGCGAAATCGCGGGTAGTGGTGTTATATCTGTAACTTCACCGAAGGTTCGGATGATTAAGTATTACACTGCGCCTAAGCGTTTATCCCTGAGCCTTTGGTGGAGGATATAATGCACAGTCGCCATGCCTAATTTTGGATGCTCGAGTCGCAAGCCCCATGCTTCCACTATGATAGTTCGGCGGGACTCCATCCAGCACGCTACGACCTCTCGGGACATCGGTCTTTTGACCCGCCCCAGCGTCTCCTCACACCACCTAAATAGTAGCGCGAGGGCTCTCGTTTCAATATAAAACCAATAAACTGCCTTGAACGAGACCATACGGTACCCTCGAAGGCAGGAATGCGAAATGACGAGCGTTAAGGCTATCACCACACCGCCACCTATCGGGACCTAAGTTAGGAGGAGTCAAGAGTCATAATAATATATCTATATAAATATATTATCCAGATATAAGCCCAATCGATGGTCGTTTAGAAGTTATAGAAGTAGTGGTGTTTGCTACTGTTGCTAGTAGTAGAATATATTTACATACACCCGCGGCCTCTCTCGTCTTGTCGCCGCGTGTAGCGCCGCGTGCGTTGTGGGGAAACGTGGAACACAGTTTAGGAATCACTGGACGAAACAAACCCGACGCTGCATAGCGACAACCGGACAATTATTTGAAGCGTTTACTTAGACGATAAATTATAAATTAAAGCAACAAAACTTAGTGATAGCTTGTTTTGTTGCTTCAGCTATAAACGTCACTCGGTTCGGATCCTATTGGTGAAAGAAAACATCGTAATGAAGACATAGCGCGAAAAATACGAGAAAAGTAATTTTTTGGTTGTGTATGTATCGTTACAAGGATAATGTCCGAAAGTCAATGTTGCCAAATCAGGAATTTTTAAGTTAATTTTGGGGGAGAATTGCATCTATCTAAAAAAAAAAATGAGTGATTAAATTTTTACAGAGGTCGTTAAAATGAATGAACTGACTTTTTTTATTTAATCTTAAAGAGCCGGTCCTTATCTAAAAAAAAATATAATGATACATTAATTCAATAAAAAGTTATTAAAATTAAAAAAAAAACTACGATATTAATAAGCACTACCCGTTCAGCGATGCGTATTCTTGTCGCGGAGAAGTGGCGATTATGTTATTAGTATAGATTATCGCAAAAAAAGTCACAAGCGGTTGCTAGTAAATGATGTATCAAATGATATCTCCCTACAGTATATGATCAGTCACAGATAAATAGCATAATTATTAATGTGTCGCAAAAAAAAAAAAAATTGTATGGCCTTTCTGCATACCGTGGGCATTTTTGCATTTACATCCCTAGTAACACTAGTCCATTGGTGTAGTTAGGTCTCCAAGCCAGGTGAAGTTTTTAAAACCGTCTGAGGTCAAGTATTTGGGTTTTTATGGATAACAACAGTATAGTCAGAAAAAAAAGTGTTCCCTTTTTCGTATGATATTGGGCCCTCAAACGAGGCGCGTCGAGGCATTTCAATAAGCCAGAATGACGGCATGTGGACTTTATTGTACCTGACTATTATCAAATGCTGTACAGTTATATTGCCAAGATTAGTTTTATTTTTAAACTTAGTTTTTCCTTGTTTGCATCCCCCCCCAACCAAAATCCAAAATCCTGACGACGTCCATGCACTAGTTACTGAAAGAAACTCCCATAGCAGAAGTCTCATTTCAGGGGGATTCCGATTCCGAACTAGATTCAGGGGAAATTAGACGACAATCGTCTGGCAACACTCGTGGGACCATGATTCAATGTAACGGAGTGATTATTTCGATCTGTACCTGCACATGCGCCAAGAATTATAATAATAGTAAACAACACTTACTTACATCAATTAAAAATAAAACGGTGATAAACAAAATCGAGTTTCTTACCGGTTCTACACGATGACATTCATAAGTGTTCTTAGAGCCTAAATTGATTACAGTGTTTTTTGATTTGAATTTAGTTCAGACACCGAGGTAAATTGTTATCTTTTGACAATAAATTTGTTTTATGACGTAGAATACAAAACAAAAGATTTATACTAACGTCACCTTTTAATACGGTTGAAAGCAGAAATAATGGCTTAGTGATAGCGATGGAAGTGAGTTCGAATCCCTGCAATGAGCAACATCGTGATGAAACCATAGCATGATGGTGATGGTTTTTCCAATAATCACCCTCATGTTGAAGATCTGTCGCCAAGCATCTATAGCCGTGCTCTGGCAGCTGCACTTCAGAGCGAGTCTTCCCGCTAGGCTTAGAGGGTTACCACCTTGGGTCAAATGGACACTGAAGATCACGTGAAATTATGACCACCACGCTAAACGTACTGACAAAAAAAAACGCTTGTTTTTTTTTTTGGGGATTTGCGTAGGGTTACACTAATTTTAAACTATCGTATAGAAACTTGATGTAATCAGACGAGAGAACTAGGATTATCGTTATAGCTCAAAGGATAAGCTCGCTGAAGTGGCAGGGGCTGGCCACATACGCCGCAGAACTGATACCCGGTGAAGTAGGTGACTGGATTCGACTGGATGCGAAAGACCTAAGATCGGATCTAGTGGCGATTCTGCGGGAGGATAGTCCAGAGTGAAGATTTATGATGAAAGAAACCTGAACGCTTGGAATGTTCTCATACAACAGTTATATAGTAGGTACGCAAAAAAGGGAAAGAATATGAAAGACATTTTATGTTATTTTGTTGTTAGAACGAAATGAATATATTTTATTTACGTGCATCCGTGACACTGCATAATACGTAACCAATAAAATGTAAGGCAATTACCCAACATTTTTATTACCAAAATAGAGTACGGGTCGTTACACTTATAAAAACATCTTAGATTAAACCTGTCAAGATTTGAGATTTAAAATTAACAATTTCAGGTCATTGATAGTATCCCAAGGGTTCGTTAGCTACCCTCTACGTACAGTTCTGGGGATAATATTCGGAATATTCCGGCTCAATCCGGCCAAATCAAGTCCGCTCCGGTCAGTAATCCGGTACACACCGGTTTCAACTGGCTTATGTACGTATGTAGTCCCATCTCAAAAGATTATAGCGTTTTTTTACTTATGTTTAAGTTAAGAATGATTAAATAGGTAGACACTTAACAATGACACATTCTGACATACATGACACAATATAAGAAAAATTAATGCTAACAACACACATACAGAACATAGGTAATACTTACATCGATAAAAGAAAATAATATGTATGTCATTTGAAAAAAAAAAAAAAAAACTAGAAACTCATTGTTATCAGTATAAAAATTATATATTTCATGTTTGAAATGCAATCTACATTATATATTTATTTGTAAAAAGTTCGGACTAAGTGTCCGCATGTATTAAATAAATTAAAAGTGTACGCGTGTACCTATGTGACGCATTTCATCCAGTGTAACTATCTTCAACACAATAAAATAATGTTCATTTAACATTGAACATTTATCGATAGTAATTGCATTATCGAACAAGATAGTGCCAATTAGATACATTTTCAAAGGAGGGTACGCAAATTATCTGACTGCAACAAAACCCAAACGATCTGGCGAACAGCCTTTTTCTTTTTGCCTCGGCCGCTACGTCGCGTCGTATACATATAACATACTGTACTAAAGACAATCGATAGCTAATCAATCGATTCTTTTTTTCTTTCAAATAACAGATACTAGCAGATTTTCTAACAATCCATGTAATTAATTAAGACTAAAATAGTGAAGCATAGTGCAACCCATTCGTTGCAAGCAATGCACACAAAAACACACACACACGCGCACACACATATATATATATATATATATATATATATATATATATGAATAAAAAATAAAGAATAAAGTAGACGGAGGAATAAAAAAATATTAACAAAATAAAATTATAATTTAGAAGACCTTTCAACTTCTGCATAGTTGTATCAAATAAATCAGCATTTAAAATATAATTAACAAATTTATTGGTACTGCTGTTCACTCGAATGAAATAGGAATTTTGTCTGTAAGTAGTCCTAACAATAGGATTTTAAAATATGTTAAGGTTTCTAAACTCTAACCCTTTTATGTTTTAGTCAGTCTCCGTCGGTGACTTGGACCATACGTTAATTCGTTCTATTATTAGTGTTCAATCGATAACCAGACTTAAATGTGACAGTGTACGCGTGCCTGTAGCCTGTAGCCTGTAGCCTGTAGCCTACACTCTACAGTCCGTCGCCGTATGTAAATGTGTGTTTTACGCTCGAAGAAACTAGTCACCACCGGTGGCTGCGTTCGCTCTCTAATCATTTATCTTTTTATATTAACTCGGCAAATTGACGATACTGTCCCTGATGGTAAGATCATAATCCATCGACCGGCCTGCATTCATTTAACAGGATATTCATTGCCCGATCCCGAAACGCGATAAACTATCGCCGTGTGCAATGAGGTCTGATGGCTACCAACCCGCTTGTCTGTACTAATATTATAAAGCTGACGAGTTGGTTTGTTTGTTTGTTTGAACGTGTTAATCTCAGGAACTACTGGTTCGAATGGAAAAAATGTTTCAGTGTTGGATAGTCATTTATCTAGAAAGGCTATAGGCTATATAACATCACGCTACGACCAATAGGAGCGGAGCATCAATGAAAAATGTTACAAGAACGGGGATTTCCTTTTGAGAATGTCCATTACGTGACGCAGTCGAAATGGCGCGGGTCAACTAGTACTGGATATACGCCTAAACGGACCTCTAAGGTAATCAACCGCTGAGTCTCCGGGAGTTTAATCAAAAACCCCAATCGTCACTGACATACCACTGATGAACGACGCATTATAATTAATTACACACCGTAAACAAAGACGAAAATAGAAAGATATCAAGAATGTATGACACATTGTCTCATGTTCACACAACAATACATACACATACACACAAACACATGCAAACGTAACCCTGACGACATAATAATTGATTTTTAACAATTATTGCGAATCAGCATAAGGAAAACTAAAAGGAAATAACATTATTATATTAAAATGATTTGGTATTTAAATAAGAGGTAAATATTATATTTTTGGTCTGTTAATGTTTTGAACAGTCTCGCCTGATGGAATTAGACTTACTCTAAGTGCAGCCGCCGGATTACACCTTTATGTATTTGACGACAGATATTGAACTTGAGGGTGGTAGTTAGTCAAGCAGGGATTAGACAGCCGTTAAGTTGTTTTCGATCGATGATAGTTCTCATTCCAACTCCCTTTTTGATAAAAACTTCTACTTTGTAAAACGAAGTAAAAATAATATTATATACGCTCGTGTAGTATATAAATAATATTATAATATAGTTTTGAGTTTGGAAACCGTTATATCGTTTCGAGTTTAGGTTATTACAAAAAGTATCAAGAACGGCCGGTCGGTGTACATCGGTCGGAATCCGGCGTCGCGCGTCGCTTACGAAATGTTCCAACGCTCCACGCGAATAAACACAGCATTACGAAATTTTTATTTTAAATGTTTTTCTATAATTTTTACATATTTACTAGCGGCATGGACGCAGCTACGCATGCGTTAACCACAGAAAAGTTGTTTATGAAGATATTCTGATAATTTTTTTTTTTTTAGATAAATAACAAGTATCTTGTGAATAAAACAAAAAAAAAATTGATCATAATTAGTCCAGTAGCATATGCGTGATATGCGCATAACGGCCTGCATACCTCTATAATTTTATTTATATTTATTATATATAGATATTATAACGAAAACAACTAACAACTAGCAACGTAAAACAATGATAACACTAAAAGATAGTATTTAAAACTGCATAACATTTATCAAGTGCGCCCATTCGGAATCTTTTAGAAGGTTCAACTGCTATTATCGTCAAATATATATTTTTTGCAATATACTAATACACAGTTTTATTATACAACTACTCTTAATTATATTAAATATGGTAATATTTCAAATATATATATATATATATATTAAAAACCGGATTGAAGTAGAGTTGCGTCGTTTTTCACGTGAACCATGTTAAGTAAAGCAAGCAAACGAAGCAAACTCGAGGGCACAGGGCTGTGCTGACACTCCGTGATAATACTTTTTTTTTTTAAATCAAACATATCAAAGCATTGATGTAAAAGTGATTTACAGTGCATTTAGTACTTAATACAATGAAATACAAAATATCCAAGTTCACCCATTTGACATATAATACAATTACAGAAAAAATAAACACAGGTTAAAATTATTCTTATTTATAATGTATATTTTTCATAAACAATCTCAATTATATTCAATACTAGCTGTGCCCGTGGCTTCGCTCACGCGGACTACAGAATGCCCGCGCGAATCTTGCTCCCCCGCTCCGGCTATTTTAAAGACATAAATGCTTATTGTGGGTGTTCCTTAGAAGATAGATATATACTCTCCCGGACTTTTTTGTAGGTCTTTTTAATGCCTATATTTATGTATTACATTAATTTGCTATATCTCTTATGGTTTACTCAGCATAAGCCGTTTAAGCACCCGAATTGATTCACCAGGACCAGTTCTTTTTATTTATGCGGAACCCTAATTCTCTTTCTAAAATAATAGTAGCCTAAGTTACTCCCTATATCCTCAGCTATCTATCAGTGAAAGTCCCGTCGCAATCGATCCAACCGTTTCGGAGATTACCCGGAACAGACAGACAGACATTCAGGCAAAAATTTTCAAAATAGGCTTTTTGTTATATTTATCGTATATACTTTTATATGCATTTAATAAAAACTGTTATTTTGACATTACAAACAGACACACTTCAATTTTATTAATTGTATAGATTGTTCAAGTCAATAAAATAAGAAGAAAATACTTTGCTTTAAAAAAAATTAAGTTGTATAAATTTAAAAATCAATAATCTATATATAAATAAAATGATTGAGATTTGTCGAAGAGTCCACGCATAACGCAAAAACTACTGGATAGATTTTTTTTACTCTTTACATACTTGGCTCTTATCAAAAAGAAAAATTAACACGAAATCTTCTTTCAATAAAAATTATTAATAAAAAAAAACACGATTTTTATAAGCACATCGCGTTTTCCCGTCGTTATTAAAATTGTTCTTAAATATTTATCTAAATTAATTTAAAACATTTTAAAAACAAATTTTACAGATGTCTGCAGACCAAAATGGTTAAAATTCTAATGCTTTTTTCGTAGGATTATTGTTTCAGTTGAAAGGTTTTTGAGCTTAGACCCTAGAATAATGTGATTGTTAGGAAATTACATATGACTACTTTAAACATTTACTTATATTATATGATAATACATATAAATACGTATTTCTAAAATAATTCATAATGCAAAATAATATGCCATTTTTATCCAATAAAACGCAATTAGTTTTTCTCAAAGTCAATTAAATTCCTGGCTTGTTCCCTATTTGAGGTCAGCTTTCTTGATACCTTTCCTCCACTCTTAGCGATTTTGTATCATATCTGGCGTTAAATTAAACCAAACGTCATTATAAATGTTCCTATCCAGATATTCTCTTTTGCCTTCTATTATACTCAAAACCTTTCGAGTTAAATGTCTTCACTTTTTCGCATCACGTGTCCAAATCAGCGTAAGCGGCTTTCTGGAATCTTTTTTATGTAATTCAACTACATTAAAAGTTTCTCGAATGTACTTGTTTTGGACTTTATCAAGTAGAATAATAGTTTCTACATGTCATTCTCTAATTCGAAAATAAATAAGGAATAATTTTTTCTAATGTCATAAAAATATTATATATTTTTAAATAATAATAATAATAAAGATAGAGCGCCAGCCCTGAACATTCAGCGGCGAGTATATGCGCCCGACCGATATTTTTTCGACGAAAAAAACCGTGGAGTCGACGTTCAATGCCAGAATTAATTTATTTCGGTTAGTTACATTTTTTAATAAACCAAATTAAAACTTTGGTAATGTATTATAATACATTACAATAAACTTGTCGATCGAAAAGTGTGTGTGTAATCTACATTTTTTACATAATTATCACAGAGGCAAATAAATTTATGTTTAAATAACCAAATATACTGACTGACTGGGAAAGAAAAAGAGAAAGGTTACCAATAGGTGGGTAACGACCAATTATTCCCGAGGAAAAGTGAATGTTTCCACACCAAAGGATAAATTTAAATATAGTAAAATACTCAACAGTCTTGTTTATCTTCTAAGTATATTCTGATACTATGAGACTCATTTCTTGCTCTGTCTCAACGAATAGACATTTCACTGGTTTCAGGCCGGAGCGCGACGTTCGCAAAATCTCATTTTATTTATAACTGCCTGACCCGACAGCAGTTGTTCTGCTTTTCCTGGTAGTTAATAACTCGACCACAGCGCTATCTATCGAATCTTAGCATAGTTATGGATCATTGTCTTGATAGTATAAATAAATTGTAGAAACATTAGATGATCTCGTGTAGAAGTTACACAATCACTAACAGGCGAACACAAGATTTTTATAAATAAGGAATTTATATGAATAAAAATGAAGTGCTGTTCATTAGTAAGCACATCACTTGAGGAAGGATAGATCAATTTGGATATTTTATCGGAGAAAATATTCGTTTTGGGTTTTTATGGAAAGAACAATTTGAAAAGTTTCTCAGAAAAACTGAACGTTCTGTTTTCTGTCGGATTTTTGTATAAACTCAAGACCATAACTAACTATTCAAAGCGTGGATATGTTTAGTTTTGTGATCCTTGAAATGCTTTCAGGAAAAGGAAATTTCGAATAGGTGGCAATGTGGTCGAGTTATTGACTATAGGGAAGAGCAAAACAACGTCTGCCGGGTCAGCTAGTAGCTAATCTATGCAAATAAACAAAATTGAAGTCTCTGTTAGTAATGTCAAAATAACAGCTTTTTAGTTTATACTAAATGCATATGAAAGTATATACAATACGTTATTTTTTAAATAAAAAAAACTATATTTAAAATGTTTGTCTGTCTGTTTTTTTGTCGAGGGTAATCTCCAAAACAGTTGGACCGACTTTGGCTGGACTACTTTTATTTTAGAAATATGACTAAAGTACCACCACGCAACTTAAATAAACTGGTAATGGTGAATTAATTTGGGCGTTTAAATGGCTTACGCTGAGTAAATCATAAGAGATAACATATCAAATTAATGTAATACATAATGGAAGATCTTAAAAAGTCATTATAACACCAAAAAACTAAACTTAATTTACTTTGTCTGCCTTTAACCTGTTACAAATATATATAAAACAAAATTAAAATGAACATCAAACGTCAACTCCTGACCACCGCAATGCGCACACCGGTCGTCCGTCCCGTTCGCGCGCGCGTTATTTCCAACCGCCCGCTCCCCCCGCACTCTACCCTCCCGCGCCGATAGCAGAACACACGAAGGGTTCAAGCGGCACTACGGTAAGTACCCGTCAGATTAACTCGTAAATTTTTTTTTATTCAATAAATAGCAAACAGGCATGTGGTAACACTGCAGCTTATAAGTAAAAGACAAATAAAAAAAAGAAGGATTTTAAGGAGTTTTCTGGTGTAACTTCAAACTTAATAAATCTGTCTGTATATGTTTTTTTCCTTCAAAATTATTGGTTTGGAACGTATATTTTCCTAAATAGGACACATTATGAATATGACATTAAATTTTGTTGTTTGTCTTTGTTTGTATGTTCGGATTTAACTCAAACACGCCAAGTACATAATATGGAGTTGCATATTATGATTACAGTAAAAATTTGCGCAAATGACTTTTTTATAACTCGCCAAGTTACCAAATTAAGCTAGCTGCGGAATACGAGGATAGCCTTTTTGATGACGTCACCTGGTCTGCTGATTACTTTAAGTAGATACTAAGAAACAATCGATAGCCAAATAATCAATCGATAGTAGTTTTAACAAAACAGTCGATACTATTGGATTCGCAAAGAAACTATGTTTTATAAACACTACATCACTATTATTTATAATATACCCCTACTACATGTTTTTACTAGCATCTTTACTAGCTCATAACAATTATGCTTGTAGTAATTCTAAATCACGATAATTCTTCAAACAGGAAATATTATCGTTACTGCTTAGCCCCTTTAAATAATGCCGTAACAATACGTTATAATCAACGTCACAAATAAGATTTTTGCTTTGCAAATATATAGGTATAAATAACTTAACATAAATAAACGATAAATTTACACTTGAGTGCAACTTAATATTCTTTATTATTTCCTGTAGATAATTAGCTTATGTTATAGTTGCTAATGAGGTTATGTTAGGAATGTATTAATTAAGTTTTAAACCGTAGACAGAGAAGGAAACATTATAACAGATCGTATAACCAGGTATGACTTTATATCAAGATTTAGACATGTGTTAAAATTTTATCCAGTTTCCTTAAAATTTACCATGCACCAAAAAATACTGTTCAATGTCAGATGTACAATAAAAGGTTAATAAATAAACTTCATTCTCGTTTGAAAAAACCACGATAAAACTATCTCAACTTCGACTATTTTGATAGTTACAGCGCTTTTAGCACCAAAAAAGCGCGCAAAGTGCTAGAGAGAGAAAATTCATAGCCCGTTCTCTTTTGCTCTTCACATTTTTTGTATATCGTTCTTTTAGTTCGTAGTGAAAGAGTAAGCAATCTCCCTACCTCTTTTCGTTGTTCCCTCTCCGTTTTAAAATGTTATAATAATTCTATTTTAATTATTTTTATATTGAATATAAATCTTATATAAAATATATTACCTACAACATAAACTCGTATATTACAAACAAACGTGAAAAAAAATATTAGAATCTTATGAGTAAGTAAGTAAAGACTAATATAAATATACAAACTTTGCCTGATTGTAATAGCAGTATAGGTATAGACAGACGTAAATATACACTATGGATAAAGAATTTATATACTTTTTATTATTAATATAATTTTACAATTATATGGTTTATTTAAATTAAAATATTTATTCAATCTCGAAATAATATGGAAATTTTTTTTAAATATTTAAAGTGATTATGCGTGCAGTACCTTACACGTGTAAAGTAATGAAACTTCTTAAAAAGGAAAATGCGGAAAGCTTATAATTTGTATTACTTAAACAATGTATAGCTGTCTTTCTCTTTATATCTGTCTTTTCTCTCGTGTAACGAAATGTGACTAAACGTGACGCTCAAATTTCACTCTCGATTCTCGTCCAATTATCGAATCGCCGCCAAAGAAGCTTCACTTTAAAAATATATCAGTAAAAATTTACTGTTCGGGCATGCGTGACATTGCGACATGAGCGACATTTAATGGTTTTTAGTTATTTAAAATAAGAATTGATAACTTAAAAGACTAAAATAAATCTACTTCTAAGGTACACCAGTAAATGGAGTTAAAATAAATACAATTACGCCCCAAAATGTATCCATCCATCCATCTCTCTACGTTATATCTTTCTTTTCTCCCATGTAACTCAATTATTATCGTTAAAAAAAAATTAACGTAAAAAAGAAAAAATAGTGACAGGTACTTACCGCACAGCGCCTCGAAGACACTCGGCGGGGGCATGTGATTGTATGACATTAAACTTTTGTTTTTATATCTCTTTATTTATCATCGCGACGTGCGCGCCTAGTGGTAAGCAGATCTAATGTATCATCGATACGTGTTCAATTCGCTGACTTCACGGATAAATATAAAAAACGAATAAAATTTATTAAAAGCCGTTGTACGAATAGAAAAAAAACTCTAGAGGTGTCGTGGGAGTGGGACACCCGCCCGGTAGTAGACAAGTTCCTTTCACTATAGTATTATATATTATATTATAGTACAAGTGGTCGATGGTTTGAGTCTCGTTAATATAGAATTTAAGATTTTAAAAGAATATCAATCCAATTTTAATCCATCCAATCAATAACGGGCTTCTGTTTACAAGATTTCATAAAAATTGTTGAACATCACAACTCCTTAAACACTCTCTTCTAAGTAAATAGTTCGAATATTTAATATTTATAATCTGCTAATACTATACTGCGTTTTTTATTCCCCCGCGACGCAACGGAGTAAACTTGAAAATTATCTTGCCACATTCATTTTCGCCCAATGATCGAAATTCGACCAGCGACTTATTAATCATAGACTATTTTCTGTTTGACGTTTGCAGTATGAACCTAAACAATATGAATATTATATCACTTGCTGTCATTTTTCATTGAGTGACAATGTCAATATTTTAGGGGGTCTAAGTTCAATGGCACTGGTCCGGTTAGTATTCGCAGTATTCATTTATTTAATTTAGTATATTAGTAACAGATATTAGATATTATAGATAAATGTTAGCTTTCTGCACTCCTTTTCGATATAAACTTTAACCATGCCAAATCTCACAGTCTTCCGTGCACGCAATTTTCTAAATGGGGTACAAAGTTTTTGCTTCACGTATTAATATAATGATTGTAAGAATTTATATACTATATTGAAAGGTTTTTATTTATTTATTGAAATATTATGTGTTATTCAACATACACGATCATTTAGTATTATCATTACATAATTCAGGAAACTCTAAATGAAAATGTTCAATAAATGGTTCAATGTTTTCTGAAAAATCTTATCGATATTATAATATCCATACCGGTTTACGATTAGCAATAAAACGCACTCTAATTCATATTTCATCATAAATTGAATGAGTTCTATTTAAACTTGCGAAAATTAATCAGTTCAGAACTTAAAGCCCCCCCCCCCCCCCCCCCGTTCCGCAGTTGCACTCCCGATTTCATTAGAACAATGTCCCCGTAGCCTCATTGATAACGTTCAGCGTGCGTTGATAAGCGATTATTTTTATACCAAAGGCGATACACTGCCGGTCGAAGAAACTAGATAAACTTTGGGCCTGTTACATATTAATTATCGTTGAAAAACATCTAACGAGGTGGGTAAGACCGTCTGTTGGCATGGCGACGCACACTGGGCTGAAAATAAATTACCGCTAGAGGAAATATGATTTTAATATTATTATTTTTTTTTCGTTTATCACAAAAACTTTTTATGTACTTTGATTTAGACCTTAATTATAAGACTTGATGTATATCTTAGTTTTAAATAATGCGTAGTTAAGTAAAAAAACGAATTATTGTTTTATGGAAGCTGAACTTTAATTAGACACTGTTGCTTCATCTTAAAACATGTGTTAAAGTAAATTAATACATTTTAAATTGAGTTTAATGTACCTACCTACTTCTGTGCCAAATTCGGGTGGTTGTAAAACAAGCAGAGGGACGCACTAGGAAAATGTAGTATAGTAGAGGGATGAGCTATCACTGAGATCTATCAATCAATGTAAGATTCAGCTCTAGATATTAAGATAAAAATAATTTAATGTTAAAATATAAATAAACTTGAGCAAACCCTATAAGCTTCAGTATGTATGCGTCGAGCGGAGAAATTACCTCGATTGTACATTGATATTTATACGGTTGGCTGTCGAAGCGTTGTAGCTCGGAAACTAACCACTTATTATGATTATGTAATCATAATAAAAATATCGATTTCTATGTATTTCTTTATTGAATTCGATTAGATTTCATTCGCGTTCTAAGTTTGTAAGCAGATCACCTTCACTTCTGTGTTTTCTGTCAGATCGTTATGCATTACTTGAGGAATATACAAGCAAAAACTCTAACTTGTTTAAAAGCAATGTTAGTTTGAAAATTTAACAACTGATTTCTTTCAGTATTTTTTTTCTTTTATCGCCACTGCCTATAATGGATTTACTAATAAAATGTATGAATAAATATTATTATTCTTTGGCCTTGCCGCTTACCATGGTCAGTGCCGTCTCTGCTTTTATTTCCTAACATTAATAATGCAATTTACTTTTGGTAAGTAGTGACGTTTAGTATTTTTTAGCCTCTATAGATTGCGTTTTAGGATCTTTTATGTTCACGTTATCGTAATGTCACTAAACGTTAAAGATTAGAAATTTTGTTATTTAATTACGAGTTTCATTATGCCCGGAATCTGAAATTTGCACCTTCGTTTAGGTCGCCTTATCACGATGAGGGACGTTTTTTGATGAAGCTCGACGGTAAAAGTGGGCATACTTGTTATACCTTTGCATACTCCTTCGGGGATTACAGGCGTGAGCATATATATATGGACCAAAACCTTACTTCAAAATACATGACAAACATTTTCACTAGGAGGGATACAATATAAATATAGTAATTATTATGACTATATCTACCTTAGTTGGATTAGCTGCTTTCTTCAGTCTTTTCAAACCACCTTTTGTATCATAAAAATATTGCGCTTCAAAGTGAATTGAGCAAAGTACGCTCCGGCTTGATGGTTTCCAAAACTCATCTAGCCGTGCTCTTTGTATGACTTTCATCCAGTCCGATTTTCTATTTTCATCAGCTGGGAAACTAAAATTACAAAGGTTCTAACACAAAAATAGTAAGTATTCTACACGAGTATTAAAAAAATAAATGGGTAAAATTTTCGATGAAAATAAAATGGCAACACTTAAAAAATGGACGCGTCATTTTCTAAATGTAAAATAAATTAAACAATTAAATAAATATACTTTAGAATGCGCTACTTACTGATGAAATGTGACCCCATCCTGTTTTTTTATAATCCCTGCAGCATTTTTACATGTAGGAACAACACAAGACGTCATTTTAAAATTAAAATTGGCACTTGTACAATACGTCACGACACGCTACTTACAAAGGAGTGACTAATCGCAACAACGTCAAACCACTCTATTTAAGAGTGGTTTTTGTATCTTCAGTTTTATGTGCGTTCGCGGTTTCTGGTTTTTTCTGTATTCCGAGTATGAATATAATGATTGTAAGAATTTATATACTATATTGAAGGGTTTTTATTTATTTATTGAAATATTATGTGTTATTCAACATACACGATCATTTAGTATTATCATTACATAATTCAGGAAACTCTAAAATGAAAATGTTCAATAAATGGTTCAATGTTTTCTGAAAAAATCTTATCGATAGTTATAATATCCTATACCGGTTTACGATTAGCAATAAAAAACGCACTCTAATTCATATTTCATCGTAAATTGAATGAGTTCTATTTAAACTTGCGAAAATTAATCAGTTCAGAACTTAACAACCCTGCCTCTCCCCCCTCCGCGCCCCCCGTTCCGCAGTCGCACTCCCGATTTCATTAGAACAATGTCCCCGTAGCCTCATTGATAACGTTCAGCGTGCGTTGATAAGCGATTATTTTTATACCAAAGGCGATACACTGCCGGTCGAAGAAACTAGATAAACTTTGGGCCTGTTACATATTAATTATCGATGAGAAACATCTAACGAGGTGGGTAAGACCGTCTGTTGTGGCATGGCGACGCACACTGGGCTGAAAATAAATTACCGCTAGAGGAAATATGATTTTATTTATTATTTTTTTTTCCGTTTATCACAAAAACTTTTTATGTACTTTGATTTAGACCTTAATTATAAGACTTGATGTATATCTTAGTTTTAAATAATGCGTAGTTAAGTAAAAAAACGAATTATTGTTTTATGGAAGCTGAACTTTAATTAGACACTGTTGCTTCATCTTAAAACATGTGTTAAAGTAAATTAATACATTTTAAATTGAGTTTAATGTACCTACCTACTTCTGTGCCAAATTCGGGTGGTTGTAAAACAAGCAGAGGGACGCACTAGGAAAATGTAGTATAGTAGAGGGATGAGCTATCACTGAGATCTATCAATCAATGTAAGATTCAGCTCTAGATATTTTAAGATAAAAATAATTTAATGTTAAAATATAAATAAACTTGAGCAAACCCTATAAGCTTCAGTATGTATGCGTCGAGCGGAGAAATTACCTCGATTGTACATTGATATTTATACGGTTGGCTGTCGAAGCGTTGTAGCTCGGAAACTAACCACTTATTATGATTATGTAATCATAATAAAAATATCGATTTCTATGTATTTCTTTATTGAATTCGATTAGATTTCATTCGCGTTCTAAGTTTGTAAGCAGATCACCTTCACTTCTGTGTTTTCTGTCAGATCGTTATGCATTACTTGAGGAATATACAAGCAAAAACTCTAACTTGTTTAAAAGCAATGTTAGTTTGAAAATTGTAACAACTGATTTCTTTCAGTATTTTTTTTCTTTTATCGCCACTCGCCTATAATGGATTTACTAATAAAATGTATGAATAAATATTATTATTCTTTGGCCTTGCCGCTTACCATGGTCAGTGCCGTCTCTGCTTTTATTTCCCTAACATTAATAATGCAATTTACTTTTGGTAAGTAGTGACGTTTAGTATTTTTTAGCCTCTATAGATTGCGTTTTAGGATCTTTTATGTTCACGTTATCGTAATGTCACTAAACAAAGAGTTTAAAGATTTACGAAATGTTTTTGGTTTATTTATTACTGGTTTTATTTTTGCAGCTCGGGCATGCCGCAGAAATCAGCGAGCATCATTTCTGTTGTGATAGTTACCAGCGCGACGAGGCAGCTAGTTTTTTGTGGCAAGCCCGGCGGGTTAGACAACCTCGGCCATGTCGCCGGCATAGTGTGTAGTAGCCTCGAAATTACAATCGATATTACTGTTTTATTCCAATATGTAACAATGAAATACTGATACACTGATGATTACTGATATGCTAAGCTTAGAATATACATAATACCAATACATGCTTTATGACAAATGTACCTGAGGATCCACCAATCGATGTGACTAAGCCGACTTGAAGCGAGAACAACGAAAGGTCCTATCACCATAATCTTTGATAATTTATCTATGTGACATATCCTTTCCACATTTATTTATTTATTTTAATGAATACTCCAACAACATTAAACAGTATTATTATAATTACAGATAAACTGTAGTATGCCCGATGCGTGTGTTACTTAAAGGAGTATACAGCATTTCCCATAGCTTCATACATTGATACATAAAAATATATTAATCAACACAAAGCAAATTTAAAATTAATTAGTATAGCAATACATGAAACCATGCATCTTAACTGTCTGTAACCATTATAAAACAGCGTAATGACTGTTAAGAAATAGGCAATTCATTAGTTTCATTAGTCACCAAAAACTAGAAAACTCTTATATCACAATGACTAAAAAATAATAAACTAAAGTTTTCGATAAGTCGTATCATACTACATTATCGTAACATAATACGTTGTAATTATAGCGATAAGGAGCTAAATATCATGATAATTAATTTCAAACCTACTTTGGAGTTATCGATCAATCATAGACTGAGAGATTAACAGCTACACTTTATACAATTTACAGGCTGAAGGGCCCAGTATAAGGTGAGTTTAGATAAAAATAATTTCAATTTTTAACTTTGTTATTTAAACCGATGAAAAATCTCATACAATATTTGTGAAGTCTTTAAATCTAAATTGATTTACTTAACCAGTTTATTCGATAGAGACTTTTTTGTTTTACATTTTATATTTAGCCTGGAAAATAAATACTAAAAAATTATGTTGGAGATGATTGATTGTACCAGAATTTCTAAAGCTATTTGAAACACGTAAAACAACACTGTCCCTATAGTTTGACCTTCTTCTTCTTAACTTATTTTATCAAAATAGTAAATTCTACACGAGTATTAAAAAAATAAATGGGTAAAATTTTCGATGAAAATAAAATGGCAACACTTAAAAAATGGACGCGTCATTTTCTAAATGTAAAATAAATTAAACAATTAAATAAATATACTTTAGAATGCGCTACTTACTGATGAAATGTGACCCCATCCTGTTTTTTTATATCCCTGCAGCATTTTTACATGTAGGAACAACACAAGACGTCATTTTAAATTAAAATTGGCACTTGTACAATACGTCACGACACGCTACTTACAAAGGAGTGACTAATCGCAACAACGTCAAACCACTCTATTTAAGAGTGGTTTTTGTATCTTCAGTTTTATGTGCGTTCGCGGTTTCTGGTTTTTTCTGTATTCCGAGTATGAATATAATGATTGTAAGAATTTATATACTATATTGAAGGGTTTTTATTTATTTATTGAAATATTATGTGTTATTCAACATACACGATCATTTAGTATTATCATTACATAATTCAGGAAACTCTAAAATGAAAATGTTCAATAAATGGTTCAATGTTTTCTGAAAAAATCTTATCGATAGTTATAATATCCTATACCGGTTTACGATTAGCAATAAAAAACGCACTCTAATTCATATTTCATCGTAAATTGAATGAGTTCTATTTAAACTTGCGAAAATTAATCAGTTCAGAACTTAACAACCCTGCCTCTCCCCCCTCCGCGCCCCCCGTTCCGCAGTCGCACTCCCGATTTCATTAGAACAATGTCCCCGTAGCCTCATTGATAACGTTCAGCGTGCGTTGATAAGCGATTATTTTTATACCAAAGGCGATACACTGCCGGTCGAAGAAACTAGATAAACTTTGGGCCTGTTACATATTAATTATCGATGAGAAACATCTAACGAGGTGGGTCAGACCGACTGTTGTTGGCATGGCGACGCACACTGGGCTGAAAATAAATTACCACTAGAGGAAATATGATATTAATTTTTTTTTCCTTTTCTACAAAATCTTTTTATGTACTTTGATTTAGACCTTAATTATAAGACTTTTGATGTATATCTTATTTTTAAATAATGCATAGATAAGTAAAAAAACGAATTATCGTTGTATGGAAGCTGAACTTTAATTAGACCCTGTTTCTTCATCTTAACACATGTGTTCTAAAGTAAATTAATACATTTTAAATTGAGTTTAATGTACCTACCTACTTCTGTGCCAAATTCGGGTGGTTGTAAAACAAGCAGAGGGACGCACTAGGAAAATGTAGTATAGTAGAGGGATGAGCTATCACTGAGATCTATCAATCAATGTAAGTTTCAGTTCTAGATATTTTAATGTTAAAATATAAACAAACGTGAGCAAACCCTATAAGCTTCAGTATGTATGCGTCGAGCGGAGAAATTACCTCGATTGTACATTGATATTTATACGGTTGGCTGTCGAAGCGTTGTAGCTCGGAAACTAACCACTTATTATGATTATGTAATCATAATAAAAATATCGATTTCTATGTATTTCTTTATTGAATTCGATTAGATTTCATTCGCGTTCTAAGTTTGTAAGCAGATCACCTTCACTTCTGTGTTTTCTGTCAGATCGTTATGCATTACTTGAGGAATATACAAGCAAAAACTCTAACTTGTTTAAAAGCAATGTTAGTTTGAAAATTTTAACAACTGATTTCTTTCAGTATTTTTTTTTCTTTTATCGCCACTTGCCTATAATGGATTTACTAATAAAATGTATGAATAAATATTATTATTCTTTGGCCTTGCCGCTTACCATGGTCAGTGCCGTCTTTGCTTTTATTTCCTTAACATTAATAATGCAATTTACTTTTAGTAAGTAGATACGTTTAGTATTTTTTAGCCTCTATAGATTGCGTTTTAGGATCTTTTATGTTCACGTTATCGTAATGTCACTAAACAAAGAGTTTAAAGATTTACGAAATGTTTTTGGTTTATTTATTACTGGTTTTATTTTTGCAGCTCGGGCATGCCGCTAGAAATCAGCGAGCATCATTTCTGTTGTGATAGTTACCAGCGCGACGAGGCAGCTAGTTTTTTGTGGCAAGCCCGGCGGGTTAGACAACCTCGGCCATGTCGCCGGCATAGTGTGTAGTAGCCTCGAAATTACAATCGATATTACTGTTTTATTCCAATATGTAACAATGAAATACTGATACACTGATGATTACTGATATGCTAAGCTTAGAATATACATAATACCAATACATGCTTTATGACAAATGTACCTGAGGATCCACCAATCGATGTGACTAAGCCGACTTGAAGCGAGAACAACGAAAGGTCCTATCACCATAATCTTTGATAATTTATCTATGTGACATATCCTTTCCACATTTATTTATTTATTTTAATGAATACTCCAACAACATTAAACAGTATTATTATAATTACAGATAAACTGTAGTATGCCCGATGCGTGTGTTACTTAAAGGAGTATACAGCATTTCCCATAGCTTCATACATTGATACATAAAAATATATTAATCAACACAAAGCAAATTTAAAATTAATTAGTATAGCAATACATGAAACCATGCATCTTAACTGTCTGTAACCATTATAAAACAGCGTAATGACTGTTAAGAAATAGGCAATTCATTAGTTTCATTAGTCACCAAAAACTAGAAAACTCTTATATCACAATGACTAAAAAATAATAAACTAAAGTTTTCGATAAGTCGTATCATACTACATTATCGTAACATAATACGTTGTAATTATAGCGATAAGGAGCTAAATATCATGATAATTAATTTCAAACCTACTTTGGAGTTATCGATCAATCATAGACTGAGAGATTAACAGCTACACTTTATACAATTTACAGGCTGAAGGGCCCAGTATAAGGTGAGTTTAGATAAAAATAATTTCAATTTTTAACTTTGTTATTTAAACCGATGAAAAATCTCATACAATATTTGTGAAGTCTTTAAATCTAAATTGAATTTACTTAACCAGTTTATTCGATAGAGACTTTTTTGTTTTACATTTTATATTTAGCCTGGAAAATAAATACTAAAAAATTATGTTGGAGATGATTGATTGTACCAGAATTTCTAAAGCTATTTGAAACACGTAAAACAACACTGTCCCTATAGTTTGACCTTCTTCTTCTTAACTTATTTTATCTCACCTAAGTAGGGTCGGCACATGTTTTTCTCTTACACTCTCCTCTACAGCTGTCATCTCAGCATTCACACATTTTATATACATATCGTTTCTCACACATTACATCTATACTTTCTTCGGTCTACCTCTACCTCTATATCTTTCCACCTTGATAATTCACAATCTTCTAGTTATATGACTTTCATCTCTCCTTATGATAAGCCCATAGCACGATAACCTCCGCAAAGTTTAACCTTATCAATGCAATATAAAAAAATATCTCAATAATGTCCTACTATCGTCTTCTTATATATAAATATCAATATTTTTTGGACCTATGGACTCCAAAACGGCTGGAGCGATTTTGATGAAATTTTGAGAAATCTTCATATTAGCCCTGCGGGTGGTCCTGTACAGTTTGGTAGGGATCAGATCTACATTACTATGGACTCCAAATCGGCACAACAACGCGTGGCCCGGTTCGCTAGTAATTTATATAAGATATTATAAAGGTGAAAATTTTGTGTTTGGCTGTTTAAACACGCAAAGCGGCTGATTAGATTTGGATACAATTTGGCACACATATAGTTAATAAATTTGATTAACACACAGAATACTTTTCACCCCGGTAAAGACCCACTTCTGAAGACCACGCACGCAGGTGTTGTCGCGTTAGGTATTATTATAAAACATAAACCGAGTTACAACGCTACACCACGCACTCCACGGAACGGCCTTTAATTATACACAGGCTCACACACACACGCGCACGCAACTTTACGACTCACTCACACACATGCAAACACAACAACGTAGCAGGCGACATTACAATATCTACTCAACATAACGTAAGTTTAAAGACGAAATTCTAAAAAAACGTTAAAATTCAATAAACACTAAAACGTATGTAATATCTTCGGAAAGAATATTAAAAAACGGCAGGGTTAGTGTTGCCCCGAGAAGATGCTATATAAAAGGTTGTCTTAGGTTCTAATACTATTCATATATTTATTTTATACTAGCTGTAGCCCACTGTTTTACCCGTTTTAAATTTATTCGAACAATAATCCGCAGCGCCCCCGCTAACACAATCGTGTAGTCTAACATTGTTATATTTTTTTCAAATCTGACCGATACTTTCATGGATTAGCACGTTTAAACAAACACACAAACAAACCCTTCAGCTATATAGTATAATATGATTAATATATATATATTTACTGTAAATAATTTTAAATAAGTACCTAAATTACAAAAGAAATCGATATTTTGTTGTTTATAACATGTTTTGTAGTCCACGGCCACTTGCCTATAATGGATTTACTAATAAAATGTATGAATAAATATTATTATTCTTTGGCCTTGCCGCTTACCATGGTCAGTGCCGTCTTTGCTTTTATTTCCTTAACATTAATAATGCAATTTACTTTTAGTAAGTAGATACGTTTAGTATTTTTTAGCCTCTATAGATTGCGTTTTAGGATCTTTTATGTTCACGTTATCGTAATGTCACTAAACAAAGAGTTTAAAGATTTACGAAATGTTTTTGGTTTATTTATTACTGGTTTTATTTTTGCAGCTCGGGCATGCCGCTAGAAATCAGCGAGCATCATTTCAGTTGTGATAGTTACCAGCGCGACGAGGCAGCTAGTTTTTTGTGGCAAGCCCGGCGGGTTAGACAACCTCGGCCATGCCGCCGGCATAGTGTGTAGTAGCCTCGAAATTCCAATCGATATTACTGTTTTATTCCAATATGTAACAATGAAATACTTATACACTGATGATTACTGATATGCTAAGCTTAGAATATACATAATACCAATACATGCTTTATGACAAATGTACCTGAGGATCCACCAATCGATGTGACTAAGCCGACTTGAAGCGAGAACAACGAAAGGTCCTATCACCATAATCTTTGATAATTTATCTATGTGACATATCCTTTCCACATTTATTTATTTATTTTAATGAATACTCCAACAACATTAAACAGTATTATTATAATTACAGATAAACTGTAGTATGCCCGATGCGTGTGTTACTTAAAGGAGTATACAGCATTTCCCATAGCTTCATACATTGATACATAAAAATATATTAATCAACACAAAGCAAATTTAAAATTAATTAGTATAGCAATACATGAAACCATGCATCTTAACTGTCTGTAACCATTATAAAACAGCGTAATGACTGTTAAGAAATAGGCAATTCATTAGTTTCATTAGTCACCAAAAACTAGAAAACTCTTATATCACAATGACTAAAAAATAATAAACGTTTTCGATAAGTCGTATCATACTACATTATCGTAACATAATACGTTGTAATTATAGTGATAAGGAGCTAAATATCATGATAATTAATTTCAAACCTACTTTGGAGTTATCGATCAATCATAGACTGAGAGATTAACAGCTACACTTTATACAATTTACAGGCTGAAGGGCCCAGTATAAGGTGAGTTTAGATAAAAATAATTTCAATTTTTAACTTTGTTATTTAAACCGATGAAAAATCTCATACAATATTTGTGAAGTCTTTAAATCTAAATTAATTTACTTAACCAGTTTATTCGATAGAGACTTTTTTGTTTTACATTTTATATTTAGCCTGGAAAATAAATACTAAAAAATTATGTTGGAGATGATTGATTGTACCAGAATTTCTAAAGCTATTTGAAACACGTAAAACAACACTGTCCCTATAGTTTGACCTTCTTCTTCTTAACTTATTTTATCTCACCTAAGTAGGGTCGGCACATGTTTTTCTCTTACACTCTCCTCTACAGCTGTCATCTCAGCATTCACACATTTTATATACATATCGTTTCTCACACATTACATCTATACTTTCTTCGGTCTACCTCTACCTCTATATCTTTCCACCTTAATAATTCACAATCTTCTAGTTATATGACTTTCATCTCTCCTTATGATAAGCCCATAGCACGATAACCTCCGCAAAGTTTAACCTTATCAATGCAATATAAAAAAATATCTCAATAATGTCCTACTATCGTCTTCTTATATATAAATATCAATATTTATATGTGGACCTATGGACTCCAAAACGGCTGGAGCGATTTTGATGAAATTTTGAGAAATTTTCATATTAGCCCAGCGGGTGGTCCTGTACAGTTTGGTAGGGATCAGATCTACATTACTATGGACTCCAAATCGGCACAACAACGCGTGGCCCGGTTCGCTAGTATTTTATATAAGATATTATAAAGGTGAAAATTTTGTGTTTGGCTGTTTAAACACGCAAAGCGGCTGATTAGATTTGGATACAATTTGGCACACATATAGTTAATAAATTTGATTAACACACAGAATACTTTTTCACCCCGGTAAAGACCCACTTCTGAAGACCAAGCACGCAGGTGTTGTCGCGTTAGGTATTATTATAAAACATAAACCGAGTTACAACGCTACACCACGCACTCCACGGAACGGCCTTTAATTATACACAGGCTCACACACACACGCGCACGCAACTTTACGACTCACTCACACACATGCAACCACAACAACGTAGCAGGCGACATTACAATATCTACTCAACATAACGTAAGTTTAAAGACGAAATTCTAAAAAAACGTTAAAATTCAATAAACACTAAAACGTATGTAATATCTTCGGAAAGAATATTAAAAAACGGCAGGGTTAGTGTTGCCCCGAGAAGATGCTATATAAAAGGTTGTCTTAGGTTCTAATAATATTCATATATTTATTTTATACTAGCTGTAGCCCACTGTTTTACCCGTTTTAAATTTATTCGAACAATAATCCGCAGCGCCCCCGCTAACACAATCGTGTAGTCTAACATTGTTATATTTTTTTCAAATCTGACCGATACTTTCATGGATTAGCACGTTTAAACAAACACACAAACAAACCCTTCAGCTATATAGTATAATATGATTAATATATATATATTTACTGTAAATAATTTTAAATAAGTACCTAAATTACAAAAGAAATCGATATTTTGTTGTTTATAACATGTTTTGTAGTCCACGGACACAAGGAACAAGGAAATAAATTTTCCTTCGTCACACCGGTTAATCTATAAATCCACTAACGCTCCTCCACGCCATCTGTACCGTCTCTTTCATTTGAAACAGTTGTGCCCCAAGCCCAATAGTAAACCGCACTTCAATGGTACAAAACTCATCCCTCCGAAGGTCGAAGGTGCTAGATCATTGTAACAGATATCTGGAGCGCAGCGTCATAGGGCAGACGTCTCCAACCTTGAACGAGATACGGAAACGCGTGACGCTTTACTTACGACTGACATGCAACAAAAAAAAGTCTCCGCTTAACCAAAAGGTTGACCACCACTACTTAACGTTTTAACGACGGAGCAAAATGATAAATAAGCTAAATTATTAAAATGGAAACAAAAAACCAGACCGGAAAAAATATTAACCGAGGCAGTCATAAGAACTGTCCGACAGAAGTAAAAACCCAATTTTGAATTTTTAAATCAATTATAGTCTAAATTATTGCGGTGCATGTCGGTGACGCGACATCTCAAGATTTTACCCATACAAAAAGTCAAACACGCATATGATACAGTCGAGTATATACAATGTATTTGTGTATACATGTACACAGGCCGATATACTACGTGTTGCTAGTCTGACGCAAGCGCAATACGTCACGAGCATGTCGAGGTTATCGATGATGCGAAGGTCACGCAAACCCATTCGTTTTTTCCCTACCAAAAATCATTCAAAACGGCTAACGAAGTTTTAATTTCAAAAATATATACTTTTGCTATGTATTTCATTCCCAGACTTCGTATTTAAATATTATTTAACCTATGTCACTTCCACAGTTAAGACGAATCTAACGACACCTCGTATGCTAAAATCCACCAAGCCGTTTAGGTTACAGAGCGTGACAAAGAAATAGACATACATACATACGCTCCAAAAACATAACCCTCATTTTTGGCAGACGGGTAAAAAAACTTTATTTACGTATGGACATACAAACTGTCAACAGACACTTTATAAAAATAGTACAAAATTAATCGTTGGCAACATTACTGTACCAAAAATAATTAATACACATTAATGAATAACCCGAAATGACTCAAAGCCGGAGCTGTTATGTAATATTTATTTTAAAAAAAAAATTATAACGCTCTTGAGGTTGACAACCCTGGAGCGGAGCGCCACGTAGCTGGTAAATAATTGCTAAACCTAAAATCCGTGGAGTCGAAAACTTGTTGATTTTTTTATTTAGTTGTTTGCGTTTTCAACTTTTCATTCAAGTTTAATTAATATACGAACTTCATGATGTCATTGATATATTATCTGCATTATTATTATTTTATCTTGTGATAAGGTAACGTTTAATTAATCTTAATCTCATGTGATGGCGAGTCACGATATATTTAAAATACTAGCGCGGCTGTGCTCCACTGTTTCACCCATGTTACATATTATTTCGCCATATACATTTCGAACCCTCTTACACCACTGTTGAGGTTGAATTTTCAAAAATTCGTTCTTAGCCGGTGCCTACGTAATATAAACTAAAAGTGTGCCAAATGTC
The DNA here is from genome assembly GCA_033032175.1 of Saturnia japonica. Taxonomy (NCBI): domain Eukaryota; kingdom Metazoa; phylum Arthropoda; class Insecta; order Lepidoptera; family Saturniidae; genus Saturnia; species Saturnia japonica. Next base: position 11,664,260 of record CM065329.1, read on the forward strand.
AGACCAATTAGTTCAGTGGTTTCTGCTATGCGTTGATAGATTAGTCAAACAGTCACGGTTTTCTTATTCCAATGACGTCCTGCTAAGCTTAGAAAAGAGACTTGTTTTTAATGAAGCTAGACAGAGAGAGAGAGAGCATTGATAGATTTTCAAAATCCTTAGCAAAATGCGAACTATTTAACTACTAGCTATTGCCCACCGGCTTCGACCGTGTCATGTTTGAAAAATATAATCCTTATATGATTTCTCCATACAAATTTTAACATCCGTTACACCCCTTTAGGGCTTAAATTTTCAAAAATCAGTTCTTGGTGGAAGCCTATGTCATAATAGCTGTCTGTGTGCCAAGCTCTGTGTTGATAGATCAGTTAGTCAGTCACAGTTTCCTTTTATATATATTTAGATTTGGAAAAAATAGCTATCCATTATGATATAGGATCATATTTTGTACACATACATATTAATAGCGCTTTGCCCGCGGCTTCACTCGCATCATAGTAGAATTATGGCCCATTATATGTTTATGTGCCATATTTTTGGCATCACGTCACGAAACGTTAACATCTTATGTTTTTGACGAACGTCAATGAATGTCTAACGTTTACATCGGTGGCATTTCAAAAACAAAAACAAAATTTTCATACAAACTTCCTCCTTTTTCATCATCTTAGGGATTGAATTTTCAAATTTTCTTACTTAGTGCTCACCTACAGTGCGAAAAGAACCCAGATACTAATTTGCACGGTCCTAGCCCCAGTAGTTTGGACTGTGCGTTAATAGGTCAGTCAAACAGTTACTTTTATATAAAGCACGTGAGTTGAATGCATTCGGGGCCTAAGGTCAAGAGCGGGAGCATCTCCCCCCGCCGTACGCCTCTGTCGCCCGTACTGTACTGATGTGAGTGCTGTCTTTGACAAACTATTACACTTACTGATCGCATTAATGCTCAAGTTGAGACCCGTGATGTTTTTTGTTTTTAATAAGGACTGATACCAGTCAGTCCATTAAATTCTGTTACAAAAAAAACATGTTTATGTTCATAGCTAAGCACGGGAAATGTCACAAAATTAATCTGATGATGATTAAACTTCAGATAGTTATTTTTTCAGTTTAATTACTGTGTGTAAAATAATTGATAAAAAATGTTTGATATATTATTATGACCATATTTTTTTATTATGTTAACTAATATGTAACTGTTAAATTTAAAGAAACGTTGAAATTTATCGACAGCAATAATTATAATGAAATCACAGCACTATTGAATTCTTTAACTCTGTTTTCAACACGCGCGCTTACTAGACATATATAAGAAATTTCTTTACTCCTATTATAATGCCATATATTTTCACTAATAAAAATTATGTTAGAAATATTAATAGTTTCAAAAAACCATCTATCATAAACATTAGTTAAATAATTGTTTTTTAGTACCATGGCAAAGTTACTAAACTGTGTCTGATGGTAATGTCACCGTTGCAATTCAAAAATAACGACTACTTCCGAGAGATCCACCTTCAATTGCCGGTCGAAAAGTCGATATGAACTGGCTGATCCCGAAACGTGGCAAAACTGAGAGTGTGACGGAATAACCACCATTTTCATGGTGGTCGCGACCCAATTGGCTACAGATTCATACCACCAAGCGGGGTGGTTGTGGCTGGTTCTGGAATATGACACGGTTAAGTCCCCGTCGTAGTAAGATTTGAGCAAATACAAGCAAAGATGCATAGGTAAACCAATTTATGTTCCTAATCTGTAGGGTGCTCTTAACTTTATTCTATCACAAATAAGTTACGGCTTATTATAAAGAACATAACAACAAAACTAATTATGTAAAAATCCAATAGCAATATTTTATTAATATTATATATTTATGCTCGTAACGGGTGACAGTAATATGACTTTAACCAGAAACTTGTTGAAATAAACAAATTTGACATCTGTGTGACATCAGACATCACACACTAACAATTCATAAGAAAAATAATCGGTATGATAACAACAAAGTAATTTATTAAACTAACGTAACCTTACAACTCTTTGGAAATTTGTTTTTATTGTTATGGAAGCCTATTTGGCATTCTTTTAAAATCATTTATTCGTACTAACTATAGGCCAGGGTGTGTATGTGTGTGTTTTTATTTTGTCGGATATAAAAGAGCATTGTGCAAATCTTTAACCTAAGTTACTATTATTGCTATTTGCCTTCATAATCTAAGTCATGCGGAGACGCGACGAATATTTTACAACTCATTATTACAGAAAAATAAAGTTATCGATGCAAATTTGAGAACCACAGGTTAAAATAGTTTATCTCTTTACACATAAAAATACTTCGAATGACACATTATCGCTGCGATTAGGTACTTACGTTGCAGTACATACGGTTAGAAAAGCTCTACTGTTATACTTTTTTTTTTTAATGATAAAAAGGGGGCAAACGGGCAGGTGGCGCACCTGATGGAGAGTGACCACGGCCGCCCACAAAATCCGCAACACTACAGGGCTCGCAGATACGTTGCTGGCCTTTTAGGGAAGCATAAGCTCTCTTCTTGAAGGTCACCAGGTCAATAACGGCTCGGAAGACCCCAGACGACAACTGGTTCCACAGAGTGGTTGATTGAAATCCCAAGGAGATTTCCGAATTTAAGTAAATATGAACAGCTTTTGCAAGAAGTAATCAATTTAGAGCCAGATTTTGTAGGTTAAAGCTGATAATTTGTACACAGTTGGTTGTTTTGTTGCTGCTGACTGCTACAGCTGTAGTAAAAATATAATTTTGCATATTGAATATTTGCAGGGAATGTTTTATACAATTTTAAGCTAGAGCAAGGCTAACCAATTAACTTTACAGGAGGGCCATAACTTCTAATCTATGTTAGCTGGCAGGCCACCGAGTATTATATACATATACATATATTAAATATTTTTCAGTAAAAAATAATTTAATAATAGTTGGCAGGCAAGTTAAATTCCTCGACGGACCACTTTAGGGATTCTGCAAACGATTTCTAGTGGACTGTCCAAACCTTCGGCATCGGATAAGAATATATACTATAGGGAGCGATTTTGCAATGTAATGATGCAAAAAGTATTGTAACTTTTAATAATCAACTATGAGATGTATGATCGTCATTAAACAATCACGTTCATGACTAGGGATGATGGATATTCACCGTCGAACTTCGAGGTTGATCTTAGAAAAATCAATGTTTCGGCATAGATATTAGATTTGCTTAAAACACTGATACATTGATGTTATGAAAAAGAACATTGAAAGTCGATGTTTCCATATTTGTTTATTGTAAAAGAAATTCGAGGGCCTATACGTAAGCAAAACATAGTGAAATGTACGAGGTAGCACCCAAAAAAGGGTAGCAGAGATAAAGAGTAGCACTCACTTGGATGCACGAAACCAACTATTTTTTTAAATCGAAATTTATCGAACAGTTTTTCTGACATTTGTGACATCGATGTTTTTTGTAATATCGCTCATACCTAATCGTAAATACTTTTTGAAATAAAAAATGGCATAATTATTATTTCAATGTTGTGACAGTTGAGTTCGCGACTGTACGTAGCACGACCGATCGCGTTATCAGTTATTTACACAGAGAATGAACCCGCGATAAGATAATACTTATACCTACTGGCATACGAAACCTGCACACAATAGCCTACTAATAAATATATATTTAACTTTATTGCGAAGTTTATACATTTTAACTACTTCACTTATCAAAAAAGATACATTTCAAGGTCTAGAACAGTTTTAAGTTAGAGCAGACAGTTAGACAGTTAGAAGTGAAATTTACTCGTCTTTATCACTTGCCTTATTCTATCGCGCTGATTTAACTCTATTGGTTTATAGCATGTACTTTTTTTCTTTAGCCAAATACATATTTTCCGTGCCTTTTACATAAAAAACGTTCCGTTGCAAAATGTTGTATATGATACTTCGCAGTAAAAATTCAACTTGAAACTATAGTCGCGCCCAAAGAAATTTCACTTCGACACATTATTACATGATAATATTTTTTTTAACCATTTCTTAACTTTAAAAAAAACACGAACACCCAATCGTCAAGTGAGTCTATAAATAACTACAGGAGAATTAAACTAAATGCTGTAAGCTAAATAAATGCTAGTTACTAGGTAAATACCTAAATGCTCAAAATTATAGGAAACGTTGATAGAATCTGACCTTCATTAATATTACAATAAAAATTAATTAAGTTTATTTAACGACAATAAGTGTTTGTATTATTTAAATTGTGATTATAACTTCTATATGAGAATGTACGAGTTAAAAGACAAAATAATTTAATAAAATGGAATAAAAAAATACATAATATTTTCATACTTATATAGGCAGAATATATATTTCTACTAAGCACCTAGTTAAAATCAAACGTAATGCAGTAAATAATATATAACATAAATAAATAAAAGAAACTGCATAGTCGACTCAACGGACGTCACAGTGCCGAAGTCGTCACATGGCGCGTCGCGATCCAAGTGTATTGTGTACTCAGATGTCAACGTTTTGATACTTTACGGTACTCGTGTTATCAACGTTTTATTAGATAATTAAGTTTGTGTCAGTTTTGGGATGAACAGAGTTATATTGTTATCATTGCAGGCGTGTTTATTTTGTTATAACACGATGGCAAAGACCGATTCAGTCGACTAACATTTTTAATGAACAATTAATAACTGTCAACTCAAATTCTACAACAAACGAAATGTTTTCTTTATTGTGGCATAATAAATATTGCGTATTAATTAAGTAATATATATGTTATCACACGCAACACAACATAGAAATAGTTACTTTTAAACATATAAAATTACATAATATGTACGCATGTATCTAAATTTTTAATGATTTCAGATGTTTGTTGTTCAATATGTTTACATTCCTATATTGCGAGTTTAATATTATTAATTTATTATTACTATAAACTTAAAAACCGGTTTCTCGGTTTAGTATATAGGTTTTGACCCTACAAGAAACCTGCGTAACACGTACCACAATAAGAATAACAACTAATATAAGATTAATCGGAATGTCAAATTGATATCTTAAGCAGAATAAAATGCACATCCGCGGGCGTAGAACTATCTTTAATATTTTTCGTTTGAATAAAATATTAATATTCGAAATGCTCAAAACTTCTCGTTCCGAATGGAACGATCCCATAGCGCTGTAGAAAATGAGTGTCAAGGGGACGCACGCGATTTTGACCCTTCGTAATGTGATATAAAGGCTACATCAGCATGACAAAACAAACGTCCATAGTGATATCAGCGTGTATGGTGCAAACGTAAAGATATTTATTATATTTTACATTTTATTGTAAAACATTGCTAGTTTGTTGGATTTTTAAAACTAGTCTGCTTATTGTTCGAACCATATTCTCAGGTAGAATACAACTCATAAAACTACACTAAAAGGACAATGACATCAAGGAAATCTGTTAAATCATTGTGGCACTTTCAAATGCTTGTCGTTCACTCAGCTATCAGCATGCACGACACAACACATACAACAATAAAACACCCAATAATTTGGGAGCAAACCCAATTATTAAATTTATTTTGAAGAGCATAATTGTCACTCTTGTGTCTGAATGTTAAATATCTATAACGCATTTGGAATTCAGTGCGCATCTGTGAAATTTTGCCCATATTTATTATCTATCTCTGTTAGCATTTCTTTTTTCTCTCTTTTATGAAAAATCTATTATCAGTTCTTCCTACATCACAAACGTGGTGTAGAAAAACGTTTCAGTAAAATTAGCTTTTACCATCATCGCGCTTAAAAACGTTTCACTTCAAAACAGTGTACAGTTTATTTTATTTTCATTTTACCATTTGATTTGGTCATAGAAACTGGATGTAAACATATTGCTCATGGAGTATAATGCTACCATAGCGCGAATAACAGATTTAATAACACACTCCACAAATCCAACAAGCTAGACTTTCTACATGACAATGTTCCTGCAAACAAGAAATATTTTGCTCAGTCAGAAGACTAATGTTGATGCAGTGGTTTATTAGAATTTAAGTCGTTTATTTATTTCTTACCTTTGAATCTACTTTCTCTTCCGTTTCTTGTTACTCGTTATATTCTATTTATCATGTAGACTATACTTTTAATTATTATACTAGCACTAAGAAATTTCCTCTAAATAGAAACGGAGTATTTAAAAAATAAAATTAATGATTAAAGACTATCAATACGAATAAAAATGATAGTAATAAATAAATTAATAAACATATAAATTGAAGAAAAGTCAAAAGTAAATAATAACTACAATCATAACAAATATATTAAATAGCGCGCTCGCTATGTCTTCTGTATTGGGCCAAGCGTCATCAGTAATTTCATCCATGAAATAGTTGGCGTTACCAAATAGGGATTAGAGCGAGACGGCAAAACCTAACCTACGACCGCGAGAGAGACCAACGATTCGCTGCGTTTGTTACCTTTGTACACTATGCGAACAGTGTCAGATTTTAGGTACCTATTTTTTTTCCAAGAAATTTGTTTATAGATGTGTTTTTTTTTGTTGTTATTCTGTTATTATTAATAAACTAGCTGTGCCCGTGGCTTCGCTCACGTGGACTACAGCATGCCCGCGTGAATCTTGCTCCCCCGCTCCCGGCTATTTTAAAGACAAAAATGCTTATTGTGGGTGTTCCTTAAAAGATAAATGTATACTCTCCCGGACTTTTTGTAGTTCTTTTCAATGCCTATGATTATGTATTACATTAATTTGCTATATCTCATATGGTTTACTCAGCATAAGCCATTTAATGCGACCGAATTGATTCACCATGACCAGTTTTTTAATTTATGCGGAACCCTAATTATTTTTCTAAAATAAAAGTAGCCTAAGTCACTCCCTATATCATCAGCTATATATCAGTGACAGTCCCGTCAAAATCGGTCCAACCGTTTCGGAGATTACCCGGAACAAACAGACAGACAAAAATTAAAAAAATGGGCTTTTTGTTATAAGTACCGTAAATACGTTGGTATGCATTTAGTAAAAAGCTATTATTTTGAACATTACAAACAGACAATTCAGTTTTATTTATTTGTAGAGATATTATAATTTGTACGTATGTATTTAAATAATTATGAACTTGAATTAACCTTTTTTTTTGTTTCATTCGCCAACAAAGTCATTTCGTAAGGGAACAAAGTCTGCCATTTTGAATTATTGTGCAATCTTTCTATTCGTATGTTTGTCGTTACTAAAATAAAATGATTGAGGTTCACCATTGTGCGCGCATCAACCAAAAACTACTAAATAAGTACATTTTGAACATTTTTTTTTGTTTGTTTTACGACTTAGACACTTATCCTTATCCTATAAAATTTGTCACATAATAACATAGGTTGGAAACAATTCAAAATAAGTTTTTAAAAGGAGAATGTAATCAGTTGAAATATGGTTTATAAAATCGTACAATATCATTAAAGTTCACAATCAACAAAATAAGTAAACTATTAACTTTAAAATATAATCAACATAACACTTATTTTAATATTAATCTTACTTGAAAAATAGTTTAATTGAAGTTTATTACATGACTTCGCTTTTACGAAATATTCTAAATCACAGTTTTTAATGGAAAAAAATCCGCTTAATTTTCAGCGACGGTTTGAATAATGCATTAGCCATTAATTTACACCGTTTTCATATTTTCACATCTCTGTTCTTACCCAGACCCATGTCTCGAGTATCCGTCTCTTCATTTCAATAGCAAGAACCATACCAGTGAGTACAATAATAACTTAAAGCATTATAACGATATGCGATTCCTATATGATTTAGTTAACTCGATAACAGCATGCCCAGAACCCTTAAGTAAATTATACCTGCGAGTACCCGGTAAGCGTTCTAGGAACTCCACTTTGTTCGCAATTCCATCTGTAAAGCATGCATATGATCAAAACTCCATCATTTACATGAGTACCTACTACACAATACAATAAACTTTTCAATGATATTGATATTTTTCACCAACTTCGAATGCAGTTTCTCAAATCGGTATCTAAAAGGTTAATTCACACACACACACACACACACACACACACACACACACACACACACACACACACCACTTAATAAACATATTTTAAATACACTCATAAACACTTATCATTATCGTTAGGTATAATTATAAAATATAATTATATGTACGACTTCTTAATTGGCACTTTAGGATTATATTCTAATTATTTTACAATTTTTAAAATATAAGTTTGTATATGTTAAAGTTTTATGAAATTACGCCGCCTTCTGTCGTCGACACGAGCGAAGCCGCGAGCACAGCTAGCAAGTTAGAAAAAATCTATTCAAATGTCAAGAGATTGTTTTTTGTTTGTTTGTTTGATCGCGCTAATTATCCCTGAAACTAGGTCAGATTTGAAAAAATCTTTTTACATTTTATAACTTATTTATTGCGGATGGTTATAGTCTATAAAGCATCACGCCATGACCTTAAGGAACTGAGCAGTAACTGTGAACGCGAAGTACGGGGAGTGAAAACAACGGTAGACAACACGAGGGTAAACGGGGGTAACATGAGTTGTATAATTTCACAACACTTGTGCTTGCTACCAAACAAATGCGACAAAGCTCGAACTGAGAGCTAAGTATGCGTGCGAGTTGAATGCAGTCGGAGCCTGAGGTGAAGGCGGGATTTCCTCTCCCCGCAGTCCGCACGCCCCGCCTCACGCGCCTTTACTATACAGATGCGAATGCTTTCATTGGGAAGCTATCGTACACTTACAGATCGCGTTAATAGGCACTTAAGGTACGGCCCCGTGTTATTTTATTGTTTTAAAATGACTGATACGAGTCCATCAAATTCTTTTACAAAAACATCACTGAGCACGGAAAATGGCAACAAATTTAACTAATGATATATATTATACCTTATTTTTTCATTATAATAACCAATATGTAACTGTTAAATTTAAAACAACGTTGAAAATTTATCGAAATCCTCATTACTATTGATAGCAATAATTCGAATTAGCTCATAGCACTATCAATTTTCTGCATTCAACTCGCGCGCTTCGTATACCTATATAGATACGAAAATAAAGAAGAAACCAGTACTTAAAAACATACAAAATCACAATAAATTATTAAAATTAACAGCAAAATTTTTAATAACATATTTATCTGATTGGCTTTTTGTTTGTAACAATTAAATCGCTGTGGGAAAAGACGGTAACGATTATTGGATAGATAAAATAATTGAAATACATACTTCATAAGTTTTTTCAAGGACGCGTAGAGTATCTCATCTAACGGAAGTTTGAATAAAAACCGGTATATATATACTATTTACATTAATTTTAATATTAAACTGCCTCATTAGCCTAGTGGTACGAAGCGCGACTGATATGCTCGAGGTCCTGGGTTCGATTCCCAGGTCGAGCAAAGTGTTATCGGGTGTTTCCATGAAATTCTCAGTAGCATTTCGGTGTTTGGCTTTGTGCCCGATTAATGACAATAGGGCTCGCCCCTTAATATGTGGGACCTAAAACATACCTGACGAACTGTTGGTGCACTCCACTGCATAATACTCAGGGAATACAGGCGTGAAAGTATGTTATGTAATTTTATAGTTAAAATTAAAAATAACATGTAGTTACAAGTAACAGTTTTGGAACTGTTATCTAAAAAAGCTGTTACTAAATACTAGGCTGTTCCACGGACTAGTGATGCGTATTTATCGGAACTCGTAACTGTTACCTCTAAAAAAAAACAGGCTGTTCTTACGTACCTGTTTCAGAGACTTTTACTGTTTCAATTAGGAACATGCATTTTTGTATTCTAGCGTAAAGATGTTTATAATAAATTATTGATTGATGGATTGATTGATAGATTGGTGTATTGATTGATGGAGTGACTGATTGATTGATTAATTGAGTTATACCTTATTTTAGTAGTACATACAATTTCGAGTTGCTGATCTATATTTAACTATGGTTACAAGTGTTACTACATATTGTATCCCTATTAAAGTGTAGCATGCTATTATTTTAAAACAGGTTACTGGAACTGTTATTTCTATGGAACAGTAGTAACAGGTATTATTTTAACATCTTATGGGAGGTTAAATCACTTAGTAACGTAATGCGTTACGGCGTCATTAATAGTAGCATAGTTTCAGTTAATCCCAACAACACGCTCGTAGCCTAGCGGTCGTACGCGTGACTGCTATGGCCGAAGTCCTAGGTTCGAATTGTTTGGATTTTTTTTTTCTTTTCGATTAGTTTAAGTTATCACTTCTATCGAGCGTCCCGAGACGCACAATTTCTTTTTTTGTTTTACGCCTTAGATACTTGGTCCTTATGATAAAAAAAATATTACTAATCTTCATAAACAATAATATTGTAGTCCGTGCGAGGACCGAATTAAAAATCAACTGAAATTATCGGATATCCTAAATTAAAATATCCGAAATCTATCGATATCGTTAACCGTCTTCCATCAAAATGTTTCCAATAATGTCAGAAAGGGATGGAGTCAAATACAAATAATGACTTAAAATTTAACTAATACATACTATAAAGTAAAATAAATATAAAAATGTTGCAATATCTATTTTCTTTCTAAATGCAATTTTTGAAAAATCATATATTCTACTACACACACACACACACACGAAACAGAGTTACCAACATAGGGCTTTTAGCCCTAAATTTAGGGCGGAAATATGCATATTGAGCTTTTTTTAGTTTAGGGCTATTTTTAGAGGCAAGTAAAAAAAGCAAAACGTCCACGGCACATACTATCTTTTGTTATTTGTCTATGGGTACTATACTATTCCAGACACAAATAAGAATTAATACTAAACGAGGTGTTAGTGTGTGGTCACAGTCAAGTTTTCAAGTTTCTGATCAAGCTGACGCACGCCATCTCGCGGCAGAACGGGACACCACATAACACGTTCAAAATTCATAATTTCAATTATCAGTGTGGTTATGTCCGTTAACTATTGTATGAATTCGTATGTTAATTCAAATTGTCGATAATATAGGTATTAAATAGTGAAATAAAACGGGAAAATCATTTAAACAATACCCTTGAATAGATACACAATACAGTTTTTTTTGGGCCTTTGAATATTGCATTTAGTTATTTAGGGCTATTTTACCTTAATCTTAGGGGCATTTTTTTAAGAGTTGGTAACCCTGACACGAAACTATCCGTAATTGGAAATATTTTTTGAATATCCGCATCGTGAACCGACATCTATATCCGTAGCACTCCTTGTTATTATCAAAGGCAGAGGGCCCAAGGTCATGAACTGCTTCAATAAGATCCACAAGCACTCACCTCCCCATGCTGGTTCCGACCATCCGGCGTGTTCTCAGGCAGGAAGTACAGCCGGAGACTGACGAGGGTCTGGTCTGACACGCGGTCCGTCCACAGGAGTTGGAGTTCACCTGTGGGGAGGATTAGGCATTTTGATCACTATATTATGACTGAACGAATTAATGATGGCTCAGTTGGTAGCGGATTTACCGTCGATCGATATTTTTTATACAAGCTCCACAAGCAACGGTCACCGTCGGTGACGTAAATACCATAAGCAAATGTCTCTGCCATGCGGACCTGCTAAAATGTCTCTTCAAGGTTCTTTTAAAGGACCCAATACTATAAAAAGGCGTGACCAAGTTGTCTAGGAGATTGTTCCACATCTGCACGGTACGGTAAATGTAGGAATTAGAGAATTTATTGTTCGTGCCGCGATGGGCGCTACCGTGCTGTAGTGCCTACGTAGACCAGACCTTGAGAACCTCAAGTCGAAGGCAGATGATGGGATAATTTGATTGATGTAGGCGTTATCTTTGCGTAAATCCATCGTAATTACTTTATTCAAATGTTATTTTGCTACTTCCTCCTGAAACGATAAAACGGTTATTTCGTGTTTCAAAAACATTTGTTTATTATAATTTGCTTAAAATTTTTAACATGGCCTATGGCCGGAAATCGACCAGCGACTTTTTGATCATAGACTATTTTCTGTTTAACATTTACAGTATTCATAAACAATGAGTATTATCTACATCACTTGCTGTCACTTTTCGTTGAGTGACAATGTCAATATATTAGGGGGTCTAAGTTCAATAGCACTGGTCCGGTTGGGATTCGCAGTATTAATTTATTTTATTTTATATATTAGTAACAGATATAATAGATAAATTTTAGCTTTCTGTACTCCTTCTCCATGTAAACTTTAACCATGCCAAATCTCAGTTTTTCGTGCACGCAATATGCTTAAAAAGGGGGGTAGAAAGCTTTTGCTTCACGTATTAATATATAGATTCCTTACACTTATGTTAATAACGTTCGCGTCTACGGGCTCGACCGCATCTCTTTATTCGTTTCAATTCCTAACATTTTCCTTTTTGATTTTTCTTCTTTTCCATGATAAGTTTCAGGTCTCAACATTTTCAAGTTAAACTCAACAATTAATAAGAAACGAATTTTTTTGTTGCAGAAAGACGAAATAGCCGTTTTATAATTTCAGGAGGAAATAGCAAAGAAAATTCGGAAATAGGTTAAACAATTCTTCATAACATTTACCATGATACAGACTACAGACGATAAAACACGCTCAGCCGAACCTCTGCAATTAGTCTGAGCTCCCGATGAAGGAAAACATCCTGATGAAACCATAGCTTGGTGGTAGAGCTCTTTCTAATACCCGCCTGGCTAGCTACCACCCTCGAGTTGTAAATCTGTCGCCAAACACCGCTTAGGCGCTACCATCTTGGGCCACATCCTCACTTAAGATCAGGTCACATTTTGACCATTACGCTTAGTGAGTCAGGAACGAAATTATTAAAAAATTAAATTCATAAAACATCGATGTGAGTTTTATGCAGGCTGGATTTTTGAATTGGGGCAGTATCGGTAGATCCTTAACCGTTGTAGCTACACGATAACATTCTGAGGAGACTGTCCTTAAAATATTAAGACATTTTAACCAGCATTTACAGTTTTTCTTTAGTGTACTGTTCGGGCAAAGGAAAGATTATACAACCGGCCGCGCGCAATGCTCGTCGGCTCGAATCTCGATACTTCCAGGCACACTTTTCCTTACGTGACGATTTCTACAAATCAGCTCCTAGTGCAAGACGCGTTAAGGAACTTCGTTGTAAAAATAAATATGCTAAAAATAAATTAATCTTTATATTAAAGTCAGTTTTTCCTTACAAATGCGTTAGCAGACAGACTGAGGTAATAAAATAAGGAACATTCCAGAAGTATCAATCACAGAACGCATAAATTAAATTACCATTACCTTAAAATATCAAAACGGACGGTGTATAATAGTTATTTATTTTTACAAAACAATGTTGTGTTTAATTCTATCCAGTTCTGAATACTTACTCCCTGACGCCTGGCTAAAGCTTTACAAATTTCTATGATTTTTTATTTTACTTTGTAGTTTTGTCTTTAATAAATTATTAATACCCAGTTTGATGCTTGTATGTGCTACAGTTATTACGATAGAGGGATAACAAAAGAAAATTAAAAACAGCCGTTTCTTGTATGGAGATTCCCATTAATACATTATTTTTTTGGAAGCAATATCTCCGTAATACTTTTTCATTAAAATTCCCCGCTATTAGCTAAGGATAGACAAAGAGTTTAACGTTGTGTTTTCTTAAAAAGACACGAAATTCTTGTTGATGCTAACTAATACATATTAATTAATGCACCATCTATCAATAATTTGTTAAACTAACTGCAAATTATAATGACATCACTGCTATTTTTCATATGAAAACAAAAATAATTTCTCATCTGCTATATTGAATCCAAAATAACTGCTACGTATGATAAAGTATGTATATACTTACTTGTTTTTTTTTTTGTCTCCTACTATATATCGTTTGGTTATATAAAAAAAGAAAAAAGTCATTGTTATTGTTGAAAATATGGAATTCATTAACCGCAGGCGAAATATAATTTCACGGCTGTGAAAATTATTTTTACATAGCAGTAATTTCCATGTCTACATTCTACAATGTACGAAACGTTCACACAGGTCGGCTGATGTATATTCGAAGCGCCTTATTATCATATTTCTATGGAAATTTCAACAGACTATTTTTAATACGGTTCAAAAAACACAACAGTTTAAATGTAGGCTTAGCAATATGGTTCCTTTTCTCAGAACATAAGTAAAGAAATCATTAAATATATTATAATATAATTATTTCACCATTTTCAAACCGAGCAATAACGTTGCGACTTCACGCGCGATACTAAAATTAATTTCACTTACTCTTCTACACAAATAAATAATATGTTTGTAATATGTCAAAATAACAGCTTTTTATTAAACACATATGAAAGTACAAATGAGATATTATGAGAGTATAATCTCCGAAACGGTTGGACCGATTTTGACGGGACTTTCACTGATAGAAAGCCGGTGTTTTAAGGAGTAACTTAGGCTATTTTATTATTTAAAAACAATTAGTCTTCCACGTTAATAAATTTTAATACAAGTCAAACAGCTACTTTAAAATAAAGTGTATTTGATAAATGTCCACTGATATCATTATTTTGAAACGTTTTCTATTTGTTTATGAGAAACTCTTCTGGTTCTTTTTTTTTTAATAAAATCATTCCAAACCTTTATCAAATATTTCTAATGTCAATAGACACTCCATAAAGATTGTATGAAATTAGAATAATTTGATTACTCACCAATTGAAACTAGCTCCGAGTCTTGCCATATCCTGATGAAGAAGAAATCACCTATTGCTAATATCCTCTCTCTCTTCCCGGTGACACGGAGAGCTTTGTAGAAGGTATATTGTCCGTGATGTCCGCACGGAGCCCCCACCAACTGAAGCAAATGACCCTTCGTGATTATCCAATAGCATAAGTCCACGTAAAATGTTTTTTTTTTAATGTTAAATTATAGGTAGGCTTATATTCTGTACAGGAAAACGAGGATCAAATAATATTGGTCGAAAAGACAGACCACATCCATACGTACGCGACGAGCGAGATCCTTGCCTTTATGAAACTGTTAACGCTACAAACAGGAAAATAATATACTATTTATTTAATTAGTTCCAATAACTAATTGTCGATGTAATCTATAAATATATATAGTTGTGGTCATATAATTAAGAACGATTTCAAGTTAATTTTTTTAAATGTAAATCAGGTCATGTGTTATGTTATTCGTAAAGAAAAAAATCAATTTAATACATTTTAAACTAAAATTTATAGTTAGTAGCATGTACACGGCGGAACATTAAATCTATCAAATTTTTGACAATTCGCAAAAGAGATAAAATTCCATTCTTCTATCAGCTCCCTTAAATGACTCAACCTATTTCTTGACTTCGCACCAAAGATGCTCTATTGGGTTTAGAGCTGTGCTGTTAGCTGGCCAATCTAAGACAGAAACTAATTGCGATGTGAGAAATTCCTTAACAGTGTTTGCAGTATTCTTTGGATCATTGTCGTGCTGGAATGTCCAAATAACCGGAAGCACGTTTTTAGCATAAGGTAGCATTGTTTCTTGAGGTATATTTTTGTATTGGAATTGATCCATGTTCCTTTCTATCAGCTAAACAGGTCCAACACCATGTTCAGAAAAGCACGCGCAAATTTTCACATATGATCCACCATGCTTTAACGTCACTTTTGTGTACTTAGGGTCCAATGCTTTATTCGAAGGGCGTCGTAGATATCGTATTCCATCAGAACATACCCTGTTTATTTTTGTTTCGTCAGAAAAAAGTACATTTTCCCCATTGTTTTCAAATTAAGCAATCACGTTTAAAACATTTACAGAACTAAATGGCGCCAAAATTATACGAACAGTGACCTACAACCACAGAGCCACAAACTGTTCTCTATTTAAATTGAAATTAAATAATAAACTATTTAGCGTTCTTAATTATATGACCAGCCAGTAAGCAGTAATAATACGTTCAGATCTAATATATAAAGTCTGTCTGTTTGTTCCGGGTAATCTCGAAAACGGTTAACCGATTTCGACGGGACTCTCACTGGCAGATAGTTGATGTTATAAGGAGTAACTTGGCGATTTTTTTTTATTTTAGAAAAATAATTTGGGTTCCACGTAAATAAAAATAAATTCGGAAGAACGACGATATTGTGGCTCTTAAATGGCTTACGCTGAGTAAACCGTAAGAGATATATTAAATAACTGTAATACCTACATAATTATAGATTTTAAATAGATCTACAAGAAAGTCAGCGAAAGCGTATGTTTATGTTCTAAGGATCAATCGTAATAAGCATTTTTGTTTGTAAAAATAATAGGGGATACACGCTTGTGCCCGAGTCCAGTTCATTTAGCCTTTATAAAAAGAGATTTCTAAAGGTTTTACGTCTACTGCGTGTGAACTGACCATATTTTTTTATCCTCACGTATGTTTGTAAAACTGTCAACGTCTTGGACATTCGTGATTTATGACCAACACCTGATATCCATGTACTTCTATATCTGTAATTTTTATAACTATTTCTAGTTGTAAATAACAGGTTTTTACACGTGGCCAAGTCACACATTGTGTACATATATGCACTGTGCAGTACAGTCACCATTCTAGTATTGCTAAAACATCGATTGTCAATTGATTAATTAATCGATATTCTTTTCTTTTTTTTTATTGATTTGGCGCCGCAAAAAGCACTTGCCAGTGTCAATGTTTTAAAGCTTTCGTAAAATTTTCCTAAATATAACGAGATGTCTTCTTACAAGATGGTGGCACTCTTGTCAACTATTAAGGTAATTTTTGTGACATCCCAAAATGCATGTTTTCCACTTTATATATATAATCAACTTCACTTAAGCACATTAAATTATATTATGCAAAATATCACATAATATGAGGTCAAAAAACCTAAGTTAATGAATTAAAAATAACATGTCACTTTAAGATCTCGCCAAAAACTCTTTATCGAGTCACGAGGACAAATTTTTTTTGCTGTCCTCTGCAAAGTCGTGCTTACATATTATATTCCGTACAAAATACAACCGATTAATCGATTATCATCGATTGCTATCAATTGGCCAAAAAAAAACGATGTTTTACCAAAACTAGACCATGGGGCTGACTTTAATAAAAACTGCGAGTGTCGACGACTTAACATGTACAGATAGCATTCTAAACACTCGCTCGTTATTTATAAAAAATATTATCGAAAAATAAATGCTATTTGCTTTTAAATATTGATAGAATAATCTGTGACCTATGTCTTAATTATATGAACAGCTCGGTCCGTAGTTTTGCCTGTACATATAATTTTTGTTTCCAAATTTTATGCTAAATAGCTATATTATAGAATTGGGCATTTAAAATTTAATTTAATTTAAACCCCCTTACCTTTTACACCTACCAACATTTATCTCTGCATCACCTAATGGTTGACTGGCAGAGAATGCCTTAGGCATTAAGTCCGCCATTGCGTATTTAACGCATAGTGTGTAAATAAATAAATAAAATATTATTGTGTATCTGTCCAGTTTAACTCAAAAACGCCTTGACAGATTTTAATAAAATGTGGTATATAGGAAGTATAAATACCTCAATCTTCAATTCGTGTGCTATAAAAATTATCAATAATAATTTAAGAAATCGTAGAGAATAAAATCAGAAATTTTATTTTTGTTTAATTACAACCGATTTCAATGAAATTTTGTCTACAGGGCTTAAAATGGTGCATGCGGTAGAAGACACAATTATTACACTTGTTTGAATATTTGACATTCAATCACTCTCAAACGGCTAGATACATTTTAATGTAATTTGATATAGAAGTCGATTATATTTTAGAATACGGCATAGGATAACTTTTTATCGATTTCGAAGCGGGCGGCCAAGTATGTGTTATAATTTCGCTCATTCATATGAAAATTTTCAAAAAGAAGATTGTTTTGCTAGCCGTCCAGAGTAACTGTTAAAATCAAGACGAAAGTAACCTCTCTTTCTCCCTAGTATTGAATTTTTTTTTCTTTATTTCTTTAACGTAGTATAGCCAGCCAATGACATAAATGTTCGCGGCTTACCGAAAATTTTCCTTAAAAAATAACTCCGATAAATTGGCAATTTTTCTGCCGACGGTACAATCAAACTCACGACCTCTGAATCAATAAGTATAAAATTGAAACTGCTGCCGGTTCGAGCGAGACGGCTTTACGCGTGGAAGCGAGACGGAGGCACACTTTGCCTTAGATAGGCCCGGTTTCCGCGTGACGGGTTCAACTTCTTTGTTTCCATCAATGTTCAAACTTAACTTTGAAAGTGGAGAAACATGAGTACGACGATGCCGGTGAAAGTCAAACGTGGAGAAACTTGGCCGGTAAGTTCGTAGTATCGAATAGTATACTAGAAAAATTAATTTATAATGATTTTTGGATGTTTTCAGATTCCTTGAATTTTCCACTGGTCCATTCATTACCAGTTCTTTGTGACTTCCATGCCATGACATGTATTGTGCAAAATGGTAGAATGAGTATGCAGTATGTATGTAACTATTAGCAGGAAGTTGCGGGTTCGATTTTCGCGCAAGTAAAACTGTTTGTGCGAAGTTCATGATTGTAAAATTTGTTTGTAAGTAAAGTTACTACTGATTTCGCTAAACTACTTTCCTACAAAAATCGCTCTGTCCTAAACTACAAGGGTTCGGCTGCAGTGAAGGTCGCGGGGGCATGTACCCCTAGTCCACGGGTAACCGCCGGCACTGCTCACGCTACCGTAAACCTACTAAAGTGTAAGCGATATACAAAGACGTATCCGTATTCTGTACATTTCTTTTAAAAATAATTAAAATATAATATTATACTAATTACATTTTGAATAATAAATATTACAAATTAAACCTATGATAACTAATAATAATATTACAAAGAACAAAAGATTGTTTGTTTGTTTGTACGCGCTAATCTCTTAAACTACCATTCAGATTTCATAAATTGTTTTTGCATTTTATAGCCCATTTATTGGGGAAGGTTATAGGTCACATATAACATCACACTAAGACCTTAAGGACCTTAGCAGTAACCGTGAACGTCCAATCAATTTGTCATGGTGTAGACAAGTACCGGAAGTGAATATAATCATAGGCTACACGGGTGCGTTAGAGAGGCAAAATTTAACACGGGCAACACCGTAGCGTACAGCTAGTGTATAATAAAAAACTGCACCACATAGGCTATAATGTGACTCGTACAGTCGTGCCATTTTTTTTCAACACGTCCTTTTTCCCCTAGACACAGAACGAGATAGCTACCTTTTTTTTCACATCAACAATACAAAAAAAAGTTCAGTGTGAGCTCACACGCGGTTAAAGTGAAATTTCTATCTCTCTCTCTTCCTCTCTTTGTATATATTTCGACTACATTACGAATACACGTAGGATAGGGAAACTATATAGAAATGTATTCTATCTCATTCTCTCATAACTTAAAACCTATTTATAGCTATCTCTTTTTCGTGTCATAAAATCCAATTCACTCCGACCCAAAAACAGTTTCACTTCAAAAATCATAAAATACATATTCATAACTAAAACAAATTAATCTAGTATGCTATTAAATGAATATCGTTATATAAAACTAATAATAATATCAACAGAATTGAACCCGAATCGATGTAAACACAATAGTATGTCTCACAAGTCATCACAACAACTGAACCGTCGTTCACTTCCGTTATAATTTTCGTATTAAGTTACCGGCCGTCCGTGATAAATAACCGCGGAGCGATACGTATATCGTGTCGTCTCTTTCGTACTCGAGTTAATAAAATGTACATCACGACGTAGGACGTAAGGGTTGTCGACCGAAACGACGGCATTGTGTTATTTTCAAAATGTAAATTACACTTTATTTACTAATGTAGGCCGTTTGTAGACAAAAGTGAACGACTAACAACGCGAGTACAAGTAATAAATTTTAAAGAATTATTACAATGCGAATTCTAAGGTGAATGTTTACCGCGGGGTATCCCGCGTACATGTATGTATAATGTACGTCGATCATAACAATTATCTATAGTCCTGTCTGTACATAAAATTTTCTTTCCAAATTACCCGATAGCCGTCTACTGTATATATATATATATATATATATATATATATATATATATATATATCAAAATCGGTTGAGAATTAGTAATTGAAAAAAAAATCCATTTTTTTGTTACTATTCCTAAAAGTATTATTGACAATTCTTACAGCCTATCAGTTGAAAAATGTCATGCGCTTCCTCCTGTATACAAAATTTTATGGAAACTAGTAAAGCCGAGTTTTTTTTTAATATCATATTCGTGTTGGTTTGGATTTGAAAAAAAAAAATTACATGTACAGACAGAAATACAGATTTATTAAATATAGTTGTGCACGCGCTCTCGCTCACGGACTACAGAATACCATCGATCGGACACACGTGTGACTCTTGCTCCCCCGCTCCCAGAATACAAAAATGCTTATTGTAGGTGATCCTTAGAAGACAGACATAATCTCTCAGACTTTTTTGTAGGTCTTTTTAATGTCTACAATTATTTATTACAATAATTTGATATATCTCTTATACTTTACTATGGCTGCGTTGTTTGAACCATAGTTATCTCTAACCAGTGGTCTGAGTCCATGCATAATTTTGACATTTCGGTACAAAACTAACCATTAGTCAAGTTAACTACGGATCAAACAACTCAGCCTAAGCGTAAGCCATTTAAGCGCCCGAATTGATTCATCAAAACCCGTTTTTTTTTATTTGCTCGGAATCCTAATTCATTACCCAAAATAAAAGTAGCCTAAGTTACTCCTTATAAAATCGGCTATCTACCAGTGAAAGTCCCGTTAAAATCGGTCCAACCGTTTCGGTGATTACCCGGACCAAACAGACAAGACAGACAAAAATTTTAAAAATGGGTTTTTGTTATATGTATATACTTTCATATGCATTTAGAAAAAGCTGTTATTTCGACATATTACAAACAGACACTTCAATTTTATTAATTGTATAGAAGATATGCTAGTAATTCCTTCTCTGTGCATGCATCCATGTTCACTTACAATCAAAACATAACGTTTTATAGCTTATAAAAATATACATTATACATTTAAAAAAATGTTGAAATACCTGTTACAATTTGTTGCCGATTCTTCTTAAAATCAAGAATGTTTTTAAAACCGGTGATACAGATTGTTGTTGTTTATCAGATAAGCCTCTAAAGTAAATTGAATAAGGTAACAGCTCGTCAAAATGAAATATATTTTGTTCAATTTAGGCCCTAAAAAGATACAGTGTGGACCAAATCTTTTAACATTTGAAAAGCTCGCCGCTACAGTTTGGTCAAAAGTGATATTCAAAAAAGGTGACTTTTACTATCTACCCCGGATCCTTGGTTCGTCCCCTATCAACTTTCTCCTTTAGCAAAGCAAAAGCAAAGTATAGATATATTAAGGAATTCATTTACCATTTCATTTCATTAAATACAAATCATTTCGACAACCACTTAACCTGGTTCATGAAAAAATTTCTGGTCCAAGTTACAAGAATATAAACATAAATAATGCTCACAAGTGAAAAATGGGTCATAACTCAACTATGAGGCGAGCGAAGCCGCGGGCATAGCGCTACTTTAAAAAACCCCCTTAAATAGTGTACTTTAAAATACAATAAACAGTTTTTGATTAATAAAGTTCGTTTAATTTTTATACCCAATTTAAATGTTAAAGGATTATACGTCCACCTGTAAATATGAATGTCAAAATATTATCACCGGATGGAACAAACATCCCAGTCATCGAGGAGAATCAAAAACAAACTCGATTGAGTTTCTCGCTTAAAAAAGTAATCACTTTCAGACATAATTATAATTCATGTAATGATCCATCCTATGTTACCATTTCGATAATAAAACTCGCCTAACATGATCTTTGAACTTAATATCCGACAAGTCGGTAACGTACTTAGTAATGTTATTGTAGAACCTAACACTGTTACAAAGTTTTATATGTCTTACATGTCTAAAATATGGAAATAACTATTTTATATTCATTTCTATTACATAAATAAATTGTGGATGTCAACTAATTCTTACAAAGGTATAATACATTAAAAGACCGTCAAATGACTCTCGCCGGTTGTGACGTCACGAGCGGCGCGTTTTCTCACAGTTTGAATTACATGTATTCTAACGTGTAGATGTTTAAATACACCGGAAGTTTCATTTTATCTGTCCATTCTAGTCAATATACCGATTGTTTATTTTTAAATGTGTATAATTTCATGTATTTTCTTACACGTTCGTTACAATATTTGTATATTCTTTTTTATTTGTATCTGACGCCATTACAGTTTAAGAAGCTATCAAGATAAATCTTTAGGTATCTGATGCATAATTGGTTGGCTATTCTGCTTCGCTAACATGGCTAGCTAATACTCTCGGCTTGAAACAAAGGCAAACATGTTTCGATAGGTAAACTTAAGAGGTAGTCCTTCTAGTCTTATCCACATCGTCACTTACCATCGAATTATATTGTGCACAAACCCTAACCAACACGGAAAAATTAAAATAATAAATTAATTGAAGTGACAACCCTAACTAACAGCGTACCCTATTCTGTAATGTTACGCGTTACGCCCTTATATTGGTTTAGGGATCCACAGACAGCGATGTTTAAACTTTTATTACATTTTAAAAGAAAGTACGGGCACGTTGCTCAGGTAGTAAATTAAATATTTTCGTCTAATAATTTTAATCATTATTTATGATTTCTGGAAGTAATGGCCACAATTTCACCTGATCTTAAATGACGATATGGCTCAAGATGGTAGCACGCTAAGACCAGTGGAAGACTGGCTCTCAAGTGCAGCTGCCGGAACGCATCTATTGGTGTTTGGCGACAGATTTTCAACTTGAGGGTGGTAGCTAGCCAGGATCTACCGCCATGCTATGGTTTCATTACGATTTTTTTCCTTCACCGGGCGCCCAGGCTCATTGCTTAATGCCGAAAACATTCTATCTCAGTCTATCGCAGGCTAAATCATATAGATGTACGTGTTTGTCTCTTTTTTATGTCGCTTTTTAGTGTCATGGCGTGTCAAATGGCAACGGTACTGAAGAAGTTTTGTGAAACGCAGTGAAAAACTTTAAGAACCGCTGTATTGCCGTGGACGCAGTAATAACGAAGTCACGTCATTTGTCCATAAAGTACATCCTCATGGTATAACCTAGGAAGAGTTGCAGATATTATTAAAATTCAGAAACCTCTCTGACGCACTGTATTTGGAACAATCTTGTACAAGAACATCTCAACAGCCTCTTTAAAACTTAAACAAATAAGCTACGGTTTAAAATTTCTCGGTGTTAAATAAAATAAAACGTCTCAAGAAATTGTTTGTTTATTTGTACGCGCTAATATCTGAAACTATCAAAGAAATTAGAAAAAAATATTATACATTTCATAGAGTATCTATTGCGGAAGGTTATATGGGTTTTAAAACTTCACGCTACAACCGTAAGTAGCTGAGCAGTTACCATCAACGTCAAACAATCTTACAAACTGTACGCGATAACTCGAAGTGACAACAACCGCGAGTGAGCAACACGCGTTTTTTTTTTAAATTATAGCTCGGCACTGCACAATTCTAACACAACGGCGACCACCGAGAGGTAATCCAACGACGGTCGCAACTGTCATGCCAGCCTGCATAAATATATTTTCACGTCACCCTTAAAGAGTCCGATGTCGTAGAAAGAGAAAGACAAGTCACAGAAGCCAGTCATGGCCCGTTTAAAACCTTTTATTATTTTTTATTTCAACAAATTAACTTCTGTTTTCATAATAATTTTGATAACGTCAAAGTGTAAATCCTAACTAGCATACGTAGAGGTTCACACCCATCACATTTTTTTACTCTATTTTTAAAATCAGTAATACATACATGCGTCACAATTGGTGAGTTGATAATACAAACCCTAAAGTAATACAACAAATAAAAAAATCGACTAGGTATGAATCGGACTTGCGCTATTTATTTAAAAAAAATGTAGTGAGCATAATATATTGTTGGCGAAACAGAACCTTCGAGGATCGAGTGCGTTTCCCACCTAACCGATTTCATATTATTATTTGCCATTTTAGTGTCCATGGTTATTTCAGTATGCCACCATAAATAATATAATTATGTTGTAAATTTTATTATCATTTCGATTTTTATCATTTAGTAGATGCGTTCGCGTGGACTGCAGAATACATTTTTATTTAATCAAAATATATCCCGTAGTTTTTACTTGATGCACGCACAACGGCAAACCTCAATAATTTTATTTATGTAGTATTTTTTTTATTTGTTCAGTAATTATGAAATTTTATAATTATATTATTATACATTTTATTGTAAAGTGTTAAATAAATAATAAGTTTTTTTTTTTTCAGAAGACTCATAAAAAAGGAATTACGTAAATTAATCAAGAACTCTTTGGTTTAGTAACTGCAGTGACGTTTGCGGGTGAAGAAAAAAAACAAAATGGCTCGTAACTCGGACGAATGGCTACTAACGCGGTGTGCAAATAGTGTTGCGGGTATGTCGATAGTTTTTTATCGACATTTTTATATTGGATTTTTTCCACTCCTATCCTTTAATTATGTAACTTTATCTTTTGTATTGCATAATTATTTTTAACATACTTTTATAAGCACAAATTTATCATCTCTATAATAAATAGCCTATCGATTAAATTAATACAAATAGTGACAAAAATTTAATATTCAAAAGGCAATTAATTAATTACATAATTTACATTAAAATAAAATGCCCACAGCTATTAATGCTTTGCTTAATCTAAATCCGTAGCCTTAAATTTTATAAGTTGAAATCTTCACACGTAAAATATGCACAACAACGCAAGATTAAAAGGAAATGGGAACCACGGTTAGTCCATTCAAATGTATAGCACTAGAACAAATGTTTTTATAATGTACTAGCAACCGCCAGCGACTTCGTTTGCGATAATCTAAACTAATATTATAATTCCCACTTCTTCGCGCCAAGAAAACGCATCGCTGAACAGGCAGTGCTTATACAAATCGTACTATCTTCAAAAGTTAGTAACATTTTTTAAATAAAGATGTGATGCACGGAAACCTCGATTATTTTATTTATACATATTTATCCATCACTGCAATGTTCCCATGTTTTGATTTTATCAACAGTGCTAAGCTTATAACGATAGAAAAAAAACATGATTGCGTCAATTTTACATAGTTACAATCTGTCCGAGCTATAATCGTCTCTCTCGTGCTCTATTCGGTTGTTGGAGCAAAGTGCGACAGCAATAGATTTCTTTTAAAAACAACTCTTGAAATCTCGTCTAGACCATGTTTTCCACGTAAGTCTTTCTAGCTATAGGAATATTTCTGAAATCAACGCAAATGAGGGTAAATTTTAGATACCTTAGTGTCTTTTAAGCACTGGATTCCCAACCAGTCCGCAAGAACTAAAATAAGGTCTGGATTTTTTTTTTTAATTAATTCCTTATGACGCGGGTGATCTTTTGGTTCTTGCTAACAAAAATGAAATCAAAATATGCAAAATATTAGGAATCGCTACTTTTAAGAGCTTTGGAAAAGCGTATTACACCACTTACCTAAAGTGGTAGATGGGTTGAATTTTCCGTTAGCTATTCTACCAACGTTCCCCAATATCAGTGTGTACCAAATCCCAATATTGATTTTTGAAAAAATTAAACGCCAAACAAAAACATAAGCAATCTTGTGCTCCTCAAAAAATTAATATAACTAGCGATCGCCCAAAGCTCGAAATTCGACCAGCGACTTTCTGATCATAGACTATTTTCTGTTTGACATTTACAGTATTCATGAACCTATACAATGACCATTATCTACATCACTTGCTGTCACTTTTCGTTGAGTGACAATGTCAATATTTTGAGGGGTCTAAGTTCAATGGCACTTGTCGTTTCAGGATTCGTAGTATTAATTTATTTGATTTAATATATTAGTAACAGATATTAGATATTATAGATAAATTTTAGCTTTCTGCACTCCTTTTCGATATAAACTTTAACCATGCCAAATCTCAGTCTTCCGTGCACGCGATACGCTTTAAAAGGGGTCGAAAGCTTTTGCTTCACGTATTAATATAATGATAATATTTGTTACATGCATAGAACGTGGCAGAAAAGATTTCCCTACTGTCAAGTCTGTATTCACTGCACTGTACAACTTTAAAAATAATATTTGACTTCACAATAACTACTTTAAACAAAAAATGACATTGTTTAAATTACGAAGGACTATGTAAATTTACACGGATGAAAAATAATATAATAATAATTGAATAAGCAATCAAATTTAGGTATAAAAACAATATATTGTGTATAGTCAATGCCAACGATTCTCAAATCGAGTTCCGTGGAAAACTCATAAGGGTTCCGCGAATTAACTTGACAGTTATATTAATAATGCCACTGTTATAATTTTTTTTTTCTTAAATCTTATTTCAAACAGCAGAGCCTTTCATTTATTATTATACTAGCTGTGTCCCACAGTTTCACCCGTGTTAATTTTAAACGACAAAGATCGCCGACGCTCTCATTTAGGCAATTCTTTATACTTTATGTAAAACTATCGACATTTTTATGACGAATAAAATAATTGTTCAAATTATAATATAGCCTATGCTACTCGCTGATACTTTAGCTTTATATAGGTGAAAGAATTATTTAAATCGGTCCCGTAGTTTTTGATTTTATCCATTACAAACAAAGAAACAAACAAAAAATCAAATTGTTCCTATTTATAATATTGGTGTAGACTAGCTGTGCTCGAGGCTCCGCCATTTCCAAGGTTGGGTTCGTTCATAGGTTTTAGTTTAAATGTAACCTGATGGTTTATGACCATGTGGCTCATGATGGTGACACGCTAAGCCTAGTGGGAGAGAACTAGAAATGCTTGGCGACAGATTTTCAACCCGATGTAGATAGCTTATAGCATTAGAAAAGACCCTACAATCAGCTATGGTTTTATCACGATGTTTTCCTTCACCGAAAGCTCAAGCTCATTGTTAGGATTCGAACTCACATCAATCAACGCGGTATCCCTACACGCTACCGCTGAACCTTTACTGCTTCGATTTTGTTTTTTACTAGCTAAGCCGCGGCTTTGCTAACGTGGACTACGGAATGCCATCGATCGGATACACGCGCGTATCTTGTTCCCCAACTCCCGGTTATTTTAAAGATAAAAATGCTTTGTTTCTTAGAAGATAGATATATACGCTTTTTGACTTTTTAGTAGGTCTTTTTAATTTCTACAATTATGTAGTACAGTAATCTATATCTATACAATTAATAAAACTGAAGTTTCTGTTTGTAATGGCAAAATAACAGTTTTTACTAAATGCATATGAAAGTATATACGATACCTATAACAAAAAGCCCACTTTTAAAATTTTTGTCTGTCTGTCTGTCTGTTTGTTCCGGGTAATCTCTGAAACGGTTGGACCGATTTTGACAGGACTTTCACTGATAGATACCTGATGATATAGGGATTAACTTAGGCTACTTTTATGTTAGAAAAAGAATTAAGGGTCCGCACAAATAAAAAATAATTTTTTTATTAATTGTATGTATAGATACAGAAGTGCAAAAAATTGATTAACTTTATCTAAGGCAATTTTAAATAAACTTTATCTATTATACAGTGAATGGACCAAAGCTCAACGTTTACTGGAAAGACAAGACTATGAGTATTCCTAAATCTCTAAGAAGTAGTTATATGTGAGTTGGCTAAAACTATCACTAGGGAAATAACAAGACATTAGTAAAATCTCAGTAACAGCTCGGAGTTTGAGTTTGTGCCCGATTAATGCCCTCTATTATATGACCTAAAAAACATACCCAGCGAACTGTGAGTGTACATTAGTACACCTCTGCCTAACCCTTTGGGGATACAGGCGTGATAGTGAGTTATGTACGCAACTCACAGAACACAAAAAAAAACAAACTAAATTTAAACGTTTCTTTCACGGAGTAAACAATGCAGCTATAAAATTGAAGAAAACGATCATAAACCATCCTTAGTACGACAAACGAAGGGTATCCTGTGAAAAAGGGCGTTCTAATTTGAGATTTAACGTCTCACTGATCAGTTACGTATTTAGTTATTCTTAAAACAATCAACTATTAATAAAAAAAAATATTTAAATGAAAAATTAATTGACTGGATAAAATGGAGTCTTATGCGATGCTCGTATGCCAATAAGAACTAAAGGCAAGATCTACGGAAAGGTGGTGAGACCAGCCTTGATGAACGGAGCGGAATGTTAGCCAGCAACAAAGACGCATGTACACTGCCCAGATGAAGATGCTGAGGTGATCTGGAGCTGTAACAAGACTAGACAAAGTACGAAAGGAGCATATCCGTGGTAGTTTCAAAGTCGCCCCTATATCAGAGAAACTAACCGAGAGCCGTCTCAGATGGTATGGTCACGTAATGCGAAAAGACGAGGAACATGTAGTGAAGTAAGCATTACAACTACCTGATTATAAGAGAGGTAGAGGAAAACCTCCGGCTACGTACTGGACTAGCATGACGAAACTACTATTGAAGGAAGAACTCCCCGACCCGACAACCCAGGACAGATCGACCTGGCGCCGAAAAATTAGGAGAGCCGACCCCATTTAAAGTGGGATAAGGCTGGGAAGAAGAAAAATAAATTGACGACCACTCTAATCTTCTATAAATATCTGTTTATTATTACGCAGTTATTATTTATTTCTCATAATTTTATTTTTACATAATTTTCATTATTTATTTATGTTATATTGATAATTTTTATTACCTACCTATCTATTTCTAAACTAAATAATACATACTGCCTCTATATAAAATTCTATTCTAATCTATCGACAAGATAATATGAATAATATGTTTTTTATTCAATAATATCTTTTGCGATTTCTAAAATTTGAGTGAAAAATTTTATACTCGTAGTCCCAATAGAGGCATATCCGTGTACAAAATTTCATCAAAATCTGTCAAGCCGTCTCTGAGTTAAATTAATACATACAGAACGAACAACCTGCAATTTTTTTTTATAAATTTCATATTCGCAATCAGTATTTTTTATAATAGACGGCTATCAGGAAACTATATACATTTATATACTAGCGGTCGCCTAATGATCGAAATTCGACCGGAGACTTTTTAATCATAAGACTATTTTATGTTTGACATTTGCAGTATGAACATAAACAATGAATATTAAATCACTTGCTGTCACTTTTCATTGAGTGACAATGTCAATATTTTTGGGGGTCTAAGGTCAATGGCACTGGTCGGGTTGGCATTCGCAGTATTAATTTATTTATTTAATTTAATATATTGGTAACAGATATTATAGATAAATTTTAGCTTTCTACGTTCCTTCTACATATAAACTTTAACCATGCCAAATCTCACAGTTTAACGTGCACGCAATACGCTTAAAAAGGGTTAGAAAGGTTTTTCCTTCACATATTAATATATAGATATTTTCTTTTGTTTAGTCCATTAATCCGGTGATAACGAAACTCCGTCAGTTGTGCGCACGCATGTAAACGTTTCTGAATTAATACAATCACTTTACAATAGATGGAGCGAGAGTAGTTTAATTTAGGAGACAACAGGAACGAAGTCGCGACCATAATCTAGTCGTTTTAGTCTGATAAAAAAAGTTATGAAACGCTTATTATAAATATTAAGTTTAGGTCGAGAGTAATTAATAGTGTACAATGGTAGACACAACTATGATAGAAACCATACGAATGGTTACAGATCGGGAACAATGGTAGCTTTTAATTAACATTATTTTCGCAAGTTCCAAAACGTAGTTATCAACAGTTTATCCTAATATAATTAAAACGGAAACTTCTTTAGAACAGATGTTACTTCTCGATGAAACGAAAAAGAGACAAAAACATACATCTATAGGATTTAGCATGCGAGAGAACGTGTTAGAATACACGGTAATGCAAGTCCTAATTTTCGCGACTATGATAGTCGTCGAATTGGCCTAGCGGCGTATCGACGTGATTTGTACGCTCTGTTGTATGTACAGTGAGAGCAGTCTATAGTTCGAGTCCTGCTAATTTAGGAATTTAAAAAAAAGATTTACAAATAATATTTCTATGATTTCAGAAGGTTTAACTTCTACTGCGTCTAAGCATGTATTTTTTTAATTAAGTAAATATTGTGACTTTTTATGTTTAATTATCTTCAGTCTCTTGAACAACTGATCTGCTTCTAAAAACTCTTTCACTTTATAAAGTTTACGTTATTATATTCCGTAGAGAAAAATGCCCAGTCTGCTTCCACAAACGATAGAAAACGTTCGTTGTGTTTTTATTTAAAAGCGTTGTACTCTAAAGGCTTCTAAACACTTTAAAAAATATGAAATCGTTGTCAAACGTAAACCTATAAATTTATACAAGTTTATTATTATATCGATTTTAGTTTTACGTCATAACAATCGACGTTTCTAGAATATTTAGTTCATACACACATAGATGATACGAATCGACTTCCGCGATACGATTAAAGAAACCTGTGCCTATCTTTAAGTATAAAAATGAAAATGTATGTTTGCTTGTTTGCCCCCTACGCGTTCCTAAACCGTTCATCCGATAGCGATGAAATGAGCAAAACCGCTCACAAAAGCTAATCATAATAAAGAAAAAAAAGTTATTTATAAGAAATGAGATTTTATTTAAAATACAGTGCAATCAATTTGCCAACTAATATTAGTAGTCCAGGAACAAACACATTTACATAATGGTATTTGACAATAAATAATATTTACCGGACAGCAGTTACTTGATTATTAGTATTACCTACATATTATTTATTTAAAAAAAAAAGTTTTAAATTAATATTTTTATCGTTTCTCGGCTCTTTTTGGAGCAAACGGCCCTTTTGCGCAATCGGGTAAAAACAATAACTTATGTATTGAAAATAAAATACAATATATATTTCTTTTTACTTAATAGTACGAATTTTAAGATGGGAACCGTCTATAAACCGTATTGCAGGTTCCCATTTTGTCTTTGAAATGAAACGACTCAATTTTAAAATGTTTGTACTAATATAGAATCTTTACGGGTGTGCGCACAACAAATCACCAAAGTCTCATCGCAATGGGATTAAAATATAAACAATATGCATTCTTTTAAATATACATCCTACTACTAAACCACTATAATCCTACTAAATGTGAGAGTTTGTATGATCCTTTTTATCCTAAACACCTACTTCCGAAGTCTACGCAGACGATGTCGCAGGCAGAAGCTAGTTCGACATAAGTATTCCATCCGAGTACTTGTTTCATAATCATAACACTGAATGAACTCAAAAGTCACAATGGCTGACATACAAAATGACCGCATAGGGTTGAGTATTTATAGCAATTAACGAATATACCGCAATACTGATAGGGTTGTCAAATACTTATTAATCTATACAGGTAAATAAAACTGCAATTCGTTGAATAAAACAAACCCTTATACACGATGTATAAAATAAAACAATACCCAGCACAAAATCGTGTCAGCGCCATCTCTTAACAATATAAAAAGTAACTATGAAAATATATGATTTATTGATTGTCAGCGCGAGTATTTGTCTATTTTCGAAAGAACATCCACAATAAGTATATAACCGGAAGCAGGGGTACAACGATTAGCGCGTGTAATCGATCGA
The DNA here is from genome assembly GCA_033032175.1 of Saturnia japonica. Classification (NCBI taxonomy): domain Eukaryota; kingdom Metazoa; phylum Arthropoda; class Insecta; order Lepidoptera; family Saturniidae; genus Saturnia; species Saturnia japonica. The sequence continues at coordinate 11,696,089 of CM065329.1, forward strand.
CGGCATTCTGTAGTCCACGCGAGCGAAGTTACGGGCACAGCTAGTACTTACTAAAAATTCAAATAACGTGTTAAAACTCGTTAAAAGCAAGTTACTTGAAACAGCCATCTGTTTAGAGTTGCTCAGACCTACGGCAGTGGTTAAGCTTTATCGATAAAAATATGCACAAATAGTTGGATATTCTCTAAAAGACTTCAGTATTTTCTGATTTATCCTAAACTTTTACCAAAAGATCTTTTTTCATGCCAAATTTCAAGACTATATTTCCTCTATAGGTTTTGATCGTCGTTAAGTGAGCAAATCTGTTAGTTTTATAAAGACCTTATTTATTTGATACGTTAACCTAGAAACATGATTTTTTTCACAGCAGCATGAGGTCGATAATAATTTCAACTTTATACCACAAATTGGTAAGGAGCAAAAGGAACTCAACACAGGGATAGTCAAGCAGAACAATGCAAAATAAAGTAACTCTTTAAAGGTTCTGTTTTTCTACTGTGAGTCTGTGGGGTAAGGAGCACTCATTAAATACTTCATAAAAAAATATATCTATGGCAAATTTTAACAAACCTATTTAGCTCTTAAATATAAGGGTGACCTTCATATTGGCTACCAAAATATAATTCAAGAATAAATAATAATGCGATTATTAGTAAAACCCTAGAACTTAACAAGTGGTATTAACCTACCAAACTACCATTAACCGCATTAACTGCAACCGTCATTAAATGGAGTAGATAAATTTAGGGGTTAAGGCAGGCAAGGAAAAACTAATGTAATTTTTTTTATACTAACTTGACAAAATTAATTATTCTTCCTTTCGAGAGCACTCCAACCGACCACTTTAACACCTTGCTGGAGGGGCAAATACCCCCTTGCTCGTACCTGGCTACGCCCATGGACTCTCAAGTCTTGTGTAATGAAGGACAGATACTAATATTCTATCGACTATGTGTCATTAGCATAAAAATTGAAAAAGTTCAATTTGAGCTGTGAAAACTCTTTGGCATGAATATTATTTAGCAAAAACACTTGACCATTACGAATTTACGACCTCTAAAACCAGACGATCTAGATAAATTATTCATATCATGATTTTGCAATATCATTAAATTATATGGTACCATATTAAGTCTTGTAATAAATTAAGAGTGCATATTTGATTAAATATAGAAAAAATATATATTAAAAATATGTATATTTAATTTTGGTGATTTATTAAAAAATAAAATCTTTAAAATAACCATAAGGCTTAGCTTTAGATTAGATACCGTCGAGTTCAGGTTTCAATTTTTTTTTACAGTGAGAGACAAAAGTTTAAAATCGCATTTTTTGTAAATCCGACAATACAAATGTCAGTTCTAAGTAGTTGTCACAAAGTTCACTTTTAAAAGATAGGTAGAGATTTTCGAAGATCGTAATATTTTGTAAACAATTATTTGTTAGTTAAAAGTGAAATACGAACTTGTATAACAATTTGTGCGGTTTGAGTGAGATATTTTTGAGATATATTTTATCGTTGTGATGATAAAATTGGTTAGGTTTGAACTTTGATACAAAAACAAATTTATTCACTCAAAATTGAATAAAAAAAATTGTTTCGCAATTTTTCTTTCACAAAGAAATTAATCTCACCCTACCTTACCTCCAAGAAAATCATGGGCATGTAATCTAAAGTCCAACCTAAGCATAATATTCTTATACGCAAAAATATAATAATAATAAATATCGTAAATCTATATTTTACGCGAACTATCGACATCACGTTGTCTCGACTTCACCCAGTCACTAGCACATGCTGATATCGCAAACAGAAGCAGCTCGAGGAAGTAATAACAATAAAAATACTTAAAAAATCAAAGTTGCCATCTTATTATTTAACATATTCCTATAATTAATATAAAAGTAAATAGAAAATTATAAAGATAAACAAATTTTATAATTGTTATTATTTCTACCTTATTACTTAATAAAAACTCAATTTTTAATTTTAACTTCCTCTTCAAGATAAAGATGGAGACAATGGATGACGTCACACGGATAACAAATAACAATTGAATTTCGATTAACGTTATCCAGATAAAAGTAATCGATTGATGCATTTTATTTATGAATAAAATTTATAATTGTTCGTTTATAATAATGGAAGTAATAAAAACTTTGCACTTTCTAAAGATGAAAGTAATTTGACTTTCCTTTTTTTTCTTTAAACTTATTGCACGTCAAAGTATCAAAATATACATACCCGAAAAAATGGTTTGTCCATTTTTTATTCCACACAAAAGAAAATCCATAAAATTATGATATCACTTCCACTTGAACACAAAATATTGTAACAACTATACATAAACTATTTATATAACAATGGCAAAATGCATTCTTATTTTAACTTTCAGCGTAGACTTGCACTATAATTAAACACAACACTGACTGTTCTCAAACAGTTATTTTTCAACAATCTATTTTTGGACAGAACACTACCGCACGCTTGCGAAATTTACTAAAATGTTTTTTCTTTTTTTTAATTCAAAATTCACAAACAACGCAAAGCAACACAATTTACAATTAAAAAATTAACTATAATAATATTGAATTTAACTAAATCGATCGTCCGATTACAATCAATCAAACGATAATAATTACAGTTTATCATGTGTAGATAAAATAGTAATTTGTAAAATTTACACAGCCGTTACATATACTTAGTAAAAGTTGCGCGAATAATGCCAACGAATAACACTCATTTTTTTTTTTTAATGAAATAATATTTTTTTCAACAAAATTATGTACACAACAAGAACAATATGGCGATCGTTTGATTAAAAATAAGTCAAAATACGCTCGCGATCGACACTTCCTGTTGACAGAAACACAGCCATTTCGGATCGAGGCTGGCCCGTGTCTGTGTTGCCCCGTATTATCTAGCCCGCTCACACGCTCAATTGGTTAGGGCTATCACAACCCTTAATTTATTAATTTTCTTTAATTAACGACAAACAAAGTTTTTTTATACTAATCTGATGCAGTAAAATTAGTAAAGAAATATTTAATAATTTTATGGAATGCAGATCTGTAACTTTGAAATAAGCTTAACTCAGCATAAACATTACAAAAAAACTACGGAGAAATTATATTTTAATTAAAAGCCGATGCTTAAATAAATTATAATTTAATACACATTATAAAAATAATTATGTGTTTTCCCAGAAAATGACATACAAGCTTTATAGTATTATTTATACATATAGTTTTATTTTAAAATAAATTATTATTGTATAGCCAATTTAATAGATTACATTTGACACTTCATCAAAATTTAACAACGTACTTTGTAAGGAAGGGCAGGTAATATTAATTATTTATTCAATGTTAGAACTGCACAATTACTTACATTTTTCAGTTAAAATTACATATTATGTATTTACATACTAAGACTGACAGATGTCAAAAGCGATCTACTAAATTGGCCCTAATAAAGATACAATTTATCTGAAAATGATACTTATATACAAATATAACAGATATAAATTACATATAGTGTTCAAAATTTGTAGTATATACTTGGAAAAAAATTATTTCTAATAATATAAATTAATATAATATATTTCTTCATTGTATTTCAATCTTGCTTAAACACGTTTATTAAAACACTGGGCTCTATGTAAGTGTAAGCCTCTGGTTATTGGTCTATGAGAGTAACTTTGTACCTTAAGAGAAAAATACAATACAATATTAAAAATAAAGATCCCCCAAATCCTAGACATCTAGTTTTATTAGTTTCTGCGTTATTGTTTTACTAGAGTTATTATTTAGAGTTATTTTTTTTTAAATGTCTTAAACCTGGACATCAATATTCAAATCTGCAAAAATTATCGGGTTTTGCATAATTTGCATTTCTATTTAAATTTGATTAAGAAAATCCTCAATTTTCTTTAACAACCGATACGTCCTTGTGAAGACATTGATTATAACTATTGTTTAAATCCCTTGCACCCGCTTAATTGTAAGAGTAAAAAGTGCATTTATTTTATTAGCAACCATTAAAAGTTAACAGAGTTTAAAAATAAATAAATATATGAATTGTTAAACGTGAATCGATGACGGCCCTGAAGGCAACAGAGCACGCTCACACACGTAAATGGCGTACGTACAATATAATTTATTCTTTTTACTTGAAAAATGATTGGCACAGTGTGTAGGTACATCATCACAATTGAAATACTAAAACCAGTATTGGCGAGTGTCGCAACAATATAATTAGATACATTGTTATCGATTATTAGTATACATTCTTAAATTATTTAACCACTCAAGCACCTTGATAAGTAAGTCTACTTCATTTTGGAAAAAAAATGAAAATTGGAAACTCCAAAAACATAGAAAATCTAACCTTATGCACTCTCCTTAGGCGTCTCCTTTGAGTAGATTGACTCAATCGGTATTTTTTTTTGTAAAGATTTTATAGGCACAGGTACACCATATAATAATATATAAATAAAAAATAAAAAAAAAAAATAAAAAAAATTCGTCATTGCGGTACAATAAAATATTTTTTATATGTTAAAATATATTATATTATAACGTAGAAATAAAACTATTAATATTTAATATACGAAATTATTATTAAATATAAAAACACGACCCACAAATGTATAATATACCTACAAATGTATAAAGTACCGCACGCAATAAGAAAACTTGACGCGGCGCTGCACCCGCGGCATTTCAGCCCGATAGTACGTTCAAGGACATGCTGTATTATACATAATAATGAATTATATACATATCGTGTGACTATAACCTTTAGGTAATAACTGCCTCGTTAGCCTAGTGGTCGTAAGCGCGACTGCTATGAGCGAGACCCTGGGTTCGAATCCCAGGTCGAGCAAAGTGTTATAGGGTTTTTCCTATGATAATCTTAGTAGCAGCTCGGAGTTTGGTTTCGTGCCCGATTAATGGCAATAGGCTCGCCCCCTATTACATGGGACCTAAAAAACATACTCGGCGAATTGTGGGTGTACATTAGTACACCTCTGCCTAACCCTTCGGGAAATACAGGCGTTATGTTATGTTATGTACGACGAAGCGTCCGCGGAGGATGCTCGCCCTATAGTGTTTTATATATACCTGCCTATAATGTGTACATATTTCCCGTATGAATACTGAAGTATATAAAGGCATTTCAAAAATAAATGACATGAAGTAAAAATGTATGATAATTTATGAAATGTATTTTATATCATTTCTAAATAAATACAATAATTAAATCCAAATAAAACAAAAATAAAAGATTCAGTAAAAACTTCATTCATAGCGTCATCTGTGTGGAGACGGATAATCAGTTATTAGTAATCAATTACGAAGTTATTAGAGGTATAGTAAGGTACTCGTACTCATTCATTCTAAGAGATGGCGCTTAAATAAAACTATTTATTGTTCATCCTACAATATTACTCAAGCCTGGTGAAGCTTTGAAAGCCTCTATTGGCTCCAAGACCCAAAAACCTAAGAGTCTAGTTAATTCGAAAAAAAAAAAAAAAAAAAAAAAAAAAACAATTTTATAATTATAGGTTATACTATACCTACTTCGACTAAATATACGTACTGCTAAAAACTTGAACTTTTGTATTTGTAATATACTGATTTATTATAATTAGTATATTAGAGACTATTTCTCAAGTTTTACCACATTTTAAATGTAATATTAGAATCAAATGAAATAAAAGTCAAAAGGTACACAAAAAAGGTTTTATGTAGTTTACATACATAGCTTTTCAAATAACAAATATTTAAAAAAAAATGATATGCAAATAAAATCAATACCTGGTAATATTATAAATCTTGATACACATAGCTAAAATACAATAACACTATTTTTATGTTCTACACATAATTTTATAACCTATAATACAACTTTTACGTTTCGTCATTGCCTATTACGTAATGGGAAGATTGAAAACAAAGAACGCTGTAAAAAAATAGGTGGGGGTGCTTTTGCACACGGATGAATCATAACATGCGTTGCCAGACGTACGAGAAATCTCGTACTTTTAGGATATTTTGCAGTTCTGTAAACGAGCAAAAAAAAACTCGTACGCTTTTTTACGAGATTTCAACAATAGTGTCTGCCAGCGTCCCATATACAAATCAAAAATACTAATTATAAAACAATATATTATGTTCATGCACATGACTAGATTCATTGCCTCATCATCAAATGTATCTTTATTCGTTGACTGGAGAATCCCCGCTAAGATGATTTTTTTATGATTATCCATAATGCACTAATGATGAAATATTGTTTTCTTATTTCTTTTGCACTAACTGAAACAGGTGTAAAAATGTATTTTTATGCAATGGTAGTAGAAGTTCTAGTACGTTTCAGAATTTTACTCTAATTATTCACAATAATACCCAAATTTAACCCTAATAATTTTACTAAAGGAGTAGCCAGATTTTAAAATTACCAAGAAAGCAAAGTGCGCATTGTATTCATCAAGCTCTCTGGTTGCTGAAATCTCAAATCGCATGCTAAATAAATCAAAAATTAGAGAAACAAATCTGTTTCGTTTTCATCGGGTCTACAACTCCAAAAGTTGACTACATTTGGTTTCAAGACAGGCATAATTAGAAAAAGTGCGCGTGCATATTTTCAGCAAAATCCATTTAATAAAAACAGATATTAGAAATTGTCTTATTACAGACTAGCTGTGCCCGCGGCTTTGCTTTGCTTTCTTATAAAAATCGTACTTTCTCAAAATCTATCCGGTCACTCATTTTATAAGCTAAGAAAAGATCGAAAAAAAATATAAATTTCGAACCATAAGGAAATGTGTTCCAAATTGATAACTAAAAAACAGTTAAAAAAACTGTACAATAAAAATATAAATGATTTTAATAGCCCTGACATTAACAAAATACTAATAAACATAACCATAATATTAATCATGATGAACTAATAGCAAGTACAAAATACATTTTTAAAATTCATAATTTTACGAGATTATGTGTTGAAAGTAAGAGATATTTGGTAAAAAATTCGCCATCTGGCAACCCTGCTTATGTTAGAGCAAGAGAAAAAATATCGCGTCGTCGCATAACTCAACGCCGCGCGACGCGCCGTCGCTGCACTTGACGCCACTTGATAGCACAGGTGTTTAGTTTACATGCGACATATAGAAAAAATAATACTTATCTACTTCATATTATGTTTGTGGCAAAACTCTTTTTTTGTCGTAGTAATAATATCTGTTAGAGGTAGGCGATTATGAATGATGACTGAATTGAGATATGTGCTTATTATAAATGTACGATGGGAAGCTAAAAAAGAATCGCTCAGTCGTAAAGCTCTTTACAAGAACATATAAACCAATTTGCTAAAAAAAAAGGTCGTTCGGTCGTAATCCAATCCGATCCTTATTCTTCATTACTTATACCAATATTATAAAGAGGAAAGATTTGATTTTTTGTTTGTAATGGATAAACTCAAATCTATTGGACTTAAAGCTACAGTATCAGCGAGTAATATAGGTTATATTATAATTTGAAAGATTAATTTATAAACATAACATACCATCACGCCTGTATTCCCCGAAGGGTTAGGCAGAGGTGTACTAATTGTACACCCACAATTTGCCGAGTATGTTTTTAGGTCCCTATAGTAGACTTCAAGTCTTCCTTTCGAATCGGCTTCAAAATAAAAAACAGTTTAATCTTCACGGCAGGGCAGCTGGAGACGAGGCAGAAACTTTTTCTTATGGAGGTTACGACATGTGGTTACAATATTGGTCAAATGTTGATAGTTTTACACAAAGTATAAAAAATTGGCTATACAAACGGGTGTCTGTTGGTGAGGTTTGTCATATAAAATTAACACTGGTGGAACCGTGGGGTACAGCTAGTTACATTATATATAGCGACCACTCAGACCGTTCTTCTTTGCTACAGTGCATATATGAATATAGTGTACAGGAGTTTCAGTGTGCTTTTGGGTTTCTGATTCTTCTCAAATTCATTCATACAAACAACACGCTAACTAACGTACTTGCAGATGTCTCGAATCCGGCATCAAATAATTATAGCACATTGTGCAACGAGAAAATCTTACTCTCCTCATTTCTAGAACAATTCAACATATTTACCTAATTCTTTTTTTACTCTAGTGTACTTTCGCCAGAAATTAGAAAAATTCTAAAGACTACACAGTGCACTAGTCTAATATTTGAGAATATAAATAGATAAAAAAGAAACATTGTTTGAAATGTAATACTTAGATACACATACACTAAACTTTACTAGAAAAACACAAAAACAAAACCATAACACTGCTTTAGTAATATAATATCTAAATAATACAGGAAATATTATCTTTGGTCCTACAAAATAATAATAATACTTCTTAGAAATGGAAAAAGTAATCATAACATACTAATTTTATGTAAAAATATAGTTTCTGTAATATAATTTGTAAAAAAGATTTAAAAAAAAAATTAAAAAAAAAATAGCAACGTCCAGACATAAATGCATCAACAACGTAGCTATTTTTATCCTAAAGGCGTTTAAGGTTAGTGCCACTGAATTTTTTACCGCCAAAAAAAAAAAACAGGCTAATATGAGTGATATACTGTGTAATGTAAGGGCTACATTCCCATACATTTTTTACTGGCGCTTACGGCTGTTTGGAACTGAGTGAAGTTTTTCAAAAAGTGCGGTGCTTGAGTGGTTAAAATTATAAAATTATTAATATTTTTTAACTTCTGTTTATCTGTGGTTCACATTTTCACAAAGGATTCGCTTGGTTTGCTTGTTAACCGGAGAAATATTTTAAATAATAATTATTATTCCGTTTCTCAAGTCTGTAGGTATATGTAGATAATCGCAAATGAAATAATATCTTGTTAGTAAAAACAAGTTTATATATATTTTACTATATTTAATAATTATGATAATTTTAATTAAAGATATAAATTTTTACACTTCCAATGATGGTAAGTATGTGACCTTTGTAACAGCTGTTACAAAAATATATGCTTAAGATAATGACAATTTAAATATATTGCTATGGAATGGGTGTTTTTTTTTTTTTTTTTAAACTGAATCCACGTTTCGGAGACGTGTGGGCTTTGTAAGAAATTAAAATGTTTTTCGAAGTTCCGTATAAATATATATTTTTTACACTTATATAATATTTTTTAAATAGAAGGATTTCTTCATTTATATTAGACTAGCGGCCCGCCCCGGCGTCGCAAGGGTATTTAACAAAAATTTAGAAATTAAAAATCATAATACACCCTTCTATTTGCGTCAAGTTACTAAAAAAGAAAATTATAAATAAAGTTTGAATATTATTATTTAATGAACGTTTATTTTTACTTTAATGAATTTTTTTGTTATTTTTTTTTGTTTTTTTTTTGTAAAAGATCATATATGCAAAACAAAAGCCATTCAATTTATTGAGTCAGAGCTTCCCTGTAAATAATATTTGACGTTGTTTTATTTTGTGGCAAGCTCCGACCAGCGATATTCCAACATACAGTTGGCCATGAGTAAAACATTATTTTCGTAGATCGATCCCTACTAATTCGAAGGTTTGGCCTTGGAACTTGTTAATAGTTAAGGCGAAAGATGTTTTTACCTGAAATTGAAGCCGTTTAAAAAGGATAGGCAAATCACTTGGGATCATCGGTATCCTCGGTATATAAGCCAGTTGACCATTCGATATTAGTTTCGGTGTCGATCGATTTGTAATTTTTATTGGGCTGGGGACTTTTTGAATAATCAAATTGTTTATTTCGTTGATCGTATCATTCCTAGGTATCACTATTGTCCTAGAACACAACAAACGAAAGTCCTTTTCGTGCAAATTTTCAATGTCAGGGTATACTGCATCTATTTGGCCTAGAGACTTTTCCAAAAAGATATCACGATTTCTGCTTAAATTTGAAGTGGGAAAAATAGTTCAAAGTTTCAATAGTTGTTGTGGGAAATCACTGTCTGTGATTCCATGAAGATGAGAATATTCGTCCGTAATTTAAAATTTTCAATCGAAGCCCATAAGGGAGACGGTTTCAAGTATGCTTTGGTGATATCTGCTCGCGTACCTCTGTAATACAAAAGTAATCCCACCCATGAGAGCAGAGGAGTTTCTAATATCGTTTATGGTTCTGTCCACGACCTCTATATGTGCTCTATGGCTCATGGTGCATTCATTTCACATAATCAATGAAGCGTCTTGTAGTAATTAACCAAGAGGCCCATTTTTACGGATGGAACATATAGATTGTTGCTCAAGATTTACAGATAGCGGAAGTTTAAACGTAGAATGAGCAGTTTTCCCATCCGTTAAGAGAGTTGCAGCAATTCCTGACGAAGCAACGGCTATCGCTATCTTTCCCAATAGTCTTATCTTAGCAAATATCAAATTTGTAAGAAACGTATTTCCAGTGCCACCTGGCATATCCAAAAAAAATATTTTCAAGCTAGAATTATTCGATTCCGCACACAACCGTTGCGTAAGGAGCCGACCGCGGGAGTGAGCCGCGTGAAACTTCATTTCTTGACATTGACTTTTCACCCCTACGGCCCGTACCCCAGTGACGCCTATATTGCATAAGGTGCTGCCTAGCTAACCGAGCAGTTCAAGTCCGGTGAAGCTGTAAAAGCCATCAGAGGCTCCAGGGCCCCTAAGGCTAACAGTATAGTCAGTCAGAAAAAAAACCCGATCAGGGTGAGCGGCCACCATGCAACTTTTTCTAATACTTACATGTTTAAGCTCGTGTTATCTTTGGAATGGAATGTCCGAATTGAATACTTCAAAAAGCTATATAAAGGCATTGAATCAGACTTGAATATGAAGTAATTTATTTTGATAAGGATTTAATATAAAGAACCTTTTCTAGCGGTGGCATATCAATTACAATTTTAAAATAAAAGAATACTTATTGTGCCATAACTATAATAGTTAGACGTATACTATGGCGACACTTTTTGTTATTTTATGTAATTTTTTACAGTTTGGGTTACATTATTGGAGTTTTACTAAGGATCCCTAATTTTTTTGAATATATAATATAATCTATGTTACCCGAGGATAGTGTAGCTTCTCAACAATGAAAGAATTTTTCAAATCGCTTCAGTAGTTTCGGAGCCTATTTAATGCAAACAAACAATCAAATCTTTCCTCTTTATAATATTAGTATAGATAATATATTTTGTCTTTTACAACTATTTTCGTATTGGATTTTTTTTCTTTATACTAATGAAAGAATAATACCGAATTTTAACATTACATTGCTATAAATTTAACTACATCGACTTATCGAGTAATAGTATAATATATTTTCAATTAATGTATATTTTTTAGAGAACTGCGTAAAATAGCTATTGAATTTAATAAATTGATATTAATAAAATGTAACCTACAAATGACGATACTGTGATAACTGTCTGGTTAAGCAAAAAATATGCAACCGATTGATTCTAGCAGAAAACAATGATTCATAACTGAACGATGACTGCACGTGTTTATATATAAAAATGAAAGTATTAGCGACTGTTTATTGCATTGAACATAAGCAAAATATCTAATTTATTACGTAATGGATAACGTTAAATAGTCAAATTATCAAATCCGGTTGGATTCTGGATAGTAAAATTCAAAAAGTTCTCATTATTTTACACAAGGCAAATCATATCATAATAGGTTATGGACACCGTTTATTGTTATAGTCACACGTCAAAAATGTTTATTTTATTAATTACTTTAGTTTATTTCCGATCTTGTTCACTGCGCCATTATTCAAATCAAACTGGTCGCGGCATGTAACGCGATAAAGGGCCGAATATCCGGTATCCGATATCTGGCAAACCACTATCCGTTTCATCTCTTATTATTAATATACAGTTGAGTGTTATTCTTATCAGGGTACCTTGCGACAAATGACTCTTAAAGTTATTAGTAAGTGTAGAAACAGTGACTTTAAAATTATATACTTACTGGCTGTGCCCCACGGTTTCACACGTGTCAATTTTATCAGACAAACACCGCGCCGCCAACGCACCCGTGTAGTTTCTCTTTTTTTCGTTCTTTCGTTCTTCGTTGTCCCTCAAGCACAAATTATTTTAATTTTTAATTATCTCCTAAACTATGTATCTAAATAGCAAACTCTAAAGAGCAACATTTAACATAATAAAATTGTCTTTATGATGAAGTAACTTTTGTTTGTATGGATTAACTAGCTGTGCTTGTGGCTTCGCTCACGTGGACTACAGAATTCCCGCGCGAATCTTGCACCCACGCTCCCGGCTATTTTAAAGACAAAAATGTTTATTGTGGGATTTCCTTTAAAGATAGATGTATACTCTCCCGAACTTTTTTTAGGTCTTTTTAATATCTATGATTATGTATTACATTAATTTGTTAAATCTCTTATGGATTACTCAGCATAAGCCATTTAAGCGCCCGAATTGATTCACCACGACCAGTTTTATTTTATTTGTGCGGAACCCTAATTCTTTTTCTAAAATAAAAGTAGCCCAAGTTACTCCCTATCAGTGAAAGTCCCGTCAGAATCGGTTCAACCGTTTCGGAGATTATCCGGAACAAACAGACTCCCTAATTATACGAATAATTATTCACCACGGTTTCAAATGAAAGTCATAGGTACGAGTGTGAGAAAAAAAAAGAATCAAATTATTATAAGAATGACAGAATATGTTTAGCTTAATGTATTTAAGCCTTGAGAAGTCATCGATAATATTTGACGAGGTGATTTACAAAAACATAATGCAACATCAAACACGCCATCTTACGTGCTTAGTGAAATTTAAAAGTAATTTTCGCCATCACTAGTTTTTGGTTTTGTTATTCCGGTAAACGGATTCCAAATCGAAAGCGGCCATTTTGTTTTAGTTGAATAAAATTGAATGCAAAATTGTACACCGAATTCATTCTGATATAATTATCTTGGATATGGAGTATTCATTCATTATTCTGTCTGGTTCTCTATTTTGCAGGTCTCTGCTCTCTTGTGATAAGAAGGGAAGAGAAAAATAAGTTACATAAAAAAATGCACATCAGACATTGCGACACATATAACGCTTGTAGATATTAAAAAAAAATGTTATAATATCGTAGGGCTTGGAAAGTAACAAACATATTATAAATATCAGAATGATAACGCCGTTATCAGAAAACCATTTTTTTTTTCTTGATTGCTGCAATGAATTTTTTCGTAAAAGATAGTTAATTTTCAAACACTTGCATCGAAATATCGAAAATCGATAATACTTACTGAACAAGATAATAGTGAAGTTTTGATAATAACAATAAAGGGAAATACTTAATATACAAAAAAAAATCGTGAACATTTTAATAATTTTCCACGTATTAAATAACTACTCTAAATAAAATATTGGAGGTTTACCTTTGTGTTACAAAAACTACTTGACAGATTTGATTTTATTTTTTAAATGCCTAGGAGACTTGGACCATAGATTAAAAAAATATATCGATATCTTTAGAAACAATTATTCTGAAGTGATCGAGTGCGGAGCCGCGAATGTTTAGTACACAGATAGTTTATAACCTGTATTAACACAAACAGTACTTTATAACCCGGTAAAGACTCAAATTGAAATTATTTGATAAAAACTAAATTCGTTATAATTTTTTCGTTATTTGCAAGTTGGTGGTACACAATGTTTATCTTTTTTTAATTGTTTATTCAACTTGTTTCTATGGCTTAGTAATCATGCAGACGATCAATACACGAGTTTACTTACCGTAAATAATACATTTTTAAATTAATACAACTTGTATTTGTTATCTACATCGTTTGCGTATTTTTAATTCACTACTAACCCCTGACACAAAAAGAGGTTTGTTATAAATTTAACGTGTATATCTGATAATCTGTGTGTCTGTCTGTCTGTCTGGCATCGTAGCTCACAAACGGCTGAACCGATTTTGATCTAGTTTTCTTTGTTTGAATGATGACTTAATGAAGAGTGTTGTTAGCTATGATTAAAGAAAGCCTGTTCAGCCATTTGAAGATTACCAGCTCTTTTATAGTTGATAAATAGATGTGAGCATCTTCAAGTGATGTGATTGAAAGAGGCTTGTATATAACGTGCCTCCTTAAAAAAAAGGTTAATTAAAAAAGAAGGTTACAGACTATATGACTTTACGCGATGACTCTAAAGGACGAGCACACTAACAACGAACATCAACAAAAATCAACAAAATAAAATACAGGAAGTGATTACCACGGTAGGCTACAGTGCTGTGGAGATTTGCTTGAATAAATCTAACACGGGTGAAACCGTATGACTTAGCTAGAGTGTATATAAAGTTCACATTTAAATGAGTCATTTCTAGATAATTTCCTTATTATAAATTAAAATACTATAAATACGTCATGAAATTTCGTCTCGTGTGAGCCGACGGCACACACACTAACAGAACACTGTATATTTATTCGTTTTTGAAATAATCCTTGGTTTTCTATTTTTCTATAATATACTCTATAGTTATAGCATTAGAGATCTTTTACGTTTGCAGTAGATTATCATTCTCCTAGGTAAAGAAACTGTTGTTGAATCGAACGGATCTAGTTATGTTTTTATGGGGGGCTTAAAACGTAATGCTAATTTTTAAATATGTGGTAATTTATAATCTCTAAAACATAAATTAGTTAATCAAAATAAAAAAAAAAATTATGTAAATTCACACGCGGTAAAAGAAAAATCCTTCTGAAAAAAATACACAGAACAATGCGTACAAGTCTGGTCGTCACATCGCTAGGCAAAATCGACGAAGATCATAGTTGCGATAATCTGGACTTATATTAACCATGTATAATGTATTCTATCTCATTCTCTCGCAAGCTAAATCCTATAAACGTATATGTTTGCCTCTTTTTAGTGTCGTTTTTTTGATTCTGATTGAAAGAAATTTTCTCTTCAAAAATACTTAATTCAATTAAGGCTCTAAGAAAACACTTATGCTTGGAACAGGTTTTGAAAACATCCCAGCCATCGGGAAGAGCCGATAAAAAATACAATCGCTATTATCTTTTTTTTTAACTGCCAAATAATATTGTAAATATTGGTTGCATATTATGTCTATCTCCTAACGTTGACTCACTGTAAACATTTTTATTTTTAACATAATATATTAAAATATCACGTTATTTGCAAACCTATTTTCTCCAATTCAGTATTAATTTTTATCCAGATAAATTTGTTAGCTAACGGCATTTAATGTTGATAATAAAATTTCTTTTAGTTTCCATTTAAATGAATACCGTAGAAGATATCATGAATTGAAAATTACGCGCGACCAAAGAAATTCCTCTCAACAAATCGGTTGTAGTCGGTTGGCCGGCACTCCGGACCTCTGATGAATTGCAGGAAAGAAATTAGAATTCGTATTACATTTTCCAAATTTCTAATTTATTGATCGCAGTATTTTTTAATTTGCTGCCTGGGATATATAAATCTATTCTTGCCTTAGCATACATTTTGTTTAAAATAAAATCTTTTTTATATATAATTTTTAATTATTACTAGCAATATAATTTTATTTTAAAGAGTAGTGATTTAATTTGGTTAGAACGCGATTATCCTATGATTTGGAATGTACAGTAGAAATATTTGTTTTAATATTTGGGGCATCTCTGGGCCCCGAGTGTATTCTTCAAGCCGTCCAGTGGTGGCCAACGCATCACAATCGAAGATAGGCGCGCATAAATATAGGGTGACGTGTATAGTATTTTTTTCTTTTCCCCCAAATTTTTTGTTCCATCTAGTTTGATTTGTAACATAATTTTCATAATGTTTTAGTGGTGTCTATTCGTTAATAATACTAGCTTGTAACATCCCACCAGGAAGTGAGAAGGCATGGGTTCGATTATTACTCAGAATACAGAACAAACCAGAAACCGCGAACGCACATAAAACTGAAGATACAAAAACCACTCTTAAATAGAGTGGTTTGACGTTGTTGCGATTAGTCACTCCTTTGTAAGTAGCGCGTCGTGACGTATTGTACAAGTGCCAATTTTAATTTTAAAATGCCGTCTTGTGTTGTTCCTACGTGTAAAAATGCTGCAGGGATTATAAAAAAACAGGATGGGATCACATTTCATCTGTAAGTAGCGCATTCTAAAGTATATTTAATTAATTGTTTAATTTATTTTACATTTAGAATATTACGCGTCCATTTTTTTAATGTTGCCATTTTATTTTCATCGAAAATTTTACCCATTTTTTTTTATACTCGTGTAGAATACTTACTATTTTTGTGCATAGAACCTTTGTAATTTTAGTTTCCCTGCTGATGAAAATAGAAAATCGGACTGGATGAAAGTCATACAAAGAGCACGGCTAGATGAGTTTTGGAAACCATCAAGCCGGAGCGTACTTTGCTCAATTCACTTTGAAGCGCAATATTTTTATGATACAAAAGGTGGTTTGAAAAGACTGAGGAAAGCAGCTAATCCAACTAAGGTAGATATAGTCATAATAATTACTATATTTATATTGTATCCCTCCTGGTGAAAATGTTTGTCATGTATTTTGAAGTAAGGTTTTAGTCCACATATATATATATATATATATATATATATATATATATATATATATATGCTCACGCCTGTAATCCCCGAAGGAGTATGCAAAGGTATAACAAGTATGCCCACTTTTCGTCGAGCTTATCCGTCCCTCATCGTGATAAGGGGCGAGCCTAAACCGGGCGCAAATTTCAGATTCCAGGCTAATGAAACTTCGGTGAATTAAATATATGAATAATACTAACGTTCTATTTCAGTATTTGGCCTTGACACCAGAATTTTCCGAGTTACACATAGAAACGTCTAAACCTTCGACATCGGACAATGTGCGTACCCACCTATGATAATAATGTTTAATTTTTTTTTAAATAATATTGAAAGGCAAACAAGGCACTTAATCGATATACTTAGTAACAAGTAAACTAATGTAGTAAATAAACACTAGTAGTAACAGTAATAAATGTAAAATAAACTAAGTAAGGCCCATGGACATTTGCAAGCTCAGGCACAAAGTGCTATTACTAATGCGTTTCCATCCGTGAGGACTGAAATGTCATGCCTTGTACGGCAGAAATATTCTGTATTTAATTAAATTTTTTGTTAATCTATTACATGATACAACAACATACAACTTAAGGCTTTTCATTTCAGGTTACACAACCACAATCTGCGAGATCGAACTCAGAGATCGGTGATGTCAATATTTCTGATTTGGAATCTGTGTTTGATACGCCGAGAAAGGTCAAACTTAAATCTCAATTACGACGAAAACAATTATTTTGTGAACAACATGTTCGACGAATGAAAACATTACAACAAAAATACAACAGACTTGCCAAGTACGAATCTTTAAAAAGTATATAAAAAAAATTAAAAAGCAATCCATGTAAATAAATAAATATTTTTAAAAAAATATCTTTTCTTTAGTGTTATAAGACTACCCCAAAAAGTGGGAAACCGCTCCCGAGCTAGCAACATTATGCGTATGGGAAGTGGGGCAGGTGCGGGACGTACGTATCGTTTTGGACACAGTGCAGCGTATGTAATTATTCTTGAACGCGGCTTCTGGTTTGTTCTGTATTCTGAGGATTATTACGCCAAGAAATAGTTTAGTTATTGATTTGTAACATCTTTCCTTTCACTCTCCAGCAATCTGTGGGAGTGATTTCGTTAAATGGGACGGAAGTGTGTAACAGGAAGCCGGGGAAGCGCGCGCTATTTGATTTGACCAATGAGCGCATGCGGTGTTAAGCTGGCCGTGAGATGGTACCAAAGCATTTTCCGAGAGCTTGGTGCATTCAGTCAACAGTGTGTTTGTGTGTGTGGCGAGAAAGAGAAAGGAAATAGAGAAGCAGAACGCATCAGCTGTGCGCTTAACCTACAGTGTTGTGTATAAACTAATTGATATCTATAAACTATATGAAATTAGATATAACACATCATATGCGACTACTGTAAGGTGAGCTCGTGTTTTATTTATTTCTTATAGGTTCCTTAAAATATGGATAACTTTGTGTCACCGTCAGAACGCTCGCGCCACCTTCACTACTGTAGTATCAATCCGGGAGTTGACAACTTTTGGAAAATTGTTTTAAATATTTTATATGTTGGAAACAATCGTTTTATATTATCATTGGTTGAAAATAATACATATTATGAATAATATTTTTTTCATTAATACAGCATAAAAAGCGATTTAAAAAGGTTTTTTAATATAAATAAATAGTACGTAACAAAAACGATGCATTATGGTCCTGTGACGTCATCATACATGTAATATGCCATTTTGTATGACAACTTAATGTATGAAAATTAAATAACTTAACAATTACATTTTCCAGATTTGTATTGCTTTAGGCTTTTTATCTATAGACCAATATTATTCAATAATTTAATTTAATTTTTAAAGTGTAACACCCGGCGCGTCATAGTGACTCGCTTAGACGTGTCGCGTTCCAAGACCAGCCGGTGTCTATCCAACCAAGCGTGGTGGAAAGGATCCCTGACTGACTGTAATAAAAAAAAAGTTTGTGTATCACGCACGACCGCAGTTCACTCTTTTAATTTCGATTGTCTTTGAATACGCAATAGGAAAAAAGGTGATTGATTGATCGACCTTGCGACCATCACTGTCACTGTCATTGTCATTGTCAATGTACTGTCTAATGTATGTCTACACATAATGAAACGCTTTTTGTTAACGCTTTTATAAATTTCACTCCTCGTTAAATTTCTATACCGGGCTTCTTATATGAAAATCGATTCTTTAGGTGTGGATAAACTCCAAAAATAATTAATACCAGCCTTTAAGTGTACCATTGCAGGGCTAAGGTCTCTTCCCAGGGAAGGTATAAGTTTAATTAACACGCCAGCTCATGACGTTTTAGCGATTTCAAAACACAGAGAAATCAACAGTCCTTTATTTTAGAACAATTCTCAAGCGCGTTTAGATTTCCTCACGATGTTTTTACAGACGATAGTGTCACCAGTTTGACTGAATAAATATACATGAATTCTGAAAAATTCGTCGATACACGCTGGGGTTTTAAGCTGAGGAAATTGAATCGATATTCCGACCACAACAACGACAAACCTTTCAGTGTGACTGTCTTTTGGTTTGTCACATATCAGGGTTATCCAGTAAATATCCAACTGCTGAAAGGATTACAGCTAGGGATGATGGTGACGATTGTCGATAGAGTTTGTTACCGACGCGACGGTCGCCGTTTTGTTTTAACTGTACTATACTTACCTTCCAGACATTGTACAGTCATAATGACAAGTTTAGTATAATGTTTTTGAAGTTAAACTTCTTTGCGCGCATAGGCGTAAAATTTTTACGGATGCAACGCGTCACGAAAAGATGAAACGTTTTGAGAGAGAGAGGGAGAGAGCTATTGACACCGATTGAGAGAGAGTGAGAAAGGGCGAACGTAGCATGAAGCCGGTAGCCATGGAGACGATGAGTAAACAGTGAGTTAAATTTATAAAAATAAACATTTTGTGATAAATCTGTAAATCGTCCTATACTAAGCAGTTGATCAGAGTAAGTAATATATTTGTTATTTTTTGTTAATACACAATTTTTTATATTAATTCGTTTGAAGGTTAGGAAGGTTTAATATTTACAAATAATATGTAGCATTTTAATTTGCCACTCGTCATTTAAGAATTTATTATACCTACTTAATATTTTAATGACAATTAAATTCATTAAATTACTAACATATCTTCCTATTTCCCTCCCTCTAAGTCTCGGAAATCTAAAGCTTTATATTAGTATAAATATAAAGGATATTAAAAAAAAAATGATTGTGTGGTTTTATGAAACCACGGTAAAAGTGAAACTTTTTTTCACATTATAGACATTTAACTAAAAATTCAGAAATGAGTAATAGTCTATACACTATTTGGTCAGTTGCTGCGAACTATAGGCGCCGCCATCCCTACTCCGCGGCCGACCGTCACGCGACATGCAACACACAGACCAAAAAATTTGAGACAATCTAATAAAAGTTTCACTTCTGACCTGTGTAGGTACTTTTGTACATACGCAATTAAAAAAAATTAAAGCTGGTCCTAAGTGTGACTGCTATGCTCAAGGTCCTGGGTTCGATTACCAGGTCGAGCAAAGTTTTACTGAGTTTTTTTTATGAAATACTCTTTAGCAGCTCGTTGTTTGGATTTGTACCCGATTAATGGCAATAGGCTCTCCCCCTATTACATGGGAACCTAAAAACATACTCGGCGAACTGTGGGTGTACATTAGTACACCTCTGTCTAACCCTTAGGGGATACAGGCGTGATGGTATGCTATGTTATGTTATGTGTTAACTACCTACATTGGTTGTTTAAGAATACTTCGTAGATAATACACTTTTTGATGTAAACAAATGATGTAATAATCTTTCTTTCTGTTCAAAACCTATACCTGTCCTATAACAACAATAATTCATAATTTAATATAAGGGTATTAGTGTTTAGTGTAGGCCCGGCTGGAAATCAGCGCTATAGTAATTTGCTATATCATAATATGCTGAGCTGAGTTCCATTTCGATGTTGAATGCGGCATTTTTTTAATAACGTTGCAATAGTATAATTTATACTGGTAATACTCCAATTTATTGTAATACTCGTGTCTTTTTTTAAATATTTTATTTTAACGAGACTTCAGTATTGAGTAGAAACTCTTTGGTAATAAATTTGTACCTTTAATATTTTAAATTTAGTACACGTCATTCTGTCCTCATTTGTCTAGTCAAATTCTTTTGCTACCCAATATACTTGTTTTCCTGTTCTTTACTTTTATACGCTGGTTTTATTTATATTACTACAAATAACTTCCACTGCGCTACCGGCTCATAATTTGCTACATTCAGTACATACCTAATGATTATGCCGGGACCCATAGGAAAAGTCTATTTTTTTAGATAAATTTGACTACATTTAGGAATTAACGAGACAAATTTAAATATTATCCGGGCCGCATTAGAATTGGATTCTCCTAAAATAATGTTGATCTCGTGTTTGTAATTATGTCCGTGTTTACAAAATTAAATAAATGTGATATTTTTTTCTTTTAAAAATATTACATAAGGTGAAAGAGCAACGAGGCAAAATTATGATTAAAAACACCGTAGTGTGGCTCTATGGCGTTTTGAAGAGCCCGTCTGGATAACTAATGCCTAGTAGCTACTGCCTTCAAATCGGATCATCATACAGCATGAAATCAGCTAAATTTAAGAGCACAGGATAATTAAATATATTTTTAGTAATTCTTAGACAGTGTGTACTGAACCTTATAGCAATTCCAACCAAATGGATATTTCGGAGCGTTCGAACACACTAAGTGATTTTTTAACTTGTACAATTAACATAACTGGCGATCGCCCTAAGGTCGAAATTCGACCAGCGGCTTTTTGATCATAGACTATTTTCTGTTTGACATTTACAGTATTCATAAACAATGAGTATTATCTACATCACTTGCTGTCACTTTTCATTGAGTGACAATGTCAATATATTAGGGGGTCTAAGTTCAATGGCACTGGTCGTGTTAGGATTTGCAGTATTCATTTATTTAAATTAATATATTAGTAACAAATATTATAGATAAATTTTAGTTTTCTGCACTCCTTCTCCATATAAACTTTAACCATGTCAAATCTCACAGTCTTCCGTGCACGCAATACGCTTAAAAAGGTACCGAATGGATTTGCTTCACGTATTAATATTAAGATAGACACAGTAGGTATCATAAAACGGAAGATTACGTAGAAATTATAACCCATTTATTTTAAAACCTAAAGTTAAATAAAAATTTGCACACATGGAGTATGCATTCCGAGTTTGCTAGACACTGAAAATTATCGAATAATACCATAAAAAATATTATTAAAAGTACATTACACAAAACGTAAATAATTACTACGCAATAAACGCGTACGGAACCGCGGGACACGGCTAGTTTATAATAAGTCTATCTGCAATAATTTTAAAGAGCTCATGTACTAAAAATCAAAATAACTTATTACCATTTAGCCTACACAATAAAGCGTGGTAGAGCGTAAAGATATTCCGACACCTTCATTCGCAGCCAGCTAAAAGGGTATAAGTAGTACGTATTGAAATATTTTCTAACAAAACACCTCGAGGAAAACTGTGGAGTCGACCTGACAATATTTTTTCAAATTTAATTAAATTCAGGTAATCACGCGGTAATTTGATGTTCCACAAATCTACGAGTTTTACCTGAAATTATTTTTGCCCAAGTATAATATTTATTTGTAATATTCTTTTACTACTTTGCCCGTACAGAAAAGCGTAATGGGATTTTGATTCAATTTTTCTTTTGCTTCCAATCTTTTTCAGTCGCGGCGCACATACATATTTACTATTTTGTCTCGGCGCCCTAACATATCTAGCTGGTGGTAGAAATAGATAGATACAATGGATACTAGTTAGGTAGATAGGCATAAAAATGAAAACATCTACATTATGAACTTAAATTCTAAACTGATTATTTATAAGAATATAAAATTAACACAGAAAACATTCAAAAAGCAAAAATAAAATACAGTAAATACCAAGTTAGTCAATGTGATGGGTGTGCTTGGTGATATTCACACATTATTTCAAAGCGTGGAATAAGGTTGCAACACCGCTACTCGCATTTCTTGCTCCACATTGATCTTTAAGCGATACATTTGCTCGGTTTCGAAGAACGGTAAAGAGAATCGCTTCACGGTGCCCTTCTTCACTATCTACGGCACATCAGGGCGCCGCGGCGCACACTTTGGGAACCCCTGATATATATATTCTGAAAAACAAATGAACGGCCGCCTCATATATATTGTATTATCGTTTTATATTTTATATGTTTAGCGTTATACCCACAATCATGAAGCGGGCGGGCAATAGCTATCTAATAAATATGGGTAAATACAACTGATAGAATGTGATAATTGCCTATTGGCATATTGCCATTGTCACACTTTCCACAAAAATATCACTTCTACGATGACCATAGATCGGATAATTAAGTGTATACTAAGATACCCAAGCCTCGAAGAAGGAAGTATCGTAGAGTATACACTATCTCTCTCTAAATTCCGTAATGATAATAATGCTGTAATATATAAAACAAATTTTTATGACCAAACAAAAATGTACATATTATAAACCAAAAAATAATCTGTAATTTCTTACTTCCTTTTTCGATGTTTAGGTAAATATACTTTACCTATTCCTATGTATGTATAATGATCATAAAAAAAATTAAAAATTATTAAAGTAAATCTTACAAGTCTACTCTAGGCATTTCCTTATCCCTTCCCTGCCAGTGCCCTCGGAACGAAACTTTTAATTATATTTCCATCTCGTTTTAACACATTGCCTGCTTCCTCGCACTAGCGCTGTCTCAATTACACTAGCGTCGTCCCGCTCGCGCGTTTCACTGAACGGAAAGAGCGAATTAAAAATTCAAATCAATTATATGAGACAGAGAAATACACGCGTACTTATCTGCCAATATATTTTTTTTTTTATTTAAAAAATATTTATTGGTAACAGTGTCGTTTGATTGTCTTACTATTGAGCGGAGTGGTCGCGGGTTCGATCCTAGCAAAGATGACTTACAAAATGGGGTGAAGGGCATAATCTCATTCAAAGGGAGGGGTATCAATAAATCTAACGTCACCTTTTTAATTTAGAGAATGAATATTGTTATAATAAACAAATAACGAATTGTGTTAAATATTATATACCAGCTGTGCCCGCGGCTGCGCTCGCATGTACTACAGAATACCGAGTCGCGCGAATCGTGCTAACCCCCCCCCCCCTCCCGGTTATAATCAAGAAAAAAAAAGTTTATTGTGCATTAATTTGATATATCTCCTATGGTTTGCTCAGCGTAAGCCATTATGGCGCCCTAAAAGTATCGTTTTTCCGAATTGATTTTTATTTGCGCTAAACTTTAATACCTTTTTTTTAATAAAAGTAGCCTAAGTAACTCCTTATAACATTAGCTACCTGCCAGTGAAAGTCCCGTTAAAATTGGTCCAATCGTTTCGGAGGTTCAACAAACAGACAGACAAAAAAAAATTAATTGGTTTGTTGTTATTAGTAACGTAACTAACGTATATCTTTCATATGTATTTAGTAGAAAGCTGTTATTTAGACATTACAAACAGACACTTTAATTTTATTTATTTATATATATGTAGATGCCCGAGGATTCTAACAGTGTAGTTATATATATACCTTTATCGGCTATTTAGTTGCATGAACAAAAATACATGAAGTATGAAGATATCAAATAAATTTGAAACAATAGGGTAAAGCATACGTGAGGGAGGGGGAGGGAAGGTCCTGTAACTTCTTACAAAACTCACGTAATTAATGGACGTCCCCTAACTGAAAATCGGAATACAATTTTTGATGTTAGGTACTCCATTTATAACTAATATCAAAAAGGTTTTCTCTAATGTAAATCACTGTTAGCCTACTAGTCACTACAGTTGATTACGTTGGACCATGTGAAGGGTCAAGATGTCAAAAATTACCTTCAATCTGGAACTCTAGAGTGAACTGCTCCTTTGCAACTAAATAAAGCATTTGCAGCTTCCGCAATTGAAATATGCAGCCTGAAATTTTTTAAACCGGTCTTAAAATACATATGCTTAATTATTTAAAAAAAAATGTCTCATCCATATTCATTTAACGTTAAAAATAGGAAGACATTACTTTTTACACACACACAAACACAAAAAAACTGAAAATACTCATTATAAATAAATACATAATTCTTGGACGTTATTTGTTTGAATTTACAAAAATAAATATACTGTTGACATACTTAATAGCTGTATATATTTAGATACAAATGTTATTTCACAAACGGCAAATAAAAGTTTGTACATTATCTCTGGATATCGAGCGAACATCGTGTTTTCCTTCTGTGTAGAGTTTAGTACTGATTTCGACACTGTGTTAACAGAAGTCAGATGTTCGTGTGATTCGGTGAATCTGTGTCATTCGATGAATGTAGCTTTGAGTGGAATATTGTTTCAGATTTTAACAATTTTGATACTTTTGGCAAAATATTGACTTTGTCGCTAAAACAATGCGTACTAAATTACATTACGAGTTCACGGCCATCTGGTTACACCGCCCGACTGAAACCATTGATTTCGTGGATTCGATTCCTGTCAGTAATTTGCAACTTTGTAACTTTGTGAAAGCGTAAAAAATTTTATTATGTCAATTTTTGTTTGATCCATGGATAAATGTTGTGGATTAAAAATTTGTGAAAATATCGTATAGATATGAAATGTTGCAATAAAAATATTGATTGTTATCAATAATAAAAATGTGATGTCCGCTGGTTCGACTCTTGACAGTTTTCAATCCGGCATCGCGTACATATGCAGTAGATGCAGAAAATGAAATCATGAGGAAAATGTGAATTCTTTATAAATGTTTTAGTAGTACCACAATTAACTACCGCATCGGGTCAGTTTGTAAAACTGTCGTGTAACGTAGTCGAAATTTGTAAAAACTTGTCATTATAACTTTTCCATTGCAGAGCTATCGTCGCTATCAGCCGGCCTGCATGCCGCCAAAAGATCACTGTAACGGGTTTATCGCTGTTATTAATATTTATCGCGACCCAGTCGGCTTATTACTGGATATACACCGATTCCAGAACAAGGCAGGCCTACACGTGCCCCTATGGCGTTTGTTACATTAAGAGTATGGTGATCGCGACCCATTCGTACACAATTATTCTGTCCCCCCATCAAATACTGCCAATTTAACTTCTTCTGCTATTCCACTATAGGCGCTACTGTTGTATATTCAAACGACTGTTTCATCTAATCCAAAATTTATCAACACTTAAATAATTATAGAGCCGCAGATTATTTATTTATTTTATTTTATTTTTATTAATAGGTTTACAACAATTGTTTCATTGGCACAAGCTAAATGTTGGCGACAGAACTGTTATTTTCGTGTCTTGTGTTATATTATTTTATATTATTGTGTTTATGTGTTATGTACTGTGTCATGATAGAGTAGATCGATATAATAGGTCTTTACCTATGAAATTGCCGTTCTGCAGTACTGGCCATTTCAAATCAAAATAATTTTTGTTTGGGTAAGAATTATAATTTCAAATTAATTTTATTTTAAAAACATGGAATTCTTTTTCCAAAGTAGTCTTTTGTTTATTGATTAGTGTTACATTTTCATCGCATTTCAATCTTTTTTGTCATCATGGATACGTTAAAAATTCGAGTAATTATGGAATATGAGTACCGTCGTGGCAGCAACGCGGCACAAGCGGCACGCAACATCAACGACGTTTACGGAGCTAACACTACAAACCAACGCACCACCTGTTATTGGTTTGCTCGCTTCCGTTCTGGGAATTTCGACCTGAAAAATGAACCTCGCGGTCGTCCGAAGACTTTGGTTGACAATGACGAATTAAAGGTGATTGTGGAAGCTGATGATACACAATCTACGGCTGAATTAGCAGCAGCTTTCGACGTTAGCGTCAAAACAATAATGGTCCATTTGCGTCAAATTGGCAAGGTAAAAAAGCTTGACAAATGGGTGCTCTACGAACTCAATGATCGCCAGCGCGAAGTACGCGTCGAGACGTGACTTGCACTGCTCAACAGACACACAAATGAAGGAATTTTGAACCCCATTGTTACCTGCGATGAAAAATGGATACTGTTGATAACCGCAAGTGCTCAGCAAGTTGGTTGGATCCTGGTTCAGCACCTAAACAATGCCCTAAACGAAAACTTACTCTAGAAAAGTGATGGTCACTGTTTGGTGGTCTAGCGCCGGTGTGATTCATCACAGCTTCTTACCAAACGGGGTGAGTATTACTGCAGATGTGTACTGTGAAGAACTGAACACAATGATGGAGAAGCTGGCACATCTCCAACCAGCATTGGTCAATCGCTCGTCTCCGCTGCTCCTGCACGACAACGCGCGACCTCATACTACACAGCAGACGGTCTCCAAGTTGCAAGAACTGGGGGTTGGAAGTTCTCCGTCATCCGCCCTACTCACCAGACCTTGCGCCTACAGACTACTACTTTTTCCAGAATTTGGATAACTCCTTGGCGGGGAAAAAATTCAATACCCGAGTGGCAGTACAAAATGCCTTTGAAGAATTTGTTGCCTCCCGTCCAGCTGATTTCTTTAAGAAGGGCATCAATAAACTGCCACTGCGCTGGCAAAGATGCATTGATTGCATGGGGGATTACTCCGATTAATACAAATAAAAAATACATGAAAAAAATTCGTTTAAATTTTTTCATACAAAACGGCAATTTCATAGGTAAAGACCTAATAGATAAAATTATAGAGAAATGTTAGTGACTACGCTACATTATAAGTTGCGTATTATGTATTAAGTTGTATATAAATGCTTATGTATTGTGTGTTACATATATGGAAATATAATTATTATAAAATAGGTAAATGCATAGAAAGAGTCAATACAGTAAGAATATTCAATGTTACAGTAACTTTACGATCGAAAAGCGGTGATGCCGCCCATAAATTTCATTATTTTTGGCTTATGTACGGAATATGTACTTAATGTATATAACATGTGAATGTTTAGTGGATAGGTAATAAAACAAGGAATATTTTGATATATGACATGTATACACAATGTATATAAAGAAAGAAATATAAAGCGATTAACAGGGCGACCAAAGTAAAAACAAACATAAAAATACGAATTAAAGCGGGGCTCTCCTTACGGTCATTCTTCGAACTACTTAAGCTCGAAAAGGCGCCGTATAGGGCATGGCGCAAATCATCGAGTACAAGTAACTACAAGAAGAAAGCTTTGGTCGTCCTGCGAGCAGTACATTGAAGAGTTTGACTTTCATTGAAGACTCGGCACCTCAAGCGGTCGTACATTATTGCACACCCCGGACCCCCTCACTACCATTGCGCCCCACTGGCATCCGTACGGCGTCCACGAGACGGGCATCCGGCATAACAAAAAATGCCCGTCCAAACCGAGGAAGCGTCACACCCCTCCTCCCTCACGCAGAGGGGAAGTGACGCGTACCCAATACTAAATATGTATTATAAAGATTGTTACATAAGTTATGATTACAATGTACAATTTATTAGTAAAAACAGCTTGCATATTTATAAAACGAAGTAACTACTAAAATAGTAAATATAAATTAAAAGACATTCAAAATAAAACTTAAATTAGGTTTCAAATGAAAATTAAAATATATCTTATACAGGTAAATATTGTAAACTAAAGTGTAAGTAACCAGGTCAAACATTTTAATTAAACTAAATTAATGCTAAATAATTCGAGGTTATTGAATTTATTGTACAACTTGCTAATTCTAGATACAGGAGAATTTAAACCAAAAACAGTTTTTCTAAAAGGAGAATTCAGTAGGTTATTGTAATAACGAGGGTAACGAGACTAATATATATTTCATTAGTAATAGCAACGTATTAAATTCAGTCCAGAGGTCGATGGTAAAAAAGAATTGGATAAATTAATTTTCAAGTATCAAGACTTTTAAATTGTTATTTCCACAGTTCACCAACTTAGGCAGAAGCTTGGCAACTTTAAATGAATACATTTAACTTGGTTTCGTTTTTTTTTCTTTATTTCTATATTATTAACCTTGTGGATTTATTTATCACAAACAGAAGTGTATTTCGAAGGTGATGGGCAGTAATCTACTACGGATCAAAATTTTCACATTTATGTACTTTAAAGCAACAGTATTCGACTGGTACTGCTTTATTCCGATCTGAGGAGAAACTTGGAATAGTTTTTAGGTCATGTACACACGAACACTAGATCTATTTTACTTTTAAATACAACCAAATCATCATGAATATCATGCACATAGTAATAAACAAATAAACCCATTATCTCTAGACGTATTTATCAATTTAAAAGAACAGGTATATAATAAGTAACAGTTTGGAACTGTCTTCTGTAAACTGAAAAAGCTGCTACTAAATACTACGTGGGTATCTCTACTGTGTGGCACAAATCTGTTTCAGTTTGGATATTCAAGCTTCTCTATTCAAGCTTAAGGATCTTTGCTTTGTTAGAGAGAGATACACGCAAATATGACTTGCAACACGCTCTTTAATCTTTTCAATTATGGTAATAGGAAGAGATAGATTTTTGGAAATGTTATTTCTCTGGAACAGAAACAGTTGTCTTTAGAAACCTTGATTAAAAACCTTTCCATTTCTTTATTGTTCTCGATGACAGTTCTAATTTGATAGTTGTAGTGTTGTGACCAAATAAGTAATGATATCGATCGCATATGTCGATGTCGATGACGATTCATCAGATTTTGATTAAAATAAATAAATAAAGATTACCTGTCGTTATAATTATTTCGTTTCATTGTCGAGTACCTACCTATACCTACTTATTTTACAACAGCTTAGAAAATTTTGAAGTAGTTGGCATTATCAATCAAGAATTAAAACGTGTAACATCTTGTAATGAAATATAATATTAGTTAATAAATTTGTACAAATGTATCCCGCAATAGTTTAGTTTCTTACATTTTGTAAAAAAATATCGGGTCTGTTATCGTGTTATCGTGACTCTGATATAACCTTGTACGTGTGTAAACGTCATATTTTTTTAAAATAATGCATACATAATATAAAAAAGACGCTCGTTCAAGTTTTCACAGGAGCTGTCATCGAGAAAACAAGAAATGGAAATGCTATATATAGTATGCACACCCGTGAAAATGTTGTATCATTACAACAAGTTTACAAGAGATGGCGCCCGAATCGTTTCCAGAAATCCGTGTATTGTATACGGATTAAGGATTTTTAAATGTACCTAGTTTTTAAGAATACGAGAAAGGGTTTGAGTTACATATAATTATACTTTAAGGTAGGAGCTAAGCAGAAGTGATAAAATAAAATGAAAACACGATAAAACACTGACACAATTAAATTAGATAATTGACCTTGGAACATCGAGAGCATTATCACGTGAACAAAGTCACGGGTATCAGCTAGTATGTTATACAAGTTTATTTGAACCGGCGATATAAATTTCTCCTAATAATCTAATAACATCTTTTTAAATAATTTTTATAGTCCTATTTTTTGTTTTACTCATATGGTATTTGTTCGTTATCTATAAAAAAAACAGGATATCTTCATAAATAATAATTGTGTAGTTGATGCGCGCGGCGCCGCGGTTACAGCTAGTTTATATCTATATATAAATGAAATGATAGAAATTTGCCGTTGTGCACTTGTGCGCGCATCACGCAAAAACTAGTATGGGATAGATTTTAATCATTTTATTAAAATCGTTAAATACTCATATTTTCACTATTATAAAAGTTACTTACGCCGTTACTAAACAATTTTACGCCGCTATCGACGCTTTCGTCAGCCATGTTTGTCAACCATTTTGTTACGTTTTACAGAAATGACAGAATATCGCGCATTAAAAAACTCTAAATAGAGCGCTTTGGAGGGTTCTTGATCTGTCATGTGATGAATTTTATTTTATAGTGGTCGTAAACGTGACTGCTATGCTTAGAGGTCCTGGATTCGATTTCCAGGTCGAGCAAAGTGTTATTGGGTTTTCTATGAAATTCTCAGTAGCAGCTCAGAGTTTGGCTTTATGCCCGATTTTTTTACCAATATGCTCGTCCCCAATTATATGGTACCTAAAATGGGACCATGGGGTTGTCATTAGAGTACTAATCAGTAAACTATGACTTGGTCCTATACTTATTTCGTAATAGTTGTGACATTTTGTGTAATATAGTTTGGTTAATGTACATAGGTAAGTGAAAGTGAATTATAAATATTATCTATATACATTGACTTACATATAATTGTGTATTATGTATAAACACACGTTGCCGTGAAATAAAAATATAAACACGGTAGTTTTTAAAACAAATTCTGTTAATTTTTTTTTTATTTCAGACAAAAAGTCCGTTTGATTAGTTTAAACACATAACTTAGAAACTAGTGTTAGTACTTAGGTACATCATTCTACCAGAAAAAAAAATTTTTTTGATGTGAAACATCTATAGGCGAGGGGTAAACCTGATTGTTGGTGTAGCGATACACGCCGTGGCGACGCTTCGCCACGCTATATGATGGAATATAATGTACTATGAATTATGAACATACAATTATGTATTATGAAAATAATTGAGTTGTAGCGATTATAAATACATTTTAAATTGTGTATTTTGTATTTAATGAAAATTAATATTTATGTAATAAACAGTAATTATTTTATGGAACAAATTTGTAATGGTTTATCTTTCCATAATGCCATATCTGACTCCTGTCGTAATCTGTTCTTATAACCATATAACTTAAACAAAATAATTTCGATGTTTCACACCTGCCAGGCGCGGACGTCCCGTGACCGATTTTCTTTTTTTTCCAGACAAAGAGTCACCACTGTTGCATGCTTGTAGGCGTACCCAATGTTTCAATATGGAACTGTCCCACCTGTTTGTCATACCTCTCAGGATGCCGTCGGGGCTAGCGCGTACTCTGCGCATGAGGAAACGCATCGCTCGCGCATGATGGCGAAAAAGACATCAGCACCCTGAATGCAGAGTGAATACGCAGTAAACAATGTGGTATTTTAGCAAATCTGCGTGGCGACATAACCAGCGGACAGCAGACGCCCTGCGCTTGCTAACCTTCAATGTCCGGGCTATCTTTTAAGACATCGGAAACCCGATGGCCCAGACACTTGAAGCTACTGACTTGCTATAAGGGTACATCCGCACAGTTTCAACTGTAGTACAATCGGGTAGGTTTTATTGCCTACCTTAAATACTAAGTACTACTATATTTTTCTTAACATTGTCTAAAATTAATAATGTATTATGTACAAGGTAAATAAAATATTGTTTTTAAGGATAAAGATGTCTCCGCTTAATTCCTCACAGAGCGGCGGTCTAGGTCTCATTTCCACTTATTTAAGTATACTAAAATTATGATTTGATGATGTAACGTAGAATGTACATAATATGTGTGCGTACGTATAAAAAATATTTCCTTCTACCTAAATAAAAAACAATTTACTGACACTACGAATATAAAAAAATAAATATGTAAATAAATATGATATATATTACCTATCTAAAATGTATTATTTATATACTAGCTATGCCCGCGGCTTCGCTCGCAAAAGACAAAAATACTTATTGTGGGTGTATTATTATGTATTGTATTAATTAGAATATAGACTTAATATACTCCGTGACTTTTTTGTAGTTCTTTTTATTATGTAGTACTTACATTAATTTGCTATATCTGTTATGGTTTAATTCATTTAATTTAATTTAAGCGCCAGCATTGATTCAATATGACCAGTTTTTATTTTTTTCATTTGCGCGGAACTAAACAATTTATAAAATTGAAAATATGTAGCCAACGTACAGTTTTAATTTGGTTTTTTTATCGCGCCAAATTTGACACGAGTCAAGTAGTCTATTGTCGTCAATTTTTTCTTTTTTTAACTGATTACACTGTTAGTCATAGGATCCCTAGAGCCTCTGATGGCTTTTACAGCTTATCCGGAGTTGAACAGACAGGATATACGCTGCACCTTAAATACCCTTCCACTCAATCCGAGCAGTACGGTAGTTGTAAATATCCAATTATGAATATACCCCACTTGACTATTTCCGACGAGGGTAGTAATGAATGTCTAACAATATATAATTGCTTATAGGTGTTGCAACGCTATATCTTCGTTAATTCTTTATGAAAACAAATAGTTTATAATAATTGTTTTCGGTAAAATAAAATCATAATAACTTTTTTCTCGACCTGTTGTTACTAATGAATATAGCCATCTAATAATTCTGTTAAACTAACGTAACAGCTGTTTCTTACATTGTTTTCATTCTATGCAAAATATTTGCAGTAGATATTGTAAATATTAATTTACTACAACTTTCTTTAATATATCCTGTTTGCAAAACGTGGAACATAATTATTTTCATAGCGTTCGCATGAGGTTGTTTCGACCTCCTCTCGCAATGACCGTGTCACAAATGTCTGGCACTGTAAACATTGTGAACCAGTTTTAAAATATGAATTAATGCGACAGATGGCACATTTAAAAATAATGGTAACAATTTCGTTTAAGGGTTTTTTTTTGCGGGATATTTAATTTACATGTTGTGGTTTTTATTTTTAATTCATTTACTTAGGTTTTGAACCTATATTATATAACATTGGTGGCGTTTTGCGTGATGGATTGTAAATATAAACTGAAAGCATGCATTCTGAGGTCCCGCAAAAATTTCCTAGAAGGTAGAAGGATACTGAAATCGTCATAAGACAGTACACTATATTCACTTGATAAGGCAGTAATGGTCTTTATTAAAGAGGACTAGTTGCCAAGTTAGGAAGAAGAACAAGATAGTATATATAAAAATAATGATAAATTAAAAATAAACCAATTTCAAATTAATATTTCGTGTTACCGATGTTTTAATTTTCGATAGTTATATATTATGATGTACTATTGTGTTGTTGCCTTTGAATAACGATTTGAAAATATTATGTCGACGAAATAATCTTAAAGTCTTATCATGTCTTAACATTGAACGAGCTCGACTCGAGCGGGCAGACTGTCCTTTGTAATAGACTTACGAATATTCATAGAATTGTTTAGTGTAGAACTTATTTAGTGTACCGTTGTAATTTGAAACACGATGAAACGTCAGTAGTGTTTGACGTTCATAAGTGCCTTGTTAGGGTCCTAAATTGAATAAAAATTATCTTGATTTTGATGACACGAAAAAGCGACTCCAAAACAGACAAACATATACACATCTTAAGTATACATCTACAAGTCCTGATTATCATAATTATGTTCATCGTCGAGTTGGCCTAGAGGTATGAGATGACCAGACTTATACGCATTGTTGTATGTATAGTACGAGCGGTCGATAGTACGAGTCCCGTTAAATTAGGAATTATACAATTCGATTTTAAAGAATCAATAAGTATTTTATGTTTTCTAAAGGTTTCACTCCGACCGACTATGAACTGCACTCATGTTTTTATTTATTCGTTTTTAAAGAAACTTCTATAGAAAAAAAGTATTAGAAAGGATATCGACATGAATACTAATAAATTTATTACTATACTAATTATTATACATAGCATAAATCAAAAACAAAATCAAAAAATTCATTATTCAATTTAGGCCCTAAGAAGGCATTTAAGAAAGTCAAAATACTACTGCCGGTTCGGAAAATATTCCAAATATTGGGAAGAACCGTTAAAAACTCGATCAAGTTTAACTTTTTTTCAACTGTAAAATGTTAATATATTTGGAACAATAATAATAATTTAGTAGATGCAAAGAGAGGGAGTCACTTTCAGACATCACTACCATTCATATAATGATCCACCTTATTATAATAACGTTTTGACAGTAAAAACTGCTTGATATGGTATTTGAACTTGTAGCGACATCTCTCGTCACAACTGACGCATCCTACACATAGCGACATCGCCACAACTGACATCCTACATCGCGATATATAAATTAACCGAACAATTGAGTATATATACAAGAAACCGACAACAACCGTTGGGCCCAAGCCTAGGTCCGTTCCTCGGTGTGAAACCCTTGGGTCAGGCAACCGCCCGCGCGATACAAGTGACACTGTACGTGCATCACTTAGCTACCTACATACAACACTACACACGTATGAACATACACACGTGCACACCACACAGGTACATAGGTTCTGTGAGGGACCTTTTTTTTTTCTTTTTTACGCTAGTTAGTGTAGAAACATTCCGATTACTGAATACACATACGCACGGTTCCTTCCTTCCTCCCAGGAGAAAGGGAACGTGCCTATGTGTATATT
Organism: Saturnia japonica; assembly: GCA_033032175.1. Classification (NCBI taxonomy): domain Eukaryota; kingdom Metazoa; phylum Arthropoda; class Insecta; order Lepidoptera; family Saturniidae; genus Saturnia; species Saturnia japonica. The sequence goes on from CM065329.1 coordinate 11,731,103, forward strand.
TAGTTAGCTCGAATCGTAGGTGTAGGGATTCGAATAGATCGCGACCTATTTGCGAACGCGACGACCGCCCGAGCCGAGGTCCGGCCACTTTGGCACCCTCGTGCGAGTCGTCCACAAAACTTTCGCGGCTGAGTGCCCTCTGCGCTCGCCCCCAAGTCCGGTGAAGCTGTAAAAGCCGCAGCGGCTTTAGGGCCCCTAAGGCTAACAGTGTAGTCAGTTAAAAAAAAAAAAAAAAATTTAAAAAAAAAAAAAAAAAAAAAAAAAAAAAAAAAAAAAAAAAAAAAAAACAACCGTTGGGCAGCTGCCCGCCAGACATAACACCCGTCTGGTCGGAGGATCCTCCCTTTTCTATGGTGGATGAGGAACTTTACACTCTGTCCCTCACTGCACGCTAAAAACTTGTAGTCCGATCCTTAAGAATAGCTAGACTTAAGTGGAAGTGGACGGGGCACGTAGATCATTGAACGGAAGGCTAATGGGGGCCAAAAGGTCGTCGAGTGGTGGCTGCGTACTGGAAGACACAACGTGGGCAGACCAGTCATGAAGTGGACCGACGCGACATCCTGGTAAGAGTTGCGGGAAGTGGCTGTATGCAGGCAGCACAGGACCGATCGTTGTGGAGATCTTTGAAGGAGTTTTATGTCCAGATATGGACATCAATTGGCTGAAATAATAATGATGAGGGGGCCGATTATTAATGATTTACTTAATCGAGATATTTTAATGATGAATGATCATTCATATTCGAGCCATGTACGTATACTCAGAGCTGGGCGATTATAATCGATGACTCAATTGAGATATGTAATAGAGTAGAAAGCTAAAAAAATATAATATTGGCTTTAATCGAGATTTCTTCATAATTGAATGATTACATTAGTATATCTCATAATCGCCCACCGCTAATTGTAACTAGCCGTACCCCACGGTTTCATCCGTGTCAAATTTATTCTATCAACTCTCCATCGTGCCGCTTTCAACGCACCCGTGTAGCGTATCGTTGATCTCACTTCTTGTACTTGCCTAAAACTTATCAGACAGCTTGACGTTCATGGTTCCTGCCTCGCTCCTTAGTGTCGTAGCGTGAAGTTATAAAACCTATAACCGTCTTTTAGAAATAGGCTTTAATTTAAATGTAAGAAGAATTATTCAAATCTGACTAGTAACTTCAAAAATTAGCGCTCAAACAAACGGAAACCATCTTTTAAGCTTTATTATGAACGTATAATGTAATGTGTAATATATAAAAAAATTAATATGTGGGCGAACGAGCTGCACTCGGAATCTTAAATAGTAAAACACCAATCTAGGTGAACTTGATATGTAAAATACAAAATTTCATTCAAATCGTTGGAGCAATTATAAAGCAAATAAAGCACATTTGTTGCTTATTCTTATGAAGTTACGTTTATTTAGTTTAATTAATTAAAATAGTTGTTGTGTTAATTCGTCCGTGAGGTTGTACATGCCTACAGGCCCTGTCAGAATATCAGCGCTGCAGTTCTTGCGCTTGTAGGCCTGCAGCATTATGCTGAGACAGGAACCTATTCGGCCCCATGAAACACTTCATTTATTGTGTCAATTTTGTTTTGTTTTATAATTTAAAAGGTATTATTGTCGTATAAATGCTTTTTCTTTCTTTGTTTCAGTTTCCAAGAAATAACTACATATACTAATATATATATTTCCAAGAATTATTCATCAATAGTATTATCGCTAAAATAATATAATTAATAGATATGCGGTCAATTCTAACTGTTATTAAGTCTATACGACAAGTCTGAAGTCACATGCACACTCACACATAGGTTTTTATACGACAAATACACACTATCAGACACAGTGATACCTACGCGCTACGTGTACAGATAAAATCGATTTGAACTTCGAATATAGTCAATTATTAATAAAATACTAACTTTTCCCGCGGTTTCGCACGCGTCTATAACGCTGTAATTTCTACGTCCCGTAAATTTATTACATTTAGTCATATTAAAAAAAAATCTAAAAGTATTATTATTGACAATTCTTATAGTCTCTCTATGGAAGAATGACGTGCCTACTCTTCCCGTTAACAAAATTTTATCAAAATCGGTCAAGCCGTATTTCGGTTAAAACCAGACATAGGTAGGTACAAACAGACAGATATTTTTTTATGTCATTCCTTGTCAAGCACTACACGTTATAGAAATTAAACTGCTTAAAAAAGGAGATGCGGAGATAATGTATATCTGTCTTTTTCCTTCTCTCTACGTTATATCTTTCTTCTCTCTCATGTAACGAAATATGCCTAAACGTGACGCGTCCTTAAAATTTCACTATTAATTCCCGTCCCGGCCTAAGAAGATGAAAAATTACTTAAACCTACAGACAGCTACAGATTTATTAATATGGATTCGTAATAATCTTATCGATTTTCCTTTTAGGTACACGTATTTATTATAGTTACAATTTTTTGTTATTACTTTTAAGTTGAATCTTTCCTAGTACCTTTATGTGACATGACTGTAAATACGCAGTAGTCGCTGTGGTTTTGGTTTCTTATTACGTAAAATACTCTGTGAGTTCCGGTAACCACAGATTAAAACTGATTTTAAAGAAAATCGTGCAACCCGTGGAGTGATTTAATTTTTCAAATCATTTCTTTGATTCCTAACAAATGATATAGGTACTGTTCATTTATTTTTTAAAGCTTTCTAGAGGAGATTTTAGCAGGTCGATTATGGTGTTTTTTTCTAACTTAAAAAACTTTTGTTATTTGGTTTTTATTATGTAGTAATGGGGGGTATTTTACGTGATGTAGTTCACAAAAGGTTACATAAGTATTATAAATTATAATACATATTAGATATGAAGTTATTTATTGATGAAGTGCTGAATGAAATATAAAATATTATGTTCATCGAAAAAAAAAAATCGTCCTATACGGGAATCGAACCCTTGACTTCTTTACTCAATTGTAAGCTAATACTTTCAACAACGTTGCCCGTCATGTTACTTATATTGTGTAATGTAACATAAATCAATGAAATAATATTGTAAAAAATCTCTCAGTGTATTACCAGCTTTATCGTAGCTAATAATAATACGGGCATACCTCGCGACTCTCCGGACTTGTGTTGCACCTTTTCGTTTAAATTAATTATCGATACCAAAAGTTTCTTATCAAGAGTTTGGTTTGCATTGTATTGCTTAGTTTGAAAAAATATTATGCATTATAATTAAGATTGATCTTTATGCAAAAAGCTTATATAATTAGATTTGCGTAATTTTACAAGATCCTATACTTTTTTTGCTTGATTTACAAGAACCTGTGTTTTACTTAACGGAATGTACTTTAAACGTCTCAAGTACGGTAATCTAATTCTACCCAAAGGTGTCATTGTTACCATTAACATTAATCTAAAAAAGATATTAATTAATTAAATTAACCTACTTCTTCGTAAATATTGGTTTGATTATTACATTATGACTATGCATTAATTGAATCGGACTAAAAAAATTACGTGTAGTACAGACAAAATCAAATTATTATGCAACGTCAATACTATCAATTGATAAATATATCAAATCATACAATTAAAAAAATTTCAACGCGTAATTATGTTATGGTTTTTACAAAATTAATATTTTGTTTATCATAACTAGCTAGTAATTTGTCTGTATAGACGTATAACTTTCAAAGTTTGTTTCTGTTTCGTAAATCAGAGAAGTCGGAACCCGTATCCAGGGTCTTAAGTTTGACCTCTCCAATAAGCTTATGTTTACAGTGTAGGAAAGCATCCTGATTTAACCTTGTGTATGAGGTTTTTCCTAATAGTAAAACTGTATCTAATATTGCCATTAGAAATATTCTTACCACTATCATAATTATAGAAAAACATATGTTATACATTGACATAACCCCGTTAGTGATTTATTTCAATCATCGGTTATTAGAACGAAGCTGACGACCGAACGACGCCTTATCGCGCAATTGGTGGATAGAATATACACGGAAAAAGTGTCCGACCCAACCGACACTAAAAAGAGAGAAACATCTATCGGATTTAGCTTGCGAGAGAATATGATGGAAGATACACTATTTATGAAAGCCTTGATTCTCAAGACTATGATCGTCATCGCATAGGCACTGTTGAATGTACAGTAAGAATAGTCGATATTGGGAGTCTCGCTGATTTAGGATATATTTTTTATAAAATCATTTATGTATCGAAGTTGCTTATCACGGGGGGGTGGGAGCTAAGCTGAAATAAGTAAATGACACAAACGACCCTAAAAAAATTAAACCATAAGATATAGGATTTTCAAAACTAAAACATTCGTGGAATTGGCTCAGCTGTGTTATGACCAGATTTCTACGCACTATTGTATGTACAGTACGAGTGGTTGATGTCTCGAGTCCTATTGATTTACTTTTATAAAATTATAAGGCTACAAAAATAAAATAAATACTTTCATATAAATATTTACAATTAATAAACTTAATCAGTACAATCAATAAACTGTGTGATAGGTTATAGTTTCGTTTGGATGTTTAAAAACATAGTATATCTGTATTACATGTACAATTTTACTACCTACATTTTTTTTTTTTTGAACTAACTACACTGTTAGCCTTAGGGGCCCTATCCAAAGACAGAGCCGCTGCGGCTTTTACAGCTTCACCGGACTTGAATTTACTACCTACAATTAAAGTATGTATTTTTAAATAATATAATTTATCGACATTTATTCAATGTTGTTTCGCAGAATTTGTCTCCTCCCTACGCACCGTATCCATTTAGTTTGACAAGCATTCGGTTTCATATATCCGTCGTGCGCGAGTTGCGTCTTTGTGTACGTACGTTATTATCGCATGTGTGCGTTATAGGTCAGGGTTGACATATTTATTATTATTATTATTTCTCACGGAAAGTGACAATTTTTTTACTAAATACCACAAACGTTGACGACCGAGGTTTTTATTCGTATTTTTAAAATTCTCAATTAACTTTACAGAAGTAAGGTAATATTTTTTGCATTATTGCGTTTATTCACTGATGATTTTATCGTTATAGGTTTACCTTTGTGACCACAATCTCACCTGATCATAAGTGACGATGTGGCTCACGATGGTGGCACGCTAGGCCTAGTGGAAAATTGACATTTAAGTGCAGCTGTCGGAACACACCTATCGGTGTTTGGCGACAGATTTACAACTCGAGGGTGGTAGCTAGCCAGGCGGGTATTAGAATAAGCCCCACCACCATGCTATGGTTTCATCAGGATGTTTTCCTTCACCGGATGCTCAGGCTCATTGCAGGGATTCAAACTCACGTCGACTGACGCGAAGTACGTACATGCTACCAACTGAGCCATCATTGCTTAACTAAGCCATTATGTCTATGATATTTACAATATGTTGTGCTTAAAATTACATGAAGCTATGACCGGTATAAGTAAATGGTCTGGTACAGTCGCGAAGATTTTTACCGCAAGAACACAACACAAGGTTCTTTGTCGGTCTTCATGATCTTCTTTAGGGTGTGGTATTCCACCAGTCGGACTGCCCCAAGTGGAAAAAAAATCTCCAAAGGCATTTCTCTTTTTCTGTCTTGCTGCGATATGTGCGGTTTGATACTCTGTGAACTGATTGATAATGAATGATTATGATTGGTTGATGATATCGCCGATTATGAAATCAGAATATAAAATATACTTACTTAAATTTATTGTAAATACACAAAACATTGTAGACAACTATAAGTACACAATTATACGAAATTAGAGAAATACATAATAATAGTACGAATTAATTAAAGGAATAGGCCAGGTCAGTGTGTAAAGCCAATTTATAAATGTCTAATTTATTGTAACAAAGTCACTTAACACGGATGTGGAAGCTAAACTGAAAAAGTGATCTAACCTGCGGACTTTAAAAAATAAACAAATACATGAATATATAGGCCTAGCTATGTCCCGCGGTTTTACCCGCATATAATTTAGTAGAAATCACTGATTGATGATTAATAATACTTTAATATACTTAGATAATATTTTTATCGGGCGGTCAGATGGTCATATCGCAGCATCGCAGGACTCGTTCATGCCGCTAACTACTATAGACATAGTCCCGAGCCGAGTGTTGAATTATATTAATTTTGCATTATCTCTCAAACTATGCGTCCAAATAACATGCTGTAAAAGACGAAGTTTATCTTCGTTAAATTATCTTTATGATAAAGTATTTTTTTTTGTAAGGATTAATATGCCAAGTTTAAAAATAATGATCATAAATTAATTTTTAATCTTCAACAAAAAAATTTGCAAAACACCTTCTTGTGGCTTATGTATAAGAGATAGGTATATGCGATTGCTGAATTTTTTTAGATATACTAATGGCCAATAATTTTGTAGAACATAAAGCAGTTCGCGAGGTTTTCGACTTCCGAATTATGTAACAAAAAAATATATTTAAGGCTAGCTGGGAACTGTAGCTCATTGTTATATAGCCTATACTATTCCACGTGAATCTGGCTATCATATGCAAAAATAACTTTTCGAATCCGACTGGTAGTTCCAGAGATTAGAGTGTTTAAGCAAACAAACAAATAAAAAACTCTTCCGCTTTGTTATATTCGTATAGATTTTCAAAAATACGACAGTCATGGAATTGGTTCAGCAGTGTTATGACCAGATTTTTACGCACTGTTGTATTGTTTTGTGTGTGTATCGCTAATTCCAGATTTTTTAAAAATAAAAAACATTTTTTTTTTTTACGTTGTTTATGTTTGTGTTAATTTTTTTTTAGTTAAAGTTATGGAAATACCTAAATATATTGTTGTGAATTATTATTTGAGAAATTAAAACACATTATAAATTTATTAAGGACATTCAATTTATTGAATATAGATAAAAATCCCAATGCAGCGGGACTCGAACTAATCACATAATATACACCGGAAGGAATTTCGTTACCACCACTGCTACACCTCTCCAGCATTTTCATAACCATTTAACACTTGTACGTAGTCGATGAAAGGGTATTAAAGGAACAAAGGCTTTAGATATTCAGAGTTTTTATAAATCCCCAAATTTCGAAATTGCTATCACCGTTCTATCGCATCTTTCATCGCTTTTAAAAGGCAGTCTAAAACTCCATGCAAGAGAGGCAACTCCACACTATAAATTAATAAATTCTCTTAGACGCCTTAACAAATAAATAATATTTAGATCAAATACAACTGAAGATCATGACAGCCCTATGTTTTCAAATCAACAAACAACCCACTTGCGAGTGTGTGTGTCATAACGATAAACTTATATACAAAGCATGTGTAATCCGATAAATTTTACTTATAAACTACACTATTTTTACCTTCATGACTTTTAACTAAGAGGGTGACTACAACTTCCTCGAATATTTTCCTATACAAAAGTATATGGTTTACTTTTTTTTTTGTAATAGCTTACGTTGGTGTTTATAGACGGTGATGACCACTTACCGCGCTATGAATTATATGCCTGTAGAACAATGCGAAGAAATCCTTATCGACGGACATCCTTAACTTACATGAGTAAATCTATACTAATATAAAAAAGCGGAAAAGTTTTTTGTTTGTTTGTTTAAACACGCTAATCTCTGGAACTACCAGTCAGATTGGAAAAAATCTTTTTGCATATGATAGCCAGGCTCGCGAGGTATCGTATAGGGTATTTAAGATTAGGCTACAACTACCAGATAGCCTTTAATATTGATTTTGGTTACGTAAGTCGGAAGTCGAGGTCCTCCCGAACTGCTTTAATCGCGTGCGCTGACGTAATCGTTAATGATACGGCAATACAATGTTCTACAATAATATTGGTCCTTAGCCAGCGGTAGCATATGCCTATCTCTTATTATATGCCACTATATAGTATTTTTCAACAAAGATTTGTTGAAAATTAAAAAATGATTTAAAGGCATTATTTTTAGACATGGCATATTAATTCTTCTACATAAAAGTTATTTCATCATAAAGACAATTTTATAAAGTAAAATTTTGCTCTTTAGAGTATGCTATTTGGAGACATTGTTTAGGAGATAATGAAGAAAATAATTTATGATAGACTGCATGGGTGCGTTGGTGGCGCGGTATTTGTCGGATAAAATTAACACGGGTGAAACCATGGGGCACAGCTGGTATGAAATATTTGGGAGACGGAGTCTTGCTCGGTATCTCGGTAAACATGGAATGTAAACATCTAAATACAAAATGTCATTCAAATTGTTCCGTTTCCAGGAAATCAATTAGGGCCCTCTCCCACGAGGCTATTTGTAAGCGACTCACGTTTGATACGCACATCCTATTAAGTTTTCGTAAGTAGCCGGAATACAATTTCGCTATGTTCCGCACACGACACGACGACGCGTCGACTACGCGTTTGAGGCCAGTCGAGTTGCGCGCTTCACGAGTAGGATACGCGTCTCATGAAAATGGCGGTCGAACAAGAAATAAACATCAGATTTGTACTTGAAGTAGAAAAACACCCCTGTTTATACAACTATAAATTACCAGAATACGTCAGAAAGAATATAGTTGATACAGCGTGGATTGAAATCGGGAAAAAATTCAATTTGACAGGTAGGTAATATTTTTATTCAGAAAATACATATAAAATAATAATTATATTCCCATGGCAGCGAAGCAATTGGGATAATCAAGTAATTTGCAAGGTATCAAGTAAATTCTCAGATTTGTGCTCTGAAATCAAATTTGTGTGTCCTCCGGACTGAGACTCATTTGATGCTGTAAGGTGTACCAACTATCACCTTCTTTTTTCTTAAATACTTTTCTAAAATACAAGTTCCTTTCACGATATTACTTGTTTCTCTGCACTAATTTACATCGAATTGCATAGCTGATACCAAAGTTTTTTGTCAACACGCCAAACGCTCATTCAACTGCTGCTCTGGCTCTGATGATACGTTAAAATTTCTTTTTACATTATTTAGAGTGCTTTGTAGGTATGGTCACGTTAAATACCGTAATAGTTGAAATACTTCGTTACTCACGAAATAGTATTGAAAAAGGTTATGAGTTTCATCAGTTGGTACCTAATATACAAGATTGTACAAGGTGTCCAGAAAGGTTATCGGGTATTTGTAAGTTCAATGAAACAAAAATTATTTGTATGCAATAAAAAAGTTTATTGTTTATTATTAGCATATGAATTGGAGAATTATTTGGAAAAGATGATGTTATCCAAATGATGACCGTTACGTTGCTGGCACTCTTCTAAACGGAAACGAAGATTGGCGATAACACGTTGACACATAGCTATCGATATTGCTGCCATTTCTGACCTGATGTTTTGCTTTAACTGGGTTAGATTCGTCGGATTGTTTTGATAAACCTTACTTTTAAGGTATCCCCATGCAAAATAGTCAAGCGGGCTAAGGTCGGGACTTCTGCGAGGCCAGTTGATGTTACCCCTTCGCGAAATGACTTTATTAGGGAATAATTCGTTAACAACATCCATTGAGTCATTTGAGGTATGGCAAGTGGTCCCATCTTGCTGGAACCACGTTCTTGAGTTGAAACCTGCAAACTCCTGCAACTCTGGGACCAAAAAATTTCGCAACATATCGCAATAACGGTCACTATTCACATTAATTGCTCGGCCTCGTTGATCTTCATGAAAATAAGGACCAATTATGCCTTTAGCAGACATAGCGGCCCAAACAACGACCTTTGGGCTATGCAGGGGTCGTTCATGCTTTCGTCTCGGATTCTCCACTGCCCAGTACCGACAATTCTGCTTATTAACATGACCATTCAGGTGAAAATTTGCTTCGTCACTGAACAGTATGTTGTTAAAGTTGTTAAATCGCTGCAGCATTTCGTTCGCAAAATTCAGTCGATTAGCATAGTCCGTATCCTTCAATTCTTGAACCAATTGAATTTTATAGGCTTTTAGATGTAAGTCTTTCTTTAAAATCGAATGTAAAGACGATTTTTTGATGTTCAATGCTTGGCTTCGCTTTCGGATGGATAAAGACGGATTTTGACGAACCGACGCCTCAACTTCTTCAATTGTTTCTTCATCGCGAACTGAACGAGGACGACCAGAGTTTTGAATTTTAACTGTCGCACCTGTATTCTCGAACATACTGATCCATTTCCTAATGCTATCGTCACTTGGCGCGTGGCGTGTACGATATTCCGCACGATAGAGACGTTGAGCAGTCACTATTGAATCACCATTACGATAATACGCTCGTACGCAAAATGCGCGATGCGTCCCCGAGTACTGTTCCATCGTGACTAAAACTCCACAAAATGGCGGACGCCACGAACCCCTCCCCACACCCTTTAGACGCCCCGTTTCGAAAATGGCGCGAAAACAAATACCCGATACCCTTTCTGGACACCTTGTAGTATGTTGAGAGAATTATTCTTAATAGCAGAAGCTCTAAAAAGTTCCTCCGTCATTGTTTTTTTCTCCATCACCTGTTTCACTTGATATAAATATACCATCTGCATCGCTGCAAGCCGTAATTGATATTGCATGTGCCGATTTTAAGAGACTTTTCTACTCTTAAAATATGTTTATCTAGTGCTCCCAAACAGGTACATTTGAAAGTACTTAGATAAAAGCTCTGTGATATCCTTTCCATTCAGTCATGTCTGGTATTGGCATATAAATGTCATATAGTATTATACATTCCAAATAATAAATTCATTTTCTGCAACAATTTTTGAAGTCAAATTGTCTCCAAATGTCAAATTACATCCTTTGCTTAAGTATCTGCAAGTAATATGATGAAATATTGATCAATGAAATAAATTTTTTTAGGGCCAGAATGTAAAGAAAAATGGAGGAATATTTGTAACGTATTTGTACGAAATCTCAAACCCGGAAAAAGTGGATCCAGGGCCAAACAGAAAAGACCGTATTATTTATATGACGTGATGCAATTCACAATACCGTTTATAAAATTATCAAATGTATCTGTTTCTGGGAATCTGCCGTTACACACGGATACAAATCAAGAATTAAATAAGGAGGAAATCTATGAAGAAGATAGTAATTTAGCATTCGGGCAACAGGACAGTCAGAATTCCATAGGATCTGAGTCTACGGTTAATTCCTTGCAAGATTTACAATCACGTAATGATCAAATATATTATGCTCAATCTCGACCAGTATCAACCCCATCGCCTTCACCGTCAGTGTCGTTGCTCACCCCATCTCCTCAACCTCGACCAGTATCTACGCCAAAATTATCTAAGAAAAAACGCCGCAAGCCAAAAAACTCTATAGAGGAAGAAATTCTTGCATACTTTAAGTCCAACCAAAAAAAAAGAAAACAAGTCAAGACTTGGAACAGCAACCAAACAAAATGTTTCTACTCAGCTTATTGCCTGATTTAGAGACTATGTCTGAGAGACAGGTAAGAACTTTTAAACAACGCGTCATGCAACTAATAGATGGAATTTTAGAAGAGAAGCCATCAACATCTTCAGTGTAAAGTTCCCAGCTTCTCTTTTATTATAATTCTTTACCGCATTCAGTAAATAATGAAAATAAGAATGTATAATTTGTTTAAATTAATATTTTATTTTCTTACCTAAGTGTTATAATATTCATTCTTCAGCACTAGCACACTCTCTCATAGTTGTATTTATTTTATGAATTTTTGGAGTTAAAAACTGAACCAAATACAAATATAATGCTTGAGGTATTCCATGAAAAAATTAAAAGTTCAGACCTTTAGTTTAATTTACAATATTCATAATCACGGGTCTCTCTGTTTTATTTTTTATATTTCTTTCCCATTAATAATTTAATCATAGTGTAGTGGTTCTTTCAATGTATTATTTTAATGTTACAATGTTAATTACATTAATTTTCTGTTGTTTATTTTAGTATTAATTTAAATTATTATTTTTTATTATTAGTAGTGTTTCATATGTTGTAATAACTTACTTGTACTTAACTTTATTATATTTTTTAAATAACATTTGAGATTTTTTTTTATTCAATGTAGTGGGCGCCTCTAATGGGTTCACATAACTGTATTAGACTTAGAATTAATTGTAAGAATGGCTCCAAGTATGAAACTTTTTATCGTCATTTTCATGAATTTCTCTAGCAACAATGAATGCTTTACGTTTAATATTTCTCAAAGTGCACCCAAAATCAACTTTTTCGTCTATTGTTGGTCTTGTAGTAAATATAAAGAAGCCGGTCTACATCGCTAGAGTCACAACGTCCTTGACGGCTCAAGAATTAACAAATATAGTCGAATTTAGAATTAGAATTTAGTGGTAGAGTGGTAGCATACCACTAGACGATCAATGGTTCGCGTTTCATTCGGCGTAAGCTTGTAGCCTCGTGGGAGAAAGGCCTTATCTAAAAGCCGCTAAAAAAAACAGCAAAAGCTATCGAGAGAAACCCAAAAGCTGTTGAGAAAAATTCAAAAGCCGCGGAGGAAACACCAAAAGTGATAGTTTTATTATTATTATTTATTTATAAGGATAAATAATGGTATGCAAATTTTTGCAGTCAGATAGTCTATACCAATACTTTTTATAAAGGGGAAAGAGTTGATTTTTTGTTTGTAATGGATAAACTCAAAAACTACTGGACCGATTTTAAAAATTATTTCACCAATATAAAGCTACTGTATCAGCGAGTAACATAGGCTATATTATAATATGAAAAATTAATTTATTTCTCATAAAAATGTCGATAGTTTTACATAGAGTATAAAAAATTGCATACACATCCCGGGTGCGTTAGCGATGAATGTCGTATATATTTTACACGGGTGAAATCGTAGGGTACAGCTAGTTATCCTTATAAATAGATAGATTTCTATCAGGTTTGGAATAAAAAATGCGTGTATAATATGCATCGCATACACATAGTTATATGGAGAGTAGTTAGTATTTATTAAATTATATCCATTGAAATAGGTACCATAATGCTTTGGTGTTTACGAGGTTCTGATTGATAAGTTATAGGAATTCCTGTTAGTATGTAAGAAGAAATTACTTCTTTTTAAGAAAACCATAAGGGTTATGTTCGTAATGGAGAATCCTAGTAAACTTAACTTTGCACACAATACCTTTAATCTTAATTGTATTTATTGAATGGTGACGTCACGCGCGGTTATATGAACATAATGACGCGTTTTTGTGGCATATTTGTTTATTTAAATCAAAAAGACGTGTAATAAAGGTGTATTAGTGAATAAATATTAATTCACAAGTATTATTTTTTACATATAAAGTTTATAAAACAAATAAAAAAGAAAATTAAAAAGGAAACAAAAAACCCGACTATACTATATTTAAAATAATTTAATATATTTTATTTTCAATACGTCAGCCTAATCAGCTTATGTTATTGTTTTGTAATGCTGTATAACCTTGAGTTATGTTTATAAATTAAAATTTATTCAACAGAGGAGTTTCCGCGGACATCTAAATAAATAAGTTAATAATTATAACTGAATTAAAAAGGAAACAAAAGACCTTTAACTAAAACATTTTTTTTGGTTTTTATTAGATTCCAAGACGTCGTACTTTAATATTATATAGTCTATGTCACTCTCACAATTAAGACGAATCTCGACACCTCGTATGATAAAATCCATCAACCCGTTTAGGATACAGAGCGTGACAAAGGAATAGACATACATACATACATACGCTCGAAAAACAACCCTCCTATTTCGCAATCGGGTAAAAAGTTGCTTACTCACGGATTCGACGTAATTTGTTGAGTTTTTGGTGTGATTTAGATCAGCTCTGTTGGGATTTTAATTTTAATTCATTAACTAACGTATTTAGCCCTTTAATACTACTAATAATAATAATATAATATAATAAATGTGAAAGTGTGTATGTTTGTTACTCAATCACGTAAAAACGGCTGAACGGATTTGAATGAAATTTGGCAAACAGATAGTCTATGACCTGGAATAACACATAGGGTACTTTTTATGCCGGTAAAAATGATAGTTTAACCAGTGTTACCCTACAAATATAATAAATGTAAAGCTTGTATGTTTGTTGTTTGTACTGTTGTAAGTTTTATTGGAACTGTTAATGTGTTGGAATTCATATTGGAATATAATGACAATTACATACAAACAGTGATAAACCCATGTATGATTTTCTTTTGTATTGTCGTGTTCCGAAATCAGCCGGTGCATATACAGTAATATAGCGGGGTTATAGGAATCACGTCCGCCATACACATAGTGACAATCTCATCTATAATTTTCTTTTGGTTTGTCGTGTTCTGAGATCTATCTGTGTATATCCAATAATACGAAGTCGCGGGTACCAGCTAGTCTGTAATCAAAATCAAAAAATTCTTTATTAAATAAAGGCCCTTAGAAGGCTCTTAAGAATATCAAACTACTACCTAATAATATTGGTAACATTTTGCATGATGCGTTTGATTATTGTGCAAATTTGAAGTGAATTCTAAATAATAACAAGAAGTATGAATTTTATGTTCCACAAAAACTCCCTTGATAGTTTTAGGAAGAGAACTACTATCTTGTTAAAGTGATGCTTGACCGAAAAAAAATCTGTCCAATTGATGAAGAAAAAGAAAAATGTAATTTGTTATCTGAAACTACAGATAAATCAGTCTGAATTATTAAAAAGATAACAAAAAAAAGCAGACTGCAGGACAAAAAAATTAGTTACTCAATTTTTTTTTTTAATTTTTGCTTTTTGTTTGATTCCCAGATATCGTACTTTTAAGAAGAATTTAATGCTTCTTGTATGCTAAAATCCTTCAAGGTATATATGCTATAGAGCGTGCCAAAGAAATAGACATACATACATACATACATACGCTCGAAAACATAACCCTCCTTTTTCACAGTCGGGTAAAAAAAATTTAAAGAATTATTTATATCATAGAAAACTGTAAAACGTATTGTCTCTACAGATATTGTTTTATCTTATCGTGTTATACGATACCTACATATAAAATGGTATAGGTAGGTATGTATGTCCAGACTTATAAACAAATATGTATACATTAATGTAAATTTATAGAAAAAAGTCAAAAACGAAAAACACATTCATACTTATAATTATGTATTACATACCTATAGATATAAATATACACATATATATATATACAAAAAAGAAAACGTTCTAAACAATGTGTCGTCGTGAGGATACTGAACGACAAAAACGAGCGGCGCTGAATGAAAGACAGGGGTAACTAAAAAAATAGTCAAAACTTTTTTTGTGGTTTTTTTTTAACAATCATGACAAAATGTTCGATTACGAAAGTGATATTGCTTAAAAAGCTTTTATAATTCAGCCATGGTTAATTCATCGACCGCTGTAAGCCTGCCTAACTGACTACTCGAAACCTACTCACGCATCATTTAAACGGAATAAGTTTAAATTAAAAACATGACTTCAATTTGAAATCCCACAATAATCAAATCTATCACATTTATATAAATATGACTCATTTTAACTGTGTGTAACTAGTAAGGTCATGTATTTACTGTGATATTATGGTATCAAAAAGTACGCAACACTTCCATAAATACAATTTGAACGGTGGTTGGTAGTGGATTAATATATTGTTGAAATTTTGCAAAACTGATATCAGAATCTAGTTATCATTAGTACCGCTCGCCACTCAGACATGGCGACATAAAGACAAACAGCTAAAAACAGACGGTTATGACCGTCACCACACCGCAGCCTTGCGATATTCGTAATTGAGATCCATGTCCTCTTTCTGGGCCGAATGTCTTAGTTACCATCTTTGGTTACATGCTCACTGAACATAAGGTAAGATTTTGCTACAAAATCAAGTTAAATTAATTTAGAAATGCAAACGTTTAAACACTAATTTCATTTAGCAATAATACGTATTGTGCAGATGTCTTTGAACAGCGTTAAAATATAATATATCCTAAAATAAAAACTTATTGTGAATTGTATACAATCCGACACAAATTTAGCATAATTACAAAAAAAAAACTAAAACAAAATTATGTTGAGCTCAAAATTTTATACGTTTCACTTATGCCTGTTATCCACGGATGGCGAATAGAGTCGACCCTAATTCGTAAGAGGCGCCCGTGTGCGTGCGTGTAAACTTGTCCATGTGTTTGTTTTTATCGATAAACCGTAGGGTTGTTACAATACAGTTTTATTATTTAAAAATACAAAATTATAAGGTAACTTAGCAAACAATATTTGAAGTAATTGTATAATAATTAGAGGTGGTAGTTGAATCGATAAACTGTTTTTTCAAAGACTTTTCATTCGTCAACGAGTTAACTGTTAATCATGAATGACAAACAGGCTGATAAAATTAGATAATTTACGCACAAGACGCATTAATTAGTTCAATAGTCATATCATACAACATGAAAGATGTAAATTAATTTTACCGACTAACTTATTTTATTTTTGCAAATATCCATTATTTTAAATTGAAAAAAATAAAAAAGACAATTAAATAAATTCACATTATAGTCGGAGATGGCTCACCTCATTATGATGTGCTCGCAGTTCTCAATTTTAACCTCTATAATCATCTTTTACCGATTTTCTTAAAAAAAACCTATGAGTAATAATACATAGACATAGAAATGCAATTCGATTCGTTATTTTTTAATCAATTTATTTAACGTAAATATTAATTTTAAACTATTTGTATGTAATGAACAAGATAAAGGCAATGCTAAAAAATTTAAAATGGGATCACACTTGAGATATTCCCTATATAATAAAAAAATCATCGAAAAAAATAAAAAAATAAATTTACATTCGAATTGATTAACCTCGAGAGTCTTTTGTTGAATTCGGTTAAAAATAGGATACATTGAGAGAAACCTTTGTCAGTAGTGAGACATTAACTGGCAGCAGTGAACGTATATATTTTAAATCTAAAATATTTTTTATAACGAGTAACAAAAATATGTAATAATAATAATAAATAAAGTACGCGTGAAAGCCCTGAACAGTTTAGTTTGCATTCCGCTCGCCGACACGCGCGGTACAATCAACGTACAATACTCGGGCGAACGATAACTTATATGGATAAGACAAACTCATCTAACACGTGGCATCTTATAACTGTATATAATTAAATACTGTATAACCAGTTAAAAAAAATAAATAAGATAAACCCGATCGAGTTTCTTGTCGGTTCTTCTCGATGTCTGGGATGTTTTCCGAATCGGTGGTAGTGTTTTGACGTTCATAAGTGCCTTCTTAGGACCTAAAATGAATAAAAGATATTTTGATTTGATAATGTTTTGCATTACATGTACCTACATATACACTATAGAAAGAACCTTAGATATTCATAGCAGACCACGTGAACTAGTAGATAGTACTTGTTCTTAGTTGCGTGTCCGACTTTTCCATAAGAAGAAATTTTGTGTGATAAACTTATATTGGTTAATTATATATATATTTGTATGTGAAGAAGCGACATTCATATAGACATTTTACAGATTTAAGCGTAGCTTGTACTATAGTAATCAAACAGCTTCTCTTCTTCTTCTGGTCTTATCCCATTTTTATTTAGGGTCGCCTCTCCTAATCTGTCGTCTCCAGAGACAAATTCAAAAATCATATTTTTTAATTCAATTCAGCCCTAAGGATAACTTATGAACTTTGAAACACTGCCACCGATTCGGAAAACACCCCAGCCATAGAGAAAAATCGGCAAGAAACTCGATCGGGTATATCAATACCTTATATTCTTTTTTAAATAATTTTTTACAGTATTACATTATATACAGTTATTACCGTTTTCAGTAGATATAAAGAGAGGGAATCACATCCAGATATCACCATCATTCACGTAATCAGCTACCCTATAATAACCCTTTGGAAAATAAAACTTGCTTAACATTATTCTTGAACTTATTATCCGGTAAATCGGTAATGCGCTTAGCAAGTTTATTATAGAACCTAACAAAATTACTTTTATTTGTTTTACTGAGCCTAAAACATGCAATGATTATTTTATATTTATTTCTAGTATTGAAATTGTGCATGTTAGTTACAAGTTCAAAATAATCTTCATTTTTCCGAACATACATTGTTGGCGACAGCGGCGTCGTCCTCATATAAGATGTAATTAATGAAATAGATTTATATAGACTTATTATATTATATTATAGAATATAAATAAGAGATTATTGTATATAGAATTTATATTATAGAATTATAGAATAAAGAACATACAAGATATAGATATAAGATATTGACAATATATAGACTTACCATGGAATAGATGATAAGTAGCTATAAGAACATTGAAATAAGTAGTGTACATAATCGTCTAATTATTCCCCATAGATTTAAAATAGAAAAATAATTTATACGCGCTCGGCCCGCGTCCCGAAACTATGTAAAGAATGTATCGATCTGTGTTCGGGACCGGGTATTTCGTTTATACGGGCGCGTAGTATAGATTAAGTATAGAATAAGTTATGTTTATAGATAGGGAATACAACATAGAATCATAAGGCATAAGAAGTTTGTACATAAGTTTAATAGATAAATAAATATAGACAGAAAACCGAGCCGACCATAGTAAAAATCAAATAGAAAAGGAGCACATTTTGCCCGAGCGCAAGGGGCTCCCTTTACGGTAACGCCGCAGTCTGCATTCTCAATGCTGCGGCGTTGCCGAGCACTAACCAACCGACCTCCGACCGCCTACAAACGAACATCACCGAAGACCATTGACACTAGCGCTACCACGGGAATCAACGGAACTTTGCAACTTATCGACACTAGCGCCACCACGGAATTCATCGGAACCTTGCAACTTATCGACACTAGCGCCACTACGAAACATATTGAAGACTCGCGGTTATATAGACAAGATCGGTCGGCTCGGTTACGTTTGTTAGTGAAAGTTTGTGTTTTATTTTCGAGTGAGCTTATAGGATATCGCACACCTCAGGACCCCGTATCGAACACTTCGGATCGGCAAGAATAATCGCCACGAGGCGGGCATCCGGCGTCTTATAGGATTTTTTAGAAATCCTAATAAGATTAACAAACCCGTCCAACCCGGGTTGACGTCACTCGCCCTATCGACGCGTGTGACGTGCTGCGTATCCAACATACATTATATTTTCCAAGATATATTGGGAAGGTAAAGACAGATACAAAATTCTTGAAACTTATTCCCCAATGATTCGCGTGGTTCCACATCATAAACTGCTCGAACTGCCCGTTTTTGTAATACAAATATAATATCTACCTCAGTTGCTGAACCCCACAGTAAAATACCGTAGGGCATTAAACTGTGGAAGTAAGCGAAGTAGACAGCTTAGCAATGGCAATATCTGTAACTAGCTAATCTTACGAACTACGTAAGCAGCGGAGACATCTGCTTTTGGTCGTTATTGGGTCCAAGTTGTTTTTTATGTCTTTCCTATTTACAGACATCCATGTTAGGCGGGTTTGTAAACGCTTCTTCGGTCCTGGCTGCTAGCTGGTGAGCTAATCAAACAGCTGATGTACATAAATAGATTCATCCAGATAAAGCAGTGGAAATCTTTTCACCACACAAAATTTGTCTTGTTCGGAGATTTCACTCTTGATCTCTCGACACATATTGTGTCTTGTATTGCTATTGCAAGGCTTATGTAATAACTATCTTATCTAAAAAAAATTGCAAATAATATAAATAATAATGCATTCTAAGTTATAATACCTTAGAATAAATGGGCGTATGTTACTACGTATATAATATTAACCGCACTAATATTATATTATGATATTAATTAATAAAATTTAATATTAAACATCGACTCATATTATTTGACAGTTAACCTTTTGCAAAACGTCATTTGGTACATATTATACAAACCAGGTTAATGACAAAATACAATCTAAGAGATTTTAGTTGACACCATTAGACTAAAACGGCTATTATTCAGCAAACTTTGATTTTTAAGTAAATGTTTTGACGGTCATCGGCAATTAGTGTGGGCCCAGCTGAAAACCGGCGCGATATGGCAATTAACTTTAGCACATGCTGAGTTGGAGTCCTTTACGATGTTGAATGCGTAGTGATTACAATGTAGTCTATTGTAATTTCGTGTTTGTAGTTATGGTTTCTGTCTTCAACATGCAATAAATATGCTTTATTTAAATGTTCAATTGATATAAATATTCGACTGGCACATTCCGTTTTTTTTAACTCTTACATACATACATACATAAATCACGCCTATTTCCCAACGGGGTAGGCAGAGACCACGTCCTTCCACCTACTACGATCCTGGCATACATCTTTCACTTCTTCAACATTCATTAAACTTTTCATGCATGCTCGTCGGTTTGGAGTATTCTTCAGATCGTCTCCAATTTGATAGATAAATGTTCGTCTAGGTTTCCTTTTCCAACGTTTCCTTTCACACTCGCATTATAAATTTGAATTTTAGTCATTCTTCTTGCATTCATCCTCTCAACATGCCCAAACCATCGAAGAATACCTTTCTCAATCCTCATACTATCATATCATAACGCCTGTATTCCCCGATGGGTTAGGCAGAGATGTACTAATGTACACCCACAGTTCGCCGAGTATGTATTAAGGTCCCATGTAATAGGGGGCGAGCCTATTGCCATTAATCGGGCACGAAACGAAACTCCAAGATGCTACTGAGAATTTCATAGGAAAAGTCCAATAACACTTTGCTCGACCTGGGATTCGAACCCAGGACCTCGCTCATAGCAGTTGCGCTTACGACCACTAGGCTAACGAGACAATCTGTGTGACTATATCTTCCTTCACACCACAAAGTTCTCTTATCACGCTATTTCTTATCCTGTCACTCAATTTCACTCCTAACATACCTCTTAGCGCTCTCATTTCAACTGCATTTATTTTACTTTCATGATTTTTCTGCCACACCCAGCTT
This sequence comes from Saturnia japonica, assembly GCA_033032175.1. Taxonomy (NCBI): domain Eukaryota; kingdom Metazoa; phylum Arthropoda; class Insecta; order Lepidoptera; family Saturniidae; genus Saturnia; species Saturnia japonica. The sequence continues at coordinate 11,752,032 of CM065329.1, forward strand.
TCACTTCCGTACATGAGTGTTGGAATCTACACTCCTCTTTTCACAGCCAAACGAGCTTTCATAGAAATTCTCTGTCTGCTCATAAAGGAGTGTAACGCCCTATTCATCATATTAACGGAATTTACTCTCCTTCCTATATCATTCTCACGGTTTCCATCCCTGGTAAACATCGATCCCAAGTATACAAACTCACTGACTTGCTCCAGTACATCGTCATCAATCCGGACACATACATCTGTCATGTTCTCGTCCTTTTCAAACATCAAAACTTTCGTCTTCTTTGCATATACTTTCATTTCCTTTCTTTCCTAAGCTTCATTCATAAAAGCCACCATCGCTTGCCAATACTTAGCCGACGATGCAAGTAAAACTTGATCATTAGCGTAAACAAGACATTTGACAAGCAACTCGTTCATTCTCAGTCCACAATCACTCCTTTTAAATCTGTTAGACAATTATCCATGAATAGGTTGAATAGCCATGGAGACGCTACACATTCCTGTCTAACTCCTTTTTGGTTATCAAACCATTCAGTGTATGCTCCATTTATTCTAACGCAAGCACTAGAATCCTCATAGAGAGATTTCAATACTTATATCAGATCACCGCTAACCCTAAGCCTAGATAATGCCAACTGCAACTCATTCCTCATCACTTTGTCATAGGCCTTTTCTAAATCTACGAATGCACAAAATACTTTTTGATTTGTTGCCAAATACTTTTCAGTTATGCACCGCAAGGAGAAGACCTGATCCGTATATCCCATACTCTTTCTAAATCCCGCTTGTACATCCCATATGCTGTCATCTGTTTCTAACATAACTCTTTCAATTATTACCATACAACACTGAGAAGGCTATTTCCGCAGTAATTTTTGCAGTCTTGTTGTGATCCTTTTCCCTTGTATAACGGCACGATCATAGCTTTGCGCCAGTCTCCCGGTACCCGACCATTTCTCCAACACAAGTTGAAAAGGCGGTACAACTGACTTGCTACCACACCCTGTCCAGCCTTTAGCATTTCGACAGACACCCTGTCATACCCCGCAGCTTTACTTGATTTCATACTTTTTAATCCTTTTATAATCTCTTCCATACTAATGATGCTGTCAGGTTCACTTTCGTTCATTCCAAGAGAAGGTACTTCCAATGGCACAAGCACCTCTTCTCTTTCAAACAAATTTTCAAAATATTCCTTCCATCTCTTCAACACAAATATTCGTCTCCTTTTATAATACTTCCATCCATACTTCTTATTTTAGATAACTCTGAGTTTGTTGTCTTTCATTGATCTAATTACACACTTTAATACACAAAACACTTTAATATTGGCTTGAAAATTATCAGAGAGCCTACTGTCAAACACATCTTTCCGCTCTTTTTTCTTCGTACTAATAACATTTTTCACTAAACTTTTCATCGTTTTGTAAACCTTTCTTGCCTTATCCACATCCTCTAATGTTAACTTTTGAACTCTTAGATTAGCCTTTGCTGCTAACCAATCTAGCCACGCTTTCTTCTTTCCATCCACAACTTTTTTTACCTCTGTATCCACCCATACATTTTTCTGTGTTCTTCCTTTCCTACTTTTAGCAACCCCACACACCTCACTTGCAACATTGACTACACTTTCCTTAAAATACTTCCAAAATTTTTTTATCTCACTTCCTTCATCCAAATTAACAAATCGTTCTTTCAACTTTTTTATGTACTCGTTTTTCACTTTATGTTCTTGCAAATTTTCTACTTAATACTCTTATACTCTTAAATAATAGTTATTTTATAATAATCATAATTCTAAATATTATCTTTTAAAAGTAATGTCCATGGGTTTCTAGCGTCGTTACACAAAGACGTGGACGCACACAAATATAATTATTTGTATTACACAGCCTTATATATTATGTAAGCAGCACACAACGAAACAGATAAATACTCACGCACACTTTAACAGAAGTTTTTAATTTTAAAATCGTACCCAACGCTAAGTAGCCACGTACGACAAATCTGTTTAGAGGAAGCAAGTGTTTATTTACAATAAATTATGAAACAATACTTTATAACTAGCTTGTGACCACCGCTTCGTTAATGTAAAATATTTTCGATGTTCCATGCAAACTACTTATCTTTATTAAAGTTGAACTGTCTTCACTACAGTGATCTTCACTATACTGTGGTTATATTTACAGTATCTTTCTATATGGACCTCTTGCAGGTTTTTGAAGTGAAAACTTCTTAGCATCGTTGTGATTTGAAAATCGATGAAACGAAAAAGTGAAAGCGACAGTAAAAAGATTGCACGCAATAATGAATTTTATTACTTCATCAAAAAGGCACGAAACAAAATCTTTTTAAATAATACTTATGACATTCTGTTACTGATTGATATTGTGTTCCGTTACCATGGATATTTCAAATTGAATTTTATAACCTCAACAAAAAAGGCACGAAACAAAAATTTTTAGACAACACTTCTGAAATTCTGTTACTGATTGATATTGTGTTAGATTACCATGGATAGTTAAAAATGTGCATTAATTGAAAATGATATTGTGAACAATGATTGTGAGTACTTGTATGTATATTTTCATAAACTTTAAATTAGTGTGTATTTGATCATTTTCCAAATTAAAAAAAAAAAACATAGATGTGAAGGTTACACTTCTACTACGTGTGAATTGCACACATAATTTTTTTCTTTATATCGCATGTTGTTTCCACTACGTTGTCCGAAACAGAACTGTCCAGTCTCTTTTTTTCAAACTGACTTAGCTGTAAGTGCCCTGAATCCTCAGAAAGGTTTTACAGTTTCATCGGGATTGGTCTGTCCTGACTCGGAACACAACTCGTTAATATACCAAAATCACACGGATTAACATTATTGGAAATGCCTTAACGTCATCGTTTAAAAGGGGCCGTGTTCTATTATCAGAAAAATGGATATTCAACCATAACTTTTGAAAAGGGAAACACGGATAGCTTAACTGTGTACAAAGCGGCCTCTACACGTTCGTCTTTATTTAGCTAATGCGCATACGTAGGTATTTGCCTCTATTCAGCCAGGTCATCCACACGTTCGTCTGTTTTCTTTTACGAATTTGTGACTGAATGCGATGAACGTCGCCCGTCAAGGCTATTGAGCTGCGTATACTCAATAAAAGTCGAATTATTTAAATAGTAAATAGCATTTTCAGAATTTGTGAAATTGGTACAAAAAGCATTTTAGTATTTTCAAAGCCTTCAAAAAATATTTTATAATAATTTGCGTATAAAATACCAACACAACAACCATATGTTTTTTTTAATGGGGAAAGTATTATCATGTTTTATTTAATTTTCAATAAATAAAAACTACTTTGCGATAAGCTTAAAGGTTTCTTCAATACATCTTGCTATACAATACAATACAACTAAGTTTTTATATAGTAGAAAAATACTAAAAAATACTAATGTTTTGTAAATAGGTCGTCAATAAATCGATTTTTGTGAGCTTACATGACTTACACTTGTAGATGTAAGTATTAACACTAGTTTCTAAGTTGTGTAAATACAGACCGAATGGACTTTGGACCGGTATTCTGCACCTATGATGAATTGCGCGTCGCGAATTAAGCGCACTTTTCGTAACAATGAAGTTATGTACTGTCAATACTAAAGTGATAAAACCTAAATCAATAGAACATCGTTTTTTACATAAATTACACCACTTTGTAAATTGTACCTGTGCGAAGCTGGGGCTAGTCACTAGTATAGTATAATATGTAAAAATAGAAATGAAACCATTGAATGAACTCGCAACTAAAAATATTATAATAAATATTTTTGTTTTAAATGCAATACTAATATAGAAAAACAATTTTGTTCCTTCTAAACAGAGTGATATTTTAGTACATAACACATCTGTCGTAAGCAGTATCATGAACGTGGCAATATACCTACGCAAGGAAAAATCGGTTTGATATATTTTTAGTGCTTTTGTTAATAAGTACAGGTTCGACTCCCAGGTCGTCTAATAAGTTAAAGTTATTTTATATAATTTTATGTTTCCAACTAATAATATGATTGAGATTTTTTAAAGTTGTTTTCGTAGTACATTGCATATGTGTACATAGTAGATAAAGAAATATAATTACTACACTTAGTGCCTCCCAAGTACCTACCAATTTTTAGGTAAAATAAATAAAAATCGTTTTCGTTAATTTTAAAGCTACACAAAATAAAAGTATAAGTAAATTACAGTTGGGATTGTAACAATACCAATACCGAAGCAATACATGGAGATCGGCAATTATTTATCAACCGATATCTAAAAGCGTACGATGCTACGACTTTGCCCTTTCATTGCAGGCGAGAGAGCCGCACGTGGTGTTAGCAGCGACATTGCCGTCTTTACTAAATGTTGTATTGTTTTGCGCCTAATTATTATTAAATTTGAAACAAAATATCAAATAAGTATCTATTTATCATTTAAAAAAACTATCACCATTTTTGTGCATAATAGAGACACATACAATCACCCAAAAAATTTTACCCTCCACCAGGCGGGTAAAATGTATAGGAGCTTACATAACAGAGACAAATAACATTAATTACATACTTCATTATTTATTTTATTGAAGTGAAACTTCTTTATCGACGTATGGGAGAAATTTTGTAGCAAATCGTCATTTTTATTAAAATTTAAGTGAATTTACAAGAAAAGTGAGAGTGATTATATATTTCGTTTTATAAATTCAACACGTATGAGCATGATTTTAATATTTATTTGAGGTTAACCTCACTTTTTGATTGTAAGTATCAGTGAATGTATATAAATCTGTTAAAATTAGCAAGTATTAATAAATATGACTGTAAATCTAGTGAACATTATTAATTCTAAAAACAATAAAAAATATAAATTAAATAATAATTTAAAAATAAAACAAAACACGATTAGAAAATAAAAATATGTATACGTACATCTTTTTTAATTATTCGTTTTTAATGATTTATTTATTCATTTTTAATTTTATAAAATCGTTGCATTTCTACAAGATTAACTGTCATCATATAATTGTATTACTTTGAAAAGATAATTCCAATTATTTATTCATAACTTGTAAATATAATACAATAAATAAATAGCAATGATATTATAATAAGAACAATGATAAAATAAATTACTCATTAATTGTATGCATGTCTATAATAATAAAATAGTTTTAATTTAATACGGAAAAAATTGTTTTTCTTAAGGCTTAAGCTTTATCTACCCCATTTTCGTGAAGTTGCAAATAGTAGAAAAATGATATGTCGTAAAGAAGTTTCACTTCTTACCTGTGTACTCTGATACACACACATATTTTTTTAATTAATAAACTGACGACTTCGGTATCGTCGATTATTCAATACAATAATCAATATTGGAGTCGAATCGACCATAATAAGAATCGTGACATCTCTAATTATAATTGCTTTTTTTTAAATCACTGTCATTTTTTGGTTATGTTTGAAATACAAACCAGAATGATAATGTTTACTGCTCCGTAAACGAATGTAATATTAAAAAAGGTTTTAATATCTGAATTACCGAGCAATCTTGACACTTGTCCCTGAATCATAAATATTGCACAACTAAGTTTTTATCTCATTTTAAGGCATAAATGTATTTTTTTTCTACTTTTTAATTTAATTTCTGTTTTGTTTTCGTCTTTAGGTCTTTAGAAGTTTGGTGTTTTCATGAAGAACTAAAACCAAACATAATTCGCTTTAATATCTCAACAGTTAAATAGATGGCGCTGGAATTAACATTTTACTACTTAATTCACGTGTATACTCGAAAGATGATTCTATATGAATTTTGTACAATCATGAAATATCGAGTTACAGAGACTCAAAAAATCTTTAAAATATATATGTATATGTATTTTTAAAATTTATAAAATTAAGTAAATATGGTAACGTATTATTGACCGAAGTAACAGGTACTTATCGTAGGTTTAATAATAAAATTATTGATTACTTGAGTTATATCAGGAACGGATAGGTGGCGCTTAAGTTAATATTTAGTGTAAAGATATTATTATAGTTTTTTTATGCCAATATATAAATCGAAAGGGGTTATTTATATCACAGGTTCTGACTTTCCATAGGAGTTAGTCATGGCAACAGAACCGATTACCTTTATAAAAAAAATATTATTATTGTTTCATAGAGGTGAATATAGGCTATTGATATAAAACAAGGTTGCTCAAACCCTCGCCCGCCGAAGTATTTAAATTTGCCCGCCAACTATTATTAAAATGTGTTTAAAAATTATTAAATTGAAATATCTATTATACTATATGAATATTATATTACTATTTATATTATATGAATCTATTGTTCGAGATAAGTCGGCGCCTATGAGGATTGAATGGCAATCCGATACGTTCAAACTCGTGCGTCGATTTTTATTTGTATACCGCGTTTTTTTCTTTTATTGTATTTTTTTAATAAACCACCTCAAGTTACAGCTGCGCTCGTTTTTATTGTAAAATTACCAAATTATAAAACCTGGGCTAGGATTAAGCCCGCACATCTATCATGGCTTCAAACAAGTATTAATTCGCTAGATAACCGCCATAGCGCTTGCTGACATGGATTCGAAAATTCGAATTATGGCCCGCTTCTAAAACGAATTACTTAATAGGCACCCTTAAATTAAAACATTAGATAGGCCAGTTGCCGGTTAACGTATTAAACAACAATTAAAAAGTTAATTATTTGAGGGTTTACTAATTTTGGGTTATTGTGACCTATAATCGTCGCTCTCACCTCACTTGACTTCACTTGACCTTGACTACAGATTAGATTAAGGTGAAACGGATGTTAAAAGCCTTCTAAAATTTACTAAAGCTAAAACCATAGCATTGTTGTTGGACATTTTCTAGTGAACGCCCGGCTAGCTACCAACATCAGATTGAAAACATCTTGGGAAGCACATATAGAGGTATGCCGGCAGCTCTACTTGAGATCCAGTCTCTTCCACTAGGCTTAGCATGCTACAATCTTGGGCCATACCGTCACTTAAGATCTGGTGAGATTGTGGCCACAACTCTAAAACTATAACGATATTTTAAAAAACCGTCTTGAGAATTGAGAAACCAAATACAACCTCTTCTATATGTGATACGCTTTGCTGAGTAACGAACGAGAAAATGACAACAGTTAGGTTAGGACACTGAAATCGCACCACCTCCAGGATCCCAGATCTTAGTGGTTGGCGCCTCCATAGGCATCGCGTCGACGATGAAGTACCTGGGAATTGTCCTCGATAGCCGGTGGAGTTTCGTAGAACACTTCCGGTAGCTGACTTCCGATTCATGGCAGCAACGGGCGCGCTCGCTCGACTGATGCCAAACCTCGGGGGGCCCGGTTCCGCTTGCCGGAAGCTCTACCTGGTGACCGTACGGTAAATGGCCCTTTATGGGGCTCCAGTGTGGGCGGACAACCTGACGGCCTGACACCTCGCATTCTTGCGAAGACCGCAGAGAGCGATGGCCGTCAGAGCTGTCCGAGGGTACCGTACGGTCTCATTTGAGGCAGCCTTCCTATTGACCGGATCCCCACCATGGGATCTAGAAGCGAGAACCCTTGCGCTACTGTTCAGGTGGCGTGAGGAGGTGCTGAGGCGGGGCGAGGGACCAACGCTGCGGGAAATCGGAGCGTGTAGGTCAGAGCTCCGCCAAATACCCATGATGAAGCGTGGAACTTATGATTAAGCCATCCTAGCTCAAGCGTGGCGACCGTAGAAGCCATCAGGCCAGTACTGGACAGATGGCTCCGGAGGTGGCATGACACCCTCACCTTCCAACTGACACAGGTGCTCTCGGGACATGGCTGTTTCGGGAGTTACCTGTGTCGCATAGGCCGGGAGATCCCTCCTAGGTGCTATCATTGCGGCTGCGCGGAGGATACTGCACAGCATACACGTCTGTCTTGAATGGGACTCGCCGCGACCTTGTCGCGAGAATCGGTCTCATCAATCTCAATGGTCGCAAGTGTTTTTTTGATTACTGTTAGGTAATTACTTTCTTATTATAAGGTAATTACATGTTTACTATCAGGTAATTACTTGTTTACTTGCAGGCATAGTCCCGTCACTCGAGCTAGAAAATGTTCATGAATGTTCTTCTCAGGGTGTAAGTTCGAAAATCATTTTTAATTTCGAAAGAAGCTGTACAAAAAACAGAATTGATAAGAAAAACAAAACATTGAAATTATAGTTTATTACAATATATAAAAATACTTTTACAAAATTATAATATGTCACTTCTCTGCGCTAGTAGATAGGTATGTGTTGTGTTCTTCTGGACTCTCAAGCTGAACACTTAAAGAGTGTTATATCGCAATCTCGGTTTAGATCTTTTTTTTCTTTCATTCATACCCTTAAGTCGTTTTAATTGCCATTTAAAATCTCTTATTATTTCTACATTACTCTTCTCGCTGTAAGGAGTTGTTTTTAAAACTCCCGGATTAAAGACAGACAGTGTAGCAGCGTCCACCTTTCTTGTACAACTTAAAATTACACACAAAACATCATCCCACCCGAAATCTACAGCGGAATTAAAAATGGCAAATTTTTTGATTAAAATTATAAATACGTTCAAATTATTAAGGTTAACGAGATCAGCGATGGCTGTTAGCAACACTTTCGTCATTTGCTTTAAACCCAAGTCAATCGCACGGTCCAATATAGTCGGACTATGTACACTACAATGTTGTGAATAAATATTACGTGTTAATTCTTTGAAGATCATCTCTTTCGTTTCAATATCTGTGATAACGTTCATCAATTCAGCATCGACCTCCATTTTACGGTCGAAAAAGTCCAAAAATCCATCCCTTATTTTGCTTAATATAAATCTCCACAACTTCAGCTGGTCATTTTGGTTCTTCTTTAATAAATCCGTCATGAACTCTACAGCTAGATACTCTTGGAAACTGAGATGTACAAATTTAGGAATACCCCCACTTAATATACTGTCGACTATTCCAGTTTTCTCTCTGCCCGCTTCCATTCCTTGTATTATGATACGAATTTCTTCTATATCGTTTTCAGTTAATATTTCATTCAAATCATCTTTGAACGTCGCATAGAAAGCTAGCTTCTTGTGTTTGGTCATAAACTCTTTCAGTTCTTTCTCGTACGTCATAATAATATCAGGATTGTGAAGATCCAACTGATTCTTCTCTTGAAATCGTATCTTTTTCAGTTTCGTCTCTATGAAGAATTTGTAGAATGACAACGCGCTTATCTCAAAATCCCATTTATTTGTCACATCCTCTTCCTTATTAGTATTCACTGTTTTGATCTGATTTATAAAATATTCCATCACTATATAAATATGAAGCGGTGTAAATATCAATGTGGCAGCTTCAAATATTTTTGTTTTATCTTTGTATTGTTTCAATAAATACAAATTTGAAAAGACCTTGGTGAATTTGAAAAACTTTTGTCGTGTTTCAAATATTCCAGCCCATTTCTTAGTGAAAGCTTTTTTATCAGACGTCAAAGGTTTGTTAACTTCCCTGATGAAATAATTCATCGCATTGAAATATAATAACTGCAAGAAAGTTGTTGATAGTTTGTAAAACTTCAGTCCCCCCTTTTTAGGATAATGTGATACAAATCCATTCATGAATTCGAAAAAACTATCAATATTTTTTACCTGTTCGAAATCGAGTTCACTAACACTTATATTGTTTTGAAAATATTTAGTCATGAATAGGTCTTGTTCATCGTTTGTAAACATTTCTAGATTGTATGCAACGCCGAACTCTCTCTCTAGCGTTTCCCTGATGTTGTTGTACGAACGGCTTGTGATCCACATACGTTGCTTAACGGCGGACCCGCTATCTGATGAGCATCTCGTAACTAGACACTTTAATATTTCCGTCATTTCGTTTTTATAATGTGGGCAGATCTCGTCGAATCCATCGAAGAGTAATATTGTATTTCCCTGATTATAACAATGGATAAACATTTCCAATTCAAATAAAACTAAATAATCTATTTCATCACAATTCTTAAGCACTACCTCATCATTATTAATTTCAATATCGAAATTAGCTATAGGTGAAGGCTTTATACAGAATCTTATTAGATTTCTCGATAGTGCTGCTTTGCAGACAAATTTCAAGGCGTCGATTTTATTAATTTTTATCTCGTTTTCTTTTAATCTGTAAAGTTCTTTTGTTTGGTCTAATAAGTTTATCCTTTCAATCCAAATACTCGGGCTTTGTCGCTTTGTCTCAATCGACAGATATGTGAGGAAAGTAGATTTTCCCATTCCGGGCGCGCCCACTAAAACAACAGTATCTTTCAACTTTTCCAGTGTATTTATTTTAATTATTTCTTCATTATTTGTGTCAGGAGTAGAAACATAAGCCTTTAGTGATTCTTCCCTCGGCAAAATGATACGATGCAAATGTCTTTGAACATAATAATATTTAATTTCTTCATAATACGGGTTCGTCAGTGTTTTACCTATATTAATTATCTCATTGTTTATAATCTTCTGTAAAATCTTAGCTTTTATCAAAGTTTTCGATTCCGTTGTCATAACCGCCGAATATTGTACAAGTCCCCCTTGAAATGCAAACATTTTGTCCAAAACTTTCTCTTGACTAATATAACATAAGTCGTTAAGATCGTTCCTCATATCTTTCAAAATTATAAACGTATTACTTGTGATATACAACTTTAGTTTCTCAGCCGAGAGCTCATTTGTAACTAATATGTAGTTTTTCGTAACGGACTTCTCAGTGAGACGAAGAAATATTTTGTTTTTAGCTTCTGTTATGTCTTCATATACTATGATTAAAGCTTTCAACTTGATACGTTTAAGTTCTTGTATTATAGTATAAAAATCGTTTTTAGAGAGACATGTTATATCATTGAGATCTACAAAGGCGTAGTTGTTAAGATTGCGGAAGCATTGTGTCAACTTTATTCCTGTCAAAACGTTAACTTCAGTAATTAAGATAGTGGCTTCAGGTCCCACTTGCGAACTCAAACTATCTACAGCATCTTTGTTGAATTTAATATCATATTTTCTCATTCTATTTACAAACATGCAACTTATGACATTCAATAATGATCTACCAGAGAATTCTTTTAATAATCTATTAATAAACTCTCTGTTCTTTTCCAAATAATATGACTTCTCGTCTGTCATCCACCATTTTTGGACAGCGTCGTGGATAATGAAGTAGATAGCATCGTATCGTGCATTAGAAGCTGCTTCACTATGTTCTTGTTTACTTTCGATGCAGTAATCTTGTATTGCTTCTTTAGCCAGTTCCCCTATTTGATCTTCTTTTGATTGGCATGTATAGAACCACAAATTATCAAAGAAAACCCTTGCTTTGTGTTTTTCTTCGTCATCGCCATCTAGTGTGAGTTTTGGGAAACTTGGATTGTATATATTGACCGTTAGATATTCTAAATATTTTATTTTATGTTTTAATATTTCTAAAACAGTTTTGGCGTTCTTACCCAACGATTGCTCATTCGTATTGAATTTATAAAACTTATTTGTTTCATCTAAAATCAAAAGGTTTCCCACAGCACTTGCGAAAACTTTGTTAAAATCCATCAATGGTATATCACAAACAGTTATTGATCGACCTTCGTCTTGATTCACATTTGGGTTAGTGGCCATTGTTATTAATTCTATAAGCTTCTCAGCGAGATATGCCAATATCATTTCCTTATGTTCCTCATCATCAACCGTTATATCTATATTACCAAACGTTGGCGGTAGTTTAAAAGACATCGCCCCTATCGTTTCATTTATAGCTAACTCGAAAGCTTGAGTAAATGTCTCATACCTTACTTTGACCTGAAATAGTTTGTACGTTACGTCCCTGAAACGTTCTTCTGTAATCACGAGTATATTATTTTCTTGATTGTAGTATGTTACTACATTTTGCATTAATTTACTTATCGGCAATACAGTTGGATCCAAGCAAACATTATCTATTAATTCACAAAGTTTCACCTTGTCTATTTGGATGGCGGTCACATATGATGTAAACAAAGTTAACTTTAACTGAACCAAATTTGAGTCATAATTATAAAGGAATTCCCTTCGAAAGTTTCCAATACGATATCCGCCGTCTGTAATTTCAGATACCTTTATGACATTTTGTGCCAACACGACGTGAAACTTTCTTATACAATTATCATTGAATAGCAAGTTATAATTCCCTGTATGTATGCACCAGATTAGAGTTTTTCCGATGCATATCATATGTTTTATCAGAGCCGTATTAGTTAACAATGCTATATCTTCGTCGTTATATTTATATTTGTATATGTTACTACAATCACCGCTACATATTAAGTCTCTTGCTGTTTCATCTACAGAATCTACCTCTAAAAGCATCTTGTCCTTCAAATCAATTTCAGCTGTAGTGTATACCGCAAAAGTGCATTTAACATTTTGGGTTTTTAGTTTGAACAACGCATCAGTGTTATTTGTGTTTCGTAATTTTTGAATAATCGAGAGGTAGCTATCAAAATATTTGTGCAAACTGAAATCACCGTCTGTTCTCCATAAATCTCTAAGTGTAACTTTGTATTTACTTCCTTCGTTCGTATATTTCGCTCGTAAGAATACTACACCCTCTGTGCCATCTTGTACGTATCTTATGCAAATGTCGTCAAAAGCACCAATTTTATTCATACACGTTCCTAAATAAAACTCATCGAATTCTTTATTTAACGATGCACGTACGAGCACTAAGCTCAGCAGTTTGGATTCGTAAAGTTGTCCTTTGATTCCCGATGTGCCAGCACGTTTATTATAAGCCAATTGTGGGTCATTATGTTTTACGATAGATACGTCGATTACTGTGTTTTGTTCGTCATCGTCTTTGATTTCTGATTCTGCTTCAAAAGTTTCTATCAGCTCAATGATTTCCGAACCAATATCAGGATCCAATTCTTTAGCGATGTCAACCGCTGTTTTACCCTCGCTATTTTTATAATTTATTTTAGCTCCTCGCTGTAGAAGCAAATTCACAATATCTATATCACCATTAATAACAGAGACATGTAATGGCGTATTATCACAATCATTAACAAATCTTTCATTAACATTTGCACCTTCGTCCAGACATTTTATGATCTCTTCCTTTTTAGCTTCTACCGTTGTCTCTTCTACTAAAGCTATGAAGAATTTAGTTGAGATTATCTTCTTTTTGTACACTGACATTTTTGATTGATTTCAATGATATGATGAATGTTTACACGCCCTTATCTTTCTTCAGAAATGAGATCATTGACCAATACTACTGACTGTCGAACTTAAAGTCATGAAGATCGAAATGAAAGAAGAAAGTTTTAGTTTGTCTGCAGGTGCAGACACACAAAATGAATCTTAAGCCTCACGACCTAGAGGAGGAGTATCCCATAGAATCTATGACAGATGAACGATCAGGGAACGGTAGTAGTGCAACGTATAAAGCTGCTAGCTAAGTTCTATGGACTCGCTGACTGTGTTTGTGGGTGGACCAGTTCTTCAAGGTTGATGCGTCGACTTTCACAGAAAGAGTTCAACGTTAATAGATTTCTTTCTACATCTGAAACAAAAAAAAAAATATTACAAGATTTTTGTAAAGTGGTCATGGCATAGCGGTAATTTGTCCTGACATTGCGTCGATTCCTAAGATATGTAAGCTTAAGCTGTCGGTGAAGGAAAACATCGTCATGAAACCGTTGTATGGTGTGATCAGCTACCACATTCAGTTTGAAAATTCAAGCATCTATGGGTGTGATCTGACAGCTGCGTAAGCAAAAATGAGTGCATCACTCGCTGTGAATATAAAAAAAAATATTGATGACGTTTTGTTTTACTACGATAATAATAATCGGTCATTACTCCACCGTCCTGTGCTCAGTTTACCCGTCAATTTAATATTTCGGTAGACTCTGCATTACTATTAAATATTTTTTTTAAATAGAAACTATTTTTTATTAAAAATTATAACCACCAAAAAGGTTATAGTCATGACAATACTGATTGACCATTTTCATGTAGGTATAACAACACTGCCACAGAGTAACTTAAAACAGCAGACGATATTGCGATTTGAATACACTAAACAGATGTTAGAATATAGTTACATAACTCATCGTTTTAAAATTTTATAATTTTCATTACAGACATGACCCGAGTTCGCAAACATTTTTATCGACTACAAAAGCGGCCATCATAAATGTTGCCAACTGCTGCTCTAAATCCGGAATGTTCAGTTTATTGAATACGTGTTTTGTGTTAAAATAATTACTTAAGAAAAATGAATTCTGCGGTAACTCCGTACCGTATTGTCATGTAATGATCGTTTATTATTGTTCCAACGTTCTTCAATGACAAACAGTTTTTTCAACATAAAAGTACAATTAATAATTCATATAAGAACAAAGTTCAGACTTTGACGTTTTTTCACTAGCTGCTTCACATAATCTTTTGGCATTTGCGATACTTTATCGCACTTTAGGATTCTGTTCTTTAATTTACAAACATAGATATATAATACATTACGAACGTTCTCTATTGGTCTCCATTTATCAATTATCTAAGCTGCGCGGTAGATAAGTTAATTATTTCAGTTATTTATTTCCCGTTAATCAAACTAACAGAGCTGGTAACATTAGTCATGATATTTCATAACAATAATTATTAGCAAACATAATATACCTACAAAATGATTCACTTCTGCAAACTTGTTTTGATATTATACTAATTTAGGAAATAATTGCAAAAAAAAACAAGAGTTTTAACTACGAGTTACCTATTAAAGTATTAAATTATTAATACTATCTTACAGCTATATAGACTTTGGAAAGGATTTGCGCAAAATACGTTCTAAGCTACATTTCACTGGTCAACCGGACCTATACTTACAGAGATCTCTTGACGAGTGACTGGTATATCGCATATCTATCACTCTCAATTGAAAATCTCTCGCAAAACACCTAGAGGTGTGTTCCGCTAGCTGCACTTAGGAACCATTCACTCTAGACTTTAGCGTGATCGTGTATTACACAACATCGTTAGTTAGCAACCGGTTGGATTATGATCCAGCGAATTTATAATTCACATACATACCATCACGCCTGTATTCTCCGAAGGGTTCAAAATCCAAATCAAAAATTTCTTTATTTTAACCGAGAGGCACAGCCAGTACAAAATTAAAATCTTGTTAGTACTTATTATAGAAAAAATTTAAAGGTATACCTACCTCACAACAAAGAACAAGATTTTAATTTAAAATTATTGTACTTAGGTATTTAGAATTAAAAAAAACCATGAATTAGCGTATGCACTAAAACATAGCATAAATTTATAATAATTTTAGTTATTGCACTTCATAAGTAGGTACTTACTTTGTTTGCAATAAAATAACTTTTTAATTGAACACACTAGTTTTGTAAGCTCCATGAATTTTATGATCACTGTTTCGAACAATCACAAACACAATAATATGCATTGGTTGAATCTAAAAAAAAACATCTACAAAGACGCGTCTGATTCTTTTTAATAATGAATGTTAAATGTGTGGTTTTTCCTTATGACACAGCGCGCGCGCCGGTACGAGACTACATAAAAATATGTATATCTATACAAATAAATAAAATTGAAGTGTATGTTTGTAATACCAATATAACAAGTTATTTAATAAATGCATATGACAGTGTTGGCGACAGAACAGTTATTTTCGTGTATTGTGTTAGGATATTATGTGATATTATTGTGTTAATGTGTCATGATAGAATAGATCGATATGGATAATATTATAGAGAAATGTTAGCGACTACGCTATATTATAAGTTGCATGTTATGTATTAAGTTGTATATAAATGCTTATGTATTGTGTGTCACATATATGAAAATAGAACTATTATAGAATAGATGAATGCATAGAATAAGTCAATAGAGTAAGGATATTCAATGTTATAGAAACTTTACGAACGGAAAACAGTGATGCCGCCCATAAATTGCATTGTTTTTGGCTTATGTACGGAATATATACTTGATGTATATTATATGTGAATATGTAATGGATAGGTAATACGATAAGAAACATTTTGATATATAACATGTATACAAAAGATATATAATGAAATAAATATAGAGCGATTAACAGGGCAACCAAAGTGAAAACTAAAATTAAAACACGAATTAAAGCGGGGCTCTCCTTACGGTCACTCTCCGAACAACTTAAGCTCGAAGAGGCGCCGTATGGGGCACGGCGCAAATCAACGAGTACAAGTAAAAACAAGAAGAAAGCTTTGGTCGCCTGCGAACAATCAACTATCAAGATATCGACTTTTATTGAAGACCCGGCACCTCAAGCGGTCATGCATTATTGCACCCCCCGGACCCCCTCACTAACATCGCGTCCTACTGGCATCCGTACGGCGTCTACGAAACGGGCATCCGGCGCAACAAAACGCCCGTCCAAACCGGGGAAGCGTCACACACCCTCCCTCCCTCACGCAGAGGGGAAGTGACGCGTACCCAACAGAAAGTATAAACGGCACTTATAAATAAATAATAGTTAAAAAAAACTAAAAAAAACACGCTTTCATAAAAAATCAAACTAAAATACAGAAAATAAAATTTAATAAATTTGATTAAGTACAGTGTAAAAAAAATGAATGTACATTATTGTAAAAAAAGCGTGGGGTGTATTCAAAGCGCTTTTTAAGATATTATATTATCGAAGTGATGATTCTTCTACTCATTATCTGTCAATAAAATGTTTATAATTATTGACACTATGCACCCCACGCTTTTTTTACAATAATGTACATTCATTTTTTTTACACTGTACTTAATCAAATTTATTAAATTTTATTTTCTGTTTTTTAGTTGGATTTTTTATGAAAGCGTGTTTTTTTTTGTTTTTTTAAACTATTATTTATTTTTAATTTTTTAATTAAATTTTTTAAACTATAAATTATTTAATTCGATTTGCTAAATATCAACCGCCCTTAATATGTACAAATGTGTTCCGATTGTATTTTGGTTAAGAACACATATTCAAAGATTTCTATGATGCCAATATAAACAGCGAGACACATAGAGGTGCAACCTTATTTACATATACAGTCAGTCACATTAATGCTTGAGTATGGAATTTTCAATCCGTAATCACTTTACATAATATTATAATCATAGGAGCGAATCTGTCGGCGGCACTGAGAATGAGGATGAGTGTGAATTTTCACTCTGTGACTGATTGTAGATTTTATGGTTTATCTCCTAATCGAATCATTTCATTCAATGCTTCACTGTTACATGGAGTTCTTCCTGTTAATTTTGAGCAATCAAGTTCTTCAATTCGTATACCGTCCAAGGATCTTCCACGACTAAGTGCCACATAAGCTTGTCCAGCAGCAAACAATCGCGGACCCAAATAAATGACTGCATGATCAACTGTACAACCTTGCATGCCCGAAAGAGTAAGTGTGGAACTGCACCCATGCGTAGTTCGCGCACTAGCTCTATCTCTCTTACTCGCATGCAAAGAATGCGGAAAGAAATTAATTAATCCTGGCGAATCTAATTAGGATAATCGGATGCTTTGATCGGATTATTGCATTGTCATCGACTTTTGAAAGTGTGCAAA
Source organism: Saturnia japonica (assembly GCA_033032175.1). NCBI lineage: Eukaryota > Metazoa > Arthropoda > Insecta > Lepidoptera > Saturniidae > Saturnia > Saturnia japonica. The sequence goes on from CM065329.1 coordinate 11,769,698, forward strand.
GTTTGAATTAAATCTGATCATTCAAAGTAGGACAAAATCGAGCTCAAAGGGGTCGGTTACATACATACATACATACAGGTGAAGCTAATAAAAGCGTGTTAAAAAAACACGTTTTATCTATCAGTTTGTTTCGGGTAATCTCCGAATCGGCTGGGCCGATTTTGACGGGACTTTCACAAACAGATAACTGATGTCATAAAGAAGAAACTTAGACTACTTCTATTTTAGAAAAAGAACTGCAGGTCTGCAGAAAAAACAATACATTCAGAAAAACGACCAGTTCCGAGCACATAAATGGCTTATCCTGAGTAACATTTTATATATCAAATCAATGATGTAGATCATAAAAACACCTACAAAAAAGCCAGTGATAGCATATCTTCTAATGAGCACCCACAATAAGCATTTTTGTCTTTAACATAACCGGAAGCGGGTGAGCAAGTTTCGCGCAAATCCGCGGGCACCGCTAGTATATTATAATGTTAATTCAGAGAACGATAACTCTACAACCGCTGCGAAAATAGCGAACAGTTTTGTCATTTATAAGATTAGAAATTGTCACGCGCAGTGTAGAGTTCCGTAGTTGCCCGTCACATCTATACAATTAATAAAATTGAATTGTCTGTTTGTAATGTTAAAATAACAGTTTTTTGCTAAATGCATATGACAGTATATACGATAACTATAAAAAAAGGCCATTTTAAATATTTTTTTGTCTAGTAAATAATGTAATACATAATTATAGCCATTAAAAAGACCTACAAAAACGTCAGCGAGAGTATACGTCTATTTTCTAAGGAACACCCACAATAAGTATTTTTGTCTTTAAAATAGCCGGGAGCGGGGGAGTTAGATTCGTGCGGGCATTCTGTAGTTCGCGTGAGCGAAGCCACGGGTACAGTTAGTTTAAAATAAATCACGGATTGATGATTTGTAATACTTCTGTACAGACAATATTGTTACCTATCGGAAGGCCAGAAAGCGTCACATCGGACGCTGAGTGTTGATTACTCCAGCGCACGCGGATAAAGCAAAGACTGCATGACTTGGGCTCGTTCTTGCGTTCCATGCCAACGCTGCAAAGTCACCTATCACGTCAGCTAGCCGTTAGGAAACTTTTCTGGAAAGTCAACACGTTTCCAGCACATCCACTTGGATATCATAGGCGCACTTCCACGTTCATCTGGTTATACCCACTGTCTGACAGCTGTCGGACATTACCGCAGAGGAGATAGCCGGACACATTCCCTTCCGGACGGATCTCGTGATATGGCGTTCCACTTGTCATCCTACAATTCGAATTGGCTCTTTTTGCCCATCTAATGCAGATCTGCGCATCAAAACTAGTGATGCGACTCGAATAAGATTTTGTGACTCGAGCCACTCGATCACTCGTTTATCACTCAAGCTGAGATTCGATAAAGAATTTTTAAATAAGTACCTTTATTAAATTGGTAATATGGAATAAAATACAAAATATTATTAGAGTCACTCGAGTAAAATACGACTCGAGTTGCATCTCTAATCAAAACGCACCCGGACGACAAGCTATCAAACGCAAACAAATGGAACCGTAGAGAACCTTCACAGGCAAGTGACAGCAACACTTATATGCCGTGGCAGTACATGGAGCAAGGCTTTACCGCTCCTATTGCTTGGCATACGCACAGCACTGAAAGAAGACGTACAATGTTCTTCTGCAGGACTTCTGTACGGCGAGCACCTGGAGAGCTCCTCGTACTAACAACTGTCAATCGTGATACAACATAGAGGACTTTGTAGCCAGAATTCGCTCTAAGAAGGCTAGCATACGTCCCACCCCATCATCGTTCATCTTCGAAGAACTGGAGACGGCTAGCCGCGCGTTCCTGAGGGAAGACATGGTGAGACGACACTGTCGAAAGTACAGAAAGTAATGTTTGTTGTGAATGCAGTAATCACAAGTGTTTATGAAGTGATAACTTCTTATGGGAGGGTAAACCGCTTCGTAATTGAATAGTATCGTAATAATAGCATAGTTTCAGTCAATCCTAACATAACGCTCGTAGCCTAGTGGTCGTAAGTGTGACTGCTATGGCCGAAGTCTTATGTTCGAATCCTCGCCGGCTTACCTTTGTGTCTTTAGCGGTCTTTTTTTACCTTTTTGATTAGATTAAGAGCCTAAACGTATATTCATCGATCACATAGGAGACGTTCTGAAGAAAGGTTAGGTCAGGAGTACTCTAAGCCGATGAGCATACCGTCAACTCCTATAACTTCGCCTAATTTCGTCTTAATACTGACTACTTTTCAAATTTCCCCCCAAATAAAAATAGTTTGACTTAACCGACTCACTACAACCTGACCAATCATACAGAGTATTTTCTAGTGTGTGTGTCTCAGAGATTGATATTAAAAAGTACGCTTTTAATCTTCATTTGAAAAATAAAGGCGAAGTTTGGGCATATATCCTATCTTCGCCTGCCGTGCGTATCTACTTTAATATTCACATATGATCAAAACCTAAGCATTATATAATGGATTTGAAAACGGAAACAATACTTTGATTAAAATAAAACCTTATGGAAGCTGTTTTTTTATTTATTTTGAGGTAGGCGAAGTTAGGCTAACTTTTTTCGAAAGTTAGAACAAACAGTAGGGTTGTCACTGTTCATATTTCTAACTATGAGTAGGTACTTTTACTTATGGAAATAAAAAAATAATTTAATTTGACATATTTATTTAATTAAAATAAACTGTTTTACTAATTTCGGGCCTGAAAGCTTCTTTGCCCACGGAACAATGACATTGAGAAACCAGTCTTCAAATATGCTTGAATCAAACCAGCCAGAAGTGGAATGATTATATCTTGTGAGAGGAGGTCCACCTGTAACCCATTGCATCCACATCTGCTTCGACTTATATACAACATAGGGTGGAAGCAGTTTTCCGTCAACAGTAGCAGCAAACATAATGGATATACACCCCTTCGTATGATTTAGTATCCTTTCAGGATACTTGATACCCCTCTTTACAATGCATTTAGATTTGCCTGGATCATCGGATAAGTTACTTTCGTCGTAATTTAACACATTTTCTTTGGTCACTTCTTTCAAAGATTCTTTCAAATTGTTGAAATACTCACGCATTTCGTCACATGACTTTTCTGCTCTCACTTTTTTTATATCTGAAGTGACTCTTAGTGATAACTTAGGTCGATGACGTTTTATAAAACCGTAGGCCCATTTCTCACCGGGCATTTTTCCATTAAAAACATCTATTCCACTGTTTTGTAAATATTTATGAAACACAATTCTCAAGTCCAATAAGGTGAGTGGACTTCCAAATACAGCGGCAGCAATCAGAACTACAATAATTTTTTCTTCTACTTCGGCACTGAGTCTTGTTGGACATCCGACGCTCTTTTCATGTTTTCTTCGAAGTTTGTCAAGTAATGTTCTTCTTGGTATAAAGAGTTTTTTTCCGCGTCATAAGAGGACATTTATTCTTCTGAAGGCACTCTAAAGCTAATTCTAGCATTTTAGGACTATGAGCTACGGTATAAGACCTTTTTCGTCTTGAACCAGAGGAGTTGTGCTGTTTTTTTACCTATAAAGATATTTTTTTTATTATAAATATTTACTACAGCTATTAGCAATTAATATTAAATTAAGTTACTCATGTCTCTCTGTCTTTTCGCAGAATCTCAGACATTCTAACATTATCGATTTTCATTAAACAATCAAATCGGCGGCTGATCTCCATGAGGGCTTTGAGCATCGTCAACATGCACTGTATGAAGAAGTTGCATGGAGCTTATTATGCGACAAAATGGGACATTAAATGATTGATTTTTAGGTACCTACAAATAATTGACACAGCAGTACACCCATGGATAATTTTACAGGCAGTTGTAATTTGATCGACTACTCACCTTACTTTCAGTGAATTATAATTGAGACATCGTAAAATAAACTTAGTTGGGTATGTACCCAACTAAATTATATCGGTAAATTATTACCAAATGTAATTATATCGGTAGATAATACCGAATTATACATGTTTGTAAATATCTGGGAAAAGCCTTTTGCACTTTTTCTGTGTGTGAGCGAGCGTAACCTCATGACAAAGAAAATGTGTAGTTCCATACAAAAGCGCTAGTTTCTAGCTCTCATCGACCTAAAGTTTTAAACAGAAGTCTTATCTACATGGTTATTAACACTTGACAGTTACGCAGAGAAAAACCTCAACAATGATATGTTTATGGAAGAATAGATACAGAATGTTCATGGCCTTTCATCATATCTTGCTAGATATTTCAAATACTCCACTACTAAGCCTAAGAAACATAAGATTTTTTGGAAATTACAGCCTGTATTCTAGAAATACAGCTAAAACGATTCCTCAGATCTAATAAATAAAGTTTCACTTTCACGCACAGTACTTCATGAGAAAATCGTGGACATACCTTCATGACTCACTTTTTTTTAAAGTAAGTGAAACATTTCCTAAAAGTGTCAACCCTATGGGTAGGCGAAGTTTGGGAGTTTATAGTTTGAATTACCCGTCCTAACATTGCCTATTTAGACATTTACTTTAATTTCAAAGATAGCTTAATAAATATTAGCGTAACATGAAGTCAATTATATAAGTTATCTACAGTTAAAACATAAAAATCTTACCTTTAATGTGTTTTCGTCTACGTATAACTTTTGTGGGCACCGCGAAAAAAACATACACAAACGTCGCGACGTTTTGCTCAACACTGGCTTATTGGCGGTTGTGATTTTGACAATTATAGATGCAATATTACCATAGTTAAATTTGTGAATTAACCAATGAACACGCAGCAATTTAGCAAACATATTAAATAAATTATGACCATTTTAAAATTTCGGGCGAAGTTTGATACAAAAGGCGAAGTTACAGGAGTTGACGGTACATAAAAAGTTTAATGAATGTTGAAGAAGCAAAAGATGTATGCCAGGTTCGTAGCAGGTGGAAGGATGTGGTCTCTGCCTACCCCGTTGGGAAATAGGCGTGATTTATGTATGTATGTATGTATAATAATAATAGTGTCAATACAGTCTATCAATACAGACTGCATTACGCGTTTTATTTAAAACCTCAATTAAACGCGCGGGTATGTCTGCACTTTTACCTAGTTTTCACGCAATTAAATCAGTATAGTGTCGAATATTTGAAATAAAATAGACAAACATAGTTTCGTGTAATTTGTGTGGAAAAAACTATAAAACAAGTGGCAATAGTCTTATTGCCCATTTTAAATATTAGCATCACCATGCGTTTTTGCAAGTTCAAATTTAAAACGCAACCCTCAATATTCTCTTTCAAATCGTACCGATATACGATATGTTTTTAATTAAATTATGATATTGATATTTTCTATAAATATCGAAACGAAACATATTGATACTTTTTTGCACTTCTGACATCCCTAGGTGCGACAGACAGTGTGACCTGTTTAAAATTGATTAATATGCCCGCCGCAATGATAAAAACTAGTATTTTTTTAAATCTATTTTTTGGTTTATTTTTATTTAGTATGGTACCTATGGAAAATAAATAAAAACAGTCTAGAACAATTATTTATAGTTAAAGAACTATACATCTGACGTGTCGATATTTTTATACAGAGCTGTAGAGCTTTGGGCTGTCCTGTTCATATTCCGTACAAAAAACTGTTCTGTCAACGCTACTCTACATGCTAAAAATCGCTAAATTTTTTCTATTCTACATAATCTGTTAAGCATTAAAATGCGCATTGAATTCTTCTAAATCTGGTCACACTGACGACATATCGTCACCAGAGAAAAATAACAATTGATTTTCGTCGAGTTTTTTGCGGGATCTTAGTGACATGTTGTGGTTTTCATTTTTGATTCATTACCTTAGGTTTTTGACCCTATATTTTGTAATATTGGTGGCGTTTTGCGTGATATAGTTTGGTTTTTGTGCATTATAAGTGAAGTGGATTATAAATATAAGCTGAAAGCATTCATTCTGAGATCCCACAAAATCTTCCTAGAAAGTTCTAACAAGGGAGCCACCATCTTGATAGGATACTGAATCGTCATAACGCTTGACATTATAATTCACTCGATAATGGCAGTAATTCTCTTCATTAAAGAGGATCGGTTGCCAAGTTAGGAAGAAAATGTTCGTCAGATGCTGGCTGTAAGGACTTACATCCTATGGCCATAATAAATAAAAAAATATCGTCAGATGTCGATCTTGTTAAAGATTTTTTTTAGGGTTTTTGGCGGGATCTTCAATTGACATGTTGTTTTTTTTTTTTTTTAATTCACTCTCTCAGGTTTTCTAGCGATCATGTATACACAAAAAAAATTTGTCTGTCAGGATTTAACTCAAAAATGACTTGACCGATTCTTATGAAATTTTGTACACGGAATGCTTCTCATTGGTCAATTGATAGGATATAAGAATTAACAATACGTATTACTTTTAGAAATCGTAAAAAAAATATTTTTTGTTCGTTTTTTGCCGATTTTCATGAAATTTTGTATACGGAAGTATACACGACTCCATGAATGGTGAGCTATGAGAATTTTCAATACCACTATTTTCAACCTTTAAAAAAAAGATGTTAACCGATTTACACGGAGAGCGTGTAAATGCGGATTGCGTTACGTTATACTTATACCATTTCCATTTCTTTATATTCTCGATGACAGTTCCTGTGAAAACTTGAACGAGCGTCTTTTTTACATTATCTATGCATTATTTTATAAAAATATGACGTTTACACACGTACAAGGTTATACCAGAGTCGGAGAAATGATAGGGATGGAGCTATATCGATAAACGTAATACGATAACAGACCCGATATTTTTTTACAAAATGTTAGAAACTAACTACTGTCGGATACTGATTGAGGACCAATGCTGACTTGTTATATTTGTGGACTGTATATTTTAATTAAAAATACAATATGTAAGACACGACTTTCCATATTGAGAATATACAAGAATCTGACACACGCCAAAAGTTTCTTTTTATACATAAAATACTTTGTGGCCATTAACACACTGCCGCCCTTATGAATATAATGAAATTAAAAATAACATTATTATTATACTTAATCACCACCAACTAGTATAAAATTAACGTAAAATCAATGGAATCTTTAACAAATATGTTTCTGTGCGCCTTAAATCACTTAAGAAATTCTGTTAAATTAGCACAATACTATAGAAATAACAAAACTTGGTAAACATTTCTTAGCTTTTAAATTTATAAAATATGTCCTTTTTAGTTTTATTTATTTCACCGAAAACATTAATAAATAAAGAACACATTATTGTCCATACCAGTAGTATAGTCAAACAAAATTAGTAATAATTAACCATGCATATAAATTATAGCATAAATCTTTAACTATATGATATGAAAAATAAAAAGTTAATCTAGTTATACAGCTGCTAGCTGGAACTATCACCCTCAAAAGTAAATTAACTGCTAGGTACACACACCGTACACCATTTAATAAATTGTATTAAAATATACAGAAAATTAGTCTTCAGTGGGTAATACACCAAAGCATAAGCTTTGCAATGATCTATTATACAATTTACCATCAGCTGTCCTTAGCTGTAAGGCTCGAACCTTGCTATCATTTCCAGGAAATACATTCACAACTCGTGCCATAGGCCACACCAAAGGAGGACCATTGGGCTCTTTCATAAGTACTAGTGCACCTACTTTGACATTAGGCATCGATTGACACCACTTCCAAAACCTTTGTTGCAAATGGATAGTTTGCTGCCAAAACCCTAACCTATTACTTTTGTTTAGAGAAATATTTACTTCAGGATACATAGTTAGAGCTGTGCCTATAAGAAAATGTCCTGGAGACAGGTAACAGTAATCATTGATATCCTCAGAGAGAGGTAGAATAGGACGTGAATTAAGCACGGCCTCTATCTGGCATAAGACCGTATTTAGTTGCTCATAAGTCAGTGCTGCATCTAATACAATTCGTTTTAAATGGAACTTCATACTCTTTACAGCCGCTTCTGCAAGCCCTGCAAAAACCGGTGCATAACTAGGCGTAAAATGAAATTTAATACCTTCCTTAGCGGAATAAGCTTGCACAAGTGTCTGGTGATCTGCAGAAGTATTAAGTTTGTATAGTTCAGCTAGCTGGTTCCTTGCCCCACGAAAAGAAGCACCGTTGTCGCAAAAAACGTCGCTGGGCAAGCCACGCCTACTTATAAACCTTTTAAAAGATGCTAGAAATGCATCAGTTGAGAGATCGGAAGTCAACTCTAAGTGAATTGCCTTCGTGACAAGACATACGTAAATGCATATATAACCTTTACTGATTATAGACCTTCTTATACGCGAATTTTTTCACTTTTTGAAATGGTCTACTTAACGTCACTCGGTGTTGAAGCAAGGATCCCATTAGCTGCTTCGCTGCACCAGCTTTCAGCCTAAAACAAACCAAGCATCTATGAGTAACCTTTTTGACTTGTCGCATTCCATTAATTAACCAATACTTTTGATTTAAGCTAGCTAGGAGTGACTTAGGTCCGGCATGTAACAACCTTATATGCTCTCCCTGTATTATAAGTTCAGTTATTCGTGATTTTCGAGCAATAATGATAGGATGTTTTTGCGCAAGCGGTATATCTGAGTTATGCAAACGACCTCCTACTCTGATCAAACCATCCTTGTCTAAGAATGGATATAAACTTTTTAATTCCCCTCGCAGGCTTTTACCCTTTATCAACGAGTCTAGTTCATCACAAAAATGTATAGATTGCTCATGCTTTATAATAATATGCAATGCTTGTTGCAACTCATCTGGACTAAGAGCATTCTTGATTTTAATACTATCTTTTAAGTTATGACAAAACCTTAGGATGTAAGCAATCACCCTAGTCATTTTTCCGATATCAGAATACATATTTAATATTGAAAAAAAAAACATGTTGTATACCTGTGGCCAGAACTACTCCAGCAGGCTGAGCCAGCATGGATTTTTCCTTCATTTCAGGTAAACTATCAGATAAAACTAACCCTTCAGTGTCAAAGCTGTACTCCGATTGCAGAAACTTCGGTCCCTCCCACCAGAGGACACAGTTCGGAAGTTCCTGAGGACTGATACCTTTGCTTAATTAAATCAGCGGGGTTTTTCGCGGATGGTACATAGAGCCAGCGCCACCTATTAGTTTTCTGCTAAATAACTCTCACTCTGTTCGCTACATAAGCTTGTAGTTTAGTTATTTCATTATTAATCCAAGCTAAAATTATTTTTGAGTCCGTGAATAAGTATACATCAGCAATCTTAATATTTCTGTCTAAAGTATCATAAACTCGCTCCATTAAAATAGACAAAAGCAATGAAGCATTAAGCTCCAGCCTTGGAATCGTTAACGGATTTACACGCGGGTTTACTCGTGACTTCGAGCAAAGTAGTGATAATTTAGCTTTACCCGCTATATCAACCACGCGAAGATATAACAGCATCCGTATCCCGTGGTACTGGATGCGTCAGCGAAGCCTATCAGCTGCAGTGCTGCTGCACTTTTAGTTGGGATGTGCCGTTGCAGATTAATAGACTGCATAGCAGTTAAACTCTTAGCAAATTGCAGCCACTCATCAGCTATGCTACTTGGTATGCGTTCGTCCCAGCCAATTTTAAGTGACCAAATTTTTTGAATAATACTTTTAGCCTTAATTATAATTGGAGTAGCAAAACCTATAGGATCATAGATCTTTGCTATATAGCTAAGAACTTTTCTTTTAGTTACAATATTTCCATTGTAAGGCTCTGGGCTGCTTACAGTAAAACAGTCCAATTTTATATTAAGTGTCAGCCCCAAAGCTTTCATATTATAGCTACCCTTTTGAAGCTCAAGCACACTAAACTGCTGCTCAGTCTCTGGCACATCAGATATAACAGAAAGCGTGTTAGAAGCCCACTTATGCAAATGAAAACCACCATAACCTAACATTTCACTTAGCTGTCGTTTAGCTTCAAGCAAATTGCGCATACTTGAACAAGAATATAGTATGTCATCGACATAGGTACAATTCTTAATTATATATGATGCTAATGGCATATCATGCTCATGCCTTTGAGCAAGCTCAAATAAGCAGCGCGTTGCCAAATAACTTGAAGATTTCACACCATAAGTGACAGTATCAAGGCATATACACTTTATAGCCTGATTAGGGTTGTCGCGCCACAAAATGTTCTGGAGTGAAGTATGCTCTGGGTTTACTAATATATTACGGAACATTTTCTTAACATCTGAACTCAAAATGAATTCCCCAAATCTAAATAATAAAATAATATCAAATATATCTTTATATGCCCTATATGTAGGCCCTTTTAATAAAATATTATTCAATGAGATTTTTTTACTTGTCTTCATTGAAGCATCATACACTACCCTAGTACGTGTGCTTTTGCTTTGCTCGTTTATGACCGCATGATGTGGCATAAAATAGACAGGGTCTTTATTTAAATTATAAGAACAAATATCAACATAGTGCCCATGTCCAAGCTCTATGTATTCATCTATAAACTTTTTATAATCCATATATAAATTTATATTGCTTTGTAGCCTTTTTTCTAGACTGAGAAATCTGTGTAAGGCTAAATCAAATGAGTTCCCCAAAGTTTCATTTATCTTGCAGATTTCGATTTTTAAAGGTAAGTCGACAATAAACCTTTTATTTTCAAGTTTGACTGTATTTACAAAGATATTTTCAGCTAGTTTTTGCTCTGAATCCTTCTCTACAAGTACTTCCGGAACGCTTTCTAACTCCCAGAGCCTTTTGATACTATCGCTGATATCCGAATCACACTTGGCACAAACAAGAGATACAACCTTATTATTTTTGAAGCTAGATGTTAATGCTCCGGCATAGACATGACCAAACTTCGTGTTGATGATGCAAGGAGATGAAGATGACTAGTGATTGTCTAGCTCATTGCGATACCAGCAGGTATTTGTATGTTTTTTAAACTAACTGGTGCCTGGGGTAAGTTGCAGGTGATTTTATCTACCACATGACAGTTAACAAGCGTATTAAATTTGGATGTCAGGGAATGAACCTGTAAAGGAATACAATAGCTGACCTTGCTCTGGCTATCTGTCACACCAATGAGATTTATTTCACTTCGCTTAGGACTATACCCTAAGACCTGCACGGCTTTTTTAGTGACCAGAGATACCTGGGAACCAGAGTCTAGTATGCACTTTATGTGCACTTCTCGTCCGTTCTTAGCAAATATCTTTACTCGTGCTGTCGGAATTAAAACATTATTAGCAGCGTCCCCAGATAAAAGGACCACTGAACCTGGACCACTTTCTTGATCAAGGTGTAACAGCGTGTGGTGATTTTTCTTACACTGCCCACACCTAAAGTGGAATTTGCATTTGCCAGGGTGTGAATTTAAGCATGTGTTACATAAATTATTTTGTTTAGCAAAGGAGACTCTCTCTTTGCCAGATTGTAATTTAAATTTAGAACAAGCATACAATTTGTGATTTGAACACCTACAGTAAAGACATTCCTTTTCTGCCTTGGTTGTTGCTAAAGATACCTTATTCTTCACTGGAAGCATAGCTGTAACTTGACGCTTTCCAGATTCTACTGATTCAGTACGACCTTCAGTATTTTCTATGGCAAGAGCACGCCTATCCATATAAGCTAAAAGATCATCGACAGTAGGGTCCTGCTCCTGCTCACGTTCTAACTGATAGGAACGGGAGCTGTAAACATCTAGCTTACGCACCATAATACCTAACAGAATAGGATCCCATGCCTTGACCTCCGCTTTTAGGTTTTTCAGAGCGCCTAATGTCTGTCGCACAACTGAAACGAAACTCCTAATATCTTTAGCTATAGGAAACTTAGGAAGCTTCTCTAAGTTCAGAAGAGTGTTAACATGTTCATTTACAATCTCGTACTTATTATAAAACCGTTTGTCTAACAATTCTATGGCATTATCGTAACCTTCATTATTGAGTGGAAGATTTTTTATAATTTCATAGGGCTCGTCTTGGAGGTATGATCTCAGATAGTAAAACCTCTGCACATTATCTAGTGATTTGTTGTTATGAATGAGCGACTTAAACATTTTAATGAACGGAACATATTCAGGGTATTTCCCCGAAAAACTTTGAATATGTATACTCGGTAGCTTAGCCCTTGCAATGCTACTGCTACCTGCCTCCAAAGACTTTCCTTCCTCACCAGAAGCCTTTAATTTGATATTCTCATTTAAAATCGTAAGACAATTGAAATATTTATTTTCCACGCCTTCCACTTCTTCGCAGTCTAACGAATCTAATACTAAAATATTTTTATTATAACTTTCATATTCACTAAACTTTTCTAAAAGCCTATCACGCTTGATTGTTAGCGCCTCTATTGAGTTTATATTTAATTCGTTTTTATCGGCTACGAAAGAACATAATCTTGTTAAAATACCTTTTGTATATCCCCTGCTCACTCGCAGTTTACTTAAATCATCATCCATTTTTTAAACCAATTTGATGCACTACAACAATACCTGGAAATGATAAATGAGAAAACAAATGACTACTATAATACGAACATCCATGCACAAGCACAAAATGGCGAACAGATTTTCTTTCTTCTTGGTTCGTTCTGTTTCGCGCAGCCACCAGGGAGCGTGATGATCGTTGCTTTCCGCTCATCAAGAGAAAACTAGAAACAGTCTTGCCCTCACCTCTTATTATGATGAAATTCCAGAAATATAATGACTCTTGATATAATTCAAAAGATGAAAATTTTTTCTATTTGAGATTCTTGATATACGGATGTTAAGATTATTTCGCAGTTTTGATACTTGATAGTTTTCGCAAGTACATACTGATATCCGTATTTGTCTTTTGCCGTTCTTGTAGCTCGTGTGTTTTTTCGCTGTCACTCTTAGTTTCGATTGGACCAATATTTAATTCGATCGGACCGATATAAAATACCTCGTAGAAACCAATATTGAAAGGCTCGAAATGATCAATGGTATAATTGATTTGATTTTGAAATTATTATTATTATTATTATTACCAATGATTGAGGACCAATGCTGACTTGTTATATTTGTGGACTGTATATTTTAATTAAAAACACAATATGTAAGACACGACTTTCTATATTGAGAATATACAAGAATCTGACACACGCCAAAAGTTTCTTTTTATACATAAAATACTTATATTTAATTAATTTAATAATAACAGATACTTTTGTACAAATTTATTAACTAATATTATATTTCATTACAAGATGTTACACGTATTAATTCTTGATTGATAATGCCAACTTCTTCAAAATTTTCGAAGCTGTTGTAAAATAAGTAGGTATAGGTAGGTACTCGACAATGAAACGAAATAATTATAACGACAGGTAATCTTTATTTATTTATTTTAATCAAAATCTGATGAATTGTCGTCACTGCACTCGACTCGATAAAATATATGCTATCGATATCATTACTTAATTTGGTCACAACACTACAAGTATCAAATTAGAACTGTCATTGAGAAAATAAAGAAATGGAAAATTTGAATATCTTAAACGCCCTCTTTAGCTCCACGGTCAGGGTTGTCATGTCGTCTAGGTTAATGAAATAAAAATACTTAATAATTATTATAACTTAAATTTATTTAAATAGAACATAAATACATTGAAAACAACATTCAGATCTTATTCCTTACAAACTATATTTTACATTCTATCAATATAACAACATATGCTAAACAGGTAACCGTTCTATACCGCCTTCGCCATTTATTACTTACTAAAAGGTATTGGGTAAAGTTTTACCTATGACAAAGATCATTTAGACAGTTGTGTAATTTACTTTTTGGTTCGATTTTAGAATCGCCACCGCCCAATTTGATTCTGTGAAGGGGGTAGGGGAGGGAGAGGATGGTTAGAGGTAATCGAACAAAATAATGTGTAAAAAAATTAAGATTTTCCAAAAGTGAACTTTATGACAACTACTTAGATTTGACATTTGTATTGACACATTTACAATAAATGCGATATTTAAAATTTTATATTTAGCCATATATAAATTGCTCTAACTATAAAAAAAAATTGTAGTCTGAACCCGACGGTAGCGATTCTAAAGCTGAGCGTACTTTTTTTCAACCGTTAACAAAAAGTAGGATACTTTCTTCGGTAAAATGAAAGTGGCAACCCTAGTCGCGACCAGCATTTTTTAAAATAATAACTAGGCACATTGACTGTACTGTCCCCGGTGGCAAACACAACGGCTACCACCGCGAGATTTAAATGCATCACCGTTACATCCATTTTTGTTTAAGCAGATTTCTATTTCCATTTTGTTGTCGCGTAGTCTATGACGACTACCAAAATACCAGATGGTCAATTTGGTATAAATTAAATTTCTAAATCATTATCTTTTACTGATCTTGCACACTCGAGAAATAAATAATCAGAATCAGAATAATTCTCCAATTGGAATAAAATCAGAAAATTAATCTTTTATTTACATAATGAGATCAATGTAAAAAGTCAAAGTGTAAAGTTGACTCCCTCTCTATGCATCCACTAAATCATTATTTTTCTTGTATATTAACACATTTGTATTGTTGGAAAAAATGATAAACCCGATCGAGTTTGTTGCCGGTTCTTCTCGATGACTGGGATATTTTCTGAAATGGCAGTTGTAGGTATAAGTTGCTAGGCTTAAGGAATAAGCATTTACATATGAACAATCGTTGATTTACTGTTTCTGTATTAAATAAATAAAGTGTAGTATTTAAATATAGTAAATACGTAGTAATAAAGCTTATAATTTCGTAAGAATAGCATAGAAATGTACTGAACTTGTATTTCATTGTTAATCTTTGTTTTAAGCCAGTTATGTTTGTGATTTTATAGGAATAGTTAGGCTTATATATGAATTCTATCATGTTTGTAATGTTTATTATAAACTCATACATAACGTGTTAATAGCCTGTTTTGTGTTGTAATGTTTAAAGTTTAATATTTACGAAGTTTACGGTATTTAATAGATTCAAATGGGTTTTATAACATTTGAATAAGAATTTAAATAGATATCGGTAAACTACATGTATTTGTGTAAGAATAATAATAACAGAATAGTCGCAACGCGCCACGCCACAAGCCGTGTTACTAGGCAATGTTAGAGTAGGAGGGGAATAGACGCCATCGTTCCGTCCCGCTCCAACATTAATATAAATATAGGGCTGTTGCGGCCAACCGGCACACAAAGTGTCAAACGCTATTCAAGATAAGAAGACTCAAGACTCTGAAGACTTGCAAGAAGCTTTGTGTCAAGACTCCCGAAGCACTGGATAGTGTTAAGAATTATTGTAAGCGGCCGTTGTGAAGATTGAATACAGCGACTTGATTTCGCGTGTTATTATCTTCAAGAAATCTTCCACCCACCAGCGACCCAGTCCACTTAGTTCTCTATAGCTACGCCGACGCCACGCCTCCGTGTAGGCTCTACGCTCGTTGCGTGTGTGCTATTCTGTTTCGCTCTCTTCACGCCTGGTAGGTTCGGGTGTGAACAGAGTTGGTCGCACGTAGTGAGTTGGGCTTCCGTACGCTGGTTTGCAGCTCTCTGTTGCTTACCGTAGTACGTATTCGCTGTCTTTGTGGTACCGAGTCCGAGGGTTGATCGGGCGTCGCGTCGCGCCGCGCCGCGCTGCGCTCTCGTTGTGCGGGCCCGCTCGGTACTGTTATCGTTGCGCGTAGCTAATCATTGTTAGGAACGTACCGTTGCGCTGATAGGCTTTGTTGCGCCCGTTTTAGCAGTACTGTTTTGACGTTCAGTAGTGCCAAAATTGAAAAAGTTTTTTTTTGATTTTGAATCGTCAGTGATCATCGTTACGTCGACGTCGTACGTTCCGTTTAAATATCACTCTATAGTATAACATGGAAAGAAGGTAACACTCTACCGGGGAATGGATATTATTGACTCAACTGCAATTTAATTCACCTGCGTTATTTTTGAACTAAAACTTTTACTTTTTTTAATAGTTGCGACCACATTCTCACCTGAACTCAAGTGACGATGTGACCCAAGATGGTAATACACTGAACCCCTATATACCGCAGTAATCGGTAGTAAGCTGCGAACATCATATTAATTGTGACAGTTGCCGACATAACCTTTTAGACAGGGTAGGCAGAAATGTTGAAAAAAGTCATTAACTTACCTAAAATACTACATTTTGGTTAGTCGTCCTTGTCAATTAAATAATGATGTACATAGGTAATCCATACCCCGGATATCCATAGGCCATACATTGACTGATTTTAAATAATTTTCGAAGTCAATATTATCCAGTTTTCACGTTATTAACAACATTAAAATTTTAAATACGTACTACGATAGCTTATAAAACATAAACGAATGGAAAAATAAATGACGATTCAGTATAAAAAAACCAATACGAGAAAAAATAATCGTGCTTTGAGTAGCGCTAATTAAATGAAACAAGCCCACTTTTTAAAATAGTTTTCAGTTTCGGTATGTGTCGTAATTTTTCTTCTTGTAAAAATACACTGCCTACTCTGTGCGGTTGTGTGCGTTGTGTGCAACTTATTTAAAGAAACGCACACCCGTTTAAACCGCATGATCACGGCAGCACACATATGAAGTAGTTTGTGTCTTTCCCGAGGTACTCAACAGATGCGCTAGCGCAACGCAATACGAAAATGCGTTGCTCTGTATCGATGATACTGATATAATGATACCATTTTTACACGACAGGTGGAGCTGATAACACCCCTTTTTTGTGTTGGGGTTAAAATGAGATGTTATTATATAAATTCGAATTATTCGAAAAAGTTTCGAACTATCCGATTAAATCGAAATATAATCGTATGACTGGAAAAATCGAATTATTCAATTCAATTCGTAAGTTCATATCATTCGCACACCCCCCTACTCTACGTCAGTTGATATTATGGTTATCCTTCACCTAAACTAAAAAGCTATATAAATATGACTTGATATTTCAAATTCGATAATATTTCTTCTAAGCCATACCTAGCGTAGATTCAAACTCGTGGATTTTGTTATGAACTGTCTCTAATGGCCTGTTAGACTTTAAAAGGCATTTGAAGCCTTAAAACGGAGCGGCCTCGTCGAGCGTGTGGAGCCAATTGAAGATCATCATGTTTCTCTCGTACTTGGAGAGGGGGCGGCCTCTTTCGCGCTCGAGGTCCGCCGCAGTCAAGGCTAAGTGGGCAGCCTCTGAGGAATCGGAGAATCTGTTTTTCACGAGCTGAATAAAAAATATATGGAAAAGTCTACTCCAAACATCGAGTATTTGTACCTAGGTAAGAAATGCATCGCGGATCACGCACACATTTAATGCTTATCGATTCGATTACGTAAGCGAACAGACAATTTCTAAAAATAGCTCACTTCCCCTTGTTTTAAACGATGGCGTATGTTTGCTTATCACCTTTGTTGTATATAAAAAAAGTAACGTTACATTTCGCGTAAATAATTTATTCGTACTCAGTGACACAAAACTCAAACAAACTTTCTATACTGCTCTTCACTATACTACGGGCGTATTTACAGTATCTCTCTCTATGGTTCTCTTGAATATTTCTTTCTTTTTAACACTCGTTCCTACTTCGCTGTTCAAAACAGAACTGTCCTGGCTCGGAACAAGGCCCGCTTATATACCAAATAAAAGGAGGATCGAAATCACAAGTAATACCTCGAACTTTACGTCATCGTTTATAAGAGGAAGTGTTCTGTTAGCGCCTAATGCTTTGTCATTAGCAATTATATTAATTATTTATGTGGGGTAGATTTATTATTATTTTCGCTGCACCGCACCCTGTCCGTGCTTAAGGACAGTCTATGACTGACCACCGCCGCCGCGAGTCGATTTATCTCGAATCGTGTATTATATTATCCCGCTTGTTGGAATTGTGCACGCTGCACGACATCCAGCTGGTCCACTGCTAGCGAAGAAGCAAAACTA
Source organism: Saturnia japonica (assembly GCA_033032175.1). NCBI lineage: Eukaryota > Metazoa > Arthropoda > Insecta > Lepidoptera > Saturniidae > Saturnia > Saturnia japonica. The sequence continues at coordinate 11,787,716 of CM065329.1, forward strand.
AAGAATTGGCCGAGAGGAAGCGCTGCCAGGATGAAGCACCAGAAGAGCACAGATAAAGGTGATCGTAGAGTAAGCGGTGCAGCTGCTTCTATACTTCTCCAGTTTCAAGTTAATTTCTCACATATTCTTTATCTCCCCGCTCGTGGATTAGCGAACTCTCTATATTGTTTAGTTGCCTATAGACAATCGTTTTTCGCATTACGCAACCAGAGCGATAAAGCTTTGGATATGTTGGTAAATGCGAAGTTTTTTCGAATCTACAAATACATACTCGATATTTCCAGTACCTACATTCTAAACCAGGGGCGAGCAACCTTTTTGATCAAAGGGCCAATTTAATTTTTTTTGTTTTTTTTTTGGCTGGTCGCTCATTGATTAACTCTTATTAATAATTTACGAAACTATCGCGCAGACGTTGCGCGTTTGTATTGCATGTTTAAAAACGTCGTCGACAAGTATTCGTTTTAAAAAAAAAATTCAGTTTAGTATGTACTACCATTTTATTATTATTAATTTAATAACAATATATTGATGAAAGAAAGTCGATAAAATAAATTCAATTTTAGAAATGCTTGCTCACTCCTGTTCTAGAAGATTCTATATATTTCGAAATAGTTTTTTTTTTCTATTTTTACTCACATCGTAACAATATTTACAAATTAGAAATGACATACCCGGGTGCACGAACCGTGAATGCGGGTGCTTCCGTTGCGGCACCGCGAGCGTTGTCGGCCCGGGACCTGTCACAGCGCCCGCCACTGCCGAAACCGCCGCTGCCTGTGAACCGATTCAACACTCATCCAGACCGTAACTCTAACAATTGGCCGATATTTAGGTTGTTTGGCTGCCTGTCCATTGTTTTGCAAATACTCCAACACTCTTAAATTTATTAATTTCATTATAAATCATATCAGTGGTGCACTTAGAGAGTGTAGCGCGTAGCCCGCCTTGTATTTACAAATAAAAGACCTAGACCTCGCTTCGAGATGCCAGTCCTACCAAGACCAGTCCGTTTTTAATCAAATCCCAAAAAGAGGCAATATGAACATCGAGAACTCGTACGGTTTTTTTAAATACAAAAGGTCAGAAATTTCCGCAGAATACAATAGTATTGTTATTATCACCAATAGAGGTAAGACAAAAAAAAGAAGAAAGCGAGAAGGACATCTGACAGGGACCTCATTTCACTCTGATGAGATTAGTTCGCCGTTAAGACCGAGGGTAGACAGGGCGAACGAACTTGAACAAACTCGAACGAAATCTCTGAGTGGACGTGGCCGATGAACACCGCGCTCTGTGTGCGACACAAAAAAGATCGGAAGCGAGCGAGTGCGGTGTCGATCGGCCACGCCCACTATGAGCCTTCGTTCGCCCTATCTGTACGCGGTATAAAGCATAACTCAACTTGCTATGTACTAGACAAAACCCGACGACAAGCTTAAGCCAACAATGGCGACGATGGAGATACTGATACCAGTAATACAATTGTAGTAGAATAATATGAAACTGATCAGAACAGCTCCAACTTCCATAGCTGGCAAAGTCAATGTTCCAATCATGTAACTTTCATTGAAATACAAGCCATTACAATTCGGTACTTAGAAGCCATCAATTATTTACTGGCACCAGATAGGTCTATGGTCCTATTTGAGATTGGTTACAAATAGTTATAGGCTACTCAGACCATTTAATGCCAGTTGGTTTCCACGCTTATTTGGATGTCAGTGATCATTTAATTATACGTTATGTGCTCAATCGAGAGATGATTAGCTATCATTTGACTTTAGATAATCATATTACATAACAAGGTAAACTGAAAATTGAATAAATCCCCGACATAAGTAACCAATTCATTAAGACCATTTCATTGAACCCAATCACGATATATCTGCTGCCAGTTCGTAAGGAGTTAGGTATCCTACTGATTCCAGATGACGCTACAGCATCAAGTCAAAGTTTTACTAATATCATTGTATTAACAGAATCTCAAATCTCGACTCAAGCATACTTGAATTCAAACGGCTGAACAGATTTCCTTGAATCATAGCTAAGAACACTTTCAATCAAGTCACACTTCCAACAAACAAAACTAGATCAAAATCGGTTCAGCAGCTTGTGAGGTATGATGACAGACAGACAGACACACAGATAGAAACGTTAAATTTATAACACCCCTCTTTTTGCGTCGGAAGTTAAAAAAGCAAGAGTCAAGACTCACCTCAAGCCGGTCCAAATTGAAATCGGACTGGGACATTCTCTCCAACGCCCGGTAGGTCGTCAACAGTCTTCGTTTTATATAATTCTGCCGGACCTGGAATTATCATTTTTGTATCATAATAGAGAACACAAGCACTGATCGAACAAGAAATACTGTGCTATAAACAACAACTATACTTCTGCGTTCGATTTCCAGGTTGATCATAGTGTTATTGGGATTTTATATTAAATTCTCAGTAGCGGCACGGACTTTGGCTTTGTGCCAGATTAATGGCAATAAATAGGCCAAATGTAACATGGGACCTAAAAACATACCCAGTGAACTGTGGGTGTATATTTTTACATATCTACCTAACCCTTCTAGGATACAGGCGTAATGTTATGTTATGTTTCTGTTTGTTTTACTGAGTTTGGCGTGTTTCGATAAACGATCACATAGACATCTCTAGGATATAATTAGGATTATATACAGGTGCCCCGTAAAGAATGGGTCAACCTTATGACGGTGACAGAGAGAACATTATCTTATAACAAGCGAAATTATTAAAAAGGACATAAAATACCTGGCTGCAACAAAAACACTCGACTAATAAAAATATATTATATTTTTCTGCTTTTATTTAAATTTCCAGACATGATACTTAAATATTATTTAGCCAATGTCACTCCCACAATTAAGAGGAATCTAACGACATCGCGTATGCTAAAATCCCATCAAGCCGTCTAGGATACAGAGCGTGACAAAATAATAGACATACATACATACAAACCAAAATCATAATCCTCCTTTTTCGGAGTCAGGTAAAAATTAAGTCCTAATGTCACAGATGGATGAACAAAGCGGTTCTGTCATCTTATTAATAATAATAAATATGAGGCAATTTCACAGGGTCATTTAATTCCAAACTAAGCAAAGTTTGTAATATGGTAACTATACTATTTCCATTTCCTTATTTTCTCAATGACAGTTCTAATTTGATAATTGTAGTGTTGTCACCAAACAAGTAATGATATCGATCGCAAATGTCGATGTCGATTCATCAGACTTTGATAAAAATAAATAAAAAAGATTACCTGTCGTTATAATTATTTCGTTTCATTGTCGAGTACCTACTTATTTTACAACAGCTTCGAAAATTTTGAAGTTGGCTTTATCAATCAAGACTTAATACGTGTAACATCTTGTAATGAAATTAATATTAGTTAATAAATTTGTGCAAAAGTATCCGGCAATAGTTTAGTTTCTTACATTTTGTAAACAAATATCGGGTCTGTTATCGTGTTACGTTTATCGATATAGCTCCCTATCAGTTTCTCCGACTCTGGTATAACCTTGTACGTGTATATACGTCATATTTTTATAAAATAATGCATACATAATGTAAAAAAGACGCTCGTTCAAGTTTTCACAGGAGCTGTCATCGAGAAAATAAAGAAATGGAAATGGTATAAACAGCTGATATACATACATATATAGATATTAACACTCAGACACACAAATGACATTTATACTCATCACACAAAAGTCAGTCATGGACGGGGATCGAACCCGCGACCTCTCGGCTCAATAGTAGGGTTTTACTACCACAGCACCACGAGGCCTTACCTTTTTATTGTCACTTGGCAGTGTCCTCTGCGGTGGATGCACCGGGTGTGACCTCTGGGGTGACGGAAGTTGCGAACCGCCCACTGCAACAGACCTTACTCTTATAGTATTGTTACGATCCGAGTTGAAATAGTAACAAAAATTCACTATTCTCGAAATATCTGGAAACATCTAGAATCTACTCGAGGTTTTTTTTATGGATGTTCAACCATAATTTCTTTGTTTATAAACCGATTTCGATGATTGTTTTTTCATTGGAAAGGGCATACCTCAAGGGTGGGCCCATTTTAATTTCATTGCCATTGGACCATCAACTTCAAAGAAATACCAGGGAACTCATCAAAAACATTGAAGATGGTTTTCTTTATGTTAAAAATTGTCTTGTTATCGCTTTGTTTCACCGAGCTTGCAACACGGCTCGCTTATAATACTAAATAAAACGAAATCACTAACAGGGTCTTGAAATTTACGTTATGGTTTAGAAGGGGAAGTGTTTTATTTTGAAACCATTGTTTGTTTGATTACGCAGTCGGTCGATCAGGTTTGAATGTGTGAGTGGACTGCCTTTTATTTTCGTAACTAAAAATACACACTCGGATGTTTCGAGTAGATTCTAGATGTTTCCAGAAATTGACATTTTGGTGTCACATGTTCCTGTTACAAAAACTATCTATAGAAAAAATATCACAATTGTTCTTACAATAGTTTATGATAGAGGGAGTGAATGTCGTTAGGAAATTGGCTTAAATTCGCTAAATATTTATCAATTCAAAACTTCTAAATGTTTCTACTGAAAAATTACTTAAATGTAACTACGTAGTTGTTCTACTGGATGAGCGAATATAATAACACCGAAGACAAAATATAAGATATTTCAAATAACATATAAATCAATTGTTTCGATACATACCAGCGACCCAGGTACTGCACGACCGCGAAGCAGCATTCAGCGTAAGCGCTTCAAGCGCCGCGCAAATTCCCACTTCTGATGTGGCGCTGGAAGAAAACATACATCTATCAATAACTTTTAAGGGGTTTCAAATTACACCTTTAAAACAAACGCACAAGCAACCCTCACCTCCACGTGACACACCCTGCTGAGTAACGAATGAGAAAATGCCGATATCATGGTTGCAGGGATGTTCAGCCCGACTGCGTCGCGCCCAGCATGTATATGGTGAAAAATCCGTTATAGGGGACTCGTTTTTGCGTGTCGGGTTTCGGGATCAGCCTGTTCATGTCCAGCTAAATGAATGTAAGCCGGCAAGACAGCGACAACAGTCGTTGTATTCCTATCTCTTTCTAACACAAACGTTTACTATGCCCTTTCTTTTTCGAGCTATCAATCTATATGTATATTACGTCTTTGGGTGAAGCCTACTGTTCGAGATAAATCAGCACCTGTGAGGATTAAATAGCCATCCAATTCATGTTAACACTCGTGTGGAGATATTTTATTTGTATACCGCACATTATTTTTGCACCTGTTTCATTAAACACCTCGAGTACAGCTACCCTCGTATTTGTTTCCAATGCTACCGAAGATTATAAACAAGGGCAAGGATTACGGCCGCAGACCTATATCTAGTTTAAATTAAAAATAAAGTTGACCGTCACAGGTCGCTCGGTTGATGTGAAACATGTTAGCCGACTGTACCTGATAAATAAATACACCGGATGATCCCGAAACACGACAAACCAAAAGAAAGCCAATGTGAAGATGTTTATTTTATTACTACGTGTATGGTGGTCGCGATCCCTGCTAACCGCAACATGAAACTTTGAAATGATCCAACATGTCTATTAAAAATACCACAAGACACTGCTTGAAAAATTTCATGTTTCTGGGTCATCTAGGAGTATCCTATAGGTTTTTACAACCTTTGAAATTGTTAAAATATAAGACATAAACAGCCGTATCTTTTGATGCGTTGACTTAGAAATTTGATTTTTTTTTTTCACAGCTTCAAGGGATTGCAGACCGGAAGAATTTTTGATATTAATTTCAACTACTACTGAGAAAAAGGGTCTTGACAGACAGACAGTCAGACAGACGCGGACAACGAAGTGATCCTGTTAAGGGTTCCTTTATTCCTTTTGAGGCACGGAACCCTAAAAACGAACTCGGCTCAACACCGCCAGCATTGGACAAAGCGTCGCCACGTTAGCATACGCCAACAATGGGTCCAACAACCGGTCTGACCCTGCCGTATTAGGTGTTTCTCAGCAAAACATACATACCAGCGGATTGTCGGAGCGTGGTGTGCAGCGGCAGACACTGGGTCAGAGACATCCGCAGCGCTGAAGGAGCGCCTGAGGCCGAGCTGAGCGCACAGGGCTGCGCAGCCGGCGAGGACCTCACGCCAGTTGTCAGCCTGGAGAGGCACCACACATGACGACCTTCTACAAAATGAAATAACGAAACCATTCGCTTTGATACAAACATAGAACGGCTGCAGACTTATGTTCAGTTTTAGTGACTAGTGCAGAACGCCATCTAGTGCAAAACCGTAACAATACTAGACATGTTACCTGTCATTTGTCATTCTTGTAACATGCTGTTATTTTTTTATTTACTCTGTGGCTTTGTTCGTAATTTGTAATGTAATAAATGTAATTAAAAGTACTTTGATTAATATTATTTTTGTTCGATATACTTATTATTATACATTATTACTATTAAATGGCATGGCGATATTAACTAAACACAGGGGCTGGGCTAGCGATAAGTAATCATAAAAATAATAATAAAACAAATTACTTCACAAAATGAAAAACGGCAAATCTTCAAAAAGAAATCTATACAATTAATAAAATTGAAGCGTCTGTTTGTAATGTCAAAATAACAGCTTTTTACTAAATGCGTATGCGTTTATACGGTACCTATATAAGACAATATTTTCAAGTTTTCAGGAATTGTAAATTTCAACAATTAAACTAATGCGTTGCTCTGAAACAAAGTTTTTTATTTTAGTACATACAAACACTACTAACTAATTACACTTGTTAAACATAATAATATTATCCTACCTGAAACAAAGAAACGACATTTAAAGTGTATTATTTAAATTGTCAATTCCTTTTATAAACAAATACAAATTTTATAGCTCAATCACGGTTACTTGTCAGTTAAACTTAAACTACTTCCTCGACCGAGTTAGCCATTATTACTTACAGCGCCATCTATGAAATACATGCAACTACGAGACAAAGCCGTACAAAATAAAGAAATAATTAGTTTCTTTACACCTATATAAAAAAAATAAAGCTTGCCTACCTGTCTGTTTGTTCCGGGTAATCTCGGAAACGTTTGGACCGATTTGGACGAAACTTTCACTGGCAGATAGCTGATGTTATAAGGAGTAACTTGGGTTACTTTTACTTTAGAAAAAGAATTAGGGTTCCGCTAAAATAAAATAAAAACAGGTCATGGTAAATCAATTCGTGCGCCTAAATGGCTTACGCTGAGTAAACCATAAGAGACATTTCAAATAAATGTATTACATAACTGGAATAAGCATTTATACCTGGAAGCGGGGGTAGCAAGATACAAGCGCGTGCCCGATCGACGACATTCTCTAGTCCACGTGAGCGAAGCCGCGGCCACATCTAGTTAAATAATAAGTTACCCAAATTCCCATCACTCTATGCAACCGATTTATTCATGAAGCTACGTACCAGTTGGTAACTTTCTCCCATCGACAACGAATCGCCAGCATAGTGCTATCTCTTTCCTACATTACTCGGAAGTATCATGTGTCTCATTCAAAATTGCGTAAACCGATACGTGTGTACATTTAATGTCGGTATTGTATCGCAACAGTGTAAATATGTATGTACTTTTAAGTTAAAATTAAGAAAGGAAAAAAGCATATTTATTTGCGACATCTGTGCCCGTGGCTTCGCTTACGTGGACTACAGAATGCCCGCGCGAATTTTACTCTCCCGCTCCCGGCTATTTTAAAGACAAAAGTGCTTATTGTGGGTGTTCCTTAAAAGATAGACGTATAGTCTCTCTGCCTTTTTTGTACGTCTGTTTAATGTCTACAATTGTGTGGTACATTCATTTGCTATATATCTCATGGTTTACTCAGCGTAATCCATTTAAATGCACGAATTGATTCACCATGAGTAGTTCTTATTTATTTATGCGGAACCCTAATTTTTTTCTAAAATGTTACTCCCTATAACATCTGCTATTTATTAGTGAAAGTCCCATCAAAATCGATCCAACCGTTTAGGAGATTACCCGGAACAAACAGACACAAAAAATTTTAATTTTTTTTTTTTTTTGTTTAAGTGTCGTATATACTTTCAAATGCATTTACTAAAAAACTGTTATTTTGACATTACAAACAGACACTTCAATTTTATTAATTTTTATAGATCAGTTGATATATCAATAAATCAAATATTTTCATGGTAACTTTTTGTATTGATAAGAAATGGGCGCTGTCACGATTTTTTACTTGGTATCCTTTGATTTTTTACATCGTGTATAAAAGTTTGTTTTTATAAACGAATTATAATTTTATTTATTTGTATAGATATATTGACAATTACAATTATTGATTGTAGTATTAATAGTATAATTTATAATATTGTAACAATGCATAGCTACTACTAAAGCACATAAATACTAATGACCTTAGATTAGATTAGCCTAGAACCTAGAAAGATAACAAGGTACCGTAAAGTAACAGTAAGTAAATGATCAAACGAGAAATAAATAAAAAATTGCAGTCTCTATTATTACATTCTAATTCAAATGTTGCCCCCAAAAAAAGTTTCTCTCTCATCTCTGTTCTAGAATAAGAAAACAAAAATTCATGCACTCATTCATTCATTCACTCATTCATTCATTCATCAGTAATCTCAGACTATTTTAGTAGAAAATCAACTGCATTCACACCTTTTACATGCATATAGTTCCTTACACAATACATCCATACTTTCTATGGTCATTCACTACTCCTACATTTGCCTACCTTCATACTTACAATTATATCACTTTCACCCCTTCTCAGTTTAGAAATACATATAATAGAAAACTATAAAAATGGTGTTTCTAGGTAAGTGTTAGGTTCTATAATAAGATCCCAAAACACATTACTGATTTGCTGGAAAGTTCAAGGACCATGTCAAGCGATTTTTACTGTAAAGGTTATTATAGGGTGGATCATTATGTGAATGATAGTGATGTCTGGAACTGACTCCCTCTCAGTGCATCCACGAGGTAATTATTATTGTAACTGTTGGGTACGCGTCACTTCCCCTCTGCGTGAGGGAGGGGGGGGGTGTGACGTTTCCCCGGTTTGGACGGACGTTTTGTTGCGCCGGATGCCCGTCTCGTAGACACCGTACGGATGCCAGTGGGTGGCGTGATGTTAGTAGTGAGGGGGTCCGGGGGGTGCAATAATGCACGACCGCTTGAGGTGCCGGGTCTTCAATGAAAGTCGATATCTTGTTGTTGATTGTTCGCAGGACGACCAAAGCTTTCTTCTCGTAGTTACTTGTAGTTGTAGACTCGTTGAATTACACCGTGCCCAATACGGCCCCTCTTCGAGCTTAAGTAGTTCGAAGAATGACCGTAAAGAGAGCCCCGTTTTATTTCGTGTTTTAACTTTGTTTTAATTTCAGTTTTCGCTATGGTTGCCCTGTTAATCTCTTTATATTTCTCTCATTATATATCTTATATACACATGTCATATATCAAAATGTTCCTCTTTGAATTACCTATCCATTACATATTTACTTATAATATACATCAAATATATATTCCGTATATAAGCCAAAAACAATGTAATTTACGGGCGGCATCACTGTTTTCCGTTCGTAAAATCTCTATAATATTTGATATACTTACTCTATTGGCTTACTCTATGCGTTAATCTATTCTACAAGGTGTCCAGAAAGGGTATCGGGTATTTGTAAGTTCAATGAAACAAAAATTATTTGTATGCAATAAAAAAGTTTATTGTTTATTATTAGCATATGAATTGGAGAATTATTTGGAAAAAATGATGTTATCCAAATGATGACCGTTACGTTGCTGGCACTCTTCTAAATGGAAACGAAGATTGGCGATAACACGTTGACACATAGCTATCGATATTGCTGCCATTTCTGACCTGATGTTTTGCTTTAACTGGGTTAGATTCGTCGGATTGTTTTGATAAACCTTACTTTTAAGGTATCCCCATGCAAAATAGTCAAGCGGGCTAAGGTCGGGGCTTCTGGGAGGCCAGTTGATGTTACCCCTTCGCGAAATGACTTTATTAGGGAATAATTCGTTAACAACTTCCATTGAGTCATTTGAGGTATGGCAAGTGGCCCCATCTTGCTGGAACCACGTTCTTGAGTTGAAACCTGCAAACTCCTGCAACTCTGGGACCAAAAAATTTCGCAACATATCGCAATAACGGTCACTATTCACATTAATTGCTCGGCCTCGTTGATCTTCATGAAAATAAGGACCAATTATGCCTTTAGCAGACATAGTGGCCCAAACAACGACCTTTGGGCTATGCAGGGGCCGTTCATGCTTTCGTCTCGGATTCTCCACTGCCCAGTACCGACAATTCTGCTTATTAACATGACCATTCAGGTGAAAATTTGCTTCGTCACTGAACAGTATGTTGTTAAAGTTGTTAAATCGCTGCAGCATTTCATTCGCAAAATTCAGTCGATTAGCATAGTCCGTATCCTTCAATTCTTGATCCAATTGAATTTTATAGGCTTTTAGATGTAAGTCTTTCTTTAAAATCGAATGTAAAGACGATTTTTTGATGTTCAACGCTTGGCTTCGCTTTCGGATGGATAAAGACGGATTTTGACGAACCGACGCCTCAACTTCTTCAATTGTTTCTTCATCACGAACTGAACGAGGACGGCCAGAGTTTTGAATTTTAACTGTCGCACCTGTATTCTCGAACATCCTGATCCATTTCCTAATGCTATCGTCACATGGCGCGTGGCGTGTACGATATTCCGCACGATAGAAACGTTGAGCAGTCACTATTGAATCACCATTACGATAATACGCTCGTACGCAAAATGCGCGATGCGTCCCCGAGTACTGTTCCATCGTGACTAAAACTCCACAAAATGGCGGACGCCACGAACCCCTTCCCGCACCCTTTAGACGCCCCGTTTCGAATATGGCGCGAAAACAAATACCCGATACCCTTTCTGGACACCTTGTATATTAATTATATTTTCACATATGTGACACACAATACATAATCGTTTATATACATCTTAATATATAACATGCAACTTGTAACGTAGCGTATTCGCTTACATTTCTCTATAATATTGTCTGTATCAATCTATTTTATCGTAACACATAGTATATAACACGTAAACACAGTAATATCACATAATACCCTAACCTAAAACACGAAAACAACTGTTCTGTCGCCAACAGTACCTGTTGTTGGATATATCACAATTACTCACCAGTTTTGATGAGGTCAGGGTCGGGATACTTGGATTCCACCAGATTCACAGTTTTTGGCTTTTTCTTAAATTTATGTCGGCAACGGTGTTCGTGCCGGTGCGCGCGCGCGAGAAGAGACGGTTGGAATCGTAAGGGATAGTGGGGTGAAAGGAGCACCAAAATGGTTGGCAATTGCGATCCACCAATCAAATTGGCCCATATCGAAACGTGTACGTTTTGTTCCGTTTTATGCAGACTTTGACTTAACATACCCCGCCCCAAAAGGGGGTGACCCCTTTTTAAATAATAGTCAGATGCTGGTAAAATTACAAATGATTAAATAGTTTTCTTAGATGTAATAAGTGGACTGTATAAAAAAGATAAATTGCTAAAATTAGGCATAACAATAAAAACAATGACAATAAACTTAAAAATAAAAATGTATATACGTGACTGCATGAAATTAATCTGCTTCATTGTTAAATGGCAAAGGACTGAGCTTAGATAACGATCGAATGAATAATCCTTTGGCTGTTTTTACTTCAACTACTCTAACGACCGGGTCCTGTCCAGGCAAAACCCTAACCACTCGTCCCATGCACCATTGCAAGGGTGGTAACGCATCCTCCTTGAGTAACACGAAATCGTTAACCTTAATGTCATATTTAGAGGAGTTCCATTTGTTCCTCTGCTGTAATGTGTGAAGATATTCGTGACTCCATCTCTTCCACACGTCTGTTACGATCGATTGCAGTAAATGCCAACGTGACACCAAGGTTAAACGATTATTAGCAGGCAGCTCAGGTACAGCTACGAGAGGAGCTCCGATAATGAAGTGCCCGGGGGTTAATACTGATAGATCACTAGGGTCGTTAGACATAGGGCAAAGTGGCCGCGAATTAAGTATAGATTCTATTTGAACCAATACGGTTGTCAGTTCCTCTAAAGTTAAGTTACGGTCTCCTATAACTCGTTTTAAATGTGTCTTGCATGATTTTACAGCGGCTTCGACCAGTCCGTTAAAATGAGGGCTATGAGGAGGTGAGAAACTCCACTGAATAAAATGCTCGGATAAATATTGGTTCAAGTTAGGATCTCCACGGAGTTCCTTTGTAAAATATTTTAGAACATTGTGAGCACCCTTGAAATTAGTTCCCGAATCAGTTAGGACCTCTTTAGGAGGTCCGCGTCTCCCTACAAACCATTTTAACGCAGCTAGGAATGCTTCTGTAGTTAGGTTACTAACTAATTCTATGTGAACAGATTTTGTAGAAAAACATACGAAGACACATACATAGGCCTTAACAATCTTGGTATTCCGAAGCGAGCTAACCTTAACATTGAAAAATCCAGTAAAATCAATTGCAACAGATAGGAACGGTCTGTAAGATTGGTTAACGCGACTGAGAGGTAAGTTACCCATAAGGGTTTCTGGTGGTTGACATTTTAAGCGGAAACAACGTAAACATTTAAAAACTCTGGTGCGTATAACGCGTCTAGCTGATAAAATCCAGAATTTTTCTCTAAGCACCGACATTAACAAATTAGGTGCTGCATGTAAATACTTTAAATGATAATAATCTATCAGGAGGACGGTAAAATGAGAATCATGAGGCAAAATTAACGGATACTTAGCTGTGTAAGTAAGTGAAGAATTAACTAGTCTACCTCCTGCTCGTAAAAGCCCATGATCGTCAATAAATGGGTGTAAGCGTCTTAACCCAGTGCTGCATAACTTATTACCTCTGCTAAAATGAATATCAGCTCTAAAATGTTTTTCTTGAACTACTTTGACTAAAGTTAACAAACTATTTTCTAATTCTTCACTAGATAGGCGGTTATGCATTTTAGTTTTGGTTTTGCAATTATTTATAAACCGCAAGCACCAAGCCATAACACGTGTAAGCTTAGTGAAGGAACTGAATTTGCATATTAAATTATTGAAAGTTTCCTCAGTTGATTTATTTTCAAGCTGTTACAGCTGTTCTTTAAACCGGGCAACGAGCCGTGTCCAATTTGTTCACATGGATGAGGCCACGAAGATTTGTGACGCGTCACCCATACTGGACCTCACCACAGTTCATGGTGTACCAGCTCTTGAGGTAATATGCCACGCGACGCGCAATCAGCAGGATTTAGTTCGGACGGCACATACCTCCAGAATTCAGGTGAAAGTGTATTTTGGATTTCGCTAACCCGATGAGATTCAAAAACCTTAAGCAAGTGTGGTTCCGTTCGTAACCAGCACAATACGATGGAAGAATCACTCCACGCATACATATGTCTCAACAGGTCCGTCTCTGATTTTAGGCTGACAGAAACGCGTTTCATTAAACGAGCTAATAATAAAGCACCTGATAATTCAAGTTTTGGTATTGTAAGATTTTGATTAATTGGGGCCACGCGTGTCTTAGATATAAGAAGATTAATGGTCACCCTTCCATTGATATGGGTGCATCGCATGTAAACACATGCTGCGTAAGCAGTGTCGGATGCATCGCTAAAACCATGTAAATCGAAGTATGTGACTTTATTTGACAGAACTTGTCGCGGAATAGACAGGTTGGTAAGATAACTTAAGTTATTACAAAACGATTGCCATTTAAACATAATTAAAGGTGGCGGTATTTCAAGAAGTATAATATTACGAAACTGAAAATGGAGAATAATGTCTACTATGTTGTGTTGAGGTTTGGGTCCAGCTAATGAAGTTCTATTCAAAGATCGTAATGCAGTTGAGAGATCAACTGGCTGTGTGTGGCCCAGATTGGCATATTCTCGGATAAATTCCTTATAATTTAATTTTCTTTCGAGTGAATACAACCTTTCTATTACGGAGGTCCTTGGTTCTCCTAAAGTGTGAGTCCCTTGTTTGAAAGGTAGTCCCACCTTAATCCTACTGTCACGAGTACGCGTATGCGTCTGCTTAAAATGACCTTCGCAAAAGATGTCATCTAGAAACTGTATTTTATTTTGATTTTGAGATACTTCCTCAATCTCCCAAAAACGTTTTGAAGTCTCGTCAATATCAGTAATACATGACAACGTATGAAAGACTTGCTCATTATTACAGTAATTAAAGTCACCCATTAAAACCCACCCGAACAATGTTTCAAACGCTATAGGTAAATTATTCCCAAAAACTAATTTATTGCCGTTAAAAATGCGAGCACATAATCCGGCACCAAGCAGTATATCTATTGGACCCCTAATGTTATACTGTGGGTCGGCAAGTTTTAAGTTATCAAAACATTCTAATAATCTACTATTTATCGAAACGCTCGGTAAATCGCATGTAATACGCGGTAATACGAGCATGTCAACGCATAGTGATGATTCGTTATTATCCGGTTTCAAATAAAGTTTTAAATAACCCTTTACGTTAAAAGTATTTATATTGCCTATACCAGTAATAGATACGTTCGACTTACTATATTTCGCGTTCATTCGCTGTACACAACTCATTGTAATGAAGTTAGTCATGCTACCTGGATCAAGCAGCGCTCGCACCTGTTGTGTGCGACCTTCACTATAAAGACTAACGTTAATGATTGCGGTAGCAAGAAGCGAATGATGTTGAGAGTGCACCGACTCATGCGCAGTCTCTCTGTCGTGCTCGTGAGAAACATATGCATGCGAGCGAGATAGATCCACGTTTGGCATGTCTGATTCAGGAATGTCTGAACGGCGTTGAACCGGGGTAATATTATGCGAATGAATTGAAGGAATATTATCATTCGGGGGTAGTTGAATATAATTAATATCTTCAGTGTTAGTTGTTGTCGGGTTTTCACTATTTGTATGTAATAAGGTGTTATGTTTACGGCTACATATTTGACACCGCGATTTAGATATACAGTTTATAATACGGTGTGCTCGTAAACAATTAAAACATAAACTTTTGGACTTTACAAAATTAAACCGCGATTTTGTGTCCATGTTCATAAATCTTGTACATTTAAATAAACAGTGTGCACTGTTACATAATGGACAGCTGATTGTATAGTTTAATGTTTGCTTATTCGTCTCTTTCTCGACTGATTGATTATCGCGCATAGTTGTTGATGTGAATAACGTTTTGTTACTTCGAGGAACAGTTTTATTCCCGCTGTTACTTAAGTGAATGCCTGAAGTCTCCAAGGTTTTACATATACTATTTAGGAATGTTATTAAGTTGTCAAAGGTTGGTGGTATGATTTCATTCTGATAGGTTAATTCGAATTTAGAACGTAAGTCGTTATCTAGTTTCCGTACAAATATGTGTAATAATAAAAATGACCATTCGCTAACGGGAGATCCGAGACTAGTAAGTCCCCGCGTATTCTCCTGAATATTACTTATAAAGTTACGTAACTGAGAAACATTCCTAACAGATACTGTAGGTAAAGAAAACATTGCGCTCAGATGCGAGTCGGCTATTAATCTTTTGTCATCATACCTAGCTATCAATATTGAACGGGCCACTTCATAATTTTGTGGAATATTAGTTAAGTGCTTAACTAAGTTTAATGGCTCGTGCGAGAGACAACTGAGTAGGTAGTGTTTCTTCTGAACAGGACTTAGCGATTCATTATTGTGTATTAAGCAGTCAAACAGATTTATGAAGTTTGGAAAATCACAATAACTACCCGTAAAATGCGGTAGATTAATTTTAGGCAAATTGATATTAGTACTGAAGTTATCACACATTTTATCACTAGGCTTAGAACTACTCGATAATGTTTGAACAATAGATTGGTGTTTAACTTTTATTTCTATAAATTGTTCTTCAAACGTTAGATATTTCTGTTTTATTGACTCTAATTGTTCAGATTGAGAAGAACCAAGTTGACATAACAAATTTGAATAACAGTCTTCAACGTTTTGTTTAATTTCACTTAAATCAGCACACTTCAATTTGAATTTTTCAACGAATAACGGATCGTTGAGATCGCTTGATAAAAGTGAATCGTGAATATTACATACTTTTTCGATGTAAAATTGAAACTTTAATACCAGCATCTGATTATTTCTAGCCATTTTTGGTAAAAATAGAAAAATTACGAAAGTTAAAATATGAAAAATGAAATAACGGACGGTTGCCGTATGTGACTTTTCACTAATTCGGCTGCGATTAGGACCAGATTTGTTGGATATATCACAATTACTCACCAGTTTTGATGAGGTCAGGGTCGGGATACTTGGATTCCACCAGATTCACAGTTTTTTGTAATTTTCTTAAATTTTTGTCGGCAACGGTGTTCGTGCCGGTGCGCGCGCGCGCGCGAGAATTGACGGTTGGAATCGTAAGGGATAGGGGGGTGAAAGGAGCACCAAAATGGTTGGTAATTGCGATCCACCAATCAAATTGGCCCATATCGAAACGTGTACGTTTTGTTCCGTTTTATGCAGACTTTGACTTAACACCTGTTGTATTAACATTTGTACAGTTGACAAAAAAATCCCCAATCGAGTTTCTTTCTGGTTCTTCTCAATGTATGGGATATTTTCCGAACTGGCAGTAGTGTTTTGACGTTCATAGGTGCCTTCTTAGGGCCTAAATTAAATAAAGATTATTTTGATTTTGATTATGTATTTAAAAAAAAATGATTTGAGTGTTGAGCTACGTCTCTAAATAATGAAGAGGATTTCAAAAATTCATAATAACTTACTTGGAAGCTTTACTGTCTGGGTTTGGGCTGGAAACCCTCAAAGAAGGGTCAGGTCCTTGTCCTGCCTGGAAATACGAATAAGTTATATAGTTAAGTAGTAAATGATCTCTCACACTGACATAACAATGAATTTTCCTCTTAGGGGCAGCAAATAAGCTTACCACCTGATGATAAGTGGTGGAACCAGAGGTATCACTAGCATGTTGCTGACCTTGAATACCCCTTCTTTGAGGAGCTTTGGAAACCCTACTCACCGCAGGAACACAACACAAGGTTTTTGGCTGGTCTGTAGGGTGGAGGAAATTCACCAGTATGGGTCACAGCCATATTGCTTCAAAATACCTCATTTTTTATACTACAAAGGTGACAGTTACCTGTCGCATATGGCTCACTTGATGGTAAATGGTTACCATAGCATACAGATGCTAAAATACCATACGTATCCTATCATGTTACTGACCTTGCAAAGAACTTTACTGCAAAGAGCTTTGGGAACCCTACATACTCCAGGAACACACTGGTTGGACTGTCCCAAAACGAGAGAAATCTCAAAAGAAATTTCTCCCTCTCTCATATTCTGGATCAGTTCCTCATACCTTGCAAGCTAACAAACGGAGAACTCTCGCATCACTGGCTGCTGAAGACACACTGAACAATGACAAGTCAGTAGTGACTGACTCGTGTGATGGAGAGCGCGCGACTCCGCCTCCGCCCCCGCGCCAAGCCTCCGTCGTGCACATCTCCACTATAAATCATATTAAAAAGGTATGTTAGAGATTTTTTTATGGCCACAGTCTTACCTGATCTAAAAGATGATAAACATGCTAAGCCTAGTGAAAGACTGGCTCTCAAGTGCAGCTGCCGGAACACATCTATTTATGCTTGACGACAGACTTTAAATTTGATGGTGGTAGCTAGCCAGGCGGGCATAAAAAAAGGCCTACCAACATGCTATGGTTTCATCATGATGTTTAGAGGTATAATATTTCAAGATATTTTAACACATACATTGTATACATAAATCATGCCTCTTTCCCAACAGGGTAGACAGAGACTATGTCTTTCAACTTGCTACAATCCTGGCATACATCTATTGCATCTTCAACACTCATCAGTTTTTTCATGTACGCTTGTCGGTTTAGAGTACTCTGACTTTTGTCATCTGATGTTTGTCTAAGCCTTCTTCTTCACACATTCCTAATCACACTCGCCTTATAAATTTGTTTAGTCATTCTTCTTTCATTCATCCTCTCCTACACAACCAAACCATATAAGCATCCCAATCAGTTTCCATTATATTAAACTAATTCAGGTATCCTATAGTTTTCCATAATTTCAAAAAATTACAATTAGAAGGAAAATATGTATTATTTCAACATTTATAAGTGAATAATATAAACTTTATTTTCTATTATTACTAACTGGCCTAGCAGACTTGTTAGGCCAGCAGTTGTTAACAGACCTATGTATTAAATTAGTGGTGGTTGAGTGGTTTAGACTGGCAGAATATCAATTTGATTGATTTTTTATACAATAAATTTACTAACTTGCCCAGCCTTAAAGATATGTTTAAGTCAAATGAAAATAAACACCTATGAGGTCATCCCTTGAAACTTTGGGAATTCCCAGCAAAAAGAAACCCAATGAAGCATTTCAAGATAGATCTACGAAAATTGGTCTATAACAATTCAGATAGAAAGTATAAAAGATATGTCAGAAAGACAGCACTTGGACCAAAAGTACCATTAGTTTTTGGGATGAGAGACAACCACAGTGTTTTAATTATAAACTATTATTAAAAAAATACAATTTACATAAAAAATATCCACGATCCGGAAAAAGCCGCAAATAAACAAAAACGCATCCTTACTAAATATCAGCAGACAGTATTTACCGTTTATATTAGGATCCACGGTGGTGAAAAATTAATACACACACGATACAATAAGTAAGCCTACGTAATTCTCCGGTATTCTTTATCTTAGAAATAAATTTCACGAATTAACACTCGCCAAATTTTTTTAATACAAATTACAAAAGCACAATACTAATCAGTGTTGATAGAAACAAATTTCGAATTACACATTTATGATTTACACGTCATAGCAGTGTAGTGAGTGTTGCCAGTGGCTGATAGCACAATGTTACCAAGGACTCTTAAAATTGTCAAAACAATGCAATTTTTCCCTTATACGTGTCAAATGAGTATGTACTTACATGCACTTATTTACATAGCTTGATATTGAACAACCTTGTCATATATGTAGGTAGTTGTAAGTTAGTCTTTATTACTAGAGTTAGTAGTTTAAGCTGTCACTTTTGCCTTCCTTTATTAGACGACTTAAAGTACGCTCCAGTATCATTGCGCTTCCAAAATAATACCTTTAGGTTAAACGGACAAAAGATCCTCAGGTATTAAATTATGTATGCATAAAAAAATCATAATTACACTATTTGCGCTGCAGCATGTCGCGGGTGACAGTTTCAGTAACGTTTGGTTTCACTCCTGACAGGCGCTGCGATTGACAAATTATGACTTAGTAATTCAGCTGTACCACATTCGTAATATATTAAAACTTTATGTAATAACCGTAGTAAATTAAATTAAACGCAACAAGAATGTACTACTCTACAAATAAAATCTAATGGAAAGAAAAATTAAGCAAAGTGTTATGCGTATAACGTAACGCCATAGACGTATTTGAGCAGATTTTTTTAAAATTGTACCAAAATTAAGCGTTCCCTTGTGTAACAAAATGCTCCACTGACTAACGTTTTTGGAAGAATTACTCAGTGGAATGTAACGAAATGCCTTTGCATAAACATATTTTTGTAAGTTCTGTAATTAATCAGCGGGCCGGATGTCGGGGATCGTTTGATCCATCTGTTTCGGATCAGTGGATTCGGAAGACTCTACCGGTAATACCGCGAAAGAGTTAGAAGTGAGGAGCGCGTTGTCTGCAGGCGTATCGGAGCGCCTGCCGCGGGGGTTGGAATTTTGCAAGCTAGCACGTGATGGGCGGCGCGCACCTTGGCCTTTGGACAGAATGTCCTCAGGCATAGGCACGGCGGGGTTGCTATATGCCGCGGTGGCGGAGCTTGACGTGGCAGCGGCGGGGGTAGACGCGATGGCGGCGGGTGGGGATCGACTAACTCATAAGTCGCACCGGGAGTTACTTCTAGCGTAGCTGTGTACTCGGCGTAAAAGCCAGGGCTTCTGAGCTTCATAAAGTTGAAGACCTTATGAAGCTCATATTCGTGAATCGAAATCTCTATTACAATCGCGGTGGCGGTTGGGGGGGGGGCGGGAGTGAATGAATTTAAAAATCTCCCTGCCTGGAGAGCTGGGGGTACGCCGAATGAGTTTAACGTGCTATCCGAACCCGGAGAAATGAGACCCACGGTCGAAGTGCAATGACGCGCAGGAAAAGGACCTAAGGTTTTCCCTAGGGCAGTCCCTTGCAGTCTCGTGGCAGAGGACGCAGACCAGTACAAACGCGGCTCCGCCAAAACAACCAAGAGGATGGGATAGTAAGGATAGGATACACGTCTTGTATAGCGTAAGCGTGGACATTTTGCTTGCCGAGCATATCAGAGAATGCAAGCGGCTCAGGACCCAGGAAGCCCTGTTCCGGACTATATGGACATGTGGTCTAAAAGAGAGCATACTATCTAGGGTGACGCCTAGATATTTGGTCTCTTTGACCCAGGGAATCGGATTACCGAAGAGCTCGGGCGGTTTGAGATCCTTCGGTATCCGTGCGCAGTCTATATCAAAGAGCATAGCGCGTCTTTTATATAAATGCCGACTGTATCGTCAGTGTATAGACCCACCTGGACCTCGGGGAGACCGGGTAGGTCACTGACGTACAGATTGAAAAGGCTAGGAGCCAGGAGGGAACCTTGGGGAACGCCTGAGCGTATGAGGGAGGGTGTGGATAGTTCACCTTCCACTTTGTAGCGGAAGGTGCGGGCTCTGAGATAGTCGCGGATGATTTTAACTAATCTATCGGGGATTTCATAAGAGTACAACTTGTGGACTAAACCTTCGTGCCAGACCTTATCGAAGGCCTTGGCAACGTCAAAGAAGACCACAAACGTACGGCGAGGTTTGTATTCGCGGATGATTTTAACTAATCTATCGGGTATTTCATAAGAGTACAACTTGTAGACTAATCCTTGGTGCCAGACCTTATCGAAGGCCTTGGCAACGTCAAAGAAGACCGCAATCGTACAGCAAGGTTTGTATAACTCTGCGTAGATAAACCTAATGTGCTCCGTGAGGCGGTGCACTTGATGAGTGCAAGAATGTCTAGAACGAAAACTGAACTGCTCAGGCGGATTGAGGTTTTTCTCCTCTATTACGGACTTCATACAATTCAGAAGGAGCCGCTCATAGATTTTACCTAACGTATTGAGAAGACTGATAGGGCGATAGCTGTCGGGAAGTGACCCGCTCTTGCCGGGCTTATGGCCTTTTTTCAGACGGCTAGAAAGTGGCAGTGGGCTATGGCTACATTGAAGATGCAGACTAAAAGAACTATGAAGTGATCGGTAAGAAGTTTGCGTACTTCATTCCTCATCCCGTCGGGACGGGGTGCTTTTCTAAGCTTAAGACTTTTAAGAATGGAGCAGACTTCCTCAGATGTGACTGGAGGTAGGGAGGATCAAAGCAGTTTTGTTTTTCTTTTTTTTTTAACTGACTACTCTGTTAGCCTTAGGGGCCCTATCCAAAAACAGAGCCGCTGCGGCTTTTACAGCTTCACTGGACTTGGGGGCGAGCGCTTAGGGCACTCAGCCGCGAAAGTTTGTGACGACCCGCACGAGGGTGCCAGAGTGGCCGAACCTCGGCTCGGGCGGTCGTCGCGAATGCGAAAAGGTCGCGATCTAACTAATTCCCTATTCTAACGATTTAATAATCGGAATAGTTTTTCTACACTAACTAGCGCATTAGTCTAACTAGCGCAAAAAAAAAGAAAAAAAAGTTCCTTTACAGAACCTCTGTACCTGTGTGGTGTGCACCTGTGTGTGTTCATACGTGTGTAATGTTGTGTGTGGGTAGCTAAGTGTTGCACGTATAGTGTCACTTTGTATCGCGCGGGCGGCTGCCTGACCCAAGGGCTTCACACCGAGGAACGGACCTAGGCTTGGGTTGCCGCTAGAGAGGGTGGACGTGACGGGTGTGCGGGAGCGAAGTTAACCGCCCGTCCTCTGCGGAGAGAACGGTGGTTACGCCGGCGTGGGCGGTGGCACGCTCTGTTTGGAGAGACGGTGGCGTAGAACGCGTTAGTTGTTTCGGTTTGGTCGAGCGGGTCAGTGAATATATTACGCGGCCGGCGTTTTCTCCGGCAGGCGTTGGGGTCGGGAACATATGAAGCTGCCGCTTTTATTAGGGGATTCGCGTGGTTCGACGCGGTGTCGAAATAAGAGCGAGAAAGGTGTTTAACATAGGCATGTATCGAAGGAAGGTCCATATCTCTATGGAGATCCTCCATACGAGAACATACCAAGGGGCGCCGGTAAGGCGGTGAAGAAACCTATTCTGGATGGCTTGTAAGCGTTTCCAATTATATCTTGACATATGTGCGAACACAACGCAGCTATATGTCATAATCGGTCGGATACACATCTTGTAGAGCGTAAGCTTGTGTCTCGTGGACATTTTGCTTGCAGCACATAACAGAGGATGCAATCGGGCGAGGATCAAAGCCACTCTTTTTTTTTTAGAACTGATTACACTGTTAGCCTTAGGGGCCCTATCCTAAAACAGAGCCGCTGCGGCTTTTACAGCTTCACCGGACTTGGGGGCGAGCACTTAGAACACTCGGCCGCGAAAGTTTGTGACGACCCGCACGAGGGTGCCAGAGTGGCCGAACCTCGGCTCGGGCGGTCGTCGCGAATGCGAAAAGGTCGCTATCTAACTAATTCCCTAATCCTACGAGAATTCGAACTAGGTTATTCAATATAAACAAGCTAAATTATTAAAAAGTAAAAAAAAAAAGTGCGTGCGTACAAAGTATACATGTATGTAAACTCGTTTATATTTATACTAATCTAAAGCTTTAGATTTCCGAGACCTCGAGGGAAGGAAAAAGGAAGATATTATAGGAATTTAATGAATTTAATTGTCATTAAAATATTAAAAGTGTCGAAAATTAATACAAATTATAAATTTTGTATTTCATTTAATTTTATCGATATCTGCATTATTTGATACGATTTCAATTGGTATTCTTGTGACTAAAGCATTATTTTATGTAAGAAATGCAATATAAGTTCGTGTTTAAATATCATATAAAAATATCATCTATTGTCGTTCCTGAATTTGTAGTCGGTGTGTTTGGATTATTATTTAACTGTAGACTACATATTGCAAATTATTATTTTTAGTTTTTAAATTAAAATCTAGAAATGAGAATTTATGATATATATTAATTTTATATTTTATGAAAAATAGTATATTAAATTCTTAAATGACGAGTGGCAAATTAAAATGAAACATGTTATTTGTAAATATTAAAACTTCCTAACCTTCAAACGAATTAACATAACAAATTGTATATTAACAAAAAAATAACAAATATATTACTTGCTCTGAACAACTGCTAAGTACAGGACGATTTACAAATTTATTACAAAATGTTTATTTTTTAACTCACTGTTTACACATTGTCTCCATGGCTACGTGATTCTTGCTACGTTGGCACTTTCCCACTCTCTCTTAATAGCTCTCTCCCTCTCTCTCTCTCAAAACCATTCATATATTCGTGACGCGTTTCATCCGTAAAAATTTTACCCATAAGCGCGCAAAGAAGCTTCACTTCAAAATACCGACTAAAATAAAACACTTGACTAAAAAAAATACTTTTTTCTCTTTTTATTTTATTTCCAGAAATAATAATTAAACATCAATATTATATAGTCTATGTCACTTCCATAATTAAGACGAAAATAACGACATCTAGCTAATCTAAACTAACCCACCAAGCCGTTTAGGCTACAAAGCGGGCCAAAGAAAAAGACATACATAAATACGCACGAAAAACATATCTTTTTCGCAGTTGAAATTTAAGTAATAGATTCCTTTTTTTGTAGTAATATTTTTTGAATACTTAAATCATATTTTAGTCTTATGTTCATGAGTTTATTATTCTTTTAAGAAAGAACTTTATGGATAATCCTAAATAAAATTTCATCTCCGAAAAAATAACTAACCGTATAAATTTTTTCTTCGAATTTTTAAGACGAAATCCCCTAAGTTCCACTGGTGTGTAGTGAAAGTAGAATGAAACGGAAGGTTGAAGTTTTTGGCGACATCTTAGCCAGTCATGTACTGGTTTGTTTTTACTCATAAATTTGTGTTTTTGAATATGTATTTTGTAATATAGGTGGTATTTGGCATAATAAAGCTTAGTTATTGTGCACATTGAAGTGGTTTGAAAATAATAATATGGACCATGAATTCTGAGACGCCACAAACACTCCCTGGAAAGTTCTAATACCAAAATCATCACAGGACTCTCTATACTTAATAATGGCAGTAATGACCTTATATAGGAGTTTTGGCGGGATCTTGAAGTGACATGTTATGGTTTTATTTTTAATTAATTTACTTAGGTTTTTGACCCTATATTATGTAATATTGTTGGCGTTTTGCATGATATAGTTTGGTTTTTGTGCATAAGTGAGGTGGTTTATAAATATAAGCTGAAATCATTCAGTCCAAGACCCCACAAAAGCTTCCTAGAAAGTTCTAACAAGGGAACCACCATCTTGTTAGGATACTGAATCGTCATAACAAATGACAATATAATTCACTCGATAATTGCAGTAATGGTCTTCATTAAAGAGGACCGGTTGCCAAGTTAGGAAGAAAAAGAAGAAGAAGAAGACCATAAATAATTGGACAACGAGGATTGGGTTGCCATATAAGAAATATAAAACTAAAATGGCTATTCTCGCAGGTTATTCTTCAGTACACCGAATATTTGGCAACTAAATTCTATAACACGTAGATGTCACACTTGAAATTGGAAAAATTACCTACATAGGCAGGGAGCAAAAAAAATCAGTTGTCAACTGTCAAGCTGTCATTAGCACCAGTGCTGCCAAGTTAGCCAGTTTATGGCTTTAACTGACAACATTTCAATCTCATTTAGCCAAAAATATTAAATATTTTAGCAACAAATTTAGCAACTTTTATAATAATTCGTATACTTTTGTTTTTCTATACAATAACACTTGTTTTCACTCATCTGAAATGCGAGCGGTGAATCAGTATTTCATTAATTGAGGGATTTGGCTTAAATGGCTCTATTTCTGCCTTGCTTAATTGCTGAGGTAGAAAGATTATTTATCATGATGATTGTGTTAAAGAAAAATCATAGAAATAAGATGAGTTTAGGCACACTAGATAGTTTACTACTTAGAATAACAGACTATTTTTAAAAGGCAGACGTGTGCCCTTTACCAAATACCCGTGAATGTGTTGGATCAAATCAGGAAACAAGAAAAATAGTTTTTGCTTGTTCCTGAAGAACCAGAACCATCAGCGTCCAATGAGTATTATACGGAATTAACCTGTGATGATTAACTAAAACGTTTTTATGTTATGGACTTGTATTTGTTATTAACCCGATTCTTTGGCCACTCGTAGACACTTTTTAGGGTATGAAATTTTTGTCATTCTAGCGCCTTTATTAAAGTGTTTGGCCATTTCTTTTTTCCTTGACTTGGCGACACTGTTCAACTCTATAAAAAAATTGTAAACAATTTTACGTAGTATTGTAAATTGTATTCTCTTTGGTAAACAATTTGATTTTATTGTAAAGTGAGCTAAAAGAGAAATTGCTTTCGTTTGATTACCTTACTTATTACGAATATTTTCTCAAAATAAACAAAAATCTAAGTAACTTTATTCACTTAAATAATCTGAAACAAATAGAACTATGGATTACAAGATTAGCAAGGAACATCTAGCACATAGCTGTTATAAATTCAGTACCACAGCTCCAGAGGCACTGTGGAATCTACCGATGTGTATGAAAGAGAAAACAAAAGTAGAGAGCATTGATGAGGAAGAATCAGCTTGCAGTGACAATAATATGGTATTGTTTAATATATTGGACTCAACTTTAGATTCGCTACTGTCCAGTTCAGACTAAATTTTTATTGCACTTAGAGATCACGGCTCAGCTTTCCATTGACGTCCGT
Source organism: Saturnia japonica (assembly GCA_033032175.1). Lineage (NCBI taxonomy): Eukaryota > Metazoa > Arthropoda > Insecta > Lepidoptera > Saturniidae > Saturnia > Saturnia japonica. The sequence continues at coordinate 11,813,844 of CM065329.1, forward strand.
CGAGTTGGGGGATGATTTTTTTTTACAGAAAGGTTACATTATTATAAGCACATACACAAAGTTTCAACATGCGGAAACCCGTAGTTTTTGAGAAAAAAATTAATTAAAATAATTTATTTTTGTATTAATTGTCAATCCCTACCACAGATTATATAGAATTCACGCCATTGAACGTTTCGTTTTACCTACGGTTAAGTTGTCATACGTTCAGTAACATTTTATTTTATATAAATTTACGAAAATAATTATATTTAGTACTCATTTCAATAATTTATCATGCACATATATATTTATCAGTTGATATATATTAAATTATAGCATTATTTTCATTGATTCATACGAATTAAAATAAGTAGTGTCACAGTCTTTTGAGGGCTTCAGAACGAAACGTAAAACTGACGCCATTTTGTACTGTCATTGTCAATGTCATCGTTTGTGTCCCTAGCAGTTGAGAGCGTTTAGGGAAGATTCCTCTGGCTAATGGTCTATGGGGAAGATAACAAATAAAATAATAGGTTAGGTTAGGTTCAACTTATGGCAAAGAACTGAATTGATTGACTCCAACTCTACCTGGTATGAGTCTCTTTTACCCCTAGAGTGTTTTTATAAAGCCGGAGGCGTGTAGGGAGAGCAGCCTCCGCCTGCTGTAACTAATTGTAGGCATCGGACGAGCCAAAGCGGCTGAGGCTGGTCGCCAAAGGCGACCAATTAGCCGAAGCTGCGGAAGTGAGAATGGATGCCTACAATTAGTTACGCAAAGGTGTAGAGGCTACTCTTCCCGCAGCGCTGGAGATGTTGCAGTCTCAAAATAGATATAAAAATCCCTCTAAATCTGTCCCCCTATTTTTCGCTGATGAAGGGGGTTCTACTCCTTCCCCTCCAAGGGGTCACCTCTTGTTTTTTACACTTATTATTAGTTTAAAAACATAAAAATGAGGAAAATTTCCTAAGAATTAAAAATTTAAAAAACTCGTAAATAAAATGTTACTGAACGTATGACAACTTAACCTTAGGTAAAACGAAACGTTCAATGGCGTGAAATTTAGAGATGTATTTTTTTAAATCGATTACTTTGTAAAGAAATAAAATCGATTTAAAAATAATCGATTTTTTTTATAAATTCTAAAGAAATTGAATTATACACCTGAAATATTCAAAATCATCTCTTTATTAATCAAATAATCAGTGTTTATCACAGTAATAAAATCAACAACAATTAAGTATACAAATATTTAAAAACAAATTACCACATCTCTGTGGGCCAAGAATTTAGAAATAGCAGTTTTGGTAAATTTAACGCTGTTTTAAAAGTACAGAAGGATTATTAAATACCTACTTGCACAAAAAAATGACAAAAGATTCATAAAAAAAAATTGACAGTTAAAAAAATCGATTATTGAATAATCGATTTTTTAAATTAAAAAATATTTTTTTTTTTCGCATCCTTAGCGTGAATTCTATATAATCTGTGGTAGAGATTGACAATTAATACAAAAATAAATTATTTTAATTAATTTTTTTCTCGAAAACTACGGGTTTCCGCATGTTGAAACTTTGCGTATGTGCTTATAACAATGTACCCTTTCTGTAAAAAAAAAATCATCCCCCAACTCGACGGACGTCAATGGAAAGTCGTACCGAGATCACTCTGTAATTAGGCTAAATATAAAAATGAAGACTGCGGAATAAACACAGCAAAGAATAAAAATTTTAGAATCATCGGGATGGCAGAGGGGCCTGCCCTTAACCCTCAGATACTACTGCCATTATAAGGCAATTTACCTGACCTGATTTATTGGTAGTTAAAAGTTCAAGGTCAATTTTTTTTACATGCTGAGCGGCAAGATCAGGTGGAGCAATAAGTTCTCTATCCTCTGATACCATTCTAATAGAACTGCACCTGGTCAGAGTTTTAAGAGGTTGAAAGTCAAATTTGATATTTTTGAAATTTAATTTAGAAAAAAAAATGTTTAATCTGTACCAATAATTTTGTTTCAGTATCCGTCTGAGCCATCAAAGACTTCAATGTTTGGAAATGACAGTAAGGATTATGTGTTCGGACAACTGAAAATGGAATTCCCTGATGTTGAATGTCCTCAATCACATGTCAGTATGAATAGTAAAATAGCTTTTGAAATGAGTAATATTTTCTTTTCTGTGAGTTAAAAACTTTTTTTTTTAATTGTGGCTTTCTCCCTATGTAGGCAATTTTGCCAATGTCAAGTGTGACAAATACACATTATAGAATTTAGTTGCCAATGTTCATTGTAGGTCAGTACCTAGTAGGCAGAATAACCCATAAAAAGGAAACATTGACACAATATAAAAAAGTATTTAAATTGATTTAATTGAATTACATTAACAACAGAATTCCCACGGGCACAGCTACATTTCTATAAAAATCAAATCATTTTGTTTAAATTTTAATAAAAGCATATATTTAGAAGAAAAAACCAAGTTGGCGCATCTTGATTATAAGGTTTTAAACATTTCCCGCAAAGCTAACACGTCATAACCACTTCCTTTCCCTACTTCCCGTTCGCAAGACAGACCATTTCGGAATGTGAGCGCAATGCCATGCGGACAACGCCGCACGCTATAACAACTGATATAAACATTGAACTTTGCACAACCCCCGCTGAAAATATAACCCGCAGTAAATCTAGCTTGGAAGGCTTTCGCCGCGTGTCGAAGCTATCATCGAGAATAAGTCATATACGCCACAGGCTACCTTTAACGCAGTGAGTTCTTGTCTCCACATTTTCCTCACATCCTGCGTCACCTAATTTTTTAAGGCCTCTTTGTGCTGAATACACCAGAACATGTAACATAAAATTGATAATGAAGCCAATATTTCTAGTGATTATGTATTTCACATATCTATAATTTTACCACATTTACAGCCAAAACACTGCCACCGAATTTTCATGCTACAGACAAATGTCAGGGTTACTCACCTCTAGAGGAAGCATTGTTTATGTATGACTATTAATTTTATTTAAATTCAGTGAATTAATGACCAAAAAAATGATGTTTTTAAGAAATAATACATATAACAGTTTGTTAAATAAGAATATAATTTTATCTTTCAATGTTAAACCTGTATCAATAATTTTGTTTCAGTATCCATCTGAGCCCTTGGAGCCTTCAGAGTTTGTGAATTACTATGACAGTAAGGAATATGCATTTGAACAAGTAAAGGAGGAATTCTCTGAGGATAATTATCCTCAATTACATGTCAGTATGAATAGTAAAATAGGTTTTGAAGTGAGTATAACTAATAATACATTTTTTTATTCTGTCTGTTCATTTTGCATCCACTTCAATGTCAATAAAATGGGCCAGGTTACAGTAAAAATGGAGAAGCTAGAAAAGGAAGATCTATTGTATAATGCTCAAGTGATTAGCATACATTATGACGCCCTGGTGACACCTCAAGAAGTTCAATGCAAGTTGTGTGCTAGAGTATTCAAAAATAGGTGAGTGAACTAGCTAATCTCATAATATACTGAAAAACAATATAGAATGGGGGTATGGGGGGGATCAAGGTCGGCTACACGCTGATGATATCTATAGTATTACAACCGACCATAGATTATGGTCTTATCATCACACAGCCCTTATACTTGTTTCCAATATATAATTAATAATTATATTTTATCATTTACAGTTTCAATTTATTAAAGCACAATAATGACCACATAAAAATTGTAATAAACTCTCCAGTGGATAATGTAGTGAATGAGTTAAACCGGTGCCAATATCAAGATAAAGTTTTTAATAATAGCGATAAAATGCTTACACATGCCAGTGATGTTCTCAAAAAGAAAAAATCTAAAGATAAATTATGCAGAATTAAATCAAAGAGTGCGCTGAATCTTAAACGACAAGTAGCGCTTTTACGGAAATTTCAGAATTCTCCAAACTTAGTAACAAAAAACAGTGTGAAGTGTAAATATTGCTATGCAGAGTTCAAATACAAGAAAGCATTGAAGAAACATATGAAGCTATGTCCTCCTGGTAAGAAGGATGAGGAAATGAAATATAAATGTCACTTATGTGAGAGTATTTATAGAAATAAAGATTCTTTAACACTGCATATAAAGAGAATGCATTATGATTACGGGAGAACATTTGAATGTTGGTGCGGAAAAAAGTTCCGTACACCAGTACGCTTGAGTGAACACAAGAGAACACGGCATGGTGCTAACAATGAGGTATACAAGTGTGAATATTGCAAGGCAGTGTTTAATGTAAAATCGGATTTAATAAAGCATATACAGAGAATGCATTATGATTATGGGATAAAGTTTGAATGTTGGTGCGGAAAACAGTTCCGCACACCAATACATTTAAGGGTACATAAGAGTCGGCAGCATACTGGCAACATGAAAGTTCAATGCGACTATTGCCAAAAATTTTATAAATACAAACACTATTTATTAAAGCACATATTAATGATCCATTTCGATCGTGGTAAAGTATTTAAATGTTGGTGCGGAAAACAATTCCGTGCACCAATACACTTACGACGACATATGAGGAGGCAGCATGATCGCAAAATGAAAGATAAGAAATAGTATTGACAAACGTCAAAGTGTCCCTTGTTCCTCCACGAGTTGGTTGAGTAGAAAGAAACCGTGGGGACTGCCAGTTTATGAGTGTTTTGTATTAAGTGGGGATAGTTACATGGATTAAGTTTTGTATATAATACCATATATACATTTAAAAAGAAACAGTTTCTATAAAAAGACAACTGTAGTGTCTCTTAAATAGTGAAGCTATATTATGGTACTACCTGCAGGAGCAAGAGCAGGTATGGGTAGTTATGAATTTCGTATTGTTCGTCGTACACTTCGTGCGAAGGTTAAGGTCATGGAGCTTGCTATGTCTGCGATTTTCTCGACTGCTGCTTAGGGATGTTCGATGTTATTGAAACATCGATACATCAATGTTACGAAAAAACAACGAATATTGATGTTTCCATGGAGTTCAAGGTTCCGATGAGACATACAAAATTTAATAAGCTCGCCTATTTTGCTAGCACCAAAACATCCTTGTTGGTAAACATCGATGTTTTTGTTTCGATATTTATTGGACATCGATGTTTACATAACAATGTTACCATTGATCTCAATATTGGGTTTTTCCCTAACATCGTACATCCCTACTGCTGCAATTATTTTTTTATATTGTAATAAATATACTTTTCAATGCGATGTCAAGGGTATAATTAAAACTTACCAAATTATAAATCCCATACCTAAGAAAGTAACAGATTGACTTGTAAATTCATAATTAATTTAAAGTATTGAAGAACGTACATTATTAGGTACAGATAAATAAATAAAGAAACTGCTGCACGTTATCTGGAAGTTTAATTAATCAAAGGTGAAAACCTATCCCTACACAAACAAATTTAATATTAGTGAATAGTAAACTTTACAAATAATTTTTTTTTTTTTTGAACTATCTACACTTTTAGCCTTAGGGGCCCTATCCAAAAGCAGAGCCGCTGCGGCTTTTACAGGTTCACCGGACTTGTACAAATAATCGACACCGCAGACTTTATATTATAAACAAGTAGCGTAAATTAACATTAACATCAAAGATTCTATCTTCACTGTTGTCATATCTATCAATTTATTCGTAGATCTACTGATTTTGCCTCCTGTTAGTCCCGTTATCCAATCTAGCATTATGACACTAAAATCTACCTATTTTATTAAATATTACGAAACTCATAAAAAACATTAAACTATACCTACGTGCAAAGGAACGTCCCTGTGTCTGAAAATGACAGTGACGCGCAATCTTTTATTTTGATCGGTTAGGGATGACGGAATTGAAAATAATCGACATTTTTCAAAGACTAAAAAGCTATCTTCTAACTAACTGTAGAGACAGACCATGCTTCTTTAATAATATTGTTTAAAAAGTCATTATTCGAGGTCCCAACACGTCTTCAGAGAATGATGTTAAAAATACAGATTTATAGTCTAAATGTAGTTTACAAGAAAGGTAGTCACATGTACATTGCAGTTACCTTGTCGAGAACAGCTCTCTCGGAAACAAGTTCAGATGAATTAGATGATGATGTCATTGTTCATGTAAATTTACTGATTGTCATTACCAGTTTCATCAGAACGTCTACAGTGGCTAATCAGAGGCACTAATGAAGATAAAAGTCTGCGGATTTTGAAAACATACTGTAAAGAAGGATGGCCGTTAATTAAAACTCAAATTCACAAAGATCTGCATGAATATTGGCAGTATAGATTTGATTTACATACAGAACATTAATTAATTTTCAGAAGTAACAGTATAGTCATACCTAAAAAATTAAGGCCAGAGATTTTGAAAATAATACACAGTGGACATCTGGGAATTGAAAGGTCAAAAGCGTTTGTTAGAGGACATGTATTTTGGCCATTTATGTCAACTGATATAAAAAACATTGTTCGGTCGTGTCATATTTGCTTGTCACATAGAAGGTCAAATGCTGCTGAACCACTTCTTCCACATGATGTTACATTACTTCTGTGGGGAAAAAGTTGGTGTTGATTTCATGGATTATAAATCTAAAAAATACATAGTAGTACAAGATTATTACTCGAATTATATTGAATTAATGGCAGTGGCAAGTACTAACGCCAAAACAGTAATTGTTTGTCTTAAAAGTATCTTTAGCAGACATGGTATTCCAGTTGAGTTATTCTCTGACAATGGGCCACCATTTAATTCGGCAGAGTTTAAGAATTTTATGTGGTACTGGGGAATACATCATAATACGTAAAGTCCCTACATACCAAGCTCAAATGGGTTGGCAGAATCAGCAGTAAAGATATGTAAACGTTTCCTTACCAAGTTAGAGGAATCAAGGACAGATCCATTTCTGGCTTTGCTTCAATTCAGGAATACACCTAGAGGAAATCTACCATCTCCAGCACAATTATTAATGTCACATTCACTTAAAACACAATTACCAACAGTCACAAAAACTTAATACCAAGAACAGTCAAATTTCAAAAATATATCAAAATTAAGGAAGAAACTAAAAATAAAATGAAGAATTACTATAACAGAAAGACTAAATCATTACCAGCACTACAAGAAGGAGATGAAGTATATATATATATTTTTTTTTTATTATTATTAATGGGTGGGTTAATGAACCCCACCCCCCTAAGAAAGTCTCTAACATAATCAGAGAAAGATGTTCTAATTAATTATTTAAGTACTCTTATTTTATAAATCCCACATTCTCTCCTACGACTCATTTAAGCTGGTCCCTACTCCTAGTTACCCCTTTCTATTTATTAACTACGACCCTTTCTTTCTCTTCACTGACTTTTATTCCCTAAACCTAATTTCCCATTTTATTTCTTTATTAAAAAAACAAAACTTACAACAATACATTACAAAATCAATTAATTACAAAATTAACTCAAATGTCAAAATAACAACAGTAATTAAATAATAATAAAATTAACATCATTAGTCTATATAAATCACAATTCCTTACCATCTATTTACAACAATCCACATATAATCAATTTAATCTAACAATCACAAATTTTCCAGTATCAAAATTAACAAAGATTTTTCCTATCTATTTATTGCGTTTACAGGCTATCTTTATGATTTTTTCCATGAATTTTAAAAATATACCCCTCACATCATCTTCAACCATCATGGTATGCAGCAATTCCCTCTCAATCCTGCAACCAAGCCTGGACTCAAGGTCAAACCTGGACGAGCCGAAACGCGGACAATCTATGATGAGGTGAAAGATTGTCTCGGCCGTATCCGGGTCGCATTCACACGCGGGACTATCCTTGATCTTGAAGCGGTACAGGTACGCCGCAAATCCTCCATGGCCCGTAAGGGCTTGGACATGGGCGGGTAACAGATCGACCTTCCTCAACACCCGATGGGCGTCTGCCACATTGGGGAAGAAGGCCCGCGTCATCTCACCCGTGTCTGAGGACTCGTAGCGCTCCTGCCACTTAAGGACAGTCTCCTCTCGTATGATTTTCTTTGCATATGACACCGGATACTGATCTTAGTCGGCCACGGTCTTCTTGTGGGCGGCCCTCTTCGCCAACACATCAGCACGTTCGTTACCGACAGTGCCGACGTGAGCACGCACCCAGTACAAGTGCACCACTCGCCCCTCCGCTCGAATAGCACGAATCGCCGTCTGCGTCGCGAGAGCCAGACGGTGAGGCGGGACTGGGTTAGCCAGCATCTCCAGCGACGACTTAGAGTCACTGTAAATACTGACCTCCCCGTCACCAGCCTTATGGACCATCTGTACCGCTCTGTGCAACGCAAACAGTTCGGCTTGAAAAACAGAGCAGAAGGACTCTAGGCGAAACGTGGAGAACCTGGTCTCACGTCCTTCCTTAAACCAAGTCACAGCGGCTCCCACTCCACCGTCGATCTTACTGCCGTCGGTGAAGATCCCGGAGCCGCCGGACTCAGGGAGGACTTCCAGGCTCTCGTACGCTTCACCAACACAATGCACAGGATGCGGATAGTTGGCGAAGCTAACCGGCCGCTCCAACACACGGTCAACCACGATCTCATCCAGTTGCAGGCCTCTCTTTGCACGATATAGTCTGTAAACCTCTTGGGCGCGGAGATCAAGCGGAAGCAAGTCTGCCAGAACCAATGCAGCCGTTAATGAAACGGTCCTGTATGCCCTACAGATTTTTAGCGCAAAACCCCTCTGCAGCGAGCCTAATCTGTTCCTGATCGAGATCTTCGCTGCAGAGGGGCCCCACACATTAGCTGCATACAGGACAATAGGTTCAATTACTGCGACGTAAATCGTCCTGACAATCTCCGGGTTTAGGCCCCAGCTCACCCGAGCTGCACACGCCAGCTGCTTATAAATATCTGCCGCCTTCTTGCAGGCAACAGCGGCGTGTGCCTCAAAGGTGAGCTTCCTGTCCAAAATCAGGCCCAGCAGGCGGAACTCCTTCTCCAATGGTAACCGGACACCTCCCATGGACAGAACTGGGGTGTCGAACTTAAGCCTCCTCGTAAGCACCATCGCTTTGGTCTTAAGCGGAGCAAAGGAGAGCTTATTTTCGACACCCCAGTCCAACACGGTCTGCAGGGTCCGGCACGCGAATTCCTGCATGGGCCCGACCTCCCCCCCAGAGAAAACCAGGACGACGTCGTCCGCAAAGGCCTGGCAGTACACTCCCGCGACCTCGAGCTTCACCAACAGGGAATCGAGTATAAGGTTCCAAAAGGTCGGCCCAGCGATCGATCCCTGGACACAACCCCTTGAAGACTCTCGACTCACCTGACAACCGGCATAACTTAGCTCAATACGTCGACCCTCAAGATATGACAGAACCACATCGTACAAATTTTCAGGGCACCTTTTGGCCACGAGCTGGGACTTCAGCGCAGGCCACCACGCGTTATCGAACGCGCCCTCTATGTCCAGCGACACCACGACGACGATCTCCTTCGCCTCTACCTTCGATCGTACGTAAGCCACCAGATCATAGAGAGCATCTTCCGTGCTGCGCTGTGGCATGAACCCATATTGCCGCACGCTGAGTTTTGGTAGCAAGTGCCAGCGTAAACGTCGAACCAAGAGCTTTTCCAGAATCTTGCCCAACACCGGCAAGAGGCCAATAGGACGGTAGGATTTCGGCGATGTGTAATCCTCCCTAGCTGGCTTCCGGAGAATGCACACAGTTGCGATCTTCCAGGGATGGGGAAAATGGCCCAATTCCAGGCACTTATTAACCAGTGCCTGAAAAAGCGCCATTCTCCCCTCCCCCAAAACCGCATGCGTGCATATGTCAGCTGTGAAACCATCCCCCCCAGGAGCTTTTCGCGGGTGAATCTCTTTACACACCCGCTCTATCTCCTCCTGGGTAAAGGGTGGATCCGCAGCCGACAGTCCCCGTGGCCAGCCGGGGAGGCGCCCCTCAGTCGCTGTCCTGATTGCCCTCTGAGCTTCGGTATCAGCGCCCACCTCATCTGCCGGGAACAGCGTACTGGCTAGGAGGTCGGCCGACCCCTGCGGGTTTAAAATGGCTCCGCTGGGGCCCGCCAAAAGGACCTCCTCTCGCCTCCGCTCAGTCCTCCGCAAGACTCTGTAGACGCCGTCCCACATGCTCTCGTGCTCTTGCGTCGAACAAAACTCCTTCCAACTCCTGGTTTGAGCGCTCGCTACCTCTCTCTTGAAGTCCTCAAGGGCATCAAGATAGTCGGCAACAACGTAAGGCCTCCTGCGTGGGGCGGCGCAACGGATCCTCCTCTTCCTCCGCGCAACCTCCCGTTTGAGGGCATCCAAGTCCCCCGTCCACCAGGGGGGGCGAGTCACCCTTTTCACCACGCCTACCTTCGGGATCACCTGTTCACAGGTGTCCTTGATGCAGGAGAGGTATTCGGACACGGCTGACTCCAGATCCCCAATGTCGGCTACACACTCTACCCTTCCTGCCGTCAGGCCCTTCTCGGACAGTCTCTCCTGTAGAGTTGACGAGAACTCCGACCATATTTTAAGTACCGAAGTATATTTTAAGAAGATGCCAGATACTCCATGGATTACAGACACAGTAAGGTCCAAATGTGATCAGCCTAGGTCTTATATTGTTGAAGGTTAAGATGGATTTATAGAAAGGAGAAACACACAGCATATTTTGAAGCTTATGCGGTCACCGCAAATGGTATCTCAAGATATTAGGTTACGAAAAAGTTCTAATATCAAGACATCTCCTAATCCCCATACAGTAGCACCATCTATTGAAGAGCTTACAACTCCAGTTGAAAAGCGTACTAGGTCTGGGAGAGTCATAAGACCACCAAGACGGTTAGATTTATAAGAGTTAATATTTGGTTAACTAAGTAAACATTGTAGCAATGACTGTGAAGGACTGATTGATTTCGTTAAGTCTAGAATATATATAGATCATAGATAGAGATTAAGTTCAACAAACTGTCTTATTTTGAGTTACTTAAATAGTCTTTGTAGTTAAGGGTTATTGTTAAGAGTTTAGTCAATTTTTGTAAACTGTCTCAAGCTGTAAAATTATATTAATTTAACTTTTTCTAATAAGGAGGATGTTGTGAGTAGGTAACATCACTAGTCGATAAAGATTAATATTGAATTCGAGAAAATGGCTTCGAAAATAACCTAATATTTTTATTTAATTTACTCATAAGTTGACCATAGTAGAACACCTGCTCGAAGAGGGTCCCAATAATTGGATAGAACTACATTGTCCTCACCGCAGATAGTTTCTACTATTCTAGGCGAGTAAAAAAGTGATCGAAATTAAGAAGTATAAAACTTTCAATGGCATAATAGATTAAAATTATCAACGGCATGGAATTCAGTGATAGAACGACTTCTTTTTCTTGCTAACTTGGTAACTGGTCCTCTTTATTGAAGATGATTACTACCATTATCAAGTGAATATAGTGTTCTGTCTTATGACGATTTCAGTACCTATACAAACAAAATGGTGGCTCCCTTGTTAGAACTTTCTAGGGAGTTTTTGTGGCATCTCAAAATGTATGCTTACGGTATAATCCACTTCACTTATCCACAAAAACCAAACTGTATTACGGAAAACGCAAAGTAAATTATTTATAAATAAAAACCAAAACATGTCACTTTAAGATCCCGCCAAAAAATAAGTACACATAGTTGTGGCCATAGATGTAGTATAATTATACTATATCTATGGTTGTGGCCAATGATTTTTACCAAAGAGATTTGTATGGAAATTAGCTATCAATTCTAAATAGTAAAAAAAAAATTGATTGTATTTATTTTGTGGCTAAACATTTTCGGAACAACCAAGGTACCTACTATTGTAACTGTTTAACTTTTATTTTAATTGATTACAATAATCCATACTAATATTATAAATGCGAAAGTAACTCTGTCTGTCTGTCTGTGTGTTCCTCTTTCACGCCTAAACGGCTGAACGGATTTTGATGAAATTTGGTATGGTGATAGATGATAACCTAGAAATGGTCATAGGCTATAAATAATCACGCCATCGTTCTTAGGGGGTAGGCAGTAGGCAGATAACTAAATTGAGTTAGTGATTTTTAGTCGTTTTTGTTGGGACTTTTGCTCTTTCACGTCTAAACGGCTGAACAGATCTTGATGAAATTTAGTAAGGTAATAGATGGTTACCTAAAAACGGATATAAGATCAAAATGATCACGTCATCATACTTAAGGAGTAGGCAGTAGGCAGAAAACTAATTAAGTTAGTGATTTTTAATCGTTTGGTTTAAAAGTTTACCTCATTCACGCCTTAACGTCTGAACGGATTTTTATAAGACTTGGTTAATATAAAGATAGGATCCTAGGCACGGACACAGGCTACTTCTTACGGCGGGAAAATACCTCATTCCCGCGGAAATCTAGCGTGATCGTGTCAAGAAGCGCATGACGCCATAGCTACTGAAATGATTTTGATGTTTTTTTTTTAACTGAGTGTTACTAAGACTTCAAGTTAGTATTTGATCACTTTTCTAACTTAGAGGGTCGGTAGGCGCCATAATTTAGGGAATTTATTATAAAATTTTGATGCATCTGTCTTTATTTAACAGTTTTACTTGGATCGAAACTTAGCGACATACCATCACACTACTTAACTTATAGGGTAGGAAGGTACCAAAATTCAGACTACTTTTTACTTCGGGAAAATATCTCATTCCCACAGGAACCTATACACAGCTACCTATCTACAACATTAAAACTCTGTCTAGAATCACATTACGCCATAGCTATTGATCTGATTTGTATACGATTTTTTATTCAACTGACTGTTACATTACATACAGATAAAATCTAATTACCTACACCACAGAATTAATATAGTACTACATAACTAGCTACGCTTTAAACTTGAGGAGGTAATTAGATAGACATTTATACGAACTTTATGCTCAGTAATCAATCATAGTGATAAGTTAATACTCATTTTAGACAAAGAAACGGATAGGTAATCAGTTCATCACCGAAATTATAACACCTACACTTAGTTTGTTTACTATTCAACGAGGGAAAATAATTCAATATAACGCAAACCTTCAAATCATACGTCGTCGTAGTGAATACAAGACGCTGCGCCGAGCGAAGAGGCGGTGCGGCGCGAGGGGAGGGCCGTGCCCAACTGTGCCTACCCAAGCGGGCAGACGCACGAGGGCAGACGTCGTCGTCGCACGTATGCGAATATTGAAATATTGCGTTACGAAACTCTATTCGTTGCGTATTTTTGGTTAGCTAAAAACGTTCTTTTTAAATTCCGAGTTGAAATAGGTACTACGGTCTACGCGTAGTGTCTGTAAGCTTTAATTTAGTCCTTTGTTTTAGATATCTAAATAAATATTTGGTAGGTTATTATTTTTGAGTCCAAGTTGACGTCATTTTCGTATTTTTATTAAGTACTTAGTTACATTTTTATTATTAGGTAGTTAAGGTAGCTGTTAGATGTAGGTATTTTCTTAACCAATCATTCATATCTCTAGGTTTACTCAGATACGTATTATTCTTTATTTTTGCAGTCGCTTTCATTTGTTAATTCTCAATTTTATTCATGTGTAGGTTAAGTGTTTTTTAGCTCACATCAGGATGTTTATAGTTCGTAGTAAATTAGTTTAGTAATAGATTTTGTCATTATATTATAGTACTTTTATGTTAGTTTTGATAGATAAGTAGGTAGTACCAGTAGTGAAGAAAATTGTGTATTGTGGTGTGGTACATAAATTCAATATTTTTGAATTTATTTAGTTAATTTAGGTTTTAGGTATAAAAGGTTTGTCAGGTGCATAGTTGTTTAGGTTCAATACGTTATTGATTGATTTAGATATTTAGGTTATAAGTAAAAAGGTTTGCTTTATCGAAGTTTTTATAAAAAAATTGTCTTACGTTGTAGTTTTTAAAACTACCGATTTTAAAAATCTTTAATTATTGTTTTATTGTTTTCGATATGCCACGCAAACGTAAATCCAATCTAAGCCGTAGTTCTAGCAGAGCTCGAACTGCAAAAGTTGCTAGAAGCCAAGAATCTGAAGAGCAGACTCAGACGCGTCAGATGTTAGATTCTCAGCGTCATGCGACTCAAAGAGCTTCTGAGACCTATACGCAGACTCAAGCCCGTAGGACCTTAGATGCTGAGCGCCACGCATCTCAAAGGGCCTCTGAGACGTTTACACAGACTCAAGCCCGTCAGGCCCTAGATGCTGAACGCCACGCATCTCAAAGAGCCTCTGAGACGTTTACGCAGACTGAGACCCGTCAGGCCCTGGATGCTGAACGCCACGCATCTCAAAGGGCCTCTGAGACCTATACGCAGACTCAAGCCCGACAAACCTTAGATGCTGAGCGCCACGCATTTCAAAGGGCCTCTGAGACGTTTACGCAGACTCAGGCCCGTCAGACCCTGGATGCTGAACGCCACGCATCTCAAAGAGCTGCTGAGACAGTGGAACAGACTCAGACACGTCGAGTTTTAGATGCCGAACGTCACGCGCAATTGATTGCGGCAGAGACTGACGAAGATTCACAAAGACGACGTCTTTTAAATGCTGAACGGCAGGCAGAAAGAAGACGTACGTTTTCAATGAGTACGTGGGAGGCATTTAATGGTGCCGCTTTTGAGTATGGCCCTTTGATCGACTATGTTAATCACCGATTGGTTATCATTGGGAGAATGGATAAAAAATGCAGATATTGTGAAGCACTGAAATGGAAAGAAGAAACTCCAGGTATGTGCTGTTCTGGTGGAAAGGTTAAAATTCCATTACTTAGCGAGCCAGAGGAACCTCTTAAATCTTTACTTTTATACGACAGTAACGAATCGCGCCGGTTTTTAAGCAGGATTAGAAAGTATAATTCTTGCTTTCAGATGACGTCATTTGGTGTAGATAAGGAGGTCGTAATGCCTGGATTTTCACCTACTTTTACCATCCAAGGACAGGTGTATCACAGGATTGGTTCCTTACTTCCCGCAAATAATGAACAACCAAAGTTTTTGCAACTTTATTTCATGGGCGATGAAGAAAACGAAGCTGATCGCAGGTGTCAAAATATACAAGGAATCGAAAGGGATACTGTTTTAAAAATCCAGAGAATGTTGCATGAACATAATCGCCTTATCAATACTTTCAAAACAGCACTAGAAAGAATGCCGGGAGAGGATTATAGGTTGGTGATGCACCCCGATCGCACACCAAGTGGGGAACATGAAAGGCGGTATAATGCACCGTTAATAAATGAAGTCGCAGCCTTGGTTACAGGCGAACAGTTTGCTTTCCGTGATATAGTTTTACAGGCCCGAGATGACACATTAACCAGGGTGCCTGATACTCATAAATTTTATGATGCGTTGCAATATCCGATCATATTTAGTAAGGGACAAGAGGGGTACCACTTTCAAGTTCCTCAAATTAATCCTGTAACAGGTCTTCCCTTGCATAACAAAAAGGTTTCATGCATGGATTTTTATGCCTACAACATGATGATACGAGAAAACAACTTTAACATTGTACAAAGATGCAAGCAACTGGCCAATCAGTTTTACGTTGACATGTACGTTAAAGTTGAAAGCGAGAGGTTACGGTACATATCATTAAATCAAACTAAACTAAGAGCAGAGAATTACATCCATCTTCAAGACGCTGTGGCAAATGACGCTAATTTAAATCCAAATAACTTAGGTCGTATGGTCATTTTACCATCTTCATTTGTAAATAGCCCGCGGTACTTACACGAATATACTCAGGACGCGTTTGTTTATGTGCGTACACATGGTCGCCCTGACTTATTCGTCACCTTTACTTGCAACCCAGCCTGGCCCGAAATAGTCAATCAGTTGATGCCGGGGCAAAGCGCAATAGATAGACATGATGTAGTCGCAAGAGTTTTTAGACTAAAAGTTAAAAAACTAATGGATGTGATTAATAAAGGCCGAGTGTTCAGAGAAGCGCGCTGCTTTATGTACTCTGTCGAATGGCAGAAACGTGGACTGCCACATGTCCATATATTATTGTGGTTAAAAGATAAGTTACGACCCGATCAAATAGATAACATAATCAGCGCTGAAATACCGGATCCTAACATTGACAAGACTCTCCATGACATTATTGTAAAAAATATGATTCACGGTCCATGCGGACCCGAAAATCCACAGTGCCACTGCATGAAAGACGGAAAATGCACAAAAAAATTTCCTCGCAAGTTAGTGAAAGAGACCGTTCACAACGACCACGGATACCCGCAGTATCGTAGAAGAGCGCCAGCAGACGGAGGTCGAACAGCAACCGTGAAGCTCCGAAATGGTAGCTACGTTACGGTTGATAATAGTTGGGTAGTCCCCTATTCACCAATTTTATCAAAAATGTTTAACGCCCACATAAATGTTGAGGCATGCAGTTCAGTACGCGCCATCAAATATATTTGCAAATATATAAACAAGGGTAGTGATCAAGCTATTTTCAATTTTAGAAATACTGATCTTGCGAATCCCGTAGATGAGGTACAAACTTATCAGTCTGGTCGGTATGTCAGCAGCAACGAAGCCGTGTGGCGTCTGTTAGCATTTCCGTTGCACGAAAGGCATCCCACCGTGACACATCTCAGCGTGCATTTAGAAAATGGTGAACGCGTTTATTTTAATGAACACAATTTCCACGAACGAATAACTACTCCGCCAAAAACCACACTCACTGCTTTTTTTGATCTTTGTATCAGAGATGAGTTTGCAAAAACTCTTCTTTATGTCGAGGTGCCGAGGTATTATACTTGGGATGCAAGTAGGAAAACTTGGAAACGCCGCATTCAAGGTACTTCAGTTCACGATTGGCCTGGCGTCAAATCTGGAGATGCTTTAGGACGAGTTTATACAGTTCATGTTAGTAACATGGAATGTTTTTGTCTACGCATGCTTTTACACCATGTGCGCGGACCTACCTCTTTCAATGATCTAAAAAAATACAACACACAAGATTATCCTACATTTCGAGAGGCATGTGAGGCAAGAGGATTACTGGAGAATGACAACCATTGGGATGTGACACTGGAAGAAGCTGCTCAATGTAGATCAGCAGGCAAGATGAGAGAGCTATTTGCTGTATTAGTAGCGACATGTGGTCTTTCAAATCCTCAACAATTGTGGGATAAATACAAAAATGATATGACCGACGATATATTGCACAGATTACAAGAGCAAAATCCCAATGTCACGTACAGTGATTTAATTTACAATGAGGGTCTGACAAAAATTGAAGACCAGGTTAAAACAATTTCTAGAAAGGATTTATCAGATTATGGAATGATCAGACCACAGATAACCGAGGAAATCAGTAGCGATTTAATACGGGAACTAGATTACGATACTGCTTCCTTACAACAACAATTGACAGAGTCTGTTCCACGTTTGATCCCAGAACAAAGGTTAGTATTTGACAATGTTTTCAAAAAAATCGAAGATGGCGAAGGTGGTTTGTTATTTTTGGATGCTCCCGGAGGCACGGGAAAAACCTTTCTTTTAAACTTGCTTTTAGCGCAAATCCGAAAAGATAAAGGAATTGCTGTAGCAGTTGCCTCTTCCGGAATAGCCGCCACTCTGCTCAATGGTGGTCGAACGGCACATTCGGTGCTTAAACTGCCATTAAACTTAGCCCATGAAGAAATGCCAGTCTGTAATATAAGTAAAAACAGCGAGCGTGGACGTATGTTGCAGCAATGTAAATTATTAGTTTGGGATGAGTGTACTATGTCCCATAAAAGAGCAATTGAAGCTCTAGATCGGACTTTGAAAGACATCAAGAGTAATCCAAATATCATGGGGGGGATGGTGGTACTTTTAGCGGGCGATTTTAGACAGACTTTGCCGGTTATCACTAAAGGCACCCATGCAGATGAAATAAATGCGTGTTTAAAAGCGTCAACGTTATGGGTGCACGTAAAAACGTTTAGTCTGTCTACAAATATGAGAGTGCAACTACACAATGATGTACAATCTGGACAATATGCTGCTGCTCTTCTTAAAATTGGAGAAGATCGTATGGCAAAGGATGGTAATGGCATGATTACATTGGATCGTGAATTCTGCAATGTTGTGCATAATCCAGATGATCTAAATAACTTCGTCTATAGCGAACTGCTAACTAATATGAGGAATAGAGACTGGTTATGTGAAAGAGCAATTTTAGCGCCGACGAATGAAATGGTGGGACAGATAAACGAGCAAATTATGTCACGCGTGGAAGGTGATATTGTTGAGTTTCTCTCTGTAGACACTGTAATGGATACTGAACAAGTAACATCATACCCTGTAGAATTTCTTAATTCTTTAGAACTGTCGGGAGTACCTTCACACAAACTGAGGCTGAAAGTAGGCGTTCCTGTCCTTTTAATGCGGAATTTAGATGCACCAAGACTGTGTAATGGCACACGGTTGCAAGTGACACACCTCGGTCGCAATATTGTAAAAGCAATCATTATGACTGGAATGGCAAAAGGAGAGAACGTTTTAATCCGCCGTATACCCATAATTCCGACAGATTTGCCATTCCAGTTTAAGAGATTACAGTTTCCGCTGAAAATCGCATTCGCTATGACGATAAATAAAGCTCAGGGGCAAACATTAAAAGTAGCCGGCATTAATTTAGAAAAGAGTTGTTTTTCTCACGGACTATTATACGTGGCTTGCTCACGTGTTTCAAGTCCACAGAATCTCCATGTGTTGGCCAGAGAGGGAAAAACAAAGAACATAGTTTACAAAAATGTACTACAGTAATAAGGCCTCTTATTTTTAGCTTCCTACATTATTATACTACTTACATTAAGTTAGTACTTCCTACGCAGACGATGTTACGGATGTCACACTGTCTAACATCGGGGGTTGGCAGGTAGGTAGTTAGTAGTATTTTAAACCGATTTACATTATTTACTTTTTATATTTACTAAGGAAACATTCGGAGCTATCCATTATGTAGCTTAGGTTGCTTTTGAACAAATTTTGATGTGAAGTTGAGGACTGGAACACGATAGTGGGACATTGTTGCAGGGGGACTTATAGCCGGGAGAAAACAAAAAAACTTATGCGGACGAAGTCGCGGGTAAAAGCTAGTACTATTATAAAATATTATCATTGTTTCGACATCTACATTTTCCCACTTATTGTCATTGTTTAATTGGGATCAGTTGTGAAATTAGTAACATTAAGTATCTATAATTAGTCCGGTCAATTTAGACCTAAAAATGAGAGTGAAGTTACATAAAGTCCCAACAAGCTGAATTTCAGTGAAATTGTTCAAAATATAATTATAAACAATGTCTAGAAGTTCCCCATCATTCCCCTGTGAGGAAAAAATTGAATTCAAGGTCAAAGGTCAAAAAATGAGTTTTTCGCGATTTTCAGCAAAACGGTAAGTTTTATCATAAAAGTACCTCAACAAAAATTGTAGATCATAAAATTATCTATAAAAAATGTATCAATACTGTAAGGTTACTCAAAAACATTTCTTTGAAAAAGCGTGACTACCTTCCGTTTTGCAGAATGAATGTGGGTGGTATACAAATGTTAGCAAGTAACACATAAGCGTCCAGAGATTGTGATTTATAATAATTACTCGCAGTGTTATCCTAGTTATTTACCATTATACATTAATTAATAATATTACTACATAATCTGACTTACGATTAATTTGGTATAAAGCGGGTAGGACAATGATTAATTTTATATAAAGCGGGTAGGACTGCGATTATTTTGATATAAAAGCGGATAGGTCAAGCCTTGAAGGATGCATTCGTGAAAGTAACCTCTTAGACAACGATACTCTGTCTGAATAAACCACGAATATTAAACTATTGGACTATTATTCCACAAGACCCACAAGTTTTAACAATACTTTTTTTCTTACGAGCCACCATTTCTGAGATATAACGATTCAAAAAGTTATAAAAGTTGTTATCGTCATAATATGCATGATCCCTAGTCAGTCCGATGTTGAGCCTCTACAAGCACGCTCGCGTTTGTTTGTTGTAGCGCGCCAGGTAATTTTCGTGATTGTGAATGTTCGAATGACCACTACACGCTAGTAGATTTTGTATATATTGGCCCAGCACCTACGAAGCGAACACATAGTAAAAGAAATTCGCTATCCGCGTTTGTCTTTTTATTCGCTTGAACTACGCAACGGATATATCCGGTTTTACTGTCATTTATTACAGATATTTTTTTACGGAAGGTGTGTATCTCTTGAAAGTGATTTCCAAACTAGGTAGAATCTGTATCTTGGTTTCTAAGATACAGTTCAACAAAACTTTAATTACCACAAACACCTCAGCCGGCCTGGCCGCACAAGATTATAATTTTTATATTTTAGGTTAAATAAATATAGTGCAACCAAAAAAGAGAAGAAAATAAATTAAGGCGCAAGTATCGTTTATATGGTATCCCTGTATACTGTGAATACAACGGTTTTGATACTTAACAATTTTTTAATTTACATAATTACATGCTTATTTATATTTCACCAGTTGACGTTTTATACTCTCCCGGACTTTTTTGTAGGTATTTTTAATGCCTATAACTATGTAGTATATTAATTTGTTATATCTCTTATGTTTACCCAGTATAAGCCATTTTAGCGCCCAAATCCATTCACCGTGACCATTTTTTTTATTTGTGCGGAACCCTAATTATTTTTCTAAAATAAAAGTAGCCTACGTTACTCCCTATATAATCAGCTATCTATCATTTAATGTCCCGTCAAAATCGGTCCAATCGTTTCGAGAGATTACCCAGAGCAAACAGACAGACAAAAATTTAAAAAATGGGCTTTTTGTTATAGTTATCGTATATACTTTCATATGTATTTAGTAAAAAAGTGTTATTTTGACATTATAAACAGACAACTCAATTTTAATAAATGTGTAGTATGAATGCTTGGTACCTAGTGTACTCAATATCAAACTCTTCTAACACTACTTTAAATCTATAATTAATTTCGAGGGTATGAACTAACTACACTGTTAGCCTTAGGGGCCCTATCCAAAAACAGAGCCGTTGCGGCTTTTACAGCTTCACCGGACTTGCATCGACTTAAATATAAAATTACAAATTAGTAATAATAATGCGCCGGAGTGGGTGCAATGGCGGCGCGATCTGCTCCGTGATAGGTGCCAGCATGTGGCCATCTTTAAACAGGCGTTTCTTAACCTATTGTTCCATATCGGAGTGTAATTGTGACGTATATCTTTAAGGAGCGTTTGAACGGACTAGCTTACTATCCTATTACTCAAGATAGTAGACTAGCCAGTGACTCGCTACAAATGTATAGATTAGTTTGTTTTCACTATCCGGCCGGATACCGGATAGTAAAATCCAAAAATTCTCATTATTTTACACAAGGCAAATCATACCACAATAGGTTATGGACACCGTTTATGTTTATAATCGCACGTAAAAAAAATTTGTTTAATTAATTAGTGTGGATAACCATTGCGAAGGGAGGATCGTTCGACCAGACGGGTGTTATGTCTGGCGGGCAGCTGCCCAACGGTTTTTTTCGTGAAGTCGTCCCACCTGCATCGGAATGAGGTGGTGAGGAAACTGTGTCAGGGTTGGAACCCTTTTCGGTTGGGTTTCATCGCGTTCATCAACGGATGGACGGTTCTTTATTGTATGCTTAATTGCAATTAGAATCAATTATTCATAATCGTTCGCCGTCTGTTAAGTCGGTGGCGATAATATAAGGTTGCGTGGCGAAGGTAGATAGTCGTCGTCCGGTGGGCGTGTGTGCAGCGGGGCAATCCCTCTAAAGAGGGTATGATACGTTGCATTCACTCTCCGGAATATCTTATTGGCCAGTCTTCCCACGAAGGTGTCCAGGCATTCGATCTGGAGGTCACGCGCTACCGTGGCGTTTTTCACATAGCGCGGCGCTCCGACAATGGTCCTGAGACTCAGATTGTGAATATATTCCATTCCATTCCCATCTTATTAATAGGGTCAATTATCATCACTACATAGTATAAAACAAAGTCGTTGTTGCTGTCTGTCCGTCCCTATGTATGCTTAAATCTTCAAAACTACGCAACGTATTTTGAAGCGTTTTTTTTTAATAGATAGAGTGATTCAAGAGGAAAGTCTATATGTATAATACATGCATAATATTGTAGAGAAAAACTGATGAATTTACAGGTTTCTAATGTGATGTCGTAAATAAACACATTTTTTTGCGCTTACATTGCAAACGGTTTCTGAACCCCACGAGATAAATCGAAATAATGTACTACGGTATTGTACAACTTTAAAAGGTCAACAAAAAAGTTCGCGATGGTATATGTCTATCTTTTAAGCATAACCCACAATTTAACCATTTTTTATCCTTTACATTTTAGGGGAAAAAATAGCTTATTTAGGAAGTAATTTTAAGCAATACAGCATTAATCCTTATCCAATTAAGTACCTTAAATACATTGTCCATTCAATATAGATCTATATGGCCCTTTACATCATGTAATTTAAATGAATATTTCTGAAGATCTTACAGATTTAAAATGCAGGGACATAGCGGTGCGGCGGTACCGGCCCGGCCAGCGCGACATTTTTTTCGAAATTGTATGTTCGTTATTTAAAACGTAGTTAGGATTATTTTTAAACCGCACTTATAATTTAGCGCAAGTATTTTTAATTATTGAAATTGTAGTTAAGTTAAGAAAATAACTGAATGGAATAGGGATTTTGGTTGTTGATAATATAATTATTGATGTTTAATTTTGTTTTTAGTCAAAAGAATAGTAAGTAAAATAATTTCAACTGCAGCTAAAATAAGCGCGTGCGTGCGCCAATTATACAATGTGCTACGTCAATCTATACAGAGCGGGACCGCGCACCGAGGGCGCGAACGCGACGGAAACGATTCCCTCGTACTCTGTATATAACCGACGGCGGATAACACGCTACGGTAACCAGCTGTCTGGAAACCAGTGCGTGCGAGCCCGTCTCACTACGTGCGACCAACCCTGTTCACACCCGAAACTACTAGGCGTGAAGAGGGCGAAACATCAAGGTACACACACGCAGTGAGGTGCCTGCTGGTAGGCGCGGCGATGACGTAGCACGGAGCGGAATGGACTGGGTCGCTGGCGGGTTGAACTTAGTGAAGATGCGAAGAAATGACACACAGGCACCACAATAAAATTTGCTGTATTCTTCAAGACAATACACTTTGTAAATACTATAACTTCTGGGGACGGTTTCTTCCAGTTTCTTGAGTCTTGAGTCTTGAGTCTTGAGTCTTGATTCTTCAGCTTGTGGTACCCGTGTGCGCTCGTTGGCCCCGGTAGAACGCCTTTTATATGGTTTGCCGGAGAGCGAGACGGACGATGGCGTCTCTATCCGTACTGCTCATTACCAAACTTGGGTGTGGTCCGTTAACCGCGGTAATGCGCAGTGGTTGCAATATTGCTGTCTCTGTCTATTATTATTATTACTTGTATACAGAATACAATAAATTGTTAATATCTCTAATTACAGTTATTCAATTACAATAAAAACTATTTCACATCAATGTAGACACAAATACCTATTCAAAAACACTAACTTTAACATTATAGGTTAATAAACACGGGAGATATAAAGCATTAAACATTGCAACCTTAAAACGTCTTGTGACTCGTTATATACGCACTATTTGAGCTTACAAACATTATAAAACACATACAGAAGGCTATTTTACTTATATAACACAAAACATTACGTATAACTTTTACAAAATATGAATTATTGACAATATATGATTTTAGTACTTTAAGTGATTATTTTTATTAGATTACACACATTTTCATGACTTATATACTGTTCTTACATACCTACACGCTATAGTAACATATTCAAAATATTAGAAACATTTAATTATTGATCGTTCGTGCAAATTATTCATCCTTACAACTTATATTTACAATCGTTATTATCGTATCATTACGCTTAGGCCTATGCGTCGCTAACAGCAGCACTTACTAATAATTTGTGCAATTTGTTCATAATCATACGTATAGTTTTAAGGTGTATTTCTGAGTATTTACAGAAATTATAATCATGTCTGGAAGACGTCTTCGTTCAAACATAGGTCGTAGTACAGTGAACGCCAGTAGGGCACGTTCAGCAAGAGCTGAGGAATCATCAACGGAGCGTGAGACTCGCCTCAACCAGGATAGTAATAGACATCGAATACAGAGAGAGAGAGAATTGTCCGTACAGACACATAGCAACGTCAAACAAAACGAACAACCGAACAGCCACAGATGGATAAATAAAGAAAATTCTGCCATTAATTACGATCCTTCGATTCCTTACAAGGACGATCGTATAGTATCAATAGGTACCATGTCAGAGTAGTATGTGAACATTGCTTGGCATTGAAATTATAGAAAGTTATTATTATTATTATTAAAAGTAACATTATAAGAAATTCTTCCTCCACCCGAACCACTTCACTCTCTCCTTGCAGGTGATCATCCAAAATCGAAACGATTCATGTGCAATATACGCCGTTATAATAACGCATTTCAAATAACCTCTTTCAAGAGTAAGCATGTCGTTGAATATGGTTTTATGCCTATATTTAAAATTCAAGGACAAGTGTATCACTTAGCTGGCAGCTTGCTACCACTTCGACCGGATGATCACAAATTTCTGCCAATTTATTTTATCGCTGATCCAGATACACAAGCATCAACGCGGTGTTCAAGTGTCGCACAACCAATAGATAGAGATTTCATCAGATCTCTTCAAGACATGTTACATTCTCATAACTGCTACATACAGTCATTAAAAACTGCGATTGAGAGTGTTCCAGTAGATACTCCAGACTTTAATATCGTAATCCATGCAAATAAAGTTCCTATTAGAGAACACAGAGGACGAAATAATGCGCCTTCCACGAGTGAAGTAGCAGAGGTAATAGCATGATAGCATTTTGACAAAAGAGATATTGTATTGCATAGTCGTGATGACAATTTGCAAAAGATTTCAGAGTTACACAGATCTTATGACAGCTTACAATATCCTTTGATGTTATGTCGCGGAGAAGATGGTTATCAAATGTTTCTCAATGACCCAATCAGTGGTGCAACTTTGCGTAAAACAGTGTCGTGTATGAACTACTATTGCTACCGTATAATGACAAGTCGCAACAATTTCAACCCTTTGCTTAGATATGGAATTTTGACAAACAAATACTTGGTCGATCAATATGCGAAAATTGAATCTGAGAGATTGGCTTACATCCGTAACAATCAAACTAAATTGAGAGCAGAAAATTACGTTCACCTTCAGGATGCTTTACGGGCGAATGAACACAGTAACAGTATTGGACAGTTGATTATATTACCTTCATCATTCATAGGTGGACCTCGATATTTATATGAAAAATCACAGGATGCAGTGACTTATGTCAGACATTAAGGTAAACCTAATTTATTTATTACTGCAACATGTAACCCAAATTGGCCAGAATTCAAAGAAAATATTAATACCAATTTAACTCCACAAGATAGATACGATATAGTTAACAGAGTCTTCCATTTAAAAGTACAGAAACTTCTGCACCTCATTAGTAAGTCTCATATATTCGGTCCGCCGCGCCGTCATATGTACACTATAGAGTGGCAGAAACGTGGTTCACAACATGTACATCTGCTGATGTGGTTAGTGAACAAAATCAGACCAAATCAAATTGACAGCGTTATTTCAGCTGAATTACCGATTAAAGAAGAATATCCTGTCCTGTTCGAAATCATAAAGAAACACATGGTGCACGGCCCTTGCGGAGCTTTAAATCGTAATTGTCCATGTATGAGAGGTTCCAAATGCAGTATAAAAATTCTGAAGTCGTTCCAAACTCAAACATCTACTAGCGATGACGGATATCCCAAATATCGTTGACGATCGCCAGAACAGGGCGGTCAAAGTGCCACCGTCCGAAACAATGATATTGATAACCGATGGATAGTTTCTTATAATCCGCTCCTTTTGAAAGTTTTTCATGCCCACATCAACGTAGAGTTGTGCAGTTCAATAAAGTCGATCCAAAATGTTACTAAATACATTAATAAAGGAAGCGATCAAGCCACTTTCAGCATACAATCACCAAATGAATTGGAAAGATATCAATCCGGACCTTACATTTGCAGCTCTGAAGCAGTGTGGAGGATTTTATCATTCGAAGTGCACGACCGAACTCCCACTATTGTCCACCTTACAGTTCATTTAGAAAATGGACAGAGTATATTTCACTGAGAATAATATACAAGAAGTTGCCAATAACCCGCGGGACACAAAATTAACTGCATTCTTCAACTTATGCGCTCAAGATGATTTCGCGAAAACACTGACATATGACAGAGTTCCAAGTTACTATACATGGAACCAGAGTTCTAAAGCCTTTCAACGGCGAAAGCAAGATACTGCGGTTGATGGTTTCCCCAGAGTAAAAAAACGGATGCTCTTGGCAGAGTCTACGTGATTCATCCCAACAACAGCGAATGCTTTTATCTGAGAATGTTACTGCATGTTGTAAAAGGCCCGACATCCTTTGCACACCTGAGAACTGTACAAGGTGTTATTTACTATACTTATCAAACAGCATGTAAAGCAATGGGGCTTTTGGAAGACGATTCCCACTGGGAAAACACATTATCAGAAGCAGCTATTTGCAGTTCAGCTACATCATTAAAATATTTGTTTGCCATCATAGTAGCGTTTTGTTAAGTCACTGATTCTGTTAGTTTATGGAATAGATTTCGAGAAAATATGGCCAGTGATATTCTGATTCGGCGACGGCGAGAGTTAGTTTCAGATGATGCACAATATGATCAAAACATATTTGATGAAGCATTATTTGATTGAACAAATTAGTGCAATAACTCAGATTTAACGAACAGTGCCGAATACACAAGAGAAACATCATACGATCTATCGAAACTTTTACAAAATATAGTTCAAGATGAGCCACGATTGAACTTCGCTCAGAAAAAAGTATTCACTACATTACTATCATCAATGTAATGAATAATGAAGGAAATATATTTTTTCTTGACGCCCCAAGAGGTACAGGAAAAACATTTTTAATCTATTTTCTTTTAACAAAAGTCAGATCCACCAGAAAAATTGCTTTAGCTGTCGCGTCATCCGGCATTGCCGCTACACTTTTAGAAGAAGGCACACTCTACATTCAAGCCCCCGCTGAAAATCGCCACCGATGATAATAACAGCATCTGTAGTGTTTCTAAACAGAGCAATACAGGAAAATTGATGCGTGACTGCTCATTAATAGTCTGGGATGAACCCACAATGTCAAACAAGACGTCTGTGGAAGCACTGGATAGGACAATGCGCGATTTGCGCAGCAAAAATTCACCTATGGTTGGATGCATAATTCTGTTCTCAGGAGATTTTCGTCTAATCCTACCAGTTGTGACTCGAGGAACACGTGATGACGAGATAAATGCTTCCCTAAAAAGATCCAACCTTTGGCCACACGTCAATAAGTTAGAGCTTAAAACTAACATGAGGGTTTCATTGTCTTCACGTGAGAACAGGCTTTTTTCAGAGATGTTGCTAAAAGTTGGCAATGGAGAGTTAACACAAAGTGATGGAAGAATTAACCTAGAAAACCTTTGTGTTTTGATAGCCAACATCCGAGAGTTGTTCAACAATGTCTATCCTGACATTGATAACATAAATTGTAATACTATATCTTGGTTTAAAGAAAGAGCAATTCTGTCACCAACTAACGAACAAGTGGATAAGGTAAATAACTTGATTCTTTCAAAGATTGATGCGCCGACGCAAATATACTACTCGGTCGATACTACCATCGATTTGGAAGAAGCTGTTTATTCTCCTACAGAATTTCTCAATTCTTTGAACCCGTCTGGACTCCCTCTTCATAAAATGGTGTTGAAAGTAGGTTGTCCTGTTATTATATTAAGAAACCTGAATCCACCTAAACTTTGCAATGGCACGCGTTTGCTGGTACAATACTCACCGGATGTGGTAACGGAGAAGACGTATTATTTCCCCGAATTCCGCTGATACCATCAGATTTACCGTTTCAATTTAAACGCCTACAATTTCTGGTAAAGACATCTTTTACAATGACCATTAATAAATCGCAGGGTCAAACTTTCAACGTTGCGGGCCTAGATTTGAGCGTTGAAGTGTTTTTTCTCAGGGTCAATTATATGTCGCTCTTTCAAGAGTAACTTCTAAACAAAATATGTTTGTATTGTCTAATGACAAAAAAGATGTAAACATTCGTAGTAGGTAGGTATATTATTTAGTATCAACATTGCACCCGTGCGAAGCCGGGGCGGGTCGCTAGTAATGAATAAATGCAATATGACGTCACATACTTTAATGTAAACTTTTAATTAAAAGCAGAGGTTGTTGAGACTTCCAATCATGCTTTTACTGCACAATATAAAATCCTTCAAGAATTGAAAATTATTCACAAATGTTAAATTCAATTCTGCTATGAGCGAGTACCGATCCGAGTACTTTTCACCGATTATGAAAATACTTGGAATCGAAATAAAACTATCTAGTATGTTCGTGTATTATATGATCCATCCCTTGTCAATGAATAATTTTGTGAGTATTACTGTTATCGGGGGGGTTTTTTTTTGGCGGGATCTTGAAGTGACATATTTTGGTTTTTATTTTTAATTCATTGTCTTAGGTTTTTGAACCTATATTATGTAATATTGGTGGCGTTTTGCGTGATATAGTTTGGTTTTTGTGCTTAATTGAAGTGGATTATAAATATAAGGTGAAAGCGTTCATTGTGAGGTTCCACAAAATCTTCCTAGAAAGTTCTAACAAGGGAGCCACCATCTTGCTAGGATACTGAATCGTCATAACACATGACAATATAATTCACTCGATAATTGCAGTAATGGTCTTCATTAAAGAGGACCGGTTGCTAAGTTAGGAAGAAGAAGAGTGTTATGGAAATATATGTTTTTACCTATGAAATTGCCGTTCTGCAGTACTGGCCATTTCAAATCAAAATAATTTTTGTTTGGCTAAGAATTCTAATTTCAAATTAATTTTATTTTAAAAACATGGAATTCTTCTTCCAAAAATAGTCATTTGTTTATTGATTAGTGTTACATTTTCATCGCATTTCAATCTTTTTTGTCATCATGGATACGTTAAAAATTCGAGTAATTATGGAATATGAGTACCGTCGTGGCAGCAACGCGGCACAAGCGGCACGCAACATCAACGACGACAATGACGAATTAAAGGCGATTGTGGAAGCTGATGATACACAATCTACGGCTGAATTAGCAGCAGCTTTCGACGTTAGCGTCAAAATAATATTGGTCCATTTGCGTCAAATTGGCAAGGTAAAAAAGCTTGATAAATGGGTGCCCCACGAACTCAATGATCGCCAGCGCGAAGTACGCGTCGAGACGTGCCTTGCACTGCTCAACAGTCACACAAATGAAGGAAATTTTGAACCGCATTGTTACCTGTGATGAAAAATGGATTCTGTTTGATAACCGCAAGCGCTCAGCAAGTTGGTTGGATCCTGGTTCAGCACCTAAACAATGCCCTAAACGAAAACTTAACCCTAGAAAAGTGATGGTCACTGTTTGGTGGTCTAGCGCCGGTGTGATTCATCACAGCTTCTTTCCAAACGGGGTGAGCATTACTGCAGATGTGTACTGTGAAGAACTGAACACAATGATGGAGAAGCTGGCACATCTCCAACCAGCATTGGTCAATCGCTCGTCTCCGCTGCTCCTCACGACAACGCGCGACCTCATACTGCACAGCAGACGGTTTCCAAGTTGCAAGAACTGGGGTTGGAAGTTCTCCGTCATCCACCCTACTCACCAGACCTTGCGCCTACAGACTACTACTTTTTCCAGAATTTGGATAACTCCTTGGCGGGAAAAAAATTCAATACCCGAGAGGTAGTACAAAATGCCTTTGAAGATTTTGTTGCCTCCCGTCCAGCTGATTTCTTTAAGAAGGGCATCAATAAACTGCCACTGCGCTGGCAAAGATGCATTGATTGCATGGGTGATTACATCGATTAATACAAATAAAAAATACATGAAAACAATTCGTTTAAATTTTTCATACAAAACGGCAATTTCATAGGTAAAGACCTAATATTTGTTTCTTTTACTTGTGATAAAGATAAAAATGCTTTAATAAGACTATTTAAAGATATATCTGTTAATGTAATTATTTATAGTTGGTGCAATATAGTTGTTAGTTTAAATATTTGTATTGTTGTCAGTGTTGCCAATGACAAGGTAATTACGGTAAAAACACCATAATCAGCCTAAATCTACCACCTACCGTAGGATTATAATTACGGTAGCAAAAAACACCGTAATACACGAATGCGACCCGTTGACGATCGTGTTCTATAAAAATCCTGCAAATTTTTTATATCGTATATATTTCTAGCAATAACTATTTTCTTTACGTTTGGATATTTTTGTTTTCTCTTTTAACAACACTAAACATAAGTCAACATATTTCTCTGGCATTGCCTGAATAGAGCGATATCAACTTGGCAGCGATCGAATTTAATAGGTGTAATACGATTTGAATTTAGATGAATACTTGGAACTGTTTAATTTACTTACATTTATAACTAGTATCTTAATTGGCTGAAGTGCTGTCATTTTAGCGCTTTCGGTGACAAATCTAGCGCTTTTTTCGTTTATTTGACGCGTTTGATGTGTTATCATATCATTTTTTTTTAAGTTCTTTCGTAACGTAACATTATACCTAATTCAGGGAGACTATTCTAATTAGTATGATTTTGGAACGAAGTTAGAGTAATATAGTTTTAGTTATTTTAAAAATATGCTCGTAGCCTAGCGGCCGTAAGCGTCACTGCTATGGCCGAAGACCTAGGTTCAAATCCTCTCCTCGAACGCTTTTTTTTTAATCTTTATTTCAACTTCATTTAGTACTGAGGTAACTGAATTAGAAAATTTATAACATAGAAGTCTTAGTATAAATATTTTTTTTAATTTAAGTTTTTTATTTGCTAAACATAGAATAACTTTTTTGTTTATAAACCAATTTGGATTATTCTTTTTTTGGATAGCGGATATCCTAAGGGTGGTGCCATTTTAATTTCATTGACATTGAATCTTCAACTTTGAAGATATACAAGGGAACTCTTCAAAACCATAGAGTTGATGTATAGTGTATGTATCGTGGCTATATAGTGTGTAATGTATAGTCTACGTGATTACTGTTATTATTATTCATGTATATAGCTGTTTATTTGTATATTAATATTATATATTTTTTTAAACCATTCTAAATAAAGGTGTTAAGATAATTTTGTAAAGGAGTTTTTTTAATTTTTATCATAGAACTTGAAATTAATATTTTATAATAAGGAACTTCGTTCCTATCTGGTGTCCCACGACATCACACGGTTTTTTTGAAGTGACAACTTCTTATGAGAGGGTAAACCGCTTTGTAACGTCACGCGTTACGGCGCCACTCTATCTAGCTTCCCTTCTCTACTCAGTATTCTAATATACATATTCAAGAATTGTAACTAAGGATAAAATATATTTTATAATCATTAAAAGATTTGATTAATAAATAACCTTTCCTCACACTATCATATTAATATACATAAAATTTAAGTAATAACCTAAGCTTTTCTCAAGTTAAACCATTTCAATATTAAATAGTTAAACTTAGATTAGTTTAAGTTATCACTTCTGGCGAGCGCCCCGCGACGCACACGTTTTTAATTTCACTTAAAATTTTGTTAAAAACACCAAGGTAATTCTACCGTATTTTATTATAACATAATTGCGAAAAATCTACCGTATTTTTTGATGATTTGTCAAAAAAAATTCAGGGTTGGCAACACTGATAGTTGTTGTCAGTCATCGATAATACACTAATGTCAATTGATATTGTTTATTGTTAGTAGCGTTAGTACAACATACGGTTTCATTGTATTGACTGATATTTGATATAGGGTAATCTACTTACTAAATCAATTTTATGTAGCTAAAATACTTCTTCAAGCTCCCTTAATAGTATTCATGTAAGCAACAAAAGAAAATTAGTCGAAAATGTTAGCAGTGTTGCTTCTGAGTCGTATGAGTGTTATGAACGCAAAACGCCGCGCATCTCGTCGGGAGAAAGCCTCCAAGGTTGAAAAACTTGAGTGCGAGGTACCCGATGATGTGTTCTGCAGGACGTGCCTAGGTACTGAGCGTCTCAAGCCCTTGTTTGAAGGAGACCACAAGGACGAAAAGCGATCGCATGATTTAAAAATTGTAACCGGTTTAGAAGTAAGTAAAAATATTATTAAGTCATTGAAGTATCAACTAATCAGGTCTCTAATATGCTGGATTTTCTTCTTGACTACAAAAAAACCTAACTATAGTAAGGTTTGGGATTTTCAATAGATATTTATTGATGTATAACTGAATCTTTTATATCAGCAGTCCCTGAACTTTAAACGCTATGTAATACTCAACAAATTAGTTCTATTTTTGGAAATCTTCATTGAATAAACCAATGTAAGACTATATTATTTGAAATAAGGCTTATAAATTAAATTTGTTAGTGGAATTATTTATTAGACACAAAATAATTGAAGGATTCAATTCCAAATATAATTGATATGTGAATACTTGATGACTTTTTTTATAGAGTACCTTGGAATCTGTGTTACAAATTTCAGGAATGACTGCTTTATAAGGCAGTAGACTAGTCTCCTAAATCATAAAAGTTAACAAAAATACTGCATTGGGTCATAATTTTTTCTAGTTTACTTGAACAATAACCAATTATTATATTTCAGATCAAAAAGAATGATGGGTTGTCTCAACAGATATGCTCTCAGTGCATTGATGTCATGAACCAGGCTCTTCAGTTCAGGAAGAGAAGCAGGAAGACTGAAAAAGTATTGCTTAATATGGTGTTCTGGCATTAAGTCTAAGAAAAAGTGAGTATTGATCACATCCCTTAAGTATATTCTAGATGAGGGATCCATGTGGTGCAGTGGTGGTAAGCCCTACTATTAAGCCAAGAGGTTGCAGATTCGATCCCCACACATGTGATGAGAGTAATTGTGAGTTGTGTGTCTGCGTGTTAAATATCATATATAAGTATGTATATCAGCTGTTTAGTTGAGATAATATGAACAAGCTTTGCTTAGTATGGAATTAAATAGCTGTGTATTAAATTGAATAAAAAATAAACACATTTGGTAACCCTTCCTACAGTTATTTAGAAGTTAATATTTAAATTTATTTAGACATAAAACTAAACTATTTATCCCATTAAAAACATGTTTGGAGTTCCATTGGTGTAGCTAGCAAATTTTCCTAAGGGCAGGCAGCCAACCAGCTGATCAGCCACTGTAAGCCAAACTTTTTTTTCTGTCAAGATGAAAAGAATAAAAACTATATTCCTGCACTCTCACTCATTTCGGTATCCTTCAAATGATGCTGGATTCTTGGGATTACAAATATACAACAATATATGTTTGCTTGGTGGTAGATTTATGTTTAGCATTTGCCCACCTAGTGGAAGACTGGCTCTCAAGCTGACAGATTTTATACTTGAGCTGGGTATAACCACATTGCTATGGTTTTATTATGATTGTAATAAAAGAAAAGTTTTTTTTAAACAATTTAAAAAAAGTAGGAAATTCTCATTTCAATTGTATTTTTTTTATGGATGTTCAGCCATAACTTCTTTGCTAATTAACAAATTTAGATGATTATTTCTTTGTTGGAAAGGGCATACCTCAAAGGTGGTCCAATTATAATTTCATTGGCATTGGACCTGCGACTTTTGTGATACACCACAGAACTCCTCAAAATTGTTACGTTTTATTTTCTTTTTTGTTAAAAATCATCTTGGCATTTTTAGATACTCAAGAAGACTTCACAAAAGTTTGGAGAAAAGTTCAAAGAGGAGGAAAACAAAGATTGAGAAACTGGATATAGATGATAACTTCTATGATACATATGAGTACCAGAATTGTGATGACTATTATGAAGTACCAGTTGTGGCAAAAAAGCCAAAGGTTAAACAGGTGAGAGGTTAATCAAAAAAATGGTTAGCAAGTGTTATGTCTCAGATAACCTTTTTTTTTTATAGTAGCAAAGCATCTTGCCAGTGCTGTCCCTGATGGTAAGCATAGTACAATCCTAACACAACAGTGACCACCGAGAGATCGTAATGCATAGACGGTTACCATAATCACAGCCACAGCCGGCCTGTATTAATATAACTGGATACTCACGAGCTAATACCGGTACACGACACGCAAAAGCGAGTCACTATGACGTACTTTCCACCACGTGCATGGTGGACGTGATCCAGTCGGGCTGTACGGCACCACCCCGATATCGGCACATCCTCATTTGTTTCTCAGCAGTGCACACCACGTGCAGATGAAGTTGGCTTGGGCATCTCAGTTAATAAAAATTAATTACATAATTGATACCCCTCGACACTATGATTGTTTAGGGATTGAATTAGGGATGCTATAGATATGCGGTTTCGGATTAATTGGATTAAAACTGTCTTCTTCTAGAAGTTGCAGTCGATGAAGAAGAAGCGGATGTCAATACCGGCAGCTTCATCATACAAATGCTCC
Organism: Saturnia japonica; assembly: GCA_033032175.1. Classification (NCBI taxonomy): domain Eukaryota; kingdom Metazoa; phylum Arthropoda; class Insecta; order Lepidoptera; family Saturniidae; genus Saturnia; species Saturnia japonica. The sequence continues at coordinate 11,848,544 of CM065329.1, forward strand.
ACTTGCAACAAGGAGTTCAGAATGAAGGCAACTTACAAAGCTCATATGAGATTCCATACCAGCTATTGTGTATGTGAGGTAATTATCCAAAGTAATGGTAGCGCATCGATACACGATGCGAGTTCGAATCCTAGCAGTGGTCCTGACGTTTTGGTGAAGGAAAACATCATAATGAAACTGTAGCATTGGTGGTAGGAAATGTTTTTATTGTAACTAAGTTACTTATAGTGGGGTCTTACCTGCACTGAAAGAAGTGTTGGACACATCATACGTAAAAAAGCAAACACATACATATATAGGGTTTTCAAAATTATGACAGTTATGGAATGTGAAGTGAACATCTCAGTTGTATTATAATTTATGTACGTATGTACAGTTCGATTCCAGTTGATTCGGGATTTTTAGTATTTTCTTTTTTTTAATTTTAGTTTTTAAACTTACGAAAATAGATATTTTGTTTATATTTTTGTTGGATAATAAAGTGTATTAGCCCCGAGTATTTTATTTTATGCTAGCTGTGCCCGCGGCTTCGCTCACGTGGACTACAGAATGCCATAAACAGGGCTCACGCGCGAATCTTGCTTCCTCGCTCCTGGTTATTGTGGGTGTTTCCTTAGGAGATACACTCTCGCTGACTTTTTGTAGGTCTTTTTAATGTCTACAATTATGCAGTTCATTAATTTGATATATTTCTTATGATTTACTCAGCGTAAGGCATTTAAGCGCCCGTATTGATTCACCATGACCAGTTTTTGTTTTATTTGCGCGGACCCATTATATTTTTTCTAAAATAACAGTTGCCTAAGTTACTCTTTATAACATCATCTATCTGGCATTGAAAGTCCCGTCAAAATCGATCCAACCGTTTCGGAGATTACCTGGAACAAACAGACAGATAGATAAAAAGTTTAAAAATTAGTGTTTCGATATAGGTTAGGTATCGTATATACTTTCATTTGCATTTAGTAAAAAAACTGTTATTTTTACCAACAGACACTTCAATTTTATTAATTAGTGACGATGTGGCACATGATGATTAAGCTAAGTGGGGGGGGCACTCAAGTGCAGCTACCAGAACACACGTAAAGGTGCTCGGCGACAGATTTTCAACGTGAAGGTGGCAGCTAGCCTGGATCTATCACCATGCTTTGGTTTCATCGCGATGTTTTCCTTGACCGGGCGTTCAGGCTAATTGCAGGGATTCGAACTCATTTCGATCAACGAGATATCACTGCTTAAATACTGCCTGATTAGTTAGATACCATCTGATCGAGAAGGTGTGCTGGGCCCTTAATTCAATCAATCGCGAATGAATCCCTCTCGAAACTATTGCTGCGATACACGGTAATTATTCTAATAAACAAAACACACTCACCTCCTCAGGAGCGGGCAGTGACCTTGAGCTTGCCCCGTCGACCTGGACTGGAGATTGTAAAGTATGTGTGTGTAGAGGGAACTGTGTGCAGCCTCAAATCTCATAGGACACTATCACGCAATCAATCAGTTCAGCAAAAATTCCTGGGATACCAACTCAAAGTTATACAATGCAAAAACTTCAACCACCGTAAATCACATATATCTTAGTGCTAGCCGAACGTCCGGAATGACGTAGCTCCACAAAACCGCACGCGGGAACACGGTAGCAGAGCACGAAGCCGACTGTGTCAGCAGAGCCGGCGGACGAAACCAAGGGTGGGGCGTAGCAGCGCCTGCGCAGCATGATTGCCCCCGTGCATACCATACATTTCTAACACCATCTATACAATTCATCATTATCATCATCATCATTTCAGCCGCAGAACGTCCACTGCTGAACATAGGCCTCCCCCATAGATCTCAATTTTTCAAAATGTCTCGCGGGCCGGGTCATATCTTACATCGGGCCGGTTGTTGCCCATGTATGTCCTAGACATTCCATCGCTTTGCTGCAGGTACCTTTCGCCAGGAGTAATCTTACATATCACTGCTCCATAAGCAGGGTATGTAGATCTTACGTATCGTATCGTAATCGTATTTATGGATTTTCATTCGTAACATAGTACGGCTGTTGAGAAATAACAAATGACATGCACGTTTTGATCTTGTGGGTTAACAATGGCGAGTTATTTATTAGTAGTATTTTTGATTATTTATTTGTGTTTCGACATTATACTATTTCCATTTCTTTATTTTCTCGGTGACAGTTCTAATTTGATAGTCGTAGTGTTGTGACCAAATAAGTAATAATATCGATCGCATATATTTTATTCATCATATTTTGATTAAAATAAATAAATAAAGATTACCTGTCGTTATAATTATTTCGTTTCATTGTCAGTACCTACCTATACCTACTTATTTTACAATAGCTTCGAAAATTTTGAAGAAGTTGGCATTATCAATCAAGAATTAATACGTGTAACATCTTGGTAATGAAATATAACATTAGTTAATAAATTTGTACAAAAGTATCCGTCAGTAGTTTAGTTTCTTACATTTTGTAAAAAAAATATCGGGTCTGTTATCGTGTTGCGTTTATCGATATAGCTCCATCCCTATCTGTTTCTCCGACTCTGGTATAACCTTGTACATGTGTAAACGTCATATTTTTATAAAATAATGCATACATAATGTAAAAAAGACGCTCGTTCAAGTTTTCACAGGAGCTGTCATCGAGAAAATAAAGAAATGGAAATGGTATAATGATTTATATTTTTTTCTTTGACCTTTTTTTGAAATACTGTGTAAACTCTTTATAACGAATCTCAAGGGACTGAGCATTTATTGTCGTTATATGGAGTGAACAAAAAAACAACCAAATTAACAACAATTTTTAATATGTATGTCTTAGATAATAAATGCTTATAAATTATTGTTTACACATATAGTCTGATAACTTTGTCTGACGTTTTTTGCTATGCCAGTACTTGTTTTGTATTATTTTATGTATTCTATTCATATCTAGATATGTGGTGGAATCGTCTTCCTACACATTTCTTCGTAATAGAGAATGGCGTATCGCTATAAAGAGGTGTTTCAATATGTGGGTTTTAACGCAAACCAACCAAGTTGGGCTCACTTCAACGTTATAGGGAGTTTATCGTTATAAAGGATAACGTTATAAAGAGTTTAAACTGTATACTAATTGGTTGGGGAAAAAATTTCTTCGCATTTTTATATGAAAACTCAGGACATTTTTTTTTTTCAAAGTTTATTTACTGTATTTATGTGCCGTTTTGTTCGATGACTTTCTGCCATTTTGTAGGTAGAGACATGATCCCGTTGCTGTAGAAACTTTGTGACTTCTGATAAAAAAAACGCGACAAATAGTTTTGGCAGTCCTCTCTTGATGTTAACCTTACAGAACCTAAAGAATTCTGAAGAGATCGATACAGGTGAAAATCTGAAGGTGCAAGGTCAGGGCTATATGGTGGATGCACTATCACCTCCCAGCCAAACTCTCTTAATTTTTGCTGATTGGCTAAAGATGTGTGTGGCGTAGCATTATCGTGATGAAAGACCACACCCTTCCTGTTGATCAACTCCGGCCGCTTTCTCTCAACTGCTTCCAATAATCTCATCAGTTGTTGGCAGTAGAGATCCGAATCGATGGTTTTGCCGAACGGTAAAAGCTCATAATGAACAATGCCCTTCCAGTCCCACCATACACACAGCATCACCTTATTTCGAGTTAGCCCAGATTTGCCACAGTATGTGAAGCCTGGCCGACCTTTTTCGCAGGTTCTTGTCGTACGTGATCCACGTTTCATCGCCAGTTATCAATCTCTTCAAAAAAGGCTCGGTTTCATTACGTCTCAATAATGAATCGCGAATGAGTACACGGTTCATTAGGTTTCTTTCAGTGAGCTTCTGTGGCGCCCAAATATCGACCTTTTTGATATAGCCAGCTTACTTCAAATGGGTTAAAACTGTTTTGTAGTCAATTTCCAGTTCTTCAGTTACATCGTAACAACTGATATGCCGATCTTGCTCCACTTTTTCAAAAATGGCATCCATTTTATTCGTATCGGGGCGACCTGAGCGAGGTGCATCTTTAACATCAAAATTTCCGGAATAAAAACGTTTGAATCAACTTTGTGCTACTCTTACTGACACTGCATTAGGTCCATAAACATCACTAATTTTTTTCGCTGCTTGAGTTGCATTTTTGCCTTTTTTGTAATAATATTTTATCATGTATCGAATTTCTTCATTACATTCACTCATTTTTACACAAAGAAAAACAAATGAAAAATAGCGGGAAACAATTTATTATTTTTATTTATTTTTAATGTAACCTTTTTAATTTTACCAAAACCAGCCAGATACAAATAGTATAACCAAAAAATTTTATAACAAGTTTATATCTACGTTACGCGAAAACACATTATCCCCGACCCAATACATTTGACATTGACGATTTTTACATCTTTTAAATTTGTTATCACTTAGTTAACTTGACAAATTACTAATAATTTTGTTTTACCTAAATATTTTTTAATTTTTTTTTACTTTTTTATGTTGGTTTCAAATATTTGTGTATACAAGTGCATGTTTGGTTAACAATGTTAAGTTACAATGGACATGGGACTAGTGTTCTTGCTTGTAAGGTCTAGTGCATTCAATCCTTGAAACTGTATTTTCTTTTGTAATTGTGTTGTAATGCACGGACCACTGGCGGTCCAAATAAATAAATAAATAAAACTTGATATGAGGTGATATTATATTGGCAGGCGTGTGGGAAACGCTGCAGGAACAACAACCAGTTGCAGGAGCACAAGCGCGCCCGCCACGGCCTCGGCAAGATACACAAGTGCGCCTACTGCGAATACAGTTCCGCTACCAAAGAGGCGCTCACTGTAAGTCATTTTATAATCATGCACATAATGGTTCTATAATATTTACGGTCATAAAACCACAGGCTTAGTATCAGAGAAACAGCGTAACGTTATTAAACTTTTATTCCTTGTACAATAATACTGTGTTTTAACTAGCGGTGGACGATTATGTAGATATCTCGATTGTAGCCCTTAGTAATTACTAATGCTAATAGTTACTAATTTGATCGGATTATAATTATTACGACCAAACGATCTTTTTTTTTAGCAAGTCCATATCCCAATTCACTCGTCATTCATAATCGTCCACCTCTGGTTTTAACATGATTCAACAATGCTCTATATTACAATTTCAGTATATCAAAACTATGCACAGATGGCGTGCCGAAACAACTTTCACACCCCACACCCACACACTCGCACGCACTCACACACACACACACACATATTCGCTCATGATATTCTACAACTCTAAATATTGCTAATTTTGTGGAAAAATGTAAATTTTTTGTTGTATTTTTCATTATATTAATATATATTGGCTGCGACACAGTGTGCACTAATGTTGCTTATATCGTACATTTTTGTTTTTTGTTGTAACATGATTTATGGTTCCAATAAATTATTTATACTAACATTATAACGAGGAAAGATTTGATTTCTTGTTTTTAATAGATTTTTACCGATTGTAAAAAGTCTTACACCAATATAATGCTACAGTATCATCGAGTAACATAGGCTATATTATAACTAGAAAAAATAATTTATTCCTCATTAAAATGTCGATAGTTTTACACGGTGTATATAAAATTGCTTACACCGGTGCGTTGGTGATGTTTGTCGCATAAAATTAACACGGGTAAAACCGTGGGGCAGAGCTAGTTACTAATATAATTGAAATCGCTTAAAGCGAATGATAACGGAAATAATTTAGTATTTAATCATTATTGTATGAAGCCAACAGACGATATATATTTCTGTCGCAAAACGGCAGCGCTGTTTATCTATCCTATACCATTTCCATTTCTTTATTTTCTCGATGACAGCTCCTGTGAAAACTTTAACGAGCGTCTTTTTTACATTATCTATGCATTATTTTATAAAAATATGACGTTTACACACGTACAAGATAATACCAGAGTCAGAGAAACGGATAGGGATGGAGCTATATCGATAAACGCAACACGATAGCAGACCCGATACTTTTTTACAAAATGTAAGAAACTAAACTACTGACGGATACTTTTGTACAAATTTATTAACTAATATTATATTTCATTACAAGATGTTACACGTATTAATTCTTGATTGATAATGCCAACTTCTTCAAAATTTTCGAAGCTGTTGTAAAATAAGTAGGTATAGGTAGGTACTCGACAATGAAACGAAATAATTATAACGACAGGTAATATTTATTTATTTATTTTAATTAAAATCTGATGAACAAAATATATGCGATCGATATCATTACTTATTTGGTCACAACACTACAACTATCAAATTAGAACTGTCACCGAGAAAATAAAGAAATGGAAATAGTATAGCGTTTTTGGCGACATATTTTATAACACCCTTATTGCCCTTCGGCTACATCAGCCGAACTTAGAGACGGATTAATCCAGCCCGAGACTTGTAGCAATAAGATTTTTCTCGATTTCATTGTATCACATTAAGTTTTTTTTTTTATTGTCACATCAACAAGACATTCACAGAATATTACAATAACAAATACATTACACGTTAAGGACTGCGTGAAGTATCTTTACAGATATGCACATCTTATTCAAATGTGCCGCAGAACAACACCAACAAAAACAAAAACAAATTACAAATATGAAGATCGCTACAAATCAAATGAAATAGGGAATGATTTATATAATTTTTAGCGAAAATTCCAGAAATAGCAATTAAAGACGTCAATATCAACATTGTGTTTGTTAACATTGCTATAAAATTCCTCAAGGCGATTCAAAGGTAAACAGATATTCGGTCTGAAATGTGTTTTAAAAAAGGTTCTTAGGATAGGAAATCTTGGTATCTTCCTAGAAACATTTAGATTTAGTTTTAGTGATACTAAAAAAATAAGCTGCCACCTGCTGATAGACTTACTAGAGTAATAGACATTACATCTTTGCTCTCTAAAGCCGACCCTGATTATTGGCAGATAACTGCAAAAGCAAAACAGACAACTAAAAAATAAAGGTCCTCATCACCTGAAACATTGGGTGTTTTCTGTCAGATAATTTGGATTAACAAATGATTCAATCAAGTATTTTTCTATACCAAAGATTAACGAAAATAACATTATAACAGATCCACGAGAGGCGACACACCGGTGAGAGGCCGTACGTCTGCGATCACTGTGGTGCGACCTTCCACAGGCGCTCGAACCTCGTCCAGCATATCGCCATACATTTGCCCGAGAAAAACTTTCAAGTAAGAACTATTCCGACCAAACCTATTCACAATAAACACATTCAGCCTGCTTACATGGGTTCAATCAACTTAATACATGCATACATAAATCACACCTCATTCCCAACAGGGTATACAGGGACCACATCCTTCCACTTGCTACGATCCTGGCATACATCTTTCGCTTCATCAACCTTTTCACGCACGCTCGTCGGTTTAGAGTACTCTTGACTTGACATTTTTTCAGAACGTTCCCGATTTAATCGAGGAACGTTGGTCTAGGCCTTCCTCTTCCAACGCTCCCATTCAAACTTGCCTTATAAATTTGTTTACTCATTCTTCTTTCATTCATCCTCTCTAAATGTCCAAACAAAGAGGCTACATAATTTTTTATTCGAAAACATCAATTTTACTTTTTGTTTATTATGATAAAATGGCCTATATCAAAGGGCATCATTGCGCCCGTGCGAATGAAAGCAATAACAATGGAACATACGGCGATAAAACCCTGTTTTTTGGAAAAATTACGGAATGTAACTCAGTATACGTAATTTGTTAGGGGGCACAAATAAGAGGATTTTTTATTTTAAATGTGTTTTTCCTTATTGCTGTTCTGTATTACACACGATAAACTGAATCATGCCGTATTGTTCTATAATAAAAATTAAAGTGACAAGTAAAATTTCAAAAATGAATGTGGTCTTCGGGCAGGAATATTTTGTATGGAACTAATATTTCGTATACTGAGTTACTATGAAATTTCATGGGAACAAAATATTTTTGAGAAAGTATAAGGTTTCCCGCTGTGGTTAATAATCTTAGATACAATTATTGTGATTACTTTTGTGTATACTTTTATCAATTCGTACATATTTATCATAATATGTCAGGGACAGCAGAGTATGGGTAAAATAGTAGATTGGGCCACTTCCCTATTCAATATTAATTGACAAATTTTATCCGTTAACAAGCATGTTCTGTATTTTTCTTGATATTTCTGTTTATAATCTATTTATTCGAGTTCCTAATATCGATGTTTCCACGATCAAAATTGATTTTTCGATAACAACACTGATGAATATTGATAATTTATATATATTTTTATCTTTAGGCCTTTAGCACACCTCCGCAGCGAGACTATAGTACCGAAATGTTAGGTCCTTACATATGAAATTAGCGTTTTGTCGTACTGACCACTTTGATCTGAAATATATCCTCTTTGGTTAAGAATTCCAAATTCAAATTTATAAATTCATTTAGCTTGTACATTTGAGTTTTGAAAACATTCATTCATTGGGTTTTTCCTCCTTATTTTTCTCTTTGGCGTCGCTTATTACCGCACAATGGAAAACATGAAATATCGGTATATTTACGAGTACGAGCTCTACCGTGGCACCAGTGCGGCAGAAACAGCTCGAAGGAATAATGATGTGTACGGCGCTGGTGTCGCAAAAGAAAGCACGGTACGTTTTTGGTTTTAACGTTTTCGTTCTGGAAATTTCGACCTTCAGAACCAACCCCATGGACGGCCGAAGACCAACGTGAAAAATAAAGAATTAAAGGCTATTGTGGAAGCGGATCCATCACAAAGCACTTCAGAGATAGCTGCAGGCTTCGGAGTAAGTGATAAAACTGTATTAATCCACTTGAAGCAAATCGGGAAAGTAAAAAAACTTGAACGATGGGTACCTCATGAATTGAGTGAAGCGAACTTGCAAACACGCGTCGACTGCTTTGTTACTTTGCTCAACCGACACAATAATGAAGAGATTTTAAATCGAATCACTACTTGTGATGAAAAGTGGATACTGTACGATAATCGGAAGCGCTCGTCGCAACGGCTGAACCGTGGAGCCCCAGCCAAATCCTGCCCTAAACGAAAATTGACTCAGAAAATTTACTTGTGAGTGTTTGGTGAACTAGCGCCGATGTCATTCACTATAGCTTTCTAAAATCTGGCCAAACGATTACGGCAGATATCTATTATTAGCAACTGCAAACCGTGAAAGAAGAACTAGCTGCTAAACAACCTAGATTGGTCAATCGCTCTAGGCAACTGCTGCTTCACGACAACGCAAGACCACACACTGCACAAAAAACAACCACTAAGTTAGATGAGGTACAATTGGAATGTCTGAGACATCCACTGTACTCCCCGGACCTTGCTCCAACAGATTACCATTTTTTCCGGAATTTGGACGCCTTCTTACAAGGAAAAAAAATCAACTCCAATGCGGCAATCCAAACCGCCTTCAAAGAGTTTATTGATTCTCGCCTCCATGGTTTTTTTAGTAAAGGGATCAATGAACAACCTATGAGATGGCCAAAGTGCATAGATAACAACGGTGAACACTTTGATTAATTTAATATATTTTACAAAAAAAAAAATTACTTTATATTCCTCCCGTACAAAACGCCAATTTCATATGTAAGGACCTAATATATGTAGTTACGCCATTAGAGCTTTTGTACAACATGCGAAACAGAAGCGAAGCTACCTGTTCTAACGTAGTGATGAAACTATAAATCTCTCTCGTTTCTCATTGAAATTCGGTCATATCTCCGCGCCCGGTTCACCAAATTGTTACGATTTCGCTAAAAAATTCTATTGATTCGTTAAAATGGATGTTAATTTCACTGGAAAACTCCTCTAAGACATCAGGAACAGACCTATTCTTTCCAGCTCATTCTAAATTATGTATATAAACGATCTTCATGTGACTAGTTCATGTCGGTTTTCATGTAACTTCTTCCTTGCTTCATTAATTTCGTGCACTTATTTTCTACGTTTTTTAAGGACCATGATCACAGTAATATCACGATATTTTTCTTCAACAGCTAATACGCACCTGCGTTAGCGTGGTGTGCCACTAGGAAATTCGTTATGTAATGTAGTAATGTTTCGCTATGCGGAACATGTCGCGAATTCGCTGTTTTTATTTCGCGGCGGTGTGCTAAAGGCCTCAATTCCCGGAATTGTACGAATGAACAAGTGCAACAATGTTCATACATTCATTCGTTCATTAATTCATTCATTTAATCAACACTCATTCGTTTATTTATAAATCCCCTCATCACCCATTCATTATTTCATCACTAATTAGGTTATTTATTAATCCATTCATCACTAATTCATTCTTTCATCACCCATTCATTCTTTCATCACTCATTAGGTTATTTATTAATTCATTCATTTTCTCGTTCATTAATTGAAATGTAAATATTGTCTGGGACAGTGCGACATGTGCCCGAAGAAACTGAAATCTCGCAAGTTCCTACAGATACACAAGCACAACGCGCACACGGGCAAACGTTACGGCTACCTCTGCTCGATCTGCGACCACCGCTTCGAGAAACCGAATAAGGTGCGAGCGCACACTCGCCGCGTTCACGGGCTCGCCGACGAACAGCAGGGACCGATAGTGCGTGTACAGCTTTAATTACGACATATCGATAGACGGATTTTATCGATATTTCGAAGTGCAACATTTCAACAACATGACATTACAATGGCGACATTAATTAAACACACCGGTTGACTTAGTGGTCTCAGTATTCGTAAAAATTAAAATAAATTAATCGTAAAATGAAAAAAATAATTATAACTGAACTCGCATCACAACTTACTAATTTTTTTTTTTGTATATTTATGTAATGAGATTAATTATTTATTTTTACGTGGAATGATAAGAATCAATGTTTGAAATTAATTATTATAAAAGAGTTTTGTAAATAGTGTAGTATTAAAAAAAAACTGTCGATGGATTGTCTCTAAATTTGTTTCTGTGTAGTCTGTTTATATGTTCTAGTGTTTTAGCAGGATTTCACTTTATGTTAAATTTCGATGCATGAAAGGGCACATTTGCAGTAGTCCCTAAGTCCACTTAGAGGCTTTTTGATGTAATTGAACTGTGTACATTTATTCATTGAATTATGCTTTGTACAACTCTTTTATCAAAAATATAAAATTAAATAAACTTTTACATTGTAATATGATTATGTAAAAAATTAAAACTAATTTGCTATAGGTACTTATGAAATAATATATGTATCAATGTTATTTAATTATTTTGTTTTATGAATTACATATACAAAATAAATATATTTTAACAATGATTAAGTTTAAATTTATCGATATTCAGGAATAACGTTGTGGGGAGGCTCTGAGTCGGATATAGCCAAGCAGACGTGACGCTGACCAAATGGCACGTAATATTCCTAAAAACTTCAAATTTTGGACTTGGAAACTTTTGCAAATGAACCCTCGAATTGGAAGTGGAAATTCTATCTCCATTCACATTTTATAGTGTTTTGAACAGTTTCAACTAGGACGTTTCTTAGCACGATCCAGAAAATCATGTACATATTTTAATAATAATTTATTCTATTTATTAAAGTGTTTAAACTTTAAACAGTGTATTTATGAAATGGAATAGACGTACTAAATAAATGTACTGAATTTTAACGATATTATTTATTTTGTTATCGTGGTCCGAGCTGCTATCGGCGGATATATTCACCTAGGTAAGGTTACATCTCTAATTGACTTAAAGCTTATTAAAAATCCCTCGGGAGTTTTTGTCGGGATTTTGAGGTGACATGTTGTGGTTTTTGTTTTTAATTAATTTACTTAGGTTTTTGACCCTATAGCTTTTTGCGCGATATAGTTTGGTTTTTGTGTATGAAGTGGATTATCCTACTAATATAATAAATGTAAAAGTGTGTATGTTTGGATGTTTGTTACTCAATCACGCTAAAACGGCTGCACAGATCTCAGTGAAATTTGGCACACAGATAGTCTATGACCTGGAATAGGGTACTTTTTATACCGGTAAAAGTCATATTTTAACCAGTGTTATCCTACAAATATAATAAATGGAAAATTTCTATGTTTCTTACTCAATCACGCAAAAACGGAGATTCTTTTGGTTTATCGTGTTCCGAGATCAGTCTGTGTATATCCAATAATACGCAGACGAAGTCGCGGATACCAGCTAGTTATAAATATTAACTATGATCCCACAAAAACTCATTAGAAATTCTAACAAAAGAGCCAATATCTTGTTAACATATGAAATCGTCATAAGACAATACACTATATTCACTTGATAATGGCGGTAATTGTCTTCATTAAAGAAAACTAATTGCCTAGTTAGGAAAAAGAAGAAGAAATACTTTTTTTAACAATCTTTACGTCAGTTTCACTATCTACATACAAATATAAATGTGTAGCAAAGAATCGGAAGAATATTATAGTCGTATAAATAATGAATAAACTATGATACGTAAACATGTCGTTGTATCGTACGTACGTTTTTTTATAAACTAGCTTATAAGAACTAAATGGACGTGACTGCAACTAAATTAACTACCTACATATAATTAATAAACGCTAGTCTCTTTAAATAATGATGTCATATCTCTTTTTTAATTCTTAATCAATTTTAATTATTCAAAAATCATTTTAAAGCTCAAAAAGCAATAGATAAATAGTGTAAAAGTAATGTTTTCGTTATAAAATACTATTTTTAAGATAAATAAAAAGAAATGCAGAATTAATAAAAATAGAACGCAATTTATTAAGAATTTTCGCCAAGCTAGCTCAGTATTATAAATAATATAGTCGGCAGATCGTTGAAATGTTTATTCAACCACCACAATGTATTACACATTCGTAAGTCAGGCTATTATATAAAATAATCAGAAAACACGACAGTCATTTTAAAAGACAACAAACGACGCGCTAGCTAGAGCTCTTCTTTTTTTATTCTCTGTCAAATTCAAGAATAGAACTAACAACAACCGATGCATATACAACCTACATAGAGTAATCATAGTACCTAGACGGGAGACGTATAACACGGCGTCTGGAAGTACTAGGGACGGGTTGTCTTACTATAGAATCTATTTAACTAACATGTTCGTTTTAAATTATATAATGTGCGAAATATTAGTTCTGATCAGCTAATTACATGATATTACTAGCTGTACCCAACTGTATCATCCGTAATAAATGTATTCGCCTTAAATACTCTCACGCCGAGCGGCCCTATTTAAATTCTCCCTTCCCGTACTTTTCCATAATATGCCTGATTGATGGTTATAATACTTCTCCGCTTCTTAGAGTCGCTCGTAGCGTGAAGTAGACTATAACTTTTGTTAATAAATAGGCTATAAATCGCAAAAGATTTTTCAAAACTTGATCATTTAAGTACCTATATCGTTGTAAATATTTATAATAATAAATTTATTTAAATTTAATAAATTGCAACAATTTGACGTTTATTTCTTTTTCTTTATTAATATTTATTTTACTCTCGGAATCGTTATTCTAGTAACATTGTTACAATAAAATAATAATATTTATGAAAGTCCCGGTTTTTTCTATAAATTACATATGGACCCTCGGACTCATAATTACAGACAAATGTCGAAACTACGATGTTTTAGATTATTGATATTTAAGGAACCTAATGTATTTCTATTAAATTATCGATTAATTTTAATACCTTTCGACATCTCTACGACGCAACGCAACCCTACCCTGCGTCAACAGGGATGTTAGATATCCAGTTCCGTGGTACACGTACTAGTTTTCAGGGCCTAGTACCATGTACCAGCTAAAAGTTAAGCTCGTGCGCACGTAATAATACCAACTATCAATGTTTATTAAGGTCGTTTGCTTCACCAATAATCTAAAAAAACGGTCGTCCGGGGCGGTACCGTCGAGTTGTACGAACTTTTAATGACAGTTTTACTAACAAGGTTTATTGTGCCATCGTCGCATCACTATGTGCCAAAAACATTTCGTACCTAACTTTTTGTTTGATTGATTTCTTTGATAAAGAAAACAATGTTTTAGGATGGATAAATAAATTAAAAATATTGTCATATCACATAAACGAAGATTAAAATAAGTTTGGAAATTCAATGGACATAAAAAATATCGAAAATGCAACCATGGAGTTCTTGCAGAATGTGTCTCTGTGTGCAAGATTTAAACCCTATTTATCCAATACCAGAATACAACGAGAAATATGCTATGATTGTATTCATTACTACAGGAGTAAAAGTAAGTAACTTTAGCTAATATAGTCATAACTCAAGTCGTTGTTAATATTTTAAACAAGCTAGTTTACCGAATAGGGTTTTGGATGCAAACACAAGAGATTTCCACATTTCTATATACGTGGTTTTCTTCTAGTATTAGTTTAGTTTTCCTTACATATATATATATATGAATAAATATATATATATATATATGAGGACACAATTTCACACACGGCCATATAATTGCAAACTAAGCAAAGCTTGTAATATGGTAACTAAACAGCTGATATACATACATATATAGATATTAACACCCAGACACACAACTGACATTATGCTCATCACACAAAGTCAGTCACGGGTGGGTATCGAACCCGCGACCTCTTGGCTCAATAGTAGTGTTAATACTACTGTGCCACGAGGCTTGTCATAAATTAATAAAATTATTACAAAGCTTAATATCAAGTTTGTATGAAGAATTAGCATGAAAACTAAGAGTTACTATTTTCTTCTATTGTAATTGAAGTAATAGAATACAAATTTTTTAGTCAATCAGACCTGTGGAAGATTCTCTCATCCATTCATCAACTAGAAAAGAGCTGTTATGTTGAATAACAATGCGCATCTCATTTCTTATAAAATCTATGTCTATGAATTAAAAAGAAAGTGTATATTGAGTTGCTATGATACAAACATTAAGAAAAGAAATATAAAGAAAAGTGGTTTATTTAAAAATTGCCCCGTAGTCCTCCTCAAATGGCTGAATTGATACAAAAAAAAAACTAGATAAAAATGGTTCAGCCCTTTGGGAGTTACGATGCTGCAGATAGACACATAGATACAAAAATACACACAATAAATGTATAACACTCCTCATTTTGTGCTGCGGTTTAAAAATTAGTCCTACAGTTTTTCATTAATAACCTAATGATTTCAGATTGACATTAATGACTGTCTTCCACAAGAAATGTGTGCTGCATGCATTAATTTCATCAACGAAATTTATAAGTATCGTAAGAAATGTGAGGAATCACAGAGAATCCTTCAAAACAGACTTCAAGAGAAACAAGTCAAAGTTGAATCTCAACCACTCAAAGAAGAAGGGACAATTACAATAGATATTACAGATTTACTGTCCATAGATAATAGTATAAAAGATTACATTGATATTGGTGAAGTTGATGAATTTAATGATTTCGGCAAAGAAGACCATTTAATGCCAGAGGCATCAGAAGATGTGATGTTCCAACCATCTGTCCAAGAACACATAGTGGAGAAACCAATGAAAGTCATAAACAGTAAAAAGAATGGTAAAACACAGAAGAAACCAGTTAGAAGGAAAGTGAAAGAGAAAAGGGAGAAGGACACAATGAGAGAAAAAATAGAGTGTGAATATTGTCATAAGATATTGACATCTAAGCTGTCGCTAAGGAACCATTACAAAATACACACTGGTTTTGATGTTGTTTGCGAGGTAAGTTTGAACGGCAGTGCTTAGATAAGAGACGTAGGGCACAGGAAAATCTCACCAACAATATTTAATCCTACTAAAGATTGCAGCGGAATTACCTTGTGTTGTGCACCTGCTGTGAGTAGGGTTTCCGGAGCAGAGAAGGTCAGCAAAGCACTTGTGATACCTCTGGTGTTAGCAGCGTCCATAAGCTATAATAACTGTTTACCATCAGACAGACTGTATGTTTGTTTACCATTTTAGTTTTATTTAAAAAAACTTGACATTGTAATTAATAAAAAAAGCTTAGAATAGATGGAAATAATTGATAAGATAATGAATGCAATTTGCACCCACTTCTAACATTCCACTAATTATATCAGCATATTAATTCATGCAATGTTTTGAAATCTTTAAATTATTTAAACTACTGGAATGTGTGTTGCTGGTATAGTATTATATAATAAATTATCATTCATTGTAGGAGTTGGAGGGAGTTTTGTACAGCTCCAAATTTATGTTTCATTTGATTTCTTTTTTTAGAAGTTTTTTTTTACATGGCAAAGACACAATACTCTTTGATGGTAAGCACAATACAATCCAAACCAATGATAATATTGGGTATTCGTGAAATGATATATCCGTACAAATCTGTTTATCACAATATGCATGGTGGTAGTGATCCTATTGGAAAGTTTCCTAAAAGCCTACTCAGGTTATTTGCTAGTGAGACCGTTGGTTTTCTAAAGAAAACAAAGTAAATGTTATTTTTTCTCAGCATTGCGGTAAGAAATTCATAACTCGGAGACTTCTATTGATGCACTGCAGGGCAAAGCATGGGTATGAAAAAACTGATAAATGTTCGTATTGCGACTACAGGGCTTCCAACGCTGAACAGGTTAAGGTAAGAGATGTCTTCTTTAACTTCATTTATAAATCTGTTATGAATCATGGGCACTGGTAATCAAATCAAAAATATTCAATTTAGAACCTAAAAAGGCACTTAAGTTAAAACATTACTAAGCGTTTGGACAAGAATCTCAGTCATTGAGAAGAACCTACAAGAAACTTGATCAGGTTTATCATCATTTTAAAAATTATTATTACAGTATTTTCATTGTTAACAATTATTTTTATAGATCACTTCTAGACAGCACTGTCACTCACTTACCTATAATAATACCATTTGGACAATAAAACTTCTTTAACATGATTCTTAAACTTATTATTCAGTAAATCGGTAATGTGCTTAGGAAGTTCAAACAATATTTGTTTTTACATTACAATAGCAAACTTGTATAAACAATGTATAAAGTGCACAATAGATTGTATAAAGTTGAGCAAATAAAGTATTAAAAAAGAAGTTGTGTAAGAAAAGTTTTTTATCATTATAGGCTTTAGCCTTGTGGCCACAATCTCAGAACTTAAGTGACAATGTGGTTCAAGATGGTAGCATGCTAAGCCTAGTGGAAGACTGGCTCTCAAGTGCAGCTACCTGAACATCTATAGGTGTTTGGGGACAAATTTTCAACTTAAGGGTGGTAGCTAGCCAGGTTCTACCACCATGCTCCATTTTCATCATGATCTTTTACTTCACCGGGCGCTGATTCATTGCAGGGATTCGAACTTACGTCGATCTACGCGGAGTCTGTACAAGCTAACATCTGAACCATCATTGCTTGAAAAGTTTTTTTTTTGCTCATTGCTAAAAGTATATAATTTAGACTTACGCCCTTCGTAGTAGAAAGTGTTTATACATGGAATTTCTGTTGTGATAGATACACGAGAGGCTGCACACAGGAGAGAAACCATATGTTTGTAAGGATTGCAATGCTGGGTTCCATCGGAAGAGTAGCTACTTGCAGCATATAGCGATACATCTTCCAGAGAAAACAGTACAGGTGAATGTCTTCCCACGGTTTAATTTATTGGCTCAACCCGCAACTATCTATGGATCCTAATAGCTAGGGCCGTCTTAAGCATATTTGGCACCGAGGTGTGGAATGTTATCATGTCTGTAACCTTCCTCAATAAATAGGAAATGCCTCAAATGGCAAAAATAATTATTCAAAACTGACTAGTAGTTACAGAGATTAACACGTTCCAACAAAGAAACAATCTCTTGACTGCTATTTCCACCTGAAACATTAACAGTTGTTTCGTCTTTCTGCAACAAAAAACGTTATTAATGATTGTTAAGATAAATTTTAAAATTTTAGTAACTGAGAGGAAAAAACAGATGCGGTAGAGCCCATACACCTGATCGTTGTTAACCTACAAAGAATAAGTTTTTATATAAATAATAATTATAAAAATTTATACTTTTTTTAATCACCCAGTGCGACCAATGTGACTCTCGGTTCAAGTCCGTGACCCTGATGAGGATTCACAAGAACCGGCACCGCGCCCCCCAGTATTCGTTCAGGTGTCGAGTCTGCGACAACAGTTTTGCCCGACGTCGCAACGTCGTTAGGCATCTGCAGAGGATACACGGCCTCCAGCCCGAGGAGGAGCACATCGACAGGCTGAAGATCTCGTGATTACTCCTGACTACACTTCAAAGCCAGTCATAGTGACTCGTACAAGTAGAGATGGGGCCTCCTAGGGAGGTGTTGGTGAGCTCGGATTGTTCCCAAAAGGAGCTTATGTTTGTCGTACCGTGAAGCTGTGGAACCCTGACCAGTGTGTTCTCTTCTTATGACATCGGGTCCTTTAAGCGTAACGTGAAGAGATATTTATGCAGGCCAGCATGACAGTGGTGACCGCCGACGGATTTAGATCTCTCGGTGGTCACCGTTGTGTTTGGATTGTGCGCTTAACATCAACGAGAGTGCGGTTAAATTGCAATTTTGACATCTTTGATGGTTTTTTTTAAATAATGTGTCACTATTTCATTTCATATTGAAATCGAAATTATTGCATTAGTATTAATATTGTGATATTAGATAAGCTTAGTTGTAAACAATATTATTAATTTTTTTTTTTTAATAAAAATATTTAATAATGAAGTTTTATTCAAATAAAATCCATTCATATTTGAAAAAAATGATACTGTTATACTTGGTTCATCCTAACGAGGCTTGCATGACATACCTACGTCAAATGTTTATCTTAGAAACTTAGCATAACTTAAAATTCGAAGTTTTTTTTGAGCTAAATATAATCGTTAATACGATTATACTTTAAATCGATTGAGGTGGTGTGGTAATCTGTGAAAAAAAAATTAAAAAAATAAACTATAACACCAATTGTGATGAAAATCTGGTACACTTTTATTATTGAATACCTGACGCGTAACCCAATCAATATTTTTCGTTGCGTGACGCTGCTGTAAACGAGTAGAGATTACGTAAATATAATTATATTTTTATTTAAAATTTAAGAAAGAAAGAAAATAATGAATTAAGTTAACAACGGCGTTAGATAGATTCGATTAATTTTCTATACCTTGGTTTTATTATTTTGGTCTATTGTAATTTTAAATAACATAGAAACTAACGCTGCACGTAGTAAGAAAAGCAATAGGTACGCTTTACAAAAATCATTGTATTGAGGAACTTATTTAGTATTTTGTCGCGCAAAATGTTTTTATAACGTTGATCAGTATAATTTTTTTGTAAAATGTTTAATATTGACAGTGGAAATGTATGTTTTTAGGTTATGTTATAATTTGCACAACGTAAAAGTTTACGTTCTGTGGACAATTATGTCATGTAAGCCTTCTTATGATGAATTAGTATAATGTGGTGAAAAACAATAAATCTTAATGGAAGTATTTCTGTTGACTAATAATGGTTTTCTAAAAACCGGCCTGGTTATCTACCACCCTCAACATGAAAAACATTGTATTCTGACAGCTGCACGTGAGAGCCAATCTATAGCTTTAGCGAGTAGCCATCTTAGGACACATCGTCACTTAACAACAGCTGAAACTTTGGGCCATTTAGTAACACACTAAAAACTATTAGCGATAAGTGCGCTATAAAAAACTGAGAAGGAATAGAAATGAATACAGAACGGGAAATCAAATAGAACCACTATCTTTAAATTAATTTTAATTGTCGTGGTCATAATATAATATAATATGGGCGCATAAAGAATTATAGGTAAAACCATATATTTAATATGTATAGAAATGAAATCGAAGAGTTATACCAAAGCAGTTCGATTATTCACTCAGGAATAGCTATATTACGACACCTAAGATCCACACTAGCAATTTTATTAAAATACCGGGCGGTCGCAGCCGTCACTTTAGTCCAGCAAAACAGCAAATTATAAGTTAGAGTGCTAGTTCCTCCTCTGTCTAGGGTATAGATGGATATCTATGCGAAAGAGAAAGGATATAGTATATAGGCTATAGATATAATTCGACACAATAATGTTGATTAAATTTTTGATCAATTTATATTTATATCAGGTCGTGGACGCTCGCTAGTCTAAAATAAATAAATGAAACAAAACATCGACTAGGTAAGTTTATATTTTCTCTTATAAAATTTGTGCGTATTTTACAAATAATTTTGTACATTATTGTAAAATTAATAACAAATGCAAACACTTTGGTATATTGAAAAACTTAATAATAGGCACGTATTAATCTATTTTAATATAATGGTATAGCAGTTATATTTCATCACTGCTATTTTATATGCGATAAATGAAAACTTGTTATATTTAAAGATTATTTTTCACAGCATGGCTCCTAGAAGTACAGCGATCTCAGCTTGGAGACATTTTTGCGTTTATAGTAGTGTACGTTTGTAGTTACGAGTGCGAGGCACATGGTCACTGGTAGTTAACGCAAACTGGTTTACTCTAGTTTTAGTCACTGTGTATAAACTACAACAAACGCAATTACGTCTCCAAGCTGATTTACCTATACCAACTGTTTCCGCCAACGAGCCTTTCTTAGTTCAGACGTATGAATTTTACGAATAATAAGTTACAAGTATTTTGGATCCAAAATATCATATGAAAAAATATTTTCATTTCATGTGAAAAATTGCAGTGATGTTTGTTATATTTCATAGCTACTTACATAATAGGAAAAACAACTCCTTTATGTTCAACATTCTTATTAACACCCCCTCCCTTTCATTTCAACGAAACCTCAGCACACGTCTAGCACTAAGGTTTTTATAATATATTTTATTGCAACAACAGTCTTTAACTAGCAATAAAACCCCTGCAATCGATTTAACTGCCTCTCACACCCACTATCAACAGCTGCTGCGCGATAAATAGATACACGAATTCGTTTAATTTATTTTACACGCCATTTCGAGTTCCTATAATCGATTAACTATAAAAATTTGTTCATTTTATACGTAGATTTAATTTCTAGACAAATAAATAAAACTGTACCGTCGAACTGAACGAAATAAAGCCCATTTTAAGTTCATAATACATATGATTCATTGTAAGATCTCTGTACCCTAACAAAGTTTTAGAAATTTTTGTCGGTGAGTCTGTTTGTCTAGGACCTCTGGACTAATCTCCGAAATGTTTGATTCGATTTTGACGAGACTTACATAGGGCAAGTAGCGGACTTTTCAAGACAGTAGTCTACCCTACATATCATTACGTTTTTCCATAGGAGTTAAGTAGTATTAATATTTACTATATAAAAAGATTAAAAAAACATTTCACTTTTTACCCAGTTATGACATGTAGTATCAGTGAAATATCGTAATCACGTGAAAAAAGTCAAGGGCACTAGTTTTCAATGCAATTATTTATATATAATCTCATTAAGGTAAATTTATACTCATATAATTACGTACACGTGATAATGGAGAACGAAGATTGAATAATATCTGATTTAGAACATTGTCACTGCGTAATACCTAAAGCTGAACAATGAAAATTACAAATTACGGTCCGTTCACTTACACATATATCTGTTATTGACGATTCGTTATCAAAAAAACTCTGGACGAACACGTCATTTTTTACGATTAATTTTCATGTGCTGTAAAAGTAAAAACGAAACATTAAACTGCGAAACGGAAAAAATAACGATTCGTCGATGTGCGAATCAGCCTTTAAGTTTGGACTACCCCCAAATTCCCAAATTCATAATTTTAAAGAGCTCCTAGTTTTTTTAATAATTAATTTTTGATAAAAGCAAAATATTTGCTTAATAACATTATCCAGACAGAAAACAGTGGAATACATATAACAGGAAAATAGGAGTTTGTATGGGCAAAAAGGCAAAACCCTGCTCGCGTTCCCTCTTAAGAATTTGTAATTTTCTCTATTAGTACGCGCGTAAAATAAACCGCTCGTTAGTACGGGGCCTAAGAAGTTAGGAATTCGGTTCTCACTTTGTTAACACTACCCACACACTTGTAAACATAACCTAAAAAGTTAATAACAAATTAATTTGACGAGAAACCAGGCACTAATTTCTTATAACTACTTGAACTCCTGTCTTCGAACAAACTCTTAACGAATATCACCTGAAACAATACCAACAAAACAATTTTTAACAAAAAAAGAAACCAACTTCCAAGGTTTTGAGAAATATTAGTTAATAATTTTGTACAATGTATCCAGCAGTAGTTTAGTTTCTTAGATTTTGTAAATAAAATATCGGGTCTGTTATCGTGTTCCGTTTACCGATATAGTTTCTCCGACTCTGGTATAATCTTGTACGTGTGTAAACGTCATATTTTTATAAAATAATGTAAAAAAGACGCTCGTTCAAGTTTTCACAAGATCTGACATCGAGAAAATAAAGAAATGAAAATGGTATAAATAGGTTCACAAACTAAGACAGTTACAAGAACCGGCTTCCCCTACCAACATTTTCTATTAAATAACATGCTATTTAATATAAGTCAGAGAATTGTGTCGGTGGAAGCCATCGTTCCATCTTTTAGACTTGAAAAACAAATAAGTTTGTTATGTTCTATAATAAACTTCCTAAGCAAATTACCATTTACTAGATATTAAGTACAGGAATCATGTTAAGCTGGTTTTATTGTACCAAAGGGGTATTATAGGGTGGCTGATTACGTGAATGATGGTGATGTCTGGATGTGATTCCCTCTCTGTACATCTACTGAAAATGATAATAACTGTATATAATTAAATACTGTAAAAAATAATTTAAAAAAGAAAATAAGATGTTGATAAACCCGATCGAGTTTCTTGTCGGTACTTCTCGATGGCTGGGATGTTTTCCGAACCGGTGGTAGTGTTTTGACGTTCATAAGTGCCTTCCTAGTAGCGGCGGGGGTCGATTATGAGATATACTAATGTAATCATTCGATTAGCCATCAGCCATTAGTAATTACACTAATTACTAATGCTAGGTCACTAATTTCATAAAATTAGTAATTATTACGAGTGAACGACCTTTTTTTAGCTTTCCGCTCTTCCTTTTTAATTGGTAACAGTCATCATTCATAATCGCCCACTTCTGGGTAAATCATCAAAGGCCTAATTATGAATTATAACTCATCATTGTAATATCTCGATTATATAAATCATTCATAATCGCCATAACCTCTACTTCCTAGGCCCTAAATTGAATAAAAAATATTTTGATTTTGATTTTTGAACGACTCAATATTCGTACTATTGTACGGTGAAGACTAATGTTAATAAGTTCACTACTAGATCACCGTTTCGATGTACATATTTTGACCGCTTAAAGCCGAACCACAATATGATCACCATTATGAAAGAAATGAAATACGTCCACTTACCTGAGTGACACCAACTGCTAGCATCACGATGATCTGCCACAATGACCATTTCCAAACTCTAGAATATCATACACTTGTTAATTTTAAATTGTAAGTCCTTTTTACCCTCAAAATATTATCAGAGATTTTGTTAATAGTACCTTTTATTTTGATTTATTATCAACACGCACGAATCGTACTAACCCCGTTCCCGGTTATTTTAAAGATAAAAATGTTTATTGTGGGTAATCCTTAGAAGGTAACATTATAAAACGCTCCCGCTGACTTTTTACTCGAATGCGAAAACGGAGGGTTGTTTTTTGAGCGTATGTATGTTTGTATGTCTATTTCTTTGGCACATTCTGTAGCGTAAACGGCTTGATTGATTTTAGCGTAAGAGGTGTCGTTAGATTCGTCTTAATTGTGAGAGTGACATAAATTTTAAATACAAGGTCTGAGAATCAAATAAAAAGCAACAATAAAAGAAAAAATTTTATCAAGTGTTTTTCTTGTAGTCGAAGTCAGCGAGAGTATATATTTATTTCCTAAGGAACGCCCACAATGAGCATTTTTATCTTTAAAAAATAAGGAAGCCGAAGGTAGCAAGATTCGCGCGTGTCCGATCGTCCGCGTTCTGTAGTTCACATGAGCGAAGCCGCGGGCACAGCTAGTCTAAAATAAAGGTAGCCTCAGTTACTCCTTATAACATCAGCTAACTGCCAGTGAAAGTCTCATCAAAATCGGTCCAACTGTTTCGGAGATTATCCGAAACAAAAAACAGACAGACAGACAATAGACAGTAGAACACCAAATTTTTTAGATTTCTGTCTCTCTGCTTGTTTATTCCGAGTAACATCCATAACCGTTACACCGATCCAGACAAGACTTCACTGGCAGATAGCTGATGTTCTAAGGAATACCTTAGGCTATCTTTATTTTAGAAAAATAATTATTATGACCCCAATAACTGTTAGTTTTCACGTGACATACCTTTCGCACATCTCCTCGGCGAGGTTCCTGTCCCTGGCTTCGTGAGCTGAATGCAGATCCTGGAGTCTCTTCACAGCGGAGACGTTTTCCTTGACTCGGTTGACGGACTCTGATATGTCGCGTACGCGCATAATGTACGTCTCTGCCGGGTTACCTGTCAACATAAGATACCGGTTTAAAGAATATTGGGAGTTGCGGATTCGTTACCGGGATCCCGGTCGTATATCGTTTCCGGAGGGTTCGGGGAAAATTTGATAAATGCCGAGATTCACGAAATTAACAAAAAAATTATTACAATTGCTATAAAGCAACTTAAATTATTAATAAGGAAACGAGAAAATGTGACGGCGACATTAACACTTTTATTTGATTCTCAGACATCGTACTTAAATATTCTTCTTCTTCTTCCTAACTTGGCAACCGGTCCTCTTTAAAGGAGACCACCATTACTGCCATTATCGAGTGAATTATAATGTCATGTGTTATGACGATTCAGTATCGTAACAAGATGGCGGCTCCCTTGTTAGAACTTTCTAGGAAGTTTTTGTGGGATCTCGGAATGAATGCTTTCAGCTTATATTTATAATCCACTACACTTATGCACAAAAACCAAACTATATCACGCAAAATGCTACCAATATTACATAATATAGGGTCAAAAACCTAATTTAATGAATTAAAAATAACAACCACAACATGTCACTTCAAGATCCCGCCAAAAACTCCTACTTCAATATTATACAACCTATGCCAATCCCACAATATAGGGTATTTGAGTATGTTAAAAATATGATCATTTGAGTCGTAATTACAAATGATTATATATTTTTTAAACTACCGCCATATGATCGCAAACGCTCTATGATTGGTTGATTCTCTAATAACGTCACGTGCCAGTATATTGTAATAGCGTAACGAGGACGAACACCTTGCTTTTCTTGTCAATTAGACTTTAGCAAACATTGTTATATTATTTAATAAATACTCTTATAATATAGTACATTAATAACACATTACAATTTATTATTTCTTAATTTTCGAAGCTTGTTATTAATATAGAATTTCTACGATATTAAAGCGATGTAAGTTAAAAATATAGAAAACGTCTTTTATTTATAAGTACTTTATGGATCATACATTATAACAATTTATGATCTGTGATAGATTATTTATCTTCGTAAATTTTAAAACATTATTAAAATTTATTTGAAGATTTCTCTATACTTGGGGCAGCTCGACTGGTGGATATATACCTCCACCCTACAGAAGATGACAGCCAAATAACTTTGTGTTATGTTCTTGCGGTAAGGTTTCTAAAGCAACTTAGGCTGTCTATAAGTTATGGTAACCACTTATAATCAAGCAGGCTGTACTCTAGTTAGATGTAATAAAGAAGGCAAATTATTAAAAAAACCTAACTGCATCAAAATCACGACAAAATTTTTTTTATTGCTTTTTATTCGATTCCCAGACATCTTACTTTAATGTTAAATATCTGGGCGACCGAGCTGTGCCTCTGTATCTTATAAACAAAAAGAGAAGAACACCTATCTAGGTAAATTTAGAATGTTAAACATTATTGAAATGCAAAGTTTCATCGAAATCGTTGGAGCCGTTTCTGAGAAACCAATTACATATGTAGCGAAGGCGAGGAACATAGAGTAAAGTTCCTCATCCGCCATAGAAAAGGGAGGATCCTCCGGCCAGACGGGTGTTATGTCTGGCGGGCAGATGCCCAACGGTTGTAATCGGGTTCTTGTATATATACTCAATTGAAGAGTTAATTTCTATAGCGCGATGTAGGATGCGTCGTATGTGGCTCGATAGATGTCGCTACACATATATGTATATATATACAAGAATTGCTCACTTAATATAATAAGATTACACAGCCTGTCACTTACAATTAAGATGAAGACGCTACTTTTCTTTTTGGTAATTGTTTCAAATAACTTTTCCCACGTGTCTAATTTGTGCAAAGCAACATTGGAAAGGGCAGGAAAAGAAAGGACTTACCCAATGCTGCGCCCGCGTTTGTAGCTCTCCTCTTCTTCCACTCGTACATACATTTAATGTAACACACAATTCCCGAAAAACACCTTTGACATGCACAATATATTTCAGTTTATAGTAAGGAAGCAGCTTGCGTCGGTCGTCCGCTTTATGTCTTCGAGCGAAATGACAAAACTAGTCTCAGGGTGGAAGGGGTAAGAAAAGAGAAAGGCAAGAATTTAATTGTCAAGGACAGGACGCCGCTTTGCACAATTCTAGCCTAAACAAAGACGAATCTAACGACACCTCCTATACTAAAATCCATGAAGCAGTTTTTTTTTTTTTTTTTATAAACGAAGTCGCCAGTTTTATTTCCTCCGACATGAGTCGGAGACTTTGTATTGGTTTATGTTGCAGTACCAATGTATATTTTTGTCTTGTTAGGATTTTAGGTCTTACTATAATCCTTGACACAACCTTTCTTACACGTATTGTGTGCCTATATTGTGTGAGTATTAATTTGTTATTTATTTATTATTTTTAGTTTATTTACAATTCCGGTAACAAATTTTATAAAGACTTCGCTAGTTTTATTCTCTTTTATAATTTCTTTCAAATTTCTTGTATTTATATTTATTCCGGTTTCCAATTCAAATTCCAATCTTGCTCTATAGAATATATTGCACTCGACCAACACATGGATTGCAGTCTGATGTGTTTGGTTGTCACAGACGCAATTGGGGCTAGGTTTAACCTTAAATCTGTACAAGTATTCTGCAAATGCACCGTGGCCTGTTAGGATTTGTGTCAATTCAGGTGTTATAGTTAATTTCCTGATAACTTTATAGGATTCAGCTGCACCAGGGAAAAAGTTTTTAGTGTTTTCGGCTGTTAATTCTTCCTTATATCTAGCGTCCCAATCAATAATTGTTTTTTGTCGTATGTTCTTCTTTACGAAGGACACAGGACATCTGTCATAGTGGGCCCGGGTTTTTGAGTGGAGCGCTGCCTCTTTGGCGAGCTTATCGACCCTTTCATTCCCAGGCACTCCAGCGTGTGCTTTGATCCATATCAATTTTATCTCCTTGCCCTTGGATCTGGTTTGACTAATATTTCGCCTGGTTGCAAAGGCTAAGGGGTGATATGTTTCTGGGTCACTCAGCGTCTCCAGGGCTGACCTGGAGTCGCTGAGTATCCTCGCTCCACCCACTTTGTCTGCTGACTCTATGGCCCTGCTTATCGCCAGCATCTCGGCTTGATATACTGTGCAAAAGGGCTCCAGTTTGTACTTCCTGTACTCCACTTCCCTTCCGCCTTCCCATCGAGATAAGGCAGCGCCAACTTTCCCTTCAATCTTGCTACCATCAGTGTAGATGGTAGTTCCCAGCTCAGTTTGGGAACTACTTTCCGTCGGATCCGTGTTACTTGTAAGGCTAGACTCTATCTCGATGTCTATTTCTTCCGCCGGGTGTGGAGCATTCAGGAAGCATGTTCTCCGTACCAACTCTCTATCTCCTATTAGGGTTCCTAATGGTACCCCTCTCTTGGCCTCGTATATTTGTGCCGCCTCACTGACCCTCAGATCCAAGGGTATCAAGCCGGTCAGCATTAATGCTGCGTTCAGCGAGACGGTTCTATACGCTTTGCATATTTTTTGTGCTAATCCCCTCTGCACTGCGTTCAGTTGTTTCCTGATTTTGTGTTTCATGAAGCAGTTTAGGCTACAGAGCATAACAAATAAATAGATATACATACTTAAATATACTCGAAAAACCTAACCCTCATTTTTTCACAATTGGGTTAAAACAATGTACTATTCTATTTTGTATTTATAATAGTAGTGTTTTTTTTTACTTTCAAAGTGCTTTCTTAGGACCTAAATTGAATAAAATATTTTACTATTGAAGAGAAAAATGCTTACCCATTTCCAATTCCTTGTCATAGTCGTAATCTTTTTCCTCTATTTCATCATTGTCTATTAGGACGTCGAAGAATACCTATAAATATATATTTTTATATCACCAATCTATACAAAGTACACCACACATACATAAACATAATCGCTGTGAACTCATAAATCTCCGACTATTCAGTGGTAAAATCAGAGTGGGAGGACTCGCCTCCTTCAGCATATATGCTGACTCCGAGCCTTTTGCTATATAAACATATCAAACCCAAGTTCTGTCAATATTATCCATATCCTGCATTCTTGGTTTAATTCCTATTTGTTATTTCTTGATTTTAATTTTTTCTTATTATATTTATTTATATATTTCAAGTTTTGTTTCATACAACGTCTAGTTTGTTTGACAAATATATGTTTTTTCTTTGTTTGCAATATTGTAGTGATGGTGGTTTGGCGGTAGCGGCTCCCGAAGCCGCGTCAGCTGACGTCGATTTGAATCCTATGATGGGTTTGAGATCTGATGAAGAAAATTATGACGTGGTGAAACTATATCAAGGTGGTGAGTAATTGATTGGCTGTATGGATACTGTTGGCGACTGAACAGTTATTTTCGTGTTTCTTGTTAGGATATTATGTGATATTATTGTGTTTACGTGTTATGTACTATGTGTTACGATAAAATAGATTGATACAGACAATATTATAGAGAAATGTTAGCGACTACGCTACATTATAAGTTGCATGTTATGTATTAAGATGTATATAAACGATTATGTATTGTGTGTCACATATGTGAAAATAGAACTAATATAGAATAGATTAATGCATAGAGTAAGCCAATAGAATAAGGATATCAAATATTATAGAAACTTTACGAACGGAAAACAGTGATGCCGCCCGTAAATTACATTGTTTTTGGCTTATGTACGGAATATATACGTAATGTATATTATATATGAATATGTAATGGATAGGTAATACAAAAAGGAACATTTTGATATATGACATGTGTACATAAGATATATAATGAAAGAAATATAGAGAGATTAACAGAACAACCAAAGCGAATACTAAAGTTAAAACACGAAATAAAGCGGGGCTCTCTTTACGGTCATTCTACGAACTACTTAAGCTCGAAGAAGAAGAAGGGCACGGTGTTATTCAACGAGTCAACGAGTACAAGTAACAACAAGAAGAAAGCTTTGGTCGTCCTGCGAACAATCAACAAACAAGATTTCGACTTTCATTGAAGACCCGGCACCTCAAGCGGTCGTGCATTATTGCACCCCCCGGACCTCACTACTAACATCACGCAACCCACTGGCATCCGTACGGTATCTACGAGACGGGTATCCGGCGCAACAAAACGCCCGTCCAAACCGGGGAAGCGTCACACCCCCCCTCCCTCACGCAGAGGGGAAGTGACGCGTACCCAACAGATACCCTGGGCTACCTTGCAATTTGAAGCAATAATGACTCGGTGGTAGTATGTACAGACACGGCGTCGAAGCTCGAATCCCAGCAATGAGCCCGAGTGCCCGGTGAAGAAAAACATCGTGATGAAACCGTAGCATGGTTTTAGGATATTTTCTAATGTCCTCCTGGCTAATTATTACCCTCAAGTTGAAAATCTGTCATCAAGCAGACGCCACCTCTACGAATTAGTGTACATTGTCGCGTGTCCACAAGTTTTTTTGTTGAAAAGAGGTAAATTTAGTGTCAGGCAAGAGTAAATTCAGAAGTGTCAATAGTTCTGTTTTAAAGTGAGCGTGCTGCGAGTAGGTCGTTTCTTACAGCAAGTCGTCGGTGTTTTCCTGGTCAATGTAAATCGTCGTATCGGCGTGTGGAGACACTTTCATAGAGTTGTTATAGAATGAAGTGGCAAGACGATTATATCGCCGCGATAAACTCGTTCGTGGAGGTGGCACCTTATTATTATTATTATTTGGTAAGACACACTAGCAGCTAATTAGCTGATGCGTGCATATCAAATAGCTTGGAGATATCTTCCTTGTCCAATCTGCTCTTAAAGGAGGTTATGGTAGGAGCCATCACAACTTTTTCTGGAAGTTTGTTCCATGCTGTGACCACTCTGTTAGGCAAGAAATGCTTCATTGGGTTTTTTTTTAGCTGGGAATTCTTAAAGTTTCAAGGGATGACCTCATAGATGTTTATTTTCATTGGACTTATACATATCTTTAAGGCTGGGCACATCATAATAATTAGTGAGGATTTTATAAGTTTCGATTAACCTGCCCCTTTGTCTACGCTGTTCTTGTTGGCGACAGAACAGTTGTTTTTCGTGTCTTAGGTTAGGGTATTTTGTGTTATTATTATATTGACGTGTTATATATTATGTGTTACAATAAAATAGACTAATATTGACAATATTATAGAAAAATGTAAGCGAATACGCTACATTACAAGTTGCATGTTGTATGTTAAGATGTATATAAACGATTATGTATTGTGTGTCACATATGTGAAAATATAGCTAATATAGAATAGATTAACATATAAAGTAAGCCAATAGATTAAGTATATCAAATGTTATAGAGATTTTACGAGCAGAAAATAGTGATGTCGCCCGTAAATTACATTGTTTTTGGCTTATGTACGGAATGTATACGTAATGTATATTATAAGTGAATATTTAATGGATAGATAATTCAAAGAGGAACATTTTGATATATAACATGTGTACATAGGATATATAATGAGAGAAATATAAAGAGTTTAACAGGGCAACCAAAGCGAAAAGTAAAGTTAAAACACGAAATAAACACGAAATAAAACGGGGCTCTCTTTACGGTCATTGTTCGAACCACTTAAGCTCGAAGAAGGGCCGTATTGGGCACGGTGCAATTCAACGAGTCTACAAGTGCAAGCAACGAGTAACTACAAGAAGAAAGCTTTGGTCGTCCTGCGAACAATCAACAAGATATCGACTTTCATTGAAGACCCGGCACCTCAAGCGGTCGTGCATTATTGCACCCCCCGGACCCCCTCACCACTAACATCACGCCGCCCACTGGCATCCGTACGGTATCTACGAGACGGGCATCCGGCGCAACAAAACGCCCGTCCAAACCGGGGAAACGTCACACCCCCCCCTCCCTCACGCAGAGGGGAAGTGACGCGTACCCAACAGTTCTAGTG
The DNA here is from genome assembly GCA_033032175.1 of Saturnia japonica. NCBI lineage: Eukaryota > Metazoa > Arthropoda > Insecta > Lepidoptera > Saturniidae > Saturnia > Saturnia japonica. The sequence goes on from CM065329.1 coordinate 11,880,020, forward strand.
TGGTAAGGCCAAGGTTTATGAGGCGCTGTTCATAGGGTAAGTTACGCATTGCATACACCATCTTAGTAGCCCTTCTCTGTACATTATCAATGAGCTTAATGTCTTTTTTGAAGTAGGGATCCCAGATAATATAAGCATGTTCAAGAAGTGGTCTTATATAGGTCTTGTATAACTTTGTAAAAGTTTTAGCTGTTAGGAATTTAAATGCCTTGCGAATGATATAAAGGATCGAATTAGTTTTCTTCAGGAACCCAAGCACATGAGTTCCCCATTTATTCCCCATTTGTTACTATATCAGGCCACATCATTACTAAACTTAAAAACACTATAAAAATTGTCCTCTATTATTTATGTTGTTATTATTTTAGGTATATTTCAGATGTTTAAAGCAACATGTCTGCAATCTATCAGACTGATCCACTGCAGAGTATGATTCAGAGTTTAAACCTTTTGGATAACTAAATAACTCATAAAAAAAATTACTAACAGTTTTCTCACTAAATGTGCTAAAGCTGTTATCGAAGCAGAATCTATAATCTCCATTCAGAGCGGCTGTATGTCGATGTGAGTTCTCCTGTTTCTTGTAATCTGCCACTAGGACTCTGCCCACAGGGTCCGCCAGTTGGAATGAGATGTCTAACTCACCATGAGAAGCATCTATAACCTGGATGATATATTAAATGTTAAAGTTAGTTAATTCATAGTCAATGTGTGGTGGTTGACCAGATTTACCTAACTGTAAACAATATACAGAGAAAAATTAAAATTATTAAAAAAAATATGTAAACACTAACTACTTTCTTGCGGGTTCTTCTCAATTACTAAGATGTTTTCCGAACTGGTATTATTCATAAGTGCCATCTTAAGGGACTAAATTATATAAAAATTTAATTTAGTTTTTAATTTTCAAAAAACAATAAAGTATCTATTCAACCTCTGCTGGTTCACAACTCAGTTGCCATAAATCTTTTAGAATGAGTGTATTAATATTATGAATTCTTCTTCTTTTTCATAATAGCAACATGTGTAAGTACAATTACAGATATATCACTTAATTATTGAAATAAATTAGTAGCATTATCAGCTGATAATGAAGAAAAAGAACCTGGGGAAATGCAAATATTTGTAAATTGTTCTTGTAGTATAACATAGTGGGAAAATACATATACAAATACAGAAACCGTGAATATGGAATGGTAATTTATATGGGATTATAGGGGATATATTCCTAGGTAACAAAATAAAAAAACAAGTATATAAAAAAAATGAATTTAATTGAAGTTTTTGACCATATTGATTATTTATTATCTTCAGGCTTAGGCAATGATTAAAAAAAAATTGGCAGTTTTTAAAAGCTCCTTTAATTCAGACTGATTTAGTGACATCTATCCTCACCATAACTGACGCATCCTACATAGAATCATCTATCTCACCACATACAACACATCCTACATCACAATATTATTAATTAACCGAACAATTAAGTATATATAATAAATATACAAGAACCGGACAACAACCGTTGGGCAGCTGCCCTCCAGACATAACACCCGTCTGGACGGAGGACCCTCCCGTCTAATGTAAAGGTGGTAATAATCACCCCCACATGGATATTGAAAGACTGACAAAAACGCTGACCGCGACGAAGGCAGCTTATGTCAAAGGCAGAACCTATACAGGGGCGATATCATTTAACAACATACTTTAGGCATAGTTGTAAAAGGTCTATTTTACTTTTTTTTTAGTCAATTTGACAACGCCTTCAGAAAGGATATTCAGTTGGATACCTAAATATTTTTACATTGTCTTACATTACCAACAATGACATTTAATAGTATATCTGTAACTATGCAATTAAACATATTGAATTGATTGTTAGATTATATATTAGCTTTTTACTTGGAAGTTCTAAAGTCTCTTTTCTTGCAAACAGGCAATTTACATTTAAAATTAAAGGACTCATAAAATTATTCTTGGGCGATCACAGTCATAACAGAGAGCCAATGGTTTTGGAAACAGAACATTATTTCAGTATATGAGAGTGTGACAGCATTTTGAATGTGTGGGCTGCTCAACTGATTTATGGTAAGTATTAAATTTTAATTACTCACACCATAATTTTTTTTATTTTTATTCTGACGTTGTAAGTTTGTAACTTTTGTCGGTAATCCTTATGACTGTTTTTTTTTATACAAAATTTAAGGTTATATTTTCATTTAAAAACTTTTCTTTACCTGGTACTCCACGTCAATGACTTCGTTTGGTTGCACCCTTTGGTAGAAGCAGTCTGTTCTGCCGGGTTGAACGGTGAACGTCATATCTTTGTCAAAAGCAAATACGACACTAAAAATTGTTGTTAAAAATATGTAACGCATTTCGTAAATAAAATGCGATTAATATTTTAACACTAATAAAAAGCAGAAATTGTTTTGCCCTTGACCGTATCTGAAAGTTATTGAAGTGGTCTTTAAGGGTAAAAATAGAGTTCAATGAATTTTTAAAAACAATTTATTGTACGGGAAAACTTTTGAAGCATAGACCATTAACCAGAGGATTTTGAAGTAGGCGATTATGTTGCCAATTAAAATTTTACAAAAAAATACAGTATGGTAACACTGCGACATTTTCCATGTCCAATGTCCAAATACCCCCAACATCATACTCAAATTCTCCAACTTGGGGAAGATCAGTGTCCTGATTCCCCGCATTGATTTCTCAAGAAAAAACGTATTGCAAATAAAAAAATATTGTAGTAAAACTTCTTCAGGTTTTACTAGTGTTTATATGAATGCACTAATTATCATTTAATTCATTAATTTAAAACGATAATGACAAGTAACAGGCATTCTAATATTGGAACGACCCAAAATAATAAAAAAAACGCACTATTACTCACAAAAAAATGAAGGTACTTGGAGGGTTTGGAAACCAACTTCCTCAAGCATTTTGTTGTGATTAATTTAAGAAGGTTCTCTATTATTATTCTTAATTTTATGGCACTAAAACGGGTGTAACGGTACGCTCCTTACAATAATTAGCTACGCACAACGATAACAGTACGGAGGGGGGCTGCACAACGAGAGCGTAGCGCGGTGCGGCGCGGCGCCCGATCGACCCTAGATCTCGGTAGGTATTCGATTATGAAAATGCGCCCTATGGTGAGCAGTGAACTACAAACCAGTGTGCGCAAGCCAAACTTACTACGTGCGACCCAAATCTACCAGGTGTGAAGAGCGCGAAACAGAACGGCACACACGCAGTGAGGTGTCTAAACGGAGGCGTGGCGTTGGCGTAGCAACGGAGAACTAAGTGGACTGGGTCGCTGACGGGTGAAAGATTTCTTGAAGATAATTACACACACGAAGACCAAAATCAAGTCGCTGTATTCAATCTTCACAACGGGCGCTTACAGTAATTCTTAACACAATCCAGTACTTCGGTGTCTTCACACAGCTTCTTGCAAGTCTTCAGAGTCTTGAGTGTTCTTTTCTTGAATACCACGTAATTAGCTAATATCTCATAAGAATCTTATTGGAATGTTACAAAACCTATTCAAATCCATAAAGAATATTAATATCTACCTAAATACACACAATATAACATTAAGGAATAATAAACTTCGTAAATATTAAACTTTAAACATCACAATACAAAACGGCCTATAAACACGTTATATATGAATTATAAACATTACAAGCACGATAGAATTCACATAATAAGCCTAACTATTCTTATAAAATCACGAACATTACACATAACTAGTTTATAACAAAGATTATAAATGAAATATAAGTTCAGTACCTACGTCTCTATGCTATTTTTACGAAATTATAAACTTTATATCTACGTATTTACTATCTTTAAATACTACTCTTTATTTCTTTAATATAGAAACAGTAAATCAACGATTGTTCATATGTAAATGCTTATTCCTCAAGCCTAGCAAGTTATACCTATAACAAATTGTTAAATAATCACGCCCAGCCCTATGCGTCGCTAACAATTTTCATGCTTAATTTAGTATATATTAGGGATGTCGCAAGTGCAAAAAAGAAGCAATAGAGTCTGGCCATCGAAAGATGACCAAAGAAAACGGTGGCAATTTAAAAATATCTGAAACTGTTAACGCTAAATAAACTCAGCATAAACGTAGTTGATACTATGGCGATTGAACTAAATACTATTTGGTGCGTTCAGTCGTCACAGTATCAACTACGTTTATGTAGAGTTTATCTTGTGTCAATAGTTTATATCTGGTTAATAGCGTGAGATTTTTAAAATTGCCGCTGTTTTCTTTGGACAGCTTTCGATGGCCAGACTTTTTAGCGGCACGATTTGAAAAAGAATATTGCGTTTTCATTTTATAAGTTTGAAAAAATGCATGATGATGTTAATTTTTTTAATGGGCAGCTAAATTCGTCGTATTGCCATTGGATTTATATTTTTTCCATACAAATGACATGAAACAATTTTTTTGTCAATTTTATTGAAAAAATTGATACATCATTTCACACTTAAAGAACAGAAATCCAGTGCAATGATCAAGTAGTATTTTGTTTACGTGAATTTATTTAAAGGTGCAACCAAGAAGCTTTGGTTGACATCAGAGATAAATAACAATTGTTGACATTAAAAGTGACAGACGGAATTTCCAACAGATACCGAATTAAAAAGCAGCAAATCAAGTCGTGCATTATCAAACAAACCATAAAAGTCATTTTTTTAAATAATTCGATATAAAGAGTAATATTTTTATCATTTGGTTTTACATTTTCCTTTGTTGGTCTGAAAAAAATAGGTATCTATTTTTATACCTTTTCAAAACTTAGTGTTGGGTACGCGTCACTTCCCCTCTGCGTTAGGGTGGGAGGGGGGGGGGGTGACGTTTCCCCGGTTTAGACGGGCGTTTTGTTGCGCCGGATGCCCGTCTCGTAGACACCGTACGGATGCCAGTGGGTGGCGTGATGTTAGTAGGAGGGGGTCCGGGGGGTCCAATAATGCACGACCGCTTGAGGTGCCGGGTCTTCAATAAAAGTCGATATCTTGTTGTTGATTGTTCGCAGGACGACCAAAGCTTTCTTCTCGTTGTTACTTGTTGCCTGTACTTGTAGACTCGTTGAATTGCACCGTGCCCAATACAGCCCCTCTTCGAGCTTAAGTAGTTCGAGGAATGACCGTAAAGAGAGCTCCGTTTTATTTCGTGTTTTAACTTTGTTTTAATTTCAGTTTTCGCTTTGGTTGCCCTGTTAATCTCTTTATATTTCCCTCATTATATATCTTATGTACACATGTCATATATCAAAATGTTCCTCTTTGAATTACCTATCCATTACATATTCAATTATAATATACATCAAATATATATTACGTATATAAGCCAAAAACCATGTAATTTACGGGCGGCATCACTGTTTTCCGTTCGTAAAATCTCTATAATATTCGTTATACTTACTCTATTGGTTTACTCCATGCATTAATCTATTCTATATTAGTTATATTTTCACATATGTGACACACAATATATAATCGTTTATATACATCCTTATATATAACATGCAACTTGTAACGTAGCGTATTCGCTTACATTTCTCTATAATATTGTCTGTATTAATCTATTTTATCGTAACACATAGTATATAACACGTAAACACAGTAATATCACCTAATACCCTAACCTAAGACACGAAAACAACTGTTCTGTCGCCAACACTTAGTATTTTATACCGATACATTGATATTAAAATAATAAATATAGCTTAGAATATATATCAATGCAGTTAATACATTACATCGATATTTTTTCGAAAAGTTTTTGTATATTATTTATCATAAATAACAAACAATCATCACCACAAATTATGAAGTACTACGTTGTATACACGTGCATCACTATGTCAAAACCTATTCAGAAGTCACAGAGCAAAGAATATACTACCTACTCTCTACAAAGAATACACTACCCTCTGGTTAGTGGTCTATGTATACTACTTTGACGTACTCAGAGATACTCTATCATAGACCAATAACCACAGGCTCTCTACCGAGAGTCACAGAGTAATTTTATATAAATGTCAGAAGCAGGCTCTGTCAACTCGCCTATATATTTTAACACGAAAAGCTCGCGCATCTATTTCACTCAACATGGGAAAAATCCATAAGCGTACCCGCTACGTTTCTCTTTCACACAAAGAAACACTCACACAAAGGCATACTCATTGATATTCTTCCGCCATATTGGTCTGTGGCCGCCATTTTCATTAGAATTGTCAAAATTGACAAAACAAATTGAACCGCCATTGTTCGTTGTTCATAATCTTAACATTAATAAACATTTTATATTTGTTAATTTGTGGAATTGTTAATTTGCTCGAGATGGAGTAAAAACATTTGTTTTAAAGAATATTATCAAGGAGGTAGTATTTGCAATTTTTAAAGCTGGATTCATAGTTAGAGCCACAGTTAGTGATCAAAGCTCTGCCAATGTTGCAGCTAATAATATCGGACTCAAATAGAGAACTTGTACGCAGTGAAGGCTACAATGATAATAATATTTCCTATAACATTAATAGTAACCGGCTATATCACATCTATGATGTACCTCATTTACTAAAATGTTTTCGCAATAATTTTTAGAAGAAAGATCTTCTCATCGGTAATCGGCGTGCTAAGTGGGAGTACATTGAAATTCTTTATAAAGTAGATGGAAATGGTGGACGAGCAAGAAGCACTAAACTCACCGACAAACATGTTAAACCTACATCATATGATAAAATGAAGGTAAGTAAAATTGTCACTGACCCATCTCAAAAATCAACCTGTATAGGCGTGAAATCATTTATATACACTATGTACCTATGTAAGTAAAATTATTAAAAACCCCGTCGCATGTGAAGTTTATAAAATGACCACTTTGCTTGACAAAAGTGATGTATGATTGCCCATACTAAAGAGATCTCAACATATTTTAGTCATTTTCATCTCCAATACTACTGAATATATATTTACTAGCTGGTACCCGCGACTTCGTCTGTATATTATGGATACTAGCTTTACCCCGCATTATTTTTTTATTTTATAAATAAAATTACTTTATTGTATATTTCCAGGTCAAACTAGCTGCTCAAGTATTCAGCAGACAAGTGGCTACATCGCTTGAAGTTTATATGAAGTCCCTGCTTTTTCTACAGGAGCATGAATATTCTATTCCGAATGTGGATATTGATAATGATCTTTTCACAGTAGAAATACTTATATTTATAAATGATTTGTTTGATAGTTTAAATGGTTTTGGTCACTCTGGTTATAAATTGCAACGTGCTCTATCTTTAAATTCTGAACACATAGATTTCTGGAATAATGCTGTGAAGAAACTAAATTCAATGTGGTTTGATTCTTCCGTTGAAAGGGAAAGCAAGCCTTTGTCACTGAAGCATTTTATGCATAATATTAAAACTATGAAACATCTGTGGTCTGATTTACGTTCTATTGAGGGTGTAAAATTTTTAAGTCTCAGACGACTAAACCAAGATCCATTAGAAAAATTTTTTGGTCTAATAAGAGCACATGGTAATTTCAATACCAACCCAGATTGTACTCACTTTGTCTTGGCTTATAAAACTTTATTAATTAATAACATCACTACTGGTAAGTCATTATTTACAAATTGTGCTAATGATGATGACAAAATGTTAGGTACCCTTCAAAATTTAGTAAACCAATAAAAATATGGATCATACATTGATAATTTTCAAACTGACGACACTGAATTCATAGAGAATTTTATTCCCCCTGAGAATGTTTATTGGAACAAAAAATTGATACTACATTGTACATTTGTGAGATGCACAAAGAAACTTTTCTCAAAGCTTTTTGGTTATTTGTTATTTATTAGAATGCAAGTAAAACAATGGTGCATTAATTTTAACAGACGAATGCATAATATTGATTCCAGATCTAAAGATGTAGAAATGGAAAGTTTAATCCATACTAAAGCTACAAAAGGATTTAGTTACAGATCAGTTAGAAGGCGTAGTACTACATAATCATATTTAACTGTATAGGTACTACTTATTATTATCATAGTTTCTGCAACTAAAATTGTCTTTATTTTAATTCCTCTATTAACTATTATTATGTATAGATATATTATTACTGGATCTAGATACCTATATCTATGCCTTTGCAAAATATATTACTATGCAATTACTAACAGAATTCCTTCAGTATGCCTCATAGTTAATTCTAACGAGTATGCAAATTTTGTTTACATTGTTTTTAAAATATAGTACTACTACTAGTTGTAATATATTATTAATAATTCATTGTTATTATTAGGTAATGTTCTTAGTTATCTAATGTACATAATATAACATTGATTGATTAAATCAGAATCAATTATAAAATAAAATTTAAAACATGCATGAATATACTCACATGTATTGTTATGATTTTTAAGGTAAATAATAATTATGTAATTCTAGTATGTAATCATGTCATAATCTAGCATATTTTCTTTGTTTCTAATTACTTAATTAGGTATTATGTGTAATATTTACTAATTATTCATACAAATATTTTATGAAGCATGCAAATTTGTCTGGTGTATTTTTTAACAACATTCATGATTCATATTAAGAAAATTATTTTATAAGTATACTTTTAATAACTTTTGTTTTATGTTAATATTTTGTAATGTTTTTATTCTTATGATCTTAATTAATTAATTGTAATATGAATTTGTTTTCCTGTCTGTAATAATATTGAGAAATACGTTGTGAGCGATTGATTTTTATATTGATGATTAATTCGGTTATTTCTGTAGTTTTTGTCTACATTCATGAGTCATATTAAGAAACTTATTTTATATACTTTTAATAACTATTGTTTTATGCTAATATTTTTATTCTTATGATCATTTAATTGTAATAATGTTCCATTTTGTATTTCCTTTTTTCTGGTTTCACTTTTAGTTCCATGCGCTCCGTCTTTCTTTTATTGAATGGCAACTGTTCTTACTGTTATTACACATTTCAGCCAAAGTCAATGTTAAACAATAAGTATTTACCCAAATGTAATTATCTATCTTGCAATATTCAAACATAGCTTCAACAAGATCGAGGCTCCATTTTTAAAATTTTACAGGGAGTTTTATGTGAACTTAAAATGCATGTTCCCAGTTAGGTATTTATAATCCACTTGTGCAAAATAACCTAACTACATCACGTAAAATGTCGCCAAAATTACACAATATAGAGCCAACATAAGGTATGAATTAAAATAAAAACCACCACATAACACTTCAAGATCCTGCCGAAATTCCTAGGTCTGAGGTTTTAAAACAATGCATAAAGGCGGTGCTAAGCCCGTGAAGTATGAAGGGAAAGTTTTATGGCATGTTAATATTTGTAAATCCCTATAAGAATAAATATTATGTAATCCTTACGTTTCTTTTATTTTAAGACTCAGTTTGATAAATCTGGTAAAATGGTTACCGTCGCAAAAATATCGATAAAAACCGGTAATTTGTTTAGTAAAATACCGATTGACACGAAATACATCACTAGTTTACTTATTTACCGTAAAGTACCGATTTAAATCTATGATTCCATCACTAACGTAATTTGACAAGTACCATATATACAAATATAATGAGGGAAAGAGAGAGGTAGCGGACGGCTCATTAGGCCACTTCAAGAGTAAATGCGATGGAGATATCAATCATGAATGAAATGTATAAATTGGTATCTATAGATAGTTGTGTATGTGTATCGTCTGTGAATATGTGTAAATCACCTCGCTAACGAAACAAAACGATTGTTCTAAGATGGTCGTCTATCCTCTGGTTATTGGTCTATGGTCAGAAGTTTGTACACTTTGCTCTTTGCTCACACGTCGCGAAAAATAAATAATTATAATGTCCGGAACAAACAGTGCAGGATCATCGCCTCCTGAAGGTGTAATACGCAACAGTGCACTATCATTCGTTACCTTGGCACAGCCTGTTCCACCCGATACCCCAGCAAATCAGGAAACCACCAGGGAACAAATGAACCAAACAGGTAGAAAACTATTTCTATCATCTCCTAATAATAAAAAAAAACGTTATTCAAATTTTAAATTGCGACTCAATGAAAGATTATATAAAGCTATCCTTTGTTATCCTAAATTAGTTGTACATTGTTTGAAACTTAGTAAGACTAATAAAAGTTGGTTAAAATTTTAAACTAAGTCACCTTAATTGGGGGTTTGGGGGTGAGGTAGGGGAGCTGCCCCCACTCTTTCCTCCCCAACCGGAGAAGCGTAGTTTTTTTTTTAAAATTTATTAAAAGATAGGTCCGCCTTATGGAATTTTGACTTGTAACCATTGTTTAAATAGCTATCAATGAATAAATGGTGACAGATCTGTTCTAGCTTTGTTCTGAAACTAACCTAACCTAACTCACCATTCTGGTCACTGGTGAACTGCAACAGCTTCTCGCAACCTATACTTCGTAGTCGGCTCAGGTTCTTGACCAAGACCAGTACATTATACATTGTTGAAATCACGAAAGTAATCATTGTCCAGTAAGAGAAGCCATTGTTGTACAGTATAACAATCCAATCGTTGTCCAAAAACATAGCCAAGTTGTAAAAAAATTGTTTCCATAAGTGTAACAGAAGTGGTTGAAATAAGAGAAAAACCCACGAAAAAGCACATTCACATATACAAACAAGCAACGGAATGACAGTAAAATAATGTATCAAATAAATAAAATGGTGGTTGTGTTTCATTTCACATATTTTGACAGCTGTAGCACAAAAGACACCAGAGAAGACACTAAGAAACTTACCCGAAGTATTAATAATTACATTCCATTAGATGCATTTGGGAGTTGTTACATAAGATTTAATGGAATTTTTGAAAATAATTTAAAATATCTAGATTTATTTCCAGAGGCGAAAATTATATAGGGAAGTTTGAGATGGACCCCCTTGACCTCCCTGAACTTTCAGAACCTTAAGATTATTATAGGATGGATCATTATGTGAATGATAGTGATGTCTGGAAGTGATTCCCTCTCTGTGCATCTACAAAATTATTATTGTACCTGTTGCATTAATATTTGTACAGTTGAAAAAAAAACCCCAATCGAGTTTCTTACCAGTTCCTCTCAATGACTGGGACATTTTCTGAACCGGCAGAAGTGCTTTTACATTCATAAGTGCCTTCTTAGGGCCTAAATTGAATAACCTTTCTTTAGAAGAAAGGGAAGGTCAAGAGTACTCTAAACCGACGAGCATGCATGAAAAGATTAATGAATGTCGAAGAAGCGAAAGAGGTATGCCAGGATCGTAGCAGGTGGAAGGACGTGGTCTCTGCCTACCCCGTTGGTGATTTATGTATGTAAATTGAATAAAGATTCTTTTGATTTTGATGACAGGTGCAATATGTTTTCAAATCTTTTTCTATGGCCGAAATGTCAATTATAGATTTCTTTAGCAGCTTTTAAATATAAACTTTAATCAAAAATAATGTTACTGTCAAAATGATGCTTCAGGAATAGTCAACATTTTCCTAGACAGTTCAGTTGGTAATTTAATTCCAATTCTTAATGATTTAACTAAGTAGATTTATTTCTTTAATATTATGGTATTTTTTAGGGGCCATCCATAAATTACATCACACGAATTTTTTGATTTTTTGACCCCTCCCCTGTCCTTGTCACAGCTGGTCACATTTGTCAGACCTACGTACCTAGTGTGATGTCACATATTTTGCAATTTTATAATTAGAAGTTTATGAAATTAAAACAGCAGTGTTCAGAAATTATTTTAATTTCCATTTTTTCATCAAAAATTCCAAAAACAGAACACATGCAAAACCTTAGACTCGTACAGGTATTAAAATACAAATTACAGTCGTAAAGCAAAAGTAAAACCAATAAATTAACAATAGCCTCTGAGCAACAATAAATGGACAAAATAAACAAGATGACTTGCTGCGCTAAAGTTCAAATGTAATCAGAAATAATAAAATTAAACACAACATCAAAAAGCAAGCTCATGTTAACGTGAGTCATAAATTCGTGGTAATCCTATTTATTGTATACTCGTTAATTTATTTCTAAGAATCAATGGTGTACTTACATTGTCGATAATATTCTTAAAGTCGGTAACTTATTTTTTTTCGAACTATAAAGGTAATAAGTTTCAAATAATTGAGTTGTAAAAGTTGTTAAATAAAACATTGCTATGTTCGAGATACAGAAGTCCAATTTAATTTTTTCTCTGATTATTTTCACTAGAGGGTTGAGATTTAGTACAACTGAGGTTTTGGGGCTTGAATGGAAGGGAACACATTCTTTCGAGTTTGGGAGGTAAAGAAGTTCTAATATACTTAGATATAAAATATTATATTTTGAAAAAATGTGATGTCACAAAATTTGGGACCCCTCCCCACCCCTTGTCACACAATGTCACACTTCGTCGACCCCCTCCCTCCCCCTAAACGTGTGACGTAATTTATGGATGGCCCCTTATATGAATTTTGTAGGTTTTTTTAACTATTATTTGAACTTTTACATTGAATACAATAGAATAAATAATTTAACAGATTAAATGAACACATAAATGGTTATGTTGAAGACAGTAACAGGATAAACTGCCACAATGATTTATATACTAATTGGTAACAATAAAATAAGACAAACTTAGAGAAAATAAAAAAAGTAATAATTAGGATATTAAAACATAAATAACTAAGAAAATATGGGTGTTTCTGTTTACGTGCATTCGTGCGTGCGTGTGTGTGTGCGCGTGGTGTGCACATTAAATAACTAAGAAAATATGGGTGTTTCTGTTTACGTGCATTCGTGCGTGCGTGTGTGTGTGCGCGTGGTGTGCACATTAATAAAGTATTTACAACACTAACCTATATATAATGGCAATGGGTGTGTAAACACAATTCCACCAATGTCACGAAACAAAGGCCTGTTTATAAATTTAAAATTTATTTATTGGTCAGGGCTATCCATAAACTAACACAAATACAACACAACACAATACACATATTAACTAATTCTACAACATTTATTATACAACTATAGTTTATAGAATAATATTACAAATGTGCAGGAAATGACTTTACCATTTACAGTTTAATTTTGTTAACTATGATAAATTTTGACAGGAATTCTACTATGAAAGGATTATCAGGGACAAGCACACTCGGTTACACATTCTGTTTGTCTATTGCCTGCTCTGTCTATCCATCCCAGCACTGTACCCAACCTGTATTCAATTTACGATTTTTTAAATTGATTCTCTATAATATTATTAATCTAAAATAAACTCAATTTAGGGTGGTTTTTTCAATGAACATAAAACATTATTATAGAAATATTTTAATATATTTTTTAATGTTTTCCATACATTATCTGTCAAATGTATTACTCAAATTAAGTTATGGGATGGTTGAATAATCGGCCTTTAAATGAAAAAAAAAACAGCATTACGTTTTTTGTGCATGAAAAATTTATTTTATTCATTTTCTTGTTAAAAAAAACCAAATGTTTAGAGATTCTCCATTATTGCAACTATGAACAAAAGTATTGCAGGATTTTATTTCAAACAACTTTTTTTTTTAACCATATTTTATGCCACTTCTGCAATATTGTGTTTAAACTATGTGTATAATTTTAATATTTTTATACTTTCCAAAAAAGGCACACCAATGAGTTTATTCTAATTCCATTTCCATTCAAAAATGGTATAGATAGCACATTTATATGTATTTGCAGACAGGCTGATGCCGGCAGGGTTGAAGGCACTTTGCGATGCTTGCTCCAGACTGTACCCTGACCAGCCGAACCCTCTCCAGGTCACAACAAGACTCAAATATTGGTTTGTTTGATTAAGTTAACTTTTACCAGTAGACTTGTTAGATTGTTAACTAAATACTTACTTGTACTTATATATTGTCTATATACATATACAAATAAACAAAATTGAAGTGTCTGTTTGTAATGTTAAAATAACAGATTTTAACTAAATGAATGTTATATGCAAAAAAAAAAAATTAAATTTTTTTTGTCCCTCTGTCTATTTTTTCTAAGTAATCTCCGAAACGGTTGGATCGATTTTGATGGACCTTTCAATGGCAAATAGCTGCTGTTATAAACAGTAACATAGGCTACTTTTATTTTAGAAAAAAAAATTAGGGTTCCGCACAAATAAAAAAATACTGTCTATGATGAATCAATTCAGACTCTTAAAAGGCTTACGTGGAGTAAACCATAAGAAATATATCAAATTAATGCACTACAAAATTGTAGATATTAAAAAGACCTACAAAAAAGTCAGCGAGAGCATATGTCTGCGTCTATCTTCTAAGAATCACCCACAATAAGCATTTTTATATTTAAAACAACCCATAGTGGAGGTAGCAGTATTTGCGTGGGTACTCCATTGATGGTATTCTGTAGTCCACATGAGCGTAAAACAAGAGCTTTTTTGTTTGTTTAAACACGCTAATCTCTCAGATTCACGACAAAATAGTATAGGCTATGGGATACTATAAATTGTATAAATGGAAAAAAAGTTAAAAAAAAATGATGTGCGTCTTATTAGACCTTGTATAATTCAGGGGCTGCACCGTGTATCGCGTCACATTGGTTCAACGGTGAACAACTAGATGGCGCTTAACAATTAGTTATATTTATCGTAGATCGCGTTGTCAAGATTATCTTTTGATGGGGTACGTGTTGCAGCCCGAAATTGTTATTTGTACTGAAATTACATTAGTGTGAATAGTAATGTAAGAGTAATATACCACTAGAACTCGGTTTGTGTTGTCATTATTGAAACGATCGAGTTTGTCCCCCACCACTCCGGGATACTAAAGTTTTACAGACCTTCATCTTTGGAAGATTCAATGTTTTATCAGAAAAACTTATCAATGGGATTAGGGCCGTTTGGTGACATTACTATTTTAAAACCAATAAGCTAGCAACACATGAAATGTCATTTCAGTCCATGGGAATAAAAAACACACTTTAATTCATTTTAATTACAGGTTAGGGGGTCATGATCCTTTAGATTATATAAGCATGTACTGGAACCCAGGAAAACCAGATGAAAATGTTCCACCACATTGGCATTATATCAGGTATTTTTTATTTTTTTTATTGAATATCTACTGTTTTATTCATCCACAATTCTGCCAATGTCAAGTAAATAGAATATTTTTTAACATATTCTTGCAAATCTTCATAGAAGATGACGGATCTCTTACTAAAACTTTTTAGGGAGTTGGTAAATTAAAATGTATGTACCTATATCAAAACTTATTTTAAAACTCAACGTCTCTCTGTCTATCCGTTTATGGTCTTATCACGCAAAAATAGCTTATCCAATTCACATGTTACTTTTTTTAATTTATAGCTATGTTATCTGACCAGGTTATAGGATATATTTTGCTACATAAAGTAACATACGAAATAATTAGTGACAATAATGTTGAAAAGATTGATGAATGGTGAAGAAGCAAAGATGTATGCCAGGATTGTAGCAAGTGGAAGGATGTGGTTTCTGTCTACCCCTTTGGGAAAGAGGCGTGATTTATTTATGTATTTTGATAATGTAGCAGAAGAATCATATAAAAAATTTGGGTATGCTTTTTTTTAGTTTCGGCTTATCGGATTTACACGGCGACGGACGCGTCCATCCTCCAGTTGAACAGCGAGCAGGGGCTCCGCCGCTTTCGGGCTGCGGGCTCGAGCTCACTTTTCGACTTTCAGCGGAGTGCCAGTCGCAGCCTCCCTTGTGGCCGGCGGCGCTGCTCCAGTCCCTAGCGAGATACATATTTACTACAGGTTTGCTTTTGTAATAATAGAGTTTTGAGAACAAGGCAATAGGTAATCAGAAAGTAAATTTTACCGTAAAATATACGGTAGCACAACACTACGAAAATAAATGTGGAAATATTATTTTCAAGTTTTGCCATTAGTGATTGTCAATTCACTCTGTAAGAATAAAAATTGCAGTATGGTTCAAAATAATCTTTCAAATATTATAATTATCATTTAATAATTTTAAAAATGTAAAATAATATTGATATATGTTTTTAAATTAATAAATAAGAGCGAAAATTTAGTGCTGTTCTTCATGTCAAACGAAACTCCAATAATAACGTATGACGTCACTCGTGTCTAAGCGAATGTTACCCAAATGGTGCATTGACCTGACATCTATTGTTTCGTTATAATTAACCTACGTATGATGTATGCGGTATCGTTTGAGCGGTATTTTAAAAATGTATACGATTAGACGTTATTACTAATAATTAATGATTTTTGAAAAGTTGGCCGGTTGCCTATTGTCGTATTCTACCCACCAAGTTATTTGGGAGTCGGCACATAATTGGTATATAAAATTAAATTCCAGGTAATAAGTTCGTGGCAGGCGACCATGTCTCGTGGCACCGTCCTCTAGATGGTGGAACGGAGTCCCGCATGAGACACCTCCTCGTCACTCAAGACCCTCAGCTGCAGCCGCAAGAGACGCCACACGGGACGGTCACCTTCCTCCAGGTTAAAATCCATTTAAATGAAAAAATAAAAGTGCGTTATAAATGATAGTTTAAAAGCTTGTCACTAAGAACTGCCAAGTTAGAAATTCCATGTCATAGAAAGTGACAAATTGTTTTGTAAATAAATTGAAGAATTTACATTCCTACAGCTATAATCAAGGGAACTGCTATGGAACTCGGCACCTGTTAGATCTCAACTCTGTTATCGGTAACAACGACTATCCTGAACGTCGGTTCTACCGGAATAAACCTCTTTTCAAATATGTATATGTTTTTGTTGATATTTCTTTTAATACAAGTTAACTGTCTGTATATGTGAATAGTTCAAAATACACTTCATTTGAGTATACAATCCGGGAGTTGACAACTTTTGGAAAATTGTTTTAAACATTTTATATTTTGAAAATAATACAGATAAATAAATTTTTTTTTCATTTACAGCATAAAAAGTTACGTAACAAAAATGATGCATTATGGTCCCGTGACGTCAACATTCATGTTACATGCCATTTTGTATGATAATATTGACAAGTTTAACAACTAACGAAAGAGTCTAACGTTCTCATATTTCCTGAATTATGAAGTCACGTTTACTAATCGGCGTTTCAAATCACGTGACTCACAGACAAAATTTGACTAATTTAATTGTGATGAATTTTCTAAAGGGGAAGTTGATTAATTAAACAATTACATCTTCCAGATTTGTATTGTTTTAGGCTTTTTATCTATAGACCAATATTATTCAACAATTTATTTTAATTTTTAAACATGCCGTCAACTTGCGATATTTCTTTCGGACACTAGTTATAAGTATTTTGGAATATAAACATCAAATTCTTTCCATGTTATTTAACTATGTTTTTCTATGGAAAACGTAATTTTATTGTGCATAATTACCGTAAAAGATATTTTATCTAAAAAAACGGAAACGTAAACTTTCGTTCTGACGCAATAAACAGATTATAATTGACAACCGGACGTGGATTAGACGTCACTTCCACTAGCGAGATTATCGCGGCGACATTATCCTCCTGCTACTTAATTCTATAACAACTCTGAGCATGTCTTCACACGGTGATACAATCGCGGCAATGCAGCAAATCATAATAACGTGGAAAACGCAAACGACTCGTTTCGTGCTCGTTGATAAACGTGACGCTGATACGTGATACTGATTTCGCTCTAACCTGTGGACTGAGTTTTTTTCAACAAATCAACTGGGCAACAAATTGTTGCTGACATGCGCCAATTAATCACGACTTGCGACGAGTCGTTGCTATCATGTGGCGGTCCGTCACCGAGTCGCGACGATACGCTGGCGGATGAATATATCGTGGCGAAACACTCGCTAGTGGAGGTGGCGCCTTAGGATTTTATTTTCGATGTCTTTTCTATGAGTTTTGTTGTTGACCAAGGTGTACAGCGATGATAACTACGGTTCCAGATGGTCGGCTGTACGGGCAAAGAGTTAAGATCGGCGCAGAGGACCTCGGGGTTCGAGGTTCTTAGATTGATCAGCGAAGATCCCAAGTGAGTGCTTTGTTTTTCTGTCATTGGACTTGATTCTTGAGATCGCGAGAAACTTTAACTCATGATGGATCACGGATTACCTGAATCTCTATCAGCTACAATCAAAAAGTAGTCGAGTACTAATAGAGACAATGATAGCTCAGTAGTAGCGTTTACAGACACCATGTCGATAGACGTGAGTTCGAATCCCTGCAACGAGCCTGAGCGTCTGGTGAAGGAAAACATCCTGATAAAACTATACCCTGGTCGTAGGGCTTGTTCTAATTTCCTGCTGGATAGCTACGTCCCTCATGTTGAAAATCTGTTCTTAACTGCACTCGAACTCCCAGTTTCCCCATTAGGCTTAGCGTGTATCTGTATTTTTGCCTTTTTATTTGATTCCCAGTTGTCGGTTATGTTAAAATATACCAAGCCGTTTAGGCTACAGAGCGTGCCAATGAAATAGACATACATACAATACGGTCGAAAAACATAAACCCACCTTTTCCGCAGCTGGGTAAAAAATACGTTCGTCAATTTGGATTGTTTGTACAATGCGTTGATAATAATATACAGACTTGGAGTTCACTTAAAGTTGAGTGGTTCTAGCACCTTGAATTTATGTGGGAACAGATGCGGCGGTCGGTGGTTCGTGACGCGCATGGACAGACGGGCGTGCGCCCGCCGCGTTCGGACCGCCGCGTTCGGCACGCCCGCCCACCTCGCCGGCGTCACCTGTAAAGTGCGCTGGCGCCGATACTCCGACGTACGTAGTTTTATCTTTACTTTATATAAAACATGCTCTTTTTAGTAACTAATGTCAAACTTCTTCTTCTTGTTTTGGCGCCGCAAAAAGCCTTCGTAAAATTTTCTAATAATAAAAAATTGGGTTTTCTCACGAGATTGTGGCTCCCTTGTCTTCTGACAAGTGTTGTCTTCGAACTATCTAGGAAGTTTTTGTGACACCTCAGAATGCATGCTTCTATTTTATATTTATAATTTACATATGCACAATAACGAAAATGTATAACGCAAAAAAATGGCACGAATATTACATAATATAGGGTCAAAAACCCGAAGTTAGTGAATTAAAAATAAAAACCAAAACATGTCCCTTCAAAATCCCGCCAAAATATCCAAATGTCAAACTTGATAATAACATTTAGTTTTGTAGTGTTGTCCTACCGTAAATTTTACGTTACCTAGAGTAAGTTATTGGAATTGTAATATTTTAAATGATAAATTGAAGGTTTTTATTTATTAGTTTTTTATGTTATTCATCGTACCTGATGAGTTACTATTATTAATACATAATTCAGGAAAGTACAAAATGAATATATGGCTAACAACTGCTACAACTAAAACTAAAAAAGAGTGCTTTGTTTGGTTCACGAGAAATGCGATATTGTCTCTCTTATTCGTTCTTTACTTATGAAGGGTTCAATATTTTTTTAAACTTATCATTAGGTATAATATCTGTATACGCTGTATATTTATATTATTAATTCACGCATTCATACATATATTCATTCACTCATTATTTCCTACCTAGTTCCCACCTCAGTCGCTTTGAAAACGCATCGCCGAGTGGTCACGTCATAGACTCGCTCTTAACAAGTAGAAGTGACAGTGCACACATTACTCTTTCAAAAACGCTCCGCTAAAAGTGTTTTAAAAATTAACCCGCGCCCGCGCTGAACTACCTAAAATTAGTGCTTGTTGGAAAAAACCAGAACTCTAGTGCCAGTGAGGATATAGAAACCAAAAGAACTTTCGACCTATGGACACGGTGGACGTGGAGCGACAAGGTATATATTTCCTTTACCTTCAATGTTTACCGGCGCCTTCAATATCTAATACGGTTTTACGATTAGGAACGGTTGGTGAATCACTATTTTAAAAATACGCGAACCTGGCAACACGTGAAATGTCACTTTACTACGTGGCAATAAAAATGCACTTTAGCGCTTTTTAATTGAGATGAGCCGAATGTGGTTTATACCGAAGCCGAAATTCGGCCGAACTTTGTAATTAAGCTGTGCTTGCCATTTCTGTTGCCTGCCTCTCGCCCACTTATCCCTCCGTTATTACTACCTCAGACCCAAACATATTCGAGTTGATAATTTCTCGAGGTGTTAATGATCCCAATTTCTTTTGTTCTTGAGTTTCACTGTTCATTGGGTTAGTGAAGAAGACTTTTCTCCATATCATCGTTATTTGATTGGATATTGGGGTCAAATATAGTTTTATTCAATCCCAAGATATGTTTTATTGATATTATCACGAAAATTGTGACA
Organism: Saturnia japonica; assembly: GCA_033032175.1. Classification (NCBI taxonomy): domain Eukaryota; kingdom Metazoa; phylum Arthropoda; class Insecta; order Lepidoptera; family Saturniidae; genus Saturnia; species Saturnia japonica. The sequence continues at coordinate 11,900,393 of CM065329.1, forward strand.
CTAATTCATCACTTTAAAAAAAAATTATAGTCTTTTTTAACTTCGTCAGATCTGAGTGAAAGTAGATACATATTTAGGTTTTGTAGAACTTCAGATCACGTTATCAATCACGGCTTCGGCCGAAGATCAGCCCGTTCCTACTTTTTAGGGTTTACAACACAATACGCTGGCGAGTCGACTGAGTTATCGATTAAATTTCGTTTTAAATAAAACTTGATTAATATAAAACGTAAGTTTCGGTATAAGTTATACTATATCTTTATAGTATAGTTATTAAATTGGTCGAATTTGGAAAATATCAAGCGATTGTTTCATTTGGCCAGTCGGACAGCGAGTGCCCTGCGGAGCTGACTCCTGGGGCGGAGCTGCAGATCAAAGCGGCTCTTCAGCGCGGCCTCACGACTCTCACCATGGATCCATCACCAGAAGGTCACCAGGCAATGTATTACTTTCAAAATTATAGGTCATAATTGTTGGCGACAGAAAAGTTGTTTTTCGTGTCTTAGGTTAGGGTATTATGTGTTATTATTATATTTACGTGTTATATACTATGTGTTACGATAAAATAGATTAATATTGACAATATTATAGAAAAATGTAAGCGACTACGCTACATTACAAGTTGCATGTTATATATTAAGATGTATATAAACGATTATGTATTGTGTGTCACATATCTGAAAATATAACTAATATAGAATAGATTAACATATAGAGTAAGCCAATAGAGTAAGTATATCGAATGTTATAGAGATTTTACGAGCAGAAAATAGTGATGTCGCCCATAAATTACATTGTTTTTGGCTTATGTACGGAATGTATACGTAATGTATATTATAAGTGAATATGTAATTGATAGGTAATTCAAAGAGGAACATTTTGATATATGACATGTGTACATAGGATATATAATGAGAGAAATATAAAGAGTTTAACAGGACAACCAAAGCGAAAAGTAAAGTTAAAACACGAAATAAACACGGAATAAAACGGGGCTCTCTTTACGGTCATTCCTCGAACCACTTAAGCTCGAAGAAGGGCCGTATAGGGCACGGTGCAATTCAACGAGTCTACAAGTACAAGCAACGAGTAACTACAAGAAGAAAGCTTTGGTCGTCCTGCGAACAATCAACAAGATATCGACTTTCATTGAAGTCCCGGCACCTCAAGCGGTCGTGCATTATTGCGCCCCCCGGACCCCCTCACCACTAACATCACGCCACCCACTGGCATCCGTACGGTGTCTACGAGACGGGCATCCGGCGCAACAAAACGCCCGTCCAAACCGGGGAAACGTCACACCCCCCCCCCCTCCCTCACGCAGAGGGGAAGTGACGCGTACCCAACAATAATAATAATGTCATAACATAACATAACGAACCATCACGCCTGCATCTCCGAATTTCTCTGTATCTCAGAGGTGTACTAATGTACACCCACATTTCGCCGGATATGTTTTTAGGTTAATAAGTAAAAAAGTGTATTAACCTTGAATGATTGTTACTCACCAGGTCACATGTCAACAGAGAGCTTTGAAATGTCTAGTATGGAGAAAGCACTTCCTGAGATACCTGACGCTTTGCAGGTATGTGGGCTATTCTGGATGGAGAGTATTATATATTCTAGGCATAAGCCTATCTTCGTCAGTATTGTATGAATGACTCTACAGTAGTGGCGAAATATGTTTCAGGATTCTTGGAGTGGAGAAAACGGTGTACAGGTCTTAGATGGTGTCCATATTATATTGAATCCTGAAGGCGCCAGCTTACTGCCGATGGCGATCAGGTAAGATTCTGCCTGACATACACAGCAATGATGGCTCAGTTGGTTGTACGATCTCGGCGTCGATCGACGTGAGTCCGAATCCCTGCAATGAGCCCGAGCTTTCGGTGAAGGAAAACATCGTGATGAAACCATAGCATGGTGGTAGGACTTTTAACCCTATAAAGGTAAAAAAAGAAGCTGAACCATGCTGTATAGCCTTACCATTATATCTTGCGGATTTCCTGCTAGAGGTTCGTAGAAAGTACTGTTTAGGCTAGAATTGTGCAAAGCGGCATTCTGTCCTTGACAATTAAGTTCTTGCTTTTTTTACCCCTTCCACCCTGTGACTTGTTTTGTCACTTCGCTCGAAGACATAAAGCGGACGACCGACGCAAGCTGCTTCCTTACTATAAACTTAAATATATTGTGCATGCGAAAGGTGTTTTTCGGGAATTGTGTGTTATATTACTTGTGAGTTGTATATTACACATTGGGTGAGTCCTTTCTTTTCCTGTCCTTTCCAATGTTGCTTTGCACAAATTAGACACGTGGGAAAAGTTATTTGAAACAGTTACCAAAATGAAAAGAACTAGCATCTTCAAGTACCTTACCCAAAACACTGTAGTATCCTCACGATGTTTTCTCTCACCTTAAGCTGACACAGATGACAATCAAACCAAAGTCTCTTCAAACCGTGTGCCCACCAAATAAAGCTTACAATATAATATAAACTATATTCCAATATGGTACTGCTATCAAGTGTAAGGAAGACCGTAAATAAATACTTAATGGTTATGTGATTACAGTTCCAAATAATCTTTGTCAAATTTCATATTGCCGGATTTTGGCTTTCTACTTATTTCTATCAGATTTTCGTGCCCAACTTAGTACTGTCGGATTTTCGCGCCCAACTTAGTACTGTCGGATTTTCGCGCCCAACTTAGTACTGTCGGATTTTCGCGGCCGGCCATCTTCATACTGGCGGATTTTTGCGCCCAACTTAGTACTGTCGGATTTTCGCGCCCAACTTAGTACTGTCGGATTTTCGCGGCCGGCCATCTTCATACTGGCGGATTTTTGCGCCCAACTTAGTACTGTCGGATTTTCGCGGCAATTTAGTAATATCGGATTTACCCGCTCAACTTTATCGTTATTTTTTAACATAACTTTAAGAAGTAGTAACTCAACGAGTATCAATTCTTAAAGTGTTTGGTTTCCAGTGGTCGCGTTCGTCACGGCCGTCATTTCACGTGGGTGTCAGGTAGCGAGGGTCCGGCCGTTTCTGTACTGCCGCCTACAGTGACCGGCGCGCTCGTCAGTCCGCGAACGCCATACGCCGCCAGAGGGCAGTGGCTACAGGTACGAACGAAAAACAACACCGTTTACAACAATACTACACACCTAAGCTTCTCGTGAAGGAATTCATCGTGAGGAAACCATAGCATTTTGCTTAATTTCCGAAGTCGCTCACATTTATATGGTGAAATTTCTGTGAAGGGGTGGGGGAGGTAGCTGCCTCCCACTAGTATGATGCTGGTAGGCGCTCGAATAAAGAGCTTCCGTACGGACTAAAAAATTTCGTTGAGCTAGTATAAAAAATGAACATTACTTTTCCCTTCCCTGCCACTCTCTAGCCAAAATTCTGGCTACGGCCATGACAGTTGCCCTTTTATTACTTTAATCACAGAAGTGGGATATATCGACACAGCTAACAGAATACCAGAATTCCTTACCAATCCAGGTGATGTTATCATCGGAGCTGAGCACGCAGATGCAGCAGAAGGTCGCCTGCCTCCAATCCCTGGTAGGGTCTGATGAGGAGTCCGAAGAGGAGGATGCGATTCCACCACCCTCGTTGCCGTACTGTCTCGCGTGGCGGGAACACCGGCTTAAGATCACCGTGTTACCGGACGAGCTTCTTCTGTGATCACTGATCACATGGATATTCAATTTTAGAGTATTTCAAAACAGAGTACTTTGAAATACCAGGGATCGACAAAGAATATAAGAAACTCGTTTATTCTGAGATCTTTTTTGTTTGTTTGAACGTGCTTATCTCTGAAACTACCAGTCACATTAGAAACCGTAGGGCACAACTAGTATGTTAATATTAGGGAAATAAAATACTATAATATGATAAATTATTTTAATAAATAAATATACACAAATCATTATAAGCTTTCGATTATATAATGGCTTATTTTATGTAAATATAATATTTTAATACTCAGATCATTTTTATTTTCATACTATATTCTGACTAGGGATGTACCAGTGATTTCTACATCTATATTTATATAATGGAATTGTAAATTATCCACGTTTAAATGTGCTAACTCGTATTTTTCGGTGGTTGTCATGTGAGCTTACGATGTACACAGGCTGATTTCAAAACGCGACTGAGATAAAATTAAATCACCATGTGTATTTGTTTCATGACCTAGTTTGATACCTTCCACCACGCTCGCTTACTGGATATGGTGGCCACTGGTTGCGTGGAGAGCCACTAAAGCCTGTGTTACTCCTGGTATATGGATGGAAGAAGTGATACAAGTAGGGGACAATATTGTCCTGTCCTGCCACCTCTTGTGTGAATATGAATAAAATTGAAGTTTGTCTGTTTGTAATATCAAAATCATAGCTTTTTACTAAATGCATTCAAATTATATAAGACACATATAACAAAAACTTACATTAAAAAATTATTCTCTGTCTATTCGTTCCGGGTAATCTCCGTAACGGTTAGACCGATTTTGACGGGACTTTCACTGGTATATAGCTAATGTTACAAGGAGTATCTTAGGCTACTTTCATTGTAGAAAAAGAATTAGGTTCCCGCGCAAATGGAGAAAAAACTGGTCATGGTGAATCGATTCGGGCGCTTAAGGCTTACGCTGAGTAAACCATACGAGATATATCAAATTAATGTACTACATAACTGTAGACATTAAAGAGACCTACAAAAAAGTCAGCGAGAGTACACGTCTATCTTCTAAGGAGCACCCACAATAAGCATTTTTGTCTTTAAAATAACCAGGAGCGGAGGAGCAACATTAAGTGTGTGCCCGATTGATAGCATTCTATAGTCCATGTGAGAGAAGCCGCGAGCACAACTAGTTAAAGAAATAAAACTGTCTACTTCGGACTCATGAGGAGAGTAGCATCTCACATGCAATTCTGTCATAGTTTACTTTCAGAAACGGAACAGTCTAGATCTTTGGGATAGGTTTTAATCTACTTTTTACTTATTAGTTACTTAGCTACCAACTTGCGGATGATATTTACAGACAAGCAATTACTTGCTAATAAACCCATCTAAATATGTACTGAATACTAATATTAATTGAAAAGTATGGTTCTACTGGTGGTCTACTCGGTCTTTTTAATAGACTTGGCTGTAGAGAGCTTTTCCTTACACTTCTCATAGATTCCGTCGATGTCAAAGGCCGCCCTGATGTTGTCATTTGAGAATAAAAATCTGGAAGAAGAATTATGTAATTTTAATTGTAAAAACTGTCGCCAGTTGCATTATGAAAACTATAATACTACCTGGGCTACAAGCTATGCTTGAGATTTTGCGAAAAAGCACTTACCTAGTAAACACAGGAAGTAAACATAATTAAGTCTCATTAGCCTAGTGGTTGTAAGCGCGACTACTATGATTGAAGTGCTGGCTTCGATTTCAAGGTCGAGCAAAGTGTTATTTGGTTTTTATATTAAAAAATCTCAGTAGCTAGGAGTTTAGCTTTGTGCCCGATTAATGGAAATAGGCTCACCCCCTATTACATGGGACCTAAAAAAATATACACGGTGAACTGTGGGTTGGGCAGTGTTGCAGTCTCTCCAGCGGTGCCGTATTGACTATCGATATATCGAAGTGTTGAAGTGCTTGTACAACAACGCCACCATGTCGGTCCGAGTACAGGAGCAGTGCACGAAGGCAATTCCTTTGAGAAGAGGCGTTAGACAGGGAGACGTAATATCTCCGAAACTGTTTACCGCCGCTCTAGAGGACGCCTTCAAGCTCTTGGAATGGCAAGGACTCTGCATCAATGTTAATGGCTAGTACATCACTCACCTTCGATTTGCTGACGACATCGTAGTCATGGCAGAATCGCTGGAAGATCTTGGCACAATGCTCGATGGCCTCGACAAAGTTTCTCAACAGGTGGGCCTTAAAATGAACATGGACAAGACGAAAATCATGTCGAATATCCATGTGGTGCCCACCCCAGTATCAGTTGGGAACTCTTGTCTAGAAGTTGTTGAAGAATATGTCTACCTGGGACAAACAGTCCAGTTAGGTAAGTCCAACTTTGAAAAAGAGGTCAGTCGACGAATCCAACTCGGCTGGGCAGCGTTCGGGAAACTGCGCGACGTCTTCTCGTCCAAAATACCTCAGTGCCTCAAGACGAAAGTCTTTGACTAGTGTGTGTTGCCAGTGATGACATACGGCACAGAGACGTGGTCGCTCACTGTGGGCCTCATAAGAAAGCTCAAGGTCGCTCAGCGAGCTATGGAGAGGGCTATGCTTGGTGTTTCTCTACGAGATTGAATCAGAAATGAGGAGATCCGTAGACAAACTAAGGTAACCGACATAGCCAAAAGGATTAGCAAGTTGAAGTGGCAGTGGGCGGGGCACATAGTTCGGAGAACTGACGGCCGTTGGGGCAGAAAGGTTCTCGAGTGGAGACGACGCACCGGAAAGCGCAGCGTAGGACGGCCCCCCACTAGATGGAAAGACGACATAATAAAGGTCGCTGGGAGCCGTTGGGTGCAGGCCGCACAAGATCGGTCGCTCTGGAGATCTATGGGGGAGGCCTATGTTCAGCAGTGGACGTCCTGCGGCTGAAATGATGATGATGATGATGATGAACTGTGGGTTCATCATCAGTATTCATCAGTACACTGTACACCTCTGCTTAACCCTTCGGGGATACAGGCGTGGTGGTATGTATGTACAAATATTTTTTAAGCAATAATGACTCGGTGAAATTTGTTCCTATATGGCGTCGACTGACGAGTGTTCGAATCCCTACAATGAGTCTGAGCTTTTAGTAAAGGAAAACATCTTAATGAAACCATAGCATGTTTCTAATGCTCGTCTGGTTAGTTACCACCCACAAGATGAAAATCTGAGAATTTATCTAGCGAATAGGTATATTATTACTGTCTTGTGCAATAACATCACTTAACATCAGGTGAGAGTAAAGTTAGTAGCTAAACTTATACAGATTAAAGATAAAATTAAATTAATGCATCTATACTGACCATTCTGCAAGCAATATAACAGTCAACATACACTTACTTCTGCAATTTCCCATTGTGATCAGCCTGGGGCCTTCTCATTTTCTCTTGACCCTCGCTGAAGAGTATCAGCGTCGGTAGCTGGCGGCTTGTCGGACCATCTTGAATTCTGTATTTCATAGCTGCCTCTGGATATCTAATTTAAAAAAAACGCAATATAGTGTTGGTCTTTATCTATTTATTTCTTCGAAATAAGATTTTTTTCCAACATATACATGTTTTGTTGTTGTTTGATTATATTTTGTGATGAAAGACGAATGTCATGAATAGAGAAGCCGATCTGAAGGCAAATCTCCATTTTTCTCAGAAACGTTTGAAGTAAGTAAGCGGACAATGTCCACAGTCCTACTTTATATTCATCTAAATACATTAAATGGTGGTAAATTGTCGAGTACGAAGTGTTTTGACAATTCTTAGGGATCCATACCAAAAATGAAAAAATTTCATCCAGATTTATTTCCATTTGTCTGTCAGTACAGGTATCAAGGCCCCTTTTCAGCTTTGATCACACTAAAGGCAGTTAGAAGTCCACTTGCTTGCACACCCAACTTGTCAATAAATGATAACTAATTCACCTATAAAATCACAATGCCTAGTGATTTTTTTCATGTTGTGATTGAAACACCTGTTGTTTTAAGGTAGTCGTCCATTAGCGGCGGATCGTATCTGAACGGGCCACCGCGCCATGTTCTTGCATTCATATGCACTGGGCGCGGCGTACCGCCGTGCAGATTTTTGCTACAGACATTAAATTTGCCAATAAAAAATATGAATGGTGGGCCTGCTTAGTGGACGCCAGCCAATGTCTCGTTTACAACTTGGCATGATAATGAACACTCATTTCACTCACTTCAGTGTTTGATTTTGACATACTTACTACCAGAAAACCGCTCTAGTCTAGAATTCTATACTTAATGTTATAAAAGTAAAAAGATAATTATGTTGTTTGTTTGTTTCCTAATATAGAACATGCTGATCTCTGGAACTACCTATTATGCTATCTATCAAGTGCATGTTATATTTAATACAAAAATGCTTATTATGAAAGAACATTAATAGATCGAGATATGCTGTCGCTGACTTTTTTGTAGGTCTTTTTATGATCTGGATTGTATTTTGGAGAGTTGATTGAATAAATTTAACATGGGTGAAACCTCGGGCAGAACTAGAGTTACCTACATATAGCAAAATTACTTTTTAAAAAATAGTTATAGGTTTAACATTGTGGCCACAATCTTACTTCATCCTAAGTGGCGATGTGGCCCAAGATGCCAAGATGGTAGCACGTTAAACCTAATGGAAGGCTTGCTCTCAAGTGCAGCAGTCAAAACACACCTATTACTGTTTGATGACAGATTTGAAGGACCAAGATAGTCAGGCAGCAGCAGATATTAAACTAACCTGCCAACATCAAGCTTCCCAAATTTGAAGTTCTCCAAATAGTAACTCGCAGACAGCTCTGCAAACACGGGGGCAAAGTTAACGCAAGCTGGGTGCCATGCTGCGTACAAGCACACAAGCCATGTAGTGGACTTGCGGTGCTTCAGCTCATCCTCCAATGTCTGTGCTCCACGGAAGTATATCACATGTTCGGGGCCCAAGTATGTCGGCTCTGGTAGCAGAAGGGCTCCAAGTATGAGAATTGCTCCATATGGTAGACCGTATCTGGAAAGAATTTTTAGGTGAGTCAACAAGGAAGGAATGTAAGTTGTAATCATGAAGTTTACTTATTTATTACATTGAGACAACTATAATCCAACAAGTTTGTGTGGGACCCTCCTATGTTTTGACAGATGTTGGGGGGCAAGGTAGCACATTAATATACCACTAAACTACACATTACACTGCAATAAACAGTAATAAGTCTTCATATGCAAATCAGACAAAATGATGTACTTTGAAAATACATTTACTTATACATTTCCATTTCTTTATTTTCTTGATAACAGCTCCTGTGAAACTTGAAGAAGCGTCTTTTTTACATTATGTATGCATAATTTTATAAAAATATTAATACGGGCACGGCGTTACTCGTTATAAATGTGCTACGTCAACAATACAGAGCGGGACCGCGCACCGAGAGCACGAACGCGTCGGAAACGATTCCCTCGAACTCTGTATAACCGGCGGCGAATACACGCTACGGTAACCAGCTGTCTTGAAACCAGTGCGTGCAAGCCCCTCTCGCTACGTGTGACCGACCCTGCTCATGCCCGAACCTACCAGACGTGAAGAGGGCGAAACTTCAAGGTACACACACGCAGTGAGGTACCTGCTGGTAGGCGCGGCGCTGACGTAGCACGGAGCGGAGAGGACTGGGTTGCTGGCGGGTTGAACACTTGTGAAGATGCAATGACACACAGATACCACAATAAATTTCGCTGTATTCTTCAAGACACAATACAATTCTTCTTAATATTATTTTCTTAGTACAATAGTAAATAGAAATATCTTCTAGTCTTGAGTCTTCTTTCTTCAGCTTGTGGCACCTGTGTGTGCCGGTAGGCCGAAACGGCCCTTCTTTTATTTCACTGTTGGAGCGGGACGGAGCGATAGCGTCTATTTCTCTACTATTGTAACATTACCAAATATGGTCATGTCACTGACGCCACCTCCGTGGCGCGCCGCGGTTACACTATTGCTGTCCCTATCTGTGTTATTATTATGATTCTATACAATTTGCAATAAATCCCTAATATCTCAAAAAATGTCTATGAAATTATTATGAAATCTATTTTAATTTATTAGGGACATAAATATCTACATAAAAACACTAAATATAACATTAAGGATTAATAAACATCACAAATATAAAACAATAAACATTACAACTTTAAAGGGCCTATAAACAATATTACAAGCATTTTTATAAGTTATTTACTATCCTTATATACCTACAAGTTATAACCTTCTATTCAAAACATTAAATCACAGATTGTGTATGTAAATTCTTAGTCCCTACAACTTATACCTACAATTATGATTCCTTTATTATCTCTATCATCACGCCTAGCCCTATATGTCGCTAACAAATATGACATTTACACAGTACAAGGTTATACCAGAGTCGGAGAAACTAATAGGGATGAAGCTATATCAATAAACATAACACAATAACAGACCCGACATTTTTTTTACAAAATGTAAGAAACTAAACTACTGCCTGATACTTTTGTACAAATTTATTAGCTAATATTATATTTCATTACAAGATGTTACACTATAAGGACAGGTAATCTTTATTTATTTATTTTTATCAAAATCTGATGAATTGTCACTGTCACTGATAAGTTATCAATAGCATTACTTATTTGGTCACAACACTACAACTATCAAATTAGAACTGTCATCGAGAAAATAAAGAAATGGAAATAGTATAATAATGTACTTTACTGTGTGACTTTATGTTTACGTTACTCAATTGCATGGGTTTCCTTTCCACACCCCGTTATCTTCTATATTACCTCTCTCCTATCAACAGCTCTCTGAAACTGTAGAACAGTCAAACACAAACTTGTCACTATTTCCAATTGACTCCAAATCATCATTATCAAAATTTCAGCTGAAAGACTGACTGCTGGACATTGGCTTTCCTAAAGGATCAACAAAACAATTGGTCCTGTGCTGCCTACATCCAATGACTTCCCGCAACCTATACCAGGTTGTTGGGTTACCTTGTGGTCTACTCTGTTTCTTCCGGTACGTGGCCTTCACTCAAAAAACCTTCGAACCAATCGGCCATCTGTTCTTCAAGCTACAAGTCCTACCCACTGCCACTTAAATATAATAATTCTTAGGCCTATGTCAGTGAATTGGGGTTTTCTGCAGATATTCTCATTTCTGATCCAATCTTGCAAAGAAACTTTGAGGGGGTCGACGAAGTGTGACATTGTGTCACAAGGGATAGGGCCCCACAATTTTGGACCCCTCCCCACCCCTTGTCACACAATGTCACACTTCGTCGACCCCCCCTCCCGCCCCTAAACGTGTGACGTAATTTATGGATGGCCCCTAGACCAATTAGCCCAAATATTTTTAGGGTGTATATAAGACGTCTAAGCAACTGCCTGGAGAAAAATCTCATAATATTGCTGATTAATTATTTAGTAAAAAATTAAAACATGAACTGAAAATTTAAAGCATGTAATAGTTGAATTTAGGTATTTTTAAATTGCTCTGAAATGTGTGCTGTTCATGGTTTTATATACCATCTGTGTTGATTTGCTGATTTTACTTATATTATGTTAGTTTTTTTTACCGACAGTGATGTTCAAAATTTTTTATTCTCCTGAACTATGCATAATAGACAAGCAAGAGTTTTACTGTTGTATTTCAACTTGTGACGACTTAATGTAATAAATAGTTTTTTTACTTCAGCCACATTCTATTTTGTATATAACAGATTGGCTGATAAAGTTTGTCTATGTAAATATTATTACTACGTCTATCACTTACTTTACTTAATTAAAAATATGAAAATCAATTAAAAGCTGCAAATATACAAAGCAAACAATTCGAGCGTCAAGTTGCATTTTTATTTCATATAGGATCAGCTAAATAATCCTACAAATTGATTCAAACTATAGGGATCTGCAATAAAAAGAATGTCACAAAATTGCCTCCCAAATCCCAGCACTGTGCGTAACTTGGTGTTTAGGCATAATTTGAACCAATTGACTGATTGATTAATTACTATGAACGTAGCGGATTTAATTTAGAAATTCATTATTACCCTAATTTTTATTCTACATGTAAAATACAGTTTTTAATAGACTAATCAAGAAAAATTATATCCACTTACCTAATATCAGCGTATAACCATAAAATTAAATTCGCTATCTTCGTGTAGACGAAAGATGAGGACAAATAGTTAATCATTGTAACACTTCCCGCCTTTCGAGTCCTCAGCATAACTACTATAATTAGGAAAAATAGTATTTCCGTTTCTCTGGTATCCAATTCACAGTCCGCGCTCGGAAATAAAAAATTGCAAATATATGGTGTACGCTTGCTAATAACATAAGATAAGCTGAGCAAAATATTAACCCAGTAATAGGGTTTTAATAATTGTTTCATATCACTCTTGAAAGACATTGTATTTTGTAAAATATTTAGAATTTTTATACAAAACTACGTCTTCTTTTTACACTTGTGTTATTATTCTGTGACAACTGACAGGGTTGCCGTTATATTATAGACTGTAGTAAAAAAAAATGATTGCCGTGTTTTGGGGTATACATACGTACTAGGCACAATAGGTTGAAAACTTGCCGTGTCTCATACATATTTAATTAAAAATGAAAACTTTCGCGATTGTTTGTTACCTATAGTTATAGAGCATTAAAAATAAATTGGCCAAGTACGAGTATAGAACTCACGCTTTGATATGAAGAAAAGGAATTAAATGACAAGTTGGTTACAAGCTCTGGTTATTGGTCTATAGTTACAAGTTTTAGACTAAGTACAAAGAAACTGAAAAACTTATACCTAACAAAAATACATGGAGCTAAGTTCATCATCATCATCATTTCAGCCGCAGGACGTCCACTGCTGAACATAGGCCTCCCCCATAGATCTCCAGAGCGACCGATCTTGTGCGGCCTGCACCCAACGGCTCCCAGTAACCTTTATTATGTCGTCTTTCCATCTAGTGGGGGGCCTTCCTACGCTGCGCTTTCCAGTGCGTGGTCTCCACTCGAGAACCTTTCTGCCCCAACGTCCGTCAGTTCTCCGAACTATGTGCCCCGCCCACTGCCACTTCAACTTGCTAATCCTTTTGGCTATGTCGGTTACCTTAGTTTGTCTACGAATTTCCTCATTTCTGATTCGATCTCGTAGAGAAACACCAAGCATAGCCCTCTCCATAGCTCGCTGAGCGACCTTGAGCTTTCTTATGAGGCCCACAGTGAGCGACCACGTCTCTGTGCTGTATGTCATCACTGGCAACACACACTGGTCAAAGACTTTCGTCTTGAGGCACTGAGGTATTATAATAAAGTTAAGTTATTAAGTTATAATAAACTAAATCACTGACCCACATGGATATCTACATAGGTAACCTACACACTTACTATATATACATTACACACCTAACACGTACCTACACAAATAACACATTTACGTGCTCAAGTATTACACGATCCAGACTTTTTGTACTAGTCTTTTCGTAGAACTTCTTTATAAGTATATCTAAAAGAGATCAATGAAATTATGAATTTTAGTTATTAACGCAATTCACATTATTATTTTAAAATTATAATTCAATTGTAGGTATTAAAAATTTAAAGCTTTCCGGTTTATGTTATGCGAGAATGATTATTTTTAATTTAAAATGGCTATATGGAATCAATTTGGAACTATGCTCGCAGCTTTGTAACAAATAATGCAGCATTACGATATAAACTTTATCTCTATAATTAATCAAAGTTATCCAACAAAATCTAAATATTTTTATAACGAAATAATATGAATTTATCTCTATATGTATTTTGAGATTTGTAAATAATATTACAAGCCAGTATAAATGCTTCAGAATTGTCTACTAAAACCCATAATAAACTGTATTTTGATTTAAATTGTTTGCAAATACTATGGCAACTAATAAAAATTATTATTATTTGTAGTCGATTTCTATTGGTTTGTCGCGTTTCGAGATCACACGGTCAATCTATAAGCTGTCCTTTCATGCAAATTTTCTATACAAAATAATTTCGATGTTTCTTAAGTGGCAGGTGTCCTGCGACGGCTGTTTTATTAAAAAAAAAAAAGTTTTTATGTACAATAATTTATTTACAAAATTAAAGACTACAATTTACTGTAATATAAAAAGAGCGCGGAGAAGCGCTACAATTAAAACTGTCAGTAAAAAAATGGTGTGTACTCAAGTAAGCACGTAAAAAGTGACACCCCTTTGTGAAAAAAACAAAAATAACTCCTTAACATGTTACGTACGTACGTGATGAAGTTAGGAATCAGTGACATTCATTCGGCCCCGGATCTACGATTTTTTTGAACCGGGGCAAAAACTTGATATTGTCGCCCCTTCTCTCCAGCGTTTGAGATAAGTTGTTAAAAACACACAAATAAAATACTGGGTGGCATTTTTTGTAAAGTGGACAATAAGAACCCTTTAATTTTCTAAATCTTCTAAATTTTTCATTTGTGTGACTTCGTGTAAGAATTTTTCTAGAAGATAAAACCATGTTTTTTTTCTTTTGGCGCCAAGCATTTTATGAATCAATTTGTTTTTTTTCTTTGTCCACCATATTATGATTTTGGCGCCCCTTGAAACTGCCCAGTATGTCCCCCGAGATCCGGGGCTGCATTCATTACTTTCACTTCTTTTTTTGTTGTGTGTGTTTCGTTTAAATTCTCTTACAAAATGTTTAAAAAGACAATAATATGAATTAACTTTATTATCGCTAATTTCTTAAAGTTGCACTACCGTTACATGATGCGGTGCGCAGTTATCAGTTTTACCGTCTACTAAACGCACCAAAAGAACTATATTTAAAATCGATCAAAATTCAATACGGTTACATAATTATAATAATAATAATAAACAAAGTTATTTTATTTTATTTTTTGTTCACTGTTCTTTCACGTAAAGTCTATCAATCATTTATATGTATATTAATATGTTTTTATTGTATATTCATATCTGAATTTCTTAAGTCAAATGTCACACACAATACGTACTTTTAACCTGCTTTATTTGACGTCGATAGGCGTTTTTGCGGCATAATTTTTTATTATTTTTAAAGGTGTCTTAATAAATAAATATTAAACATGGATATTATTTTCAACGTATAAGGTATTTACAAGGACTATATTAAACAAAAAAAAAAAAACAACTTGAATGATTTTGAAGAGTTCCCTGGTGTGTCTTCGAAGTTGAAGGTCGAATGCAATGAAATTAAAATGGGACCACCTTTTAGGTACCCCCATTGAACAAAAAATGGTTATGGCTGAACATCCATAAAAAAACATTCAAATTGAGTAATGAAGTAGTCTTTTGTTGAGGTCTGTTAAAAATAATTTTCTAAAAGTTGTCTACTGAACGATTTTAGAGACCACTTTTTCAAGTACCTATTTACTTTATTAAATTATTTTTCGGGAGCTTTTTTAGATGTTCTCTCACAAATATGGAGGTAAAGGTAAGAAAACCCGTCTTATAAAGGGGGACAAGTTGAAAAGTGTCCAGGCTATAAGAAGCAAATTATAATTATAGAACTCACCAAAATGGCGCTAGTGTAACAAGAGGGAATGATACTTTTGTAATTAAAAGTTTGTTGTGTGAAAATTTGTCCAAGTGAGCAAAAATTAACATATAATCCTGGGTCATATTGACGGTATCTTTAAAATTTTACACGCAACATTTTTTCATGCATAGAGATGGTACTCGTGGTTTCTACCGTCCATGCTCAAAGTACTTCACTCGTATAAAGGCAATTTATGAAAGGCTACTAACAAACAAGCATGAGTTTTTGGCGGGATCTTGAAGTGACATGTTGTGGTTTTTATTTTTAATTCATTTACTTAGGTTTTTGACCTTATATTATGTAATATTGGTGGCGTTTTGCGTGATATAGTTTAGTTTTTGTGCATAAGTGAGGTGGATTATAAATATAAGCTGAAAGCATTCATTCCGAGATCCCACAAAAACTTCCTAGAAAGTTCTAACAAGGGAGCCACCATCTTGTTAGGATACTGATTCGTCATAACATATGACAATATAATTCACTCGATAATGGCAGTAATGGTCTTCATTAAAGAGGACCGGTTGCCAAGTTAGGAAGAAGAAGAAGAACTAATAAGCATCTGCCGATTTTAGTGTTCAAAGACTTAACAGCGGTAATTCCATAGTACTACTATTTTTTTTTTAATTTTAACATAAGGTATATGAAATATGACTTTAGTTTTCCATCAGACTCATTACTAACGTTTCTCAGAGGACTTTGGTGATAATTGAAATATGAATATTGACCAGTGTTACCATATTTCTCAATGACTTTAGAAAATTCTCTCATATTAATTGCTAAACATGTTAAACAAAATTATATTATTTACTTGAAATATTCTGCAAGCTTTATTACAATATTTTGAAATTGTTCACTTTAAGTACCATAGCATGTTTTAAATACACATTCCAGTAAAACCATGGAATCTCGACTCCATATATTTTACAATATTCGGATAATTCGTAAATGTCTCTGAAAAATTGAGTGAAATTAAGGTGGCGTTACTATCGCAAAAGTGCTATTTTTGGTCATACAGTTGTAATGTATGGCCATAGATAAGGTAGTTATAAATATTTGTTTTTCCTATGTACCTTACGAAGTCTAGTAAATCAGTCTCGCAATATGTGTCATTGTTTCATTACGTTAAACATTCCAATAGTATGTTATTTTAGGCCGTTAGCACCATTTTTTAACCGATTTAAAAAAAAAATAGGGAGCTTATTCAATTCGAATGCAAACATATTTTTTTATGGATGTTCAGCCATAACTTATTTGTTTATTAACCGATTTCGATGATTATTTTTTTGATCGAAGATACACCACGCAACTCCTTGAAATTATCAAAGTAGGTTTTCTTTTTTCTTAAAAATTGTCTTGATACTGTTAACTTCAGGTCTTGATACTTAACGCCATTTTGTTAATCTTTGGAACACTTTTATAATTCATTTCAGTCAAATTCCCCTATGAGTCACAATACTTCCTTGTCGTTACCCTCTGTAGTCTCGACTGATAGCCTCGGAGATAATATTAAACAAAAAAAAACTTAGTTACATATCAATTAATTTCGGTTATATAAAACAGTCCTTGTACCGAATGCGCCCGGTCCATATGTTTCTTTAGCTCGTGTTTCCTTACAAAAGACGCCGTACATTGTACACAGTGCAACTTAACCCCTTTGTTGTGCTTCCGTTTGGCGTGCTCGCTTCTCCGCGACGCCGATATGAAACACTCGTCACAATCTTCACACTTGTACGGCTTCTCGCCTGTATGACGTCGCTTGTGATACACTGCGGCCATCCTAGTCACTAATTTCACTCCACATATATCACATTCGAAGTTCCTAGCGCGCGTGTGTACGACCGTATGCTCCGCGAGGCGGGCCGGCGTGTAAAACCGCTTCCCGCACCATTGACATTCGTGAGGCCTAACGTCCATGTGGATCCATAATATATGGTTTTTCAATTGCGGTCGAGACGTGTACGTTTTACCGCAATAGTCACACGTGTAGTTGGCCAAATCGCGAATGTTCGATCTGCGATTGCGAGGTAACTGCGTGAGGTCAGGCTTCGCGTCCGGTTCACACTGAGACCTGTGCTCTCTATAACAGCCTCGGTTCGTGAACTGAGTCCCGCACGCCCTACATGTACGCACCATATGCATTTGGGCATGGTGATCAAACGTCACCTTTCTAGGAAAACTCCTCCCGCAGTCCGTACACGTGAAGGAGCCAGGTTTGTGACACCTCGCTACGTGTTCAGCCAAGTGAGTTTTTTCGGGAAATAATAAGGGACAATCGGTACATAGGAGCACGTCGGTGCCGTGTACCGATTTCATATGTTCCTTCATTTTCTCACCGCGAAGGATAACCTCTCCACATATGACGCACGCTTCCTTTTGCCCACTATTCATTAAGTGCATAGCTAAGTGGTGAGGACTCGAAAATATTTTCTCACAGTCCGGACAACTACAAGATGGCCCCGCACGGTCGTTCCGCGGTTTTCTCCTAACAGGTTTTTTAGTCACAACCGCCCTCAGCCTGTCGAGTATCGTTTTGGGATCGCTGGCGTAGTCTTTTACCGTTTGTATGACAATGTCGTTTGGATGTATGAACGCACATAAGGATTTCATTGGGGTCGAAACAGTGAATGGCAAGGCGTTGAGACCGTTTACTGCTTTCGTCCACACTTTCTGTGATGATTGAACGAAAGTGCGGAATTCGCCGGCCGCTAGCGCAGCGCTTACACAATTAACGCATGCGCCTTTTGGGCATAGTGACTCTTCGTGAATCTGAAATGTTTCACAGTTAATTAATAAACATTAAGAAATTCAATAAGGCTAGTGTTCCCAAAGTAAATAAGTATCAAGAAGAACTGGAGCAAGTGACTGTGTTTGTACACTTAGGATCGATGTTTACTAGGGATGGAAAGTGTAGAAGTAATATTGAAAGGAGAGTAAACACTGGGAAAATTGTGAATGGGGCGTTGCACACCTTTTTGAACAGCCATAAAATTTCTACGAAAGCTCGTCTGGTTGTGCATAGAGGAGTGTTGGTTCCAACAGGAGAGAAAGATGGGTGTGGCAAAAAAGCATGAAAGTAAAATAAATGCAGAAGAAATGAGAGCGTTAAAAAATATGTTAGGAGTGAAATTGAGTGACAGAATAAGTAATAGTGTGTTAAGAAAACGTTGTGGTGTAAAAGAAGATATAGTAACATGGATTGAGAGTGGGATGCTTAGATGGTTTAAGGGTGAATTAAAGAAGAACGACTGAACAGATTTATAGGCCGAGCGTGAATGAAAACGTTAGAGGAAGAAACGAACGTTTAACGATCAAATCGGGGACGTTCTGAAAAAAAGTTAGGTCAAGAGTACTCTAAACCGACGAGCATGCATGAAAAGACTAATGAATGTTGAAGAATCGAAAGATGTATGCCAGGATCGTAGCAAGTGGAAGGACGTGGTCCTATCCTAGCCCGTTGGGAAAGAGGCGTGATTTATGTTTCCAAAGTATGCGCCGAGGCAAGCTGAGGCGCTGCATGGAGTAAGCAGCGGTGAATCAGAAAGTAAATTTCAATAGTTTTTATGAATGATTTTAAAATAGAATTTATGCAGGTAACATAATATAATAAAAGGAAACAAGAAACCCAACTGCAACACAATCACATATTTTTTTCCTATTTTTGCTTTTTATTTGAATCCCAAAAGACGTACTTAAATATTATATAGCCTATGTCACTTCCACAATGAAGACGAATCCAACGACACCTCGTATACTAAAATCCTTCAAGCTGTTTAGGCTACAAAGCGTGACAAAGAAGTAGACATACATACATACGCTCGAAAGACATAACCCTCCTTTTCGTAGTCAGGTAATAAAATAGACATTTTTTATTTTTGTTACCTTTAATACAAAGCTATCTGTAATGAAATGCGTTTACGGATGTTCAAATAATACTAACGAAATTAAATTTTATCGGTCTAAGTTTATCTCAAACTATTAAAAAAAGGTTTATTGATTGATTTTTTTGCAATGGCTACATTACTGAATCTATATTGCATAATGATTCCCGGTTATAGTATAATCGAAATAATTGTAGACGCCAAGACTTTTCAATCGAGTTGTTTTTCAATTGTATCGATATAACCATAAAGCGTAGAAAGCTAAGGTGCACGGTGCTGTCGGGAACCGAATACAATTGAAAAATTAAACAATCGACTTTATTCACTCAAAGATGCACATCATTAATCTTACTAGTGTCTAACATTTCATCTTAAACCGTCTCTTCATGGGACCATCATTCGTCTTCTTGGGCACATTAATCACATCGAAATGGACAGATAAGTAATGCTTCTTCAATTCCCAAGGCCTTACAAATCTAGCAGAGCATTTGTCACAAGCATGTGGCATTTCCGTCGTGCCCCTGTGCCTTCGCTTCACATGATCCAGTCGTCTAGACGCTGAAAGGAATCGATCTCCACAAATCTCACACTCGTAAGGACGTTCTCCGGTATGGATTCTCTGATGCAACTGATAACCCAGTTCCGTGCGCATTTTTGCTCCACAATAACATTGGAAGATTTTCCGCTCTTCCCTGTGAGTCTTTTGGTGAGACTTCAAATGGCCAAGCGTCGACGTTCGCTTCCCGCACTCTTGACAAGTAAACGGCAGCACATTAAGATGCTTTTGTATTATATGTACCTTTAAAGATGGCTTCTTATTGTACTCTATATTGCAATAATCGCATATGAATACGGATTGTTTGGGTTCCGCTTTGATTTTACACTGCTTTTGGTGATATTTGAAACATTGTCTATTGTAGAAGCTGCTATTGCAGGATTTGCAATAGAACAGCGTATGAGAGTACATGTGGGCTCGCAGCGCCCTGCTGTTGTTGAAACCAAAGCCGCAATAGCCGCAGGAAAACGTGTTCGGACCGTGTGTCGATAACCAATGCTGCTCAAATTCATTTTGCTCGTTGAACACCGCGTTACATACGTAGCAATCTATTACGGTTATTCCGTGAATTCCCAATAGATGCTTATGCAAACTGTTCTTTGGTACAACGCTACCACATTTCCTACAAGCTCTTTTCAATGAATTTCGAAGATGATGGTTGAGAAATTCAGGATTAGTAAAGTTCATCCCACAATCCGGACACACGCAATTTATTAGTTCGAAAATGCGTTTAGCTCTTCGTGTGGGCTTCTCTGTCACTTGCGGTTCTCTGAATTTATTATTCAGTTTATTCAACGCTTCATCTGGATTTGATGCTACATTAACCTGATCAGTGACCATTGAGATGTCATTACCGAAGAACACATATAATGTTTTGTCAGAATCTGTGGGTTCTTGTATGTTGGCAAAACATGTAGTGGTCTTTTCCCATTGGATGTTCGATTGGAGGCATAGTTCTCTGAAGTGGAATGATGTAATTGTGTCTTCGGAACATCGTCGGCAGAGACCCCGCGGCAGGACCGTCTCGTCCACCATCTGAAACGACGTCAGGTTTCAGTCTGCCCGTTTCCATTTTAATCTCCAACACATAGTAAACACCAATTTTTTTATGTAGAGTAGTGTAAATAAAATATAATTTACGCAATGGCTGTAGACCAACTATTATTGTGCAATATAGTTTATCCGGAAAAAATAATTTCATTTCCTTTGTACCGACGTACTGTAAAAGTTGATCTACGTTTTACGTTTTTTGTTTTTGTTTTAATCAACAAAGAAAATAAAGAATTTCAAGTATCAATTAATCAAAATTCGAATAATTGTAGTATTTTAATCGCTATATTAAACAACGTACATTAATTTAAAAAACGAGTGCCTTCATATATGAGATATACTGATAACATCGTGCTTGACATTTAAATGATTTTCGATGCTTTTCTTTTGACGATAATCTTTCATACATATAGGACATTTATATTTTGTTTTCTTCACACCCTCCCACCTAATATGTTGTTTGTTGACGTGCCTTTCGTAACCTCGCCTCGAACTGAACTTAGATCCGCAAATTACACATAAGTACCTATCCGTAACTTTATTGTGAGTGTTATCATGCTCTGCTAAATGCACACGACTGAGAAACTTCTTCCCGCATTTGTCGCACTGATACTGTTTTCCCGCCATATGATTGTAAATGATGTGCAGTTTTAGGGCGTTCCTAATCTTATATTCCTTGTTACAGTAGTCGCATACGTATGCCACTGATTTCTCTTTAATATAAGCACAATTACGGCCGTGACGTAAATAGCAAATTTTGTTCGAGAACTTTCTATTGCATCCTGAACATATCGCAGATTTATGTTTGAACATGTGAGCGACAAGGTTGCTCTCTGTCGCGAAAGTTTCCTTGCATTCGACGCAAACGTGATTTCCCTTGTGTTTCGACATGTGAATATTGAGGGACGAATTTCTACTAAACACTTCAGAGCAAAAATTACAGGGGAAAATTGTTAATTGATGAGTCTTCAAATGATCTCGAAAGACGTCGAGTTCCAAAATCATATTGCAATGGACGCACATTTTCTTGCCGATATTCTTTATATGAATATTGAATTTCATTATATTATTGAAACTCGTTTGACATTCAGGGCAAACCAGTTTTACCCCGTTCTTCCTCACTGGATTCATTGCATCGCTTCTACAAATTTTTTGCACATTAAACTTATTATAACCTAAGTTACGTAACGCGTCCTTGACGGTTTTACTTTTTTTCGAACATGTATAGGTATGTAAGCCCTTAGATGCGATGACGTACAAACTTCTAGTCTTTTTAGGCACATTAATATCTTTCAAATAGAGGGTGATACTTTTCCAATGTCCGACAGATTCCGTGCAGAGTTGTATGAAAGGAACAAAGTTCATTATCTGTGCGAGGCATTCTTTGCACATTTTATTTGGCAGAATAGCGGACGTCTCCACCTAAAACAATATTTCTTCATGTACTCAAATGTCAATTCATCAATTCATGGTTACAGAATTTCATAAATATGAAAATGTTTATGAATTTCAGAATTTATGTTTGTGTGAATCGAAAACAAAATATTTATATTTGAGAATTATGTGGTTGTTGCAACCTTTATAACTCTGACGGATTATTTTGTCAATATTGCAACACTAAAGTGTATTTACTTGATAATGTAGTACAATGCAGTGTTTGTGCATACGGAGCATTAGATGATTGTTGTTTTAAAAAAGTTGTCTTTTAAATGAATGTTTAGCTGTTAGTCTACCTAATCTATACATATAATAAAAACGTAACTGATCGATGTCTGTACATAGAAGATATATGAGAAAAACTATTGTCGGGGGTCTCTATCAACGCAGGAGAACCCAAAACAATGATTGTTAGAATTTTTGTCTGTTTGTCTGTTTGCCAACTTTTGTGCATTGCAACAACATTTAGTGTTTGTTTTACTTCAATAAGTTAATAAATAAAAAAGTTATATCAATTTAAAAAATCACGTCGAACATTTTTTTGATAAAAATGCTATAAAATAGCTCTTCAGTTGAATTGACAGAAATTTTAGTTATCTGTATATTATGGTTTGTAAAACGATGATGATCGAAACCTTTCATAAAGTTAAAAAATGAAGAGTTTAAAAATTGCATATTCCAATATAAGTTGACCTCATATCTATGTGATAAATCATATTAGAAGGGGGTCAACTTAGGCTGGATAAAGATCAGTTGAATATAGCTGCGCCGCTGCTAGGGATGGCAATTCATTTCGAAAAAGATTGATTCGAATCGAACTCTCATGATTCGATTCGCAAAAAAATCGATGTCTAAAAGATCGATCTCTCAAAAATTGATCTGTTTTCGATTCACTTTTGCATTTGTATTAACAA
This sequence comes from Saturnia japonica, assembly GCA_033032175.1. NCBI lineage: Eukaryota > Metazoa > Arthropoda > Insecta > Lepidoptera > Saturniidae > Saturnia > Saturnia japonica. The sequence continues at coordinate 11,923,560 of CM065329.1, forward strand.
TATAAAAAACACTAAAACAGAAAATTAAAACGGAAACACAACAGTCGATCTTTTGTAATTTTTACCTTACTAAAGTATCAGTTATTACAGAGAAACATAGAAAGGTATAGAGAGAGAGAATTTATTACAGGTATATAGGGAAAGAGAATTCATTTTAAAATTTTATTATTATAAACTGTTGTCGTTATTTTGCTGTTGGGTAATAATTTACAGTAAGTATTTTAATTGGTAAATGACACCATAGAAAATGACTGTATAATGAATTGAATAATCCATACCTACTAATATTATACATGCGAAAGTAATTCTGTCTGTCCCGTCTGTTGCATTTTCAAGTTTAGACCGCTGAACCAATTTTATAGAACTTTGGTTGAGAAAGGTCATAGGCTACTTTTGGAAATAAAATTGGAAGGGGTTAAATGGGGGGGTGAAATGGGTGGTAAAAGTTCGTATAAAGAACCTAATTTTGATGAATTTTGATATAGAGATATGTAGGAATTTGGAGAAAGACTTTGGCTACCTTATGTGGTGTAAATAAAACTATAATGGGTGAAATAGAGGTTGAAGGTTTGTACGAAGGACCCGTTAAACTAATTTTGATGAATAGAGATATATTAGACCTTGGAGACGGACATCGGTTACCTTATGGCGCAAAGATAAAACATTAAGGGATCAAATAGAGGATGAAATTTTGTACGAAGAACCCACTATTTCTCAATTTTGGGATATGAAAATTCATATTTATGCAAAAACGAATCGGCAGGGTGGTACAATAAGAGATGATTTACAATACCATACACATAGAGTGATAAATCCATCTATGATTTTCCATTGCTTTATCGTGTTTTGAGATCAGTCGGTGTATATGTATTAATATAGTGGGGTGGTAGGGATCGCGACCACCATATCTACATCTATACATATAATAAAAGCGTAACTGATCGATGTCTGAACATAGAATATATATGAGAAAAACTATTATTGGGGGCCTTTATCAACGCAGCAGAACCCAAAACAATGAGTGTTAGAATTTTTTTGTTTGTCTGTTTGTCTTTTTGCCAACGTTGGTGCGCGCTAATCTCAGAAACGGCTTAACTGATTTGGAAACGGTTTCAACTAATATATTTTGGTAAGGTTAACTTAACATTTAGTGTTGGTTTTGCTTCAATAAATTCATATATAAAAAAGTTATATCAATTTAAAAAATCACGTCGAACATTTGTTCGATAAAAGTGCTATAAAATAGCACTTCAGTTGTATTGTCTGAAACTTGGAAACTGGTTTGTAAAATGATGATTACATAAAGTTAAAAAATGTACAGTTTCAGAGACCTTGGAACTTTCCAATATGAGTTGACCTTACATCTATATAATAAATCATATTAATAAGTGGGTCACCCTAGGTTGGATATAACCACGCAAGCAAGTCGAGTGCCGCATCGCTGCTAGGCAATTCATTCCGAAAAAGATCGAATCGAATCAAACTATGATTTATCGATTCACAATAAATCGAGGTCTAAATAATCGATCTCTCCAAAAAATCAACCTTCTTTTATTCACTTTTCAGATTTGAGTTAACAATATAAAAATGTCTATTATAGAAAACAAACAGAATAATGGAACGAATAATCCATACTAATATTATAGATGCGAAAGTAACTCTGTCTGTCCTGTCTGTTGCACTTCACGCCCTGAAATAGACGATGAAGGTTTGTACGAAGAACGCATCAAACCGAATTTGATGAATTTTGGTATAGAGATATATTGGACCTTGAAGAAAGACATTGGCTTACCTTATGTCGTGAAAATAAAACTTTAAGAGGTGAAATAGGGGATGAAATTTTGTACGAAGAACCCACTATTTCTAAATTTAGGGATATGAAAATTCATATTTATGCTTTTAGGAAGAAATAACAGTATTTCGTGTTTTAAAAAATAAGGGTGATTTACAATACACATAGGACTCCACCCCTTGATACTAAGCAAAATGTTCCTGAGACATGCTTACATTATACAAAACATATGTCCATCCTATTAAGACATATAAGCTGCGCTACATTCGCACATGCGTCAAAGATCAACATTAACAAATTCCAAATCCTCCAAACCCGATTCTTACGTAAAATTAACAAAGCCCCTTGGTACGTTGGTCGAATCGTATATTAAATATCTTACGCGATCGTACTTTCGTATACGTAAATATAATATTCCACAAAAATATTGTTCTTTAGTATATCTAAAAAAAGTCTCCGATAACATATGCCTATTTCTTAATAACATAAGCCACTATAAGGTATTTTGCGAGTTTTTATGTTGAAGATTAAAAATTGAGCTATATTTTTAGGCTTATCATATTAATCCTTACGAACAAAGTTATTTCATCATAAAGACAATTTAAATTTTTCTTTTTATTGTATGTAATTAGGAAACATATTATAGTTTAGGAGAAAATGAAAAATTAAAATAATTTGTACTTGCGGGAAATGATAACAATTATGATAGACTACACGGGTCCGTCGCGTTGGCGGCGCTTTATTTGTTGGATAAAAACTCGGGTGAAACCGAGGGGCACAGCTAGTAAATAAATATGACTGAAATTTCTATAACGACTCTTTCCTAGCACTCCTTGTGTAAAAAAATCTTATTAATATGGCCGTTGTGTATATCCTCAATTCTGCCAACGTCGAGTGAATAGTAAATTTTTCTACGTAATCTTTTACTAAACAAACATATATCTCTAAAAAGATGGCGGATATCTTTTTAAAACTGCCTCGGGAGTTTTGGTGGCAACTTAAAATGCATGCTGCTAATTATTATTTATAATCCACTTCACTTATGCACAAAAACAAAAACTACATCACGTTAAATGACGCCAAAATTACATAACATTGGCCAAAATACAATTTTTTATGAATATAATATTAAACCATCACACGACAGTTTAAGATCCCGCTAAGACCCTGGAGAAAAATAAGCAAAATTATTATAAAGGAAGCAAAAAACCAGATTGCACAAAAACACTTGAGTAAAAAAAATATTCATCCTTTTTATTTGATTCTCAAACGTCTTACTTAAATATTATATAGCCTATGTCACTCCCACAATTACGACGAATTCAACGACATCTAGTATGCTAAAATCCATCAAGCCGTTTAGGTTACAGAGCGTGACAAAGAAATAGACATACTACCCTTGCGCAATAAGTTGAGACCTGGGGAGCGGTGACGTCACAGACGCATGGTTGTACTGTGCACAAAAAATATCATAACAAGTTTCCACCCGCGACTTCGTCTCTGCTATTTTTCAACGTGGCTTTCGAAACTCCCGTTGCCATACAGTTTCTTTTTACTGCCTGATCAACAGGTAAACACAACTGTTTGTTCCATTTTTCGTTTTCAAAAAAGTCCAACACTTTTAACAAGAGATTTCTCTCTCCACTATGTAAGTTTTACCCTTCATTATAACAATAAACTTAACACAAAAAATAACAATAAGATATAGCAGTAACTCTAATAACTATTAACGAAACAGTATCAAATAAGATTATAAAATCGGAGCGCGTCATCGTTACGTGACGTAAACCAGTACGAGACTAAGATTTAAAAAAAATGGCGTTGCCTTCAGTACAATGAAGCTTTAGGGGAAGTTACAGAACGGGCAGAGGGTTGCATTCCAGGCAAGTCCCAACTTATCGCGCACGGGTAGTACATACATATGTAATTTCTAATTAATCCTTTTAACTGACTTTATGATAATTTAGACTACAGGATCCAAGCATTTTAAAGAGTAACTACTTTTTTTTAAATTCACAAAGTACCTTATCAGTAGTATACACGTGTATAGTTTTACTTACAAAAAGATATGACAATTGTAATGACGGGCTGAATGGCGCGTAACAATAAATTACTATTAACAAATTAGTATAAGAGAACATTATTATCCCTTGTTGAGTGAGGAATTACGTGTATAAAAGTCAAGAAGAAAAGTCATAAAGTCATATGTGTATCAAGTATATAACACCCTCCCCAAATATAAAATTTTTATCCTTAGTACTTTCGGCTGGGCGATTGTGAGTCAAACACGACAATGACTGTTATAAATATATTTATAACAGTCAGCCACTTCCACGAGCGAGTTTATCGCGGCGATATTATCGTCCTACCACTTCATTCTATAAGAACTCTATGAACGTGACTCTAAAACGCCAACGACTCGCTGCGACAACGAATTGACCTACTAATAGCGCGCTCGTTGCATAACGTGAAGCGCTCTCGCCCTTCTAAAGCCCGCCCAGAGCATTTCGCTTATTGACATTACTGAATGTCGCTCTTGCCTGTCACCGAACTGAGCTATTTTAAACACAATTACTGTGTAACGAGTTCTTGCGGATCCGCAGTAAACAGTAGCGACTCGCGGCGAGTCATCTCCATTCGCGACGATACGCTGACGGTAAAATAATCGTCTCGGGGACGTGACCCGATAATATCAGTGGCGCACTTGTGGCGATACACTCGCTCGTGACTTAGGCGACTAAGATCTAAGATACGCATTGAAGAGGCAAAAAGGTAAATATTGTTATGTGGCATCTCTGCAATCTTGTTATGACGTAAACCCCTTCCATGTAACCCACACCTTAAACACTCATAGAAACTATAACACAGTTTGATTCTACACTATGTGCCTAAGTAGTATAGTTAAACATGTATAGTTATTGGTCGTACATAATGCACATCAGCTAAAGAGGGAGATAATCGCCTACTTTCGGATTCGTAGAGCATTGTCTCTGTCACTCAGTACATTATGTGACGTTTTGTCGCTTTCAAGCACTGTTAGTGCTCTGTGTGACAGAGACGACGCTCTACGAAACTGAAAGTAACTGATTATCTCCTTTTTTAACTGTACCTGTGCCGGTAACTGTAATGGGGTTATTACATGGCAGGTATATCGCAGCCGATTTTGGTGCATACTTTATTCTGTCGTATTTTTGTGTCTTGGTGTTTCAACATCAAATAAATATTATTACTTTCTTTCACAGATGGTAAGTTATATCTTAATGACTGCTCATTGACTGTGATTTGATCTATTATGTACCAAAAGAGATCTCAAGCTAGCAAATTTTATATTGCATTCACTACATTTATAAAGCCCACAACTCTTGTTAGAATGTACTGTTGATATGTGCTTCTTCAAACGATAAGGTAGCCTGAATTTTGCTGGACAATATTCACAGGCTTGCTTTAAAACTATTTCTGAACTCCTGTGTGCTTTTCTTATATGTTCTGATCGTCTGGATGAAGCACTGAAGGATTCACCACATAACTTACACACGTAAGGCTTTTCACCTGTATGTAACCGTAGATGCTGACTATATCCTAATTTAGTTTTTAGAACAACTCCACAATGTTCACATTTGTAGCTTTCCATTATTTCATGCTTCTTAATGTGAGTTGTCATGTGTGCAGCGGCTAGAAGCTTACCACAGTACACGCAAGGCCTGTGAGTGTTTTTAAGGTGGACTATTTGGATGTGTGTGGCTACAAATTTCTTCTTGGAAAACTTCTTGTTACAATAATCACAATAACATTCCGTGTCTGCACTGCCTCGTAGGCCTACTTTAACTTGTTTGTCATTAGTTTTAACTAATACTGATAACTTGTGACTTGTTTGATGTAAGTCTATTCTATTTCTGTCCAAGTTACAGCACTTTTTAACATGGTGAAAATAGCATGTTTGGTTTCGGAAGAGTTTAGAGCAACCGGGGCAATTTTTCGGTGTATGCACAGATAAATGTGCATTGTAACCATAGGTCGACTGGAAGCTACGTCCACAATCACCGCATGTAGTTGCTCCTGCAGTGTGAGCTATCAATAAATGTACTTTATACTGTTGTGAAGATAATAACAATGCCGGACACTTTTTACAGTCATAAGGTTTTTTGTTATGTATTTTGGTTAAATGTTGGACCAAATCATCACGTGACATAATACAGGCACATACATAACATGCACGTTTTGAATCTGATGATTCCTTCAAGTGCTTGTATAAATCATGAGCATAAATGAAATTTTTTCCACAGTTTGGACATTGACAGTGTAAACTTTTCATATAGTCTTTTCTTTTTGTATCTTTCACCTTTGATAGCCTGGTTGGTGCTGCCAACTGCTTCTCATCTTCTTTATGTTCTACAAAAGATATATGATCTTCCACCAATATAGCATAAACTTTTTTTGTATTTAAATCATGTTTATAATCTGGTATAGTTTCAAGCATATTAACAGTGTATTTCCAATGTTCAGATGCTCGTTGGCAGAGTTTACGAAATTCACCTGCTTGAAAGGCTAATATGTAGCAAGTGGCACACAGCCCGTTGGGCAGGTCACCATCCACAGGCACCTGCAATGATGGTGTTGGTCAAATGGCCACATTTTCATCTTCTATGGAAGTCTCATAACATAAATTCTTTTATATTTTTCATTTTTAATAATTTTAGAGTTTATAAAGCCAGTTGACACTATTATAATATAGATAAAATGACGCTATCTCCGTAAACGCATTACATCCGATCCAAAGAATTTGTTAAATTTAGTTAAATATCATAGATATAATATAATTAAAAGTTATGCATATAAATTTAATTTAATGAGTAAAAATAATAGATTCGACCTCAAAATGTAGCTCTTAATTATAGAAATATTTTTTTATTGAAATCACTTTTTCGCCATCTTGGCTCATGGTGCGCGGGAATAAAACCGTTCCGTTTTCCACAGAAAATAAACAAATGCACAATTTTGAGGTCGTATAGAATATTGAATTTTGATTACCTCAACACCCGTTATAGTTTCCAGTAGCTCGGCGAGAGTTACTGCCTTATCTCCATTTATCATTACATTATCGCCGAGAAAAACTCTCCCTTCCGATGTATCACCCATACATATACGGCATTTGTCTGCACCGTCACCTCTGACTATATGTGAAATTAACGCCTTCACGTCTACTTGACGATCCATTTTCGTTTTTGTTATTTTCTAAACGAAAAGAAGAATAAAAATTATACATAAATTTGTAACTTACGACAGACATGAAAACTTAAAAATTAGCAAACGTCAAAAGTGAAAATTCCAATGACTGTCAACATTACTAATAGTGACGCGGTGATATATAACTGTAAGCCGTTATCGAATAATAACATAAGCATGTTGTTTATTTATGCTATTCATAGAATTTTTCAACATAAACAATTATAGTATCTATAAATGTAATTTGGAAATTACAGGGAATAAGTTACAATACACTCCCAATTTTACATATATAAAGAAAGTAACTTTTAGCAAAAAAGTATATTAAATAATGCCACTAAACTTGATGATCCAATGACAGGTACTTAAAAACTAAATATCTCAGTTTATTGTTAATTTATTAATTGTTATAAAATTTTATTTTACATTGCACAGCAAAACTCTCGGAAAACAGAACTAATTTCACAAATAAAATTATAGTGGTTCTATAATAAATTTTATTAAATACTTGCTGTGCCTGCGGCTTCGCTCACACGGACTACAAAATGCTGTCGATTGGGCACATGCGCGAATTTTGTTACCCCTGCTCTCGGTTATCAAAAATACTTGTTGTAATACATAAGTTAAGAACATTATATAGATAGAGACTTAGTTTAAAAAACTGTCTTACTTATAGTTACATATGAAGGGTATAGGGAAATGCGATGGGGAGGGAAATAAACCTTTTATTATTATTAATTTGTTTTATTTTATTATAACACCGTTTTTTACCCTTAGACCACAGTAACCATAGTAACATATTAGTGATGTGTCACACTTAATAGGGATATACCTGTTAACACCTTTTCCTATTGTTAAAATTGTTTACATTTTAAATAATACTTTCTGATCTATAATTTCTTTAGCGGAGGTGAGGAACAGAGAGTAAAGTTCCTCATCCGCCATAGAAAAAGGAGGATCCTCCGGCCAGACAGGTGCTATGTCTGGCGGGCAGCTGCCCCGACTGTTTTTTTTTTTTTTTTGAACTGACTACACTGTTAGCCTTAGGGGCCCTAAAGCCGCTGCGGCTTTTACAGCTTCACCGGACTTGGGGGCGAGCGCAGAGGGCACTCAGCTGCGAAAGTTATAAGGACGACTCGCACGAGGGCGCCAGAGTGGCCGGACCTCGGCTCGGGCGGTCGTCGCGTACGCAAATAAGTCGCGAACTAACTGAATCCCTACACCTACTATTCGAGCTAACTAAATTATACACATAGGCACGTTCCCTTCCTCCTGGGAGGAAGGAAGGAACCATGCGTATGTGTATTCAGTAATCGGAAATGTTTTCTACACTAACTAGCGCTAACTAACTAGCGTAAACAAAGAAAAAAAAAGGTCCCTCACAGAACCTATGTACCTGTGTGGTGTGCACGTGTGTATGTTCATACGTGTGTAATGTAGTATGTGGGTAACTAAGTGCTGCACGTATAGTGTCACTTGTATCGCGCGGGCGGTTGCCTGACACAAGGGCTTCGCGCCGAGGAAACGGACCTAGGCTTGGGTCATCCGCTGAAGAGGGTGAACGTATGGAGTGTGCGGGAGCGAATTTGACCGCCCGTCCTCTGCAGAGAGAACGATGGTTACGCGGGCGTGGGCGCTGTCACGCTCTATTTGGAGAGACGAATCGATAGAGTTTATTGTACATACGAGTAAATAAAACTTTTTGCGCGGCCGGCATTTATGCCGGGTGGTCATGTGTTTCGCTGTCGAGACGGTGTAACGTCTCAACGAGGCGGGGGAAAGCGCATATGGTCTTGACGAGACCGTATCGCACTAGGTGGTCATTGTAGTCAATGACCTCCTGAATACCATGTTCACGAAGGAGCAGGATCATGAGATCATTGCTCGCAACGTGGGAGGGAGCGCGGGGCGCGGAATTATCCATCGCCATACGAGGCTGTGGATTAGGGCGACGGGGCCCCCATGCGTTCGGAGCCGAACGCACGGGTTGTGAATGACCGCGGGGCGCAGGAGGGCCGGCGGCGGCCAGGATCTGGCGAGGGAACCCCGACTGTTGTAGTCGGGTTCTTGTATATATACTCAACGATAGAGTTAATTTCTATAGCGCAATGTAGGATAGTAGGATGCGTCCTATGTGGCTCGATAGATGTCGCTATGTGTCGCTACGTAGTTGTGTCGATGCATTGATGCGTCAGTTGTGGCGAGAGATGTCGCTACATTTTCCTTATTAAAATTTAAAGTTAGTGTTTTAACAGTAGGTGCTTCTTAAATTTAATAACTTAACAATATTTTTGCAATGAAAATTAAATTTATTATTTAATAATGATTTTGTTAATATATCTGCAGTTTGTTTATCAGTAGGACAATATTTAATATTTATTTTACCCTTTTTATAATTTTCATGGATGAAATAGTACCTCACAACAATGTGTTTGGATCTCTTATTGAATGAACCTGTTTTGATCAGTTGAATAGAGCTTTGGTTATCAACATTCAATATCACTTCAACTTCAGTACCTATCAACTCTTTTAAAAATGACTTTAAATATAAGCATTCCTTACAGTAATCAGCCGCTGCTATATACTCTGCCTCAGTTCTTCTTCTTCTTCTTCCTAACTTGGCAACCGGTCCTCTTTAATGAAGATCATTACTGCCATTATTGAGTGAATTATAGTGTCATGTGTTATGACGATTCAGTATCCTAACAAGACGGTGGCTCCCTTGTTTAAACTTTCTAGGAAGATTTTGTGGGACCTCTGAATGAATGCTTTCAGCTTATATTTATAATGCACTTCAATTAAGCACAAAAACCAAACTATATCACGCAAATTACCACCAATATTACATAATACAGGGTCAAAAACCTAAGTTAATGATTTAAAAATAAAAACCACAACATGTCACTTCAAGATCCCGCGAAAAACCTCCTCTGCCTCAGTTGATGAAAAAGCTACAATTGGTTGTCGTTTTGAATACCAAGACACCGCTCCTTTTGCTAACATTATTAAATATCCCGTTGTACTGCGTCTAGTTTCAACACAATTTGTATAATCTGCATCACAGTATGCATTTAGTTTAGAAATATGTCCTCCTTTCTTGTACATTATTCCTTTCTGTCTTTTTCCGTTTAAATATTTTCTTTGCAGCTATCACATCATCTTTTGTAAGGTTTTCTATTTTTCTGCTTGCTTTGTTCACAGCTTGACTTACATATGGCCTTGTTCTTGTTATAGATAAGTATAGAAGTCCTCCTATCAGTTCTCTATATGGGAAGTTTGTAGTATGTGTTTTGTGTTTCTGTTTTCTTTTCTGTATTACAGGGTGTATTAACCGACTTACAATCTTTCATACTAAATTTCTTCAATAGATTTTCAATGTAGCTTTCTTGTTTCAGTGTAATAATACCTTTTCAGTCTTCTTAACTTCAAATCCAATAAAAGTAGTCAGATCTTTGTATAATTTTATTTCAAATTCTGTGCGCGGACCACCACGCACATTGGGAAACAGCCACCGGATTTTACTTAGAAGGCTGTTAGCGCTTAAGAATCTGTCGCCCCTATGACAGGAATTCTTATCTTTAGCCACGTACGCTCGTTCGTCCAGCCGATGGGAACGTCCTGGATGTGGTGTGATGAGCTGGAGTACGTGACGCACGCAGGTTTGCCCGATTCACTTTTACTGGTCACTAAAGAATTGCATGACGTCTGATTGTTTGTATTTTGTAATTACATAGGTATTTCCCGTATTCACCTCGAGTCGCACGCAGTTGCATGCGCCGGCGAAGCTCGACACTTTCTGACTGACGCCATTTACAACGGCGCCACGAAGACGTTGTGGTTGGACGGGACAGTATGAGCGCTTCACAACGCTCTGCTATTGGTTGAATCCCATCACATTAAGCGACAGATTCAATACCTTTTATGGTTACGAAACAAATTCCTTTTCTAGGCAGTTTAAAATCCTTATTAATTGTTGGGTACGCGTCACTTCCCCTCTGCGTGAGGGAGGGGGGGGGGTGTGACTTTTCCCCGGTTCGGACGGGCGTTTTGTTGCGCCGGATGCCCGTCTCGTGGATACCGTACGGATGCCAGTGGGTTGCGTGATGTTAGTAGTGAGTAGTGAGGGGGTCCGGGGGGTGCAATAATGCACGACCGCTTGAGGTGCCGGGTCTTCAATGAAAGTCGTAATCTTGTTGTTGACTGTTCGCAGGACGACCAAAGCTTTCTTCTCGTTGTTACTTGTTACTTGTACTTGTAGACTCGTTGAATTTGCACCGTGCCCAATACGGCCCCTCTTCGAGCTTAAGTAGTTCGAGGAATGACCGTAAAGAGAGCCCCGTTTTGTTCCGTGTTTATTTCGTGTTTTAACTTTAGTTTTCGCTCTGGTTGCCCTGTTAGTCCTTTTATATTTCTCTCATTATATATCTTATATACACATGTCATATATCAAAATGTTCCTCTCGGTATTACCTATCTATTACATATTCACTTATAATATACATTAAGTATATATTCTGTATATAAGCCAAAAACAATGTAATTTACGGACGACATCACTATTTTCCGTCCGTAAAGTCTCTATAATATTCGATATACTTACTCTATGCGTTAATCTATTCTATATTAGTCATATTTTCACATATGTGACACACAATACATAATCGTTCATATATATCTTAATATATAACATGCAACTTGTAACGTAGCGTATTCGCTTACATTTCTCTATAATATTGTCTGTATCAATCTATTTTATCGTAACACATAGTATATAACACGTAAACACAATAATATCACATATTAACCTAACAAGAAACATGAAAATGACTGTTCTGTCGCCAACATTAATATTAGTTTTTCTTTCGCCACAGCAAGTCCATCATCTAAATAGATTGCTATTATTGTTGTATTATCTTCATTTGTGAACACACACTGATCTGTTTTAGTTGCTGTCAATCCAAGTTTTAACATTGCTTTTGTAAATCTTTTATTCCATGTAATAGGAGCTCGTTTTAACCCATATATGGATTTCTTTAATTGACCGACTTATCCAGGCTGATTTTCATATCCATATGGTATATTCATATACACATATTCTTCCAGCTCTCCATACAAGAACGCGGTCTTTACGTTGAATGTCATCATGTTATAGTCTTTAGAAGCAGCAAGTGCAAATAAAGATATTAAAGTTGACTGACTGACAACTGGACTGTAAATTTCATTGTAGTCATTCTGTAAGTTGTAAGTTCATTCTGTTCAAATCCTCGTACGACAAGTCTAGATTTATATGTGCCATTTTCTTTCACACGAAATACCCATTTGTTTGTAAGTATTTTGTTATCTTTTGCTTCTTTCTTATCTACTATTTCCCAGGTATTATTGATTTCCAGGGATACCTTCTCCGAATTTATAGCTTTTTTCCAGTATTCTCCCTCTTTGGATGTTACAGCCTCTCTGTAAGTAAATAAACTGAAGTCGTTTAGGTAAGTTAGAATCTGTTTCATTCTCTTACTTCTTTTTAGGTTACCTTCTTCTTCATTGTGACTCTATTTTTCTCTTTCTGTGTTTTCTATTTCAGTTGCGTCTTCAAGAGTGTTAAAAATTTTATTTTCTTCTGTTCTGGTATTTTGTGCTGTCTCCATGTTTTCTGGAGACTTTTCATGATTTTCTGTAGTCTCTTCTTGGTTTTCTGTTATCTCTTCTTGGTCTTCTGTTATCTCTTCTTGTTCTTCTGTTGTCTCTTCATAAATTTCACTAGTACTAATTTTTCTTTTCTTATAATTTTTTTTCTGTTGTTCAGTTTCACTTTTTATGATCACTATGTCCCTTGATATCTCTATTTTTCTCTCCTTGGCATTCCACAGTCTTTACCCATTATTAGTGTACCCACTCATTAATAGTTTCCTGCTTCTAGGATCTAGTTTCTTTACATTTGAATGTAACTGTTTTGCATAGACAGTAGAGCCAAACTTTTGCATATTAGATATATTAGACTTTGTTCCAACCCACATTTCATATGGTGTTTTATTTTTTAGGGCATCATTTGGCAGTCCATTTAAAATATAAGTAGCACAGTATATAACTTCACCCCACATTTCCTTGTCTAATTTAGAATCAAAGAGTAATACTGTTGTCTTTTCTAACAATGTCCGGTTTAGCTGTTTGGCTTTGCCGTTTAATTGTGGCGAGTATGGCACTGTGTAGTCTAATTTTATACCTTTTTGATGACACCATAGTTTAAAGTCGTTACTTGTATATTCGCCTCCGTTGTCACACCTTATAGTTTGTACTTTACTATTTTTCTCTTACTCGGTTTCTTCAATATAATTTTGAATTTCTTCTTTTACATCGCTCTTGTTCTTTAGTAAATATATCTTTGTAAAATGACTGTATTCATCCAATATTGTTAATACTGTACGGGACGCACCGTGCTACAATATTAGTATACTTAAACTAAAGCGTTTGCATACGCCGCGCATTGTGTTCCTTTTAAGCCAGGTTTAGTTATTATATGTATTTATTCAGTGTTTGTTTGAATATAGCATCGACGACACTCATTCGGGAAGTTTTATTTATCATCCCCGAATCTATCATCACTATCATAACTGTTAGGTACGAGCCCCTACAAATACATATCTGTAACTATCATGAGTCTCCGTCTGTATGTATTATTTGTAGGTTTCTTTCTACCCGAGTTCTAGTTGTATTAAATGGTAGCCTTGACTGTTTAGCTTCTGCACATATTTCACACTGTTCTTGTAATATTTTTGGGCCTCGTATATTTCTGCCATCTGCCACTTTTGTTAGTGTCTCTAGTACCGATTTTCCTGGGTGTCCCAGTTTTGCATGCCATTCCAATGCTGTTCCTTTTTTTTTTGTTAATAAAGATTTATTTTTTCATTTGGCAGCTCATATTTTAAATTCACTGTGTATAAACCATTCTGTTTTTTCCCACTTAAAATTAAATTGGAATTTATATAAATCTCCACTTTATTCTTTGTGAACACCACAGAGCAATAATTATTAGTAACACAATTAAAAGATAAAAGATTTTGTGCTAGGCCTGGTATTAATAAGGTATTTTGTAAATCACATGACATTCCTTGGACTCTACCTGTTCCTTTTGCTTTCATTTTTTCTTTGTTGGCTGGGTAAGCCCCAGAATTCAAAATCAAAATTCAAATCAATCTCTTCAAAATTGCTTAAGATTCCGGGGTAATTTGTCATATGCACCGTGCTTCCAGAGTCTACTATGAATTTTACTGAGTTCTGTTCAGAATTTTGTGTCAGAAAAGCAACACTTTTAGATTTTTTATTATCACCTTTTTTTTAAAGAAACAAGTTTCCTCTTTATGGATATATTTCTTACAAATGGTGCACCAACTGCTTTTTAATTTACAATCTTTCTCTTCATGGTTGTATCTTTTGCAAATAATGCACATCTTACAATCCTTTTTTAGATGGCCTATTTTGTGACATTTAAAACATTTTATGTTTTTATTCTCCGCTTTAAAAGCAACTTGTTTGTGCTCAGTTTTCCTTTTTAAAAATTTTTCTTCTGATAAGAGCCTGTTAGTTAAATTGGTAAGTGTCTTTTTATCATCCTATGTTGATTCCCATGCTGTGATGAAGAATTTATACTGACTTGGTATGTAGGTTAATATTTTTTATATCACCATATCGTCATCAATGTTTTGGTTAAGATTATGTAATCTCATTCTCAAATTTTCAATATCCATGATCAATTGTGACATTGACTGATTTTCATATTGAAACTTATAGAAATCTTGTAACAAAGAATACTTATTTCTTTCTTCAGTCCCTTCAAATACTGCACATAGTTTACTATACATTTCATGTGCATTTCTGCAATTTATTATATGCCCTTTTAGCTTTCTATCTATGGAATTCAATATCAACTTCTTTACCTTTGCATCCTTAATTTGAAATTCTGGTTTTCCTATCTTTTCTGGGTCTGTTTCTTTCAATACTTCCGATAGGTTAGATGCTGATACATGTATATTAAACTCAAATTTCCACATGTGAAAATTCTCAGAGTTAGTAAGTTTTTCAATATTTTCTTCTTGGTTATTAGTCATTTTTCCTTCTTTTTTCCTAAGTATATTTTTATTGGCACTGTTCTCACTCTGGGCCCATAACCTGAAGGGTATTGGGAAATGCGCAGAGGAGAGAAATAAACCTTTTATTATTATTATATAAATTGTTTTATTTTATTACAACACCGTTTTTTCCTTAGACCATAGTAACATAATAGTGATGTGTCCACAGAACAATTGTGACACACTTAATAGGGATATACCTACTAACAACATTAACTGTCTTTTTGTAGTCAAGGGTTATTGTTAAGGGTTTAGTCAAATTTTGTAAATTGTCTCAAGCTGTAAAATTATAATAATTTAACTTCTTCTAAATAAGGAGGATGTCATGAGTAGGTAACGTTACTATTGTGATAGAACGTCACTATTCGATAAGAGACAGGCTGTCAACGTGGCGTTACAACCACGGTCAGCTCACTGAGATGTCACAGTATAGAACATATAATAAAACCAAGGTCAATTGAAGCCCAGAATTATTATTTATATAATAAACCGACCAAAAACCTTAGAAGATAAATATATACCCTTGTTGGGGTTTTTGTAAGTATTTTTAATATTTAAAATTATGTGGTACGTTAATTTGATATTTATCTTTCGGTGTACTCACCTTCTACACACTCACATTAGGCGTCCGAATTGATTCACCATAACCAGTTTTTGAAATAATAACTTTTTAGGGGAAGGTAAACCGCTTCGTAAAGTAACGCGTTACGACGCCACTCAGTATGGCCCTTCTCTACTCAGTGTTCTAATAAACATATTCAAGAATTGTAACTAAAGATAAAATATATTCTATAATAAATAAAAGATTTTATTAATAAATAACATTCCCTTACATTAACATATTAATATACATAAAGTTTAAGTAATAACCTAAGCTTTCTCAATTTAAACAATTTCAAAAATAAATAGTTCATTTTAGATTAGTTTATGTTATCACTTCTGTTGTTTTTATTTTATTTGCGTGGAACCCTAATTCTTTTCCTTAAATAAAAGTAGCCTAAGTTACTCCTTATGATATCAACTATGTCCCTGGGGAAGTCTCATCAAAATCGGTTCAACCGTTTTGGAGATTACCCGGAACAAACAGACAGACAAAGGAAATTGGTTTGGCAACAGAGAGACCGTTGAAAAGAATGCGATGTGTGCACTCATGGCCTTTCCGTAAACCGTTTACCAGAACTGCATCGGGATATGGAAGCACCGATGAAAGAGTCTTGTTCAGTCAAATTCAAAGTTCCTACTTCGAAGGATGCTGTTTGAGAAGGTTCGCAACGGACTATTCGCGTGACGTACGCTGGGCGCTAGAATCGATCTTCGCGAATCAAGATCCCTCTGGAACCTATTGCTGCAATACGCAGTAATTGATTACAAACAAAAGAAGACTCAACTCGTCAGGTGCAGGCGGTATCCCTGACCGCACTCTAAGTATGTGTGTGTGTGTGAAGTGAATTGTATGTACGTTGGTGTAACCGCCTCAAATCGCAGGACACTAGAACCACAAGCAATCAGTTCAATTAAACTACTGGGACACCAACTCAACGTTACACAATACAAGGTAAAATCCAACTAAGATACTACCGAAAATTACTTGTGACGTATCGCTCTCCAAACCACAAGCAGAAGCGCCGTACTCAAACGCACAACGACGACTACTGTGCGTGTTAGCACCAGCCGTCGCGCTGAGCTAGGGGTGGGGCCCTTCGCCCGCCTATCATCGGAAAAGGCCACTAAGGGTATCCCCCTCGCGAGCCCTCTCCACGGTCTCTTTCTGCGAGATAACGTTCTCGCAGAAGGAGACCATTGCAATCCATGATCTCTCACTCTCGAGCATGGCTTTAACCACACTCGGCATAGAGAGGTCTCTTCCTACCACCGTGGCCAGAGCACGGCGCTGCCTGTCCCACGTAACACACTCCGAAAGAGTTTGCTGCGCAGTGTCCTCGGAAGCACCGTACTCGTGACATACGGTGGTGGGCTCCCTGCGCTCGATCCGTTACAGGTACCCTCCGAAGCAGCCATGCCCAGACAGCATCTGCACCAGACGAAACGTCAGGGACTCTGCTTCCTAGTTATCCACCGTTTGAGAACCGGGTAGACGGCGTCTATGGTAAACCATCCATAGCGCGCATCCGCCAGGTCCTCATCCCATCCCCGCAACCCCTCTTCCTCGGCTCTCTGCCTAATTTGGGCAACCTCTGTGGTATCCGGAGGCTCTCCTCTTTCCTTCCTAGCCGCTTTAAACTGACATACGGCGACCAGCACCTCTGCCTCCAGCTCCAACGGTGGGGAGCCGGCGAGTGCAAATGCTGGCCCCGCGGACACCTACCGGTATCCGCGAACGACCCTTAGTGCTACAACACGCTGCGCTGCACACAGCACACGTTAGTTGTGGGCGCTAAGGTCATCCACCCAAATCGCTGCCCCGTAGACGGCCATGCTCAGCACGACCCCCGAATATAAACGGCGGCATCTCGTGCCTGGCCCTTCCGAATTCGCAAGGAGCCGACCAAGTGCTACAGCAGCCCCAACAACTCACGGTCCGAGCCTATGGACGGACGGATTACTTTAATACACCTGTAATAAAAAGCTGTTATTTTGACATTACAAACAGAAACTTCAATTCAATTGATTGTAAAGTTACTTCTTCCCATTAACATTGTTCTAACCGTTACGGGGACAAACAGGCAGATAAACATTTTTAAAATTGGTGTTTTGTTATGAGTACCGTATATACTTCCATATGCATTTAGTAAAAAAACTGTTATTTTAACATCACAATCAGACACTTCAACTTAATTAATTTTATAGATGTTTATTTGACTTATCGATTAATTAAAGTTGGATATACGTAATCAAGAGTAAATCTTTTGTAGTTTATATTTTATTTATAGTTTATATATTATATAAGCCATAGAAATGAAGTTTTAAATAATATATTTTAGCGGTAGGGATGAGTAAAATATATCAATATTTTCTCATTCAATTATTGATTACATTGTATATATTTTTAAATGTGATAAATCGATACTCTATATTTCTAATTACATTGTTTATGTTGGCGACAGAACTGTTATTTTTGTGTCTTGTGTTAAGTTATTATGTGATATTATTGTGTTTATGTGTTATGTACTATGTGTTATGATAAAATAGATTGATATGGATGATATTATAGACAAATGTTAGCGACTACGCTACATTATAAGTTGAATGTTATGTATTAAGTTGTATATAAATGCTTATGTATTGTGTGTCACATATATGGAAATAGAATTAATATAGAATAGATAAATGCATAGAATAAGTCAATAGAGTAAAGATATTCAATGTTATAGAAACTTTACGAACGGAAAACGGTGATGCCGCCCGTAAATTGCATTGTTTTTGGCTTATGTACGGAATATGTACTTGATGTATATAATATGTGAATGCTCAATGGATAGGTAATACGACAAGGAATATTTTTTACATATAACATGTATACACAAGATATATAATGAAAGAAATATAGAGAGATTAACAGGTCAACCAAAGTGAAAACTTAAATTAAAATACGAATTTAAGCGGGGCTCTCTTTACGGTCACTCTCCGAACTACTTAAGCTTGAAGAGGTGCCGTATTGGGCACGGTGCAATTCAACGAGTCTACAAGTAACAACAAGAAGAAAGCTTTGGTCGTCCTGCGAACAATTAATTGAAGATTTCGACTTTCATTGAAGACCCGACACCTCAAGCGGTCGTGCATTATTAACAACTACTACAAAAACAAAACGCCCGTCCAAACCTGGGAAGCGTTACACCCCCCTCCCTCACGCAGAGGGGAAGTAACGCGTACCCAACAGTTTATCTATACTGTATGTGGCATGACTGATCACAACTTCGCGGTGGCGCGGTTGGTGAGATCTACCAATTAATCCGGATAGTTTTGTTTTTCAAAAAAGCTTAAAAGTAGATTTTAGTTCATTTTGGAAGTTTTTAAAAAAATACAATTTTGAATCAACTTCTGTACTAATGGCGATATAACAATTAATCGATTTTTTAACTAAGTTAATACAATTATTGGCTCTATTTGAAAATCGATACTATAAATGTTTTTAAATATTTTTCATTTGTCCTTCGCTATAGTGTTGCTACTTTAGTCACTTTTTAGTTAGATTTAGCCTCGTTTTGAGACTTGGCAGCTAGATCCCTAAAAATATATCGGTAGGTAAATAATTTAGCTACTTTTAAATTTATGTAGTTAATTAATGTATAATAATGAATGTATTCTTTTATTTTTTAAATACAAATGTATGAAAAGTTAAAAAAGTTTGTGGCGCCTCATTCGCCACTATTTTTGTACTGGCTGTTTCTAATGGTTAATATTAAAAAATACTCAAGTGATGAGTGATGACATATCGGGAAGATATAAAAAATTCAGACTGTTGTTTTCACGTCACGTTATGTACTAAAACCTGTATTATTTTATTACAAAGTAAATGTGCTATAGCCCTACTGACTAGCATTATTATTAAACCCGCCTCATTCGCCACTATTTATTCAATACCCCTTTTTGTTATTCTATTTACACTTTAAGCCGTCTCCACAGGCTTGGCGTTTGCCACAAACACCGAGAATCACCAAACACGTGCCATACACCGACCACAATCACCCAACACAAACACGGCATCCCCATGCTTGGCGAACGTGTTAGTATATTCCGGTTAGGCAAACAAGGCGGACGTCGAGCTTGTGGCAGCGATTACTTTCGGGTTGACCTAATTTTATTTTAAACAAAAGGCAAAATGAAATTGAACGAAAAAAAAGGAAAAGACGACGATGGTGGATGATAAAAATTAATAAGAATAATAACAACTAGCAACTTCGTCCACCGCCCGCAAGCTCGCGCGTACAACTGATTGCTTACAAGCGTTTGGATACATCGAAAACATGTTTGTCGAACACCATTTGATTTGTGCACAAAAACCGACACCGACTCTGATCGCTGGCAAACACAAACAAAAACAGGCAAACACAAGCAAACACCTATCCACACGTTTGTGTTTGCTGTTTTGTGTTTGATGTTTGCCATTGTATGCCAATCCTGTGGAGGCGGCTTTACAGTTACTTTCTGTGCTTATTCACTTCTAGCTACATTTGCAGTTGTTATTCAATTTTCTAAATCTAGCAACATTCTCGGTACGATTTAGCTACTAGAAATAGCTACTACCTACTAGTGTTCCTTTGCCGAGGTGGCTACTAAAAAAATTGGTAATTATTGCAACACTGCGTTGAACGTCAAAAATGTCAAAATTGACCATTTAGTTTTGGTTTTTGGTTGAAAGGAAAAAAATATCAAAATGGTAAATAAACTTTAATTTTCTTCTATAATCCTTTAGTGTTACGCCATTTAAATTTTAATAGTACAATTTTAGTAATGTTCTTGTTTCAATATAAAGTATATTTCCTGTGATATATGTGTAATTTAAGGCTTTATGTGTTTTAAAACCCTAGAAATTTTAATCTATTTAGATGTGTATTTACTGTAAAATAATGTTAGATATTATCATGAGGGGTATGAAAAATCTGCATTTATTCATTAATAAATGTAACGTAATTGAAATTAGTCGTATTACTCTGTATTACTACAAAGTTGTCGGCATTTTTCATGGCGATCTTCAATTGTCTATGAACCGCCACCATCTGTGCATGTGACTATTAAATAATCACATAAAACCTCTAAAATGCGTATTAAATTGAACAAGAAATGTTATAATTGAACTAAAATTACGATTTGGAAACATTACAAGATCACAAGATTCGAGTTTGTATGGTATATTTGGGTTATAGCTAACGTGACCATACGTCCCATTATGGGCGGAAAGTTCGGCTTTCAGGCAGTCTATCCTGTTGTCCCCAGCAAGAGTCAAAATGTCCCACTTTTGCTAACAAATCAAACGATAATTTAAATAACAAAAATAAGTATAAGGTTTTGACTTTATGGTTGATTATCTATTGAACAAAACAAACATTTTAGTGCTAACACTGTCAACTATATGAACTTTCGTATAATTATTTTTTCTACATTTTATGTCTGTCAGGAAGAGTAACACTTGAATGCATAGAATATGGACAAGTGAATAAATACAGCAAAGTATCGCACTTCTGAGAGCAGTTTGATTAGTAAGACCAACAAAACATGTAATCCGCTGTATTCTCAGTTTAAATCTAGAAGTGATATTTTAAAACAGATTCGCTCCGAGGGGCTTTGTGGACAATAAGACAAGATCAAAAAGCACTAAAAAATAGTTACCAAATTATATAGGCATCTCGCTTGCCTGTCCAGTTCCAACCTTAAGATGAAAACTAAGAATTTTATAGCAATTGTATTGGAAGCTGTGCTACTTTTCCTAGGCTTAAAATATTGTAATTTTCATCTAGTCTACTTTCAATACTCCTTTTCACTAGAGAAAAAACCTTATGACATAAATAAACATCAACTTTTAACCCATTACTACGGATGGACATTGAAATAATAAAACAGATATATAGTGTAAACTCTTTATAACGATAAACTCCCTATAATGTTGAAGTGAGCCCAACTTGGTTGGTTTGCGTTAAAACCCACATATTGAAACACTCTTTATAGCGATACCCCATTTTCTATTACGAAGAAATGTGTAGGAAGACGATTCCACCACATATCTAGATATGAATAGAATACATAAAATAATACAAAACAAGTACTGGCATAGCAAAAAACGTCAGACAAAGTTATCAGACTATATGTGTAAACAATAATTTATAAGCATTTATTATCTAAGACATACATATTAAAAATTCTTGTTAATTTGGTTGTTTTTTTGTTCACTCCATATAATGATAACTCTCTATAACGACAAAAAATGCTAAGTCCCTTGAGTTTCGTTATAAAGAGTTTACACTGTATTGTGAATGAATAACAAAACTGTTTCTTGTAGATTGTATAAAAATTAATCTTTTAAGATAGTGTGTAACTACAATTATAATAACTACATCGGACTACTTACTCAAAATAGGGAACTTTATCACACTGTCTTTTTTTATTTATTGAATTAATACCCCTCTAGAAAATTTGCAATAAATTTTTTTTTTATCTATTTAAAACTTGTAATTAATGACTTAATGAGTGAGTTTAATATTAAATATATTTGTTTTTATTGCGTATTGTATCCTTTTATATAATATAATAATTTTTTTCCAGCAACCACAAATCTTGCTGTTAAGAGAGGGCACAGATCAGACCCAGGGTAAACCACAGCTCATATCAAACATCAACGCCTGCCAGCTGGTTGTTGATGCTGTAAGTTGTCTAAATTTTATTACTTATACACTATGGATTTCAAATGAGATAATAACCACATTTTATTTTAACTTCACTCACTACTTACCAAAATTGTAATGCTAGCAAAAGAAAACATAATATAAAGTAAAACAGTATCTTACTGTTTGCAGTTTTGGTGTATTTTAAACCTTATTCTTATTGTAACCTTTCTTATTATGTTTATGTTAGGAGTGAAATTAAGTGACAGGATAAGTAATAGTGTGATATGAGAATGTTGTGGTGTAAAAGATTTCAAAAGAATATATAGTCAGAGGGATTGTTTAGATGGTTTTGGCATGTAGAGAGGATGAGTGAAAGAAATTTTATTTTATTTTTTTGTTAAATATCTCCTATCATTTTGAAATAAGAATGACTAGACATATAACATCAATGTGAATGGGAATGTTGGTAATAAAAGGTGTAGACAAAAGTCCCACAATCAAATAGGGGATGTTTTGAAGAAAGGTCAGGTTAAGAGTACTCTGAACCGATAAGCATGTTGGAAAGATTAATGAATGTTGAAGAAGTGAAATTTATATGTCAGGATTATAGCAAATGGAAAGATGTGGTATCTACCTACCCTGTTGTATTAGTACCTACCATAGAAAAAACCTAACTAACTAACCATAGTACTTACCATAGAAAAAAAAAATTCAATACAAACAATTCTTTTATGTGATTAAAAGAAGGAACTTCAAAAAATTTCTTTTTTCTTTGATCCATTTTTGAAATCCATCACAAAAAAAGGGGTGTTATAGTTTAATGTGTGTATCTGTGTGTCTGTCTGTGGTATTCTAGCTCACAAATGTTTGATTTGATATCATTTTTTTTTGTTGTTCAGCCATTTCAAGATTATCAGCTCTTTTGTAGTTGATATATAGATGTGAGCGTGTTCCACAGATCGGATTTAGCCGATGCTGCCGTGTCATCTAGAATCTGTAGAATACGTAACTCCTCACCAACTTACAGCAGAGATATTGTGTTTGGGCTCATTGAATGGTCTCAATGTATAGGTTACTTATGTGGGGGGCTTATTACATTTTAAATTTACCTTGTAAACTGTAATATCTCTTGAAATTTAAAATATTAGTATAGAAGTACATAAATAAATGTAATTTTTTTATTGTTAATTGATATCCTTCCTATTTTTATTTCAGGTCCGCACAACACTTGGCCCAAGGGGCATGGACAAGCTGATAGTGGACCATAGCGGCAAGGCAGTGATTTCAAATGATGGAGCTACCATCATGAAGGTAATCATTTGAGCTCAACTTTAGATGCCTTTGAGTTTTGACTCCAAATTTTTTTTAACAATTAGATCACTTTTTATTTATTATAAAGCTAAATATAAAATTTCATACTAAGAAAACAAATATTTTCTGAGAATAATTTTTTTAATAGAATTTTCTGTAAATTGGACAATACAAATGCCAGTTTTTAACACATGTTATAAAGTTTACTTTTGCAACAGAAGTTTCAACCATATTGCATAAATCACTCAAGTTTCTAAACATTTGTTTTTAGATATGTAATACTTCTTCTTTTATATATATAAACCATTGTTTAAAATTTTTATATTTATAAAATTTAATTAAAGATATAATAAACTCAAAATTAGAAATTTTATCTAAAATTTTGTTTCCACACTTTTTCCTTCAGTGTTATTACTTCACCCCTCCTCTCCCTCCCCAATCATATTGAATAGTCCGATTCAGGGTAGTGTAATCTAAAGTCCATCATACTTTTGAGTGAGATGCATAAGGATTATGGGCTATGGTGGTTTTAAGACTAACCATAAAGAAATTGGCTTAGTTAAAGAAGCATAATTTACTAGAAATTACTAATAACTAACTAATTTACTTAAAGATGATAGCCTAGTGGTACATGTGTGGTATATACAGATGTATATTAAAATCTTATTTCTTCAGGGCATGACCTTTCAAAATTAATTCTAAATTTTGATTTTTCCCTTTCAGCTGTTGGATATTGTGCACCCGGCTGCAAAGACATTAGTGGATATTGCTAAATCTCAGGATGCTGAGGTGAGTCAGTGTTTGTCACTCCCGATTTGGGTTCTCAACCATACTACAACATAATATAGTAGTATTGTATTTCGGATACATCGTTTTTAAGGATATTCATTACACAAGAATACTAAATTTTAGTTGGATGGATAAAAAGATTTTTATGACACTTTTTGTAGACAAAAAATTCTCGAAGGATTATTTTTTGTAGCTTATATTGATACAATTTGAATATAATCAGCCAAAAAAAACATTGACAACCCTACTTACAGTGTAATTAAATTATGGCTTTAACTTATTGACTAACTAGCGGGCTAAATAGTCTTTTAATTGATTGGTGTTTAGTGAAGATTATGATTTGTGTTCAGGTTGGTGATGGTACTACTTCTGTGGTGATCTTAGCTGGTGAACTTCTGAAGAGATTGAGACCTTTTGTCGAAGAAGGTTAGTTTTGTACTATCGTGAACAAGTTCTCTTCATATTTCCACAATGGTCTATTATCTATACTTAAGATTGATTTAAATTTAGTAAAAAAGAATTGCAAGCCTATGATTATAAACATACGGATCCAATTTCTGAAATGGTTGTGTGGATTCAAAGATTAAATATGAGGCGTTTTACATAAATACGATTTAAGAATTTATGGCATTGTTTCTAATGTTGTACTTGTGACCCCAGTAATTAAACAAAATTTACCATTAATGACAACCTGATAGTATGTCATCACAAAATAATATTAAATGTACTTGAAAATAATATTTTTAATATTATAATCATCATTAATAGCTTAATAGTTAATGAAACGTAAATAACATGTTCTAAAAAATATTGGCCATTAATATACGTAAAAAAAAGTCTCCGATAGCATATATCTATCTCTTATAAATAAGTCAGGATAAGGTGTTTTGAATTTATTTTTTTGTTGAAGATTAAAATTTCATTTATGAGCATTATTTTTAAACAAAAGTTACTTCAACATAAAGACAATATTATGAAGATAAACTTTGTCTTTTACAGCATGTTATTTGGATGCATAGTTTGAAAGATAATGCAAAATTAAAATAATTCAACACTCGGCTCGGGTCTTTGTCTATATTAGTAGTGGCGCGAACAATTCGTGTGATGTCGCGATGTGACCATCTGGCCGCCCGATAAAAATATTATCTATACTGAAGTAATTAGAAATCATCAATCAGTGATTTCTTCTAAATTATGTGCAGCTGAAAAAGACAAAAAAAAAATCAAACCAAAAATCAAAATAATCTTTATTCAATTTAGACCCTAAAAAGGCACTTATGATTGTCAAAACACTACTGCCAGTTCGGAAAATATCCCAGACATTGAGAAGAACCAGTAAGAAACTCGATCGGGTCGGAAACTCCACGTGAATCCCAAGTTGAGAAGCAGTGATCTATGGTATTACATGGTAGCATAAATTTATGAAGAAAATTTTTGAATCTGGAAGATTTTTTAAACTTTTTTATTGTAGGTGTCCACCCTCGGATCATCGTGCGCGCCGTGCGCACAGCGGCGAAGCTTGCCGTAGATAAGGTTAAAGAGCTGGCGGTGAAAATTGAAAAGAAATCACCAGAGGAACAGAAGTATGTTTTTATTTATAAACTTTCATATTTCCTTTGTGGGATTTTATGGTGGTATGTGCTCGTATTTTGTTGGGCTTACTTCGTTTATGTAATTCAAGCCGATGATTAAAAACAGAAGGATCCATATGCTGAATTTGCGGTGTGGACTCAAATGATAGTAGACATGAGGCTTGTTATAAAACAATATCATCAATACATAGTATAAAAGAAAGTCGTTATCCGTGTCCGTCTGTTTGTTCACTTTCTTCTTCTAAACCATGTAACGGATTTTTATGTGGTTATCACTGTCATTTAGAGGTTTTTAGGGCAGGGGTGTATAAGCAATACATTCCAATTAAGGTTTTTATAGTAGAGAAAATCCAATGTTTTGTAATCAAGTTATAAAAAATCAATTTTCCGGTGCTTTTGCTGGCTATACCTTAGGATATACATTAAAATAATGTACTAAAAATTTTAGTTCTTCAAAAAACCTACAGAAAAGACTGTGATGGCATAACTCGTATCTCCTAAGATTGACTTGTAGTAAACATTTTTAAATTAAAAAAATGTGTTTGTGTACCAGAGTACACAGGTAAGAAGTGAAACTTCTTTACGACATATCATTTTCTACTATTTGCAACTTCACGAAAATGGGGTAGATAAAGGCTTAAAGCCTTAAGAAAAACAATTTTTTCCGTATTAAATTAAAGCTATTTTATTATTATAGACATGCATACAATTAATGAGTAATTTATTTTATCATTATTCTTATTATAATATCATTGCTATTTATTTATTGTATTATATTTACAAGTTATGAATAAATAATTGGAATTATCTTTTCAAAGTAATACAATTATATGATGACAGTTAATCTTGTAGAAATGCAACGATTTTATAAAATTAAAAATGAATAAATAAATCATTAAAAACGAATAATTAAAAAAGATTTATGTATACATATTTTTATTTTCTAATCGTGTTTTGTTTTATTTTTAAATTATTATTTAATTTATATTTTTTATTGTTTTTAGAATTAATAATGTTCACTAGATTTACAGTCATATTTATTAATACTTGCTAATTTTAACAGATTTATATACATTCACTGATACTTACAATCAAAAAGTGAGGTTAACCTCAAATAAATATTAAAATCATGCTCATACGTGTTGAATTTATAAAACGAAATATATAATCACTCTCACTTTTCTTGTAAATTCACTTAAATTTGAATAAGTCTTTTTATTTTATCACTTTCAAATTAATATATTGTTATTCTTATTTCAAACCAAACTTCAAAACGAATATATTGTTGTTATTATAATAATATATTACATTATATTCTTTACGTCACTATACTAAACTTTGATAAAAAAAGCAACATGGCGCGTAACCGAAAAACGTGACGATTGCTACAAAAATTTCTCCCATACGTCGATAAAGAAGTTTCACTTCAAAAATAATTAAAAGTATTAAATACTTTCTTGTGAAACTATTTTCTCCAATTCAGTATTAATCCTTATCCAGATAAACATATTAGATGACTGGGGCATTTAATGTATATTAAAATTGCCCTTTACTGTAGATCATTTAAATGAATACCGTAGTAGATATTACGGATTCAAAATTATGCGCAACCAAAGAAATCACTCGCAGCGAAACGGTTGACCGGCACTTTGCACCTATGATGAATTGCGCGTCGCTAACTATGCACACTTTTCGTAACTATGAAGTTATGAATTATCAATACTAAAGCGATAAACCCTAAATCATGCTTTTTTAAACATGTAATATGTACACCATTTTGTAAATTGCACTCGTGCGAAGCTGGTGCGGGTCACTAGTAAATCTATATTAAAAACAATTTTTGATGTAAATTTTCTAACATAAGTCTGTATAATATCTACCAATAAACTTATATTTGTAATTCTAAAATAATAAATGATGATATTTGTATTTGATTACATTGACAACTCCATACATGAAGTGAAGAACTCACCATACTTCACTTTGATTAATCTCTTGATGATATATGTCGTCAGGGAACTTCTACGCAAGTGCGCCGAGACAGCGATGTCGTCCAAACTGATACACAGGCAGAAGGATCATTTCTCGAAGATGGTGGTTGACGCTGTGCTATCCCTGGACGCTCCCCTGCTACCGCTGGACATGATCGGTGAGTAAATCTTTGTGCTAAAACAAAGCTTGAATATCCATCTGTACTATCTAAGAAATGCCAAGTGTGGGTGCTGTAGGACTTCGGGGTCTGAATTGAGAGACCACTAAATATGTGTATTTCTCGTCGTAGCGTCTTGCTTTGATTAGCCGGTGGTTGTCCTGCTGTCTAAGGAGCCACCTCCACGAGCGGATATCGTCGTGACGGATCGCTGCGTTACTAAAACGACTCGTCGCGATTCCCAACGGATTGATGCGTGTTCAGAACAAGGTTGTTTTATTGAAAATAGGGAAATCAGAAGTTTCAATAGTTCTGTTTTGTGGGGAGTGCGCTACGAGTAGGTCGTGTCTCGCGGTGGACGCGCAGTGAGTCGTTGACGTTTTCCTCGTCAATGTCACTTGTTGCATAGCGGCGATAATGTCTCCGTGTTGCCTCCACACGTTTATAGAGTCTTCATATAACGAAGGGGCAGGAAGATAATGTCGCCGCGACAAATTTGCTCGTGGAGGTGGCACCTAAGGGGCCATTTATTATGTGATTTTGATACATTCTTCCACAATGCTTGCTTACTTTCAGGCTGACAAAACTTCTGATAAAGCTTTATATGAAAAACAGATTCCCAGGCAAAAAGAATATAAAGTAAATCAATCTATCTATATTATACATATATAAAAGGATAACAAACTGACTGACTGACATAACATGACAAGCGGGTTTCTTTTACATTGTAGATGAGCACTAAGGAAGGATTTTTGTAAATTTTACCGCTATGGTGGTGAAAAAGTGGATGAAAGTTTGTCATTTTTGAAGATATGTCTATGAAAATTGATAATTAGCAATTAAGTTAGACAGTAAAAAGATGGACATAGCTAACTATGATGCGAGCGAATCCGCGGGAAAATCTCTAATCGATCGTAAAAGAAATAGCTGGTTTTATTAACAATGAATTGTGTTTACAGGTATAAAAAAGGTATCAGGAGGTGCTCTAGAAGATTCTTTTCTGGTCGCTGGAGTGGCTTTCAAAAAGACATTTTCCTATGCTGGTTTCGAGATGCAGCCCAAGAGTTATGACAACTGCAAGATTGCTCTCCTGAATATCGAGTTGGAATTGAAAGCCGAGAGGGACAATGCTGAGGTAAATAGTTTCTGAAGATTCATATATTGTATTCTGAGGTCATTTTTGCATTGGTCAACCACAAACACATTCTAAGTGATGTTTTTTAAGGCTGGCGTCCACTAGGCGGGACACATCGCAATGGAAAAATCTGCCTGCCTATGTTTTGTATGAAACCTCGTGCACTGCGTTACAGCTCGTCCCGCCCTGATCCGTCGGCTGTTGTCGTACAAGTTCGTGCGCGACTGTCCTATGTTTCCGACAGACGTTGGCGTGGGTGCGGTATTAATCTAGTGCAATTGCTTAACGTAGACGCGCACTCACAGTACACTAAAGTTAACAGTACCAAGTCTTCATATAAATTGCAGAAACTAAATCTAGTTAAACTTTAGTATGTCATTTATAACTAACTATACAAAGAGCTATCTATGTTCGTAGTTTCTCTGAAGGATAGAATCAGAAATGATGTAATCAGATGGAAAACTAGGGTTATCAATAAAGCTCAAAGGATTTGCTTGTTGAAGTGGCAGTGAGGTGGCCACATATGCAGAAAAACGGATAACTGATGGAGAAGACGAGTTCTGGAATGGATACTGCGTTTAGGTAAAATAGATGTGCTACAACCCGTGCAGGTTGGCTGGATTTGACTGGATGTGAACGACCAAGATCCGTTCCAGTGGCGATCTTTGGGGAGGCCTATGTCCAGATGTGGACAGATACAATGATGAAATGGAGGTTACCGTAAAACTGTGGCCATGGAGTCCGGGCCATGTGACTGTGTTATGACGTTTCAGAAAATTATGTATCCTCTGTATTGTATATGGTATTTCAGGTATTGATTATACCAATATTATTTTAGATACGAGTGGATAATGTGAAAGAATACCAGAAAGTGGTAGATGCGGAATGGCAGATCCTGTATGACAAGCTTGCCGCATTGCATAAGAGCGGAGCCAATGTTGTGCTCAGCAGGCTGCCAATCGGTGATGTCGCCACACAATACTTTGCTGATCGGTGAGTTTAAAACCAACACTGAATTATGCTATCTAATTACTTTCGTTACGTTCCTTGTGACAAGTTGATTGAATGATGTCGTTACAACAATTCAAGCAATAAGTGTATTTTGGATGTTTAGGGATTTGGTTTGGAAGTTTCTAGAAAAACAAGCCAATGATTATAAACAAACGGATCCAATTTCTGAAGTGGTTATGTGGATGCATTTAATACATATGAGGCTTGTATAATAAGTTTTTTCAGGATTCAGATAACACAATTAAAAACGTACTTCTTGTCTATACCGCCTCGAATTCTAAACTGAACTCTGATCAGTCTTGCTTATATACCCATTAGAAAAAAAGGACTTTCTAGAAGTTGTTGATAAAACTTGATTTTTCTTTACAGATCAATAGTAGACTTAAATTGATGGTAATGTTTTATGGTGCCACCGTCATAACAGTCGTGTGTTTTGGTGTTGGTTCACAGTGACATGTTCTGCGCGGGGCGAGTCACCGAAGAGGACATGAAGAGGACGCAGCGCGCGTGCGGCGGCGCGGTCCTCTCCTCGGTCCGGGAGCTGGAGTCCGCGGCGCTCGGCAGCTGCGAACACTTCACCGAGCGGCAGGTCGGCCCCGATAGATATAACCTATTCACAGGTCAGTTATCCAATGTCACATACATATCAAAACATTTCACATAATTTCGACAATGGAAAAACGTACGTTTGATTAACTGTCGACATTGTTACTTATACCCGTATATAGTAGTGAAAACGCCGTTTACATTTTACGTAAATAAGTTGGAAGTCAAACTCACTATTTAGATATTTACTAAACAGTGGTCGTACTTACAGTTTTTATTCTTTTTATCACTCATTGTTTCCACTTGGTTGTCCAAAACAGAACTCTCCTGGCTTGGAACACAGCTTGCTTATATACCGAAATCACTAAGCAAGGTCTTGTAATTTACGACATCGTTTAAAAGGGGAAGTGTTCTATTCTTGGACCATTTATTATTGGTCTATGCAAAAGGAAGGATAAACTTTGAATGTGTGAGTAAATACAGTGCTTTTCGTACCGACGAATATTTGATGTTTTGAGTAGATTTTAGACGTTTCCAGATATTTCGAGTTTATACATATTGTAACAATATATTACGGCCACTGAATGATATAAGTTTCTAGGTCCTGATTTTAGGCCCTGTTGGTAGGGGGACCTTCTACCTTTCTTATCTTCTCTTCTTGTTTTATAGTTAGTGTCCCAATCCACAGGATGCCCGGCCGCGAAGACCTGCACGTTGATACTCCGCGGCGGTGCCGAGCAGTTCCTAGAGGAGACGGAGCGCTCGCTGCACGACGCCATCATGATAGTCAGGCGGACAATCAAGAACGACGCCGTGGTCGCCGGTGGCGGCGCCATCGACATGGAGCTCTCGCGGCACCTTCGCGAGTTCTCGAAGACTGTGCCTGGGAAGGAGCAACTACTGCTGGCAGCCGCTGCGAGGGCTCTCGAGGCGATACCGCGTCAGCTCGCTGACAACGCCGGTCTCGACGCCACCACGCTCCTCAACAAGCTGCGTCAGAAGCACCACCAGGGTAATCACACCATACATGCAATGATGACTTAGTTGTAGCATGTAGAAACACTACATCGATCGAACATTAAATCCCTGTAGTGAGACTGAGCTTTCAATGAAGGGAAACATCATGATGAAACCATGGTATGGTGATAGGATATTTTTAATAGACTCCAAATAAAAGGACTAATTTAGATGGTTCTTTTTTCGTTGGAAAGGGAATGCCTCTAAGGTGTTCCAGTTTTAATTTCATTGGCATTGAACTGGAACTTTGAAGACGCACCAGGGAACTCTTCAAAATAATAGAAATCGGTTTTCTTTTGTGTCAAAAATTGTCTTGTTTTTTCCTCGCCTGGCTAGTCTACCACCCTCAAGTTGAAAGTTGTTGCCATAGTTCTGGCAGCTGTGCTTGTCCACGGAAGAGCCACATTACACAATAATTATTAGTAGGATTCTGTCTCATCTATCCTGCAACTGCTATGATCGAGGTCCTGGGTTCGATTCCCAAGTTGAGCAAAGTGTTATTGGGTTTTTCTATGAAATTCTCAGTAGCAGCTCGGAATTTAGCTTTATGCCCGATTAATGGCAATAGGCACGCCCTCTATTACATGGGACCTAAAAACATACACGACGATCTGTGGGTGTACATTGGTACACCTCTGTCTAACCCTTCAGGGATACAGGCGTGAATGTATAATCTGCTATTATAAAAAAGTATCCCCACTGATATCCTCTTGTAAGCAGTGATTGTTTGTTTTCTTCAGGCGAGATCTGGTACGGTATCGACATCCAGAAGGAGGACATTGGGGACAACTTCGCATCCTGCGTCTGGGAACCGGCCATAGTAAAGATCAACGCCATCACGGCTGCCTGCGAAGCCGCTGCTCAGGTTATACTTTTTTTTTTAAGTGAAACTTCTTAGGACTTTCTACTGTTGGGCACGGTGGCCTTGACAGCTTCACTGGGCTTGTGCCATGTAAAAAGGACAAGAAGCGCAAAGGTGGCAATATGACCGAACCTCACTTGGGTTAACGTAGAACGCTGCGTACAGACAGAGTGAATGAAGGCTCAGAGTGATTCCGATCGACACAGCACTCGATCACTCGCGTTCGCTGTTGTGTCCCACAGAAAATGCTGTGATGATCGGTCAAGCCTATTTTCTGCCTTTGCCCTGTCTATATGCAGCCTAATGGGCATAGATTAATTTTTTTGGGCGCCGTTGTGATAATTTTTTTAACAGTAGTTGAGAGCGGTATTTCTAGGACGCATCACGTTTAGACACATTTCGTTACATGAGAGAGAATATGTAACGTAGATGGAAGGACAAAGATACGTTTATATGTTTGCGCGTAACTATTATTTCATTTACCGCCATCTACTGGTGTACATTAGAAGTACATTTATCATAGTTTTTTATGTGATCAATTCCTATTTATAATATTTTAAAAACGTAACTTAACCCGTTACGACGCCACTCTGTTTGGCTTCCCTTTCTCTCACGCATACGGCAGTAGTAGGCAGGCTCCTCCTCTCTCACTTTAATCCACAACCACCTTTTACAGCGTCTCGTTATTCGTGCCTTTTTTAAATTTAGTATTTCAGTCATTGTCATTTACCGGTTTTGTATTATTTTCAGATCCTATCAATAGACGAGACCATCAAGAACGTAAAGGGCGGCGGCGATCAGCTTCCCCCCGGCCGCGGCATGGGACGCCCGCGCATGGGCTAAACTCAACTATATAACACTTCTGCGAGTATGTCTGTCACTATACACGTATAGTGCGAATAGTGTAACTTGGCGCGCCTGTCGCCACTGCGTTCTAATTGTTTTAATCACTTTCGGTATAATTTTAAACCAATATTTTCGTAATAATAACACAAAGTTGTTAACTTAAAGTATTTCAGGGAGTCGAAAGTAACATTTCGAAATGGCGGTTTTAGTTCCAGAAATCGCCACCGCCAACTTATAGATGGCGCACTGTATATTCGGCGAAAAATGTTGTATTTTCCTCTTTTTTTTTTAATAAGGAAGTAGCAAACGGAAGCACAGACCTGCATTCGGCTATCCTGAAGAAATGCGTGGGAATGCCAGTCAGTTTTATGTTAGCACGGCCGCTTCCAGTGCAAATATTAGTTAGTGTTGCCACCGCAATCCAACTCTGCACAGATTTGAGGTACATCGTGCCAGTTTTAAAACTCCATAACTTTGTTTTTAATGTTTCTGGAGATTCCAACTTTTGATCTGTTGGTGACTTCAAGTTTTGCTTCAAGACTGCTCGTCTTGGCGCTTTAACGCTTTACATACTGTAATGACTTAGGGGATTAAGTTATTTTAGTTTTAAATGTAATAAATATTAACAAATTCACCCATCTGTTTTATTTAGAGATTACCTACCTTGTGTTGATACAGTAACATATATCTGTGCGCTCGGTATCTAACTACTTAGTAGATTCAGTTTACATTACGCGTTAATGCCGAATAAAGATGGTTATATCAAATACCTGTAAATCAACGCCATCTAGACTTCTCAGTGTATAATATTTATAGACGAGAGAAGTCTCATAACTTTTAGTAAATTATGTAGCCACAAGATGGCGCTAATTTATTTTATGTGCTCAGTAAATTTCAATAATAAATTAATCCCCATTGGCATTAGGTATAGCCATTGATATTGACCATGGAAGGGTTAAACATTTACGTACAGGCAACTACATGTTTTTTCATATTTGACCTTCGAACTTTCCGCCACATACTACAAACTTTTCATTAAATAAAACAACATATTGTAATATAATTTAATAATAAGTAATGACTAGCTACAAACACAAATTTTGGAAACATTCAAATATAAATCTATATTATCTAATAAACAACAGCCAGAGTGACCGTAATATGGAAAACACTGTAACCTTCGTTAAATATAATTATCGAAAAATTAAATTTTAATGCCGTGTAAAATAACGAATAGTTGAACAAATAACCACAGTTTAAGAATAGACAGTCGGACAACGGACAAGTTACAAACGTTGAAGGGCGGTTGCGAGCCCAAGCTGCGATACATCCGCTTGGGACACACCATTGCAGGTTACGTATCTAATTATTTTCAGCATTTCCCTTACTTGAGATAGCATTTGCCGGGAGATCACTTGCCTTTTACTAGCCTTACAGAAACCTTTTTTTATAGGAACTAACAAAACGAATTGCATCGATCATACGAGGGCGGCACTGAAAATTTCGGGAATCAAGGAAGTGACACAACATTACTATTTAAAAATGTATTTATTGCTTTTCGAAGTATTCTCCGCGAAATTTAACACATTTTTCCATACGATGGAACCAATCATTGAAGCAACCATTCCATTCAGAACTTGGGGTCTCCAAAATGGCCGTTTTGTAGGCGTCCACAGCTTCTTCAGGTGATGAAAATCTCTGTCCACGCAATTTATTCTTTATTTTAGGGAAAGTATAGAAATCATTAGGGCTTAGGTCGGGGCTGTACAGCAGATGATCTAATAATTCTATGTTTGCTTGCTCTAAAAACTCTCTTGTTCTGTGCGCGGTGTGAGAACTCGCATTGTCGTGATGGAGGATGATGCGGCGGTTGCCGTTCTCTTTACGGAGTTCAGAAACGACCTGTGGCAAACAAATGCTAGCATACCATTCTGCATTAACCGTTCTTTGTCCCTCAAGAGGAATAGTCGTAACATGGCCGGTTTTGGAGACAAACGTGGCCACCATTTTTTTTGCAACACTCCGTGAACGAATAATTTTTGTTGGCTTTAACTCATTTTCGAACACCCAAACTCGTGACTGGTTTTTTGTTTCGGGTTCGTACGCGTATATCCAGGATTCGTCACCTGATACGATGTTGTATACAGCATTTGAAGATCCTGCGTGGAATCTTTCGAGAGTTCTGACGCACCAAGTAACGCGAGCCGCTTTTTGCTCTTCACAGAGCGAATGCGGTATCCATCGGGAAAACAACTTTTTTACACCTAATTGTTCATGCAAGATTATTTGTATTTGACTCATGCCAATGTCTAAAGTTGCCTGAATTTCGCGGTATGTCACATGTCGATCTTCCTCAATCAGCTTACGCACAGCATCAACGTTTTCTTGGGGGACTGCAGTTTTTGGACGACCTTGACGAGGATCATCACTGAGCTTGACACGTCCACGTTGAAATTCAGCAAACCAGCGATAAATTGTGGTTTTGGATGGGGCTTCATCACCAAATGCAGAAATCATCCGGTCAACACACTTTTTTTGTTTTAAACCACTTCGAAAGTCATAATAAATCATCGCTCTTGAATTTTCTCGAGTCAATTCCATTTTCTCAACGACTAAACAAGTTTGACAAAACCTTGTGACAAGACCGAGAATCTTTTTTTAAATAAATAAATGGTATTCGATTTTTAAAACCAAGGAGTTTTCAATTAAAAAGATTTTAATATGACAGAAACAGTGGAAATATTCCATTCCCGATACTTTTAGTGCAGCCTGCGTAATATAAAAAATCTAAACATCTTGTTGTATACAACCACTACGCATAATATTTTTATTAATAGTGTTACAATTAGCTAACAAATTAACTCATAAAAATTTGCCAGTTACGGTACTATCCTTAGACAATACTAACAAAGTTGAAAATTAAACAGAATTATTAGTAACTAGCTAGGTGCTCGCGACTTCGTCTGAGCAGGATTAGTACTTCGAGTAGCTTATCCATCCACACAAACTTTAAAATGTGCATTAGAAATATTAAAAAAAAAAACAATTTTGCATTGTATTTATGGTTCACTATTTTGGCGATAATGGCTTACACATAAAGCATAGTTATATGCTGTCGCGAGCTTTTTTGTAGGACTATTTATGATAAACATTTGCATTATACATTACATACGTGTAACTCTTTGCAGCGCACGCCAGAATAGCTCGCATTTTTTCATATTTACTTGACAATTATCATTATACTAGCTGGTACCCGCGACTTCGTCTGCGTATTATTGTATATACACAAATTGATCTCGTAACACGACAAACCAAAAGAAAATCATAGATGGGTTTGTCACTATGTGTATGGTGGACGCGATCCCTACCACCCCGCTGTATTACTGCATATGTTGAAAAATTATGTATATGAATCGACCACTCACATCCCTATTTAGAGTGACACAACACTATTATATAAAGTCACTCTAAATAGGGATGTGAGTGGTCGATTCATATACATAATTTTTCAACACTCCCCCTCACGAATATGCCTATTTTAATTTTAATACAAAACAATGTAACATTATGCATTAATTTAAATTGTTATCACATAAACCAAGTCTTTCACGACATATCATAAATTTGTTTGATGGTAATGCTTTTGTGAGGATATCAGCAGGCATATTCTCCGTGGGCATGTATTTCACTTCGATGTGGCCTTCTTGAATGGCTTCCGGGATGAAGTGCTGCTTGATGTCTATGTGCATAGATTTTGCACTCACAATAGGATTAACACAGAGCTTCTGTGTTGCTTGGTTATCATTGTAGATAAGGATAAGATCTTGTTTTATCTTTATATCCGCCATCAACTGTTTTAAATGAATAGCTTCTTTTGCACATTCTGTCAATGACATATATTCCGCTTCAGCGGTTGATAAAGCAACTGTCTTTTGCTTGCGTGATTCCCAGCTAATAGTAGCTCCACTCATTATAAAACATTGTCCAGCGTATGATCTTCTGTCAATGGTACATGATGCCCAGTCAGCATCAGCATATCCAATCACTAGCTTATCACATTTTTTGTAACATAGTTTCAGGTCTATAGTACCCTTAAGGTAACGTAGAATTCTTTTTGCAGGGATAATTTTTTCAAATAGATTTTGATCATTGCACATGTGCGAAGTACATCCACTATCGAGTATCCATTTATTTTCTCGAAAATTTGGAATGTATGATGATAAACAAACTTCTTTTGCATAATTATTTGTTTCATTTTTATTTTGTTCTTTCTTACTGAACCAACAATTTTCTGTTTTGTGACCTAATTTTTGACAATTTGTGCATTTTATTTTATATTTTTTTTGCTCTTTATTATCATTTTTATTTCTGAATTTATTACTTTTTTGTTTAGAGTAAAATGCTTCATCGTTGTTTGGTTTTCTATAATTATTTCGAGCTTCGCTTTCTTCAATTATTTTAGTTTTTAGGTAATCGGGTGATGGTAGTGAATCTCTGGATTCAATCGCAATTCTGAAGTTTTTATAGGATTTTGGTAATGAATATAATAGCATTATGCTTAATAGATCTATGTTTATGTCTATTTCCATGTCTTTTAATTTATCTACCAGATCCATAAACTCAGTAATATGTTCCCGAACATCAACTTCATTTGTCATTTTTGTAAGTAATAATTTTTTTAATAATGTAGCTTTCCGGGCAGGGCCTTTGCTTTCATATGCTGTTTGTAAAGTTTCCCATACCTCTTTTGCTGTTTTACACGTTTTTACCTGTTTCAGTTCAGATGGGGAGATCAACAAAAATAGTTCCGATCTTGCTAATAAATCTTTATTTTCGTCTTTGGACGACTCGGCGCTTGGTTCTATTCAACCCCATAATCCAATCTTAATTAGTACAGCTTGAGCTTGCACTTTCCAAGTGTCGTAATTTCCTTTTCGTAGTGGTTCAATTGACGAATGCATTTTTGACGCCATTATCTGATTTCAAGAATTTTATTTTATTTCCTGTAAATCTTTCCATTTCATTTTTGTATTCTTTAAAATTTTTTAAAGCTTCATTTTTATGTTTCAGGAAATATACTCTACTGTATCGGCTGCATTCATCTATAAATGTTATGAAGTATCTGTTTTATGCCTGCTGATATCCTCACAAAAGCATTACCATCAAACAAATTTATGATATGTCGTGAAAGACTTGGTTTATGTGATAACAATTTAAATTAATGCATAATGTTACATTGTTTTGTATTAAAATTAAAATAGGCATATTCGTGAGGGGGAGTGTTGAAAAATTATGTATATGAATCGACCACTCACATCCCTATTTAGAGTGACACAACACTATTATATAAAATACAAGATGTCTGCTTTTCTGTGTTAGATATAAATATTACAAATGTGTTCTAATGCTTTAATTAAATAAAAGTCTCGCTATAATATAAAAGTGGTTTATTTAAAAGTAGACAGCTGCGTTGCACTCTACGAACAGCATATACACCGGTTGATCTCGGAACACGATAGACCAAAAGAAAATCATAGATGGGTTTATCACTATGTGTATGGGTATTGTAATTATATGCTGATATGAATCCAATGCAGTAACCGTCCCAACAATAATTCGAAAAAATATTTAAATCACCCTTATTGTACCGGCTTGCGAGAAGGGGTTAGGTTAGGTTTCTATAAAAAAATCACCCCAATCCCAAGCGGC
The DNA here is from genome assembly GCA_033032175.1 of Saturnia japonica. NCBI lineage: Eukaryota > Metazoa > Arthropoda > Insecta > Lepidoptera > Saturniidae > Saturnia > Saturnia japonica. The sequence continues at coordinate 11,962,942 of CM065329.1, forward strand.
GGCGCACCGCGAGGGGATGCGTGGCTGGGGGGCAGTTCACTCACGAGTGCGACCCCCGTCAGAGAACCGTCCAACTCTGACGGGTCACGTTAGGCTTACCCAGACACGGGGGCATTGCCTGGGTGGACCAACTCTTCCCCCATTCTCGTGAGATTATAAATGAGTGAATCCAACTCAAACATTTTAACTCTTTTAAGGAAAGTAACAGTAGCGCCAGAATTGGTGCGGCATTGAGTGACGAGGGAGGTGCGGGGCATCAAAAGCGGACAAGAGATCCGCGGGACTTAGATACCAACCCTGTTGTGTCATCGAAGGTTACGACGACCCAGAGGGGCAAACCACATGATCCGGGTACTTTGGCGGGTGGTAAACATGCGGATCTCGTAGAGGCAGATAGCCAGAGAGGGAGGGAGTCGATGAAGAGCGGTGGGTCGAGAAGGAATTGGCCATCGAGACCCTCGATCCTGATAGGCTTCGAGCTCTGGATAGCGAGAAGGTTGCTAAGATTTACAAAGTCTGTAAGAAATTTGGCAACCTTAAAGGGTACCTGCATCAAGGACCTTAAGGGGGCGGCCAGTGTATTGTAGGAGATTGTGGCCACGTCCTTGACGCGCACCATGGCAGAAGAAACTCTCTGCCTCTGGCGCGTGGTTTTGAGTCTCCGCCGAGAGCTTGTGGAGATCCGAGCCATGCGTCAAAAGGCTGACGCGGAAGACGTAACTCCGCCGCCGTCTATTATGCCTCAGCCGGAACCTCAAGGGTTTAATGTCCTTGCAGATGCTATCCAGGGGTTGGAGCGCTCTTTCCAAAAATCTTTTGGAGAGTTGAGCGTCCGCCTGGTAGTGATGGAAAACCGCTTGGATCCGTCGACTCGTCCGCCTCTGGCTGCAGACAGACATTTTCTAAAGCTTCTTTAAGCTAATTTAACCAGCACTTGTATTTGTGTGAAAAACAGTCATTCTAACGCTTTTTTATGATGAAGTTGATAGCCAAACTAAGATAAAAATGATCGCCTACTTAAAAAGAGACAAATGCTCAGGTTTTAGCAAACGCTATGTCCCATCCAAGGAAGAACTATCCCAAAGTGGTTTGGTAAATTAAATTATTTTTTGTTTTTTTACATTTCTGGTTGTTTTTTTCTGGAAGCTTAAAGAAGAATATATCGTTTGAAGGTTGTAAAAGACACTGCCGAAACGGCTCTCAAATTAATGCAAGATTTTAACCAACTTATCACGCTGTGTCCATTATCACAGAAATTTGTAACCGGACTGTAAAAAATCTACGCTAAAAAGATATTTACCCTGGCTGATTGTTATTACTTTATGTATATATGTTTATCTTATTTTATTTGATATCCTTTTTCTTTTTTATTTGCATCGCATTTTGTAGTTTTATAGCAGACCGAAATATCAGGTCAAAACACGATTTTTGATATGATAAGGCACTGGTAATAGTTTGAACCTTGGTGATATCCAACCAAAGTTTTGACGAAGAAAAGTTATTCCTCAAAGTGACGAGAAAAGACTTAAAAATCTAATAGCCCTGCATGAACACAATTAGATATAAAAGTGATTTAAAGATGCATTTGGCTAAACCTGGTTTTAAATTGAGTTGAAACTTAATGATGAACTTTGTCAATGAAACAAAACGAAAGATCATCTAGTTCATACTGAACAATTTTTGGTATATTTGTCAAACATAGTATTAGAACAAAGAGAATGTCTGCAGTCAGAGTTACAAAATATATTGAATTGGGCACAAACAAATCCAAATGACCTAAATACAAATACTCTTTTTGAAAAAAATTCTCAGAATTTTGGTCCGAGTTCGTCTTCTTATAAGAATTTGGAAACCATAATTAATCTTATATGTGGAACAAGAGCCGAGTGTATTGAAATTCGCCGTTGTAAAATATTATCAGAAATTCACAATAAGAATGTAAAGGCTTCATAAATAAACATACCTCCTACCTCCTAGTGAATAATTGTTATTTAGCCCAGAGGGCTTACAACCTCTAATGCAGAGTCTAGGAGGTCCGCAATCATGGCTCAGCACTCCAACTTATGTGAGAAAACCTGTGCTCAAAACCAGGAATACAAAGATGTTCGGGCTAATAAATTGGTTGGTTCGAGGTATGCAAAATTGTTTTTGTTGTCGTGGGACTCTGATGGATACCGGTGCGGCGGATAACATCTCACGACACACTTGTTATTGTGTCGGCGATATAGTGCATACCTAAAAGTGCTGTGCATATTTCGGCTTGGAGTAAACGCATTTGGAGCCTGGATCTCTTGGATTCATATCATCGGCGGAAAGGTAAGTGAGCCTTCATCCCGGTTATAGTATACCATATTCGGCGGTTATTTTGTGTGATATCTACTTCCAACCAGTTTAAAAATATACAGTCCACTTGATCTACAGAGGTAGAATATCGCACCCAGTGTGTGAGTGGTGGTTGCCAACACAAAAGACAAATAAGAAAAATTCCTTTCATTCAGAACAGGATAAATGACTACCAAATAGCCTCCGGATTCAAGGGTGGCTGTCTAAAAAAACATTTACAGACCTGGCAACAACTTGGTGCCAAAAAGTATATTTTAAAGATAGTTCACAGTTGCCATATAACTGTTGCAAAGCAAGCTACACCAGCTACAAGAACTGTTTATTATATCCATATGGATAGCAAATGTTACGAGTAGATATAGGATCTCCACCAGGGAGTATAAGATCTGTTGTCGCCTCTAAGAGCTGGTTAGAAAATAGACCTGTTCAAGAGATATTATAAAGAGGAAATTGGAGATGTTTTGACGTTTTAAAAAAAAATTATTGTCGGAAAGTAGAAAAGAAAAATAATAATGAAACAGATTTCCTTCAATCTAATTTAACATCTGTACAGTTATCAGACTGTTTAGTCATTATAACTTGATTAATTCATAGATGATTAACATATAGTTTAATTTAATTTAATTTGTGAATTAATAGTCCAGTTTGAATTAAAGAAGCAATTAATAGACTTTATAATGTATGTTAATTTTTTATTTTATACTAACTGTGCCCGTGGTTTCTCTCACGTGGACTACAGAATGCCCGCGCGAATCTTGCTCCCAGCTATTTTAAAGACAAAAATGCTTATTGTGGGTGTTCCTTAGAAGATAGATATATACTCTCCCGGACTTTTTTGTAGGTCTTTTTAATGCCTATGATTATGTGATACATTCATTTGCTATATCTCTTATGGTTTACTCAGCATAAGCCATTAAGCGCCCGAATTGATTCACCAGGACCAGTTTTTTTAAAATATTTAAACCCTAATTATTTTTCTAAAATAAAAGTAGCCTAAGTTACTCCCTATATCATCAGCTATCTATCAGTGAAAGTCCCGTCAAAATCGGTCCAACCGTTTCGGAGATTACCCGGAACAAACAGACAGACAGACAAAAATTAGAAAAATGGGCTTTTTGTTATATTAGGTCGGGGAAAAAGTGTTTTCGCATAACGTAGGTATAAACTTGTTATAAAATTTCTTTGGATGTACTATTTGTATCTGGCTGGTTTTGGTAACATTAAAAAGTTTCAATTAAAAAATTTAAAAAAGTCCCGCTATTTTTCATTTGTTTTTCTCTGTAAAAATGAGTGAATCTAATGAAGAAATTCGATACATTTTAAAATACTATTACAAAAAAGGCAAAAACGCAACTCAAGTAGCGAAAAAACTTTGTGATGTTTATGGACCTAATGCAGTGTCAGTAAAAGTAGCACAAAGTTGGTTCAAACGTTTTCAGTCCGGAAATTTTGATGTTAAAGATGCACCTGCTCTGGTCACCCCGATACGAATAAAATGGACAGCATTTAAAAAAAAGTGGAGCAAGATCGGCATATCAGTAGTTATGATGTAGCCGAAGAACTGGAAATTGACCACAAAATAGTTTTAACCCGTTCGAAGAAAGCTGGCTATAACAAAAAGCTCGATATTTGAGTGCCACACGAACTCACTGAAAGAAACTTAATGAACCGTGTACTCATTTGCGATTACTTATTGAGACGTAATGAAACCGAGCCGTTTTTGAAGAGACTGATAACTGGCGATGAAAAGTGGATCACGTACAACAAGAAATGCGAAAAAGGTCGTGGTCTACGGTCGGCCAGGCTTCACATTCTGTGGCTAAACCTGGGCTAACTCGAAATAAGGTGATGCTCTGTGTATGGTGGGACTGGAAGAGCATTGTTCATTATGAGCTTTTACCGCCCGGCAAAACCATCGATTCGGATGTCTACTGCCAACAACTGATGACATTAAAGGAAGCAGTTGAGAGAAAGCGGCCGGAATTGATCAACAGGAAGGGTGTGGTCTTTCATCACGATAACGCTAGACCACACACATCTTTAGCCACTCAGCAAAAATTAAGGGAGTTTGGCTGGGAGGTGTTAGTGCATCCACCATATAGCTCTGACCTTGCACCTTCAGATTTTCACCTGTTGTTTCGGACTCTTCATAATTCTTTAAGTTCTGTAAGGTTAACAAACTATTTGTTGCGTTTTTTTGATCGGAAGTCCCAAAGTTTCTACAGCAACGGGATCATGTCTCTACCTACAAAATTGTAGAAAGTCATCCAACAAAACGGCACATATATACGGTAAATAAATGTAAATAAACTTTGAAAAAAATTGTCTTGAGTTTTCATATAAAAATGCAAAGACATTTTTTCCCCGACCTATTATGTATCGTATATACTTTCATCTGTATTTAGTAAAAAACTGTTATTTTGACATTACAAACAGACAAATCAATTTTATTTATTGTATAGAAGATGAATGAGATTTAATTTTGGTTTTCAGATATGTGTCAAAACAGCTACCAGGTCTTTTTAATTGTCAGGATGGAAGTAAGTAATTAATATTTTTAATGGTCTAAATTATTAACACAGAATGTTTCGAGAATGCACTCAAAATTGTCGTTTAAAATAGTGCGAACATGGACTCAACGAGGTTACATCTTCAAAGATAAGTGAAACGTCACCGAACCGCCAACGAAATGTTTAAACGGAAACCATTCCGTCTGTAGCATAGATATCGGATGGCAAGATGGTGGCGAGTGTCCCAGAAGACCTGGTCCCAGCCATCATAAGCTTCAGTTTTCAACAAATTTCAAAGCCAAAAGGAAAAATTAATTGAAGCACCACCATAAAATGACAATCATTAACAGATCAAATCACCCCTAGGGAACCAACACCAGAACCAAATACGGCAGGTATCTTCTAAACCCACATCAGGACAAAGTCCCAAAACGGCGACACGACCAGGGACGGAGGATGACGGCACGATGTCATTCGGCATCGGCGAGCTGGGTATAGGAGAAGTTGAGGATCTCCTATATCCCAATAGAGTCCCTTTCGTCCAGAATTCCAGATGTAAAGTAATTCAATACAACCTCCATCAAAGTAGACAACAGCTCGGCTACGTAAGTGGTTGTAGGACCACTTTACAACCATTGTTCTAATACAAGAGGCTTTATTTAGATCAGGAAAGGTGCTTACGCTCTCTAACCTAGGAAGCAAGTGAATTACACGCAACAGCTTGCATCTATGCATCTAAAGAGCCTCATTAGCCTAGTGGTCCTAACCGGGACTGCTATGATCGAAGTCCGGGGTTCGATTCCCGGGTTGAGCATAGTTTGAGGTTTTTCTATGAAATTCCCAGTAGTAGCTCAAAGTTTGGCTTTGTGCCCGAATAATAGCAATAGGGTTGAACTTAAAAAAACTTACCCGGTGAACGGTAAGGTACATTTGTACTACTGGCGTGATGTTGTGTATATTATAAAAATGCGCAGGTCTTAACAGATTCCCATTCCAGAGACCATAGGACTACTTACATGATGACCCAATTGTACACCACTGCAGTACTCGTATGGGCGTACATGTCGGAGATCGAGGGCCAACTGTCAGCATCGGAGTCCTTCTTCTCCTTCTACCTAACTTGGCAAACTAGTCCTCTTTAATGAAGACAATTACCGACATTAACAAGTGAATATAGTATCTTGTCTTATGACGATTTCAGTGTCCTAAACAAGATGGCGGCTCCCTTGTTAGAACTTTTTAGGGAGTTTTTGTGGGATCCCAGAACGCATGCTCTTAGTTAATGTTTATAAACTTCACTTATGCACAAAAACCAAACTATATCACGCAAAACGCCACCAGTATTACTTAATATAGGGTTATAAACCCAAGCAAATGAATTAAAAACAAAAACCACAACATATCACAGCAAAATCCCGCCAAAAGCTCTTTGCGTTGGAGTTATTGACTCAACTGATCGACAACTGTGACAGAGACTTGATGTCATCATTCGGACGGATTCCAATGCTCGCCGTCTGCTGTGGGACATGGAATACGATAAAAATCAAGACAGTAGATTATTTACTAACCTCGATATAATTAATACAGGGACCACACCGTCCTTTCTTAACAGAAGAAGCAGAACAATCATGGCCTTGACCCTAGCTTCACAGCAGATGGTATCAAATCACCAAGTGGCATGTATCAGAGGAAGTTTGATGTTCAAACCACAAATGGATTTGATTTGATCGAAGGAAACTATTCCTTACAGGAACCGGCGAAAAACCAAACGAAATATATACACTAAACACATGGAAATTGGCTTCCACAATAAGCTAGTTCCTGCAAGGCTTGAGAACACAACAGATAGAAAAACAAGTAATGGAACTTACTAGCAGCTTAGTAAATAGCTATTGTTTAGCCTATCCGTTGACAAAGGAGACTAGGACAAATACTATGATGCAAAATCTAAGTACAAAGAAACACATAAGGTACAGGAGCAATGCATTGTGGAGGAAATTCTGTGGGAATATAGAATCGAACACACAAATAAACAGGATAAGTTCCTATCCAGTCAAAACCGATTATTGGTAGTGCTCTACTTGGAGCAGTCCAACTAGTGCGATTCCTCCACCGTACATAAGTTCGCAACTAAATAACTTAGTATTGTGTTCCCGCGGTGAGTAAGGTTTTCAGAGCTCTTTGGGGCAGAGGATTTGGCCAACCAACAATAATAGAACAAATTGAATGCGAGTGAAACCGTGAGGCACAGCTAGTAAAAACTGTTATCACATACACCGTAAGTTCCATCTTTTCCGCAAACACCAATGCGGAAAGAGCCCAGGGCTTATAAAATGCATTTACACTAAAACACAGCAGTTTTAAAACAGTTTTAAAAATGTACTATAGTTTGTCCAAAAAACCGATGTTTTACCAACACTAGCGAAATATAAAAGCACCGTGCATGGATATCGTCTATATAGACCAATAATCGTCTGATTCGAGCCAAAAGCCCACATCGCGCGGAGAACTGATCATGGCGAGTACCGGAATACACCCGAATAAGAGTCGTTTACATACTTGTATTCATGCCTATTTGTCTGTACGCAGCGAGTATTTAAACGATGCTCTTCAGTTCATCCAATCTCTCGATGACAGTCAGATGGTGAAGCTACAGCATTTCCTGCCCGACGAAGGAATCGCTGCTTACATGAGAAACATTTCAAATACCATGTCCAGGATGCCTAGGAACTTTAGGAACCTCGGCTTGTTCTCTTCCTCGCCGGCCTGCGGTGAAGATTTCTCCTTGTTTCTCTTTTTCTCCATTTCTGTTAACAATTATTATTTATATATTTAACTACAACTTTCTATTGAATGAAGATGTCGTGATAATTTTTCTTTTTGATAAACAACAAGTACTTATGTAACAAAAGGTGGTTTTTGCGTGATGCGCGTACAACGGCAAACGTCGATTATTTTTTATATAGATAGATGATAAAAACGTTATATTTTATTGCTAAATACTATCTTGTAACAGTAGTGACTGGGCAAAACTGATAGGTGGTTTTAGGGTATTTTGATGTTTTATAACACCCGCTTTGGCTAGCTACCACCCTCAAGTTAAAAAATTTGTCGGCAAACATAAGCGGAACATGCCTATAGAGTATAGACCTTGACTAGTGTTACCAGGAACTGTTAACAACTGTAGCATTATTCTAAATTTTTTATATAACACGTCACAATAAATTCAAGTGGAAATACGTTCGAGAAACATTAGACGAATCTTTATTTATAAATATATAATCTTTGGTTACAAATAAAATATCGTCTTTATTTAGCAAGATGATTATACCAGTTTTATCGTGATGCGTCTTATGTCCTCTGTAGAGTGCCATCTTCTCCAAATCAGTTAGCTCCACAGAAGTATCGAGAAACACTTGGATGCTGTACTCCGAGATATCGCTAGACCAGTGCCCGAAAACACCAATACCTTTAAATAGAAATTATGATTTGTATTTTTAATTTTATCCTTTTTATTATTTTATTAAACGCTGTTAGATTTTACGTAAATAATTTATTAATACGCAGTAAAAAAAATCAAATAAAGTCACTCTTCTGATCTTCACTATACTGTGGTCGTTATAATAGTATCTCTCTCTATGGTCCTCTTGCAGATTTCTTCCTTTTTATCGCTTGTTATTTCCACTTCGTTGTTCAAAACGGAACTGTCCTGGGTCGGAACACCAAAAAAATTAAAGGATCGAAATCACTAAAAATGTCTCTTACATTAGATCATCGTTTAAAAGGGGTGATGTTTTATTTTTAGACCATTGTTTGTCGTATGAGGCAATCTGAGAGATATTAACATTTAATGTGTGAGTGAACTAAAGTGTTTTTAATAGGAACAAATAGATATTTGATATTTTGAGTACATTCTAGAAGATTGCAGACATTATTTTGTCAGATCATAACAATATTTTATTAGTTGGCTCTTGATAACATTTTATCTGATTAGTGATTACACTATAAGCCGTCCAAGAAAACTCGACCCTCAGAGGGCTTTTACAGCTTCACGGGGCTTGATAATCATAAGTAAAGTTTGTATAAGATAAACTTAAATGGTATATAAGTAATTGGATGATATGAAATAATAAGTCAAACCGTATTTGTGTTAAATCATGGACGCACAGAGTTAAAAAAATCGATTTTTTTTTTTCATTCAGAACAGGATAAATGACTACCAAATAGCCTCCGGGTTCAAGGGTGGCTGTCTAAAAAACTTTTATAGGCCTGGCAACAACTTGGTGCCAAAAAGTATATTTTAAAAATAGTTTACAGTTGCCGTATAACTGTTGCAAAGCAAGCTACACCAGCTACAAGAACTATTATATCAGGATGGATAACAAATGTTACGAGTAGATATAGGATCTCCACCAGGGAGTATAAGATCTGCTGTCGCCTCTAAGAGCTGGTTAGAAAATAGACCTGTTCAAGAGATATTATAAAGAGGAAATTGGAGATGTATTGACACTTTAAAAAAAAATTATTGTCAGAAAGTAGAAAAGAAAAGTAATAATGGAACAGATTTCCTTCAATCTAATTTCACATCTGTACAGTTTTCCAACTGTTTAGTCATTATAACTTGTTTAATTCATAGACGATTAACATACACTTTAATTTAATTGAATTTGTGAATGAATAGTCCAGTTTTAATTAAAGAAGCAATTAATAGACTTTATAATGTATGTTAATTTTTTATTTTATACTAGCTGTGCCCGTGGTTTCGCTCACGTGGACTACAGAATGCCCGCGCGAATCTTGCTCCTCCGCTCCCGGCTATTTTAAAGACAAAAATGCTTATTGTGGGTGTTTCTTAGAAGATAGATGTATACTCCTCTCCCGGACTTTTTTGTAGCTTTTTAATGCCTATAATTATGTAGTACAATTATTTTCTATATCTCTTATGGTTTACTCAGCATTAGTCATTTAAGCGCCCGAATTGTTTCACCGTGACCTGTATTTTTTATTTGTGCGGAAACCTAATTCTCTTTCTAAAATAAAAGTAGCCTCAGTTACTCCCTATATAATCAGCTATCTATCAGTGAAAGTCCCGTCAAAATCAGTCCAACCGTTTCGGAGATTACCCGGAACAAACAGACAGACAGAAAAAATTTTTAAAATGGGCTTTTTGTTAATGGTTTTGTATATACTTTCATATGCATTTAGTAAAAAGCTTTTATTTTGACATTACAAACAGACACTTCAATTTTATTACTTGTATAGGATGTATGTATGTACAAAATCTGTGAATTCTGTTTTTGAAGTGAAAACTTCTATAGGAAGGTTTGGATAAAGAATAAATTTCTGTAAGTCGTCACCACATGATTATGTGACGTCTTAAGAATAAAAAATAAATAAAATTATGTTACACATTAATATTTTATAAAGTTATTATTTCTTATTTTAAATTATATTTGTATTTTCTTAATTCTATTAATAATATTAATAATACTTACTTCTATTATTATTATTAATTCTATTATTTAAAATTTAGGAAAAATATATATAATTTTAAGTTTTCACTTCTGCTGTTAATATTAATTAACCTTATTTTAATATTCTTATGGTATGCTGAAAGGTTTGTCGGACACTCCATCTGCTCTAGAAATAATCTATACCGCAATATACATAGAGGTGCTTGGTAGCAGCTTACTCAAGTGTTTAAGTATTTAAAAAGGTAAAATAATACAATTTCAAATGTAACTAAAATCTAAATACATAGTTACTTACAAGTAAATGGGTGCCCCACTCTTTTGCACCACAAGTAGAACATTAGCAAAAACATAAACTTACCTATAGGTCTGGGAAACTTTGATGGAATGTAGACCATGTCATGTCCGCATGTAGCAGAGCTGAAGCTGTTCTCTTCCACTTCATAACCGGGCCTGGAAAATAACAATACAGGGCTGTGATGACCTTTTTTATCATTATCGGTTTAGCATTATGCCCACAATCTCACCTGATCCCAACATGGTAATATGCTAAGCCTAGTGAAAGACTGGCTCCCAAGTTCAGCTGCCTGAACACACCTATTGGTGTTCGGAGGCAGATTTTCAACTACAGGGTGGTAGCTAGCTATGAGGCCATTAGAAAAAGTTCTATCACCATGCAACCTGATGATTTATGAGTATCAGGTATTTATCAGGTTTTTATGGCCTTATATTCTATATACTAGCTGTGCCCCACAGTTTCATCTGTGTTTGTTTTATATGACAAAAATCGCCAAAACACCTGTGTAGGCAATTTTTAATACTGTGTAAAGCTATTGACATTTTTATGAGGAACAAATTAATTTTTAAATTATAATACAGCCTATGTTATTTGCTGATACTGTAGCTTTACATTGGTGAAAGAATTTTTGAAATTGGTCTAGTAGTTTTTGAGTTTATCCATTACAAACAAACAAAAAATCAAATCTTTCCTCTTTATAATATTGTATAGATTATTATTACTCAAAATCGATGTGTACCAATTTTGTATGATGTTGACTTCAATCATGCCAGCTCAGTTCTTCCAAGAAATCTACCAGTCACCCCATGTTTATATAGTCCTTAGTGTACCAAGATATTTAACAAGGCTTTTTCACACCAACTCTTTATACTCTCAAGTATATTAACTGACATCTCAAACACCTTTCAAGAGCTCCTAGGAGAGGAGGGTTCAAAGAGAGATAGGACACAGAGAAATTTCTTTATGATTTTCCTTTATTTGGACCAGTCCAACTGGTAGACCCTACAGAAGATCACAGCCAAATAACCTTGTGTAGTGTTTCTGAGGTGAGTAGGGGTTCCACAGCACAACGGGTATGGGAGTTCAAGGTTGGCAACACTTTAGTGATAATTATGGTGTTACAAGATTCCATAGGCAACAGTAGCCACTTACCATCAGGCAGGTTACACAACAAGGATAAATAAGAGAAGCTATTTGGAAATATAATAATAGGGCTTGTGTGTCAGTGTGCTAAGCCCTTAAAGTTCAGAACAAAATAGGTCTACTATTGCTGCTTTGTGGTAGAATTAAGGGAGAATGTGGTGCTTTTACAGCTCATGTGCAGCTTCCAGAACAACTTATAGATTCTAGACAATAGACATTCAAAATCAGAAAATGCCAATGACACAAACTAAAAAGGGTTAAAGTTTAGAATCGATTGGCATGTAGAGGGGACCTGGAGGGGGCGAGCGCATTAATGCTCCTAATCTGATTACAAGGTAATTTACCTGGCCTGAGTTATTGGTACTTAAAGTTTCAAGGTCACAATTGTAATTTCAACATTTAGTATACAGTGTAAACTCTTTATAACGAAACTCAAGGGACTGAGCATTTTTTGTCGTTATAGAGAGTTATTGTTATATGGAGTGGAGTTTCAATATGTGGGTTTTAACGCAAACCAACCAAGTTGGGCTCACTTCAACGTTATAGGGAGTTTATTGTTATAAAGAGTTTACACTGTATTTTGTTTTTGCTTGATGAGCGGCAGGTTTTGTACATTTCATACAGGAATGATGGAGAAAGCAATTCCCTATCTTCTGATACCATTTCTGTAGAAAAGTAATGCCTCTGGCCATACTTATAGGGGATTCAAAGTAAAACTTGAAATTTTGGAAGTTTAGAATAACAATAATAAATAATAAAATTTGGTTTCCACCCTTTGGTTGCTCCTCGCTACCTACTTACTTTTGAATGGGTAAATCATAGGATAAACTATAGTATCCATTTTATTTAAAGAATATAATTTATAGTATTTTGTATTTATAAAGGAAATTTTGTGTAAAATTGGTTTTTCACGTTTTATATGTATTGGAAGCATCAGAATATTAAAAAAAAAGTGCATGGTATTATTAGCTATTTAAATAGAACAACATAATAATAAAACAATAGATTTTAAAAAGTTGCTAAATTATGTTTGTTTACTGCTTTGTTAAGCTCCGCTGAGGTTCTGTGCAAGCCCAAATCAGTCTATATTTGTGTTTGTTTTCAGTTTTTGATTTGCAACTAACATTTTAAAGGCTAGAACCGGTTCTATTAATTTTCTCAAAAATGCCGAATTACCTTGTGAAGAGAGTGGTATGGTTATAATCAGGGAACTAATCTCAATCAATTTCAACCCCTTTCAACCTCCAATTTGTGCTAAACGCTTCTAAATCCAACACCAAAAAAGTTCCGTCTTATATTTGCCGTAACATGAAACTGTGTAACCATCTCCCGGTCAGTGTGTGAAGAGATATTTACCCAGGCCAGCATCACAGTGACGACGCCGATGTACTATGCTCGCCATGAGAGCGGATAATTTGCCGAGCCACTTTACAAAAATCAACGGGTTGAAATAAATCACTAAACTGATTTACAAATAACTCACCAACCTGATGTGATCAGCTATATAGATATCAGCGTCGCCAGTTAAGGACGTTAGCTCGATCAAAAGGGGTCCGAAGTGCCCTAGCTGCCAGTATGAGAAGTTACCACAACCCACAGAACCGATAACTGTGTCAAGAAGCACTTTATCCGTTTTCACTTGCGCCCAACTTGATAATAATGATGAAAGAGTCGATATACAAATAATTCCTAACATAACAAGTATGAACTCCCGGCGCATTTTCTTAGAAATCGAACAGAACTCACGAATTAAAGTAAAAATTTTCATCAATTTATTTTCAAAGGCCAGTGTTGTCTAGTAAGTAATGAAAAAATTACCCGTAAAATGACTACATCTTACATCTAAATAAATGATCGGTATAAAATTAATTTATCGAGATTAATAGACATAAAATTTTAAAACGTTAAGAACACTTTAACGTTAAGAATACTTTATAAAATTACCACTTATCTTTATGGATGTAGGTACTCTAGAAAAAACGAATCAACTTAAACCTTAAATTTGAAGGCCTAACCTCAGAATTGGTATCCTTGGAAAAATCAATTTGACATTTATTAGAGACAGTAATTGGAATAGAGACAGTTCAATACAGTTATTATAATACTTTAGCTGTGCTGTAATTTCTATAACGATATTTAAAAAGTACCGGAAAATAACTGTAAGCCATTAAAACGACTTGCATTCCAATATGTACCTACTTGATTAAAAATCTATTACATCTAAATTTTCCACGATAGATGTCGTTGTTTGGTGTTTGCGCTATCAATTTTTTTTTAATTATACTAAACAGACATAATTACTTTATAGCATTATTATTCACTGGATATTAACGGTTTTAAAAAATTAAGTTATTAAACAATATTAGCTTTTCGTAAAGGACGGGTAACAAAAAAAGATTTTAGTTTGGTATTCCCAAAGCATATACCGTTCAAATACTTACGGATTGAAAGGGAAGGTTTTTATTTAGTTGCTGTTTTTCATATACGAAATACCCGACACTCATATGCATGTCAATATGATAGTTTTACATCTGGTATATGGTGGTCGGGATCTAGTCAGACACAATGGCCATGTCTTATCATAGTTATCACCCAGCAATTTATTAGATTACCTTAGTTGTTCTTGTCAAAATCAAATAAAATCAAAATAATCTTTATTCAATTTAAGCCCTAAGAAAGCACTCATGAACGTCCAAACCCTAAAGAGATATGTTCTGATTTGAGTGAACTGGATTGGTCGGAGATTTTATCGGATGATATGGATGTTGATACAATGGTTTCCCAATTATACGTAGTACTGAAAGATATAGTAGATAAGTTTATACCAATGCAGAAAAATAAATCAACTCGTGACCCAGTTTGGTTCTCAAAAAGTTTAAAAAAAGTAATTAAAGAGAAGGAGAAATTTAGACTAAAGTTTAAAAAATATAAGAACTCAAGAGACAAGCTCACATTTAAATTACTAAGAGATCGATGTCTGAAACTTATAAAAGAGGACTATGGAATATACATTATGGAAATAGAACGTAAAATTAAATCAAATATTAAATGCTTTTGGCAGTATGTTAAAAATAAGCGATCTAACAAATCTGATATTCCCAAAGAAGTTCATCTTGTAAATACTATTGCGGATAATGGTACTGACATCGCTAACTTATTTTCTACCTATTTTGCATCTGTTTACGATCATGGTGCCCCTACCTGTGTATATAATCTCAAATTACAAAGCAATAATATACTTCACGACGTAGCATTTAATGAGGATGTTATCGTTAAGAAATTGAAAAGTCTTGACCCCTACAAGGGTGCTGGGCCAGATGGCTTTCCACCCGTATTTTTCAGGGCTCTTGCAACTTCATTGGGTATTCCGCTTAAAATTATATTTGACAAATCTTTTACAACTTCCACCTTTCCCTCTCAATGGAAAACGGCTTCAGTTGTTCCTATTCCCAAGAAAGGTGACATATCAGCTGTAGATAATTATAGACCGATCACAATACTGAACACATTGGCTAAGGTCTTTGAATCACTGGTATATCCACACATAGTCTCACACGTGAGAAATCTTCTGTCGTCATCACAACACGGTTTTCTTCCTAAAAGATCTACCACCACCAACCTTCTACATTACACAGATTATATTATAACTGAAATTGATAAGGGTAATTCGGTTGATGCTCTATATACTGACTTTAGTAAAGCGTTTGATAAAGTCAATCATACATTATTGCTAGCTAAACTGGAGAGTTTTGGTATTGCTGGAAACCTTTTGCAATGGTTCAAGTCTTATCTTGTTCATCGAAAAAATTATGTCACGGTCAATGGTTATGTCTCTAATTACTTCACACCCACTTCCGGCGTTCCTCAAGGATCCCATTTGGGACCCATTTTATTTCTTATTTTTGTAGATGATGTTGTAAAAGAAATTAAATATTCAAACTACCTTCTATTTGCTGACGATCTTAAAATTTATAAAAAAATAACTAACAGTACTGACGCATATTACCTCCAACAAGATCTTAATAATGTAAATAAGTGGTGCAAAAACAATAACATGTATTTAAATATTTCAAAATGTAGTCATATCCAGTTTAGTCGTAAGCGGAAAAATAAAATAAAAACATCATACGAATTAAATGGATCTATTTTGAAAGAATTTAGTGTAATTCGCGACCTTGGTGTAGTAATGGATTCGGAACTGCGTTTTGTTAGTCATGTGGATTCCGTTGTAAATAAGGCGTTTAGAATGCTTGGATTTATTTCTCGAAATTTTAAGGATTTCAGATGCGTGACTTCAAAAATGATTATTTATAACGCTCTTGTAAGAAGTCAGCTGGAATTTAATTGCATAGTTTGGAATCCTATTTACGCAGTACATGTAAATAATATAGAACGGGTTCAAAAACGATTCTTTCGACAAATCTGTGCTCAGCACCATATGGTCCCATGCAATAATAGTTACGAGGAGCGTTTAAAAAAGTTAAACTGTCTTTCTCTTCAAGCCAGACGGTCTATGTTTGAAATAATATTTTTGTATAAAATACTAAATGACTTGGTTGACAGTCCGGATATTTTACAGAGAATTTCACTTAAGGTACCACGTCCAAATTCTAGATCTTGCACTTATGTTCCTTTCGCTTGTAACTTCATACGTACTAACTTAGGTATGCAGTCTCCTATATGGCGCATATCGAAGACATTTAATGAAATTTACGACCAAAGTCTTGACATATTCTTCAGTTCTTTGACCTCTCTTAAATCCTATATCTTTAAAATTCTCCAATTATGACATGATTGAGTATTTATATTATTAACATTATTTTGTATTATTATTGTTTGTTTTTAATTAGTTATTATTTTTATCAAGTTTGTTAACATAGTACGATATTTAATCAATATTAAGGCTCGAAAATTGTTGCATGCTGTGCTCGCCTGTAAGTGGAGTACTACATAATTATTGAGATGTGTTCGTATGACTAAAATATAATCATGTATCATATGTTGTGGCTCTGTTGGCGCGCCAAATAAATAAATAAATAAATAAAAAACCCTACCCAAACCGGTTTGGAAAACATCCCAGCCATCGAGAACAATCGGTAAGAAACTCGATCGCGTTTATCTTTCTTTTTTCAACTGTACAAGTGTTTAATATATTCGGTACATTAATAATAGTTTAGTCTTCTTTTGACAGTAAAACCTGCTTGACATAATCCTTGAACTTGTTGTCCAGCAAATTAGTAATATGCTTCGGGATCTTATTATAAAACCTAACACTACTACCTAAAAAACTTTGATTAGTCTTACTAAGTTTAAAACACGGTACGACTAATTTATCTCTGTTTTTCTTCTTTTTTTTTTTAATCTCGGTACATTGACGGTACCGTCTCTGATGGTAAGCACATCACAATCCAAACACAACGGTGACCACTTAGAGATCTAAATCCATCGGCAGTAGCCGCCGTCATGCTGCCTGCATGAATATATTTTCACGTTACGGTCGTTATCAGTGAGATGATATTGCGAAAAGCTGTTAAAGTGTAAAGTTTCGTGTTTTGTTTGGGCGTGATTTTAATAAAAATATTTATCATAAAGTCGAACAGCATATCGCCAGAAACCCTGTGTTAGACACGAAGGGGAAAATAAAATAACAAACAATTTCTTATCAGTCATTACTCAATTGATAACAGATTGTGCGCAACAAATACCTACTTAAAATCATTTGTTTTTTTTTCTTATCAACAAACTACGTACCTGGTATTTAATTATCAATGAAAGATTTTATATAAACTAGTTATACTAACGACTTTACTCGGTTACGATTAACTTATTTATTAATCGCATAAATTTATGATATTCGATTTTTTATACAACTAAGGTGGTAAGCATGCGTACGGCTCACCTGATGATGAGCGGTTACCGTAGCCTCGTAATCATTATTATCAATAACTAGCTGTGCCCGTGGCTTCGCCCACGTGGACTACAGAATGTTGTTATATTAGGTCTATGTGGTCCGATTCTATTTATCTTAATATCTTTATACTCTTATTTACCTTGTATTTCCTGTATTATTTTCGTATATATTATGTATTGTTTATTGTCAAATTTCCAGAGCATCGGTTAGGTTAATGTATTTGTCCGTTCAAATATCATTTATACTACGATCTCTTTAGTTTAATATACAATGTTTCATATAATTTTATCATAATTAATTATAATACATTGTTTGTTTACTTTTGAAGACTGTCAGTATGTCAGTTTCTGGTACGTCTGATAGTTTTAGGGCATGCGCTGTTAGAAGTAAGTCAAAGATAATGTTTTTCTATCGAGGTTTTATTTAATCAAATAAAGTTAAAGTAAAATAAAGTTAAAATTTAAATAATTAATAGAAAAATTTGTATTTGAAAATGATAGAGAAAACGTTTGTCATTGTACGACAGACCTAGAAGTCGTAAAGATTGTTTTATTTTGAAAAATATATTTTAATAAATACGTTATAATTGGTGAAATCTCATCTGGCGAGATTCCTCTTCTGTTGTAGTGGTTCCTGCTTCGAGCTTGCATAACACTATATCCAGGCGGACCCAAATACTACGTCGATCAGCCGGGTGCGGCCCACATTGATCCGGTGTCTGGATGGTGTCAAATCTTGCTGTGAGTTGTCGTGGACCGATCAACCAAGATCACGAGACTCTAGCTCGTGTCCTGACGCTGAATTATTTATTGTTGAATTTTATCAAATTTGGATGTTGTGAAATGGATTGTTAAAATGGATAAGGACTCTGTTTTTTTTTAAGTACAAGATTTATAACGGTAATGTAAATTAGATTTTATACTACACAAATTTATTACATTCCTTTGAATTCCTGGAAGTATATTTATATTACTTTTTTTTTTCTTTCATTCCATATTCACTTTTGGCATTATAATTCTCTAATATCATAATTTCAATTAACTATATATCATAACAATGCCCGCGCGAATCTTATTGCTCCCCCGCTCCCGGCTATTTTAAAGACAAAAATGCTTATTTTGGGTGTTCCTTAAAAGATACATATACTCTCCCGGCCTTTTTTGTAGGTCTTTTTAATGTCTGCAATTATGTGGTACATTAATTTGCTATATCTCTTATGGTTTACTCTAAGATGTAGATAAATCCGATCGAGTTTCCTGTCGGTTCTTCTCGATGTCTGGGGTGTTTTCGAAACGGAGGTAGTGTTTTGACATTCATAAGTGCCTTCTTGGAGCCTAAATTGAATAAAAGATGTTTTAATTTTTATTTTGGCCGAAACAACATCAAAGCAACATCGCGGTCAAATTCCCTATCCGTAGGATTCGAGCTAAAGTAATTTATACATATATGTACATGGAAGGAAGAAACATGTTTAAATATATCTAGTAACTAGGTAAACCGGAACAAACAAACAGACAGACAGACAAAAATTTTAAAAATGAGCTTTTTGTTATAGTTGAAGTATATACTTTCATATGTATTTAGTAAAAACTGTTATTTTGACATTACAAACAGACACTTCAATTTTATTAATTGTATAGATTTGTAAATTAGTCGATTAAACAAAAGATCGTACAACTGAGAGTCACCAGAAATTTTACTTTTCTGGAGCGGAGCCGTAATAATATAGGAAACACTAACAACGATAAAACAAGGGGTTTTTAAAATCAAATTTATGGTGTAGACTTTTTTACAATGTGCGCGTGCGCATCGTGAAAATTCTTTCATAATTTTTTCATAACGTGTTTGAAAAAATATACCTTAAAAATAATTACAGTGTAAAATAATCGATACTACTTATGTTGAAATAAAATTACATACATGAATTGAATTTAATTGAAAAAGTATGTTGTGATGTTATTTGTGAGACACGCAAATCTGAAGTTATTTCAATTTTGTTAGCATGTTATTATTGTAATTTTGATTTTCTGTTGTTTGTATACTGATAGGATTTTTAATTGACTTTGGTAACGCATGCTTTATTTATTTTTACATTACGTTTTTGTTATTTTTCTCTTGACATATTCAACTTTCTACTTTTGACATTTCCTTTTTTATTTTTTTATGTATATATTTACGGTGTACATTTTTTAATAATTTTGTTGGACTTTTTGACTTTTTTGTTATCATTACTGACTCCAACATTGATTAAAATTTATATGTATTCAGTGTGGTCACAAAAAAAGGCAAATGCACTGAAGAATGTTTTGATTTTGTAAATAAGAACGAAATGCATAGTGTATTGGCCATGGGCTATCCATACATTATACAATGTCTAATTTAGGTATATACGTTTAGAACTTACGACACAACACTGATTACATGAGTATTATCACATAACTCCATACCAGTTTATCAGAACATAGTTAACTTTCGTAGGTATAGTATTCACTGAGTTTTTCTGTCAACGTCATAATATAAATTAAAATCCATTGGTTGTAAATAGCGAATTGCTAAAATAACAAACAAAAAGAAATCCAACTTTAATAATTTTGATGAGTTCCTTGGTATATCTTCGAAGTCGGAGACCGCCCTTTACACCCTTTTCCAACGAAAAAAGAATCATCTAAAAATATACATTCGAATTAAAAACCTTCTTTGTTTGAAATCGATTAAAATGTAATAAAGGTATTGGATATAAAAAAATTTAATAGCAACTCGACAAATTTACGGTTCTATTCCTGACTGTAAGCACAGTAATTAATTAATTATACATTACAAACACAACGGTGCTCATTGGCAAAGCTAGGGAGGAGGAGGGTGAAGAGTAAGGGTGGGCACAGCCAAAAAGAATTTTTTTCGTCCTGTTTCTCGAATTAAATTACTGAAATGATAAACTTATAGTAGCCGATCAGCTAGCTAATAAAAATTAGCTAGACACGCCAATAACTGCTTAAATATCTCTTGAGGTTACGCTTGAAAGAACCGATGTCGTAATAACGAGGGAACATATCGGCCACATCTTCACGTCCGCAAAACTGTGACTCCGAATGCCGAAGGTTCTGTTGTGGAAGAGAGAGGAGGTAATTAAATTGAGCAGCTCTTCAGAACACTCACCATGATACAAACAGTAGAAGACGCTCAGCGAGGAGATGTTCCTGCGCAGCTGAAGCGGCTCAATGTACTTGGTAACGTCTGCATCGATAACAATTTGGACAGCCTGCCTCTGACCCCCGTCCATAGAATCGAGGTAGTATCTTACACACCCATCCCAGATATGCAAACAGTATTCCATACGCAGCCGAACTTGAGCTCTTTGTAAATAAATGCAGCAACACCACCGCCTGTGCCTAAATAGACGCAAAGAAGTGATCTTGCTGCATAGGATGTTATTGGCAACACAAGACGTCTAAGGCTGAAATTTATAGATTGCACTCAGCATTAGTTCAACCTTAGCTTAGCTCAAACTTCGCTAAGTATTCACTCAGTGCAATCTTAGCTTTCGAATTTATAGTCGAGTTACGCTAACCTTAAACTTACCTCTAGCTGAGGAAGTATATGGTAACCTATTAACTTTCAATTAACGTTTCGATACCGCATCGGAACTGTAAAATTTATTCAACTCAAACAAATAAATTTATCACGAATTATATATTTAAAAAAAAAAAATTTAAAATAAAATTTCATTTGTACAATCGTATAATATACAACTTGCTTTAAAGTAAAAATAACAGATTATTCGTATATAAAATGAAAAACATTGAAGTTTGAACAAAACGTTTTTTTTAAGCATAACAACAACATGTAAATATAATCTTTGGATATGAACATGATCATTGTAATTTCTTACGCAATTTGTACTTGTTACGTCGATTCGCTTGAAATAGTTTTCTTGAATTAAACAAAAAACTGCAAACGGCAAATATGACAAAACATGTATAAACGTAGTAAGTAATTACTTAATAGCAACAGTAATTTCAATGCTAAGTTTGCGAATATAAATTTCAATTTCGGAAGTTATGGCTGAAATAAGTCTAAGCAAAGTCTGAGTACCTACGCTCTATAAATTTCAGCCATATTAGTTCTCAGGTTTATAAAAACAATAATATCAAATTTCTCAATTTGTCTCTTTATTACTATGGATATTCTATTATTAAAAAACTGTTTACTTCTCGTATACAAACCTAAAGTTTGATAATATTATTACATACAATATGTACTTACAATATTTTTAATTAAATTAACCTTCAAAAGCCCTTCTATGCTTTTCAACAACATAACGGAATACCAAATTTTTTGTACGTCTGCCTTCGCTCCCACGCGTAGCTTTACCTCTCTATCGCACTTGTTGACTTAACCGTGAGCGAGAGAGATAGATAATCCTCGTAGCAAATAAAAAAACATCAGCTGTTAAGACAGGTTTCGAACAGCTGTGAAATGTTTTGTAAACTTGAAAATAATAGTATTATTATTTATCTTTTAAAACAATATCACAACATTATATACTGTTTTGTTTATACGATCATTAAAAAATGACTTATTTATACCTCCATGATATTATCCTTGCATCACATGTTTAATTTGATTAGATTCGATAGAACCCACATAAATTTCCTTGCAATGATGACGAAGCTCACCGCCATCGCCAGTTCAGAATCATTGCTTCATTATTCAGAAAAATCATACAAATTGTAAGAGGAAATATGAACTTTATTCCATTTAAATGTATTGCTGGCTCTTATCTCTGGACAATTACTCTACAGCAATAAATACGCCTTTAAGTTTAATTTAAAAAAAATAACTTTATTATAGACAATATTTTTATCGGGGTTGCCAAGGTTATGCGTTACACTCACACACCACACCCATACGACTCAATCGCAGATCCGAGATGAGTGTTGAATTACTTTAATTTTCCATTAGCTCCAGATCTATGCGTTCAAATACCATGCAATAAAGGGCAAAGTTTATCTTCATGTTATTGTCATAATGATGAAATAACTTTCAATGATAAGGATTAATAAGCACTGCCTAAAAATAATGCTCATAAATCACTTTTTAATATTGATTTTTTTTTTGTCATAAAATACTTTATTGTGGCTTATGAATAAGAGATGCATATATTATGGCGGACTTTTTTTTAGATATTCAAAGGACCAATATTTTTGTAGAACAATGTTTTTACATTAACCATTACATGGCGTAATGGTACGCGGATAAAGCAGTTCGGGAACAATTCCACTTCCGATTTACATAACAAAAATCAATATTTACGGCTAGCTGAGGGTTAAGTAAAGCCTAATGTTAGATAACCTTTACTATTCCCCGTGAATCTGGCTATCATATATAAAAAAGGATTTATTTATTTATTTGAACAGTTTTTTTTCTTACTTTGATGCGTTTTTCACCTGTTTATTTGTTGTTCAAGATGTTGTGTTTAGAATAATACGAAGCAATGACAAGTAGTAAATGGTTTGGCACAGTCGGGAAGATGTTTGCGATTTGATGCGATTATCATCTGCGACTGTGGCCCGTGGAATTATTGATGATGTGGATGAATGATTATGAACAGGTAGCTGTTAATTGGTTTATGATGTCACCGAAACGGACATAAAATACATATTTGAACATTTACTTATTAAACAAAAACAAAAAACAATTGAAGACAAATAGTACATTGTTTAGTGCTACTAGAATTAAAAGTGTAGAGTATATTATAAAGATAATATGACGAGTAACAAAAACAGAAGAGAAAGCAAATTCAAAGGTAACAGACATATAAACAACTTAAATTCTAATAAATGGTAACTACTCGATCAACATTACTCATATCTGAGCAAAATATTTCTTGTTTGCGGGAACGTCGTCATTTAAAATACTTATCTAGCTGGTTGGATTTGTGGCGTGTGGTAATAAAACTCGTTAAACGCGCTATGGGACCATTATATCCCATGTTAGAGAGCACTTTTTCTATTGCAAATAGGTTAAATGCGACTGGTAGTTCCAGAGATTAGTTTGTCTCAACAAACAAACAAGAAACTCTTCCGCTTTATTATTATACTAGCTGTGCCCGTGGGTTCACGTGGCCCGTGGACTACAGAATTCCCGCGCGAATCTTTCTCCTCCGCTCCCGGCTATTTTAAAGACAAAAATGCCTATTGTGGATGTTCCTTAGAAGACAGATATATATACTCTCACGAATTTTTTTTTAAGGTCTTTTTAGTGCCTATAATCATGTAATACATTAATTTGCTTTAACTCTTATGGTTTACTCAGCATAAGCCATTTATGCACCCGAATTGATTCACCATGACCAGTTTTTTTTTAATTTGTACTGAACCCTAATTCTTTTTCAAAAATTAAAGTAGCCTAAGTTACTCCTATAAATTCATCTCTCTACCAGTGAAAATCACGTCAAAATTGATCCAACTGTTTCGGAGGTTACCCGGAACAAACAGACAGATAGACATATATGCTACTATAATATATATGCTACTTTTATTTTTAAAATAGATATAGGGTTCTGCGTAAATGAAATAAAACTGGTCATGAGAATCAATTCGGGCGCTTGGCTTACGTTATGTAAACCATAAGAAATATACCATATTAATGTACTACATAGAGTTCTGAATAACATTGAACGTTTTTAGCAGCTTGCGCTGCAACAGTTCGTTCAAAACATATAATGAAAGAATACCTTTTATCATCGTAACAATATAATAATTTCCTTCTTTTTTTATGTAATCGATACCTAATACTTCATATTCAAAGATTTCAACGCGACGCGTTGACAATTTGAAACGAAATGCGTTTTATTTCAATAATTCAACGACAAACACTTGCAATAGTTACAAAACAAAACGCAATCCATTCATTCATTTAAAAAAACAATCACTCTTTCTGCTTAATGATTTCATTTGATAATGAAAACTTAAAGGGTCTCTTAAAAACATTACGCAATAGACATTAAACTAATGGAGTCATTAACAAATAGAGAGCTAATGACGACTTTCTTGCAACTGACTGTAAAACGACCAACTAGGTACCCAATGAGTGATTATATTCACTATACAAAATATAATAAACCAGCTAGTACCCGCGACTTCGTCTGCGTAGAATAATTATTTTGTGCAGCCTGTTTTTTTCTTTAAGGTTTTGTCTAATTGCGTAATAATTCTTTTTTTTAGACCAACTATCTACGGCGTAAACAAAAAAAAAATCAAAATCAAAACCAGAAGAAAATCAGTGATATGTTTATAACTATCTGTATGGTATTTTAATTGTATGACAAGATTAATCCTAAACATTAACTGTTACAATAAAACTTAAAAAATAATTGAAATAATCATTTACTGTACCGCCTTGAGGGTTGATTGTTCAAAAACGCGAAAAGATCTTCTTTCTTACCAAAAGCATACATTTGAATTTTTTCCATCCTGAGAAATGGTGGGTTCGTCATATAGACTTTCATCCCCTATTTCACCCCTTCAAGTTTTATTTTCGCGACCAAAAGTAGCCTATAATAACCTTCACCTGGGTCTATTATATCTCTACACCAAAATTGGTTCAGCGGTTTAGGCGTGAAATAAGAAATAAGAAAAGATAAAGTTACGCATTTATAATATTACTAGTATATACTACTAAAAATTAATGTAATTAATAATTAATTAAAAAGCTCTTTTTTATTACGAAACGATTTCGAATTTATGTCATTGTTATCAATTAAATGTTTTAATAATAATATTATCATCCGTGATAACTTCAAAGTGGGTCGTAACAAAAACAAACAGCTTCAGTGATAGAATGCAATAGTGAATATTAATAATATTGAGCCAAACCAAGACTGCCGTTTTCGTCCATTCGTATTAACGCTGTAAAATTAAAGAGTAATAATAAAACGTCTGATATCTTTGTGTTCCTGTTGTATTTAAGTCGGTCGGTTGTTATACCAACCTCCTTGTTTTCGTTGAAGTATTTTCTTTTCTACTTTACTAGCCCATTCCTATATTTTTATAGTACTTGGCTGAATATAAAGGTTTCTGTTAACGTTGCTAACGTGCTACTTTGTCAACGAAATTGTCGACGCGATACTAAAATTGTCGTTTTGCGATTTATTGATTATTTTTGTTAATAATATGCAGTAATGGTTAATTATGGAAACTGAAAATTTATTTTGACTTTATCTATTGAATTGAAATTGAAATGTCTGTTTGTGATGTCAAAATAACAGTTTTTTACTAAATGCATATGAAAGTATATACGATATCTATAACAAAAACCCATTTTTAAAATTTTTGTCTGGCTGTGTGTTTGTTTGTTCCAGATAATCTCCGAAATGTTTGGACCGATTTTAATGGGACTTTCACTGATAGATAGCTGATGATATAGAGAGTAACTTATGTTACTTTTATTTTAGAAAAAGAATTAAGGTTCCGCAAAAAATAAAAAACTGGTCATGGTCCATCTATTCGGGTGCTTAAATGGCTTATGCGGAGTAAACTATAAGAGATATAGCAAATTAATGTAGTACATAATTATAGGCATTAAAAATACCTACAAAAAAGTCTGGCAGAGTATATATCTATCTATCGACTAAGAAACACCGAAAATAAGCATTTTAATCTTTAAAATACCCGGTAGCGGGGGAGCAAGATTCGCGCGGGCATTCTGTAGTCCACGTGAGCGAAGCCACGGGCACAGCTAGTATTATATAAATTTTTGATATAAGAAATAACTTCATTAGGCCTAATATAATTATAACCTGTGCGCTTAATTCGATAGTCTAGTATTTATATTACGCTTAGTTCTAACTACTTATAATATTATTTTATTAAATCAGCATTTTAGTAAATGCTAAGAAAATCTCAAGGAACTGAGTAAATTAGTATGTTGTTCAGTGTTTTCCAACACACAACGTCTTCACTCACTATATTTAAAAAGTTTATATACCTATAAGAATATCATTTCATAATCAAACGCATAACCACCAGAACAAAAACAAGCTAAACATGTACCTGGCTATTAGAACAAAAGAATGAATGAGTGAATAGTTTTACATGTTTCTTGTCGTATAACGTACTTAATATTTTGCTATTATGAGCGTCTATTTCGCTATACAGCGCATATTAATGTGTAGTAATTTCTGTAAGTAAATTAGTCATAATGGTATATATGAACATATATTAATTTTAATTTAAGGTTAGATAAGGGTTTATTAATATTTAAGTGCATATAATATTATGAAAAAGTGATACTACATAATAAAATTGTACCATAATTCAATTCTAATTCAAAAATAAATAAAAGCGTTATAAAAAAGTCAATGATGGCACAGTTGGTTACGTGCACCGGATTCACGTCGATCAACGTGAGTTTGAATCCCTGCAATGACTCTGAGCTTTCGGTGAAGGAAAATTTATTGGTAGGGCTTTTTCTAACGCTCGTCTGCCTAGCTACTACCCAATTTAAAAAATGAAAGTTGGAAATCTGTCGCCAAACTCCAATAGGTGTTTTCTGGAAGCTGCACTTGAGAGCCACTAGTCTTAGTGAGCTAACATCATCACTTAAGATAAGGTGGCGTTGTGGCCACAACGCAAAAAAAAAACTATATCGTTTATTTTTAGCAGAATGATATTTCTGTTTTAAAATATTTACGTATATTTATAATGATGTTACTTTATTCATAAGCTCTGCATTACGGACAATTAAATAAATTTGGTTAAAAATTGTGGGATACAAAACCAATAGCAATCATCGACAAGAAAACTCGCTCACCATTATAATTTTAATTTGATAATTATCTGCAAAATTATTACGAAATTTTATTATAATGCTGGCAGTACACAATCGTTCAACAGCCAAACCTTAAACTTCATATCTGAACTTGAGCGACCTCGACCGATTTTTAATCCGGCGCTCCACATATCGACAGCGTATTTCAAACGTCTTCTTTTCAATGAAAGATATATGTATATCTCTCTTTTATATCTCGCTCAGAGCGAGAGATATCGGGCTTACTGATATAATGATCTACAGAACTGTTTGGTTGATAAAGCCGAGACCGAGATATATCTTACAAAAACAAATCTTATGATTATAAAAACGTATAAAATTATTGCCATCTATTTTGTATAGAATATTTTGAAAAATATTATCCAAACATTTGATTTCCTTCATTCTTAACAATTGGCCGGCTAAAGTATGTCAATCTAGAAATGCAAAAGTATGTAATACAAAGATAGTCAAATTATTATTTTAAAACCTGTAATAACAACAATAGAACTGAAGAAGATCGTGTGAGTAACAAAATATCTTAGCGTATTTTATAAACAGTGGCTATGGCTACATATATATTGATTTGAATTGAAATAATGTATATGTACATTATCTACCTTAAAATATAAACTTGTATTAAGTTAACATTTTTGTACAAATTTGCTAGTCACTTTAGAAAGTTTTTTATCTATACCGAATATTAAACGCAATCCGAAATACGTAGGTAACGATAATTATTTTTAGCGATGCGAAGTTCAAAGTGCATTTGTGAAATCACGCGTGACATTAAACTAAATTCAAAATTTGATAATACTGAAACCAAAACCCTTAAAAATAAAAACACTTTAAACTACATAAATACTTGTCACGGTAATTATTCAACCAATATTGTGCTTTATTATCAAGGCATAACTTATGTTTTCTTATAATCATTCGTACCCGATCGCCTTTCCGCTCTCGGCTTGTTGGATCGAACCAGCAACCCATCTCTTTCTGAAGTAAGAATATGGTATATCTTTTTATTCAACTGATCTGATTCGCTCTGATTATATCCGAGTGAACATTATTACTGAGAGCTAATGAGCTAAAGATATACTTTACAAACAGGTGAGCTATTGATATACTCGCTCTTTTGTCGGGATTATATATCATCTAATCTTTCGCTCGCGAGCTACACAACTCTACTGCCGTCTGATCTCTGCTTTTTCTTAGCATATTTACATTACACTGCAACGATGTATAAATGTAAACCCGAGATGAAAAATGCATCTATTAAATTGTCGTCGCGTGAATGAGCTCGCTTTAGGTCCCCACTGCGCAGTTCGAGTCGCGCAGACGCCATTACCGTATAAATACCACGAGCGCCGCCGACGTCACGCAGTTGAAATCGAGAGGTGAAGCTTTAAATAATGGAGAGGTGGCGTCCATATTGCTTTCTGATAAAAATCGATCACCACCGGAGTTAGCAGCGTATCCGTCAGCAAGTTTCCGTGAAAGTGTCTAGCAGTGTTTCGACGTGTCATCAGCGTTGATCGACAGTGATTCGAGGCCGTGTCGTGGCGGAACGTTGGTTCGAACATCGCGCTACAGAGTTACGACTGTGACGACGAGTCACGTATCGAGGCTGAACGCTACAGAGCACGAACTACTCGTCGGCCGCGTCACAGGGGCCCATCATGAACCAAGCGCAGGGTAGCGCAGCCCGAGGGCGTCGGCGGCGACCACTGCCGTTGCCCACGCTTAGCGCCAGGCGAGAGAGAGCAGCCAGGGCGGAGCGTGAAGAACGCTACGCGGCCAGCAAGTGGGGAGCCGCGCCTGCCGCGTGTGCTTTGCCCCCGCCGCCCACACACTGGCGGCGCGACGGACGCTGCAGGCCAGAGCCCGACCGCGCACTGCCGCTGAAGCTGCTGCTCAACGTGACGGCGTAGGCCTTCGCCCGCCGCCCGCACCTTTAAAGACTCTAGCAGCTAGTGTTAGTGCGCCTCTCGTGCCGAGTTTTCGTTTCGTGGTTACGGCGCGTCGCCCCCGGTCGGCCGCACCCCGGGGCTTCGCATCGGCGCTCCTAAATTCTCGCGTTAGGTATTATTTTGTGAAAATTTTAGTAGGTAAGTTGAAAACGGTGATCGGCCGCGCCTCCGTCACTTAGTCCCGCCCGCCTCAAAATACGAGAAAAACACAAAAAAATACGCGGGTGGCGTATGAGTGACGGCGTCGCGGACGGCACCACCGCCCGGCGCTTCGCCCCTCGCCGCCGGGCTCCGTGAACGCGCCCTGCCCGGGAGGCTGCGCTAAGCCCGCGCCGGTACCGTTGGCACAGAGTGACGTAGTAAAAGGTACCAGAGTGGAAAGCAGTGTGAAGCGTGTGCCGGCGCGAGCGGCGTCCCTCCCCTATGTTTTTTATTATTGTCCAGAGGGCAGAGCGACGGTCGCGGGGCGGCCGAGACGTTGCATTTATTTGAAATGAGGCGTTATTATTATATTTTACATGAAGGGTGGTGAGGCTCGCCGCGCCGGGCCGGAGCACTCGGGGCTCCACTAGTCGTATCGTTTTATTTAACTCGAGACCAATGTATTTTAATTTGTGCACTCGGACCTCGGCTCTGGCGAGAGGTCAGACTCCCGCGCGCGTTTTCGTCTGCCGTGCAAATACCTCGCCGACATACAGAGAGCTTTAAGTAACTTATTAAGAGCCGGGGCTCTGCGTGTTTATTGTAGATGTAGTATAAATGAAATTTAACGATACGGTTGAAATCCGTGAACCGACTGTTAACAATTGGAAGATATATATGTTTGTACAGATTTATTGATCTCAGCTGCGGGTGTCTGCGGCCCGTTCCTCTAGGAGCTTCTGTGATGTACAAAAAAAAAAGAGAATATTTGGAATTTTACAAGTTTTTTATAATTAGTTTGTAAAGTACTTTTAAGTGAAGATGGTGCGTGGCGGCGGCTTCGCTCCGCCGCGTTGGAGACAGCCCGCAGCGCTCCTTTTCCTCCTTCCCCTTTCCTATTTCCCTTTTCCCGTCTATCCCAGGGCTCTTCGGAGCCCGCCAAATGTTTCAAAGTTTCTGGCAGATGTCAAACGCAAATGTTCACTCTTCACGAGTGGACTTTTTTTTCTTTCAGCTCAAGAATAAGAACATTGAAGATATGACTTGAGTAAGTAACTAACCGTGTCTTTTTGTTCCCAGATAAATCCTGTTTTTATTATTATTATTATTGGCCCTTGTATCAATCACAAGAGGCATGTAGTAAATAGCCTATGGAGAAAATAGAGAAGTCAGCACAGAGAAGAGATTCTATTTCAAATCCAATATATAGTTGTAACCAAAACAAAGATTGCAATCAATATGGAGAGGGAATTAATTTTTATACAACTGGTTATTCATCAGTCAAAAGTCCCTTACATTAATTATCCCATTTAACAACCACATGTAACTTCATAAGCCTTGGTTATAATATTAAAATTAATAAGAAAGAAAGTAGCCTACAATAGTTAGAGTTATTGAAGAAGGTCAAAGAATTTTCAATATTGTTTCAATAGTTCCAACAAACAAATTTTAATAAATAGTAAAAACATGTTAAATTACTTTTTACCCTTATCATGTCTGTGCACTACATGTTTCTCTCTTCCATTCTTCTTTATCAGCTGTTATTTTAGTATTCACCCCTTTTATTTATGTTATTAGTTACTCTAACAATATTACATGTAAACCATAAACAGTATAATTATAGATAAGTAGTGAACCCAATGCATCAATAGCCCTCCCCTATACATGGAAACAAATTAATCAACACAGAGCAAAATCAAATTAGAAAAGTAATAATAATTAACAAGAGGAACTCAATCCCATATTATATTGTCTTCAAAATATTATAAGATAACAAAATAATCAATAAAAATGGTAAATTTAAAACAAAGATATATTTAAAATAAATTGATGACTCGATTCAATCAAAGTATATTAACATCTCTTTAAACCTCTTAAAGGACATGAAATATATCAATGGTATTATAATGCTTGCATATAGGATTGGAGGTAGAGTAGATCCTGGTAATGGGGGAGTTTACAGTGAGGTTGGTTTTGTACACATATTACTGCTCGCACAATCCATTCATATCTTCAGTCTTCCTCTTCTCCTGTATCCATGCAACTTCATACTTAACATTTTTCTAGTTAAAAAGAGTTATGTACACCTTAGTTCTTTAAAACATACTTTATCTGGACTAACAAAGAGTCTTCTTAACAGTGTAAAGTATTTCATGCAAAGAATATTAACTTAGAAAAATTGCAAGTTATGCTTTTGTCTTATTCTAGGTGCAATATGATTTTCATCCATGACATGCAAATACAACGCTGGCCTATAACCTATCTACTTCTCTGTGACATGCTATTTCAAGACTTCCTGTGATACACTTGTTCCTAATCATTTCCATTCTAGTTATAACACGCTTCCATCTCAAAATTCGCATCTCTATCACATATAGGTAATTTTCTTTCATCCCTCTCTTTTTTTGCTCACCACTCATACTCATACAACAAGAGATTTTATATTGATTTTATACACAAAAATTTATTTCATATAACAAAACACCCATTTTTAAAATTCTTGTCTGTCTGTTTGTTTGTTCCTTGTAATCACCGAAACGGTTGGACCGATTTTGACAAGGCTTTCCCTGGTAGATAGCTGATGTTATAAGGTGTAACATAGACTACTTTTATTTTAGAAAAAGCATTAGGGATCCGCAAAAAAAACTGATCATGGTGAATCCATTCGGGCGCTTAAATGGCTTACGCTGAGTAAATTAAATTAAATATATCAAATTAATATAATACATAATTGTAGACATTAAAAAGACTTACAAAAAGGTCAGTGAGAGTATATGTTATTTTCTAAGGAACACCCACAATAAGCATTTTTGTCTTTAAAATAACCGGGAGCGGGGGCGCAAGATTCGCACGTGTGGTCGGTCGTTGACATTTTGTAGACCACGTGAGTGAAGCCGCAAACACAGCTTGTCATACCATAAAAATAAAAATGCCTGTTAATATGTACATGAATGAATTTATTTGTTATTCACTAAAGTGCATTTAGAAATAGGACGATAAACATTTACCATCGGGTGGTCTGTATGCTTGTAATTCTTATTCTGATTCAGTTTCTATCCTAGCATGCTTCTTACCATAGCATTTTGTCAAGATTCTGATTCTCTAGTGTGAACTTTAGTGAGGGTATTTTACCTCGCCCCCTCCCCTACCCTACTAATAAAATGGTTGTTTTTGGATATATCACAGCTAAGTAGGATTTACAAGTTAACTGGTAATAGGCTACTCAAAAAAAAAAAAAAACTTATTTAATAAACTTGGAGAAGTAATTTCGTATCAATTCCATTGAAATTTCTTACAGCTCCCTTCCAAGTCTGCTTATTGTGTCTAGCAACTACAGAACCTTCAATTGAGCTTGACCCGACAGGTACTTGACATTTTTTTAAATATTGAATTTTTTAACTAAGCCATCTGCAGATTCTAGGTCTGCACTTTTTTCTTCACGAAGAGTTTACTAGAAAGAGTCTATAAACATGCTTGAAAATACAATGCAGTGTACATGCAGCGACTTCGCCTACGTAGACTTCAGAAACTCTTTTTTTTATTTTTACTCGACTGCGAAAATGGAGGGTTATTGTATTTGGAGCATATGTATGTCTGTTTCTTTGTCACGCCCTGTAGCATACGAGGTGTCGTTAGATTCGTCTTATTTGTGGGAGTGACAGGCTATATAATATTTAAGTATGACGTCTGTGAAGCAAAAATAGATTTTTTTTAATCAAGTGCTTTTGTTGCAGTTGCATATTTGTTTCCTTTTTAATACGCTCTTAGCTTCATACATGTGTATAATGTAACATGATTTTGACCCTCTTTAAAAAATCACGCTTTTGTAGAAAATCGAACTAAAAAATAGGAAATAAAATAAAATAAAAAATAGTGTAAAAAATATAAGAAATAAAAATGTACCTATTTTATTGTAAAAAAGGGTGGGGTGCTTTTTAAGATATTAATAAAATGATAATCCTATTAATTTAGGGCCCATAAAATATTTATAAGTATTGACACCATGCACCCCAAGCTTTTTTTTTACAATAAAATACATTTTTATTCTAAAAAAAATTACACTATTCTTAATTCAAATTTATTAAAATCTATTTTCAATTTTTTTGTTGGATTTTCTATAATAGCATGTTTTTCGTTTTTTTTTCTTCAATTATTATTTATTTTCTCAAATTTCCCATTTGCTCTATGTATATACCTAAAACATTTCTTTTTGTGCTTCAATATAACTTGTTAGCTGGAAGAAAATGCTTTGTGGCATTAACCTTGCCAGCTTTATTTTGCATTGTACTTTATCCTCGCTCATATAATAGAAGATCATACCCAAATAAACTAGTGTTGTGTTCCTGCTAATGAGTAGTTTCCAGAGCTTCTTGGGGTAGGGGGTTGGGGTTGAAGATCGGCAACGCGCTTGTCGTTAGTGACACCAACTCGTATATGCTATCGTAAACGTTTACCATGAAGCAGACCGTAGGTTTGTTTGCCACTTTAGATGTAGAAATAATGTCGACATTGTGGTCGAAGTAGGCAACACGCTGTGCGTAGTGGGATAACTAATTCTCAAATGTAGTTTTGCCTATAAGCGCTTGACGATAGATTTTCAACTTTATGGTAGTCCTACCACCATGCCGTGGTTTTATCATTATGAAAACCCAATCTCAAGCTAACAAAACTTTTTTTGAAGGGTGTTCTATTATCTCGCATCGAAACTATTACAATGGTGTCGGTGTTTACTACTCTTTAGAATTATTGATGGTTTTACTCAAGTATTTATCAAATGCAACATGGCTACCCATATACTTCTAACTTACACGCTTTTAGCAAGACTTATTTAAGGTGACTGTCCTCTCGTAGTTTGATACATACATAACTTGATCGTCATATGAGTCCGAATGTTATTTTTGATGAATTTAATGTTGCTATATTCACTATACAATGTTTAATAATTTTGATAAATATTCATTTAAGCAATAATATGTCAAATTATATTAAATCTGTAATAATTATTCTCTAGTAATGCTACAGACAAACTAATTACGCCATTCTTTTGTTTTCTCTCCATCCGCTTTTCGCCTAGTATCTCCACATCACCCGGCCCGCGCCACCGTCACTTTCGTATTACTGCTGTGCGTCATCATCCACCATTACTAAATAGAAGTACTTTTATCATATTTATTAGTAACTGTGCCCGTGGCTCCACACGCGCTATTTATGAAGATATCGTGATTTTTATGGTAAGACTTAACTGAGGATTAAAACTTAAAAAAATGATCATAATCCATTCAGTAGATATTGCTTGATGCGCGCACAACGACAAACCTCTATCATTTTATTTATATAGATAGGTTTTCGTCCTTAATTATTGTATTAAGTACCTAAAAACTTACTTAGATAGATACATTTTTTGCGTGAATAAAACTTTATCCCACCTAATTTCATATAATAGGCAAATCTATAGGTAAATATAAATAAAACAAGTATTTGTCTGTGATTTTGAAAAAACTTTGTGGCTCTTTCTAAAACTCATAACATGGTTATTTGCATCTTCCCTAAATCGAGCCATGCGTTATTAATTTTTTGTGTCTGTCTTTTTGTTCGAGCTGATCTGCGAAACAGCTGAATCGATTTTGACAGGACTTTCATTGGTATGTAGAGGAAATTTCAGAGAGTAATCTAGGTCACCTACTTTTTAGTGACACTGCGACAATCTGGTAAGGTGTTTAGTAAAACGCCATGTTTAGTCAACGAGTAATAAACATTAATTATCTTGTCCATCACACGAGCGATGCGACTATTGTTATAATATATAGTTATTTTAAATTATGATATAAGAGAATTATAAAGCCAAAAGGGAACGTGGAATGAAAGAAAAATAAAATGTAATATAAATATAATTCCAGGACATAAAAGGAATGTAATAAATTTGCGTAGTATAAATTCTAATTTATATTACCGTTATGAAAGTTATAATTTAAAAAAAAACATAGGGCCCTTTATTTTAACAATCCACTTCACAACATCCAAATTTGATAAGATTCCAACAATAGATAATTCAGCGTCAGGGCCACGAGCTAGAGTCTCGTGATCTTGGTTGATCAGTTTACGGCAACTCACAGCAAGATTTGACACCATCCAGACACCGGATCAATGTGGGCCGCACCCGGCTGATCGGCGTAGTATTGGGTCCGCCTGGATATAGTGTTATGCAAGCTCGAAGCAGGAACCACCACAATAGTAGGAATCTCGCCAGATGAGATTTCAACCATATGAAAATAGATTTAATTAGGTTCTTAAGTTATCTTAAGCAACTTTTAAATTTTATGACTGTGGTAATGTTTTACCAATTATAATGTATTTATTAAAATATAAACATACCATCACGCCTGTATATCCCGAAGAGTTAAATAGAGGTGTACTAATGTACATGCACAACTCGCCGAGTAAGTTTTTAGGTCCCATGTAATAGGGGGCGAGCCTATTGTCATTAATCGGGCACGAAACCAAACTCCGAGCTGCTACTGAGAATTTCATAAGAAAAACCCGATAACAATGGGATTCGAACCCAGGACCTCGCTAATAGCAGTCGCGCTTACGACCACTAGGCTAACGAGGCACTTAAAAGTTAAGGAGTTTATAAAATATCATAAAATATATTTTTCAAAATAAAACAATCTTTACGACTCCTAGGTCTGTCCTACAATAACAATCGTTTTCTCTATCATTTTCAAATACTCGAACCAGCATTCATTATTTAAACGAACTGCTTATATAAAACCTTGATATAAAAACGTTATCTTTGACTATATAACTTCTAACAGCGCATGTCCTAAAATTGTCAGACGTAAAAGAAAAAGACATGTTGACAGTCTTCAAAAGTAAACAAACAATGTATTATAATTAATTATGATAAAATTATATGAAACATTGTATATTAAACTAAAAGGATCGTATTATAAATTATATTTGAACGGACGAATACATTAACATAACTGATGCTCTGGAAATTTGACAATAAACAATACATAATATATACGAAAATAATACAGGAAATACAAGGTAAATAAGAGTATTAAGATAAATAGACGCTGACTACATAGACCTAATATGTGAGGTCTGTCACCTTTACTCGTTATATACTTTCAACACGAACGCGCTGCAGCCGCTGCGTCGCGCCGCGCCGCGCCGCGCCGCGCCGCGCCGCGCCGCGCCGCGCCGCGCCGCGCTGACGATCTCGTAAGTCACTTTCCAATCACGTTTGATTTGAGGTCGAATATAATACTACTCTGTAACATTAACGGAGTACACAGAATTGTCTTCTTCTTCTTCTTTATATAACGGCAACGTTTGTGTAAACACAATTTCGCCAATGTCACGTATATAGAACCATAAACAAAGGAGATTTATCGTAAACTATGACCTGTTATATAAATGTATCCATTCCGGGCTATCCATAAACAAACACTAAGAAAACAACACAATACACATATTATTTGCTATCACATTTTAATTTTTATATTTATATGTAGGCAATTTTCTACTGTCATATCTAATTTTAGACAGAATTTAAATTTAGGCACATTTAAGTTATTATATTAAATGATTGTTCCCCGCGGGTTCTTTCAGGGATGATGGTAGACAATAGCGCAATAATCCTGATAACACTGTTGCTTAGGATACAAACCTTCCTCAAGAAATATACTATAGAAACTCGAGAGGTGTCGTGGGTCACCTCTAGGGTCGGAGTTCCTTTCGCTATGACTAGACCATAGGAACAGACTAGTACTCGCTCTTGTATATATATTTACAGTACGAGTGGTTCGATTTATGTTTTATAATATAAACTTATTTTATTTATAAAGTTATAAAAGTAAACATTTGATTTTAATTGAATTATTGATTACGTTTATATTTTCATATAATAACTAGCTGTGCCCGTGGCTTCGCTCACGTGGACTACAGAATGCCCGTGCGAATCTTGCTCCCCCGCTCCCGGCTATTTTAAAGACAAAAATGCTTATTGTGGGTGTTCCTTAGAAGATAGACGTATACTCTCGCGGACATTTTTGTATGTCTTTTTAAAGCCTATTATTGTGTAGTACATTAGTTTGCTATATCTCTTATGGTTTACTCAGCGTAAGCCATTTAAGCGCCCGAATTGATTCACCATCAACCATGACCAGTATTTTTTTATTTGCGAAAAACCCTAATTTTTGTCTGTTGTACGAAACTCATTGTGAAATCCTACTCCCATACACACAATGATATTTTTATGTAGATACGGCATTGACGCTGTGTACATGCCCATGAATGCCGAATGGTAGATGGGCAATTTCCTTTAGTTCACATTTGACTTGATACCAGTGCGAGCGAGAAGGAATTTTTATCATTTTTTGACAAAAGAATTTCCGCCTCGCTGTGATTTCCTAAATCTTTTGTCTCAAAATACTGATATCATTTGTAACGTTTTAAAATTGCTTTTAGTGCGAGTATGATTACGCGTTTATTCATAAAACGTCATTAGAGGTATAGGGTAAATAGTTTAGGCGTATAAACCAGAGACAAATAAAAATTGTATAAACCATAGTTTTTTTATATATTTCTTTCCTTTCTTCGTAAAAGGAAAAGTTAAAGGTATCTAAAACCATGCAGCCAAGTCAGATGTTTTTATATTCCAAGTTCTATACCATATACATAAGTATATATTAAATTTATGGTTTATACAAAGGAGTTGTTAATACACGCCAATATTTTACATAGAGTTTTCACGATGACTCTCATAAAATTTAACAATGACGCGGACGGTTCCCAATCATTGTTATTAGTCATGTGTAATGTGTAAATGATTGAATTACATTAAATTGTGTAATTTCCTATAATTATCCTCTATCATCCATTGTTTCAATAAAATTCATTCGATCACGAAATACAATTAGACTGCGGGTGTCGGCCAGTTATTTTGATAGTTTCCTTTACAATTAATAATTACTCTTTTTACCCGACTGCGAAAAAGGAGGTTATGTTTTTCGAGCGATGTATGTCTATTCCTTTGTCACGTTCTGTAGCCTAAACGGCTTGATGTATTTTAGCATACGAGATGTCGTTAGATTCGTGGGAGTGACATAGACTATAAAGTACGACATCTGGCAATCAAATAAAAAGCAAAAATATATTTTTTTTACTCACTCGTGTTTTTGTTGTTGCGGTCGGTTTTTTTGTTTCTTTTTTTATTATAACCATTGCCTAACATAATATGCTAAGGACGCACTTCGGTGTTTTCCTTCAGCAAAAAAATCCGTTTTCAACTGTTAATTATAATTAATTAAAATTATAGGACTGTTACAGTAACCGTAATCAATATAACGTTTTTAAAAGTTAAATACAAATTTGTTTGTTAATTACAGATTATAGGATACATTTTCGATTTTTTTTTTATTTGCGAGATTTTCGTCATGTAGTGACTTCTACTTTTTTGGTCTCGTGACAGATTGATAGTAGATAAGCCCTACTATACTTATACTCAATACGAGCTGAGAGGTCGCGGGTTCGATCCCCACACACGGCTAGCTTTTGCGTGATCAGCATAATTGTCAGTTGTGTGTCTGGATGTCAAATATCAATGTATGTATGTATATCAGCTATCTAGTTGCCATAATACAAGCTTTGCTTAGTTTGTAATTAAATGGAGGCGTGTGAAATTGTGTCCCTATATTTATTTTATTCATAAACTTGCGTTATTTGTTTCTATGTTGTGTAATATTGGTGGGATTTTGCGTGATAAACCTTTGTTATTGTAATCAACTGAAATTAGATTAGAAATAACAACAAGGAACATGTATTTTGAGATATCGCAAGATTACCGCAGATTCGAATAATTTTAATGAAACGATAAACTATATTGAAAGACAAACTTAAATTTACCGTTAAAAAACTGTTGTCCACATACATCGTTACTAACTGCAAATAAGTTTCCCGTAATCGCAAAAAAATAATTTATTGTACCTAATTAGAATTACAAATTTACAGTTTGCAGATATTTTTCTTTACTTGTGCTACAAGATATTGTTTCTTGTCAAACATGATTATAGGACAATTAGAAGTACCTACCCTATAGGTTTATATTCCTTTTACAATTGTTAATATATGCGACATAAACAACTGTAACTTTTGATTGCGTTCACTTAAAAATTAATTGATATTCATTTGAACTTGATACCCCTCCACGTACTACTGAGAAAAACGGCCTTGACAGTTGGACAACGATGTCATCCTATAAGGGTTCCTTTTTTGCTTTTGAGGTACGGAACCCTAAAAATAAAAAAAAAAAAGCAATAATTCAAATAAGTAACATCCATAGTTGTTGGTTAGTATAAAACGAAAGAAAGATCTTGTACCAAAAATGCTAATATTTAGTATAAAGTTTGGTTCTTGCGATACAATGTCGAACAAAATTATCAATAATAAAGCGGAAAAGATTTGGAAGTGAAAACTTCTTTAACATCGATGTGATTTGAAAGTCGATAAAACGAAAAAGCGACAGTAAAAGAAGACAGACACATAAATTCATAGGATTTAACGTGGGAGAAAATGATTTAGGAAGCATTATACAGTGTTTCTTATATTCGTTTAGACAGTGGGAGTTTGATTGGGCCTCAGGTTTGTAGGTGTTTGTGCGCGCATGCGTAGTACAAAGCTCGGGAAAAGGCATCACAACAACCGTGGTGTTTTGTACGTTGTGTGTACGTATTATACGATTATAGTTTTTTCAGATGATAATCCCATGGATATTTCAAATGTGCAAGTTGATGCCTTATTTGAAAATGATTGTGAGTACTTGTATGTACATTTTCATAAACTTTAAATTAGTGTGTATTTGATTATTTTCTGAATTAAAAAAGACATAGATGTAAAGGTTTCACTTCTACCACGTGTGAATTGCACACATAATTTTTTTTACGGTATCTTTTTGTTTGATTGTTTAAACATGCTAGTCTCTGGAACTACCAGTCGTATTATAAAAATCCTTTTTGCTTATGATAGCCAGATTTATGAGGAGTATAATGTTAGTATTAGGCTACAACTATCAGCTAGCCTTAAATACTGACTTTTGCTAAGTAAGTCGGAAGTGGAAACCCACATGAACTGCGTAAATTGTGTTTTTTTTTTTGTTGAAGATTAAAGATTGATTTATGAGCGATATTTTTAGGCATGGCATATTAATCCTTACGAACTAAAGTTACTTCATCATAAAGACAGCTGTATGAAGATAACCTTTACCCCTTAAAGCACGTTATTTGGACACATAGTTTAGAAGATAATGAAAAATTAAAATAATTTGTACTTGCGGGAAGTGGGAACAATTATTATGATAGACTACACGGGTGCGTTGGCGCATGGTGTGTTGGATAAAATGAACACAGGTAAAACTGTGGGGCAAAGCTAGTTATTTAATAATTTTGGTCCATTGATAAAAACCCTAAAAACCAAGAAAAATATTTTTCATTTATTTAATTTTGTTTCCGTTGGGAAAGATTAAAAAATATTTATTTGCTAGTCACGGTATCGGAAACGCCAATCAGAACTCGTGAAGTCATCGTACGATATTTTTAAACACACTTGAGTGTTATTCTTATTAGTTTATCTTGTGACAAGTGACTAAAATTATTACAAAGACTTTTCATGACTGAAATTTCTAGTAAAATCCAACATAATATCTTTACCCTTAGTTCTATTTTTTGAACGACGAACGCGTTTTTATAGCCTCTCTTAAATTTACATAAAAATTGTTTTATAAATATTTATTATTTGTATGTTATATAAATATTAACTCGGGAAAATTATTGTCAACGTATAGTGTTTAAATATTTTTTTCACAGTTACCAACTAGACTATAGGAATACAGAAAAACAATGTCGTTATTATTTAAGAAAATGTTTTTACTTCTTATTCTTGGATATCTTATTATTTATGTACTTTATACCTTATGTAATACTAACTTATTACAATAATTACTTCAGAAAATGAAAAAGTAACCTATGGAAGTATAAACTTAATTGTCAACTGTCATATCGTTTTGATTCCTAGTGTTGCTCTCCGCGAACATATTAAAACTGTTATTACTCGTCTCAGCCCTATTCGAATCCGCCTCCGCGTTCGTCTTATTCGATACGTCCTCACTAACGGTTACGTAATTTGAGTTTACCGGTATTTTTAAGGATATATTCGAAATATCCAACGAATTATCGTTGGTTTTATTCAATTTGACATTCATTATCAAATTAACTATATCCATTTGTAATTTCGCGCACGTGTCTTTCGGCAGTTGTTTTAATAAACACTTTATATAGGTCATGAACGTGTCCAATTCGTTCGATTCTTTGTTCTTTCGCAACAATGGCGTATCGTCCGACGACGAGCTCACCCGCCTTTTCTTATCTTTCATCGAGTTTACTCTGCGATGACTGTCAGAAGGTCTTTTGGCATTTTTGATATTTTCTTCCGTTTTGTAAAGGTATTTGGGTTTCGTTGGAGACTTCTTCACGTCTTCCTCAAGATAGATTACCTCCGTGTAAGCACCGTCGTCGTCTTTCACCGATCCTTGATCCGACGTCGTATTGTCCTGCGACAATAGTAAATAAATTAACTTTGCTCCGTCATATTCTTCATCACTAATAACTACGGCTATTATTATAATTAGAGTGCTAAATTCTTTAATGTATTATATCCACAACAGCAGAATCAAAAACAAAAGTAGTTTATATCCCTGAGAAAGCTTTTCCTAACACTAATACAATATCACCGGTTCGAGAAACATCTCAGACGTTGAAAAGAGCTAGCAAGAAATCAGATTAAAAAAAAAAATGTTGTGAATAACGGAGAGGAAGAATCCTGGAGGAACTTCCAGTTTTGCAGTTGTGGCGAATATTTCTTAGACGCAGATAGAAAAATCATCTTTGAACAGATCACCACTAAACTTGTGTAGGAATTTTTAATTATTTTATAGGCTGACTACAAACTCTCTCGATGTTTAGTAAGGACGTGGCTGAAGATGGTAACACGCTAGTTCTAATGATGGGGAATGGCTCTCAAGTGAAGCTGCCGAAACAGATTTATAAATGCTTGATAATAGATCTTCAATATGACAGTGGTCGCTATCCAACCTGGCTTTAGATACTGTCCTATCACCATGCTATTGTTCATTCGTCATTCGATGCTATATCCGTACACGCTACCTCTCAGCCAAATGATGGGTTGTAAATTGCTTAGTAAAAAAAAAACAAACAAATACCTGCGCCAATCCAACGGCTTGCAACAATTTCGGATGGTTCTCCTCCATGTGCGTT
The DNA here is from genome assembly GCA_033032175.1 of Saturnia japonica. Taxonomy (NCBI): domain Eukaryota; kingdom Metazoa; phylum Arthropoda; class Insecta; order Lepidoptera; family Saturniidae; genus Saturnia; species Saturnia japonica. The sequence goes on from CM065329.1 coordinate 12,005,876, forward strand.
TTCAGGTCTTCGATGTTGTTGGGCTTGGATTCGCGGCAGACCACGCAACGCACTCGCCCGCCGGTCTCTTGCTCGAAGTAGTTCCATATCTCCGATGATATGTGTTCGGATTCGTCTGAATCGTCAGCTGTGGAGGAAAGTTCAGTTTCATTTGTTGGTACTGTTAAAGCTCTATTATGATAATTCTTAGGTTTAAATAGTAAATCTGAGGATTTACCACCGTGAGTTGGTATTTGTTTAGCTTTTACCAATAGACTTTGGTACATATTAGGATTTACCAATAACAGTTGATAAAATTTGTTTTTGGGAATAAAACAATGAATATTTATAAATAATTTATTTTAATTAAATGATTAGTAAGTATTGTTTAAATCGAATAAAAGTCAATATTATTAGTAACTGGCACTCGCCGGCAGCTACGACCCTTTTTTTCTATAGAATATATGTATGAGACCTCAGGATCATAACTAATGATACAAAATATTAAATGCATGATTCTTATTTTCCCTTTGTTCGTTATGATCCAAAGTTTTCAGGAAAAAAGAACCCAGGATAGGTGGCGCTGTGGTCGGGACACTGTCTAATAGTACAGTTAAAACAATGTCTGCTGTGCAAGCTTAGTCTTAAGCGTTCAGAATCATATCGTCCAAACAATATTATCTCGAGGCGTTTCATAACAATAAAAATATATCGTTATCTACGATTGAGTCATTTATGCTATCGTCAAATTCGTAACTGTTCCGGTAAATGGTAAATTCTTGGTAAGTGATATGTTTATTTTTTTATATGACTTATTTAAATACCTCTTTCACAATATTACACGGGTGCAGTGTGACGACGAATCAGTACGCAGCTCTAGCTAAAGTGCAAAGGAATGAAGAGCATTGCGATTTGAGTTTCATTTTTCTATTTTATTTATTTCTTGTGGCACGGTAAGAGAAATTCTTTGTTCACATCGAGATGGAGGTTACCATAAAGCTGCGGCTCCGGAGCCCAGCGCCTGTGGTTCCATTATGACAAGGAGACGAAGGGATTAGGTTGAACAGCTATTCAGAACACGCTCAGCTAGGCAATGTACTTTGCTGAAGCGGATCGAGGAACTTGGTAACGTCTGCATCATTTACAATGCGGACAGCCCATCTCTGTAACCCGTTCAGGGCATCGAGGAGGTATTCTGCGGATCCGTCCAAAGGGTGCAACAGTATTCCAGTTCAATTAAAAGAATGTTTCCAGTTCTATTTTGGATTTATCAAAATAATTATTTCGCCCGAGGATTACCAACTGGTTTTTGCCTCATACTATTATTATTATTACTACTTTATAATCTTAAGTATGTTACTAGCATCTGCCCGCGCCATCGTCTGCGTTGACTCTAAAATTGGGTCTTTACCGTGATAAAATGTATTCTATGAATAAATCAGGGTTATAAATATCTGTATGCCAAATTTTATAAAAATCCGTTCTACAGTTTTTGCGTGATTGAGTAACAAAAATTGAGTTCAAACTACGTTGCCAATTTGGATAGCACAGATGTGTCAACAACAGTACCCCTCCCCTACAGCTGTCCCCTAAGAATTAACGCACAACACGCTCGACGTGTGCTCCAATATCCCCTAAATTAATCCAGAAATTTAAAACAAAATCGCATGAATGCACGTGCACCCCACCCCCCCCCCCCCCACACACTTAAAATTGTCGAATGGTTTGTGGTATTATTAATCTGATCTGTAATAATAATATAAGGCAAGGGTTCGTTTATTTGTTAGAACTACCGGTTACATTTGGAAAATTTGCATTTTATAGCCCCACTAGCTGTGCCCCGCGGTTTCAATCGCGTATAATTTAAAATAAATCGCTAACTAGTAATTCACAATACTTCACTATAGACAATATTTTTAGTAACATTTTGATGTGTTATTAAAGATTGGTTTACGCCCTACCCAGTTCTACCGAGCCGAGTGTTGGATTATATACATTTTAATTTTCCATTAACTCCCAAACTATACGTCTATATAACATGCTATAAAGGGCGAAGTTTATCTTCATGAAATTGTCTTAATGATGAGGGAATTTTCGTTACTAAGGATAAATATGTTATGCCTAATATTATTGCTCATAAAAAACTTTTTAATTTTTAATAATTTTTGTCACAAAATGCCTGATTGTGGCTTATATATAAGAGATACGCATATGGTATCGCGAACTTTGTTGTAGATGTACTGAGGACCAATGTTTTTATAGAACATTGTATTTACGTATCACTAACCATTACGCCAGCGCACGCGGATAAAGCAGTTCGAGAGCGCTTTGTCTTCCGACTTATTTAACAAAGATAAATATTTACGGCTAACTGAGAAGTGTAGCTTAGTTCGAGACAGTCTATACCATTCCCCGTGAATCTGACTATCGTATATAAAAAGAATTTTAGTTCCAGAGATTTGCGTTTATAAACAAACAAATAAAAATCTCTTCCGCTTTATTAAATTATTATAAAAGTACCTATAGATTTGTCGAGGAAGGCTATAAAACTCCACTCTATGATCCTTAGGAACGGGTCATGCAATCCAGAATGCTGTATGCAAGTACAGAACAATGGTAGACTACACGGATGTGCTGAGGGCACGGGCGCGGCGCGGTATGGAGTAGTTCGAATAAATTCAACACGGATGAAACCGCAGGGCACAGCTAGTTAATATGACTTAAAGTATACACATACAGGTGAAGCCATGCACGGAAGTTAGTTTTCTATATGGCCATCGCCGTACAAGAGTTATTTTGTTCTTGACCTAAATTGCTTTGTTTGCCCAAGTGCGATGCTGGCCTTTGTATCAAAACGTATTTATGTGTTTTAACGGTCAATAAATAATTATATATTTTTATAACATACTATTAATAATATTTTTCCTATTGTATACGGAACTGATATTTTTTTTACTCTAAGCAAAATTTTGACCACACTTCGATATGGTCGGGTACCACAAGAAATGTCAGAAAATTCTACGTACAGCTTTACAAATATGTTCATTGAAAGTTCAACTCCTTTTATTAAAATTCGAGCCCACATTTTTCTATTCAGCCTGCCCTCTAATCGTAATCTCATAATATACGTATAATGTTTTATAAATTGTTACGCCCACTGGATACACGTCCTTCAAGCCTAACTCCGTACTATTTTTCTAATCTTCAAACATCACTCTAAGAAAAAAGGAAACAAAAACTCGGCTTGCAACAAAAACACGACTAAAATGATTTTTTTCTATTTAAATTTTTTATTTTTTTCCCAGACATTGTTTTGAAATATTATATAGCCTATGTCATTCCCACAATGAAGTCTAATATATCGACACCTCGTATACTAAAACCCATCAAGCCGTTTACGCTACAGAGCGTGACAAAGAAATAAATATACATAGTTAAATACGCTCAAAAAACATAACCCTGCTTCTTTGCAGTCGGGAAGAAAAATCCCTATATTATTATGACAAATCAAGATCCCGCTAAAAACTATATAAATAGTCGTTTCTTTTGTTTATCATTATTGTTCGAGCTTCCAACTAATTGTCTACTACCTAACACTGGTCACTAAGCCCCCCCCCCCCCCCCCCCTTCTGATGATTGCATTGCTTTGACCTGCATTCGTAACACCAGTATTAAACCTTACATAACTACTTAGATGTTCGACGTGTCGAGTTAACAAAATAGTTTTATCAAATATTTGACGTAACACCCATAGACTCACGGACTTCCCCTCTTAACGCGTGATTCATTCTACGAATTTATATAGGAATTCCCTGTATCCCCGAATTTTGCTAATTTGATTTCCTACTCAATTTATTACGAACGAGTTATTATATGACGTTGCTAATTACGCTTGCGTAAAACGTGTGTTCGCGCACGTACAACAATGTTGTCAGATTAACTAAAGTTTACGGGAAACCATAGAAAATAAGTTGATGGTTTTTAATTCATAGGTACACGAAATAAATTTTGTATTGTTAGAATGGCTTGTAGTATCTTTTAATGACACTAAAATATTTTTGGTCGCAGACTGTATGTATCAGCAATATCAACAGTCAACTAAATTTATCCTCCGTTTACGTAAAATACATAAAAGAATAGAAAAAAAAAACAAATTTCATGCAGTGCGAGTAGGCCTAATCAAAACTTGCTGTGCCCCGCGGCTCCGCTTGCGTGGACTACTGAATGTCGGTATTGTGGTGACCCCCATGCCACTCATGGAAGTAGCCCGCCAGTTATTTTAAAAATAAAGATGTTTTCTTATTACGCAGAACACTAATTATGTTACTATAATAAAACTGGCGCAAGATACTCCTTATAACTTCAGCTATATGCCAGTAAAGTCCCGTCAAAATCGGTCCAACCGTTTCGGAGATTACCCGGAAAAAACAGACTCACTAAAATTAAAAAAAACTAGTGTTTTGGTAAATAATATATTGTGCATTTAAAATAAGAAGCTGTTATTTTGACATTATAAAAAGATACTTCAATTTTATTAATTGTATTGATTACTCTGATGGAAGTAATGACAAGTAAATTATAAACCTGGAACAGCGATCGATAAAAGACAGACACATTTCCCGAGTCAAAGCATGGATATATAGATTGATATATATATGAACTTGCTAATGTTGAAATAACCCTCAACGAAGCAAATTTGTGAATTTATCATTATAATGATCGTGACCACACAGTATTATTCACGACGTTACCCCAAAAGTTTTCTAAGCTTCCCAGAATGTTGGTATCGATCTAAAATACTCAAAAACATTGCGAATATACCTTATCGAGAGATTCCACGAAAAAATACTATTCTAGTCACAATTCGTTCACACGATATGATTAATATTGTTATTATGATTTCCTTATGGGGAGAGCGAATCCAATGTTAAAGCTTTATTTTTAAATATTTGTGATTAATTGGCAACTCTAGAGACTGTTATACGTCACTATGACGCGAAATTCTGTGACGTCATCGCGCTTGAGGTAGCGCGACCGAGCAACGAACGTAACACGCTTCGTCTAATTTTAGAAAGTTAACATAATTTTGAATTTCACCAGTGATTTTAAGCCTTTATTGTGCAATACTTAGTACGAGTAAGAAGTTTTAATATAAATTTAAATTCAGAGCGACGCGATTCAACCTTCAATGATCACATTAATATGGGCCAATGTTTGAATAAAAAATCATGTGTGACAATTTACTTTGATGTGATCGCAGATAATAAAACATAGAGATCAATCGTACTGTTAGATATTTAATACACAATCTGAAGTTAGAGGAAATAAAAATATATATTATGTATTAGCAGTCGCCCAATGATCGAAATTCGACCAGCGACTTTTTAACCATAGACTATTTCCTGTTTGACATTTGCAGTATAAATCTAAACAATGACAATATATTAAATTAAATAAATTAATACTGCGAATCCTCACGCTTCCAGTGCCATCGAACTTAGACCCCCCAAAATATTGACATTGTCACTCAATGAAATGTGACAGCAAGTGATATAATATTAATTGTTTAGACTCATACTGCAAATGTCAAACAGAAAATAGTCAATGATTAAAAAGTCCCTGGTCGAATTTCAATCATTGGGCGACCGCTAGTAAGAATAAATAACCTTGTAAAGTTGACATTTAAATTTTGTAAACGCGTCCCAAACAGTCTTTACGTTCGCGAGGACAGTCACGTACGATCGTGTTGTGCTCTGCCGTGTGCGTTGTATAAGACTTGTGCTAAGTGCTTGTGTCCTTAGGCCGCTTACTCATCCGAGTCTCGGCTTCGATCGCGACTTTGACCGTGTTTATAACGTATTCGGAGTTTCAAGGTTTTCATGTTTGAAGTCAAAGCGTCTTCAGTTCCGTTGCGATTTGAAACTCGATGAAACGAAAAAGCGACACTAAGTAATTAGAGACAAACCCATATATCCGTAGGTCCCGTCGAAATCGGTCCAATCGCTTCGGAGATTACACGGAACAAACAGACAGACAAAAATTTAAAAAATGGGTTTTTTTTATAGGTATCGTATACACTTTCATATGCATTTAGTTGAATTTATGCACAAAAACCATAGAATTATGCACTCAGCGTGCTAGAGTACGAGAGGACTTTATTACTCTATGACAAAAACCAAACTATATCACGTGTAGCTGAGGTGATGAACAGAGAGTAAAGTTCCTCATCCGCCATAGAAAAGGGAGGATCCTCCGGCCAGACGGGTGCTATGTCTGGCGGGCAGCTGCCCAACGGTTGTAGTCGGGTTCTTGTATATATACTCAATTGAAGAGTTAATTTCTATTGCGCGATGTAGGATGCGTCGTATGTGGTTCGATAGATGTCGCGTGTGTCGCTACATCCGCAAAACGCCACCAAACATAATATAGGGTCAAAAACCTAAGTAAATGAATTAAAAATAAAAACCACAACATGTCACTTCAAGATCCCGCCAAAAACTCCGACGCGACGCGCGTTTTCTATATAAACCATAATACCACATTAATATGACCGATGAAATCTCCGCCCAAAAACCTTACATCCATTGTTCTTCTTCTTGTTTTGGCGCCGCAGAAACATTTGCCAGTGTCAGTGTTTTATTTAAACAGAAACATTTCCATATAATGTTGCCGTTATGCTATACTTAAGTTTAAAACGTAAGAAGTTAGCTTAATAGAAAATCATTAGAAATTTGGGATTTGGAAACTGGATAAGGATTTTAATTATTTACACATAATATAATATATAGGTACACACATTTCATAATAATTATAAATATTTTACATTCTAACATTACTTACATACATAATTCGAAATTATATTCTAATATTATTTTCTGAAATAAAATTAACAAGTGCTTTAATAAATTAATGTCATTAGAATCAAGAAGCGATAGCATAGATACAGGAAAAGGAGCTCGTAGTGAAGTTAAAGAATTAAAGAGACTAGAGGAATCGTTTAATGGACAGGAAAACAAAACATGGTTGAAATCGCCCTCATCAAATCCACAAACACACGATACATTCTCTTTAACGCAAAGTTTAGCAAGGTGACAAGGAGTAGATGCGTGACCCAAACGCATGCGAATCAAAATAGTTGTTACAATTTTATTAAATCCCTTTTATTTTTTCCCTTTGGATCCAGCACTACTCTCCCAATATTAATTCCAAGAATTCCTGAGATGGACACTAGGAAGGGCAACAAGATCGTGACAACAAATTTTAAAAACACCATCTATTGTTACCAAGTAGAACATAACTAGCATGTAGGTAACGAACTGGATTTATCTTCTTTTTTTTCCTTGAATATTTTTTTTAGAAGGTCACCGGTCAATGATTACACAGCTACTCTGCAACAGTAGGTATGAGTCGCGACGCGGCAGACGATTAATTTATCAACCATAGTCTCATTGCATCGGACAGATGTTTTTTTTTTAACAACTGACCTTTCCCAATGAAAATACTGTTTTCTTATGATCGTATCTTTTTAGGCGTCATGTAACGCAAAGAGAATACATAAAGAACTAATTTTGACAATGAAATTATAAATGGTTACCGTGGTACAGCTTGTTATGGTTAGGTGTTTCTTAATAGACTAGATGTGATTGCAAAGTGAACCATGAAATAATAACGGAGGGTACGTTTTAATAATTTAAAAATTTTATAAATTGCTCCCACGCACTTTCGCTTCGAATTACAGTTCGAAAATGGCAAAAATCAATTAAAATTAAAAATATTTTGGTAGCCGTCTTTATTGAAGTATTTTCTTCAGTGTTTTTGTATAGACGTCCTCCATTATATCTCAACATATATTTCGATTTGTTTGTGATATCTACGTCTTGAAGAATGTTCATTATAGAAAATTAAATTACAATGAAAATAACAGCAGTAATACATAAACAGTTATTTTGTTTTAAGCATGTTGAAACAAAAGAGATGGGAAAACAGCGTAAGGCGGAAACTCTGTTGCCAAAAAAGGATAAAAGTGTCTTCTCGCTCACGTCGGTATCAAGTCGAAAGTTTCGACTAGAAACTGGACAGGGGCTCTAGCCAAGTAGCTTTTCTGCTAACTTAACGCTAACGAAAAACAAAAATATGTATGTAATTGACATATTTGATCACGTGATCTAACGATGAAATATGTCAAATCCATACATTTTTTTCGTTTTCTTTAGCAATAACGATTTTAACAAAGCAATTGCCCACCATTCACGATGGCATGTAAAGAGCGTCAATGCTGTATCTACATAAAAAATATAATTTTTTATTTTGAAGATGGCAATAATACTAGAAAGTATTTAAATATTTTCTTTTGGCACTGAACTATAGCGTATTCTGCCAAGTTAATAATAATAAAAAGCCAAATGTACTTTTGTATATGCACATAGTTTGTAGGTTGGTATTACAGACTTTTCTAGAAATCTCCCGAACAAAATCGTCCGTTAACTGTTTACGCTTAGATATAGATTGCAATCTATTTTGGTACGTACACAACGTTGGTTTTCAACGCGTTCCTGCTCTATGATGTTTTTTTTAATATGACTTGCTATAATTATTTCGGGGAAATGAATCAGCGTTTTTTTCTCGCAAATAGGCCGATTAATCATAAAAATTTGTCGTTAACATTTACGTTTACATTAGGTACTTGATATACCTATACAATATAAATTATGCTGACAAAGTCAGTAATAATAATTATATTGACCAATAACAAAATACATAAGTAAAATACATAACAAAGTACAAGTAATATACCTACAGATTATAAAAATACCGCGGTTTAAATATAAATTTAAAAAAAAGTTATGAAACAATTATTAAATAAATTTCTTTTATTATATAAAATAGTACATGTGTTTGGATACGCGCCACATGTGAACGTAAAGTAATGGGGTGACCATATTGTGTAATAGTTAATAATAATTTTTAAAAACTTTTTCAATATGTTAACCAGAGATAAAGTTAACATAATTGTTATTTATATCCGATGTTAACTACATACTTACATAATTTTAAATTGATTTTAACCAAATTATATTTCATATTATCGTTATTTTCCTCACATTTGGGTAACAATTAACTTCACAGTATTATAATGGGGGCACAAGGCACACACCGCATAGAGGACAGTATTAATTTTACCTACAATTTCGCTCACGTAAACATACGTATGGAACATTTATGATTATCCTATTTTGATTATTACTGGTTTGTCTTTTATTTTCTTGTAATTGTATTTGTATATTACTGCTTAACCCCTAAAGTAAAGCGATTTCGAAGCGAAAAGTTCGGCGGGTTCAGATTTTTGTTTTAATAATCGTCGACCAAAAGGATTGAGTCGTTAGGCGTAAAAACAGAAATAAACACGTAAAAGATAGCGGTTTAAATATAATAATCTTTATATAAAACAGATAAAAGAACGTATTAATGCTTGAATGGGAGCGAAGTAAATTACGTATTATATAACACGGAAATCCGCGATTTGAGCTTTCTATAATGAACTATAATGTATAATACAATATAACGCTCCACAGCCATAGATCGGTATTATAGAGAATTTTTACACCGAATCGTATTTTGCTATCGAACTTTGAAATTAATTAGATGTTATAAAAAGCTCTCTCAGAATCCGTTACCCGTAGATATATAGGGTACTTAATTTTATAAAGCTGAAGATATAATTTTTTTATATAAGCCTTACGAATGTCAATATACTAAAACCGGTTCGGAAAAACATCCTAGTCATCAAGAAGAACCGGCAAGAAATTCGATCGGGTTTATCAATTTCTTATTTTAATTTTTTCACTGTTTTTTACATTATTACATTTATTATAATTACCAGTATGTGTACAGAGAGGGAATCACATCCAGACATCACCGTCATTCATGTAATCAGCTACCCTTTCGACGATAACACTTGCTTAACATGATTCTGAAAGTTATTATCCGGTAAATCGGTAATATGCTTATGAATTTTATTATAGAATCTAACACAATTAACTAACAAACTAAAAGATTTCTAGTATTGATTTGTACCTGATAATTACAAGATCAAAATTGTATTATTTCCGAACATACATTATATTTTCCAAGATTTAACGGGACAACTAGAGAGAACGTGAGGTACAAATAGTATTTTATATAATTTACCTTAGATGATACATGTTTTATAACTATCGTTTTCTGGGTTAACGTCTGAATGTGAATCATGCATACACAAAGAACTCAATTATATTATGAACAAGGAAATATCGAACCTCGTTATAAAATATTGTCGTTCGATCGTAAATGACGGAAGCTAGGTCACGTACGATTTCCCTGTCGCAAACATAACTTCCTCTCCACGGGCTGCGAGAGACTTGCTCAGTTGCTGATAAAAACACATACGTACTTATAACATAGATTCATTGAAATAAAACTTAGAACAGACATTCCTAACCTTTTAAATCTTGTTACCTCTATGACCTATTAGGGAAACTCTTTTTACCTCTCCCGCCTCTTAAAATTTTTATCATTGAGAAAATAACACATGAAAATTTAGTCATCTATAATAAATCCTAAATAAATTGCAAAAAATAATTATTAGGTCCTATGAAAGCTATCTATGAAACTGCCAATTAAAAACTATTTATTTAAATGAGAAGTAACTAAAACAGTAGCGATCGCCCTAAGCTCGAAATTCGACCAGCGACTTTTTGATCATAGACTATTTTCTGTTTGACATATGCAGGACGAAAATAAACAATAAATATTAAATCACTTGCTGTCACTTTTCATTGAATGACAATGTCAATATTTTGGGCGTTTTAAAAGTTCAGTGGCACAGGTCGGGTTAGAATTCGCAGTATTAATTTATTTTATTTAATTTATTAGTAACAGATATTATACATAATTTTTTTAAAGGAGTAAAGATACTCCTTCTCCATATAAACTTAACCATGCCAAATCTCAGTCTTCCGTGCACGCAATGCGCTTAAAAATTGTCTCTTGAATACTTTAGGTAAAATCTATGAGCGGCTCCTTCTGAACCGTCTCAAGAGCGTGATAGATGACAAAAATCTATACCCACCAGTCTGGTTCGGGTTCCGCGTTCGACACTCTTGTACGCACCAAGTGCAACGCCTCACGGAGCACATAGTAACTAATTTCACGAAGGACATTCCAAGTCCTCCAAACGCGATTCTTACTCAAAATCAATAAAACCTCTTGGTACGTTCGATAGCAAGATCTCCATAGAGAGATGCAACTTCCCTCGGTCGAATCATACATCAAATACCTCACGAGATCTTACTTCGACGCCGCGTCGAATCACGTGAACCCGCTGATCAAACCCACCGCGATCTATGATACAGCCCCTAACGCCACCCGCTTACAGCGCCAGCCGCGTAACATCATCACCTACCCCGTTGACAAAATCGAGAAAAAAAACGCCTATTACTCGACCGCCTCTCCAAACAGAGCGTGCCAGCGCCCACGCCCGCGTAACCACCGTTCTCTCCGCAGAGGATAGGCGGCCAATTTCGCTCCCGCAAACCCCCTGTGTCCACCCTCTCTAGTGGCAGCTCAAGCCTGTTCCTGCCAAGTCCGTTCCTCGGTGTGAAGCCCTTGAGTCTGGAAGCTGCCCGCGCGATACAAGTGACACTGCACGTGCATCACTTAGCTACACACAAACAACATTACACACATATGAACATACATACGTGCACACCACATAGGTACATAGGTTCTGTAAGGAACTTTTTTTTTACGCTAGAGAGTGTAGAAATACTTTTCCGATCACTAAATACACATACACATGTTCCCTCCCTTCCTCCCAGAAGGCGGGGAACATGTATATATGTAGGTATATGTTAGTTTAGTTCGAATTTTACGGATAGGGAATTAGTCAAATCGCGACTAAGTTGCAATCGCAGCAACAGCCCGAGCCGAGGTCCGGCCACTTTGACACCCTTGCGCGCATGTTACCCACGCTTTCGCGGCTGAGTACCTTAAGCGCACGCCCCCAAGCCCGGTAAAGCTGTAAAAGCCATCAACGGCTCTGTTTTTAGATAGAGCTCCTAAGGATAACAGTAAGGTCTGTTCTAAAAAAAAATACTTCATTAGTCGAAGTCCTGCCTATCATTGTCGATAAGTGTTTACATGAGTAAACACTGATCAAATGATTGAACGAGTAGTTCCTTGAGGACGGGAATCGATGTACTCTTTAAAGACGTTTTTTTCTGCCTTATTGGATTTGTAATATTTTCCTTGTAAAAATCGCTATTACCCCCAGGATAGCGATTTTACCCCACGAGGCGGTAATCACCTCTAGGTTCGGAACATAGGACTTAGAATATATTTCACACAGAACAAGATACGCACGAAGAATTCTCCAAACTTTTTTATTAAAAAAAATAGAAAAATAGCACGGGACATTGATGGTACTGTCCCTGATGGTGAGCACAATACAATCCCAACACGACGGCGACCACCGACAGATCTAAATTCATCGATCACGCCGGCTTTCATAAATATCTCTTCACGTTACGCTTAAAGGAGCCGATGTCGTAAGGAGGGAACACACTGGCCGGGAGAAGGTTCCACAGGTAATATAATTTAACAGAGATCTGTGATTTACATTTAATTTTGAGACAATTTCAGTTATGACCTGGGGGTGATAAGTATGTTTAAAAAGGCACGGTCACACCTTTGGTTGCTGGTAGGTATATTAAAGTCACTCGATGAAGAAGTTTTCGGTGAGGGAAACCCAAGGCAAGCAGAATGGAGCACATTTTAGTATTCGCCTCACTGTATATATCATCAGCTAAGACTGGGAGAACTCGACACATCAAAACTACCATAAAAACTAGGTTTTGTTACTTGACTTTACTAATTCAAATTCAATGTCTAAAATACGTGCCTCGTATAGGGCTGCCACATTTTATGCAAGCTTACAAAATATAGTGGTTGTTATTGTTAAAATAATTTCAATCTTATTCGAAACAGGAGGGTAAATAGGTCTCGTCTTTGTTGTATTTTGATTTATTACGTATACCAACGAATGGTTATTGAACTCGATTTCACTAAAATGTATCATAGTAAAATCAAACTACAAGTACTTTGACGTACTTTATTATTCCCAAAATATAGTATAATTACACAAAAAAACGTACAATATTATAAAGTGCTGGTGGCAACCCTAGCCGCAGTAACAACTTACTACTTATCCTACTATTATTATTTATTAACGTCAAAGTTTGTGAGTGTGATTATTTATGTTTGTTATTTCTTCACGTTCAAACGGCTGGACCGATTGTGATAAAATTTGATACGGAGGTAGCTGACAACCTGGATTCACACAGTTTACTTTAAGGGTTTTTTGAAGGGGTCTTTTAAATTATACGCGGGTGAAACCGCAGGGCACAGCTAGTTAATAAATAAATAGGTATACGGTAGGGACGGGTGATGTTAAAGAAACATCGATCTCCGATAAATATCGAAATAAAAACATCGATGTTTTGGTGCTAGTAGCCAAGTGGGCGAGCATTTTTGGGTGTCACAGTGACACATACGATCGTCGAATTCTATTTTACAACTACATACTAATAAATATTCGATGTTTTCAACCTCAATATCGATATTTTGATAACATCGAACATCCCTAGTGTAAAGTAGTTGAGCTGCTCAGCTGAATGGTCATAAAAAACATTTCTCGAATTCTCGCAAAGGAGTTTATCTGATGAGCATTACTGTGAGTACCTATTTTTTTTTAAATAGATATCTATATGTATGTATATATATGTATATCAGCTGCTTATTTACCATAATAAAAAAAAAATCTTTCTAGAATCGAACGGGTTTGTATATTACAGATTATGTAGTCAACAATGATACTAATGACTAAGTATTTATGCAAACAGTATTACCTATTTTAGTACCTATAAACAGTATTGCATAATAAGTAATAACATACATTTTATATATAGATATATAACAGATGCATTTATATTCCCCTATAAATATACAACATGGCCGCCACACAGCGAGTTATACGAAACCGGTGGGTAAGGCGACGTTGCCGCACTGTACAGCACAACAAGTGACGCAAAAGAGTTGACGGCTGGTCAAATAGGACGTTGCGAGCCGACAACTGACTTGTACCGTATCTGACATTTTGTTGTGCCAGTTAAAAACTGTATATTATTAACAAAAAACACTCACTAGAATACTATACTTTTATTGGCCAGTCCGTTGAAGTACAAATGTCTAAAATATGACGAAAGTAGGTAAGTACTTTTTTTTCACATTAGACTCTTAGGGCAACTTGCACATAAAAGTTAAATTCAGTTTTAGCTTAATTTCAGTTTAGTTGTGTCAGTCAAAATGTATGGTACTTTCAATCTTAAAACTGGGTTAAATTAATTTTATGTCTTAACCAATTGTGCGGCGCGGAGTACGCGGGGTACTAATGAATTCGTCCGTCGTCCTAATGTATTAGTTGATAAATAAAAACATGTACCTAACTAAATATTCAAAAATACAAATTTAATTTAAAAAGTACAAAATATATCTTTCCTTTCCACCCTCACATAACCTGATTTCCATTCTAACGATACAAGTTCAATAATCTCTAATTGAAGAAAGTCATCAGGATTTATTCTGGTCTCAATTATCTCTTTCATCTAACGCTTGTTTATAAGATTTCAAAAATGTATCATTCAGTTTAGAATTTATAAGCTTTAAGAAACTAATATATTTCCTGATTAAGCATCGAATTGCACGCAACTCCTCACTAGGCCAATGTTTCAACCTACAAGTTTACTTTCATAATTACTTTTTTTAAATAAAAATATTTTGTTACAGCGATCAGATACGAGTTCGTTAACTAAACAGCAGATGACAAAAATAAGACTACGCGTCAATACCTACACTGTGACAATTGAGATCATACGGTGAATAAATTCTACAATTTTTTCAAAATTAAAAATTATCTACTAAATTGTAAAAGCTAAAAGTGTAAAAAAAATATTATTATCAGAGACAAAAATATAAAAATGAAAACAAGTCTCGTGAGCTTGTAATGCAATTATTGAGATTATACAAATATAGACTAATAAAGTGTTAGCGGTTTGATCGTTTCATTTCTCAGAAGCTGCGCGTCGTGGCGCGACTGGACGTGTATTGCTAATTTGCTAGACGCATCTCTAATAGCTTCTTGGAAATTTACATTTAGTCACCATGGACTCGTACACCGGAGCGCAGCGCGCATTTTGTATCGGTGCGTATTACCAAAATAATGATTCACTGGTTACTGCCCGACAGTTGTATCAACAGGAATACGGTTTGCAAGACATAAATGAGGCACCGAGTGCCAATATGATACGCAAATGGATCAGACTGTTTGAAACGACTGGTTCGACAACAACAGTAATGGATTGCAAACAACAGATACCTGCGAAAACGTCTGAAACTAAGAAGCGAGTTCGTGTTGCAGTTGAACAAAATCAGCAACAATCAACTCGTAAGAGAAATCAGGCTTTGGACAGTAAAAGAACAACATCACAGTAAATTTTAAAGCAAGAGTTGAATTTTTAGGCTTACAAGAACCTATTTCTTCAAGGGAAAACGTAAAAAAGCCATTTAGACTTAACTCACTTTATCTGATACCGAACCGAGGAACGTTAAGTTATTTTATTTTATTTTATTCAAATAACAAATAAAAATGTTGTACGCTTGATAGTTATTTTTATTTATGTTAACCAGACAACATCCTTTTGGTTTGGTCAGCTCATTAAAAAGAATTAAGTTTGTGGTTTTCTGTGTAGAAGATAATGTTTCACTCATAGGAAATTACATTATCTCTGAGTATGCTTTAGAGAGTATAAGACTATATTTTATTGTAGTTAACACGCACGAAGTCGCAGGCGGTTGTTAGTGCTTAATAAATATTATTGTAGCAAACCATGAATGATTTCAAATCAAATGATCAATATCATAGAGTGGAAAGCGTGAATTGGGAGTTACTGACACATAGTAAAAACTTATCAATACCACATAGGTTGTTGTGGTTTAAAAGAAAACAGTTAGTAGATACTGATATTATATTACTAATTTATAACTACACTATTAATTTATAACGAATACAGTGGTCATTATGAAATCTAGTATAAAGAAACATTTCGTAAAACCAATTTTAAGCCAGGGAGGGAAACGTATCAGAAGCTCTTGATGAAAAAAGGTACTACTTGGCGTCGATTAAATACTCAATGTTCATGAAGTAACACACATATTAAAAAATGACGTATAAATATCTATTATCAAGTCTTACTAAGCGATAAAAGTTGATACAATAAGGCATCTCTCATTTGCTCTAGGACTCTGTAGTGAAGTTCAAAAAGTAGATACTTGCGAAGATTAATTCATTAAGCTGTCACAGGTCTTGATTTAAAATTTTAGTGTATAGCTTAGCGGGTAAAGGTTTGTTGCATATCAGTTGCCTGAGCCAGCCTCGCGTTACACATTAAACATATACGAATAACACAGTGGATAGCCATACATAATACCTCAAAAATATGTCTCCTCTTTCAACGTAGCTGTTATTAGACGGTATTGACCATTAGTTAGGCAGATTTTGTCTAGTTCGTATCCTAAGTGTCAAAATATTTGACTATTCTGGCTAAAGTCACTAACCCTAAATTATAAACGATATGGTGACGGCACAGTAGTACACTAACAAGTCGAATTAATCGCCCACAGTAACTGCGAATTGCGCAGTTACATATGAAATCAGTCCAACAGTATGGACGATATGCGCTATCAATTGCCTTATCACGTTGTTTTAACCCAAGCATTGAGGTCTAATAATATATTAAAGCGATAACAGCTCTAAGTTAAAGCGCTCTGTTGCGCTTTCAAGGACGTCATTACAAAAACGAGTCTAAGCTTTCGGTTACAGTATTGGTAGAAGGAAAGAGAACCATCTTTGTTTATGAAAAAGTTTCCGTTGAAAAGCGTTAAATTAGAGTGGCACCACGTTAGCAAGATCGTAAATTTCTAAAGGTTTTGTTTACTCAAGTATTTTGGACTACGTAAATTGTTGAGATTTTATATACTACAGTTTCATTAAACTACATGAGTCACCAAAGATATTGAATTTTTCAACTCGGCTTTTTTTTTTTTTTTTTAGAACTGACTACACTGTTAGCCTTAGGGGCCCTAAAGCCGCTGCGGCTTTTACAGCTTCACCGGACTTGGGGGCGAGCGCAGAGGGCACTCAGCCGCGAAAGTTTCGTGGACGACTCGCACGAGGGTGCCAAAGTGGCCGGACCTCGGCTCGGGCGGTCGTCGCGTTCGCAATTAGGTCGCGATCTAATCGAATCCCTACACCTACGATTCGAGCTAACTAAATTATACACATAGGCATGTTCCCTTCCTCCTGGGAGGAAGGAAGGAACCGTGCGTATGTGTATTCAGTAATCGGAATGTTTCTACACTAACTAGCGCTAACTAACTAGCGTAAAAAAAGAAAAAAAAGGTCCCTCACAGAACCTATGTACCTGTGTGGTGTGCACGTGTGTATGTTCATACGTGTGTAGTGTTGTATGTAGGTAGCTAAGTGATGCACGTACAGTGTCACTTGTATCGCGCGGATTTTTTTCAACTCGGCACACTTCACTCCGTTTATAACCGGCTACATTCATGTCATTCCCTCTTGCTACGGTAGCGCTTTTTGATGGGATTTTGAATTGTAATTTGCCGTTTTTTCAAATTCTCACCTTAGGTACCATACATTATAGAACGTTTAACGTAAAAAAAGAAAATAGGCAATTTACACAAAAACTTTTTTCATTCCGATCGATCGTTACTTTTATGGATTAATAAACATCAACAGACCAACTGAGGCTAGGGTCAGACTTTTACCATACAACAATAAAATTAAAATAAGGTTCTAGTAAGTGTAAACGTTCTGAATTTGAGGTCATTTTCACTTAAGAATGTTAGAAGTCACAAGCAACAAACGATGTAGATTTTAATTTTCAAAGATTAAAAAAATATTCTATTCTTCTTCGTAGCGCCCAGACTGTCCATAAAAAAAAGTTTAATCAAGGATAAAAATTGTTAAGAGTATCTTTTCTTGCAAAATTTTATCCAAGCAACGATGATTTCTTACGAAATGTATGAGAAAAGCTCCATTCGATATCTCCCCCGAGCCCGGTGAAGCTGTCAAAGCCTCTAATTGCTCCACAGCCATATACTCGGTTCGAAAAAAAAACCCTGAAAGTCAGTTCATTTTCTGGGCTTAAAGCGGGCATTGATTATATCATCACTTATTAGCTGTGATTATATCACAAAAGTCCCTTTCACTAAAACTGTAAACTGAAGTGTTGTAAATAGTTTTAGCGTAATTAAGAATTTTTTGTTACTTGTATCATTGATGCCAATTTTTTTTCTGCTTGTCCTCCCAAACACGTTCTAAATGTAAACATTGAATTTTAATAAGACATGAACGTTGAAAAAAAAAACAAAGTGATTTTATAATATGTATAATATTTACACGGATGCAAAATTAAACAAGACTTATTGCGCATTACCTATTGGAAATCTAGAAAAGTCGTATTTGGTATTTAATTTTGTTGTTTTTAACGAGTCATGGGTTAAGTAATAAGCGATGGGCGAGCTCTCCACCTACGATTTAAAAATATGTCGCCAAACAAGTTTTGGTATGTTCCGGTAGGTGCATGCGAGAGCGAATTCCATTAGAGAACGCATAAAGAAAGCTTATGTACATTATACTCCACGCAGATCTGTTTCCAAGCTTAGCGTGCTATAGTGATCCACCAGTATAAGTTGCCATCTTGCAATGTCACAACAAACTTCTCTATTAAAGAAGGGACTTCCTATTTCAATTTAAACTAAATATTCTTGTGTATTAGTTTCGTATTAAATTTCATTTCATTTTAGAACCAAACATGGTCGTGAAGTCTAAGTAGTAACCATAGAAAACACCGGTTAAGTGCACAGAGGCGCAGTGATGCCGTGCCAACTTATACTGGTAGCTCTGAATTTGAACCATTTTAAATAATATAATTTTTTTTTAATATCCGGCTATGGCCGATGTTATAGTTCGAAATATAAAAAAATCTTATTGTTCGCTCGTAATAGGCTAGATGAACACTAAAAACGCCCCAATCACATATAGTTTCATTATATTATTAATTACAAAAAGCTCTTACTCATTCGAGCTTTCGTCGTTATTATAGTCGTGCAATCCGAATGCGTTGCCGATTTAACAAAAATATTTAAAGTATAAAAAGATATAAAAGTACAAATTAAGAGCGATGAGAGATCAACACATGACAGGATCGACTAAAGTGACATTATGAAATTGTGAAAATGGGTGTCATTGGTGTGAATGAATTAATGCAATTTTATTTTCATACACTGGCGAGCTTTTCTTCATTCATTCATTCTTCAGCATTTTCTTCTAGCTAATCAGAGTGGTATTTTTGAAAAAAAAAAAAAAAAAAAACAATATTATCATTGTCAGTAGTGTAAATAGAAAAATTAATAAAAATAAGCAACCAAAAGAATAAATCAAGAGTATACATACAAAAAATAATAATTTCAATATTAATAAATGTATATACGTAATATCCATAGAAACATTATTGTTAGCGACGCGTAGGGCTAAGCGTGATGATAGAAATCATAATTGTAGATATAAGTTGTAGGGATTAAGAATTTGTATACACGATAGGCGATTTAATGTTTTAAATAGAATATTGTAACCTGTAGGTATATAAGAATAGTGAATAACTTGTAAAAATGCTTATAATATCGTAGAAATAGTCTCTTAAAGTAATGAACTTATATCTTATCCATAATCTGTGTTTTATAACAGTTATATGTAATGTTTAATGTCGTATAGGATAGTTAGCCTACTCTATGTGTGTTGTATAATGTTTGTAACGTCTAATAGTGCGTACATAACGTGTTTTTATGCCGTTTAAGGTTGTAAAGTTTATTGTTTGATATTTACGATGTTTATTAACCCTTAATGTTGTATTTAGTGTTTTTATGTAGGTATTTATGTCCGTAATAACATAAGACAGATTTCATAGTGATTTAATAAGTATATTTAGAGATATTAAGAATTTATTGAACATTGTACAGAATAATAATAATAACGCAGATAGGGACAGCAATAGTGCAACCGCTCCAACGGTGAAATAAAAGTCTAGCCGTCGCGGCCTACCGGCACGCACAGGTGCCACAAACTGAAGACTCAAGACTCAAGAATCAAGACTGGAAGAAACAGTACTAAGAAGAATTTAATTGTATCTTGAGAAGAATACAGCGAAATTTTATTGTGGTATCTTTGTGTCATTGTCTTCATGTGTTTAACCCGCAAGCGACCCAGTCCTCTCCGCTCCCGTGCTACGTCAGCGCCACGCCTACAGGAAGGCACCTCACTACGTGTGTACCTTAATGTTTCGCCCTCTTCACGCCTGGTAGGTTCGGGCATGAGCAGGGTCGGTCACGCGTAGCGAGAGGGGCTTGCACGCACTGGTTTCCAGACAGCTGGTTACCGTAGCGTGTATTCGCCGCCGGTTATACAGAGTTCGAGGGAATCGTTTCCGACGCATTCGCGCTCTCGGTGCGCGGTCCCGTTCTGTATTATTGACGTAGCACATTTCATATAGGGCGCACGCGCGCCCATTTTAATTATAAAGCCTAAGAGATTTTTTGCCTGTTTTTTAATGCGCTAACCTCTGGTACTACCGTATAGATTTAAAAATATCCAATTGTATTTTAAAGTCTATTAATTGATGCTTTATATCTTCACGCTATGACTCTAAGGAGCGGAGCAGTCAACATGAACGTCAAGAGATCTGTTCGGTGCGACGTGTGGTGGAGTTGGTCGAATAAGTTTAACACGGGTGAAACCGTGGGGCACAGCTAATAAGTTATAAATACAATTTGTATAAATGTGACGCACAAGAGTAATCAGGAAGGATTGTTTAAACCGAATTTTAAATTGAAAATGTGGAAGAAAATTGTTAATGATTATAGTCTTAATCACTTTGAAATTAACAGACATAAAAATTGTAGTGTTAGCCTGTGGATGTTATTAATCAATCCTCATTAAGATAAATCAATAGCTGAAATACGTTATTTCAAGTTAGAAAAATAGGAAGTTATGTTATTTTACAACCCAAAGAGCGTTTACGTTAAGAAGACATTGATTTAAAAACCACGTCAAGACATATTAATTATGATCGAAATTTATATAGGAACGTCCATACTCTTGAAGATTTCGATCAGTAATACCAACTGTGCTAGGTGCTAGTAAATTTACCATTGAAAATTGACATAACATTTCTTTTCAAAATGATCTTGGTAAGATAGGCACATCATGCCTGACGGTAGGTAAGCTACTCTCCAGAAACAATAACGATAATAATGAAATAATGACAACATGAACATAAAAAAAAAAAGAATTCCCACTTCAAAGTCTAATGCCAATGAAATTTAAAAAGGGACCACCCTTGAGGCATCTCCTTTCCAACGAAAAAAGAATCATCCAAATCGGTTCATAAACAAAGAAGTCATGGCTGAAATTGCATTAAAAAAATTACATTCGAATTGAGAACCTCCTTTTTTTAAGTCGGTTAAAAAATAGGTGAAATTTTAAAGAGCGTTAGAAACTGTTACATAGCAGCACTACTGCTGTATTCCGGTCCAAAGGGATTGTGGTTTGTAACACACACATGAAAAGCGTTTGGGTAAGGGAATACATGGCTGGGAGACAGTTCCACTGCTTCACAGTACGGAAAACATAATATGAAGTAGTGAACATTTTTGTTCGTGCCGAGTTGGTTTTGAAGTAAGACACATAAACACATAAGTAAATCGCAAAACTTAATTAGTAAAAAATGGAAAATCATGTAATTCGCCTTGAATGACAAATATATTTATACTATTTCTCATGTTGTTAATAAGCATCTATGTCAAGGCGTTTCCACAATTGGTACTTATAAACATGAATAATACAGTAATGTATCTAATTCTTATCTAAGCATATTTATAGCTACACTAGTAATCGCTTGCGACTTTGT
The DNA here is from genome assembly GCA_033032175.1 of Saturnia japonica. Taxonomy (NCBI): domain Eukaryota; kingdom Metazoa; phylum Arthropoda; class Insecta; order Lepidoptera; family Saturniidae; genus Saturnia; species Saturnia japonica. The sequence goes on from CM065329.1 coordinate 12,027,991, forward strand.
ACGCGTTAATCAAAATATTTATAAATTACAACACAATAACAATGTATGTAAGTATATACAATGTTAATACAATACAATGTAGCCTATGACACTCAGTGGGAAAATAGCATTCTATTAATTAAAGAACTTTCAGAATTGGTTCAGTAGTTCCAGAGAAACCCTTACCTTTTTACAATAATAGTTATAGATTTAGAAAAGGATAAACTTTACATTTATTTATGTAGGTAAGTACTCCGCTATATACAGTTACAGGTATATTATTTATGTAGAAGGCGAAGCAGACTTGGATCTTTGAAATTTCCAAATTTACAAGGACTAAATCTAAATCAATATTAGGGCGGTGAAAAACATCTCATAAAGACGCTCAAGCAAGTCGAAAAGAAGTTATGAATTATGATCAAAAAAGCCTATTAAATTAATAAGAAGATATTTTTATCTCAATTATTTTTCGTACCTACTCGATTTCAATTTACTTGTCGAATACTAAAAATACCAATATGTGCTTTTTTTCGATTTAGAAATGTAGTAAAATACCCCAGTTACGTAAAAAGCCAGCTGGATAGTACAGATGTCACTAATAACACTAATAATAAACACGAATATAAAATAGATTAAGGGTTAAATATATTTAACTGTTAAAAAATATATTATAAGTAATGTGCTAAACAGTTAACTAAGTTTTATTTTATTCAAAATAATAAATCGAAACTACGTCCCCAGGTACTAGGTAGGCGTTAAATGCCATTTATAGCTTCCAGCAGTAATCAATACAAACACGTCGGCGATCGCGACGTTGCCGCACTGTACGTCGAAAACAACAAGAAACTTTTCGGATACGTGCACTAAATCTAACCTCGAACGACATGAGCATGTCGACTTAAGCTCCCCGTTTTTAGAGTTTAATATTGAATTTGAATAGTTTCTATTTGTAACCTTCTAGAACTTACGGGAAATGTAAACAAGAATTCCGTTTGAAGGATTTTAATACATAAAACTTTGTAGTTACGGCTTTATTTACTTTGTGCAGTGATTAATGGGAGTTCTCTATGAACTGGTTGATCTAATCATGTACCTACCTATCTTGTGTAGGAAATCATGACATAAAGGAGAACGGAGAACTTTCGATATACATAATAAAAAGATTTAAAAAATTGAATATTTCTCCTATAAAGTAGTCTTTTAGTCTAATTCCCTTCTATACAAAATATAAATTGCCATGATTTTAGCTGGCATAGAGTTTTTTACTAGCGTATTTACTTATATGTTAGCTGGTATGACAAGAAAAGCCCACATTATTTATTTTATACCTAAACCAAACAATACTTTTAAGTCACCTGCACAACTTGACCTGACCAAACTTTACACTGCAATAAAAGGTGTGGCGGTAACGAATTCTACATACAAGATCTAGCACATAAAGCCAAAGTTTCCTCAATAAAATCTGACAGAAACCATGAAAAAAACAACACAAAGGGGGAAAGTGTAGCGGACTCTTTGCAGTTCGCATTATAAATGTAGAGAATTCCCTCATTAGATTAGGTGACATTAAATTCAAAATAGAGATAGACACTCGAGTACAGCTGTCGGAAATTTTTAGTTGCTCTATCACCATAATTTGTGGTTGTATGGCAGTATTATTCGTCAGATGTAACGTGTCTGCGCTCGCAGGCAGTCTAAAAACAAATGTTTTAAATCTACCGACACCTACAACGTCTCGTTCGCGCTCGCGCTATGTAAACTGAGGTTCTGTAAAAGCCGCAGCGGCTTCAGGGCCCCTAAGGCTAACAGGATAGTCAGTTCTAAAAAATAATCTACCATCCCTGGAACCATATTCAGAATTTCATATACAAGATTGTCTAAGGTAGGGAATAGGGATGATCGTTCAGATCGAACTTAATCGATGAAATCGAAATGTCAATGTTTTGACATAGATATAAGGTTCTCTAAAGCATCGTTGTTGCCAATTGCCATTTTTGTTTGTCTGTTGTAGATGGGTGATGGAGTTCGAGAATCCGTACCTAAGCAAAATATAAACAGAAACAAAAGTCTTTATAAAGAAGGTCGTAATAACCAGATGTTACGTTTCATCAAAAAAATTAAAATAAGATCGTCAATGCTATAAGTGGAACAAAAAGGCACTCACTTAGGTAGCATCAAAACATTGATTTTTTGAATTTCAATACCTATACACCAATGTTTCGATCATCAAATCGATGTATTTATAACATCACTCTACCCTATTCTCTAATCTAAATTTTGTCCATACAAAGTGAAAAACTTTACCTACTTAACTAATTGAATTACTCGTGGAACTCCTAATAGTAACAAAATAATAAAACGAAACATATACAATACGACACATTCATAGCCCAAGCACACGAAGTTAGGTAAGAACGAACACATATAAAACTCTAATTAATAATTCATTGACCGTGACAAAACTACAAAACACACTGAATCAAGACAGTGAAGTGATTTGCCAGGGACAGGTTACGGCTGTAACATCTCGGCGTCCTTCTAGTCTCCTCAGAAAACGACAAGACGAAATATAGATTAATAAGAAATTTTATAAACAGAATATTAAAATATACGCCAATGATCACATCTTATAACCTAATTAATAAAAATCCTCCCGCTGTTAATTCTCTGGTTACTTTTATTAGGTATATTAGTAGATGTAAACGGTAAAGACATGTGTCCAGTGTGACCACATTTTAATTCGTCAATCTACTTCGGCAACATTAAAAATATACCAAAAACTACCAAAGCCTAAGTATGGAAACCTTTATAGTCTTTGGCGCAAAATCAAGGAAGATACCTGCCTAATAATAGATTACTTGATAGGGCTAATAATAGTTGCCTTTTTATATTTCCTTTTCATGTCGATAAATTCAATTTCAAAACAAAGAAGACAACTCGCCGTACAATACGTGTCTAAATACCGCACCCGCCCAAACTTCACATCACACCTCAGTTTCCGATTCACTTACTTACATATTTGTTTCTTTCTCGCTTATACGTAAAACGCTTTTTGTGAGAGAGAGAGAGCTATGTAGATTTAAGCTACAAAACGAGTTAAGCGCAAAACACAGAGAACGGGTGCGGGTCGGTTCGAGTTTTTCACGAGCCGCAATGCTTTGATGCTTTCTACGTACACACATAAAGCGGGTCGGCAGCGGTGTGGCGCGGGATTATCCAGTGTGGGTGCTGTGGACAGCTTCGCAGAGGTTGCTGGGAGAGACACTATCATTGAAAATGTGGGAGGATTCGAACACGGACGAGGAGTTATTATTTCTCCTTATTTTAAAAAATAAAGCAAGAAAAAGGAAAAGGACTTTTGTTCACGACATTAATAAAAAAGACTAGAATTTGGAGAATATCATCGCCTTTGCAGAGAACTACAAACGTACGAAAATCGGTTTTACAAGTATTTCCACATTTCAAAGAAAAGTTTTGAAGAATTACATGATAAAGTATAAAAATATTCAAGCTCGATATAAATTGGAGGCTAGCTATACCTACCAGAGAAAAACTAGCAGTTTGTTGGTATATAAATTTTTTTTTTTCTTTATTTATGGGGCGATTACAGTTGGTGTATGCCAGCCCCATCGGAGCTTTATTTTTCCGTACACATTCGATAATGCGTTCATAAATATACATTATCTGAAGAAAGGTAAGGTCAAGAGTACTCTTAACCGACGAGCATGCATGAAAAGATTAATGAATGTCGAAGAAGCGAAAGAGGTATGCCAGGATCGTAGCAGGTGGAAGGACGTGGTCTCTGCCTACCCCGTTGGGAAATAGGCGTCATTTATGTGTGTATGTAATGTCCATGGTGAAATCCGAAGAAATTTTGTAAATAATTACAACAACTCGATGATAAATTCACTACACGCGCTGCTCACAACCCGCACACGCTCTCTGTGTGAATGCCTTTAAGTAAGGACGTTTATTACGACAAATGTAACGACACTAGCCCACTCACGACCCGCTAGATCCGCACTCTGTCTGTAGCGACGGGAGGCGTTCGCGACTCCCGCGCTCCACCCGCGCTTCCCACTACCCGCGATCGCTTTTCGTCAATTTAAATAGTGGTTATTTGACCCGCTGCCCTGCCGTCTCGACCCGCGCCCGACCCGCACCCGTTTTCTGTATGTTTTGCACTTTATAGATGGATAAATGCCGAAGACCGTATAGTTGTTCCAAAAACTACCAAATCTATCGCGTAAAATACCAAAATTGTGTAAATATAACAAAATCTACCAAAAAGGTAGAAAGCTACCACATGTGGTCATGCTATGTGTCCCCAGTGCCACACAATAGATATAGTAAAATTATTAAATGTATAACGTCTTTTAGGTTTTTATTCGCAGTTATTCTTAGCGAAATCAATAAATCAGTTAGATTATTAATAACTCCATTGTCGTTTGTAATTATTATGTTACAATTATAACAGTAATGCGGATACACACAAAAAAAGCGTTAATATAATAATATAGTTAATAAGATTAATAAGGTAAACATAGCCTACCGTTATTTGTATCCTGTAGAGATGTAGAATGTACGGACTCTTTGTTATTATCGATCAGTGGTACATTCTGAAGATACTGAAAAAAAGCTTCAGTATGACACCTCGATAGGTGCATTTTTAAATTGGTAACTGTAGAATTATACGACAAAATTTTTCCACAAAGATTACAAGTTGAGAGTAAATCGTCGCCTTCGAGTTTCGAAAAATACGTCCACAATACCGACCTACTAGTTACTTTTTGCGTTATCCCAGGTAAAGGTTTCTTTAATAGTCCCAATTCTTTTAGGTGTTTGGTAAACAAATGTATTTTTAAATTCTGCATAGTACTTGATGCTGAGTAAATATTTTTGCATAATTTACACTGTACTTTACCGTTACCGATTTTATGAAAGTATTTTGGTAAATGTATGTTATTATGCATAATAACACAGTTTTTATTATAATTTAACAAACGTTATTAGTTTCAACTATTTTTGTTACACAAAATGTCCGCGCGTTATCTGTCAAACTGCTCGATACCTACTTGACAACCACGTTTATTGCTATATTTGCAACGTTAAAGGTGAACGTTGATATTAGCGCCATCTAGGTAAAATTTTCGTTATATATAAACATATTACACTATGATATTACACATAAAATATATTTTAAAGCACACACAAATTTAAAACAAAGTTTTCAATAATTTGACGTAAATTTGATAAATTTGTACGTGTTCTAACGACAAATAAGTAAGTACTTAAATTTACATTATTGACGTGAAGCACTACTCGAATATGTTGTTATAAGCGTTTTACCATACAAAAAACTATGTCACTTACCTACCTTCTTGTTTTATATTCACTAAGTAGTTTTTAGATGAATAACTCATCAGCTGTGTATAACGATATGGATGTTGTGCCTTCAGATGTGATTTTAAGTTATTCGATGTAGTCTTATATGAGAGAAGTTTACTACATGCGTTACAAACTGCTGTTTTATTTTCTGCATCGCATTTCGTAAAAAAGTCCCATACTGGGGAAACATTTCTTCTTTTCGACATTGTTATACCGAAATGAAGTTAAATAACTTTAAATACAGTTAGTTATTTTGATAAATTCGACGATTATAAAATCATAACCTCCGTAAAGTTGACGTATATCAGGGTTACCATCCACCAAAATACTTAAGTCTAAAGCATATAACAGTTATATTTCTCACACATTATATTGCTATATTTTTATAACAGTTATATATAAAATATGGTAAAAAGTGACTGCTTAACTTCCTATTTGGCATTAAGTTCTAATAAAACATGTGAAAGCTTATTTTTGCGGATAAATAGACAGTAATAGCATGTACATTGCAATGATACTGTTTATTTTTGTTAGTAAATGATTTTACGCAGTCCGTGGATGAGAAATATTTTATTACTGTTGTAGCAAAAAATATTTTATCGAAAGTGAATCAATTTATAAGGGTCTAATATATGTATACAATATTATTGTTATTTGAAAATAACAACTTAAAACCGGATGCTATGTCACTACAATATTAGTTGTCTCTGAAGAAGTATAACGTTGTTCATGAAAGGTTTATATCCTTTTGGTATGTTTTTGTACGTGTTACATTCTCACTGATTAGGAATTTTTAGGTACGGCACCTAAAGATATTTAGTAATTAGGGTTAATAAGATTCAATAAACCTACTAAGTTACATACAACTCTATGAGCTGATGCAAACTGTTTAAAATCTAAAATTCCAATTATTTATTAGGAATATTTCTTATTATCTGCATGTTTGTAGTAACATCAAGACTTAATTTAAATTAAGATCTTATCTTTTACAGTAAGTGAATTTGCATTACTTACTTATGTTTACATATTCTGTTCACTTGTGACCTGATTGATTTGTTACAAATTAAAGTATAAAATCCACTTCCCTTAAAAGTATTATTTTTCTTGTTGAATGAAGACTAAGCGATCAAGTTGAAAATATAAATGGAGTATATAGTACATACATTATTTTAAAAAACCTCGAGTAATACCAATAGTTTAGTTTTGCTTTAGGCACAGATAGTTGTCCATTAAATTAAATATATAATATAATAATATTCGATGTTATACTGTTTTAGTTTTTATACTTTTCAACTGTATTAAGAGAAATTAACAAAATTCAGTCTGCTCTATTTATCATTTTCAGTTTTAAGTAAATATTGTGATATATACACAAACTCATTATTTAACGTAAACCCTCAAAAATACTTCTTTTTTTTTATGATTACTTTTTTATTTCTAAGAATTATTGCTTTTTCTATCCTGAAATCAACTTTATGAAATTTATGAGAATTCTAATAAAATTATCAAATATCCGTGTGTGTGCGGTGGTACATACAAAATGTAGTTATGTGAGCTCTGCGTTCGGGATGACTCATTCTTTCTTCCATTCGGACAGTACGAACGCACGAGCTTGCTTCCAAATCGAACATCAGGATTTTTTTCTATTCGCAACATCACGCAGTAAAATTTATATGGATTGCGTGCATTCGGGCGTCCGAATCCAAATTCCTAATTCGGAAACCAGATGTGTGCGGCCGTTTATATCGATTTTTATAAGAACCACTCGTTTCAAGTGAAAGAAAGATAGCATTAAGTGAAATTATTTTCTAAAAATAAAGCATAAGCCGTTGTCAATTTATAGCCGTTAGCTTGGTTTATACCTATTACTGCGGTAGTTGTTTAACAAATGTTTATAGTATTATTAAATAGCAGTTTAGCACAGACTATTATCGTCGACTGTGTACTTGTAGTTACCTACTACATCAGTGCTGCAAATTTGGCGCAATTCGCGCCAGATTTAGCGCTTTTTAAAATCTTCAGCACGTTTTAGCGCCTACAGCTTTTATGGTGCTCAGCACGTCTTTGAAAAAGTTCGCATTATAGTAACTTCTTTCACGAAGGGAATAATATATTTAAAAAATCTATTTTAATCTATGAGTTGGGGGTTAAACTTGAATCGGTATCTTATAGGCAAGAAAGGAAAAATACCTGTATAGATAAACTTGCAATGTAAAACATTATCTAAATACAAAGTTTCATCGAAATCATTAGAGCCATTTCCGAGAAACCAATTACATATAGTAGTATATATAAATATACAACATGTACCATAAATCATAATAAACGCACACTGTGAAAACAGTTTATTAAGAATCGGCTACCGAATCGATTTCAGCTATTTTCAATATAGGAAATTTTTTATCCGAAAAATACTCAAAAAGAAGTAAATTAATCACCCCTTCGTTGAACAGTCGAAACAAACGAAAATAAAACATAAATCCAAACCATTAGGCTTTTTTTCAATGTAATTGGAAACAAAAAATGTTATTTAACAAATAGATTTAAGAATGAACTTTATTACAAGGAGAATAAAGTTTTTTACAACAATAAAAATAAAAACTCAGCGAACGGTGTCAATTGTGATCAGCTGATGCGAAAGGCGCGGGCAGCACGGCGCGGCGTGATTAACGTTATACAAACAAAATAAGCTAGTCAAACTTGAATCTAGTCATGCTGCATGCGTCGCGTCGGCCTTATCAGTGAGAGCGTGATTTGGAAATATTTTGATAACTTTCGGGCGCGATGTCTTTTCGATATACTAACAATCAATACACCGAAATGGCAAGAACTTTGGCATAGTGTAGAGACAATGTGGCACTAGCTTGCTGAACATTTAATAATAAGCATGGTACCAGCGTAGACCGCAGGATTATGTTAGCCGCAACTCAGCGGCTCCGAGACCACGGTTCTTTTCAACCAAACAACGCACACGCACTAGTCTTCAGAACGAAATACTCAATTATTTTGACGAGAATCCCTATAGCAGTACCCGAGAAGCAGCATAACATTTTGACGTCAGTCACATGTACGTGTGGCGAACGCTTTATGGTGACGGTGAGCATCCATTTCACCTGAGTCACTGTCAGAAGTTGACTCCACGTGATTACGTACCAAGGTTAGAATTCAGCCGGTGGTTATTGAAAAAAGGCAGCGAAACATTATTTGGACCGACGAAAGTACATTTACACGTGTGGGAATGTACAACGAACATAATAGGCATTTGTGGATGCACAAAAATTTTCACGCATGCAGAGTGGACTCCTTCCAGCATCGTTTCTCGGTTAACGTTTGGGCTGGCGTTATCTGTACTCACGTACTGGGGCCCATGTTCTTAGAGAGATTAACAGGAGCGACATATTTACTGTTTTTGCGAGACGCTGCTAGAAGACATACCTCTTGTCAATTTACGAGAGGTATTCTACCAACATGACGGTGCCCCTGCGCATTTCACGTGGAGTGTTCGACAACATCTTTATGGCGAGTATGGAGAGCGCTGGATCAGTCGCGGCGGACCTGTCCAATGGCCTCCCAGGTCAGCTGACTTGACGACTCTTGTTTTTTTTTTTTTTTTGTGGGGACGTATTAAATTGTTAGTGTACTTTAACGCAACCACAAGTGCCGAAGACCTAAAAATTAGAATAGTGGCCGCCTTCTAAAAAGTGAAAAGTGACACCAGTGTTTTAAGTAAACTAAGACAACAATTACGCAAACGGGCAATTGAACAAGGTGGTGGATATTTTGAAAATGTTTTGAAGAGAGGTCACCGTATGAGTGCCAATAAAGCTGTAAACTCAAGACTGCAGTAGACTGTAAGTACTATGTTATATACTTCATTCTTTATTTATTGAAAAAAAAAATCGGTTGTCTGTAAAGTCGGTTTACTGACGATAGTTGAACGTGACAACGTCATAAGAAAATACTGATGGAATGGTATCATTTTTCAAAAGAAAATTTTAATTTTATTTGTTTGATAGCCTTAAATGGAACGCCTCAGAGCGAGGTAACGCCGCATGAGTCATGTTTTTCCGTGCGTGCAGCCGGCTCCATCGAATAATAAGACGTTGTCACGTCAAAAGTATCATCACATCTTTTAAACACGCCGCCTATTGTGAATAAAAAGACGTCCACAATATTTTAATGTGTGCTAAATTAATAGCGCTTGTTTTATTCTTGTTTCTTACAAAGTTACAGTAGTTCGTAGTAACAATGTGGTTTCTTAATAACGTTCTTGACTGTAGTTTGCTTGTAAATTCGCTGCTTGCTGTTGCTGGTGTTGTGGTGTTTCTCGAACTGATCGTAGTACTGCCGCCCTCTCCGCTATATTTAACCTCGCCCTTTGCCTCGCAACCGGTCGTGCGATGGATTCCGTGCGGGGCGTCGCTAAGCAAATGAGCGCGCACGCCCTGTGTGCGGCAGTACCATGAGTCACCATGCCAGATGTTCCGAGTCTGGCATGGTTCATCCTTACAACTAGTGAAATTTATACATTTAAACTTACAAGTAGCTATATTCTTATTCTAATCGTTTTAAAATACACATATTCACACATATTCAGTTCATATTGTTATATCTATTCCTAACACGTATTTATAAACCTTATTCCTAACACGTATTATTTCATTTATTTGTTCATTCTATACTATTAGACTATCGTTATTCGCTCGCCCCGCTCGCTGTCCGCAACACCGCCTTTGTTTAATTTATCTATTAAACATAAACAACTTGGTACTCGGTTATTATGCAAGATTCGTTATTTCGTTTGTAGGCACTTCTCAATGCCGCGATGCCGCGCCGCGCCCTAGATTGCTTACTATATGTTGGCGACAGAACAGTTATTTTCGTGTCTTGTGTTAGGATATTATGTTATATTATTGTGTTTATGTGTTATGATAAAATAGATCGATATGGATATTATTATAGAGAAATGTTAGCGACTACGCTACATTATAAGTTGCATGTTATGTATTAATTTGTATATAAATGATTATGTATTGTGTGTCACATATATGGAAATAGAACTAATATAGAATAGATAAATGCATAGAATAAGTCAATAGAGTAAGAATATTCAATGTTATAGAAACTGTACGAACAGAAAGCGGTGATGCCGCCCGTAAATTGCATTGTTTTTGGCTTATGTACGGAATATATACTTGATGTATATAATATGTGAATGCTCAATGGATAGGTAATACGACAAGGAATATTTTGACATATAACATGTATACACAAGATATATAATAAAAGAAATATAGAGCGATTAACAGGGCGACCAAAGTGAAAACTAAAATTAAAACACGAATTAAAGCGGGGCTCTCTTTACGAACACTCTCCGAACTACTTAAGCTCGAAGAGGCGCCGTATGGGGCACGGTGCAATTCAACGAGTACAAGTAACAACAAGAAGAAAGCTTTGGTCGTCCTGCGAACAATTAATTGAAGATTTCGACTTTCATTGAAGACCCGGCACCTCAAGCGGTCGTGTATTATTGCACCCCCCGGACCCCCTCACTACTAACATCGCGTCCCACTGGCATCCATACGGCGTCTACGAGACGGGCATCCGGCGCAACAAAACACCCGTCCAAACCGGGGAAACGTCACACCCCCCCTCCCTCACACAGAAGGGAAGTGACGCGTACCCAACACTATACTAACATATTTTTTGCGTAGATTTGTAATGTGACAATAATACTAGCCCACAATGAGTAAAACTAATTTCACAAATAAAAAATATCAAAACACATACAAGTAAATTTATTTTGTCGTTATTATGATTGTAACTGATTGTTCTAATTGGGATATTTGAGGGTGTGCGTTATTCCTGTTATATGTTGTTATAAACAAGAATTGGCGCTAACTTAATATAATAAAATTATATTGAAAATTGATAAAGACCACCTAATTACCTCAGCAGAACAAATTATTTTTCACACGTCGATGAAGTCCAAGATTCAGATGTTGAGCTTAATAAGTTAATTTAAGCTCTCTATGATATAGAATACCTACATAATAATGTTGGCAATAATTGTGTTGATTTACAATAAAAGTTACTTTTTTAATTAAAATACATATTATTTTTTATTTTACTTCAAAATAATTTGTGTAATAAAGACACCCCGTTTTAGCAAAATCCCAAAAAATATTGGCTAGCACGTTTAAGGACTTATTATTCGAATAATATTGAAGGACAAGGCTGGTTAGTGGCATGAGCGATATTGACAGAAAGGCATCTGTTGGTCAGCATACTGTCAGCAATGCCACTTCAGTGCAATGGCATTTGGCACCGTTAGTTCCGATTTTCACCTCGCTCCAAAAGAGCCTTATCTGACCATAATTGTTTGAATTGAATGCTATTAAATCGCTTTTTTAGCAGTCCGTCACTTTAGATCTGTAATTTTATTGACATGACAAAATGTAGCGTTCGAACAAAAAAAAACATTTAGCGCTTTTTCAAACTGAGTGGCAACGTGTTTTTGCGTAGACTAGTTGGCAGCACTGCTATACCTGTACACAATGTACACATCTAATAGCCTCTGGTTAATGGTCTATGTCTAATAGTCTGTGGTACAGAGTGTAAAGACGTGTACATAAAATATTGTAATTAAAATTTAATACCTACCTACCTTGTATAGTTTTATAACTTTTATACTTGTTTTACATAAATGATTGATATTTAATTATTGGATAGCCGACAAAACATAACTCTCAGAGGAATTGCTGCGCCAACGAAAACTTATTGAAAAACCATAAGACAATCGAACAAGGCAGTAGAAGACAGAAGTTAATGGGTTGAACATTATTGGTTATCCTTTATATAAAACGATTGTTTAAGAAGAAAATGTAGAGGTAACATACATACAACATGTTCTAATTCACCGTTATTTCTAATAATTGTGCAATAATAATGTATATAGAATTTTCGATGCTTTAAATTAATAGTTAGTTATTAGAGAAACTGCAACTAAATACTACATTGTACATAAATTTATATTCACATTATGCTAATATAATAGTGTAAAAACCTGCTAAGTGTTGTGGAGATTGTTTAAGATATTTAATTTCAAAGGGTTACAGCTGATTTATATAACCAAAATTTTATTGAGTTCCTATTTACTTTGGTTCGAAAAAGTATGCTTTCGTTATGTCCAAACTTTATTGGTATGCCATGTTTAATTAAGAAAAAAAGTGAAATAAAATAAAAACACTTGATTATTTAAGCAAGATAAACAGTCAACCAGCATTGCTATTCACATATAGCTCACAACACAATAAGGACAAGAATGTACCTCTCATGTTTGTATTTATAATATGTAAAATCTTATCTTCTAATTGAGTATTGGTTTCCACATTGGTTCAACTAGATACAGCACTACCTACAAACAATAAGCGCCTATATTGTTGTTGTGGGTAGTGACTATTTTAAATGGTGCTTAGGTGCAAGAACAAAATAGTGTTGTGAACTTCTAAATTTCACCCTATTATTAGGAAAAATATTTCATACAAACCAGTTTTCAAATCAATGTTTTAATTAATGTAGTATAAAAATACATAAATGACAAATAATAAATGAATGGAAAATGTATCAATATATTCTGTGTATGATGTGTAGATTGGTTATTAAATAAAAACTTAATTATTAATGTAAAATATGATTATATTGCTAAAAATATTGGTTTTCTTTATATGCGTATTAGTGTGTGAATTTTTAAGATTTGAGATAGAAAAGGACCCAACTTGTGAAAGAAGGCAAAAAATTTATTCAGTACTTTGATGGTAACAGAATGCACCAACACACAAATAAAAAGTAAAAATAAACAGCAGTTGGTAGAAAAAGTCTGCTATATATTCATCTACCAAGTCATATTTTAATCTTGACAGTGAATTTTGCTTCTTAGTTCTCTCCCTTTAAACATAAAGTATGTAGGTAGGTAGGTAGATAATACAAATTCAATTTCCTTTCAAATGAATTTCTTTGAATATTAATAGAATAACACACTAATTGTGTATTCCGCAGCATTTTTGTACTATGCTATAGTCCAATGGTCAAAGTAACAGGATCCACAGGAAACATAAACAAAGAAAAATAATAATAATGACTATGCTAAACCTTTAAACCAAATTTTATAAAAAAAATTATGGTGGTAGCTTTAAGCTTTAAAAATAACATAATGTATATCGAGAACTAACAAGCCTACCGAAAATGAATTGAATAAAAATATTTAAAAAAAAACTAAGCCATTCCTTTCTTCATAAAAGCAGTTGCAAGTGGTTAACTAGTATACTGTAATAATAAACTGTAAAATATCTAACTGACCAAAAAGTTTCAACAAAATCGGTTCAGTACATAGTTCCTGAAGTACACATTCAAACATACATACTAATAATATTTATATATAATAGAACAATACACATAAATAATAGTATTAGGTACATAATTTGATAGATATTACAAAGGTAGGCATTGATTATTATAGATCCTCAATTCTTATATAAAAATATAATTTTGGATTATTTGATAAAATACACTGTTTGTCAACATGACAGTACTGTCGGAATGACAGGTTGATCACGCCGATTGCGGCGTAGTTTTGATAGCCGATTTATTATAGTACCCCAACAGCATCTAGTTATAGCACTAGCTTCAACCAATTATTAATCTGGTTTACCTCTAAATTAGTAAAATGCATCAGCAAAGTTATTAATGTTTTATTTACATAATATTTAAGGAATTATAAACTACATATTAATATCTTTAAATTATATTAGGTTTCATCTGTAAATGTAAAACTTTTAGTCTAATAATATAAATACTATATTTAAAGGGCATCATAATTGTTGGGAAATGATATGTGTTAATAAAATAAAAAATAGAAAAACAACAAAATAAAAACAGTATATTTTAATCAAGTTCAGTCATATTATGATAGATTTTGCTCTATTAGGGGATGTCAATTTTGGATTTTGATGAAAAATGGGACAAGTAGCATTATGTGACTTGATACTGAAATATGGGACGTAATATGGTGAATACATCTTTACAACCACATTTTATTCTTCAGTTTTGGATTTATTTATAAGAAATTGAGTAAGCTTAAATGTTTTCATTTAAATTTTTGTTTACTAATGAGATATTGTTTAGTTTGAATCTCTTTTAAAGGTTTTTAATATGTAGTTAGCTTTTAAATTATTTATAGTATGGGTTCATTTGTTTTGCAACATACAGAATTAGATATAATCATTTTATTCAAGTTGAACCAGGCAAGGTTACATATAAGTTATAGGAATATTATTATGATTGTATTTAACTTGTTGCCTCTTGCATGTCTACATAATCTGAATAGTTCTAAATTATAATCAATATCCATAGATCAAAAAACTCATACAGCGTTCTATATTATAGTATAATTGTTTTAAATAAATAAAATAATTCTGTTAGTTTGACTAGATTTGGAATAAACTTTTTCTATCCTATTAATGTAATTAATATTCATTCCCATAATATACCTTAACTTATTTAAGCCTATATAAAGACCCATAGGAACAAGATAAGAATCACTAATCCAAGAAACATTAAAAAATCTGGCCAGATGCGAGTCAGACTCGCGCATCGAGGGTTCCGCAATTGTACTATATTCACAAAAATAGTTAGGGAACATTGGCGTGCACAATTTTTAGACAAAGTAGGCAGACAATTTTAAAAGGTATTAACTTACCAATAATAGTACATTTTGGTTTTGGATCGTTGTCTTGTTGATTAAATAAAGAAAGAAAAAGAGTAATAAGTAACGTGCCATGCGGGAATAAACAGGTCCCAGACTCAGCATCATTTCTATACTGAATCTCATTATACATTGCCATACGGGAGTGTTTCAGCCAAGTTCGAAACGAGCGACACCGACGCCTGTGTATATTCAGACGAACCATTTCGAGTTACTTTCTACTCCTCCATAAGTATTAAACTTACAAATTTTGAATGTTTAATAAGCCACCGTGAAAACTCAGTATCCCAAATTTCACGAATAAACCTATTGTAGTTCTTGAGTTATTAAAGTCTGGAAAATAGCATTTTCATCAATTACTAACTGATTCACCCATCAAAAGCCTAGACCACTTCTAGAAAACTTGAAATATGGCATCAAGGTAGATCATCAACCATATACCACAAGCGTCCAAAGGAAAAAATCAAAAAACGGTCAAACAAACATTGAATTGTAAATTCAATTAAATGTAATAAAATTATTAACCATGTGTTAATAAATTTAAAGCTTTCCCAGAAGGGTTAGGCAAGGGTCTACTAATGTACACCTCACAGTTTGCCGGGTATGTTTATTTCCCATGTAATAGGCGAGCTTATTTCCATTAATCGGGCCCAGCAAACTCCGAGCTGCTACTGAAAATTTCATAGGACAAGACAACTTAAAAAAAAGAAAGTAAACCAACTTTAATGATACTCAGGAGTTTCGTAGTGTATGTTCGAATTCAAAAGGTCCAATGCCAATTAAATTAAAATGGGACCACCCTTGAGGTATCTTCTAGCCAACAAAAAAACAATCATTCAAATTGGTTTATAAACAAAGAAGTTACGAGTTACGACTGAACATTCACAAAAAAAACATTCGAATTGAGTAATTCATAAATAAAGAACTTATGGCTGAACTGTCTTTTGTTGAAGTTGATTAAAAATCAATCAAACTTTGCTTGAGCCGAGGATTCGAAACCAGGACCTCGAGCAGAGCGCAGTTACGTTTACGACCATTAGACTGATGAGGTAGTTAAGTAACTGTTTTAAAAAATGGTTTTGTTGAAAACAATTTGGATATATGCTCGCAGTTTTGTAACAAATAATGTAGCATAACGAAATAAACTTTATCTCCATAATAGTCGAACAAAATCGAAATACTATTATAACGAAACAATATGAATTTACCTCTCTATGTATTTTGAGAGTTTTAAATACTAAAACCCATATTAAACTATATATTCATTAAAACTGTTTATTAAATACTATTGTCACTAATAAAGTATTATTATTTTAGGAATACTTATTTATTGACGGTGTTTTCGTCCTTTCACCATTAGACAGCGTTGTGCCAAAAAATTAGCATCACATACAGCTATATGTTTAACTACACACCAATAGATGGCGATGGACAGTTTTACAAAATGTGATATCCAAACAAAAACATAAAAGGAGTCAAGTTCGGGAGAATCGATGTTCGGGATAGTCGTGACGTTGAATATGCGTTCATTAATTCCTTCACAAAACAATTAATTGTTACTTTGTGTCAAATTTTGTAAGAACGAGAAGAGGATTCATACTGTATCGATGATACTAATAATGATATCACCTGTACTTGATAGGTGGAGCTGTTTTAATTTGTTTTTTTTTTTCACAAAAAGATAAACCGTACAAACTTCACTTTGCCGTTAAAACTTGTTGTTCTCATACATTGACATATGCCGCAGTCAGTTTACCAACTGCAAATAACAAAAAATAATTAAATGTGTAACTATAAATTTACAGTTTTCGAATTTTTTATTTCAGGGTTTCCCTACCAATTTTTGAACCTCGTGACAGGACCTTTACATTATATCACAAGATAAAACGACTATTATTGAGCCTGTAGTTATACGATCAGAACTTTTGTACCAAGTATTGCAAAAGTTTTTATGAAACAACAACCAGGATTCATTCCTGGAATTGGAGAAGTTTCTAGTGCAAGTGAAGTCCAACACAAGGTAACATTCGTAGAAGTAACCAAACTGCAATGATGATGAAAGATATTATTAACCTTAATAGTAAATCAACAAATATGGCTTCTACCAATGGAAATAATATTGAATTAAGTAAAACTGATGACACTATTAAAGGTTATGTCCATAAAAATGAAGAAATTCTGAAGAATGTAAGTAGTGAAAAATCTACGAAAATGGCCAATGATGATATAAATGCACAAGTAACTGAATTATGTGTAAATAGTAATGAGACTGATAAAGTACTTATTGTAGAACACGAAAAATCGTTGCCTACTGATAAGGATGTTGAAACTACGCAAATATTACTAGAGAAATCGGGAATTTTTGAACCTAAATATAAGTATATTGAAGATCAATGGTCTCCTCTCAACCAACACGGTAAAAAAAGTTATGGTATTGGATTGCTCAAGCAAATAAAAGATGATCCAATTTCGAAAAATAAACCTGTCATTCCATTGTTGGAAATTTGCAATGTTCTGCGGACAACACCCATACAAGAGTCTGTTCATATACCTAACATTCCAAGACCCGTAAATGATTCTCTGTTGCCTACGTTCGCTAAAGCTTCTGGAAGAGGTCCAAGAAATAGCACACATTGGGTTTCCAAAAAAGATAGCAGAAATATAACAGTACCTGGTAGTGTAAAAAGCATGAAAATGGTTTCTCCTAACAGAAGTTCCTCTCATAAACCTGTTATTCATGTACGCTTACATGATGATGTAAAGTTACACGAGGTTGATTCTGCTTGGAAAGCTACTCGATTCAGACAAGAGGATATTGATGAAGAAGAACTTAAGACTCAGGAGTTATACAAAAAGTTCAGAGGTATACTGAACAAGTTAACTCCACAAAAGTTTGACACTCTGGTGGATAAAATAAAGATACTTGAGATTAACAACCAAAAACACCTTGAAGGTGTTATCGATTTGGTATTTGAGAAGGCTATAGAGGAACCAATTTTCTCAGAAGCATATGCAGCCATGTGTAACAAGTTGTCTACACTAAGGGTACCTTCTGATAATGCTTCAAGTCCAGGTCAGTGCGTTGATTTTAGAACCCTTATAATCAATAAATGCCAAAAACAATTTGAGACTGATAAAGTAGATGAATGTGTTGTAAAAATAGAAAAAGAACTTGTTGATTGTGTAGATCCACTGAAAAAGAAAGAACTTCTATTGTTGTTGGAAGATGAACAAAGGAAGATAAGAATGAGATCAATTGGCAATGTCAGGTTTATTGGGGAACTGTACAAATTGAAAATGTTGACATCTAAAATAATGGTGTATTGTATAAAATGTTTGATTGATAAATTGGAAGAAGAAAGACTTGAATGTTTATGCAAACTGCTTACCACAATTGGTGAACAAATCGAAAATGAGGTCAGTGGACACTTAGATAATATATTTAAAAAAATTCAAGCCATTGTTGATAGAAAATCGAATGAAATCAGCAGTCGTGTTAGGTTTATGATTTTAGATGTTATAGAGCTACGGAAAAGAAAATGGGTTAACAAGAGCGTGTTAGATTCACAGCCTAAGATGATGGATCAGATTCAGAAGGAAGCTGAACAGCAGCAACACTATATTGAGCTCATAAATGCTGCACCGAGTGGCAGTTTTCGTCGAGATGAAGGCGGCCGTAGCAAACGCGGTGACGGCGGCAGACAAAATATCTCAATTAGTGAAAATGCGTGGAAGACACGAAGGACGACGAATTTCCCAGTAGACACATCTAAATTGAAAGTTGCAACACAAAAGAATGTAAGTCACATTACATTGGCTCCATATAAATCTGCCTGGAATCATGGGTCGACCACAAAGAATAGTACTCTGAATGCCGGTAGCAGTAATTCCATGGTTATTACCAGTAAAAATAAGTACAGTATGTTACAAGTTCAGACTGATCCTGCGGTACTCAGAGGTAGACATTATAAGACTCCTCCTACTACTTATCACTCAAAGGGAGCTTCTATCGAAAGATCTACCTTTAAATCTCAAGGCGAATTCACAAGTGATAGCAGTAGTTTAGGGTCTGACACAGTGCTACCCTCAAAGTCTGGTACTCAAATTTCTAGTGTTTCACTGCCACAATCAACACCCACCACAGAAGCACAAGTTGCTCTGTCAGAAAATGTATCAGTGGAACCCTTACCTCAAGAAATGAATTGTATTAAGGACCTAATCAAGAAATTTATGTTACATACTGTTGTTGAAGAGTTTGTAGCTGATATTATAAACCAGGAATTCCCTGTCCAATATCATGCTGCAGTGATAAAAGAAATTTGTAACATTACATTGGACATTTCACCTACAAAGTATGATATGATAGCAGAATCATTAGAAAATTTTATTTCAACTAAGGTTTTTACATCAAACAATTTCTTAGCAGGAATACAGGACATTTTAGAGTGTTCTCCCGACTTATTCATTGATATTCCTATGTTATATAAGAATCTAGGAAAACTTATAGCACCGCTCATAGCAAAGAATTTTATCACACTGATGGATGTTCATAAACATTCTGAAAATATTATATCCTCAAATCAAGGTCATCTTTTCCTGAAAGAAATATTAATAAATATAACAGATAGAGAGGGAACTATTGTTGTTAAACACATATGGCAAGAATCTGGTATGCAATTGAAACAGTGGATGAAGGAAGATCAGATCCCGGAATGGATTGGCGATAATAGTTTTGAATATCTAGAGGACAATTCTAAACTTGAAGTTAAATTACTGCAATTGATGAAAGCAGATGAAAGTTACAACCACATAAAAGGATGGATAAAGAAAAGAATTGGAAAATCTTCGAACAAAGATTGGTTCATACACTCACTAATTAAGGCTATATGTGAATATGCATTGACATCTCTGGAGGGACAGGATATGCCTAATTTTAATCAAACACTAATGAGCAAATACGTTTGTCTCATTCATGAGTTTGGAGAGACAAAACAGTCTAGAGAAATTAGTTGTTTGTTTGGTATTCAACAATTAATACATAAGAGAGAGCATCCACAAGGACTTGCGTTAATTATATTCCAGTATCTTTATGATAAATATATAGTTTCTTCAGAGGGTTTCATTGAATGGGAAAAATCAGACAAGGAACCTGAGGGAAAAGCTGTAATGTTGAAGATGCTTACATCATTCTTTACAAATATAAAGGAGGTAGATAATGATGACTCTTGCAGTGAGGACTGATGGGGACATCATGCATTGGGTATATTGGCGAACAGAGGGGTATGTTATAGTTAAATAGAATAAACTACCAGCTAATATAATTACAGTTACCGTTTATAAATAATACAAATCAAGCTAAAGAGGAAGATAATCGCCTACTTTCAGGTTTTTCACTTTCAATTGACCACATAATGTACTAAGTGAGACAAACATCCTAGCATTCCATAGATTCACCACGCAGGTATGGGTACATTATGTAGCAGAGAGAGGGAAACATGAACAGCCCCCGGGGACTTATGAGGTATTGCCAGGTGTAGGTTTAGCAAGCCCCTTATGATGCACATCAGCACTCACCTTGAGTGCCCGCGATACCCTCCCTGTCGAGCCAGATTTGGTAAGAGCCTGTTGCCTGTTGATGCTGCTTTGGATACCCTTTTAAAATAGAACTTACTGCAGGTCTCACAGGCCGAGGTCTTTTATCAAGTTATAGAGAGATTTCCCTGGTTTACCTCTCGCTCCCACTTCTGCTTCTTATAAATTAACCGCATAGCCGTTTTTGGATATCTCATTACTTAGATCGTAATATTTATTCATTTTTATTGCGTGGTCCTTAGGTATTTTAGTTTCCCACGGTACAGTAAGCTCTACACAAGTACTATATGCTTGATTTCTCGAGAATAATGAAATATGTCTGGTCTGGATGACGAAACACCCACATCCTCTGGGATTTTATAATGCTTTTCATATGTGTCCATTAAAATAGTCGAATCAGGTGCAGAACCTAGGATTAAGAAAGTCTTACTTTTAGCATTTACAACTGAGCCTTGTTTTATAAAGTTAATTTGTCTCCTGTTAGTGGACTCTCTATGAATCCGAAAATAGCAGATTATCTCCCTCTTTAGCTCGATGTGCATTAATTACAGCTGGTAAGTGTATATATAATTATATACATGTGTATTATTGACATTCACATTATATTTATTTCATTAGCTTTGGTGTCAGAAACAAATGACTTTTTTTATAATAGAATCTAAATAATATTATTATAATTAAATAATATAATTCGTAAAACGTAAAAATATTTGATACTAATGAGGAATAGAAATTATATTGGTTATACCATTTTCATTTCTTTATTTTGTCAATGACAGCTACTGTGAAAACTTGAATGAGCGCCTTTTTAAATTATGTATGCATTATTTTATAAAACTACTGCCTGATACTTTTGTACAAATTTATTAACTAATATTATATTTCATTACAAGATGTTACACGTATTAATTCTTGATTGATAATGCCAACTTCTTCAAAATTTTCGAAGCTTTTGTAAAATAAGTAGGTATAGGTAGGTACACGACAATGAAAAGAAATAATTATAAGGACAGGTAATCTTTATTTATTTATTTTAATCAAAATCTGATGAATCCTATATCATTACTTATTTGGTCACAACACTACAACTATGAAATTAGAACTGTCATCGAGAAAATAAAGAAATGTAAATAGTATAGTTTTTAATTATTTTGGTAAGAGATCAAGGAAATAGACAAACATAGACATTACTTTCAACATTTTTCCATCAACCATATTTGCAGCTGTGTGGATTTTATTACAAACTAGCTGTGCCTGCGGCTTCGTTCACTTAAAATACAGAATGCCATTGATCAGGCACACGCGAATCTTGTTCCCCCACTCCCGGCTATTTCAAAGACAAAAATAGTTTTTGTGGGTGTTCCTTTGAAGATTGACATATACTCTTGATGATAGTTTTGTAGGGTCTTTTTAATGTCTACAATTAAGTCTTAGTTATTCCTTATAATATCAGCTATCTACCAGTGAAAGTCAGTACAAACAAACAGACAGTGTTAATTGTATAAATAAAATGTAATAAATTTTACTTTTTAATAAAAATACTATAGTTGTTTTTGGTGGGATCTTAAACTGTTATCTAGGTGTGTTTGTTTTTTATTCATGAATTTGTGTGGTTTGCTTTATAATGTGTAATATGGGTGGCATTTTGCATAATAAATATTGGTTATTGAGCACAAGTGAAGTGGATAGGATAAAATAACATGAACCATGAACTCTCAGATGACACAAAAACTCTCTAGAAAGTTCTAACAAGGGAGCCACAATCTTGTTAGTATACTGAAATTGCCATAAGACAGGATACTCTATATTCACTTGATAATGCCAGTAATGGTCTTCAACAAAGAGGACTAGTTACAAACTTAGAAAAAAGAAGAAGAGTAATAGTATTGATATATTTTAAATGCTCATACAATGTAGATTACTTTTGTACAGTATGAGAAATGATTATTTGAAGTGTAAAATAATATTCATAAAATAAAAGTTACTAAAATATGCTTAAATGGCTTATGTTGAGTAAACCATAAGAGATATAGCAAATTTATGTACTACATGATCATAAGCATTAAAAAGACCTACATAAAAGTCTGGGAGAGTATACATCTATCTTCTAAGGAACACCCACAATAAGCATTTTTGTCTTTAAAATAGCCGGGAGCGGGGGAGCAAGATTCGTGCGAGCATTCTGTAGTCCACGTGAGTGAAGCCACTAGCACAGCTAGTTAAAAAATATAAGAAAGTGATATTCTTTTAATAGAATATTGGCCAGTTTGTTTGAAATCATACATTGAGATGGAGCTTGCAGTGAACAAAAAACATTCCAATTAAATTGTGTATGGCCATAGGGTGTTTTGTAGAATCCTCAATTAGCTACCTACCTTCATGTTAATAATCTGTCATCAAGCACTTTATATTCTGGTAGCAGCACTTGAAAACCAGTTTCAGTATAGGTTCAATCTGAAGTCATCTTTGCCTGTGATACTAGCTCGGCAAAATGTCTGTGCTTTGTTCAGCACCTGATGGTAAGTACAGTACAGTCTAGAAATAATGGTGACAGTCGGTGACGCAAATTTCATCGGCAGTCATCAATGTCATGCTGGCTTCTAGAAATGCCACTTTGAGTCTCGTTTGGAGGATCCCATATCATAGGAAGGAGAGAACATGTTGTCTGGGAGATTATTCCAAATCTGTATGGTATGGCAAAGTTAAGAATTAACTCAAATACTAATTAATAACACAGTAAAAATATTTTTTCAGGTGCAAAGTGTGGAGGGGACTCATTTATTTAAAAAGTAATGCATTAACACAAGTATACCAATGTATTTTGGAGCAAACTTTATCCTTGAACGATGACAGGCTTAAGGACAGGCATAATGTGATTGGCCAAATATAACAAAGTCCAAAAGTATTTATAGAAGATCTTATTGGAACTGAACAGTGTTGATTTTAAATTGTGATAGTGTTATCAAAATTAAATAGAACTATGAAAGTAAAGAATTGAAACTGTCATTTAGTCAAAAATATCTTAATAAAAACTTAAATATTGAAAATGGTTTTCATCATTTTATGTATTGTAAAGATTATTTAGATATGAAGTTCTGGAGTTGAGTCCATGTTTAGGCAAGCAAAGTGTGAGACACCCCCTTGTAAGTAGAGCAACGATCTGTACAAGGTGGCTGGATTTAACTGGATATGAAGGACCAAAGATCAGGTCCAGTGGTGATCCTTGGCAAGGCCTATGTCCAGCAGTGGATGAAGGAGATGTTAGAATAACATAGCATTTTATAATGTATATATAACTTGATAAATATCCAATTGTTTTAATAGATTATTTTTGCTAATATTTTAATGCAAAATGAGTTACTGTTGATGAAAATTCTATAGGAAGTGGTTTCATATAAAAATATGAATGGCTTCTACTGGAGATAACAAAATTGTAAGAAATAACTCAACAAGAACTTTAATAATATAGGACATTGGCTCTACTTTAGATTTCAGAATCATACAGTCAAGTTGAGACTTCATATTTGTCTTACATTACAGTTGATCACTTTTTAATAATTAGACTAAATATAATTTTTTTCTCCATGGAGAGAAAATAACTTTATAAAATAACATTTATTACCTAATACGTTTGACAGATTGTGAACATGAGTTTTTGTATTAGGTATAGGTAATAAGTTAATTAAAAAATATTTTTAAATTTAATTTTTGTTTAGTTTTTGAGTGATCTTTGTTCGGTTTACCTATCTACTTCAAATAATTCATTATCACGCGATATTATGGTAGTTTTTTTTCCTAGTTATTTTGATTTATTTAGTAGCCAATCTTAGTTACACAAAGTAGGTTTGGTCGTAACTACAATCATAAGTCATAACACACAAGTCGAGCGAGCAAAACGAGCGGGCCGCGGCAGCAGCCATAAATTAATATGAACATGGCAGCAGCCGTCGAGTGCCAGAAAAAAGTTAGCTTAGCTTAGAAAAATTACATTTTGCAAATCTTAGTATCCTGATTTTAGCTTATTTAAAAAAACATAACCTCTAAAATTGAAAGTATTTTAAAAATTAACTGCTTCCCCGTTTTCTTATACACAAATGATTATCATCCCGCAATCCCCTTTCCGCTACCTTATTACACAATAAAATCGGTGGTAGTCTTAAGTCCAACCTATAATTTATTATGTTTTAGTGCTATTATCTGCTGACGCTTACTTAATTACTTTAATAGTTGTTATATACGCTACGTATTAATCCTAAACAACAGTTCAATATTTTCATAAATTGTAAATAACAAGTTGACAAGACTGCCAGGTGCTGTAGCAAGAAAATAACGTAATATGAAGTCGCAATAATAAAGTAGCTGCCTACCGTTATTGGTATCCACGAATTCGGTTTCTGTGCTATCGCTGTGCATAGGTTGATTTTGAAGGTACCGAAGATAGTCTTCGTTGTGACTCCTTGATAAATGCACTTTTAAATTGGTCGTTGTCGACCTATACGAGAACACTTTGCCACATATATTACAAGAAGCGACCCGATCGTCGTCTTCGGTTTTCGAATAGTATGTCCATATCAAACTTTTAGTAAGTCCATGCGTTTTTCTTACAGGTGCTATTTTCGTTAATCCCATCTGATCTGGGTGCGCCATTAACAAATGCATTTTTATATTTGAATGGCCGTTCGTCCAAGCATAAGTACTATTGCAAAATTTACATAACGCTTTACCGTTACTAGTTTTTGTGAAAAAATTACAAACGTCTAATTTTTTGAATATTGTAGCATTCATTTTAATTCAACTATTTGTAGCAGAAGCTACTGCGACGGAAGCGATTTTGGTAAAACAAGATGTCCACTCGTTAACACTTGACAGTTTTCAACAAAAGACGTTGTCAACAAGTAGGGTTACCAACCGTAGACATTTTTTTCCTCGAACAGAAGCACGTGGAAATCTCGTATATTAATTATTCATCTAAAGTAACATAAAACTAAACATAAGGCATATTAAATAGTTGAAATTAGGACGTTATACATAGTGTAATAATCAGTGGAGAAATCTATTAAATAAAAAATCACTTTGCATTAAAAAGTAAATAATTATTTAGCAGCAATTACATAATTATACGTAAGTAATTATCTATTGTAGGTCTCCATCTATAATATCTGGAACATCATCATTGAAATCGTTTTTCTTCTTATTACTGCGGACGTAGTGTTTTCCTTAGTCATACAGCATTCGTGGGTTCCAAATTATGACGCAATTTCTAGCACGCATTAGAATTTTTTGCTCTGTGCAGCGAGAAGTATGCTGTTCACAGATTTCACAGTTAACTGGTTTTTAAATGTTTTATTAAATTGATTGTACTACAACACTCTCACAGTCTGCATTCACGTGGAGTAGGAACAGTGTAATAAGCCAAAATGACCTGGTCCAAGTCAAGGAAACAAGAAGTGGCCAACCACTTTGATGAAGTTGCTAGAATGTTAAAAATATCGTACCCTAAAAAGTGGCTAAATGTGGCCAAAAATTTGGCTTGAATACAAACACAAGTTCATAACTTTAAAACGTTTTATTTATTGATTATACGTTAATTCAACATAACACTTATTAGACGTTGATGGTTCTAATTTTTTTAGAACAAGGAAAGCACTTTTTAAATAATCTCTTATTTTTAGTAAACAATTAAGTGCATGTAAACTTATCTTATTTCTATACCAACTTTTTCTTTACTGTTCTCAGGATGCTAAATTTTAATAATCTTTCCCCCCTCAGTATTTGAGATAGAGGAATAGAGCCGTAAGAGGCAAATCATGAAATACTGATTCTCCACTGGCATTATAGATGTGTGATAACAAGTGCTATGATATGGAAATATAAAATATTGTGTATTATTATAAGAGTTGCCAAATTCGTGTCTAAAATATTTAACCACTAATATTTTGATAATTTTGGCTAAACCAATGTTAAATGTTGTCATATATAGCCACAAAATGGCCAACTTGGCAACACTACGGGCAATAGGTACTGTTAGGCAAACTTTCTCCTTGAATCGTTAATTATGTATTTTCTTGCATAATCATCTGATGCCATTATACGAGACGCCTCCATGAGGAGCATAAGTGCCTGAAGTTATGACAAAACGCTGATGCGGGGCCAAAAACTGGCATCTTACCCAAGACAGAATCTTCCATGTTGGTACAGTTTTATAATATCGATGGCACCAATTTTATAGAAATTTTTGTAACATGAGAAAAACTGCAAAATCTCCAGATCGTATGACTCACTTGGATGTTTCAATAGCTAGTATATTTTCATTTTAACGCCTAGATTCAGTGTAGCGTCATGGAGATGGTGTTGATGACTTTTAGGGTATATCTCTCCTAATTTTGTAAAATGTTCGCGTTGTAAATAACGCAAAAGAATTTCATGATAGAGTTCTTAAATTTTTTCACGTTTGGGCATCTTCGTTTAGATGTTGAGTTGACTTTCAGTATTTTGTGGGATAATATTGCAGTAAATGACTTGGAGTTGGATAAAGGACTTAAAGAATGAAAACAGGTAGTTCATTCCTCATAGTTTGATTTTTTCTAGCATTTTTTTTACGTGAAATCGTATACCATAATAAAAATAAATAATAAATAAGAATCGTAATTTTGCTTATAGTGGATCGACTTATTCAATATTCTTAGACAATATTTATGTTCTGATTACCGCAAATAAATTCAATGGGATTGGTCCGACCGTCTAAAGGTAAAACCGCACTGAGCAGTACTGATCTGCAGTTGAGCGTCGCGTCACGTTGCGGTCAAATATTTTTTTTATGAGACATACCTCACTAAGTAGAACTGAAATGCAGCGTAGCGGCGAGTCACGTCGCGGCCAAATATTATACGAAACGATATGAGGCATACCGGCTCCGCTGCAGTTCAGTTCTGCTTAGTGAGACGTTACCTTAAGCGAGAAATGCGTGTACTTGTGCGCTACACCTTACGATACCCTTCCACTCAGTTGGACCAGTAAGGTAGTAAGGAAACCTTGTAAATATAACGCATTTTATATTTTTTTTATTCAGTAATTGAGCTCGAAAATATAGTCTTTGTTCTGAGCGGGTGGTTGATTTTAATTATTAAAAAAATATATATAGAACCATAATTACATAAAAATGCATTTTTATATCGAAGTTGTGTTTAATATTAATTCATAAGCGTAATAGATAATACTAAAAGAAAAACAATATCTACTTACTCTCCTGTTTTCACTGATATCTTACATTTGTATTTCGATATATATGTTATTTATCTTTAATCTACTCTATATACTTCTATATTATACACGTTATTTTAGTCAAATAAGGATGGCAACCCTGAACAAAACTCTGTACATTTTTATTGTTACTATTATTGTCAACGAAATAACTTACCAAGTCGTTTCAGTTTTTCTACGCGCCTTCTTTTGATAGCATCACGTTTTAGCATATCCTCATAACAGAGTTGATGTCGCTTTCTTAGATGCGATTTCAGATTAAACGTCGTACTCTTATAAGAAAGATGTCCATCACAAGTATTGCAAATAGCTATACTATTTTCTCGATCGTAATCTGTAAAATAGTTCCACAGCACTGAACGGGTTTTCCTTTTGTTCATTTTGTTATATCGAAAAAAAGATTGAGTCCAACAAATAAAGCTTAATGTTGTATTCAACGATTAACATAACCTAAATAACTGACGAATAACTAACCTAATAGCTATTGTCAAAAACTACCAGTGTTATCAGGTGAAAATGTGAAATAAAATAAATCAGTAGCAATAAAATTGTACCAAAAGATTGGGGAAACACCAGAGACTTCTAAATTAATTAGTTAGATTATAACACTATTTACAAGTAAATTTATATTATTATAACATAATATGCAACATATTACTGAAATGAGTAGCGATATTTAGAGACAAATAAAAATGTTTACGAGTTTATTTTCCTACTGTTCTTGCTCGTTCATAGATAAAATAGTATTTCTTTCAATATCGGAGAACTTTTAATTTTTCAAATAGTTTTATCAAAGTTTTTTTTTGTTAGCGTGGTTGTTTTGTGTCATTGGAAAATACAAAACTAAACACTAAATTTTGAAATTTGTTTTAATTTCATCATATATTTCTACTATTGTTTATATTTAATCCTTTGTTCTCTTATTACGGATAGCTCCGGATTTACGATTTTTTTGAACCGGGGAAAAAACTTGATGATGGCGCCCCTCTCTTCAGCGTTTGTGATAAATCTATACAATTAATAAAATTAAATTGTCTGTTTGTGATGTCAAAGTAACAGCTTTTTACTAATTGCATATGAAAGTTAATACGATACCTATAACAAAACACCCATTTTTTAAATTTTTGTCTGTCTGTTTGTTCCGGGTAATCTCCGAAATAGTTGGACCGATTTTGACGGGACTTTCACTGGGAGATAGTTGAATTTATAGGAAGTAACTTAGGCTACTTTTATTTTAGAAAAAGAACTAGAATTCCACAAAAAAAACAGGTCATAGTGAATCAATTCGGGTGCTTCAATGGCTTACGCTGAGTAAACTATAAGAGATATAGCAAATTAATGTAATAAATAATTGTAGACTTTAAAAAGACCTAGAAAAAATTTTGGGAGAGTATACGTCTATCTTCTCAGGAACACCCACAATAAGCATTTTTGTAATTAAAATAGCCGGCAGCGGGGAGCAAGATTCGCGCGGGCATTCTGTAGTCTGCGTGAGCAAAGCCACGGGCACAGCTAGTTGTTAATACAAACTCGCAATTCTCACAAATATATGTATAATGGGTGACTTTTTTGTAACCGGGACAATAAGAATCCTAATAACTTTGTACTCTTTAGGGCCATCCATAAATTACGGCACACGTTTAGTGGGAGATAGGGGGTCGACGACGTGTGACATTTTTACCAAGGGGGTGGAGGGGTCCCAAATTTTGTGACATCACATTATTTCAAAATATAATATTTTATATCTAAGTACATTAGAACTTCTTTAAGTCGAAAACCTCCCAGACTCGAAAGAATGTGTTCCCTTCCATTCAAGCCCCAAAACCTCCGTTGCACTAAATCCCAACCCTCTAGTCAAAATAATCAGAGAAAAAATTAAATTGGACTTCTGTATCTCGAACATAGCAATGTTTTATTTAACAACTTATACAACTCGATTATTTGAAACTTATTACCTTTATACCTTTGTTTGATTTGATGTCGATTTTATTGAAAAATAAATTAAATGGAAATTAAAATAATTACCGAACACTGCTGTTTTAATTTCATAAATTTCTAATTATAAAATTACAAAATATGTGACATTACACTAGGTAGGGGGGGGGGGGGGTCTCACATAAATGTGACCAGCTGTGACAAGGACAGGGGAGCTGGGTCAAAAAATCATGAAATTCGTGTGACGTAATTTATCGTTGGCCCCTTTATTACTCAATATCTAGGCGAACGAGCCGTGCTCGGTATCTTATAAATAAAAAAAGTAAAACAGCTATCTAGGTAAACTTGGAATGTACAATATTATCTAAATGCAAGGATTCATCGAAATCGTTAGAGTTGTTTCCGATAATCCAATTACTTAAGTAAGAATTGCTCACTTAATATAATATGATTACATGATAAATTTTTCCATCAAAATAATTTTTATTTCATTTAGGCCCTAAGAAGGCACTTGTGAACGTCAAAACATTACCACCGGTTCGGAAAACGTCCCAGCCATCGAGAAGAACCGGCAAGAAACTCGATCGGGTTTATCTTTTTTTGTTAACTGTACAAATGATAATATAACCGGTACAATAATAATAGTTTAGTGAATGCACAGAGAGGGAGTCACTTTTAGACATCACTATCATTCACATATAAGGTGGATACCCTCTAATAACCTTTTTACAGTAAAGCCCGTTTGACATGGTCCTTGAACCTGTTGTCCGGCAAATCAGTAATGTGCTTCGGGATTTTATTATAAAACCTGACTCTATTACCTAGAAAACTTTTATTTTACCTACTTAGTCTAAAACACGGTACGACTAATTTATCTCTATTTCTATTATTAACATTGTGCTGATCTTTGACAAAATCTAACTTGACTAAGTTTTTACAAATATACATTTAAGTTATCAAGGATGTATTGGGAGGGCAAAGTTAAGATATTATATTCCTGAAATTTGTTCTTTAGTAATTCACGAGGTTTTAGGTTGTAAATTGCACGAATTGCCCGTTTTTGTAATATAAATATGGTATCTACCTCAGCTGCTGTACCCCACAACAAAATACCGTAAGACATTATAAACTATGGAAATAAACGAAGTAGACCAATCTAGGAGTGGCAATATCTGTTAAACGGCGAATCTGTAAACTTGGTAAACTGGTTCATATGAGTAGTAGGCAGACTCGTAGACAGCCGTGCATTAAAAACAACCTATTGAATAAAATTGATTGATGTCAGGGGTTCTGATATTGCGGGCCAGGCTTGGCGCATTGGCCTTATAATGCTATTCTGTTTTTTCTTTTCCGAAAAGAAAGTTATTTAGTAGCCGGGGGCTGAGATTAATCAAACTAAGAAAAGGTACACTCGAGAAATTGTTTGTTTGTTTTATTTGAACGACGTAATTTCTAAAAGTATCGTTCAGTTTTGAAAAATTCTTTTTAGATTTAATAGTTTTGTTAGCGACGCATAAGCCTAAGCGTAATGATATAAGAATAACATTTGTAAATATAAGTTGTAAGGATGAATAATTTGCACAAACGATCAATAATTAAATGTTTGTAATGTTTTTAAATATGTTACTATAGCGCGTAGGTATGTAAAGACAGTATATAAGTCATGAAAATGTATGTAATCTAATAAAAATAATCACGTAAAGTACTAAAATAATATATTGTCAATAATTCATATTTTGTAAAAATTATACATAATGTTTCGCGTGATATAAGTAGAATAGCCTTCCGTATGTATTTTATAACGTGTGTAAGCTCAAATAGTACGTATATAACGAGTCACAAGACGTTTTAAAGTTGCAATGTTTAATGCTTTATATCTCCCGTGTTTATTAACCTATAATGTTAAAGTTAGTGTTTTTGAATAGGTATTTATGTCTACATTAATGTGAAATAGTTTTTATTGTAATTGAATAACTGTAATTAGAGATATTAACAATTTATTGTATTCTGTATACAAGTAATAATAATAATAGACAGAGACAGCAATATTGCAACCACTGCGCATTACCGCGGTTAACGGACCACACCCAAATTTGGTGATGAGCAGTACGGATAGAGACGCCATCGTCCGTCTCGCTCTCCGGCAAACCATATAAAAGGCATTCTGCCGGGGCACACGAGCGCACACGGGTACCACAAATTGAAGAATCAAGACTCAAGACTCAAGACTCAAGAAACTGGAAGTAACCGTACCCAGAAGATATAGTATTAACAAAGTGTATTGTCTTGAAGAATACAGCAAATTTTATTGTGGTGCCTGTGTGTCATTTCTTCGCATCTTCACTAAGTTCAACCCGCCAGCGACCCAGTCCATTCCGCTCCGTGCTACGTCATCGCCGCGCCTACCAGCAGGCACCTCACCGCGTGTGTGTACCTTGATGTTTCGCCCTCTTCACGCCTAGTAGTTTCGGGTGTGAACAGGGTTGGTCGCACGTAGTGAGAGGGGCTCGCACGCACTGGTTTCCAGACAGCTGGTTACCGTAGCGTGTTATCCGCCGTCGGTTATATACAGAGTACGAGGGAATCGTTCCCGTCGCGTTCGCGCCCTCGGTGCGCGGTCCCGCTCTGTATAGATTGACGTAGCACATTGTATAATAGGCGGCCGGCTCCGCTTCGGGTCCGCGCTCATTTTAAGTTTACTAGCCTCCCCGCCCCGGCTTCGCACGGGTAGCAGAGTAAAACTCCCGGTCGGCATGATTTATCCGACATTTTGAACAATTTTTAATGAATTATACACCTAAACTTTTCTCATGAATAATTGGTCCATTGATGAAAACCGTGTCAAAATCCGTTCGGTAGTTTTTGAGCTCATGGTATTCAAAAAGACGGACAGAAGCGGCAAGGGACTTTGTTTTATAATATAACTAGTGACTTACTCCAGATTAGCACGAGTACAATTTACAAATTGGTGTATTTTATGTTTAAAAAAGAATGATTTATAGTTTATCGCTTTAATATTGATAGATCATAATTTCATAACTGCCTCATTAGCCTAGTGGTCCTAAACGCGACTGCTATGCTCGAGGTCCTGTGATCGATACCCAGGTCACGCAAAGTGTTATTGGGAATATTCTATGAAATTCTTAGTAGCAGCTAGGAGTTTGGCTTTGTGCCGGATTGATAGCAATAGGATTGCCTCTTATTATAGGTGATCTAAAACATACCCGGCGGTAACGCCATCTCACGCCTCACCTATCATCTACCATCTCCCACCTCCTGGACCCTCTTCGTGTACGATTTGATACCGACACACACACTGCTTTCGTCACGCGGTCTCATGGCGGTCGAGGTTTTTACTGCTTCCCGTTCCCGCTGAAAATCGCCAAAATTCAAGAATACTTTCTCGATATATATTTAAGGACGGCTGTACGAGGCAAGATGGAGAAGATTTGCGGATACGCAAAAGAACGGAACCACGACGTCTTTTTTTCCATCCCATCGCATCCCCGCGCCGCGCCGTTGTGGTATACTTTCGGGCACTTCGCGTATCCACCCGGCAAATTATGAGTGTACCTACCTCTGCCTAACACTTCGGGGATACAGGCGTGATGGCATGTTATGTACCTTCATATTTGCGAATAGTGCGCTAAGCTCGCGACGCCTAATTTATCATAGGTGACGGCCAACCGACCGCGACCGGTTTTGTTGAGAGGGACATCTTAGATCACGCGTAATTTTGAATTCGTGATATCTTCTATAGTAACCAAGTAAATGGAAAACTGTAAAGGACAATTTTAATCTACATTGAATGCCCAAGTTAACTAACATACTTATCTGGATAAAGATTTATACAAAATCGGAGAAAATAGCTTCCCAAATAACGTAATATTTTTAATTATTATGTCGTAGATAAAAATGGTTACTAGAGTCATATGACATTGGGCACTTTTCTCTAGGCTTTTTGAAAAACTACAATTCTTTAGAACATTATTTTGATGTATCTCATAAGGCTTAGCTAGTCATATAAGCACCCGAAAATGATTTTTTGACGACTTAATTACAAAAAATTGAATTTTCTCTAATATACAAAAACTTAATTGGAATGTATTGTTTAAATAAACCTTCCGTAAAAAATAAATATCTAAATGATAGTAAAAACTTAATTGAAATCCGTTTCGTAGTTTAAAATACATATATAAGCGTACAGATGGACAGACGGCGGAAAGCGATTTTATTTTATACTATATATTGATGATGATATAAATTAGATAAAGAAGGTTATGGACCACAGAGTTCTTTATAATATACTGAAATTTATGACTCTAAGAAGCAATCTGTGGGTTACTACTGAAATTGAAAACTATGACAGGCTAGATGACTGAGTTGGTTTAATAAATAAAACAGTAGGACACAGCTAGTATACAAATAAATACAGTAAGCAAAGCAACTCCGTTTTCTTTAAATAATTTATCACACGTACATGAGTGTAACATTGCATTGCGAAATAACAACCTCGGGTATTGTTCGATACGCGGGAAATTAATAATTAATACAAAAAAAAATTGACGTCCGTTCCCTTTGTACAATTTTTAACAGTTCTCAATTACCTCCTGGCATTCATTAACACGTACGGCTTTCGCTAAAGCAAGGATTGTTCAATAAAAAATATAGTCTTTTTTAAATTGCGACATACATTAAAGAGCACGGACAAAATGATATTAAAATGTACGTTCGGATACATTGTAATAACAATGGTGATTAATGCGAAAGTCTCTTCTTGGACTGTAGATTTACCAGAAGTGAGGAAATATTTATTTGAAAAAAGTGATAAAGAGAAAAAGGATTACAATGATTATTTATCGAAAGGGAAGACCTTTTATGATAACGTGAATCCGAACAGCCTTCATCATCATTTGCATAGAGTTCACGGGGATCATCCAAACGTCGAAAAGGAGGTATTCTTTTTCTTCTTCTTCCTAACTTGACAATCGGTCCTCTTTAATGAAACGAGGTATTAAAAAAGTATTTCTTTTATATAGTGACACGGCAAAGTGACGAGAATTCTAAGTCACGATGAAGCTGTGAAAGCCGTCTCAGGCTTCAGAGCCCTTATGGCTAACAGTATAGTCAATTAGTCAGTAAAAAAAAAATACAGTGGTGGTCATATAATTAGAAACACTTCTTATGAATAAAGAAAGTATTCAACGTACAAATGTTCGTAAAAAATATACACATTCAATAATATTATAGCCACTCAAACAAAAAACACATTAAATGCGTAAAATATAAAACATATTATTATCTTACTTTTAATTACAAAATGAGTCTTACACATGTAGGAGTTTATTTTCTGTTACTGACCTATTGGACGCCTAATTAGAAACATTTTAAAAAAGCATCCATAGCTCGTTCTTTTTTTTAAATTGCAGAATAACATTTCTTTCTTGGCTTTTTTTATTATTTTGGCAGCAATTCAAAATTTAATTTTAATTTTATTTTGTTCAAAATGGACAAAAATAAAAGTTGTGACGCGTCAACTTAATTTACATATAGATTTACATAAGCGGGCGTACAGAAGAATAGCTGAGCATTTAAATTGTTCTATTAAGAAAGTTTTTAATGCAATTGATCATTATAAAACACATGGGACCGTTGAAAATGTTCTTAGAAAGGCTCAGCCAAGAAAAACCTCTCCCAGAGAAGATACGCTAATCGTTCGTGTTGCTAAAAGAGACCCAAGTAAAGGCTCCAACCAGATTAAAAATGGAGTTTATTCGCCTGATGACCAGAGAAACATCTCGTCAAGACTGATACACCGAAGATTAGTGGAAGCTAAATTGTTTGGAAGAATCTCTCGAAAGGTACCGCTTCTTACCAAGCAACACCGAGAGAAACGATTATTATTCGCTAAAAATATGTTAATTGGACGGTACGAGAATGGAAAAAGTGTTATTTTCAGATGAAACAAAAATAAATATGTTAAATTCCGATGGAAAGCACTATGTTAGACGTCCTGTAAACAATGCTTTTAATTATAAATACACAAGGAGTATAGTCAAGCACGGTGGCGGTAACATTAAAGTTTGGGGGTGTTTTCCGGATGTGGAGTTGAACCCGTTCGGAAGATTGAAGGTACAATAGATCAATGGCGATACAAAAATATCTTAGAGCACATAATGATTCCCTACTCGGACGATCATTTGCCTGTAACCTGGACTTTTCAGCATGACAATAACCTTAAACACACGGCCAATAGCGTCAAATGTCTTCTTAGCGAACAGCGTATATCCCTTTTAGACTGGCCAGCAAATAATCCGGGTTTAAACCCGATAGAAAATCTCTGGTATATTGTTAAAGAGAAAGTCTCAAACAAACGTAACACCAGTCAAAACGAACAATATGAAGCATTTGTTGAAGCATGGGATTTAATCCCCTTAGAAAAATGTATGAAATAGATTGAAACAATGCCACGTCGCGTCGTTGCAGTGCAGTTATTGAAACTAAGGGATACGCCACTAAATATTAATTATAACTATTGGTAGGCTGTGGATAGTAGCTATTTCGTAAATAACAATAGTAATTACTAATATTTAAAAAAATATTGTTTTTTAAACTTTTTTGTTGTTGTTTCTAATTAGTTCACCATTATTGTTCATACCTTAAAACTGATTTAAATATTTGTTCGTAATGTAATATTGGAACTGCACTTGTGTAATGGGATTTATATTGTGTTTCTAAAAAATGATAAATCGTTGAACATAGTGTTGTCCTATTTATTGTTTAATTTCAAAATAAAAACGATTGCGGTGAAGTATTTTGCATAATGTCAAGGACCGGTGGTAGTGTTTCTAATTATACGACCACCACTATATATTTGTGTGCAATTCACACGTGGTAGACGTGAAACCTTCATCATCTATCTATATCTATCTATCTATGTTTTTTTTAAATTCATAGAATTATCAAATACATACTAATTTAAAGTTTATGAAAATGTACATACAAGTACTCACAATCGTTATTCACAATATCATTTTCAATTAATGCACTTTTTTATAAATATCCATGGTAACCTAACACTAACAATCAGTAAAAGAATGTCATAAGTGTTGTCTAAAAGTTTTTGTTTCGTGCCTTTTTGGTGAGGTAATAAAATTCATTATTGCGTGGCAACAAACCTCTTTTGTACCATTTTACCATTGCCTGAAACTTTACTATCGCAT
Organism: Saturnia japonica; assembly: GCA_033032175.1. Taxonomy (NCBI): domain Eukaryota; kingdom Metazoa; phylum Arthropoda; class Insecta; order Lepidoptera; family Saturniidae; genus Saturnia; species Saturnia japonica. The sequence continues at coordinate 12,065,131 of CM065329.1, forward strand.
TTTGTCCCACGTTAAATCTTATGAATTTATGTATCTGTCTCTTTTTACTGTCACTTTCACTTTTTCGTTTCGTCGACTTTCAAATCACAACGATGCTAAAGAAGTTTTCACTTGAAAATGACGAGAATGTATCTGATAATAAGTACAGTAAAATCTAAAAACAGTGATGGCCACTCGCCGTTTTCGCTGTCATACAAGCTTGTGTTAGCTTTACGAAAAATATAGTTTCTAATTTTAATAAATATTACGTATTACAATAAATATTAATATTTGCTAAATGAATAATAAGTTGAGAAATCTATTAAAACTTCTCGATCATGGAGGTAGTTCGTACAAAATAATATATTGTTTAAGGTTTTATAAAACATACTATGTTTTTAGCTTGACGATAATTATTGCTTAGTCTACCATAAAACATATTGTTATTATCTTTTATTTTAGAATATGTCTAGATTTTAATATTGTTCTATTTAACTCTTAGTAGCTCAGTTTTGACTTCCGGTATTATTCTTTCCGATTGAAAATGTCGGTTCCTTAAATATTGGTTTACTATAAAAGGACGAGCAGTCTGTACTGAAGAGGAGGCAGGCTGGATGTGCAAGAATTAATAGAGTTAATGGAGTAAATTATAGTGAATACAAGTGGACACAGTGATTAGTTATTAAAGTGAAATTATAGTGAAGTATCTTTGGTTTATTCTATGGAATTTGTTTTCAATTCAGAAGTGGGATAACATCAGGAATTTTGGTATATTATTACCACCCTGATGTAATCATACGACCACAATATGGGCATTGAACATTGTAGTGATGAAGTGATTATTTTGGGTCATATAGAGGTAAGTCATGTAAAAAGTTTTCTAGATGAATTGTGTGAGCAAATGGCCAATTTATGCATTTGTGTTTAATTCTGGTGTAAATTATTGCAATGGGTCGTTTTAATGTAAGTATTGGATTCAAGTTGTCATGAAGGTTGCCTCACAAGAGGAAGACCGTTAGGCAACTTACACTGGTTGCTAAATAGTTGGTTATCTTGCGACTGCGTAAAACTAGAGTCTGTGGCATGGAGTGCTTGGAAGGTTACGAGAGTCGCAGCAGATTTGCAAAATATAAAAACGTCTTTAGAAATTCGACTTGGGGACTTGAGGTCCCTGCCTATGACTGATTTATGTGTGATGACCATAAAGTAAACTGCAATCTCGTTCGAGAATGAGGTAGTCTGAACATATCGAACAAAAGTGTTCAGTGAATACTCAAGTTCGCTGACCGTAAGACCAGATTTGAGTCTGTACTCGGATATTTGTCACTAATTACGTGGGAAATGTGAATAGGTTTTAGTTCGGGAACAGAATCTAGTTCGACCGTGTTATTTATAGGCCACGTTGATATCTCTTTTGAGATCCAGTTCGGGCCTGACCACCAGGAGGGGGGTGTTGACACATGATGCCAATTCTCAACACTGACGTTGTCCGTGATTTTAACAACACGTGTTTTTACAAGGTTTGTAAGATAAGTTTGGCTTGTAAGACTACTGGCGTCAACCAACCAAGAGGTGTAAAATAACAACTTGGAGTGCAACGTGCACGTACATTGTAAACACTGCACTGCTATGAGCGTCGCAGTAGCGTGAGCGTGCGATGTGCGCGCAGTAGCGTGAGCGTGCGATGTGCGCGCAGTAGCGTGAGCGTGCGATGTGCGCGCAGTAGCGTGAGCGTGCGATGTGCGCGCAGTAGCGTGAGCGTGCGATGTGCGCGCAGTAGCGTGAGCGTGCGATGTGCGCGCAGTAGCGTGAGCGTGCGATGTGCGCGCAGTAGCGTGAGCGTGCGATGTGCGCGCAGTAGCGTGAGCGTGCGATGTGCGCGCAGTAGCGTGAGCGTGCGATGTGCGCGCAGTAGCGTGAGCGTGCGGCGTGCGGCGTGTGGCGTGCTGCGTGCGGCGTGCTGCGTGCGACGCGCGACGGGCACGTACGAGGGCGGCACTGAAAATTTCAGGAATCAAGGAAGTGACAACATTACTATTTAAAAATGTATTTATTGCTTTTCGAAGTATTCTCCGCGAAATTTGACACATTTTTCCATACGATGGAACCAATCATTGAAGCAACCATTCCATTCGGAAGTTGGGGTCACCAAAATGGCCGTTTTGTAGGAGTCCACAGCTTCTTCAGGTGATGAAAATCTCTGTCCACGCAATTTATTCTTTATTTTAGGGAAAGTATAGAAATCATTAGGGCTTAGGTCGGGGCTGTACGGCGGATGGTTTAATAATTCTATGTTTTCTTGCTCTAAAAACTCTCTTGTTCTGTGCGCGCATTGTCGTGATGGAGGATGATGCGGCGGTTGCCGTTCTCTTTACGGAATTCAAAAACGACCTGTGGCAAACAAAGGCTAGCATACCATTCTGCATTAACCGTTCTTTGTCCCTCAAAAGGAATAGTCGTAAACATGGCCGGTTTTGGAGACAAACGTGGCCACCATTTTTTTTCGTCACCTGATATTCTGACGCAAGTAACATGAGCCGCTTTTTGCTCTTCACAGAGCGAATGCGATATCCATCGGGAAAACAAACTTTTTTTTACATCTAATTGTTCATGCAAGATTATTTGTATTTGACTCATGCCAATGTCTAAAGATTGCCTGAATGTCACATGTCGATCTTCCTCAATCAGCTTACGCACAGCATCAACGTTTTCTTGGGTGACTGCAGTTTTTGGACGACCTTGACGAGGATCATCACTGAGCTTGACACGTCCACGTTGAAATTCAGCAAACCAGCGATAAATTGTGGTTTTGTATGGGGCTTTTATCACCAATCATCCGGTCAACACACTGTTTTTGTGTTAAACCACTTCGAAAGTCTAATAAATCATCACTCTTGAATTTTCTCGAGTCAATTCCATTTTCTCAACGACTGGACAGGTTTGACAAAACCTTGTGACAAGACCGAGAATCTTTTTTAAGTATAATCGTGCGTACGGCGCGCGGGTGCGTGCGGCGCGCGGCGGGCACGTATAGTCGTGCGTACGGCGCGCGAGTGCGTGCGATACGCGACGGGCACATATAGTCGTGCGTACAGCGCGCGGGTGCGTGCGGCGCGCGGCGGGCACGTATAGTCGTGCGTACGGCGCGGGGGTACGTGCGGCGCGCGGCGGGCACGTAGAGTCGTGCGTGCGGCGCACGGGTGCGTGCGGTGCGCGGCGGGCACGTATAGTCGTGCGTACGGCGCGCGAGTGCGTGCGATACGCGACGGGCACATATAGTCGTGCGTACAGCGCGCGGCGCGGGGGTACGTGCGGCGCGCGGCGGGCACGTAGAGTCGTGCGTGCGGCGCACGGGTGCGTGCGGCGCGCGGCGGGCACGTATAGTCGTGCGTACGGCGCGCGAGTGCGTGCGATACGCGACGGGCACATATAGTCGTGCGTACAGCGCGCGGGTGCGAGCGGCGCGCGGCGGGCACGTATAGTCGTGCGTACGGCGCGCGGGTACGTGCGGCGCGCGGCGGGCACGTAGAGTCGTGCGTGCGGCGCGCGGGTGCGCGCGGCGCGCCGGTGCGTGCGGCGGGCACGTGATCGCGGGGACGCGAAAATTTATCAGGATGGACGAGTTGTTAGCTTTACGAAAAATATAGTTTCTAATTTTAATAAATATTACGTATTACAATAAATATTAATATTTGCTAAATGAATAATAAGTTGAGAAATCTATTAAAACTTCTCGATCATGGAGGTAGTTCGTACAAAATAATATATTGTTTAAGGTTTTATAAAACATACTATGTTTTTAGCTTGACGATAATTATTGCTTAGTCTACCATAAAACATATTGTTATTATCTTTTATTTTAGAATATGTCTAGATTTTAATATTGTTCTATTTAACTCTTAGTAGCTCAGTTTTGACTTCCGGTATTATTCTTTCCGATTGAAAATGTCGGTTCCTTAAATATTGGTTTACTATAAAAGGACGAGCAGTCTGTACTGAAGAGGAGGCAGGCTGGATGTGCAAGAATTAATAGAGTTAATGAAGTAAATTATAGTGAATACAAGTGGACACAGTGATTAGTTATTAAAGTGAAATTATAGTGAAGTATCTTTGGTTTATTCTATGGAATTTGTTTTCACTTGCAATCCTAACGGCAGCTACACTGGTTGATCCGGAAACGTGAAAACTAAAAAAAAAACAATGAAGACCACAAGGGCCCTATCACTTTTTGCGTTAGCCTAGAAACTTGATTTTATAAAGCAGTTTATATGAAACTATATACCTACCGTCGTATTCAATATTAATTCTACCTTTAAAAATCAAACTGTTTACGAGAAAATAAGGCTTTGACACACGGGCAGATAGACGCATAAGAAAGTGATCCTATAGGCATCTTTTTTGATGTGAATATAATTACATATGAAATTAGAGTTTTATAAGGAAAAAATTAAACGAAAAAAATATAATGAAATTACTTATACATTTAATTCCTCGACGTATGTACCATTATTATCTATGCACTTTCACCATTTTATATGTAGGTAGTTTATTGATTCTATTGCTGAAAAAATTGTAGGAGCGAGAATCAATAAAGTCTTTGAAGGCGTTGTGGATAACCTCATCGGAATTGATTTTTTTTCTTTTCAAGAAATTGTCTAAATTATGAAACAAGTGGTAATCTGTTGGAGCAAGGTTCGGGAAGTATGGTGCGTGTCCGAGATATTCCAACCGTAGTTCCTCTAATTTAGCAACCGTCTGTCGTGAATTGTGCGGTCTAGGGTTGTTCTGAAGCAGCTGTGGGCTAGATAGAGAGATTGAGATTGATTGAAACAAAAATACACAACCCTAAATATGAAATTGGAATTCCTAACCAAACGGCAGATATTTGAGATCAGAGTTGCCAGTTCAACACAACGCTTATTTCATATGTTAGGACATATTACTTTTAAATTTGCTTCCATAGTGAAACGAAATTCAAAAAACTGATAATAACAAAATCGGGGGATGTAGTTTGACATTGCGGCGTCATATCTATCATATCACGTTACGTAGGGTAAGGATTGTGATGCATCGTGCGCGGAGAAGGGGACGCGCTATTATTTTAAGGTCGTTTCGCAGCTTCAATTCCAATTTTATATAAACTCGGAAAAGCTGCGACGTTCGTTTTAATCCCTATCAACAGCTCTCGTCATGATTTATTGATTGCGTATACAAAACTCTAGCGAGAAATAATTATGAATATATATGGTTTTAAAGTAAATACAAAAAAAACTTAATACAATGTCGGCCTTTACTCGTCAAAAAGTCAAATCAAAATATGTAATTTTTATACGTATGGAAAGGACTTCTCAACAGCAATCCAGTAATACCCCCAAAACACTATGTGACATGTTGTGGCGACGCGGACGCTGGGAACGTAAATAAGTGTTAACGATACATCCACACTAAGGTTTCCTTTTTTTATTTTAGTAGAATTGAGTAACTCATAGAATTTTTTTATTTTATTAGGTTCTAAGCGTGGTACACGACGGCAGCGCTTACCTAGAGGGACTGAGGAGGGCTGTCGAACGATACATTGAATATTTGGAGAACTGTACATCAGCTAGCAATAACAGTACAAGGGTAAATGTTATAAAAAACTAATGCTAAGTCGAATGGAATTTATGCCAATTTCACGTACGTTTTTGTTTTGTAAGAGACCTAAAGGGTTAAAGATGGAAATAACCTATTACCTATAAGTAGTACTCACTTATCAGACTCCCTCATAACATAACTTATTACCGTATTAGGGCATATGCGTACAAACTTAACATTAGGTGACATTGTGCTTAAACGTCAAATCAGAACGGGTCAAGGGGTTTCAACAAGAAATTTGTTTATAATGGGGGCAAATGGGAACCCCGTTTTGATATTTAGTTTTATGACATATCCGTAGTAGAAGCTTTGGCAATTGTTACAGTGAATTCAATTTTGTTCGAAAATCGCATTAAAATAATATTAGGTCCTTACATATGAAATTCGTGTTTTATATAGAAAAAGTAAAACGAAATAAATATTATGAAATTATACAACGAACCAATCGAAGTATGTACCATTATTATCTACGCACATCTATTGAGGCAAGGTCTGGGAACATGGTGGATGTCGGAGACATTCTAACTTCAGTTTCTCTAATTTACCGACCATCTGTCGAGAAGTATGGGGTCTAGCGTTGTCCTGAAGCAGCAGTGAGCTAGAGAGATTGACCAGTCACAGATTTTTACCGGCTGGCTTTTCCATCATGGTTTGCAATTGTTGACAATACAGATCTACCGTTATCGTCTGGCCAGATCTTAGGAAGCTGTAGTGTATGACACCAGCACTGATCCACCAACCACTCACCAGTACCTTTTTCTGAGTTAACTATCGCTTGGGACAGGATTTGGTCGATTCTCCTGGGAACAACAACTGTGATGAGCGTTTTCGTATAGAATCCATTTTTCGTCACATGTAACAATACGATTCAAAGTTCCCTCGTTATTGTGACGGTTGAGTAATGTAGCGCAGTAAACCATAAAAGATAATACAAAATTGTACATCTTGAAAAGAGGTACATTAAGCATTGTTGTCTTTGTAATAACCGGGAGCGAGGGTAGCACGATTCGCTCCACACGAGCGCAGGAGAGTGACTGTAGGTGGATTGTTTCTGGTTCTCTTAGTACAGCGTGTTTAAAGACAGTTACAGGTTTCCTTCACCGCAAGCCGAGGTGTCATTTGCTAAATTCAATCATCTTTCCAGACAAATTCAACATGGCTACCGCAAAGCGAACTGATTCATTTATCAAATGGTACTTTACCAATGAATAGTAGAGATAATGTGATCACCGTTAACCAAACTGGACAGCTTGTCACCCGATCTCAATACGGGAATAACAGCAGCTCTGGTCGAAGTAATTCGGCGCTGTGTAGGAATGTATCCCGAGCCAGTGAGTATGTACGCCGCGTGGCTCAGCTGGCGGTCTGGACCACGAAACGCTTGCAGGATTTGGTTTACGCCGAAGAGTATCAACACGTAAGGTTTTTTACAATTTCCAAGTGGTTTGATAACCATGTCTGATCGGCCGTGGACCCGTACACGTGATGTAAAGTTGATTACAGCACCTAGTTAATAATTGTGCTATTTTTTTACTACATTACGAGAGTACATCATTACTCTATTTAAAAAAATGTAAAAAAGAAAAGGAAAACGTGTACATATTTTTTATTAAATCCAAATATACTGAAATATGACAATTTAATAAAAAATAAGTCATATATGTTTGCTACATAAAAATCTTCAAATTTTAATATTCACTCGAAATTTCTGCGAGTTGGAAAAGATTTTTATTTTTTAATGTTAAAGATTTTTTTTTCTCGCGTCACGGAGCCCCTGGTCTATGGCTTATTTGCAAAGAGTAATCCGGCCCAACAGTGATTTCTATTGTGCTGAAAATAAATTAAACATCTTGTCTAAAAGAGTTGGGACAAAGCTGATGCAGAATTTAATTTTTTTTTTTTAAGAGTTTCTCGGCAAATTGTCTGTAATGTCCCCGATGGTGAGCACCAAAGCCGCAGTCAAATCTCTTTACGTTTCGCTTGAATGATCCGATACCGTAAGAAGGAGGGAAACACTGGTCAGATTATGGTTGCACAGTTTTAATTATGTATGACATAAATCGAGAAAGTTAGCGTTGCACTGAGAGGAAACATGCTTTTAAACGATATCATCAAAGTTAAATTACGTTTTGTAGGTAATGTAATGTAACACTAAACGCGGAAATATATCGAAATTTTCGAATAATTATTTGATAGCCGTGTCCCACTTTTCAGATGAACGTGAGAAGATTTTGGATCACGTAGTTAACTTAAAATCGGTTTGTGATTGTCATAGATTCAAAACTCGGCGACTCGAAAGAGAAAGAGCTATACGTTTGTGTTATAACGAGATAAAGACACGAGGTCATTTTCCTATGAGTTATCGGCCTACGTAAATCGTAACCAAAATAAATCTCGTTTATTTTTGAAAAAATTAATATTTTAAAGTGTAATGTTAATACAAACAGACGGACCTGTTTCTGGTCTTGTATTATTTAACCTATTACAGATCTATAGTAAATCTATAGTGAATGAAATGAAGCATGAATTATATTGGAAAATTATTATTTAAATATCTTTTTCTGATCGACTGTGACACGGGCATCACATAAATGTCTAAATTATGTTATGTTGTATTGTATAATTTTTCTGGCTCAATGTAGTGTTAGCTTACTATTTGTTATTTTAGATTGACGGAAAAGAGGAAGACGAGTTGATATTCAAGCTAGCCTGGTTCCTTGACAGGCTCGCCAAGATGACAGGATATGTTCCGGATCCGAAGATGTTTATGGAAGAGGAACCACGAGGTGGGTCTTATAATTAATTATTTTAATGTAAGAGCCACAGCGAACAGGCTGCAATTCTACCCGATGGTAAGTGCATTCACGTAGGTTCTCATCTCATCGGATGTTAAGTGAAGTATGTGGAACAGATACTTAGTTTTTAGTAACAGGTTTTTCAGTTTATAGACAACAGTTTCAAACTGTTACTTGTAAATAATTAACCGTTCTTTTAAACTGTTCCGTTAAAAGCTCCTCATCCCTAGATCACGGGCAGCTATCTCCCCCAAGAAGACAGCAAGGTGTTGGTAAGTACTCCGTGGAAGTGCTTTCGAGAGGAAAAGTAATTTAGTCGACATACTAACTATAAAAAAATAATTTAACATTAAACTTCCCTTGATCGCCCTCCTGCTATTTAAATCCTGGCAACGCCAATGTCTTCGTCTAGATTCTCTAGATCGTAAGTAACCATATCATCATGTCTGTATTCCCCGAAGGGTTAGGTAGAGGTGCACTAATGTACAACCACAGTTCGCCGGGTATGTAATAGGGAGCGAGCCTATTGCCATTGATCGGGCAACGACACTTTGGCCAACCTGGGAATCGAACCCAGGACCTCGATTGAAGCAGTCGCGCTTACAACCACTAGGCTAATGAAGGAATAAAGATTGTGAATAAATGGTATTCTCTTACACAGTAAGTAATATTATCAGGTTTATTTGAAAAGATGTGGAAGCGGTAAGGGAAAGCAGTTTCTAATTTATTTGTATGTTTTTTAGAAACGACTACATCCATACCGTTCCCGGCGCCGCCGTTGCCCGACTTTTCAGTCCCTGATGACGTGAAGCAGTACTTGATGACTTGCATAAAGACAGACTCTCCGATCCCGGCTACGGTTCGATGCGCCTTCCCTCTGCCCTTACCCCCAGGGGTCGCAGAATTATTCAACCTTACTGGTATGTAGTACTTCCCAAAAGCTGTAGCAGACTGACATTTTTTTTTCTTTATAGATTTAGTGGCTGGTCACAATCTCAACTGATGTTAAGTGACGATGTCCCGAGAACCGCCCACGCTAAGCCTAGTGAGGAGACTTGCTCTAAATTGCAGCTGCCGTAACTCTCGTATAGGTGCTTGGCCTGTGACCATAGATTTTCATCTTGAAAGTGGTAACTTGCCAGGCGAGCATTAGAAAATCACTACCATCATGATTAAGAGATAGAGCCCAAACACATCTCTTTGGAAATTTCTATCTACTTGGGGCAGTGACTGGTGGAATGCCACCGCTCTACAGAAGTTCGCAGCCAAGTAATCATGTTTTGTGTTCCTGTGATGAGTAGGGATTCCAGCGCTTGTGATACTTCTGATGTTACAAGTGCCCATAGGCTAGGTACGGTAGCCGATTACAATCAGGAAGATCGTATGCTTGTTTGCCACCTTAGTTGTAAAAGAAAAATATTTCATCAGGATGTTTTCAATCACCAGGCGCTCATGCTCATTGCATGGATTCGAACTCACGTCGATCGACGCGGTGTTTCTGCACGCTGCCACTAAGCTAAATTGATAAGTAAATTGAATATGCACAAAAGAAACATTACGAACGGCAGACCATGTTACAGCTTCTATTTTTATAGATACTACATCAACCTCTCAACCTTCAACTGTTGGCGACAGAGTGATACCACTTGATTCTGCCTCAGGGCAGTCCTCTTTGGAACTCCTGACTGCCGCTGAGAGCTTCGCACCTTTATTAAAGACCAATGAACCGTCTAAAAACGTTCAGAAACGCGATACAGACTGGCTGAACACCAAAATACCTTTGCCTCGGGAGCTGTCAAAATTGGAACATGTCAAAACGATCAAAAAGCGCTCGATAAGCGAAAATCCCATGATAAATCTAATGAAGTATTACGTGAAACATAGTGCCTGGATTAATTCTAATCCGATGAAGGATTTGCAATCCAAATTATCACACAACGGCGACGAAACGTTTGACGTTACGAACCATTTGACAGGCGTCAAATCCGTTCAGAAACGCTCCCTGGGGAATCAGAAAATGAGTCACATCCGTATACCGGAAATCCCTATGCCCGATTTAAGTACGTACGTGAAAAATAAACCCGGTATACGTTACCTCAGAGACCATGCTGTATTGGAAAAAATTAAGAATATCTTAGAAAGAATGCATAAGCTTAGATTGATAAATAAAAATAATAAACAATCGAAACCGTTTAAAATAATAAAAAAAAGATCACTTGAATACGAACAAATGTATTTGCCTCGAGAATCGGAGAATCCTATGCAGGATATAAGTTATTATGTGAAAAATAAGGAAGGTACGGAATATAACCCTAGTTTGGTGCAAGCCGCGCAAGCCAGGGCGGCGCTTGAGAGCCATTTTCTTACTGGCAACATTCTTACCGTGAGGCAGTACGGCTCCAATTATAATCCTTTGGTACCGATTCCGTTCTACGCCGGCGTATTGAGGAGTATGGCAGACTCTTAGAATATCTTAACATTACCATGATGTTTCTTGTGTAAGTGATAATGTTTTCACTTTATAAATAGTTTAAAGTCCGAATCATTTGAGTCAAATGACCTATACATTGAAACCTTACTATACAATATGTATTAAAAACTCCATCGGATTCGTGAAGGTGTTATTAGGTATCGGGATTATATTCTGTTTATGTTGTCTATCTCCGATTATAAGTAAAATAAAATTACCCCTAATAAAATGTAAAAAAAATTAGTTAAATGAGGTAACTTACATGACAATACAGGCGGCGCGGCGCAGGGTAACGCCATACGATCAAATGTACCGCTGCGCCGCGGCTGGTGACGGTTTATCACATTTAAAAATTATGCTAAATTTTAGAGAAACTAAAACTAAATATGTTAATTTTAAATCGCAATAACATTTTTATTTTTATAATAAATAAAATTTTGATATTGTTTTTGGTAATGTCACCTTTTCGGATTCGACGGGATTTTTATACATATTGTATAGTAAACCTAAAAAAACACGATGCCCCTACTGATGTTGGTGAGGAGATGTCAGATAATGCTGCAGCATCAGGACAAGGTTACCATATTGTTCTAATACCATCGAAGCAACAGAATACTAAATTTCAACTGGATCAGATCTGTTGAAGATATTCACATCCATTTATAAACTAGAATAGAGCTGATAACCTTCAACGACAACACAGCTTTCTCTGAATCATAGGTATCAGTCACGTTTCAAACAAAAAGAAACTAGATCAAAAACGATTCATTAATTTGGAAGCAACGATGATACAGACAGACACCGTGCAGTGTTTTTATCGGGTTTAAAATAGTCCCTTTTGCATATCTTAAAATTATAAATAATACACGAAAAATACGGATACGGATTTTATTATCGTTAAATGATGTTTTTATACAACTAAATTATATCGTAATAAAAATATATAAAAAAACAAATTTATTATACATTTTATCGTCCCAAACTAAAGTTAGATACAAATAAATGTGTTTTCTTTTTGATCAAAACAGGAATACCGCTGGAAAATTTACAAATTGGTTATTTAATAACGGTTGAGTATAATGGTTTTTCTTGAATTTTCTAAATAGGGGAAAAATGAAAATGTTTTATTATTAAAGAATGCTGACAAATTGGTTATAAGGATTACGTTACATAATGCGTTTGTTTGAAATATCAGGCCCATAGCTATAACAGCCGTCGCTTCGCAAATTAATAACGCTAAAACTGTTTTTGGAAATAATAAATTTTGCTATTATAATATAATTTACATCTAATTTGTAAATATAACAAGGTGACGATAAAATGGCGTTAATTAATCAATAATTCAAGTCAAAACGCAACTAACACAATATGACTGAAAAAAAAGTAGGAGAGGAAAAATAACGTAATAATAAACTCATTAAAAATCAACGACAAGTATTAACTGTAGGGAGGCGCATATTGATTGTACTTTATAACAAACCAGTTATCAACTGTTTTTATAACGTTATAACGCTAACGTTAAATATAACATAGTTTCAGTTATATTGTGTCAAGTTACGCGAATATTATGTTAATTATTCATAACTAATTAATATAAAATTATAATGAAATATTTAGTTTTAACTTTTATATAAGAAAAGTTTCATGCATTGATTTATTTTATTATATGACATAGCACGCGGCGCCTTGTCAAGCAAGCTTGACTGTTTTACTTGATGGCATAAAATTTACATGACTATATCTGTTTCTGAATAACAGTATTATTTAGAATTTTACACCTGATTTCTCAAAATAAATACGATTTTTAAATTAATTTCAAATTCACTGTATAATATAAAGAAAATAAATAATAAAGAAATACGTTGTTTAAGTATAAACCTACATTTAATGTCAGAATTACTATTTATTACGTTATGTTTTATTGACAGTTCCTAGGATAATTTGTAAAATATATGCTTAGAAAAATACTATTATTAATTTTAATGTCTTTTTTTTATAAATCTTTTTATCACTTTTACTAAAATGTGTTAAAAATCAATATACCGATTCTTTATATTGATTTTTTAACTTCCAACCGCCACATCCTGAGATTACTTATCTGACGCACTGCTATCGTAAATAGCATAATGAAATAACACAATTCTAATTAATAAGTTTATTATGGGTAATCGATCGCCGAGTGACACCGTACACCGTACACCGTCGCGTCTGTGGCGGTGAGAAAATGCGACAATTTGGTCCCTATGCTTACTTTGTGACAATGTATTCAGGAATGCATAAGACATAACTTAATCCGCAGGCAAAACATCTGCTGATGATTTGTGAAGTAATTTTTATAAGACTGATAACGATCGAAAAAATAACGTTATTAAAAGGTAACTATAAAAAAACAGTTTATCTCTATAAGCACTAAAATGCCAAGTTGTGCAAAGAAATAAATAAAAAACCGCAAAAAATTTACAGCTCATAATATATTTGAAAAGATGCTAACGATCACTGGAAAATAGCAACAGCAGATGATTTAACCGGGATTTTGTATATAAATATGAATAAATAATTATAAAGATAAAAAATATATACTTACTACATAATCTATTTAAATACACGTTGTAAGGGAGCATTTTGTTTTAAATATAGCAATAAGAAAAGGCACATTTTTTTCAATTCGACAAGAATTATACACACAGTGTAATTAATAAATCTAAATACAGTGGAATCCGTTTATTATGACAATATAGCTTAGTTCCAATATTTGTTACTTAATTATTTTTCATAAGACTTTCATAACATATTATGCTTATATTGTAATTATATTTCAAGATCACAATAAAACCGAACTCCACCATTATGTATGTATAATCATAGAAATAAACATATTAAAAATAATTATATAAAAACAACAACATATTGCCAATAATAATGTTATTTGCAAAAAAAAACTTTCAATTATCGACTCTACATGACAATAAACTAATCATTTATTAAATTAAAAGACTTTAAACAAAGTCCAACGACAAACAGACAATGCCCAACAACAAATAAAAGTTGTTGGGATAAACAATCTCCAACATTAAACAATTACGTTATGTATTTTTAAATTTAGACAGCTGTAACGACATTAGCGAACAACAAATTACTTGTAAAAGACATTATTATTGGGCAATATATTTGTATATAACCAGCGCTGGCGGTTACATATGACTCTGTGGTCGCTTCTTCCTGCTGAAGAGGCCGCCGAAAACGCCCTTCTTGTCCTTTTTATCTTTGCTGACGCCGCTCACCGACAGTTCAGACTCGCCTGACGACCTGCACGATACAATATACAGTTTTAAACAATACCTTAAACAGTATGAGCTATAGCTAAAAGTAAAATACTTCGACGGTATTGTAAGTCTTAGGTCATTTTCAATTGTTCGCCTAATGAATCCCTTTTCTCAAATTGAAAATCAAAACGTCCATTGCTCTGTTACAGCTGGTATTTGAATGTCAGTCATTCTAAGAGAGAAAGAGAGAGAGAGAGAGAGAAAAAGAGAGCGAGAGAGAGAGAGATTGATTTCAAAGTTATATTTAACTTCACATAATAGTTCACTGAGACGAATTTAAAAATGGTCTTTATCGAAACCGGATAAAATTAGTGCAGTTTACGTAATGGATATTATATCTATTTTACTTTAAAGAGGTAATTTCTAACTACTTGACTTTGGTATAATTGTGTAGGTACCTATAAATATACTTTCTATTTATGAAAAATAATAAATTTATCCTTATTAAATTTTATATAGTAATTAATGCGAAGTCGCAAAAACCTGCTACTATTTCTTTGTCACGCCTAAACGACTTAAAGAATTTTAGCATATGAGGTGTCGTTAGACTCGTCTTAATTGTGGAAGTGGCACAGGCTATACAATATTTAAGTATTACGCCTGGGAGACAATTAGAAAGGAAAAATAGCAAAAAAAATTATCTTGCAGTCAGGTTTTTGATATCTTTTCAATAATTTAGCTTATTATCGGTGTACCTTGAGGCGGGCCGTTGGTCCAGAGCTGGTGAGCCTCCGCTGCCCGCGACTGAGGCTGGTCGCGTACTACTCACGCTGCTACCACTACCACCGTATGCTGTTCAATAAACGATATAAAACATATTAATTATCCCATTCATGATAATATTCTTCGTGAAAGTCGTTTAGGTCAACGTTATGGATATGGATTATATGGATTTCTGAAGTATTATCTCAGTGTTGGTAATACATTAATCAAGTATCGACTAATCGTGTTATTAGCACTATTGATTATTCGATTGTTGATTTCCAATACATAATACGCTGTATTTACCTTGTTTTTAAACGTGACGAGCTGACGTGATAATAAAGAATCGATATTTACTATTATTACTATCGCAAATCTGATCGTATTTACAAAAGACCTATGTTTTACCAACAATATTAACTCATGTATCCGTTTAGTATAATTCCAAAAATCAATCTAGGTTATGAGAATTCTTGCTGAATAAGATAATGTACACTAAAAAAATGAACAAACTTCGATAATGAATATTTAATAATCGTCGATAAACTCTGCTTACTTTATACATGAATAAGCATAATACAACACCACATAACACCCACACCCACGCACCACCACCAAATAGCAGACGCACACCAAAACAAAAATGCATTTACAAATTAAAACAATAAACAACACCATTATTGTTTTAGTTGGACACGAATAATATAAACAATAAATACAAAACATTCATTACATTTGTTTAAAAAATAATTACATTATAAACCACTCCACACAATAATACAGAACAAATAAATATATAACATAAAAGCAAAAACGTAGATACACTTGTGTACAGACTTTACAGCCACTTATAATATCTAATGTATCTGGCATGCTTTATACAACCCGCAGGAATGTGTATCATGCGCGTTTCATTCGTAAAAGTGCAAGATAAATACGTTAATAAATTTTATTGATAACAGTATACAAAACTGAAATAGTAAATTATATACACCAACTAAAGCCTAGCTCACAGGTTTAAACGCACGCGGTTATTAAACGCGAGACTTTCTCACTAATGCAATTTATATACAAAGCGTACAAACTAGCGTCTCTTTTAACTCGATCATGTAGGAACAAATTTTTGTATTTATGTGGCTAATAACCGTGAGCGAGTAACTACAATAATTGCTAGACCTAACTTATGGCTACAATAATTTTCTACAACCGAAAGCAAAAGCTAAGATATAAAATGACAAGGATAGATATACAATCAATCAAGTTGAAGAAAAGAGAGAAACATACATTGCACACGATGCAGAACGTAAAGTAGGCGACTCGATCCTTTGTATGCATTTATAGAGTAACAAGTTAAAAATTTCACACCGGTCATAAATAACATTTAATTATTACAAATTACGGTTAATTTTAGTTAGCGTGTAATGCAATAAAATTATACTTTTTTTCTTACAAAATCTGTGAATAGACACTTTTGAACATAATTCGCGATCTCACTCACGCAAACAGCTGCGTTTCGGTCGCGCGGTTTTATTCGCAGTACGCGCTAACCTTTACTATATGGCTAGCAGAACGGAATGCGTTGAAAAGTTAATATTAGCTACATGAAATATCTTTTCGGAATACTAGAAACTGATGTCCTCTTTAAGCACTCGACTGATAAACCAATATTATCATCATATTTATGCATTTTTTCATACAAAGTTAGGAATTGAAAAACCAAAACAAATGACATTATTTACCAGCATCCTTTACTTTACAGAAGTTATTTATCATAATGTGTTAGTTATAGTAAGGTGCCAGAGGTAACCAACAAGCTGACGCGTTAAGCAGTCGAGTTCACTGACCGATCTCGCTGGACGAGTAGAAATGCGCCGTCTCCATGTTCTGGTAATTGTTATTCTGCCTCTCCTGCTGCCAGTTCCTGTTTGCATCTCTCCCTTGCGAGTTTCCAGACAGTCGCTGTTGATAGCTGTTCACCAACGCCGTTACGGATTGCTTCTCCGGTTGGTTCGAGGATCGTTCGCTCGGCCGTTCGGGTAGGTTCGGTACGCGTTCGGGTAAGTTCGGGCCGCGTTCGGGCAGCGCCGGTGGCCGTTCGGTTACGTTCGGTGGCCCCAATGACGGTAATGGCGGTGCTCGCATTTCGGCTGCTTTCGGGTATGGACTTATTATAGATTTTCGTTGCTTAATTTTGTATTTTTATTAATAATCTAATAGCTAACATCTATATTCCAAGCTTATGATTTTGAACATGTCGGAATTTTTGATATTGTCTAAAGTGTGTTATAAATACGACAAATAGTGTTTGTTGTAAGGGCCAGGGGTCACGTGTGACGTTGCGAAACCGAAATATAATAATCTTTTTTCAAACATGTATGGAAATTCATTATTTTCGTAGAAAGAACACGCGAAGTATTGAATTTACGGTCATGCCAAGAATGATAAAAGAGATCCAATCAAAGAGTATTCATACAACATTGCTAGAGCGTTGTAATGTTCCAAATTCAAAAAACGCTCCTGCAATTGATTTGATTTTCTTTGTCCGTAAATTCAATACTTCGTATGTTCTTTCTACGAAAATAATGACAATATTTCCACGCGTGTTTGAGAAAAGCCCTCCGGTAACGTAGATACGGAGAGCCGTATGATTTGTAATAAGTATATGCTTTCAGAAGATAAAATATTTTTATTTCTTTTTCATTAAATAAAAGTACTCATATTGAGGTGGTTTTGAGGGGTGATAGTTTTATTGACTTTCCGTAAATCCGGTTCTGATGCCGACTGCGCTTAACTGTGCTGTGATAGAATTCTTCTAGATTGCATAAACCGAATACGCCGGTAATTCACGCTCGTGTGCTCCGAGCTTTATACACAAAACTAGGACAAACAACACAGCGTGGACATCACGTACAACACAAAAAACTCACAAAAGAATAATTTTGTAAGTGGTATAATTTTTTTTTTTTTTTTTTTTAAGTGAGATTGAACAGAACAGAGAGGCCAAGGATTACGAATGCCGCAGCAAAAACCTTCAAATGTACACGAAATCAGCCCAAGGTGGTATTTTTTATCGACGTCTTCTATTTTTTGAATTCTTGCTTCTTTCTTATAAAATTATTTTGAAAATTCTTCATTAAAGATTACAAAAATAATTATATAAAAGAAAACTCTCCCTTCGAATCTCCGATTCATTTTAAATATATTACCTAGTAGCTGTTAAACCAGTGCCTCTAGAAGTAACATGTGCAATGTAAGTGAGTGATAAGAAAGTATTTGTGAAAGTTCATCCCCTAAAGGAATTAAAGTTATTGAGCTGATGTCGATTTCATATTTCATCGTATATATAGTTAGAAATATACTAAGAGAGGGGAACACGTACCTTCCCGTTGTGATCTTATGAATTCTGCGTTGATATCGCGTCCGTTGGAGAATCGCGACTTGCCCCACGAGCTGCCGCCGGAGACCTGTTCCGCATTCCTGTATAACAATATTTTCAATAGAATATAATACAATACAATACATCAGCATTTACAGTACGTTTAGATAATTAATTTATAAAATAGGTATGTAGTTTTCTATTAATTCAATAAAAAAAAACTATACTATTAAATATGAAACAAAAACCGACTGCGATAAAAAATAAATCAATTTTTGTTTTTATTTTATATTATTTAAATTTCAGTTATGAAACCCCCTTTCAAAATTATATGTATAGGCTGTAAGATTCATATATTCTAAATCTGTCTGGAAGTTCCGGAGATTGGCGCGTTTGAACAAACAAACAAACAAACAATCTCTTTAGTCTTATAAATATTAGTTTAAATTAGAAGGGTTATTACAGGTCGACTAGGTCAACAGGATCCCTTCGCTTGACCAAGTCCGGTGAAGCTGTAAAAGCCGCAGCGGCTTCAGGACCCCTAAGGCTAACAGTGTAGTTAGATCTAAAAAACAAAACGATCCCTTCGCAATATGGTAACAAATTAAAGGGAGTGCACTTTGAAATGAAAAATTAAAAAATATATTCTAAATGTGGAATTATTTATAATTAGTAATATTGTAACTGTTTCGCGGAACCCTCGCCACTTTACCGCGGAACACACTTTATGAACATCGAGTATAGTAAAGTCAACTTGAGATAAGAGCAGAGCAGTCAAATACCCGGATATTTGGGTAAAATGATAATGTATATAAATCAAATTTAAGTTTTTATTTGTAATTTCATAATAACAACTTTTTACTAAATACATATCAAAGTATACACGGCATTTAACCAAAAAATTTTTTAGTTTTGTCTGACTGTCTGTTTGTCTGGTCCGTGTAAACTCAGAAACGGTTGGACCGATTTTGACGGACCTTCACTGGTTAGCTGGTGTTATAAGGACATTAGAAAGACATTAAAAACACCTACAAAATGTCAGCGAGAGAATATGTCAATCTTCTGAGCAACACCCACAATAAGCATTTTTATTTTTAAAATAACCGGGAGCGGTGGTACTACGATTCGAGCGTGTGCCCGATCGACAGCCTTCTGTAGTCCAGGTGAGTGAAGCCGCAGGCAGAGTTGGTTAATAAATAAAAAATGTCTTCATAACAAATGAAAATCGCCCATTTAACTTTTTATACTTTTCTTAACAAACATTGTTTTCTTTGCCTGCAAATTAAAGAAATCCTATTTTTTCTGGACGCTTATCAAACAAAGATAAATCCGGGCAAACCAGGAGGGATGGCAGAACTAAGTGAAATGCATTTTTAGCCTACTTAGATGATTCTTTTTCGTTAAAAAGGGTGGTCCCATTTTAATTTCACAGACATTGGGACCTTCGACATCGAAGGCACACCAGGAAATACTTTTTTCAACATTATAGTACAATACATTTATGAAAGGAAGTTCTCACCTGAGTACCACTTCTGTCATGTCTTCTTCTGGCGGAGGAGGCTGTCTCGGAGGCAACGAAGGAAGCACTGTCGACTCTATGTACAACATTACAAACACATCAGATGTAGGTATTGATGATTGAACGAATCAAATATCTTATCCAGTTTTAGAATGTTCTAGGGCATGTGTTTAAACCTGATCCAACACCCGGCATAGTGGACATGTCGCGTCCCGGGACCAGCCGGTCTATATCATATATTTAATGTACCTAAATAACTTGAAAGAGAAATAGCATAGTATTATACGCTTGTGTTAGAATGAGATAGGGATAACAAATCATTTTCCTATGCTACCGATATCGAGTTACGTAAGACGTTATCAAAACAAATCCTTATCCGTCACAGTGACTTTGTTTTTGTTAAGTGTATTACGGGATTAGACAGTATGTATCCACTTTGCAAGAGACATTAGATTTTTCACATAACTAATAAAAAAAGCAAGGGTCACGGTCGGATGAAATGATCATGAATGTAAAGAGATAAGTACTCACCAATAACTCTTTCAGGTGTCGCTGATGCCCTCTGCGCCTGCTGGCTGTTCCTGTGCTCCTGCAGGATCTCTGCCTGCGTGCGCGTCCTGCGCTGCGGCTCCGGTGATGACGCAGCTGACGATGACGACGACGCGTTCCTGTACAATTATATATTTTGTTAAGTTATCAGTTGTCAGTAAAACGGGTTAGGTTTTCGGGTATTTCATTTTCTCAGTTATTACGCTGATGCAAACTGAACGTGGGATGTATTCATAGTTTGGACATGTAAAGACGGTTAATGAATGAAAAATGATTAAACTTTATAAGGCGAGTGTGAATAGGAACGTTGGGAGAAGGAAGGCCTAGACGAACATTCATCAATTAAATCGGAGGCGTTCTGAAGAAAGGTCAGGTCAAGAGTACTCTAAACCGACGAGCGTGCGTGAAATGGTTGATGAACCGAAAGATGTGTGGAAGGGCGTGTGGACTCTGCCTATCGCGTTGAGAGAGTGCCGTGATGTATGTATGTATTACCCTGATAGTGATGATTGGAATGCCCTTTCCCAATTTCTATTCAATGTCAATATCCAAGGTTTGTTAACTTTATCATGACCTAGTTGCGCCCGCGGCTCTCCACGCAATTGTAACGCAGTACCAATAACGTCTAGCCCAAAACTAAAAAAAATATCATGTTATACAGACACAACTACATATTCATTAACATAGATGAAAGACGATGCGAAATGTTTGCAATATCTCCAGGACATGTGTCATGAAGCCGTTCACAAATTGGGTTTGGTATCGACACTTTATGAATGATGAATATTTCCATACAAAAGCGCCTTTATGAACATGAAGTCAGAACCAGACTATACAAAAAGCCAACTTACTCATGAAGACGTCTTCTCAGTTCAGCGGTGGGAGATTCACCAGGCGACACCGCGGAGTAGGGGGTCAGCTGGAGTTCCGGTGGCAGTTGAGCGTGGAACGACAGCTTCGCAACCCATTCCCTCATCAGATCCTTGGAGGAACAAGCGAAGAGATACTCCGCCCCGTCAGCGCACGCCAGACGGAACACGTTAGCTCGTTTGGTGTAGTCCCCGGCGGGGTCACAGCTTGCCTGCAATTATTGTACAAGGTTCAACTCCTGTTCAATACGATCTACTATGGAATCAAAGAAGTTTCTGGTATTCTTGCAGAGAAAGTCTAGTATCCAAAGCCAAAAGATCACCTATGTAAGTTTTAAAGACTATTCAAAGATTAAATAAGATATGTAGTTGGAGATATCTCTTTACTTGGTGCAGTTCGGCTGGTGAAATACCTGGTCCGACCTACAGAAGGTCGCAGTCAAATAGTCTTGTTTTGTGTTCCATCGGTGAGTAGGGTGTCCAGGGTTCCTCGGGGGGAGGGGCGGGGGGGGGGGTTCGAATTCGGAAAGGCGCTAGTGATTCCTATGGTGTTACAAGCATCCATAGTCTAACCTTGCCGTCAAGCAAGCCGTAAGCTTGTTTGTCACCTTAACTCAGAGAAGCTGCCAGAGCTTCTAATGGCTTAACTGTAACTCCAATGCAAAAATGTACGCCCATGATTTTGTTATCATTTTTGGGGACTATCATACAAATCTAGTAATGCAATTCTATTGGACGAAATTTACACAACTCTGCTCCGCTCCTATTCAGTTGAACGGGTAGCTATATTTATGTTAAAAAAAAACTAACGTTCAGTATAGCAACTGGTGGAGCCGCAGCCTTCGCGTTGGCAAAGTCCAGCTCATCTCTGAAGAAGCAGAGCAGCTGTCCGCACAGAACCGAATAATACGAGCGCCAGGACCTGACCGTGGCGCGCTTGCCTCCGCACCCGGCCTCTTGCTTCCGCTCCAGGTATCCTGCAACGAGATAACACCTCCAGTATTCAATTAATTCTCACAAAATGAGTAACGCAGTGTCACGTGACACGGCTCTTTATCGCCCCAAACAGTACAAGGGGAAGAAAGAAGAAAAAAGAAAGGAAATATATTTATTGCAGAGAACATACGGGTCCACAGGTTTTATAGACATAATTTGTTTATTTATTAAAGAAGCGCCAACAGCGCACATATTATACAATTCATTCTAAACCCAATACAGATCTTATGCGAACCTATTAGAGGCGCCCACTATATTGATAACATAAAAATAATAACTACTACTAATAAAAAACAATAATTTCAATTAATATTAATATAAATAATACAAAATTAATGTAATTAACATTGTAACATTAAAATAATTCATTGAAAGAACCACTACACTATGTTTTAATTAATAATGGGAAAGAAATATAAAAAATAAAATTGATTGATTATGAATATTGATTATTGTAAATTAAACTAAATCCCTGAAGTGAAATAACTTTTAATTTCGGTTATAATGTTCGATAATGTCTGTGCAAATATGTCAAAATTCTCTATTAATCCATTAAATTCATTGTCACTATGTTGTACACATTCTCACGACAGGCGAGTTATATCTATAGAGTGGTTGAGAGAAAATTTTGCTAATTCTCTTTCTACGATAATTGTAGGGAAAGTTAAAATGTACTTCTGCTAGAATAGTGGAACAATCAATACGGACATCTATGATTTAATTAATACAACACGACGTACAACTGAACACCAGTAGCAGCATGAACAGTATTGATGCGTGTGTAACATGGCGCTTACCTTCAATCTCGACCGGCGGGAGGTCGGCAGCGTCCCCGCGTCTGTGTCGGCGGAACGACTGCGTGCGGCGGCGCGTCGTGAACGATGGAGTGCGCTTCGGTGTCTTCACCACCTGTGAACACGTTTATCTGTGTTTAAATACCACATGTGAATAAATATCAACACATATGAATAAATATACCCACCTCTGCATAAATATCCCCATATCTACACTAATAACAATATCCCCACACATGGATAAGTCTTCAGCGAAGTGAGCCTACGCCGTTGCGCTGTGTATTTATTTTGAACAATTGATAATATGTATCCTATGTCCTAGCCCATGGTAATAGACTTCTAGGTCAAATTTAATTAGAATCTACCCAGCTGTTGAAGCGTGATTGATGGACAGACACACCACTAAGTATACTAGAGAGTGCGGTGGTGTACTCACGCTCATGCTCTCGGCGCGCTTCACGTGGGATTCGTTCTTGGGCAGGCGATCGAACTGCGGCGCGGGGGAAAGGGTCTCCTCCGAGGAGGCTGGAGCGATGCTCGTCACGGTGCGTTCCGTCTGTTCACATACACACAATATCTCTATATTAAATAGGACAAATGACTTTCTTACATTAACGGTACATACCTAGGGGCTGCTGTCCGAGGAATAACGGAAAGGAGTTTTTAAAAAGTGTCTTATTCGGACTGAACATAATTTAAAAAAAAATAGAGTAATAATTAATGTTGATTTTGGACGTACTTCTCTGACTATCGGTACAGGTGGCGACGTCTCCCGTCTCCGCTCCTCTGTTATGCGCTCCATCTCTCTCCTCCTGTACTGTTGCAGTCTCTCAGCCTCTTGCCTCTCCACTGATTGTCTTCTGGCGGCTTCTTCCGCGTTCTGTTGTTCTTTGAACGCTTGTTCCACCTGTGTGAAAAGTAGATAGTTTGTATTATTGATGTAAAAACTTATTTAGTACCGTTGTGATTTGAAACAAGATGTAATGAAAAAGCGACACTAAAAGAGCCAATCTTCCTGCGAGAGAATGAAATAGAATAAGTGTTTCGTATTATCTCGGTCTTCTCTTTCCTTATGTTATTGCACGTGGGTATTACGAAGCCTTGGGAAACGGCTTCATAGCCAGCGTGGTATATTGTTAATGTGTATATTTTTATGCTTTCTGAAGGTTTCACTTATACCGCACGGAAACTGTAAACACATTTTTTTTAATATTCTTCGATTTAAATCACAGTTTCACTGCATCTGATGTGCAGTACATGCATTAGAAATAGTGACCGCTGAATGATGGATATACACATTGACAGTTACCTCCCCCGAAGTTTATTGCTAAAATAATTAAGGATAACGAAAGTCTCTAAGTCTCTCACTGGTGGGCAATGAGGTCTCTCCTCAAGGAGAGGCACGAGTTTAATCATCACGCCAGCGCAAGACGTATTGGCGATTTCAAACGCCAAGATATCGACTTTGACATATTGTTTCCAAATCCAATATTTGTACAAGAACATTTCTCGAACATTCAGGTTTCCTCACGATGTATTCCTTTAGGAAATGAATGCGAATTCGTTGGTAAATACCCATGGCTTGGCTCAGTGGTCATCGAATTGATATTCTGCCGATGTAAACCACTTGACTAATGTGATAGGGCTTGAGTATCTGTTGGTACATACGAGTGTGATCCTCCGGAGCGCGTTGAACTTGTCTCTCTGCGCCTCGATGGTCTCCTCCAGGTCCTTGTGCTTGTTGATGAGCTCCTCGACTTGCGCGACGTTCTCACCGTACTTCCCGTCGCGGACGAGCGGCACTCTGATCGGACACATTACTTACTAATCAGAATCTTATCGATACTTCGAACACAGATAAATCATATACAATACGTATTAAAAACCCCATCGAATCCGAAAAGGGTATATAGGTACCCCAATGAAATTACAAAAAAAAAAACATCAAAATTTTATTTATTATGAAAATAAAAATGTTACTGCGATTTAAAATTAACATATTTAGTTTTACTAAAATTTTAGCAAATTTTTAAATCGTGATAACACCGTCGGCAGTTTGATCGTATGGCGGTACCCTGCGCCGCGCCGCCTGTATTGCCATGTAAGGTTCCTCATTTACATAAACAAAATATAATCTCGATACCCAATAACACCTGCACGGATCCGACCGACGCGACTGGGTTTTTAATACACACTGTATACATGCTAATTTCAAAATGGATTGAAAAGGAAAATAATGTAGCTCGATCACCATAAAAAAGAGGGGAGGGTGTCGACCTTCAGGAAAAGTTCACAATTTTTCCGTTACATTGCAGACGTATTTTAGATCAATCATAGATGAATTGCTACTCCAGAACGCAAAGCGCGCGAACTATACCGCGGAGTGCGTGACGTCATACTTTGAACCAGAACTAAATATAGAAGGTGATAAGGAACAGGAACAGATGTCAGGTCAACGCACCAATTGGGTAATGTTCGTTTACACACGAGTGACGTCACGCGATGTGCTGCGGGTGTTTCGTTTGACAGCACTAAATATTCTATAAAATATTTATTAACTTTAAAATATAAATCAATATAATTTCACAAACAAATTAACTAAATAATGATTATAATATTAGAAATATTATTTTCAACTATATTTTACAGATTTTTATTGATTACTGTCCGACTGTCTGATCGTATTCGACACCTATATACTTCAGAATGGAATCACTTGAAGAACTACTGGTAACACCATCTTTTATATCACCTATCATCTCCCACCCCCACCCCCATCGCGACATTGTTTTCGTCACGCAGTCTCACGGTTGTCGCGCACTACGCGTTCCCGTTGGAAATGGCTAAAATTCACAAATCCCTTTTTAAAATATATTTTCGACGGCTGTATATGATAGAGAAAATTGATCCACAAACTTCGGTAATTACCAATTAACCAAATTACCTGTTGGAGATCCAGTTATCAAGAGCTGTTGCATCTCGAAGGAAGACCAGCGCGTCGAGATGGTGCACGTAGATTCTGTCGCGCGTCGCCCAAGCGGAGTCCAGCACCGCCCTGCGACTCCTCAGGATCGACATCCTATCTTCAATCTCGACTGCCATGAAATGACCTTCCTTCACCAGCTTCTCGCCTGAGTGATGGAATTTAAGATTAAAGATCATGAAACATATCTTCGGTTGTTTCTAGTCTGATAACAGCTTTAATTGAATCACTCTATTCTTCTTGGTATTGTTTACATTTCGAAACCATGAGAGCAACGATGTTTCACTGGTAAGCCTGTAAGAGATGCCACGTCGACGGACGTAGGTTCGAATCCCAGAAATAATCCTGAGCTTTTGGTGAAGGAAAACATGTGATGAAACCATAACACGGTGGTAGAGTGTTTTCTAAATTTGCCATCAGCATATATGTGTTTCTGTAGCCACGGTTGGAAGCTAGTTCCTCCACTATGCTTGACGTGTTACTATCTTAACATCAGATGTAACTGTGGCTATAAAGAATGAAAAACAATTTGGCATGGGGGGGCGTCCAAGTATTACGTAATGCAATTTTCCAGGATTTTTGAGCCTCACTTCTCCTATGTAACGAGCCGTAACATTTTTTTCCGTACCCCCCCCCCCCCCTCCCACTTCTAAAATGTTACGTAACACGCAACTCAGCATGTCAGCATGAGAGCTTCTATAGTCCAAGAACAGCTGATGATGCAAATCTCTATGTTTTGAGAACATTACAGTATGAACTAACTTTAACAACACTGATTAGAGCCATACAGTCGAGGGATTCCCCGGAAAACGAAAAGGGTTGCGAGCATGGAACATTTTAATTGCCTAGTTTTTATTTAAATAAAAAAAATCGTAATGCGTTGATCGAATCGGAGAATTCCCGTCCTTGTAACGCATCGCTTCGTTTTACAAGATCCCCTCCTCCCCCCCAAATTGCGTCAAGTAATACTTGAACGATCCCCATGCATAATTATCTTCTAAAGGCTTAATTTGATTATCACTTACCGTCGTTGTAAAGGGTCTTAAAAGCGTCCTCCTTAGCATCGATTTCGACCTTGAGGTCCCGATGCCTGGCGACGAGGCGCTCCGCGGCCGGCACCTCCGCCGCCAGCTCGGGAGCTGTCACCCGAGCTATTGTCTCGTTGGTCCACGCCCTTGAGAATACCACCACAGATTATACGAAACCTTTCACGTCACAACTCCCGTGACATAAGTACTAGGTATGTGATTCAGTATATTATGCAAAATACGTTTCATATTACCGACAAAGTGTCTGTTCATATGTTCCGACATCAAACAATAAATTATCAATCGATTTAAATGAAACTAGGCATATTTACAGTTCATATCCATGTTCAACATATAGACCCATCATCATGAAGATGAAGAGTCACAGGAATTAGTAAAACTCACAGCAACTCCTGGTAGGTGCCGAAGTACGCTTGCAGCTGCCCGGCGAGCTCGAGCTGGTGGGAGCACTGCTCAGCGCGCTGGTCGAGCGCGGTCAGGGCTTCCGTAACGTCCTCCAGCTTAGCGGTCACGTGTTCCTTCGCGTCAGGGAACGCTGATCCTAATCTGTTACAGTCATATCAAATTTCACATTATTATGTTCCTAAATCGATTCACATGTGTTCTTTAAAAGTTTATTATTTACTGTTTCATGTTTAATAGCAGTAACAAAAATGGTTGAAAGTGAAGGAAAATACAGCGAGGAAATTTGTACGCCTCGAGAAATGTATTCGTAGTATCACAATTAGTAAAAACTAAGTAGGCGTTTTAAATAAAACATCGATATCGATATAGTGCAAGACCAGAATATTAATTACATGGGACTCCTGGGTTGACGTTGCGATCTCACCGTTCTTTATCATTGCAAATCGTTTCTTTTTTAATCTTATAGATTTTCAACTTTTGTTCGCAATCTCATCGGATATTAAATGAGGAAGTGGTCCAAGATTACCTCTCAGCCTCTACATGCAGCTTGTCGTGTTGCGCGCGTATCGCGTCGAGGTCCGCCCGAAGCGCGTGCAGCGAGCGCGTCTGCGCGTGAAGCTCGTGCTGGGAGCGCGGCGGTGCCAGCTCGCTGCCGACCGCCGTCTCCTTCTCCGCTATCCAGGTCGCGGTCTCGTCCACCGACCTGTCGAACTCGTGCACCTGTCTCGCTCCCGCCAACGCCTGCGCAACATCATGCTCTTTCATATTAACAACTATATACAAGTACTTATTATATTAATACATTTATTTATTTAACAAGGAATATTCAAAGTTTTGCTATGTGCCCGTCTGTCTATCCGCGGCTTAGCTCAGAGATTCTTATTACCAGAAAGCTGTATTTTGGTATTAGTGTACATATTAATCACGCCGTCTTATGTTGTAAAATAAAATCTTCAGAAAAGTTGTTTAGGGTTGCTTCCCTTACACGTAAAGGGAGCGATGAATTTTTCCCTCGTTGCATCGTGTCGAGTGAGGTTGCATAGGCCGTTCAAAAATATTACGGATGTGTAAAAACCATATTTATTCAGAGATTCGTTTGCTTTAAAGCGCTAATTTTCCAGGGCAGGCAAGATTTAATATCAGAAGTTGGCCAAATACTTTATAGCCGTACGTACCTCTTGCCTGGCGAGTGCGAGTTCCTTCAGGTCATCCCAGAGACCCTTGATGTCATCAATTCTCTGTTTGACTTTATCACTCTCCGGCGTGTTCTCTTCTAGAAGGACGTTTCCTGCCTCGCAGACGGCCTCGATGCGACCCTCGTTCGCTGTACAACAATTTATTTCAACTATATTAACAGGAACAAAGCATTCTCATGAATAATATCTAAGGCGTATCTCTGAACCAAGTGGCGTATTAAAAGGAAAATTGGAAATGTATTTGTACCGATTTCAATTTCTAAGCGACAAATTTTTTTAAATTACGTAACTAGCTGTGCCCTCGGCTTCGCTCGCGTGAACGACACAACAACGCGTAGTGCTTATAAAATGAAAAATATAAACTTTAATAACACCACCTCAAATCTTTTTATTTATATGCTTAGCTTTCCTGCAATATCACAACGTAGGTTTCTAGGTACCCCGAGGTGATTAGACCAAAGTTGAAATAATTCGTCGTTGGGTGTGAACAAACCTTGTAATTGTGCGAGGAAGTTGTCGAATGCTTGCTGCAGAGTTTCCACGTGTTCCACGTCCAGTCCATACTCCTCGCTGGCGGCCATCGCCATCTGCTCGCCGATCCATTCCTGGACTTCTTCGCATTCTTGTACGAACCTGGTGGAATTTAAGGGGTTTAAGTTTTGTGTTTTCGTCAAGAATACCGTTTTTTTTATCATTGGGAAACTAAGACTATATAGAAATGTTAATTATTGATTCCGTACTAATGACCTCATGTTCATACTATTGATCTGTGACCCACACTATTATTGATTAGCGACAGTTACTATTGACATTCACTATTGACTTGACGCGATGGCAACAGGTTTGCTCTGCGATCTCCCGCACTGTATAAGCAGATAACGTCAAGCTTGAAGGGACATTCTCGCTTGACCTATCAGGTCATCTCAGAATCTATAGATTTATCAACCTCTGATTAATAGCTAAGCAAGGTGAGGACTAGAAGACAATCCACCATGATATTGCTTAAGAGTAGGGAGTGGGGGGGGGGGGGGGGGGGGGGGGGGGGGGGGGGGGGGGGGTGTTCAATAAAAATACTTACTTGAAATACTTAAGGCTCTGTTGCAGACGTTGCTGTCTCTTAGCGGAGAGTAATTTCATATCTTCGTAAAGTGATTTCAGCTCGACCATCTTGTGGTTGACTTGTTCCGCGTCCACCGGTCTACGTTCCTGGTGGTCAGATTAATAAGTTATGTAGCAAGGTGATGAAACATCCAAAGCAAAGATTTTCAGGGTTCGAAGTGGGGGAGGGGGGAGGGGGTAGGCTTCATTAGAAATATTTTGGTGAAGTTATTGACAAAAAAATTTGAACTAGCTTTTAACGTTCCAACAAACGCCTTTTACAACGTAGGCGCCTTAGGGGAGGTCCGCGTCGATGGAACTGGGTTCGAATGCCTGCAATTTGCCTGAGTTTTCGGTAAAGGAAAACATCGTGATACAAGTATAACATGGTGGTAGGACATTTACAATGCTCGCTTACCTAGGTTCTACCCTCAAGTTGATTTTTTTTTTAAAACAAGCTTTGTGTATTGCAGCATTAACACTTCAGAGTCAGTTCCTTCTTACTGGGTTTAGCGTGTTGCAGATTTATTTCTTTTAATCGCTTGTTGTTTCCAAAACAGAATTGTCCTGTCTTGGAACAGGTATAGCTTATATACCAAAATTATATAATGTACACCCATAGTTCGCCGAATATGTTTTTAGGTCCCATGTAATAGAGGGCGTGCCTATTGCCATTAATCGGGCATAAAGCTAAATTCCGAGCTGCTACTGAGAATTTCATAGACAAACACAATAACACTTTACTCGACCTGGGATCAAAACTTGGACCTGGAGCATAGCAGTCGCGCTTAGGACCACCAGGCTAATGAGGCAGACTCCAAACACTAATAAAACATATATTAAAAAAAATTACAAACCGTGATAGCAGCAACACTCCTATCCAACTTGGTGAGAGTGACATCGAAACCGGTTAGCTCCCTCTGCAGCGCCTCGAGCCGCTTGCCGAGCCCGAGGGCGGAGTCCTCGTCGCGGCCCACCTCCGAGGACACGAGCGCCGGCCTGCGCTCCAGCAGCCACATCTCCGCTTCCGATATCTCTGACGCCAACTAGTCACCAACAGATCAGCTTATTCTTTCAATTATAATACAAGGAGAGAGGAAAGAACTAAATAGAAGAATGTTAAGTATGAACGTAGATGGATATAAGAGTAAAGGAACAACAAGGTGAGAACATTGAGTTGATCATTAATAAAAGATAGTGGAAGAGGAAAACATGTCGTACTGATCATACTTGGGTGGTAAGACTGTGTACTAACTAGCTGTATATATTGATTTTTTTTTAAATAGTATCATCGCAAAGTGACTGTACTGCCCCTGATGGTAAGCACAGTACAATCCTAACAGAACAGCGACCACTGGGAGATCGTAATCTATCGACAGTCA
Source organism: Saturnia japonica (assembly GCA_033032175.1). NCBI lineage: Eukaryota > Metazoa > Arthropoda > Insecta > Lepidoptera > Saturniidae > Saturnia > Saturnia japonica. Next base: position 12,096,250 of record CM065329.1, read on the forward strand.
CCGCTGTGATGCCGTATTACAATTATCTAGCTGGATATGCAGAGGCTGATACCGAAACGCGACACGCAAAAGAGACGCACTACAACGGACTTAAAGAAAGTAAATATTAGTGATCTCATTTTATTCTGTGATACATCAAAATGTATTTTACAAAATACATACTACATTAAAATTAAGTAACTTCGCTACAATACAAACAAATTTATTCGATGAAACCTTTCGATCAAGTTACATTTTACAAAAAAGTTTGTATGAGTGTGTTGTATGTGTGTGTGTTTGCGTGTGTGTAACAGGTCCGACGCACGTCTAGAGTCTTTGAATATGGAATAGACAAAGAGGATAAATAAACGTATTTTTTAATAATACTGAAAGCATGTATGTATTTTTATTACATTCATATTTTTCATATGCATTCGGTAAAATATACTGATTCATTGAGTATTAATGATTTACTAAAAGCAAGATAATGTATGTATACACATACATGATGTCACAAGTGAAAGGTGCAAAAGTTACGTTGCGCAGAAAACGTAACGTTTTTTGTAAACGCTTTTATAAATTTCACTCCTCATAAAATTAAAATACCGGGAGTATTATATGTAAATAGATTTTTAGGGAATAAACTACAAAAAGTATAGTTCGATCGAGTGGTACCTGTAAAAGATCAGCTCGACTGCGCAGCGCGCTCGCCCTGGCGGCCGCGGCGTGCACGCTGTCGCGCAGCGCTGCGGAGAGGTCCAACGCGCGCGACTCCAGTGCTGCGCTCGCGAAGTGTCCGCTGCGGGACAGCTGCGCCGCTCGGCCGCTCACGGCGCTCACAGCCGGCTCCCTGCGCACGCGCAACATAAACATCTTCCTCAAAACTACTAAATGTATACTACATACAGCGCCAGCCCCAACCTTTAATCAAGGTAGAGCGAGATTCTCCTATTTCAGTTTATATTAAATAAGTGATCAAACATTTACTTTTATTTCGAAAATCAACCCTTCAGTTGGTGTTGCACTAAATTACAATTATTAACATAAAGTATTAATTCCAACCAGTCAGTAAAGAATTATTAAAAACCAGTACATACAACGGTGCGTATAACTCTGGTCGTCACACCGCTAAGCCAATTCGACGACAATCATAGTCATCAAAATCAGGAATTGCATTGACCATGTGTATTCTATCTCACTCTCTCGCAGGCTAAATCCTATAGATGTTTGCGTTTGTCTCTTTTTAGTGTAGGTTTTTCGTCTCACCGAGATTCAAACCATAACAGTACTAAAGATGTATTCACTTAAAATAATAAAAAGTTCAAAATAACCTCGCGATGATTTCTGCTTCCAGGGCGAGATGTTTCTTGAGCAGCGCCTGGGTTTCCTGGAGAGTTGATCCCAGTTCCTCTTGCTTGAGAGCGGCCTGCCGTTCATCCAACCTGATACGATAAAAATATGATTTATAACCCGTGTGTGTCTTATAAAACAAAGTGTATTTCTTGTATATATATATATATATATATATGTGTGTGTGTGTGTGTGTGTGTGTGTGTGTGTGTATTGCTGTTTTGTGCTTCTTTGCGTAAGTATTTATATTTCGTTTTTTTAATCAACTTCAAACAAAAGACTCAATTCGAATGTATATATATTTTTAATGATTGTTCAGACATAACTTCTTTGTTTATGAACTGATTTGGATGATTCTTCTTTTGTTGGACAGGGGATACTTCAAGGGTGTTCCCGTTTTAATTTCATTTTCATTGGATCTTTAACTTCGAAGATACATCAGGGGAACTCTTCGAAATCATTGGAGTTGATTTTTGTTTTTATTAAAAATTGTGTACATTTAGTTTGTATATACAAGGAAGTGATTGTTCCATTCGTCCAGTTTGAGATAGGTTCAGTTTAGTGCGAGGAAGACTGTTCGAGATTGAAATAGAGGGAGCGCTCACCATCTAAACTCCTCGTCGGCGTCCCTCTCCCACCGGTGCAGGAGCGCTGCGTCCTCCAGGTTATCCCTCCTTATCTGCATCGGTTCTTGTAACTGACGGTACCTGAGTAAATAATAATTCAATACAGGTTTCCGACTAAATCACGTTTTTAATTATGAGACGTGTCAAATGTTTTGCGACTCATGATAATAGTCGGAAGACGTCCGCTAGGCCTCCCTCGAGGGTCGCCACAGGGACAGATCTTGTAGTCTCGCATCCAGCTTTTAGAACTATACTAAAAAACACCACGACACATTCTATCCTCTTCCTTTATATCGCCCTATTTCTTTCCCCCAATTTATATTTAAATTGCCTTTCATTGTGATTGGCTCATAACCAGTGACTGCTCTCACAAAAATCCACGTTTTCACACCACAACGTTTTCATTGTATATGCCTATCATTTTCTCTTTTGCTCAATTTCAAATGAGATGGAAACATCGGAAGAAGAGTAAGTCTAGTAGACAATCAGGATAACAATATTCGGATAATATAATTACGATTGTCTTTCCACTTTCATTATGTATTCTAGTTTATTTAGGGGAATAAAACGGTTCTACCGACAAACTATATTAAAATAATTGTATTATATGGAAGAATATCATCTTTAAAAATATTTTTTTTTAATCGTAAATCAGCGGGAGTCATTCTATTCATCACTCGCACTGTACATATAACAGTGCGTACAAGTCTGGTTGTCACACCGCTAGGCCAGTTCGACAACGAATATAGTCGTGAAAATCAGGACTTGCATTAACCGTGTATACTCTACCTCATTCTCTCGAAGGCTAAATCCTATAGATGTCTGTGTTTATTCTCTTTTTAATTTCGCTTTTTCGTTTTATCCTGTTTCAAATCACAACAGTACTAAAAAATATTTCACTCCAAAAAGAGCAAAATACTTGTGTATGGAATAAAGTTACCGTTTAACAGCATTTTCAGCCTTGTCCAGTATCTCCTGAGCCATGAAGTGCCTGGTCTCGGCCAACTGCCTCGCTGTCTCAGCGAGCTGCGTCGCGGTCTCACTCTTACTGGACACCTGCTGTTCCAGGCGGGAGTGTCGCTTGAGGAGTGCAGTCACCGACGCCAAGTCTTTACCTGGTTGAACAACACTTAGATTGTAGGAAGCTCAGAAGTGGGACATTCAAATGCAGCTATCGAAATACACTGATACATGGTTGATGAACGTATGCAAACTGGAGGGTGAGTATTAGAAAAATATAATTTCCCTTTCATTGGAAATATGCAATTGCTGAGTGTTACCATGGTCCTCGCTGAGGAGCTGTGACTCCACGTCATCGAGCCAGGCGGTGAAGTCGTCCAGACCGCGGAGATAGACCCTCGCCTGGTAAGCTTCCTGGAGACGCTCGCGGCGGAGCTTGGCTGCACCCTGCGGGTGTCAAATAATATCGAACCTTATCAAATTAATATCATAAACATATTCGGATGGACACTGAAGCCTTTGCGTATTTGCAACCAAACTCGACTAGAGAGCCATAGTCTTACCCGATCACTAGTTACGCCCGATGGTTTTGCTTGCTTTCATATACTTTTTTAAATATTATCTCAACAGAGTTAAAAGTCAGTTTCTCTCAACATCGTGGAAAATTTTACGTTGTAAATGTGTTGTAGACGTATCTACTTGCGTGTGTCTCCCTGTGTGCGTGTGTAATATTTACATAACAATTTTCATTTTTCCTAATTTAATAAGTAATATTCCATAGAATAAAATTGAAGTGTCTGTTTCTAATCTCACAATAACAGCTTTTTACTAAATACATATGAAAGTAAATAAAGTACTCATAACAAAAAAAACCTTCAATTTTTTTTCTGTTTATTTATTTATTTATTATGGCTCAACAACAGAAACCAAACTAAAACACAAAATACACATTAACAATAGTAACTTATAGAACTAAATTTGCTTTCCTATTATAGTTGGGCACAACATTTAATTTACAAACAAAATACAAAGAATAAAGAAAATAATAAAAAAAATAAAAATAATACAAAATAATTCAATTAATTATATTAGAAAAACTACATAAAGTTTTAGCGCATAAATAGCTTCTCCAAATAAAATCAAAAGATTAATCAGATGATTGAAACTACTGCTTATATTTCTATCAAATATGTCCAAAACCCTGGCATTATCATTGTATTCTCTGCACATTCTGTATAACGGATTATAGTATGCGACATTATTTGAGCAATATGGAACGTGGAAGATACTTTGATTCCGGTTTACTCTTGTGGTTATTGATAGTTGGCTTAACAACTCTGTTGTATCCCATTTGGCATTGATTATTTTATGTAGAATAGAATATGAGCTAAAGCTACGTCTGGATGACAGTGTTTTGATACCAAAGTGATTTAGCCTAGTTTCATATGAAGGTAGTTTACGCCTCAGTCCACATTTTGATGCTAAATAACGTACAAAACGTCTTTGGATAGCTTCGATCCTGTCATTGTGTATGTGATAGTATGGATTCCATACCACCGAACAATACTCCAGGATGCTTCTAACCAATGTCATAAACAAAGTTATTAATGTAGCAGGATCTTTAAATGGTCTTGACATTCTAAATATAAAACCCATAACTTTGTTAGCTTTGGATGTGATGTAGTCATAGTGGTACGTATAGGCTAGTTTTGAATCAAACCATACACCAAGATCCTTTACTGTATTCTGACGCTGTAACAATGTATTGTTTATTTTATATGGATACACTATTGGAGACCGTTTTTTCGTAAAAGTAATCAAATGACACTTTTGAATATTTAATGTCATGTTATTTTGAGTACACCAAAGATGCAAATGATTAATGTCATTTTGTAAATCAATACAATCTTCATATGATTGAATATTATGGTAGACCTTTAAATCATCAGCGTATGCTAGACATTTCGTTTTGAATGAGTTTATAAGGTCATTAATAAATAAAACAAATAAGAGTGGCCCCAAATTAGATCCTTGTGGTATTCCTGATTTTGCTTCAAATGGAGTAGAGTCATAGCCATATACTGCAACCAGTTGCGTTCTATTTGATAGATACGAAGCTAACCAGCGCAATAGCGATCCATGTATGCCAATGTGATAAGCTTTGCGGCAAAGTATTGAGTGATAAACTGTATCGAAGGCTTTAGCAAAGTCAACATAAATCGAATCTATCTGTGTGCATGCATTAAATGCAGAGCTTAAATGGTGAGTGTAAGTTAACAGATTAGTAGTTGTTGATCTCCCTGTAACAAAGCCGTGCTGTCTTTCAGTGATAATATGTTTTAGATGATAATTAATTTGTTTATAAATTATGCTTTCGAAAATTTTTGCGAAGCAGCTAAGGACGCTAATTGGTCTGTAGTTTGTCACATCCATTCTGTTTCCTGATTTATATATGGGGACGATCTTGGCTAATTTCCATAGTTCCGGAAATTTGCCTTCATTAATACTTTTTCTGAAGAGCAGAACCAGTGGTTCTTTCAGATAAGTTGCGCAATTGCGAATCATAATTGGCGGAATACCATCTGGCCCCGCTCCTTTGTTAATATCAATAGACTTAAGGGCCAATTCCACATCACTATCAGTTATATTAATTGAAGCAATACAGTTAGACGATTCTGGAAAATCAGGACTATACGCATGGAAAGAACTAGTATTATAGACAGTTGCAAAGTAATTTGCAAACAGATCAGCTATACTTTTACCATCCTCAGCAACCATGTTCTTATAAAACATTTTTTTTGGTAAATCATTAGTAGATCTCTTAGATTTCGTATAGTTCCAAAACGCCTTAACATCTGTTTTTAAATTTTGTTCTATTCTATTAATATAAGATTTGAAACACGAATCAAATAAAGTTTTTACTCTAGGTCTAAGCATAATATATGTGTCATAATCACGTGGGTTACCGAAACGCTTATACTTATGATGAAATTTGTCTTTTTCCTTAATTACTTTTATTAACGATTGCGAAAACCATACCGGCCATCCATTTTTTGACTTAGATTTAGGTGTGTATCTTTCAATGATTTCCCAAAGATGGTTGTAAAAGGTGTGCAAGAAATCATCCACATTATATTCGCTGTATAGGATCTAGGAGATCTCTCTCTTACAAGCAGCGAAATCGGTTCCTCGAAATCTGTACCTAGTATTATCATTTTCTTTCAATGATTTTTGTCTAGTAAAAGTTAATATTACGTCTAGAGGGGGATGGTGAATGTCAAGCCGGCTTAATATTTGTGTTTCTAAGACTTTAACTGACATTATTGGACTGTGAATAATGAGATCTAGTGTTCTTCCAAGATTATTACGAATTAGATTTGATTGGATTAAATCAGATCTATCCATAAAATCAAAGAGAGCCCTGGCCTTATTATTTGTTGTTGATATCGGTCTATTATTCCAGTTAACTTCAGGTAAGTTGAAGTCACCCAATATGAGTGTTTGAGTAGGAAATGCCAAAAAAGTGCGTTCAGCAGTATCAATGAAATCTGTATAATGTTCATACGTCAAATATGAGGGTAAATAGACTGTGCATATATTAAATGTAAACGTATTTATGCGCAATGTAACCCAAACATCTTCTGTAGAAGAGTGTAGATGGGTGTTATCAACACATGACAAAGATTTTTTAACTGCAATTAATACCCCTCCACCATGCTTTTTGTTATACTTTGTCATTAATTTATTAGTTCGGTCTTTACGGTAAACGGAATATCTTTCATCAAATAATTCACTAGAAGATACAGAGTTGTCAAGCCAAGTCTCACACAGACATATTACATCGTAATTATTCATTATGAAAGCATTATAAATGTCTATTGTTTTCGTTCTCATTCCTCTAATATTCTGATAGTATAAAGTTAGCATCTCCATAGATATAGTAATATCAAGTACATAGAATTATACAAATGATTTATTAAAGATGAAAAAGAAGACATACAATTTATCAACAATAAAGTAAGCAATATCAACACAATGTGTTTAGGACATGCTGGTTTTTAACATGGACGAAAGGAGATGTTTCATCTTTACGCATAAATATACGTGAGTTGCGCACCCAAACGAATTTATATTTTATCTTTTTCGACTTCGCTCTTGCCGCCGCATGCAACGCCTTATTAGCGGGAGAAAGATGCTCACACACATACACAGGACTATGGTCACCCCCTATACCTAGTAACGATGAGCACATTTTGTTGTTGGGGTTTTTCTTGTTGTAGCGTGACACGGCTGAGTAGAACTCATCACGACAACGAGTACTTTTCAACTTTACTATAATTGCACGAGGACGTTTACTATCTTTATTAAAACTGGCTACTCGAGTACAATTTAGTATATCTGAATCACTTATTTTATAAGAAGCTATATCCGCTATTTTCTTGATAATTGAAAGAATGTTTTCTGTCCTATGTTGAGGCACTCCTTGTATTTCAATGTTGGTATCCCTTGTATATTGTTCCAGCGAATTAAGTCTTTCGGTTAGACTTGAGACAGTAGTTCGTAGTTCTTCGCATTCTGATTTTATGTTTTTGTAATCATTTGTCAGTACTTTTGTTACTCTGATTATCTCTTCGTACTGTTCACTAACATACTCGACTGAAGTCTGCAACTCTACCAACTTTTCCTTAATAGGTGCTAGTTCTAATCGTATCGCAGCGCGTATCTCACTTTTTATGATGTCTACTAAATTAGTGTTGCTATCCGACCCTTGAGAAGATATTATTATCTTCTTCTCCTGGTTAGCAACATTATCCGTAGGACTGTGGACTGGCGAGATTGTGGTTTGTTTACGCAATGGGGTGTTAGAGTTGTCACCCTTCGGGCAATTACTGGTACATGCAGGACATGTCCAGTCTCGTCGGCTGCTTTTATCTCTCTTACTATAGAAACTATAAAATCTATTTTCAGATATATTTGCACAGGTCAAATCATATGTGGCTGCGCAAGCACAACATTTAATATATTGCTTACTTATAATTTGCTGCAAGCATCCAGCACAGTGTATAGTGGGTGACATTGTTAAAAGGCTTGATATTAATAAAAAAAAAGGAAAAAAAAAAGTGGATACGAACCGCCGACACTTTAATCGCAGTCGACCATTAGACAGTTGAGCCGAACCAATACTACAGTTATGGTTGAAATTTACGTACTGCTAATAATGCGAGTGAAGTTCCGTTCTGATTTTTATCGGTTAAGTCCAAAGGTCGAATTTTGAATACGAATCGGAGTGTAGTTGAATAAATAAAGGGTATGGATATTTGTTAACATTGAGCAATGTAGGTATCACTTTAAGTCACTTTTAATGTTATAGCACGTTTTATCACTTTTAATTCACTGCTTAATGTACTTTTAATAGGAATAATGAAGAAATGTTATAACTTGGGTATTTACCAATACTCGTATTATGAACTTTTCACTTCCCTCTTATATTTATGATTTAGAGGATTATATCACACTCTTTCATAATGTTTAATTATTGATTCTTGGTAGTTATGTAATTAAAATAGGCTTATATAATTTTTGCACTGTTTTAGATAGTTTTGTATTTTTATAACAATTTATTGTGGAGCTGACACGTGCACGTGCACTGAGTCGTGAGTCGCGTATGTCCTGTTTGTTCCGACTAATCTCCGAAACGGTTGGGCCGAGTTTGACGAGACTTTCACTGGCAGATAGCTGATGTTATAAGTAGTAACTTGTGATACATTTATTTTAACAAAAGAATTAGGGTTTCGCAAAAATAATGCCCATCTTCTAAGGATCACCTACAATAAGCATTTTTGTTTTTAAAATAACCGGGAGCGGGGGTAGCGCAATTCACGCGATTGCAGCTAGTTAGTAATATAAGCCGACATGTAGTTACCTGCAACTCTCTCCATTGGTTTTCAAGCTCCTCCACGTGCGTCGCGATTTCCTGTGACGCGTAGTGCTTCGCTTCTGTTACAGTAAACAAAAAGAAACCTTAAGAGAATGCCCATAAACAATACCGTGAGAATAATATCGTATATCGATGTGTCAGTCACCTATGAGAGTCTCCCCGTGGTTGGCGACGTCATCAATGCGACCCTTGTTCGCGGCGAGTTCAGATTCGAAGGCGGCGTGCTTCTGGATCTTGCTCTGAAGGTTCGATAACTCCCTGTGGAAAGTTCATTTATACAATTACACACTAATACTTCAAGGTATTATGTACATTTAACCACCTCGTGTCTACACTGAACTGATGTACGCCATGTTTTTGTAAATGGATTGTAAACAGCCAACTGGTGTTTAAAGAATAAGAGGATTTTTGGAAAAGCTTTGTAACAAAATTATTAACTGACATATTATTCCCCTCGGTAGCTCCCCCGAAATTTAACTACGTACTATACAGACGTTTGAAATGACCGTTAGAGTGCATACACTCACACTTACTCAGTCTGTGTCGGGCACTCGTTGCGATAACACGTTTCAGTACTACGTTACGCTTCATAAATATACCTTAGTGAACACTGAGATACTGTTTAAACAACTTGAGAGAAACAACTAAAATCCACGTGTGACATTTTATTATTGAGTTAAATGTAGTAAATGCGCGCACCCCGCGCCCCGCACCCCGCCCCCCGCGCCCCGCCCCCCGCGCTGTACAATGGAGCCCAAGTTTTGTTCGTAATACTGCTGTAATATATAGTACATAATACCTCAATGTTGAGACATTTATTAGTTAATTACTACACACAATTATATAGGTGTATTGGTAAAGCACTTTTTAAAAATGAATAAGGTAAATTCGAGAGAAATAAGCGAGATGGAGTTACCTATAGTTCTGGTCGTTGGCGACCTGCATCTTCAGGGCTATCCACTCCCTCTCGTGGTGCAAGTTCTGCAGGAACTGGTGGAGTTGCCGCGACTGCTCGAGCATCTCACCCCGTTGCTTGCATGACTCCTGGCAAGTAACGACATTACCATTAAAAACATACACCAGATTCAATGATTACTTATATGCCTTCCGACTCGAAGTCTCCGATTACAACCCTTGGTGCAAGCTTTTATATAGGGCAACTCTTTGTTTTTTAGCTACCTTTTTCTTGACTTGCTTAAAAGCGTTATATATAATAAATATATATGTATATATATTTTTAAACTGAAAAACGATGTGAGCAGTTTTCGTTGTACATCGCTAAATTTTTTTTTCATTTAAAAATTTATATAAAAACTTTATACAATGTAGGCTTTTACTCATCAGAACGGTAAATTAAAATATAGCAATCTTATACAGTTGGAAAGGGCTTTTTAACAACAGTCCTGTGATGTCCACGAAACACCATATGATAGACTGAAGCGGTGCTGACACGTATTCACGTAAAATAGATCGAACAAGTGTCTCCCACAAAGATCCACACCCATTCCTTTTTTTTTTTTAACTGAGCACTACAATTACTATCGACACCTTCGTAGGCGTCGCCGCTGTGGTCAAAATGTTTAGTAAACATTTGATGTTCTTTGTAAGTTGGCTAACATATTCGATAGCACTAACACGCTGTTACCCTTTTCGGCAAATTACTTACTTTAAGTTTAGCGAGTCGCAACAGAACGTCTTGCACACGCTTCTGCACGTGGATGTGGTCGTGCCCGCGCTGCAGCACGCCGCTCGCGAGCTTCTCCAGCTCCTCGACGCGGTGCACCTGGCTCTCGAGAAGCTTCGTGAACTCTGCGTGCTTCCTTATCAGCGTCTCCACGGCTGGGAATAAAAAATACTTTTAAGGCAACCGATGCAGGATAAATGGTTATAGAATAAATTTAAAAAAGGTAAACCAAATACAGGTCACTAATAAAAATAATAATATCAACAAGTCGATGACGTCATAGTACATAAGTCTCGAATCGCTACCGACTTGCACCTGTATTATTAACATTAATATATTTTATAGTACCATCTAAATTCTCTCCCAGGTCGTCATTGTTAAGGAACGCTTCTTTAGACGCTAGCCAATCCTCTATCTGTCTCGCTTGCTCCTTCAGAAGTTGCAGTTGGTGCGCCTGAGATGGAAACAATTATTTTATTAAAAGTCCTTTAAATAGCACATAGACTAACAATTCAATAAATCCTAGCAAGAATCTATGAGCCATACCTGAGTGAGATACTCCTTCCTCTGCAGCCAGGCCTGCTCGAGAGTTGTGGACAGTTGTGCCACCTTCTTTAGCTTCTCGGGGGCTTGGACCTGCTCGGCTTCCTTCTGGAGAGAGGCGATCGCCTTCTGCCGGTTGTCGATCTCCGCCTGGTTTTAGTAATAAAACCTAGTAAATATCTGTCTGGCGGAATGGAAGGGTCTGGTTACCAATACACACTGACACTCGTGTGTCATACCTTACAACTCAATCCTCAGGAGTAGCCAGTTCAGCAAGACTGATTAGCATTATGTGGACTGCACATCTCTTTGCTACTTTCTTCAAAAAAGGGAGGAGGTTCAATACGAATGCTTTTTTATGGATTTTCAGACATAAATCTTTGTTTATAACCGATTTGGACGATTATTTTTTCGTTGGAACGGGGATACCTGGGATCATTGAATTTGCTTTGTTTTTTTTTTTTTGTGAAAACTTGTCTTGTGATATTTAACTTCAGTACAGTTCAGTTACAGGTAAACACAATTAAAAACGTTTTTTTTTTTTTTTTTAGAACTGACCTTACTTTTAGCCTTAGAGGCCCTATCCATAAACAGAGCCGTTGATGGCTTTTACAGCTTTATCGGGCTTGGGGACGAGCGCTGAAGGTACTCAGCGGCGAAAGCGTGGGCAACATGCGCGCAAGAGTGCCAAAGTGGCCGGACCTCGGCTTGGGCTGTTGCCGCGATCTGACTAATTCTCTATCCGTAAAATTGAACTAAAGTAACTTAAACATATATACATGTCCCTGCCTTCTGGGAGGAAGGGAGGGAACACGTGTACGTGTATTTAGTGATCTGAAAAGTATTTCTACACTATCTAGCGTAAAAGAAAGGTTCCTTACAGAACCTATGTACCTATGTGGAGTGCACGTATGTATATCCATATGTGTGTAATGTTGTATGTGGGTAGCTAAATGTTGTACGTGCAGTGTCACTTTGTATCGCGCGGGTGGCTGCCTGACCCAAGGGCTTCACACCGAGGAACGGACCTAGGCTTGAGCTGCCGCTAGAGAGAGTGGACGTGACGGGTGAGCGGGAGCGAAATTGACCACCCGTCCTCTGCGAAGAAAGTCTCGTATACCCATCTCGTTCTAACACAACCGTATACTATGCTCCTTCTCTTTCGAGTTGTAGATCTATATGTATTAAATCTATGGTTTAATTTATACGAATTTTCTGTGTTACTTCCGTCTGAAAATAATTGCTAGTTATTTATTAATTAATTAATTAATTATTATTATCGATTTATTAAATTAAATTCGATGGATTTCCGTTTAAGTTGTACGATACCTTTTTCTCATCGTGCAGTTCGAGCAGCGCCTCCGCCTCGGGAACTGTCTCGGGCGCCGCCGTCTCGTTCATGTGCTTCACTGTCTCAGACACCCACAGCTCCAGATCCTGTTTCATTGTTATTATTATTGTAAAAAATTTCCTTCTCCAATACAAACGACACCTCTTCTATCTCACTCACACCGCGACAGAGATCAGAAGCGCAACTCATCTACACTGTCAAAACTTCAATGCTAATTAAACAAACAAATGTTTTAAAACTGATAAACGTTTAACCAAATTTTTAAATCGTGTATAGTGTTTATGAATTTGAGTAGCTTTCCATCGGAAACTGACAAACGATTTCAAAAAATCTACAACACTTTTTTGTATATCTCTTCATTCATGTCTAGGAAAATTACTTGTATAGTATTGTAGCGACATCTACATAGCGACACATAGCGACATCTATCGAGCCACATACGACGCATCCTACATCGCGCTATAGAAATTAACTCTTCAATTGAGTATATATACAAGAACCCGACTACAACCGTTGGGCAGCTGCCCGCCAGACATAACACCTGTCTGGTCGGAGGATCCTCCCTTTGCAATAGTTCTTCTACAGTATTATATTTTTGTATTACAATACATTGTTTTGTAATTTTGCTCATACATTAGTTTGTAAAACGATTGTAATATTCCAAAAAAAAATACCTCCTAACCTACATCTTAGTATCAGCAAAGATGTTCTGTATGTCATAACTTTACCGTATTGTAAAGCGCAGGAGCTGACTCCTGGTCAGTGCGTTCTCACCTTGAACTAGAACATGGTCTCTTCAAACATAACGTATATTTGTGCAGGCCGGCATTACAGAGGGGACTGCTGATGGATTGTAGAACCCTCGGTGATCGCCATTGGTGTTGTATTGCATTATGTTTACCATCAGATACAGTGACGTCACTCAGTCGTACACGATAAAGACATACAGGTATTTAATTATTGACTAATTTAAAGTTTAGTGAACGGTGACGTCAACGTCCTTACTGGTTGTTTATCTTTTTATCTAATCAGTTAAAACAGAATATATTATATAAATAAAAGTGAAATGAACCTTTAAGCTTTCATCGAATTTGTGTTCGGCGATGGCCTCGTCCAACAGCGCTGTACGTTTCTCCGCCAGCTGCTGCAGGTTGTCCCAGCCCTCGCGGAGACTTTGCAGGCTCGTCTCTATCTCTTTCGCACGTTCCGGATGACTATTACAAGAAAAGATACGTGTAGAATCAACAATTACAATTTAATAATTGATTTGAAAGCAATAAAATTCATATAAATTCCAACTGACTTGTGAGCCAAGGCTCTTCCTTCAGAGTCCAGTGCCTGGATCTTGTCGAGCACGGCAGTCGCCTCGGCAGCTCGTGCCAGGTGCTTCCTCTTCAACTCCTGAGCGGCGGCGAGCTCTCTGCCTCTCTCCGAGCTGCTGAATATGGCTGCTTTCTTCGATATTCTTTCAGCAGTGTCTTCTACATCTCTGATTAACAAATTACACACTTGTTTCAAATAATTAATTATATTTACTCTGTACATTTCGAGTTTAGATTTTCATTTGTGAACTTAAATTCGTCGATCAAGCAAATAGTAAAAACCACTCAAGTTTATGCGAGTTTTCTATACTTTTTTTTAATGTGAAATATTTAATGGCGCAGTCGGGGTGCAGGCCGTTAACCTTCTGATTTAATGTAAGCTCCATCTATCCGCTCATTGATAGTACTACATTGCCAATTGTAAGTATTTGATATTATTACGTTAACGGTTAATTTGTTTTCAACGTCATTTACATTATATTGTTAAGAAAATTTGTTTCTTTTTGATAACGACTTTAGTATCTCGTCTGATTGTACAATCACTGAAACTAAGGTAACTAAAATCCTAAACACAAAATTGACGATTATTATAAACGCAGCTGTTTTATTCATTTAAATATGTTTTATTTTATTGATGTTTGGGATTCTCATTGACAATAAATTTCTTCATTCAACGGCTTGTTTCTTTATCTTTTTTTTCTACCCTGATGGAAGGCTATATAGGAAGGATGGAAGAAGCTGAAATACCTGTTGAAGGAGTGTATCTCTAAAGCAGCGGAGAGGTTGTCCCGGTAGCGCTGAAGGGCTCCGGAGAGCGCCCTCCACTTCGCGAGGAACGCGTCGCGTCTGTGAGACACTGTGGCTGCCTGCTGCGTCGGACCCTGAACATCGACACGAATCACTTGTTTTTTTTTAATTGTGAAAAACCTCACCTCATTTTGAAGCTATGTCTTAAAATGGTAACACGCTAAGCCTAGTGGGTGGGACTGACTCTCAAGTGCAGCTACCGGAACACACCTGTAGATGCTGAGTGACAGATTTTTCATCTCATTGTACGGTGTTGACATTTGAACAATTTTCGAACGCACACTATATAAACTTATATTATAACCTTATAGTACATATTAATCAATCAACTATAGTAGTACAAGTTCGTGCGCGACCGTACTACGTTTCTGACAGACGTTGGCGGGGACGAGGTACAATGGCGCGCACTCACAGTACACTAAAGTAAACAGTATCACGTTATACGTTATACAAACGGTCGAAATGAAACTTAGGTAACCTTCAGTACACAATAATCGCAAGTACGCAATTTATAATTAATAATGAAATATTAAATTCCTTACACTCTGGAATTTAAAATTGTTTTTGATTTATTAAAATAAATTGAAAAAAAAAAAATGTATATTCCTTTTTTTACTAAGTCACAATCGGACTTGAAACTATAAATAAACCCCGAGTAGAAATAATTTATATATAATAATTACAAAATTTGTAGTAACATATTTTGGTGAAAAGATAATCATGACAATTAATATAATAAATTCCAATGCGTAAGTAGGTGACTCAAGAAACTCAGTCAGAGAGCAGCCCTAGAGCGTGTTTACCTACTGAGTGGCTGGCTGCAGGTAGTTATTTCAAGAACTCTGCCGAGATACCTTACTGTTTACTTTACTGTGTAGTGTAGTGTAGTGGCGTGCTACCTCGTTCCCGCCAACGTGTGCGCACGAATTTACCCGACAATAATATACCCGCACTTTACGATAGATAACTGTTTTAAGTTTTATTACGATGTTTTCCTACAATGAAAGTTCGATAAATGCGGTGTCCAATACACATGGGGTATATAGAAATTTCTTTGGAAATTTCTCTCTACTTTGGGCACCCTGACTAGAGGAATCTCGCCACCCAAATAACCTTGTGCTGTTTCTGCAGAGCTCTTTGTGGAAGTTCAAAGTTGGCTACGCGCTAGTCATACCTATGATATTACAAGTGTCTATAGGTTACGGTAGCCACTTACCATCAGGCGGACCGCATGCTTGTTAGACACCTTTCATCCATCTCGGATGGATTTTAATCCCGTTAAACAAAGTTGAGACACAATGCAAAATTCCTGTTTTAAGTTTGCCGTCGTTTCTGATTTATGTGTATGCTAAAGAGCAATTCCGAGATAAACTAACAAGTACCGATAGGAGATTAGGTAATTATTTAGATCTAGAAGTAGCTGTGACAACTTTTCTTGCTCTAACGTTCAGGGAGCTTGAGTAAAGTCACAATGTTCTAAAGTAAATTTCAGTTAGGACCAATTTAATTTGTATTACACGGGTCTGGCTGGGTAAATCGGTCTTTTTGGGTTGAACATAGTACATATACACTAAATGCAGTAATTTGATAGAGTGCATATATTCTTCCTGATTAGGTATATTATAGGCATTTATGTACTTGTCAGTGAAATTAAAAAATCACTGAAAAATACAAATCAAAAAAATCATTTGTTTACAAATGTTGGTTCCAGAACTATCCGGTGGAAAGGTAAACTGACCTGCTGGAGAAGTTTGTCGGCGAGCGCGCTGATGCTCTTGACTCTCTTGTCGTCCACCTTCATGTCGCTGTCCATGTCGTCAAGCTTCCTCAGCAGCGCGCTACAGTGCTCGTAGTCTCTGCCCAGCTCGTGAGCTTGCACCTGTATCAAACAATTATTTTTGCGTGTTATAAAACACCGCTTGATCACTGTATATACTTAGATGTTAATTTCAGAAGTGGGACTGATTCGTAAATAAAGTAGCCGGAATATACCAAATAATTGGTTGGTAACTACCTTCTAACTGAGGGTGGTATGTATCAAATTGGATACACATGAAACTGGTTGATTGATTTATTTTTGGGGGCGCGAGGGCAGCACATGTGTTGCCAGCGCACACATCTATACTAAAATAATAATGTTGATGTGGTAAAGTTTAATTTTAATCATTATCAACTAAATATTAAAATAAAGAAATTTTATACGAGAGTGCATTTAAACAAACAGACGAAATTCCTTAAAAAGCGGCTCTTAACTCTTGTGGAAATATTGTTTGCCCGTCCCAGAGACTTTTTATTATAAACTTTAGTATATACAAAATCGACATCGGAATTGGACTCTTAAGAGATTTTTAAATAATATTTAACTTGTTTTATTTTTTAGTAAAGTTTTTAAATAGAATGACAAACTATATCGAGACGGAACTATACAAAATCTAATTATAAGCAAATTATAATGCCACGGCACATTTAAGTTACAATATAAAATTGTGAACAAAATCATGTTAAGGGCATTGAACACGATATCAACGTACCATCATCTCCTTATCTCTGATCCAGGCTTCGATCTTATCCAAGTGCTGGTTGAACTCTAAGATGTCCTGAGCTTCCTCTAGACCACGACCTGATGAGAAACAGAATATGTTAAGAGAAAATACAAAATAATGGAGAATCAGAAACGAGTGTCAGTATGCGTATATGTATTTTAAAATTGTAACACATTAAAATTCAGAAGTGGGATCAAACTCACTGATATAAGTTTGGTGATACATTTTAAGCTTTCTTTTTAAATCCTAACTCGACATAATGATGGTACAGTCCACAAATAACGGCGACCGTCTGCTACATAAATTTAATCAACCGTGTTCGCTGCCATGCCAGCCTGCTAAAATGCCTATTCACGGCTCGTTTGAAGGACCCGATATCATAGAAAGGGGGGAACACGTTAGCCGTAAGACTATTCCACATCTGCACGGTACGGCATTCGTAAGAATTAGAGAACTTCTTTGTATGTGACGCGATGGATGCTACCATGTAGGTGTGGCTCCGTAGATCAGACCAGGTGGTTCTGTAGCTTGAGGATAGATAGATAGTAGTAAACCAACAAATAACCAACCCAATCCTGTCAGTTTGCCCGAGAAGAGAGTAATCTCCAAAGAAGTTTCTGTGCCTCACCTCTCCTTGAAGCCTACTAGAAAACGTTATTAACATCCTTTAAAAATTACGAACCTCGTTGCTCGGTCGCCTGTTCCAGCAGTTTCCAGTCACTATGCAACTCCGCCAGCTGCTTCTGAACTTCCTCATCTGGGTGCAGTTGCTTGGCGAGCACTTCCACTTCCTCCAAGCGCGCTTTGTTCGCTGCCAGCTCGGCGGTGAACGCCTGGTGCTTCTGTAGTTTCTTGATCTTATCTTCTAAGTCAGTTACTTCGCCTGCAAATTATTGTACATATATTCTAGAATTATCTACTATTCTCTGTGGTATAAAGTAGTAATAACTATTATAAAGGTAAGTATTTATTACGATGAAATATTTTTGATAATAGTTTACAAGGAACAGTGGAAAGCAATAAAAGCTACCCTTGAAATTAATTGCCTCGTCTCATCAGACCCAACTGCATCTTGTCGCGGAATCACTGTTCAAACTTACTCGAAATAGCACACGTTTTGAAGAGTTTATTGAAGCTGGACAAGTTTGTTTAGGTCCATCTAGCTTTAAAGCGAGTAGAGGCAGATATTGTATTAAGATTTTCTTTCCTTTTTTGTTAACCACATATTATATTCGCAAAAACTATTCCAAAGTAACGTTTTGTATACGCATTCGAGATATCTAGATGGGAGCTGCATTGGGGACTGACCTTACCAAGCCCGATGAAGCTGCCAAAGCCTCTGATGACTTTAAGGACCTTATGCTAACAGTATAGTCAGTTTGAAAAAAAAATGTTGACAGACCGTGGTGATGGTTCGCGGTGAGCTTAGCGAGCTTGTCGGCGACCCAACCGCGCGCCTCGGCCGCGTCTCTCGCGAACTGCGCACGCGCACGCACGCGGACCAGAAGCGCGCGTCGAGCCTGCGCCGCCTCGTACAGCTGCAAGGGAAACCAAGAGTCAATTATTCGTGCATTCTCTAGTAGTGGTGGTAAAAAGGCAAAAGGTACGTTTTAGTAATAAATAAGATTCTACTGGCAAATTATTCAGAAAGTATGATGTTAATTGTATGTATCTGTAACGGCTAAATCTAAATCTATAACCGTTAAAAGAGATGCAGTGTACAAGGTGTATTTTTTTTTGTCATTTTTCTACTAACTAATCTATTTCTTCTTCTCCCCAACTTGGCAACTAGGCTTCTTTGTTAAAGACCATCACTGCCATTATTGAGCGAATATAAAGGGTGCGGTCTTATGACGAGTTCAGTATTCCATCAAAATGGCGACTCCCTCGTTAGAATTTTCCAGGGAGTTTTTGTGGCACCTCAGAACTCACGGCCCATGTTATTATTTCCAATCCACGTAACTTGACATCAGACCAAGATATTCAAATAAGTGCTCTATGACTTATCTTTGACGTACCGTGAAGCTGTGGAACCATCTCCTGCCAATGTGTCCCTTCCTTCTTCCTTCAACCGTAACGTAAAGAGATATTTATGGAAGCCGGCATGACAGCGGTGACTGATTGAATTGTGTTTACCATCAGATACAGTACCGTTAATTTGCAAAGCTAATATAAAAAAGAAGAAAGAAAATTCTGGAAAATAGAGTTACCTTCTTCCTCCTCTCGTTGATATGTTGCAGCTCGTCAGCAATGCGCTGACTCTCAACGTGGTTCTGCTGGAGCAACTTGTCGCCGTGGCTGTTCAGGGTTACCAGTTTATCGTCCTGCGAGTTATGTTACCATGTTAAATATTACATGATATATGTATGAATTTCAAGATATGTATAATTTTGTTCAATTTTTACCTGTGTGGCCAACAGTTTTTCAAATGCCTCGTGCTTCTTGAGCTGGTGGTCGACTTCCTCGACGCTGCTTGTCGGAGATATCTCTGTACCTGATAAAGACAAACAAATCTCATAAGATATTATTTCTTTGAAAAATGTCTTCCGCGTCTTCGCTTAAAGAGGTGTAATCAGAAACAAACTTAAACCTCCCCGTTCCCAAGGAGTTCTGGAAACCTTATTCCTACTGATTGCAGGAACACAACGAAAGGTTATTTGACTGCGAGTTTCTTTAGGGTGGAGGTATTCTAAGAGTTATACTATTTTCATTTCTTTATTTTATCGATGACAGTTCTAATTTGATAGTTGTAGTGTTGTGACCAAATAAGTAATAATCATCGAGTGACAGTGACGATTCATCAGATTTTGATTAAAATAAATAAATAAATATTACCTGTCGTTATAATTATTTCGTTTCATTGTCGAGTACCTACCTATACCTACTTATTTTACAATAGCTTCGAAAATTTTGAAGAAGTTGGCATTATCAATCAAGAATTAATACGTGTAACATCTTGTAATTAAATATAATATTAGTTAATAAATTTGTACAAAAGTATCCGACAGTAGTTTAGTTTCTTACATTTTGTAAAAAAAATATCGAGTCTGTTATCGTATTACGTTTATCGATATAGTTCCATTCCTATCAGTTTCTCCAACTCTGGTATAACCTTGTACGTGTGCAAACGTAATATTTTTATAAAATAATGCATAGACAATGTAAAAAAGACGCTCGTTCAAGTTTTCACAGGAGCTGTCATCGAGAAAATAAAGAACGGGAAATGGTATAGATATTTGGTCCTTATCTAAAAAAAGACTTATACGAAGACAGATGAAACCTTAGAGAAACAAATGGGCTACTTAAAATAATTATCCAACACTGACAAAGTCGCGAGTACCAGCTAGGAGGATATAAAATGCAATAATAATAATAATTCAAATCTGAATAGTTCCAGAGATTGGCACGTACAAACGAACAAACAGACTGTGTGATGTAGTTGATAGTTGTACTCACTGAGAGTAGCCTCCTGCGAGGAGCAGAGGTCGTGGAGCTGCTTGGCATCGCGGAGGAAGCAATGCAGGTCGATCAGCTGGTCGAGGGCGACCTGCCGCGCCGCCCATGCACGCTCCAGCCGCCCTCGCTCCTCCAGCAGCGCTTCGCATTTCTCCTCAACCTCCTGGGAAATGTTTGACTCATAAGAACCTGTCGCCTGCGGACTCGTCAGCGCCTAGACGCACTAACACACAAGCGGTTGGAGCTTTTACTTAACTTGCCTAGTTAGTATGGGTCAAATCTTATATAACTGAATTTTAAAACATTTACCTCCAACCGATTGAGCTGAAATTTTGCATGACTTTGGATGACAATGCATGATTAGCTAAGTGACGTCATTCTAAATCCAATATGGCGGATCCCAAAGACGGCGGATCAAATATTTTTTTATATCCCCATGATATGGGTATCAAATGAAAGGTTTCGATGAAAGAATACCGATTTAAAAAAATTAAAAAATAAAAACAACTTGTTTAGAACATGTTTATTTCAATATAGCGCAAATAAAGAATGGCGGAAAGGAAATTTTAGCTAAACAAATTTCTTGTGCGTTACAAAGTTTTAAATATATTAAACAAAAATTTGTTTAAAAAAGATTTACAATGTGTTTTAATATTAGTTACTTTTGATTTCAGCTGCAAGTTATTTTTTACTTGTAAAAGTGTAGTTTATTTAAATAGATATTAGTGTACGTCTTAGCTTATACTCATGGTTATTGAACTCCATGTGGACTAATATCTTGCCTTACTGTAAGAGTTCACAAAATAATTTTTTATTTATTTATAAAGGGAACATTATCTTCACTGTCGTCAATAGTGAATAATTGTAAAATAATAATAATAGAAATCGCACCATCTTTCAGCAAATATGATAAAGAATATACGAAAATATACGTATATTTGAAGTAATCAAAAGAGTTAAATAATTCTTGCATTAGTTACTAGATGGCGCATCAATCTGATATTTACATTTATACTGATCGGTGTTTAAAATATAAATATCAAGTTAGTTACGATACCAATAGATAAATGACTTTAGAGTTCTTATGAAAAATCGATTCTTAAGGATTTATTACCTTTTGACAGTAATTATAACGCTTTTGTGTTAACGCTTTTATTATATGAAAATCGATTTTTATGGAGTAAGCTACAAAAAAGGTGTCTACCTGTGCGTAAGGATGATGCGCCGCGATCAGCTCGTGCCCGAGCGCGAGCGCCGCGCTGAAGGAGTCGTCACGCGCGTCCAGCTCTGCGCGCAGAGCGGCGTGCTCCCCGCGCGCGCTTTGCGCACTGCTTGCGTCGTGCACGCGCACTGCTCGGCCGAGCGTCGCGCGCACGCCGCCGCACCATGACGTCAGGTCGCGCACCTGTGCACGTACACGCGGGATACATTACCTGATACCTCACAGCAACACACATTAGTAGGGATCTTCGATATTCATCCATGTTTTGATTACTAACGGGTGCAACAGTTCGCTCTGTAGTTTAAACGGCTTGATTGGTATTATCGTAAGATATGTCGTTAGATTTATATTAATAGTGGGAGTGATATAGCCTATATAATATTTAAGTACCTACGTCTGAGAATCAAATAGAAAGCAAAAATAGAATAATCATCTTTTTTAGTAAAGTACTTTTGTTGCAGTCGGGTTTTTTGTTTCTTTTTTAATAATTTATCGAAACAGATGTCATAACATGTAAAAACATTGATAATACTTGTGTCAGGAACTGATGCAGTTGGAGATGCTGTTGCAACAAGTGCTTCCTCTCGTCTGCCGCCTGCTTCAGCATCGCCCACGCGTCCGCCAGTGCCTGCTGCTGCAACCCTATCTGTTGAACGTTTCCTCCAGGGTATAGCTTCTGAAGCCGGCTGCCTTCTTCTTGCAGGACCTGAATTTTTCAATTCAAAACCTCTTTAATACCACTATGATTTGGAACGCCATGAAACTAAAAGGAAACTCATACATCTACCTACAAGAGAATGAGGTGAAAATACATGTTTAATAGAAGTTCTGGTTATCACTATGATCATCGTCGAATGGAATAAGTGTTGTGACCTGTATCTGTGCGTCGATAGCGACCAGGTCATTCTGTATGGTCTCGTGGTCGCGCAGCAGCTTGGTCGCGGCGCGGAGGTCTCTGGGCGCGGGCGGGGCGGCAAGGGCGGCTCGCTTGTCCGCCGCCCGGGACACGAGCTCACCCACGTCGCGGTGGAACCGGTGGATCTCCCCGGCCGCGTGGAGGCGGGATGCTCTCGACTGAATCTGATCGACCAGCCGTTGCCAGGACTCCCTATACAGTATTTATACGTGTTATATTCATTACTGTATCATCACCTTAAAGGTTTGAGTCAACGGTGTTACATGGGTGACAATAAACTTCATAGTTCAACGAAGAAGTAGCATTTACTTATTAAATTATGTATAATCGAGTTGGCGAAAGAAAACAAAGCGAAGAATCTTAAACGCTCGATAAATATTCTTCTAGTAAGTGGGAAGATAATGAACGAACGAAAACGAATTAACTTAATAATAACTTTATTTGACCATAACAAGATATAAAAATATGAAGTGGGATAATTTTTTTTTTTTTTTTAGATCTGACTACATTGTTAGCCTTAGGGGCCCTAAAGCCGTTGCGACTTTTACAGCTTCACCCGACTTGGGGAAAGGGAGGGGGGTGTATAAAGCTTACCCTAATGCCTCTTGTCGCTTCTCGATATCAGCGATGTAGGGGCTGTCAGTGGCGAGCAGTTTCTTGGCGAGCTCCTCGCACTGGTTGAACCTCTCCGCTCCGCTCTCCACTCTGTGACGCAGCTCGTCGAATTTTGAACGGAGAATCTGTCCATGGGGATAAATGGAATAATACTAAGATGAAAGATAAAGATCTTTTTAAATTGAACTTGATGATCATTACCCACCACCAACATCATCATCTCCAGTCCGTAGTCGTCAACTGATGAGCATCCTCTAGTCTCACAGTAGATTAGCACAAACATTTGACCTCATGATTTTCATTAATATTGTTAACTTATCTTATACAACTTACTTTCCATTATTATTATCTCTAAGGTACTTTTATTTATATTATTATTATTATTTTGGAACTGACGGATATTATTTTTTATTCATTGTTAACGAGACAAAGATATAATCTAAAGGTAAAATATTTTATTGTTACTACATTTGTAATATTATAAAGTATGTAAGAACTGACCAGCAGGTGCTCGTAATCCTGGCCGTAGTCTTCGCTGGAGGCGGCAGCGTACTGCTCTTGGATCCAACTTTCTAGCTCAGCGCTCTCCGCCAAATATTCATGTCTGAATTATAAATAGAAAAAATCAAAACCAAAACAAAAAATTGTTATAATGAAAAAGGAACCACAAATTTAGTATCACAGTTAGTATTGCTATATACTACAAGTCAAAAACTAAAAAATATATTTTAAAAAAGAAGGGATCACTGATAAATAATAATATTAATAAACAATAAATCAAAAACTAAAAAATATATTTTAAAAAAGAAGGGATCACTGATAAATAATAATATTAATAAACAATAAATCAAAAACTAAAAAATATATTTTAAAAAAGAAGGGATCACTGATAAATAATAATATTAATAAACAATAAATGGCCTCATTAGCCTAGTGGTCGTAAGCGCGACTGGTGTGCTCGAGGTTCTGGGTTCGATGAAATTTTCAATAGCAACTCGCGGAGTATGGCTTTGTGCCCTATTAATAGCAATAGGCAGATCCCCTATTACATGAGACCTAAAACATACCCGGCGAACTGTGGGTTCTACACCTGTGCCTAACTCTTCGGGGATACAGGCATGAAAGTATGCTGTTTATTTTAATTTAGTCTTGTATTGTAGAGTTAATAGTGAATAGGTTACCTGCAGACGCTCTCGACGAGCGCGTTCTGCCTCTGCGCGGCGAGACGCTGGAGCCTGGCGAGCGAGTCCGCGAGGGCCGCGTGTCGCGACACTAGCGCCTCGCCCTCCGAGTGACTCTGCGCCATCGAGGACGCCACGTGACCCATCTCAGATATTATCGCTGCGTACGTGTCCAACTCCAACTCAACCGCCTGTCGCACATTACAACATTCGATATACGAGAGAGAAAGACCACGTCCTTCCACTTGATACGATCCTGGTACACATCTTTCGCTTCTTCAACATTCATCAATCCTTTCATACATGTCTGAAGGTTTAGAGTACTCTTGATCTGATCTGTCTTCAGAACGTTACCAATTTGATCGAGAAACGTTCGTCTAGGCCTCCCTCCTCCGACCTCCGACATTCCCATTCACACTCGCCTTATGTTCTCTTGTCTATAGATCTATCTGTAACTACAGATTACACGTCAACGCTGAAATACCACTTTAGCTTTAGCTGAAATGAGTATATGCGATGGAAAACAATAACACGTTAATATCAGAAGTGGGACTGGACCACAAGTGCGGCGCAAGCGCACCCATACACGCTTGGCGGCAAGTTTTCAACTCGATGGCGATAGACACAAATACGAAAATGCCTGACCACATTGCCACAGCAAGATTGGCCATCTTTTTAAACCTATCATAGCTCCCAAACGACTGAAACGATTTTATTTAGTTTTTCTGGTGTGAAAACGTTTTTAGCTGTGTTTTGAAAGTCGATTAAACAAAAAGGCGACACTAAAAAGGGATAAACCCATACATCCATAAGATTTAACCTGCGAGAAAACGAGATAAAATACATTATACGCGATTAATACAAGTCATGATTTTCACTAGTATAATCATTGGCGAATGAGCCTAGCGGTGTGACGACCAGACTTGTACGCATTGTTGTATGTACAGTGCGAGTGATCGTTAGTTAAATCGAGTCCCGGTGATTTAAGATTTTGAAAAATATATTTTAAAGAAGATATTATTATGATAAGGTTTCACTCGTACCGCATACAATTGCAAACATTCTTTTTTTCCATCCGTTTCACGCTTATCAGCTCTTTTCAAGTTGATAAATGTTTATGAGCATCTTCCACGATTCTGTTAGAAGAACATTGTATTGTAACCTTATCCTGATGCTGCAGTTTCATTTGGAATTTGTAGAAACTTAACTCCTCGCCAACTTACACCAAAGATCTTGTGTCAGGAGTAATTTAAATTTTCAGTTAGAAAATACATTATACCTTTAATATATTTAGCATTACTTTGCCTAGACCTGTAAAGTGGGGAGTAGTCACCTTATGCCTGGTGAGGAGTTGCGTAGCGCGGTGGCGATCCCTTCCGACGTCTGGAGTGGAGAGCGCGGCCGCCTTGTCCGCGAGCCAGGAGTCCACTTCCAGCGCGTCATGCAGGAACTGTTGCGCCTTCAGAGCCGCCTCGAGGTGTCCGGCGCGCGCCTCCGCCGCCGATGACACAGCTGAGTAAGCGTCCTCCAGCTGCTCGCACAGTCCACTTATCTAAGGAAGAAAAGTTTGTTTGTGTATATCAACTCCGAATTTACTTCTTAAATACATTGCCTTTGCATATGCAATAGGCAAAGAGGAGATTGGTTCATTGATTGACTGAATGAATATATGTACATGATTTCAAAGTAAAAGGTGCACAAATTACGTTGTCCAGAAAACGTAACGCTCTTTGTTAACGCCTTTATAAATTTTACTGCTCATAAAATTTCCATACCGGGAGCTGTATATGTAAATAGATTGTTAAGGAGTAAACTACAATAATGCTTCTAAATTACAATACTTTTCGTTTCCCTTCTGTTGGATAACTGTGTTCACCATATGCTAGGCATAGCAGCCACCATGGTGGCATGCATTCCGGTCGGAGATGGAATGCCGATTTGTCGCTACCGCGTTAATATGAAAATATCTCTAGAGGTTTTCTTTACCCACGCTTATTTCGTCTGATCAAAAATCCGAGAAGTACCTTATCAGCCTGAGGATGTCGTTCCTCCACCAGCGCCCTGCCTTGGTGCAGGACGCGCTCGATGAGCGGTCTCCTGCCGATCAGCTCCGCGCGCAGTTTGACGTGCTTCTTCTGAGCCGACTGCGCCGCGTGCAAGTCTGCCGGAGTCGCCTCTGATGACGCAGCCGCCTTCCGCTCCGACAGCCAGTCCAGCTCACCTGCGACCTCGGCCGCGAACTTATACAACCTGCACGATAAGGGAAGATTAGATCTTTTATCAACATATAACCTGAATAAATGGTGTGATTTCATACAATACTAAAATCATAACTTAGTAAATATTACAATGGAATAATAATGAAAGTAAAAAGCTACCATTTCTTCCTTCCATGAAGCTGAGGGCTTAGTGTTGGCGTGTGTACAAGAAATTAAGTATGTTAAGTTCAGAGAGGGAAAATAAATAATATTTTTAACAAAAAAGAAAAGTGTAGTAAGGTTTATCTTCAAAGTCAAAGGTCCTATGCCAATTAAATTAAAATGGGACCACCCTTGAGGTAACTACCCTCTTTTCAATGAAAAAAGAATTATCCAGATCGGTTCTTAGACAAAGAAGTTATGGCAGAACGTGCATAAAAAAAAAAAGTCTTATTTATGCTTTTATATTTTGGTAAATAATGGCAACCCCAAACGTCGTGTGAGCCGCCATTTTGTGACGCTAAAACAGTAGTCTGTTGTGATAGGCGTCAGAAACAGATTCTCTCTACGGTCGAACTATAATTAAATAGTTTTCAAAAACATCACTCACTGCAAGTTACTTTCGAGGGCGTGTCTCCTGGCAGCGGCTGCTGGTTGCAGGTCTCTCACGGCTTGGAGCACAGCTTGACTGTCCTTCTCTATGGCCGGGCCGTCGAAGTGACCTGCGGAGACCAGATCCGCACCCTGGGCAGCTAGCGCTGAGCCCTTTTGCTCCCATTGGGCCAACTCTTGCTCCAGCGCCTGGGAAAACGTCCTGTCGTTAACTATCTAAACAATGCGGAACAAGTGACATCTACGTTCATGTTGTAAGGTATACTCCAGTTCTACTTATAAAGCTCCATGTCGATCGTGCTACTCATTTTTTATGTGAAACATCTAATGACGCGTTTTGACGGGAGTAACTGTTCTCTGCTGGGACGTCGCTACGTGCCATTTTTTCAGCTTCGCGTTTGGTCGTCCCTTTCCGACTCAGCGCTTCCATCTCTTTTTAGTGCAGAAACCCGCTACTTTACGTATTCGTGAATATCAGTTATTTTAAATGAGTCTATATTGATCCATATATATACTAGCTGTGTCCGCGGGTGCGCTCGCGTGGTCTACAGAATGCTGACGGTCGGACACATGCGTGAATCTCGGCTTTATTCGCGGCAAAGCATTACAGATAGTTATACTTTAAAATTCATGAAATTCAAACAGATTCAAACTAATTCAATTCAATTGAGCAATTTTTTATTTATTTAACTATCGCCCCGTGATGTTTCTTTTATTTTTATCGTGGTGTATAATGTATTTTGAATATTCAGAAGGAAGAGTATAACTAACGGCCGAAGTCGATGTTTCTTAAACCGAATCGACCTGGCAACTTTTATTATTTCAGCAATGTATAGTGCAACAATCGGGACATGATTTAATCTAATCTAAGGCCATTAGTGTTTAGAGTAGGCCCGGCTGCTAAAACTATTCGTAGTTGAATACCTGATGCTGATTCAATAGTCTCTTGCAACTTCGGAGATCAGTTCCGATCTCTTCGCTCTTGAGCGCTCTCTCCAGGTCTAACAGGCGAGCTTTGGCATCTTCCACAGAACTGGAAAAACACTCCTTATAAACACTCGGTTATATTATATTGAAATATTCATGTAGAACTAGCTAGTTCCCGCGGCTTCGTTCATGTGAAAGTGTTTTTGATGTGAATACAAATTGGTCCGCCTTTTATTATTGTACTTAGCCTTTGTGGTACAGCGTAATGATATTTAGCCTTCATCGATTTCGGGTTTTATGTTAATTACAAAACTTGGTACTTTCAAATTAGTTCAGCAGTTTTCAAGACATGCGCGTTCCAAAATAGAAATGTACAATTTTGTCATATTATTTCTGTAGTCTTAGAAAAGGAGAGAGGATATGTAAGTAAGAGACAAAATTTCAATCACATTAAACAAATATATGACAGGAGTTTAGCAGATAAGAGATAAAAAATGGATTACCGTCTATGTTGTCTCTGTGCGGCGGCCTGCCGGAGCTTGCTGCCCTTGTCCCTGGAGGCGGAGACGAGGCCCTCCCAGGCGGACTGCAAGCCCTGCAGCCTTCGGGACACGTCGTCCGCGCGCGCCGGATCTGACTTCTGCAGCGACTGACCGATCTGTTCGCAAACAACATGTTCTATTCATACAAACAGGAATACTACAAATATACAAAAATATCCTACATTTTTTGTTTTTGTTATAACTTATTAATGGTTCCAGTAAAATGATTATTTCTCTCGCAGTCCATCTGATACGGACAACTCATTATTTCCTTTGCTCATTTTAATCAACTTAAAAAAAAGAAGGGTGTTCTCAATTCGAATGTATTTATATATTTTTTTTATGGATGTTGAGCCATAACTTCTTTGTTTATGAACATATTTAGACGATTATTTTTTTGTTGGAAAGGGGCCTCAAGTAAAGACCCTTTTTAATGTAATTCGGCGTTGGACCTTCAATTTAGAAGATACACCAGGAAACTCCTCAAAAAATAGTTGAAGTTAGTTTTCCTTTTTAAAGTGATACCTCTTTTGAGACGATGTGAATTGGATTTTATGAAACGAACAAGATATAGCTGTAAATGTATATATAGGTTTTAGACTATCAGAGAATGAGATAGAATGCGTTTCTATAAGGACAGACAGAAGAAGAAAGACAATACAATTAATCACGAATAATAGCTGGTCGCTCCACAAAACCGGAGAGTAACAAGCAGTTCAAATAAACTTACACTTTCGACGTTCCGCAGTTGTTTCTCGTTAGCTTGCAGCTCCCTCTCGAAAGCTTCGTGCTTCTGCAACTTCCGTTCCAGGTTCGCAAGATCCCTGTTCGCAAACACATAACACAAGTGTGTATTTTTTTATCACAATTACAAAATATGTAATTAACGATGTATGTACTCGGAAACAGTATCACAGCCAATTCTGAAGTGGGATTAGCTGTCGAGTCACAGAAGTGGACAAATGCGACACCGGTATCACATTTTATTTCAAAATAATTCTGACAGCTTAGTAATACACGTAAGCTGATTCTAAAACGAGATATAGGCGGGGTTTATGTTTGACTAGTTGTACCCGCGGCTGCGCTCGTGTGGACTACAGAATGCCGTCAACCAAGCGCACGCCGCTCCCGGTTAATCGAAAGACAGAACAACGAGAAGTCACACAAATTTCATTTATGAATACTTTTGAAAGATGAAAGTATTTGCGAAGTTAACCAACCTGTAGCTCTGGTCTTTAGCTGTTCTCGTCTTGTCTCCGATCCAGGCTTGCAGCTCTTCCGTCGCCGCAACGAACTGTATTCATAACAAATAACTTCTATACAACTTCACACAACTTTACAACAGTTTGTGCTACCAACTTAGAAACTCACTTGGAAGGGGAGAGAGACAATTCTACACACGGGGAAACAGAACATCGTGAGCAAATCTAGAACTACTAAGAGAGTAGCCCCAATGATCACAATTTAGATGTTGTACTTGGGGCAAAGATTTTAATAGAAAAATAAAATCAAATTAACAGAAAGTAATTTTTGCAGACCTTTTTTTAGATGAAGGATGATTCTCGAACGCGTGGTTTTTTAATACTTCCAAGTGCTTTTTTGAACTCGTAATTGAATAAAGTTATTTTTTTACTTCTTGCAATTTCATATAATTTATTAAAATGATCAAACGGAAGGATTTTCTTAATTTCTACGATCGAATGAGAATCATGAGTATAGAGCGTACTTGTTGATAGGCTAAGCTAGCGAGCAGCCCGCGGCGTCGCTCGGCCGCCGCCTGTCTCACTGCGTCCCGGCGGCCCACCACTGCAGCTCGCCTTGTTGCAATACTATAACATACACGAAAAAATCTTTAATAACCGATTAACTGAAACATCTAATGCAATGGATCAGAACGGTTGTTAGTTCCAACGTTGGCGATGTGGAACAGAGTTCATTTTTTTTATTAATAGACAGACTGGATGCATCGATTTAAACCGGTTAGTAGGGATCGCGACCACCATACACATAGTAATAAAACAAACATCTTCACAGTAACTTTCTTTTGGTTTGTCGTGTTTCCCAATTACAACAAAATCATTTGACTAATAAGGTTTTTTTTCCTATTTATACTATTTATTTAATACCTAAACGTCGTACTTTTAAATATTATATAGCCTATGTCACTCCCACAATTAAGACGAATCTAAAGACACCTCGTATGCTACAGGGCGTGACAAAGAAACAGACATACATACATAAATACGCTCGAAAACATAACACTTCTCTTTCGCACTCGGGTAAAAGTTTAATAGTTAGTTCGTATGCTCCATTGCTAGATTTGTCGTCAGCTGATTTATTTAAGTTTTACACTTAAAACAAGCTATGTGCTGCCACTCCTGAATAATAACTTGAAACTTCAGACAGAGTCTGATGTTGTAAAAAGACAAGCGCCGCCAAAAAAAACCATTTTAAAATATTGAAGAAGGTATGTAAGACTTACTGGTCGGCAGCGTAATGTGGTAACTTCTCCAACGCGGAAGCTCTTCGCGTGAAGGCGGACACTTTCTCGTCTTGGGCGGCGAGCCTCGCCTCCAACTCCTCGTGCCTCTTCACCAGGGCCTCGGCTTCGTCTACTGACGACTGGGAAACGCGTTTCAATATTTAGAACTATCTAGAAACACATAGGACTTCTCCTCTCCTGGACGCAGGAGTTCCAAAGCATGTTGTCCATGCTAGATTGGCTTCTCTACATATAAATGGAAGAGACTTACAGTGTGTATGAAGAGGTTACAGAGCGAGCTTGTACAAGTTGTAGAGAAGAGATGAAATCTTATCTATCTATAAGTAATGACAGATAATGGTATAGTGGTAGCGTGCACGGATACCGCCTCGATCGTCGTCAGTTCGAATACCTGCAATGAGTTAGAGCGCTCGGCGAAGGAAAACACCCTGATGAAATCATAGCATGGTGGTATTTTCCAATGTCCACCAGGTTAGCTCACAACCTCGTGTTGAAAATCTGTCGTCAGGCACCTCTAGGTGTGTTCAGGCAACTGCACCTGAGAGCCAGTCCCCTCCCACTAGGCTTAGCGTGTCACCATCTTGGGCGACATCATGACTTACGTTGATCCAACTGCTGAGTGAGTATGCTGAAAGTCTGAAGAGTTCTGGTAAAGAGATAACATATTAAAATCTCACCCCGAACTCTGTATATTCCAAATAAGCTTCATGTGCTCCGGTAGACGCGTCGATCTGATCTGCCTCCCGGTTGAAGCATTGCAACTGGACGAGCTGCTTGATGTGTGCATCCTTGTCTTGCCATTCTGTTACGAGAGAGATAGAAAAGTATTGGTAAAGCAGTCGTATCGGGAAAGTAAAGAAGGTAAGAAAACTGACCCTTAGCGATAGCTCTCTGCTCATTCTCAAGGTTTTTGATTCTGTCTGACACATCGGTGAGCGCTGGGTTGGTCGCCAGCAGTTGCTTGCCCAGAGCAATCACCTCTTTGAACCTGGAGGAAAACAAATGCATGACACATAGCTGAAGTTAGTTAATCCAAATATTTCACTTTATGTATTGATAAATTTAGTACCCACTCACTCCCGCGAGGGGCGCTATTAATTAATGGCGGAAACATATGGCGACCTTTAGTTTGTACTTACTCGTCATCATGAGCTTTGATGTCGTCCATCAGTTCCTGGTGCTGTTTGTCGAGAGCCTCGGCCGTGGCGACGTCCTTCGCGGTCGCCTCTTGCGAGAGCTGATCTCTTACTTTCTACATATCAAAGTAAATGGCATTACAGTTCAATTCTAAATCAATCAATCAATCAATCAATCCACTACGATTGGAATCTATCACAAACATAAAGGGTCGGGGGTAATTAATTAAGAAATATTGAGCAAACAATTCAGAGTATTTCTGCATTTTGGGCAAATTTACTTTTTGATGCACTTTTATTTCGTTTTTTACGCTCCTTTGCATTGTGTTTTTAAAATTATGCTGTGTACAATTTCAAAAAAAATGTAACCAAAGATTTTTCTTAAAACTAAACATCAGTTTTATTTATAACAGGTCGTAATTCAATATTTTTACATTACTAGAGCAAACTTATACAAACGAAGTATAACAAAAAGGATAACCAACTGAAATTAAAATTGGACCACAATTGAAATATTCCATAACCAAGGAAAATAGAATGATCCAAATCAGTTCATAAACAAAGATGTTATGGCTGAACATCCACAAAAAAAAAATCAAACTGTAAATTAAACAAATATACAATTACTTTTTCTAGATTTTTTTAGTTTTAGGCCTTTTATCTATAGACCAATATTACTCAATATTTTTTTTTTATTTTTGAACTTACAGTCAATTTGCGTATTCATCAATAACACAGGATCCTACAAGGTATGAACGTTCATGTTTCTGGTGTATAGAAGGGCAACTGACCTGGACCCAGGTTTGGAGCTGCGCGCTGCTGGTCCCGAAGATCTGGTGTCCGACCGCGCTCTCAAGCCTGTTCCGTCTCTCGGCCGCCTGAGCCTGGCACCTCTCCCACATCTGATGTATCTGTTTCTGACGTGTCTCCACATTGCCTCTCTCCGTCGGGTACTGAGACTTCACCCTACACAACACAATCACATCACGTTCAATACTTTCCGCGATCTTTTCTTTTCTAACACTCTCTCTCTCTCTCTTTTTACTTAAGTGACTATTTTCGTTATTCTAGCAAAATATAATCTCAGACTTTATTTTCTGCCCCCATAATTAAAATTACATATAGATACTAAATTTCGCTACCGGATTTGTTCAAATTTTGTATTATAATATATTATTACTATATATTAATTATTTATCAAATATGTTTTATTGTGGCTTCACCATATTTCCCTAAATTTTTCGTGAAAATTAACTAAATAAACGTATTTTTAAAAGCGTAAGTTCTTCGCTATTGACGAATTTATTGTGTAAAATTAATATTTCAATTCAATTAATATTTTAAATTTCTTTCTCATTACAAATACCATTAACATATATCATTTCTAATAAAAATACTTGACATTGGCGAAATTGCCTACATAGGCAGATAGCCAAAATTAAAAAGTTAGTATTTTTTTGGTCACAAAAAAACAAAAAGAAAAAAATCCCAAACTTTAAATTTGATCTACCCAATCTACAAGGGCTTGGATTATACAAATAAAAAGAAAAAAAAAAATTGCGGATAGTATTACAAAATAGCAAAAAAAAAATGTATTCTTACATTACGTTATGTTTCTCATACCATATCATAAGGCTGCGTGTAAACGTCAATTATTATAATTATACATGTTTTACATTTAGTTTATTTGATTGTAAGTGTTGATCAGTGTGAACGGCGACCGCCGAGAAAGCGCCTCCAATGACAGTCTTTACATTCAAATCAGCCTTGACATATTTTACATTCGCTGATTACAGTAATTGAAAATGGTAATTATATATCAGAATGGAAGAATGATGACCATCGAAAGACGAATCTACACCGATAGCTTTCCATAAAGGAAAATTTCTTATGGAAACCATTGCCATAATAGCAAGTGAAAATGCGTCTAAACTATAAAAATGTCTGATGTACACTGACTGATATTCATATGCTTGCTGAAGTAACAAGTCACTATGTCAACTTTTTAGACAATATTTCTTATATTGTTGAGCCGGATATATCATCAGTCTGTAATTTTTGACACCCCATCCATATGAGTAAGGAATCATACAAGAAAATCCTTATTGTTGTACTCTATCATCACTTCTGGCATGAAACCATACGATCATCTTAATATAGAGGTTTAGATTGTAAAAATAGACTTACGAGTCTGCTAGAAGGCTGACGGTGTTGACTTTTTCCCGCAGAGGCTCCAGCTCTCTCTCGAGCTGGGCGTGCCTCCGCTGCAGCGCGCGGACCGTCCTGAGGTCCGCGGCGGGGTCCGAGCTGCCCGCCAGTTGCTGTTCCTTCTCCGCCATCCAGTCCAGGGCTTCGTCACAAGTCCGGCTGAACAGCTCCACACTTGGCAAAATATTATAAGGTTTGTAAAGGCGCACAGGTACACAAAACATTTTTGATGTTAAATGAACTTAGTTGAAACAGCCCGTGTATCGATGCATGTTGCCAACAACGGTATTGTGGTCTAAACCTGAGTAAGTTTCAGATCTATCATCTTCTAAAGTTTTCATGCAATTAATTGGCTTTGTAAACTAGACATATCGAAACAGTTTCCTAACTTACCTAGAGGCACCTTCCAGACTCTTCTCTTTCTGCTGTTTGAGACGGAGGAGCCTGTCCCACTGCTGTCGGAGTTGCTGTCTTCTGGCCGTGGCCTTGGCCGCCTGCCCGTGCTTCGCGGCTACCAACTCCTCAGCCGCCTCGTCGATGTGCTCTAACCGTTTGGATGCCGCTGACAAGTCCGTCACAAATTTCTAAAAAAAAAAATCGACACTATACAATGACTGTCACAACAGTTTTTGTACTGAGACTTCTTAGCGTCATTTTGTTAAAGCAGAGAGAAGAAAGATATAACGTAGAGATATGGAGAAAAACAGCAGTACATTAACCATCAAATAAACCATAGTAACAATGTTAATTGTTATTCTATGTAATAGACGAGTTAAACCTATTCAGTTATGATGGGACTGGCATGTCCTTAGTGACAAAAATCCCTAAATAAAATTGAAATTAAAAAAAAAATGTCTCCTTTTTTACGAAATTTCATTTGTATCACGTATATGGTGTGCGCAATTTTTTTAATGTAATACAAGCAGTACGTATCATTGTTCAATTTGTTTTGCGACGCAAGTTTGAACTCGGTTTAGTTTCCCTGTTCTTATAATCAATACATTAGGAAGAAGTTAGGCATCCATACCTCGTACTTCCTCTTGGCTGTATCTACACTGTCCTCTGCGTCATCAGTCCTGAGCATCTTCTCCTTTTCCTTCATCCACTTGTCAAAGTCGTCGCACTCGGCGAAGAAGCTGTACAGCTTGATGGCGTCCTCGAGCTGAGCGCGCCGCGCAGCGGACAGAGTCAGCAACTCATCTATAATAAAAGATATTGATGCACTAACGAAAAACTAATCCACTGTATCTGGTGGACTAATGAGTTGTCAGCGAAGAAAGTCAGTACCCTTGTCATTCTTGTCTGGCAATTTTTCTTTCTAGTCTGGCAACCTGCGCGGTTACAACCGAGAGCTGTCAAAAGTTTAGCAGGCTTGTTACTAACGCACTCCACGCATCTACATCTTTACTGTCGCACTTCACCGCAGTATTTCAATCTATACACGTTTACTCAAGGTCTTAGAAACCTGTGGGACTGAACTACGGGTAAGAATTATTGCTCAGTAAGTCAACAAATTCAGTTTTGTTCTTGTCCGAGATTCAGTATTAATTACCTTCAGGGAATTATGCGCTCTGGAAGACTACCAGCCCCTAGTTGATATTTTGTACTATTCGTTCACTCGATTACTCCCTTTACGATGTAATTCGTACAATTAAAGTTACCTAAAATAATTACCAAGTTCTAAATTCTTAGTAAAATTACCAACTACTTAGTAAAGACGAGCTTAAACACCACGAAAACTCATGACGTATTCACGAGTTCAAACACCGGTTACAGGCCGGTGTTGCAGACAACTTTTTGTACAGAGGATGCACCTTGCAGAAGAGACAGCCGCGTACGTGATGCTGACGTGAAGTAGCGTGGCGTCTCAACGAGGACATTACTTTGTGGCACCGAGGACCCCCAGGGAGGCCTGCGCCGGCATAAGCGAGCTGTTGGCTTTCCGTCATGCAAAAAGGGCTCGCCAGAGGCCTAGTCGCGGAAATCAGTCCGCTCACCAAGTGAAAGAGATTTCTGACAGGAAGAGCGCAAGCGGAATATATAGGAAGAGTCATTA
The DNA here is from genome assembly GCA_033032175.1 of Saturnia japonica. Classification (NCBI taxonomy): domain Eukaryota; kingdom Metazoa; phylum Arthropoda; class Insecta; order Lepidoptera; family Saturniidae; genus Saturnia; species Saturnia japonica. Next base: position 12,132,925 of record CM065329.1, read on the forward strand.
TAAGATGATTAGACTGCACACCCCAAGGGTGAATGACGTGAAAAGGAGAAAACACTTTATTCAATTTAGGCCCAAAGAAAATACTTAATGAACTTCAAATCACTACTACCGGTGTACCAGTGTCCCGGTTTGGAAAACAATCAGTCATCGAGAAAAACCGGCAAGAATCTTGATCGGGTTTATAAAAAAATATAATTGTATTTTAAGGTACCCGAATGCGGAAAAGGAGGGTTATGTTTTCAAGCGTTTTGTATGTATGTCTGTTTGTTTGTCAAGCTCTGTAGCCTGGACGGCGGCTTGATGGATGTTAGCATACGAGGTGTCGTTAGATTTGTCTTCATTGTGGGAGTAATATCTAGGTTATATATGACTAATATTTAAGTTCAACGTCTGGAAATTAAAAAAAAAGAAAAATTGACAATTATTTTATTACAGTCGGGTTATTTGTTTCCTGTTTATTAATTATGCTTGTTTTATTCAAGTTATTTGGCAGCATCCGATTTTTGGGAGCGAAACAATAGGTTCAACCACCAGTTTTCCACCAGAGGGTAGTTCCACATTAAGAGTTTTTATTGAGAAAATATAACCACATTAACAGAGAGAAAAAAACGCATTGCGAAATGACTTTCTATCAAGCAAATTGGGATAGAGAGGAAGAGCCAAAGATATAGACGTACATACATACGCTTCAAAAACATAACACCCCTTTTTCGCAATCGGGTAATAAGCAATATCAGTAAAATATATCTCACCATAATCTTTTTGAATATCCGCCATTCTGGTCTCAACGCTGACGGCTTTCTGCTGCGGCAGCTGAGCCCTGGACGCTCTGCGCGCCGAGGGTTTGTTTCGCTTCACCGGCACGACTTGTTTCACCAGCACTGTCTTCTTCACTCGTTGGACGGTGCGCACCTTCTCCGGTCTACGGACTTGGACCTGATCAAGAATTATTTTTTATGAATGGCCTTTATCAGTATCTTAACCAACAATCGAAAGCAAATCTATATAGTTTTAATAAGACAGACCAACAATGGAATACTTTACTGTGCGTATTATTTTGTCGATTTTTATTGTTATACAAGTTATATCTAGTTACAGAACACGTAACCACATAAAAACACTTTTAAACATTAGATTTTTTTGTTTACCTTTGATTGTTTCACTTAGAACCACTTTATGAGCATTGGGTTCTTTTTAATAAAAGTCATGTGTGCGTGTTTCATAATCATGTTTTTACAGAGTTTTTGTTTTAAAGATTGAATTAATCAATAATATTATTTCTGGACTCACCGGGACGACCCTGGGTTCAATCTCCCTGACGTAGTTAGCGGGCACGAAGCCGTCGGTGCGGTCCGCCTTCCTGACCGACCACCAGTCCGGGTTCGTTTTGTTGATGAGGAACATTACTTCACCCTTCTGCATCGATATGCCTTGACCCGTGAACGCGTACAGAGCTTTCACCTGGTGTACAAAATCACCGATAATTGAATAAGCCTTCTTAAATATGTATCTTTCGTAATATACTTGTCCAGTCGATATGAAAGGTGCTTTCCCGAAGGAACAGGCATTAATATTATCAGCCTAGTGAATTTAGACGTGGATAAATCAAAAGTTCTTTACATTCCAACAACACTAAGGGGTTCTTCAAAAGGAGACTGTATACGTTTGGGTTGCGGTGATCGCTTACCATCAGGCTGACGACATATTTATTTCCCACCATTGTGGTATTAAAATCTACACTATTGTTTTTTTACCTTCAGCCTTATAGTATTTATTAATTAAAGTTTAAGTGTGTCTGTATGATTATCACTTATTACACTATAATACTATTATAACTCTTTAAAAATTCCCCAACCCCTTAAACATCCCATTTTTCCCCTCATCATAATTATTTTCCCATAATTTGTGCGATTTCTTGCGAATTGATTACTAGTGCAAGCCGCTGTGTGAACCGGCGGACAACTGATTTACATGTCGGTTGCCTCAACTACTCGACCACTGACTCACTGTCATGACGTCATGAGATTTCTTTTAAATAATAATGAATACCTGTGGAACTTGTCGCTCCTCAGTGACAGTCCTGTGTTCCAGCCTTTCAACAGGTTCCTCCTCCCAAACCTCGGTGGGGACCAGCCGGGACTCGTTAACCCACTCTTCCTCCTCGATGGCGGGAGACGACTCTACTTCTGTCGGCAACTAGAACATATCGGAAGTCCTCATACCTACAAACCGAATCCAATTAAACGAAGTCGTGTCTCTATTTCTCATACATTCTGTGTTGGCAACCACCACTCACACACCGGGTGTGATATTCTACCTCTGTAGATCAAGTGGACTGTATATTTTAAAACTGGTTGGAAGTAGAAATAACTGCCGAATATGGTATACTATAACCGGGATGAAGGCTCACTTACCTTTCCGCCGATGATATCAATCCAAGAGATCCAGGCTCCAAATGCGTTTACTCCAAGCCGAAATATGCACTATATCGCCGAAACAATTAAAACTGTGTCGTGAGATGTTAGCCGCCGCACCGGTATCCGTCCGAGTCTCACGAGCAAGTGACCAGTCATCTCCGATTTTTATTGTAGGGGGTAATTTAAGAACAAAAATAATTTTGCATACCCCCAACCAATTTAATAGCCCGAACACATTCCATACATACAAAACTATATTTATTACATTAAATATTACGCTTCATAATCCAAAGCAAACCTTTAAAATACTTCAATATCGAATTACTAATTATTTTTAGTAAGTACTTATTGGCGAACTATTTTTCATCTAATGATATTATCGTAATAAAAAGAAATATTAGAAACAATAGTACATTACGTGCCAAGGGAGGAAATGAAATGTCCTGCTATCCTCCCGTGGCGCGTATACTGTTTTTATCATACCAGGACCGAAAGTTTAATGACATTGTATATAAGAAAAACGAATGTAGTTCAAATTATTCATTGACAGGTTCCGGGGGGTAGTCGTAGTGGGTTTCGGGGCGCAGCCCCGATGGGCTTTGGGGCAATTAATCGATGGGGCCAGAGCCAAGCCCCGGTCGGGGGTTGGGGGGGCGCAGTCCCCCCAGACGAAAAAGAAAACAAATTAATAGACTTAAATCTTTGAAGTACACTAATAAAAGGTCTTCATCAATTTTATTAATACGATGCAATTTCTTCCAAGAAATAAATTGATTGTAATAACTTTTATATCGCTGTACCGATTCTGAGGGTGCTAAATTTTGAGTTATTTCCGCAGCTTCCGCAGCAATGTTTCGTCGCACTTCTTCATCTTCAGAGTCGTCACTTGAATAATCCGATGAACTCATTGTCAGGTTTTTTTTACACAACTGTATTCACTAATTTTTTATACACAAGTTTTTTCCTGTATGGCGATTGTAATAAGGTCTACTGTTGTATGGAAAAATAAAACAACGTGATGTCGATTGCATGTTGTATTGACGACTGAAGAGTACAATGTAGAGTTGTGTAGCTCCTCACTCGCGACCGAAAGATTAGATGACATTAATAAACAATAGAAACACCACTATATATATTTTTTATGTAATTTTTATCAGAAAATCTAAAATTTCAACTCTTAGATCAATATTATTTTATTTTATTTTTATTAAATGATAAGTTATTGGCGCGTGTATAATAATATGGGTTTGAAATAACAACTGCACGGTTACCATGGTAATGAGTTATTTCAAATAGGTAACGGGAAGAAAATTAAAACAAAAAAAGACTAAATTTTAAACTGTCACTAATTGTGAGCGGTCTGAAATATGCATCTTTGTTCCCGCAAACAAAAGAAGAAATTCAAACTTTCGGCCTCGGAATGATGAAAAATAAATGTAACCTTAGGCTTTACGAATGTTTCAATTCGAGTTCTGTCGGTCGACCGTGAGATATGTGAATTCGCTCATGACGTAAATCGAAAAATAAGATGTTTGTTTGAGGAATGGTGTGAAGATGACTTAACTGCCGGTATTATATATGCAATTAATATTAAAATCCATTTTACAGATACACACACCCAAACATTCATAGAATACATACAAACACATGCACATGCAAACTGTATGACCGAATTATTGATTGTGTTTATTAATATTAGGTCCTTACATATGAAATTGGCGTTTTGTACGGGAGGAATATAAAGTCAATTTTTATTTTGTAAAATATATTTAATTAATCAAAGTATGCACCGTTGTTATCTATGCACTTTTGCCATCTCATAGGTAGTTCACTGATCACTTTACTAAAAAAACCACGGGGGCGAGAATCAATAAACTCTTTGAAGGCGGTTTGGACTGCCGCATGAGACTAAATTTTTTTTCCTTGTAAGAAGTTGTCCAAATTCCGGAAAAAATGGTAATCTGTTGGAGCAAGGTCCGGGGAGTACGGTGGATGTTACAGACATTCCAATTGTAGCTCATCTAACTTAGTGGTTGTTTGTTGTGCAGTGTGTGGTCTCTTGCGTTGTCGTGAAGCAGCAGTGGCCTAGAGCGATTGCAATCTCGGTTGTTTAGCAGCTAGTTCTTCCTTCATGGTTTGCAGTTGCTGACAATAGATATATGCCGTGATCGTTTGGCCAGATTTTAGAAAGCTGTAGTGAACGACACCGGCGCTAGTCCACCAAACACTCACAAGTAACTTTTTCTGAATCAATTTTCGTTTAGGACAGGATTTGGCTGGGTCTCCAGGGTTCAGCCATTGCGACGAGCGCTTCCGATTATCGTATAGTATCTACTTTTCATCACAAGTACTGATTCGATTTAAAATCCCTTCATTATTGTGTCGGTTGAGCAAAGTAACACAGCAGTCGACGCGTGTTTGCAAGTTCGCTTCACTCAATTCATGAGGTACTCATCGTTCAAGTTTTTTTTCTTTCCCGATTTGCTTCAAGTGGATTAATACAGTTTTATCACTTACCCCGAAGCCTGCAGCTATCTCTGAAATGCTTTGTGATGGATCCGCTTCCACAATAGCCTTTAATTCTTCATTTTACACTTTGGTCTCCGGCCATCCACGGGGATGGTTTGGAAGGTCAAAATTTCCAGAAAAAAAATGTTGAAACCAAAAACGTACCGTGCTTTCTTTTGCGACAACAGCGCCGTTCACATCATTAATCCTTACAGCTGTTTCTGCAGCACTGGTGCCACAGTAGAACTCGTACTCGTAAACATACCGATATTTCATGTTTTCCATTGTGCGGTAATAAGCGACGCCAAAGAAAAAAATAATGAGGAAAAAACAAACGATTGACTGTTTTCAAAACTCAGATGTACCAGCTAAATGAATTTATAAATTTAAATTTGGAATTCTTAACCAAAGAGGATATATTTCAAATCAAAGTGGTCAGAACGACAAAACGTTAATTTCATATGTAAGGACCTAATATTTCTTAATTTCTGATACGACTTGATTAAACTTTTATTCACATAATATATTCATTTTATTAAAACATTGATTCATAACTATATTAGGATTCGATAGATGGCGCTGTGGACGAGCGATTAACTACTGAAACGGGCAAAATGTTTGACACATAAATAAATACTTGATTTTTTTTATTGCAAGTGTGAAATGCTAAAGTGGTGGTGGGCGGGGCGGGGCACTCGGTAAGACGAAAGAACAAGCGATGGACCAAAGTGATTTCGCAACGGTGACCCTGAGGTGGTCCGACGACATAGCGCGGGTAAACTCTGGATGAGAACCCCGCAAGATTGAGCCCCCTATTACATGGGACCTAAAACGTACGAGGATACAGGCGTGATGGTATGTTGTGTAACTTCGCGCAAAACCAACTTGAACGAGTTTGCGGTCGAATGTTTAATGCCAATGATATTAAAATGAGATCATTCTTGAGGTATTCCCTTTCCAACGAAAAACGAATCATCTAAATAGACTCATAAACAAAGAAGTAAGGCCTGTTGGAAATGTAATTTCATTTAGCTCGCTCGCTACAATTGGATAATGAGGGCGAGAGCTGCACGCGAGGGAGAGGGTGGGGGTTTGGTGCGCAGGCACACGACCTCGCAACCTAGCCGCCGCTATCACCGGTCAGTCCGGCTGTACGCTGCTACTGAGCACCCCGCGTTTGTTTGTTTTGAGCGCCATGTAATTGCGTCATTGGAACTTGATAGTGATATTCAGTGTGTGTTTTTAGTTGTATTGTATAACTTTGAGTTGTGTCTCGGGAGTTTTGTTGAACTGTTGCTTCCGGCGCCAGTGTTATCCTGTAGGATTTGAGGCTGTGACACACACACTTACATACAGCTCACTCTACCCACATACTTCACATTACACAGTCCACGTCGACGGGGTTGCGGTTAGGAATACCGCCCGTGCCGAGGGAAGGTAAGTTTTTGCTTGGAATATATATTTTTTTTGTAATTAAAGCTGTGTATCGCAGCTATAGCTTCGATAGTAATCACGACGCGCGAAGAAATTTGTAGGGCCCAGCACGATTACGTCACGCGACTTGAACGTTGCGAATATTCTCGAACAAAACCTAAACATTCATATTGAGAACCTTTTTTTAAATTAAGTTAAAAATGTGTTAGTACCTGTAAGCAACGTATCCCGGCGTGATGAAGCCGGTCCGCGTGCGCGGCCAGGGTCTGCAGCTCCGCGGCGTGCGCTCTGATCTCGTCGTGCAGCGCGCGGTGCCTCGCCAGCAGCGCGCCGGCAGAGGGCGCGTCGCTCCCGCAGTCATCGGTCGCCACCAGAGGACGCTTCTCCTTCATCCAGGACTCCGCCTCGTTCGCGTCGCCGTAGAACTGTCACCAAAACAATATAATTGTATTGACATATACACATACCTAAAAACTTTAGCTGTTTATTACAAATATTAAACTATCCATTTATGTACAATTACGTGACCAAACTCAGGGGCCCTAGATCACTTAGATCATGTGATTTAACATAGAGATATGTCAATTCCATACACTTTTTTCGTTTATGTTAGCGTTTACGATTGTAAACAGGCAACTTGACTAGGCACTAGCGACTAGGGGCCCAGGTAGACGACTGACAAATGTGACGTCACTCGTTTCGTTTATGGATAGCTAAAAAATACAAATGTATCTTAAATTTATATTTATATTTAGTTATTTTATTAAATTAAGGTGTTCATTTAACTTAATTTTTAACCTATCACTAATTTAGGATTCGATAATCGGCTTATGCGATTATTTTGCTTTTTTCATTAAAAATAATTCCACTCGATCGTTTAGTTGGTTCAGTTGCGCTATAACAAGTAGAATGAGAGAAAGCGGATCTCGCTTTTCTGTATATATTTGTTTTTATTAACATTCTACGATGAATAGATTCAGATGGAACATTCTAGATTAAAGTGAAATGTTTCGTTTGTTAGAGTAATGTATATATGTTATATACCTGATGGGCTTCAGCAGCGTCAGCGAGCTGCTTCTCCCTAGCGTCTGCAAGCTCGCGCAGCACTTCCCACTGCTTGTTCAGTGACGTCAGCCGGCGCTCAATCTCCGCGCTCTTCGGATGTTTCGCGTCGATCAGGCTATAGATAACATTCACTACACTTAATATCAACTAAACCTTGCCAGTACCCACATGAGTTTCTTAACTTCCCCTTCTCTAAGTAGGGTCAGCGTAACAGGTTTCCCTCATTCAATCTCCTTTATCGGCTGTCACTCAGTATTCACACGTTTGATAAACATATCACTCCTCACACAATCTATCCGTACCTTCTACAGTCTTACTCTACCCCCTGTATCCATCCATCTTCACACTTTTCTCACTTACTCCTCAAGTTCTTTACTGCTGGTACTACAATGAGTAAGATATCTAGCTCTTGGATTGTCTAGTGATACGGCAATGTATCAGTCGACACTCTGGTGTGAGTGAGTGAGTGTGTACATTTATGTAAACCATTTCAATTGACTCACCTAATCTTACTTGAGCTGGCGTAAACTACATAGGCCAAATAGAAGATATAGTCACGACAGATTGAGAAAGGAATGCTTAGATGGTTTGGGCATGTAGAGAGTATTAATGAACGAAGAATTACTACAAAAAATTATAAGACGAGTGTGAATGGGACCGTTGGAAGGGGAAGGCCTAGACGAACGTTTCTCGATCAAATCGGTGGCGTTATGAAGACAGATCAGATCAAGAATACTCTAGACCGACGAGCGTGCGTGAAAACATTGATGAAGTGAAAGATGTATGCCAGGATCGTAGCAAATCGAAGGACGTGGACTCTGCCTACCCTCTTGAGAGAGAGACTTAATGAATGTATGTTAGTATTAGCAAGTGTCGAGAGTACCTTTGTCCCTTAGCGCGGTGTCGCTGCGAGACATGGTCTCTGGCCCTTAGCTCATGCAGCAGCGCCGTGTGCTTCTGCCGGAGCGCTAGCACTCCGCGCAGGTCCTTCGCGGCGACCTCGGCGCGGCATATGCGCTGCTTCTCCGTCACCCAACCTAACAATCACAAACATTCTTCAGCTGTAAAATGAGTCAAGCAGCCCCTGCATTCGCCAAAAGTTACTGATTGGGCAGCAGTTTCATCCCATGGTATCACCGGACCTTATTTCTTTGGATAACAGCAGTGACCATGAAATTCAGACCAACACACAACAATGTCACCTGCTTTTTTATATCCAGAGCTGCAACAATTTGAAGGTTAATTTAAGGAACTCGGTGTGTGAGTGATGTCGAATAACATCTTTAAAGCTGAGACGGCCGCACCAACCTGGCCTGCACGTGGTGCACCCTGCTACGTGCTGAGCAACGAACGTGGAAATGGCGATAGCAGGGACGGTAGGGCTGTACAGGGTGAAAATTCTGTCATAGTGACGTTTCGGGATCAGCCTGTGCGTATTCAGTTAAATGAATGCAAGCCGGTGTGACAGCCGCGACAGTCGATGGATCATGGTCTCTCGGTGTTCGCCGTTGTATTAAGATTGTACTATTCCTTCCATCAGGGACGGTGCTGTTAATTTACCGTTTTATTATTTTAAAAAAAAACACTAGGACATTCTCCTAATGAGTCAATGGAAGTTGTAAACGAGATGTTCACAAAAAATGTGATATTACACTAAGATGATATTTCATAGCCGGCCCCCAGGAGTTCAGACTTAACTCCCCTTAAATACTTTTTGTGGGGGTATTTGAGAAAGAATTATGCGGTGACATATTGTTACTATAATAGAACTCTGGTAGGTATTCGATGGTATTACCTTCTTCCTCGTCATGGTCCTCTAAGAACTGGTACAAGTTCCTGGCGTCTTCGAGTCTGGCTTTCCGGTCTTTAGCAGCGGCGACGAGGCTGTCACACAAATTACAACATATTAAGAAACAATTTCACACACGAACTATTGAATTGTATATTAAGAGTATATTTTTCGGGTAAGTATTATGACTTGGCCGGCTTGAAGTCGAATTGTAAGTAAGTAGTAACCTATCGTAAGCGTCTTCAAGATGTGCCAACTGCTGAGCGAGCTGGCGGGTCGGCTGCGGCGGACCCTCGGCGCTGGCGCCGTGCCGCACCAGCCGCCGGATGCTCTCGTCCACCGCACCAAGCTGCAACTCCTGCAGGGCGTGCGCCTGCAGCAGCCGCTCCACGTCCACCAGGTGACGTCCCACTTCCTCCGATTGGAACTGAGTCTGAAACAATTCGGGAGTTGACAACTTTTGGAAAATTGTTTTAAACACTTTATATGTGTAAAATAATATCTATAAATAAATTTCCTTTCATTATTACACCATAAAAAGTGATTTAAAAATATGCCCCAAAAACGAGCAATTATGGTTCCGTGACTTCGTCATTCAATTTATATGTCATTTTGTAAGATAACAGTGACAAGTTTGACAAGTAACGCAAGGAGTCAAACGTTCCTATATCCTGAATGGTGACTTCACGTTTTCTAATCAGCGTTTCAAATCACGTGACTCACAGACAAAAATATAAACAACGGGGTAATTCAATAATTAAACAACTACTTTTTCCAAAGATTTGCATTGTTGTAGGTTTTTTATCTATAGACCAATTGTTACTCAATAATTTACTTTAATTTTTAAACATGCAGTCAACTCGCGTATTACAAACGTCACATAGTATACACGTGACCTTAGTCTGATATTATATATACAGGTCATAATATGTGACATATTTACATAAAATTGAAACATATGATTTGTGTGTGATGTCAAATAAAGATCAAGTGCTCACTGAATCTTTGTAGTGGCAACATTACTTTCTCTAGGTCTCCACCAGTGGAATTACTAAAACTATTTAAAAAAAATATTAAATAAATCGAATTTTAAAACTCAACTTTTTATATAAATCATTTGACCAGTCAAACATGATATATAATTATGATTTTCAATAATTGTCCATAGAACACAAACTTTTTAAACCTTTTATAAAAACAATATAATTTTTAGAATTTGTGAACATAAACTCCAATGCTTAAAATAAAGTGGCAACTGTAGCATATAGCACTACAAAAAAAAACTCTTGGTCTATGTACCGATAGATTATATCATAATAAGAAAAAACATATGATTTCAATATTATTAACAAGACATCAAAGCGTCGCAAAATAACATAATGAGTCTTCAGGTGGTTCTATGTACAGTACTTACAAACATAACATCCCTGAAAAAGTAATTTGTGAATGATCCTCATTTTGGGTACTAATTTTATTAATCGTCTATGTTAATAAGTAGTCAGTGTAAACATGGAGGCCTCCAGGGGGGGTAATTAAAAAGTAAAACAATAAGTTACCTTCATATCAACCAAGGTGTGTCTAACAGTATCGGCTTCTCGAAGCAGAGCCATCAGCTTTGCAAGCAGGCTAAGCGAGACCCTGTGCCTCTCCAGCAGCTCGAGGAGTTCCCGCCAGCGCGCCAGCACCGCCTGCTCGGTCCTCGAGACCGTCTCAGCGCCGTGGTAGTTCTCGCGGACCAGTTCCGCAGCCATCGCTGACAAATCCTCGAAACGTTCAGTCCTAGCACAAAAAATAGAAAATAATATCATTATTCTTATAATATCTGGAAACGTCTAGAATCTACTTGAAACATCAAGTATATTATATTGTCGAGATAAATAGAACACTTCCCCTTTTAAACGATAACGTAAAATTCAAAGATTTTCCAATAATTTCAACCCTCGAATTATTTAAGTATATAAGTGAGCCGTGTTCCGTGCCAGGACTGTTGTGTTTTCGACAACCAAATGGAAACAACAAACGTAAAAAATAAAGACATCACCAATAGGACCGTAGATTTTTAACATTAAAAAACAAAATGGAAACAAAATATTGTGAAGCGTCTGTTGAGGATTATAAATAACTAAAATCTGCCTAGGACCTCCGTCTGCATGGACTTCAGGTTTGGATCTTTAGCGGGATAAAAAGTATCCTATGTGTTAATCCAGGATATAAACTATCTGTGTGACAAATTTCATCCAAATTCGTCCAGCTGTTTTTGCGTGGTTGTATAACATTTATAATATTATATGAGTAGAATAATGCCATAAGACTTGCCTGGCAAGAATGTCCGCTGAGATGGCTTCATGTTTCTTCACGGTCGCGTCGACTTGGGCCAGGTTGGACCCGTAGCGGGGGTCAGATAGCACCTGGATCATCTCCTTCAGGTATCCTTTACGTAAGACAGACTGCGAAACGATATTGCGTTCATTTATACTATCATGTACAATAGTTTTTATTATTATAAAATTATAATTACATTAGTATAAAAATGATATAGTAATTCTGTGATTAAAGAGACTCAAAACTGTTCCACTACTGGGTTATACGGCTTTACTCACGGCGCCAGCTCAAAATGCACTGGCGATTTCAAACGCGGAAAAAATTTCAAATTTTGCACTTCCTCATTATATGGATAAGATTGGGACCGAGTATATCAGAGGAAGTTGTAAAATAAACTTGGAACGGATTCAGACTTGAAATTGCTGGAGATGTATCTAAATAGATAATACAATTTAACAATGAATTACCTTTGTGTTGAACTTATAGTTGAGTTGTTCTAATCTCTGTTGACGCAGCAGTTCTGTTCGCAGCGCGATCTCCCTCGCGTGCTCTGCCTGGAAATCCAACTCGGTCAGATACGAGAAACTGTCGAGACCAACTAACTAAATGGACTGGCCTCAAGACAATAATCGTATGAAAACATAACTGATAAAATTTATTTTTATTTTAAATCTATAAGCAGTGTAATTTGTTTTATAATATTCAATTGAACAGTAATCATTAAAAATCTATATAGTTGAATATAATATTTCTAATATTGATTTATATTTTAAAGTTAATAAATAATTTATCGAAAATTTAGTGCTGTCAAATGAAAGACCCGCAGCACAGCGAGTGACGTCACTCGTGTGTAAACGAACATTACCCAATTGGTGCATTGACCTGACATTTGTTGTTTCCTTATCACTTTCTATATTTATTCAGTTCCAATTATTCTACGTATAACATGCTCATTAAATTTCTGTTTTTTAATTGTGCAAGCTCTTATGTAATAAGTAAACTAACCTGTTCCAGCTTCTGCCAGGCCCTCTCCAGGTCCTGCGGCAGCTGTCCCTCTAGCGGCGCCCAGGCCTCGCCCACCAAGCTCTTCTGCATTGTGTTTATGTGGAAATATAACGCTTCGATCTCGGAACGTTCCTTGTACCTGTGCAATAAGTTCATATACACCATTTACATTCTATATATAGATTTGTTAAGCGATGATGGTGACACATCTAAAATGCTATGGTTTGTTCAAGATATTTTCATTACCTAAAACTCAACCTTTTATATGATTCGAACCTATATCGATCTAAGTGATGTCCTAACTCGCCACCTCGCCACCTCGCCACCACTAGGCCGTCAACGTTTACATAACAAGAACTAGCAAAGATTTAACGATATCACTTCATAAACTTAATCTCCTTTATTCGTTTTCTATATCCCCACCACTGTAGAATTACAAAACTCAGCAGTATAAACTAACTTGGGCGGTTTTTCAACAGTTCTGTATTGTTTGAAAGCGAGCAATAGTCGCTGGATGCCGTCCAGAGAGTTCGGAAGGTCGCGTCCGTTCAACTCGAGGATCTTCAACCGGATCCACTCCAGCAGCGCCGTCATCAGCTTACTGTATTCTGACTTGCGATCGTCGCAGTCCATCATTTGTCCAATTATCTAAAAGCATCATATCAATAGTTAATCTAAAAATTAAAAGAATCCGCATTAGGAAGGAAAAAATTCTTAAAAAGATAAAATCAAAAATTAAATTAAAAAATTCTTTATTCAATTTCTAGATTCCTAAGAAGGCAATTATTAACATGAAAACACTACCACCGATTCGGAAAAACATCCCTGTCATAAGAAGACATGGCAAGAAACTCAATCAAGTTAAACCATTTTTTCCTTAACTGTACATATGTTAATATAATAGGTACAATAATAATTTAGTGGATGCACAGAAACTAGGGAGTCACTTCCAGACATCACTATCATTCACATAATAATCCACCCTATAATAACCTTTTGACAGTAAAATCCGCTTGACATGGTCCTTGAACTTATTGTCCGTTAAATCAGTAATGTGCTTCGGAATGTTATTATAGAACCTGACACTATTTATTTATGTATAAACATAACAGAACAAACTCACATTTGCAATTCTCTTTCCACTCTTCTGTTCGTTCTTCATCCTGGCGAAGGTGTGGTAGTAACTGGCCACATACGTCATCACAGATTTCTCGTCCGGTCTATGCGTGTCCACGTCTGGTGATCAAATAATAAAATTGATAGTTTTTACCTAAAACATATGCTGAAGAGATCGACTTCTCTACCTGAAGCAATTATTTTTGTCTATATCTCCTCTCTATGAAGAAAAGGATGACTTATATTATCCTACTAGCTGTGCCCGCGGTTCCGCTCGCGTGGACTAACACGGTCGTTATAGTGATGACCCCGCTTCCACCCACGGTGGTCGTCAGGCCGATTGTTTTAAAGATAAAAATGATTATTATTTTATTTGTGAGGAACTCTGATTCTTTTTCTAGAATAAAAATTAATCCTTATCAGCTATTCACCAGTGAAAGTTTCGTCAAAGTCTGTCAAACCGTTTCGAAGATTACCCAAAACAGATAAACAGACAGACAAAAAGCTATTATTTACATGTATAGATACACGATTGCCTGTCTTCAAATAGAAACTTGTCCGGTGTGGACTGGTCTGGTAGAAACTGTCGACTGCAAGGTTAGTTTTAACATTATAATATAAACTACTTTTGAATTACAAAAAGACAAATATAATAGTAAAATAATTATCTCAGAAGTGGGATCGGATCTGACGACAATGGTAGTTTTTAATTATATATATATATGCGTTTAACTAAAATCTCAACTAAATGCCTAAAATGGTAACAGTCGTGAGAGGTCTGCTTAGCGACAGATTTTCAACCTGAAGGTGGAATTGTATATTTAGTACAACAGTAATCTTTTCTAATAGTAGTTATAAGCAACAGTGTATAATAATTTATATGTAATTTAGTGATAAGTTACGTTATCAGTTATACTAAAATCACAGGCTCACTTAGATATAGTACATAGCTGCATCTGCAAGCGCATCTTTTTTCATAGCAATTTTTAATGTTTAATATTATAAAAGCACCCACTTAAAAAAAAGTGTGGTCCAAGAGTGCGCAGAATTGGGTATAAAAAAAAACTTGTAAGTGGTAGCTAGCCAGGCTCTATCACTATTCTATGGCTTTCATCATGTTGTTTACTGTCACCGGGCGCTCAGGTTCATTATGACGTTGTAAGTAATTACTCGAAATTTATAATTGTTCTGAGATGGACTTTCAACTAGAGACGGGAATTTATTTATTATATATCAGATTTGCGTAAGTGTCTCACCTTCCGCGTCCAAGAGGCGAGGTATTCCGAGGTGCTTATGTGCGACGTCGAACGCATGGTTGAGGGTTTCCACGTGGTCTGTCACAGGCACTTCTGTCCAGCGGAACAAGTCGGGTCTGGGAATTTAACAAATATGTAATTATTTCGTTAGAGGAAGCTAACCTCTCTACCTGACCTTGTGTTGTGTTCCTGGGGTGAGTGGGGTTTCCAGAGCTCCTTGGAGAAGGGAGGAAGGTAGGGCACAAAAAAGTAAAGTGTACAGGTTTTTAGAAAGTCAGCAACGCGGAAGTAATGCTTCTGGTGTTACAAGCATCCATATGCTGCGGTAACAATTTATCAATAAGCAGACCACGGACTTGTTTGCCACAATTGTATAATGAAAAAAAATAATTGCATACAACTATTTTATTAGAATTACTATGTCTAAGAACATAATCATAGTTTTTTTTTTCGTTATAGATTTAACGTTGTGGCTAAGATCTCACCTGATCGTAAGTTATAACGTGACGATGTGGCCCGAGATGGTACCACGCTAACAGTTTTGAACAATCACTAAGAAGTCAATTACTTTATAGATTGAAAGGTTTAAAACCGTGAGAACCATAATAGAATGTTACCTGTGAGCGTGTATGAGCGCGTTGAACCCGAGACCAGAGCGCCACGAGTCCGTGAAGTTGTGGATGTGGACGCCGTGGTAGCCGCTCGTCTTGCGCTGGCACCACAGCAGCAGGGCGTCCTTCGCGGACTTCTTCTCTGACGATTCATTCTCCTCGTCCTGGTCAAAGATCATTTAATTAATTACCATAATATTGTGTGACTAAACAATATTAACTTCGAAATGATTATCAGGTATGATTTTAACTAACACCAAATAAATGCATGTTCCTAATGACATAATTATTAACATTTGTCCCTAGAATAGTACCTAGTTGTTTTTACTAGTATTGAATTCCCAAACAACAACAAAACGGTTGGTTCCCTAAAACTAATGCAAGATACAATTTTAACTAGCATAGGGATTTCATCAAATCTCCGGTTTTAACATCTCCATAGAGCATATAATATTTTAACTGATCCATTACGTATCTCTTTAAATTATTCCTCAAAGGTGATTTTTGTAGCAAAGCCATATATATCCTTTAATTCTTCGTCAAAATTAATTACTCGAACACAATTTTAATGTTTATGTTCCATACTATTGACCTTACAACGATAAATTGTTTAAAAGTGACATGCTAGTGCACCACATCTATTAACAAATGTTTTAGGAACATGCTAACCGTTAGATTGTTTACATTATATAATATCAGACCCTTATCATCATGTGTAATGGAAGGTACTCGTGAGAACAAAACAAACGAGCCCAAATTCGACTGTCCTACCATTTGCCATTAATGAATACCAGTCCCTTCATCCCGACTCCATCATCAGGTCAACTCCGTTGTATCATAATATTGCATTGCCATGGAACTTACATATGCAAAATTTCATCTCAATTGAATACCAGGAAGAGGTTGAAAAATAGTTTGCAAATTTTTGAAATTTGGTGTTACGACTTACGAACGAAGCGAGTTACTTGTAAAAATAATGTACATAAATTGATACATAATATTCACCCTACATTGTGCCATTTTATTAAGTGTACGAACTCACCACGTCGATCTCAATCTCTTGGATTTGGAAGCGGAGAATGATGGTCCATATCAGCCCTAGGATTAGACGAGGGTTCCCGTCGACTATGTCTTCAGCACCGATTGACTCCAGCCGTACCTGTGGGGTGAAAGAAATCTTTAACTCTCCCTATGTGTTCAAACATGCTTTACAAATATATACGATGACGTTTCATACAACATATCAAGCATTTTCTTATCAGATAATCAGATTAAACACATTTGAATCACTGCAGTCTCTAGAAAGTCTACGAAGCAACCACGTTGAAATGTTTTTTTATATAGTAGCACTTCATATTGACGATGCACAGTACAATCTGAACATAGCGGCGACCACCGACAGATCGTAATCCATTGACGGTCACTGTTGTCATGCCGCGGCCGGCCTGCACTACTTTAACTGGATATACATAAACTGATCCCAAAACGTGACCCAGCCCTACCCTGCTATCGGCATTTCCTCGTTCGTTACCCAGCAGATGTAATTCGACGCCCCTTACATCCTAGTACATCTATTTTCTATATTAATAACTAGTTGTATATAAACGTGTGAAACTTTCCAAATTTTCCAATACGATTACGGTGTATGTCCGGATCTAACACAAAAACGGCGAAGCCGATTTTGATAAATATTTGGACATTGAAAGTATAAGTAATTCCATAGTTGATCAGTTATAAGAATCGTCAATAGTAAATATATTCATTATTCAATAAAATATTATAAATCAAACATTTTCTATAGGCCAAAATAACTTGTTATACAATTAGCCTTGGCACACATTTTTTAAAGTTCAAAAAGGATTAATTTTATTTTAAAAAACATTTTATTTTTGCGCATTTAACAAAAAAAAACATACCATTCGAAATTTTACTCCTTGGACCTTAAAATGTAAAAAAAAAAAAATGTCCTTCCACCGAAACCCACGCCCACAATGGGATACGTAAAGTAAAAAAAACTATTGTGGCGGCAAGCCAGTTTTCTGAATGAGAGAGGTGGCAACACCGGATAGACGAGGTGTCATAAAGAAAAAGGTTCTAAAAACTATTTTGTGTTCTTTATGACTACAGTTGTTACTTAGCAACAAATGGTTATTAATTATTGATTAAAAGGTTCTAGTGTTATTTATTGTATTAATATAAAATTGTTATGTGTTCTCTGTTCGTGTTAATATAGATTAAAAGGTACTACATTGGTGACCCCGACGAAAAAAACACATAGGAATTTCAAGATAGTGTTATATAAAACACAAGGAGTACATAGCATGTTAGTACACAATAATTAGTTACTTTAATTACATAGACATAATCAAAAATGACTGAGAAATGTCATAAAGTTTTATAAATAAAAACTTATAATTATGAATACCAACATACTTAAAATGTCTATTATAATTTAAATACAATGAAGAGAGAATGAACATTTAATGGAGATTTTTCATCAAATTCTCAACCATCAAAGGAAAACAAGGATAGATACCTCATCAGGGAAAGCTGATTTTTTTCCAATTGTATGCGCTTGGCAAGATAAAGGAATACTTGGTGCAGTCATACACTAGACATGTCATAAACAGTGCAGAAAAGAATAACATCACTTGTGTTATCTCACATCATTGACCCAAAAACTTTTACTTTTAGTTTATAACATGCATTGGTTGCAATAACATATGTTTTAATTATTTGTATTGTATATAAAATAAAAAAATACCATGCATATTTAACATTACGTACCTATTAGTTCGATAATACTTTTATATGTGTATACATATACTAGTAACTAGTATTAGTTCACCGACATTGTTTGTTTTGTGTTTATAAACTTTTACTATGTTTTAAGGTAAATTACTATTTAATAACTATTATACTTAAATAGTTTAATTAGTCAGTTATTACACTTAAAGTTTTATTAAGTATAGAGAACTAACTACCTTAAAATTATTTTGTGCATTTTATATTCAACTTTGTTTATTGTATGTGAAAACTAATGCTTAAGGCCGTTTCACATGTATGTTACAGCAAACGGTGATAAATAATTGTACCATATAACATATGTTCTCAATTTTTTTTTTTTAGTTTGATTTAGGTTTTAATTGTTTGATTGATTTTTCTTTCCTTTCTCATACTTGTGTTACATTGTACTAATTTACTGTTTTCTTTGATTTATTCCTTAAATAAATATATATTTTTTACAATGTCTTCAGAAGAGGAACTGCAACAGCAGGTCAAAGACCTGCAAAGGCAATTGACACTTTTATCACCTGCACACCCCGGGCCCTCGAATGTAAGTGGTGTATCAATTAAACTGAGCAGTTTCTGGGAGGACAAACCAAAGTTGTGGTTTGCTCAAGCAGAGGCCCAATTTGATATAGCTGGAATCACACAAGATTCAACAAAATATGGCCACATTTTATCTGTTCTGGATGCACGGGTGGCTGATGAGGTGGAGGATGTTATATCCAACCCGCCCGGAACTAATAAATATGAGCACCTCAAGAACGAGCTCATTCGCCGTTTATCATTTTCTAAAGAACAGCGCGTCAGGAAGTTATTGAGCGAAGAACAACTTGGGGATAGGAAACCTTCTGCTTTCCTTCGCCACCTTCGCTCGCTTGCTGGCACAACCGTTGGTGAGGAAGGCATATTGCGCGAACTATGGATGCGCCGTTTGCCGCATGAAGTTCAAAGGATCCTCATGGCTCAACTTGATTTGCCACTAGACAAAGTGGCCCAAATTGCCGACGCCATTGTTGAAACTCCGTCAACCTCCACGTCAATGAGTGTGCATGCTGCGTCCGCACCTCCTCACAACGAACTCGACAGTATCAAGAATTGCCTGCTTGAACTGTCTAAAAAGGTTGACGCCCTCACTGCCGAACGCTCACATCGACGGACTAGGTCTAACTCACGTTCCCGTCCGAAGTCCAGGTCTTCATCCAAGTCTACGAGCCTTTGTTGGTATCATAAGAGATTTGCCACAAAGGCACATAAGTGCATTGCTCCTTGTAGCTGGAAACTTGACCAACCGGGAAACGTCAACAGCAGTCAGTAGCGACGGCGTCTGACTGTGCCGACCATCCCGGCCGTCGTTTATTTGTCGGAGACACGGGGTCTAACATTCGATATTTGATCGACACAGGCTCGGACATTTGCTGCTACCCACGCCAGTTGCTTAAGGGTCGTTGTAACCCTACTGAATTTGACGTTCGCGCGGCCAATGGTAGCGCTATAAAAACTTACGGCACCATTTCTCTCCAGTTGAACCTCGGATTGCGTCGCGTTTTCAGATGGAATTTTACTATCGCAGACGTGGGCACACCTATAATTGGTTCTGACTTTTTATCCCATTACCACCTCTTGCCAGACTGCCGTAACAAAAAACTTATAGATGGTACCACGAGGCTGTCCACACCTGCTAGCATCGCACAGGTGACACAGCCCAGTGTGAAAACAATCGTTGCCGGAGATTCGCCATTCATAAAAATTTTGGAGCAATTTCCGGACATCACGAGGCCCCCTGGTGTTCACCGGTTTATCAAACACTCGACGGTGCACCATATTATCACTACGGACGGCCCACCAGTCGCATGTCGTCCGCGTCGCCTCGCTTCACAGAAATTGCTAGCGGCCAAAAAAGAATTTGAAGACATGGTCACTTGTGGTGCAGCGCGCCTATCAAAAAGTCCTTGGTCTTCACCTTTACATATGGCAAAGAAGGGCCAAGACGGTTGGCGTCCCTGTGGGGACTACCGCGCTTTAAACGCACGTACGATTCCGGATCGTTATCCCGTGCGCCACATTGGGGATTTTAACCAGAACTTAGCTGGAGCTACAGTGTTTTCCACGGTAGACCTGGTGAAGGCCTATCAGCAAATACCGGTTAACCCCGAGGATATAGCCAAAACCGCGATAATCACGCCGTTCGGATTATATGAATTTCCATATATGACGTTCGGACTACGAAATGCAGGACAAACCTTCCAAAGGTTTATAGATGAGGTAGTGCGTGGCTTTGAGTTTTGTTTTCCGTATGTAGACGATATCTTGGTTTTTTCTCGCTCGTTTGAAGAGCACACTCAGCACCTTCGAGCACTTTTTCAACGTCTTTCCGAATTTGGTGTCGTGGTCAATACCTCAAAGTGCGTCTTTGGCGCCAAGGAAGTGACTTTCTTGGGCTACCGGATTTCCAAAGATGGCACTAGTCCACCACTGGAACGAATCGAAGCCCTAAAAAGCTACCCCATGCCTAAAACAGCTGAAGGTTTGCGCAGATTTTTGGGAATGGTCAATTTTTATCGTCGTTTTCTGCCAAACACGGCGGAGCTACAAGCTCCCCTCATAGATGTACTAGCCTCTACTCAACTGAAAGGCAGCAAACCTGTCCCTTGGACGTCAGAATTGGAAATGGTTTTTCAAAAATGCAAGGACCACTTAGCCAATGCTACGATTTTGGCTCACCCGAATACGGTTGCAGCTCTGGGACTTTTTACAGATGCTTCTTCCACTCACGTGGGAGTATGTCTACAACAGCGTGTGGAAGATGATTGGCAACCTCTTGCATTTTTTTAGTAAAAAGCTTACTACCCGGCAATCAACCTGGCCGGCCTATTATCGAGAATTATTCGCAGTCTATGAGGCTGTTCAACACTTTCGACACATTTTGTAGGCGCAACATGTGAGGATTTACACCGACCATAAACCCTTGGTTTATGCGTTCTCGCAGCGGCGAGAGAAGCTACCTCCAGCGCAGTTGAACCAGCTATCATTTATATCGCAATTCACGATTGACATCGTCCACATCAGCGGCAAGGAAAACGTGGTTGCAGACGCTATGTCTCGTGTCGACACCATTCGCCTCGGAGATAATTTTGATGAACTCGCCGAAGATCAGGCAGGAGACGAAGAGCTACGCAGAATGATGAATGACTCGTCCCTCAAGCTGGACAAAGTTCTCGTCCCTGGGACAGACATTACCCTATATTGCGATACATCAACGAAAAAACCACGGCCGTTCGTCACCCAAAAATTCCGTCGCGTGGTGTTTGATAGAATTCATAATTTAAGTCACCCAAGCGCAAGAAATTCCGCAAAACTGGTGTCTGACCGATTCGTGTGGCCCAATATTAAAAAGGATTGTCGTAACTGGGCTCAGTCTTGCCTTGCTTGCCAACGTAGCAAGATTACCAGGCATACCAGCTCACCTCTTGGGACTTTTTCTACACCAACTAGACGATTCCGCCACGTGCACATAGACATTATTGGCCCACTCCCGTATAGTAAAGGATGCCATTACTGTCTAACAGCAGTCGATAGATTTTCTCGATGGCCCGAAGCTTGGCCGATGGTTAGTATAACGGCGGAGGAAGTTGCTGAAACATTTTTCAGCGGCTGGATTGCACGATTTGGCGTTCCGGCCTTGGTCACGACGGATCAGGGCCGGCAATTTGAATCCGGACTCTTTCAGGCTCTAATGCAGCTTTGTTCGTCAAAGCGCATTCGTACCACGAGTTACCACCCGTGTGCAAACGGGCTTGTCGAGCGGATGCATCGCCAACTGAAAACGGCCCTGATGTGCCACCAAGAAACTTGGTTCAAAGCTTTGCCAGTAGTACTTCTTGGCATGCGAGCCTCCCTGAAAGAAGATTTGCAATCCTCACCCGCCGAGCTTGTGTACGGGGAACCACTGTGCCTGCCCGGCGAATTTCTTTGTCCTGAAACTTCCAAATCCGACACAGACGTAACTAATCTCATTACTCAGTTGAGGCGTTTTATGACTCAACTGCAGCCAACTCCAGGATCACGGCACGGTAGAAAGCCTAATTTTGTCCATAAGGACTTGAAAACTACCAGCCACGTTTTCCTGCGGGACGATACTGTTCGTCCGCCACTGAAGCCTCCATACAAGGGACCTTTTAAGGTAATTTTTAGGAAGGATAAGACTATTACTATCAGGATGGGGGACAAGAACGTGCAGGTCAGTATTGACCGCGTTAAACCGGCGTACATCAACGGGGATGACGAGTCCCACAATTCACCCATGGCACGGGCTTCAGCTACGGTTCCAACCGCAACTTCCGCAGCCCCTTCCATGCCTATTTACCCTACTGGGACTACTACTCTTCCTCCTCCAGTATCAACCACTACTGCTACTCCACCCTCGAAACCTGAATATACCACACGTTCGGGTCGTACAGTACGATTTAAAACGCCTTTCAATATTTGAATGCTGTTGTAGTTTTTCACTTGTAGGAATATGCTTATTGTATGTTTTTTTTTTTAAGGGGTTATTTTTCTCCGTGGGGGGGTGGTGTGGCGGCAAGCCAGTTTTCTGAATGAGAGAGGTGGCAACACCGGATAGACGAGGTGTCATAAAGAAAAAGGTTCTAAAAACTATTTTGTGTTCTTTATGACTACAGTTGTTACTTAGCAACAAATGGTTATTAATTATTGATTAAAAGGTTCTAGTGTTATTTATTGTATTAATATAAAATTGTTATGTGTTCTCTGTTCGTGTTAATATAGATTAAAAGGTACTACACTATCATATAAACGCATCGAATAAATGTAGGAATCCATATAAAAGCTTAGAAGGACGAGGTATTTCTTTATGACAATACAATTAGTTGGCTTCACATACTATACTAGTTACGAGTGCTATAATCACGGCTAGGGTTGCAATTTGTCGATAATATTTTATCGATAGACGCAGTATTTATTTTGAACTAGCTTCTGCGTGGACTTCAGAATTGGGTTCAGAGTGAAATGAAATATCATGTACCAGGATAAAAAGTATCCTAAGCTTTAATCCGGGTTATAAACTATCTGTGTGTCACATTTCATCCAAATCCGTGCAGTCATTTTTGCATAATTAACAAACATAAATAAACTTAGTAATTTAGAAAGATAACAACGCCTGTTTTAACTAACTTTAAAAAGCCTCTGGAGTTGTATTTGTACTGACTTTAAAAAATGGAGGTTACTCAATTAGAATGTTTTTTTTTTTATGGTTGTTCCATAACTTCATTGTTTATGAACCGATTTAGAAGATTCCTTTTTTGTTTGATATGGGCGGTACCATTGTAATTTTACAGGCACTGGATCTTCATCTTCAAAGATACACCAGAGAACTCTTCGAAATCATTAAGTTGGTTTTCTTTCTTGTTTATTTATATATTTATTCAAGTGAATGTATTTTATATATTAAATTATATATTTCCCGACATCTTTTTATTTTATTATAATTATTAATAAGAAATATCACCTATTAATGTGGTAATGTTATTTTACGATGATTTGAATGCAGTAGGAACTTGCAGTCGATTCGTATTAGAATAATTTCTAATATTACAATATATACACTGTTAGGACTACATACCTTTTTTAAATAAATAAATTATTCCGTGTTTCCTCTAATTATAGTGTGTAGAATTTTACTTCAAATTGTTCGGCCAAAGAAAACTGTTGTAAACTGAATCAGAGGTCTCTAAAGTAGTTTTTGAGTTTAGAATTAAATTACATCGTCGGATTCGCCATCGATATGTACTACTCGACAATAGGACATCATTAACACACGAACAAAACCACAATACTATAATTTAATTTGGCAGTACTAGTAAACCAAAATCAGGAACGGAATGATAAATTGAAAAAAAAAAAAAATCTATGTGTGGCATCCGAATTTTTTTTAAATCTATCAAGTTTATTGTTATAGTAAGAGAATAAATATTATTTGTCTTCGACCGCGAGTTGCCTTCTCAGTAATAGTAGTGTTTCATAAATTAAAATTATCAACTGATTAGGTTAGTTTAGGTTAGAATTTAGATTTTATATCTAGTGCTGTTACTGATTCACTCATATCGATATATCTAATCGATAATTATGCCCGATATTGAAGCAGTATGATAAACAGTTTTTTACTATCTCTATATGAATGAGAGTATGAGTATGAATGAATCATAATGTGCTAGACAGGGACAAAAATACTTCATTTTTTCTTTACTTCAAACTACAAGCATTTATAAATAAATAGCAATAAATAGTATCGTAGGTTTGAAGACTGTATTGGAACAGCTCATGTGACATTATAAGTTGCGTCGTCGTCATTTTAATGAGTGACGTCATTTTCTGACAGTATACATGAGAAGATGATGTCAGTACTGTATATACCTGTTGTGCGTGTGTGTGTGTGTGTGATATCTACATGTATATGTACGTCGTGTATGATACTGTTGTACATAAAAATAAAATGAGTTTCAAATGTAAAGAAACCAGCGTTCGCACCAGCTTCGGTCACTACTTGTCAAAATTATCCAGTGCGGCCTTGACGAGGGATTCGTGGATCACATATTTTTCAAGTGAAACTTCTTTAGAATTGTTGTGATTTCAAACCGGATGCAACGGAAAAAACGACAGGTAAGAGACACAAAAGCTAATATGAATGATATACTGTGTAAGGTAAGGGCTACATTCCCGTACATTTTTTACTGGCGCTTACGACCGTTTGGAACTGGGTGAAGTTTTTGTCGATTTACTGAAGTTTCACTTCTATCGTGTGTGAATCGCACACACACCTTTTTTTTAATTATCCCATACTCTCTTGTTCTTTATATGATCTTTCTTCCTTATTATATTCCTCGTCCTACTAATGTCAATACATTACTTCATTTACTTACATATGTGTATTATACATTTATTGAAATATTTAGTGTCTTTATTTATCGTGATAATATAAAATTGTAATGTATCCTTTGTTCGTGTCTATATAAATCATAGTTATGATTTTTATTTATATGTTTAACATATAATATATAGTTTTATATTATCCCTGCAGTTCCCTTAACAAGTATATGTATAGATTTGTGACGGTTCTGTGTTGTGTCAGTGTATTTTGTGTATGGGTTATTCTACAGAACACCAAACATTTGGCAACTAAATTCTGAATTGTAACGTTCCGCACCTCGCAATTTATTTTTCATTGTTATAATATTTTTTACCAAAATTAATAATTACAATAAAAAAGCCTATATATGTATTTTATAAGTCACGTGAAATAAGCTTAATTTTCACATATTGTTGTTATTGTTTTCCGATCGTAATTTCTTTTATATAAAGTTGTATACGAAAAGTTGAAACAAGATAGCGGTTGGAGTTTTTGACGGGATCTTGAAGCGACATGTTATGGTTTTATTTTTAATTAATTTATTT
Source organism: Saturnia japonica (assembly GCA_033032175.1). Classification (NCBI taxonomy): domain Eukaryota; kingdom Metazoa; phylum Arthropoda; class Insecta; order Lepidoptera; family Saturniidae; genus Saturnia; species Saturnia japonica. The sequence goes on from CM065329.1 coordinate 12,158,705, forward strand.
ATGTGATATAGTTTGGTTTGTGTGCATAAGTGAAGTGGATTATTAATATAAACTGAAAGCATGCATTCTGGGATCACACAAAAACTCCCTAGAAAGTTCTAACAAGGGGACCACCACCTTGTTAGGATACCGAAATCGTTAAAAGACAGGGCACCTACATTCACTTGATAATGGTAGTAATGGTCTTCTAAAGAGGACTAGTTACCAAGTTAGGAAGAAGAAGAAGATGACGGTTTCACAATAATCTTCTTATTTGAAACGAATAGCACATACGAGTACATTATTATTTATGGATAATTACTAGATCGTGATTTCATTGTGAATTTATTTCATTCTTTGATAACGTTGAACATCAACCTGGCAAACATAATGGTATTTTATCAGATAATTCATGTTTTTCGAGTGTTACTCCATTTGTTTATCTACTTGTGTTACGTTTGTCGTAAGTAGCTGTAACATTCTATATAACTATGCAATAATAATAATAATATCGAAGGTTAATTTGTTACCAAATTTAGTCAAAGTTAGTACTTACTGGGGTAACCAAACATTACGTGTACATACAGGACACTCCCGAACCGGGATAGTTGGATACTAACAGTTTTATTATAAACTAGCTGTGCCCGTGGCTTCGCTCACGTGAACTACAGAATGGCCGCCCGAGTCTTGCTTCCACGCTCCCGGCTTGTTTAAAGACAAAAATGCTTATTTTGGGTGTTCTTTAGAAGATAAACATATACTCTCATTGACTCTTTGTAGGTCTTTTTAATACCTACTATTGTGTCGTACATTAATTTGCTATATATCTTATGGTTTGCTTAGCGTAAGCCATTTAAGCATCCAAATTGATTCATCATGACCAGTTTATTTTCTTTGTGCAAAACCCTAATTCTTTTTCTAAAATAAAAGTAGCCAAGTTACTCCCTATAAATTCAGCTATCTAACAGTGAAAGTCCCGTCCAAATCGGTCCAACCGTTTCGGAGATTATCCGGAACAAATAGACAGACAAAAAAAATAATGGTTTTTTGTTATAGGTATCGTATATACTTTCATATGCATTTAGTAAAAAGCTGTTATTTTGACATTACAAACAGACGCTTCAATTTTATTAATTGTATAGATTTGTCTTAGATAGATTGATTTTGTCTTAAAACTATTTATAATACGGGTAAATCAAACCTTATGAAAATAATCTTTATTGAGTTTATGCCCTAAGAAGGCACATATGAACGTCAAAACACTACTGCCGGTTCGGAAAACGTCCCAGCCATCGAGAAACTCGATCGGTTTTTTTTTAAATTAGTATTAATATAATACAATAATGTCTAACCTATTACAATAACTTTTTGACAGTAAAGCCCGCTTGACATGGTCCTTGAACCTGTTGTCCGGCAAATCAGTAATATGCGTCGGGATCTTACTATAAAACCTAACACTATTTACCTAAATATATTTTATTAGTCTTACTAAGTCTATACCGCGGTACGATTGATTTATCTCTATTTCTAGTATTAAAACTCTGCTAGTATACACATGTATAACACTGATATTACTTATTTTGTACTAAAAACACAGATTACAAACAATTTGTAATTCCAATAAAATTTGTAAGCCTTGACTTAGTAGGTATAATTTCATTTTCCATCACATTAAAAATATTTTTAGTTTCTGGTACGCTGAACAAAATAATTATGTTAAATGGGGCGGTGAGCTATCTGATATGTACAAATTGAAATGTTCAGTTAGACAGGGCGGATTAACTTCACCTAAACTTTTTAATTTCTATATTAATGGCCTGATTGAGAAGCTAAGCAGCACCATAGTCGGTTGTACATTAGACGGTACGATAGTTAATAATATTAGTTATGCAGACGACATGGTGCTCTTGTGTCCATCAATCAGTGCAATCCGAAAGTTGTTAGTTATTTGTGAGGAGTATGCGGCGGCTCACGGTCTCGAGTACAATGCAAGTAAGAGTGAACTCTTGATATTTGAGGCACGTAGTAAACACATTTGCGAGATACCAGCAATAACTCTCAACGGGTGTCTCCTTAAACGTGTTTTTGCTTTTAAATACTTGGGGCATTGGGTTACCGCAGATCTGTCTGACAATATGGATATCGAACGAGAACGTAGAGCGATGGCCGCCCGAAGCAATATGGCTCGCAGATTTGCACGATGTTCTTGGCCAGTGAAAATTTATCTTTTTACAATATAATAATGCCTTCAGAGTGTTGTTGGACCTGGCTCGGCACACAGACGCAAATAGAATCGACTGCCCGATATTGCAGCACTGGGTTCGCGTCCATGTTGCGGGAATTATTTAAAAACTTATTTCTATTAATTAAGAACTCTTACAATTATTATGTATAATTAACATGGATATATTATTATCTGAATAAATAAATTATTATTATTATAAAAACGCTCCATTGATAAATTATTTAAAAATTGTAAGTCGATTTCCGTCCCCTTGAATCTCGCACCCTTCGGACCCAGAGTCAAGAAGGATCTACATATTTTTAACGGTATTTAAAATATTCCCTCACCTTGGTATGGAGGAAACTGAGACTTTTGTTGACATTCTCTATTTTGTGAACTCGCATACGTCCACTGTTGGGCCTCGGCAACCGTTCCCCGCTGATGATTTCCAGGAGTTTCAGGAGACGGCGTCCGTCCGCCAGGTCTACGAACAAATCGTCCACCTCCATACGAGCCTGGAACGAATAAACAATATACATACATTAATCTAAAACCCGTTGGCGACATCTCAAGTATCTTTGAATCCCCTATTTAACCACGTAAGGGGATGTAAGGTGGTTGTCTGCGTTGTATAAAGAACTCTCGAGCTAAATTGTATGCTTAAAGATCCATCTATGTAATACATAAATTGATTTAATTGAATTACTGAATTGCAGTATCTCAATATTTTGTATATGTATTAACTTTATATAAAGTTTTTTAATGCGTAACAAGACTAACATAATCCGTCTCGTTTTATCACGCGGCTAAACGATATGCGTTAAAAGAAACAGCACGAGACTCTACTTTCATATAACCGATAGTTTAGTTTTCTAATTTACTATTCTGACGAATAGATTTGTTTCGATGTGTGATACAACTCCTGAGAATGCGGTCACCTCCATAAATTGGAAGGGATCGAGTCCGACGAGATGTCATATTATGTTCCAAAAACTATGTTTCTATATGAAATGTAAATATGAAAGCTCTCTATAGCGGCCTTAGAATTACGACTCTATTATAATTATAGTACTATTAATGAATAAAGATGACCGTTTACAAAGTACTTAATATCCCTCGACAGTGACATCCCAGAGTATTCGTACACAGTGGACGCCGGGTCGCTGCATATAGTCTCTGAATAACTATTAACTTGTAATATAAAATTATATACAGCATAGGATCATAAAATCATGATCTGTAAACTAACAATTATAGAACATAGCTCCTACGATATACATTTGAAAATAATAATGGTAGCTTTTAAATAATCCAATATAAAATTATTGTTTATTAGCATTGAACGGTGGAAGAGGAAGGCCTAGGCGAACGTTTCACGATCAAATCGGGGGCGTTCTGAAAAAAAAGTCAAATCAAGAGTACTCTAAACCGACGAGCATAAATAAAAAGACTAATGAACGCTGAAGAAGCGAAAGATGTATGCAAGGATCGTAGCTAGTGAAAGGACGTGATCTCTGCTTACCTCGCTAGGTAAGAGCCGTGATTTATATATGTATGTTTTAACAGCATGTATAGGTACTGCATATACTATTGACAATGAAAGGAAATAGAAAATTATTAGTGACGTCTATCGAACAGAAACAACAACAACAAGAATATAAAACATGGTTCACAGTAACTTAAACCACATGCTCTATTATTTTGGTTTCAATTTAGGATTTAGTTCATTTGAGATAATATTTAAATGGACAGTAAATTATAAAAGACTCCTAATATCGTACATGTATGTATTATGTAAATTATGCAGTCTACATTAGTCGATGGTCTAATGAGGAGCACCGAAGCGTGTCTCTATCGCTCGCGGCTCGTGGGCTCAACAACGCTGCAACGCGGTGAACCAGCCCGTATTCTTGCAATGCGCGTGTAATTCCTCACGTAGCTAATTACTCGTCAGCATATTTACGATCGAAATAGAACAATACTGTAAAACACCTTATCAAAGATTAAATAATGCATTTGATAATAGCTAAGTTATTTTTACTCAATATTAATCAACGCTTCTGTGAGACTGAATTTTGATTTACATAATCTATAATATGTACAATTTACACGCTCTAACCCTAATATCCATCAACATAATAATTATATTCAAAGTACAACTTTACGTAAAGGAACGTAAGAAATATTCAGGATGGATAGTATGACTGGATTTGGAATAACGGTTACTGGAGGGACAGCGACCAAGCGGCGAAAACTTAAAACGAAACGAAAAAGTAGCTCGGCAAATACACGGCGCCGTCACTGGTCGTAAGCAATGTACAATCCAAACAACGGTGACCACCGAGAAATCGAAACCCATCGACGAAACCCGATGAAGGAAGAACAAGGCGGGAACACACTGGCCGGGAGAAGGTTCTCAGTTCGCGTCAAGATTGAAATTACTTATCAGATAAAAACTGTAACTACGAAGCTCAGCGCGTGTGATTCTGTTGCGGAATAGAGAGGAGGGAGATTGAACTGGTCTTCACATCTTCAGCTCTCACCATGATGGAACCAAGACCAGATATTAAAATACATGGATGCGAACTGAACGAGAATAAAGAAATCTTGTATGTTATAATTACCTTTTGCAAGAAAGAGTTGATCCATTTCGTGAAAGTCTTCTTCTGTATGTGTAGCCGTTCCTCTTGCAGGGCCTTTATGCGACCCTGCTCGAACTTGAGCGCGTCCTCCCTCTGCGTCATGTTTGAACGTTGCTGTACCGTGGTGGCGTACCCTCCGGGCTCATACTGCGCTCCTGCACACAAACGAACACGTGTTTATACACACACGGCCTCACTCTCGCAGCGACAAGTGGTACATGAGACCAAAGGTATTGAGATATTATAATACCAGGAAACTTTCTACTTTTGAAATTTCTTTTTTTATTTTATTTTTCATGTATGTATGTACGGTTATGGCGTACATTTCTTTTTCCTTTTGTTGGATTTATTGGCTTTTTTTTTTAAATTAACTCTAACATAGATTTCTAAGATAAAATATAAAAAAACTATTGTATTCAGTAAGGTCACAAATGAAGCACGTGGTGCCGCGGTGGTGGCCTTAAAAGGCAAATGCACTACTGACTGACCAATGTTTTTATTTTGTAAATATGAATGAAATGTAGTGTATTGGCCACAGGCCATCCATTTTAATAAATAGGATAAAATAAAAACATCTCTAGTCTGAAACTAATGCCCAAATCCATTATGTACCTTAAATATAGCATTTACAATTGAGGCATATTGAGAGACTCTCAAAAGTTAACAAAAAGGAAAAAATTAATATCGTCAAAATATAGAAAAATTTTGTGAAAAAAATATAGACGTTTTCTTTTTTACTTATCGTAGTAGAGCAAAGTGATGGTGGATACAACATCAGCTACCACCGTGGGTTCTACAATCCATCGGCAGTCGGCGTTTTAATGCCGGCCTGCACAAATCTCTCTTCACGTCATGTTTGAAAGAGTCCATGATGTATGAAGAACTGAGCACACTGGCCGGGAGCGGGGATACAGTTCCACAGCTTCATAGTAAGGCAAAGATATGACGTAGAGATGTTTTTAATTCGTACCGAGATAGGGGTTCTATTATGAAACTGAGACAAGGCAATTAAGTAATTAGGGAATTTATTAGTAACCCTATTATGACATGACATATTCTTTTTATTGTATTTATAGGCATAAATAATAATTTACTGAATTGTTTAACAAAAGCAAACAATGAGAAATTACACTTAAAATTAAAACCCTTGCTTGTCAACTCCAACAGCTAAACAGAACCACTCTAAGCAACACAATGTACAAAGAGCCGAGTGCTGACCTTCAGCAAGATGTTGGGGCACTCCGTAACTCCTTATCTAGACACAAGAATTCTTTAAAATATTTGAAAATTTAATGCAAAGCTTAGAAATTTTTATTACTACCCTTACCATATCTCCTGGTAGGCTGGTACTCCTGGTAGGAGTGGAAGCTGACGTTACTCAGCTGTCTCTGCATGGTGACCACTGTTCAGATCATCGGGTTCAACGCACTTTTAATTCACTTAATTAACTTACTCTTTGGTTATCTATTGGATTGTTTACGTATCTTTTAAGTTATGGACCTTCTGGAGACATTGGGGTATGACAGTTACAACCCTATAAGTTTAATCAGAAAGCGGCTCTGGCTTAGCTTTGTTTTCGTGATTTATTTCCTTATTTTATACAGGTTGGATCCCACGGGTTCTACACGTTAGTTTAAGAAACCTAAAAACAACGCTCTAACGTCTATAAACATTGATAACCCTGGACGATTCCTCCACTTCAATAACTATATCGGATTACTTAGTATTCTATTCTCAATTAAATTATAGGTTTTTTTTTTTAAATCTCTCCTAAAGTTAAGTGGTCACACGTTAAGGCTCTACATGGAGCTGATTCTCCAGTGCGGCTGCGTAAAATACCGACAGAACTTTATCTCGAGGGTGGTTGCTGACCAGACCCACATTAAAAACACCCTACCATGCTTTGATATTATCACGATGTTTCCCTTAACTCAGGCTTTTAACAACTGTAAGCTAGTCGCTCAACGCCATAGCTTCGCTTCTGATGCTCTTCTGCTTATCTTCGTAAAACCGTGCCGCGAATCCAACTAACGGTGCATACTGTTTTATTATTTAATAACTTAATACAGTTATGTATTGCGTCCGTTTATGGCTCGCCGGGTCCATGTTCACGGTATCTGCTATCTGTTATAAGTACAAATGTTAACTATATTAATAAGCTAGCTACGTTACTAATTTGAGAGTCATTTAAAGTTAGTAAAGTATTTTCTGGAGTTCTAGTTTAGAACCACTTCCATATTGATCTACCGTCGAGCAAGCACATGACAACGAGTCCCATTTCTTCAAATATCTTTAAACCACTACGCTATGTCTCTGTTGGAGTAGGCGGGAAGGATGGATCACTATATCCCTTGACTTCCTCACTAACAGTAAACTGATACAAAATAAATTACAATTTCGAGTTGTAACCTAGGTTACAGTGTAGCTGACACCTGTTTTATGTGTGTCAGTAGGTACTTCATTCTGATCTCAGAATCACACGTGAAACATAAGTGTGTATATAATGGAGAAACATGCGAGCAAGTGTTAGTGTATTTGTCATAGAAGGGAACAAAGTTGTTGAATCAAGTACGATATATCACAGCACAGTACTCATATCTGTTTTAATTGTTGCGTAGGCGCATACGTCGCGTTGTGGCGCGGCGCGGTGTCGGCACCGCGGGGTCACTGACCGCTATACCGGCTGAATGGATCACTACCGGTGCCCGTGCTGCCGCTGCCGCTGCCGCTGCCGCTGCCGCTGCCGCTGCCGCCTCTATCTTTTTTATAATTTTATTTAAACAATATCACGATGCTCTGTTACACTGCAGATACGATGAATATTTTTATTGTAACACTGAAAAACAACGGCAGCGTCCCTGATGTTAAGCATAACAGTACAATCTAAACACAGCGGCGATCACCGAGAGATCTAAATCCAACGGCGGCCGCTCTGTGAGCCTCTCGGCATCTCGACATGCCTGCACTGTGTCAGGTTTATAATCATGTGATCCACTCCCCGCTTGATCCCTGATTGTGACAAGCCTAAACTTGGCTACTATGGCGGGTGATATCTTTATAAATAATGTTGAGGTTCATGAGGGATATGGAGTAGCACCTGAACCCGACGACTTGATCGCACCCACTATACACATATAAGTTGCTGAGGGAAGCGCTATAATTACATCGAGTTTGAATGAACAAATTACAATGTATATTAATTTTGCAGAATACAATGAATTAAAGTTCCGAGTATCAGCATTTCGTAATCGTGAACCAGCTGATGTGACCAATACAGACTGCAAACACTTCTCTTTATTTATATCTTTACGCAATAATATATAGCCTAGCTAGGCCTCACGGTTTCACCCGTGTTCAATTTATTCGAGGATCTCTAAAAGGCGCCGCCGACAACGCACTCATGACTAATGTGACCTTATTATTATGTTTTTCTCATCAAAACGGGACGACTAAAACATTATATAACTATTTTTTTATAAAACTACTTTTTATTGAAAAAACCTACACTGATAATAACTAGGTAAGAAGAATTAATATAAAATCTAATCAATTATCTCTTATTTGGAGGCGGAATTGATCTGTTTTAAAATATCGAGTCTAGTTTTCAAGTAAGAGTGTATGTTGTAGCTTCTAATATTATTTTTTGACATTGGTCTAATTGGTAATCAAAATTACTTTCAAAAATGTAACATTTAGCTGTTTTTTCACTCATCCATATTTTATTCATTTTGAAAAAAATATCTTTCGGCAGATTCATCGCCTACTTCCAGACAGACAATAATTATAAAAAAGTTCATCAACCGTTAAAATCGAAACATTATACTGATATCTATTAATAATGATTAAAAACAAATGTGTACTTTATTTTTTCCTAACTTTCCCAAAAGTACTATATTTTTTGGATTTTTTTTTAAATATACTATTTTTCTTCCAAAAAAAATGGTGGCAACCCTACATGTAGGTACTAAACACGCGAAGGCGTCATATCGCGCATTCGACACGCTTTTCAAGTCAAAACGTCAAGGTCGGAGCGGAGACGTAAACAAGACCAGTGGGACACTGTGTCATGTCTAGAGAATCTGCAAATCAACAACCTACGAGATTTGCGAGACTTATAAAAATTACAACGGGGAATCCCCTATACCTAAACTCCTTGGCCCCTGACGTCACAAACATGTACATAAAATTGGTATATAATTCAAAAATTCTATGATTTATTACTATTGATAGGATTCTCTACTCTAGGTTACAACGTCCGCATTCCTCGGAGACCACATTTTTATGACGATTCTGTATGAACGTAGAATTCGTGTCCTTGTTGACGAATGTAATTCGCAGTTCATGTCCGTTAACGCTGTAGTTCCTCAAGGCTCTGTGCTTTCACCCACTCTGTTTCTTTTGCATATCAATGTATCATATCATACCTTTAGGCCATACTCATTGCTATGCAGGTGACAGTAACATTCATGGGTGTTATTATACCAAGCCAACATGTGGACGAAAAGAAACAGAAAAAAGACGGGAGGAACTTGTCATTGAACTTAACCAATCCTTGCACCGCGCGTCTACATGGGGACCAAATAACTTGGCTGAGATTAATGCCAAAGAAATCTCAATTTCCTCCCCTTCCCACTCTTCAGAATATCTCGCTAGCAATGCGTGACAGCCCCAATATCCTAGGTGTGGACATTCGCAGCGACCTCAACTCCCTACACCTCAGAGACTCGGAATCCTAAACAGGGTGCGAAAGTATTTCACGCTCGATCAGCTGTATCTTCTTTACAAGGCACAATTTCGGCCGCGTGTACCGAATACTGTTCGCATCTCTGGGATGGATCCGCGAAATACCTCCATGCTCTGAACAGGTTGCAGAGACGGGCTGTTCGCATAGTTAATGATGCAGACGTGACAAAGTACATTGAGCTACTTCAGCTGCGCAGGAACATCTCCTCGCTGAGCGTCTTCTACCGTTTGTATCATGGTGAGTGTTCTGAAGAGCTGCTCAATTTAATTCCCTCCTCTCTCTTCTAAAACAGGCTTCGGAGTCACAATTCGGCATGAACTAAAAAGTTCCCTATTACTTATCTTTGTCGTACCGTGAAGCTGTGGATCCGTCTCCCAGCCATTGTTCCCTTCTTCTTACCACATTCCACCACATTCGTTCTTACCTACCCGCATGAAGAGATATTTATGCAGGTTGGTTTAAATTTAGATCTCTCGGTTGTTCGTTGTATTTGGATTGTGCTATGCTTATCACCACAGGACAGGAGGGACAGTATCCTCAATGTGCCGTGCTATTGTAAAAAAAATACTACAGATATCATTGGGTATAAATGTCAAATTAAACTGTATACAGCACACACCGTCACGCTGAGGTTAAGGAGGAGGAGGGGGAGGGGAGGCGTCAACAAACACTATCTAGAAAGCACAAAGAGATAAAACGAGCTCGTAACCTCGAGTTTAGTGCCGATGTCCGATTAAATGCTTCACTTGTATTTACTATGACTTTAACTGAGAATATTATCTATATACCTACAATAAACTGCAGTGTTTTCTTATTTTTTTTCACCTTCATGTTTGTGTTCAGTGGGTAGTTCGGAACCCGTCAAAGTGACTCACATCGACCTATCACATTTCACAATCAGTCACTATCAATTTTGTTTTATTATTGTTATTTCATTTCAACGGCTTGTAGTTCGTGAAGAATAAAAAATAAAAAAATTCACACGAACAAACTCGAAATCATTTACGAGTTTCAAATAAAATATAATCAAATCGGCAATGCATAACAGAACTGTCCGCTTTCTCTGTAACACGTAACGTCGCGTCGCGTCGTGTCGTGTCGTGTCGTGTCGTGTCGTGTCGTGTCGTGTCGTGCGAACAGCTCACCGGCGAGGCGCGGGCGCGGCAAGGTTTTTCTGTTCTTAATCTCTGACACGATACAATACAATTACGATAGAATTTGACGTAGATAATAACTCGAACTCGCCGACACAGAGATCAGGTATTTTACCGAAAGCATACGAAATTGGAATTTGTAATGAAAGGGACCGGTCTGGTCGCGTTGTGCCGAGCCGCGCCGAGCCGCGCCGAGCTGGCGAGTGTGAAGACTGTGCTGTGTGTGACATGACGCGGCATGTTCGCGGTGACCATCGTACTTTAAGAACAATTAATTTTCAAAGCCTGTACACACTGAGGATTAAAATAGTTAACGCTAATTAGGTTAACTTGATCTAATCTGTTAACAAACTCATATATTTGCTATGGGCAATACCTACTTAAATCACTTTTATATATTTATACATTTACATCATGTATGTATATTTGTTCTTATATGATTAAGTATCTGAATACATGGACCCTGAATAGGGTATGGCAAATTATTATATTTGTTTTTCAATCATATATTACTTTTTATACATAAAATATTTTTTGTGTCATTTCCATACATTTATTTATATTGGTTATTTATCTCTATAATCACCATGTCAAATATTTATTACATAACTTATTTATTTGTATTGATAATAAATAATAAGAATAAATATTCTATACGCAGTCCATTCTATAAATATAACAATACTAGCTGTGCCCCACGGTTTCACCCGTGTTCATTTTATCCGACAAACACCGCGCCGCTAACGCCGCAACTACAAATTATTTTAATTTTCCATTATCTCCTAAACGATGTATCCAAATAACAAAATGATAACTTATCATAAGTTTAACTTCATAAAATTGTCTTTATGATGAAATAACTTTCGTTCGTAAGGATTAATATGCTATGTCTAAAAATAATGCTCATAAATCACTTTTTAATGTTCAACAAATGTTTGTCACAAAATACGGTATTGTGGCTTATGTATAAGAGATGCTATCGCAGACTTTTTATGGATATACTAAGGACCAATATTTCGGCAGAACATAGTGTTTACGTATCGTTAACCATTGCGCGAGCGCACGCGGATAAAGCAGTTCGGGAGCACTTCTACTTCCGACTTACTTAACAGAAATCAATACTTAAGGCTAGCTGAGAGTTCGTAGCCTAATGTTAGTGAGTCTGGCTAACATATACAAAAATAAATTTTCGAATCCGATCGGTAGTTTCATTTTTTTTTTTTTTTTTTTTTTTTTTTTTTTTTTTTTTTTTTTTTTTTTTTTTTTAGAACTGACTACACTGTTAGCCTTAGGGGCCCTAAAGCCGCTGCGGCTTTTACAGCTTCACCGGACTTGGGGGCGAGCGCAGAGGGCACTCAGCCGCGAAAGTTTTGTGGACGACTCGCACGAGGGTGCCAAAGTGGCCGGACCTCGGCTCGGGCGGTCGCCGCGTTCGCAAATAAGTCGCGATCTAATCGAATCCCTACACCTACGATTCGAGCTAACTAATTTATACACATAGGCACGTTCCCTTCCTCCTGGGAGGAAGGAAGGAACCGTGCGTATGTGTATTCAGTAATCGGAATGTTTCTACACTAACTAGCGCTAACTAACTAGCGTAAAAAAAGAAAAAAAAAAGGTCCCTCACAGAACCTATGTACCTGTGTGGTGTGCACGTGTGTATGTTCATACGTGTGTAGTGTTGTATGTAGGTAGCTAAGTGATGCACGTACAGTGTCACTTGTATCGCGCGGGCGGTTGCCTGACCCAAGGGTTTCACTCCGAGGAACGGACCTAGGCTTGGGTTACCGCTAGAGAGGGTGGACGTGACGGGTGTGCGGGAGCGAAGTTGACCGCCCGCCCTCTGCGGAGAGAGCGGTGGTTACGCGGGCGTGGGCGCTGGCACGCTCTGTTTGGAGAGACGGATGTGTAATATTTATTCGCATTTTCGATGTGATCGTCGGGATCAATAAAAATGTTGCGCGGCCGGCGTTTGCACCGGATGTCCGTGGGTGCCGGAACATAAGTGGCGGCTGTTTTTATTAACGGATTCGCGTGGTTCGACGCGGTGTCGAAATACGAACGGGAGAGCTGTTTAACGTAGGCATGTATCGAAGGAAGCTCCATATCTCTATGGAGATCTACGCTTCGAACATACCACGGGGCCCCGGTGAGACGATAGAGGAACCTATTCTGTATCGATTGTAACCGTTTGAAACTCGACTCGGACATATGTGCGAACACAGCGCAACTGTATGTCAAAATTGGTCGAATACACGTCTTGTAGAGCGTGAGCTTATGTCGCGTGGACATTTTGCTCACCGAACACAACAGAGGATGCAACCGGCCCAGGACCCACGCGGCCCTGTTCCTAACCTTACGGATGTGGGGTCTAAAAGAGAGCCTACTATCTAGGGTTACCCCTAGATATTTGGTCTCTCTTACGTACGGAATCGGATTATCGTAGAGCTTAACAGGTTTAAGCTTCCACGGTATCTGTGACGAATCCGCATCGAAGAGCATCGCGGCGCTCTTCGAGGGATTGACGGCTATTCGCCACTCGTTAAACCACTTCCCGAGAGTGGTCACGGCGCGTTGGACTTTGTGTCTGAGGTCGGATCTATTCCTATCTGAGGCATATAAGACTGTATCGTCAGCGTATAGCCCTACCTCGACCTCCGGGAGTCGAGGTAGGTCACTGACGTACAGGTTAAATAGGCTAGGAGCCAGGATCGAACCTTGGGGAACGCCTGAGCGTATTGGACGGGGCGTGGACAATTCACCTTCCACTCTATAGCGAAAGGTGCGATCTGTTAGATAGTCGCGAATTATTTTAATTAGCCTATCGGGGACTTCAAAGTGATACAACTTGTAGATCAATCCCTCGTGCCAGACCTTATCGAAGGCCTTGGCAACGTCGAAAAAGACCGCAAGTGTACGGCGGGGTTTATATAATTCAGAAAAATTAAATGCAACGTGCTCCGTGAGGCGGTGCACTTGATGAGTGCAAGAATATCTAGCACGGAAACCGAATTGCTCAGGCGGATAGAGGTCTTTCTCCTCTATTACTGACTTGAGACGGTTCAGAAGGATCCGCTCGTACATTTTCCCTAAAGTATTTAGGAGACTGATCGGGCGATAGCTGTCGGGAAGCGACGCGCTCTTGCCGGGCTTACGGATACCTATGACTATGGCCTTTTTCCAGGCGGCTGGAAAATGGCAGTGGGCTATGGCTACATTGAAGATGCAGACCAAAAGAGCTATGAGGCGATCGGGAAGAAGTCTAAGTACTTCATTCCTGATCCCGTCGGGACCTGGTGCTTTTCTAAGCTTAAGGCTTTTTATAATGGAAATAACCTCCTCAGACGTGACTGGGGACAGGGAGTCTGTCGCGGGGAGCTTATCCAGCTCCCGCACGCATCCATCGATACCCTCGACCCGGTCGGTATTTGCATCGACACTGTTCGGAGAGCACTGGCTCTCCAAACAAGTGGCGAGGCACTCCGCCTTGTCGCTGCTATCGAAGGCGAGCGGTATACCGGGACCCCTCTCGAGGGGGGGCATAAGATAAGAAGCCTCTATTTTGAGGCTGTGAGCTAATTTCCAGTAAGCCAGATGCGACGGCCTTAGCCCTTCGACGAGGGCGTCCCATCTGTGACTTCTGAGTTCTAATATACGGGCTCTAACCGATCTTTGAAGTGCGCGTAAACGTGCGCGGTTTTCCTCGGTCGGATAGTGGTCGTGCGCACGAGTCGCCGCGTTCTTTTCCGTCAACAGCGCCCGCACGTCGGCAGGGAGTACGAAGCGGCGATCGCTCGCCTCTTCGACCTCTCTCGAGGCCTCTCCGATGCCGGCCTGCAGGTGGTCGACCAGGGAATCGATCGCGAGATCTACGTCCGCAACGGACCCCAATACGTCCGGGATCCTATCTAAGCTGGACGAGGACGGCCTGTCCGCAAGATAATGTTTTAGCTTGGCATAGTCAACCACTTGGACCGAAGGAGGGCTAGAGTCGTCTGGTTGACCTAGCTGCATGATGACCGGACGGTGGTCGGAGTCGAGCTCGTGTACGACCCGAATGAGTCGTAACCGAAGCGCGATACCTTTGATGAGAGCTACATCAAGCACTGTCGGCATACAGTTGTCTTGAAAGTGGGTGGGAGTGGGTGGCGCTATGACATCAAAGTTTAGCACGTTCGTTAGCTCTTCGAGTTTAACCCCATTACTGGAGTCTCTCCAATTGCCAAACGAAGTGTGTCCACAATTGAGGTCACCCGCTATAATGACCGATTCACCGAGCGAAAGTAGCTTTTCTAGGTCAGACCTGAGAGGCTCTTTCCTCGGCGAGAGATAAACTGAGACTAACGTTATGGACGGGTGGTCGGTCATTCCTAGTCTACACACGGATACTTCCATATTGGTAAGTATCGGAGGGTCTACCGGCGTACAATATAACGATCGTTTGTAATAAATGAGAGTGCCGCCCCCGCGGCCGGCCCGGTCATTTCTTACAATATTGTAGTTCGCGATTTTTGGATCACGTTTAGCACGCTTTAAGAGCGTCTCCTGCACTAAAAGAACATCTACTTGGTGATCTTTAAGAAAGGTCGCGACGAGATCACGCTGCGGATATAGGTTCCGTGCGTTAAAAAACGAAAGATTTAACGCTTTCGGTTTAAACTTTGCCATTGAAAGGCCCTAAGTTATTATTACACGCCTCACGGTCGAGACGTTGTAGTGTCTCTGAGAGGCGGGGGAACACGCAAGCGGTCTTGATGAGACCGAAGCGCTCCAGATGGTCATTGTAGTCAATGAGCTCGCGGATATCGTGCTCGCGAAGGAGCAGTATCATTAAGTCGTTACTATTAACGACAGTGTTAGCGGGCGCGCGGGGCGCAGGCGCGCGGGGCGCAGGCGCGCGGGGCGCGGGAATATCCATAGCCATAAGGGGCTGTGGATTGGGGCGACGGGGGCCCCATGCGTTCTGCGATGAACGCACGGGTTGCGGTTGCACCGCGCGGGGTGCGGAGAGGCCGGCGGTGGCCGGGGACAGGCGCGGGACCGGCAGCACGGGAAATTCCCCTGACGCCAGCGTGGGTTGCGCTTTGCGGTAGTTTCAGAGATTACCGAGTTTAAAGTAACTCTTCCGTTTTATTATATTAGTAAGACTAGTATACATATAGATTTGAATTAATTTTACAAATAGATTAAGCAATAGATATAACCTATTAGATATTATAATTAATTTAGTTATTAAAATCAACAAATGTTATTTGATTTTGATAAATGATGACCGTCAGAGTCCCGCACCTCTCTCCCTCTCTCTCTCTCTCTCTCTCTCTCTACCTAGATCTACTCATAAATTATTATTGACCTTTGATCGCGTGTGACTGTTATTCATATAAATAAATGGACATACAGACAGCAGTTTATAAACTTTTCTCTGTTCTTTAAAAAAATACTTTATTTTGTGAAAAGTCCTCATTAAATGATAACAATATGAAAAACAGTCCATCTATAGAATTAATAAAATTGAAGCGTCTGTTTGTAATGTCAAAATAACAGTTTTTTACTAAATGCATATTAAAGTATATACGACACCTATAACAAAACACCCATTTTAAAAAAAATTGTCTGTTTGTTCCGGGTCTTCTCCGAAACGGTTGGACCGATTTTGACGGGACTTTCACTGTTAGATAGCTGAATTTATAGGGAGTAACTTAAGTTACTATTATTTTATAAAAAGAATTAGGGTTCCACGCAAATAAAAAAAACTGGTCATGGTGTATCAATTCCGGCGCTTAAATAGCTTATCAAACCGTAAGAAATATAGCAAATTAATGTACAAAACAGACATTAAAAAGACCTATAAAAAAGTCTGGGAGAGTGTACGTATGTCTATTATCTAAAGAATACCCACAATAAGCATTTTTGTCTTTAAAATAGCCGTCAGCGGGGGAGCAAAATTCACGCAAGCTTTCTGTAGTCCAAGTGAGCGAAGCCACGGACACAGCTAGTTTCAAATAAGAACAAACAACTTTTACGATTATTGGACTATTACAAAACAATATTTTTAACAGTAGAAGTATACTGTAATGGCTGAAATAAAAACGTAACTAAATAAAAATATATATTGACTTCAAAAAGGTAAACTCAAAATTATGAAATATTTTTTTAATTTAAATACACGACTTTAACCTACAAAACAAAATCAAAAGTTGGTACGAAACGAATTAAGGATGAAACGACTCATTTGTCCAACTCATGAACCGACTTTAGCAATCGTACCTCTCTATTTGATGGACTGATTGATTGTTTGGATTTTATCTTAATATCTCATGATGATATATCGTGTCTTTATGGTATAGTAAACAGACGGCATAAAACTATGGTTTTTTGACAAAAAAATTGCAGCTCAAATAGAGCTTTCTAGGATTCGAAAGTACTTGTTTCCACCCATCATTGCTTCACGTAAACGAACTATAATTAATCAAACTTCTGTTTTAACTGCCGTGAGAATTCGGTCATTATTAATAATACAATAGTGGACGCCCGCGCCATCACGTCATTGAACACGTCCTCAAGGTCGCGCGCCTTCTACGGATTTCAATTTAAACATGGAATCACACGTTCCATTGTCGTTACGCGATAACGTTCGTTCGCCGGCGGTTGTAATAGCCTGCGTTCGAAATTTAAATTTGAATTCTTGGCTATTTAGTTCCTGTGGTAGTGTTGCTAGGCTATGTTGTATTATATAGCTACGGAAAAGTTTAATGAGGCATATTTATCTGTCATACTACGGAATATACGAGTAATGGCTAGTTCTTGAGAGCCTAACCAACGCGTCAGCCCACGGCATACATGTTGGCTATGTAATACACAGTGAAGAGATAGTGGTTTTGGTTTTCTTAAGATGTTTTTATTCACCATAGTTAAAATTAGTGAATAAAATATGAGGGCATTTTGATGAATTCTTAACTTAAGTTCATCCAAGGGATATGGGAAGAATATTGACATCCTTTCAACCATTTCAACGTTAATTTAAGCTAAGAGTTGAATATATTATACTAAGTATATCTTTATATTGAATTTTTCTAAAAAATATTTGTTTTACTAAATAGAAAATGATATATTCAAGCATTGTAACATTTAAGTCAAGGATTAGAATTAAAACGTTTTTATTTTTACAAAGAGTCGATACCTCAAAATCGAGATGTTCCGTTATAACCGGAAACCGGGCAACACTACAAATTGTTTCTACAAGCCAAGGTCAAAGGTTTATAATTCCTGCGATGTAACACTACCTATGTGATTAAATATTAATTTTCTTGCTTATTCATTTTCACAAGACGTTAAAATTCGAACACAAACGGTTCAGTGATCATGGCAATTAACTCGTGGCCTCGTGGCGCAGTGGTAGCAAGCCCTAACATTGAGCCGATTGGTCGGGGGTTCGATACCCGCATACCTATGACTGACATTTGTGTGATGGACCATAACTGTCACCTGTATTTCTAAATGTTAAATATCTATACATGTATGTATATCAGCTGTTTAGTTACCATAATACAAGATTTGCTTAGTTTGGAATTAAATGGCCGTGTGTGAAATGATGTCCCCACAGTAATTTAACTTACACGCATTTGAAAAAAATAACATGAATAATAAATATGTAGATACAACCTGTTTTATAATTTTGGTTTTTAATTTAGAATTTGGTTTGTTTTAAAATAACTAATTTATCGTTTTTGTGTGAATATAGTAAATTTGAACATCCTGTTTTAATCATCGATTTAAAATTATTTATCAGAATGATAAAATAAATACATACACATATATTTTCTTACATAATTAATTATAATATAAGCAAATTTAGTTGCCTTGTTAAAAAGTCTCTAGTAAAGGTCCGAAATGCAGACAACTTTCTGTACAATACAAATCAGAAACACTGTAACGAGTTAATCGCCACGTGTATTGTTGTATTCTGTTGTTGAAATATAGACGGAGTTCAACTCACAGACTAAACTATGCAACAGTAAATATTAGAAGAACATCGCGGTCGATATCGGTAAAGATGTTCGTTAAATATGGAAATGAAAACATCCATTATTTTATTTTGTTACAAATATTGTAAATTTGCATTTGTACTGAGTGAGCCTCTGCCTGTATTTACAATACAGTAAAGACATCGATAATTTAGGGAGCCTAATGTCGATGTCAAACATCGAAGTTTTTAAGCTCAAAGTCGATTTTTCGAAAACGTTGATAAATACATACAGATCACCCCTATGTTGAACACACTTGCGTTTCGCTCCACAATCCTGTATTTGCCTGAATTTTGTAAAGGGCGCCGCGCTGTTAAAAACTTGTCTAGTAAAGAAGTTATCAAGTTATTACTGAAGTTTATAGAAAAAGCAACAGTATGGGGAGCATTTTATTTTAACCGTATCATAAGTTTATCAGTGCGCTCGATGCGATAAAATAACTCGAGGACGCTGCTGTAAGGCGATGAGTACAGAGTAGGTATGTGATGTGATAAGATATTAAAATAATTCTAATGACGTCATCCGATTATCACCTATTGCAATGCCATCTATTCATTTATAATAAATATCGCTGCATGCCGTAGAGGGTAAATTAGATAATTACACTTTTCTCGAAATACGACTTTATTACTTTAACGTAAAGTCTACAATACGATGAGTCTTATTTCGTATCAAAATATTCCAAGACGCATGCAGGTACCCTGCATTAAAATTTCAAAACGTTAGAAACGGAATAATTTATTAAGTAACTTTTGTTTAGACTATTCATTGAAATGAAAAGAACTAAGTAAGTTTTGTTACAGAGACAATAGCAGACTCAAAAGACAAACATTGTATCAATGTTAAAATGAAACTAAAGCTTCGTACGCTAATAAAAACGACAGAATCTGTTGATTTTCCCGGATGAGTCTTAGTTTGAAAAGCAGGCGTCCCGGCAGGTTTTTAAAAATTGTCCACTAGCTGACTTTTTGCGTCCAATGAATATCGGGTTAATTGATTAGTAAACATATAGAACTAATTTTATTGAAAAATGTAAGCTAACTTAATTTGTTGATTACGTATTGATTTAAATTGTATTTAGCCTTACTTAGCATATTTATGCAAATTAAAAAAAAAAAAAATTTAAAGCGCATTATTCAGAAAGTGCAGTGTATCGTATATTAATAATAAACTAGCGATCGCTCTAAGGTCGAAATTCAACCAGCAACTTTTTGATCATAGACTATTTTCTGTTTAACATTTACAGTATTCTTAAACAATGAGTATTATCTACATCACTTGCTGTCACTTTTTGTTGAGTGACAATGTCAATATATTGGGGGGGTCTAAGTTCAATGGCACTGGTCGGTTCAGGATTCGCAATATTAATTTATTTAATTTAATATATTAGTAACAGATATTATAGATCAATTTTAGCTTTCTGCACTCCTTGTTCATATAAACTTTAACCATGCCAAATCTCACAATCTTCTGTACACACAAAACGCTTAAAAAGGTACCGAAAGCTTTTGCTTCACGTATTAATATATAGTTTAATAATAAATTACGTTCGGTTGTTTTGCCATACATTTCTATTATCTATTACCGTCGATGTGTCAAAAATTACAAAAAAAGGGGAAAAAAAAGAAAAATTTTTTTTTTAATTTCTTGTTAAAAGCTTTTTATGGAGTCCAGGGAACAGCTATTATATCAAGTTATTGTCCGACGTGAACAATACGTTCTTTTCATTTGAAAAGGATACAATTTAAAAAGTAGGTAGTTAAACATTTTAAAGGGTCATCTAAAAAGCAGGTGAAAGTTTGTATAGGACCTCGTTTTGGATTTAGAGGTACGTTTTTACTTTCAAAGTGGAAACAGGTTTTGCTCGTTTTTTTTACTATTGATATAGTATTATCACGCGACGTGGACGACAGTACGGGACTCGGTATCAAAACTTGTTTTTTTTTTTTTATAATTATGACATCTGCCTATGTAGACAATTTCGCCAATGTCAAGTGTGACAAATACATGTTTAAATTGGTAAAACGATTTATAAAACAGCTGTACGTGTTAACACGGTGTGTCACTCGTTGATGTCGCCACAGTACTTAGAAACCGGCTATTTACAAATTAGCAATTTATTCATCATTAATGTTTACGACATAACCCTTCCATGGTAAGCAGATATGATTGTTTATCTTTGAAACTCCCCTATGTGCTAAAATATTACGTATTGCCATCTTAAGCCACACATCGTCACATAACATCAGAAGAGATTGTGTTCAAAAAAAATAAATCTAAATCGGTTCATAAAAAGAGAAGTTATGGTTGAACATCCATCAAAAAAATACATTCGAATTGAGTATACTCCGATTTTTTTTTAAGCCGGTCAAATAAAATAAATAAGGAATTATCCTAAGATCAGCCCCGACGCGAATGTGGTATTCATGTGTAGGAACAACCAGTGCTCCATTGTTCCTGTCTACCCTATAACGGACATAGATTCATGATTGTCAACACTGAACAATGTCATTTTAATACAACTCACAAGTTCTTTCGTACCGGTGGAATTTGCTAAGCTTTCACAACACCCAACTAACTGAATAATATACCTTGTGTTGTGTTCCTGCGACGAGTTGGATTTACAGAGCTCTATGGGTTAGGGGGTTCAAGGGGGTAGTGGGTTCAAGGTCGTTAACGCACTAGTCATTGAACCTATGGTATTACAAACGTCCATAACCTACAATAGCCGCTTACGATAAAGCAGGTCGCATACTTGTTTGATTTAGTTTTTCGACGACAGACGGTGGATGGCGTAAGTCACAACGAATGATTGGGAGCAGTCGCATACGTCACTATGTTAAACTCGATCAATTAGAAATTAAGTGAGATATCCGGATAGGGCCGCCCGTCACCCTCCACTGCATATTCACACTTAAACTTAACTAAGTGTAAGTAGTATGAAACAATTCAAGTTTTATCGCTTGTTCAACAGCCGTGTCAATGCTAACGATTACACTATCAAAGAGTATAAAAAAACATTTGAAAATACGCATTAAAAAAAAAAAAAAATCAGTAATTCTATGGTGAACCTCCTTATGAAAATCTTAAGATTCCTTTAATTGAGTACTACGCTGTGACTGTACCGGGGTAGGCAGAAAACTTACAGTGCCACCTGACCAACTCCACTTTAGCTTCCTTTAGATTAATGCCTATACGATCTGTGGCCTGGCCTATAGACATTTTCTAGATTCGCGTTCCGAAGGGGAACTTTTAGCGTCTTTTTTTTATATATTCTAAATATTCTTTTTCAAGGTTAATCACAAAACTAGTTGACGTTTAATACAGACACTCGTGACCCCTAGAAACTGCCAGAGACAATAACCAGACAAAACAAAAGTCTTGAGTTGAGACTGCATAGAATTCGAATCCAGAACTTGTGAGATGTAATAATACTATCCTATCATTATCCAGTTAACTCGTGTGAAACCAGGCTTAACGACATAGTTTCTAAATTATAACTGTGTAATGCAAATTAAATTAACGCCTTTGCCCCGTTGTAAAAAAGAAAAGATCCATAAACAATCCAAAGTGAGATTGCATCAAAATTCACTGCACATTGTGAAAGCGTACGTTCATTTATGTACAAACACCGATCGACACTAATTCCTATATTTAAGTGAATAAGACTTTTTTTAATATTGAAGATAATAATTTAAAAACTAACACAATTCACTATGACACTGTCAACTGCACCATAGATAAAACTATTTTCCTCGTCGCGTTCGAAAAAGGAACGTTAGCGCGCGGCTGATGTCATTCGCGAACTGACGCGCCAACGAGTTTCCGCCATTGGTCCAAGATAATAACTTAGTTTTAGAGTTCCGCGGCCGCAGTATAAAAACACTCTAAACAAAATTACTTTACTATAAAAACGTTTGAACGATACTTTTTTTTATGAATCGAAAGTAATAAATGTTAACTCGTTTATAGCATTTGAGTATTGCCAAGTTTAGTAATACATGGTCAGTTAATGATAGGTTTGCCACCCCTGAAGATTGTGTTTGAACCACCAATCTCTTCAAGAGTAGAAAGAAGTTTATTGGAGATGTTTCCGCTATTGAATCCTGCTCAGGTCTTTACATCAAAAAAAGAGGAGGTTTTCAATTCGAATGTATATTTATTATTGATGTTCAGTCATAACTTATTTGTCCAGGAACCGATTTCGATGATATTTTTTTCGTTGGAAAGGGAATAACCTCAGGATTAACCAGGGAATTTCACAAAATCAAATAGGATATTTTAGTGATTAAGATAAGGTTTATGAGTATACAAATACAAGTTAGGTATCTAACTATGCTCCAGGACGTTCTGAATTATATTAATATATCCTTAAAATGCAAGTTCCATCGATCTCCAGCTGCTTGAAGATTGAGAGTCGTATTGTTTTGTCGCACAGAGCATATCTGAGGGACTGTCCAACATGGTTTCAATTTAGTCTATCTTATCGTCTCAACCTGAGAATAGTCTGCAGAAACTAATTACCTTCATTAACTTAAAGCTAACACAAGGTCCCTATCCGCCAGTTCCACAACATTTTTTCAACCTTTGCAACATGGACAAAACCGCTGGCAAAAGCTAAACCACAAGAAAGTATGTATAAAAGAGCAAACCAAACAGACACCATCCTCCATACACAATTAGCAAGCAAAGTGAACACTAAAACTCGGACTGCGACTGTATGTATAGAGGTAAATTTCTCTCGATTCGTCACACGAAAGCGACGTATGTTCACGCCTAGTTCGTCTACAATACAGGCAGAGATTATACTGAGCTTAACTCATTAAATAGTGAGACTGACGCAGATGAAGCCGGGCACTAGTGTCTGCAGACATCTCACAAATTATGCATAATTTCGTAAAATTTAACAGACATTAATTATTTTCTTGTATTCCGGTAAAATATCACGTTTAAGTTAATCCAGTACCTGAATACCTATTTTGAGAATACTTCAAGCATATCATAGAATTGTTCTTCTTAACTGGTATGTAACAGCTTTCACGTTCAGAGAATATGCTTCTTACGAGTGAATGAATACTTTTATTGCACTTTTAGTTTGTACAGTAGCGAGCTTAATGCTTTACAGTATTTTCTTCCAGATAACCAGCAGTAATGAGGACGTTAATGGAACTTTGTTTTCATAATTACATTTTGAATTGTAATGTCTGTACCGGAACCCATCACCTACAGATCCTATATAATTAAATTATGGTTCACACAGACAAATCCGCTCGAAGCTAACACATGCCAGGGTTGTCAAAACTTAATGAACACGTGCGCTCCACCCGGCCCAGCGTGGACAGGCTATATTCGGATGTTCATTTATGGCGTAAGATACGTTAATAATCCGATGTCGTATCGGGTACGTTTACAGTGAAAAATTAATGTACCGACATATTTAAGTCACTTTTTAGTACATCGTGAATCGATGGGTTATTCATTCTGATGCTGTTGCTCAATAACGATGATGACCACCGTAACACGAATGCATATCAACAGTTACCACTGTCATGTTATTCGGCGACAGCTCTAACTGCAAAATCGGCTAATCCTGAAAGTAACGAGCAGAGGCGCTTCATTGTCATAAATTTATCATTATCTGTGGCAGTGGTTTATTCTGACACGGATGGTGACCATTCTGCTACTGTAACGTCCTGGTCTTTGGTTTAGAAGACGATCTGAACTATCCAGAGAGTTTGAGATTGCATTCAATCCCCACTCAACATCAAATCATTTGGCCGTTAATTTTTGATTCGTCGGTAAATCATTAAAATCGTAAGCACATCGTGTCGTGATGTGTAAATCAGTGATGATCTAATCGACACAGCTTGAGTCAGAGTTCTGAATAATATTTACTTTAAATGTTAACGGTTTTACGTTTTAAACTGAAAAGGGGATGTGCATTGTTTATATCAGTACGATCTCTTTCTTATCCTATGGGTAGTTTTACTGCAATAGTCACGGCAACGTATTTGTTACTGTAAAAACATTTTTGGGTAAATCGATGGATTGTTTGGTAGTTTGACCCCATAATCCGTTATCATCGGGTGAGGATTGTGCTCAAACGGTAGCCATAGCAAAAAAGCAACAAGAACCATCTTGTTAAAATAAACATCTACCAATAAATTTTTTAATTTCCGATTTACAGAACAAAATGTTGCCGAACATCTGTTAAGTGCCAACCCAAAATGCTAATGCTGTTTTCCAAAACTTCTTTTACGACAGCATCCCGAGCGGATGATCTTGAACTTGCGCGAGCGCACAGGTGTGCTAATAGTAGCCTGTACTCTGCGCACGCATGCCGTCTCGCTCGCTCGCACGCACGTGACATACCGCGCCGGTCGACAACGCAATGGCATCCGGTTATCACTGATCCCAACGCACCTATTAACCTCATTTATAATTAATGTTTAAATTGAAAATATATCGATATTTCTATGTATTTTATTTTTAATATAAGAACGTGGCTTTGTCTCTAAAATAAACTTGAGATTTCAGTAAAAGTATCTCTTCATGCAAGATAAAAGGACATTTTGAATTGATTTCGTGCTACCCTCCACCGATGCTACTCGCTTTTTACCCGACTGTTTATGCATAATATTATAATCTTCCACAGGCTACAGCAAAGAGAAGGTTTTAAAACAGACAACTAATTTAGCATACAAAGGCTTCGCTGAGAACCAATACAAATTGTCGACGATTTGAACGCTAAAGTAAAACATAGTTTCCTGCATGACAGCATCGATCACGTCATTATACTACAATATAAAATGATAAAAGTTATTTCCTTATAATATCCATTGGCAGTTAAAAACTAACGGTTCAGTTGCCTATACAACATCAAGGTCAAAATATCTTGTCTGTGGTCTGAATGTTTTTTAAACAGGCACAGTTTCAAATAGGTAGGTATGTTGGTTTTCTTTTTTGTTTATTGTTACCGCTAATGGTGTTAATGGCGTTATTATGTTGATCTAAGAACATTATACGTTTATTATGTACGATATTTTTATTATTATTCAAAGTTTAAATTGCTTGAAACCGTATTCAAATTTATGTGGACATTTTTTTGTCGTTACAAGTTTCTGATAAACAATTAACGATGTTTGTTGTACTGAAAAATATATTATTTACTTTATTAACTTTCAGAAAATAGGAACATAATTATTAATTTTTGTAATTATTAATACATAAATAATTATATACAGATTTATCTACAAAGTTCATACGACAATTGTGGACCCATGACTCCTAAAGTGGTCTATGTCGACCCACGGGGATCGACTACAGCCTGCAAAGGATCTACATCACTGAAAAAAAAACTGGGTGTCCATGAAATTGTAAATGGGGTCAACCATAGTGGATCTCATTTATGCAATCGTGACTTGTAATTTGAATTTCCATGAACGGAATAATCAACGTACACAGATATTAACTACTCATTTACTTACATAATACTTTCTTAATATTATTATTATATTTTTAAAACATAAATTTTCATGGAATGTGATGAAGAATTATACTAAAGTTTAAGTTATATTGAAGTTTTTGATATATGAAATTTCTTTATGAATTATTATGAATTAGCAGTTACCCGCAGCACAGCCCGCGTACTTTTTATTTTTTCTCAATGAAAGTTAATATTTCGAAAAAAAAAACAAAAAAAAACGCTGTACATTCCTTAAATTTTTCTTTGTTATCTTATGTAACAGATACTAAATTGTAATTGAGTTCGTTTTAATTTGAATTTAATTAATGAACATATAAAACCTAACATGACTTCCTTAATTTTTGTAAACTTCACTTCACTATAGATAAAAACTTAAATCTTACAAGGTGCGTTGCACTACTACATATATTAGTCTTCAAAAATTGTCGTCGGAATTAGAAGTTGATAAATTTCCAAAAAATCAATATCACGTCAGCAGGGGGGGGGGGAGTCTACCCATAATCGATAAACATAGCAAGTTGCATACGAGACGAAAATGTTTGGGAACCTCCGTTGTAGAGACTATTGCAAAATATTTGTGACCTCCTTTGTGAAACGAGACACCGAAAACAAACCGTTTCGGTGCTGCGACCTTTTTGTTTCATAAAAAAAAGCGATGCCGCGCCCCTCGCTCCTCGCTCCACGACCGCATAGTTGGAGTAGTAAAGTCATAATGGAAACAAAAACAAAGTGTGGGCGGATATAATTTTGCCTCAGCCTCACTAAAGGATTTTAGATGGTTAAATTTTCAATATGCTTATTTATTTATCACATCCATTTATTTCATTTGGTTTCTTGTTTAAATAACAATACATACTGTTGCTTATGAGGTACGTTGGCACACAATATGATCTCAACGCTACATTATGTATGAGGTAAATTGTTATAAATATGAATTAGGTACTTTCTTTATTATTATCCTTTAAGCAGACTACATTATTTGGTCAAGAGCAAAATATCAGATACCTTACTTGTATTTATTTGCGTTTGATAGTATGCGATATAAATTTTGCACAGCTGACTCGCCCCAAAGTTACGGTGAAGCTGTAATAGCCGTCAGAGGCTTTAGGACCTCTAAGGCTAACAGCATTATCAGTCAGATAAAAAAAATGCGATATTAAATCGAAATTTATTAAATTATTCGATTTTGGAAACTTGAATAGTAACACAACACGACATTTGTATTGCACTGGTTCGCGACCAGCATACACCATGTCGCGTGTTGCGTGTCGCCTTACCTCATTGACCCGCGTTTATACTCACAACTCAGTAATGAAGTGAGGCAAGCGAGGTGGCAAGCATGCACACCCACACCCGATAGGAAACAATAGTGCTTGCTACCCCAAGCCCTCCTCACTACAAGAACACAACACAAGGTTACCAATCGGGTTGCCACAAGTAGAGTGAAATCTCCAAAGACATTCCTCTGTGCCCTATCTCTCTTTTGGTGTTGTCGCATTTCGGGATCATCCAGAGTATATTCAGCTGCAAAACAGTTGATCGCCAGTGGCGGGGTGAATGTATTTATAGTAGGGCACCTCAAAACTTGCAATGCCATATTTAAGAGCAAGTTGCTGGTGTATAATTCTAGCTACTTGATTATGTCTGTGCAAGTACTCGCCGTTAGCGAGATGAGAACGACCGGAAACTACATGCCTGAGTGACTCTCCGGGGCGATGGCATGCCAGACAGATGTCCATCGTACCATCCTTCACAATGTATTACCGGTATTACCTTCGGTTTTCCCAAAGAGATCACGAAAACGTAGCCAGGCCACTGACGCGAATAAATCTACATCAGGCCTATTTAGAACCCGATAGATCCGCCCGAGAAGCTCCTTGCTGTATTATTATTACATCTTTAGCGGAGGTGAGGAACAGAGAGTAAAGTTCCTCATCCGCCATAGAAAAGTGAGGATCCCCCGGCCAGACGGGTGCTATGCCTGGCGGGCAGCTGCCCCGACGGTTGTAGTCGGGTTCTTGTATATATACTCAACGATTGAGTTAATTTCTATAGCGCGATGTAGGATGCGTCGTATGTGGCTAGATGTCGCTATGTAGATGCGTCAGTTGTGGCGAGAGATGTCGCTACACATCTATTTAATTCAGTTCTGAAGACTGATTGGCAGACAACGCACAGCTACGAAATTTTACATACGAATATATTCAACCGTATATTTAAAACACTTTAAAAATGATTTTTTAATATCCATCCCCTAATGAGGATAAAAATAGCAAGATTCCCGATGCGTTACCTACCTTGGGGATTACATCGAATACACGACCAGTATAATTTTAAATTTCCTGTTATTATAATTAAATATAAATTAATAAGAAACGTTAAAAGGTAAATTAATATTTGTAACTAATTTATCCTTATTTACAATTAAAATATATAATGACTAAATTCTGAGTGGCGAGAGATCAACATCGCAGACTCGACCAGACTCGAACAGTCGAAACTAACACTCGATGTACAGAATGATAGGTACCTCCTACCAAAGAACAATAGTTTCCTTTTGTGACGCTGCTTAGTACTACGTCTTCTTCTTCTTCCTAACTTGGCAACTAGTCGTCTTTAATGAAGACCATTACTGCCATTATCGAGTGAATCATATTGTCAAGTGTTATGACGATTCAGTATCCTAACAAGATGGTGGCTCCCTTGTTAGAAATTTCTAGGAAATTTTTGTGGGATCTCGGAATTAATGCTTTCAGCTTATATTTTTTTATAATCCACTTCACTTATGCACAAAAACCAAACTATATCACGCAAAACGCCACCAATATTACATAATACAGAGTAAAAAACATAAGTAAATTAATTAAAAATAACAACCACAACATGACTCTTCAAGATCCCGCCAAAAACTCTAGTACTACGTCATAAGGGAAAAGTGAGGCTTCAAAGGGGGAGGGTGAGAGGAAGTTAAAAGTTTAAGGTTCCTATCTATAGGTATTAAAAGAAGATACATAAAAATTGGTTTGTAAAACCCAGTAATAAATAAATACGTACATATATTACCGGCATTGGAAAAACAATTCTCAGGTGGCATTTAAAAGAACGTTTTTATAACGCGCGTTTAAAAATAATTCAAATAAATGAAATGGCCAGTAACGTACGTTTGCCCGTAGATACAGGAACCTATTGCAATATAATACAAGGTGTCCAGAAAGGGTATCGGGTATTTGTAAGTTCAATGAAACAAAAATTATTTGTATGCAATAAAAAAGTTTATTGTTTATTATTAGCATATGAATTGGAGAATTATTTGGAAAAGATGATGTTATCCAAATGATGACCGTTACGTTGCTGGCACTCTTCTAAACGGAAACGAAGATTGGCGATAACACGTTGACACATAGCTATCGATATTGCTGCCATTTCTGACCTGATGTTTTGCTTTAACTGGGTTAGATTCGTCGGATTGTTTTGATAAACCTTACTTTTAAGGTATCCCCATGCAAAATAGTCAAGCGGGCTAAGGTCGGGGCTTCTGGGAGGCCAGTTGATGTTACCCCTTCGCGAAATGACTTTATTAGGGAATAATTCGTTAACAACTTCCATTGAGTCATTTGAGGTATGGCAAGTGGCCCCATCTTGCTGGAACCACGTTCTTGAGTTGAAACCTGCAAACTCCTGCAACTCTGGGACCAAAAAATTTCGCAACATATCGCAATAACGGTCACTATTCACATTAATTGCTCGGCCTCGTTGATCTTCATGAAAATAAGGACCAATTATGCCTTTAGCAGACATAGCGGCCCAAACAACGACCTTTGGGCTATGCAGGGGTCGTTCATGCTTTCGTCTCGGATTCTCCACTGCCCAGTACCGACAATTCTGCTTATTAACATGACCATTCAGGTGAAAATTTGCTTCGTCACTGAACAGTATGTTGTTAAAGTTGTTAAATCGGTGCAGCATTTCGTTCGCAAAATTCAGTCGATTAGCATAGTCCGTATCCTTCAATTCTTGAACCAATTGAATTTTATAGGCTTTTAGATGTAAGTCTTTCTTTAAAATCGAATGTAAAGACGATTTTTTGATGTTCAACGCTTGGCTTCGCTTTCGGATGGATAAAGACGGATTTTGACGAACCGACGCCTCAACTTCTTCAATTGTTTCTTCATCGCGAACTGAACGAGGACGACCAGAGTTTTGAATTTTAACTGTCGCACCTGTATTCTCGAACATCCTGATCCATTTCCTAATGCTATCGTCACTTGGCGCGTGGCGTGTACGATATTCCGCACGATAGAGACGTTGAGCAGTCACTATTGAATCACCATTACGATAATACGCTCGTACGCAAAATGCGCGATGCGTCCCCGAGTACTGTTTCATCGTGACTAAAACTCCACAAAATGGCGGACGCCACGAACCCCTCCCCGCACCCTTTAGACGCCCCGTTTCGAATATGGCGCGAAAACAAATACCCGATACCCTTTCTGGACACCTTGTATTAGGTCTTTACCTATGAAATTGCCGTTTTGTATGAAAAAATTTAAACGATTTTTTTTCATGTATTTTTTATTTGTATTAATCGAAGTAATCACCCATGCAATCAATGCATCTTTGAGAGCGCAGTGGCAGCTTATTGATGCCCTTCTTAAAGATATCAGCTGGACGGGAGGCAACAAATTCTTCAAAGGCATTTTGTACTGCCTCTCGGGTATTGAATTTTTTTCCCGCCAAGGAGTTATCCAAATTCTAGAAAAAGTAGTAGTCTGTAGGTGCAAGGTCTGGTGAGAAGGGCGGATGACGGAGAACTTCCAACCCCAGTTCTTGCAACTTGGAGACCGTCTGCTGTGCAGTATGAAGTCGCGCGTTGTCGTGCAGGAGCAGCGGAGACGAGCGATTAACCAATGCTGGTTGGAGATGTGCCAGCTTCTCCATCATTGTGTTCAGTTCTTCACAGTACACATCTGCAGTAATGCTCACCCCGTTTGGTAAGAAGCTGTGATGAATCACACCGGCGCTAGACCACCAAACAGTGACCATCACTTTTCTAGGGGTAAGTTTTCGTTTAGGGCATTGTTTAGGTGATGAACCAGGATCCAACCAACTTTCTGAACGCTTGCGGTTATTCAACAGAATCCATTTTTCATCGCAGGTAACAATGCGGTTCAAAATTCCTTCATTTGTGTGTCTGTTGAGCAGTGCAAGGCACGTCTCGACGCGTACTTCGCGCTGGCGATCATTGAATTCGTGGGGCACCCATTTGTCAAGCTTTTTTACCTTGCCAATTTGACGCAAATGGACCAATATTGTTTTGATGCTAACGTCGAAAGCTGCTGCTAATTCAGCCGTAGATTGTGTATCATCAGCTTCCACAATCGCCTTTAATTCGTCATTGTCGTCGTTGATGTTGCGTGCCGCTTGTGCCGCGTTGCTGCCACGACGGTACTCATATTCCATAATTACTCGAATTTTTAACGTATCCATTATGACAAAAAAGATTGAAATGCGATGAAAATGTAACACTAATCAATAAACAAATGACTACTTTTGGAAAAAGAATTCCATGTTTTTAAAATAAAATTAATTTGAAATTAGAATTCTTAGCCAAACAAAAATTATTTTGATTTGAAATGGCCAGTACTGCAGAACGGCAATTTCATAGGTAAAGACCTATTATAAAGAAAACGCTTAATAAACGCTGGTGTGCAGAGCGCTTTAAAAAGTATTAAATAGAAACTTCAATAATAATTGAATTCGGGTAAAACCACTGGCGCAAGATGGCGTGGTGCAGCCGTGGTGTTGAATAACATCTCCAATAACCAAGTGCTCATCACGCTTTTATAATAAAACCGCTGTAACCTTGAAACTTTTAATAACACAGACCTACAAATAATATAATATGTGTTTATTTAATTAAGTAATTGACAAAAGAACTATCGCCATTGTTCGTAAATATTGGTCGCCGCCCTCCGCGCCGCGCCGCCCCCCGCACGCCGTGCG
This sequence comes from Saturnia japonica, assembly GCA_033032175.1. NCBI lineage: Eukaryota > Metazoa > Arthropoda > Insecta > Lepidoptera > Saturniidae > Saturnia > Saturnia japonica. The sequence continues at coordinate 12,190,961 of CM065329.1, forward strand.
TGACGCACTCGCATCGCTGCATTGTGCATTCTATCACGACATATTATTAGTCAAAACAACAATTACAGTTCTACCTACTACACATATTGTTAAAAGGTGAAATTTTTTGTATTCTAACTTGTAACGTGTGGTTCCAATAAAAAAATTGTTCGTGTTAGCGTAGCGCCGACGCGTCACTACACTTGAGTTTACTCTATAAAACAGAATAAATGCCATTATTATAGACCATCTATCTGTGTTATAGACTAAACTTTCTTAAATGACAATAATTTATTTATAACTAGTTGTGCCTGCGACTTCGTCAGCCTAGGATTTAAGTATGCCTAGTAAACTCTAATCGATTTCTTACAATAAAAGTAGTCTAAGTTACTCCTTACACATCGGCTATCTGATAGTGAAAGTCCTGTCAAAATCAGTCCAACTGGTTTGTAAATTACCCTGAACAAACAGATATAAAGATAGAAATATTTAAAATTGATTTTTTGTTATAGGTACCGTATATCCTATGCATTTAGAAAAAAGGTATTGTTTTGACATATTACATACAAACAGACACTTCAAATTTATTATAAGCGATGTATAGAATGCCAAATGAGAAGTTGGCAAAGTATAACATACATCTTCGATTCGTTTCGAATTATCACGTGAGACTTTTTGGCAAAATCCCGAAGCGTTATATGAAGGAGTTTGTTTTTTTCATTCATAAACTTACGTTATTTAGCACCATACTATGTAAATTTGGTGGCATTTTGGCTAAATGCTATTTAGGCAAAGTATGAAAAAAGATCCTGATAAGGTGATCGCGCTTGGTCGCTCTCGGAAAAGCAATCATAAGACCGTGGCGCTAGAACTTTTCGCATGCCCGATCTAACTTACCCGAGTGTCGTCGGTATTTTATACGTTTATTAATTGAGTAACAGTATCGGCTGACGGTGAAGATAAACACCGTGAGAAAACCTTAACGTTTAAGAAATGTTCTTGTATTTACCACATTATATGGGAAAATATTTGCCATCCGTTCAAATCGCTAATAAATCGAAGGCTGGAGTGCTAATTATTATCTCGATAGAATCCTTTTTGTTAAGCAGTGGGACACTTATTACTGGCTGGGGTATTATCTTGAGATTGGAAATGTATTTCCACTGAAAGTAAACTAGGCTTGATATCGGAGCGTATGGCAGGTGGCAGAGCCCTGTATGTACTTTGTCTAACCTTTCTGTGACCGCAACTACAAACGACTAAAAAAATGTCCTTAAAGTTTATAAATGACGTAAGCGCTATACAATTCAAACATACTAGTTAACTAAGCGTTCTCTGATAACGAGCGCTCTCTATAAATCTCAACAAGATGTATTGCTTGAGATGACATCAGCAGACCTTCAAATTATCTCTCCGTTGTCATAAAATTAAGCAAAACTTAGACGAGCTGGATTTTCTCAAAGATCAGCACAATGTTAATACTAGAAACCGTGTTTTATACTTCGTAAGACTAATAAAAGTTTTTTAGGTAATAGTGTTAGTTTCTATAACAAGATCCCGAATCACATTACTGATTTGCCTATTATTATTGTACCTGTTATATTATCATTTGTACAGTTGACAAATAAAAGATAAACCCGATCGAGTTTCTTGCCGATGATGTTCATAGGTGCCTTCTTAGGGCCAAAATTGAATAAAGATTATTTTGATTTTTGATAATGATGACTCAGAGATAGCGTGCATGGACAGCGCGTTGATCGACGTCAGTTCGAATCCCTGCAATGAGCCCTGGTCCGGCGAAGGGAACACCGTAATGAAACCATAGCGTAGTGTACAGTATTCTCTGATGCCTTGCTTAGATCGATACCATACAGGTTGATAATCTGTCACCAACCACCTATGGGTGTATTCTGACAGCTGCACTTGAGATACAGTGTCCCCATTACGTTCAGTGCCTTATCTTGAACCACATTGTATGCTTGCTTTTATAAGCAGCTAACGAGACAAGCAAGTGTACGTTGCAACACTACCCAAGGTTATTTAGCCATGATGTTCTGTAGGGTAGAGTTATTCACCAGTCGCGCTGCCCCGAGTAGAGAGAAATCTCCAAAAATAAAATTCTCCGGACCCTACCTAACTAAGAAATATTAATTTTTTCAATATATTTTTTAAACGTACATCAATTATTATAGTTCTTTTATACATATACGATGTAATGCAAACAAATACATACTACATAATAATTAATAACACAAGTTTGTCTTCCTTTAAACTAGTTGCGTGTGCTTTTCCGCATACAAAATTTACTTCCCGATTATCTATAACAGTGTATTTTATAGGAACACAAAGAAATAATGATAGACGTGTAAATGCATTGAAATACGCAAAAGCTTATGCAATTAACAGTTCACCTTGCTACAATGCAACGTAACTATGAGATCATCATCCGTGATTCAACATCGCTAACCGCTAACCACTAACCGCTAACGTAAACACTTCACTAATTTTAAAGACATCAATTACATATTTCTCATTATATAAAATAATATGTCAATAATCCTGGGTAGGTACCTCGCGGCGCGGCTTTTACAAACTCAACTATTGAATCTCTTGTTAATCGTTCACAATCTCACTTGTAGCTTACCCAGGCGAGCATTAGAAAAACCCTACCACCATGCTATGGGTTCATCAGGATGTTTTCCTTCACCGGGCGCCCAGGCTCATTGTCAGGATTCGAACCATCATTTGTTTGGATACCAGTTGGCCGTGTGTGAGATTGTCCCAACTAAAAAAGAAACCGGACAAATTGGATCGATGCAGCGACAGATAGCTTAGAACTTGGTAGTAACATGTTCTAGAGCGACCCGAGATCTTAGTGAAAGAAAACAACCATGAATCAGGATGCAAGCATAGCATACCATATTGGTAAAGCATTATTTAATGCTCGTTTGAATATCAACCATTCTCAATTTGGGAATCTGGTGAGATCACACATCGGCGTGATTTTCTGCAACAGCAACCGAGCAACGGTTGCATTCCAACGTTTTTTTATGTCACCATCTTCGGACATATCGTATTGTTATCAAATCAGTAGTTCTTTCAACAGCTCCAAGTAAAACCTACGTAGCAAATACATAATAGAATCTGGAGAGTTAGCATTATTAGTTATTTTTTTAAGGGTCAAAAATATTGTTTTGTTAAAAAGGTTTAAATGGTTATATTAAAAGTATAAATTAATGCTTATGAATAAATATAAATCTAGAAGAATACTTTTGTGTACTATTAACTATATGAGTGAAAACATATAGGTACGCGGTGCGCATTACGTACGTCCAGTGTTGTTTTTCAATTGATAACGTGAAAGCGGGTCCTCCGGTCCGCACTCCGCAGAGGTCAATAGAAAGCAAATAAGTACAATACCGCCTCCTTTGTATTTTTTATCATACAGCTATATACCTATACCTACCTAGAACATAGTTATGTATTTAAGTAATAAATAAACCGATGTTCTTTAGGTACCGCTGTGAATTTCAACTTAATTACATGCCATTAATGTAGCATTTGAACCCACGCCAAGGGTCACGATAAGAACAGTAAGCTACGAAAACAACACAATTTTTAAATAAAAAGAAAACCGTCTTCAATGATTTTGAGAGATTCCCTGGTGTATGTATCTACCAAGTTGAAGGTTCTGTGAGGACTGTTCTTGAGAACGAAAACAGAATCATCTAAATCGGTTCATAAACAAAGAAGTTATGCCTGAACATTCATAAAAACATTCGCATTGATAATCTACTTCTTGTTTTCCGACCACCGAGAGATCCTTCGGCAATGCATCGCCGCGCCCGGTTGTCGTTGTCATGGTCGACCCACTCAGTTACCTAGGAGCTTAAGACTCGGCAAGCTTACAATACATTCTATTTTTGTTTATGAAGAATTTGAGACAATAATGTGAATATTTTGCTATTTTATGGCTTATTTCATGCACCAGCATACATATTGAATAACTTAAGCTTTTTCTATAAAAATAATAATTAAGTACTGTTAATTTTATCTGTTTATTGTTATAATTTGTGATTGTGGTCATACTACACTGTGTATACCAATGTTAGCAAATAGTTACATTTTTCATAACTTCTGAAAATATTAGGATTAACAATCTCCCTAGAGTTTTAGCAAGATTGTCACTGCTTTACTAAGACTGATCTCACCTGATGTTAAGTGACAATGTGATAACACGCTAAGTTTAGAAGGACTGGCTCTTAAGTGCAGGCTGTACGTAGCCAGTACTCAGGTGTTTATTACTAAATGCCCTACCAGCATGATATGGTTTTGTTATGATATTTTCCTTTATCAAAAGCTTAGGTTCACTGCAAGAATTCGAACCTAGGTCGATCACATAGCATGATGAGGGAACTGAGCCATCATGGAATCAAACACAAATTTAAATAACAAAAAACTAATTATTATAAATAGGTTGTTTCGAGCTGAATAAAATGATGATATATTATAATATGCAGATAGCTGCCTAGGTAAGTAAACATAACATGGACAATGGCAAAAATGCAGATCATGCCTCAGATCCTCCTCCCAGCTTTTAATATACAGATTAACACATAACATTACAAGGATAAAGGAAAATTTAGATTTTAAGATATAGCAAACAAAACGAAACTCCTGCAAGCAAATTCTCTTGCAGCCTAATCCTTTAAAAATGTGATTAAAAATTTGTATAAAATTAAAAGATCACTGATCACGGATGTAGCACCATCTGTAGGCATACGACTTAAATTGTTGTATAAATTTAAATGTATGTCTCTTTGTTCAACAGATGGCGCACATTCAAATTTTCATTTGTACATCTTTTAAACCATAACACTTTAACAGGAATATGTTGTTTGTTTATTTTTATATTAATAGTACTATTCTGTATAATCGATCACTAAGATTTCAATTTAAAATACTAATTTTTACAAATATGATTGCTTCTTCATTTGTCAATGCAGATAATATGAACAACATAAATTAATAGCAAGTCATGTGAAGTCCTTGAATATGAAAATGTGTCACAAATATGAATGATGCCATGTCTTTTCAAGTATTTGTACTTATTAGCTCATTGGGCATGGAGATCTATGTACCAAGTCCAGTACTTCTCGGCTTTTATGAACAAGGAAAAAATTCTAGAGGAGTAGAAATGTACACATTTTGCTAAACCACAATAAAAATAAATAATACCCACATTAAAAGCCAGATAAAATAGTAAATAAATATAATGGAAAAAATTGAAATAAAATAATGTTTATTTGAAACCATGGATAGTTTTATACAGGATTACACCCAGAGATGTTTCAGAAGTAAGTTTGTTAAAAACAGTTTTTGAAAACCATCACTGATTAACATAGTATGTCAAAATAATATTATGGTAAGTAATGACACTACATATGGTTTTTATGTGTTTATTAATAGTGGGTCACATGGTTTCATCTGTATTAAATATCTGCTTTACCCCTTACAATGTATTATATAGTAACTTCCCCTCAAGCTACAGTGTTGTACTGTAGGCAACGCCATTTTTTTAACATCTTAGTCTTGTACTGGCTTACGTCACACAATGATGACGTACTGCGATTTTATAATCTTATTTGATACTGTTTCGTTAATAGTTATTAGAGTTACTGCTATATTTTATTGTTATTTTTTGTGTTAAGTTTATTGTTATAATGAAGGGTAAAACTTTATATAGTGGACAGAGAAATCTTATGTTAAAATGTTGGATTTTTTTGAAAATGAAAAACCCTTGTAATAGCTCAAGTATGATAAATATAAGGCAGCGTTGTTCTGAGTACAACACTCGCTACATAAAAAAATATATCAGAGACAAATTCGCAGGTGGAAACTTGTTATGATATTTTTTGTGCACAGTACAACCATGCGTCTGTGGCGTCACCGCCCCCAGGTCTCAACTTATTGCGCATGGGTAGTAGGTAGGTGTATAGTAAATGCAAACTCATCAGCTTTACAATATTAATATAGTTATAGACAATGAGCTGTTTATTATAATGACCTAATTATCTATAATATTATCTGAAACTTAAAATATTTTTTATAATTGTTAAAAGAAACAATATGATTTTTCTAAAAGCAGGTAGTTATCAATATATTTAGGGGTAATTTGTTAAATTTGAAATAAAACATTCTCGTTTTTTTTTTATCCGTAAGTAATATATGTTCACTAGCACAACTATTTGTTTAAAAAAGGTGTGCCGCGTGTCCGGTCCGCTCCTCGGTGTGCTACTTTTCAAATAACACGCTTAAAAAATTATTAAATAAACTACTAATAACATTACTAACCAAATATGACTATTTATGAATAAGTTTATGTTTACCTTCAAGAAGCGTCAAAGCCTTCTTCTAGCTGGAAATTCCAAAAAATAATAAAAAAAGTCCGCGAACTGACCCACTCTCACTTTACAACTAACAAAACTAATTACAAGTTTTTTATACACTATATTCGCACTAACAAACACATCAAACTATAAATTAACACTGTGAATGTTTTCTAGGTCTATAAACACTTAACACTGTAGAAAAAAACTTGATTTACACAGGTTTAAATTCAGAGTATCAACTTTCCAAGTTAGAAAAACTTTAGTTTTGACATTTCTACGCTGCTTGCGACGTTTGGTTTCGTTCACTATTCGTTTAAGTTTTTCTATAATTCGAACGCTCCCAATTGTTCCGAATCTTCCATTGTTATCTATTTAGGCAACGTTTTTTTTACTTTTTGTAATAACAACATTCAAAAATTTTATTCAGTTTGTATATCATCGACTTCGGCATTCACATTTTGATAACAAATTCAAAATTAATCATGATGGTAGACAATAAAATTATTATATTATGAACGTACTAGATTGAGGGATTGGTTAATAGTTGAACTGAGATTTTCAAACCACATTTTTAAAGAATCTAGTTTCATTGAATCTGTGAGAGCATATTAACATAACATAACATAGCATACTATCACGCCTGTATTCCCCGAAGTGTTAGGCAGAGGTTTACTAATGTACACCCACAGTTCGCCGAGTATGTTTTTAGGTCCCATGTAATAGGGGGCGAGCCTATTGTCATTAATCGGGCACGAAACCAAACTCCGAGCTGCTACTAAGAATTTCATAGAAAAAACCCAATAACACTTTGCTCGATCTGGGATTCGAACCCAAGACCTAGGCTACTAGGCTACCTAGACCACTAGGCTAACGAGGTAGTTGCGTAGGTTGCGAGGTTGTTGCGAGGCTTATTAACACCTATAAAAATAGCTTTTAAAAATTTAACAACATTCGATTAATATAGCCTTGTTATGTTACATTGCGATGGTTGCAATAAAAGAAAATTCAACACTGATACGATATAAAGATGATTAATACTATAGACCTCATTCTGTCTGGTGAGTAAACTAATCGTGCCCTAGACTCTCCTTTTAATGAGTGAGAAAGTTTTATAGCAATCTGGCTATATTATATTAATCACGGAGTACATAAACCAATGGATTATATTATTACTTGTTGTGTATAATTTTACATGAAACGAGTTCTGAAAAGTTTGCTGATGTGCGAAAAGAAAAGTAAAAAAAAAGTGTTATAATGAGCGCGTCTGAAATGTCGCAAAACATAAATTACAAATTACCATTTACATATAATTACAGATTGCTATCAACATATATATACATATATTATAATGACATGATTAAAAATTGTAAGAGTCCCAACTCAATAATGAGCTCCATCATGGGAATCTACGATTAGTGTATTAGCTCGATATCTTACAAAATACGAGCTCACCTTACAGTAGTTACATATGATGTGTAACGTCTGACTTATAGTTCTATATCAACACATTTCATACACAAAACTGTAGGTTAAGCGCACATCGGATGCATTCTCCTTCTCTATTGCCCTTTCTCTTTCTCGTCATACACACGCACATAATTTTAACTGATAGTACGAATAGGTTGGTACCATCTAACGATCAACTCTACCACCACGTGCTCTCAATGATGAAATCAAAAACATAACGCATGCTTCCGCGGTTTCCTGTTACACATTAAAAAAAACCTTTCTAGGTAAGCTTGGAATGAAGAACATTATTTAATACAACATTTCATTCAAATCGTTGGAGCTGTTTACGAGATACTAATTATATATGTATAAATTATATTATATATAATATCTAGGCGATCGAGCTGTGCTCGGTGTCTTATAAAAAAAAATGAAAAACAGCTATCTAGGTAAATTTGGAATGTAAAATATTATCTAAATGCAAAGTTTCATCGAAATCGTTCGAACCGTTTCCGAGAAACCAATTACATATTAATACATCCGTGGGTATTAAAAATGCCGATGATTGACGCGAAGAAGATTTATTTGAATTCCATACAGTTACAAATTACATGAACTCACAACACTTATTTAATTACACTGTGGTTTCGCTTCATTTATCGCTCGTTGTTATCGCTTTATAATTGAAAACTGAACTGCCTCAGCACCGCGCCTGAGTCGCTTATATACCTATGCTAAACGATCGCAGAAACATCGTGAAGCGTCGCGACTTTTCTTGATGTTTACTGTTAGCAAGTAACACATAAGCGCCCAGAGGTTGTGACGTATAATAATTACTCGCAATGTTATCCTAGTTATTTACCTATACCTTATTATTATACCTATGGTTAATAATTTAGTTAATCATCGTATAAATTGATATTGTAAACAATAATTTAAACTTATTAGTACATAATCTGACTTACGATTAATTTGGTATAAAGCGGGTAGGACGACGATTAATTTGATATAAAGTGGTAGGACGACGATTAATTTGATATATAAAGCGGGTAGGACGAGCATTGTTTGATGTATTCGTGAAAGTAATCTCTTGGATAACGTTCACTGCCTGAATAAACAACGAATATTTTAAACTATTGGACTGTTATTCAACAAAACCCACAAGTTTTAACATTACTTTCAATGCCTACTCGATGACGTAATTGAGACGATAAGCCCTATATATTCGTGTGTAAATTGCGATGCTTACACAAACATGCGCCGCGGTTATTTACGACTCGAATATTATTTCGATGTTTTCAGAAATTGTTGTTATCACTTTATAAAATTCAAAACTGAACTGCCTCAGCACCGCGCCTGAGTCTCGCGATAACATGCACCGCGGTTGTTTACGACTCGAACATTATTTCGATGTCCTATGGAATTTCTAGTTGCTTTGAGATATTTCGGAAACAGGATATGTATAGGTCGTAACAATATATAGATAAATACAAGAATTCTCCCTTAACATGAAATAAATAAATAATTCGGATGTCTCTGCTCGCGTAGACTGTAGAATTATAATCGATCTGACTACACTGTTAGCCTTAGGGACGCTAAGTTTTTGACGTTTGTGATTGATCTCCTCGCTCTACTCGATATTGGCCATATTTTTGACGCTTAAACATAATTTGAGCAACTTATAATTTCAAAATCCATCCAGTAGTTTTTGCGTGATGCGCGCACTACGGAACATCTCAATCATTTTATTTACATACAGTGTGTATTAAAAACCCTGTCGGATCCGTGAAGGTGTTATTGGGTATCGAGATTATATTCTGTTTATCTATCTCAGATTATAAGTAAAGTAAATTAGTTAAAAGAGGAAAGTTACATGGCAATACAGGCGGCGCGGCGCAGGGTACCGCCATATGATCAAATGTACCGCTGCGCCGCGCCGGAGCTGGCGACGGTGTTGTCACGTTTTAAAAATTAGCTAAATTTTAGGGAAACTACATGTTCATTTTAAATTGGCAATAACATTTTTATTTTCATAATAAATAAAATTTTGATATTTGTTTTGGTAATATCATTGTCTATATATCCTTTTCGGATTCGACGGGGTTTTTAATACATATTGTATATAGATAGATAGAGATTGGCGTCAAACTCCGAAGGTGAATTTCGGACCTAAGTAAAAGTAGCGTCATAACCGTCGCTCATGGCTGCATTCCAAACATACTCTTCCCGCCAGAGAGCATTGCGGAACCGGTCCTATCGAGTATTTTACGACATAATTTTTTTTTTAAATGAATTTTTCATATCCATTACCTACTTTGTTACACTAATCTTTTTTACTTTAAGATTAGACAAGTAATGTACGATATTGCACAGGTAATATACTTGGATTACGTAGGACTAGAGATTGTAAAATATAAGGGAGGTAGGTATCGAGGCGGATTTCAAAAGGAATTTTTGGGCTAGTTACAAATCGAATCCTATTTTAGGAATTATTTAAACAGCTATTATTGTAGATTTACTAAAGCTGTTTTATAACGCTCAGTTTCCATTCAAAAACTACATATTAAAAAAAAAAATGAACACGCGTGGTTCAAATTATTAAAAGATTTTAACAAAAATTTTGATTAGCATTTTTTTGCCATTGAAATACGCGCATCTTCGTCGTTGGCTGGACACCGGATAACTGTAGGTCCGATCTTCACTTGTTCAACCATCTTCAGTGCATATCACAGACTCCTGTGCATATAATCTCAAAACTTTGCGTTTTTGCAAAACTTTTTCAAAAGATAATTACTAACGAATTAACAACACAAATTTGTCATCATATTACTGTTGAGCAGCATGGATTCTTTCGCGGTCGCAGTGTTGACACTAATTTAGTCGGTTACACTACTTTTATTACAAAAGCTCTCGATTCTGGCTATCAGGTGGACGCAGTGTATACTGATTTCTCTAAAGCATTTGATAAAATAAATCATTCAATATTACTGAACAAGTTATTAAGGGTCGGTATACACGGTAACCTTCTAAGGTGGATTGAGTCGTATATAAGAAACCGCAGTCAAGCTGTAGCACTCAAAGGTTATCGTTCTAGGTTTCTAGCGATTTCTTCCGGTATTCCCCAAGGATCTCATCTTGGGCCTTTCCTATTTACGCTGTATATCAATGATATAGGGGCATGTTTTAAGGAGTCTTGTCATCTACTCTATGCAGACGATACAAAAAAAATTTAAATCGTTCAATCAGAGGCTGACTGTATGCAATTACAAAATGATCTCAATATGTTTAATGAATATTGCTTGTCAAATCAATTATTTATTAACAGTGACAAGTGCCACATTATTTCTTTCACACGGAAACGAAATCCTTTAATTTACAACTATGAACTATCTGGGAATATAATTAAACGTGTTAATGAAGTTCGTGACTTATGTGTCATTCTGGATTCAGGATTGCACTTCAATCTTCATATAGATATTATCGTCTCTAAAGCTCTTAAGAAACTCGGCTTAATACTGCGTTTGGGTAAACCCTTTAAGAAAGTAGACACTTTAAAAGTCTTATATTACGCCTATGTTCGCAGTATACTGGAGTTTGCAAGTGTAGTTTGGAGCCCACAATATGAAGTGCACATAGCCAGGATTGAGAAAGTACAGAACAGATTTTTAAAGTCCCTCGATTATAGAACTAGTCATAATTTTATTGATTTTAAAACAAGTGCTTCCAGGCATAATATACAATCCTTAAAACATAGGAGGATATATCTTGATGCAATCTTCTTACATAAAATAATTAATTACCATATAGATTCCTCTCCACTTCTGGAACAAATTTTTTAAAAATACCGCGATCAAACGCACGATCAAAGGACACATTTCATGTTCCCTTTTGTCGGACAAATTATTTCAAAAACTCCTTCTTTCAACGTTCTTGTTATTACTATAACAGATTTCTTAGTGATGTTGACATATTTTCAAATAAATTATCATCTTACAAAAGGAAGGTACGTGATTTGTTGAATAAAGACATGTTATAATATAATATAAATTTAACTCTTGTATGTTTTTATTTTAATGTTGATATTTAAATTGTAAATTTATTTAGTTCTTTTTTTTAATATGATTGTAACGCTACGATTTTTGAAAAATTATGTATAGATATATGTACTTGAATATATGGTACTGTAGGCCTGTTTGTATAAATTATATTTAAACATGTTTATGTTATGGCTGTATGTTACCTTAAATAAATAAATAAAATAATAATTATATTATGCACTCTCTGTATTGCATAGAGTAGCGGCGTCGAAAGCTAATACTGTAGTCTAGTCTCTCGTAGGTTTAATTACTATTCTATTTAAAAGATGTAAACATGCTCTGACCGGACGCCGCGCCACGCCGCGCCGTAATATTGAAGGCAGCAAAGTCAAGGGGAAGGTTAGGCCTCATCCCAACAGGGCCGCGGTTTGCAGTTTCCCTTCGGACGTATACACTGTATGTATACCAATTAAACATTACAAAGTACTTCTTCGCTACGTGAACTATGCGAAACGCGTCGGTGCCTACTGCCTGTGCTTCGGATTACATAGATCAAGTTGTAGCAAGTAAGGAAGTCGTGCTGGGCATCTCGATCTGTCCGTACGCTCATGTAATTATTAATTAATTAGTCATTAATTAGCGATTTGGGCATCATTCTGGACAGTAAACTTCGTTTAAACATTCACATAGATGACATCGTCTCAAGGGGATTCAGGCGTCTAGGTTTTGTACTGCGCAACTGCAAGGACTTCAAATTCCCAAGCACAAAAATTTTACTATACAATACGCTGGTGCGTAGTATAATGGAATACTGTAGTACTGCATGGAATCCTTTCTACGATGTTTATAATAATAAAGTGGAGCGAGTACAGAAGCGATTTCTATGGCATCTTACTTATGCTTGTTACTTAGGTAAGAAACTGCAAAGTTATGGCGACCGTCTGAAACACTTTAATATATGCACATTAACTAATCGAAGACGCATGCTAGACGTTGTTTTTCTCACCAAGTTGATTAAAGGCTCCATAGAGGCACCGAATCTTTTATCGTCTTTATCATTTACTGTTCCAAGAAAATTGCCAAGGCCAGCTAGTTTTAATCTGTTTGCAACAGAAGGAGTTGTTTCAAACTTGGGGTATAATGCTCCCATAGCGCGAATAACAAGACTTGTTAACATACTCCATAAATCTAGCTAAACAAGCTAGACATTTTAAATGACGACGTTCCGGCAATCAAAAAATATTTTGCTCACTTGGAAGAATAATTTTGATCCAGTAGTTTATTATTTATTAGAATTTATGTTGTTTATTACTTTTAATTTGATCTCTCTTCTGTTTCTTGTTACTCGCTATATTCTATTTATCATGTTCTATTTATCATGTAGTCTACACTTTTAATTATAGTAGCACTAAGCAATGTTCTTTGTCTATTTTTCTTTACTTGTTATAGTGTTTATTATGTAAGTGTTCAAATAAATAAATAAATAAATAATTATATTTCATTAAATTTGAAATTACATAACTAAAAACTTTTGTATTAGCTTTTTTAATTAATACATCGCTCCCGCAAACTTGACTAGGTGTTCTCGGTAGTCACCATCGCCCAAGATAGACATGGCATTCTGCGTAGCATACAACCGGTGCTATTGTCGAAGATAAAATAAAAGGAAGAAAGCCACAACAACATGGTCGCAAAGATGTTTCAACTCTTCTTTGACTTTATGTCTGACTTCAGCTGTGGGACGCAATAACCAACATCCGAGTGGTGATAACTATACTATAGATAACTAAATGTATTAAATATATACATTAACATTACATATCAACACTTCGGAATGCAAAGGGCATTAAGGACAAAACATGAGTATTCAGGAGAAGCAAAAAAGTAAAATTTCAATTCTTTAGAGTAATTTTTTTTTTAATAATTATTTTGGATTTCTTAAGGAAATAATTTTTTTAAAGTCACTAATTTATAATGCTGTGGTGACCGTTGAATTGTCTGATCAATCGTTTCAAAAGTAACTAGATGTCTCTCATACCGCCTAAGAAATCAATTGCTACTGCCCTTTTACGATTCGATATTTCTGGAATTTAAATTATGCATGGGTTTTAATAAGACTAAAAACATGTGTGCAGCGATGCAGTGTTCACACGCGGTACAATTGAGACCTTCAAAGTATCTTTTCTTAAATATCTTTAAAAAATTAGGTGGGGAAAAAAGTGTTTTCGTATAACGTAGATATAAATTTGTTAAAATTTTTTTGGCTGTACTATTTGTAACTGTGTGGTTTTGGTAACATTAAAAATAAATAAATAAAAAGAAAAACGTGGTTTCTCGGTATTTTTCTTTTTTTTCTGTAAAAATGAGTGAATGTCATTAGATGAATTTCGATAAATTTGAAAATATTATTACCAAAAAAGTCAAAAATGCAACTCGAGCAGCGAAAAAAATTTGTGATGAATATGGACCTAATGCAGTGTCAGTAAAAGTAGCACAAAGTTGGTTCAAACATTTTCAGTCCGGAAATTTTGATGTTAAAGATGCACCTCGCTCTGGTCATCCTGCTACGAATAAAATGGACGCCATTTCTGAAAAAATGGAGCAAGATCAGCATGTCAGTAGTTACAATGTAGCTGAAGAACTGAAAATTGACCACAAAACAGTTTTAACCCATTTGAAGGGACCTGGCTATACCAAAAAGCTCCATATTTGGGTGCCACAAGAGCTCACTGAAAGAAACTTCATGAACCGTGTATTAATTTGAGATTCATTATTGAGACGTCATATAAAACCTATTACATACAACAGTACGTACAAGTCTGGCCGTCATACCGTTAAACTATTTCGATAACGATCATAGTCGTGAAAATTAGAATTTGATTTTCTATCTCATTGTAAAACTATAGGGTATGTATACTGTGTTTAGGCTAGAATTGTGCAAAGCGGCGTCCTGCCTTTGACAATTAAATTCTTGTCTTTCTCTTTTACTCCTTCCACCCTGTGACTTATCGGTCACTTCGCTGAAAGCATTCCGCGAGACAACACGCGGCCGACCGACGCGAGCTGCTTCCTAATTATACACTTAAAATATATTGTGCATTCCAAAGGTGCTTTTTCCCGGGAATTTGTGATATTACCGGCGTACGAGTGGAAGAAGAGGAGATCTACAAACGAGAGCGCAGCATTGGATGAGTCCTATCTTTTTCTGTCCTATCCATAGGTCGCTTTGCACAGATTAAACACGTGGTAAAGGTTAATTTAAAAACTACGAAAACAAAGAACTAGCGTCTTCATACTGTTTGTCTCTTTTTAATGTCGCTTTTTCGTTTCATCGCGTTTCAAATCACAACAGTGCTACAGAAGTTTTCACTTCAAAAATCAAAACTAATTTGTATCAAATAAAACAATCTTCATCTAATTAAAAATTCTTTATTTGCAGTAGTTTGTATCACTCCGAGGCCTGAGGTTCAGACACAGTCCATACGATACAAGTCTAGGGAGCTTGACAACTACAAGAATTAAAGAACATTCGTTATGTATTCTCTTTGAGATTTCTGATCTTGCATAAAAATGGAAAAGAAAAAAAATTGCAACATCCTTTTTTTGTAGTGACAACATTGAACTTAAATTTACAAATCCGTTAGACTTAAAATTCTGGAAGAGTAATTCCAATTACTAAAAGGAATCCTGAAATTTTTAATGAGTAGTAGGACATTTTTGACTCAGTTAAAACAACAAAATTAATGTGGATTTTATTCGAAAACGAGCCGTACCAAAATTTATAATTTGCACAGAATATGATTGAGTTTTCAGTTACAACTTTAAATTATTAGATTTATGTAATGCAATGGATGTATCAGATCGTGTTTCTCATTTTTATGTATTAATTCCAATTAAATATAAATATTGTTTACACACTGCACACTGTTTGCAATCAATGAAAAGTATTGTAGAGGAATAATATCATAACATTTTTCATAGACCACGTGTCAAAAATGTTTAACAAAACTGGATTACAGGTAAAATTATGTTACATTTATTAATTAGTATTTTACATAATAATAACAAAAATGACATATCGTCCCTTACATAGAATAGTGGTACAACCACAACACAAGATCCAGAGGGATCTGTACAGTTTTATACAATAAGTTATGTTAGTACTTAAATACAATAAAAAAGTGAAAAGTGATGCATTCGTTAGGTAAGATAAATAATAAAGCGTTTACGTGATAATATAACATGATATTAATATGTAATACATAAAATGACTGTATTTTTGAGTTATGCCACTTTTAGGGTAATATGAATTGTATCACTGGTTGGGCAAGTGTACCTACGCTGGGACGGAAATACAAACGAATAGGAAATAACAGACGTTGGGATTGGGTGTTAGTCACAATTAGAAGAGTTAATAACGGTTTGCAGCCAAAGGGACTCGATTTACAGGTGGAAAGCCTGCTGAACAGTAAAAACACTGATTGGCGATACATTTTCAAATTCATAGTGTTAAGTAATCGGGCGCGTACCTACTATAAAACATTCTTTTCTTTCAACATGTGAGTACTTATTATATTACAAATTTAATTTAAAACAAGCGAATCTAATTGAAACTAATATAAAGCCGGGGAGAGCTACTCCATAAACCATAATAGTATTTTACGCCTTGCATAGCGTTAGGTAAAATGTCAGATGCAATTTGTTCAGTACCACAGCGCCCACTTGAGTCATTCGTCAGCTCAATATAAATTGAAATCAGTAGGTATATCTTTGTTAACATATCAGTGAGTTGTTAGCAGGTAGGTATATAAACTGTCATTACGCGACTTTTGAAACTCAAGTAAACTGTATACAAAATTATCAACGTTTTATTACTTTATCAAAAGTTATTCTAAATTGCTTTTCGATACATTTGTGCCCGATAATGGTTAACGTTCGTTGATATGGTTTTAAAGGAGAAGAACGTGTGAAAAATGATTCCACAAATGACCCTACGATGTTTAGTTTCTTAAATTATGTTAAACACATAATATAGGCTGACCGCTAAGCGCGAGACCCTTGGTGGGTTGTGGGACGCGGGGCGGGGCGGGGCGGGACAGCGCGGCGGGTGTACACGGTATTGAGATAATATGCTATATCTTTATTTCATTTTTTTCTGCACGTTGTTACTTCTATTGCTGCCGATGCATGGCCTGCAATAGATTAGCTTATTGGTAGGATTTCTTTTCTTCTGAGCATTAAGGTAACAGCAATCGCATAGGTATTCAGTTCTGATAAGATAGAATCAAGATATTTTCTTTATAAGTCATGTATTCTAAATCGTATTTTAATGTAATGCAAGTTTAAAAATAAATCAAAAGAATATAATATTATTGCACTCGCACTGTCCCATAACGCCGCAGCGCGTCTTTCGTTCGGGTAAACACTGTTAAGCCACGTAATATCGATGATCCGATATCAACAATACAACCTATAACTCCTATACGGGATCACTGACAAGACTGATCTAACTTATTCTAAGCACAACAAATACCCATGCACTAAGTGCACATGACATTTGACGGATGCCAGCACATGCAATACGCTAAGACTGATGCACTACATTCTTAATTCATTTAATAAAGTTATTATTGTGTGGTTTATTTTAAACAATAATAGTAAAATATCTGTTACTTCGATTACGGAAACCGCTGTTTCTAAATATTTATTCTTTGGTCCCTACTATTGGTATTTCACGTACGAGCCCAAACAAAGAAAATAAATTAACATTAAATATCTATTGATAATTCATTTGGTCATAGATCCTAATTCTTTTTATCAGAACTATTCCAGGTAAGTTATTTTGTTTTGACGATTGAGGTCAAATACTGGGGCTAGACTAGTAGCCCTTAGGTTCGTAGCCTATTGGGGTAAAATGAACCTGGTCAGGTTTAACGCCGCAAAAAGACAAGCGTGTTTTTTCTGCTAAACTGAATCTTATTCAGACAAATTCCAACTTTTCGAAGTGTTTCTCTACAAGTAGTACCTAGATAATCTCGAGCTTTTTGGGATCTAACACAGGTCAGCTCTCAACTTTAGGCACTGCATTGAAACGAGTATCGTTTTCACCTGACCAGCACAAGTGAACTCGTATGTAGAAATAATGCTGGAATCTCTCATCTTCACTAACCATTATGTAAGATTGTATTAGGTAATCTCAGCCACTCGCAGTTCCTTCGGATGATCTAATTAAGTAATTAATTATCTCCTTGTAGATAAATACAAAAAGCAATACTTAAGAGGAACAAATATGCTACCATTGGTTCTTTTTCAAATGGGATTCTAAAACTTAAATTTCCGTCAAAAGTTGTAATGTATATCAATCTACCAGTTTTACAATACATTTCCGCATGATAATCGATTGAGTTATTAGGATAAAGACATAACATCGCTCATTCAAAACTACAATGACGTAGTTACAAAAAAGCCGAAATTGACATTTTGGTGTTACATGTTCTTGTTACAAAAACTATATATAGAAAAATATCACAATTGTTAGTTTATGACAGAGGGAGCTAATGTCGTTAGGGAATTGGCTTAAATTCGCTAAATATCTATCAATTCAAAACTTTTAAATGTTTCTACTGAAAAATTACTTAAATGTAATTAATTCATTGTTCTATTGGATGAGAGTTAGGTGAACCGGCTAAAAATATGAAAACAAACAACACTGCGCGGCGAGGCGCGGCGCGGTGCCAGCGTCGTTACATAAACAACATTTTATAGAATTTTAATTACTTAGTCATAAAAAAATACTTTTATAATGTATTCACTATAACGTAGTATACAAATACATGCATCGGCTATTTACATTAAATATTAGTGGACTGTAGTGTGAAACATAATTATTATTGACCGTTGCGATTCGGTACAATTTGAATTTTTATTAGCTGATAATACTGGCATTAGCAATTTTAAAAAATACGTTGCGCAAGTAAACTTTATAGCCATAAAACCACAGAAAATACATTCTGTATTTTATTATAATTTTGTAATCTATAACTATTTTCATTTAGATACCTATAGGTATTTATAGCAAATTACTAGCTCATCATAAAGAGTGTAGGTATACAATTTTTACACATTAGTACAAAACCACTGAGTCTTAAAAAATAAATCAAAGTACACAATTTCATAGTTACTATTTACATAATATGCACTTATTTATAATTAACAAACTATGCTTTTAGGGACGTCACAATTGACATTTACGTATTCAATTTTATGTAAAAATCATCTAATTCCGTTACATTTTACAACTAAAGATATTAAACAAAAGAGAATACTGAGGACCTTGTTTTAGGAACTTGTTCGATTTATGACGTATGTTTTCAATATAGGTTATGTACAGAAAATAAAAAAATTGTTGACAGTTACGTCAACACACGCTACGTCGCGTCGTGTCGTGTCGTGTCGCGCATTCAGTGTGGAGCGACCGAAATATTTCTTGTAAAAGTATTCGCTTCCTTCTAATTCCTTTACTCGTCTGGTACCTATGTTTATACTAATATAACTTGCTGCAATGTAAATTAGCAATAGACTGAATATAATGCTATTTGTGCACGGTAGAATCAAACCGTAACCGTCATTGTGTTGAATTTTCGTTAATAACCAACGATAAAAGAACTAGGATTAATATAGGAATATTTTGATAGAACGTACAAACCACAATCACATCAAGCTAAGGATAGAATTATCAGTCGGGAGACAAATAGGAAAATAAGGTATCAATTTAGTATCACGAGATTCATTGATAATTTCATAATTAAAAGAAAGGTAAGGACGCATAAAAGTGTAAAACGTAACTTTATGGTTTACTTTACAATATATGCTAATCCAATTATCATTAATAAAGTAAGACAAAAATAATTTTAAACGATTTATACCTAATTCATTTTTTACTAAATGACATTATAGTTTTTTTTTGTTTGAGCGCGGTCGCACTCGCTGACTCGCAACGCGACGGAAAATACATACTTACTCAAAACGGAGAGTGTTGCCAGGTTGAAAGTTAAGCTTCGTTGCCGCGCACATAAATAAATATTTACACGTTCTCGTGCGTCTTCCTCGATAGGATAGCTTTTTTTTTTAAATTAGTGCCTTTTCTTTTATTAAACTATTACTGTACATTTCATTTGTTTTCGTTATAAATTGTATCATACTACCTAGGTACTTATTGTCTGTATGTATACTGTATTTTTGAAGTGAAAACTTCTTTAGCTAAGTTGATCAATTTTGGTAAGGGAAAACTTAGGGTTTCGCGTGACCTCCGCGTCACCGCTGTACCGATGACCTCGACATGCTCGTGACTTATTGCGCTTGCGTCAGACTAGCGACGAGTAGTATACGCATAAACACTAATGCATTGTATATATTTGACTCTATCATACGCGTGTTTGACTTTTTGTATGGGTAAAATCTTGTGTTGTCGCGTCACCGACATGCTTAACAATAATTCAGACTATAATTGATTTAAAAATTCAAAATTGAGTTTTCCTTTCTGTCGGCCGTCCTCTTGAATGCTTCTGTGATTTTTTTCTACAATTTTTTATTTTACAATAGTTTAGCAATTTCATTTCGTTTCGCAGAATATTTTCTATCAGATAATGAGTAACTTTTAAAGTACACACAAGTCGAAAATGAACGAGACTGAGTTATGACCGAGTAATTTAGGTATCTGCAGGGAGCAATAACGGTTGGCAAGGATAGAGAAATATCATGCTGCATCCTTTCGGCCTACGCCAGAAGAGATATCGCCTATTTTTTTTTAGATCTGACAACACTTTTAGCCTTAGGGGCCCTAAAGCCGCTGCGGCTTTTACAGCTTCACCGGAATAACGCCTATTCATATTTAATAACTATTTATTTACATTTTTATTTCACTGTAACATTGTTAATTGTGAATTTCGTATTTGGCAGCAGTATAGCTCTCATATAAGTACAAAAGTAATATTACATATTTACTTATAAGCGAGGCGAGTTGGTAACTTATACAACTGTTCGTACGAACAACATGAAAGGAAGGAGTCATGTGATATGTAGTACAATTGGACTCGCGCTTTTCATTATATTGTTGAATTCCTACGAGCCACTCGAGCCAGCCAGCAAGGCTCAGAAAACGTTTGCATTCTGTATGTGTGTTCACACATCGAGTTCAGTTCTAACATCTACTTTGATAAGTTTTGTGAGCGGGATCCGGGACGAGATACAATTTTATTGGCGTCGCGGCTCCTAATTGGTTATTAACAAAATAAGTATTATAGTAAGACAACCCGTCCCTAGTACTTCCAGACGCCGTGGTATACGTCTCCCGTCTAGGTACTATGATTACTTTATGTAGGTTGTATATATGCATCGGTTGTTGTTAGTTCTATTCTTGAATTTGACAGGAAATAAAAAGAAGAGAGCTCTAGCTAGCGCGTCGTTTGTTGTCTTTTAAAATGACTCGTGTTTTCTGATTATTTTATATAATAGCCTAACTTAGGAATGTGTAATACATTGTGGTGGTTGAATAAACGTTTCAACTATCTGCCGACTATATTATTTATAAGACTGAGCTAGCTTGGCGAAAGTATATATTGGTTTGTATTATTGTATAAACCGTAAGGTATACAATCCGCGAGTTGAATGTATGATTATAAATTAAAGTAAATAATTGAATAATATTGATTTAAAGATAAGAAGCCTAAAACAATACTAATTTGGAAAAAGTAATTGTTAATTTTAATATTTCCTGTCCGTTATGGGATTTGAAACGCTGATTAGAAAATGTGACGCCACCATTCAGGAAATATGAACGTTAGACTAAAGAGAATATATTACTACGTAATAGACTCTTGCATATGTTGTCACATCTGTCACTGTTATCATGCAAAATGACATTTAAAATGAATGATGACGTTACGTGACCATAATGGCGCGTTTCTATACCGTGTTTTTTTACTTAAATTCAAATATATTTTTAAATCACTTTTTTTGGTGTATTATTGATAGAAAAAGTCAAAATATTATACAGTGTTTAAAACAAAAAACAATTTTCCAAAAGTTGTCAACTCCCGGATTGTCATAGTATTATGTTATTTGTAAGACTAAATCTTGATATATTACATTCGTTTTACTCCAAAATTGAAGTGTCTGTTTCTAATGTCAAAATAACAGTTTTTTACTAAATGCACATGAAAGTATATACGATACCTATAATAAAAAGCCTATTTTCAAAATTTTTGTGTCTGTCTGTTTGTTCCAGGTAATCTCGGAAACGGTTGGACCTATTTTGACGGGGCTTTCACTGATAGATAGCTGATGATATAAGGAAAAACTTAGGCTACTTTTATTTTAGAAAAAAAATTAGGGTTCCTCACAAAAAAAAACTGGTCATGGTGAATCAATTCGGGTGTTTAAATGTCTTATGCTGAGTAAACCATAAGAGATATAGCAAATTAATGTACTAGGTACATAATTATAGATATTAAAGACCTACAAAAAAGCCCGAAGAGTATACATCTATCTTCTAAGGAACACCCACAATAAGCATTTTTGATTATAAAATAGATGAGAGCGGGGGTGCAAAATTCGCGCGGGCATTCTGTAGTCCACGTGAGTGAACCCACGGGCATAGCTAATAGAAAATATAGTCACGTAAACAAGATACAATGCAATAACAATAAGGATGATCAAAAACTCGAAAGGGAAAAAGCATAACTGTATTAGAACTATGCGCTATCGAGATACGTTAATCGTTATCAAAACAAATCTCGTTTATTTTTGTAAAAACTAATGTTTAGTAGACGTGTTCTCATGTCGTTAAGTCTATGGTAACTCTTATAACAATGAAAATCAACAAAATAATACGGACACTGGTGTTTTCACTTTTTGGTCTCGTCTTATCAAATCTATATTATGAATAAAACTATGATAAATCCTGTTTGTCCGGCAATATAAAACCAAACGGGACTAGATTGATGTGGGTTCGATTCTTTCGAGATATTGTAGTTCTTGGTAAGGGAAACATCCTCCTAATGAAACTTTTTTACAGTTTCACACACGGCCATTTAATTCTAAACTGAGCAGAACTTGTAGTATGACAACTAAATAGCTGATATACATATAAAGATACCCCGGACATACCAACTCATAATTGTTCTCATCACATGCAGGAGTCGAACCCGCGACTTCTTCGGCTCATCAACTAACTAGCATTGAGCTACGAAGCTTGAAGCATAATGATATTGCGGCTCACTGACTACCCTTGTTGTAGCTACCAACTGGTCCTCACCATTATAATGTGGTTAAGTATCCACTGTTGAATTTCGGCAGAGGGAATTTAAAACCAGCCTCAATGCATTATCTCTTGGGATATCACATCGTCACTGACAATTGGAGAGTTTGTGCTCAAACAATAAACTAAAACATAATAAAGGGAAAAAATGAAACCAAAAATAAAACAAAAATTAATATAATAATAGCAGTGCATTTAATAAAATAATTATGAAATTAAAATATCAGCTCAACAAGTTTACCGAGCCGGGCCTGTGTGCTTCAGGGCACTCCTAGAGCCCTGGGGCTCCACACAGTGACCCAGAGACACAGTTCTAGATGTTTCCATTCATTGCTACAACATTTGGCTAACTTATTCAATTCGACATTATACGAACAATCCTTAACATACGATTTGGAAGTATTTAAGACTTTTACAATACGGCACTTTCTAGTCTCTGACGCCTCTTCAAGCAGGAATTACAATGTACACTTCACGTATTATGGTTATATAGAATTTAGTAAATGTGCCATTACGTCGCGATAGAGAGCAATTCGCTTCGTAGACATGCGTTTGTATCGCGTATAGCATTCATATAAATTCATGTAAACGACGATAACAGGGTTCACAAACTAGCGCGCTAGCTACATAGTACCTAAGCAAGTGTACAATAGGTGAATACTTCCATACCGTATGTTGAAAAGAGATAGCAGACAAGTAACGTGAAACAGCAATTCATACAGGTTTCTGTATTTATAAAAGTAAATATAACAATTGGAAGAGCTTTGAACACATACGTCATTACAATACGAACGAGACGAAACAAACTGGAGCTCCTCAACCAACAGACCGACAGACAATCGAGCTCATTCTCAACTAACTTTCACGTTTTACCCTTGTCTAAACTACCTACATGTATATAATTTTATTAATTAAAAAAAAAATTGTTCAATTTCAACAAAATAATTCTTGGAATAATAAACGAAAACTAAATTATAAATGGAAGACAGACGCCATGATGAGTTTATATTAACTGTAAAAATGACAAATGAGTTCCTTTAGACTGTTATCTACTGACTCATGTTAGACACAAAGCAGTAAAAACATTTCATGCGATGCACTCCAAATTATTTCGTACACGTCTACAATAGACAAAATTATTGATTCTTTAATATATTCGTATTAATCCAACAGGCATTACGCATATTATATACATCACAAAACACACACGGCATGTTAGTTTGTCTTTCATATTTTACTGGACGATTGTCAATTTTGTAACATTTTTACATTCAAATTGCTTCTAATTATATTGGTAATAATTAATCATTAAATAACATACAAACGAAAACCGGATGTACTAAGCATTATAAGAAACAAATAACCACTTTGCCAGCAGGGCGGTTCAGCACGCACGCACGCACGCACGCACGCACGCACGCACGCACGCACGCACGCGTGTTCCAACAATACACGTCACAATATATAGATTTCATAACCAAATAAAGATGCATTACATTACAATAACCAAAGCAAATAAAAACAAAGAATAGTAACTTAAAAAAACAACAGAAAATGTAAACAAAGACTGAACAAATTTTGAAAACATTTTAGAAATTGTTAATAATATTTAGTTGTTCGTCCCTGAAGAGACGCGACAACACTGAACCAACGCTCATATAGACCAGAGTGTCGCAGCCGCACCGCACTGAACATGCAGCGCCACCTCAAGCGCGAACACGAGATATTATCAATGTATACAATGGTTAATGGGGAGGGGCACGGTTGGGGCAAGATAAAAACTGATCTGAGATACTATAGAACCTTACAGAAGTAAAGTAAATAATAAAAGTATGTATACTAAGAGAGAAAATAAAAATCAGCTGTTGAAAATGGAAATACATGGCACATAACAAGGAACGGGATAAGAGTCGGGTGTGATCTGCAAGACCTTCATAATGTAAGGACTTGCATATAAACCTTCAAGTAGTGTGATTACCAACATGGGCTGTTCCAACTTACTTACTTCCACGAATAAGGAGTTCCTAGTAATAACTCTCGTCATCTTTTTAAAGTATAGGTTATAAATAACTTCAGGTTTTACTTTACAATGAGCATTTCTCTACTTTACGTTCTGGATACATTCATCATAGAGAAAAACTTCCATAAACTAATATGACACGATAAAATCAAAAAAACATTTACGACCATCTGGACAATAGTGAATTTGATATATTAACCATTTTAATAGAGGGGGAACCTCGTCACACACAACACAGGTTTGTCTTTACACCAAACTGAAAAAAATAGACATTCGACGTCAGTTATTACCTATTTTGAGAAATAAAAAAAAAAAAAATTAATTAGCATCACAATTTTTTGGATGCTAATTTAATATTAGCATATTAGCACGCGGTTGAGTTTTGTGACTTTGGCCTTTAATTAAATATATTAATTAGATCTCTAATTACCAGTGATAACAAAATTTTGATTTCTAAAACAGTACTTAATTAATAAACATAATGGTTAAGGATTAGAACACAACAGTAATACCAGTTTATACACGTCCCAACCCCCCCCCTCCCCCTCGCGACCCAATGCCACCCCCTGTACCGCCCTGCACGATACGATTGTTTACCCCGTTTAATTCAAAACTTAAAAAATACCGTAACATTACAAACAATAACTAAATATTTATTGCATTCGATTACAATTATTTATTCATATAAAAACTCCAATAGAGTTGTTCTATACTATATGTCGATTGTTTTAATTATCGCTAAGCTAATTGCTGCGTCACGGGACTAGTTGTATCCCGCGACACGCGACGCGATCATACCGTACAAAACTATACATCTGATACGATCATTTCAATGACAAGGATTAGGTAGATCGTATGGAATCGAACCCGTGCCCGCTACACGACAACATTAAAAACTCCTGTCAAAATATAATCGTGTATCAAAGCAATGACTCAGAAATGTAATTAATAAGTTATCGGAACTTGCAAACGTTCCAATCTATCGCGTCCTTGTCATGTAAACCGACCGTCACCATAACTGCGACGTGCACGCACGCACGCACGCACGCATTCACAAACGCATACAAGCCATTTACACTAGGACAACACACACACACACAATGGAGATATGTATTACAGAGCGTCTTGCGAGTGTGTGAGAGACAGAAAGAAGATAGCAATCACACGTGTGGAAAAGAGAAACAAGAATATCGATATAATTTGAATGGTGGTGAGTAATAAGGTAATAACTAATATAAACTATATTCGTTGTGATTTATTTCTATTGGCAGGGATTGAAAGGGAATATAGACACTTTTGTCAAATAAATGTGGTACAATTATTATGACGTATTGCGTGCGTGTCGTCAAACCGATGTCACTATGATATGCGTCTCGGTAGATAACTTCAATAAAATTACTCGCAGTATCGTTTCACAACACTTATATTCTTATAGCGGTTTCAAAACGAAACTATGCTTTGGGCTGGTGTGGACATTATCTCAGTGTTAAATGATATTTTAGAAAGAAAAAAAACCTTTATATCGTCTGAAAACTGACCTCTTATCTTGTTATTACTTTTTAAAAAATTAACCTTTTTTAATATTATTGTTTGTTTTGAAATACATTAATTGAAACTTTCTCTTTCTTTCTCTCATCACTCTCGCAACCTATCTACGTCTCTTTCCGTCCGGAAACTCACAAGCTCATATATATATGAAAACAAATTAACACAAAACTAAATTAAATACAAAATTATTTACAAAGTGACAATGGAGAATCTGTTGCAATGATCGGTAACTGTAAATTTCCTACATGTTATTGTATTGTTATGTTGCATTTTGGAAAAAAACAAACTCAAAATCAACAAAACGAGTTCGCGTATCTACCCCCGTCCCGCTCAGTGTCCACCCCTCCGCATCACGATCCCTGTACAGCAGGTTCCAGGCTGTTCAACTTCGTACATTCAGAGACATTCGTTTGAGACAGTTGAATTACTGGAGTTACATTACAAATGTTCTGCCGTGGGGATACGTTTATATTATAAGGTTGCGACACGGTAACAGTGTTATGAGATAGTGTCAATTTCAAACAAATTCAAATAAACAAATAAAACGATTTTATATGACAATATAATTGTTAAGTTTCTTAACAATGCGTATTTATCGAGCGTGAAGCTGAAGAGTTGTCAGCGCACGTATCACAAATTCTCTAAAGACTCCGGACAATATTTATCTAGTGACAGTAGGTATACAAGTTTGTTCTAACTGTTGTGCAGTGGAAAGCAGAGTGCCCGAGCCACAGTGTCTCGCTGCGCAGTGTCTCAACATCACATAACATAACTCACGCTTAATGGAAAACACAACTTATCGGGAAATGTACCTAACTATCAAAATGTACACAATTCCTTAGAATAGCCTCTTCCACACGATTAGTTAAAGCGAAGCGTCCTGCCGACCCGTTCCCTTTTCATTCCACCTGCGTGTTTCTGTTCTCCTCCCCCGTCATCCATTAGTGATAGTAGCGTGAGTGGCGCCACTGTCGCGCGACTCACTCCGAGTTACTGAAGTACTCTGACGCGTTCCCTCTGCATATAGGACACGTTCGATTCGACTGTAAAACAACAAGATATTCTATAACGTTGGAATGAGACACAATATTATCTCTCTTTCTCTCTCTGTAACACATCTTTAATGAAATTAGGAGGGTCGTCCATTATTTCGTAAACTCGAAATGGAGAGGGATATCGAACCCCTATTCATTGAATACATTTCAAAAGCAAAGGGTGAATCGTACGCGAGGGAGAAGGATGGCTCACCACATCATGAAAAACTCATAAAGTGGAGGAAGTGTCGTAATAAAACAAAAAACCTCTTCACGGTATTAATGTACGTCGCTAATACAAACAATGAACGTTATCTCACCCGGAGCCACTTGTCGACGCATTTGGCGTGGAACTCGTGCGCACACGGCAACACCCGCAGCGTCTGTCGTGTCTCGAACTCACACATACACACGACGCACGACGTCTGCTCACCTGCGCAAACGCACACACCAATATATTATATATAACAAGTATCTAGAGGATGGATGAATTCATAGATGGTGATGGGGAGGCATACCCTGGTGGTTCTGCGGCGAGTACTTGTAGCTAGGCAGCTGGTCGATGTGATGTCGAGGCAGACCACGCGGCTTGGCCTCGCCGAGGCGCTCCGCGAGCGAGAGCAGCGCCTCGTAGTTCTCTGTCTCGGGCGAGTCGGCCGGCTCGTCGCCGCGCGGCTCCCCGTACGGTGACAGCGGGAACATGGCGAGCAGGTTCAGGAACACCTGGTAGGTGGGCGGCGGCGGGGGCAGCGCGAGCGGCTGCGCGACCACGTGCGCCGGCAGACCCGCCCCCACGATGCCTCCTCCGCCCTGTGTCATGCAGTATACAATTCAAACCGTTTGCATCTATCTAGTAGGGTCTACTAGTACACCACCGCGACACTGTGATGGAGCATCTGCCTAACGGTCTACTGGGGAGTGTGCTTAACTGCATGAACGTCATTCAGCGTCTTTAGAATAAATAATCAATTTAACAATATAGTATAAGCGTATTAATATGTGTCTCTATCTCTATTCACTCAGGTTGATTGGTTCTATAATTCCCGGAGTGCAGACAACGTGTGTGTCCGGAGTGATACAAGTTCCAAGACATGAGTTAGTTGGCTCATGAATATTGATTAAATACAGACAGCCCACCGCTCTCGTGTTTGTGGTGCAACATAATTTGCGACCAGGAGTTTAAGCGTGGCTGGAATGGACGGAGCTAATCTCCGGGACCTGACCACGCTTCCATACGCACGGCATACGACATTCGAAGATCAGCGAGCGGCGACCCGTCAGTCAACTCCATCACATTCGATGCGACTCTTGTGGTTTTTAATTCTGTGCTGTATCATAGCCAGAGACAAGTTAAAACAAGAAGACTGCTAATATCCATATAAAAATCAGTAAACCCCAAAAAGCTCAAAATGACTGTTCGCGATCAGATGGCGCTGACTCATAACGGCTAAACTTAATATCACCAATTGAAAACACCAAATTTAAATTACCATTGAGCTAAAACGAACAAACACTTGCCTTTTTTTAATATGTTATATTGTATAAAAACTTTTCCTCCACGATTTTGAATCATACTCAGAAACCACTTGTATGACGCGCAACAGAACGCGAAGAGGTATAAAGTATCGCATCGTTGTATCACGAGATGGCGCTTAAAACAAAAGTGTATGGTATTTTAATTTTTTTATAGTGCTGTTTGACGAAACAGCAAATCATATTAATACCAGCAGAGACCAGTTAATATAAAATATATCTTCACTCGTCTCGGAAATAACTCTGTCTGTATGTGTTGCGACATCCCTTTTTCCTGCAATTTCTCCTATTCCTTGGGGGCACAATTGTATTTAAAATGCGCGCGCAGGTCCGCCGCGTATTGGTTGGTATAACGGAGAACAGTGTAATGGCCGCCGTGGAACTGGCACTGATACACACGCTCTGCATAATTTCGTGGTAAATTACTAAAGTATAGGAAATCTAGCGAAATTCGTCTTTCTAGTGGTCTAAAAGTGTTTTAGACTGTTCAAGACGTGTGAGGAAGTTCAGGGTACACCCTCGGATCGTGGCAGATGCAACCAGGATACGTGGTAAGTCCCCTACTGCTCCTTTCTAAGTCTTTCCAGTCGTCGCATCCTCTTGGTTGTGATTAACTTGATTTCTTGCGTTTACGAACAGATGATATGCGTCCAGTATCATCCAGTATGTCATTATCGTATCATGGCATGAACTTTAATCGATTTAACTTGCATCGTGAGAATAATTTTGTTATTATTAACAGCTCTGTTTTATAAAAGCTAATATTTTGCTGAAACACTAAAAGGTAGAAGCTAGTATTCTACAGAAGCAATTATTTAAATTAATTTGGCAAAATTGAAAATAGCGCCATTAAGTTGGTATCGTAAAAATATGTGACGTCAAAATTTATAAAAGATTTGAAGCACTTAGCGACATCTTGCGTCGTAGAAGGTAATGAGCTATCGAGTTACATTTCTTGTATGGCTATTGGCAGCCTTCATGTTTTACCTGGTCTTTGGCATAGCTCAATTTTATTTGTACTGTTTATGAATGTGCGGGCAGTAAATATTTATTAAAACTATATGGTGTGGTTATTACTATCATCCCCAAACGTTAATTTTTATGGTATATACTTGTGACGGTGATGATAGAGGAGGGTGCGAAGGGTGGAGTATCTACTGTAGAACAATAGTGCACACTCCTCCTGCTTGTGCTTGAGGTGAGTTATGTCTGACCTGCGTGTGTATGTGGTGCAGAGGATGGTGAGGCCAGCGCGGCGCGTGCCGGACGTAGGGCCGCGCCCGCGGGGACCCCACGACGCCTACGCCGCCCCCCACTCCAACGCCCACAGAGCCCACGCCTCCGACTCCGCCCACAGAGCCCACGCCGTTGCTGCGACGCTGAACAATACAACATAATTAGTCCCCTAAGCATTGTAAGGAACACTTTGCCAAAAGAAGCTGTTCAGACCAAGTATAAGCCGATGGTTTAGATTTTATAATAATAAAATGATAAATGTGAGTAGAGGAAGACTCACGTGGTGATGATGGGAGAGCGGGTGCCGCGCGTGGTGCGCACCCATCAGCTCCAAAGGTGCTCCTCGCGCCTGTACGCACACAAACACACACTCTGTATTAATCCATCTCTTCATGCCCACACATTTAAATTCACACGCTTTGTCAGTCAGTTGGACCAAAAGATCAATCGACTAATTATACTTTTTATCATATTAACACAAATAAAAGTTAGTTAGGTAATAGTGTTTCCACACGACCGTGCATACCTCTGTCGCCAGTAGTAAGGGTGCGTGATGAAGATCTGGAGGCGGTTGGAGGGGTGACAGGGTTCCTTCCCCACTACCGAGCATCTCCAGCCGGCCACCTTCCGCTCTCTAATACAACATTATATAAAATAAAAAAATTATTTATGCACTATTTAGGATAATCGTTCGTATATTAATAACATTTACAACAATTTGATTACAGCGCCATCTATATTTGGGTGTTTGAATTTCAAGCGTCATTCAAAGTGAAGCTTTTGAAAGTAAGATACATGAAGTACTATAATTCTGAGAAGATTTAAAATTATATCGCAAAATATGTACACTATTTGAACTATCTCTCTACAAAATAAACTTCATGACATAGAAAATGGTGACAAAAAGGAGTCAGTTTTGCTAAAGCGGTATTTATCCGTCTGTAAGGAAACTAATAAATTTAGCAAACGCTAAATACAATTTTTAATAGATTAATTGTAATTATTAATTTAAATTATTGTTAGTTGGTTAAAAAATAACTGATTAAAATCTTAAAAATTCCTTAAACCTCTATAACACGACGTTTTGATAAACTGTACTAAATTAATATAACGCCATCTCGAGGTGAGAAATTTAAAACTAAATACCATCCACTGGCGTTATCACAGTACTTATACTCAGTCAAATACAATGGAACAATAAACATATTATAAATAGAGTGAGAGTGATACTGACTTGCGAGTTGGTAATGTAGTGCGTGTGCGCATGTTGCGGCGAGGCGAAGGGCCCGCGCGGGGGCGCTGCGTACTGCAGACCGGCTGCGTACACGCCTCCCATCTACACACGTACACAGAGCTATATCAAGAGCTGGCAACACACTCCGTTCTGAACGTTCCGCGCCGGGTCCCGGGTCACCGATAGACATTGCGGCAGTCGAACTGTAGCTAAGTACGATGCTTTCTTACACTGGAGTTAATTGTTTCGGTGTCAGACAGCGCGACGTAACACTGCAACCGTGATACTCGGCGTGTCCGACCGGCGCAGAGTATATATACTTACTTATAATAGACGAAATAAATATTCCATAAACCCTTAGACACACACACACACACACACACACACACACACACACGCACACATACATATACACGATCATCTAGTTTTAATTTTTATGTAGAAAAGTGACATCTAGTGATAGGAACATATAACGATCAGTTTCCTTTTTAAAAGTACCGAGACGCGGCCACTTTATAAAAAAAAAACTTGTTGATTGAGCTTCTCTTCGATGCAGTAAATGAATATACTCGATTAATATGAATATCAGGTGTGGAACAATATTCACGGCCTCGACTCCGGCCCCCGCAGTACAACCTACACCTATACAGTTTGACAGACATACAATAAAGTCAAAAGGATATTGCAATAAAATGACTTAAGTCAAAACGTAAAAGCTAGAGTGCTTACTCTATTTATAAAACATATAATGATAAAACACGCCGATAGAGGCGCGGGCGTGGCGTACTATATGTGAAATAGTTTTAGTTAACAGTACAGCAAAGCGCGTCCCGATACATCAGTTAGAAAATGATAAAACGAAAGTATTGACAGGTAGTCCGTCCGAACACAAATAAACCACCAATTGGAAGAAGTGAATAAACGCCACCTTTTGACATATTCAGTTTTCTGCACTTTTATATTCTTTAGACGTAGCGCTTAATTTTTAATTCGAAAGGGGAACAAAAGCCATTTGCTTCTTATAGATTCATGCGGCAATAAAAATAGTTATTTGGAAGAAGGTAACAAATCCTTCCATTATTCCCTTTTTCCAACTGAATTCATTATCATTTTGGGAAATATATCAATACTTTCTTGTGCGTGGCTATTTGTTCATACAGTGTGACAGAAATTTCGGGACCGCAAAAAAAACTCATTAAATTTACATTCCATTTTGTCAGCAAACATCAGGGGGTTTTCAGTTAAACCCGTTCCCTAATAGAGTAGAGTGACAAACAACAAGAACATATATTCTTCAGAACTAGGTATATTTAAGACTCTGCTGGCAACACTACCTTCAGTGGGATATTTTTTTATTTTACTGGTCATTCAAGCTAGTTAATTATTAAACACGAGACCCGAAGGTTATCTATTCGTATCTAGCTGGAAGAAGCAAAAAAATAACAATTTATATGTTAAAAAGTATGTGCGTTTTTCTATCTTTTTAAGAAAAATAAAATTACATAAAAAAATCTTGCAATTATCAAGAGGTATTGTATAAGGGCGATCCTTAATAATAGCGTATTATATAAATATTAATATAAAACCACAGAGCCAAGAAACCAGATACCTAATATATGCAGTAATCTATGGAAAGTGCATGTCTCCCTAGAAGGACTTTGTATTTCTAATACATGGAAGAAGTTGTAATTAAATTAATATAATGTGAGGTATCTGGTTTCCTTCGCTTGTGGTACGTCAGTAGGCCGCAAGCTTAAACTCTGTATAAATCCATGAGGAATTCTAATGCTGTAGCTAATATCGTTGTTATATCAATAAACGATTATTGTCATGATGGGATAATTATGATAAATAAAACAAAAGAGAGAAACGGCTTCGAACTGCTTCGTAAGCAAACTATATAACTATTGTGCAATAAACGCATGCCAGAGATATGAACAATTAATATAAAGAGTTTTCTAAACTGCTTCAGAACATCGCCCTGCATACTGCATAGAGAGATATCACTCAACAGAAATTCAATAAGACCACAAGCTGTAATTATAAATTGCACGTTCAAATATGGACGGATCTTTTGTTCAATAGAAAGAACGGTAAATGTGAACCGGTTTCAACCTGACGTGAGACAACTCGTGGAGTGCTGGAGACTCTGACCAACTGAACTCAGCCGGCTGTACTGGCCCGACACATTGTACTCTTTTGCGAATACACATAAGAGCGGATGATATAAACCACTCACTATCGAATACTGAGCTGCAGTTGCAACTAAAGAGAAAATAATAGAAAATGCCAAAATAAATTGAGGCAAGTGGTTTCTCTTAGTCATTCAAACTGCAAAACTATTGAGATTGACCCGAGAAGAAACTCACTGGAAGAACTGTTTATTGTTACAACAATTTCTATAGCAATAAGCAATCTAAAACGTGAAGGACTTGGTACCACTAAAAATACTGCAGTAGCTTTGCAAGATAACGAAAGATTTATTTGCAACAATTGCTCCAGACGTGTTATGTTTATAGAAGTCAGTCATGCTCCTAGGTTTGCAACTAGTCGCAAAACCGTGTCTCACTAAGCCAATGCAAAAAATAAAAACAAATTAAAAAATTTAATAAAGATAAATCGAAAAAGTTCCAAAAACATGAAAACTGAATGTTGGTCTTTATACTACTAGAACGTAATATTAGCTACAACACTGAATACAACCTAGTAAGTTATGAGAAGTAGAGGGGTACTCTGTGCAGTTAGGTAAACAGTTCTACCGTTCAAGCGTAGCGGCCGCCATATACCACTATATACCACACTGACTAAAGAGATATACAGCCAAGAGACATCAGTCGGTCAACAACAGAACAAACAACCCTCCACCGAGATACGATTACTTCATGCAACGGCTTTAAGAAGTGGACTGGAATAGAGAGTGAGGATTAGTGTTCGCGTGAACATGACACTCCAACACATCACAGTAGCAATGAGGCATCGGCATCGTGTCTGTTGCACCAAATTGCATGCTAGTTTGTTGTTTGTGTGAAATGAACTATCTGATGTCGCTTAGCTGTGTCCATTAACCTAGTTTTTAAGGCTAGTTAAACACTATCACCTAGGTATATAGAAATGAGTGAAGCCAATCGAATAAATCCGCGTGAAGCCGTGTGTACAGATAGCTGATGGATCATTAGAGGCGTAACGTAATGCGAGCCGAATCGAACCGAACCGAGCCGAGCAGAGCTGAGCCGAGCTTCTGCTCACACTATCAGAGCATTTTATTTAAACATGAATTTATATAGAAATGATTTTAAAGAATGGAATAATGTTTTAGTGTACTATACTTTCAGTTGCCTCCATATTGCTCGAGCTATGTGTGCAGACAAAGGTAATGCTCTATGCGAAGGCTCGGCTCGATTCGGCTCTGCTCAGCTCCGTTCACAGTTATTATAATACATAATCATAATGTTACATTACAAACACTTGAAGAGACAGACTGGCGCTTATGTGTACCAAGCGAACTCCACAAGCCTCGTCCCGGAGCTGCGGGGCGCGGGGGTAGCGGGGCAGGTATCAACGGTATCGTCCAACATAATTATATCGATTGTGACAGATGATTTAAGTAAACGATGGGAATTTTTAAATGTAAAGTGAGAAAAAGCCAATTAGTAATTTAATCAAACAAAATGAATACCGATATTTCAATAATCAATGAATCCCTTATCTGCTATCCCACTCCACTCTCCCCCCCCCCCTCCAACCCACTTCCCCGCGCCAACCCGCTGCCCAAAGCAATAAAAACTAACACCAAACCACATGACAGGGGAATACTAAAAAAATATTCTTTAAACATGTTCACTACTAATATGAATTGGTTTCAACTAGATAGTAAGTAGGCAATTGATTATTGAATGTTCATTAAATTGTATTAATAAAATTAATGATTATAAGCGAACAGTTTGAAAGAAAATTTTGAACAAACATCCGGACAAGAGCATTAGATAAATAATATTATAATAATATGTATTGAGGAAGCATCGTGTCCAGCCATTACAGTGTTACATAATAACAAACAAATTATTATTTATTACACTATTATTATTTTTATGTTGTGTGTGTATACGGTAGTAGAGTTTAGCAGAATAGTGACAGGGGGATGGGGTTGAGGGGGGGGGGAGAAAGAAGGGGAGGGGGTGGCAAAGCTTCGTACACCGGAGACTGAACATCTACAAAGATTGTTCCTCTTCACTATAAAACCGCATAGTGAACGACGAAGCAGAACGAGAACGCTCCTCTCTCATTTCCAAGTGGAGTTTTTTTTTCTTTTACATATGAATAGTTCAG
Source organism: Saturnia japonica (assembly GCA_033032175.1). Lineage (NCBI taxonomy): Eukaryota > Metazoa > Arthropoda > Insecta > Lepidoptera > Saturniidae > Saturnia > Saturnia japonica. The sequence continues at coordinate 12,227,066 of CM065329.1, forward strand.
TCTCTGGTGAAACTCATTCCTCTATACTTAGATGACTCGGTTGTGTGGTACTGTCTAGAGCATGCTCGTGACATGTCCCCCGCTCCCCCGTCGTCCCTCCCCAAACATACTAACTAGTGTTCTAATGCATACATAGAAAAAACAACATCAATCTACCAATTTTGAAAATACACTTTAAAAAATGATACTTGGATTAAAGTGTTATCATAACTCATACAAGGTGTACCAACTCATACTAGGAGGTACGAGTGGTTGGTTATACAATAAAAACAAAAACAATATTTAGGATCAATTCACAAGGACAAGTTCTATGAGATTGTGCTCAAAATAAAACTTTGAGAGTAATTAAAATAACTAAATGAATATTGTACTAGAGATTGAATCTTGAGTGTTTATGTGTCTGGGAAGACGAGGGAATGAGTGGGCAGAGTTTACAGTTGTGTGTGAGTATGGGAAGAGGAGGAATCAGCGGGCGGTGTATATTTGTGTTTATGTATGTGTGGAGAGGAGGGAACGAGCGGGCAAAATTTACAGTTGCGTGTGAGTATGGGAAGAGGGGGAATCAGTGGGCGGTGTATATTTGTGTTTATGTATGTGTGGAGAGGAGGGAACGAGCGGGCAAAATTTACAGTTGCGTGTGAGTATGGGAAGAGGAAGAATCAGCGGGCGGTGTATATTTGTGTTTATGTATGTGTGGAGAGGAGGGAACGAGCGGGCAAAATTCACAGTTGCGTGTGAGTATGGGAAGAGGGGGAATCAGCGGGCGGTGTATATTTGTGTTTATGTATGTGTGTGGAGAGGAGGGAACGAGCGGACAGAGTGTACAGTTGTGCGTGTGTGTGTGTGTGTGTTTGTGTCGGCGGTGAAGGTGACGGCGACGACCGTACGGTGTGGTGTATGTATACCTGGTAGCGCAGGTGCGGCAGCGAGGGCAGCACCGCTCCCCACAGCTCGGCCGCGCCGCCCGCTCCACCCACCTGCTGCACTCACACCGTCACTCATTGCTGCCCCAACTACTCTCTAAACACCTCCCTCGCTACTCATCTAGCTTTGTTTTTAAGGTAATGGCTTTCCATAAAGGGGTTTAGAGAGTTGACAGCAGTGTGCAGTGATGTGCAGTGATGAGCTTCGAGCGAATCTCATACACGAACAGACATTAATGTTTCATCAAGTTGTATAACAGTACCATGTAAGGGCGTGTCCGAGCACTACGTCACGATTCAAAACACTAATAACTAGGCGCGGCGTCGGCTGGAGCTCTTTGCACAATGCGCTCGAAACGCACCCTTACTCAAATTTATTTGCTGATTATTTAAACAGAGAAAAAACTATTTATAAACAATATTTCATCTAAACCGGTAAATATAGTGTATCGGTGTATACAACAAACATACCTTAAGTATTACATTAGTCCTGTATATACTAGTCAAAACAAAATAAAGAGAGCTAAGTATTAGGTCTGTCCCATACAAAAAAGTTTAAAATTAATAAAATGCTTAGCTTATATTATGATAATAACAATTGTTATGTTTATAATTAAGGGTAATGACTGATAAAATAATTATCAATAAACAGGTTTAGGTAACTTTTTTTAAATATATACAAGTCTATAAAAAATTCGATAAAAGAGCACTCGCTCTGCTGAGTCCACGTGTCTTCATGCTCCTGGTCTTATATGTAATTATCGTGCGATAATAATTAAGCAATTTGACGACAAAAATACGGTTTCTTACCGATTGATTTCTCCTAAATGTTCTGTTTTGATTAGTATATATATACTTCTATAATGTTTAAAAATTATATTATTTCTTTCGGTTTCGCATCTAAAATAAAGTTGCTCTACAGTATTCATGTTTTTTTTTTTCATTAATACAAAGAAACATTATATTAGAACTCCCCCTTGTTAAACCATCCCCCCTTTCTCGCAGCAACTTCTTATAGTAAAATAAATAATAACTTAAATTACAGGAATACAGATTTAACGAGAACAAGTTTGCAGCTATATTCTAATAACACAGCTTGTAGTCCACAGTAATTAGTACAAGAGAATTTTAATAAAAATATTATTAAAAATGGCTGCAAAACTGCTAATATTTAAAAAGATAATATTGTAATAGTGTAATGCTAAGGCCAAACTATTGTACGTCTCTGAAAAATATAAATTTACAGAATCACCATTACAATTAACAACTAACTTCAAGTGGATAAACTTAAACATGTTAGAAAAACTCGTTTTGAAATATAAAATTATTACACAATATTGTTATGGTTCAAATTCAATCAAATTCTTGATGATTTATTTAAATCCTTAAATAAACTAATTAATTGAAATTAATTTGTGTGTGTACAATGGGAGAAAAAGATCACTCTTGCAAAGTTAATAAACTTGTAACAATTATTACAAGTGAACGAGCCTTAAGTTATGTTTTGTGCGATAGTAACGTCAAGGAATATAGAAAAACAATGATTGGGCACAAACTGGTAATTAGTTTTAACATAATAATTAATGAAAAATGTCTCTCATACAGTCTCACATCTAGTCTAATTACATGAAGTAATTATGTACTTAACATTTACCACAATATATAATATATTATTATTATTATTATATGTCATTTCGTGAAATAATTCAGAAACACTGTGACATAGTGACAGAGGGTACAGAATGGCTTGATACCATGTCAAATGTACAAGACATACCTGCGTGCGCTGTGCGTGGTCGCGGTGCGCGTGCGGATGCGGATGCGAGTGCGGATGCGCGTGAGGATGTGGATGCGGATGCGTATGCGCGTGTGCGTGCGCGTGGGCGTGGGGCCACGACACTCCACCCCCGAGCCCTCCGAGCCGAGCGCCCCGCAGCGACATCTGTAATGTAGTTGTTCCACAGATTAATAACAGAAATTATGACATTTCTATGACAATATCATATTCAACTTTTCTTTATAAAAGAAGTAAAATAAGTTTATCGTACTTCTTTTCATACATAGAGCTTCTCCTATAACGACGAGAAAAAGTAAAGTAATAAACTATATATTTGTAGGGTAATGACACCTGAGATTCAGTAAGAATCACTTTGATGTCTGAATAAGGATGTCTAGCTTGTGTTAAAAGGATTGCAAGTTTTGCAGAAATGCGTCAAAAACAATTTGTTCCATTAATTCCTGAACGCAAAGAGCTTCTCAACAGGCACATGGTGCTTTTGGTATAAGTGCAGTCTCTCACTGCTAAAAACTCCTGCAGTGCTATAAAATCATAGAAGCTTTGAAGTTCATTTCACCCAAATCAGAATAATTATAATAAGATGAAGGTGATAATGGGACATCTGAACATAGTTTATGGTGACTTTAGGAGTAGTTCTTTTACTTGATAATTTTGCGGTTCTAATATAAATGGGAGATATATCGCGCCTCAATTCTTTTCTGATATCCCTTTGTTTACGAAGTGCTCTTTAGTTTATATGCTATATGTATATTTATTAACGATTATAATGGTAGTTGAGTGAGGTGACGAGGAGTGAGTGAGGACCTGGTTAATGTCGAGCAGCAGCGGCGCGTGATGCTGCACATGCGCTGGAGGGCGGTGCTGCACGTGGTGGCCGCGCTCGCCTCCTCCCCACACCGACCCTGATGAGTCCACGTACCGCATCCGTCGTCTGTAGCGACACAGAAGCGTACACGTCTTTAAATTCGGTTAATCATTACTATTGTACTACAAAAGGATACTGGAAAACGGAATGTACAAGTCTGAAAATGAGTCAACAGCTATAGACCAGTAATTTGTGTTCTTTTGTCTGTTTGTCAGAACAAGTTGTTTATGAGAAGACGGTTCTCATAACTGCTCTGTTGTGATCAGAATCATGTAGTGAGTGAGTGATGTACTATGTAAAGTAAATGGGTGATGCTGAGTGACGAGTGAGAGTGTTGTGATCATCTACCTAACGCGAGATGGAAGGCTGCCTAGTACGTCAGTAAAGGTAACGAAAAAAAAAACAAAAAAAAATGTTAATTTATATAACTCATCTCTACGGTGGCATAAACAAAAACTCTCTTAACTCCTGTTCATTTTGGATGGCATTCAAGTCCATCGTTGTAATAATAACTTAGCCAATAAGATTCGATAAAAATAATCTAATAGTCTTAAAGTACATTTACAGATTTTGTCCTTGCAAAAACTTTTCTGTGAAATAGTGTAAAGGCGTGTGTGGCCAGTGTCAGTACATCATACAACTGGTTAAACTCAGTCTCTGGTTCAGTCAGAAAGTTATGATGGATATACTCACGGCGGCTGGTAATGATGTCTCGGAGCCCGGCGCTCGACAGCCGGCGCTGGCACCGACACGTTGCTCTCACCTACACAATACGTCATTACACATTAAGCTCGAGTGTCATTATATCGTTTAGTTGTTCAGCCTCATCTAAATCATATCATGAAACAGTTTGTTCAGAATCGTCTGCAACTGCAGAAACGCTACCACCTGTTTGGGTACAACTAGTCACTAGCGCAGAGACCTCACCGATCATATCGGCTGTCTCTCTTCTCTTCACTTGTTATAATGTATTGTACTTTACAATTACAGATAAGGTGAAGCCTTTTCTTTCTTTAGTTTTATTGAGTAACTAGCTGTGCCCGTGACTTCGCTCACGTGGACTACAGAATGCCCACGCGAATCTTGCTCCTCCGCTCCCGGCTATTTTAAAGACAAAAATGCTTATTGTGGGTGTTTCTTAGAAGATAGATATATACCCTCCCGGACTTTTTTGTAGGTATTTTTAATGCCTATAATTATGTACTACATTAATTTGCTATATTATCTCTTATGGTTTATTAAGCATAAGCTATTTAAACGCCCAACTAGATTCACCATAACCAGTTTTTTTATTTGTGCAGAACCCTAATTCTTTTTCTAAAATAAAAGTAGCCTAAGATACTCTCTATATCATCAGCTATCTATCAGTGAAAATTCCGTCAAAATTGGTTCAACCCTTTCGGCGATTACCCGGAACATACAGGCAGACACACAAATATTTACTTTTTGTTATAGGTATCATATATACTTTCATGTGCATTTAGTAAAAGACTGTTATTTTGTCATTACAAACAGACACTTCAATTTTATTAATTGTATAGATAAAGTGAAAACTCTCGTTGAATCTTCACTCCCTTTAGTTATTTTTGATAATGACTGATATAAAGTAACTTAGTACTTACTAATAAAACTTTTTACTTACAAAAGATTTTTTATGTATACCTGAAGACAAGTGCCTGGAGATCCGTCGCCGCTTCCTGCTGGGGCTGTCTCCCGCTTTCGAAGAGAGCTCCCCGTCGGAGGAACCAGCCCCCGTTACTATCGACTCCACCACGCTCACCGCACCCTCCAACGGATTCGTGTCCTGCTACAAAGGTAGTGAATCAACCACCATCTCCCAAGGCAGCATTAAACACTCACAATCTAATCTGTATTACAAAGAGATACATCCTTGCCCAGGTTAGTACTTATTTGGAAATTTTAGAATTTCGAGCAAAGCATTGTATGCCTACGAAACATGGACGTTAAACATAAGGGACAGAGAAAGAGTGGCAGCGTTTGAGATGTGGTGCTGGAGGAGGATCTCCATGTCCATGTTCTCGAGCATCAGTTGGACAGAAACGATTACAAATGATGAAGTGATAAGAATGGTTGGCGAAAAAAAAACAGTTGAAGAGAAACACAGATAACAGAAGAAGAAAGACGATTATACACTTGATACGTCACGATAACTTCTTTAAAACAATTCTAGAAGGAAAAATTTAAGGAACGTGAGGAAGAAACTTTTACGAAAGTAAAGGATAAAGTGAGAGTCATGTCGTATATAAGAGATCAATACAAAGACAGAAGAAGATAGGGAGCAATGGCAACTGCTACATTGACAACAGCTGGGCCTTTCAATTAAACAAGAAGAATCTTTCACATCACTCTAGCTGGCAAGTTTCATTTACTATGGACCACTTTTCTTAATTGTTCATAAATAGAATGTCTTCTTGGAGAGTCACTATCATCAGACGTTTCATTGAATAAAGAAAAAATTGTTTTATTAAAAAGGCAACGACGCGACAGTTGATGTATATCTTAGTAACTGTTTACCCTGTTGATGATTGAAACTATACCATGTGGTGGTGATGCGTGTGAAGCAAGTGAGAAGGCTCAGCAGAGGTGCCCGCGCCGGCGCCAGGGCTGCCTCGGACATCTGGGAATAATATACACTTCAAGAACTTGAACATAATAAGCGGATACCAAACAATATTGAATTGACTTGTTTAATAAAGTTTACGTTCAGGGCTCTTGTAATGAGTGAGATAGAGTTGAATCCAATACCGATACTGAGACGTCTCTGGTGGTCGTGGAGGTGGTGCGGCGGTGTAGGGCGCACGTCCCGCTTGGCGTGCGGGTGCGGGTGCGGGGGCGGATGTGCGGGCGCCGGGGGCGGGGACTGCGCCACGCACGCCTCCTTCGGGCTGCCGGCGCTGCTGCCATCGCTGTCGACAACACAATCGCATCACGTTATTTCTAAACACCAGAATCTCGTCAACTTGAGTTGATTCAAATCCGGCACCGCTCACGGGCGCGTGTCGTTTCGACAACAACAGCTGGAGATAAGCTCTACCGAGTTCGTTATTTAAATCCGGACACACAAACAGACATAAATAAAGACAAAAAAAAGTAAAAACATAATATTAAAACCGTAGCATAATCGTAAAGCATAAGATACAGAACATAAGCAATATAATTTTACATTTAGTTAGTTATGTACTTAATTAATTACACGACAAACCATATCTGTTCTTAATTATATACATTAAAATCAAAACATTTTTTTATATTGTAATGAGCTTTTTGTATGGAACTGGCACGTTCTTAGTGACAAAGGTCACTAAATAAAATTGAGATTAAAACAGCGGCCGATCTGTGTTCGCGTTGTCTACTATTAGGAATGAAGTTCAGGGGTACGCGCGCGCACGAGATCCCGACCTAGCAGTGGTGTCGGTGATCCAACCTCGCCTAATTAACATATTTTTAACAGTTTGCTCACTCCTTTCACTATGTCAGTTTGATTGAGGATAATTAGGAGAAGAAGTAGTGTGAATAAAACCACATTCTCTACAAAAACTAGCAATTTCCCTCGATGAATACGCGGGTCCGTTGTCTGTAACCAATTCTTTAGGAATACCGTACCTACTGAACTGGGACTTTATTGCAGTCAACACTGCCTTCGAATTAACTTATTAACTTCCACGAAATTAGAGAAATAATCAACAAGAATGAGAAAATAATGTTTTTTATACTGAAAAATATCGGAACCCCACTTTTGCCCAGGGCAAGCCAGGAATGTGATGCGGCAGGAGGGGTTCACGCGCGGGGCGCGGGGCGCGGAATTCGCTGCGCACACGCAATCATCCCCGGCCAAAACATTAATTCTCGAGCGCGACGCTTACATTACGCCTCAACATATCTGTCCGAAGTTCTCGCGGTATAAACAGTAACTAGTAACGCGCGCATGCGCATGCGCTCTCCCGCTTCGTATTTATTGTTCAGCCAACCTTTGAGTATATTTTGTATTATTAATTGTCATTCGATATCTTTATCTGTCGATTCTCTGACTAGTTCTTTCTTACTATCACTGAATCTTGTATTTTCTAATAAAAAGCAGCATTGTTCTTCGATCTGCTCCGATACACTATTTTTCATTAGTTCGGGCAGAGCCGCTCGCGATAACGTGTTTATAAACAACTTTAACATCATATACACTGTATACGTAGTAACATCATGCGTTGTAAACGCATCGGAATACAATCTCTAAAGCTTTTTTTAAATAATCACGGTCACATCTTGTCTACCGAACACGTATTGATGAAATCGTTCTAACGCAAAAACTATAGCAAGGAATTCTTTTTCAATTTGAGCATAACAACATTGCGCGTCCGTCAGAGTTGAAGACGCAAATTCAACCGGCCTACCGTTCTGTAATGCAACTGCGCCTAAAGCGCTTTAAATGCTGTCCTCTGACAAAAGAACAGGCTCATGTGTGGAATACAATGCTAACACGGGCGCGTCACATAAGAGTCGTTTCAACTGAGCTACTTCAGCGTCTTGCTGCTTATCCTAGATCCATTAGAAGTAAACGCAACGGTGCTGCTTTAACAGAAAAATTCTGGATAAACTTTGATAAATAATTCACTATACCCAGGAAACGTTCCAGTGACGGTCTGTCGCAAGGTATAGAGGCATATGAACAATAGCTTTTAATTTATTTTTGTCTATTTACATACCGTGCTCACTAAAAGTATATCCTAGGTAAGTTACTTTGTTAACACAAAATTCACATTTTTCTTTATTAAATTTTATACCTATTTGCCGAGCCCTATCCAGCAACGCTCTTAAATGAATATCATGTTGAGCCTTAGTAGACCCAAATACAATGATGTCATCGACAAAAGAATCGACACCCTCCAAATCTTTTAAGATTTGTCTTATCTTAGCGTGGAATACTTCCCAAGAGCAATTAACTTCGTAAAGTAACCGTAAAAACTGATACCTTCCAAACGGTGTACCAAATGTACACAAGTCCGCAATATAATCATCAATTTCTGTTATCCAAAATCCCAATTTTGCATCTACCTTACTAAAGTACCGCGCGCCTGCCAACTTACGACACTATTTCAGTGAGATTCGGCAATGAAAAGTGCGCGCGCTGCACTACACGGTTCAGCGGACGGGGATCGAGACATACGCATATACTACCATCCTTTTTAGGCACGACCACGATAGCATTTACCCACGAGGTCGGAACTCCAATCTGTTCAATACGATTCAATTCTTCTGATAATTTATCACGAACACCCATCAGTATTTTTCTGATCGGACAGATCGACGGCTGAGCCTTTTCATCTATAACAATCCTATATTTACCCGGCAACTTGCCTAAACCCTGAAAAATATCATTATATTGTTGAACATCAATACTATATATACGATTAATTAAACCCATTTGTTCACAGGCGTATTTACCCTTCGTGAATTTGAAATACTCTTCTAGACTTTGGACAGACGTTTCTGAAATGTCTTATTTGATTGCACGAGAAACAACGAACTTTTCTCGCAAGACACTTGTACCTCCGGTCCTAGTCCGCCGCTCGACGCATCGCTGTACTGCGCCTCGGCTCAGCCAGGGCCGGCGCGACTGTACGACCTGCAGGCCTGCTTCACCACATCCATGCTGCTAGCCACGCTGACATCTCCACTGCTCGTTTTTGCGCATTCAGTTTGTGACTTTTGTTCTAGTGTGATTCCCATTCGCTTGACATATTTTGAACGCTCGATCTAACGTTAAATCCTCCGTTATAAGAAGCCTGAAGTCTTTCACGCCACACACTATTCTGTCCTCAAAATGTTCGAACTCGCATCTTTGAGTGATTTTATTTTAATACGGTTACATAATCATCGATTGTCTCCCCACACTCTTGATTTCTCGAAAAAATTTGAATCGAGCCATCGTTGTATTTTCTTTTATTTGTAAATGTCCGTTAAACTTTTTTACTAGCGTATCAAAATCTTCGGAATTCTCATCTTTATTTAGAAGTGGTAAACAAATCATAGCCATTGGGGCCTATTAAGTTTAACAGTAATCTAGAATGACATCAGAGACTTCCTCGTGTAAACCCGATGCCTTTAAAAACACAATAAACTGCTTATGCCATGTGCGCCAAGGCATCGACGCGGTTGGCGGGTCCACCTTCTAGACATAACTCGGCTGGCGGTCTTGCATGTTCCATTGTGAACTTAATTTATATTACTATTTACACTTAATCACTATTATTTCACGGCAATAAACTTTGTTTCGACTATTTAAACTAATATTGTGCGCCATGTAATGAATGAAATACGTGTTCGTGCAAGACTTGTTTTTTTTATTCTTACCCTCAACATACAATATATTACAACACTTAAATATGAAATTAGCGTTTTTTGTGGAAAAATTAAAAGGTTTTTTTAAAATGAAATTATACATTTAATCAATATTGAAGTATGTACCACCATCATTATCTGTGCACTTTCGCCATTTTATAGTTAGTTTCCATTGCTAAAAAATTGTGGGAGCGAGAATCAATAAAATCTTTGAAGGCGGTTTTGGGCAGCCTCATCGGAATTGAATTTTTTTCCTTGCAAGAAATTGTCCAAATTACGAAACAAAAGTGGTAATTTGTTGCAACATGGTCCGGGGAGTGTGGTGGGTGTCGGAGAGATTCCAACCCCAGTTCCTCTAATTAAGAAACCGTCTGTCGTGCAGTATGGGGTCTAGCATTGTCCTGAAGCAGCAGTGGGCTAGAGATTGACAAGTCTCGGTTATTTAACGGCTAGCTTTTCCATCATGGTTTGTAATTGTTCACAATACAGATCTGCCGTTATCGTCCCGAGATCTTAGGAAGCTGTAGTGTATGACACCAGCCCTGGTCCACCAAACACTCACCTGTACCTTTTTCTGAGTCGACTTTCGTTTGGGACAAGATTTGGCCGGTTCTCCTGGGTTCAACCACTGTGATGAGAGCGTATCCGATTGTCGTAAAGGATCCATTTTTCGTCTCAAATAAGAATATGATACAAAATTCCCTCGTTATTATGACGGTGGAGTAATGTAATGTAACGCAGCGCTCAATGCGTGTTTGTTGGTGTGCTTCAGTCAATTCAAGCGGTACCCATTCCTCGAGCTTTTTCAGTTTTCCAGTTTGTTTCCAGTGTAGTCAGCCGCTAACTGTAACGTGGTTTGCAATGGATCCGCCTCCACGATCACCTTTAATTCTTCATTATCGACTAGGTTCTCCGGCCGTCCACGGGGTTTGTTTCGTAAGTCAAAATTGCGAGTACGAAAACGTTGGAACCAAACGCGTACCGTGCTTTATTTTACAGTAGTTTTCCCATACACATCATTAACTCTTCGAGCTGTATCTGCAGCGCTGATGCCGCGCTCGGTGGAACTCATATTTGTAAATTACGACATATTTTAAGTTGTTCGTTTTGTGAAAAGAACGATGTCAAAGAAAAATCAAAAGGTCCGAAAACAAATGAATCACTAAATTCGAAAAACAAATACACAAGCCTAAATTTGAAATAAATTTTATATTAATATGACGATAGGTCGGATAACATTTAAAATAAGCGAAACCATGGTTCATATCTAGTTTAATATATCCCTATACAAAAACCGTAATGTTATTTCAAAATAGTATAACAAGGGGCGGAGCGGCGCGGACAATTTCATTGTACTGTAATAATACGATATAGGAAATGAGTAGTGACGTCACTTTGTAGCATGCAACATGGCTGCTACCCGCCACAGCGTGACGTAACGCGCAGCGACGCGACTCCTTTGTTTTGTTTTGAGGTCGCGGTCGCAGACTCGCAGCGCAGGATAGGGAAGAGCAAGTGAAAAAATATTATCGATATTTATCGTATTGAAGCTTTTAAATTGTACCGATATGTCGTCATTTGTTCAGAAGTTAATTCAACTTTGTTATTTAAAAACACCTCGGACATCGAAGAACTTATGTGAGGGTGATTATCACCTCCACATTAAACAGGAGGATCCTCCGACCAGACGGGTGTTGTGTCTGGCGGGCTACTGCCCAACGGTTGTTGTCGGGTTCTTGTATATATTATTTTTCATTTATTGGGTTAATTTTAATATCGCGATGTAGGATGCGTCCTATGCGGCGAGACAGATGTAGCTACAAATTTATTTGTTTTTTAAATTTAAAAACAAAACTATTCGGATTGATTGTTGGAACTCGTAAACCGCGCCGTCCGCGCCGCCTTCACCTCCCGCGCTCGATGTTGCTATCACACATACAGTACAGATAGACAATTAATTTTCGTACACATCAAGGCTATAGAAAAAATTCAAATGCTAATGTGTGTATTGCATTTTATGAAGATTGTGGCGGAATAAACGATGCGCGAGGAGCATGCAAGGAGTGTCTAGTAACTTTAAATACGAAAACAAAGTTGCGACTTGCCTTAAAAACACATTGAAATTGATGTGAACGTGATTTTGATTTTCTAAAATAAATATCGAATATCGATAAATCAATGTTAAAAATTGTCGTCGATGTATATCGATAATGCTATCAGAAAATATCGATATGTTTACCCATCCCTAGCGCAGTATTCACGCGACGCGATACATTGTATACGAGCCCGTACGCGTACAGTACAAAGAGGATGTCATATTTACAACAATTATTCTTATTCACAACACACAAACAAATACAAACACACACACACACACACACACACACACACACGCGCGCGCGCGCGCGCGCGCACACACACACACACACACACACACAGTCCCTACACTATGTAGTACTTTGTCCCGCAATTAACATATTGTTTAATTTATTTAAACCCATAAATATCAAGACAGAAAACAACATTCACAAATAACTCGTTTATAGCATTTTTATAATTATCCAAATACGAACAAGAGTTGATATCGAACGGAGAGGTCGTGGGATTGATTCCCGCACGGGACAAATTCTGTGTCGTGCAAGTCATTGTCGATTGAGATCTCTGACCCCACCAGCACTACGCCCATCCGCGTCCGCGCCCCAAAGCACCTCTCACTTAGATAATACAAACTAATGCAATGTTCAATTAATGTCCTATTACCCTATATTTAGTTGGTATAATAATATATAACCTACCTACATACCATTCTTTTAGTCTACAGTATAACCATGTTTGTTCACTAATACGTAAGTTGTTATATACTGTTTAACATGAAGCCATCCAGTAAATCAGATAATCACTGACCAATAGACAGAGCCTTAAATATAAATAATAGAGTTGGATTGGTCGCATTGGTTAGCTCACTCACTATACCTGGACACCTGGACGTCCACGATTTCAAATTATTATTTAACTACGCGCTCTTTGGAGAGTTAAAATTAATTTACGTTGGCCACACACACACACACACGCACTCACTCTACTACGGTCTACCAGTAGAGGACGCACAAGTAGACCGGACCGGACCGTGTATTGAAATAGATCTATTATATGCAGTTCTACCTGTACATAATTGAAAATCAATTTTTTCAAGTGGCTGCCTCTCCGGTAAATCGTAACGTGTGTGGCCGGCTTTAAACCGCACTAGTATTATAAATACAAAACTAACTAACTATTTCCGCCTGTCCATTTGTTAACTTATCACAATTTAACCTTTGAACTGATCGCAATGAATTTCGTCACAGGGCTAGCTTGGAATCTGGAGAAGTGCGCGTAGACCGAGTCGCGTGAGGAAGCTAGTTGATCGTAAAGTGACCATGTAGGAGTTCAGTACGACGTTTCTGCCTGATGACACGCAGCCGACCTAACAGTAGGACGTGCATTGCAGATAGCGTAACTGACCTTGAGGCATGCCGTATGCCCGCCCATGCGCCCCTCCACAGGTTAGTCGCACTGCGTGAGATAACACGTATAGTTATGGTACGGTTCATCGACAATGTTTCTTTGTTCGTTACGCCTGCGCCTGCGCCTGCGCCGCAGCGGCATGATTCTACGTGAAATGTTTATTTAATATATATGCTACGATATATAGTAATAATCCATTATTTCCGATGTTCACCATCGATATCATTCGATGCTCGTTATTCGAAATCTAGACAAAATAATAAAATTAAGATGTCTGTTTCTAATAATAAATTAATAGCTTTTTACTAAATGTATATGAAGGTTTATGCGGTACTTATGTAAAAAAAAAAAACATTTTTGAAAATGATATCGGTTTGTTTGTTCCGGGTGATCTCCGAAAGGCTTGTACAGATTTTTATGGGACATTCTCTGGTAGATAGCTGATGCTATAAAGAGTAACTTAGGCCACTTTTATTTATAAAACAAGTTAGGGTTCCGCGAAAAAAAATCAATTCTCATATTAAATGTAGTTTATAGATAATTAATTTAATTTTTTTTCTCCCTTTTATTTATTCAACTAATATTTTGTCTTGTTTCTGTTGTTAGTTATTATTATTATTATTTGATTTTCCTTTATGCTGATTAATATGTGTTTATGTTTCCATATAGACAGACACGGAGCTGTGGGAACAGCTGTGTCTACTCCTGTTGTATTAGTAACACACGCATCGAATCTACTTACTACTTATGTATAATTAATTTATATATACTAGCGATCGTCCTGAGTTCGAAATTCGACCGGCGGCTTTTAATCATACACTATTTTCTGTTTGACATTTGCAGCATTCATGAACCAAAACAATAAGTCACTTTTCTTTGGGTGACAGTGTCAATATTTTTGGGAGTCTAAGTTCAATGACACTGGTCGGTTTAGTATTCGCAGTTTAATTAAATTTAATATATTAGTAACAGATATTATAGACAAATTTTAGCTTTCTGCACTCCTTCTACATATGAACTTTAACCATGACAAATCTCAGTCTTCCGTAAACGCAATATGCTTAGAAAGAGGTACAATTAATCTTTTGCTTCACGTATTAGTATAAAGATACTGTTCAATGTCTAATGTTGTTTTTTACATTCAATTTTTTTTAAAAAAAGCACAATTTTGAAAGTGGTTTACGCTGAGGAAACTATAAGAGATGTATTGAATTAATATAGCACATAAACAATTGTAGAACTTAAAAAGACTACAAAAGTTAACGAGAACACATTTTCTAAGGATTACGTACACACACACCTACAACATGCATTTTTGTCTTTAAAATAACCGAGAGCGGGAATAGCATTATTCGCTCGCGTGCCCGATAGACGGTGACGTCGGAATGATGTAGACCACGCGAGCGGACCCGCGGGCACAACTATTAGATTAATAAATTGTATGCTGTAGTAAGTAAACATACAAATCATATTATACATAGTGTTATAGCAACGACACTGAAATGATGTATGTACTGAGACAGTAGAACTATTGAAAGCGATTGACGTGACGGTACATCGGTTGCGTTGCATTGTGTTTCAATCATCATCAATAACTTGTGCTCCATGGTAACGCACGATATAGCGTCATAAACAAATAAACAGAACAGTACTTCTACATTATAGTATGATTATTTTACCCCGCCCTGCCCTGCCCTGCCCTGCCTTGCCTATTCATAATGTGCTCGGCATAAGAGTAGAAGCTCCATTTCACGTCCTGCCTGCAGAGGTCCGGCTGGTTCCCTATGATTGATTCCTCATGATAAGTGCATCCCTTGCCGACCGACTGACCGCGTCTCTCCGCTGTTTGAATTTGTGCATCAATTAAATCATTGTTAAATCTCATTGTCATATTCAACTATATTATCGTTGTACAGAAGGTTCGAATTCATTTGCGTTTAGTGTCGAATGACGTCACAGGGTTCCCGGGCCGGGTTCAGTGACCTTCCCGTACGAGCGCGAGGGGTCAGGTCACGGCGCGGCGGGTTCTCACTTAGCCTGACTGGTAGAGAGGCTATTTTATATTTATATATACTAGCGGTCGCCAAATGATCGAAATTCGACCAGCGACTTTTTAACCATTGATTATTTTCTGTTTGACATTTGCAGTATGAACGTAAACAATGAATATTATATCACTTGTTATGACTTTTCATTGAGTGACAATGTCAATATTTAGGGGGGTCTAAGTTCAATGGCACTGGTCGGATTAGGATTCGCAGTTTAATTAATTTAATTTAATATATTAGTAACAGATATTATAGATAAATTTTAGCTTTCTGCATTCCTTCTCCATATAAACTTTGACCATGCCAAATCTCAGCTTCTGTGCATGCAATACACTTAAAAAGGGGTAGAAAGCTATTGATCCACGTATTAATATAATGATATACGTTTTGTACATTCAATATTTTAGTTAATGTGATTTCCATTCCGCTTATTATGCCTTGCCCTCTGTCTGCCAGCGTGATAACACTGTCAACACAATGTATATAGATAGCATATCGTGCGCGGCTCGCGGCTCGCGGCACGTGGCGCTCGGGTATTTCGCAACCAACGAAAGCGGTACGTACGTAAGTGAAAGCACAACGCGACAACGAAACGAGAAGCGCTCGCGCAATTCACATCCCCGCACCACGTTCGCCGCACTCGCCAGGGGGCAGGCAGAACTCAATCCACGTTATATTACACACTAGCTGGTACCCGCGACTTCGTCTGCGTATTATTGGATATCACTATCTGTATAGCATATTTCATCTAAATTCGTTCAGCTGTTTTTGCGTGATTGAGTAACAAACATCCAAACATACACACTTACACATCCTACTAATATAATAAATATGAAAGTGTGTATGTTTGGATGTTTGTTACTCAATCACGCAAAAACGCCGATTTTTTTGGTTTGTCGTGTTCCGAGATCAGTCTGTGTATATCCAATAATACGCAGACGAAGTCGCGGGTACCAGCTAGTTTATTATATTAGTAAGATTAATCTATGAAACTGACTATTGTCCAGCCGAACTGACCACTTTGAACTGAATTGCGTTCAGATTGAAATGTAATTAAAAAAAGATAATTATAACTTTATAGATAACTATATTGTTTCTCTTAAAACAATTTCACACACGACCATTTATTTATAAACTAAGCAAAGCTTGTAATATGGTAACTAAACAGCTGATATACTTACGTATATAGATATTTAACACCCAGACACACAACTGACATTCATGCTCATCACACAAAGTCAGTCATGGGTGGGGATCGAACCCACGACCTCTTGGCTCAATAGTAGCGTTAATACCACTGACCCACGAGGCTTGTCAATTGTATTACTTTGCTTTCTTTAGCAACATCTGTGTATCTATTTGCGAGGCGACGTAAGTAAAATTATATAATTTTCAAATATTAGTTGCGATCGAAGAGTTGATTGATCGGGAACGTGTGCAGTGTATGAGCGCAATACTGTTAACAATGTATGTAATAGAACAATTAATTATTTATTATTGGTTCAATCACTTTCTTATCTCGCTCATGTACCTCGCTTGGGGCTCTCTGCCCGTCTCCACACAAGAGGTCAGACGTAGGGCGCTCAAAATATTACAATCTTATAAATTTGAAGTAAATTGAGGGAAACTCTTTTTCATGCTAAATATATGAATATCCCGTGATTTTCGTCGACTTTTGTTCTGGAAAGGCATTAGTAAGATTAAGAAGATCTTACCATTATATTTGACAAATCTCCCAAAGATAGATAGATGGTGCGCTATTATTATACTCTTTTGTAAAAGTTATCGAGAAACCATCGCGTCACCGCGCTAGTGGCAGGCGGAACCGCGTCGCGTCCGCTACTACGGGCAGGTAGCATAGCGGAGACGTATCGTATTCTTATTTGAGACGAAAAATAGATCCTTTACGACAATCGGAAACGCTCATCACAGTGGTTGAACCCAGGAGAAAGTTGACTCAAAAAAAGGAACAGGTGAGTGTTTGGTGAACCAGTACCTGTGTCATACACTACAGCTTCTTAAGATCGGGTCAGACGATAACGGCAGATCTGTATAGCTAAGCATGATGGGAAAAGCTAGCCGGTTTAACAACCGAGGCTGGTTAATCTCTCTAGCCTACTGCTGCTTCAGGATAAAGCTAGACTAACACTAAGTTAGAGGAACCGACATTCATTATATTCCTTGGAACTTGCTTGGATTGGTTCAGTCGGATCTTGTTGGTATATGACTATACTCAGTACTGTGGACTACATGGAGATGCAGCCTGCTCATGCAGTTACACAAGTTTCTATATCTAAGTTCTTAAGTTTAACGTGTGTCTGTTCGTGGTATCGTGCCTTCCAAACAGCTGACCGATTACACTGTTAGCCATAAGGGCTCTGATGCCTCAGACGGGTTTTACAGCTTCACCGTGACTTGGTGGCTTTGTTAGAAATGCTTGTTTTATTTTATACATTTAGCATGTCAACATAACGATTACAAAAAGGTAAACAACTTACATAAATTATCATTTCTATTTAAATACAGTCGTAATCATTCAGATAATAGGCCTGTTAAATTTAATTATATTTTATCATTAAAAACGAATGAAAAACATATTTGAATTACGCACCGCACACGCGCGGGGATAAAGTAAATAAGGAGCGCATCTATAGAAAGAAAAATTTACAGTCTTGACATGGATCAATGGAAGAAAGGTTGTTATTTATTTTATAACTGTTATTAAAAATATATATTATTAGCAACTGTTCGCGACTTCATACTAGTTAACTACAATAATATAACAACTTGAAACCATTTAAAACATGTATTTTGCCACACATGACATCGGTGAACTTGTTTACATGTAGGCAGAAGACATATATAAAAAAAAATAGAGTTAATGTATGAACCTTGTTAATAGTGAAAGAATCAGAATCGAATTAATAGATCATAGTTCCGGAGATTAACACCTCTTGGAGATCGTTTATCTGGTGGTCCCAGGGCCCCGCGCGCAATACGACTCCATACCCGCTAACCCGTTGACACCAGCATTGTACAGCGCGCAACGCCATTATTTAATATAGGTTTTTTGGTCTCTTACTATACTAAGATAGTTATGTTCTTTTTTTTGTTCACTGTACCAGGATTGACAATGACGTCACCGCGCTCAGGTCTCAACATACACAAACATACTAGTAAATAAAATATTCAAAATGTACATATAATAAATAATATGTACAACAATGACAGCAAAAGGATATTAATTGTAAACCAACTCAGTTCACTGTTAGCCAATCGAGTGCCAGATTCATTCTTATACTGTCTTTTTTTTCAATCTTCCAATTTCAAATATTTTTCTTGTGTTTTTACAGCTGCCGCGGCCGCCACGCATCTTCACTGGATAAATATTTGTGCAAAAAATAAAGGTATCTCTCTGTACCAGTGCCTTGTCGTGTGGGTTCCTTTTTGTTAATATTGAACAAAGCCTCCTTTAATAAAAAACCTTACAATATCTGAACACGTATATAGTTGCTCCCCGCGCCCCGCGCGCGTCTCATCCATCACGCACACCCGCGCCCCCCCCCGCGTGCGTCTGTGTGTGTGTAGAGCGGTCGCGGCATGAGGACTGTACGCGCGGTGACGTCACACTTTGTTTGTAAATAGAATAACAAACGCAGCTGAGAGCTAGACTAACTAGGTACGGAGTCGAGTAGGCTAGGCTCGGTCGCGCGGTACTTGCAGTTTCACTTACCACCTCACAACCGACTTAGGCAGTAAGCAGGACCAGCACTTTTACTCTCTCTAAAGAGTGTGTCTTAATAAGGCTTAGTACAAGTAGTAGATAGCAATAGTAGATACATCGGTCGCGAGATCTCTTTTATTAATACAATAATTATTATTTTCCTATTTGATTTTATGATTTGAATGTGACCGCCTCGCCGTGCCGCTCTATGACGTAACCGCATGACCGCAGTCGAGTCCGCTAGCACCGTTTCACCGCGCACTCTAATCATTCTTCACCGTATTTGTTTAAGTTGCCGCGCGGTGCCCCATGTGTTGAGAGGGGTAGAAGAGGTTGTTTCGCTCGCCTCCTATCTTCGTCCTAGCTGACCCAGGGGAGACCACTGGCGAGCGAGTGATTATACTCAAGCAGGGTTTCTACACGTTAAAAATAAATATTGAAGGGTCTGCAGCCCCCTGCCCCAGTACAACGCCCGTTTAGTGTATCTCGTGCTGGCTCGCTTACTCGCTCGTTCTCGAACTAACTAACCATATGGTATTACATATTCCAAGGTAGTTATACCATTATACGTACAAAGTATTTACTTTACGATTAAATATTTCCTTACTCGTTTATATTGAATTCGTAAGTTGGAATAAAAGCCGCGTATTTTTTTTTTTTTTTTTTTTTAGATCCGACTATACTGTTCGCCTTTGAGGCCCTGAAGCCGCTGGGGCTTTTACAGCTTCACCGGACTTGGGGCGTATTAAATATGAAGTTGTTACCCTTCATAGACTGCGTCATACTGAGCCGCGGCCGCAGGGAATCAGCAACAATAATGCACCGGACACACGAGCACAGTATTACTATCTACTTTAAGACGTTTTGTATTGTAACCCACGTCCAGTTACCAATTGTCAACTGTTCACACAACTCATTCAGTTCGCGAAGCCGAACAAACGTTATCTTTAATTCAATAACTTGACTAGCTATTACGAAGAAGTAAGTTTCGTTGTAAGTTAGAGCTAAGAAAATGTAATAGATCTCTCGGTGGTCGATGTTGTGGTGCGCTGTGCTGCTGTGTTACCACCACCAGGGACAGTACCATCAATGTGCTGAACTATTATAAGAAAATAAAAAAGAACATGACTGGGTCTGATTCTCATAAACGAAACAGAACTCAGAATAGAGGGAGTAGAACATGCCGAATTGGTCAAATATATTTTCCAAACATCGACAATGCGCCGTGCAACAAACAAGTGAATTAAATGCTCTTGTCTACAACTGCCTTACGAGTATGAATCATTCTGAAAAGTTTATCTACGTATCAGTTTGATTAGTATCAGATACACATGTCGAGTACGGAGTAAGAGGTGTATCCTGAGGAATGAGTAAAGCGAATGGAGTGGAGGGAGCGAACGTCTCGGCCTCCTCTCACCTAGATTCGCGGGCCGTGACCGCAGCCGCGGCCGCCGCGCTCTACTGCTGCGAACCTTCACCGACTTATGCAACACAACGCCACGAGACTACTGGCCACCTCCGCGCCCGCCCCCGCGCCCGCACCCGCACACCCGCACAGCCCTGCCTCACCGCACTACCACTCTAGCTCCAGCCAGTTCTGATCACATCGAGCGCGTACACACGTGTAATATCATTAAGATTAGTAGCAGCTATACGTTAATAAATAATTTTAAACTGCTACCTACATATCACTACTGTACTACTACTGAGATAATACTGCCGCGTCACACCGTGTCACACCGTGTCACACCGCGTCACACCGCGTCACACCGCGTCACACCAGCTCTCGCATATTCAACTACTTTCAATTAGAATATACATCCAAAAGCGAACTACAGAAATACTCTTGATGAATTACATGCGATTATTATGTAATACTAACTGATTCGCGCAACTTCGTTTGCGTCACATCACATGGGCGAGAGTGGATTGTAGGTCCCTCCCGCCTCCAACATCATTCCGCATAATAAAAATGCGCGCGCGGTACTTGATCATTTTTCACTGCGGAGTTATTTTAAAACTGTGATATTTCGTAAGATATTAATTTAAATCAATTGATGTAAAGGGCAATTTTGTTCAAAATTAAATACTTGTGATTAATAACGTATTTATTTTGACAAGGATTAATACCATGTTTATAAAAACACCTTCGCAAATAGTTAATAATTTTAGAACCATTTTTATTACCATAAAAAAGGTTATATTGAGTAAACCTTAAAAGCTAGACATATGCTATCTCGGATATTTTTTAGAGCTTTTAAAGAAAAACAATTCCGTCATAAACAATTGTTGCGTAACTTTAACAATTCACGCAGCGCACGCAGTGGAAGCTCAAAAATAATTAAATAAATTTCCCACGTTTTCGCAACATTTTTTTTTTTGATGCTGCGCTCCTTTTGATCATAACGTGATGTTTTATATAACTTATAGCCTTCCTCGATAAACGGGCAACATTTTTTCATTCACACCATTAGTTTTTGAGATTAACGAGTTCAACCAAACAAACAAACTCTTCAGCTTTCAGTAGTATAGATAATTTATCTTTATATCTATGTTTGTTTTTATTTATTTACACAGGATCGGTTACTTATACTACAGTCAAGTTAAAACTAATTATAAACTGAAACGCAAAAATGTCTTATGGACTTACAAATATTATTTCATGTGTAACGTCTTTCCTCTCGTTTTCCTACAATCTGTGGGAGTGATTTCATGAAATGGGACGGACGTGTGTATCCGGAAGCCGGAGGGAAGCGCGCGCGGTGGTAGTGTTGCCGAGAGGTTGGTACTGTCAGCCAACAGTGTGTGTGTGTGTGTGTGTGTGTGTGTGTGTGTGTGTGTGTGTGTGTGTGTGTGTGTGTGTGTGTGTGTGTGTGTTTGGGTGTGTGTGCGCGCGTGTGTGTGCGTGTGTGCGATTAACCTACACTGTTATGTATAAAGTGTGCAGTTACATAAACTAATTAATATGTATAAACTATATTAAGTCAAATGTTATATATATATCATATGTAACAATTGTAATACTCGGTTGTTTTTTAAAAAATCTACATACTTGTAGAACAGCTTATATTGATTTGGTTTTTCCTGTGAGTTTGTTACATAATGTAAGTATGGATTATGTACACCTTAGACAATGAGTATGCGCGCACGATTAACTTAAAGTTTTCAGTTCTATCGCTAACTTTTTGTTTACGTGTTAGTTTGTTTTAATATTTTGTTAAGCTCCTCTCTATACACTGTAGTACTGTTTTATCCATATTGCAAATAAACAATTATCTATAATATACTATAGTACATTTACGTTTAGATTCATAACTGCAAATGTTAAACAGAAAATTGTCTATGATTAAAAAATCGCTGGTCGAATTTCGATCATTGGGCGACCCGCTATTACACAATAAAGTAATAATAATGCAATGTGACATACACATGCATACGCATACCACACACACATACATATATACACGCTACGTCATCATACATTATGACAATTTATTAGTAAAGATTGTTAATACGGAACTCACGTTCGATTCATAGTATTAATTATTTTTATAGTTTAATCCTGAAAGCTAACGTTCACAACGTTCACAACGTTCAGTGAATACGGTGGTCGTACAGTAAAGGGTAGAGAGGATGCGAGGTCTTCTCTATTGACTTCTCTTGCATCATTAGACTGATGAAGAGTTCACAGACATTAACGTCAGTTTGGAGTGTTTGTTTGTGGACAAGCACATGACATACCATCACACCTGTATCCCCGAAGGGTTAAGCAGAAGCGTACTCATGTACACCCACATTTCGCCGTGTATCTTTTTTATGTCCTATTGTAATGGGGGCGAGCCTATTGCCATTAATCGGGCAGTCGCGCTTACGACCATTAGGCTAATGAGGCAGATAAGTAATAAGTAAGGTAAGTTTAATAAATAATATGTAGTGATTTATGTTTTATTTTGATTTTGACGAGTCGTCGTGTCGTCGAGGGCAACGCTCACGTGTTTTGAGTAGGTACCGTATTCATTAGCGTTCGAAATCCTGTGTCGTGCAAGTCGTGGGTTAACGTGATAACTTAACACAGAAGTTGCATCGCGTCCATCCCCCAACGGTGAGTCATTACGAAATTTCTATAATGAATTATCGTGAATGGTCGCAACCCAATTCCACACGACATTAATGCTCATAACATGATGCAATACGTGTCATCTTGATATAAAAATATCAGTCCGCGGCGCGACGCGGAACTCGAACCCGGAAAGTGTGACACGGTGCCGCTGCGGCAGGGCGGCACTGGTAAGCGCAGTCTATATTAGAATAGATCCATAGCTCTGAGGCGACGCGACGTGACGTGACGTGACGTGGTACCATCTCGCTCAGCATTCCAAATTCTAGTGTGTCCTAAGCTATATGACAAGGCTGAGCTCACCCACTCATATGTGAAGAGCGCCTGGTCGGTGTTCACAAGTAACTTGACAGACAACTACTACTGGTTTCAGTTTCAATAGAGTTCCGAGTACTGCTTTGTATGTACGGCTGGCTGTAGGTACCTACCTACCTACGCGACAACAATTTCTTTCGAGTTATGATGACATGTGAGCACAGCGCGCATGCACTCAGCATATTACTTCATTTTTAACCTGAATTCATCGTCATCATAACAATAATATATCGTTTTGTTAAGGCAAATAATTTTTTTTTTTTTTTTTTTTTTACAAGATAGTTGTTACCTTATTATTTATCGTGTACTAGCTGTACCCGCGACTGCGCTCGCTTGGTCTACGGAATGCCGTGACTCGGGAACACGTGCAAAATGTGCTACCCCCGCTCCCGGTTATTTTAAAGACAAAAAGCTTATTGTTGATGATCCATAAAAGATAGACGTACACTCTCGCTGACATTTTTGTAGGTCTTTTTAATGTCTTACCGAATTATTTTTCTAAAATAAAAATCAGTCCAATCGTTTCGGAGATTACCCGGAACAAAGATAAAAATTTTAAATATCGTTTGTTTTGTTATATGCAGCTACTTCCTCTTGACCGCATTCAGCGCAGAGCATGCTCTTTCCGATCGGCTTGATCCATTGCCTCTGCGTAGAGATGTAGGTTCACTCTGCATCTTCTACCGCATTTATCATGGGAAATGTTTCGAGGACTTGTTTGGACTGATCCCGGCTGCTGAATTTCACCATCGGACATCGCGTCAGAATCATAAATTTCATCCACACCACCTCGTTGTCCAGCGTTTCACAACAGTACGTTTCTTAAGGCACTTTCTGCCTGAGATCTCTCCGAGCTATTATGACCTGGCGACCTTCAAGAAGAAAGCTTATTCTTCCTTAAAAGGCCGGCAACGCATCTGCGAGCTCTCGGGTGTTACGGATGTTTGTGGGCGGCGGTGATCACTTTTCATCAGGTGCGCCATCTGTCCCGTTTTACCATTAAAAAAAAGTAATATAGTAAAAAGCTGTTATTACCAGACTGCGAACAAGGAGGGTTATGATGTATATAATGTTCTGTAATGTTTAAACAACTTGATGGATTTTCGCATACGAGATGTCGTTACATTCTCCTTGCTATATAACATTTATGTAAGACGTATAAATAAAAAGCAAAAATACTTTTTTGAATCAAGTGTTCTTGTTGCAGTCGGGAATTTGTTTCTTTTTAATTTATTTCCTTTTTTTGAAATTACAAACAGACCCTTCAATGTTATTTATTTGTATAGATTTCAGATGGCAGCCCTAGCGCTACAGTCGAGCGTATGGTAATTCAGGGTTGGCTGGAGCCTGTATTGTGCCGATGTCAGGAGTCGCCTTCGCTTCCGCTTTCAACCGCCACGCGTCATACAACGGTGAGGAAACCGAACGGCTGCACGAACCTTAACTCACAATACTAGTTACTGGCCTACTGATATGAAATGAACCGAACAGCCCCACGACAGATGCTGGTTACATGCTACAATGTATGTAGATACGTGCCTTGTTGTGTACGCGCCCGCGTCGTTCTCTCTCATAGAATCTATGTCAGTATTCTGTAAGAGATAATTCAATTCAATACTCGAAGTGAAGTATGTCCGGGCTACGTGATGTACACGTGTATGGTGGTCGCAGCCCACTCGGTCTCCGCTGCGCTATGCCTGTTCTATATCCTTTTGCATTTCATCGTTTGTCTGTCAAGCATTACGACATCTGGCAAAAACTTGCAAGTATTCAGAGTTTCAATGCAAAATATATAGTTATTGAGAAGACAATCTAGTAACAGCAGTTTATATAACACTACCGCAAGTGAGCCAACTGATCGTTTTCAGAATACTTTACAAGTTCTAGTCGAAAACAAAAAATAAAGAGGGTCCGTCTTCGGTCTGCTCGGACGCACATCCGCGAAGATATTTTAGGGCTGCGGGATCGTTGAACCCGAAGGTCCGTTTCTACCTGCGCGAGCGTCTCGTCGCGCGTCGCGCGTCGCGCGTCGCACCTCCCCCTTACCCCTACCTGACTAATGAAAACATATCTATCACTGTGGTACGATACAAACAAATCCCCCGACAACCAACACACTATGTAGAATGTGTTTCAGATGACCTCAGTCGACATTCCTTTGTACTGTTAGTTAGTTAATGCAAGACGAGACGATATGTATACAAAAAAAATATTATTAAGATAAATATATTGAGGGAACGGAGTATCTATAGAACGACATCAGACAGACGCGTCACCCGAGCAGAGCGTTGATTCTTTCCAAGCGGCTCCAGTTTTATTTATTGATAACAAATCATTTACAAGATACATTATAAGAGGCTTACGCGATTTGACAACACGGCTGCGGCACAGACTTTGCTGGCATAGGCGTAGGACGGGGCGCTGCGCACAACGCACAACGTACGGCGTACGGCGTACACACTGCTGTACTTCACTCTACATACTTTCATTAAAACTGAGCATATCGCGGGATCAGCAGCATGTCGACTTCTCAGATATGATATTGCAATAAATTTAATTTAAAATGTCAATTTAGATAATAAACAAGTCGGACAAGTAGCGAGTAAAACTCGTGCTCTGACGGTTCCGAACTGATTACAACATTTACCGTACATTACATATTGTAGTCTGTCTGTTAGTGCGCTTATAACTCAAGAACCACTCGGTGAATATTTGTTATTATTTTATTGATGTATTTACTTACTAAAAATCACATTTTACTAAAAACGGGCTCATATCTTTTTATTGTATTAAACAAGAAACTTGATATTTCTACAGCAGCTTGAGCTCATAAATCGGTATTTATGAAGTATTCGGTATTAATTACAACTGTATACCATAAAGCATTTCCGAGAACAAAATAAAACTGAATATAAATTTGTTACATTATAATTTAACACTGGATTACAATTCTATGATTTTTCCCTTAACTTTTGTTAAATAACATAATTATATATTAGTGCGAAATTTCAAGACTGTAGGTCAGCGGGAAGTACCTTATAAGTTATAAGGTTTGATATATTTTGAGCGTTGAGTGCGACTTTTTATTATGAAAGTTTTATTATGAAGAGCTGCTTCTTTTTATTAACCTCGAAACTTAGTACAAGTAATTTGAGGTCGTAGGTCTTATTATTCGATATTAATTTCAAGTGTATTTCTTAAGACCTTTTCGATAATAAATATTACATAAAATTTTGTTACATTTTAATTTCACTTTGGAATATAAATTTGTTATTTTTGGATTTATTCCTGAGCTTTAATGTTAAAAGACCGCTCTTGATGCGAAATACTTTAGGTCTGCGGGAAGTACCTTATATGTTTTGATAAATAATTGGTTTGTGAGCGTTATTTTAACTAGAACTGCCGTATCTCTTTAATGCGTTAACCTATTTTTTCACAGTACCTAGCATGAATCCTTACGCTTTAGTATATTATATTAATTACAACTTTGTAGCTCAAGTCGTTTTCGAGACACGGGTCTTGACACACGGACAGACAGTCAACCAAACCCAACCAACCAGAAAAACAAACAAGACAAAAAAGTGATCCAAAAAGGGCGTCACGCCTGTATCCCCGAAGGGTTAGGCAGAGGTGTACTGACGTACATCCACAGTTCGCCGTATATGTTTTTTAGGTCCAATGTAATAGGGGGCGAGCCTATTGCCCTTATTATAATAAATAGATAAAGTGTATTAAAACAATTAATTAGCTATATTATAATAACATTGTATATAATTATCCAATGCAGATAAGTTCTAATTCTAGTGTTTTCTACGTTTTTCCAAAAGAGCTTTGTGCATATATTTTTGAATGTTTTATAAGATATACTTATGCTCCACAATGGAGGAGGTTGCTCCTTATTTTGGCGCTGTTTTCCTCTGAACGACGCCCTTCTGCTGCACACTTAACAACTGCCTATGTGTCTGTGTGTGCGTGTGTGCGACCGCAAGCAGACTAAACACGTTGATGAGACCAGACCACTGTCCGTGACAATCACACCCAGTGCTCAGCACATGCAATGTTCCTGGCTCTCGGTTCATTACTGTGGTCCTACGGACGGGCTGGATTACATTTGACTAATCTCGTCTCCTGAATAAAAACTGTTACGAATATTCATGGCATACCTATCCATAGGTACATAGTAAGAGAGTTTATTATTTATTGTACATACTACTCAATACTCATATTGTAACAAAACTATATGTTAATAATTCATATTTTCTTACTGTATATGTGATATGTCATCATAAAGTACACAGTTATCTTGCTTACTCTCTACTAGAATAACATTTGTTGGAGTAGTCAAGATAACTAATCTATATTATGCATATAACCTTTGAAGTTGTGGCAGTTTTACTTAATGCCAAGTCATATAATGTTTCAATCAATTTTATTGGCTCCTCTGTTGTCAGTCAGAGAAGAGTTCATTTATTAATTTTAAATCAACAGTAAACATTATTATCATAGAAATCTGTTGAGGTATCAGCTCCTCTGAGAGTTTGTTCAGTGTGAAGGCCACTCCGACACCGAGTAACTGATGGAGCAACATGTCATATGGAAAAGGTCCTACAATGTTTATCAATGTTATCGTCTCTAATTTAGTATTTAAAATGTATGGTTTTAATACAGAGTTGATGGTATGGCGCATTTGTTATTTGTAACAAGGTCACTACTACTTGTTCACAAACCACAAGTCTACACCAGCAAAATACCCAATATATATTTAAAATAAATAATATCATAGGTTATTGGTTAATTTAAATTTATTTATAGCTTTTCATGAAAGTTCATATTAGTCATATTATTTAGAGATGTCAGACATAAGGCTTTGGTTTAACGGAACATTTATTTTATTTGTAAGAAATCACAGTGCTCATCTGTTGCCATAAACCATTACACATAAGTGAGCTATTGTAAAATTCTAATTAGAACTGTAATGACGTAATGACTGACGTCCATACATTTCAACTACTCCTACTAATACTATATACACTCATCTAAAACTCTATCAAGTGTTTAAATAGGAATCTACATACATGACTAGGGCTGATATCCATTCCGGTTTCCCCAGATTTGTCATAGTTTCAAAAGCATTGGGATAAACCCTACACACTTTTGCATCCAAAAAAATCTGATATTACCATATACATTACATATATTATATTAGTAAAAAAAAAAAAAAATATATTTACAAATTTAAACTAACTTATTAGATGATTTATAATTTGTTATAACCTTACTTAGCCTACATAGACAATTTTTTTTAATTGATGTCAAAGAGAAGAGTTTTACTAATTACTTTTCTTATTAGATTACCTCAGAAAGAGAAAAAAGAAAAATACCTATGTAGGTATACCTACTTGGAATGTAAAACATTATCTAAAGGTAATAAATAAAGTTGATTTTTTGTCTAATAATAATATTTAAGAAGTCTGGAAAGGAAAACTGTATTTTCTTAAATGTCCAGGAATTATTGATTTATGTGATTGCAGCCTACACATGACACATACTTGCCTACTTGCCTACATGCCTACAGCCTACAGCTCACCAGACTGGTTACATTGGTTACAACTCCAATACTTAGGGTTATCATGTGAAACAGCTTGTAAGCCCTTGGTACCATTTTTTTTTTTAAATCTGACTAACAGTTCCTTTAATTAGCATGTTCAAAGACACAAAACATCCAGACTTAGAATATTAAAATAGATAATCCCATAACCTTTGTGATTATTACTCCATTCTATATAATCACATAATATAATCAATATAAATTGATATAGCCTTTCTCAATAAACAGGCTGGCTATCTAAAGCATAAAGTATATTTCAAATAGAACTGATCATTTCTGATATTAATATATTTGAATAACAAACACTTTACCTTTGAATATACAATAGTACAGAAGTATATAGACAACAAGCTCTGCTATTCAAGGTTAGGGAACATTTTTTGTATTTTACACACCTTGAAATTACTTCAATGAAATTTACAAATTCATTGGGTATTTTTTATACAGCAAGTGCATGGTCACCAAGTTCAGGGTTTCACTTTTAATTCTTGATGTGCACTTTTTCCGCAGCTTTCTACACATAGTTATATCCCATTATATGTTTTTATGTATCATTCTAACTAAATAGACTAGGGATTGAATTTCTAAAAATCCTCCTACAGTGTGAAGGATTAGGCTTGCAAATTTTCACTGTTCTAGCCCCAGTAGACTACCGGGCTGTGCGTTGATATGTCAGTCAATCAGTAATCTTTTAATATAGATAAAACTTTTGGGTCAAAAACTACGTATGTATTCACAAAATAGAACCAATAATTAATGTATATTTTAAGACAAATTAACATAGTTGTAAAGGTTTTATTTTGTGTAGCTAGAATTATTTATATAATACTCAATCATTCTTATATAATTTCTTAATGAACAGTTAAATATAGTATAGAATAGAATAACAATTTATATTAACAACTGACAAATGATTTTACTTTTTTAAACTGATTCATTGATTTATTATAAAATTCATTAAATTTAACCAACTGACTACAAGATTGTTTTCACCAAGTGGCAGAAATAATTATAAAGCTTATAAAAGATGAAGCACCAGCAAACATTACAGTACAAAAGCTACAACAATGTCATAGGTATAAAGTAAAAAAATACTATTAATAACAAACTGTGAGTGTGTGTGAGAGAGAGGCCATTCCCACAAGGTAGACAACTATTTACAGATGTGGATTCCTCATCAACCAACATTTATAAAACAATTACTGAAACAAACTTGCTATCTTGAAAATGTCTTCTATACTAATAATATAATGTATAAATTACAAAATAAGTAACTACTCTATATACTAACACTGCTCTGATACTCACTACAATAGAATATCACAGTACAACAGTGACACTAGTGACTTTATACACATTTTCAAGAACTCATATTCATACTTTTTGAGTTATACACTCATATCAGCATCCGTCTTATTTTGATGATTCAAATTCAGGTTGTTTTAAGAATTTCATTATCACTGTTTACCAACTCAAGCTATGCCACTTAATGGTAATTGACTTTTTCAACTGATTATATCAGTGATAGACGATATATCATCATAAAACCAGAATAATAATTGATTCCATAATGAAATATTATAAATCTCTTAACTGGATAAGGTCATATCAAAAACTGTGAACATTCATTTTCCACAAAATATTTCCAGAAATCATATAGGTACAAATGAATCAGCGATTAGACATGTCTTTAACTGGCTTAACATATTATATGATATGAGGTTTTATGGAAGTTTCATCAAGCAATTAGTACCTGAGAGACATAAAACATTTTTTTGGCTTGTATCAAGATAGTAAAATTTATTGTAAGTATTGTAAGAAATAAATGCAGACAAGTTTGAATAAAACAAAAAGGCTTTTGTAGCGAGCCCACAAGCGAAACTTGGGAACAACTATTTTCCTCTGTACCTTCAAAAACGTATGACTCTGCGGATGATAATTGCATTCCATGCAATTCCATGTGGCAACTGTAATTACTCGTCACAATACACGTGTAATCGCTCACTTAATTTTCTACATCAGGGTAACTATCAAAGTAAAGCGTTGACTCAGTCCACGGCACTAGCCAGAACTAAAAACACTAATTAACTAATACTGGTTCAATTTTCTATTTCTACGGATTGCAATGAACCAATGACGTGACATTTCTAAAGTGAAAAGTAAAATTGCACACACCTATAGTTCTGTTCGTAGTCCCAGTAGTCCTTGTATCGCGGGTGCCAGCGCTGACTCCCGCGCGAGTAGGGTCTTCGAGAGCCCCCTTGGCTCATGCTTGCTGCGCCATATCACGGTCCAGTATCGATCTGCGCACTTGTCGCGCGCCTCCGCGCCCGTCTCGAAACCACCGGCACACCGCACAAAACCACCACAACACGGCACTGTGACACTCTTACATTAAAGCCAGTTGAATAAAAATATTTCCAGGACCCTAACGGAGCCCTACACACTTGTTTTGGAACACACTGCAAGAACACGAAGTTCGTACGAACTGACACGCAAGCGCTCTCTACGAATTCTAGAGCGACCCCTGGGGATTGCTGATCGTACTAGATTTGAATTAGACCGCGAATTTCCTTCTATTATTTATTGTATTCTTAAAAAAATTAGCGTATTGTAAATTATTAAGTCTGTATTGCCAATAGTGACTAGTTTTTTGTACTTTACAGAAATACAAAATGGAAATCACATTAGTTAAATATACACAATTATTGATTTTATATTAACACATGATTGACACAGTTTTATATTTTGCAATTCATGAATAAAAATCATGACATAAGGAGAACAGCGAGAGGGCGTTTTATCGCGCACTTAAAATGGTTCGTCACCGTTCACATAATTAATGTGAATCAGACAGTACTATCGTTTTATCGTCACGCATTACTGCACAACTCCACCTTGATACTAAAACACACGATTATATTAATTTCCACTATACGAAAACTTCAATTTAGAAATAAAACCCAAAAGAGATTATTTATAAAACTAAGATAACGTAACACTATGCCTTGTCCGGACGATCGACACATAAACTGTATGTGTATAGAGGTAGATACATAGTAATCCTCATAATCATAAAAAGTTTACACAACTCGAACACCCAATGATATCCAGCACTTGATCGCTTTAAATTTTTAGTTTATATTCTATACTATAATATCGTTGAAGTATCAAGCGCTTAACCGCTTGCAACTCTTTATGTGCAACCATTGTTATTATAATGCAGCCAACATGACGCACCATAGCACTCTGAACGTAGTTACGAAAGCGAACTATATTGGTCACTTTTTAACTCTTGCAAAAGAGAAGGATAGCACCTTTTGTTTGCTTATTTCTTATTTCCGTGAATTAATTTTTTTAATTTTTTTTTGTTATCCCACAGCGACGCCACAGTACTTTTCACGAGATCCCTTTAATAATAATATTACTATGACACAATGCTTAAGCGTACTTTCACTTGATTTCGTAATAATTCGCAAAGGAAACATAATTTTTAGACAAATGCGTCGAATGGTTTCTGCAGTTTCTGATAAATGTATGATAACTGTCGCAAATGGATTGACAACGATGCGCAACAAAGGCATCATTGCAGTTTGCACGGTCTACGTCGATTCTCGATACCTATTTACTATGTAGGTACACTCCTTCGTAAATATGTGCTGCTTTACCTTCAATACTGATTTAATAAGGAAGTAGTTAGTAGAGGTGCGCAATATTATATTTTTAAATCAAGAAATTAATGTGTACATGATTATATAAATACACGACCACATACTATTGCAACAAGCGAGCCGATAAAATAATTAATATAATAATCAAATTAATTTGGTAATTAAATTTATCCCAAAGTTGTGTCTATTGTTTGTGTGTTTGAATTGTCTCTACCTAGGCGTACCTCAAGGTTCAATTTCGGGACCTTTTTTTATTAAAATATATAGTGCAGATATCACTCGTTGTATCAAAAATTGTAAATATCATCTATACTCTGATGGTTTTCAAGTGTACATGCCAATAAACTGTTCCGATGTAGACGGTTCCGTAAAACAATTAAATTATCACTTGGATAACATTTAAAAATTGTCGACTGGAAACTCTCTTACAAGTCCGGCGAAGCTGTAAATGCCATCAGCAGTTCTGTTTATATATAGGGCCCCTAAGGCTAACGATATAGACAGTCAGAAAAAAAAACTCTTGTACCTTATCCTGCAAGTTCAAGTACGTACCTAACACTAGGTTTTAAGAATCAGGTTAATTGCATAAATTCTAATAATCCCTGTATTGTAGTGATTGGAGAAATAGTCGAGTGTGTGAGTGAAGAAACTTAATTTCTATAATAGATGTACTTACATGATACATAGATATGTGGCGACTTAACGCAATAAACAGCCACAGATATATTTAAACAATACACAATGCATATAGTATATATATACTCTGCGTACGGCGGCGCGGCGCGGGCGCGGCGCTGGCGTGGCGCGTAGCATACCTATAGGTACGTTGACTCAGGGTCCATTTGGTATACACACGACGTCTTAAACTGTCATTATTGGTTTGCCTGGTAATGTCTTTTGTTACTATTAGGGTGCAATGTGTGTGGTACATATGAGCGCCATCTGCCAGGTCCTGGGGGACGTGAAACCGCAGGACATCGGCATTCGGTACCTACTTTCAACTAGGAAGCGGGGCGTTACGATTGTACTGACATTTGTGTGTTAGCTATTGTAGTTATTGAAGAGTGCAGTCGGCCGTGGCAGCGTCCGCGCGTTTGAAAGAAGCGATGTATGCAGGATTCGTTTCAGATCTCTACAATTCCGAGCTAGTACTGGATTACTCGCCTGATGAACTGCTCACGACAGTCATCTGAGACCGAGTATTCCGTTCGGATCATCCATTGCTCACATGCCACTATTATTTTCATATAATATTGCCTTAATCCATTTATACGGCCAACTGTTTACTGAGCCGCGCCACCAGCGCATTCATATACCTTCCAGTACTTGACAGAATGCTTGACTCTCATGGCTACTGCTCCGCTGCTTAGAGTCGTAGCGTGAAGTTTATAGCCTTATTCTTAACTAGCTGCTACCCGCGAATTCGTCTGCGTATTATTGAATACACACAGACTGATCTCGTAACACGACAAACTAAAAGAAAATCATAGACGGGTTTGTCACTATGTGTATGGTGGACGCGATCCCTACCACCCCGCTATACTACTGCATATGCACCAGCTCATTTAGCAACACGGCCATTTATTTTACCAGGATAAAAGGTACCCTATGTGTTATTCGAGGTTATAGACTATCTGTGTTGTTAATTTAATTCATAACCGTTCAGCCTTATTTGCGTGATTGAATAACAAACATCCAAACATAGACACTTTCATATGTATTATATTAGTAGGATAAATAGGCTATAAAATGGAAAAAAATATCAAAATACGACTACTTAGTAGTTCCAAAGTTGGCAACTCTTGAACTGCTTTCATATTAATATCGATAATTGAATATAATCCTGTTCTCTTAGTGAACTAAACACGCGTCTATTCTTGCCTGACTGCGCGTCTCTCACCTCTCTGTCAGAGTTGATCGCGTTAATGCATTACTATAATTAGTAACAGACAATTATATATTAGGTCCTTACATATGAAATTGGCGTTTTGTACGGGAGGAATATAAAGTTAATTTTTTTTTTGTAAAATATATTTAATTAATCAAAGTATGCACCGTTGTTATCTATGCACTTTCGTGATTTGAGATGTCATAGGTAGTCCATTGATCCCTTTACTAAAAAAACCACGGGGGCGAGAATCAATAAACTCTTTGAAGGCGGTTAGGACTGCCGCATCGGAGTTGAATTTTTTCCTTGTAAGGAGTTGTCCAAATTCCGGAAAAAATGGTAATCTGTTGGAGCAAGGTCCGGGGAGTACGGTGGATGTTACAGACATTCCACTTGTAGCTCATCTAACTTAGTGGTTGTTTGTTGTGCAGTGTGTGGTCTTGCGTTGTCGTGAAGCAGCAGTGGCCTAGAACGGTTGAGCAATCTCGGTTGTTTAACAGCTATTTCTTCCTTCATGGTTCATAGTTGCTGACAATAGATATATGCCGTGATCGTTTGGCCAGATTTTAGAAAGCTGTAGTGTACGACACCGGCGCTAGTCCACCAAACACTCACAAGTAACTTTTTCTGAGTCAATTTTCGTTTAGGGCAGGATTTGGCTGGGTCTCCAGGGTTCAGCCATTGCGACGAGCGCTTCCGATTATCGTACAGTATCTACTTTTCATCACAAGTAATGATTCGATTTAAAATCCCTTCATTATTGTGTCGGTTGAGCAAAGTAACAAAGCAGTCGACGCGTGTTTGCAAGTTCGCTTCACTCAATTCATGAGGTACCCATAGTTCAAGTTTTTTTCTTTCCCGATTTGCTTCAAGTGGATAAATACAGTTTTATCACTTACCCCGAAGCCTGCAGCTATCTCTGAAGTGCTTTGTGATGGATCCGCTTCCACAAAAGCCTTTAATTCTTCATTTTCCACTTTGGTCTTCGGCCATCCACATGGATGGTTTGGAAGGTCAAAATTTCCAGAAAGAAAAAATGTTGAAACCAAAAACGTACCGTGCTTTCTTTTGCGACACCAGCGCCGTTCACATCATTAATCCTTCGAGCTGTTTCTGCAGCACTGGTGCCACAGTAGAACTCGTACTCGTAAATATACCAATATTTAATGTTTTCCATTGTGCGGTAATAAGCGACGCCAAAGAAAAAAATAATGAGGAAAAAACAAATGAATGAATGTTTTCAAAACTGAAATGTACCGGCTAAATGAATTTATAAATTTGAATTTGGAATTCTTAACCAAAGAGGAGATATTTCAGATCAAAGTGGTCAGTACGACAAAACGCTAATTTCATATGTAAGGACTTAATACATTTCACATGGCAATGTGACTCGCTTTGTCGCGGGACCGACGAACAGGCACTCTGTCTCACCACCGAGTCTGTCTATCACTATAGAGATTTAGGTAACTACGATTACCATGCACAAAATAAAACAACGTTTTAACAAAAATAAAGTTAATGTACATATTACAAAAATCATCATTTATTTATTTAGTATCAATTTTATAAACAATACCATATGTATGTACAGTTTGAACAGAATTTAGATAATTTTAAAATAATCAACAATTGGAGTATTGTTTAATACTAGGGTTGCCAATCTCCAAGGAGCAGCGCAGCATTGCATGCACCGCTTTCTGAATCCAAGAAACACTCTCATAATAGTTGAAGCTAAAGACTTTGTTAACATATCAAGTATTATTGGCATTGTTAACATTATCATGTTCAGTAGCGTTGGCAACCCTGGCATGAAGACGGCGCGCGCGCGGGGCGAGGACAGCCCGGGATCGCTGGACGTGACGAGGTGGCATCACAGTTGATAGTCGAGCGGGTCGTACAGCTCAGAGAGCAGCCGGTAGATGTAGGAGGGGGAGCTCCCTCCGCTGCAAGTCAATACATTACACGAGAGTTAGCGGTGAAGTCAGGCCGATACGAGCCGAATCGAGCCGAGCTGTGACGAGGTGGCATCACAGTTGATAGTCGAGCGGGTCGTACAGCTCAGAGAGCAGCCGGTAGATGTAGGAGGGGGAGCTCCCTCCGCTGCAAGTCAATACATTACACGAGAGTTAGCGGTGAAGTCAGGCTGATCCGAGCCGAGCCGAGCCGAACCGAGCTGAGCTGTGACGAGGTGGCATCACAATTGATAGTCGAGCGGGTCGTACAGCTCAGAGAGCAGCCGGTAGATGTAGGAGGGGGAGCTCCCTCCGCTGCAAGTCAATACATTACACGAGAGTTAGCGGTGAAGTCAGGCCGATCCGAGCCGAACCGAGCCGAGCTGTGACGAGGTGGCATCACAGTTGATAGTCGAGCGGGTCGTACAGCTCAGAGAGCAGCCGGTAGATGTAGGAGGGGGAGCTCCCTCCGCTGCAAGTCAATACATTACACGAGAGTTAGCGGTGAAGTCAGGCCGAGCCGAGCTGTGACGAGGTAGCATCACAGTTGATAGTCGAGCGGGTCGTACAGCTCAGAGAGCAGTCGGTAGATGTAGGAGGGGGAGCTCCCTCCGCTGCAAGTCAATACATTACACGAGAGTTAGCGGTGAAGTCAGGCCGAGCCGAGCCGAACCGAACAACCAGCCGCGCTACACTCACAGTATAAAACAAAGAAATACATTTATTTTAACATTCGTATTTGCATAGTATTACAACAATATACAATATGTATTGAAAACCTCGTCGAATCCGTGAAGGGGTTATTATTGGGTATCGAGATTATATTCTATTTATGTTATATATCTCAGATTATAAGTAAAAAAAATTACCCCTAATAAAATGTCAAAAAAAAGAAGTTAAATGAGGAAACGCAAGCGATGGTGACTATTATGAATGAAGCTTTGGAAAGAAAGGGAATAACAGTAAATGCAAAGAAGACGAAAGTTTTGGTGTTAAAAAGGAAGAGAAAATGACAGAAGTATGTGTCCGGATTGATGACGATGAACTGGAGCAAGTAAGTGAGTTTGTATACTTGGGATCGATGTTTACCAGGGATGGAAAGTGAGAGAGAGATATAGGAAGGAGAGTAAATGCCGGTAATATGGTGAATGGGGCGTTACACTCCTTTATGAGCAGCCAGAGTATTTCTATGAAAGCTCGTTTGGCTGTGCATAGAGGAGTGTTGGTTCCAACTCTCATGTACGGAAGTGAAAGCTGGGTGTGGCAGAAAAATCATGAAAGTAAAATAAATGCAGTAGAAATGAGAGCGCTAAGAGGTGTATGTTAGGAGTGAAATTAAGAAACAGGATAAGAAATAGTGTGATAAGAGAGCTTTGTGGTGTGAAAGAAGATATAGTCACACGGATTAAGAAAGGGATGCTTAGATGGTTTGGGCATGTTGAGAGGATGAATGAAAGAAGAATGACTAAATAAATTTATAATGCTAGTTTGATAGGAATCGTTGGAAGAGGAAGGTCTAGACGAACATTTATCGATCAAATCGGAGACGTTCTGAAGAAGGTAAGGTAAGGTCCAGAGTACTCTAAACCGACAAGCATGCATGAAAAGATTAATTGAATGTCGAAGAAGCGAAAGAGGTATGCCAGGATCGTAGCAGGTGGAAGGACGTGGTCACTGCCTACCCCGTTGGGGAATAGGCGTGATTCATGTAAATGAGGAACCTTACATGGCAATACAGGCGGCGCGGCGCAGGGTACCGCCATACGATCAAACTGCCGACGGTGTTATCACGATTTAAAAATTTGTTAAATTTTAGGGAATCTAAAACTAAATATGTTAATTTTAAATAGCAATAACATTATTAGTTTTATAATAAATAAAATATTGATTTTTTTTTTGGTAAAGTCATTAGGGTACCTAGGTTTCGGTTTAGGTCTAGGGTTTCGGATTCGACGGAATTTTTAATACTTATTGTATAGATGTGGAGTCTCTCGCTTGGTCATACTCTACATCTCAGTAAGTCACTTGTATCGCGCGGGCGGTTGCCTGACCCAAGGGCTTCACGCCGAGGAAACGGACCTAGGCTTGGGTCACCCGCTGAAGAGGGTGATCGTATGGAGAGTGCGGGAGCGAATTTGACCTCCCGTCCTCTGCGGAGGGAACGGTGGTAACGCGGGTGTGGACGCTATCACGCTCTGTTTGGAGAGATGAATCGATAGAGTTTACTGTACATAGGAGTAAATAAAAAAATTTACGCGGCCGGCATTTATGCCGGGTGGTCATGTGTGTCGCTATCGAGACGGTGCAACGTCTCAACGAGGCGGAGAAGGCGCATACGGTCTTGACGAGACCGTAACGCTCTAGATGGTCATTGTAGTCAATGACCTCCTGAATACCGTGCTCACGAAGGAGCAGGATCATGAGATCGATGCTCGCAACGTGAGACGGAGCGCGGGGCGCGGAATTATCCATCGCCATACGTTTACGTTACCATTTGTAGTGGCCGCTTCTCCTTACTGTACATTCTATGTACCTCTCTGATTGAATAATCCTGCTCCGCGAGCGAGGAGCACACCTCCGCGGGGCTGACTTCCACCGGAATACGGCGGATCACCACGCGGAGGACTCGCTCCTCCTCAAGGGAGTAGGTAAAGTATTGGAGCCCTCTCTCCCGGAGGAGGGCAGTGAATTTACGGTGAGTTTCCGATGAACTCACCGTAACGGAAATACCATTGATGGTATTGCGGGCTTTATGATATTCTAACTTGAGCCTGCGCGGCTCATTTACAAGATTCGTCCAGGATGCCTTGTCCCGGACGATGATAGGAGGTGGGGTACGCTCTTTTTTCCCGGCGACGGGTGCGGGGAGCGCGGAGGTCGCGGAGGCGACGGCGCCATTAACCGTTAACTCTCGCCAGATCGAGGCTACTTGTGGGTAAAGGACGGCAATGCGATGAGTCATATGCCAGATGTTCGCTCATTAGTTCTTACAAACTAGTAGAATCTTATTCGTAATCCTTACAACTAACACTTTTATTAAATAACCTACTTATTTCTACACAATTATGCCTTATTCCTATATATTTAATAAATCTTACATGTATTTAAACCTAACTTATTAACTTATTACTTAGGAACATGTTTCTATTTTGGACGCTTCCTGTCCGCAACAGTACTATTATAACTACAAAGTTTATTTAATTATCCAAGATGGAGCGGCGCGGTGCTGTGAGAGGGGGGGGGGGAGGTGCGAGGACTCTGTAACGTTTAATAAATCATATAATATAAAGATAATTCATTAATTGACTGATCATTACAAAAACAATAATAATTAAAAGGATCAATTGATTTGCACCCGTGACCCTTCGCGGCTGAGTGCCTTCAGCGCCCGCGTCCGCTCCCTGCATGCACGGTGAAGTAGTTAAACGTGCCTGACGCTTCAGGGTCTTTATAACTAACAGTATAGTCAGTAAAAAAAACAAAAACAGATTAGTTGATAAATGTCCACAGTTCACACTTCACAAGGTAAATTATTATGTGGTGAACACAACAAATGTATTTCAAATAAAAAAAAAAAACAATTTTCAATAAAAAAGAAAACTATCTTCAAATGTTTTGAAAAGTTCTCTGGTGCGTCTTTAAAGTTGAAGGTCCAATGCCAATGAAATTAAAATAAAACCACACCCTTGAGGAATCCCCCTTCTAACGAAAAAAAAAAAAAATCATCGAAATCGGTTCATAAATAAAAACGTTATAGCTGAACAAACATTAAAAAAATAGATTTGATAACCTCCCAAATGACGTGAAGAGACATTTGAGCAGGCCAGCATTACAGCAACGATTACCGATGGATTTTAAAACCCATGGTGGTGGTCGATGTTATTGAATTGTACTGTGCTTATTGACAGGTATAGTGCCCTCATTAGGATAAAAACAGAAGTAGTGAAGAAGTGTTGAGACTAACAAGAGGTTCGTGATGAAGAGCGTGATGTGCTCCGGCGGCACGAAGTCCAGCTTCTGCGCGTACGCCTGCACCTCGCCAGAGTCGCACGCCCTACAGGACCACACAAACATTTCATGTTTCTACACCCAAAGGTTTTTTATAGTTGTATGTTTACCGTTAGACAGCGTTAACAATTGTATTAAATAGATTACTTTGGCATGTGAAATTAAATGAAAAAATATTGTTGTGTTTGTAAAAATAAAGTGAAATGCGTTATTTATTCCCACGGACGAAAAAACATTTCATATGTTGCTAGTTTATTGTGTTTTTAATCGTAAAGTCGTACGAGATGTTATTCCTATTATATAAACACTGAATCTTTCAAAGTTAGTTGACGCCCGAATAAGGTACGTAAAATCGTTAGTGACAACGTCCCTCACCTTCAACAAAACAACAACAAACTATATTGTTATATAACACTAATCAAAATTGAGATTCAAATAATAACACAACACTACAACAATGAATATGACAACATTATGCACATATTTGACATTAGCCACTGTCAATGAAGGTGTGCGATGCGATGCACTAACAGACATGTCGATAAGAACACGAGTGTAGTTAGTATGTATAGTTACTCGTAGGGCAGCGTCAGCAGCGGCGTCGTCAGCGGACTCGACACGCTCGCCTGGTACGAGTGCATCGGAGCCAGCTTGTAGAGCGGCGCCAACGCGAACACCTGTACACACACATGACTATATTATGTATGTATATGGAGCGGGGCTACAACGGATCAGTGGGTTACTCGCTGACGCCATGGCGGGTGGCAGCGGGTGACAGCAGGTGGCGTCGGGTCACAATTCTCGCTCTTTACAATAAGACAGACTTTAAACCGTATAAACTATATAAAACAATCGAAGTGACAATTCTCTTGCTAGTATTTCTTCTAGCTCCTCCTTTCTCGCAGCAGAACAAGTTTATCGCTTTGCTATTTCACTATACCTAT
Source organism: Saturnia japonica (assembly GCA_033032175.1). Lineage (NCBI taxonomy): Eukaryota > Metazoa > Arthropoda > Insecta > Lepidoptera > Saturniidae > Saturnia > Saturnia japonica. The sequence continues at coordinate 12,268,785 of CM065329.1, forward strand.
CTCTTTCATATAATAAAAACATATTCAATCTAATTTATAACAATACAAAATTAAAAAGTAGATAGAATAAATGTAAACTTTGCTAAATTATTAAGAAGTAAACAAAAATCCCATTCTGCAACAAAAACACAGAGTTTTGTTTCCCAGAGTTTGTACTTAAAATATTATATAGCTCATGTCATTACCACAAAAGCATCTTTACAAGGCACAAGTTCGATCGCGTGTATGGAATACTGCTCACATCTCTGGGATAGATCTGCAAAATACCTCCTCGATGCTCTGGACAGGTTGCAAAGACGGGCTGTTCTCATTGTTAATGATGCAGACGCTACCAAGTACATTGAGCCGCTTCAGCTGCGCAGGAACATCTCCTCGCTGAGCGTCTTCTACCGTTTGTATCATGGTGAGTGTTCTGAAGAGCTGCTCAATTTAATTCCCTCCTCTCTCTTCTAAAACAGGCTTCGGAGTCACAATTCGGCACGAACTAAAAAGTTCCCTAATACTTATCTTTGTAGTACCGTGAAGCTGAGGAACCTTCTCCCAGCCATTGTGTTCCCTCCTTCTTTAAGGGTAGCGTGAAGAGATATTTATTCAGGCCGGCATGAGAACGGTAAACGTCAATGGATTTAGATATCTTGACAGAAAGCACCCTCACTCAAGTCGTGGGACCGTCCACATCTCTATCCTGATGTGACCATGCGTCCTAATGGTTGTGCCGTCCATAATGGAACTGCCCAAGTTCAACATCATGCATCGACATACGAACTGACTGTATAATACCTGCTCCGTTATATATAATGGATGGATACGTCACCGGTACGCAGTGATGCTTCGCGGCACTGGTGAGCGCGTGTAGCCCCGCCTGCCCGAGCGCGGACCCGCCCCCCAGTGCGGCGCGTACGCACACTACCACCTGTAACCACATCACATCACATCTAAATCACGCTCTAACTCTACTCTTACAATATACTATCACTGTAAATTTACTCTCAACAAGTTACATGCACTTATGTACATTATACTATGTTCATAATAAGAAAGATTTACTTAACATATTATTATCCATACAACGTAAATTGTCACGTCGTGCACATTTTAATATAACTTAAAAATATAAATGATACCATAGACGTAGACTGTATTACACAGAAAGATCATAATATATCAGAGCGAGATAGGGACACAGCACGAGTTTTTAAAAGCTAGTGCTCCGCAGGGCCTTTTATCAATCGTGACGAAAAGAAATATGATCGACAAAACAAACATCCATTTTACATGACAGGTCGATTGAAATGTTTTACTCACAAACTAAATTGTTTTAGTTAAAATTAAGAAAATATCGCATGTAATTATATTAATTCACAAAAAATATAAGAATTCAAAATCAAATGTTTTCAAATACGTACATATTTGCGAATTGTGATCTAAATTTGAAAGAGATTGACATCTGTCGATAAAACTCTTTCGAAATAGGTACCTAACTAGTTGTTTGTATTTGTTCCTATAAAATAAGGTAATCTTTGTAATTTTTTACATTTCTTAAAAATATTGCAGTTTGACAAAAAGGGCTATCAATTGATTGGTTTTTCACAATAGCAAATTATTAGCAAAATGATTCGTATGGAGATATATACTAATGTTATAAAGCTGAAGAGTTTGTTTGTTTAATTGAACGCACTAATCTCAGGAACTAATGAGTCCAATGGAAAAAATGTTTCAGTGTTGAATAGCCCATTTATCGAGAAAAGCTATAATAGGCTATATAACATCAAGCTACGACTAATAGGACCGGAGCAACAAGCAATTATTATTTCTTTTGAGAGCTTCCACTGTGTTCGCTGCGTAAATGGTTAAAGTTACGCAACAATCTTTTGTGATAGAATTGTTTATCTTAAAAAGTTCTAAAAAAAGGTCGCGATAGCATATGGCTATCTTTTAAGATTTACTGAATATAACTTTTTTTAAATATGGTATTAATCCTTTTCGAAATAAATATGTTGTTCTTCACAAGTATTTAATTTTGAACAAAATTGCCCTTTACAGTAATTGATTTAAATTAATATCTTGAAGATACCACAGTTATAAAATAACTCGGCAGCAAAATAATGATCAAGTATCGTGAGCGCATTTTTATTATGCACAATAATGTGGGAGGCGGGTGACACCTAATAATTCAGTGCGTACGACTCACTCTCCTAACCGTTTCTCTCTCTTTCATATGATGCAGACGATGTTGCGCGGGTCAGCTAGTAGGGAATATGCATGCAATTTAAATATCAGCAAAATATTTTTATTTCAACTCTTTATTACTGTAGAATTACACAGCTTACAATGTTGTTGTTTTTTTTTATTTACTCGTTTTTTCAATACGCTTTTATTGGCTTCATACAAATGTATGTATGTATATAACGGAAATTTTGAACATGATTTTGACTCCTTCAAAACGACAGATTAAATCGAAATTTGTCATACTTATTAAGGACCGATAGCAATTCAATATTTCAAACATTTAGACCCGTTACCCTTAGTAGGATAATCAGGATTAGCGAAAATCCAACTAAACTAAAAAATAAAAAATTAATAATAGTTAAAAAAATTAAAAAAACAGGCTTTTATAGAAATCCAACAAAAAATAGGAAATACATTTTAAAGACAAAAATACTTATTGTGGGTGTTCCTTAGAAGATAGATCTCTCTCTCTTCTATCTCTCTTATAGATCTAGTCCCTCCTGGATTTTTTTGTAGGTCTTTTTAATGACTATGATTATTTAATATATTAATTTACTATATCTCTTATGGTTTACTCAGCGTAACTCATTTAAGCGCCCGAATTGATTCACCATTACCAGTTTTTTATATTTGTTTGGAACCCTAATTCTTTTGCTAAAATAAAAGTAGCCTAAGTTACTCCCTACATCATTAGCTATCTATCAGTGAAAGTCCCGTCAAAATCGGTCCAACCGTTTCGGAGATTACCCGGAATAAACAGTCAGACCGACAAAAATAAAAAAAATGGGTTTTTTTGTTATAGGTATCGTATATACATACTTTAATATGCATTTAGTAAAAAGCTATTATTTTGACATTACACACAGACACATCAATTTTATTAATTGTATAGATAATACCACAGGGGCCATAGACAAATATAAAGTACATATATAGTATAGAGTGTTATTGAATGCGTGTCTCGAGATGCGAATGGTTGGACGAGATTACCTTGTTGACGCGAGACATCACAGCGTAGATGGAGGCCGGGCTGATGATGGTCACAGGCACTCCCGCCGCGCTCAGCCGCTGCGCCATAGCGTGGCTCTGAGGAACATTTATATACATAATACAGGATCTTGGAACTGTTTAAATGTTACATAAAAAGAGGTTTGAGCCTCAGGCGCAGGACATAAACCTGACCGCAAAGTGTTTTAGTGAGAATGAGATGTTCCGAAGAACTAACATTAATCACAGGTTAAAACAATATATCTTTGATGATTTGTCTATTTCTTCCAAAACCTCTATTACATGCTCTGAACAACTGCTTAGTATAGGACGATTTACAGATTTATCACAAAATGTTTATTTATAAACCTGACCGCAAAGTGTTTTAGTGAGAATGAGATGTTCCGAAGAACTAACATTAATCACAGGTTAAAACAATATATCTTTGATGATTTGTCTATTTCTTCCAAAACCTCTATTACATGCTCTGAACAACTGCTTAGTATAGGACGATTTACAGATTTATCACAAAATGTTTATTTATAAACCTGACCGCAAAGTGTTTTAGTGAGAATGAGATGTTCCGAAGAACTAACATTAATCACTGGTTAAAACAATATATCTTTGATGATTTGTCTATTTCTTCCAAAACCTCTATTACATGCTCTGAACAACTGCTTAGTATAGGACGATTTACAGATTTATCACAAAATGTTTATTTATAAACCTGACCGCAAAGTGTTTTAGTGAGAATGAGATGTTCCGAAGAACTAACATTAATCACTGGTTAAAACAATATATCTTTGATGATTTGTCTATTTCTTCCAAAACCTCTATTACATGCTCTGAACAACTGCTTAGTATAGGACGATTTACAGATTTATCACAAAATGTTTATTTATAAACCTGACCGCAAAGTGTTTTAGTGAGAATGAGATGTTCCGAAGAACTAACATTAATCACTGGTTAAAACAATATATCTTTGATGATTTGTCTATTTCTTCCAAAACCTCTATTACATGCTCTGAACAACTGCTTAGTATAGGACGATTTACAGATTTATCACAAAATGTTTATTTATAAACCTGACCGCAAAGTGTTTTAGTGAGAATGAGATGTTCCGAAGAACTAACATTAATCACTGGTTAAAACAATATATCTTTGATGATTTGTCTATTTCTTCCAAAACCTCTATTACATGCTCTGAACAACTGCTTAGTATAGGACGATTTACAGATTTATCACAAAATGTTTATTTATAAACCTGACCGCAAAGTGTTTTAGTGAGAATGAGATGTTCCGAAGAACTAACATTAATCACTGGTTAAAACAATATATCTTTGATGATTTGTCTATTTCTTCCAAAACCTCTATTACATGCTCTGAACAACTGCTTAGTATAGGACGATTTACAGATTTATCACAAAATGTTTATTTATAAACCCAATTTATCGAAGAACTAACATTAATCACGGTTAAAACAATATATCTTGATGATTTGTCTATTTCTTCCAAAACCTCTATTACATGCTCTGAACAACTGCTTAGTATAGGACATTTACAGATTTATCACAAAATGTTTATTTATAAACCTGACCGCAAAGTGTTTTAGTGAGAATGAGATGTTCCGAAGAACTAACATTAATCACGGTTAAAACAATATATTTGATGATTTGTCTATTTCTTCCAAAACCTCTATTACATGCTCTGAACAACTGCTTAGTATAGGACATTTACAGATTTATCACAAAATGTTTATTTATAAACCTGACCGCAAAGTGTTTTAGTGAGAATGAGATGTTCCGAAGAACTAACATTAATCACGGTTAAAACAATATATCTTGATGATTTGTCTATTTCTTCCAAAACCTCTATTACATGCTCTGAACAACTGCTTAGTATAGGACATTTACAGATTTATCACAAAATGTTTATTTATAAACCTGACCGCAAAGTGTTTTAGTGAGAATGAGATGTTCCGAAGAACTAACATTAATCACGGTTAAAACAATATATCTTTGATGATTTGTCTATTTCTTCCAAAACCTCTATTACATGCTCTGAACAACTGCTTAGTATAGGACGATTTACAGATTTATCACAAAATGTTTATTTATAAACCTGACCGCAAAGTGTTTTAGTGAGAATGAGATGTTCCGAAGAACTAACATTAATCACGGTTAAAACAATATATCTTTGATGATTTGTCTATTTCTTCCAAAACCTCTATTACATGCTCTGAACAACTGCTTAGTATAGGACATTTACAGATTTATCACAAAATGTTTATTTATAAACCTGACCGCAAAGTGTTTTAGTGAGAATGAGATGTTCCGAAGAACTAACATTAATCACGGTTAAAACAATATATCTTGATGATTTGTCTATTTCTTCCAAAACCTCTATTACATGCTCTGAACAACTGCTTAGTATAGGACATTTACAGATTTATCACAAAATGTTTATTTATAAACCTGACCGCAAAGTGTTTTAGTGAGAATGAGATGTTCCGAAGAACTAACATTAATCACGGTTAAAACAATATATCTTTGATGATTTGTCTATTTCTTCCAAAACCTCTATTACATGCTCTGAACAACTGCTTAGTATAGGACGATTTACAGATTTATCACAAAATGTTTATTTATAAACCTGACCGCAAAGTGTTTTAGTGAGAATGAGATGTTCCGAAGAACTAACATTAATCACGGTTAAAACAATATATCTTTGATGATTTGTCTATTTCTTCCAAAACCTCTATTACATGCTCTGAACAACTGCTTAGTATAGGACATTTACAGATTTATCACAAAATGTTTATTTATAAACCTGACCGCAAAGTGTTTTAGTGAGAATGAGATGTTCCGAAGAACTAACATTAATCACTGGTTAAAACAATATATCTTTGATGATTTGTCTATTTCTTCCAAAACCTCTATTACATGCTCTGAACAACTGCTTAGTATAGGACGATTTACAGATTTATCACAAAATGTTTATTTATAAACCTGACCGCAAAGTGTTTTAGTGAGAATGAGATGTTCCGAAGAACTAACATTAATCACTGGTTAAAACAATATATCTTTGATGATTTGTCTATTTCTTCCAAAACCTCTATTACATGCTCTGAACAACTGCTTAGTATAGGACGATTTACAGATTTATCACAAAATGTTTATTTATAAACCTGACCGCAAAGTGTTTTAGTGAGAATGAGATGTTCCGAAGAACTAACATTAATCACTGGTTAAAACAATATATCTTTGATGATTTGTCTATTTCTTCCAAAACCTCTATTACATGCTCTGAACAACTGCTTAGTATAGGACGATTTACAGATTTATCACAAAATGTTTATTTATAAACCTGACCGCAAAGTGTTTTAGTGAGAATGAGATGTTCCGAAGAACTAACATTAATCACGGTTAAAACAATATATCTTTGATGATTTGTCTATTTCTTCCAAAACCTCTATTACATGCTCTGAACAACTGCTTAGTATAGGACATTTACAGATTTATCACAAAATGTTTATTTATAAACCTGACCGCAAAGTGTTTTAGTGAGAATGAGATGTTCCGAAGAACTAACATTAATCACTGGTTAAAACAATATATCTTTGATGATTTGTCTATTTCTTCCAAAACCTCTATTACATGCTCTGAACAACTGCTTAGTATAGGACGATTTACAGATTTATCACAAAATGTTTATTTATAAACCTGACCGCAAAGTGTTTTAGTGAGAATGAGATGTTCCGAAGAACTAACATTAATCACTGGTTAAAACAATATATCTTTGATGATTTGTCTATTTCTTCCAAAACCTCTATTACATGCTCTGAACAACTGCTTAGTATAGGACGATTTACAGATTTATCACAAAATGTTTATTTATAAACCTGACCGCAAAGTGTTTTAGTGAGAATGAGATGTTCCGAAGAACTAACATTAATCACTGGTTAAAACAATATATCTTTGATGATTTGTCTATTTCTTCCAAAACCTCTATTACATGCTCTGAACAACTGCTTAGTAGGAGATTTCAGATTATACAAAATTTATTTAAAACCACAAATTTTTGTGAATGATTTCCAAAACTAACATTAACACGTTAAAACAATATATCTTTAGATTTTTATTTCTCCAAAACTTATTACTGCCGAAAATGTTAGTAGGAGATTTCAGATTATACAAAATTTATTTAAAACCACAAATTTTTGTGAATGATTTCCAAAACTAACATTAACACTGGTTAAAACAATATATCTTTAGATTTTTATTTTCCAAAACTTATTACTGCTCTAAATTTAGTAAGGAGATTTCAGATTTATCACAAAATGTTTATTTATAAACTGACGCAAATGTTTTGTAGAATGAATTTCCGAAAAAACATTATCACTGTTAACAATTATCTTTGAGATTTTCATTTCTTCCAAAACCTTATTATGCTCTGAACAATGTTAGTATGGAGTTTAAGATTTACAAAAATGTTTGTTTATAAACTGACGCAAATGTTTTGGAATGAATTTCCGAAAACAACATTAATCTGGTTAAAACAATTATCTTTGAGATTTTCATTTCTTCCAAAACCTTATTATGCTCTGACAATGTTAGTATGGAGTTTAAGATTTACAAAAATGTTTGTTTATAAACTGACCGAAAGTGTTTTATGAATGATTTCCGAAAACTAACATTAATCATGGTTAAAACATTATCTTGAGATTTTCATTCTTCCAAACTCTATTATCTGACAACTTTAGTATAGGAGATTTAAGATTTACAAAATGTTTTTATAAACTGACCGAAATGTTTTAGTGAAATAGATGTTCCGAAAACTAACATTAATCACTGTTAAAACATTATCTTAGATGATTTTCATTTCTTCCAAAACCTCTATTACAGCTCTGAACAACTGTTAGTATAGGACGATTTAAGATTTATACAAAATGTTTATTTATAAACCTGACCGCAAATGTTTTAGTAGAATAGATGTTCCGAAGAACTAAATTAATCACTGGTTAAAACATATATTTGATGATTTGTCAATTTCTTCCAAAACCTCTATTACAGCTCTGAACAATGTTAGTATAGGATTTAAGATTTATACAAAATGTTTATTTATAAACCTGACCGCAAATGTTTTAGTGAGAATAATGTTCCGAAGACTAAATTATCACTGGTTAAAACAATATATCTTTGATGATTTGTCATTTCTTCCAAAACCTCTATTAATGCTCTGAACAACTGCTTAGTATAGGAGATTTAAGATTTATACAAAATGTTTATTTATAAACTGACCGCAAATGTTTTAGTAGAATAATGTTCCGAAGAACTAACATTAATCATGGTTAAAACAATATTCTTTGATGATTTTCATTTCTTCCAAAACCTCTATTAATGCTCGAACAACTGCTTAGTATAGGAGATTTAAGATTTATACAAAATGTTTATTTATAAACCTGACCAATGTTTTAGTAGAATGAATGTTCCGAAGAACTAACATTAATCACTGTTAAAACAATATATCTTTGATGATTTTTATTTCTTCCAAAACCTCTTTAATGCTCTGAACAACTGCTTAGTATAGGACGATTTACAGATTTATCACAAAATGTTTATTTATAAACCTGACCGCAAAGTGTTTTAGTGAGAATGAGATGTTCCGAAGAACTAACATTAATCACTGGTTAAAACAATATATCTTTGATGATTTGTCTATTTCTTCCAAAACCTCTATTACATGCTCTGAACAACTGCTTAGTATAGGACGATTTACAGATTTATCACAAAATGTTTATTTATAAACCTGACCGCAAAGTGTTTTAGTGAGAATGAGATGTTCCGAAGAACTAACATTAATCACTGGTTAAAACAATATATCTTTGATGATTTGTCTATTTCTTCCAAAACCTCTATTACATGCTCTGAACAACTGCTTAGTATAGGACGATTTACAGATTTATCACAAAATGTTTATTTATAAACCTGACCGCAAAGTGTTTTAGTGAGAATGAGATGTTCCGAAGAACTAACATTAATCACTGGTTAAAACAATATATCTTTGATGATTTGTCTATTTCTTCCAAAACCTCTATTACATGCTCTGAACAACTGCTTAGTATAGGACGATTTACAGATTTATCACAAAATGTTTATTTATAAACCTGACCGCAAAGTGTTTTAGTGAGAATGAGATGTTCCGAAGAACTAACATTAATCACGGGTTAAAACAATATATCTTTGATGATTTGTCTATTTCTTCCAAAACCTCTATTACATGCTCTGAACAACTGCTTAGTATAGGACGATTTACAGATTTATCACAAAATGTTTATTTATAAACCTGACCGCAAAGTGTTTTAGTGAGAATGAGATGTTCCGAAGAACTAACATTAATCACAGGTTAAAACAATATATCTTTGATGATTTGTCTATTTCTTCCAAAACCTCTATTACATGCTCTGAACAACTGCTTAGTATAGGACGATTTACAGATTTATCACAAAATGTTTATTTATAAACCTGACCGCAAAGTGTTTTAGTGAGAATGAGATGTTCCGAAGAACTAACATTAATCACTGGTTAAAACAATATATCTTTGATGATTTGTCTATTTCTTCCAAAACCTCTATTACATGCTCTGAACAACTGCTTAGTATAGGACGATTTACAGATTTATCACAAAATGTTTATTTATAAACCTGACCGCAAAGTGTTTTAGTGAGAATGAGATGTTCCGAAGAACTAACATTAATCACGGTTAAAACAATATATCTTTGATGATTTGTCTATTTCTTCCAAAACCTCTATTACATGCTCTGAACAACTGCTTAGTATAGGACGATTTACAGATTTATCACAAAATGTTTATTTATAAACCTGACCGCAAAGTGTTTTAGTGAGAATGAGATGTTCCGAAGAACTAACATTAATCACAGGTTAAAACAATATATCTTTGATGATTTGTCTATTTCTTCCAAAACCTCTATTACATGCTCTGAACAACTGCTTAGTATAGGACGATTTACAGATTTATCACAAAATGTTTATTTATAAACCTGACCGCAAAGTGTTTTAGTGAGAATGAGATGTTCCGAAGAACTAACATTAATCACGGTTAAAACAATATATCTTTGATGATTTGTCTATTTCTTCCAAAACCTCTATTACATGCTCTGAACAACTGCTTAGTATAGGACGATTTACAGATTTATCACAAAATGTTTATTTATAAACCTGACCGCAAAGTGTTTTAGTGAGAATGAGATGTTCCGAAGAACTAACATTAATCACGGTTAAAACAATATATCTTTGATGATTTGTCTATTTCTTCCAAAACCTCTATTACATGCTCTGAACAACTGCTTAGTATAGGACGATTTACAGATTTATCACAAAATGTTTATTTATAAACCTGACCGCAAAGTGTTTTAGTGAGAATGAGATGTTCCGAAGAACTAACATTAATCACAGGTTAAAACAATATATCTTTGATGATTTGTCTATTTCTTCCAAAACCTCTATTACATGCTCTGAACAACTGCTTAGTATAGGACGATTTACAGATTTATCACAAAATGTTTATTTATAAACCTGACCGCAAAGTGTTTTAGTGAGAATGAGATGTTCCGAAGAACTAACATTAATCACAGGTTAAAACAATATATCTTTGATGATTTGTCTATTTCTTCCAAAACCTCTATTACATGCTCTGAACAACTGCTTAGTATAGGACGATTTACAGATTTATCACAAAATGTTTATTTATAAACCTGACCGCAAAGTGTTTTAGTGAGAATGAGATGTTCCGAAGAACTAACATTAATCACAGGTTAAAACAATATATCTTTGATGATTTGTCTATTTCTTCCAAAACCTCTATTACATGCTCTGAACAACTGCTTAGTATAGGACGATTTACAGATTTATCACAAAATGTTTATTTATAAACCTGACCGCAAAGTGTTTTAGTGAGAATGAGATGTTCCGAAGAACTAACATTAATCACAGGTTAAAACAATATATCTTTGATGATTTGTCTATTTCTTCCAAAACCTCTATTACATGCTCTGAACAACTGCTTAGTATAGGACGATTTACAGATTTATCACAAAATGTTTATTTATAAACCTGACCGCAAAGTGTTTTAGTGAGAATGAGATGTTCCGAAGAACTAACATTAATCACAGGTTAAAACAATATATCTTTGATGATTTGTCTATTTCTTCCAAAACCTCTATTACATGCTCTGAACAACTGCTTAGTATAGGACGATTTACAGATTTATCACAAAATGTTTATTTATAAACCTGACCGCAAAGTGTTTTAGTGAGAATGAGATGTTCCGAAGAACTAACATTAATCACAGGTTAAAACAATATATCTTTGATGATTTGTCTATTTCTTCCAAAACCTCTATTACATGCTCTGAACAACTGCTTAGTATAGGACGATTTACAGATTTATCACAAAATGTTTATTTATAAACCTGACCGCAAAGTGTTTTAGTGAGAATGAGATGTTCCGAAGAACTAACATTAATCACAGGTTAAAACAATATATCTTTGATGATTTGTCTATTTCTTCCAAAACCTCTATTACATGCTCTGAACAACTGCTTAGTATAGGACGATTTACAGATTTATCACAAAATGTTTATTTATAAACCTGACCGCAAAGTGTTTTAGTGAGAATGAGATGTTCCGAAGAACTAACATTAATCACAGGTTAAAACAATATATCTTTGATGATTTGTCTATTTCTTCCAAAACCTCTATTACATGCTCTGAACAACTGCTTAGTATAGGACGATTTACAGATTTATCACAAAATGTTTATTTATAAACCTGACCGCAAAGTGTTTTAGTGAGAATGAGATGTTCCGAAGAACTAACATTAATCACAGGTTAAAACAATATATCTTTGATGATTTGTCTATTTCTTCCAAAACCTCTATTACATGCTCTGAACAACTGCTTAGTATAGGACGATTTACAGATTTATCACAAAATGTTTATTTATAAACCTGACCGCAAAGTGTTTTAGTGAGAATGAGATGTTCCGAAGAACTAACATTAATCACAGGTTAAAACAATATATCTTTGATGATTTGTCTATTTCTTCCAAAACCTCTATTACATGCTCTGAACAACTGCTTAGTATAGGACGATTTACAGATTTATCACAAAATGTTTATTTATAAACCTGACCGCAAAGTGTTTTAGTGAGAATGAGATGTTCCGAAGAACTAACATTAATCACAGGTTAAAACAATATATCTTTGATGATTTGTCTATTTCTTCCAAAACCTCTATTACATGCTCTGAACAACTGCTTAGTATAGGACGATTTACAGATTTATCACAAAATGTTTATTTATAAACCTGACCGCAAAGTGTTTTAGTGAGAATGAGATGTTCCGAAGAACTAACATTAATCACAGGTTAAAACAATATATCTTTGATGATTTGTCTATTTCTTCCAAAACCTCTATTACATGCTCTGAACAACTGCTTAGTATAGGACGATTTACAGATTTATCACAAAATGTTTATTTATAAACCTGACCGCAAAGTGTTTTAGTGAGAATGAGATGTTCCGAAGAACTAACATTAATCACGGTTAAAACAATATATCTTTGATGATTTGTCTATTTCTTCCAAAACCTCTATTACATGCTCTGAACAACTGCTTAGTATAGGACGATTTACAGATTTATCACAAAATGTTTATTTATAAACCTGACCGCAAAGTGTTTTAGTGAGAATGAGATGTTCCGAAGAACTAACATTAATCACAGGTTAAAACAATATATCTTTGATGATTTGTCTATTTCTTCCAAAACCTCTATTACATGCTCTGAACAACTGCTTAGTATAGGACGATTTACAGATTTATCACAAAATGTTTATTTATAAACCTGACCGCAAAGTGTTTTAGTGAGAATGAGATGTTCCGAAGAACTAACATTAATCACGGTTAAAACAATATATCTTTGATGATTTGTCTATTTCTTCCAAAACCTCTATTACATGCTCTGAACAACTGCTTAGTATAGGACGATTTACAGATTTATCACAAAATGTTTATTTATAAACCTGACCGCAAAGTGTTTTAGTGAGAATGAGATGTTCCGAAGAACTAACATTAATCACGGTTAAAACAATATATCTTTGATGATTTGTCTATTTCTTCCAAAACCTCTATTACATGCTCTGAACAACTGCTTAGTATAGGACGATTTACAGATTTATCACAAAATGTTTATTTATAAACCTGACCGCAAAGTGTTTTAGTGAGAATGAGATGTTCCGAAGAACTAACATTAATCACAGGTTAAAACAATATATCTTTGATGATTTGTCTATTTCTTCCAAAACCTCTATTACATGCTCTGAACAACTGCTTAGTATAGGACGATTTACAGATTTATCACAAAATGTTTATTTATAAACCTGACCGCAAAGTGTTTTAGTGAGAATGAGATGTTCCGAAGAACTAACATTAATCACGGTTAAAACAATATATCTTTGATGATTTGTCTATTTCTTCCAAAACCTCTATTACATGCTCTGAACAACTGCTTAGTATAGGACGATTTACAGATTTATCACAAAATGTTTATTTATAAACCTGACCGCAAAGTGTTTTAGTGAGAATGAGATGTTCCGAAGAACTAACATTAATCACGGTTAAAACAATATATCTTTGATGATTTGTCTATTTCTTCCAAAACCTCTATTACATGCTCTGAACAACTGCTTAGTATAGGACGATTTACAGATTTATCACAAAATGTTTATTTATAAACCTGACCGCAAAGTGTTTTAGTGAGAATGAGATGTTCCGAAGAACTAACATTAATCACAGGTTAAAACAATATATCTTTGATGATTTGTCTATTTCTTCCAAAACCTCTATTACATGCTCTGAACAACTGCTTAGTATAGGACGATTTACAGATTTATCACAAAATGTTTATTTATAAACCTGACCGCAAAGTGTTTTAGTGAGAATGAGATGTTCCGAAGAACTAACATTAATCACAGGTTAAAACAATATATCTTTGATGATTTGTCTATTTCTTCCAAAACCTCTATTACATGCTCTGAACAACTGCTTAGTATAGGACGATTTACAGATTTATCACAAAATGTTTATTTATAAACCTGACCGCAAAGTGTTTTAGTGAGAATGAGATGTTCCGAAGAACTAACATTAATCACAGGTTAAAACAATATATCTTTGATGATTTGTCTATTTCTTCCAAAACCTCTATTACATGCTCTGAACAACTGCTTAGTATAGGACGATTTACAGATTTATCACAAAATGTTTATTTATAAACCTGACCGCAAAGTGTTTTAGTGAGAATGAGATGTTCCGAAGAACTAACATTAATCACAGGTTAAAACAATATATCTTTGATGATTTGTCTATTTCTTCCAAAACCTCTATTACATGCTCTGAACAACTGCTTAGTATAGGACGATTTACAGATTTATCACAAAATGTTTATTTATAAACCTGACCGCAAAGTGTTTTAGTGAGAATGAGATGTTCCGAAGAACTAACATTAATCACAGGTTAAAACAATATATCTTTGATGATTTGTCTATTTCTTCCAAAACCTCTATTACATGCTCTGAACAACTGCTTAGTATAGGACGATTTACAGATTTATCACAAAATGTTTATTTATAAACCTGACCGCAAAGTGTTTTAGTGAGAATGAGATGTTCCGAAGAACTAACATTAATCACAGGTTAAAACAATATATCTTTGATGATTTGTCTATTTCTTCCAAAACCTCTATTACATGCTCTGAACAACTGCTTAGTATAGGACGATTTACAGATTTATCACAAAATGTTTATTTATAAACCTGACCGCAAAGTGTTTTAGTGAGAATGAGATGTTCCGAAGAACTAACATTAATCACTGGTTAAAACAATATATCTTTGATGATTTGTCTATTTCTTCCAAAACCTCTATTATATGCTCTGAACAACTGCTTAGTATAGGACGATTTACAGATTTATCACAAAATGTTTATTTATAAACCTGACCGCAAAGTGTTTTAGTGAGAATGAGATGTTCCGAAGAACTAACATTAATCACAGGTTAAAACAATATATCTTTGATGATTTGTCTATTTCTTCCAAAACCTCTATTACATGCTCTGAACAACTGCTTAGTATAGGACGATTTACAGATTTATCACAAAATGTTTATTTATAAATTTAACTCACTGTTTACACATTGTCTCCATGGCTACGTTCGCCCTATCTCACTCTTTCTCCCAAAACATTTCACGTTTTCGTGACGAGTCTTCGTGACGCGTTGCATCCGTAAATTTTTTTCCCTCATGCGCGCAAGGAAGTTTCACTCAATAACAATAATTTATTACATGTAGTTGCGTCATAAGTCTACTGTGTGTCGTGTACTACCAAGGGAAAACATATCCCTTGACCCTCGGCTAAGTAATTAGAGTGCAGTGTAATGTGTGTGAGTACCTCGGCCACGTCCCTGCCTTCAGCGAGGATGAGCCGGTAGGTGGCGAGGAGACCGGGGCCGGGGCGTAGGAACCGCTCGGCCAGGGCGCTCGCTCCGTACGTGAGCACGAGCTCGTCAGCGTGCACGAGCTCACGCGACTGCGAGCAGATGGACGAGCTCGTCGACTCGAGCTCCGTGCGTAGCTGGAAACAATTCATCAGTATATGAACAAACACACACCACTTACCGCCGCTGCGCAATAGCAACTCGATCAACTCAGTTTCTAAATTGAAACAAACGTAAATAATTAATTTGATGCTACAAAAAAAAATATTTCCCCTTCTATATTGTAATTAGTTATTTGTATAGTAATAAATGTAGACCAATTAATAAAAATCAGACAGAAATTCCGACTTCCGATGCCTATGTCTCTATTTTTCAAATCCACAGACTCCGTTTCTCGCTTCGCTTCCCCGCTCCGCGAATAAAATGTATGAATTTTGAATCAACCTTTTTATGCAATCTTATTGGTCGAAATTTCCACAGCTCTGCTCAGCTCCGCTTCAGTGGACAGACCTATATAACTTTTTAAAGTTAATGTAATTGCTAACATCTGTGATATTACGTATCTCAGATGGCTATGGTGTTCCTGTATTACAATGTAGTCTATTGCCAGTTCACACATTAAACAGTAAGATGATGCAGCCGTTTCAGAGAACATACCTCGGCGATGTGATCTCGCAGCGGTTCCCTGAGGTCCTCATAGTTGGGTCCGAGCGTGGAGCGACGCAGCGGGGCCGCCTGCACGAGCCGCTGCAAGCTCTCACCGGCCGTCTCATCGCTCTGACACACACACACACACTCGCCAAGTTATCATACAGAGTTATCCTACTCCACCTAACGACGTGAGTTATTAATTTCTTTTTACATATTTCTACTCAACTGCTGCCTCATTAGCCTAATGGTCGAAAGCGCGACTGCTATGATCGAGGTCCTGGGTTCGATTCTCAGGTCGTGCAAAGTGTTATTAGGTTTTTCTATGAGAGTTCTCAGTAGCAGCTCAGAGTTTGGCTTTATGCCTGATTAATAGCAATAGGCGAACTGTGGATGTACATTAGTACACCTCTGCCTAACCCTTCAGGGATACAGGCGTGATGATATGTATGTATGTTATTTCTATCAGGACTCATAATGAAAACAAGAATATAGATATCTGCTCCCTTAAGGGTTGTTGTAATATCTTGCACACGTGACACCATGTTATAAAGTAAAAAAATCTTATTCTATGTGTGCATTTTCTTTGTACATGAGATTTAAAACAGTTTTTACTATCTGTAGTTAATTGTGCCAAAATAAAAGAACTTTCTCGTCAAACAACGTAACTCTGTAGGTCCGAGGTAAACTACCTTATAGATTTTAATAATCGCATGGTAAGCAAAACTAACATACCTATCTAAAAATATATAGACAGGCAACATTGTAATCGTATAAGGGTTCTGTTGTGAGTAATGAAACCTGATCAGCGTGTGCCCTGTTCTCGTCCCTGACTGCGCGGAGCACCCGCCGCACTATGTTAGCGGCGACCAGCTCCATCGGGAGTGCGAGCGCCAGTCTCCGCCCCACCGCGCGGAGCACTCCACACAACTCACTGTGGGATAGAACTCCTGGGTGAACTGATACAACATAATATTCAGGTGGTTGGTTCTTGTGACACTCCTCACTTTTACTATAAGTATAAACAACTAAACAATATGTTAATTACTTAGTTGGATTCCTTTACTATTTGCACATAAATATATTTATTGTTCACAGAACATACATGCAACATATATTATGATAACTTACTAGGCTGTAGCATTCTCAGAATCAGTTATGATCTGCTCCAACATGACCAATGTGGCAACTGCTATGTTGTATGACCCTTTCAACTTTCTGAAAACAAACCATTCATTTTTATTAATTATTATAAAAGTTTATAGCTAGGTATACTAGGGGTGTGCCCTGGCTCCGCACGCGGTTTTTGTTACACAGTAGTTATTACCATCCTGTTATTTTATTTTTATACATACTATTGACAGTTCATATAGCATTGAGGAATGCCATGTACTTCCCATGTACAATTTTTATCAAAACATTCCTTATAGCCTATCAATTATGGAATGAATTATAACTTCCCGTATACAAAATCTCATCAATATCGGAAAAGAATTATTGAACCTTAAATTTTTAGATTCTTGTTTTCACGATTTTTTAAAGGTGTTATTAAAAATTATCCTAGCCTTCATAGCATTCATAGAATTGCTTTTACTTCCTGTGTACAAAATTTCATAAGAATCGGTCAAACTGTTTTTGAGTTAAATCAAGAGATACAAACAGAGAGACTGACAAAAAAAAATTAATGCCAAGTTCATTATCAGTGTCCTTCATATAGTATGCATGTCAGGAAATATTGGAAAAAATTTAAATAAACAGACAGAAATACAGATTTTTTAAAAATAGATTAGGAGAAACCATTTTGTTGAGAGCTCCACCTGGCCTCCACAATGAGTAAAGTAATATAATGTAATATTCCTCTTTACTGTTTGCAACATACCCCAGCCAAGTGTCCACTAGCAATAAAACTTGCAGAAGTTGCCTGTTGAAAGTCATTTGCACTGTATAAACACTCACAACAAGTCCACTTCTGCAAGCTTTAGGTGCTTGCAGTAGTTACTGCAAGTCTTGAGTGTATGCATTAATTCCAGTCTCTTTAAGGTTGCAGATACATTTGCTTCTTGATTGTACTTGCAAAATAAAGTTTATGCAAGTTTTTTAAACTAGTATCTAATAAACAATATGATCGAAAAAAAGGTATGGTCCTGTGAAGATCCAGTGAAACTCATATGTTTATACGAGATTAATACCCCATTGTGCAAAACATTGCTTATGAGCATTTAGCAGAAAGCAGAAGAATTAAATACTGCAGCTGTTGAAACTGAGCAAAATATTCAAATGGCCTCAGTCATTTGTAAGAAGTTTTTTAATTGTGTTGAATCTTCCCTTTAGAGATTTCTCATTGGTTTTGAAGACCTAGATTATCACATTTCATTGCCTAGATTATTAATTTTATTACCCACAACTTACATTTTGTCTTTTTTTTTGTCAACAGCACAACTGCTGCATCTCACATTTTTCTGCAGCTAGCTAGACATCTGATCTGTTTGATCATACTTGCTCAAGTATTTTTTATGCAATTTTTGTTGAACCGGTTCTACAAGTTCTTGTAGCAAATTAACTTCTAAACACTTCTAAAAGCAACTTGTGATAGATAAATTGCAGTCAGTAGAAACTTGTTCATTATTGAGTTATGCAAGAAATTGTGGAAGTTACTTGCCAGTGGACAATTGGCATTAGTATGGGCCTGTCTGAAAACCAGCTGAAACTGAGGTAAATTTTGGTAAAGAATGCAGTATTTATTTGGCAATGTTGCTATTTATACATCTATAATCTATTGTACCTTATTTAAATGTTAATCCAGACCATTTATTATATTATTAAATCTCAATGAATAGTACTTTTATGTTAACATTTCTTTTGTACATAGCTTTCAATGGCAAGCTTTAGGTTTAATGCAGTGATATATATGTTTTGCTGTGATTAAGTAGTTTGTTTTAACGCTATTAACACATTACACTTAAGTTATGACTCATATCGTCCAAGATCGAATATGAAAGTGATTTCTAAAGTAGAGTAAACATTTTTTTAAATACGTAGGTATAGTAAAGTTTACACGTATTTTTCTGATGCAATAATTAAAAAAACGGTTTATGCCACAAAAAGCGTATTTTATTGTTTGGTTGTAATAGCAAAACGTAGAATATTGATTTCATAAAAAAATACGACTTTATAATACAATAATATTCAAATAAACAAGAAATTAAGCCACGACTTACCCATTTCTGATGTCTGATATAAATTTACCGGTTGCTTCTATGTGTTTCTCATCCAGTTCCTTCACAGGACCTTCTGTCAGTGACATAATTGCCTTAGCTAGTTCTAATCTCTTAATTTTAATTCAAATAAATAATGATTATTTTACAACACACAACACAAACATAACCTAATTTAACTTTCTCAAAATTTCAAATTCTTTTTTAATATTTTCGGGCCATAGGATAAGAGTTCTTTAAGCCTAAAGTATTATTTTATATATGTACAGTTTCTTTAATATACAAAAATTAAATATTTACGTTCGCAAAGCGTTTCCTTTTTTATGACCTGATCTACCCTAACTTGCCTTACAGCGTTTAAAGAAGCACTGAAAAAAACGATAATTTTTGGGGCACAGTGACATAAAATGAGTTGGTTTTACTGGCAGGCAGTAGCTCTAACCCTGACTGTTAGTTAGTGATATTGAGATCCTGTTACGGATCCTGAACTGGTCTACTCACTTTTGTAAATCAAGTTGGCTTACCTTCTATTGTCCGTTCCGGCCAGTATATATAAAGTACTCTGAGGTTAAAGTTATCATGCACCCCCGCCCCCCTGCTCTTGTTAACCAAAAAACAAAATGTATTTTTATTATACATAATTAAATTATAAATCTAACTAAATTTTTCGGGTTTCTGATTTCTCAGAACTTTTGATTATATACATTTAAAGGTCAAGTTTGTCGATCATCTTGGGTCGTGGACCCATGATTGACCGTAATTAGATTTATTAATATATTGTGATTGGTGCCTATATTTTTATTCAATTAACTAGCTGGCTCGCGGCAATGCTTGCGTGGACTACGGAGTTAGTGACGGTTGTTGTTGTAGTAAGCCAGTAGATACCTATGAAGACTTGCAGTCGGCTTGCGCCCCCTAGAACTGTGCGCCCGGGTGCCTTGCACCCCTTGACACCTGGAGTTTAGACAGCCCTGCTTCTTGAGGTGTCTTGTATTTGACAACTATTTTTATTTTTTTCCTCATTTTGTCACTACATTTTTTGACATATCCGTACCTTCAATTATAGTTGTCGGTGATTTTGTCTGTTAAAGTTAGGAATTTTATCATGCTCATCCCCGTACATATAAGTATCTTTTTGTGTATACGGCTTCTTTACTATCCAAAATCTGGAGCCATACAAGAGGACCAGGTGAACTGCCGTTTTATAAATTAACTCTTTAACGGGGATAAATGTTTCGACTGAGATTCAATATTTTTATGTTTACTGATATTTTATTATGTAAAAGTATTATTGATGATAATTTTTATAGCCTACCAATTTATGAATATTACTTCCCGTATAAACATTTAATTAATATCCCTTGCGATTTTTCACAACATTTTTTACGATTTCTAAAATTATCACTGACTATTTTTATAGTTTTCTCAATTAACAAATTAGGTAATATGCTTTCCGTTTACAAAATTCATTATAATCATTAATATGATTCGATTTTTTAAAATAAAATTGAATATCAATAATATAATGTCGCGGTAAAATATCGACTATATAATATAAAATTATTTATTTTATGATTAAATATCGATATTTCTTACATCCCTAACTGTCACTGTACTATAATGTAGTTGTTGACCAGGGCTGTCAACTTGCGGAGAGTTCCCAAATTGTGGAGAATTTTGACTCCATTGGAGATTTTGTGGGGATCGGCGATATATGCGATATTGGGCGTAATTTCACGATTTAACATCATAAAGCTATACTTAAGCGTTAATAATATCGATTATTGAAACGTTGATAGTTTGATTATAGTTCTATATGTGTATCTCACGCTGAACGAATAAAGACATAAACAAAATATCTCATAATCATAACTTATATGTATAGTGCACCTGAATGCTGTTATGGCATAAAAGGTTTAGGAATTAAAACAGTGAGGTTCCCAAATTTATAACTGCATGTCGATCGTTTTGCTATTTGGAAATGAATCTGTTAAAATTCTATGTTGGCTCTTACTAGTTTGGGGGATGTGTGAGGAACAGAGTGTAAAGTCCCCCATCCACCAATGAAAAGGGAGGATCCTTCAACCAGATGGAAGTTGTATCTGGTGGGCTATTGTCCAACGGTTGTTGTCGGGTTGTTGTATTGTATATGCTCAATTGTTGGGTTAATTTTAATATCGCTATGTGGGATGCGTCGTATGTGGTGAGATAGATGTCGCTATAGTAGTGATGATGACTCCGTCGTAACGTGTTCAAATAGTGTATAGATCGTGGAAATAAAAATTCTGTGAATTTAATGATAGCTTTAATTCATAAAAAGCTTTAATTCACAAAATGCCATGTATTGCGATGAAAGAAATTTATTTTAAGATAAAAGCACTGATTATAAGCCCCGTTTCAATGAAGTTTTAAGAGGTGTCTAATTTCAACATTTTCATTAGTTTGTATGTGTAGCTCATCTTAATTACTATATCACACCTCTGTCAGCCTATCCCTTTCCCATTTAGAGAACCTTCTACATAAGGTTTTATGAACTTAAGAAGAAAGAACCTTCATAAAGTAATCAAAACAAAAAAAAACACGTCAGTCACACGTAGTAGAAATGAAATTTTCATTTATAAAACATAAAAATACCTTCTGTAAAACCGCTTTTTAAAAATACTCTAAGTCAGCGGAACTTGAACTATCGACTACTCGTACTGTACATAGAAAAGTGCGTACAAGTCTGGTCGTAACACAGCTAGAGCAGTTTGATAATGATCATAGTCACGAAAATCATGACTTGCATTAACCATACATGCACTAAATGTATTCTATCTCTTTCCATCGCAGGCTAAATCCTTTAGATATTTGATTGTCTCTTTTTAGTGTTATTCTTTTGTTTTACCGCATTTCAAATCAACAACTGTACTCTCAAAGTCAGCATAAAACGAAACAAAACATACACGTTCCAATATGGACCGATTTGATTGGTGAATCACAGTTGCCAACCACTTTGGTGCTCCTTTCATCCCCCAACCCCTTCCTATTTGAAAACAAATTCGATAGAATAAACCAAAGATACTTCACTATAATTTCACTTTAATAACTAATCACTGTGTCCACTCGTATTCACTATAATTTACTTCATTAACTCTATTAATTCTTGCACATCCAGCCTGCCTCCTCGCTCAGTACAGACTGCCCGTCCTTTTATAGTAAACCAATATTTAAGGAACCGACATTTTCAATCGGAAAGAATAATACCGGAAGTCAAAACTGAGCTACTAAGAGTTAAATAGAACAATATTAAAATCTAGACATATTCTAAAATAAAAGATAATAACAATATGTTTTATGGTAGACTAAACAATAATTATCGTCAAGCTAAAAACATAGTATGTTTTATAAAACCTTAAACAATATAGAAACTATATTTTTCGTAAAGCTAACAACTCGTCCATCCTGATAAATTTTCGCGTCCCCGCGATCACGTGCCCGCCGCACGCACCGGCGCGCCGCGCGCACCCGCGCGCCGCACGCACGACTATACGTGCCCGCCGCGCGCCGCACGCATTCGCGCGCCGCACGCACTCGCGCGCCGTACGCACGATTATACTTAGGCTGCACTAAAAGTATCGGGAATGGAATATTTCCACTGTTCCTGTCATATTGAAAACTCCTTGGTTTTAGAAATCGAATACAATTTATTTATTTAAAAAAAGATTTTCGGTCTTGTCACAAGGTTTTGTCAAACCTGTCCAGTCATTGAGAAAATGGAATTGACTCGAGAAAACTCAAGAGTGATGATTTATTAGACTTTCGAAGTGGTTTAACACAAAAACAGTGTGTTGACCGGATGATTGGTGATAAAAGCCCCATACAAAACCACAATTTATCGCTGGTTTGCTGAATTTCAACGTGGACGTGTCAAGCTCAGTGATGATCCTCGTCAAGGTCGTCCAAAAACTGCAGTCACCCAAGAAAACGTTGATGCTGTGCGTAAGCTGATTGAGGAAGATCGACATGTGACATACCGCGAAATTCAGGCAATCTTTAGACATTGGCATGAGTCAAATACAAATAATCTTGCATGAACAATTAGGTGTAAAAAAAAGTTTGTTTTCCCGATGGATATCGCATTCGCTCTGTGAAGAGCAAAAAGCGGCTCATGTTACTTGCGTCAGAATATCAGGTGACGAAAAAAAATGGTGGCCACGTTTGTCTCCAAAACCGGCCATGTTTACGACTATTCCTTTTGAGGGACAAAGAACGGTTAATGCAGAATGGTATGCTAGCCTTTGTTTGCCACAGGTCGTTTTTGAATTCCGTAAAGAGAACGGCAACCGCCGCATCATCCTCCATCACGACAATGCGCGCACAGAACAAAAGAGTTTTTAGAGCAAGAAAACATAGAATTATTAAACCATCCGCCGTACAGCCCCGACCTAAGCCCTAATGATTTCTATACTTTCCCTAAAATAAAGAATAAATTGCGTGGACAGAGATTTTCATCACCTGAAGAAGCTGTGGACTCCTACAAAACGGCCATTTTGGAGACCCCAACTTCCGAATGGAATGGTTGCTTCAATGATTGGTTCCATCGTATGGAAAAATGTGTCAAATTTCGCGGAGATTACTTCGAAAAGCAATAAATACATTTTTAAATAGTAATGTTGTCACTTCCTTGATTCCTGAAATTTTCAGTGCCGCCCTCGTACGTGCCCGTCGCGCGTCGCACGCAGTACACTCACGCTCATAGCAATGCAGTGTTTACAATTGTACGTGCACTTTGCACTTCAAGTTGTCATTTACACTCACGCTCATAGCAGTGCAGTGTTTACAATGTACGTGCACTTTGCACTTCAAGTTGTCATTTACACTCACGCTCATAGCAATGTACGTGCACTTTGCACTTCAAGTTGTCATTTACACTCACGCTCATAGCAGTGCAGTGTTTACAATGTACGTGCACTTTGCACTTCAAGTTGTCATTTACACTCACGCTCATAGCAGTGCAGTGTTTACAATTGTACGTGCACTTTGCACTTCAAGTTGTCATTTACACTCACGCTCATAGCAGTGCAGTGTTTACAATGTACGTGCACTTTGCACTTCAAGTTGTCATTTACACTCACGCTCATAGCAGTGCAGTGTTTACAATTGTACGTGCACTTTGCACTTCAAGTTGTCATTTACACTCACGCTCATAGCAGTGCAGTGTTTACAATGTACGTGCACTTTGCACTTCAAGTTGTCATTTACACTCACGCTCATAGCAGTGCAGTGTTTACAATGTACGTGCACTTTGCACTTCAAGTTGTCATTTACACTCACGCTCATAGCAGTGCAGTGTTTACAATGTACGTGCACTTTGCACTTCAAGTTGTCATTTACACTCACGCTCATAGCAGTGTAGGTTTTACAAGTGCCAGCCAGCCATCCACGGCTACTTCAGGTATCCTGACCTTCAGCACGCAGCGGTCGCCTGTTCCTAGTCATCACCCACGCCTTCTCAACGATCTTAGCACCACACGCTGCTCTTCGGCCGGTCAGCAAGCAGAGACGCACTTCTCTCCTGGTACGATGCAGCAGCCAGCCACTATGCAGCACTGCACCACTCATAAATAGAATAACAAATGAATAACAAATTATTTAACATTTTTATAACAAATTATTACATTTTTATAAATGACAAATTATTTAACATCCTGACGCACTAGGGTCACAGGACATTCGACTCGTTAGGACCCATGCAGCCTGTTGAATCGTCATCACCAAGCGGGAATTATTTTATTCCCCATCACTATCTTACGTCCCGAAAGCACTACAACCAAATTTGAGGGTTGTATTCTATGCTAGCGCCAAAAGCACCACGCTGATGTGTTTACAGCGGATATTTGTTGGCAGCACATCTTATAGAGGGAGTCTCCTAACGATTCCGTCACAGAGTTTCAGCTAAACACCGTCACATATGGCGTAAGCAGTTCTCCGTTTCTCGCAATTAGAACTCTTCATCAGGTTGCCCACGATTATGGTAGCGAGCGACCTCATGCCGCTAAAATTCTTTCCATGATACATTTATGGATGACAACAGTTAATCTCAAACTCAAACTCAAACGCTCAAACTGTTAATGCAGCGTTAGAGCTCAAAGCTGAGCTGGTAGATCTTTTAGCCTGTGCACAGTTTGAACTACGCAAATGGAGATCAAAATCAACGTACGTTAAAGACACTTGGTATTAAATGGGATCCAGTTCAAGATATCTTTACTTATTCTTTCTCGCAGCTAAATTCGAACCACTAAGCGTGCGATACTTTCAAACATCGCTCGCATCTATGATCCTCTTGGTTGGTTGACGCCAGTAGTCTTACAAGCCAAACTTATCTTACAAACCTTGTGGCGCTACCAACTCAATTGGGATCAGTCTGTGCCATCTGATATAGCTC
This sequence comes from Saturnia japonica, assembly GCA_033032175.1. Lineage (NCBI taxonomy): Eukaryota > Metazoa > Arthropoda > Insecta > Lepidoptera > Saturniidae > Saturnia > Saturnia japonica. The sequence continues at coordinate 12,294,854 of CM065329.1, forward strand.
AAGAGTGGCAAGACTTTGTGAAGGAACTAATTCATCTCAAAGAACTTCGACTTCCACGCCGAGTCTCGAGCTCCACGGCCATTCATTAAAATGCATAAATTGGCCATTTGCTCACACAATTCATCTAGAAAACTTTTTACATGACTTACATTTACATGACTTACCTCTATATGACCCAAAATAATCACTTCATCACTACAATGTTCAATGCCCATATTGTGGTCGTATGATTACATCAGGGTGGTAATAATATACCAAAATTCCTGATGTTAACCCACTTCTGAATTGAAAACAAATTCGATAGAATAAACCAAAGATACTTCACTATAATTTCACTTTAATAACTAATCACTGTGTCCACTTGTATTCACTATAATTTACTTCATCAACTCTATTAATTCTTGCACATCCAGCCTGCCTCCTCGCTCAGTACAGACTGCCCGCCCTTTTATAGTAAACCAATATTTAAGGAACCGACATTTTCAATCGGAAAGAATAATACCGGAAGTCAAAACTGAGCTACTAAGAGTTAAATAGAACAATATTAAAATCTAGACATATTCTAAAATAAAAGATAATAACAATATGTTTTATGGTAGACTAAACAATAATTATCGTCAAGCTAAAAACATAGTATGTTTTATAAAACCTTAAACAATATATTATTTTGTACGAACTACCTCCATGATCGAGAAGTTTTAATAGATTTCTCAACTTATTATTCATTTAGCAAATATTAATATTTATTGTAATACGTAATATTTATTAAAATTAGAAACTATATTTTTCGTAAAGCTAACATATTACAACCACCTCTTCTCTGGCACACGCACCTGCATGAGCATCGTTGCCGATATAAAATTAGAAAAAAACAAATAAACTATGAATCTGGTGGAATTCAAGTATTCTGATCTTGATCTCATCAAAACTGGTGAGTAATTGTGATATATCCAACAACAACCTTGCTAAAGAATTTTGTACTTCAATAAACAAGCAAAGCGCTTAGAGAAGGTGTTAGCGACGCATAAGCCTAAGCGTAATGATATAAGAATAACATTTGTAAATATAAGTTGTAAGGATGAATAATTTGCACAAACGATCAATAATTAAATGTTTGTAATGTTTTGAATAGGTTACTATAGCGTGTAGGTATGTAAGAACAATATATAAGTCATGAAAATGTGTGTAATCTAATAAAAATAATCACTTAAAGTACTAAAATCATATATTGTCAATAATTCATATTTTGTAAAAGTTATACGTAATGTTTTGTGTTATATAAGTAAAATAGCCTTCTGTATGTGTTTTATAATGTTTGTAAGCTCAAATAGTGCGTATATAACGAGTCGCAAGACGTTTTAAGGTTGCAATGTTTAATGCTTTATATCTCCCGTGTTTATTAACCTATAATGTTAAAGTTAGTGTTTTTGAATAGGTATTTGTGTCTACATTGATGTGAAATAGTTTTTATTGTAATTGAATAACTGTAATTAGAGATATTAACAATTTATTGTATTCTGTATACAAGTAATAATAATAATAGACAGAGACAGCAATATTGCAACCACTGCGCATTACCGCGGTTAACGGACCACACCCAAGTTTGGTAATGAGCAGTACGGATAGAGACGCCATCGTCCGTCTCGCTCTCCGGCAAACCATATAAAAGGCGTTCTGCCGGGGCAAACGAGCGACTCTTCAATCTGTACGTCAGTGACCTACCAAAACTTGAAGAGAAAGTTGAAGTAGGCTTATACGCTGACGATACAGTCATATACTCCTCTCAAAGGCAAACGAGAAACCTCAAATGTAGAATCCAAAGAGCCGTGACCACTCTCGGGAAGTGGTTTAACGACTGGCGAATAGCCATAAACCCCACGAAGAGCGCAGCGGTGCTCTTCGACAAAACCGCCACACAGATACCGCAAAAACTCAAGGACAATCCCCTTGAACTCTTCGGTAATCCGATCCCCTGGGAAAAGGCGACCAAATATCTAGGTGTAACCCTAGACAGTAGACTCTCCTTTATACGCCACATCAATCTGGTTAGGAAAAGGGCCTCCTGGACCCTCGCCCGACTGCATCCTCTGTTATGTGCTGCAAGCAAAATGTCCACGAGACACAAGCTTACGCTCTACAAGATGTGTATCCGTCCGATCATGACATATAGCTGCGTTGCGTTCGCACATATGCCAAGTTATAACTGGGAACGCTTACAAGCTATCCAGAACAAATTTCTTCACCGCCTTACCGGTGCCCCCTGGTTTGTTCGTATGGAGGATCTCCATAGAGATATGGACCTTCCCTCGATACATGCATATGCCAAACACCTTTCTCGCTCGTATTTCGACACCGCGTCGAACCACGCGAACCCCTTAATAAAAGCGGCAGCTTCTTATGTTCCCGACCCCAACGCCTGCCGGAGAAAACGCCGGCCGCGTAATATATTCACTGACCCGCCCGACCAAACCGAAAAAGCTAACGCGTTCTACGCCGACACCGTCTCTCCAAACAGAGCGTGCCACCGCCCACGCCTGCGTAACCACCGTTCTCTCCGCAGAGGACGGGCGGTCAACTTCGCTCCCGCACACCCGTCACGTCCACCCTCTCTAGCGGCAACCCAAGCCTAGGTCCGTTCCTCGGTGTGAAGCCCTTGGGTCAGGCAGCCGCCCGCGCGATACAAAGTGACACTATACGTGCAACACTTAGTTACCCACACACAACATTACACACGTATGAACACACACACGTGCACACCACACAGGTACATAGGTTCTGTAAGGGACCTTTTTTTTTCTTTTTTTGCGCTAGTTAGACTATTGCGCTAGTTAGTGTAGAAAAACCATTCCGATTATTAAATACACATACGCATGGTCCACTCCTTCCTCCCAGGAGGAGGGGAACGTGCATATGAGTATATATTAGTTAGCTCGAATTCTCCTAAGATTAGGGAATTAGTGAGATCGCGACTTTTTCGCATTCGCGACGACCGCCCGAGCCGAGGTTCGGCCACTCTGGCACCCTCGTGCGGGTCGTCACAAACTTTCGCGGCTGAGTGCCCTAAGCGCTCGCCCCCAAGTCCGGTGAAGCTGTAAAAGCCGCAGCGGCTCTGTTTGACGATAGGGCCCCTAAGGCTAACAGTGTAGTCAGTTCTAAAAAAAAAAAAAAAAAAAAAAAAAGCAAACGAGCGCACACGGGTACCACAAGCAGAAGAATCAAGACTCAAGACTCACGAAACTGGAAGAAACCGTACCCAGAAGACATAGTATTAACAAAGTGTATTGTCTTGAAGAATACAGCAAATTTTATCGTGGTGCCTGTGTGTCATTTCTTCGCATCTTCACTAAGTTCAACCCGCCAGCGACCCAGTCCATTGCGCTCCGTGCTACGTCATCGCCGCGCCTACCAGCAGGCACCTCACTGCGTGTGTGTACCTTGATGTTTCGCCCTCTTCACGCCTAGTAGTTTCGGGTGTGAACAGGGTTGGTCGCACGTAGTGAGAGGGGCTCGCACGCACTGGTTTCCAGACAGCTGGTTACCGTAGCGTGTTATCCGCCGTCGGTTATATACAGAGTACGAGGGAATCGTTTCCGTCGCGTTCGCGCCCTCGGTGCGCGGTCCCGCTCTGTATAGATTGACGTAGCACATTGTATAATAGGCGGCCGGCTCCGCTCCGGTTCCGCGCTCATTTTAGAAGGTTTTTACTAAACTTTCCAATTACACATTATTTTTCGTGGGGAATAGTTCGCACTTTTTGTTTATTAGGAGTTGTTAAAAATATTAGAATGCCTGTTATTTTTTATTATCATTTTAAATATATGAATTAAATTATAAGTAATATATTAATTTATTGGAACACTTACATAATAATCACCAAAACAAGTAAAGGAAAATAGACACAGAAGATTGATTAATGCATTAATTAAAAATGTAATGTAAGTGATAAATAGATTATAACGAGTAACAAGAAACAGAAAAGAAAGAAAATTCAAAGGTAAACTAATAAATGACTCAAATTATAATAATTGGTAAATTACTGCACTAATATTACTCTATTAATTGAGCAAAAAATAATGTATTCAGATATCCATTAGGAGTTTTTAATCTTTTCCAATTTGGGAATTTGAGCAAGATTTTTGGGGAATTTAGACATTGGACATTGACAACGGTGTCTGTGACTTTACTGTCTCGATTCAAATCAATAATACTAGCAGTGTCTGCTTAAAAATTATATTTATAATATTGTGGGTATTGATTGAGTTAATAATTATTGCTTGGTATGAGTAAACGTATTATCAAATCTCATCCGAGTTATCTACAGTAAGAAAAAACTTTTACACCGCAGTTATGTAGTTGCAATTAGTCGTAACGCTTGAGCGATTGTTTAGTCCGGAAATGTTTAGTTTACTCCAGTTTTTCCTTTGCAACTAATTAAAATGGACCTTTCTCCGGATGAGGAACATTTCCAAGGTCGCTTGCTGCATCAGGTAAGGATTGCAAACATCTAGAAATTTATAGTCGGTAATAAGATGTAAACTGGGGCAAGTGTGGCAGAGTGGCAGAGTGGTGGGTAATATGCGGCTTTGCGTGATGTTAGCCAGTTTGTGTGTTGCAAGGTGGCTCAGAGTGGAGCGTGTGGACTTTCTCAATTTTATAATTAACTTTTAGTTTTTAATATTAATATTTTAAGAAAACTTACAGCTAACTACATATTTAAAATTACTTATATAAATTAATGAAGGCCATTTACAAGTTCTCACACATATATAAATGAATAAAATATAAAGTAGACAAAATAACACAAAAATAGCAAGAAATTAGCAAAAGAAACAGGAATTTAGAAGTTTTTGACTTCTGCACAGTTGTATCAAATAAATCAATCTTTAAATTACTAAACAATTTATTCATACTGTTCCTCACTTGAATGAAATAGGAATTTTGTATGTAAGTAGTTTTAACAATAGGATTATAAAATACATTAGGGTTTCTAGAAGATGCTGCTGGTATGTGTAGACTAATTTTGCTCAGTATTTCTGAACAGTCAATTGCCATTGAGTATATACAAAAGATATCGCACATCAGGTGTTTCTCTCCATCTATGCAGCGGGAGAATATGAAATTTTTTATAGGGTGATGTGTAATCCAGTGATTTTTTGAGATATTAACTGTTTGTAACAAAGTAACCTCTGTAGTATTTTCTCAATTCCTTTATCATATTATATATTATAACTGGGGTTCCAAATTTAGAGACACATATTCAAAATAAGTTCAAACAAAAGAATAATAAAGAATTTTGAAAGTTTGAACTCATTGAGTAATCAAAATAAAATCCTACTGCATATAGTGTGGTTATGCTGTTATTTATAGCACAAGTTTTACATAATATAATCTTGTCAGAATTTTGTTGTGTTCTTACAGGTGTTATCTATTCTGCAGTCTGTATTAAATGTTGGTATCTAAGAATAGGACTACATTTGTATAATATTTTTCTGATATTAAATATTCACTGATGCAAATTAATAATTAGAACAATGTAAAAGTGTTAAAGAAATATGTAGCATTCGTAACAAGCAAGTGCAATAGCTAATTGTTAGATGTCACAGAATCAAACATATATATTGTGTGTACAACCAGAATAGTTTAATTTAACTAAAAATGGTTTTTTACTTTACAAACTAATTGCGAGAGATCACCATGTTGGAAGCAAGGTCACCACAATACCAACAGAATTCTGTAATCAATGCAAGTGGAGCCACGGGCACAGGTAGTAGAATATATTTGTATAAATGAACACAGTGGGTCCTCTACGCTTTAATTGGAGTTATTTTACACAAGTGCAGTGTGTATTATATTCACTGGGTATAGAATAATAAGTGAATGATATTTATCTGTTTCTGCAACATGTTGTAATTTGCACAGAACTTGCACATACTATGTCATGTATAGTTATATTGTTGTTTGTCCCAGAGAATATTTACTACATGATATTATATTGTATGTTCAACAGTTTTGTGTTGAGTTATGAATAGAGTGAATAATATAAATAAAATTTTGTCTTGTAATAACATGTCTATTTATTTCTTTAACAGAATATAAACAACAGATGACATTTCTACCATCTATACAATCAATAAAATTGTAGTGTCTGTTTGTAATGTAAAAATAAGCTTTTTACTAAATACATATGAAAATATATACTATACTTATAACAAAAAGCCCCTTTTTAAAATTTTTGTCTGTCTGTCTGTCTATTTGTTCCAGGTAATCTCCGAAACGGTTGGACCAATTTTGACGGGACTTTCACTGATAGATAGCTGATGATGTAGGAAGTAACTTAGGCTACTTTTATTTTAGAAAAAGAATTAGGTTTTCGCACAAATAAAAAAAACTGGTCCATAGTGAATCAATTCGGGCGCTTAAATGGCTTATGCTGAGTAAACCATAAGAGATATAGCAAATTAATATACTACATAATCATAGGAATTAAAAAGACCCACAAAAAAGCCTGGGAGAGTATACATCTATTTTCTAAGGAACACCCACAATTAGCATTTTTGTCTTTAAAATAGCTGGGAGCGGGGAGCAAGATTCACGCGGGCATTCTGTAGTTCACATGAGCGAAGCCACAGGTACAGCTAGTTATGTAATAAAAATAGGCAACAACAAGTGATGTTCTAACATTCTCTGTAACTACTTATTATTACTCATGTACACTATTCACAGTATGATTTCAATCCAGTAAAATTGACATCATAACTGCTTACATAATCATTTATGTTTAAAAATGAATAGAATGAGAAAGTAACAAAACTATACTCTAAAGCAGTGGTTCCCAAAGTTGACCGGACCGAGACCCACCTAACAAAAACTTCCAAATGCGGGACTCATCTCTTTGCTATCCATGAATAAAAAAGGGAAATAACAGTCCAAATGAAGGACTGTTTAAATATGAATCTTCTTCATCAAATCGAAAAGTATAGGTCTCAGCAACTGACAGCCAGAATTTCGTTAACTGCATAGAATTGAATGTACAGGTTCGGCTAGAAAGATTTGCGAATTTAAAAAAAAACTAAATTCAGTACACATACACATCTTTATTTCAATTAAAATAGACATCTGGGAAATTTATTTCTTAAAAATTACATCATTCAGGTGTGAAACATTCCTCGAATCTGAACCTCAAATTGGTAAAAACTCGCTGACACAATAGCTGCCATTTCTTCTCGGATATTTACTTCAACTGGTTAATCGTGGCTGGGTTATTGGAGTAGACTCTACTTTTCAGGTATGCCCACATGAAAAAGTCCGGTGGCGTTAGATCCAGACTTCTAGGCGGCCATGCAATGTCACCTCGGCGCGATATCAGTTTCCCAGCAAACATCTCGTTTACGGCTGCCAACGAAGCATTCGATGTATGGCATGTCGCACCATCTTATTGAAACCACGTCACACGATTATAGGCTTCAAATTGTTGCAGTTGCGGAAAGAAAAAATCCCTTAACATGGCTATGTATCGGTCGGAATTTACAGTGACAGATTGCCTTTGTTGATTTTCAAAGAAATAGGGTTCGATAATTCTGTGTGCTGATATGGCCGATCAAACGGTTACCGTCGTAAAAGTGGGTCATTTGGCAGTAATTCCTGCACAAGTCGAATTTTATACGGGTACAAATTCAATCCTTTCAACAAAATGCGACGCAAAGATGTTCTGGATACCACAAGTTCAGCTGATCGCTTGCGAGTCGATAGACCAGGATTACGCTGAATACTGAAGCTCTAACTTGTTCAATTGTGTCTTCCGTTCTTGTTGACCTTGGCAGGCTTCTGTTTGAGAGTCGAACCAGTAGCTTCGAACTTTGCGACCCACGATCGAATCACACTTTCCTTCGGACACTGATTTACGTCATGTAATCCAAATTCACGCCGAAATATACGTCGAACAATAGCGCACGAATCGCCATTTTTATAATAATGTTTAACGTAGAATACACGCTGCGCTCCGGTGAAGCGATCCGCGTGGTAATATATTATCCGGAACCCAACTCTGCCGCACCACTGAAGTTGCAGTTTGGCTCATACAAATCGTTAGAAAGGATATATTTTGTGTCGCGGTAGCACTGCTAAACTGCATTTTGACCTTTATAATTTAATGTTACGCATAGATACCTAGAGATTGATTTGTTATTATAATACGTCTATGGATTGATTACACAAGTGTTTTTGTTATTATTGTATGATTCAGCACACAAACCACTAAACTACTTTAAAAATAAATGATATGACAGTAGAAAGGCTAATTGACTAACATCCATTTGATAAACTGTACATATTAGTCAATTAGCCTTATCGCCTGTGATAACACATAATATTGTGTATAATTGTATATTACATACATACAATGAAAAACATGAGTGCAAAGCAGTACTCCAACTATTGTAAAATGAAAAAAAACCTTCATTCAATTTAGGCCCTCAGGAAGCACGCTATGAACGTCAAACATTACTACCAGTTTTTATAAATATTCCAGCCATTAATATGAATCAGCAAATAATAAAACGATATTAATTAGAGATGGAGTCACCCACTAGAGATCACTGTCATTCACTTTATGATCCTTGGACAGTAAAACCAGCTTGACATGGTCTTTGAATCTAATTATCGTCTGGCAAATCAGTAATCTCCTTCAGGTTCTTACTACAGAACCTAACACTGTTACTTACCTAAAAAACTTTTATTGGTCTAAAACATGGTACAACAAATTTATGTTTATTTCTAGTATTTAAAGTGGATCATATTATGTAAATAAATGTATTGATGATGATACTTCTCGGCTAAATGTATTTATGTAAAAACATAAAAATAATTTCAAGCTATTAAAATGTTTTCAAAACAATATTTATCTATACAATTAATAATACAATTTTTTAATTTTATTATGGTCTACCAAATATCTTTTCATATTTCTTACTAGAGATAAAGACTATAAAACAATTTTATTATATGCGTGTATATGCAATACCGACGTACTAGAAGGACTTCAAACATTTACTTGATAAAACTTAAAAACTCCTTATTTCCTTTCGAGTAAAACTCCACATTCACAGTATTCATAGTTTTGCATACATACTTACTAGTGGCTAAGACCATTGAAAGTTTGCTTATATAATACTTTAAATAGGTAATATTTTAATGTAATACTAGGTGAAAGCTATAAGATGATTTCAATGTTAAAAGAACTAATCCCCATCTGAAACAATATGAGTATGTGGTGGTGAGTATATGAGGTGTGTGGTGTGCGCAGGCGGCACTCTGGGACAATGTGGAGCTGCTAGAGGAGCTGGTGAACAACGGCGCGGAGGTGGACGCGCGGGACTCGAGCTCCCGGAGCGCGCTGCATGCGGCCGCGCTGGCGGAGCGGAGCCGCTGCCTCGTGGCGCTGTGCGCGGCCGGCGCCGACCTCGACGCACGCTGCGGGACACCAGCAGGGGGGAAGGTACTTGCATTATCAGTAATTGCGAGGTTTGCGACATTCTGGCGCTATCGACCTAGTTATGACCTTTAAGTCCTATTAAAGATTAGTATGCTAACACATTCTTGTCTCATTTTTACCACATCATGTTGTACAACAAAAAAACAAATAAGGGAAGGCTGGGAGAGATACACTGCAGTCACCAAATTATTTTTAATGTTAAATAAACATAATTAATAGAATTATGATATAATTATCAATTAATACAACAATAGCGTCGAAACTAACAGTAATATTGCTTATTGCGCTTCTCTCGAGGGAACTGATATCAGATAGTAAGTATCCTCTGCAATAACTAACAATACGTCTTATAACGTCTGTCTGCGATCTCACCTAATCATCTATAATATGATCATCTCAGAAGACTCACTTGATGTTAAGTGTCGATGTAGCAGTATCTCTCAGACCTGTCAGTATAGTGAAGGTGTATGGGTGTGTGTGGATCACAGACCGCACTGCACATAGCGGCGGAGCGCGGACATTTCGAGAACGTGAAGAGGTTGCTGGCGGCCGGCGCCTCGCTCGACATGGTCGACGCGGAGGGGTGCTCCGCCCTCGCTCTCGCCGAGAGGAACAACCACCGGCACGCCGCGCAGGCGCTCCGCGACGCTAGAGGTAGGAACCTTACTGCTGTACATTAACAAACCTTGTGAAACTCGTCGCTACACGTAGCTCCAGGGCTTAGGCTTACCAAGACGTGATGTCTTCACATATACTGTGTGATGGTGCGGCGACCTGTCCCTGTCTTGTCATGTCCGTATGTCTTCGAGTATCTATATCCACAGATGAAATCAATACTATCTTAACTATTATACAAGAATGAATTGATTATGCAAATTCATCTAAACAAATACGAAATCTAGTTTTATAATACACACATTAGAAACTGGTTTGTTCTTACGTTATGTACCTATTATGTGTTATGTCGGTCGCGCGACACATCGACTACGTTCATATCAATATTATACTTAGGACTATATGAATTTTTAAATAACAATCGCTCTAAGAGTCTGACAGTGTCGTTGGATTTGGAACCATTTCACAAAAATGCCTCTATTTGTAAATCTAACCAACTGATATAGGTATAGAGTAAGACGGAGGTATGTATACTAGTAGGATATAGAGGCGGGCGCAAGGGTGCAAGTGACGGGTGCGGGTGCGGGTGCGGGGGGGGGGGTATTACGATGCGTCCCCCGACTCGACAGTTACGGATGAAACCATCAAACTGTCTCTTATAATAAATCTAAAGGTCATTTCATCACAGCTATATTCGTATTATAATTGCCAGGTGAACACGGCTCCAAGGTACCTGTCACCTTTAAGTTATCTCGCACGAGCATGTTTCCGACTAAACAGTACACAAGCCAGCCTCCGATCTAGTTACGACGTCTATATTATATTGTTGGAGATATTTAAATGATACAGTTGCCACTTATCACACCGTATTCACCTGCAGTTCACATGTGTCCTGCAGAGCTATTCGAATGTCCAAGGCAAGTGAAATACCGACCTAATAACTGTCGGTTGGCGCTCCTCGGCCTTCTCGGTACCAGGTTTTTAATTGTAAAGTGAACGTTATTCAATGTAATTGCTTTTCGTTCGATTCCTGTAATAGCTCATAATCAAAGAATTTTGTTTTTATTGCAATTATTTGTGCTAATATCCGTTTAGCAATGGATGTCGTGAGATATACTGTACCATACGTGGTCGCTGTAAGCGCTGGACCGTTTCGTTACAGCCTTCCTCGATTTAGGTACAGCAGCAGCGTGCAAACATGTCTCGCTCCCGGACTACAGACAGCCCGCAAGTTGTATGTTCGCAACAGTTGCGGGGTCCTACTTATAGCGTTTTTTAATTTATTTGTTTGTATTATAATTAAGTTAGCACAGGATCTACAGCAGTTTAATATTAAATAAGTTTTCATCATAAAGCATTACAATAAATATAGTTAACATTCTTCTGGAAATTTGTAACGCAAACATTCATGTAGCTCTAGTTGGTGAGAATTGACCGATCGTCTTTAACCAGTGAATTTATTATGATGGAATTTGAACTCTGGACAATTTGCACGTGGGAGAAACGTATCGGGAAAGGTTATGTATAAAACTTACCTCGGCCTTTGATACACGTCGCCTCGATCCCTTTGATTAAGTTGCAGTTGCAGTATCCAGTTGTAGATTTATAGTTCCTCACAGCACAATCACAGCACTTAGGATGGGATGGTAATGGAGCCCCATTAAAGTATAGATGAGACCTTTTTTTATTTATTTTCCGGAGCTCAGCAGCCAGCTCGCGAACACGTATTTTTTCTTCTCATCCCCACGATAACTAGCGCCACCATCCGCGGCACAACGTTTTGCATTGTCTCTTATTAGAAACCACAGATGGCGTGATCTCTGATTCTTGTGTTGGCCGAGGTAAGAGTAGAGGAAAGTGCAAGTATTAACACTAGTACCAACTTATTTGTTAATCGAGCAGAGCCCAGAACTCACGTATATATTTATTATGGTGTAGTTACTTCATTTATATTAACCATAAAATAGATTGAATAAGTGAGGAGATTCCCTCCACATCCTCGCTCTGTATATACTTAGAGCAGAACATGAAACACTGCCGCACCGGAGTAGTAGGTACTAATGGATACAGACATGAGAAGTTGACTCTTCGCGCACTTGAAGTAATTCACAATACGTAAATAATTAATATGTACTATGAAATAAAAGATGCAGTAATTTGATCACTAGAACAAAGGATAATGTTTCCTAGTTAGATATTGTTTTTCGACAAGACGATACGCAATTCCGGCTATAATATTATAGTACGAGTATTCAGGGTACTTACATGTTAACGCGATTAATAACATTATTTCAATAAGTAGTTGTACCTACTGTACGTGTTGTCTGTTTTCGCTTGTAGCAAGTGTGACGCGGTGGGAGCATCGCTTGCACTCGCGACATGTCCGTTATCCTTCTACACTAGGTTTAATAGTTACCAGCTTAATGAATTTCCACAGAGATTGTATCACTCGCTTCATACTCCAATGTAAACAAATCCAGACAGTTCTGATTTCGAGTATTGTCATGGTTAGGTTAGAGCCTGGTGGAGTACTTAGGCCGGCAGTTTGCACCGACAAATAATTATACATATATTGGTTGTGGCACCTGGAACTACATCGGAATGGGACATCCCCATTTTCCCCCATTTTTTGGTAGTTATGTTCAGTGTAGCGGAGGTCAGATCGCGGTACCAACTCCGAGTCAAATTAATTTCTATGTTAGTTCCCGTCACTTTTCACTGTATAATTTTATTTTGTTAACTCGAATGCGTTTGAAGCACCTTCAAAATGCTCGGGCCTATATGTGCCTAGCTAGCGCTTATCGGTGTCTCTACTCTTGTTATGTATACTGAGGAGATTTGTTTCATTACCTGGCAACATTATGCATGGAGCGGAGGGAACATGTCTGATGTCAGTAGGTGCCTGAGTAGTCGCGAAGCGCGATACCTTAGCGTCGCGCGGACGTCGCGTCGTACACGTGACTCACATGTCGGTTTGCGAGGCGGTGCGGGGGACGGGGGGAGGGGCGTGCACGTGACGTCACATTAGCGCGGCACTGAGCAGACGTTTGCGAATGAACTGTATAGCGCTGTTACAATGTACTGAATGTACACAATATTAATGGAATAGTGTCTGTTCCCGCGGGTTCCAGTAGCGCAGTGCGGTGCGGCGCGGGTGCGGCGTCACGTTACTGGGTTCCCTTCAAAACTCCAATGAAGTTTAGTTTACATTATTAGATTGTGATATATTGATTGGTATGACCGGATCAACTCATTCCTAGTGAACGTTGTACTACACGCGTGTTGTGCACGTACATACATACCTACATAAACGAACATTTGACAATATTAAATAACTACACTTGAAACAAAAAAATCTCACCAAGGTATACGTGAGCTCATCAGGAGAGAATTTCTGAATGTGATCGAGAGAGCGAACTCAGTTGACGCGCGTCACTCATTACAAACTGACAGACGGACGGACAGCGTTCAATGTTGCGTAATCTTGTTAATTCTAAATTAGAATCGCGTATTAGAACATTTAACAGAGGCTTGTGTCAGCTAATCAACAGATATACTTAAATATAACTTCAAATAGGTACTTCATACTGGCATAAATAGTAAATAACCACTAATATTTCAATATTATTAGTATATGGTGCTCGCCTGGTGTCTCTCGCTGTTTTTTATCACAAGTCAAACCTAACCTAACTTAACCCAGCAACAGCTTTGAACACATTAAGATTTGGTTTATTGTTCTGTCTACACAAGCCTTAAAGGTACGTGTAGACCGCGCGGCTTGTGCAGTGTGCAGTCTAGTTAGAATTATCATATCTCAGGATACGATACTTAATGAAGTAAACTTTTGTCTTTTAACAGTGTTCTATAAAATAGTTCGAGGATAACACGCGGGACTAATCGCGTTACCGGCTCACCTGACATCGGTTCAGTTAATTTTAAACATGAAACAAAAATCGGTTTGTGAGTTACGTTTCCAAGACATACACTTCATTAAAATTAAAAATACAAAACATGCATACATTAAAATGTAAGTGTTGCCTTAATTAAAGGTTGCTCTGACATGCTTTAAATAAATAAATAAAATTTAAAATTAAAATTAAATTTAAATAAATAGTGTAAATAAGTTTAAATGTACATAAAATCAAGAGAATATACATACATAACCTAGGCACTCAGTCACTACACATGTGTTTCAAAACATTGTCTCTGTAGCATTTATAACTTTGACCAAATATGTCTATCTTGGGAACCTTGCTTATGCTGTTGTATTGTTTTTGGATTCTATTCACGCAGGAGAACTGCCCAAATTACTTTTAAAGGTTTTAGATTTAAACGGAACAAATGCTGTCCGTCTGGGTAATTTGTAAGGAGTTTTAAGGTTTAATTGATTCAACAAATGAGGACAGTCTAGCATACCATGTACTCGTTAATTTTATTACTATGTGTATGGTGGTAGCGATCTCAACCAACCGCTTTTAATCTATACATGTTTTAATGTGATGAAACTTTAAAATGATTCAGTCTGTCTATTAAAAAAAACGAACCCGGCTCCACACCGACAACCGGTCTGACGCGCCGCATTAAATGTTTCACATAAGAACGAATATCAATATGCTTGAGTACAATGTACATGGATCGTATATGAAATGGTTCCTCATATATCACCTTGAGTTACCCACTGGAATCCAATCACACTACATCTTTAAGATATATCAGGCAGGCGGGATCTAAGTCTGTTCATTTTCTCAGATGTTAGCTCGGCTTATAAAGAGATTTTATTCTTTTCACAAACACATCTCTTTGCTCATTATGACAGATATCTGCTCATCAGAAATTTCCCTACAACAAAACACCTCAATATAATTGCGGCCGATGAAAAGTAATTTAATAAGTTATTAAAATATTGCGGAAAGTTCCTCCTCTGTGCCGCGACATTGGACTTCTCTGCCTGCCTACCCAGCGAGCAAACTGTTTCTCATATAAACTGAAGTGAGTGCTATCTATCTGTCTTTATCCGAATCCGGCATGTTGAGATTCCGCGCAGCAAGCAGGCGGGCCCGGACGGTGCGTTCGCACGCACAGACGGACACCGCCTATGACGTCACCGAGTACTTCTACGATGACGTCGCCGACCCCTGGCGAGAGAGAGGTGCGTTTGTTTTGGCACACAACTTATTTAGAGATAACAATATTATGTAAACTATTTCGTTTTGGTGAGTGTATGTGCGTTACTCTTGCGCGCAGATGTAAAGGAACGCGAGCGTCTCTCCCGGCACGCTGAGCTGCGCGAGCTCGTCCAGCGCGGGGACTGTCAACAGCTGAGGAGTAAGCTGAGCTCACTCGGGAGTGAAGCCGAGCTCATAGTCAACCTGACACCGGGCGGCGCCAACACACTGCTGTACGAGTGAGTGAACCCATACGTGTGTATACTCGTGAGGTTGAAGGAGCCACGTGTATGTGTGCGTGTTCCGCGCAGGGCGGCGGAGGCGGGGCTCTCCGGCGCAGTGTCCTCGCTGGTGGCGGCCGGGGCGGATGGCCGCGCGCATCCCGTCACTAAGTACAGTCCGGTCTACATCGCGTGCTATCACGGACGCGCCGACATCGTGAAGCTGCTGCTCGCGCACTTCCCTCACTCCGTACAGGTCAGTGCATATTCTCTTCCTCTTACGGTACTGGTTGTTCTGCATCACAGTTTCACAAGCGACGAGGTGATACAGCATGTATAGAGACACAGTAAATCAGAAATGGGATTTCCTCATTAAAGATGACGAGATACAAGGACAGGTGTTCGGTCAGGTTCTCAACGTGGGTATAATGGCTGGTAGGACCCCGGGGTCAGCTGTATAATAGCTCAGAAGAAGAAGACTGTTACAAGTTTTTTTTCTGTCCTAATCTTAAACGACGATGTTGTCCAAGATGGCAGCACGCTAAGCCTAGTGGGGCGCTGGCTCTCAAGTGCAGCTGCCGGAACATACCTACAAAGTGTTAGGCGACAGATTTTTAACCTGAGAGTGGAATCTAGCCAGGCAGGCATTAGAAAAAGCCCTACCACCATGCTCACTGGTTTCATCACGGTGTTTTTCTTCACTGGGTGCTCGGGCTCATTGCAAGGATTTGAACTCACGTCGATCGATGCGAAGTCTGTACTTTCCGCTTTCAAATGCTTATTTTAAAATAACTGCCTGCTATGTGATGGTTTCTGTATGCTGTAAGTTGTAAATACGGTTCACTCCTACTAACTAATGATACGAGCGCTCGAGAATGTTCTAATACTCTCACAGTAGTGCTGGTACTATAGGGTTGTTTCTTTGAAACACTTTCATGTAGTATGGAGTTTTGTTGGTAGCAAGAGACGGTGGAGAAGTGGTTGCCCCTCCACGCGGCTTGTATGGGAGGGCACGCGGATGTCTTGTCCCTGCTGCTGGAGTACCCGTACCCTGCCTCCGTCCTCAACACGTATCTGTGAGTAGCACCTGCTAACAATATTATTTGTATAGTATAGTGGATATAAACATTGGGGCCGGTAAATGAAAATACATCTGTGTCTGAGAGCAGTCACAAGTAACTTGTTAGCTCAAAGTGTGACGCTACATCCCATTTGTTTCTGCCAGCACAACTGCTTTATTCCCCTCCCTCCCAAACGCTCGGGAAACATGAGTAAGCGAAGTGGAATACTAGGTCATCCGAACCTTCACTTGGGATATGGACAGAACAAGGTCTGCGGTCTGCAGAGCTTTACTAACTTAACAACAATTTACTTTACATCTATCGGTGTTTGTGATAACGGGCAAAGCCGCACTGTAGGTCAATGGTCAAGAATATATATAAAGAGGAGGTCGTGTTAAAATGGTCTTACTGTGGGGATCACTCGTCCCGTGGTCCAAACGTACCGTATTCAACAAAATAAATAAAATGTAATTAAAATTACCATACGCAACCCAAATGCCGGCTTTGACAATCAAGAACAACCTAGTGACAGCGCGAGAGTGATAAACCAACAGTAGAGAAGTAGAATGAAGAGTGAAATGGAGTATATCCTTGTGTTAACAGCGACGCGTCCAGCGCCCGGCGGTATCTGTGCGCGTTCGATGTGAACGCACGCGACGCACGCGGACACACCGCGCTGTACGCGGCGAGCGTCCTCGGCGACCTACCCGTGCTGAGCGCACTGCTTGACTACACCGTACCCGCCCTCCCGGATCTACCCGACCTCACCGACCTCACCGACAACAAGGTATACATATCGCATACATGCAGTAGTTAGTTACATCCTGTAATTTTATTATTACTCATATTGTTGACAGTTGATACCCAGTTGTACGGGAAATCCGTGTAAGCGGGGAAGGAAAGCGCGTACAATTGCATGACTTAGGTGCGCAAGTCACAGTACACTAAAGTAAACAGTATTACGTTTTCATACAAACGGCCGAAACGAAATCTAGGTAAACTTCAGTACACACAAGTAAGTATTTTATACGTAATGTCGAAATATTATATTACTTACTTTCGAGAATTTAAAATTGTTTTTGATATATCAAACTTTAATCGAAAAAATATATTTTAAATTATGTACATTCCTTTCTTAGTACAACCACACAATCACTTTTGCAATTAGAAATAATTTAAATTAAAACTTACAAAATTTCTAGTAGATAATATATTTTGCTGTACAAATAATACAGTCAGAGGGCAGTCCTAGTGCGTGTTTATCTACCGAGCGGCTGTAGGTAATTATTTAAAGAACCCAGCCGAGACAACATACTGTTTACTTTAGTTTATTGTAGTGACGAATTTCGTGCTATCTCATCCTGCTCGCCCCTGCCCACGTCTCTTACATGGGACGGTCGCGCACGCACTTGTTCGACTATAGTATATCTCGTCACGCTTACACCGCGTACGTCGAGACTTGTAACGTCACAGTTTGAAATTCCTGCGTAGATTATTTAATTTGTACATAGATAAATACAGATTCTACATAGATACTACTAGATTAGCACTAGATACTATGTACTAGACTAGATCTAGATACTGGATGCAGTGAAACTTGAATAACTTCGTTATTTTTCAAGATACAGAAATAATTCTTTCACCATGATTAGTGTATTTTTATTATCTTACAATTTATATAAATTTTATTTGTTTTGGTGCCATTGGAAACTTCCTCATTGTCGTAGCCCATCAATTATGTAATTACTTAAGCTCCCAGTGTACAAAATTTCATCAAAATTCGTTAAGAATTAATGAAATTTAAGTTTTTGGATAAAAAATAATCTCAAATAAGTTAAAATATGATAATGATGTCAGGATGAGCTGCCGCCCCTCGTCACCCCGCCTGTCCCGCAGCGAGGCGGCCTCGCGCTCGGGATCCA
The DNA here is from genome assembly GCA_033032175.1 of Saturnia japonica. Classification (NCBI taxonomy): domain Eukaryota; kingdom Metazoa; phylum Arthropoda; class Insecta; order Lepidoptera; family Saturniidae; genus Saturnia; species Saturnia japonica. The sequence goes on from CM065329.1 coordinate 12,313,328, forward strand.
CGCCATCGTGAGCAGGCTGACGGGCGCGCCGCATCACCACGTCAGTACCGCGCAGCAGTCGGAGCGGAACGCGTGCGTGCGTCCCGTGCGCACGGATCTGAGCTGTGCGGGGGACACGTGCGTGGGCGTTGCGGCCCGCGCGGGACACGTGCGTGTGCTGCGCCGCCTGCTGGACGCTGGCGCGGACCCGGACGCGCTCTCGGTGCCGCCGCCGGACCTCGTTAGTACATTGCTCGTATCGTTATCTAAAACCTGTTCATACCCTACTGTATCTAGTTATTTACTTTTATGAACCCTATCTGTTTAAACTCAGGTATATATTATTAAAAGGCCCCTCGGTAAATAGATAAAAAGAGAGTGTTTGTCGCAGGGTACCAGTAGGGAGGTAGCGGGCGCGCGGGAGTCACGGCGGTCCCGCAGCGCGTGCCCCCTCCCCGCCGCCGCCGCGCGACGCTCGCTCTCCCCTGCTGCACCATCGTTGTCCTCGAGCAGGAACTACAACTCGGACAGTGAGTTTACTGCAATACAACCATCCGCTACTCACGTAACGATACACAATATGTATTACCCAATAGTTTATCAACCGCTTTTCAGCTAACTGCATCGTATTATGTAGTAACCAAGTAATTAATTTGTTCACCTCGAGTGTTACTAATGACAGTACTGTATTGTTCTCTCCTCCATCTAGGGTCCAGGGAAAACATTTAAGCGCAGTCGAAGATTTTATATCCGAACCCTCGATGGAGTTTGGACTGACAAAACAGTAGCCTGCGTTTCACAGGGCTGATAATTTTATAACAATATATACTACAAAATGTTACAAGTTATAATAATATAAATACACTTGCTACACATTACTGCCTCATTAGCCTAGTGGTCTCAAGAACGAATGCTATGCTCGAGGTCCTGGGTTCGATACCCAGTTCGAGCAAAGTGTTATTGGGTTTTCCTATGAATATCCCAGTAGCAGCTCGGAGTTTGGTGTCGTGCCCGATTAATGGCAATAAGCTCGCCCCCTATTACATGGGACCTAAAAGCATACTCGCGAACTGAGGGTGTACATTAGTGTACATGTTATGTTTTTACCCTCGGCGTCTACTCAAGGAAGGAAGTTGAGTCAAAGTCATCGTCCAACAGCTTCTCACACCATTACGATTCGTGGCAAGGTTAAAAATTTATACAATATCACAAAACATGAAATGACCGCAATAAGAGGGGAACTTTTGTCCCTTGGCCCAAACACACTTCAAAGAAGAGGTTTTATCAACCGGTGTGGTGCACAATCCAAAACAAACACATTGTTCTTCAAGACAATCACAAGTGACCGCAATAGAGGGAATATCTTATCCCGTGGCCCAAACCTTTAGGTACAGGGTGTCCGCCGGGAAGGTATACTACTAAATGTTTTATTTAATGTCGGCAATTATGTATGGAATACAATATCAGATAAATGTCCGCCTCTGTTAGCCTCACAAATGCGAGCCCTTTTGAGCACATTTTTCATTACATTCTTACTTGTATCAACTCCGTGATTTATTTCGAAAATTTATTCATCAGAGGAACATTATTAAGTGTTATGTTACTCAACTGTATTACAAGATGAAACTTATCAGTAGGGACTGTTGGCAATATTCCTAAAATTGAATAATTATTCCTATTTGGTTAATTTTGTGCTACATGGTCATGACCACTCCTCGTATACATCAGCTGGTCGCGTGTGTAGGACATGTCACTTTATGCCTCATGTAAGGGCCTGTATCTCGGATGCTTAGCTATTAAAGACAGAGCGACATATCCAGCTTGATGTGTCGCAGAGGAGAGCCCGTGGACGGCGGTGGGCGTGGCGGCGCGCGCGCGGCACGTGCACGCGGTGGAGCTGCTGGTCGCGCACGGTGCCACGGACCCGCACGGGCGCGCGCTGCGTGAGTGTGTGCGACACGGGTTCGCCGATCTCGTTGAGACGCTGCTCGCTACCAAGGTACCTCTCAATCACTATACCTACGCCACGAGTATAGCACGTATAATATAGAGTTATTCGAATGTCATTGTTCGCTCTGTCACTTCTCAACGAGTATTTAAGTTGTAAACATCCCCGAGTGCAAATGATAGTTTCCTGCCATTTTCTACAAACTAAACAGCTGGCGGGTTTATATCCCGCGGATATATTTAGCTTTCAAAACATATGGTGTTCATTCCGGAACCTAGTTCTGAAGTTTGTAAACATGTAACTATATTGTAAATTGTATCGTGTGGGTGAACAGGCATACCCGGATCCTGACAACAAGCTGAACAAGGGCGCCATCTCGGAGAAAGTGTTCAGCGGCCGAGAGGAGAGGGAGAGGGAGCTGACATACAGCGCTGTCTGCCCGACCACGCCCGTCATCATCAACTGGCGGGAGTTGCGCTCGCAGATCGAACGCCTACGGTAACTGAGCTCTCGTCTGCAGTCTGCTCCATGCGGCGACACTCGTTACCTTTGTGCCGTCCTTTAAACAATAATCGTTTATAATCTAAGGGTATTAAGGTAGTATTTAGTCATAGTTACATGTAAGTGTGTAAGTAGCGCGAAAATTGCATGGCATCAACTTGAGAAATGTTGTAGCCCTTCTCTCTTACGATATAGAGATACCGTCGAGAGTGAGACAGCGCAATCATGACTTTACATTTGCAAAGTCCGGTATCGAGGTGAGATATAAAGAGTCAGGATGAACTCCCGCCGTATCCTCAGCATGTCCTGGGTGCGGAGAGCGGCGCTGCGTGTAAACTCGCAGCTGAGCAGCGGTCGCGCCGCACTGCACTGCATCACGCGCATCGACATCTCCAACAACGACCTACGACTCCTGCCGCCCGACCTCTTCTCGCTGCTCAGTCTCAGGTGAGCCGCCTCCACCCCGCATACCGACCTCGGAACTGCATTATACAACTCATCACTACTCCACTATGTAGGTACCTGAACGCGGCGCAGAACAAACTGGAGCGTCTCCCGACGAACGAGGACCCACTCGAAGAGGAACTGGACAATAAGGGACGCCGCTTCAAGAGAAAGAGCAAGCCGCGAGGTGACGTCTACACCGCGCCCGTGCTGCACGAGCTCTTCCTGCAGGTGACCACTCTTGCACTAACAATCATTGACGAGATATCAGCCGGCGTTGCCTTCGTGGTTAATCCGGTATCTAGTGATGAATCTATTTACAGTAAGTGTGGTGTCGCAACCCATTCGATCGTCTCCGGAATCCTGCTGTTCGAGGTAACCACGACCAGCAAATCGCGAACTTTGCCACCTATTTATAATTAAATTTCCAAAACCCACAAACACCACGAGATCTGGAATCATTATGGATGAGATTGGACTCATGTAAAGTTGTGTGGTGTTCGTGGTCGCACAGGACAACTGGCTCGAGGAGCTGCCGGGCGCGGTGTTCTCTCTACCGGCGCTCACTACGCTCGACGTATCCAACAACAAGCTGCACGCGCTGCCCGCCCAGCTGTGGGTGGCGCCCGCCCTGCGCGACCTCAACGCCGCGCTAAACCACCTGCGTGACCTGCCCCATCTGCCGCTCGCGCACCAGGTTAGTGCCACCGCCTTCTCCCACACCACATCTTACAGACTAGTGATACTATACAAGTTAGTGCAGGATGTTCACTCAGAATGACCACCTTCAATTAAAAACGTAGCTATTTTATTATTTCTGTTATCCATTACAGAGCCATCTCGCGAGATTTTGAGTAGTGAAGTGAACATTTGTTATTATTTTAAATGTATTTAAGTAAATTCATCTAAAGGGCATTGCATTGTCCAAGTATTATTTTATTATTTCTGTTATCCATTACAGAGCCATCTCGCGAGATTTTGAGTAGTGAAGTGAACATTTGTTATTATTTTAAATGTATTTAAGTAAATTCATCTAAAGGGCATTGCATTGTCCAAGTATTATTTTATTATTTCTGTTATCCATTACAGAGCCATCTCGCGAGATTTTGAGTAGTGAAGTGAACATTTGTTATTATTTTAAATGTATTTAAGTAAATTCATCTAAAGGGCATTGCATTGTCCAAGTATTATTTTATTATTTCTGTTATCCATTACAGAGCCATCTCGCGAGATTTTGAGTAGTGAAGTGAACATTTGTTATTATTTTAAATGTATTTAAGTAAATTCATCTAAAGGGCATTGCATTGTCCAAGTATTATTTTATTATTTCTGTTATCCATTACAGAGCCATCTCGCGAGATTTTGAGTAGTGAAGTGAACATTTGTTATTATTTTAAATGTATTTAAGTAAATTCATCTAAAGGGCATTGCATTGTCCAAGTATTATTTTATTATTTCTGTTATCCATTACAGAGCCATCTCGCGAGATTTTGAGTAGTGAAGTGAACATTTGTTATTATTTTAAATGTATTTAAGTAAATTCATCTAAAGGGCATTGCATTGTCCAAGTATTATTTTATTATTTCTGTTATCCATTACAGAGCCATCTCGCGAGATTTTGAGTAGTGAAGTGAACATTTGTTATTATTTTAAATGTATTTAAGTAAATTCATCTAAAGGGCATTGCATTGTCCAAGTATTATTTTATTATTTCTGTTATCCATTACAGAGCCATCTCGCGAGATTTTGAGTAGTGAAGTGAACATTTGTTATTATTTTAAATGTATTTAAGTAAATTCATCTAAAGGGCATTGCATTGTCCAAGTATTATTTTATTATTTCTGTTATCCATTACAGAGCCATCTCGCGAGATTTTGAGTAGTGAAGTGAACATTTGTTATTATTTTAAATGTATTTAAGTAAATTCATCTAAAGGGCATTGCATTGTCCAAGTATTATTTTATTATTTCTGTTATCCATTACAGAGCCATCTCGCGAGATTTTGAGTAGTGAAGTGAACATTTGTTATTCTTTTAAATGTATTTAAGTAAATTCATCTAAAGGGCATTGCATTGTCCAAGTATTATTTTATTATTTCTGTTATCCATTACAGAGCCATCTCGCGAGATTTTGAGTAGTGAAGTGAACATTTGTTATTATTTTAAATGTATTTAAGTAAATTCATCTAAAGGGCATTGCATTGTCCAAGTATTATTTTATTATTTCTGTTATCCATTACAGAGCCATCTCGCGAGATTTTGAGTAGTGAAGTGAACATTTGTTATTCTTTTAAATGTATTTAAGTAAATTCATCTAAAGGGCATTGCATTGTCCAAGTATTATTTTATTATTTCTGTTATCCATTACAGAGCCATCTCGCGAGATTTTGAGTAGTGAAGTGAACATTTGTTATTCTTTTAAATGTATTTAAGTAAATTCATCTAAAGGGCATTGCATTGTCCAAGTATTATTTTATTATTTCTGTTATCCATTACAGAGCCATCTCGCGAGATTTTGAGTAGTGAAGTGAACATTTGTTATTCTTTTAAATGTATTTAAGTAAATTCATCTAAAGGGCATTGCATTGTCCAAGTATTATTTTATTATTTCTGTTATCCATTACAGAGCCATCTCGCGAGATTTTGAGTAGTGAAGTGAACATTTGTTATTCTTTTAAATGTATTTAAGTAAATTCATCGAAAGGGCATTGCATTGTCCAAGTATTATTTTTTTACACTTTCTTTTTTAATTATATTTTGAATGCTATGAAGAATTTTGAGACATTAATTTGATTATTTTACTATTTTAAGGCTTATTTCATGCTTCTTTATGTTTTTGAAAAAACAGACATTATGTTTATGATAAAGTCATCACTGTCATAAATATTTAATGACTTGTGCTTTTATTTAAAAACAAAACTGTTAATGCCGATTCTGTCGATTGTCGTACTATGTGCTTGTGATCATAGCGCATTGTGTATACCAACATTAACAAATAGTTCTATTATTCGTAACTTTTGATTATCGCATTGTTACACGAAAGAGAAATATTTATTGTAATTAATACGATTTTCGTAACTTGTGAGGGTATTGAGCTTTCATTATTAAACTAAATTTGATATTTTACAAAAAACGGCTCACAAGCGTCGAAGTTATTAAAAGTGAATTTTTTTAATCACTCACACCGAAGCCTGCCGCTAACTCTGATGTGGTTTGCGAATGATCCGCTTCAACGATCACCTTTCATTCTTCATTTTCAACTAGGGTCTCCGGCCGGCCGTCCACGGGGTTTGTTTCGTAGGTCAAAATTTCCAGAACGAAAATGTTGGAACCAAAAACGTACCGTGTTTTCATTTACAGTAGCTTTCCCATACACATCATTAATCCTTCGAGCTGATTCTGCAGCGCTGCTGCCTCGGTGGAACTTATATTCGTAAATAAGGCAATTTTTAAAATTTTCTATTTTATGAATAGAATGATGTCAAAGAAAAATAAAATGGTGCGAAAACAAATGAATCACTAAATTCGAAACACAAATACACAAGCCTAAATTTGAAATAAATTTGAATTTGGAATTTCTAACCGGACGCCAGATATTTGAAATCAAAGTGACCAGTTCAACAAAACGCTAATTTCATAATATGTAAGAACCTAATATTATAACTTTGGTAGGAAAAATGTAACTGCTCAGGAAACAAAATGTAACTTTTGATTCAAGTGCCCTGGCAACACTTACGTATTGACATCGTATACATTTGGTCTATGTTATGCACCTTTTTATTTATTTGTGTAGATTATCGTAGTATGCAATTTCTCGAAATGGATATTGACGTAGACATGATTAAAAAAAAAAAAAAACAATCCCAATTGTAAATACTTTTACAGTTCTTAACAAAACAGATACAATCGAAACTCGATTTTCACGGTTAAAATATCGATATATCGATCGATTCAGATTTATGAATCGTAAATACCGATTGATGTTTTTTAGGCCGAACAATCGAGATTTCGATTAATAGATCTCAGAGCGCCATCTCTACCAACGACGAGTTTCTTTAAAGTTGACTGTATTAAAATCGAAGTTCCATTGAATTGTCTCTGTGTAAGAAGAGAAATTGTAAATTATAGTTAAATGAATGAATGCGCGAAACCATGGAGTCAGTTGTGATTAATGGATTCAGAGTTGTGACGGTTGTACCCGCAGGCGGAGGGGCAGGACGGAGGGCAGGTCACCTCCCCCTTGGTGTTGGCGCAGGGGCAGGGGCAGGGTTCATCTCCCAGCCCCCAGCTGGGCGTCGCTTCTGTGAGTATAAGTTCCTTTAGAAAACTAGCTCGCAATCCGTGATCTGACACACCTGCCACCTGACAGCAACTCATCTACAGATGAGCTATTAACTAATTCTACTGAACGTTGCGTTTGTGTTGGCTCGTGGTCGTGGCGCAAGCATAACTTCGCAGGCCGCATGCCGTAGCATGACGAGAGTAAAATAGTCTTGGTGAAACTGAATGAATTAGTCGGGCCAGGTACCTGCTGAGATCACCATATCGAAAACACTACAAAGTAAGCCTCTGTTGCTTCGTAGAATGTTCGAGACTTAGTAGAGAGCCGCACATACATGAACGCTTTCATATTAACTGGGGTACTGATAGGAAAACTGATTCATTCTCAGTTTGTTTATAAATTTTATAAAATCAAGTAGAATTCACCATAATTTTATCCGGTGTACTTCAGTGAGCTAGTTGTGTTTTGTAGTGGTCGCTGCGCGGTCCTTCCACCGAGTCGGACTGCCCAGGGGGTGGGAGCGGGGACAAGGAGCAGCAAGAGTTGGAGAGCGGGGTGCCCGTGCTGGGGGACAGATCCGGTCACGCTGTGTGAGTACTTTATATATAACCTCCATAACAAATTTCATCAAAATTGGTCCAGTCGCTTGAGCGTGATGAACTAACAAACATACAAACACAATCACTAACTTTCGGCTATATAATATTAATAATAATTGCAGGATTATATTTTGAATGTAGTTAGTGTGTTAGCTAGCAGGGTCGCAAGCGCCGGAACAGGACGCGGAGTGACCGGTTCAGTGTGTTATCACGTGCCAACGTGTTCTGACGCAGGTGGTCGGAGGCAAAGCGCGCGCACACGTGGCGCTCCTGGTGGGAGTGTCCGCCGGCGGCGCCGCCCCCCGTCTCTGCGGTAGGGGCGTGCCCGTTGACGTCACTGAACCTGTCGCACAACCAGTTCACGTGTGTGCCGGCCGTGCTCGCCTGCAGGGCCACCTCTCTCACGAGGCTCAACATTTCCTACAATTTATTACGGTCTGTACCTACATTCTCAAGCAGCACAGTTAACTTGTCAAATAATATTTACCCGAGTGTGTATGTGTAGGTCCATGTCGTATGTGACCTCGTACCCGTCGAGTCTTCGGCAGCTCGACCTCAGCCACAACGAGATCTCCTGCTGGCCGAGCCTGCCGCAGGTATTCTACTTTCAATATTATAATAACATTTATTTGGTAGACAGTAGGCGTGTGCGCACACTCAACCCAATCAACTGACAAGTGACATCACGAAATTTTATTAGAATTGTGAACAAAAATTGAATCTTATTGTAGAGAACTTATAAATCATATAATTATTTAGGACGAAGGCATCCGCAAATAGAAGGCGTTCTGCTGTATAATATTAACTTGTAGTCGAACAAGTTCGTACGCGACCGTCCCGTGAGAGACGTTGGCGGGGACGAGTCGGTCGAGATAATACGACATTACGTCATTACAGTACACTAAAGTAAACAGTATGTTGTCTCGGCAGTGTTCTTCATATAATTACCTACAGCCGCTCAGTCGTAGATAAACACGCACTAGGGCTGGGCAGCTAACCGTGGGTTTCCTGGGTTACCTATATTCGTATTAAATAAAGCAATATTAAAATGTCATTATGTGTTATCTTTTCACCAAAATATATTTTCTACTAGAAATTTTGTAAATTTTAATTAAAATTATTTCAACTTGGTGATTGTGAAGTAGTATGAAGGGAATGTACTTTTTGGAAATAAAAATATAATTATTTGCTCAAAGTTTAGTTAATCAAAATAATTTTATTAATTCTAGGAAACAAGTAATATAATAATTTGTTATTAGTTATAAATTGTGTACTCGTGCCTTTTGTGTACTGAAGTTTACCTAGATTTCATTTCAGCCGTCCGTATGACGTATGACGTGATACTGGTTATTTTAATTGTCATGCAATTGCACGCGCGTCCCTTACCCGTTACATTACTTGCCACCTATTGTACCACGTCCCTGCCAACGTTTGTCGGAAACAGAACGGTCGCACACGAACTTGTACGACTATAGTCGTTCGCAGTACTTTAGATGTTGTCATTAAATCCGACAGATAGAGAAGTTCGGTTCAGTGGAGGAGGACCCGCTGGCGTGCTACTGCCCGAGCTCGTCCACCCCCGCTACCGAAGCGGACGTACGCACGCGCCCTCACTCGCACACGCACGCGCGGCCTCACTCGGGCGGGTCCGTGCGCGCGCAGCTGCTCGGCGCTGCCTGTCCCGCCAGGAGGCATCTGCGTCTCGAGGGCCTTCGCACTCTGGTCAGAATACCCTCCACACTATGCTACATTCACTACCTACACGTATACATACAGTGCTTTACTACTGCACTGTACTGATTTGTTCACGTCGGGCTCACTGTCTATACACTGACCTGACATGAGGAAGTGTTTCCTTGCACCACCGCACTAACCGAGTTAGTTACAACAACATATACAAAAGATTATTTGATAATGTTGACGGAGTTGACGGAATGGTGGATGCTGCAGATCCTGGCGAACAACATGCTTACTCGCATCCAGCTGACCACTGACGACGACGGAGAGTCCAGCGCCACGCCCGCGCCCGCGTCCGCGCTCCAGGACAACAACACTGACGATGAGGAAGAATGGGTCAGTACTCTCTCATTTTTGATTAATGCAAACTAGTCCTGCACCCTGGAGGCGGATATTACACATGAGTCCATAAACCTGGTGTCGGCTCCCGGGAGAGACACGACCATCTCTATCACTCAGTATATATATTGTGAGCTATAAGTGGACATTGCTGTAGTAAGCATACATGTGAAAGCGTATTGTACGTCCAGGGTTCAGCGAGCCAGGTCCGGGGGCGGCTGCTGTTCCCGCTGCTCTCCATGCTGGACGTATCCAGCAACCTGCTGCGGAGTATCCCGCCCGGCATTCATGAGCTCACAAACCTCTCCGTACTCAACATCAGCGGGAACAAAGGTACACCTACTCTTCAGCAACACTGTTTAATGAGCCATAAATCATTTACCTTTAAAATGATTAAAGTAAAGGAGTGTTGTGGCGCAGAGGTGACGGAGCTGCCGCCAACGATGGGCTTGTTGTCGCGGCTGTGGAACCTGAACGTGGCGGGGTGCGAGCTGGCGGAGCCGCTCCGCTCCATGCTGCGCACCGGCCGCTATAAGACCATGGACATCGTCGGGTACCTCAAGTCCGTACTCCAGGAGGCGCGCCCCTACACCACCATGAAGTTGATGCTCGTAGGCGTTCAGGTGAACACCTCGGCCGACCTCACCAGTTCGACATATCCTTCTACAACGTCTGACGATCTTTTGTAACTGTGCAGGGCATCGGGAAGACTAGCCTGCTGGAGTGTCTCCGTCAAGAGTCCGCTGTGCATCACAGGAGGAAACCCACAGAGGTCAGCCATTTATGTTAGTTGGTAACATCATCAATTTCTATTCAGTTTGCTCTCCTTTACACAGCTTGACGACAATGCGATCGACTGAATAGTCTCGCATCTCCAACTGATATCATATACACCGTGGGATATGGGATGGCAACTAGTAACTAGAGTAATACTTGTTACGTAACGGACTACCAAATAGTACCACGGTTGCAAGTCTTCTAGAATGTTCCACAACCTAACACGAAATAATCATTGATTACAGTGAATATAGTAAATGGTGCGATAGTGTGTGTGTGTGTTTTTACGAGTGTGCGTCCTCCCGGCAGCACTGGGCGAAGCGTATGGGCAACAAGTCCAGCAGCCGCGGGAATCTCTCCACGGTGGGCGTCGACATCGGCCTGTGGGTCTACGAGAAGCACCGCACCTCGCGAGGACCCGTCACCTTCAGGACCTGGGACTTTGGCGGCCAGCACGAGTGAGTGCGAAGCTACTTCACATTATCCTCTTATATTTTTTAAAATTTTCGACAGAGTTGGCATAGCTTAGCTGGTGTGTGTTTGCTTGCAGGTATTACGCGACGCACCAGTACTTCCTGTCCCGGCGTTCGCTGTACCTGGTACTGTGGAAGGTGACTGAGGGGCGGCGCGGGCTAGCTAGCGCGTTGCACTGGCTCCGGTACTCTCTCTCTCTCTCTTATACACTCTGTCTGTCACTCCGAGCGTGTCCTTTTCATAACACTTTGTAGTTTAGTGCCGGTTCTTTTTGCTGCTATTGTCAAATTGCAACATCGTAGCAGTTTCATGAATTAGTTGTCGCTGGAGAACACTTATAGACTAACGCTATAATCAGTGATGTTTAATATTTTTAGGTGTATACAGGCTCGCGCTCCGGGTTCCCCCGTCATCATGGTCGCTACGCACTACGACCAGGTCAACAATGTGAGTCCTCATTTTTAACACATTGTATTCTTTAATAGAGCGGGTTACATTGCTTGTCTTTGTCTATAAGCGTTTATCTTTTTATACACTGGATCGATATCTTCACTTCCTGTATCCCATACATGAAGATGAACACATACGGTGTGTGTCAATTTATCTAACGTTAATTTGTAAGTTAGTAATTATTATAATAAAGGTTACTATTAAAATATGACACAATCTAATACTCGAGCCAGTTTAACTCTTCTATTAAACTCTTAGGTGTTCACGAACTAATAGCTTTGCTAACCGTAACAAAGTCCGCGCAGACGACACTCACAAAAAAAAAAAAAATGTCTATGTCGTCATCTCGGTTGAGTTATTTTTTTTATTTGACTTTGACCCAGTTATTTGAGAACGTTGTAACTAAGTGAAGAATCATCATATTGTTCGAGAATGTTCGACCTGAGTATAGTATCAGGATTGTCCAGAGCAACCTGCCGGAGAGTGAGAGCCCGGAGGCGCTGCAGCGTCTCATCAGATCCTCGATAATGGGGGCGCCCGACGCGGACAAGCTGGGCCTGCCCAGGGTACTAGATTCGCTCGAGGTGAGTCTTGTGTGTATGTGTATGTATGAAGTGTGTGGAGTGTATGAAGTACAGTTGTCGCGTTGTTGCCGGCAGGTGTCGTGCAGCACGCGACATAACATCCGGCTGCTCGCCGACATCATATACTCCGTGGCATTCAGCGTCAAGCCGCCAGGTCAGCTCCCATACACATTCATACACATTTTTCATACAACCCGTACGTACTAGGCGCTGTCAACATTTTCACATCTCGGCAATTTGCGACTGCTTTAAGTAAAGAGAAATCTCCAAAGAATGTCTCTGTGCCCTGACTCTGTCTAATTAACAAATAATTAATTATGAACACAAACACCACAGTTTTATGTCTGAACAAACTCAAACTACATTTTTACAAATGATCCAATTTGCGACTGCTTTAAGTAAAGAGAAATCTCCAAAGAATGTCTCTGTGCCCTGACTCTGTCTAATTAACAAATAATTAATTATGAACACAAACACCACAGTTTTATGTCTGAACAAACTCAAACTACATTTTTACAAATGATCCAATTTGCGACTGCTTTAAGTAAAGAGAAATCTCCAAAGAATGTCTCTGTGCCCTGACTCTGTCTAATTAACAAATAATTAATTATGAAAACAAACACCACAGTTTTATGTCTGAACAAACTCAAACTACATTTTTACAAATGATCCAATTTGCGACTGCTTTAAGTAAAGAGAAATCTCCAAAGAATGTCTCTGTGCCCTGACTCTGTCTAATTAACAAATAATTAATTATGAACACAAACACTACAGTTTTATGTCTGAACAAACTCAAACTACATTTTTACAAATGATCCAATTTGCGACTGCTTTAAGTAAAGAGAAATCTCCAAAGAATGTCTCTGTGCCCTGACTCTGTCTAATTAACAAATAATTAATTATGAACACAAACACTACAGTTTTATGTCTGAACAAACTCAAACTACATTTTTACAAATGATCCAATTTGCGACTGCTTTAAGTAAAGAGAAATCTCCAAAGAATGTCTCTGTGCCCTGACTCTGTCTAATTAACAAATAATTAATTATGAACACAAACACTACAGTTTTATGTCTGAACAAACTCAAACTACATTTTTACAAATGATCCAATTTGCGACTGCTTTAAGTAAAGAGAAATCTCCAAAGAATGTCTCTGTGCCCTGACTCTGTCTAATTAACAAATAATTAATTATGAACACAAACACTACAGTTTTATGTCTGAACAAACTCAAACTACATTTTTACAAATGATCCAATTTGCGACTGCTTTAAGTAAAGAGAAATCTCCAAAGAATGTCTCTGTGCCCTGACTCTGTCTAATTAACAAATAATTAATTATGAACACAAACACCACAGTTTTATATCTGAACAAACTCAAACTACATTTTTACAAATGATCCAATTTGCGACTGCTTTAAGTAAAGAGAAATCTCCAAAGAATGTCTCTGTGCCCTGACTCTGTCTAATTAACAAATAATTAATTATGAACACAAACACTACAGTTTTATGTCTGAACAAACTCAAACTACATTTTTACAAATGATCCAATTTGCGACTGCTTTAAGTAAAGAGAAATCTCCAAAGAATGTCTCTGTGCCCTGACTCTGTCTAATTAACAAATAATTAATTATGAACACAAACACCACAGTTTTATATCTGAACAAACTCAAACTACATTTTTACAAATGATCCAATTTTGTTTAATTTTAGTTTTTATAAACGAGTATCTTAGTGTAAAAAATTTAGATATGTACAAATAGCGTCGATGAGGTTTTTAAATGATATTGTCAGTTCCTTAGAAGCGAGTCTACTGTCATGTTTGTTGCCCGAGAGTCTGAGTGGTGTCTCATGTCTATTGGTTGGTGTGGCAGGCTGCAAGGAGCCGCTGCTGGAGCAGAAGATCCCGGCGACTTACTTGGCGCTGGAGGAGTGCGTCACATCACTCGCACACGAGCTCAAGGAACCGGTGCTCAGCCACGCGGAGTACAAGAGACTGGTCAGTCTACCTGCTACTCACTTCCCAATTTCTATAACATAACCTTAATATAATATATCCGAGAGCGGTGTGTGCAAGCCAAGAAGACGTTTCTGTTAGTATATGGCGAGATAGCCGAGGGGAACAGGTGCGGTACAGCACGCGTTGGGGTTACCACCGTGCGCATGACCATATCTTGTCTGTCCCTTCACTGATCTTCCTATATTTAAGTCCAGCTATACTAGACATTTAGAGAGATAAAGTGAGAGCATGATGCTGGATGATGAGTAGGAGAGGCCCCTGCATAGTTAATGTTTTGTGTGTTCAGGTGACGCAGTACATGCAGCAGAAGAACCACCGCATATTCCGGGACGCGGCCGAGCTGCACCAGGCGACCATGTTCCTGCACGAGAACGGTGACCCAATCAAAATTATACAAACTATTCCGAGATTCTGCCCAATCTACTTTAGTATAGTCAGGTTTAAGAGTTTAATACTTTTGCCATTCTCGTGTCTGACTTTATCTATGTAGGTGTGCTGCTGCATTATGACGACGCGACGCTGAAGCAGCTGTACTTCCTGCGGCCGCAGTGGCTCTGCGACGTGCTAGCCCACGTGCTCACCGTGCGCGAGATCAACCCGTTCGCAAATAACGGTACGTGGCATGGCATGTGACGTCACACACACAGTGCGTACAGTGTGCAAGAGCTGATCCCGCACCCGGCACACCCTCGCAGGTATCATGAAGGCGGACGACGTGGCGCACGTGTTCAAGGCGTCCCCGCTGCTGGGGTGCGGCGCAGAGGCGCGCGCGCTTGCTCTCTCGCTGTTGAACAAGTTCGAGTTGGCACTCAGCTGGGACGCGCGCGTGCTGCTCGTGCCGCCGCTGCTGCCCGCTCGAGAGCCGCAACACCCGCAGCTGCCGGTGCGGCCGCGCGTCTGCTCCCGCCGCGCCTGGCCTTCCGCCCTGCCCTGCGGCCTACCGCCCCACCTCACCGTGCCGCCGGACCCGCCGCCCCCCGGCACAGACTCGCCGACGCTCGTCCGTGAGTACATACCTTGTAATCGTCTGTCGGTGTACTCCGTTGGAAGTTCAAAAATCAATGAGAAACATGATCTATATGAGCACTCGTGTAGCTGTGTAAGTGCGCCGCGCGCCATTCGGGTTCGGTTCCCCCGAGACTGCTGCGTAATGTCTCTACTGTGACTGTTGAATCCCCCACCGAAAACTCAGGGATAAACGCTTATGCGCAGTGGAAAACTTGATCATCCGAATCTTCAGTAGACATATAGAGAAAGAAATATTGCCTGCGTTTTGCAGGGCTAAACTGAATTTATTACAATTGAAGAACTCATAAATACCAAATCACCAAATCAATCAAGGACTGTTTTTTTAGTGACGGTGAGTCGAGCGCGAGGGTGTCATAGAGAGAAAAATTAAAGACAACTTGCGCTGGCAGACCCCGGTTCCGAACAGTGACTATGTGTTTTCGTTCTAATAAAGCCGAACGTCGGGTACAAGAGAATTGATTGCATGTTTAAAAATTAAAGTAAATTATTGAGTAATATTGGTCTATAGATAAAAAAGCTTAAAACAATACAAATCTGGAAAAAGTAATTGTTTATTTATTTAATTTTCCCTTTAAAAAAAAAAAATTGTTTTTGTCTGTGAGTCACGTGATTTGAAATGCCGATTAGAATATGTGACGTCACCATTCAGGAAATATGAACGTTAGGCTCTTGCGTGAGTTGTCACAGTTGCCACTGTTATCATACAAAATAACATTTAAAATAAAGGATAATATCACGGGACCATAAAAGCGCGTTTTTGTGTCATGTTTTTATTTCAGAAAAAAAATATTTTTAAACCATTTTTTATGATGAATAATTAAACGAAAAAAAGTATTCATAGGTATTATATTCAACATATAAAGATTTTCCAAAAGTTGTCAATTCCCGGACTGGTGACTTGCATAAAGCGGTAAACTCGCGACACGCGACAAGCAGTCGGCACTCACCAGTCGCACAACAACAACCGCTTCCTCAAACGAGAGCATCCAAGTTCGGTGAAGCCGCAAAAGTGCACATCGAGCGGTAGTCGACTGCCACAACTTATGAGTGTTGACAAAAACTTTAAATATAAGCGACCTTGTAATAAGTTAAAACATAAAATAAACAACAATATAATAATATAATTATGTGTGCCTCAATAAAAACACTAAAACATTTATTAGTCTTCCAAAGGTTATAATAAATGTTGGGGTTGGTTGGTATTCCCCGTTTCAATTTCAATGTCACTAATGAGCTGTAAACAACCTAACTAGCCATTGTCGTGTTAATTAAATAAATTGTTAATAGATGGCGCACTGGCATGTTACTTGAATACATTAAATAAAAACAATATATTTATAACAAAACTGTTAATTTTATACCTTTTTTTATCAATAACGGGAAACATAAGCTTTAAATGATGTTTGATTCTACTCAGAACCGGAGTCTGGCAACACAAGTTGTCTCTATGTAACTTTCGCGTTCGTCATCCTTCACTTCCTGTCATTCATTCGTCGCGCTGTTTTGCCCGGCTCGCTATATAATTTGTACATTACCTTATTGATTATTATCAGTTGAATAAATATACACACGAGTTGAAGAACAATGTGCTGGTTTTGGATTGTGCACCATACCGGTTGATAACTTTATGAAACCTCTTGTTTTGAACTGTGTTTTGGCCACGGGACGATAGTTTCCCGTATTGCGGCCAATTGTTGTTTTGTGATATTATATAAACTTGTAATCTCGCCACGAGAAGAATTGGTGTCAGGAGATGACCTGAGCGACTGGTGATTTGACATTTCCTTCCCATTCCTTTGATTATTACTTACCAGTGTGTAGCTTGTCTCGTCAGCACCAGCGCCGAGAGTGGTGAGTGTATTTGTATTATTGTAATTTGTAGCATAAACTGTAATAAATTTCCCAGCCCTGCGAAACGCAAGCTATTGCTTTGTCAATCCAACTCCATTGGGGGTTCAGATATGAAGTCTTCCACTGCACCTAAATCCTTGAGCCCTTGATGCAGGACAGAACAGATTTAATTATTTTGATGGTGAATTATGGGAGACATGGAGTTACCACAAAGGAACATAATATAAAGGTGTGTAGGTGCAGAGGATGAGGCGGCGTGCGTGCGGGTGAGCGCGCGGGGCGGGGGCGTGCCGCTGCGCAGGCTTGTGCTGCTGTCGTACGTGCCGCAAGGGTTCTGGCCGCGGCTACTGTGTCGTGTGCTGGCGGACCCCGCGCTCGCGCACACACCCTCCCGCCTCTACAGGCCGGCGCCCGACATGGAGCGGGAGGAAAGTGTGTCGCGCGCACTTGATCTGCCCTGGGGCTGGAAGCTGTGGCGTTCGGGGCTTGCGTTGTGTGCGGGGCCACTTACGCTTGCCTCGCTGCGAGACTTGCCTCCGACTGCGGACGCACTGCTCGGCATCAACACTGACGACGAGGTCACGGACCACCCCTATGCGGATATCAAGTACGTACTCACTCCTACCTTTTTACGAGGACTACTACTTATCTCCTGAGAGGTTCCCAATCTATTCTTAGTTATTCTTCTTATACTTGTTTTATCATTGCAGAAGCATTTACAAGTATCATTGTTTTCACGTAAATATGTGTTTAAATTTGTTTCCTTGGTGGAAGACAATTCAAAAAATTTGTGATCGCAATGTGAAGGGACTACACTTTCGGCATTGCGGCTGCATATCGAACACCTATACAAAATTAAAATATACCACTCGATAAGTAAAGGAGACGAAGACAAGAAAGAAGGACTGTGACGCATTGCGTGCGAGGGAGGGGGACATGCCGATACTTTGAGGTCATTTCGCCGCGTCACTAGATATCCATTTTGTATAAATTATTGCTCAGAGAAGCTACGACGCTCGTTTTAGTTTCGATCGACAACTCTTGTCAATATTTATCAATTACGTATAATACGTATATAAAATGGGCGCGTGCGTCTGCCCATATACAAATGTGCTACGTCAACCTATACAGAGCGGGACCGCGCACCGAGGGCGCGAACGCGACGGAAACGATTCCCTCGTACTCTGTATAACCGACGGCGGATAACACGCTACGGTAACCAGCTGTCTGGAAACCAGTGCGTGCGAGCCCCTCTCACTACGTGCGACCGACCCTGCTCACACCCGAAACTACTAGGCGTGAAGAGGGCGAAACATTAAGGTACCCACGCAGTGAGGTGCCTGCTGGTAGGCGCGGTGATGACGTAGCACGGAGCGGAATGGACTGGGTCGCTGGCGGGTTGAACACTTAGTGAAGATGCAAAATGACACACAGGCACCACAATAAAATTCGCTGTATTCTTTTCAAGACACAATACAATTTGTTGGTACTATCTTCTGGGTACTGTTTCTTCCAGTTTCTTGAGTCTTGAGTCTTGAGTCTTCAGCTTGTGGCACCCGTGTGTGCTGGTTGGCCACAGTAGTGCGCCTTTTATATCGTTTGCCGGAGAGCGAGACGGACGATGGCGTCTCTATCCGTACTGCTCATTACCAAACTTGGGTGTGGTCCGTTAACCGTGGTAATGCGCCGCAGTTGCAATATCGCTGTCTCTATATATTATTATTATTACTTGTATGCAGAATACAATAAATCGTTAATATCTCTAATTACAATTATTCAATTACTATAAAAACTATTTCACATTATTGTAGATACAAATACCTATCCAAAAACACTAACTTTAACATTATAGGTTAATAAACATGGTAGATACAAAGCGTTAAACATTGCAACTTTAAAACAGCTTGAAACTCGTTATTTACACACTATTTGATGTTACAAACATTATAAAACATATAAGAAGACTATTTTACCTATATAACACAAAACATTACATACAACTTTTTTATAATATGAATTATTGACGATATATGATTTTCGTACTTCAAGCGACTATTTCTATTAAATTATAAGTATTTTTATAACTTATATACTGTTCTTATATACCTACACGCTATAGTATCACATTCGTAACATTAGAAACACTAGATCTATGATTGTTTGTATAAATTATTCATCCCTACAACTTATATTTACAATTGCTATTTTCGTATCATTACGCTTAGGCCTATGCGTCGCTAACAGTATACGTATTACGTATTGTGGAATAGATATTGTTAAAGTTAAACATTAAGAAGACTTAATACAATGTCGGCTTATACTTGTCAAAAAGCCAAGTAAAAATTGTAAACGAGAACTTTCCACTTTCAATACACTTGTTACAACGATTCAACAGTGATTCAAATGCGTGTGTTTTAGCTCATTTTGTGGAATTGGGTCTAGTGCCTGTGTTGAAGCCGTTGCAATGGTCGAAATGTTATTTGAGATCATCCTTTTAACTTCAATTTTAATTTTGGGAACAGAGCGAAATCACTCGGGGCTAAATGTTTTGCCTAAATCTTCGTAAATAATGGTTCGAATAGTTTCTCTGCTGATGTTCAAAGTGGCTCTTCTATCATTTTCAGTGAAGCATTGCGGTCATTTGCAATAAAATCACGTACTTTTTCGGTCATTTCTTTTGTTCTAGTTAAAATTGACCTTCCTTCACGATGATCATCTTGTAACCTTACTCTGCCTTCCAGGAATCGTTAATGCCATATAAAAACGTTGGCTCTACTAAAATAATCATCGCCATACATTAGCTACATCAACAAAAATGTTTTTGATGCTTTTTTACCAACTTTTGCATGAAATTTAATAACTGCTCTTTATTTCATGTTATAATATCAACATCGACGAGAAATTTGTTTTAGTAAAACTGTCATAACTTTGCTATTTGTCAATTAATTTAAGCGAATTTGGTATTACTGACTTACAGCTTTTAATTACACATAGGTGCCTCTACTAGTTAATAAGATTTGTTGCTTTTTATCAACGTAGAGACACCCGTTGTAGGTACACCCACGCTCAAGGGAGCGTGTGGCTATGTGCGACTCCCACTCACTAATACTCCACGATGAGCTATCCGCCGCTGTAAGAAGACGACGCGCATTCGCTTGAGCATTCCACCGCCCCGTTCTTGGCTGGCCCCGGCGCTAAAACGAGACATTCTCCCCGTCCGCAGAACCAGTACAATGGAAAGACGCCTCCCGACCCGTTTCCCGTTTCGGCTAGGGTGGAGTAAGGAGATCAGCATATCACATCATAGGTCTCTACCACCGTCCACGTCCCCTCATTGTCTAACATGGCGCTAACCACATTCGGCAATAAAAGGTCCCCTCTACCACAGTGTTCAAAGCACGGCGCTGCCTCTCCAACCTAGCACACTTCGAGTGTGCTGTACAGTGTCCTCGGCCGCACTGCACTCATGACACATGGTGGTTAGCTCTCTACGAGCGATTTGATGCAGGTGCCATCCGAATCAATAATTCCCGGATAGCACCTGAACCAGATGAATATCACGGAGACATTCTCCTTTCTACACAATCTTTTGAGGACCGGGCGGACGTCGACTATGGTATATCTCGCATAAAGCGCGTCCGCCAAGTCCTGCGCCCACCGCCATAAAATTTCCGCTTGGGCCTGTCGCCTCAAATTTTCAACTTCTGTGGGAGCCGGTGGCTCTCCTTTCTCCTTCCTCGCCACCGTAAACCGATATAGGAAGGCGAGCACTTCCGCCTCTAACTCCTACAGTATGGAGCCGGCGAGAGCGAAGGCCGCCCCCACGGTACCGAACGGCAACCATAAGACAACGGTCGAACAGCTCCGGAAGCTTTCCCCCATGAGGTCATTCCTCCTTCGTCCGCTTATTGCATTGGGGGACTAGGTCTCCACGACCCTCTCCCGTCTGGAGAGTCTCCGCTATCGGGGGCGCCTGGCTACGGATTTTTTTCCAGGCCTCTCGATAGGGGTGCACCCAAGGGCTCTCTAGCGTACTGCATCCTTAGCAACCTCTCGGAACATAGAGTTGCAGTCGTCATTTTTCAGTAGATTTAAAATAGTTTTACAATGATTATCGAACATTAAGTTTGGTTGGTTGTGAAGGGTCCGTTGCCCCTTTATTTAATAGCGCCCGTCAGCGAAGCAAGCCTGCTGCAGAGCGTGTCAAAACAAATATTATTGCCATGTTCAGCGTATCGAGGCGGAGTCGGTTGTTTCGCTCACAATACTGTATGCTTCGTTGGATTGTGTTTTTATATTATAAAGACTTTGACTTTTAAACCTGCTTTTAATTAATTTATTAAAAAAAAAATTGGTGTATTGTTTAAGAGAGATGGTTTAACTCCAGTATACAGAATTTGAAACAATTAAATAAGAAAGAGTAATCTTTGCGATGAAACATTATGACAATTAAATTTTAAAACTGTTAAAGGAATCCGTGTGTACGGTTGCAGGCTAAGGGTCCGGCAGGAGGGCGCCTGGTGCGACCTGGACGTGCAGAGGTCCGCCTGCGTCGAGATCCTGCTGCCCGCCCAACAGTGTGTGCTCAGGCGGGAAGACGGCTTGCCGCTCGTCGGATACCAGGTCATATATCGTACTGTACACGCGCAAGGGTAACTACTCTCTGCGATAAACGAGGCAAGTGAATGTATTGTCAACAGAGCATCAGCTTGGAGCCGAACCCCGAAACGCTGGCGAAGGTGCTCGCGCTGCTCTCGGACCACGTAGATCTGCTGCTGGAAGACTGGTACCCTTCCTTGGGTGAGTCTGCATCACATTCTACAGCCACCACCGCCAAGTCCGCCTGAGCAAACAGTATGTTGACTGGTAGTACAGTTGCAAAGTTGCTAGTACTACTCACCCATCTAGTTTGCGAGGACAGCGAACAGGTGTGTGTGTGTTGCAGGCACCAGGTTCGTGCACACGTCGGAGGGGCGGTGCCTCATCACACGCGTCGTGCCCTGCCCCGCCTGCTTGCGGGACGTGCACCAGCCCCACCCGCCCCACCCGCCCCACCCGCCCCACCCGCCCCATCAGCCGCTGCACGACGACCAGTTCGTACAGGTCTGTACTATTCTTCTATTTTTCATATATTTTCATTATAACTGTACTTACGCTTTTTCACATGTGCTCGAGCTTTTGTGTATGTGGATTGGTTCGCAACTCCTCATTTCCTATTTGATTTAATAATCTGTTTAGTGTAACGTCCGGTGTGGTTCAAGCAGGCATTACGAGGCTTGGAGATCGGCAGTCACCAGGCTAGTAGGGAGCCGAGCAGGGAAGTAGGCGCGGAGGTGCGCCGGCCGCGTCTCTCGGAAGACTCGCGCACATCCGACGGGGACAGCGGCGTCGGAGCCGACTCTAACCGTAACACATTACATTGTCATACGAGAGTTTACAGCGTACGTGTTCTCGTTCAAACTAACCGTGCGTGTGTGTGTGCGTGTGTAGCGTCTTCTCGGCTCGGGTCCGTAGAGGGCGCGCCGAGCGAGGCGGTGACGCGCTTCGCGTATGGCTGGACTGTGGAGGAGTGCATCCTGGCGGCGTGCACCGGGCAGCGGCTGCACTGCGCGCTACACGACCACCAGCAGCTCAGCCATCTCGCGCCGGACGCGGTGAGTGCAGTCACAGTGCGTTGGCGCAACGGTAACAGTACACCAGTGAGACCCGACTGTGCGTCTGCAGCTCCTGCTCGACGTGGAGGAAGAGAAGCGAGCGCGCTGGGAGCAGGTGTCGCGCGGCGCGGTGGCGGGCCGGGGCGCGTTCGGCACCGTGCTGGCGGCGCGCTGGAGGCAGCCCGCGGGGGAGGTGGTACAGGTCGCGCTCAAGGCGTTGCAGCCAGTGCCGGGCGGCGGGCTGGACGCGAGCTCGCAGCAAGCACACCGCGCCGCCGTCGCGCGCTGGGACCGGGACCCGGCAGGCGCTGCGTGTCGCGCCTACTGTGGCCTGCGTCAGGAGCTGTGCATCCTGTCGCAGCTGCGGCACGCGCACGTGGTGCCGCTGGTGGCGGTGTGCGCGGCGCCGCTCGCGCTGCTGCTGGAGCTGGCTCCGCGCGGGGCGCTGGACGCTGCGCTGCGCGAGTACCGCTGCACGGGGGTGAGCGTGGGCGTGCGCTGTGCTCGCGCGCTCATGCTGCAGACGGCGCGCGCGTTAGAGTACCTGCACGCGCAGCGGATTCTCTACCGGGACCTGAAGGTGCGTGGAGGGGGGTGGGTGTGTGACGTAACGCGACGCCCCCGCTACTACTGTGTGTGTGCATAATATGTTGCAGTCGGAGAACGTGCTGGTGTGGCGGATGCCGAGGCCGCACGAGTCCGTGCAGACGGAGCTGAGCGCGGCGCCTCTCGACGTGCTCGTCAAGCTAGGGGACTACGGTTACTATATATTATAATATTAGCATATTAGTTCATTGGATCAAGAATTGACGAGTTATATTAAAATACTAGCTGTGCCCCGGAGTTTCACTCGCGTACAATTAGAAAAAGATATCACTGTTTGATGATTTATAATCACATTGTTTTTATCGGGAGGTCAAGGTCACACAGCTCGTTCGTGACACTACTACTATAGTCAGAGAGCCAAACTTGACCCGCGTTGTAATTATTTTAATTTTCCATCATTTGCCAAATTATATGTCCAAATAACATGCTGTAAAGAGCAAATTTTATCTTTATAAAAGTGTCTTTGATGATAAAGTAACTTTCGTTCGTAAGGATTAATAATAATAATACTCACGATTACTTTTTAGTTTTCAACAAAAGTTTTGTCACAAAATACTTTATTATAGCATATGTATAAGAGATAGGTATATGGTATTCCAGACTGTAGCAGAAGGGGGGCGCAATATATGTGCTGGGCCCGTAATTCAATTATCTATCGCGAATCTATCCCCCTCGTACACTATTGCTGCGATACACAGTAAACAATGTAATAACAACCAAAAGAAAAAAGACTTACCTCGTCAGGAGCGGGCGGCGATTTTGACCTTGCCACGTCGACCTGGACTGAAGAATGTGAGGTATTTGTGTTTGTGGAGTGAACTGTATGTATTTGTGTGTGGTAGCCTCAGATCTCATAGGAAACTCACTAAAGCAATCAGTTCAGCAAAACTCTTGGTTCACAAACTCAAGTTATACAAAACAACATTTAACACCATGTATCAAAACACTCGGCGGACTATAATGTAGCACTTCACCGAACGTCAGTGATGACGTCGTGCATGCAACCAACAAACGCGAGCTCACGGTATCAAAACACAAAGCGTTCTGTTACGTGACGAGCAGAGCCGTCGGACGAAGACCGGCGGGTGGGGCGACGTGGCGCCTGCGGAGAACGATTGTCCCCGCACATACAATTCGCCAAGCACAGCGATCGCGGCATCGTACTGTTAGGAGACCGTCCCTGGTTGTATTTTTAAAAAAAACTACACTTTTCACAACTCATATATATTTTATATGAAAAAATACTCTGACACACTGACTCCCGAATTTTGTTGAGCAGTTAGGACCGTGCTCCGCGATGTCTTGATACTGACTGACTTGAAGGAAATTTTTAATAATTAAAGTAAAAATTGTAAAGTGCTGAATTGCACATGTGATAAAACAGCGTCATATGCTAAGGTCTGAGTGCGCTATGTGTGCTTAGAAATAAGGGTTATAACAGTACGATGCGACTATGAACTTATTCCAAACACAGACTCTTTTGGATATACTGATGACCAATTTTTATGTAGAACATTGTATTTACGTATCATTAACCATTACGCCAGCGCACGCGGATAAAGCAGTTCGAGAGCGCTTTCTCTTTTGACTTGCTTAACAAAAATCCACATAGTGTAGCTGATGTAGTTGGTTTATTTTAAGGGAAGTTTGAAATGGTTTGATTGTGTTTAACTTAAGTTTTCTAACAAGACCTTAAATGTAATCATATCTGGGGTCATTTGATTCGTATTTATCTGTTTAAGAGAATAACTTATGTTATTACGAAAATTGTAAGTCTAATTAAGTTGATATTTCATTTAGGAGTTTAAAGTGTTAAAGACAGAAATTGTTTGTTTATTTCTAACCGACTTCAAAAAGGCGGAGGTTTTATATTCGCACGTTTTTAATTTTATTGTAGATGTTTAGGCGTCATTTATTTGTTTATGAATCTGTTCAGATGATTATTTTTCCTTTAGAAGGGATCGTCTCATTGGCATGGCTCTTAGATTTCGAAAATACACTAGACGACTCTTCAAATTTTCGTTTTCGTTTTCTCTTTTGATAAAATTGTCTCGTAGGAGATTTAAGTTGAATTTTAACTTCTTATTGTTTATTTATTTATTTGGCGCGCCAACAGAGCAACAACATATGATACATGTTTATATTTTAGATATACGAACATATCTCAATAATTATGTAGTACTCCACTTACAGGCGAGCACAGCATGCAACAATTTTCGAGCCTTAATATTGATTAAATATAGTACTATGTTAACAAACTTGATAAAAATAATAACAATAATTAAAAGCAAACAATAATAATACAAAATAATGTTAATAATATAAATACTCAATCATGTCATAATTGGAGAATTTTGAAGATATAGGATTTAAGAGAGGTCAAAGAACTGAAGAATATGTCAAGACTTTGGTCGTAAATTTCATTAAATGTCTTCGATATGCGCCATATAGGAGACTGCATACCTAAGTTAGTACGTATGAAGTTACAAGCGAAAGGAACATATGTGCAAGATCTAGAATTTGGACGTGGTACCTTAAGTGAAATTCTCTGTAAAATATCCGGACTGTCAACCAAGTCATTCAGTATTTTATATGTACAAAAATAATATTTCAAACATAGAACGTCTGTCTTGAAGAGAAAGACAGTTTAACTTTTTTAAACGCTCCTTGTAACTATTATTGCATGGGAGCATATGGTGCTGAGCACAGATTTGTCGAAAGAAACGTTTTTGAACCCGTTCTATATTATTTACATATACTGCGTAAATAGGATTCCAAATTATGCAATTAAATTCCAGCTGACTTCTTACAAGAGCGTTAAAAATAATCATTTTTGAACTCATGCATCTGAAATCCTTAAAATTTCGAGAAATAAATCCAAGCATTCTAAACGCCTTATTAACAACGGAATCCATATGACTAACAAAACGCAGTTCCGAATCCATCACTACACCAAGGTCGCGAATTACACTACATTCTTTCAAAATAGACCCATTTAATTCGTATGATGTTTTTATTTTATTTTTCCGCTTACGACTAAACTGGATATGACTACATTTTGAAATATTTAAATACATTTATTGGTTTTGCACCATTTATTTACATTATTAAGATCTTGTTGGAGGCAATATGCGTCAATACTGTTAGTTATTTTTTTTTATAAATTTTAATATCGTCAGCAAATAGAAGGTAGTTCGTATATTTCATTTCTTTTACAACATCGTCTACAAAAATGAGAAATAAAAAAGCTCCCAAATGGGATCCTTGAGGAACGCCGGAAGTGGGTGTGAAGTAATTAGAGACATAACCGTTGACCGTAACATAAATTTTTCGATGAACAAGATAAGACTTGAACCAGTGCAAAAGGTTTCCAGCAATACCAAAATTCTGTAGTTTATCTAGCAATAATGTATGATTGACTTTATCAAACGCTTTGCTAAAGTCAGTATATAGAGCATCAACCGAATTACCCTTGTCAACTTCAGTTATAATATAGTCTGTGTAATCTAGAAGGTTGGTGGTGGTAGATCTTTTAGGAAGAAAACCGTGTTGTGATGACTACAGAAGATTTCTCACGTGTGAGACTATGTGTGGATATACCAGTGATTCAAAGACCTTATAGCCAATGTGTTCAGTATCGTGATCGGTCTATAATTATCTACAGCTGATATGTCACCTTTCTTGGGAATAGAAACAACTGAAGCCGTTTTCCATTGAGAGGGAAAGGTGGAAGTTTTAAAAGATTTGTCAAATATAATTTTAAGTGGAATACCCAATGAACTTCATTGAGACAAGAGCCCTGAAAAATACGGGTGGAAAGCCATCTGGCCCAGCACCCTTGTAGGAGTCAAGACTTTTCCAATTTCTTAACGATAACATTCTCATTAAATGCTACGTCGTGATGTATATTATTGCTTTGTAATTTGAGATTAAGAAACGGATACAAAATAGGTAGCAAATAAGTTAGCGAACTGATTATGATTTTTATATGTACCTTGATTTTTCATTACGTGTTTACAATCCCGAAATTAAAATAACACATGTATTGTAGATACTTTGGACCTGCAAATCTCACTAAACGACATAGTAAACGGTTATCTCGAGCTTTGAGTCAGTGCGGGCTGGTTGTGGTTCCAGGCATCAGCCGACTGGCGCCACCGTCGGGCACGAAGGGGTTCGGAGGCACGGAGGGGTTCATGGCGCCAGAAATCATGAGGTACAACGGCGAAGAGGAGTACACAGAAAAGGTAGGTACTTGCATTTTCTCACCTTCACCTAATTTACTAAAAGTATTTTAGTTTCGAATTTTTGCATCGAGACTATTTACTATAATCTTTCTATAAAGAATCAAGAATATTATTTGATATTTGTTAAATATAAATAAAGAGGACATATTTTATGAGCGGAATAACGTCCGTTGGAAAAGCTGATGAAGCTCCCGGATGTCAGGGGTTCAGTTCATTTTACCTTTGGATTAATTTGATAACAATGTAACTGTGAAATGTTACCGTGACATAAGTGTTGTGTTGTGTCAGGTGGATTGCTTCTCATACGGGATGCTCGTGTACGAGATCGTGACGTGTCGGCAGCCGTTCGAGGGTCACGAGGCGGTCAAGGAAGCTATACTGGAGGGCGCGAGGCCCTCGCTCACCGCCAGGGTCAGTCTCTCCGCTATCCACTGTGTTGACACGAGCTGACCTGAGCTCTGTTAAACACTCACTTTTATCGTCCTAAATAAAATGATTGTCGTTGTGATGTGATACAGTTTGGCATTACACCACTCGTTAGCTACAGGATCAAAGACTGCGTTACATAGGATGTGTACTGTGAGGCATCGCGCGCTAGGGAGGGGGATGCGTTGCTGTTTTTCGTCGTTTCGCCGCGTCACATGATTTGCGTTTTATATAAATGAAGTTTCGGAGAAGCTACGACGCTCAGTTTAGTTTTAATCGAAAGCTCTACGTCAAGATGTATCAACTGCATATGGTGGGAACCCAAGCCGGTCTGCCAAGCCAACTTGTCTGTAGTTTTCTTCCTCTATGTAACTCTGTCACTTCTATCAGTTGTCGCGTCGTTCTTGGTTTATTCGAGAAGTTATGCGTTTTGTCCGGCTCGCTATATTATTTGTGCATTACCTTGTTAATTATTATAAGTTGTTTAAATACGCGCGGGTTGGGCCATGGGACGAGATATTCCCCCTATTGCGACAGTTTTTTGAATTGTGTTATTGTATAAACTTGTGATCTTGCCACAAGAAGAATTGGTTTGAGGAGATGATGACCTGACCGACTGATGATTTGAAATTTCCTTCCTATCCCTTTGACTATTACTTGTGAATTGTGTAGCTTCTCCCGTCAGAGTAGGCACCGAGAGTGGTGAGTGTATTTGTATTATTATAACTTGTAATAAATTGTTATAAACTCATCAGCCCTGCGAAATGCAGGCTATTGTTTTGTCAACTTCACTCCATCGAGGATTCGGATTTCGAAAACTTTCACTGCGCCTAAATGCTTATTCCTGCGCCCTTGTAGGTCGGCCGGATCTGGGCTCATCGTTAAGGTTCTCTCGACCACGTTTATATTCATAAAACCAATAAGTAACTGTTGCTAACGCAGGAGCAGTCTTCCCAAATGCAGCTTGTAAATTTTCCTGAGATTCCTAGAAGGTTAACTCTCCTTTGTAATTATAAAAAATCATGGAACGAAAAGCTCCGCTCGAGACGTCTACTGTTGCAAACAAAACAAAAGACAATATTTCAAAAATAACTACATATAGGTGGCCAATGATTTTGAATGGTATTGAAATTAACTATCAATTCAAATTAGTTTCAAGAAAAAAGGGATTGTATATACTCTGTGGTACCTAGGTATGGTGTTATTAAGAAGACTTAATACTATGTCCGCCTATACTCGTTAGAAAGACAAATCAAACTATAGAAATCGTATACGCTTGGAGAGGGCTGCTCAACAGCAATCCAGTGAGTGAAGCTGTGCCCGAAACAAAAATAAGCGTCCGAGTGGATACGTATTCACGTAAAATACACGGCCGTGCTCCCGTGCCCCCGACACAGCCGTAAGTTTGTCTGTGTATGCGAGTGCAGGAGGCGCAGTACCCGTGCTGCATACTGGAGACGATGCGGCGCTGCTGGGCGGGCGGGGCGGAGGCTCGCCCGTCGGCGGCGGCGCTGGTGAGCCTGGCGGCCGCGCCCGAGTGCGCTGCGTTGGCGGACGCTGCGCAGGCGCGCTGCGCTGTCGCGGCCGCCTCGACGCCGCTGCGCGCTGCTCTCGGTACAGTTCCCCTCTTATATACCTCCTCTTCCTGCATTACCATCTCATACATTATTATGTAGTAATATGGCTGCCTTTATCAATATTGATGCAAGAACTCGCTCTCCGTGCCCTTTGTACATAACGTTATGGCTGAGAGGTAGGGTTGCTGCGAATGTGTATGTGTGTGTGCAGAGGACGGCGGTAGCGGGTGGGAGGTGTGGTACGGAGGGGGGGAGCCGGAGCGGCTGCACGCGCTGTTCGCGACGCAGTCCACGTTCACGCACCAGCACTCGCTGCGGATACCGGCAGGTACCTCCTACACACTGATACCGCGCGCACCGTCGCCGCTGGGGTAGGGGGGAGCTAGCAGGTGGTGAGCGTCATTGCGTTGTGTTTGTTGTTCAGAGAGAGCGGAGCCGGTGCTAGTGAGCGCGATCTGTCGCGTGGGCGCCACCATGTGGGTCGGAGACTCGGCCGGCAGGCTCACTCTATACTCGTGAGTACACACACACTAACACACACACACGCAAACACAATACAGGAACAATACACTCGAGAGTCTGGTTACAAACGTATTTATGATTCTAACTAGTCTGGCCTCTAAGTGATACAATTTCTGAGATGTCGATATCTAGTTGTATGTCAAAGAATTGGATGAGTTGCATTACCAACAACCTTCACTTAGTTTCATAGCTTAATGTATTACGGTATTGTGCTGTGGGGTTCAGCAGCTGAGGTAGATATCATATTTATATTACAAAAGCGGGCACTTCGAACATATGAGACCTCGCGAACCACTAAGGAACAAATTTCAGAAATATAGTGTATTAACATTGCACTCCCAATATATCCTTGACTAGCTGACCCGCGCAACTTCGTCTGAGTCATATAAGAGAGAGAGAGAGTGAGAGAGAGAGAGTGAGAAAGGGTTAGAGAGAACGTTTTTCATAATGACATAAAAACTCTTTTTCAATATTCGATGGGATGGGACTGGCAAACGCAGCTGACAGCTGTCATGCATTATGTACTCGTGGAATATTGGAGCTCTGATCGCGAGACACGCAATATCCCAGTACAAAAATATCCATCTAAAATCGTCTGGTGGTAACCTGAATCCTGTCGGTGGGGCGGTCCAAGGTATGTGAGTGCATTGTATTTGTTTCAGCTCTATCGAGTTTTTGATCGTATCGGAATTATAAAAATGTTCGGTTCGGTACGGACGCTACAGAGTGGGTCGTAGGCACTGTATCACAGGTGCCGCTCGTCTCCCACATAGCGTGATGTTATATAGCCTTCCTCGTTAAATGGGTTATCTAACACTAAAATATTTTTTCCGTTTGAATCAATAGTTCCTGAGATTAGCGCGTTCAACCAAACAAATAAACAAACTCTTCAGCTTTATAATATTAGTATAGATAACTTAATGTATGTTTGTAAAAACTTAGATAGAACATAGATTTTGTCAAAGATCAGCATAATGTTAATATGTACTAAAAATTAAGATACATTAGTCGTACGGTCGTACCGTGTTCTTGACTAAGTAGGTCCACTAAAAGTTTTTTAGGTAATAGTGTCAGGTTTTATAATAAGATCCCGAAGTACATTACCGATTTGCCGGACAACAGGTTCAAGGACCATGTCAAGCGGGTTTTACTGTCAAAAGGTTATAGGGTCGATCATTATGTGAATGATAGTGATGTCTGGAAGTGACTCCCTCTCAGTGCATCATTATTATTGTACCTGTTATATTAACATTTGTACAGTTCACAAATAAAAGATAAACTCTATCAAGTTTCTTGCCGGTTCCTCTCAATGTCTGGGATACTTTCCGAACCGGCAGTAGTGTTTTGACGTTCATGAGTGCCTTCTTATGGTCTAAATTGAATAAAGATTATTTTGATTTCTTATACATGACCTGTTAGATAGAGGGGCCACCTGAACGCCGAACAAGGTACTACGCAGTAACCTATACTGAGTATCAAACATAAATTATTAGCTGTAACCTAGGAACAGTTTAGACCTACCTACAAATTCAATTTATCTTACGATTTTTTTTCCTCCATTGGCTATCTCCTTCTCTTCTGAGTACCACAACTGTTCTTCACTCGTATGGGTTTCATTTAACATTTGACATCGTTGTACTCAAAAAGAAAACTTGCAACAGTACCTAATGAGAACGTGTGGTGTCGTGTGATGCAGTACCGCGTCCTGCGAGTTGCTGTGGAGCGTGCGTGTCTCTGAGCTGGTGGGCGGGTCCCCCTCCTCCGTGGTGGCACTGCGACACCTCTCGGCGCTGCATCGTCTCGCACTCGCGCTCTCCTGCGGCAGGTACTGTACACACGCACACGTCGCGTATACTATGCTATACTGTTCTTTCTATAATGTAGTTGATATCGGTTTTCAGGTTGTTCTTGGTGACGTCGAGCCGGCCCGAGGCGGAAGGCAGCTTCGTGCTGACGGAGCTGGGCGCCGCGCAAGATCTCGCCAGCCTCACCGCTGTGTGCACGCCCACCGGGTCAGCTACTCGCTCTGTGCATCTTGCAATGCTTTTAACTTTGTGGAATTACACTGAATCGGTGTGCCTCTCGTTGGAGTTGTGTACCTGCTGTCAGATCCTGATGTGTGCATCCGACCCTGGCACTCTCTTACTCAGTCGGAACTGGTGGAAGTAATAGATTCGGTTTGAGTTTAGAATCGCTACCACTGAATTTGATGTTGGGAAAGGATGGGGGAGGGAGGAGAGGGTTCCCCTGTAAAGGAAACAAATAGTTAGATGAAAATATCTCACCCAAAACAAAAAAAACAGCACAAAGTGTTAAAAAAGGGTGTATTTGACGTAAACAACACAATAATGAAAACTAACTGAACAATGAAGATCTTCAAATTTTTTTGTCCGTCTTTCAAAAGAGAACATTATGACATCTACTTATAGTTGAAATTTGAATAGTTAGATTTACAATAAGTTCGATTTTAGCTAACACTTGACGTTGGTGAAAAATTGTCTACATAGACAGAAAGCCAAGATAAAAAAATTAAATTAAAAATCTCAAAAACTATTTGGGAGTCTCGACTACAAACACGTATAACACTGATGCTAAGCTTAAGGAAGGACGAGTTGTACTATTGCTCGGATCAAACGCAGAAACAATGTAATGCGATGCTGCAGGTACGAGGTGTGGGCGGGAGGAGATGGGCTCTACGCGTACAGCGTGCGCGCCGCCGGAGTCTGCGGGGCGGAGCGTCTCGACGCCGCCCCGCGCATAACCCTGCTCGCCGCCGGCGGGACGGAGCCCTACGTGTTCGCGTACATCGACCCAGGTGTATGCGTGTACCAGTACTCCGTGGTGAGCAAGCAGCCGGGCGCGAGGCTCGACTGCAGCAAGCTGGTGCCCTGCTCGGAGAGCCTGCAGTCTATCTCTATCGAGGAGCACCAGAGGCAGGGGCGGAGCCGCGTGACGGCGCTCTGTGCCGCCGCCGGCAAGGTGTTCGCGGGCACCGCCTGGGGCTGCCTCGTGGTCGCCGACGCGGCCTCGCTGCGTCCCCTCACCGTCTGCAGGCCCTACGAGCGTGACGTCAGTCTCACTCACATACACGCTTGCGCTCGACACAACCGGACAGCCGCACTCCCTCTAATGAACGTGTGTGTCTGTGTGTGCAGGTGCAGGCAATAGTGTCGCTGTGTGGTGGGGGCGGGGGTGGGGGCGCGCGGGGCGAGGCGACGCCGCCGCTTGTGGTGACGTTCGGTGCGCAGTACCGGCCGCTGCACAGCCGTTACGCGCCGCATCAGACGCAGACGCAGTCGCTGAGCTCGGCCTGCAACAGCAACAGCGGGTACTACTGCCTGCTGTGGCGCGCACACCACTGGTTGCCGGACTAGCGCCTCGCGTCTGCACTCGGCTGCCCTCGACTGCGGCGAGACAGCTCCGGTGTCTCTGTTATACATAATATATAATTGTTTGTGTTTGTTCAACATTTATACAGTTAACCATTGTATCATATAAATAGTCAGTGCTTTTCTTCTTTCTGTGTAAACGTAAAAATGAAAATGTCTTTAGTATTATAATGAATGAAATATTTGTAAACCAGTTGCACTTTAAATAATGTCAGTTTGTGCCGGTCTAGCCTCCCCCCTCCACTAACCCTCCCCCTGACACACTCCTCTACGGACAGACTACTTTCAATCTTTGTAAATATTTATTTTCTCTATCGGGATACATTGAGTGTGTGTATGTGTGTGTATGTGTGTGCGTCGAGTCGCGTTCGCCAAACACATTATCATAATAAACTGTGCAATGCGATGATGTTGTTTTATTACCTCATGAAGAACTCTTAGCAAATGTACGGTGCTGCGGTACCCAGGTTACATTATAGTCCCGCAGACCCGCAGACCACTGTCGTGAAGAAGCTCTGCCCTTCTACACCGTTTCATCATAAAATGCACTAATCCGTGCCCCGTGCCCAGGGTTATCTTCAGGTAGTGACTGCCTTTTTTTAAAAACCAAAATGAATTAGAGTGAAATTTTATTGACCATATTCAATAGTGGTCCATAAAGACTTAAAAACTGAATATGTTCTAAATGTGCTGAGCTAGCGTCTGGAACTCTTCCCGTGGGAACGATGCGACGGTGGATCAGCTGAATCGCGGGAGATATCACTTTGTTATACGTAGCGATATATCTTGTATTATGTCCTACATCAAGGGTTCAGGGATTTGCATTTAAGCACCGTGGAAGACTTCTCATCTGAATCCTCGATGGCGGGTGTAGTATGTGACACAACAATGGCCTGTGATTTGCAGGGCTGATAATTTACTATAATAAACATAAACTCGCCACTGACGGCGCCTACGCTGACGGTAGAAGCTCTACAATTCATCGGTATCAGTCAAGGGAAGGTGGAAATGGGTCAAAGGTCATGTCCACAGGCTTCTCATACCAATTCGTCTTGTGGCGAGATTACAAGTTTACACAATATAACAACATAAGAAACGACCGCAATAGAGAGAACAAATCCATGGGCAAAACACAGTTCACATAAACAATTACAAGGGGCTTTCTTAAAGTTATCAAACGGAAGTACGAGTAACTTAAACCGGCGCATTGACTTTCGAGACGATCACGATTGCCCGTAATATAAAGGAGGATATATCTCGTCCCATACAGAGAGCCCAACAAACCCGTATTCAATCAACTCACAAGGCAATGTGCAATTTATATCGCGATCCGATCAAAAAACATAACTATTCAAAGCAAATAGGCGGCGCAGGCGCACGCGCACACGTCTCGTAAATCAAGTACGGAGAAGTGACTGTCTGTTACAGCAGATCGCACGGAAGCGTGAAGTTATGTAGATAGAGAATACTAAAGACAATTTGTGTTGCCATTCGTTGTTGTGGTTCCGAACACCCACAATAAGCATGCAACCGGGAGTAGGGGTAGAACGATTCGTGTGTGTAACCGATCGACGGCATACTGTAGTGCACGCGAGCGAAGCCGTGAGCACAGCTAGTCTTCAAAATAAATCTTTCAATTCTTCAATAGTTAGACCACTCCCTATATGTATTTGACACTAGCTGTACCGGCGATTTTACTCGCATATAACTTAGAAAAAATCACTGATTGATGATTTATAATGTATACTTCAGTTTCTATATAATTAATAAAATTGAAGTGTCTGTTTGTAATGTCATAATAACAGTTATTTACTAAATGCATATGAAAGTATATACGATACCTGTTGGGGACAGAACTGTTATTTTCGTGTCTTGTGTTAGGTTATTACGTTATATTATTGTGTTTATGTGCTATGTACTATGTGTCATGATAGAATAGATCAATATAGATAAAATTATAGAGAAATGTTAGCGACTACGTGTTGGATTAAAAAGATCTTTTATTGAGTAAATTATCAGGCTTTTATATTGTGGAAAAAACATTTGACAAATTATATTTATTCTTATTTTTCTATTTCAAATGTGACAACCGAACATGTTGCGATAGACAAACAATAGAAAACAGGAACGTAAGATAATACTTGTTCGGTCTGATGTAACCGAACATCGGGTTCGAGTAAACTCGCAACAAACTCACGATCAGTCGCACTTCAACAAGCGCCTCAAACGAGCGCATCGGTCGGCACCAGGTTGCCACAACCAAACAATTAACATTAAACTATAACAAAACATTTAATATAAAACCAACTTTGTAATAAATTATAATAAAACATTGAACATAAAAGTGTGCCTCAATGAAAACACTGCAGTCCTAACCCCCACAATACTCTTTAGAAGTTTCGTGTACTTTCCAACACTACGCTACATTATAAGTTGCTTGTTATGTATTAAGTTGTATATAAATGCTTATGTATTGTGTGTTACAAATATGGAAATAGAACTATTATAGAATAGGTAAATGCATAGAATAAGTCAATAGAGTAAGAATATTCAATGTTATAGGAACTTTATGAACGGAAAGCGGTGATGCCGCCGGTAAATTGCATTGTTTTTGCTTATGTACGGAGTATGTAATTAATGTATATAATATCTGAATGCTTAATGGATAGGTAATACGACAAGGAATATTTTGATATATAACATGTATACACAAGATATATAATGAAAGAAATATAGAGCGATTAACAGGGCAACCAAAGTAAAAACTAAAATTAAAATACGAATTTAAGCGAGGCTCTCCTTACGGTCACTCTCCGAACTACTTAAGCTCGAAGAGGCGCCGTATGGGGCACGGCGCAATTCAACGAGTACAAGTTACTACAAGAAGAAAGCTTTGGTCGTCCTGCGAACAATATTGAAGAATACGACTTTCATTGAAGACCCGGCACCTCAAGCGGTCGTGCATTATTGCACCCCCCGGACCCCCTCACTACTAACATCGCGTCCCACTGGCATACGTACGACGTCTACGAGACGGGCATCCGCCGCAACAAAACGCCCGTCCAACCCGGTAAGCGTCACCCCCCCCCCCCCCCCCCCCCATCACGCAGAGGGGAAGTGACGCGTACCCAACAATACCTATAACAAAAAGCTCATTTTTTAAATATTTATCTGTCTGTCTGTTTGTTCCGGGTAATCTCGTACGATTCCCTCGTACTCTGTATATAACCGACGGCGGATAACACGCTACGGTAACCAGCTGTCTGGAAACCAGTGCGTGCGAGCCCCTCTCACTACGTGCGACCAACCCTGTTCACACCCGAAACTACTAGGCGTGAAGAGGGCGAAACATCAAGGTACACACACGCAGTGAGGTGCCTGCTGGTAGGCGCGGCGATGACGTAGCACGGAGCGGAATGGACTGGGTCGCTGGCGGGTTGAACTTAGTGAAGATGCGAAGAAATGACACACAGGCACCACAATAAAATTTGCTGTATTCTTCAAGACAATACACTTTGTTAATACTATATCTTCTGGGTACGGTTTCTTCCAGTTTCTTGAGTCTTGAGTCTTGAGTCTTGAGTCTTGAGCTTGTGGTACCCGTGTGCGCTCGTTTGCCCCGGTAGAACGCCTTTTATATGGTTTGCCGGAGAGCGAGACGGACGATGGCGTCTCTATCCGTACTGCTCATTACCAAACTTGGGTGTGGTCCGTTAACCGCGGTAATGCGCAGTGGTTGCAATATTGCTGTCTCTGTCTATTATTATTATTACTTGTATACAGAATACAATAAATTGTTAATATCTCTAATTACAGTTATTCAATTAATAAACTATTTCACATCAATGTAGACACAAATACCTATTCAAAAACACTAACTTTAACATTATAGGTTAATAAACACGGGAGATATAAAGCATTAAACATTGCAACCTTAAAACGTCTTGTGACTCGTTATATACGCACTATTTGAGCTTACAAACATTATAAAACACATACAGAAGGCTATTTTACTTATATAACACAAAACATTACGTATAACTTTTACAAAATATGAATTATTGACAATATATGATTTTAGTACTTTAAGTGATTATTTTTATTAGATTACACACATTTTCATGACTTATATACTGTTCTTACATACCTACACGCTATAGTAACATATTCAAAACATTAGAAACATTTAATTATTGATCGTTCGTGCAAATTATTCATCCTTACAACTTATATTTACAATCGTTATTATCGTATCATTACGCTTAGGCCTATGCGTCGCTAACAGTCTCCCCCCCAGTGTATGCTCCGTCGTGCACTCCAAATTGATGTCGCGACGTTGCAGGCACGATGACGATGAGTCTCGACGTGGGACGCCTCAGCACACCTCCTCTCGAGGTCCGGACGTCCGCCACACGTGTTCTGCCATCTGGGCCGGGGTAGCTGGCGACGACTTCGCCTCGCGGCTAGGTGTTGCGTGGTAGGGAAGCATCGGCGATGATGACTATATCGCCTCGTTGCGGTTGTGGAGCCTCTCTCCCGCTGATCTTCCGTGGCATGAGCGTTGGTAGATACTCACGCAGCCACCTCCTCCAGAAGTGGTCCGCCAGACGTTGCGATGTTTTCCAATCGGCCCGGCCGATGAGTGTGTGCTCGTCGAAGCTTCCGACGACCGATGAACCGCAGGAACGACCTATAAGGAAGTGGTTAGGGGTTAAAGCTTCCTCATCTTCCGGGCTAGCGCTCAGGTGAGTGAGCGGGCGTGAATTGACGGTGTGCTCCACTTCCGTGAGCAGGGTGTGCAGCACTTCTTCTGGCGGGCTTCTCTCGTTCAGGATCGCGGAGAGGGCCGTTTTGACGGTTCGCACCATTCGTTCCCAGGCGCCTCCCATGTGTGGCGCGCCGGGTGGTATGAACTTCCAGGTGATGCCTTCGTGACTTGCCGCTTCAGCCAGCTCGGATCTCTTCAATCTCGATCGTTTCCTTTTTATTAGTGTAGGCGCGACTAGTCCTAGCGGGTCGAATGTGGACATCACCGCGCTAGTGACTTCGCGTTTTGTCGGCGCTCTCTGGTTTTGTATGACGTCACTCGGTGTGTTTCGGAGGTTACTATTGAACGCTAAACAATCTTCTCCGACTAGCCAGCGTAGTCCGAGCGTTTTCTCCTCGTTGTCGCCTTTGTGAATTTCTTGTGGGGATATTTCATTTTCTGCCAGGTTGTTCAGTATTTGCGCGTCGTTGCTCGCCCATTGCCGCAGTTCGAATCCCGCCTTCCTATGGATCGCCTGGACCGCCTTCGCGGTTTCTATAGCTTGCGTGCTTGATGTGAAGCTCTGCAGGTAGTCATCCATGTAGTGGGTTCGGACGATTGCTTGGGCCGCTTCCGGGTGTGTTGCTTTGAAACTTCTGCATTCCGGTTTTTAACGTAGATGGCGGTAGCTGGTGATGACGCGGTACCGAAGATTACCGACGCCATTCGGTATTCGGTCGGCCTCGACGACCGGTCATCTCCTCGCCACAGGAATCGCAGGCTGTCGCGATCCTCTTCGCGCACGCGGATCTGCAGAAACATTTCTCTGATGTCGGCG
Source organism: Saturnia japonica (assembly GCA_033032175.1). Classification (NCBI taxonomy): domain Eukaryota; kingdom Metazoa; phylum Arthropoda; class Insecta; order Lepidoptera; family Saturniidae; genus Saturnia; species Saturnia japonica. The sequence goes on from CM065329.1 coordinate 12,352,346, forward strand.
ACCACTGCGATCGGCCCCTGCCGGAATCGCAACAGGACTCCGAACAGCGACTGCAGTAGGTCGGGTCTCGGGAGCAGCGCGTCGTTTAAGCACTTGCCGTCGTATTTAGCTGCGGCGTCAAATACGAGGCGTGTTTTTCTCTTCTGCGGGTGCACCACGGCAAAGTGCGGCAAATAGAATGTCCTACTCGGTGTGGCTGCAGTCGGTGCCTTCTCGGCATATCCACTGTCGAGTAGGTTCTGAATTTGTTTTGTATATTCCCCCTTCAGTGCGGCATCTTTTTCGAGCTTCTTTTCTATGCCGTTCAGACGATGACGAGCCATTGCGTAATTGTTCGGCAAGGTTTCTTCGTCGCTCTTCCACAAGAGACCTGACTCGAACCTTCCGTCGGGTCGTCTCTTGGTGGTGTTGTGGAGGATTTCAAGGGCTCTCCCATCGGCATCGTTGGTGGGGCGGCGCTGCTGCACTCCGATGGACTCTAGCTCGAAGTGGCTCTTGATTAATTTTTCTATGTCGGCCTCTTCACTCACGTTGTTTACGTGGTTGACGAATTTCACCGGCGTAGAGTCACTCGTAGCGCAGCAACCGTGTAGCACCCATCCCAGACTGGTGAGAGAAGCAACTGGTTGGTTCGGCTTCCCTTTGATGATTTTTCTTGACACAATCATCTCCCAGTTGTCTTGCCCGATGAGTAGAGCCGGCCTCTCTTTGCTGTAGACGAGCTCGCTTCGGTTTTTCAGATGCGCACATTTGTTTATGGTTTCTATACTCACATGTTGCGTCGACAACTTCAGGTTGGTTACGGTCCGGACTCCTTTCAATAGGCGCTTGTCCCGCCGGTGAGCTCCTTTAATTTTGATGTCGATTATTTGAGAGTCCTTCCTCTCAACGAGCTTTCCCCCGACGGTCTCGAGGATGAGCAGGTCTTCCTTGCCCGAGGCTCCGATCTCTTGAGCCACGGCGTTGTCCAGCAGTGACACGGTTGACCCCTCATCAAGTAGCGCGAGCACACGAGCGGAGCCGGCCGGTCCGAACACATCCACCGGAATCATTTTGAGGTAAACCTCTTTCCTGTCCGCGGCGGCGTACACAGTTTTGATAGTGGCCTCTTCATTATCGCCCTGTGTTTGTGTTTGTGGTTGTGGTTGCGGTCGCGGCGCGGGCTTCTCCGGCGGCGCTTGTGCCGCTTGACGAATTGCGTGTAACATTATGTGGTGTTGCCGTCCACACTTACGGCAAGACGGCCCTTTGCAACTGTTCTTCGAATGTTTCTGACGCAAACACATAAAACACAATTTTTTATTTTTCACAATTACCCACCTGTCTTCGGTTGTCGATTCCCGAAACTGTTTGCATTCAGTTATCCAGTGCTCGCGACTTTCACAATTTGCATAATATTTCTTGCCACTGGATATTGTTTGTTGGCCTCTGTTCTCTTCGGTTCGCGCGGTGTGCACACGCCTGTTGAATCGCTTTGCAGGTGCTTCCACTGGCGCGAACGTTGCCCACAAGTCCGCTTCGTTTTCAAGGAATTTTCTCAAGTTCACTAGCACTGGATCTTCTGTGTGTGTCTTGACATAATCGAACCACCTGATCCGCAATGATGGTGATAATTTCTGAACAATGTCACGACTTACCTGCGTTGAGCAGAGGTACTCCGGTTTCCGTAGAGCGCTTATTGTGGCGACGGCGTTGCTAACTCGACTGGCGAACGCGCATATCTTGTCACAAGATTCCCCTATGTGAGGTAATTTCTCTATGGCGGCTAATTCGGCCAGGACGAGACGTTCCGGATTCCCGTACCTCCTCTCCAACGTTGCGATGACTTCTTCAGGATCATGAGCTGTGAATAACATTTGTCGCACACTCTCTTTCGCAGTGCCGTGTATGGAGTGCCTCAGACGAGCCATATTCTGTGTGTCGCTAAATTGTGCGACAGAATCCCGATATGTTCTCAGGAACGGTAACCAGTCTTCCGATGCTCCATTGAAGCTAGGCAGATCGGCATACTTCGACGGTGCGGGTGGTACGACGGCTCGTGTTGAGGCTTGCACGGCGGTGACCATTTTATCGGCAATTTTCTCAATGTCACTTACCTTGACATAGGCCTCCTGTGTTTTTTCGCAGTCCTGTTTCTCCATGATGGTTGCACTTTGGTTTATCCACTGCTCGATGTGTGTGGATTGCACTTCGCGTTCGATGTCTTCGTCATCGATCTCCTCTTCAGATTGACACTGGACCATTTCCAGTTCAATCTCGGCCAGCGCGGCAGCTGACTTGGCTATTTCCAATTTTTTCCTCGCCTCTAGTTCTGCCATACGGGATTTTGACGATCTCACTGACCTTGTCTTTGTCGATCTGGCGCGCTGTGCCGCAGGACCACACGGTGGGGCTGTTTTCCCTCCAATGTCCCTGGACGCCTTTGCTGCGGGCACTGTAGGAACGCACGGTGGGGCCTCCTCGCTCCCTCCAATGTTCCTGGGTGTTGGTGTTCTTGTGTCTTGCGATGCGGCGGCGGCGGTCGCAGCGCGATCAACGAAGTCGAAGGTACTGTTTTCCTGGTGGTGGCGGACGTGGCGGTAGCCGAACTTGTTTCTGTCGGCGTGTTCAACGACCAATCTGTGGTCGTGGTTTCACTGTCGTCCTTGCGACTCGACGTAGGCGACCGTACTGTAGGCATTTTCACTGTTCACTGGACCCAATCCGGCTCGAAGGACCAAAACTAAAATTAGCGCGTGCGTGCGCCTACTATACAATGTGCTACGTCAATCTATACAGAGCGGGACCGCGCACCGAGGGCGCGAACGCGACGAAAACGATTCCCTCGTACTCTGTATATAACCGACGGCAGATAACACGCTACGGTAACCAGCTGTCTGGAAACCAGTGCGTGCGAGCCCCTCTCACTACGTGCGACCAACCCTGTTCACACCCGAAACTACTAGGCGTGAAGAGGGCGAAACATCAAGGTACACACACGCAGTGAGGTGCCTGCTGGTAGGCGCGGCGATGACGTAGCACGGAGCGGAATGGACTGGGTCGCTGGCGGGTTGAACTTAGTGAAGATGCGAAGAAATGACACACAGGCACCACAATAAAATTTGCTGTATTCTTCAAGACAATACACTTTGTTAATACTATATCTTCTGGGTACGGTTTCTTCCAGTTTCTTGAGTCTTGATTCTTCAGCTTGTGGTACCCGTGTGCGCTCGTTGGCCCCGGTAGAACGCCTTTTATATGGTTTTCCGGAGAGCGAGACGGACGATGGCGTCTCTATCCGTACTGCTCATTACCAAACTTGGGTGTGGTCCGTTAACCGCGGTAATGCGCAGTGGTTGCAATATTGCTGTCTCTGTCTATTATTATTAGTACTTGTAAACAGAATACAATAAATTGTTAATATCTCTAATTACAGCTATTCAATTACAATAAAAACTATTTCACATCAATGTAGACACAAATACCTATTCAAAAACACTAACTTTAACATTATAGGTTAATAAATACGGGAGATATAAAGCATTAAACATTGCAACCTTAAAACGTCTTGTGACTCGTTATATACGCACTATTTGAGCTTACAAACATTATAAAACACATACAGAAGGCTATTTTACTTATATAACACAAAACATTACGTATAACTTTTACAAAATATGAATTATTGACAATATATGATTTTAGTACTTTAAGTGATTATTTTTATTAGATTACACACATTTTCATGACTTATATACTGTTCTTACATACCTACACGCTATAGTAACATATTCAAAACATTAGAAACATTTAATTATTGATCGTTCGTGCAAATTATTCATCCTTACAACTTATATTTACAATCGTTATTATCGTATCATTACGCTTAGGCCTATGCGTCGCTAACATACAATAAAGACAAACGAGCCCTTCAAATGCTCGTATTAATTCTTGATAAGACGCCTGAGGGCAAAAAGATCTTTAATCTAGAGAAAGTATGCGAGCTCTCCGGCATATCCGTAGAGCCTCCATATAAAAACTCGAAGCCCTCCCAATGCCACAACTGTCAGTTGTACGGGCACTCCGCTCGCAACTGCTTTCTACGTCCGAGGTGTGTTAAGTGCCTTGAGGACCACCCAACCAGGGAGTGCACGCGTCAGCGTGACTCTATCACCCCCCCGAGCTGCGTACTATGCAGGGAGGAGGGACATCCCGCGAACTATCGCGGATGCCCCAAGGCCTCGCGCATCACGCACCCTCGCCGCCCTTGGCAGGCTACCCCTCAGAGGGCACCCCCCACCTCAGGATTCCGGGCACAACCTCTGCTCAATCCAGAGGTGTTTCCATCCCTCCCTACCCCCGCCGCACTCAGGCGACCGTAGGCCCCCCCGCACCTGAGGTGCAGCCCAAACCCGTGCGTTCGACTCAGAACGCATGGGCCCCCAAACCGCAGCCCCTCATGGCTATGGATATCCCCGCGCCCCGCGCTCCAGCGTCCAGCGCCACCACAATGGATGACCTCATGTTATCGCTCATTCGTGAGCATGAGATACGCGAGGTCCTCGCATACAAGGCCCATATGGAGCAGTACGGTTTCGTCGAAACCATAGCTGCCTTTCCCGGCTCGTAGAGACGCTACAGCGTCTCGATCGCGAAGCCGCCAACCTCAGACCTCTCAATGGCTAGGCTCAAGCCGAGAGGTTTAAACCTCTCCTTTTTTAATGCGCGGAACTTATATCCGCAGCGTGATCTCGTCGCGACCTTTCTTAAAGATCACCAAATAGACGTTCTCTTAGTACAGGAAACGCTCTTAAAGTGTGGTAAACACAATCCGAGTATTGCAAACTACAAAATTGTTAGAAATGACCGTGACGGCCGAGGGGGCGGAACTTTCATTTACTACAAGCGCTCGTTGTATTGCATGCCAGTAGATCCTTCGATACTTACCAATATGGAAGTATCCGTGTGTAGACTAGGAATGACCGATCATCCGTCCATAACGATCGTATCCGTGTACCTCTCACCGACGAAAGTACCTCTCAAGTCTGACTTAGAGAAGCTACTCTCGCTCGGCACATCGGTCATTATCGCTGGTGACCTCAACAGTGGACACACGTCCTTCAACAATTGGAGAGACTCCAGCAATAGGGTTATTCTCGAAGGGTTGTCGGACGAGTTAAACTTTGACGTCATAGCGCCACCCACTCCTACCCACTTTCAAGATCACTGTACACCGACAGTGCTTGACATAGCCCTACTGAAAAATATCGCGCTTCAGGTACGACTCATTCGGGTCGTACACGAACTCGATTCCGACCATCGCCCGGTCACCCTATAGCTAGGACAACTAGATGACTCCAGCCCTCCTTCAGTCACAAAGGTTGACTATGCCAAACTAAAACACTACCTCGCGGATAGGCAGTCCTCGCCCAGTCTCGTTAGGGTCCCGGACGTATTGGAGTCAGTTGCGCACGTAGATCTCGCGATCGACTCCCTAGTCGACCACCTCCAAGTCGGCATCGGAGAGGCCTCGAGACAGGTCGAAGCGGCGAACGATCGCCGATTTGTACTCCCTGCCGACGTGCGAGCGTTGATGACGGAGAAGAACGCTGCGACTCGTGCGAACGACTCTTATCCGACCGAGGCAAACCGCGCACGGTTAAGCGCACTCCAGAGAGCGGTTAAAGCCCGTATAACCGAGTTCAAAAGTCACAGATGGGACACCTTAGTCGAAGGGCTAAGGCCGTCACACCTGACTTACTGGAAAGTAGCCCACGCTCTTAACATAGAACACCAACCTCGCATGCCCCCCCTCGAAAGGGGTCCCGGCACTACACCCGCGTTCGACACCATCGAAAAGGCGGAGTGCCTTGCCGCTTGTTTGGAGAGCCAGTGCTCCCCGAACAGCGTCAACGCAAACACCGACCGAGTCAGAGATATCGAAGCCCGCGTGGGGGAGCTGAATAAGTTCCCCGTATCAGAATCCCTGTCCCCAGTCACTTCTGAGGAGATATAAGCCATAATCAAAAGCCTTAAGCTGAAAAAGTCACCAGGTCCCGAACTTCTTCCCGATCACCTCATAGCTCTATTGGTCTGCATCTTATATGTAGCCATAGCCAACTGCTATTTTCCAGCCGTCTGGAAAACGGCCATTGTCATAGGTATTCACAAGCCCGGCAAGAGCAAGTCGCTTCCCGACAGCTACCGTCCTATCAGTCTTCTAAATACCCTAGGTAAAATGTATGAGCGGATCCTTCTGAACCGTCTCAAATCCGTAATAGAGGAGAAAAACCTCTATCCGCCTGAGCAATTCGGTTTTCATGCTAGACATTCTTGAACTCATCAAGTGCACCGCCTCACGGAGCACGTTTTGTTTAACTTTTACGAGTTATCTAAACCCCGTCGTACACTGGCAGTCTTTTTCGACGTAGCCAAGGCCTTTGATAAGGTCTGGCACGAAGGATTAGTCTATAAGCTGTACTCCCGCAAAGTCCCCGATAGATTAGTTAAAATCATCCGCGATTACCTCAAAGACCGCACCTTTCGCTACAGAGTGGAAGGTGAACTATCCACACCCCATCCCATACGCTCAGGCGTCCCCCAAGGTTCCATCCTGGTTCCTAGCCTCTTCAATCTGTACGTCAGTGACCTACCAAAACTTCAAGCGAAAGTTGAGGTAGGCTTATACGCTGACGATACAGTCATATACTCCTCTCAAAGGCAAACGAGAAACCTCAAATGCAGAATCCAAAGAGCCGTGACCACTCTCGGGAAGTGGTTTAACGACTGGCGAATAGCCATAAACCCCACGAAGAGCGCAGCGGTGCTCTTCGACCATACCGCCTCACAGATACCGAAAAAACTCAAGGAACATCCCCTTGAACTCTTCGGTAATCCGATCCCCTGGGTAAAGGAGACCAAATATCTTGGTGTAACCCTAGATAGTAGACTCTCCTTTATACGCCACATCACTCTGGTTAGGAAAAGGGTCGCCTGGACCCTCACCCGACTGCATGCATGTTATGTGCTGCAAGCAAAATGTCCACGAGACACAAGCTTACGCTCTACAAGATGTGTATCCGACCGATTATGACATATAGCTGCGTTGTGTTCGCACATATGTCAAGATATAACTGGAAACGTTTACAAGCCATCCAGAATAAGTTTCTTCACCGCCTTACCGGCGCCCCTTGGTATGTTCGTATGGAGGATCTCCATAGAAATATGGACCTTCCTTCGATACATACCTATGTCAAACACCTTTCTCGCTCTTGTTTCGACACCGCGTCGAACCACGTGAATCCCCTAATAAAAGCGGCAGCTTCGTATGTTCCCGACCCCAACGCCTGCCGAAGAAAACGCCGGCCGCGTAATATATTCACTGACCCGCTCGAGCAAACCGAAACAGCTAACGCGTTCTACGCCACCGTCTCTCCAAACAGAGCGTGCCACCGCCCACGCCCGCGTAACCACCGTTCTCTCCGCAGAGGACGGGCGGTTAACTTCGCTCCCGCACACCCGTCACGTCCACCCTCTCTAGCGGCAACCCAAGCCTAGGTCCGTTCCTCGGTGTGAAACCCTTGGGTCAGGCAGCCGCCCGCGCGATACAAAGTGACACTATACGTGCAACACTTAGCTACCCACACACAACATTACACACGTATGAACACACACACACGTGCACACCACACAGGTACATAGGTTCTGTAAGGGACCTTTTTTTTATTTTTTTGCGCTAGTTAGACTAATGCGCTAGTTAGTGTAGAAAAACCATTCCGATTATTAAATACACATACGCACGGTCCACTCCTTCCTCCCAGGGCAAGCATTTTTATAACTTATTTACTATTCTTATATACCTACACGCTATAGTATTACATTCAAAACATTAGATTTATGATTGTTCATATAATTATTAGTCCCTACAACTTATATTTACAATTACTATTTTTGTATCATCACGCTTAGGCCTATGCGTCGCTAACAGTCTCCCCCCCCAGTGTACGCTCCGTCGTGCACTCCAAATTGAGGTCGCGACGTTGCAGGCACGATGATGATGAGTCCCGACGTGGGACGCCTCAGCACACCTCCTCTCGAGGTCCGGACGTCCGCCACACGTGTCCTGCCATCTAGGCCGAGGTAACTGGCGACGACTTCTCCTTGCGGCCAGGTGTTGCGTGGTAGGGAAGCATCGGCGACGATCACTATGTCGCCCCGGGGCGGTTGTGGAGCCTCTCTACCGCTGATCTTTCTCGGCATGAGTGTTGGCAGATATTCGCGTAGCCACCTCTTCCAGAAGTGGTCCGCCAGACGTTGCGATGTTTTCCAGTCGGCCCGGCCGATGAGTGCGTGCTCGTCGAAGCCTCCGACGTCCGCTGAACCACAGGAACGACCTATAAGGAAGTGGTTAGGGGTTAAAGCTTCATCTTCCGGGCTAGCGCTCAGGTGAGTGAGCGGGCGCGAATTAACGGTGTGCTCCACTTCCGTGAGCAGGGTGTGCAGCACTTCTTCTGGCGGGCTTCTCTCGTTCAGGATCGCGGAGAGGGCTGTTTTGACGGTTCGCACCATTCGTTCCCAGGCGCCTCCCATGTGTGGCGCGCCGGGTGGTATGAACTTCCATGTGATGCCTTCGTGACTCGCCGCTTCCGACAGTTCGGATTTCTTCATTTTCGACATCTCGTCACGTAGCTCGCGATCTGCACCAATGAAATTTGAGCCATTATCGCTATACATTACCCGCGGGTTTCCTCGCCGGGTAGACATGCGACGTAGCGCCATGATCATGGAGCTGGTACTCAATGATGGCACTAATTCAAGGTGTAATTCAAGGTTAAACACGTGAAGAGAGCTCCCCATCGCTTCTCTCTTCGCCGGCCGATGGTAATGTGCATAGGGCCGAAATAATCGAACGCGGTACACGTAAACGGATGCGCTCCGTGTTGCAATCGTTCGGCGGATAGATCTCCGGTTTGCGGCAATTGCGGCTTCTCTTTCCTAATTCGGCACCATTGACATTCGTGTAGTACCTTTTTTACTGAATTACGTAATCCTAGAATCCAGTACGTTTGTCGCAGCTCGTTCACGACGGTCGCATGATTGGCGTGGCAGAACTTTCGATGATAGCGATCGATGAGTAGGCGATCGATTTTATGCTTCCCGTCTAGGACCGCTAAGTTTCCGTTATTCATATTCAATTTTCGCGTTCTGCTACGCAGCCGTATGATGCCGTGTTCGTCGAGTTGGACATCTATTTTTCTTAATTTGCTACTCGTCTTGATGGGTAAGTTTTTCTGTAAACATTCCATCTCGTCCCCGAATGAATCTAGTTGACTGTGGTGTAGCAGGGCTAGCTCGGCCCGCTGCAAACAATGATCGGGTACCGGTATAAATTTTGTTATATTTTCTTGCGCCCTTTTTGTTCGAATGGTTTTCTTGGTTTCTTGTTTCTTGTGTGGCTTCCAATCGCTATCGCGCGCGATGTTCACAGCGCGACCTTTTCTACACAGTTCCATGAATTGGAATATTCTTGCCACGGTTCGTAGTAGCTTCACCCAACTAGAAAATCGTTCCGAGCTTGGTATCTTCACTCCTCGCGCGCGCGGTAAGTACAGTCGCAGACTTCTTTTCTTAATCCATTGTTTTCTCGCACTTTCCCAAGTGTTTTTGTGGCCAATCCATTTCTGGCCGACGAAGAAATTCTGGACCGACGAACCATTTGGAATGTTTGTCGAAACCATTTGGCACCCCCTGGGTAGCTATATCTATATCTAAGCTATATCCACCGGTTTTTCTCGGGTCGGCACCCACCTCCACTCATCTGGCTTCGAAATTTCTTCTATGGCTGCCAACCTGTGGGCTACGAACCCTTTTTAGGCGGCGCGGATCGGCTTTCATCCACTGCAGTACCGTGCTTGAGTCCGACCAGTAAAATTTATCTGTGGTTTCCAATTCCAGTTCTTCCACTATGGTGTTGGCCAGCCTCGCTCCCAGCAGTGCATCCTGTAATTCCAGCCTGGGGATCGTCACGGGTTTGACCGGTGCTACTCTAGCCTTTCCCGCGATCGATGTGACACATACCTCATTTCCGATCTCCAGTAACATGCTGCTGCGTAGGCCGTTTCGCTGGCGTCCACGAAGATGTGTAGTTGCCCCGCTCCCATGGACGGCGTTAGACAATGTGGAATTTTCATATTTTGTAGCGCGGACAAATTGTCAATGTATTCGCGCCATTGGTGATAAGCCTCTTCTTCTATGCTCTCATCCCAGTCAGTCCCGGTTCTCCACAGGGTTTGTATCAGCCGTTTTCCCTGTATTAGAATAGGCGCGACCAGACCTAGCGGGTCGAATGTAGACATAACCGCGCTAGTGACTTCGCGCTTTGTAGGCGCTCTCTCATTTTTCATGACGTCACTTGGTGTGTTTCTCAGATTACTGTTGAACGCCAAACAGTCTTCTCCGACTAACCAACGTAGTCCGAGCGTTTTCTCTTCGTTGTTGCCTAGGTGAATCTCTTGTGGGGATTTTTCATTTTTCGCCAGGTTGTTCAGTAGCTGCGCGTCGTTGCTCGCCCATTGCCGCAGTTCGAATCCCGCCCTCTTGTGGATCGTTTGGACCGCCTTCGCGATTTCAATAGCTTGTGTGCTTGCTGTGAAGCTCTGCAGGTAGTCGTCCATGTAGTGGTTTCTAACGATCGCTTTCAGTTGTCAGATCAGTTGTCTTGTCCGATGAGTAGAGCCGGCCTCTCTTTGCTGTAGACTAGCTCGCTCATGTTCTTCAGATGCGCACATTTATCTATCGTTTCTATGTTCACATGTTGCGTCGACAGCTTGAGGTTCGTTATGGTCCGAACTCTTTTTAATAAGCGCTTGTCCCGTCGGTGAGCTCCTCTAATTTTAATGTTGACTACTTGCGAGTCCTTTCTCTCAATGAGCTTTCCCCCGACGGTCTCGAGGATGAGCAGGTCTTCTTTGCCCGAGGCTCCGATCTCTTGAGCCACGGCGTTGTCCAGTAGTGACACGGTTGACCCCTCATCAAGTAGCGCGAGCACACGGGCGGAGCCGGCCGGTCCGAACACATCTACCGGTATCATTTTTAGGTAGACCTCTTTCCCGTCCGCGGCGACGTACACAGTTTTAATAGTGGCCTCTTCACTTTCGCTTTGTTGTGTCTGTGGTTGCGGTCGCGGTGCGGGTTTCTCTGGCGGCGCTTGTGCCGCGTGTTGACTCGAAATCGCGTGCAACATTACATGATGTTGACGTCCACACTTACGGCAAGACGGCCCCTTGCAATTATTTTTTGAGTGTTTTTGACGTAAACACATAAAACACAGTTTCTTTCTTTCTTTCTTCGGTGGTTGCTTCTCGAAACTGTTTACACTCAGTTATCCAGTGATCGCGATTTTCACAATTTACACAATATTTTTTGCCACTGGATATGTTTTGTTTCTCTCTATTCTCATCGGTTCGCGTGGTGTGCACACGCCGGTTGAACCGTTTTGTAGGCGCTTCCACTGGCGCGAACGTTGCCCACAGGACAGCTTCGTTTTCTAAGAACTTTCTCAGGTTCACTAGCACTGGATCTTCTGTGTGCGCCTTGACATAATCGAACCATCTGATCCGTAACGATGGTGATAATTTTTGAACAATGTCTCGACTTACCTGCGGTGAGCAGAGGTACTCCAGTTTCCGTAGGGCGCTTATTGTAGTGACGGCGTTGCTAACTCGACTGGCGAACGCGCATATCTCGTCACAAGATTCCCCTATGTGAGGTAACTTCTCCATGGCGGCTAATTCGGCCAGGACGAGACGTTCCGGATTCCCGTACCTCCTCTCCAATGTTGCGATGACTTCTTCTGGGTCATAGGCGGTGAACAACATCTGTCGCACACTCTCTTTCGCAGTGCCGTGTATGGAGTGCCTCAGACTAGTCATATTCTGCGTGTCGCTGAATTATGCGACAGAATCCCGATATGTTCTCAGGAACGGTAACCAGTCTTCAGATGCTCCATTGAAGTTAGGCAGATCGGCATACTTCGACGGTGCGGCTGGTACGACGGCTCGTGTTGAGGCTTGAACAGCGGTGACCATTTTATCGGCAATTTTCTCGATGTCACTTACCTTGTCATATGATTCCTGTGTTTTTTCACACTCTTGTTTTTCCATAATGGTTTTACTATGGTTTACCCATTGTTCTACTTGTGTGGATTGCTCTTCGCGTTCGATGTCTTCGTCATCGATCTCCTCTTCAGATTGACACTGGACCATTTCCAGCTCAATCTCGGCCAGCGCGGCGGCTGACTTGGCTATTTCTAGCTTTTTCATCGCCTCTAGTTCCGCCATACGCGACTTTGAAGATCTTACTGACCTTGACTTCACTGACCTGGCGCGCTCTGCCGCAGGAACACACGGTGGGGCTGTTTTCCCTCGTTGCCTTCGCTGTGGGCACTGTAGGAACGCACGGTGGGGCCACTTCGCTCCCTCCAATTTTCCTGGGTGCTGGTGTTCTCGATGTGTCTTGCGATGCGGCGGCGGCGGTCGCAGCGCGTGTGCGGATCGACGAAGTTGAAGGTACTGTCTTTTTGGTGGTGGCGGACGTGGCGGTAGCCGAATTTGTTTCTGTCGGCGTGTTCAACGACCAATCTGTGGTCGTGGTTTCTTCACTGACACTTTTTTTTTTTTTTTTTTTCTCTTTATTTGGTTAGCCAACAGTTGTACAATATTTCTTTAATTAACATACAGTTTATGAAAATATGCTTAAAAGTACTAACTAATTATAGGCTAACACAGCATGAAAAATTATATTAGCTAATTATGTCATAAACAATATAATAAAACAAACAAAAAAAAAAACCAATGATGTCTAAAACATTACTTAGAATAAGCAGTGATACATTTTCGATATTTCGATAAAGTATCCACATGAATATCTGCTGTTAAACTCACACTGTTGTATAATTTACACATTCTAGGAATGGGCGAGTTATTTCCAAGCACTGTCCTACGCAGAGGCGGAACTAAAGGAGTTATTATGTGACGAGGATATCTAATATGCACTCTATAATTAACCATTTGAAGGATTTCCGGACTATCAATTTTGTTTCTTACAAGTTTATATAAAAATATAAGATCCAAAATATCTCTACGTTTAGAGAGTGCTACAATTTTAAATTCTTTCATTCTATCTATGTATGATTTATTTTTATTTGCTTTGCCTGCGGAGTACATCAAGTGGTATAAAAACTTTTTCTGTATACGTTCAATCCTAAGAGAGTGCGTGGCATAGTGTGGTCTCCACACTACACTACAATATTCTAATATGCTACGCACAATATCATTGTAAAGTAATATTTTAGTTTGGGACTTGCGGAATTCCTTACCACTTCTGATTATAAAACCTAAAGACTTAAACGCTTTTTTGAGTATTTCACAGACATGAGGCACAAAAGTTAACTTTCTATCAAACGTGATCCCCAAATCTCTAATAACTTCTACCTCTTCTATATTGTGACCTGTAATGTTATAAAGTAGAAATTATGAAATTATTTTTTCTTGTGAACTTCATATGTACGCATTTTTTAGAATTAAGAGTCATGAAATTAATTTAACACCAATCAATAAGTCTATTGAGATCCTGTTGCAGTAAAAAAACATCTTCAACACAATCTACAATTTTTACAAATTTTAAATCATCTGCAAACAGGAACGGCTTTGAGTTATAAAAAGAAAAAGAAACGTTATTTATATATATATTAAATAATATTGGTCCAAGATTTGATCCCTGTGGGACACCTGAAGTTATTTTACGTTTTATAGACTGAAAACCATTTGCTACAACATAAAAATCACGTTCTGTGAGATAAGAACTTATCCAGCTTAGGAAAGTTCCTGAGAACCCATATAATGTCAATTTATTGAGCAATAATTCATGAGACACCTTATCAAAAGCTTTGCTGAAATCAGTGTATATCACATCCACTTGTTTATTAGAGTCTAGAGCTTCAGCAATGGTTTCAGCAAACAAAACCAAATTGGTACTTGTGGACCTTGCTTTTACAAATCCGTGTTGATGAGTAGAAATAAATCTCTGAAAGTACGACTGGATGTAGGGACACACAAGAGCCTCAAACGTTTTACTAAATGCGGACAAAACTGATATTGGCCTGTAGTTACTAACTTCAGAGCTATTATCGGACTTGAAAATTGGTACTAATTTTGCAGTTTTCCGCTTTGTGGGAAATACTCCTGAATTAAGAGACTCATTGAAAATAATGAATAAAGGTGCAGCCAATTCTGATGAACAGTTAGAAATAAAAAATGGTGGAATTGTTCACATTTGTTGGGTACGCGTCACTTTCCCTCTGCGTGACGGAGGGGGGGGGGGGGGGGGGGGGGGGTGTGACGTTTCCCCGATTTGGACGGGCGTTTTGTTGCGCCGGATGCCCGTCTCGAAGACACCGTACGGATGCCAGTGGGCGGCGTGATGTTAGTAGTGAGGGGGTCCGGGGGGTGCAATAATGCACGACCGCTTGAGGTGCCGGGTCTTTAATAAAAGTTGATATCTTGACTGTAGATTGTTCGCAGGACGACCAAAGCTTTATTCTTGTTGTTACTTGTTGCTTGTACTTGTAGACTCGTTGAATTGCACCGTGCCCAATACGGCCCCTCTTCGAGCTTAAGTAGTTCGAGGAATGACCGTAAAGAGAGCCCCGTTTTATTCCGTGTTTATTTCGTGTTTTAACTTTACTTTTTGCTTTGGTTGCCCTGTTAAACTCTTTATATTTCTCTCATTATATATCTTATGTACACATGTCATATATCAAAATGTTCCTCTTTGAATTACCTATCCATTATATATTTACTTATAATATACATTACGTATACATTCCTTACATAAGCCAAAAACAATGTAATTTACGGGCGGCATCACTATTTTCCGCTCGTAAAATCTCTATAATATTCGATATACTTACTCTATTGGCTTACTCTATGTGTCAATCTATTCTATATTAGTTATATTTTCACATATGTGACACACAATACGTAATCGTTCATATATATCTTAATATATAACATGCAACTTGTAATGTAGCGTAGTCGCTAACATTTCTCTATAATATTATCCATATCGATCTATTTTATCATAACACATAGTACATAACACATAAACACAATAATATCA
Source organism: Saturnia japonica (assembly GCA_033032175.1). Taxonomy (NCBI): domain Eukaryota; kingdom Metazoa; phylum Arthropoda; class Insecta; order Lepidoptera; family Saturniidae; genus Saturnia; species Saturnia japonica. The sequence continues at coordinate 12,367,502 of CM065329.1, forward strand.
CATAATATCCTAACACAAGACACGAAAATAACTGTTCTGTCGCCAACACAACAATTCACAATTCCGATAAAAAATGTTCCTTCAAGACATATTTATTATTTTGACTCGTTATATTATTGCAAACAAAGGTAGGCAAAGAGTTTATTAGTCGAAGAATTAAGTAAGCAGTCGTCCGACTTCCGTAGCAATTATTTGCTGAGAGGGTAGAGTTAGTTTCTTATTCGCTACTTGACGAGTGTATTTAGCATGATCTAGTTTATTTTGGATTTCTAAGTTAAAATATTGTTCTTTTAACATGTTAAATTGTACTTTGTTATAAAATGGAAGAGTTGTACAGAATTTAAAAAGATCACTTTCGTCTGTAATCTGAGATTAACCATTTGGTGTAATTATTGACTTTTGTAGTATAATTTGAAGTTTGTAGATTTTATTTAGGTAAGTTTTATATGTACGACCATAGCTAGATATACCGTAAGACACTACCGAGTCAAACAATCAATTGTAAAGTAATAAACGAGTCTTGTAAATGAGGCGGTTTTTTATTATATAAAATTTGGCTAAAATGGCACGCAATTTATCACACACACGTTCTATGTGTGGACCCCAGTTAAATTTATCGTCAATAACTAATCCCAGGTAAAGATGCGTTGAAACTTGATCAATTAATGGGCATTTTGAGTCACAAAATATTGGATTTTTATGTAAACACGCGTGGGTGTGGCCCACTATTTTAGATAGGCTCTTGTCACATTTTAGATAGGGTGATTTTATATACATCAGTACAAGTCCTTCATCATGGCACCACTTACATAATCTATTAAAGTCGTTTTGTAGGTGTAAAGATATTGATCTAACGTCATTTCCTGAAATAAGAATACAGGTGTCATCAGTAAACTGGAATGCGGTGCAATTCTGAAGTATATTCGTCATATCATTAACATATGCCAAGAAATGCAGGGGTCCACACACAGATCCTTGTGCTGTACCATGAGTAATTGGAAAAACATCACTAAGAAAATCAGCAATTTCGACTTTATATTTCCTATTATCGAGATAATTAGAACACCACGCAAGTAAAGGACCTCTTAGGCCAGAGATATCTAATTTTGTTAATAGTTTATTATGGTCTAGAGTATTGTCACTCTACTTAATAAATTGGAAAATATCGGAGTTCGTGGTCACACGTTAAACATTTTTAAGGATTACCTTTCAGACCGCACTCAGAGGGTGGTTATAAATATTATAAATGTTTGAGTTCTGAAGCCCAAATCACAGTTGGCGTTCCACAAGGTAGTATCCTCTGTCTAATCCTCTTTCAAATTTATGTTAATGATCTCTGCAATATTTCCTCTCCTCAAAGTCAGGTTTTCACATACGCCGATGATACTGCACTCTTAGTGTATGGTTCGACGTGGTCTGAAGCTATATCTCGTGCAAAGACAGTGTTAAGACTTAGTATGGAGTGTTTATTGATTAATTCACTTACTCTTAATACTTAAAAGAGTAAATACATAGCATTTTGCTTAGGGTCACATTCCCGTCCAGCTGATGACTGGTACAACTGGTACTGGACAACTAGTATCAGAGGACATAATTGTAAACCGAACTTGATATGTAATTGTATATCGCTCACCAGAACAAATCAAATTAAATATTTAGGGATTCATTTGGACGAACATTTAAACTGGTATTCTCATATAGACAAACTAAACACCAGACTTCGGAAGATGATATATCTTATTAAAAAACTAAGAGACTCTGCAGATATTTGCACACTTAAGACCGTCTTTTTTTCTTTATGCGGGTCTCTTTTGACATATTGCATACCGGCTTGGGGTGGTGCATCTAAGACTGCCATTTTAAAATTAGAGAGAGCTCAGAGAGCTGTCTTGAAGTTAATCCCGTCAAAACCTTGGCGATATTCTACTGCACAGCTTTACTCTGATTGTGAGGTGTTATCTCTGAGGCAGTTGTTTGTGCTAAGGCTTACGTTAGGAAAGCATTCGAATGTATTTTTGATAATGATAATTTTAACAGCCGTAGATATAAGTTCGTTTTTTCTCTGCCAAAACATAGGACAAAATTTGCAGAAAAACAATACTGGCTCCTTAGTTTGTTATATTATTTATCTGGAAGATAATCTTATTTATCTTATTTAATATCTACTTTATATTATTCATCATAAGTTCATTTGATTTACCTTATTATTGTTTTGGTGTACCTATTCTTTTATTTCCAGGATACCAATTAAAGATAGGTTTATGTATTGATGCTTTTAGATAATTTATAACTTGATAATTTTGGTTTAATAACAGCTTTGTTAATATTTTAGGTTCGTATTGTTTACATTGCAATATTATGACAATCTCTGTCATTGATAATTCTTTGATAGTAATAGAGCATGCGCAGTTAGGAGTTTCTCAGGTATAGACAAATATTCTATCCAGGTTCTAGTTTAGCAAAATAAATCTATGATTAGATTTATTTTGAATTTTTAAAATAAGAAAAGTCTAGTAAGGTGAAATTTTGAATTCAAACGAAAATAGAAAATTAGAACAGAGAGTATGACAGATTTTTGAGGATCGATCTGATCATGGAATTCATTGTACGGCAGACCTTTGAATCGTAGTAACGTTCATATAATAATTATCAAGAGTTTTGATATAGTTGATACGTTTATAATTTAAATATCTACAGTTTGATAAAATAACTATTTTTGTGGGTGAAGTACCCTACTGAAGAAGACAATAATATTCCAGGAACGTATACCTGGATTAATATATAAATTACTGATATATATATATTTTTGTTTCGCCATATCGAGAGCTGAACGGATTCCGACGTTCCACTTGATGCAGCGACGTCTTCACTTGTACTGAGCTTGTTCATACGGCTCACACCACGTTGTCCGCTGAGGGCGAGCCTCGTGATTCAACCTTGTTTGGCCTACCTACTCAACACGGAGAGATCCTAGGCAAGGATCTCTACGCTGAGCTGTCGGAGCAAGAAGAACGTCTCGGTTATGGACATTAAAATTGTGTACTAATAATTTGTAAAACCCATATTATCTGAAAATTGTAAGGTATGCTGGAAAATTATACATAACTATCCTAAATTATAAAACTATCATTCATTTTACCTACGTTTAGTTTATTCTCTATCTCTCTTCTTACCTAAATTAAATTTTAATCATAATAAGTTCTAGAATTTATAACAAAATTAAATATTTTTCATCTAAATAAACACAAATGTAAAATGAAATTAAAAGAATGGATTCTTACACTAAACTATAATGACACTGAACAGCTTTTGTTAGCCAATTAATATGCCTATCATTCAACCTCGCATTTCTTGCAATTAGAATCTTTCTAACTTACAACTATCTTCATATTCTTATGTACCCACGCATTCACACACACACACACACACACTTCTCAACGACGCCTATTGGAATATAATTAAACAAAGTGTGTAGCGTGAACACAGGACCGCAGTCAGAGTGGGCTCTGGGGCCACGTGGCCGATTAACCCACTGTGAGAGGCACGTCGGCGCGTCGGCGTGGGGTAGGCGAGGCGATGTTCCAACAGAACACAGCTTCGATTCTGACGTGTACTGCAATAATAAGTATTTAGAATCGTGTATGGTGAAATAATTTTATATTAATTTTTGTTAGTCTACCTTTCTGTCTGCTTGTTTTGTGTCTCTTACCTGTCGTTTTTTCCGTTGCATCCGGTTTGAAATCACAACGATTCTAAAGAAGTTTCACTTCAAAAATCGGTTGTCTGTAAAGTCGGTTTACTGACGATAGTTGAACGTGACAACGTCATAAGAAAATACTGATGGAATGGTATCATTTTTCAAAAAAAAAAAAAAAAAAAATTTATAGTTTTGTCAATTATAGTATAACCTACAATCGCTGCACTAGCGGATCGATGCTATTTATTTATTTACATAATTGGATGGCCAGTGGCCAATACACAAAAATAACATTATAATTAAAAAAAAAAATTGATACATTTATCAGTGTATTATGCCTTTGAAGGCCACCACCGCATGCTTTAATAATAACCTAAACAAATTAAAAACAAATGATAAACAATAATAATGCATGCTTTACAATCACAATAAAATTAACAATCCACAGTACAATAAAATAAAAATAAAACAAACACTATAATAAAATAAAACAATTAATACAATAATTTATTTTAATGATGAAAGCACGAATATTCGATAATATATCACTGAACATGTATTTAATATAGAAAGAATCATTACCTTTATCGCCGCAATTATCGTTGCTATAAACAATTGACACCACATTCACTTTTCACTGCACTTCATACTTGACGAAAACATGTAAATGTATTATCGTATAGCAGCTGTCCACGCGAACGCATCGCTCACTCAAGTAGGAGAGAGACAGATAACGAACGCTGTCGAACGCGGAGGCCGATTGTGCCTCTTTGTCGCTCGTTCCGCGCTCTCGCTTGCACTTCAAGCTTTAAATGGAACGCCTCAGAGCGAGGTAACGCCACATGAGTCATGTTTTATCGTGCGTGCAGCCGGCTCCATCGAATTATAAGACGTTGTCACGTCAAAAGTCCGAGAGAGTATACATGCATTTTCTAAGGAACACCCACAATAAGCATTTTTGTCTTTAAAATAACCGGGAACGGGAAGCAAAATTCACGCGGGCATTCTGTAGTCCACGTGAGCGAAGCCACGGGAACAGCTAGTATAAAATATATTTGTAAATGTTATGAAATATATATTTTTTCAGTTTTTATCTGAATTTCATTAACATAAACCATTTTAGGCACTTATATCTTTTAAATTGTAGTATATTATTGTCGGAATGCGACAATATTTTTTTTTTCCAACTATCCAAGCGAGGAATTGGTCATTGTGCGCTACGTCTACTAGGTCCCAGCAGGAAGGTAGTTAAACCTAAAGGTAAGGAAGTTAAGGTGTGACAGTACAGCAAGGTGAGTTATAATGACAATCACCCTTGAACAAAAACAATAATTTTATTTATGTACTACCTGTGCCCGTGGCTTCGCTCAAGTAGACAAAGAATGCCCGCGCGAATCTTGCTCCCCCGCTCCCGGCTATTTTAAAGACAAAAATGCTTATTGTGAGTGTTACTTAAAAGATAGATATATACTCTTCCGGACTTTTTTGTAGGTCTTTTAATTGCCTATAATTATGTTATAGATTAATTTGTTATATCTCTTGTAGTTTACTCAGCATAAGCCATTTAAGCGCTCGAGTTGTTTCACCATGACAAGTTTTTTTTTTATTTCCGCGAAACCCTATTATTTTTTCAAAATAAAAGTACCCTAAGTTACTTCTTCTAACATCAGCTATCTGCCAGTAAAAGTCCCGTCAAAGTCGGTGCAAGCTTTTCGGATATTTCCTGGAACAAACAAGCATATAGAAAGTCAGACAGACAGAAAAAAATATGTATAAAAAATTGATTTTTTGTTATAGGTATCGTATATACTATCATATGCATTTATTAAACAAACTATTATTTTGACATTACAAACAGACATTTCAAATTTACTAATTGTATGTATATAGATGAGGACGGCTTAAAGTAAACACTTATTTATGTATTGAGGACAAGTTAAAGTAAACACATGGAAATATTATAATTATTTAAGTAATAATAATGTATAATTAATTCACAAAAGTTTACTATAAAATGTTAGCGACGAGTTATCAAACATTCAGTAATTACTTATTAACAGTTTAGTATTTCCTAAGAGAGTGTAACAAATAGAAAACCGAACAATGAAGGTTCCTACAATTTTATCTGCGGTAGGTGTTCTTACTAAATACTCGCATTTTCTGATGGTTTTGATTGCGTAACATTATCTACTTATCATAGGAGTTATTCTTATCGGTTGTTTCTAGTTTATTAGATACTTCTAAGGGGTTCTACTTTAACTAATCCAGTTCCGCCAGTATTTTCAAAAACATGTTCAGAATCTTTATCTGTTGAATGATATAAATGTAGTCAGGTGAATTATATAACTTAAATTATTTTTATTGTGATACGGTTTTGTTAGAGGTATCGAATTGTTTTGGAGTTTAATTCTATGGGTAATTCGTTGTTAATGAATCCTCCCAAGCCCGGTGGTGTTTCAAAAGCCTTTAATCGTTCCAGGGCCCTTAAGGCTAACAGTGTAGTCAGTTCAAATAAACAAATAAGTTGCCCTAGGCCAAGCTGTGTGTTTTCATTAGACCATTTTCAGAATACTTTCTGTAAATTGTATATTATACTATTTGGGGAAATCCGACTCGTGGGAACCTCCCCTCTACGGAAAATCGTAGCCAAACTACTTAATGGTGTGCTCTTGCGATGAGCATGATTTCCAGAGCTGTAAGGGGTTGGGGGTTCAAAGCCGGCAACGTGCTAATGATATCTGTGGCATTATAAGTCTCCATAGCCACTTACCATCAGGCGAGCCGTAAGCTTGTTTGCCACCTTAAGACGTGGAAAACGTCCTTAATAGCGCTAATATGCAAAATGAAGCAAACAAACCTTATAGATAATTATAGACCTATACCTACACACATATTGTCTATCATTGCTTCAAATTCAACTAAATGTGTTAAATAGTTATCAATGTATTAGAAGTTACAGCTTTTCGGATTATGATAAGACAGAATGTAGCATATAAAAAGGAACAGTAGGTAATAAGCCTAAATATTTCGGTTTCGTGCAAAAACGTTTGCTTCAAGACAATTGCACGAACTGAAAATGTGCTTTATTTATATTATTATATTGTAAAGAAATATTCATGTGATAATAGTTCACTCTATCATAAAATATAAATAATAACTATTTTAAACTCTATCTCTAAAATTAATCTTTATACTTAGAACAAAATCTTTTGTACTATTATAACGAAACAATATAAATTTATCTCTGGGTGTATTTTGAGATTTTTAAATAATATTACATACCAGTATATATATACTAAAACCCATGTTAAACTGTATTTTAATTTAAATTGTTTGAAAAATACTAAGGTCACTGATAAATTATTATTTAATATTATTTCGAGAATAGTGATATTTTTATAGAATTAACAATAACTAAGTATATTGTTTATAGATTCTCGCAAGCTTGATGGTTGCCTCGATCAGTAAGTACAATTTATTTTATTAATTCTGGTAT